>CM056810.1:76051686-78977520 GCA_029852735.1 Persea americana
ATCATGTGTGTTTCTCTCCCTTTTTTTTCTACAAAGCACCAAGAGAAGACTTCCCTTTAAGAAGCACACTCAAAAGCCTCTTTTACCAGCTCATTTAATTGAGTTCATGAGTAATCCATGTATGTATGACCTTTAATTTATAAGAGAAAAATATATATATCACAACACGCTTTAAGTTTTTTTTTTCTTTATTTATTTATTTATTTATTTTTGAAAGATTGGGTCAGTGGTAATACAGTAGATGTGGGATAATCAATCCATCTAGGGATCGATCTTTGCGCGGCTATATGAGATGACACACCCCTTCCAACTGGGCTGTCTCTTAATTCTTGATTTAAGGTTATTTTACATTAATCACCCCACGCGACAGGATTTCAAATAGAGAAAAACATTGATTATAAGATGCTCAATTAATCAAAGTTTTTTCTTTTATATATAGAATCTCAAGGTTGCTTTAGTGAGCACCTTCAGATGTGCCACAGTTTCCTGTCCAATTAATGACTGCCATTATGATTTAAAGCACAATAATTTTCTTTGCTCTGATAAGACTTTCAACCTCCCACACACACTGCCCAACTCACTAACCATGAGCACTACAACTGGGATTGTCTTGCTTGAATAAATTATATTTTTATTACAATCATGCAACATATAGTGGCCATTTGAGTAATGAATATTGTATTTCTAGCTTCTAGGGTCCATGACCTCGCCCTAGCTGCTTGGCTCATTGACATTCTCATTGGTTCATAATGCAGTCGTACCAATGCCATAGGCCCAGCACACCAACAACCCCTTAAAACGGATGACCTTAGGAGGTTAAAGAAAGCTTCCTCCTGTTGATGTTACTAGCCAAAAAGGCCGAGAAGGGTAGGAAAGCTTCTACTTAATTGCTAATTAAGAAGAGTCTCACTAATGAAAAGTATCCCATCAATGAGACAAATATAAAAGAGTTGTAAGTCCCTCGAAAAACAACACAAACACCTTGTGTTGGATTATTCAGATCTAACCCTATGATAGTCGATCTTATGCATGACTGATTGTGTTAAAATCTAACAACCATTTCTAATGTTGAGTCGTTGCTTGTGACGTGACTGTGTTGATTTCTTTTACTTGTTGTGATTTGAGAATTAAGGAGAACAATCTACGGTCAGGTGAATTAATATATATTCTAGTTTCTTTAATTAATACACTGTGATTATGAATCTACATAATCCATCCATTGATTCGATCTAAATTGCGAATACACATGAATAGACATTCACACAAACACTTTCAACTAACTCACATTGCTCTTAAATGTGGAATGATTCTTAACGAGTCAAACATATACTTAATTTAATTATATGCTAATTATGGACCACTGAATGAGAGGAATCCAACCCTATCATTAGATAGATCTGGTTCTGAGGAGCGTAAAGTCTAAAATGGATCAAAAATCTGAATTTGGAAAATAAGTTTCGGGTCAATATTGAACGTACCTGTGCATCATTCACAGCAACGTGAATCGCACTGTGCACGTTCACACTCAGGTGTAAGGAAAAGCCAAAAGAGCCGCGCCCTGCTCGATTAACAAAATAATGATTGGCTTTTTTAATTGACGATCCCCTAACCCCCAACCCCTCAAATTGAAATACTGGGTCCACCACTCACTGTCTGTATGCACAATTATTGTTCACAGCAAAGTGACAGCACAGGCCTGGGCCTGCCAACATGCACAGTGATGTTCATGTTAAAATCAATAGACCAATGTGATTGATGGGAGATGCTCCTATGAGAGTCCACCAATTATTGTCTGTATGCACAATTCTTGTTCACACCAAAGTGACAGCGCAGGCCTGGGCCTGCCACCATGCACAGCGATGTTCATATTAAAATGAATAGACTAATATAATTGATGGGAGCTGCTCGTGTGGGAGTAACTCTCCCGGAACTATGGGAGTGAAGATGGAAGCCCTTACATCCGTATCTAATACCCACAGTCTAAATGTAAGGGCCCTACCATTTACTCTCATAGTACTATGAGAGTAACTCTTACAGGAGCATCTCCCATAATTGGTTATTAGGATAGGTAAAGTGTTTCAAACATTCAACCCATGTAAGTTAAATTTAGGACAAGGATTCTCTGCATCATTCCCATGCCTAATTCTGTAACCAAACTAGGTCTGTTTTAGTTATAGTTTTAGAAAGGAAGGTTTCCTCGATTCGGAAGTTCATGTCACGTGCCATCATGAGTCGTCCAAGTCATTGATTTTCAGGTTAGACTGTGTTATGTAAGGGGTTGAGTCATTACAACTCATCAGCAATGTTCCATATCGTTATAAAATTCAGCTATACAAATCCTCAGCTAGGAAATCCTCTTCCAAGAGCGGTGCACGGATTCCTCACCTGTAACCAAACATGATCGGTTTTATAAATTACCACACCAACTACATTCCATCTTCAAACATCACAAGCCCAAACCTGATAAACTGAGCTGCAGTCATCGTCTGACCAGGAAAGTCTGTTGGACCATTCCATTTTTTTTTTTTACATTTAAATTCAAGGTAGCAGCTCACTAGCTGACTAAATCCTCAATTTCTGTTTTGATTTGAGAGTGAATGCCTCTACCACCAGGCTATTCCTGGTGAGGCGTCCACAGGACCATTCCATCCACATCTGGAGGGGAGGTTGCCTTTAAATCATAAAGATGATCTAGATTTCCATCATGAGAGGAATATCCAGAACACACTGGTTTTAGTGTGTTTTTGCAAATAGAGAAGTTGACGTTTCGGAATGAACAATTCTGCCCAACCCAAGTCCATCCTATGCCAGTCTAAGGCCCAAGTGGAGGTTAGGATTGCCACAGTAAATAAATGGAATAAAGCTTTTATGATGATAATGATGACGACGACGACAAATAATCCTAAACCTAACCTTGCAAATAGTCTCATTGTGGCATACAGATGATTGAAAAATAGTGCTAACCTCTTTCATCTCTATTTCACATTCCAGATAGAATGTCCCCACCCAAAGATTTCAGTGCACAAATTCTCTCTCTCTCTCTCTCTCTCTCTCTCTCTCTCTCTCTCTCTCTGCATGTCTCAGATGCCAGACATTTCCCATAAACAAGATAATGCCCTTATTGGCCCAAATGCTAGGGAAATCCTGGTCACGGATTGCCCTAAGCGACATGCTCCAAAGGGCTGAAAAAATAACGTCCTTAGAAAAAAAAAATGAATAAACAAAAGCCACCAGACTTCATACTGTTGATACCTAGCTCTAGTGGTCATCCTTGGGAATGTTGAGATCCTTAAATGCTGGACTGTCAACTCCCACTCCCATTGCATGCAGTCCATTGTCCACATAAAAAACAGTTCCCGTGACAGCTGAAGCTAATGGTGATGCCAGGAACGCAGCAGCATTGCCAACTTCATCTGTACCAATTTTTTTCAATTTGTAAGAACACATGAGCCTCTTGCACGAGAGAGAAGGAAATCACAGAAACATAAATTAAAAAAAAAAAAATTAAGAACAAGTTTATTGTAGCCCAGTGGCAATCTCAGTGAGGAAAAAGAAACAGTGATATCGATACTTGAATTAAAAAAATGTTAGCGAATATTCAAAAACAGATCCGAAAGGGAAGAAAGGACAAAATTACCCTTCTAAGTCATTGACATCAAGATGAGATCAAATTAGTAGGACAGCAGTCCTGGCTTATGATCCAGAAGAGGAAAAAATCTGTTTTTAATAAGTTAAGCAAGAAATCATACTTTCCAACCACATCAAGACAGGGAGTGGGGAAGGTCTGAGAAAGTATTGGAATGCAGGCAGTGGGTGCAATCATTAGAAAGCATCATGATGTAAGACGAGAAATGACATAGGTTTGAAAAACTTGAGCGTTCAGCAACGAGGGCAGGGTGTAGTCATAAGAAGGCGCCATGATGCAGGTTGGAGGGGAACCCTTTGCCAGGGATGAGACTTCGTTTTTTTTATGTGAATGCTTCATGTTGCAAAATTGGAAACCTCATCACTAGAAACCATTGATCTAATGGTCATGAGATGAAAACAGCTTAAAAGGTATCAGAAAGGACAACTTATTAAGGTTTGAGGGACCTATGTCTTGCTTGGACTCCTCATTGGTTACGATGCAGCCACTTCACAAGGGGGATTGAATCATATACTCCCACTTATAGGGGAAAAAAAACTGGACCACTCTCAATTACAAAACTTATCATATGGGCAAATTCATCGATTCAGGTCGATGGCATCAAAACTAATTAATAAACGAAAAAAATGGTGACAAGTGTATTGACTGATTACTTCAGAACCTAGCCAGTATATTATGACCCAATGCAAGATAACTATACACTGCCAAAACTGTTTTGACAGAGATTAATGGGCAACCAATATCCGTGAGGACATTGGTTACTAGTAGTTTTATATGGTATTTTGAACCATAAATCACCTATGGGATTTTTTTTGTTTCACCTGCCAGTAGTTCTTTCTGCAATGGCGCATTGGCTACTGAGTATTCAATCATTGTATCAATGAATCCAATTGCTTTTGCTGCGCGACTTCTTAATGGACCTGAGAAGATTTGTCCAGGTGATGGCACAAAAAGGGTAAGACTTTTATCCTATTCATTAGAAACATAATAGCTTAAAGATGAGAGACTGGCATACCAGCTGATATTGTGTTAACTCGGATCTTGTGGCGCCTTCCTGCTTCAAAAGCAAGCACCTGCAAAAGCAGAAAATGGCTTTCAAGCATGAATCAATTGAACATCACTTAATTTTTTAACATCAGTTATTTTATATGTATTAAAAGAGAGAGAGAGAGAGAGAGAGAGAGAGAGAGAGAGAGAGAGAGAGAGAGAGAGAGAGAGAGAGAGAGAGAGAGCAAAACACAATAATCTGGTCATAAATGAAAATCTCACCCTGGTGTCACTCTCAAGAGCTGCTTTTGCTGAACTCATACCTCCACCATATCTGTATGAAATATGGAGATTAATTGACAATATTTCCTTTTACAAGCCCTTTATGCCTCACTATAAAAAAATGGTAGGAGATGTGAATAAAGAATACCCTGGAATGATCCTTTCAGAAGCGATGTATGTTAGAGATATTGATGCACCACCTGCAATATAAGATGGGATTGAAAGTTGGAGAGGTGCCAATGCTTACATATCCAAACCAAAGTTATGTAAAGGAAAAGAAAGAAGGCTGATGTATCCCACAAAATATCTTGCCTGGATTCATGATTGGAATAAAATGCCTGAGCAAAGATACAAAAGAATAACTTGAAGCTGAAATTGCTGCAAGATATCCATTACGAGATGCCTCTAAGAGAGGCTTACTGACCTGTAGTCAGAAGTTACAACCTTCATACTAATCAGAAAAGGAAACACCACACACACACAAACAAAAGAAAAGAAAAGAGTAGTACTTCTGGTCCATTGGCAAGGGAATGAACGAGAATGTCAATGGTCCCAAAATCTTGTTTCACAGACTCAGCTAGCTCCTGAGGAAAAAGTTAGAATCAGATTCATATGAGATTTCGAAGTCTCGAAAGCATCATTGCAGGGTTGCAGGGGCTGCTGGTGAGACCAAAGACCCAAGGCTAATTCAGGAACCCTTTTTATTTCTGAGAATTAACTGAAATGCATTAAATTAAAGAAGGAATTTTCGAAGTTATGCACCCATGCTGAGCAGCCCTATAGTATACGGCAAGTTACAAGAGATGCAACCATGTAATGAAGCCATTTATGATCAACTTGTTACCCTTTCGACTCTTGCCCTAGCCAACTTGGCTGCTAAGTCATTGAACTCTTCCATAATGTGATTGAACATTGCATTTAAATCTAGTGACCATTGACTAAACTTTCAAATCATTTGAGAATAAAGCAAAAAAAAAATGCAAAGAGCAATGGCCTCATTCGGCATTCCACTCACCCGCGTGATGACATTGCTCAAGTTACCTTTGACCAACTCAGGTCCATGCAACTGCAATTGCAGGATGGAGGGACAAACCCTCCTTAATTTCCAAGATGTCTTCTCTACTTGAATCCCCAAAACTAGTCAGATAGGAGCATATGATAATGGTTCCATCGCATCCTTAATCACCTTACCCATTCCCGATGGCCCAGGATTGAATTTGGATCTCCTCCATTTTCCCTTCCAACTCACCCGCACGGGTCGAGGGACAATTCTTGGGAGGCCATGGGTATTTTAAATTGCTCCATTTCAAGAAGCCAACCAACTTCTGTGGATGTTTGATGTAGATAATCCTTGGAAATCCTTTGCTGCATACCCCATTAGATTAACAATAATATGTGGCATGTGAAGTTTCTCACAGTTCCAAGACCTCTAGCCTTGTAATCTAGAGCCCACCTATTTCAGTTGTTGCAACTGGCAAATGTTGTGGATGGATCACAGCCCTAGGGTGATCAAAATAAGATGAAAGTTCACCCACTCCCCAATCCATATGGTCTCCTTCACTTCCCACTATCCCCCATGAGTTGTCACTCCCTTCCCTGGTGGGCCATCATTTTCATTGCATGATAGTATAGGATCAATTTATTAATGATTTCTCTCTCTCTCTCTCTCTCTCTCTCTCTCTCTCTCTCTCTCTCTCTCTCTCTCTCTCTCTCTCTCTCTCTCTCTATATATATATATATATATATATCACATCATCTAAACTTTATTCCTCATTATGGCGTTGGCTTTGAAATTTATACTACTGAATTCTATAAAAAAAATTGTCCACAATGCCTAATGGAACATGGTAGTTCTCTGTGTGAGTGCACCTTTGTGCTTTTGCATAGGTGCATGCATGCGTGTGTGTGTGCGCGCGCATTTGTTTGTGTTGTGTTTGTAGTAGAGATCTTGTGTCATGATATGACAAATAATGGGGCCCACCTACACCTGTGGCACTTCACAGGGTTCACTTGATTTGTAGGGGAGAAAGCAACTTAAGAGATTATATGTAGCCAACTATACCATGTGCCTCCTCCAATGAAAGAACTATGCACACCTTTGATTGAAACAGACTATTAGAAATTACTCTGCCCCCATAATTGCTAATGAATCAGAAAATCACATTGATTAGAGTGACATTCACCAATAGATTAAATCATGCTAAAACAGCATGTATATTATGTTTATTATGTTGAACTTTTCAAAGACTTTCATGTCTTATACCAACATATGTCCAAGTTACATTGAGTGTTATAACTTATATACATGGGATTATATGAAACAAATTTAACCATAGTGCTACAACTCCAAATTGATGAGTAAGGCTCTGATGATGATGATGATGATGATGAAATTTAACCATGGCTCTCTGCCTAAGAACATTCAAAAGTTCCAAACTGTGATGTGCGATTTTCACTCCACAGAATGATAATGTACGAGAAATTTACCTGAACAGTCCAATTTGAAGCTCCAGCATACCTTTTGTTTGTCTTGACCTGTGCAGTAAACAAGCAGTATTAAGACCTAGAATTTCATCCAGTTTACTTAACATTGAAAAACAGACATGAATAAGAACAC
Source organism: Persea americana (assembly GCA_029852735.1). NCBI lineage: Eukaryota > Viridiplantae > Streptophyta > Magnoliopsida > Laurales > Lauraceae > Persea > Persea americana. Next base: position 76,059,219 of record CM056810.1, read on the forward strand.
AAAATTATAAATATCAGAATATAAGTTGGGTTTTACATCTTCAGGGACATCCTCCGGACTGTCGTAAACAGCATCCATTGCATATACTTTGGTGATCTCCATCAGAGAACCGTCTGGCAACCTGTAGCATCCAGAAATCAGCTATTTCATAAACCCAGTAAATTTCACTTGTGTTAACTGGTGCCAACTAGATGGTTATTCTCACACAGGCATCATCAACAGTTTCAAGCACGATAATGGAAAAGGAAAAAAATGTTTAGAGCAGACTAGAGATCTTACACGCGTGATTCATCAAATTTTCCACGTTGTAAGCTGGTCTCAAAAATATTTAGTGCCTGCATGAGAAGTAACTCCTTTTGTCAGAAATTGAACACAAACAATCGCACAAGAGTCAATATGAAGGTAAATCAACATACAGGCACCCATGTGCCGACAAGGATCTCAGCACCAGCAGCAGCAAGAGATTTTGCTATTGCCCAACCGTACCCATTATCATCAGCTATCCCAGCAATGAATGCCCTTTTTCCTGAGAAGAAAACTCAAGTAGATTGTCAACTAATTATCGCTTGTGTAATTATAATATTATGTGAGAAAACAAATACCAAGAGATAACATCAGCCAAAATGCAAACAAGGTACTCCACAATCCACATCCAAATCCATATAAATAAAGTAGAAGGAAAAGAAAAGAAACAACAAGAAAAGAAAAGAAAAGGATAGGGTGGAGAAATTTGATCAAGAACTTAATAGATGAATAGTTAGAAAGACCCTACTAGATCAAATAGTGTTTGACATTTTTTGGAATTTTAAAGAGATAATGAAATTAAGATATTCGGCCTTCCCCTGCACCTACTTCCAAATTCATTCTTTCCGTTTTTCATTTCTCAATCCACCTCCCACTCCAACTAATGTTAAGTCAGTGGATAAAATGGCTGCTGAAAGTTTATTTGGTTTTTCTTTTTGCAAATCTTACATGTCACCTCAAAGCCTTTTCAAATCTTCTTGCACCCCCACACACTTTTCACAGTCTGCTCACAGCCTATGATGCTCAAATACAGCATGGATATGTCATTTATATGGAGGGGATATGGATTTTTCACATAAAACTAAGTCACCTAACCCTCATCCTGTCTCACAACAACTTTAGTAAAATAAAGTAGGATATATTATCTATTTTGAAGTCTCTGTGTGTCATAGTCCACAGCAAAGTGAAAACTCGCCATCAAATGGAAAACATCTCTTTGCACTTCGAGATTTTTGTAATTTCTCATAGTCAAACAAACATTTATCAGAGTAAATCCCATCGACACTGCCAACTTTGGATCTAATCACTTGCTCTATATTTTAGGTGACTACTTGAAGAACTGAACAAAAGGATAGGACAATATGTACCTCTCATAGCAGTAGAAATCATCAGCAGGTATAACTAAGAACACAACCTCCCCTAGGTCATTATAAGATTTGCCTACGTCCGATGTTAGTCTGCACTAACCCTAGTCAAAGGGATTGGTGAGAGGCCGAACATCAAATGATCATACCAAAATCTTGCTGTATAGAAGAGTAGAAGACTAGCAAACAAATCCCAATTAAAAAGAGAAAGAAGAAAGAAAAAGATGAAAAAGAAAGAAAGGGAAAAATATTGGTTCTTGAGTAAAAAGGAGAGAATACACTCAAATGTGTAAGAGAGGGAAGGAGGAGAAGGAGGAAAATTCTCTCTTGCAAATCAGCACACCAAACTTGAGAAACTACCATATTTTTATCCCTACAAAAAAGAAAATCTATTTCACTTGAATTAAAATACCCATATCTAATAAAAGAAAGTTCTCTATTTCTATTAAAATACAAAGCACCCATTGAACAACTCAAATATTAAAAACAGAGTCCTAATCTAACAATGAATTTAACACTCCCGCTTAATGTTAGATCTCATAAAAGTGCCAGGTTAGCCTCATAGTAATTTGAACTTATGAACTAATAAGACTTTCATAAAAATATCTGCAACTTGATCATGTATAGAAATCATGAGCAAATCAAGTTCTTTGCAGCTAGCTTCTCTCAGATAAAATAATGCTCAACCTCGATATGTTTTCGTCCTTACGTAAAACACTGGATTATGAGCAAGTTGAAGAGCACTCTGTTTGTCACTGTTAAATGGAACGACATTGTCAATCTTATGCCCGGTGTTTTAAAGTAATAATTTGGGGCATACAATCTCCCGAACCACCACAGCAGCTGCACGATATTCTGCTTTCATAGAAGATAACAAGAAGTGGTTTTTTCCCGCTACACCAAGAGATAGCTCTAGAACTGAGGTTGAAAACATAAATCAGCAGTGGATTCGTGAGTGCAACCTAGCAACCCGATCTGCATCTGTAAAACCTACTAAATGAACTGGATATCCACATCATAGAGAATATCATAATCAATGGAAACAATATAACTCAAAATTCTTCAAATTGCATCACGATGTGGTCTCCTCAGAAACAATCCAAACTACAAATCAGATATTGGGTCAAGTGATAGTCAAGTATATTACTATATTAAACTGCCCATAACATGTTGATACATAGTTGGGTCTTCTAATACCAGCCGCCGCTTGTCATTTAACTTTAACTGCAGATTAACGTCAATAGGTATTCACATAGGCTCACTTAAGCATTCCATGCTTTGACAACATATCAGATGTGTATTTCTTCTGACAAATAAAGCAGTCACACCTGAGTTTAGCAACTTTTAACTCTGAGAGAATACTTATCACCAAGCTCCTTCATCTCAAACAGAATAAAAAATTGCCCATGCATAAAAATGCCGATACAACAACCAACAAGAGTATAAGACACATGAAACGATGAAAATATAGACAAGCGCTGCAAAGGAAAAATCAATACACAAAAAGATCAAATATGTACATGTATATGTATATTTAAATCAGCTCACTACATAAAAATTAAAAAAAAATTAAAAAGAAAAAAAAGATTTATAGAAGGAAGATTGCAAACCTCTAAGGTCTATAGGCAACACTGAATTAGCCTTTTCCTCACTTGTTCCAGACATTGCCTTGGTAACAACTTTATCAAATTTCAACAAAGTTGATGGAGAGCTCAAAAACAATGGTTGGATGGAAGAGAACTGTGAAGAGCTTGTGAGCTTAGAGACATGGAAGCTTTTCAGATTAGTCCCTAAACCTGAAGGGCTTGCCTTGCAGATTCGAGAAGAAGAAATGCAAGGCCTTGTTGTTGCCATTTGTAGCCCCGAAGCCCCCACTGCCGCCATTTTTGAGTAAACAACTACAAGCTGGATATTTGAAGACAATAATAAATGGACAACATCCTCATATTGCAGTTTTAACTTTCAATTATATCATGTTGATCTAAACTACAGTTTGTCTGCGCCAAACATTCTGTTGGGTGGTGGGGGGGCGCAGGGGGGCGTTATATCAGTGATTCAAAGGGTTCATTGGACCAGAAACAACTGCAGATGGACAAATCCACAAAAAAGTTCCCAGACAAATGTGGCCATCTGATTGGGAGGACCCTGCTTCCATAGCCACAGTCCACATTCAATGTCCAACGCAAAAATTTTATATATATATATATATATATATATCGCATTGCCTATAAACAGTGAGTTCCATTGATGAACATCAAGACCACTGAATGCTGGCCCTACATGTAAGAGAATGCTCGGCCGAGGCAAAAGCACAATAATAACAGTGAAAATTATAAAATGGAAGCACCAAATCAGCAGCCTTATACAACTGAATTTATTTCCAATGGCAAGTTTGATGTCATGGGAAAAAGAAAAATCCTCCAAGTGAATTTTCAACCCAACTGTCACATAAATCATGCAAATGAAATACAAAACCACAATTAATCATGTAAGTGAAATACAATCCAGCAGCAATTACCATTGAATTTCACTCAAATCCCAGTTCAGTAATTAAAAAAAAAAAAAGATGAAGATTCTGAGTAAGTCTACATGAATCATTCAAACACAGCCACCTCACTAGCATTTGACAACAGGATCGCTATCAATCTTTCCAATGCGACGAAACCACAACGGATTGCAGGAAATGAAAACACAACAGATCTAAAACCAAAACGTCTAGAAATCACAGCTAATTGTCATGAAACAAAATCATCAGCACCGTTCAAAAAAAAAAAACCAAATCATCACCAGAACTTAACGAGATTTCACCAAGCTATCAAGAGATGTAGAAAAGACGAAAACTTAAACTTGCACAAATCTGGCCAAAATCGATACAACACTCCAAATTCCGTACTACATTTCAAGGAGAGAATGAAATCGACATCATATTTGATCATTAGGAATCACCTCAAAATCGCGGCGAAGATCGGATGAAGAAGAAGAAGAAGAATAGAGAAAGCTCTCCAATCAATATCTCTCTCTCTCTCTCTCTTATTGTAGTTATGGGAGCAAGTAATGGGGGAAGGAAGGAGAGCAGGTCTTATTTAAATAGGTTTCGATGAGATCGAGGAAGCTTTTTTTGGTTTTCTGGTTTCTGGTAATAACTTTGGAGGAGCTTTGGAAAGATCGTCAACGTTACAATCTGTCAATGTTGCAAGTAGGTTTTCCGGTTTTTTTTTTTTTTTTCTACTTAAAAAAGAAGATTATTTAGAAAGGAGGGAGAAATGGCGAATTGGTTGTATGGTGCGAAGTAGATGAGTATTTAGTAGTTCGCGACTTTTGTGCCGGTGCACACTAGTCGGGTTCGATCGGCTCCGAATATGATTTTCAAATATGAGGTTTTTATGAGATGGAGTTTTCGCGAGACCCCAAAACGGATCCTTTAACTTATGTTTTTACTAAGAAAAAACCGCTTTATGAACCGTCCGACCGACCGTGCAAAAAGTAACTTAACAATTTAGTGCATGTTTTTTTTTTTTTTTTTTTTGCTAGAATTCAAGAAATTTCTGTCTGTTTGGAAATTCCTGAGTTCTTAGATACAATGGAATTTCAGGATACTTTTTTAGACTTGAACATTCAGAAATTTCACCAAAATGCTAAGGAGGTAGAATGCTTAGATTTCCAAAATCATTTGAGAGCTTTCATGTAGTTGGAATTCAGAAATGATGGAAAATAAACATGGCATTCGAAAATTCTAGGGGACAAGATGTCACATCATGTCCAGGAATTGCCAACATATTGAATTCCTCGCAGAAATTCTACAAAACAAACAGGCCCTAGTCTTTTGATTTTGACCTATTTTAAGAAAAGCTCAGCCGACTTGTCTCTTTGGTTTGAAGGCCTAAAATCAAAGGTTGGGATCATTCGACTTTACCTATTTTTCTTAAGGTGTGTTTGAATCGGCTTGCTTAAAATCAAATATACTTTTCCAAAAATAATTTTGTAACAACTTCTTATTTAGCGCGGTTTCTTAAGAGAATCTACAGCCTAAGCCTTTTATTCCCATGCCCCCCACTAAAAGTAAAATTTTTAGTTAATGGGATCTGCTAAGCTTAAATAAAGGGTATTTCTATTATATTATTAAAAGAAATGAGAGTGGCTAAATGTACACTGATTTTTCTCTCCACACACTGCTTCTCTCTAAAGTCACCACAGATTACCAAAACCACTCTCTACACACCTTTAACTACCAGCTCTCAACATCTCTCTACACTCCATTTCCCTCCCTCTCTGCCCGCTGCCTGCCGCCACTGCCGCTCGCCCTCCCGCTGCCTATCTCTCTCCCATCCTCTCTACCTCTTACCAACCGCAACCTGCTTCCCTCTCTCCCTCTCTGGTATCTCTCCCTCTCCTTCTTCCTGCCTCTCTCCCTCTCCCTCTTTCTCTCTCCCTCTCCCAGCCCACCCCACGTGCTGCTCACTCCCTCTCTCTCGCTCGAGTGGTAGTGGCTGGGGTGGGGATGAGGGTGGGTGGGTCTAGAAAGAAGTTGGGGAGGAGAGATGTCATTTTAGGTAATTTCACATAGGGATATATTGGGCAAAAAATTACAGTGTGAAGAGGAAAAACTAGTGCATTTAGCAGCTCTCAAAAGAAATATCAATGCAATGTTACACAATCAAACTAGGTGTCTTTTTTGTAAAAATATAAAAGATAAAGACCTTTTTAAAGTTTTCTAAAATTATAGGGGCCCTTTTGTAAAACTTTTTAAGTGTTAGGAGTTGGTATTGCCACAGCTCCACTTGCCCATTCTACATCCCTTTTTTCAAAACCTAGGTACCCCTGTAGGAAATCCCCAAACTACTCCTTCCCTCTCTCTCCCTCTCCCTGCTCGACACCCACCTTCGACCGCGCTCTCTCCCTCTCCCTTTCCCTTTCCCTATCTTCCACTCCTTCTTCCTGTCTCTCTCCCTCTCCGTGCTCCCCCCCACCTCCACTCGCGCCCGACCCTCTCCCTCTCCCTTCCTCCCTCTCTCTCCTTTTCCATGCTCGCCACCATGTCTCCTTCTCCCTCGCCCTGTCTCTATCCCTCTCTCTCTCTTGGGCAGTGGTGGCTTGGGGTGGGGATGGGGGTGGGTGGGTCTAGAAAGAAGTTATAGGGGAGAGATGTCCTTTTAGGTAATTTTACACCGAGGTATATTGGTCATAAAAAAATTACAGTGTGCGGAGAGCAAAAACCAATGCATTTAGCAGCTCTCAAAATAAATATCAATGCAATGTTACACAGTCAAACTAAGTGTCTTTTTTGTAAAAATATAAGAGATAAGGACCTTTTTTAAAGTTTTCAAAAAATACAGGGGCCTTTTTGTAAAAACTCTTTAAATATTGGGAGCTGTTATTACCACAGCTCCACTTTCTAATTCCACATCCCTTTTTTTCAAAAACTGGGCACCCTTAGGAAATCTCCAAACTACTTATTCCCACTCCTTCCCTCTCTCTCCCTGCTCGACGCCCACCTCCGCCCTCACCATCTCCCTCTCCTTATCTCCCTCTCCTTCTCCATGTCTCTCTCCCTCTTCCTACTCACCCCCACCCTACCTTCTCCCTCTCCCTCCCTCCCTTTCCTTCTCCTTGTACCTCTCATTCTCCCTACTCGCCACCTCCGCCAGCTTCCTAACCCCACCCACCTCTGCAGGTGGCCGGACTGTTAGTATTTTTGTTGGCTAATTCATGGGTTGGACAAAACTCTGGGTCCATTGAGTTGTATTTTCTATTTTATTTTAGAATGGACTGTGATAGTGTTGCCGGAAGAGCTGAAGCGAAGATTAGAAGAAAAAAGAAGATCGGGCGAAATCCCCCAGGTCCAATCGGACAGGAGCCTCTGTCCGGTCGATTCGGACAGTAAATGCGCCCCAGTTAAATGGGTTGTCCGATCAATCGGATGCACTGTCCAATTGATCGGACAGGCGACGCAAAAGTTAAATGGAATTGATCGCCCCAGTTAAATGGAATTGTTTCCTTTTGAGACTTGCCTTCCCAATTTGAGTCCTACTTATGCACTAAGTCTAAGGCACGAATTTAGGACTATAAATAGGGTGTTGCTCTCAACCCTAAAGGGTGTGTGTGCATATTGAAGATTAGAAACACCACCTCTCATTAATCTGAGTCAGAGATATCTTAAAAAGATATTATTCTCTAGAGCCATTGAGAGCTCGTTCTGAAGGGCTGCTTAAGAAGATTGTTGCTACTTCTACCTTCTTGTAGGAGATAGTTTCATCTTGACTGACAAGGTGCGAGGAGATCAAGTAAGGAGAACGGGGCAAGGTGGATGTCGTGTCAGTGGATTCTTTACAAGAATAACTACAGTCCTTATGTCGAGGTACAGACTGAGGTAAAGGAGCTTGTGAGTATATCTTGTAACTGTTCGTGAACTCTTGATTTCTGATTCGTGGTTTTTCTCCCTAGATAGAGTTTCCACGCTAAAATATTGTGTCCGCATCTTGTGGTGTGTGATTGGTAGATAGCTCGTTCTATATTCTGATTGGTTATTTCTGGTGCATGTTGATTGGTTAATTTAAAACTAATATATCCATTCTGGTAGCCCCTGCAAAAACTTTCACGGACCCCTCTCCTTCTCCCTCTCCCTCTCCCTCTCCCTCTCCCTCTCTCCCTCTCCTTCTCCATGTCTCTCTCCCTCTCCCTGTAGTTCGGCCATGAGTGGCCGAACGACAAGGAGAGGGAGGGAAAGAGACGACGGGCATCAAGAAGGAGAGGGAGAGAGGGAGAGAGATATGGAAAAGGATATAGAGAGAGGCAGAGGGTAGGGCGTGGGCAGAGGTGGGCAACGAGCATGGAGAGGGAGAGAGTGCGGGTGGAGGTGGGTGCTGGGCAAAGGTGGGTGGCGGGCGGAGAAAGGAAGAGAGAGGAAAGGAGAGGGAAAGGGGTAAGTTGGAAAATTCCTATAAGCTTTCTCAGCTTTTGAAAAAAAAAAAAATGTGGAATGAACAAGTGGAGCTGTGGCAATAGCATGCACCTGAATAGTTTGTATCGTGCACCCATATAAGTACATACAGTGCAGGGGTCCGCATTCAGAGGGAAGTATAGCTATGGAATTACTTCCCACTTGGGAATTATAGGATGGTGATGTTATGGCCCATGGTAAGAGGCCCTGTGGGGCCAGTACAAAGAGGGTTGCTTGTAGTTAAGAATTTACATAAAGAGGGCATCTATTCCATTACATACGTTAATGTCGAAGGGTCACATCCTCCTCCATAAAAAACAATAACTAAAGTTAAAGCCAACCAACAACCTGGTTGGTAAATCTAAACCTGTGAAGAGATCATGACCTATGGGCCATTACTGATCAATGGAGTGAGGAACAAAGAATGGGTGATCGAGATATTAAGAACAGCCTCTTACGCAGGTGGTAAGATATGTGAGTTATTATCACTCTATTATGGGTTTGAATTTAGTCTGACACTTTCTTCATCCAAAGGCCACGCTACCTCATTCGAGGGTCTTCTTTCCTCACCAGAAGACTCTCTCACCTCACCCGAAATCTACTCCCTCACCAAAGGATTTGGGTCCCAACCCCCTAAGCTGGGTACCAAAAAAGAAAAAAAGTTGTGGACTTTTGGGATCATTAAAATCATCCATTTATCAACTATGGTGATTCGGGCTATTAATTAATGATCCTCCATATTGAAATTATGGGGATCCATGGATGAGAGGGATGCCCGGGTTCGTTTTGTATACACGGTTTTCTGTTGAAAACATTTTTTATGGCATGACAAAATTTCTTTTTGATGCGATTGTCTTTTCCAAAAGAAAAATGAAAAAATGAACTTGAGTTTCCATGATTCCACCAAAAAACTAGTTTCAGGGAAGCGGCGTCAGATTTGGCGTTTTCCATGGAATTAAGAATTTGTAGCATAGCACAAACGTGGCTAAGTGCATATTTGAGTTCACAGGAATTCGAAGAAATGTATTGTCATTTAAATGACAAGATTTGAAGAAACAAGGGTTTAAGATTAAGAAATGGTCATCAATGAATCTATCCCTTGTGGAAAATGAATATCCAAACATCACCCTAAGATCATATTCTTTTATCAAAATTCTTGGAACTCATGTCTAGTGATTTTGAAATTCTCCAAATGTTGTCCGCCACATGGAATTCCAAATCTTAATCTACCTTCTAGCATTTCAAAAGATGGAACTCTAATAAATTTTAAAGGCTATTTGTTACGTCTCAAGTGGTTTGGAAGGGTTGGAATACAAAATTTTAGAAAATGAAATATGACATTTGAAACGATCATATCATTGTAAGAAATCCCCACTATGAGAAGAAATTCTTGTAAAAAATTCTCCTAAAAGAACTCATTTGGTTGCAAGCATTTGGAGAGCTTCAAATGCTTGTCCCTCCAAAGTAGGAAGGAGAACTTCAAATGCTTGTCCCTCCAAAGAAGGAATTTAAGCTTGTCCCCTCAAAATAGAAGTCCAAAATGCTCAATAACAAAGTAGCGTTATGAGAACTAGAGTTTTGAAAATTCAGTTTTGAGAATTCTACTGGCAGAAAGTGATTTTTCACATGGCCCGCTTAGCAAATTCTCACCATCCAGACTTGAGAAAATAAGAAATTCATAATTTTACAAAGCCTCTTCATTGCAATTAGGAATTTTATACAAAGGGAATTCCTATTAAAAATGTTTGTAACTAAACATGCCCTACATAAAATCTTAAAGGTGAGCATTTGTGTGGGTTTAGTGGGTGTCACCCTGGGAACTGTCCTATTAGTTCAAGACCTCAAGGATACCCATGTCATAAAAAAAAAAAAAAAGAGGAAAAAACATCAGGGTCATGTGCCTTGTACACATGTGATAGAAAAATGAGATTTATATATGTAAGTACTACATGAGAAATAATCAAGTGAGAACTATGGGTGGGGCCCACTTATCACCCAATTCAAACCTTGCAATGGACAAGGGCCTCATTGATAGTCACATACCTCAAAGTTTGGCACAATGCGAAATGAACTGGACCGTTGGATCAACTATATACCATACGAAAGGGCTGGGCTTGTCAACCATGGATGAAGGGGTTAGGAGCATGGGATTAGGGTCAAACTTGATCTTGCCCCCCTTATAGATCTTTCAATCCCCACGGTCTCATCCCAAAATGAGACCCCTAGTGGGCCCCATAAAAAAGTTCTCACGGTGACTCCATGAGAACAATTCTCATTGGATCAAATCCCATAGTACATATGAAAATGTTGCATATGCAAATGTTATACCTGTGAAACATTTCCATGTTTCTCAAAATCACCATTTTCATATACGAAATGTGTACATCTAACAGTTTTAGATGTATTTAAAGTTTCTGGATTTTCTCATTAATTTCTCAAAATCCATGAAGAGCTATGGTACTAAACTAAACATCCTAATATTTACCACTGCTTCAAGAACATTGAACGGTTAGAACCATGAACTAGGGGCCCATAGAAGTGTAGAAAAGTATATCTATATGTTGAGACTTCTTTATAAATTACTCAAAATACATAAAGATTTAGGATAATCAACTTTTAGATCTTGGGGATTATTAGTTAAATAAATAAAATAAACAGTTTGGATCACATATTAGAGTGCACAAGAATTAGAAAAATAAAGGTAGTTGATGAGGCCTACAAGAATACAGTCACCATGTCAGAGACTATACCATACCCTTATAAGCGCAAAAAAACTTGATGATGTATAACCTTTATGCATGAGAATCATCTACAGATTTAAATGACCGCAAACAAAACCCTATAAAGTCAAGGTCCATCCATATCTCCAACTTGTATCTTTCTTCCTTCGCCTCTTTAATAGTGTATTTTTTAAATTCATTTACCATGGATCCCAAAAAATTCAATTCCATAAAAACTAAAAGACCCAAGGCATGTTTGTTTGCATAAAATATATGGGAATTGATTGCATGGAATTTATGATAAAATGAGCTTATGCAAGGATTATTAAAGAGGTGAGGGGTGAAAGATATGAGGTAGAGATGTAAATGGGACCCTAGCTTTCCAGATTTGACTCACTATAGTGATGGTTGGGTGTTTGTTTCTCATCTTCCCTTGATTTGGTTTCCACTAAAGGAGAAATTATTTGATGGTCATCTTTTAAATATTCACCTTTGATCTCCATTTGATGGCATGAGTTCTTTTGTGTTCAATTTCTATGTATTCAATGCACACAAACAGGCCATAAGGGCATTTTTGTGTGGCCGATTTTCCATGGAAGAAGTAAGGATTGTGGAAATACTTTTCTGTGTTATAGTTAAATCTACGCCTGGTGTAACCACTTTTCCATTTCTAAATTTTTTGTTATTCCTCAAAAATGTTTTTCCTAGCAGGGTTGGGTTTTTTTTCCGGTGGAAAACGAAAAATTTTTGTGGAACTAACTTTCCACTAAACAGACACAAGTGTGCCCTAAGGGCACGTTTGTCTACAAGCAATTTCCATGGGAAGATGAAATTGCCATATCAGGAAAGTCTATGCTTTTTAAATACCTCGGATGGTTTTCTAAGAAAGTTAGAAATTAATATTTGTTGCAAAATTTTCTTCTTCAATGAATTGGTGTTAATTTTGTTTGGTGCGGCTGTGGATTCCTTATTGAAAATTATTTATTAGAGCTTTTTGTATAGACCTCACTAAGGTTTGTGAGATTTGTAAATAGGTCCCTGAGGTTTTAGTATTTGTAAATAAGCCCCTACTTTTTCTTTTTAACACCTTTCATGTCACCAAAATCAATATTCCTAACAAGAATGGGCATCTACAATGAGATTTGTGTTGGATTTTTATATAAATGACAACTTTTCCCTTACATCCATTAAACAAAAATGAGTATACTTTTATTTAGAAAAATATCACTATTTTATCTTAAGTCCCAATGGTTTCTTTCAATAATAACCCTCTCATGCATATGACCGGGGGTGAACTCAAGTACAAGGGCCTGGGGACTTAAGCCCCTACCCATATTTGAGAAAAGTGTAAGATTCCCCCTCCCCCCACATATTCTAAAAACTGATATGGATTTTTATTTATTTTTTTAACATTTGCGCCCCCGCCCCCCCCCCCCCCCCCCCCCCCAAAAAAAAAAAAAAAAACAAAATTTCTTTTTTATAGAGCCAAACACCACCCCCCTCACAAATTCTAAAGTTTAATATTTTTTTTTTACATTTGCCCATTTCCCTAATATTCCTTTTACCCCCCTACACATGAAGCTATGTACAATCATATATCTTGAAACTTTTATCAATCCAAAGGTGGGTCATGTATGGATTGGAAAATCATAACTAGTTATAAGTACATGTGTTATTATCGTCATGATCGATGCGGATTTAATGAATTGAGCCCTGTATTTATAAATATATATAGGGTTACTCTTTCCCACTAAGTACAATTGCTAATGTTTTATGCTTTATAAGAAAAAATAATTGAGTCCATGCATTTGAAATTATGCATATAAGGATAAAAGAGATGGACAAAAGTGTCATTTCATTTAAAAAACCTATGGTGTTTGGATGACTATTGATTTTGGGGACACAATAAGTATTAAAATGAAAATGCAGGGGCCTATTTGCAAATACTAAAACCTCAGGGGCCTATTTACAAAACCTACAAACCTTATGGAGTATATACAAAAAGCTCTATTTATTAAAGAGGGGAGTGAGGAAATGAAGTAATAAAGATGGGAGAAGTTTTATGTGGAAATGGACTTCCCATACCTTCATACGAACTCTATTTCCAGGCTATTCAAGAAAAATGCTTACATGACGAAAAAGCATTTTTGCAGAAAATTATCGCACCAAACGCATGAAAAAATAATTTTTGTTTTATAGAAAAGTAATACATTTTATGCAGAAATGGGTGACTTAAACATGCCCTAAACATTATTCGAAATTCGTGGATCCAATAATTTATTTTTTTATTTTTTATTTGATAGAAATAATCTATTCTCTTGATTTGTTGGCTGTCGATACTGCCTCTTTCAGGCACCTATATTTTACGTTAGGGACAATTACCGTACAGACTGCCTTAAAACTGATAATTACCCCATAATAGTTGGAAAAAGTTTATTTACCACAGATTAGTCTGATCCGTAGGATATACTACAGTCAAAAGTGGGAAAATTTGAACAGTTAGTTTTTGTATTTTTTTTTCCTTGATTGTGGGACCACCAAACCACCTTCCAAACCGTTGGATAGCTGTATGAGTGTAAAAGCTAATATCACACGAAATTTGAACTGTTGATCTATCATGGTTATCTAGAAATTTTCAAAAAGTCACATTGTTTTGCAAATTATAAGAACAAATTATAAGCCTTTTTTTTTTTTGCAAATTTCTAGATAACCGTGATAGATCAATGATTCAAATTTGGTGCGATGTTAGTTTTTACACTCATACAGCTATTCAACGGTTTGGATTGTAGTTTGGTGGTTCCACAGTCAAGAAAAAAATAAAAAAACTAACTGTTCAAATTTTTCCGCTTTTGACTGTCGGATATCCTACTTCCATAGAATATCGCAGTCCTACGGATCAGACTGTTCTGCGGTAAATAATTTTTTTCCAATTGTTCTGGGGTAATTGTTAGTTTTAAGGCAGTCCGTACGGTAATTGTCCCTTTACGTTATGCTAGGACCATACTTTGATGCCTATCCGGCTTACGTTGCATGGCCCATTATGTACGAAAAATAAAGAATATAAATGGGTAATTTCATTGGGATATCTTGAGTCAATAGACGATAAAAAAATAGAAAAAATTAGAATTTACATGTATTTTCGTGTTAAATATATTCAACTTTGACTTAGTTAGACAATTTTGTGAACGGTTGAAAGGAGAGTTTTTAGTTCTTGGCATTAGATCAAACGACTAATCAAACGGTAGTTCAATAAATGGTTAATCCACAAACTTGTAACTTTTTATTCTACTTGCTGGTAGGGGTGTTCTTGGGCTAGGCTGATCCGTGCTATGGCATATTCAAACCCAGGTCAACTTTAGAAACAGTGGCCTAGGTCCAGCCCAAAGCCGACATTGACCGTCAAAGTCAGACCCAAGCCCGCCCCATCAAATCAATTGGGCCTGGCCAAACTGGGTTTTTTTGTTGTTAATTTTACAGGCATTTGAGTAATATTTTGAGCTAATTAAATTAAATTACATGCACTCCCTATTAGGACCGAGCCGAGCTTTGGGCTTTCTATCACTTAATCCAAGCCCTTACTTGTAGAGAGGAATTTTTACGACATCAACACTGTTTGGAAAGAGGGAAAACAAACATCAAATTACCACATGTGGCATTTTGGTAACGTATCCAGCTCTTCTAATTTTAAGAGACCTTTTGTGTTATTACTAAAATGAGCTTCCATTCAAGAGAGTACGTGCCGTGTAATTCCGACGTCCGCAAAAATGGAACGCTTCCATTCAAGAGAGTACATGCCGTGTAATTCCGACGTGCAACAATGTAACGGCCAAAACCAAATGCTCCTCTTTATCTTGTGACTACTTATTTCATGACCTAATGGCTAGTATTATAAGACGTAGCTAATTTGTAATGCGTGGACTATGGATAATCCAGTCCCCTTATAAATTCGTGGGACTGGTGAACATCAATTACATATCATGCCCACACTTTCCAACCAACAGATGGAGGAGATATTTTCAGTTGGTACAATTCAGCATAGATTTGTAAAATTGATACATGTGAGAGATTGATGTGATTTGTCAGCCCACCTCGGAGCTTATGGAGTTAGATGAGGTGTGGGTTTGCTCCCAAATTCTGTCTTCGAAATCTGCCCCAAATTTACCTTGTTTGTATTTGTATGGATTTAGCAAGCACCACACGAGGGATTAATCTTATTAGGTCAAAGACCTTAGGAATACCAATATTATAAAAAAATAAAAAAATGGGAGGTGATTTATTGCATGAGAACTGAGATATTTCTTAACAACTCGCGTTCTTTCATCATTACAATGACTTAGACATATGTAAAACAATTTTTTTTATCGATTTCTTTCCCTATTTTATTTGGGTTTAAACCGACCACCAAACTTAAGCTCCAAAGTTTCAAATACCTCATCATAGGCATGCAAGTTGAGCAAAGTCTTGTATTTGCTCAACGCAAGCTTAACCCATATTTTACGTACATAAACCCTAAACTCAAAATACTTTATGAGCAAAATCCAATATAATTGACACAACTCGACTTGAATTATAGGATCCCTACCGTACCAGAGTTTAATTTGGGTCATTGAGTCTATTCAGGTCAAGTTGAGCATCCAAAACTTTTTGTTTCTTTGCTTTTTAAAGGCTATAATATAAATTTAGAAAGTATATGATGCGGACGGAGGGTTGATGCACGGTGGGAAAGGATACAGATGGACGATAAGGTGATGGGCTAGCTTAGACCTCGCGCTTGAGTGAAATAGGCCTCACACAAAACACCAATCACTAGAAGCAAATTTCTCCCACCGCACGAAGAAGAAGAAGAGAGCAAGAGCACTCAATATTTTTTTTTTTTTCATTAATCAAATTTGCTTGCCAAATAGGCATTATAATACTTTATATAAAAGAAAACTAAACCCAAATCAAATCAAGACCATCCAAACACTGCAATGGCCAAGATTGAAATATCCATTTAAATGACTTAAAATATAATTAAAAATCTAAATAAAATAAAATATTATATATAATTGATAGGGTGGCCGAGCCCAAATGTGGGTCGACCCATATGGCCCTTGGGTTTGTCCTGCATCAATATATGTACTATTGCATGTACTATGTTATATACTGTGCATTACAATGTGCATATACCTATGTGGCTATGTCTATACAGAAGTCCTGTGTGTACAGATTGAATCTAGGAACTCAAAGTCTAAACATAAACTGGACCCAAATAGAATGACAGCTTCAAAATACAAGCCAGAATCCTACTTGAACTCAAAAAGGGCCAAAATTCACTTCTAGTCGGGTCGAGTCATATACCAACATCTCTATCAGTTTATTGTATTTATCTATAAACTCTTCTTTGGATAACCATTCTATTTTGGCTAATCATTAGAAAATAAATAAATAAAAGAACTTCTGGAAAATTTAGAACTGTAAAAACCTTAACTTTTGTGGAAATTCTCTTGAGAGTCAGAGGAACTCTTTAAGTAAATCACCAAATACATTTTTTTTAATTTCTTTTATATTCCTAGAGATCAAGTAATAGTTTTTTCAAGATGTGGTTGAATTTTGTTTTTCTCAAAATCCCATCTAACAATCATTTTGAACACGGGTCTCATTTTTATTTTTTTTTACGATCAAACGCACACACAAAAGCCCACACAATATCAAGCAATCAATCCACGAAGAAGATAAAAGACACAACAATTTGTGTGGTTTGGCAACACCGCCTACGTCCATGGAGAAGCGCACATCAATTCCTTTCTCCCTGGTGTGTTCCATAGGGTTTAGGGTTAAAGATTGCACCAATATATATATATATATATATATATATGTATATATATATATAATCCCCGCTTTTTTAGCCTCCAAGAAAGTCTTTCTTAGCCTCCAATAAAACCACCGTATAACTACCAAAATCCCCCAAACCATGTTATACCCCCAAACTCACTAATCTGATTAACCTAAAATACAAGACAATAACCAAACAATCTTCACATTGGCTTGAATTTTGTCAATCCTCGAGCCACTTTGAAGATACCCAGTGATAATCTTCATTTTGTTCCATGCCTCGCTAAAAAGTAAGCCCTCGTACTTGCTATAATCGAGCCCTTAGTCCTAGGTGCACCCATAATCTCAATGATGAGTCAAACCTATTAAGCCCATGCGGGGCTCGAACTTCTCCGTAGCTGATTTTCGAAACACTTTCATTTCGTTCTTCCGAAGCAACCCTATTCATCTATTGCCATCCTTGCAACCACTTTCAGCCATCGAGGAAAAAATAACCTTCCTTTCGACTACATGTTTCCCCTGGACCAAGGCAATGTGTATTTTTCATTTTTTGCCATTAACATGGAGTTCCTTTCCTTTTTCCTAAAATTTTGGCCCGTTGTTAGATGCCTCCTTGGAAATGTCTATTGCACACTCTTCTGTTTTCCATTTAACTCCACCTCAACTGACGTTTTCTTTTTCCTTGTAGTTGCTCCACCTCCAGCTGTAACTATACTCCTTGCCAATCTGTAGAGACTTTTTATCATCCCACCCTTCTCGATGACCAATGCTCCCTTAATCACATTCATATCTCCACTTGCTATAGTACACTTGCAGCCCTTAGAGTCTAAGGCCCCCAAAGAAATCAACTTTCTTCGTAAATCCGGAAAATGCATCACATGCATCAGGGTCCGTACAATTCCGACAAACATCTTGATTTTCACCATTCCTATCCCAATGCATTTGGATTCTACATTGTTTGACATGAAAACGAATTCTCCCTCACAAGATGTATAAATGTCAAAACATATATCTATTGTAGCACATATGACAGTCACAATCAAAATTTAGAATTCAAGAATCAATAGTAGGGATGGCAATGGGGCGGATCGGGGGTGGAATTAGGTTGCCTCGTCCCCGCCCCGAACCTCATGGGATTCACCTCGCCCCGCCCCGCCCCTCCCCGCAATTCGGGGTATTTTAAATGCCCTGTCCCCACCCCGAAATGCCCCGTGGGCCCCACCCCTATATGGTGCAATATCTTTCCATACTAAGGTTGATTACATATAATTAAAATTAGTATAATTTAATTATAGTATTGTTAGTATAATTAGAATCATATTAAGTTACTAACTATAATTTACCTTATTATTTCTAATCATATAAATTATTATAAGCGTATAGCATGATATATCTTGTAATGTTATATCAAATTAGTATAATTTATATTGTTATTAGTATGATTAGAATCATACCAATTATAATTTACCTTGCTAACTCTAATCATATATGTTATTATAAGCTTAAAGCATGATCTATCATTCTATTATATTTGTTTTATTTAATATGATTTATCATCTCACAATTTAACATTATATATGATTAAAGTCAAATAAGCTTAGGTAGATTTTTTTAACAACTTTAATTTCATTAAATTTGAATTAGAGGGATCCTATTATATGCTTTTATAATGTCTAGGGTTTAATCAATTACACATTTAACTTTAAAAAAAGTCTTCAATCAATCTACTTCACCCTTAATAACAACATAAAATCAATATATACATTTTACATATAAATATGTTTATTTATTATAAAAGAAATCTAAAAAATATATATATTTTTAAGAGGATTATTAATTTCGGGGTGGGGGGGGGGGGGGGGGGGGGGGTGGGTTGTTACGGGGCGGGGCATGGGGCAGGGTGGGGCGGGTCAAAAAAGAAACCCATCCCCGTCCTGCTCCGGATTCGGAGTATGTTTTTTTGCCCTATCCCCTCCCCGTCTAAGAGTCAGGGTGGGGAAAATCCGTATGGGTCGGGGTGGGCACTCCGGGTTGGGGCGGGGCGGGTTAAAAATGCCATTCATAATCAATAGTATGATCCTGACCTTTGATGGCCATAAGTAACACTTCCTCGCCATCTGAACTTTCCACCACAGTGGCCTTATCTGCTTCAAATTCTTTTTCATTGGCTAAGTCATTTCGCTTCGAACGATCCCGCTTGAAGTGACCTTTTCTAATACCACTTGTTGGGAAAAGCGGCGCAACGAAATGGACAATCTGTGATCGATGATCAAATGCATACACACAAATCCATACAATATCAAGCAATCAACCCATAAAGAAGATAAAAACACAACAATTTATATGGTTTGACAAAGTCCATGGAGAAAGGTTAAGTAAATTCATTTCTCTCCCTGATGTGTTCCACATAACATCAAAATATATAATCCCTGCTTTGTTGGCCTCCAGGAAAGTCTTTCTTAACTCCAAAGAAAATCCCGATACAATTATCAAACCCCCCAAACCCAGTTACACCAAGATTGCCCACATTTTTGTGGGCACCACTCGAATGAGCTAAATTACAAAGGAGCCCACTTTCTCCTAATGACAAAAACAATTATGGTGCAACAACTGAAACGGTTTGAACTGGTTGGAGTCTACTGGAACCCACAAAGACTATCCAAACATGATGGGGGGCAATCATTAATGTCCATAAAGCTGTGCTCCAAGTGTGCCTCGCTTTAGTTTGATTTGATAATTTTGTTTGCCATTTTAACGTGGCCTACCTACGGAAATTGATTTACAATTATCCTAAGCGTTCATGTATTTGCATTTATTTACATATTTAATGATCTACATCCGTAATATTACATATCATCACGTTTGTTTGCGCTAGTTTACAAATGTGATATATATATAAATAAATAAATATAAAAATAATATGTAAATGAAGTCATTTATACATCAGAATCTTCATATTTCAATAGATGTGAAACTGTTTCACATCTCCTACCTACGAAAATATGCTAATAATGCTTCACGTGTGATTGCATGATGGCATTTGGTTATGCAATTGGTCATGGGAATCTACACTGGCCCTTTTTAAAAATCTTGTGGGACCCAATTCATAATTTGAATAGTTTAGGAATCTCATATTAATGACAATCATCAAGACGTTTAGTTTCATATCATAAATTATCATAAATATTGAAAAATTTATGAAAAATGTCCATAACAACCCAAATACACGGTGTACTCATCTACTCATATGAAAATTGATGATTTGAGCAAATAGGATGATGTGTTTTACATGTATAACATTTATAATATTTAAACATACTCATGTAAGGATGATTCTTATTGCATAGGCTAACAACTCTTAGGGATTATTGGATCAATAAAAAGCAGAGAGCTTGTAATGGGTTCGAGGCCTTCATGGTCATTTCAAGCGAGGCAGAGGGGTGTGTTGGTCATTTTCTTAGACAATAACGAAAAAATTCATTAAAAGAAAAGGCCAATTACAAAAGCGGAACTACAAATAGAGGTAAAAGAGCTACAAATATAGGTAAAAGAGCATTGTACCCAACCCCACCTCACTTATAAAATGATATCCTCACAAGGGAACACCCTTAACAAGTATCCTTCTAGGATCATTACTCTAAAATCCCCATGTTCATGTCACATGCCTGAAAGGATTGGCTTCCATTCAACAATTCTGCACCTAATTTTAATTAGGTAAGAAGAAAAATAAATAAAGCAGACCGTTAGCAAAAGTGCAAAATGCCATTGGCAGGAAGGAGTCATGAGAGTACATTGAGAATTCCACCAATGACAGGACTTATTTGCAATTTTATTGTTGGTCCTAAAATAGAAATAAACTCAATGGCGGTTTATATATTTACAAAAAGAACCCTGACCGGTGCGCTTACGTAATATATTTTCCCGCACCCGTGTTAGGGTTCCCTCTCTCTCTCTTCGAGGCTCCACTGTTTCGAGCCCTCCCCTTCCAATCCTAGGGTTTTTATCTTCTCCTCTTCTTCTTTATATCTAGGGTTTAGGGTTTTGCTTTTGCTCTCTCTTGCTCTCTGCGTTCTCGATCTTGATTTGTTTGTGATAATGGATCTGGCGCGCAAGAGAAGGCCGGATTCGGCCGTGAATGGGAATGGCGGAGCTATGGGATCAAAGAAGTTTAAGCAAGGTTTGTTTCTCTTTCGCACTTTCTAGGGTTTTGATCTATTCGCTTGGTTTCTTCATCTTTCTAGTTTCATGGTGGATTGGATTTTTGGTTCTGCTTCTTTTGACAAGATCAAGATTTTAGTATGGAAATCTCGGTTTCGACGATTTTTAAGTGTTGTGAACTAACTTCAAGTTCTTGACCTTTTCCCCTTCTCTCTCTTTTTGAAAACTTTGTGATTTGGTTGTTCTATCTGAAAGTGCAGTTCCATTGCTGATTTGTTGATGGTGATTTGTTAGAGGCTCGAGGTGTCTGTTTCGATTGGTAGATGTGTTTTATTTTAAGCTCTGCTCTCAGTTGATACCTTGTACTGATATTAGCCTAAATCATTGGTAATAAGTTATGAGCGTGGCGTGCTCAGTCATCGTAAAAACCTAATCTTTGATGAAACAAAACTGTTCTACTGAGTCCCATACCTTCAATAATGCAAGTCTAATTTTCATAAGCCCTAAAACTTTGATTGAGCTTGTAAAACTATCTTAAATCTTAAATTATTGTATCAGGTGTCTCTTCATTTATTTTGATACTTACATCCCAATAGAGGTTTTTAGGCTAGATGTTGTGGGTTTAGCCACCTTCTCTCTCCTATGTCTATGTTTTCGCGGGAAAATACGATCAATTTTGACTCATTTTAATCAGTGGCTAAACCTGGTGGGCTTGTGGTATTAGTGTTTTTTTTATTTATAAATAACTGCAAATTATATCTTCTTCTTCCAAATGATTAATCTCTCTAAAATTTGTACGTTGGGTGTTTTATTTTCTTCTTTAAATAAGATGTTTGTTTAATGTAAGATATGGATATTCTTGAAATGACAAGATTAAGAATTCAGAGAAATTTTTAACTGAGAAGACGTAATTAATGTCATGCAACAGAATCGGAGTCCTTTCCAACTGGTATAGGAAGCAAATCGAAGCCATGCACCAAGTTTTTCAGGTTCTAATCTTAACCTATCTAAGATAAATATTTGTAAGTGCAGATGTTTCTTGCAAGTATTTTTAACTTTTAATAACAATTTGATTTGCGAATTTTTTTTTTTTTTACAACTGAAGATAATATTAGCAAGGCTAATGAATTGAGCATGTAAGTTTTGTACAGGTTGATACATTTTTTGATCTAATCAAAGTTAAGAAAGACTATTGAATGGAGATATTGGTTGTTTATGAGAGTTCGTCTGGATATAAACTCACAAAGGAGCAATTACATTGGGCATTAAAGATGGCCTATTGATAATGGTTAATCTTTGTCTTATTTCATCATACATTTTACTAAAATGATTGGGTAATTGATTAGTTTTGGTGATTTATGGTCAATTCTTATTTGTAAAGCATTATATTAACAAAAAATTTACACAGGTGAGGACAATCTAAAACTTTTCCGATGAACTTGCTAATTTATCCCTTAAACTTTTTGTCCTCTTTTAAAGCATGCAACAAAATTAAAGAGATTATGTCTACTTCTTTAATTTGATACCAGGTATTGATTTAGTGCCACACATATTACATGGGTCTCTCTCTCTCTCTCTCTCTCTCTCTCTCTCTCTCTCTCTCTCTCTCTCTCCAATCAATATGGACAAGGACCAGTACAAGTGTCCAGCAGCCTGAATTTCTGAGGGCATCATCTATCTCTAGTCCATGTGAAACATTTGAGTTGATTTGTCCTTTCTGTTCAGTACTTCGGTTGCATATCATGGACAATATCATAAGGCGTACAATCTAGTTCCAAAAATTATGTCTTCGCAATATGCATCAATTATTTCTACTTTTTTTTACAAAAGAATTGATACAATATCCAAAAATCACAGCTACCAGAAAATGTAGTTGGTTGCATCATCAGGTTGTATATAGGTATCAATCGGACTCTTCAAGTGCCATGGACTGTATGATTTTAAATGAACAAAACTGTTCAATTCGTTGAGCTTCTTCATGTTATTCAAGCTATTCGTTGACACTGTTCGCTGAAAAGTACTACTCAATGCTATATAGAACTATTCCCTGAAGAATGAGAGTTATGTTATGAAGAAGTAGAGTTATTGCTTCAAATCTCATAGATCTGAGGTACTCATTATACTTTTAGTGGGATTGCTCAATCATGGGAACTATTTGGCTAAAGTGGTGCCGGCTTGGGCACACACCAAATTTGAGTTAACTTGAACTGCTGGTATTAAGATTAAAATGAAGCAAGACTAATTATTTCTATTTGGGATTTGCTCCCCTTTTAGAGACTTATAATGTCACACATAGTGACATTGTTTTTGATAAACAGATAGCTTTCATTGAGAAGAGAGGGTCACAAAATCAAAATAAGAAATTAAAAATCAACAAACCCCAACAAGGTGTTGATCCTCACACCATTTTGTTTAAACAACTTAATCAAAATTTTCACATCTATATTTGATATCTTAATTCCCTTTGCCATTCTAAAATCCAATATGCTTATAATTTTTGCACTTGTGATTCTTCATTTTAAGAGGCTCCTAATCAAATCAAATCCTCATTGAAGCCTTTATCCCATCTATCTAGAGGTCAGCTTTATGAGTTCTACTTTTTCATTCAACCATATCTAGAGCCATATTCTCATGAACTTACAGTCTACTTGATTTAACAGTGCTCGTTTTGGTTTCCCATGTGTCCAAACCATTTCAATATGGCATTCCTTTATATTTTAAGATGGTTCTCTAATTTGACTTTTTGAATTTCTTCTTTACTAGTATTAGTCCATATAAACTGCTGCATGACAACCTTGTTCATGTTTCTTTGGCAATATAATCTGTTTCTTTTACCACCATTTACCTTGTTCACTTATTTAGAATATTGATCTACGAGCTGCTCTGTGGTGACATAATTTAGGGGGCTATCACTATGGATGGCTTAATGCCCAATAATCCGTACCCAACCTGCAAAAAAGCTGTCTGTAATTTACTGAAATTAGATCCAAAGATTGGGTTGCTGGAGCAACCGGGGATTTTTAGGGTGGAGATTCTGAGGCCTCCCTCATACTTTTGACCCTCAATGATCAAGTACATTGTCCAGAGACACAGAATTAAAAAATTTTGCAGTTTTGTTTTGTTTTCTAAGTTCTGATTATTTAAGTTAAGATAGTTGAAGGTGTGCAGTTTGACATAGAACAGTGGACTGCATTTTTTATGGTATTGAATAATTTCTTTCACAACTACTACTGTATGGGAATTTTGCAAGTTTTATTTAGTGAATGTTTGAAACTTTGTATCGCTTTTCTTCTGAGAGATGCCTGCTGGCCAGTGGTTCAGGGGGCTCCCATTGGTAGGTAATGGTGGGACTTTCCATAGAAATTCATGGTCACTGAACTGCAGAACCAATGAGCGTCTGGGGGTCCATTCTACTATGTGATCTACTGATTGGTCCTCTTTTATGTTTTTGTTATCTGGCAATATATCCTATCCTGATTATGATAACCTTGATTTGAGATGCAGTACTGCTGGGTGCCCATTTGGAGAAGGCTGCCACTTCCTGCATTATGTTCCCGGCGGCATCAATGCTGTGGCTCATATGACAAATCTTAGCAATCCAGCTCTACCACCAGTTTCAAGAAGCCCTGTGGTTCCACCTGCCATTTCTAATGGTCCATCTCCCCCACTTGTGAAGACCCGCATGTGCAACAAATATAACACTGCAGAGGGCTGCAAGTTTGGTGACAAATGCCACTTCGCTCATGGCGAGAGGGAGCTTGGCAGGCCCACTGTTCCATCTCATGAAGACCGTCCTCTGGGCCCTATGACGGGCCGGCTGGGTGGTCGTATTGAACCCCCACCACCTGGGCTTGCAGCTGCTGCAAGCTTTGGTGCCTCTGCCACTGCCAAGATAAGTGTTGATGCTTCCCTTGCTGGTGCCATCATTGGGAAGGCTGGGGTGAATTCAAAGCAGATATGTCGTGTCACAGGTGCTAAACTTTGTATTCGAGAGCATGAAACAGACCCCAACCTGAGGAACATAGAGCTTGAGGGGACTTTTGATCAGATAAAGCAGGCCAGTGCAATGGTCCGTGAACTGATCGTGAACATTGGCAATGCAGCTGGTCCAGTTAAGAATCCAGCCGCAGCTCCTGCTGCTCCAGCCAACAATTTTAAGACAAAGCTATGTGAAAATTTTGCCAAGGGATCATGCACCTTTGGCGAGCGGTGCCACTTTGCACATGGCGCAAGTGAATTGCGCAAGACTGGAGTGTGAGCACCTGATTTCTTTATATTAGGTTATTTCTGGACCAGGGTTTTTGACTTGTTAATGTAGTTCTTAAGAGCTTTGTTTGATAATGTACTACTTTGTGGCAGAGAATGTTTGGGGGTGTACCAACAGTGGTTTAAGATTATGCACTATTCTCTGTTTAGCATTTTCTTATGCAGTTTAGAAGGCATAAAAAATGAAAGCAGTATCAAACTACCCTTACTGTATTCTCCCACGTGATTATGCACTATTTCTTGTTACCTGTCTTGCAGCTACCATGACGGTGGACATCAAAGCTTCATGGAAATTGCTTTCCACACCGATGTCATGATTTTGGATTGTTGGCCATCCATTACAGTTTTCAAGAAATATGGATGCACCTTTTGATAAAATATCGATGGGTTGCTTAATGTTAGCATCTGTGAAGCAAACCAATGAATGTGGCCTGAATCTAATCTAACCTCTGAAAATGTAACCCCCACAATATAAGAGCATAGTAGCCAGTTTGTGGAAGAGACTACTTGTTACGGGTGCCACTTTTGGTGAACTTATGAGCATTCAACTTGCCAAAATCCATTGAAAGATGGCCAGGATCTTCCCGGCAGAGTTTGGGCCCGTGTGATTCATCATAGGGCCAACCAGATGTAGTGACCAGACCATGTCGCTCATTTCACACGAGAATCTGGTGTATAATTTGCATACAAGCAGATGTCCTGAGCTTTTAATAGTAACTGCAGCTGCAGCTCAAGATGAATGACAATGATTATGAGACCAGCAAAGTTTAGGCGGGGGTTAACCCCGTGGTCGGTTCCACCAGGATCTAAAAAACAAAAGCATCAGCGTGAATTGGCAGAAGCTTCCCAGCGAGAAAAGAAATAATTTGGGCTACTCTACTTGCCTATAGTTTCAAAATGTTGGAAATGACCCCAACGTTGACAAGAAGAGACCCTTCTGATGCAAACTCGTTTTATGCACAAATGGCATTTCATCGCACAGCACATAATTCAATCATGTTGACTCAGCGCTACTCTATCAAGACACTTTAAACAGGGGCAGACCTAAGTATAATGATAGGGTGTGACTGCACCGGTGGCACTGGCACTCGAGAAGCTCCTTAAATAATACCTTAACAAAGTTATTTTATTATTTGACTTCTTAACTTGACCATTGCCTGCACCACTTAAATAAAAATTCTGATTTCCCATCGACAGTAGAGCAACACCAACCTAAAATATTCTTCAAGAGCCGTGAACTAGAAAGAAAAAAGCATATAAGATAAATCATTACATGGATTTTGGCATTCATCATCTTAAAACCCCTTTAGAGTTTCTTTGGCAACTCCACTAATAAAGTCAATTGAAACAAAGCCCCCATTTCTAAAATAAAATAAAATAAGTCACATTGAAAGCACTTTAATTCAAAAATTCCCACCTTGTCCAGCCTCCATCAGGAGCCCGCTCAAAAACACGTGGCTTCCTCATAGGAAATGTTCGTCTCCAATCTGGATATTTAATTAAATAATCAAACACCCTGCAAAAATAACACCTAATATATTAAAGCAATTTCAAGCATACCAGTTTTTTCCTATACATGGAAGCACGTTCTAAGAGTTTTTAGTGCAGACGATGACATAAAACTTCCAAAAGAAAAAAAATAGTATTATATCTGTAACATAAAATTGGAGGCAGAACTGTTGATTAACATGGGCAGATTTACATTTAAAAGTTCTCGCTCGCCTGGATACTTTAGTCGGAAGATTTATCGACAAAAGAGATCAAGTCAACACTAATGGAATATAAAGAAATGAAGGACTATAAATTGGTAAAATTTTATGTTATCAATAATTACATTATCTTAACCCTATGTTTGGGAAGGGGGTAAAATGGGGGGAAGGAAAAAAAGGAGGGGAAAATGGAGAGAAAGTGAAAATGGAGGCTGTTTGGGAAGGGGGGGAGGGAAAATGGGGGAGGGGAATTAGGGGGTAAAATTTTAAAAATTTTACCCCCTACTTTTCCCTTCAAAATTGGAGGGAAAGAATGAGGAGGAGAGGGGATTTCCCTCCCCTCCCTTAATACACAAACAAAAGAAGTGAAAATTTTTTTCCCTCCCCTTCATTTTCCTTCCCCCTCATATTTCCCCTCCCCCCTTCCCAAACATAGGGTAAGAGAGATGTAGAATCATCATCAACAGTGAAGCCTTATCCAAAGCACTGACAACGAGAAACTTGGAAAGGGTGCGTGACTATATACCAGAGCAAAAAAAAAGAAAGGTTCCAATGGTACTTTGTGAGTCCCTTTCTATTCAACCCTGTTTACGGCACGTTATATTTTAACACCCCCAATGATAACGTTGAATTTCCAAGTCAGGTGCACTTCTTTACCCATCCTAAATAATGTTTGCTTTGTTAATAGCTTTTGCACTTTCCACATACCAGGTACAGTTCCTTTTTCCCCATACAATTGCCTCTTTTACACTTAAATTTCTCAAGCCCGCCTTCAGTGACTATCCACAAGTCATTAGAATTCATAATCCAATTTCAATCATCTTGCCTCAATTATCTTTCTTGGAATGTTTTTTTCTCTCGTTTACTGTAGTCTACCAACTTTCCTACATGACCATCACAGTCTCCAATGATTATTGTATGTTCTCCAGTGTGGGCCTGTTTGGCATCATTTTGGGAATGTCTCATTCGAGAATGAATTGTTAGGCAGATACTCTCTCTCCCTTGCTGCACATTTGTAAAATCTCTCTCTCTCTCTCTCTCTCTCTCTCTCTCTCTCTCTCTCTCTCTCTAGATTTTCTTTCTCACAACATGCCTGCTAAACACGTTTTTCTTGATTCGTTCTCAAAATAATGCCAAACATACCCTTTTAGCTTCCCAAGAAAGAATCTTAAAACAAAACAAAAGAAAATTTGATTCAAATTCCTAAATATTCTCCAAGAAGAGAAGAAACTAGATCTCCTAATTTTAAGGTCCTTGACCTTTTAGGACTCCTATACTGAAAGCTTGCTGAAACAATCCAAAAAAAAAGAGGAAGAAAAATAAACTCTGTAATTAAAGACTCCTTATAGACTCAAAATTCCCACAGTAAGTGACCGTTCCTATTGGGCCTACGGGCTAGATGCATCAGTGCTTCAAGGGGATGTCCAAGCCAATTGCTCATAAGAAACTAACTACAATTAGGTTCTATCACAACATGTAGCCTCTGGAAATGCCCATCAGCATTTCCGTCAGCTTTCCAAAGAAAACACAGAATTAGAATATATTCTCATAGTAGTATTCAAATTGAAACATGACTAGCTTTTTATATCTGACTAGCAATCTGGCACAACCTCCCAGACTTTATCTAGGCTTGACTTAGGGACATGAAGCGCCAACGCATAATTTCATTGAACAATCAGGTTAACCAAGTATAATTTCACCCATCAAAACCCATATTATTGTCCTAATGCTCTTTTTTCGTTTTTCCTAGAAGGTGTTGGTGCAGGAGCCAGGAGAACATCTCAACAGCAATTACATGGTGTAGCAGTAACAAGATATGATTGAGTTTATTATAGATGTAAAATACTAAAAACCAAACAATCAACACATGTCTAATTTCAGTTACCCAGTTCATAAAGGCCATTTGTCAAATTAAGACATATGAATCTGTGTCAAAAATGTTTGGTTAAAATAAAAGGAAAAAAAAAATATGGTGCACATAATGGATGGAAACATACTGAATGTGATGTTAATTAGTTTTAAGGACTTTTCAGTATTTCGTGCTTACCTTCTTTCATTGTCAACAAAATCAGGGCCCTCTGAAGAAGGTGAAGTGGAACATTTGAGGAGGATTTCTGAATCAGAATATTGCTGCAATGAGGAAGCATAGTATCTCCAATCTAGTGTCCTGTGTTCATAACAGAGAGGATTAAGTGAATGTTTGGCATCTCTATTTTTCACCTCTATTTGTCTATTTGTCTAAATCGGATAGAGGTTGGAAAAATTAGAGCATTTGGTAGATGACTTTATCCTCTTTCTACTTTAGAGGAGTATAGGCAAATCCTCTAAAATTGAAATGCCCACTTTCTGGGCATGTGAAAAATAGAGGCATGGGCTCTAAAAAACGTAGAGGCAGAAGCTATTTTTGTGGACGAAAATGCCCATAGGCGGTGTTTGATTGACAATGAAAATCCTTTGAACAAAAGGCCCTATTCGTTAGCAGAGGAGAGGAGGAAACGAAAGCCCATAGAGCTTGACAGAGGAGAGGAGGAAACGAAAGCCCCAACGCCAAAACATCATCTCGATCTACCTTCTCTTCTCCGCCGCCGGCCAGTCGACTATACACCGTATTCCTCCCTCTCTCTACTTCTCTGTCATTCATGGCTTCCAAAGGAGCCTTTTTTTTTTTTTTTTCTATTGAGAAAGACAGTTTTAGGGTTCCTAATGGATTTTACTCTACTTTTTTTTTTTTTTTCTTCAATTGACACTAGTTATCCTTCTTCATTGGAGTATTTCCTCCTTCATTGGAGTATTTCCTCATTTTGATGTGCCTCTAGAATTGTATATTTTTCACCGTGCATTTTAGTAGATCCTGCTGTAGTTAGGGTATTCATAAATGTATGTATTAGAATTTCTTCCATGGATGTAGATTTCATTTTATCTGGCTGTTTTTGTTGATTTGATGCAATTCTAGATTAAAGTCATGGTTTCTTATCCGATTTGTATGCAGGACTTATCTTGTGTTTTTGTGGTTTTTCATGTTCTACTCTAGCCTACTTTTGGGTTTCTTGATCAGGTGAAGATTGATAAGGTTTATTTCATTCTTTGTGCAAGATTCTCACATTAGGGGTAAATGTTACTCAGATGAATTCCTATAATTCAATGCTGACCATCAAAGGCGGCCCTTGAGTGGAACACTGGAACTCCATCATTGGAGACATCCATAACATTGATGCTCCGGTGGTTTATGCATTCTATGGAGTGGATGGAATATGATTTTTGGGATTTATTTTGGAATGTGGGGCATTTTTTTCCATTTTAGGGAATGTTTGGATGTGTAGAAATGATGAAGATAACTAAACTACCATGTGGGAGTGGGGTTTTCATACTAATGTTTCCCTAGATTACGTTTAATGAGGGGAAGAGCATTTTCAAAATTGGACCCTTTACTGCATTCTTACGGGAGGTGAGGTAGAATTATTGGAAATAATATGCCTTTGATAAGGTTGTGGGATTATTTCCAAGAGAGTTAATGTTCCCTGTCTGTGTGGAAAGCTGTAATTGGGTACAGCAAGCCACACCCTTCTTTCCATGGAGTAGTGAATTAAAAACATGAAAAGTAATACTTTTGGCTGCCTATATGGAAATATAACCATAACCCTTTTATTTTTTTTATTTTTTTCTGGAAATAAAGTATATTTTTCTAGAGTCTCTTACGCTTATGGCTTGACATGGAGGTGGAGGCAGGTCGTCTCAATAAGTTATGGTGGTGACGTGTTCTATCTCCAATTGATGATTATTAAGGAGAACAAGGGACCTGTGGGGAGAAGCTGTTAAATTTGATGAAATTCATCCTCTAATTATAAATTGGGTATGTTGGGACACGTAAATTTTAGTTGAAACTTATCCAAGCAAGAGTTTTGTCAAGGCGTATTGTATAGGAGAAAGTTACTACAAGTGAAAGAGGAGGACGCCAACTCGCCAAGTGACTTGGTTTCTCTTCTTTTATTTTTTATTTTTTCACCTTTACTTTTCTTTTATTAGAAGACACTTTGGATGAATCTTTCATTCATGTTAAACTCACAATAAATTCAATACAATACCCATTTTACAAAAAAAATTTCACAATTTGTTGAGTGTGTTTGATTGGATCTCGGCAGCTAGGCCTGGGCTGAAATTAGGATCAAGTTGGCTGCTTGTAAAAGGAGTTGTTTCTTATGTCTATCACATGCCTATTTTCATATTTTGAATGGGAGGAATAGACTGCACAAAGGAATCTATGCTCCTTATCATTACAGATTGTCAAATATATTATCATTGCCTGCCTTATACATATCAAAACTCCCATTGGTTGGGTTTGGCCTAGTTGAGTGTAGGTTTTCAACCATGTGCTATGCGTTACTCCTCTTTTGTAGATGATTGCCTAACTATCTTTGAGATCATGTGATTGTTTACAAATGATTGTAGAGGAATTGTTTTGAATCTAAATTAGAAGACATTGTCTATCACATTCATTTGCTTTTGCTTGTTAGACATTCATTCATATGCTGTGGATATCTTTTGTATTTGGTGAATGGCACAAAACTGAACAAGAACTTTAAAAAAAAAAAATGCTAAATCTCTGTTAGGTGTAATTATCATGTCGGATAAAGGAAAGTCAAAAGAGATAGATGACATAGATCGTGCGCATTGATCGGATGGTATGAGAAGGTGTCTCATTGACATTTGTTTGGAGCAAGTGAGAGCCGGTGGCCGCCCAGGGGTGCAATTTAGCTCAAAAGCATGAAAGATGATGGATTTTTATTTTTGTAAGTTTCAACCTATTTGGAGTGATGGTGTGTGATGATGGAATGATGGAGATATTATATAATAAAAATTGATGTTGTAATTTTTAAATTGTTTACAAGTTACAGGGCATATTTTGATGGAAATGGTTGTAGTTTTCAAATGATAAGAGATTATGATGTTATGGTATGTGTGTAGATAATGGATGTTATCTTCAATGGGTTTATGTTGAATGTGAACTTGCGGGCCCACGTTGCACGTAGAAGATAACAGGCCCAGCAGGCCCAGCCCATGTACAAGGCCCACACGTGGGATATATTCAAATCTGTATAGGATAGGATTTAGTCCCTAATTTCTCTCCTTCTTTGTATAGGATATGTTTGATTCTTTCTATTCTTTTGATTGGTATCTAATTTGTAATCTTTACTTAATTAGAGCCTTGATTAAGGCATCATATCAATATATATAGAACAGTCGATGCTCTGTAAGAGACACGACCTTCTCTCCACTATTCTTCTTCCTCTTGCTCTCTTTTCTCACACTGTGTAACATGGTATCAGAGCTCTATGGGATCTCTCCATCTCAACTGTCTCTCAGTTGCAATCCTTTCTTATGGATCTAGAAAGAGCACCCTTCACTGTGTCGACATTCTGCACTGTGTTGACATTCTACAGCAAGGAGATCAAGGTGGGCCATCATTAGATCATCCAGATAGCACAGACAACCACCACCATAAGGGTCGTCCATATTATCTAGGAATTCTAGTTTTTTTTCAGAATTTTTTACACATCTGAGGTAGGCCATCTACTACTTCTTGTGATTTCCTAGTTTTTCAGGATAGTTTTCATCAGATCCGTCCCATCTTGCGGATTTTCATCAGATTAATGTGAAACCTGATTTGAAAGATAGTCAGAAGTATCACACAGAGGACTATGTTCCCTGATCAGAGTTTTGATCACTCTGTGGGCCCCACGGGTCCACTCCAACACACAAAAAGGGGGTCGTCAGCCCTTCTCTTGCCCAGTTTGGGTTTGTTTTTTGGTTGGAAATCTTCCTTCTACTCCAGTTATCCATCTGAACCAGTCATTTAGCCTCTCTTGCTGGCTATTGCTGACTAATTGTTGTTTAGTCCTCTTCATCCCTCTCTGTCAAAGGGATTTTCAGATTTCAGATTTCAGACACCAATCTGAACCAGATTTCAGATTTTGTTTGCTGCTTATTTCCGTCGGATTACTGTTTCGGCGTGGTTAGTGACAAGTAGCACTACTATTTTGCTGACATTCCTTCTCTGTGACACATTCTACTGCCTTTTTGAGAACATGGAAAAGTATGATGTTATTCCCGTTAAATTTAATGAGCAAAATTATATGGCCTGGTCATTCCATCTGAAGAACTTTGTAGAAGGACAGGGGCTGTTTGGTTATCTTGATGGAACAGTTACAAAACCTTCTACTACAAGTACCATAGACTCCAAAGCTATAGCCACCTGGTCCAAGGAAAATGCCAAAATGATTACCTGGATACTCAACTCTATTGATTCCTCCTTGGCCGTGGCTCTTCAAGCCTATGCTACAGCCACAGAAATGTGGGCTCACCTTAAGAAAATCTACCATCAAACTAACAAAGCCCGGGAATTTCACTTGGATAGTGAAATTGCTAAATTTACTCAAGGGGATAGATCTGTGCAGGAATACTTTAATGGCTTCCTCACCTTATGAACCGAACGGGATTCTATGTTGATTCAGACAGTCTCTACTGGCTTTCTCTCCGAGGCTCTTAAACTCCAAGAGGAAACTTACATTAGCCAGTTCCTTGTGAATCTACGGCCAGAATTTGAATCGGTTCGGTCTGCCCTCATGAACCGAGAACAGTCTGCTAATCTTGATACTTGCTTTCAAGAAGTACTTCGTGAAGAACTTCGTCTCACCTCCCAGCGGGCTATTCTTGAAGAACCAAAGGCTTTCCTTGCACCCATTCCGGCTGACTCTGGTCTTTTAGCAACCCTCAATCCAAAGCTCACTCAATGCTATGAATGCAAAGGATTTGGTCATATTGCCAAGAATTGCCGCAAGAAGTTGGTTTGCCGCTACTGCAAGAGGTCTGGTCATCTTATTGATGACTGCCGCAGCCTCCAACGACGAAATGCGGCGCAGCCGAAGACGCCTCCCTCCAATCTGCCAAGACAGAATTTGTCTTCCGCATTCCAGGCCCAAGCACCATCATCTGATGTAGGAAGCACTTCATCTGGGTTTGTGTCCATGACTCCTGCTCAGATTTGTTAAAGTGTAAACTTGTATGATATTTGGCCCAACCCACTTGTATGATATTAGGCCCAGCCCAAGTGTAAATAGGAGATCTAGTCAAAATGTGTACAGCAAGATAGATTGTGTATAGCTCGATAGATTAATTGTCTTTCCATTCTTAGAGATCTAATTGATCTAATTAGGTTTTAATTCCTTGATTTGTAGCCTAATCTTAGGCACTGTAAAGTCTATTTAAAGAACAGAAATCCAAGATGAGAGATCATCGAATGTGAGAATTTCACAGAACTCTATCTCTCTCTCTTTCTGGCATAAGGTTCTGAATGTCATGGAATGTCATGGTATCAAAGCTCGAGTTCTAGGAGATCTTCTTCCTTCTTCATTCTGAGAGACTTCTAAAGCTTCGGTTCTTCTCTTCTCTCTGTGTGGGATATCTCTGATCAACGTGGCCCACCTCTGATCAACACAACATTGCACTGTTGTGCTGCTGTCTTCTATATCTGCTTCATCCACTGATCTGTAAGCTCATCCTCGTCCTCTTCCAAGGTCTGGAAGCACTCAGACCCACCTCAGATCATCACTGATCATCCTGATCATCACAGATCTTCTCTGATCAAGGCGTGGCCCACCTGTGATCAACATCACCAACATCTGCGGACTCCTCCATCTTGGTCGACCAGCATTGCTGGTATTTATGGACATTTTTCAGGAATTTTTCTCCCATCAGAGGTTGGTTTTCCATCAACATTTGTGATACTTCTATTTCTTGCCTCTAATTTCATCACGGCCGTCCAAATTCTTGGATTTTGATTTGTTTTGAGTGAGACTTTGGCCTGGGGTTGCGCAAATAGCTTCTCCTT
The DNA here is from genome assembly GCA_029852735.1 of Persea americana. NCBI lineage: Eukaryota > Viridiplantae > Streptophyta > Magnoliopsida > Laurales > Lauraceae > Persea > Persea americana. Next base: position 76,094,096 of record CM056810.1, read on the forward strand.
CCATCCCCACTCCCTAATCCGATCACTGATCATCACTTGGAGCACCCGTGGAAATCGTTTCACTGTCGACCATTGACCTTTTTTTTTCGTATCTCTGCTTTAATCGTTATGGAGCAAGGAGATATTAAGTTGATCAAGTTTAATGGTAAAAACTATACCACTTGGGCTTTTCAATTTCAAATTTACCTTAAGGGTAAAGAACTCTAGGGACATATTGATGATTCAGATCCCAAACCTACTGATGACCAGCTCCTAACTAAATGGGAGGTTCAAGACTGGCAAATCATGACTTGGATATTGGGGTCCGTCGATGCACAATTTATCCTGAACCTTCGTCCATACAAGACTGCCAAAGAAATGTGGCTTTATTTAAAGAAGATATATTTGCAACTAGCAAATGATCATAAATGCTTTCTCTGCCCTTGGCCTATCAGGTAAACCAAAATCTTCAGTATCCACCTGGTATATTGATTCAGGGGCCTCCAATCACATGACACACTCTCCTGCCAATATGACTCATATTAAGGAGTAGGATGGAGACCTCTGCATCAATACTGCTGATGGTGGCAGTATTCCCATTTCTACTGTTGGACAGGTTCCTCACTCCTTACCCTTGCATAATGTTTTTCTTTCCCCTCGCTTAACCACAAATCTGTTATCAATTGGTCAACTTGTTGATAGTAATTGCTCCATCTTGTTTTCTCGCTCTGGTTGTGTTGTGCAGGATCAAGTATCGGGGAAGGTGCTAGCGAATGGCCCTAAGCAGGGACAACTGTTTCCCCTCCAGATTTCGTCAAAAGAAAAGCTCCCTTCGGAGTCTGTTTTGTTTTCCCATTTGAGTCATAATAAATGCCAGTTGTGGCATAATCGTTTAGGACATCCTAATTCCAAAACTTTGATGTTTTTATTAAATTCTGGTTTAATTAATGATAATAAAGTTTCTTTTAAGGATGTTTCTTTTAATTGTGATAGCTGCAAGATGGGGAAAGGGAAAACCCTTCCTTTTCCTCTTCATGATTCTTTAACAATGAAATGTTTTGATATTGTTCATAGTGATGTGTGGGGTATTGCACCTGTTATCCCTCATTCTCATTATAAATACTTTGTTACATTCATTGATGATTATAGTCGTTTTACTTGGATTTATTTTTTGCATGCTAAGTCTGATGTTTTCTCCGTTTTTAAAGTTTTCTTGTCTTATGTTGAGAATCAATTTTCCACTTCCATTAAAATTCTTCGATCTGATTCAGGGGGGGAGTATGTTTCTAAGGAATTTCAAACATTTTTGCAATCCAAAGGCATTATCTCTCAGCGATCTTGTCCTTACACCCCCCAACAAAATGGTGTGTCTAAGCGGAAAAATCGACATCTCTTGGATATTGCTCGTTCACTTTTGTTAGCATCTTCTGTTCCAACTAGGTTTTGGCCCGAAGCCCTCTCAACCGCTGTGCATGTCATAAATCGCCTATCTTCATCTAGATTAAACAACCAGACACCGTTTTTTAGACTTTTTCACAAGAATCCACTCTATGATCATCTCCGTCCTTTTGGGTGTGTTTGTTTTGTTCTTTTTCCTCCCACTGAACGCATTAAGTTAACAGCTCAATCCTCCATCTGTGCCTTTCTTGGTTATGCTCTTAATTAAAAAGGCTATCTATGTTATGATTCTAAAGCCAAAAGAATTCGAGTGTCTCGCAATGTCCTGTTTTTTGAAAATCAATATTTCTTTCCAAGGCATGGTGATTCGGATGACTCTGTCTCGTTCTCTTTTTTACCATCTTTTTCAGATACAATGCCTCCACCTGTTACTCGTTTTAAGCCGAATTTTGTGTATAAACGACGGAATGTTACAGGTGATCCTGCCTCTAGGTCTCTCGCTACGCCTACCCTGACTGCTCCTGATCCTACACCTGATCCACCTCCGGCGCCTCCTGCTCCTGATCTTGCACCTGATCCACCTCCAGATCCTCTTGCTCTTCGGCGATCCATTCGCCACATCAAGCCACCTGATCGCTATGGCTTTACTCATGCTTCATTATTAACCACTTTGTCTTCTATTTCTATCCCTAACTCGTACTCTCAGGCAGTGCAGCATGATTGTTGAAAACAGGCTATGCAGGAAGAACTTACTGCTCTTCAAACAAATCATACATGGGACATTGTTACCTGTCCTTCATCTATCAAACCCATTGGATGCAAGTGGGTATACTCGGTGAAATTAAAGTCCAATGGATCCTTGGATCGCTACAAAGCCCGTCTAGTTGCACTTGGAAACAGGCAGGAGTATGGTATCGACTATAAGGAGACTTTTGCTCCAGTGGCCAAAATGACAACTGTCCGTACAGTTCTTGCAATAGCCGCCTCTCAGTCATGGCCTCTATATTAGATGGATGTGAAAAATGCTTTTCTTCATGGGGATCTTAAAGAGGAAGTCTACATGCGTCTCCCTCAAGGAATTCCTTCTTCCAAGACCGATGTTGCTCGATTACGACGCTCACTATATGGCCTTAAACAGGCACCCAGAGCCTGGTTTGACAAGTTCCGAACCACTCTCCTTCAACTTTCTTTCATACAGAGCCCGTATGATCCTTCGATGTTCACATTTCATTCATCCCGAGGATCCACAATTCTCCTTGTGTATGTTGATGATATCATTATTACTGGCCCTCACAGTGATATGATCCGACAGATACAGGCCTCTCTGCAAGATAAGTTTCATATGAAAGATTTGGGACCTTTGAATTATTTCTTGGGTTTGGAAGTGCATCAATCAAAGAAAGGCTTGTTTCTTCATCAACACAAATATGTTACTGACCTAGTGGATCTTGCCGATCTCGGTAATTCTAGCCCCGTCGACACACCGTTGGAAGTAAATGCCAAGCTTCATCAACAAGACGGCGATCTCCTTCCTGATCCTACATTCTATCGCCGTTTGGTTGGTAGCCTTGTCTATCTAACCATTACTCGACCAGATCTCTTATGCTGTTAATCTGGTCAGTCAGTTTATGACGGCCCCACGGCATCATCATTTGGCAGCAGTCAAACGGATTATTCGATATATCCTTGGTACTTTTACCCGCGGCTTATTCTTTCCACTTGGCACACCACTTACACTCACTGCTTATTCTGATGCGGATTGGGCTGGCTGTCCGGACACCCGTCGCTCTACCACAGAATGGTGTGTTTACTTGGGAGCCTTGGTTTCCTGGAAATGTAAAAAGCAAGATAGAGTCTCCAAATCTTCCACGGAATCCGAATACCGAGCCATATCTTCCGCTTGTTCTGAGATCCTATGGCTTCGTGGGTTGCTCTCCAAGCTTGGATTCTCCCAGACTCAACCGACTCCGCTTCATGCTGACAACACAAGTGCCATTCGAATCACTAAAAATCCTGTGTTTCATGAGTGGACCAAGCATATTGAAGTGGACTGTCACTTCATTCGGGACGAGTATGATCGTAAAATCATTACTCTTCCCCATATTTCCACTGAGTTCCAGCTTGCTGATATCTTCACCAAGGGCCTTCCACGACCGCGGCATGAATTCCTGGTTCGCAAATTGTTGCTGGTTGATTCACCGCAGCAATTTGAGGGGGGGTGTTAAAGTGTAAACTTGTATGATATTAGGCCCAGCCCAAGTGTAAATAGGAGATCTAGTCAAAATGTGTACAGCAAGATAGATTGTGTACAGCTCGATAGATTAATTGTCTTTCCATTCTTAGAGATCTAATTGATCTAATTAGGTTTTAATTCCTTGATTTGTAGCCTAATCTTAGGCATTGTAAAGTCTATTTAAAGAACAGAAATCCAAGATGAGAGATCATCGAATGTGAGAATTTCACAGAACTCTATCTCTCTCTCTTTCTGGCATAAGGTTCTGAATGTCATGGAATGTCAAGATTCAAGAATTGATACAGAGCACGTTACTTCTGCATATGCGTCTATGGGCATCTCTGGTGGTCGGTATCAACCTCATATAGCATCTCCTGCTTTTCATTCCTCTGCTTATCTTTCTTCTCCTATTACCTCTTCCACCTGGTTTTTAGATTCAGGAGCCTCCAATCACATGACATCTGTAGAACATAGCTTTACAGATTCACACTCTTACCTTGGAAAAGAGAAAATAACCACTGCTAATGGTGATCAGCTACTCATTTCGGGAGTTGGTACCATTACTTTATCTAGTGTTTCTGGCCAGACCATCACTCTTCCTAATGTTTACTTTGTTCCCAAATTATCAGCCAATCTTCTTTCTGTAGGACAACTTATAGATGATGGCTATCTTGTTCACTTTTCTTCCTCTGGTTGTGTTTTACAGGGGCGACAAACTGGGAAGGTAATCGCGACGGGAAGTAAACATGGGCGCCTGTTCTTGCTGGACATTGGACATCATTCTCTCTTTGCTTCTTCTTCTAATTTCAATAAATTGTGGACTGTTTGGCATAACCGTCTTGGTCATGTGAACAATGCACACTTGCTTTCCTTGTTTAAAATTGGTTCTTTGGATTTGACTATTGATAATAAAATGATGTCTTCTTTCTCTCAATCAAAGTGTGAAACTTGTTGCTTAAGTAAAAGTCATATTTTGCCTTTTCCTGTTCATAATGCTCGTGCTTTGGTATTATTTGACATCATTCATTCAGATGTTCGGGGAATTGCTCCTACCTTGAGTAGGACAGGGATTAAATACTATGTGACCTTTATTGATGACCATTCTCGTCATACTTGGATTTACTTTATGCGCATGAAATTTGAAGTCTTCTCCATTTTTCAAAAATTTTATAACATGGTCCAAACCCAATTTCAGAAAGCAATCAAAATTCTTAGATCAGATTCCGGTGGAAAATACATGTCTCATGAATTCTCTGCCTTCCTTTCTGATAAAGGAATTATTCACTAAAAATCTTGTCCGCATACTCCTCAGCAAAATGGGATTGCGGAAAGAAAGAACAAACATATTCTTGAAACTGTTCGTACTTTGTTGATTGCATCCTTAGTTCCTCCCAAATTTTGGTGTGATGCTGCATAAACTGCTGTGTATCTTATCAACCGTCTTCCTAGCACTGTTCTAGGCAAGACTACTCCTTACGAAGTTCTCTTTAGTCACACCCCTTCATACTCTCACTTACGTGTTTTTGGTTGCCTGTGTTTTGTTCATCTTCCTCCTACTGAGCGCACAAAATTATCTCCACAAGCTGCTAAATGCATTTTTTTGGGTTACAGTAATGAACACAAAGGGTTTTTGTGTTATGATCAATTGGAAAAACGCATGCGCATCTCTCGTAATGTTATTTTCTTGGACCATATTCCCTTCTTTTCTTTACATTTGGATAGTCATCCTATTGCTGTATCCTATCTGCCACAGTTCTCAGAGTTTACTTCTCCATCACCTCTTCCCAAAGTCTATGTCCGGCGGAACAAAGTCCCTCCTCTGGCGACTCCCTCTCTCGATCCTCTCCTAGCGCCGCCTACTGAGTCTTCAGGTACTGCTCCTTCTTCTAATAGCACCATTTCTCTGCGACGCTCTAGTCGTCCTTCTGTTGCCCCTGACCGCTATGGATTTCCTGCTCTTTTTACTTCCTTAGATAGTACTCCTATACCCACCTCATATTCACAGGCCTCAAAGGTTCCTTACTGGCAGGATGCTATGGCTGACGAGTTAGTTGCTCTTGAAGCCAACCAAACATGGGAATTGGTACCGGCCCCGGATGGAGCCTCTATAATTGGCAGCAAATGGATATACTCCGTCAAAGTACACTCGGATGGGAGTCTTGATCGCTACAAAGCCAGATTGGTTGCACAGGGATACAAGCAGGAATATGGAATTGACTATGAGGAAACATTTGCACCGGTGGCGAAAATGACCACCGTTCGTACTCTTCTTTGTGTCGCGGCAGCCCGCAGCTGGCCTCTATGGAAAATGGACATTAAAAATGCTTTTCTACATGGGGACTTCGCGAGACTATTTATTTAAAACCTCCACCAGGATATGCTTGTCCTCCAAAACATGTGTGCGAATTGCGGAAAGCTCTTTATGGGCTTAAACAAGCTCCCCGGGCTTGGTTTGATAAGTTCTGGGCAGCAATCCTTCAAGCCGGATTTCGTCAGAGTCACTCTGATAGTTCCCTCTTCCTCGGATGGACATCGAAGGGCTACACATTCCTCTTGGTCTATGTTGATGATATGATTATCAGTGGAAATGATACTGCCGGTATTACAGATCTCAAACACCACCTTACTCGCCACTTCCGAATGAAGGATCCTGATCCTCTCACCTACTTTCTGGGGCTTGAGTTTGTGCGTAACAAATCAGGCATTAGGGTCCTTCAGCGCAAATATGCGGCAGACTTGATCACGTTAGCCAGGCTTGATGATGCTCACACTTTTGATACACCTTTGGAATTAAACACCAAAATCAATTCCGATGATGGCACTCCCTTGGATAATCCATCTGTTTTCCGGCGGATCGTTGGTAGTTTGCTCTACTTAACTATAACTCGGCCGGATATTTCTCATGCAGTTCATACTATTAGCCAGTTTGTTAGCAATCCCCACAAGCCTCACCTTGCTGTTGCATTGCGCATCCTCCGCTATGTTAAAGGGACTCTTCATCATGGTCTCTTCTTCCCTGCTAATACTTCTTTGCAATTATCAGCTTATGCGGATGCTGACTGGGCTGGCTATCCGGACTCTCGGAGGTCTACTACTGGCTGGTGTATGTTTCTTGGAAACTCTCTGATTTCATGGAAGTACAAGAAGCAAACCACTGTCTTGAAATCTTCTGCTGAGGCAGAATATCGGGCGATGTCCTCCGCTAGTGCTGAAATTATCTGGCTCCGCCGCCTTTTGTGTGAATTGGGTATTCCTGTTGGTAGTTCCACACCTCTCCATGGGGATAATACAAGTGCTACCAGAATTGCCAACAACCCGGTCTTCCATGAAAGAACAAAGCACATTGAGATTAACTGTCACTTCATCCGTCAACATGTGGTTACTGAGAAGATAACTCTGCCTCATGTCTCTTCTTTTAACCAGTTGGCGGATATCTTCACCAAAGCACTTCCCAAACAGCGTCATCATGATCTAACTAGCAAATTGATGTCTTCAATCTTACCACATCAATTTGAGGGGGAGTGTAGAAGATAACAGGCCCAGCCCATGTACAAAGCCCACACGTGGGATATATTCAAATCTGTATAGGATAGGATTTAGTTCCTAATTTCTCTCCTTCTTTGTATAGGATATGTTTGATTCTTTCCATTCTTTTGATTGGTATCTAATTTGTAATCTTTACTTAATTAGAGCCTTGATTAAGGCATCATATCAATATATATAGAACAGTCGATGCTCTGAAAGAGACACGACCTTCTCTCCACTATTCTTCTTCCTCTTGCTCTCCTTTCTCACACTGTGTAACATGCATGTGTTCTTGAATAATATATGAAGGTGAAAAATGTGCATAAGTTCATTTTTTACATAATGACAAAAGCTACCCCTCTAAACAGAGGCAAACCCCTCTAAAAAGAGGCAAATAGAGGACATACCCAACGGTCTATTTGAAGTAGACCCGTTTATTACCAAACACGTTTTTATGTTCTAGCCTCTTTTTATTATAGCTCTTTTTTTAATGGCTCTATTTTGAATGGTGTGTCAGAAAAAGAGTAGAGATGCCAAACAAGGCCTAAACTTCATCAATCGCTGACAACCACCAATACCATCTCATAGAGAGAAAAAATGTGATTCGTGGTTTCAAGAAACTTTAATTATCACATGGGAATGGATTTTCCAATTCTCATGCATGGTTTTGAGCTTCAATAAAAAAAAGGGGCGTACTAATGAAAAGGTGACTTTAGACAGGATTTTAGCTAAATGAGTCCATGACCTAAGTTCTCAATTCTCATGAATGGTTTGAAACTATATTTGACAAGGCACATAACATCCACAGCAACATCCACAGCATCCAAATTCACCCATTCCATAAGACAAGACCCATGTTTTGGTGATCTTGGCTGCTGGTTTGATGGTCAAACTATAACGAGGTACCAGGTATGTTCAAAAGTATTCCACATTGACATACTGAACACAAAGGTCAACCTTTGGCCTCTTCTTCTAAACCATTGCGACATTTCCCCCCTTAATTCCCTCGAGGCCAAAATTGTTGGGAGTTAAGAACTATTCATCAGAAACATTTTAAGAGCACCATCCCCATCCACATCAAGCACTTCAGGTCAGTTGTATAGATTACTGAAGGACTGATCAAGTGCATGACTCTAGCACCCTTCAATGCATCATGAACCTATGGCTCCTTCTACAGTATATAGCCAGGAAATCAGGGGAGCTCAAACCAATAAATGTAATTTTAGAGCCTGGTGACTAGCGTAAGTTGCGCAGCCAAAACTGTGTAACCTTTTCACTTATTTATTCTCCCATTTGAGGATTTTCAGTGAACAATAATGCTAATATAAGCTGATGGAAAAAGAGAGTAATTTACCAAGAGCAAGGAGCAATTTGGAATCTGTCATGATAGGTATCATATGTCTCTAGTAACTTGCCATCCCATCTGCGGTCTCCAGAGGATACTGTCACCCGGATTCTCCTAACTATTTCATCTGGGCACCTTGAGCTTCTATCAAAACCGGCAGGTCTGATTGATCCAGTGGAAGTTTCGAACTAAGAAGACACAAGCAAAGGGATCAAAACCTCAAATCTGCATTGAAGTAAAAATCTGGTTGCATACCCTAAAAGGAGAAAACAGTTATAGAAGATACAAACCAGAAATCCACTGACAATTGGATGCACATCTCCACCAGAAGCTCTTACAGTATTATGCCTCAGGACACAGAGAGTTTGGATATGAAAATTCTCCTGACGGCTTTGCAAAGCTTCAACTATTTTGGAACACAATGGCAAAGAATAACCTCCCGAACGTTCGTGATTGTCCAGTTCAGCCATAGCATTGGAATGCTGCAGTCAAATCATTCAAAGAAACTGACTTGGTTAACTATGCTCTTAAAGAGGATGATCACAGATTAGGATTGGCAAACACAAGGCAAGGGATCTTGGTCCAAACTTCATATGATGCATCCTCGAAGCCACCAACCAGGTGCACCTGCAGTTCATAAGCTCTTTGAGAGTTCAATGACGCAAAAGCACTCGAGAAATTAAAAGAACCATCAACATGTTAAAGGGAAAAGAATAGAAAAAGGTGGAAATCAGACATCCAACTTGGCCTCCTCATCATTATCAAAGATCAACGACAACATTTGTGCGAGGCCCAAATCCACGACTCCAGGAGAATCCAAATGGGCAACAGAGGTCCTATGGTCATGGCATATAAGAACAAAAAGTATATCATTTATGATATGATCATATAAGAAACATGAAAAGTTAAAATGGATTAATATTTTAGGATATTGATGCTTACATTCCATTTTTTTGGTTGCGAATAACAAGGCCAACACATGTAGTTGCCTCATCTGTGCCAACTAACTATCAGTATGGAAAAGAGTTCACATGAGAATATACACATTGAACAGGGAACAATTAAAAATAAAATCCTACAAATGATGGTAAAATTTATTAGATAACCAACAGCATTAACACATCAGAGAGCATGACAGAATGAGTTCATGAAATTTTATAGGAAAACTCAAATAGACGCTCCTCAGAAGATTGGAAGAAGTTTGGAACACTACCATGTTTCATGCAATTTATTAGGGATTTGATGCATATCAGAAACCTTATGCCCTAGCCCTGATAAGCCATGACCAATCTGACCCAAGCTTGGCCAAGCTCCATAGTCGAAATCTTCCAACTCCATATTTCTACACTCTGATAGTCTCCAATACCTGAGATGGCGCAATTCTAGTATCCAAATCAAGATTTGGATGGAACACTCACCGAACAAATTCTCATATAATTAATGGAGACAAATTTCTTGTGAGAAATCAGCCAAACAACAGTCCAGACAACAAAATAACCAGCCAGCTTTATTAACTGGCCTCTAAAATACCTGAAATAGAACATAACACATTTTAACATTATGACATTTATTTGATTGGACTCCTACCACTTGGAACGAGATTGTTTCAAACTGAGGTGCTTCCCATGCTATATGAATTAAAACAGAGAGTATTCACATGCAAACTGCCTCGCAATCTTGTACCAATTATGTGCATTGGTATAATCACTCCTTGGCAACACGCTTTTAGAAATATTTTAATTTTAAGAAGTAACCAAACTCAAAATATATACAGATTCTATGGAGCTACCATGAAAATATCATGTCCTGGGCTGTTGGTCAGTTGTTTAGGGATGTGAATTCGAATCCCATGTAAAGCCATAAAAAGAAAAAGAAAATTTTTACAGCATCAATGCAAAAAATAGCACGGTAATCTCGTTTTTATCAGATCATATGGAATAAAAAAAACAAAAAAATCAAAATCAAAATCAAAACACCATAAATCATCAGCCCTCTTTGATACCTTGGTGTATCCAAAGAAAAGCACCAGTTAGAATTCAGAATTTTAACGTTTATGAAGAGGATTAAAGAGAATTAAGGAAAAATTAAGAGGGAGAGGACAAGAAAGAGAAAATTTTAAGAAATTGAGAAAGAAGCCAACAGGAGTATGGTTGTCCAGTTAGAGTTGGGTGACCATACAGCAATATGTATATTAATAAATAATTGGAATTTACAAAAGTGCCCAAATTCCTGATATTACAAAACAGTCCCTGATATTTCCGACAATTGCTGGTGAGACCTTGGTGTATCCAAGGAAGTCGCCAGTTAGAAATCAGAAATTTAAGGTATATGCAGAGGGAGGATTAAGGACGATTAAGGAAAAATTAAGAGGATGAGGACTAAAAGAGGAGTTTAAGAAATTCAGAAAGAAGCCACCAGGAGTATGGCTGTCTGGTTGGAGTTGGATGATCAGCAGTATTTAATTAACAAAGTTTTTTTAAATTTATAAAAGCCCCCAAGTTTCTGATATGACAAAATAGTCCCTAAAAGCCTTCTATAGTCCAACATCTATATGAAACCACATCCTTCCGTGCAGACTATTGCTTAGAGAGAGAGAGAGAGAGAGAGAGAGAGAGAGAGAGCCTACCTTAACCAAAGCAGGGTCGACAGTTGCATATTCCCTTTGGAACAAATAGACATGTTTAGCCACCAATGAATTTTCCAAATTCGATTGTTCAAGAAATGAATACTTCTCCTCAGGTATAGCTTTGAATAAATCAACTGCAGCTACCAATGATGGGTGTTCCAGCAAAGCAACCAAGTTTTTGTTTCCCTGTTGAAAGATATAAATTCCCATAATATGTGCTCATTTTGCCAAGAAAATAACAGGTTCTGATTTCTGAGAGTAATAAAGCAGAGAAATTCATCAACAATGAAATAAAATATCATCCTCAGGTAAATATAAAACAAACCATTGTCTGCAGCTACAAGCTACAATGCCCTGATATTGTATGGATATGGCAAGAAGGACACAGCTTGGGTATGGCAGGGACACAGGCTTTACACATAAAAAATGAAGTATTAGACAGGATACGACACGATACATTGCCTATTTTGAAGTATCTGGGTATCATAGGCTACAAGATGATAGCAATTTTAGAAGACAAAGTGAACGAATTCAAGGTTCTAATCCCAAAATAAAAAGGTTTCCTCCCAAAATAATTTATCATGAATCAATCAAGGTATGGTAAAATTGTCAATAAGTCTCTTCCAATTGGCCATTTTCTAATTCAAGCAAGTGGTGGGGGCCTCTACACTCCATTACTTTCCTTTCACAAGGGTGTCACAACACCATTCTTCAGTGAGTTGCATGGGGGATATAGCAACTACCACAAACTGTTAAGGGTCCGGAAGTGATTTTGGTCTTTCTAGATTTATATTTTTGGTTCTACTGTTCTAGGTCATGAAAGATTAGTCTCCCTTTTTGAAGCAACAAGCAACTCCAAAAACGGAAGTCCGCTTCTGTGCACGGTCAAAGTTGGCCTACTTACCTGAAAGGATGGGATTTTGGGTCCTGTGCTTACTGGCCCGGGCTTGGCTTGTATGGAGAAAAAGTAGCAAATGGGCCACTTTGCTCAGAGAACAAGTCACTTTGATAATGCAAGACATATTGGACTCTTGAGGCAGTTAAAGCAAAGGACAAGAGCCTCTAGCACAGTTGGAAGGTGCTCACTTCACCATTCCAATCGCAACGTCAGAAAGAGGAAAATTACTAATTACCTATGAAAACCTATCACACATGCGCACGCACACAGACAAGCGCGCGCGCACAGAGCCGTGGCAAAGCCAATCAACACTTAGTCTTGAGCACTAACTGCTTGTCTCTGAAGTTGCGACTCATGATAGTAATTTATCATTCCTATGGTTCCACCTTTCTTTTCTTCCAGGGGAGATGGGACTTAACAAACCAAGCAACATGCATCAAAATCAAAGTTCATGAAGGCAATGGACAATGAAGAAACACAAATAACAATCAGGATAAAACAATCGTTGTACAAACAGAAGTTGTGGTTTTCAATGATGAGGAGTCCGTGCATCATTTGATGATCCATTGTCTTTTTGCTTCTAAAGTGTGGAGTGCTATCCCTAAGATGTTTGAGATGGAATGGGTCATGCCAAGAACTGTTGATGATCTTTTCCTTCAATGGCGGTGCAAGTATGTGTTATAATCTGTAATGAGATGAGAGGAAGAAGGAGACGACAATATTGGAGAGAAAACGAATACCTCAAAAGGGAGGACCGTCCATCATTTTATAATCTCATTATACCCTTAAATCAAGGGCTTCACATGCTAACAATATAAATCAAATCTCCTATGCTATACAAGGAAGTATTATGAGACAAATTAGCATAATCAAAACAACTAAATTTGATCCCACGTATAGGACTGTATACAGGCTGTATCTGGCCTTAATGGGCTGGGCCTAAACCTTGTTTTATAGGGCCCATTATCTTCTACACTCCCCCTCAAATTGATATGGTAAAGCAAAAAACATTAATTTGCTAGTGAGATCATGATGACACGTTTTAGGAAGAGCTTTTATGAAGATATCCGCCAACTGGTTAAGAGTAGAGACATGAGGCAAAGTTATCTTCTCAGTAACAACATGCTGACGGATGAAGTGGCAATCAATCTCAATATGCTTCGTTCTTTCATGAAAGACAGGATTGTTTGCAATTCAGGTAGCACTGGTGTTGTCCCCATGAAGAGGTGTAGAGCTACCAACAGGGACATCGAATTCACAGAGAAGACAGCGTAGCTAGATGATTTCAGCACTCGCGGATGACATGACTCGATATTCTGCCTCAGCAGAAGATTTCGAAACAGTGGTTTGCTTCTTGCACTTCCATGAAATCAGAGATTCCCCAAGAAACATACACCAGCCAGTGGTAGATCTTCGAGAATCCGGGCAACCAGCCCAGTCCGCATCCGCATAAGCTGATAAGTGCAGAGAAGCGCCCGAAGAGTAGAAGAGACCATGATTAAGGGTGCCTTTGACATAGCGGAGTATGCGCAAAGCAGCAGCAAGGTGAGGTTTGCGATGATTGCTCACAAACTGGCTAACCGTATGAACGGCATGAGAAATATCTGGCCGAGTCATAGTTAAGTAGAGCAAACTACCAACTATTCGCCGAAAAACAGAGGGATCAGCTAGGGGAGGGCCATCATCCGTACTAATCCTGCTGTTCAACTCCATAGGTGTATCAAAAGTGTGAGCATCATCAAGTTTTGCCAAAGTGATCAAATCTGTAGCATATTTCCGCTGATGAACCCAAATGCCAGATTTGCTACGCAAGAACTCCAGCCCCAGAAAGTAGGTGAGAGGACCAAGATCCTTCATTCTGAAGTGGCGAGTGAGATGATGTTTGAGATCCGTAATGCCGGCACTATCATTACCACTGATAATCATATCATCAACATAGACTAAAAGGAAGGTGTAGCCCTTCGTTGTCCATTTGAGAAATAGTGAGCTATCCGAATGACTTTGATGAAATCCAGCTTGAAGAATTGCGGTCCGAAATTTATCGAACCAAGCCCTGGGAGCCTGCTTAAATCCATACAAAGATTTCCACAACTTACAAACATGCTTAGGAGGACAGGCATATCCTGGAGGAGGCTTTAAGTAAACAATCTCTTGCAAATCCCCATGAAAAAATGCATTTTTGACATCCATTTGCCACAGAGGCCAGTTACGGGCCACAGCAACACATAGGAGAGTACGAACGGTGGTCATTTTAGCCACTAGTGCAAATGTCTCCTCATAGTCGATTCCATGCTCCTGTTTATATCCCTGCGCAACCAATCGGGCTTTGTAGCGATCAAGACTCCCATCGGAGCGAACTTTTATGGAGTAGATCCATTTACTGCCAATCATAGAGGCTCCTTCAGGAGCCGGTACCAAGTCCCATGTCTGATTAGTTTCGAGAGCAAGTAATTCCTCATTCATAGCATCCTGGCAGTAAGCAATCTTCGATGTCTGTGAATATGAGGTGGGTATAGGAGCGCTATCTAAAGATGAAAAGAGAGCAGGAAAGCCATAGCGGTTAGGGGCAATGGAAAGACGATTAGATCGTCGTAGAGAGATGATATTATCAGAATAAGCTTGGTTACCTGTAGGAGCAGTAGGCGGCACGGGGAGATAATCAAGAGAGGGACGCACCATAGGAGGAACCTTGTTACGTCGTACATAAACCTTCAAAGCAAGTGATGGAGAAGTAGACTCCGGAAATTGTGGCAAATAGGACACAGCAATAGGATAATGATCTAAACGTAATGAAAAGAAAGGAATGTGTTCCAGGAAGATCACATTACGAGAGATTCGCATGCGTTTTTCAAACTGGTCATAACACAAGAACCCTTTGTGTTCAGAACTGTAGCTAAGAAAGATGCATTTGGCAGCCTATGGAGATAGCTTAGTGCGTTCAGTCGGTGGAAGATGAACAAAACACAAGCAACCAAACACACGTAAGTGAGAGTATGAAGGAGGATGGGCAAAGAGAACTCCGTAAGGAGTAGTCTTGCCTAGAAGAGTACTAGGAAGACGATTGATCAGATATACCGCAGTCTGTGCAGCATCACACCAAAATTCTAGAGGAACGAAGGATGCAAGTAAAAGAGTGCGAACAGTTTCAAGAATATGCCTGTTCTTTCTTTCTGCAATTCCATTCTGCTGAGGAGTGTGCGGACAAGATTTTTGATGAAGAATTCCTTTATTAGAAAAGAAAGCATAGAATTCATGGGACATGTATTCTCCGCCGGAATCGAATCTAAGGACCTTGATATCTTTCTTAAATTAGGTGTGGACCATGTTATAGAATCTTTGAAAAATATAAAATACTTCAGATTTGAAATGCATGAAATAAATCTAAGTATAATGGGAATGATCATCAATAAATGTCACATAGTACTTGAATCCTGCCCTACTCAAGGTAGGAGCAATGCCCCAAACATCAGTGTGAATGATGTCAAATGATTCTAATGCACGAGAATTAGAAACAGAAAAAGGTAAAATATGACTCTTACTTAAACAACAAGCTTCACATTTTGATTGAGATAAAGAAGACATCATTTTATTATCAATCGTAGAGTCCAAACAACCAAGTTTAAACAAAGAAATTAAATAGGCATTGTTCACATCACTAAGACGTTTATGCCAAACCGTCCACAAGTTTTTGAAATTATTAGAAGAAGAAGCAAAGAATGAATGATGTCCAATGTCCAGCAAAAACAGGCGACCATGTTTTCTCCCCGTCACGATCACCTTCCCAGTTTGTCGCCCCTATATGACACAACCAGAGGAAGAAAAGTGAACAAGATAGCCCTCATTAATAAGTTGTCCTACAGAAAGTAAATTGGCTGATAATTTTGGAACAAAGTAGACATTGGAAAGGGTGATGGGCTGGCCAATGACACTAGATAAAATAATGGTACCAACTCCAGAAATGAGTAGTAGATCACCATTAGCAGTGGTAATTTTTTCTTATCCAAGGTAAGGGTGGGAATCTGTAAAGCTATGTTCTACAGATGTCATATGATTTGAGGCTCCTATATCTAAAAACCATGTGGAAGAGGTGATAGAAGAAGAAAGAGATGCAGAAGAAAGAAAGGCAGGAGATGCTATATGAGAATGAGAATGATACCAACCACCAGAGAAGCCCATAGACGCATAGATAGAGGTGACTGTGCTCTGAATCAGTTCTTGAATCTGAGCAGAAGTAATGGATATAGCCCCGGAGGAAGTGCTGCCTGTATCTGATTCGGGGGCTTGAACCTGGAATGCGGATGTAACATTCTGTCTTGGTATATTGGAGGGAGGCTTCTTAGGTTGCGTCTCATTCCGTCGATGCAAGCTTCGACAATCATCAATTACATGACCGGTCCGTTTGCAATTTCTTCAAACCAATTTCTTGCGACAATTTTCGGCAATATGTCCGAAGCCTCTACATTCATAACATTGAGTCAGCTTTGGAGTTGCCAGAAGGGCAGGGGCAGAGTCAGCAGGAAGAGGCGCAACGAGTGCATCCAAAATAGTGCGCTGTGAAGTGAGATGAAGTTCTTAGCAAAGGACTTCTTGGAAGCAAGTATCAAGATTAGCAGTATTCTCCCTATTCATGACGGCAAACCGAACAGATTCAAATTCAGGTCGTAGATTCATAAGAAACTGGCTGATATGAGTTTTTTCTTGTAACTGGAGAGCCTCATATAGAAATTCAGAAGAGGCTATTTGGATCAGCATGGAATCCCTTTCAGTCCACAAGGTGAGGAAACCACCAAAGTATTCCTGCACAGTTTTATCCCCTTGACTATATTTGGCAATTTCACTATCTAAATGAAATTTCCGGGCTTTATTGGTTTGATGGTAGACTTTCTTCAAATGAGCCCACATATCAGCTGCTGTGGTGTAGGCTTGAAGAGCCACGGCAAGAGAGAGATCAATAGAGTTAAGGATCCAAGTTACGACTTTCAAATTTTCTTTGGACCAGGTAGCTAGGCCTTTTGAGTCAGCAGTACTTGTAATCTGAGGCTTGGTCATCGATCTATCAAGATAACCAAAAAGGCCCTGTCCTTCGACAAAGTTCCTTAAGTGGAAGGACCAGGACATATAATCTTGCCCATTAAATTTAATTGGACTAACATCATATTTTTCCATTGTTACTGGTTGCAAAAGAGAGAACACACAAATCAAGGAGCAGGGAAGAATAGCAGCAGAGAAAAACAGTAACAAAGAAGAATAGCAGCGGCAGAGAAGAGCAAATCACAGTGTACAACAGAGAAGAGCAAAGCACAATGTGGAGAACAATGTAATCTGCTATGATTTTCAGTAACCAAGCATGAAAGATGCTATCAGATTTGTTGATATATGAATACAGCAGAAAACACCACAGAAAACACAAAAAAAAAGAGCTAGACGAACTGGATCTTCAAGGCAGAAGTGGTGCGTGGGTCCCACAATGTTGTCCAATCTCAGATCAAAGTATATAATCCTGGACGGGCTCAAAAGTATGTCCTCTAGTACAAGTTTGATGAGATTTGGATAAAGATCCACAAATCTGGACGGTGGTGATGAAATCCTTTTGAGAAAGAGAACCCCAAAACTGTCAGATGAAGAAGGGGTTGAACAATACCTTAACTGATGAAGAAAAAATCCAGAAAAATCTTCAAAAAACCCCTGAAGACTAGTCGATCGTAACCATGTATGTTGCTGGAGACAAGTGACTGATCAGAGGTGGGCCACCTTGATCAGAGAACTCCAAACAGAGTCAGCAGAGAGAAGGAAGAGATGAAGATACACCAGGGAGAAGCACTCGATGATGTTTTGGGGAATCTCTCAAACTAATGAAGGAAATCTTCTCATAACCTTGGCTCTGATACCATGTTATAATTTGTAATGGGATGAGAAGAAGAAGAAGACGACAATATTGGAGAGAAAACAAATACCTCAAAAGGGAGGATCATCAATCATTTTATAATCTCATTATACCCTTAAATCAAGGGCTTTACATGCTAACAATATAAATCAAATCTCCTACGCTATACAAGGAAGTATTATGAGACAAATTAGCATAATCAAAACAACTAGATTTGATCCCACGTATGGGACTATATACAGGTTGTATCTAGCCGTAATGGGCTGGGCCGAAACCTTGTTTTACAGGGCCCATTATCTTCTACAGTATGTTCGTGGCAAAATAATATTGGAAATTTATTTTGTATGCTACCTTTTGGAAGATTTGGTTGGAGAGGAACAATAGAGTGTTCAGAAACATTAGAAAACCAGTTGACAATGTTATTGAGTCTATTGTTTGGACAGTTTCGGGATGGGTGAGTAAACGAAAGAAGTTTGATGGGGTTCCCTTGGAAGATCTTAATAGATCTTGGGGAGCTTTTTTAAATGGGGGTTGGCAGCCAAAAGTTTCACATAGGGTTCATTCGTTGTGTCCTTCTAGAGTTCTTAAATTGAATTTTGATGGCAGCTATCCGCAATCTATTCAAAAAGGTGGTTTTGGAGGTGTTATAAGGGATAGTGATGGTAGTCTTATTCGAAGTTGGTTTGGGCCTGTGGATTCTTCAAATGCCAATGAAGTTGAAGTGTTTGCTCTCTTGATTGAGTGTTGTGAATTGTTAAAGTTAGATGGTTATAATGCTATTATTGAAGGTGATTTTTTTAGCTATTCAGTGGGGTTCTGGGAAGGCTTCTCATCCGTGGAAATTAGCAGACTGGGTGGAGGAGGTGCAAGAAATTTCTATGCTGGGGGCTTCCTTTCATCATATTCCTCATGAGGCAAACATTATGGCAGATGGTCTTGCTAGGGAAGGAGTTTTTCGCTCTTCTACTTAATCTTTTGTTATGTTTTTTTATTTTTTGTAGTTGTTATCTTGTTTCATGTTTGACTAAGTAGAGTTTTTCTGCTTAGTCCTTCTGTGTTGGCCTTTTGTTGAAATAAAATTTTACTGTTATAAAAAATAAAAAAAAATAACAACAACAACAGTTGTGGTTTCAAGTTTCCTTAGATGTTGAAGAGAGTGAAGGTTTAAGACCAAAAAGACAATAGAATAAAAATCTTAAGTTGTGAAGTATCCAACGTAGATACAAACAACTGTTTTTGTTAACTTAGTATTGAGTATAGAAAATAATATGTGCCCAAACATGTCAAAGATGCTCATGAAGACTATCATATCTAAGGGAGGACCACCCTCTACAATGTCTCTTGTAAGTTGTAATGTATCATAATCCTATTAGGATCAATTAGCCATCAGTTAGATTTCAATTACCCTAATTAAGGGGTAATCGATACACATCTACTGGTAAATGATTCAGACGATGAGTATATAAAGGGATAGCCTCTCCCATCAACCACCCAAGTTTTTCACCAAAAACCATTATGACTCACATGTCTTCTCCATTATTGTGAATGTTCTGATATGGCATCAGAGATTAGGTCTTCTTTCTTCTGCGCAAGACGATCAGGCTACTGATCGTCTTGGTTATCAAATCTATGGTGTGGACCAATAGAGGCATATCTCTGCATTGGGTTCCTATACCCCTGATCAATTTTTTAGTTCTCAAGCAAAAGTTATACAAGAGGTCTGATTTGTGCAAGTCACATGTCTGCACAGGGCTATAACTGGACTGAACCATCTTGGATAATCACAACTTGAGACCTCAAATATCTGTTTCATCATCCTTTTTTGGTGAACATAGTCTCTTCTATCTGGGCTGGAATATCTGATTTTTGAAGAAAATGAACCTGCCAACTGTTCCAGCAAGATTCAGGTCTTGCGATCTGCTGTAGGACCCATCTGTTGATTGGCATCTACTGTGGACCTTGGAGGGTCACCAGTCTATGCAGAACTTTTTAATGATATTTCTGAATTTTTTAGAAATCAGAAGTAGACCATTTATGCGATCTTCTGCTTGATAATTTTTTGGGACAGTTTTTCATCAAGATCATCCAAATCAATCATATTTTGGATTTCTGCCCTTAAAGCTTCTCCACAGGATTGCCTTTTACGCTATTCATTTTGCTGTGAAATATGATCTGAGAAAAGATCAAATCTGGTCAGGATAGTGGGCTGTCCAGAACCTAGGAACAGGTTCATCCGACCGTTTAGGCTTTATTTTGGCAACAGATCTAATATCACATCCCTGATCTTAAATTGACATTCACTGAAGTTTTGTTTTGTAATTGGCATCTTTCAGCAATTCTTATTATTATTATTATTTTGCAAAATAATCCCTTCAGTAATTTTTGAAAAAACCTCCGCATTTTCAGAATTCCAGAATCCTTCCTAGGATATGGTAATCCTCAAGAGCATCTTAAAAAATAACAAGTGTAACCAGGGATTGCTTATGTACAGAGAAACTGTCAAGATGACACTACAAAAGAAACCAGGGATTGCTTATGTACAGAGAAACTGTCAAGATGACACTTCAAAAGGGCCACCTGCTCAATAGCCTAACCCAACAACTGATCCAAGTCCAGATCCTCTGGCACTATATAGGTCCACTTGTCCTTCTCGTCCTCCTGATCGTTTATCATTACTTGCTACTTTGTCTTTGGTTTCTGCTCCAACGTTTTTATTCACAGATTGCAAGGGGTGGTGGCTCCTGGCACCATGCAATGGAGGAGGAATCCGATGCTCTTCAGAGCAATCACACTTAGGGCATTGTTCCCTATCCCTCTTATGCCAAGCATATTGCTTGTAAATGGATACTTTGTCAAGCTCATATCTGATGGTTCATTGGACCGCTACAAATCTAGGCTCAAAGCTCTTGGCAAAAATAGGCAAGAGCATGTAATCGACTATGAAGAGACATTTGCACTTGGTGCAAACATGACTACCGACCGCACCATCCTGGCCATTGCAGCATTGCAATCCTAGCCCTCGTTTTAGAAGGAAGCAAAGAATGCTTTTTTGCATGGAGACCTTAAAGAGGTGGTGTACATGCGTCTTACAAAGGGGTCAATGGTACTTCAGCAAATGATGTTAGTTGCTTACGGCGCTCTCTTTGTGGTCTAAAAAAAGCTCTATCGGCATGGTTTGGGAAATTTCACCATACCCCTCTTAAGACTCACCTTTAAGTAAAGCAAATATCTATGTTCCTACTTCCTATAACGGACAGCTTCTGGCATTACTATTTTACTGGTATATGTAGCAGCACCGGGATAGATTCTGCAAGCATATAACAGCTTCGAGAGTCAACTACATGCTTCTTGAAAGATCTAGGACCTCTCACATACTTCATAGGTCTCGAGGTCCACACATCAGATAAAGGCCTCTTCATCAATCAACATTAGTGAGACCTTTTCGCTGTTGCTCATTCACAAAACTCTTCTCCTGCGGACACTCTTTTGGAGCTCGATGTCACGTATGGCAAAGATGATGGAGAACTTCTTTCTGATCCTAGATTCTATCCTCAGCTTGTTGGGAGCATAGTTACCTTATTCACAATTCAACCAATTCAAATTTGAGTTCACAGTTCTAAGTTCGAAGTTTGATACTTGCTCAAATTCGAAAATTTGATGGGTTAGGTTTACTTAATTTGGTTTTCGATTTGCTTGATTTGAAATTCGAGTTCGATTAGCTCAATATTCTAATTCGCAGGTCCAATTCAGCTATTTGAGTTGTGATAAAATATATGCTTCCTACTAATAAGCTTGATGACAATTTTCAATTTGATAAAAGAAGGTCCCATCATCACATTGACCAATCTAAAACATGCACCTTTTTTTATTATTATAATCAAGTGTTCTATATGTAATTAGGCAAGTGGTGGGCCCAAGTTTGTTCAAAGTTAAAATTTGTTGAATCCTATAGAAGATTAGAACAATCCTTTCATTGATTTGAATTTCCAATAGGTGGGCTGCACTATGGCCCCCACGAATTTCTCATATATCCAACTTTTAAAACTCTAAAAAGACTGGATCTTAGAGATAAGAGAAAGAAAGGAAGTTGTACCTTTTCCATTAAATATCCGCTTTTTCTATCCCAACACAGTTGGGACAAGGATTTGATGATGATGATCCACTTTTTTATCTTGCGAAGAGAGTATAGAGATGGGAGAGTGAGAAAGGAAGTTGTACGATTGGAAAGACCATTGGAAAATGAGAGAGATAGCAGTTCGTTTTCCTCTCTTACCAAGGACTGATAGATATAAAGAAAGAAAGAAAGTTGTACTACATTACATTAAATGCCCAATTTTTGCTCTCTTGCACAGAGACCACTGGAAAAGATTACGAGCTTTCCCCTACTTCTCCCCTTACAATTCTATCATCTTCTCCACTGCAAACTCTTCTTTCTCAAAATCCCAAATCCAACCGAATCAAATAGTAAATTGTTCTATTCGAATGGAACAAGATTCGAAGGCTGCCTAACCTAATCAGGTAACTATGGTCTAGTCACTTGTCATTCTACAATAGGGTGGTGACGTGTTGTATCTATCTTGGATCGGCCTTTATTTCAGGGAAATGCAAAAAACATAATGGAGTCTCTAAATCCCCCTCACCCAAACTACAATCATGCAATGCCATCAGCCTCATCTGAGATCGTTTAGCTTCTATGGTTGATTTCTGAAATTGGCTTTCCTTAGAAACTCCTCTTAATGCCAATAACATCAGCGCCACTCACATTGCGGCCAACCTTGTGTTTTATGAAAGAACAAAACATGTCGAGGTTGACAGTCTCTTTATCCAAGATGCAAAGCCCTTAACTGCAACATACTTACACTCATGTACCTTATGATCACCAAGTCGCCAACATATTCACAAAAGCCTTAAAAAAATTGCTAATGGTTGATTCACCAACATTAACCCGAGAGATAGAGATAGAGAGAGAGGTTGCTAATAAAAGCTCCTGAAGACTACCATATTGCAGAGGGCCACACTTTACAATATATCTCTTGTACACTGTAATGTATCATTTTTTTCTATAACATAATGTATCATAGATTTACAATCCTATTTTGATAATTAGATATCAATAAGATTTCAATTACCCTAAAGGTTATAATCCTAGCTGAAATTGATGCACATTTACTTTAAATGATTCGGAAGAAAAGTATATAAAGGGATAGCCTCTCCCATTGATACCCACCCAATTTTTCACCAAAAACATATGATGCACAGATACTTCAAAATGGGCAATGTATAGTGTCGTATCGTATCCGAAACTTCACTTTTATATATAAAATCCATGTCCTTGCCGTGCCTATGGCGTGTCCTTGTTTTACTCATGTCATACCCTTGCCGTATCTGGGCATCATAGCCAAAAACCATCCCAATTCACATTCCTATGATTGTTCTGAACTTCTAATAGAACAGACCCACAAATACAAGAATACCCTGATGTGTGACGTATGTGTATGTATATTTCTACTCCCCCTCAGAATTCCACCCTTTTCTTGATCCAAAAACTAGAAAGACAAGCAATCCCTCCAAGAATCATTCATTCCTATCACCATGCATTCTCCTACTTATATTATGCCACCTATTATTTACTGGAACTTGATTCTATTAGACGGCGTCAGACCACTACAATTTTGATTGAAATTGGAGGTCAGGTAGTTTTCCTAGCAATATTAATTGTGCATGTTAACCAACTGAATCATCTCTTGTTGTGGAATCTCATATGAAGGTTTTGTATCTGAGTCTCCGGGTACACTATTATCATTTCATGCAACAGGAATGGTTGTTCTAATTCTATGAGTCTTTTATAATGCTTTTCTCTTCAATATCATTCAAAAATGTTTCAGATCGCCCAGTAGGCTTGGAGCATGTATGTCAATCATCCCCACCTTGACAATAAGAACCCAACACTTGTTCTTGCCAATAGCTCTAATAAACATACCTGCCAATTGATCTTTTATCTTGTATATTGAAGTACAGAGTTTTTTTTTTTTGGTTGAATTATGAAGATGATTAAGTGCCGATTTCTCCCCAATGAAATGACAACCCATCTATAAGAGTTGTCCTTTCATGAAAAACTAACGTTCTCTACAATGTGTAAAGCTGCTTAATTGTCACCACAGAACAGCATAAGGATATTTATCGGATATCTCAACTTCGAAATAAATTCCTAATCCACATATTCGCACACACCATGAGCCCTAGCCCTGCACATTACCTGTGAATTTAAACAAGCTACAACACCCCGTTTCTTACTTTTCCAATATTAAGTCCAACAAAGATACAGTAGCCAAAAGCAAAGGATTCTACATTGAGGTATCCATGCCTTGAGAACTAATATCTCTATGAAATAAGATTTGAGATAGCATAAGATCAGATTCATTGCCTTGAAGGAGCATACACAAATTAAGTTACGAACCCAAATACTATCCAATATTTGGCCGCCTCGTTGGAAGTAAATCAAATATCCTAATAACAGTCAACACACATATTGGTGCTGTGAAGGTTCTCCTGAATCATTAAGACAATGACAAACCTTCATTTTAAATGATCCAACATATACTTCTATTGAGAAATGATTGCCCCTTTCATAGATCGAGCAACCTCAATCCCTAGAAAAGAGTTAAAAGGGCCCAAATCTTTGATCTCAGACATTCCATGCAAATACTTCTGTAGATTAGAAACGTTCTTCTGGATGATTACCTGCAATGATGAAACCATCAACATTTACAATGAATATGATAAACCCTTCATCTTTTCCTACAAGTGGTTGAACAACACATGACTTCCTTTCTAGATAACCTCTAAAATTGCTTTAATGAAATTCTCAATCTATGCCCATAGAGATTATTTGATGTGTAACTCATGGACTCTTCTTTGCTCCCAATGTGTGGCAAAGCAAGAACTAGTGGTCCCCCGGTAATTCAAATCCTACGAAAGTCAAGGTCCCATCTACATCGTTACCTTATATTTTTTCACCCCTACCCTCATATCCTCTCTCTACCTTATGTCCTCCATTGCTCGCGTCATATCCTTTGCACCCGGCCTCCCCCCACCACCACCACGTATTTAATAACCCTTAGATGGATGGAGCTCACTTCACCATGAATTCCTACGTATTCTATGCAAACATGCTGGTCCATAACAAACTATCAGCAGAAAGAAAGATTGCTGTCATGGGCATAGCCATTGTGATTATGGAGAAAATGAATGAATGATTGGAGATGCAATTTCAATCCAATTTCAATCAAATAACAAAGATTGGTGTCATGTTATGGATGTAACATAAATCCAAGGTTAATCTGAAACCAAATACCCTAATTTTGAATCTCACTCTGCAACAGAAACGAAAGAAAATGATACGTATATATATATATATAGAGAGAGAGAGAGAGAGTTTTTACGTCAGATGCAGGATCTGAAAAAGGGAGGCCATCGACGAAGATCATGGCTTCCGGATCTGAAATAACGAGTTGGCAGGGCAAAAAGAAAAAAGGACCCTCTCCTGTCTTTCTCCTGTTTTTCCTCTGCTGTTTATGGAGGACTCAGGAGAGCAGCAGAGTGAAGAACTGAAGGCTCTGGTTGACTCCAAAATCCAAATGGAAACAAATTTCCAGTCCTCACTCTCGAAAGCAGAAGACCATTAGCTGTTTGGCACATTCGTTTACTGAGAACTAATAAATTGAGCCTAACTGAGATTTTTTTTATAGACTTGTTTGGTAACTTTAATGTCATGACTCATGAGCATTTTCTCCTTTGTCCTGTTTAAGTTGTTCAGTTGATGACCCGGGGCAGCTTAGTTCATCTAGGACTACGATTATTTTCTAAGATTGCAGGTTCGGAACTGCACTATCATACTGGGACTACAAGAGAGTTTATCCAGCTTCCATTTGGGCCAGGAAGGATTAGTCCAACTCAAATGATTGGGAACCCTCCGATAGCAGCAAAAAAAAAAAAAAAACATCATTCACTTGATAATTAGGATACTTTGATCCAGTTGATCCAAACATCAACTAGGCTGAGCATAGGCTAGCCATGGGCCTTAGCCAATCATCAATCGTTAATTTTGTTTTTTCTACTGTTTTAGTAAAATTCAAAACCTCCCATGAAATCTATTCTTCTCTAAAATATATACCGGTAGTGATTATTTCTATTAAATCATCAAAATAATTTATCTCGTGAATTATCTTTAGTTGTTTGGATTTAATAGATAACTTTAGTGATTAATATACGTTCTCCAATTTGAATGAGTAGATAAATATATAATATTTTTAATTGACTTATTTGAGTTTAATAGCTGGGTCCCACCAATCAGATGTGAAACAACCCCATAAATTCTTAAACCAACAAAACGAGAAAAAAAAGGTGAACAAAAGGCCGTTGGGTTTGACAGTGGGCCCAACAGAGCTAACACACATTATGCGGCCAATTTGGACGTGGGGCTACCTAAATCGATCCAAATATTTATCTTTCCCTCATCTCGCTTACTCTACAAATATTTAACTTAGGGAAACTTTTCAACCTTAGGATATTAACTGAATTGCTATGGTCTTTTCTTTTTTTTTCAAAAAAAAAAAAAAAACCAGAAAAAAAAAGAAAATAATAATAATAAATGATTCCAAAAATGGACCAATGGAAAGCCACAAACATGCGGAGACCAAATTCTAGACAAACCAATGAGGGTAAAATCAATAGTGATGGCCCAAAGAAATCCTGGCGTGAGTACCTACACCCCACATATACGTACCTGTCAACCTACATTAACTCATATACAAATAAATGGGGAGTGCATGGAGGGTATCAATGGAATGATAATGGAAGATGATCAATGAACAAGGGCCCCACAAGATTACTCACACACTCATTCGCTCCTTCAAATATGGATGTGGGAATTCAATGGCAGGCAGAATCAAATGCAAATCAATGGCCTTGCCACAATGAAATGAGTAACATGAGTAGCCTGGGCAATGAGGCTCCTGACACATGGCAAGATGAGTTTGATATGGGAAATTTTTTTCTCCAAGAATTTACTCCGGGTGGGTCGTATGATTACCCTCCGCTGGATATTTCATATGCATCACATTCTTTCCCTTGTTCATATGCACCTAATGACTCCCCACCGCCTGAATGGTCATATAAACCACCACTACCACCCCCGGAGGGATCCTTGGAAGACACTTTAGCCAGATTCATCATGTTCATGCAAAATATTATGCAATCCATTCAGAACAATGCACAATCCATGAAAAGACTAATGACTTCAATTAGTCAAACTACACTTCAAATGAAAAAAAGTAAATGACACCCTTGGCAGTGAGAATGAATTTCAACATGATGATCCATCACTCATTGAAAATCCAATGGGTATAAATTGCACAAATAAGTGGAGGATATCCAAGGGTGCACTTAAGGATATGGATGATTATCGTGCGCTGCATGAATCAGATTATAAACCCTATGAGCCAAATTCCTCCCAACCCTTACTAGTCTGATCCTAAGGAGAATGTGGACCCACCCCCTTGAAGAGGATACTGTGCCCTTCCATGTTGATCCTTGTTGTGGGTCCGATTCTTCTAAAGATTTTGGTATTGCGGATTCCCTATAAATTGATTTTCCCATGATTGATGGAACCGCAAATGCGTCCAATGAACTCCAAATGCAAGATTACTATTGGGAGAATGACCCCATTTTTCAGATTTCTGATTCGGACAATTTGGAATCATTGGAATCATGTACTGAATTTTTCACGAAATTTGATGATCCAACCCTTAGAGAAATTGCCCTCACATTTCTTGGCCCTCAATGTAATTCGGAGAAACTTTTGGAATTAAAGGAGTGTGGACCCATTCGGACCTTTGAGTCTGACACTTTGGAATCATTCGAGCTCGTACCTAAGGACATTGTGGCAATTAATTCAAAAGAATTTGTCACACAGGAGGTCATGGGGCCACCCAGTTGTTCATTGTGTCCTCCTCTCCTTCCATTCAAAGACCTATTTTTATGGGAGGAGGAAGCGTTTTTCATGGTGGTCCTTTTTTCACACATCAACAACAAACATCATGCGGTCCTTATGTTCAATGTGCTTCACGTTCCCATGGTAACATCTCTTTCTCTGCTTCTTGTAAATTGTGTGGAGGAAAATTTCATCTGGGATCTAGGTGGATTCATGGTTTCAGATCAAGTAGTATAGGATTTTTCTTTCTTTTTATTGTCGATTTTTCTTTTTACTTAGTAGAGTAGCTTCTTTCCATTTTGTTTTCTTTGTTTTGTCTCACCAAGGACAGAGATTGAAAAAGCTGCATCTTCAGGTGATTTCTTTCCCTTTACCCTCCTGTCATTTACGTTCCTCATGTTATATTTACTTTTTGCACCGCATGCATAACATCGAGGACGATGTTCATCTTAGGTTGGGAGGTGGGAACAAGCACACTTGTCCATCTTTAGATATGAATTTTACACAATTTGTTTATTGATTTTTAGGTTTTGAAAAAAAAAAATGTTATTTTGTTGGTTCTTAGGAAAATTGAAATTTCGAGAGGATTTTTATGAAACAAAGATACCTTGAACTTTAGTATTTTTGTTGCTTTGGGCAAAAAAGGAGAATAATGGTTTACTATTTTGTTTATGGAAAGGATTTTTGGAAAAGTGCTGAATTTTGATCCCTCACTTTTACACAGTCTGTATATGTTTTCAAGGTTTTGAATGTGAAGCTATGATTTTCGTTTTCTTTGATGATTGGATTGAAAATATGATGGAAAACCGATCATTAGTTTCACAGTTTCTTGGTTCATCTAGGTGGTTTGATCAACCACAAACCATTGAATTAATTTGGGCACATTGAAAGGGCTGCCTATTGTTGGGGACCGTAAAAAAAAAAAAAACAAAAAAGTATTGAAAAAAATAAAAAGTTGTGTGACTAGTTTGGGTTCGTAGCCTTTTTAACCCGAGCCAGTAAGCCCGTGGGGTATTTACATACCTAGTACCCTAAAGACATCTGGTTTGAAAGTCGTTGGCCTAATGCTCGTTACATGGGTTAATTAGAAAGCTTAAGGGACCTAGGCATTGCACAGTCACATGTGTGCGTTTGAAACAAAAAAAAAAAATTGGCCTTTGAAAAAACAGTAGTGCGAAAGCCATCATGGTTGCCTTGAAAAGAATATTGTTTTTCTTTGCTAAGGTTAGGTGGCCCAGAATTTTGGATTGAAAATTGTTTTCACGAGAATCTTGGCGGATCATTTGAGGCTTATGAGTTTTACGTATACACACTATTTCATCGTGCACGAACATGATTTCGAGAATTTTGGACCAAATGATGGGATTTGTGAACCAAGTCTGAAACTTGCCTTTGTTTTGAAAATTTCGAGAATCGAGAACATCCGGTGTCTGTAAATTTTCTTTTGGAAAAGTTTCATTGATTTTGTTAGGTTTCTTACTCTTTAAAAAAAAAAAAAGAATTTTGTGGGTATATTCAATGCAAACCCTCACGAGGCACAACTCGTCCACTAGGGGGAACCTAGGAGTTTAAGGGCTTACTGCATACACTAAATGTAGTCGAGAGCGCCAGCGAAAGTGGTGTTGCATTAATTTTTTAGTTAGTTTTGTTACATTGCATTTAAATTAGATCTTAATAAAAGCCTCATATTTTTCATAGTTTTTGCTAGGGACTAGCAAAACGCTAGTTGGGGGGTGTGATGAGTCCTGAAAAGAGCACATTTTCATACACATTTTAGATCATTTTAAGGGCTTATTGATATTAAAGATCTTCATTTAGTGTCAAATCATGTTTTTATGCATTTAGGATTCATTGTAGTGCATTCATGCATAATTTGCTAAAAAATCACACTTCTTGCATAAATTTATTGAACTTGCTATTTTTTGGAAATCTATTTTTGGAAAGTCGGTTATTTTGCAGGGTGCATCAAGTGGGGTACCATGCATAGTCCATTCAAATTCCTCACATGTGATTATTGTTGAATTTATTTATTTCAATTTGTGTAGGAGAAATCAATAATGAGACCCACATTGGTGAAATTTGAAAGAGATCAAGGGTAGGACATCTTTCACGGGGGACCCACATATCTTGGTATTTTTGGAGAATTTAAAAAGTCAACAATGGAAAGCTAGAATTGTGATTTCAAGATCAAGAAAGGAAACTTCAAATCTGGTAAGATCTAATTCTTACTAAGTTTGAAAAATCAAAAATCAAAAAAGAAATTCAAGAAATGAAAGGTGTGCTAGAAGAATTGACTAGTCAATCAAATAAGCTTGGAAGAAAACCAAAGATGAAAGTGGCATCAAGAAACAAGGAAAGAAAGATCCCTTTTGGGCGTACACATGGGTCCCACACACCCCGTTGCACAACTAATATTCCTTAAGTGTACAATTATTTTCGGATTTTTCAAGGGCAGCAAGATTAAGATAGCCATAACTCTTAATCCAGCCGTCAGATCGGCGCAATCTACCCACCGTTGGAAAGTTCTTTTCGAATAGACATCCGTGGAGCCTAAGATTGTGTTAATCGAAGCTAAAACGGGAAATATATGGCCTCTAGAAATTTGTACGAAAATTTTTACTCGGGATTGCAATTTTGTACATGGAAATCACAAAAATCTCTCACTCACCATACTATTTCTTTGGAGACTTGTTGGCCAAGGAAGGGGCTTACCATATAAAGAAGATTGCATCCTATAAACTTGGAATAAAAATGGAAAGAAAGAGAGTAAAAATCTATAAATTGATGGCATAGGCATCCATCTCTTCTCATGGGAAGATAGATCAGCTCTTTCTAGAAATACCACTACACTCCATCTTCTTCCTCTCTCTTTCTCTCCATTGAAGTCCTCAAGGAGATTTGGCCTGGAAATCACACTACACGCTTGGGTTTTTCATCTAGAAGAAGCTTCTCATCCCAATATGTCATTGTTTATTTTTTTTATCTTATGTAAGACTTTGCATATTAGTAAATTTGTTTTATGTAAGACTTTGCATATTAGTAAATTTGTTTCTTACTCTTTTCAATTTTTCTTTCTTGTACTTGGGTGATTAGTGCTTGTTTTATGTTTCTTTTCTTGTTAGTTTTTGTATTGACGACCTAAAGGCCTTAAGAGCATGATTCAAATTATGACTCCATGTAGAAAAGAATTTTGAAAGAGGAGAATACACTTCCACACATTTAAATTTATATTCTTCTACACATTTAAGTTTCTGTTAAAACCACACATTTACTTTTTTTGTTTTCATCACACATTTAAATTCTTGAACTTTTGTTTATTTTCTTTATTTTTATGATCAAGTTCATTTTATGTTTATTTTGTGCATAGTTTATGGTTGGAAGTAGTGATCATTACATGCATATTCATATCGGTGGAGTTTAGATATTTTAAGTTGCTGGTTATTTGAGTATTCAAAATTGAATCGAAATTGGAATCGGAGTTTTAAATTGAATAAGCAAGAAAAATCAGATATTTGAGTCAAGAATCTTGGCCAAATATTTTTTGAAAATTCGGATCCCAACATAAACTGTACAATTCTGCACATTGTTGCAGAAATTTCAGGACAGATTCCGTGTGAAAAGTTTGCAATTAGAAATCTAATCAAAACACATTATTTTTCGTAGAAATTTGGGAAAATTAAATTTTGATTAGTGTTCTTTCAAACCCAAATTTCAAGCAAAAATAATTTTGGAAAGATGGTGAACCAGCGGCTCAAATATGGCTGGTCGGACCCACCTGTGTGCAAAATTTCTGCACAATTCCAATTTTTAGGTCATGTTCATGCACTCGTATCTCATTCGTTTTAAATCATTTTTCACTTCCATTTTTTTTTTATTTGATTCATGCATCATTATAGTTCAAAATCCAGCCATTAAACTTAGTTTTAGGTTGCATGAGATTAGGATAAATCATGCATAAAAAAAGCCCAGCATACTAGTTTTTCAAACTTAGATTTTTTTTTTCAGCATCTCATGGCATACATTGCATTACTAACTTTCTAACTTAGGTTTTTTTTTTTTCTTTTTTTTTTTTTTTTAGTTTAGTTTCTTAGTTTTATTTTTGGTACTTTTTATTTTTTGAAGTTTTAACTTGTGTATTATTTTGCAGCAACTTTAGTTTTTAGATGCTTTTAAATTTAATTTTTTGGAAAGTAGGAATAATGGTTGTAACTTTTTTTAGTTTATTAGGCTAGATTTAGATTTTTAATTTAGAGTATGTACAAGTTGAAGAGAAATCTTAATTTACATTGTTCCCTGTGGATTGACCTAGTCTCTCCCTTCCTTCTTCTGCTCAGCCATCTGTTTCTCCAACGGATCCCGAGCTCTGCCTGCCCAAACACACACATACGCATCACATCCAACATCATGGCTTTGGATTAAAGGGTAGGGAGCATGCATGAAAAGTGAAAAGAACTAACCTTTTCTTGGAGGGTGGCCTTGGTCTTTTCCATCCCGGCCTTGGCAGAGGCACTCAGATTTTCTAATTTTTCCTTAGCTGACTGCATGTTTTTCTTTTCTTCTTTGACGATATGAAAACGTTGAATGGTTGTTCAATCGGCGTGTGCTCTTGGAAATCTGAGAACGTGGAAGGTAGAGAAGGCTACTGTTGGGCTTAAATAGATGGAGAGGAGAAATGTGGTTGAGACACGTGGCACTGGTAGCGGGGTGATCGTGGAGTGAGAAGGTGAGAGGAGTTGTAGTTTGACAACACGCAGCTCTTGAAGCGTTTATGGGGGGTAGACAGGATAAGGGTGACTTCGATCTTCTCTTCTTCTGCCGTCAGACTGAAG
Source organism: Persea americana (assembly GCA_029852735.1). NCBI lineage: Eukaryota > Viridiplantae > Streptophyta > Magnoliopsida > Laurales > Lauraceae > Persea > Persea americana. The sequence continues at coordinate 76,126,804 of CM056810.1, forward strand.
AGTTCATTTGTTTGCAGATGACCACTAGTGATTCAAATGAACTCTTTTGAGAATGTTTTAGAATTTTTTTTGTGAGGGTATTTGAATTCTGTTACAGCTGAATTCAGTTCAATGAGTATTTTGATAGCTGAAATAAGGATTTTTTTTTTTTTTTAAATTGTAAGCTAAAGAAACCTCTGACTAATGTGGAAAAGTTTGCAAACCACATAGGAATTTTAAGAGCTATATACAATTGCCGACCTATATATATATATAAATTATATATGGTTAGAAATTCCCTAAACAGAAATAATTTCTCTTAAAATGAGCAAAGCTAGCTGAGCTTTACTTTGGTCATGGCTTGCACTCATAATGTTAACCTTGCAGCTTAAGGTGGTGGTGGTTTCTTTTTTTTTTTTTTTTGAAGTGGTGAGCATTTAGTGGACTTTGAGATGAGCCTAGTTCAAGTTAGAAACAGTATGAGGGGAGCTGACCTTAAGTTAGCTAAGCTTAAATAATTTAAAATCAAAATATATTGATTGAAATACTGATTAAATTGTTAATGCACCTCAGAGGCAAGGCACCTCTTTTCTACAAAAGTAGTAAGGGATCAATCTCCAATTATAGCGTTGATGAGAAGGAATTAGGTGAGCGTGTGCGCATATTTAACAGCTCAAAAGAAAACTACTGATTAAGTTCAAACTAGAGCCTTCAAGCCAAAAAAGAGAAAAAGTTCTAAACTTGAGCCCAACATAATTGGAGAACACATTTGTTGCCAAAACCTGGGATGTCTCCCTATAGTTTGAATATCTCCCATACGCTTCCCTTGAGGGGAAAATACGTGGAACTCCAACACATTACTACTTTTATTTGAGTAAGTGGGCACATTCATGCTTCACTAAAGGAAAATGTGCACGCTCACACACCCACACACTCAAGCTGCCCAAGCAGCGGACAACTCAATTTTGCTTAAATCCATTATGACCTAAATATATTCCAAATTATTAGAAAAAAAGAAGGATTTCGTACAATGAAGAAAACTTTAGTATGCTAAATTAGTGTGCGGGAAATTTTAATATCTCAACATTTTTAGGATGGGCTGATAGACTTGATATACCTTGGTTGCAATGGTATTTCCACCGAGTCTGAATAGAATGAGTATCTCCCACATAGTGGAATATGTGGTATTCCACCATGGGTCCCACCTATTGATAATTTGAATAGTTTAAAATGAATGTCATCTTCTTTGGCCAGACATCTTTATTTCACTTCAATAATAATTCGACCCACTATAAAATTGAGCATGTGATGAATAATGTCCAAAATTATACTAATTACATTATCAATTATATACTCAATCTTATCGTGGTATCAACTCTTGATAAAGTATTAAAAAAAAAAATCTTGTTAAAATAAATACTGCTTTGATTTATCAATGGATGAGCCCCACTATGGAGTTCCACGCATCCCACTTATGAGAAGCATGGTCCTTACTCCTAATTTTCATCACTGACTAACTATAATAACCGTTGATTCGGATGAGCCCTAGAAGTCAAGCTGGCATCCGGCTTATGGTTGTGGGGTCCACTCATCCCTCCACCCCAACGTATAAACTTGATCAGAACTTGAGTCCAACTGAGCTACGCCAGAAAAGCTTCCGAGCTACCTCAGGTACTTAACAGCCCAGTGCAAAATGCATGTACTTTTCTGCGCTGAACGTACGGGAACGGGGTTTTGGCGATGCCTGTTTAACTACTAGGCTGGGAAATGTAGTCCATGTCTTTAGAGGTGTAAATTGGGCTACCTAGGCCTGGCACGGCCCAATGCGAAAAAACCTGGGCCGTGGGCTGGCACAGCACGTTGACTGGGCTGGATCAGTCGGGCACGATCCAAAAGATGGGCCGTGCTGTGCCAAAGAGCCCTGGGCCTGGGGCCGTGCTGGCCAATCCCAGCCGCCCTTGAGCCCTTCTTGTTATCCATTTCCACCCCGCCAACTAGCTAGCGACAATTGCAGCCGACCATTTCTAGTGTTGCCGTCACCTTCTCAGTTCTCACCACGTGTGCAGAAAAAGGAGACTCCACAACTTCCAAAATTCTCGTGGATTCCCAAATACAGAGACAGAGATTCACATCTTTCAACATCCGATTGTGAGGCTGCAAGCAAAAGAGGTAATCATCCAAACGATACCCAGGTTTCTCTGTTTTTTTTTTACTCTTTCTTTATTTTATTTTGAGCCTTTTATTTCTACTTTACTTTGGATTTACTTCTATTCTACAGATTGGAATGTCCTTGTAGGAACTGTTTGTTCTCAAATGGTAACAAAACCCATGAAAATAGACTCCTTTTCATTTCCCGTTATGCCCAAGAATAACATACTCTCAGTAGAATTTGAAATGCCTAGTTTGGCTGTATATTTTATTTAGATGTCTTTGTATATTCTCTGTTTAGAATTAGAACTTGAGTTGAATCTACTATGTGTTTTTTCTTCAGGAACAATGCGAGGGTATGCGTGGAATATTTTTAACTGGCGGAGATTGAATCATTCGGGTGTTCCTAACTTTCTACTTGGCAGCAGCCTTGTGACGGTATCCGACTCTAATCTGTTTGATTGGTTTTTCCAATTCTGTCTTATTCCATGCTCGATTTGTCTAATTGTGATTTGCGTTTGTTCTTGTTGAGGGGTCGTGTTCATTGGAATCACAGGCCATAAATTAGACATATGCATTTTGTTTTGTTGAGGCATATGAATGGAACTGGGGTTAAACTAGAATCACATGTCATAAACCATATTGGAAAGGAAAAGGAAGTAACTAAATCTCTGACGAGTTATTCACAATCCTGATGGCATCAAGTGCATCTTCGTCTTCAGCCAATGTCTATGCATCGGCAACTTTTGTCCTCTCTAATGTTTCTCATCTCATTCCCATCAAGCTGGAACGTGGGAAAATCTCCACCTCCATCAAGCCGGAGAATACGGAGCGGGTCATTCAAGACCGGAATCTTGTCACCATCTGGGACAATCTTGAGAAGCGGTATGCCGCACCGACTCGCTCTCATATTATTCAGTTAAAGAAACAACTGCAAACTGTGAAGAAAGGCATACTTTCCATGCAAGATTATCTGCAGCAAATTAAAATTATAGCAGACAAACTTGCTGCCTGTGGGTCTACAGGGAAGGATTCAGTTATGATTATCCACACCCTCGATGACTTCCCTGCATCCTATCGATCCTTCAAGACAGCCATTAATACTCGATCAATGGCTGATCCAGTAACCTTAGGTGAGTTAACACACTCTTCTTATATGTGAAGAATTGAATTTGGAAGAAGCTCCTGCCACGACCCCTCTGACTGAACCATCTACCGCATTCATTGCCTCATGAAACTCCACCAATCGCGGAAATCAACGAGGCTCTTCCAATAATAGGGGTTGCGACAAAGGTCGCGGTGGGTCTAATTGTGGAGGGTATAACAACTCCACATCGCAGAACCAAACCACCAACTCTACAAGTCAAAATCAAAATTCTTCATCCAATCGACCCACGTGTCAGATTTGCAGCCAAATGGGTCATTTTGAGATTGACTGCTACCATCGCATGGACTATGCGTATCAGGGGTGCCATCCACCAAAGAAGCTGATGTACATGGTAGCTAATCAGTCTCCTATGGGTGATCAAAATTGGTACTCTGATACCTGCATCTCATCATGTTACATCTGATTTGGCTAATCTCTCAATCAACTCAGAATACCAAGGTGGCGACAAAGTTCAAGTAGGCAATGGCCAAGGTTTGTCCATCCTTCATATTGGCTCTTCCAAATTTCGTACTACTCAAAATAATTTTCTTCTAATCAATATCTTGCGTTGTCCTTCTGCCTCCACTAATCTTCTCTGTTAGGCAATTTTCCAAGGATAATAATTGTGTATTTGTTTTTTATGAGAATGGGTTTATTGTGAAGGACAAATGCTAGGGAAGATCCTTTTCCAAGGACAGACCGAAAATGGCCTCTACCCTTTTCATTTCTCCACAAATCATGTTAATAAAGCTGGTCCGGTTGCACTTCTCGGTGAATGCATTTCCTCCTCCATCTGGCATTCTTACCTTGGCCACCCGATTTCTTCAACACGTCAATCTCTCATCTCCAACTTTGGTCTTCCTCAAGATGGAGCATCTCACACCTCTATTTGTGGCTCCTGTCAACTTGGCAAGAGCAAGAAGCTTCCCTTCTTTGCATCGACCACCATCTCCACCAAAACCATTACAGTTGGTTCGCACCAATGTGTGGGGTCCAGCACCTATTCCTTCAATAAGTGGTTTCAGATATTATGTTCTTTTTGTCGATGATTTTTCTAGATACTCTTGGCTTTATCCCCTTTACAATAAATCAGATGTTTATGATGTGTTCATTTCTTTTAAAACAAAAGTTGAAAATCTTCTTGAACATAAGATTAAAATTCTACGTTCAGATGGAGGGGGTGAGTTCCCCAGTTCTCTCTTTGAGAAATCTCTCTCGGAGTATGGCATCACCCATCAGATGTCTTGCCCTCACACACTAGAACAAAATGTTGTCTTTGAACGCCAGCACAAGCATATTGTGGAGACCGGGCTAACACTACTCGCACATGCCCACCCAATATTGGCTTGTGTCATTCAACACGTCAATGTTTCTTATCAATCGCTTGCCTACCAAGGTCCTTTCCAACATGGCTTCCATCTACTACCCAACCCGACACCGATGTGATCCCTACCAGCCCTGTATTGTCGACCACCACCCCACGTGTTTCCGGTTCCGTAACTCAAATCACCCCACCTACTGCAATTGCACCTAACATCTTTACCAACCCAACACATGTTCCAGAACCTTTATCTCCACCCAACCCATCACTTGCACATGCGACTGATTCAAAATCTCTACCCAAGACATCATCTGCACATGGGGCCACTTCATCATCTTTTGCAGATGGGATTGCTTCATCATCAAAGCCTGCATCCACTGACCCATTACCCGCAACATCTGGACCCACACAGTTGGTGCTTCCACGTCCCATGTACACTCAGTGCAAAATTAATATCTTCAAAAAGAAGAAACTTCTTACCTCCAAGCATCAAATACCCACAGCATTTCTTTCTTTGCTTGAGACACAAGAGCCTAGCAGCTACACTCAAGCCTCTAAATCTGTTGAATGGAGAAAAGCTATGGATCATGAGTTCAATTCCCTTAAAAAATGTGAGACCTGGTCCCTTACAAGCCATCTATGAATATTGTGGGCAATAAATGGGTATACAATATTAAGTGACGTGCTAATGGCTCTATCAGTTGTTACAAGGCCCGACTTGTTGCAATAGGGTTTCATCAACAGCCAGGAATTGATTTTTTTTGACACATTTAGTCATGTGGTGAAACCCACAACCATCCATTGGGTGCTTACCATAGCCCTAAATTACAACTGGGAAATCAGGCAACTTGATGTTGAAAGTGCATTTTTACATGTCGGCTTAGCAGAAGAGGTGTATGTGGCCCAACCATAAGGGTACGTGGATCCCGCGTTTCCTAATCATGTATGTCGAATGCACAAATCCATCTACGGGCTGAGACAGGCTCCACGTGCCTGGTATACTAAATTCAAGACTCATCTTCTTGAGATTGGATTTGTTAATTCTCAAGCTGTGGACTCTCTCTTTATTCATCATGAGCGTGGCCATATAACCTATTTGCTACTGTATGTGGGTAATATTATTCTTACTGGAACCAGCAGAACTTCACTTCAGATGTTCATAAATCAACCCAGAGTACATTTTTCCACGAAAATTCTTGGTTATTTACACTATTTCTTGGGTATTGAAATTGTTCACCACAAAGGAGTGTTCCTGTCACGAACTAATACATTTTAGACCTTCTACACAGGACTAATATGATCAGAGCTAAACCTATTGCATCGCCACTTTCCACCCATGGCACCATTTTTGCATCCAAAGGGGTTCCACTAGATGATCCAACATACTATCGTAGCATTTTTGGAGCACTCCAGTATCTCACCTTAACCCGACCTGATATCACATTTGCAGTCAACCAAGTGTGTCAGTTCATGCATGCTCCAACTGAATCACATCTAACTGCAGTAAAAAGAATTCTGCAACTCTTAAAAGGCACACTGGATCTTGGCCTTCATCTACGGCCTGGCCCACTAAGACTAGTTGCTTATTGTGATGCTGATTGGGTTGGGAACCCACTTGACCACAGATCTATTACGGTATATTGTGGATACTTTGGACGCAGTCCCGTGTGATGGTGTTCCAAAAAACAATCCATAGTTGCGCTCTCCTCCACTGAATCTGAATATTGATGTCTTGCTCATACTGCAGCTGAACTGTTTTGGCTATGCATGCTACTTCGAGATCTGAACCGCACAGGAATATGAAGAGAGAATAGCAATGTGAACAGCACAAGTACCGAAGAGAACGGTCTGGGATAGACAAGAATACCAATTGCCAATTTGATTTGAGGGGATGCAGAGGATGGGATTTGTCTGGGTTTTAAGTGTTTCTTAAAAAATGGAAGTCATCAATGGTAGAATTGACTGACCATGTACGTCAGTTCTTGCCATCCACACTGTGGCTCCATCTGGGAGATGAGCCTGGAAGGAACAATGATCAGAGAATTGTAATCATCCAATTGGTCTACCATCAAAACACTTGTTAAAGTTATACTGGGCAATGACCTTTGGGTTGAGCAGGCAATTTTAGATGGTTTTCTATGTTGGGATATGCATATGCTTCACACTATCACCACCACCACCACCATCATTGTCATTGTTCCCTTGTCCCATAGCTATGGCCTCCTTAAAATGTTCTACTATATTAGGCTATAAAATAAGCCAAGTAGTCATCATAAATTAGCTAGAGAAGAGTTGTATCATTGTTGTAGAAATTATAGTAAGTCGTTATAAATCATACCTTAGTATCTTCAGTTCAAGAAAGTGAGGTCTCTGGGGAGCGCATGTGTATGTTCACGGGTGAACAACAGTGTGTGCGCACGTGCATACTCTGTACCCAATGAGTTGGCCCACAATTTGCATATCATGATGATCCTGACTGGCCAACCGGTTGCCATTAGAGATCTTGGTATAGGAAAATAGTCAAATGCCAGATTCAATACATTCACCAGTTTTAGTCAGAAGTTAAGATTTAGACAGCCTATATTTATGAACTATGCTCTGTCTATGATGGGGCTCAAAAGTTGGATCCTATTGTCAGTTTGTTGTCATTACTCATTAGATTCCATGGCTAGTTAAAACAGATATGGTCAACAGGCCAAATTAAGTGTGCGCAGTCACTGGGAAAAATTAGAAGTTAAGATTATTTGATAGTGTGATTTTGAGGATATGCTCCATCCACAATGGGTTCCATGATTTGAACATATGTATCAACTTAAATGTCTGTCTCATATGCTGTAGATGAGTTGCCTCAATTTGTAATTGTCAGAGACTTTAGGTCTGATGCAGAGAAAGGAATCCTTGGATGTAAAATTATGAACTGAACTTGCCGACGGTGAGGTTGTGGCGCTTCATTGAGTAAAAACTGTAAGGGAGACAAATAATTGTCATTGAATTGTCTCACTAATGGCTCATATTGTAGTTGCTACTAATCTCAATACACCGAATTACTAAAGATATCTTTTATACAAATATTCATCTTTATATCTTTTATACAAATATTCATCTTTTAATGTGCTGTGAATGTGTAAACATGGACCTTCATTGATTTGGAATGGGAACTTGTTGACATCACCTTGGATTATGCATGCCATATCATAAACATTCCTAATAATTCAACCAAGAACATGCAAATGGATGCTCACAGAGCAAAAAGAAAAAAGTGCTGAAAAAAGAAAGAAAGAAAAGAGTAGCAGTGATGCAGTAGCATCAATAAGTCATATCAAGAAGAATCATAGACCACATGTGGGACCCAAGAAGGTTTAGAGATTTTCTTATTGTAATATCTTTAATTGTTATTAGTTTCTAATTTTTGCTTAAGAGTAGTAATTATGGTAGTTTCTAAATATTGCTTTCCTAGATTGGTTAGTAGTCTTAGATCCTAAGTTTTCTTTTATTACATACATGGCATTGTAGAGACTCAATCTTAGATTTTTGATAATGAATAGACTTTGAGTTGGTTTTATCCCTCAGAGGTGCGTCCTCATGTTATCGTTTCTATGGAGACCTATTATTGTGCTTCGTCACTTTTCCACGCAGGCATAGTTATCAGAATCTTACGATTCGTATCTCGAATCCCGATTTGTATCCCGAATCTTAAGGAAAAAGATTTGTATTCATGCAATGAATCCCATTTACAAATGAATCTTAGGATTCATGTGTGAATCCTATGATTCGATACTTGTTTCGTCGAGTCTTACTATTCAAGTGATTCGACTAAGCGAGAATAACTGCAACCAATAAGTTAATATCAATAATCTTTTATCTTTTCTTCTTTCTTTATTCTTTCTTTTAGCGCTTTTATTTTTTAAAGGTTATGTAGTAGTAAACAGAGCTTCCTAAAAAAATTTTGCGGCTTTGATAAGGTTTTAAAGATTAATAAAAAGCATGCATTTAACTAAAGTATTCGATTGTACGCATGGTGCTTGTCTATGTCTTTTTCTATTTTTAATTTATTTTGGTTTTTTATTCACGAACACTTTCTTAACTTCAAGAGATATCCTACTGTGTAAGATTGATGGTTTGGATTTTACTTTTATTTTTATATTTTATTTAAAGATAATAAAAAAATATATTGATACTTTAAACTTATTTAACTATTGACACATCATTTATTTCATATATATATTGATATATATTGATGTTCTTCATATGATTTTATGACTTGTTATTATATTTATATTGGTATAAATGGGAAAGGGGATGTGTTAGGTCTTTGAGTGTTGGCTAATTCATGGGTTGGACAAACCTCTGGGTCCATTGAGTTGTAATTTTTATTTTTAGATAAGGACTGGGATGTGGCTTCACATTGAAAATAGAAGTATGGAAGAATTAGAAGTGAGAAGTCATGCATAATTAGAACAAGGAAGGAAAAAGAAGTTTGGCGGAATTAGAAGTATGCTGAAGAAAGAAAAAAAAGTCAAAATGAATTAGATATGCTATTTCTAATTTTTGTCAAACTGCCTGTTTGAGTCCTAATTATCTTGGGTAACCATAAGCACGTCCCTAAGCCTATATATAGGACTCAATGGCTGCCCTAAAGGTGACACACAGAAAATATCTCACATTGTTCTGAGTTGGAAGATCTAATTGAGAGAATTCTTCCCTAGAGATTCAGTTGAAGAGTTGTGATGCAAGAGTTCATCTAGGGAGCAATTTCTTCTACATTCCTTGTAGAAGATCATTTTCGTTCATAGAAGATATGAGGAGTTAAGCGGGTTTGAATCTGTTGCAATCAATGGTGTGAAGTTGTACACAAGAGGTTACTGCAGTCCATAAGTAGTGATTATTCGGGGAGGGATCTGTGAGCAAGGATGAAAATAGTGGTAGTGGCCCTCCGGCAAAACGTTACATAGCGTAGCGGTGTGATTTGAAAAAATCAGAAAAAAATTGTAGAAAGTCTAGAATATTGGAAAATGAGAGAAAATGTGCTTTTTTTTTTTTTGCAAAAGTAACGAGGGTAAGGAGGCGTTGCGGTCCCCTCATTGTATGAGTTCCTGTTTCGTTGTATAAATAGAAAATAATAGTAATAATCATTTTTTTTCACATGTATTTATGTATTCATGTTGCTTAGTTATGTCAACTTAGAAACTATTGAAAGGCTCATAACAAAAAAACTATCATGAAGTCAAGACTTAAGAGTAACTAGAGAAAAGAATACCTCTACCAAAGGGGGTGTCTAATAGGATGTGCCTAGAGAAGAAACCTTGAGAAGAACTCTCCATATCTACTGTAATTCGGGGAGATCATGTGCTTTTTGGTGTTCTTTTACACATAAAATGGTAGAAGAGTTGCATAAAAATGTTAGTTGGAGAAAAAAAGAAAAGACATAAGCATTATTATATATTTTAAATTTTTTTGAAAAGTAGGGAATTTTCACACTCCGTAGTGACCCCATAGCGGGTGTAGCGAACCGTAGCGGCCGCTACGGATGTGAATAGCGCTAAATGCCATTTAGCGTAGCGGTCTTCACTGCTATGCCTGATATTGCGGCCGCTACGTAGCTATTTTGATCCATGACTATGAGTGTCTTGTAATTGTGAGATTCATAGTGCCACTTAATTTGGGTTTTCCACGTTATATCTGGTGTTCGTTGTGCTATGTGCTTTTGCTATTTATTTCCGCTGCATATTATATTATATTTTGCACACAATTGGGCTGTTGAGTTAACCAATCTAGAGATCAATCCAAATTTAAGAACCTTTAAGATGGTTAAAAATAATTACTTTTTTCTCATTTTTTTTTTAATTTTAGTTTTTATTAGAAAAATAAAAAATCCTACGATTCGCCATTCGATTCGATTCATCGATATGAATGATTTGCGATACGATTCCAATTTTGAAAACTATGCACGCAAGCCCTACCCCTAGGGCCTACTTCACGTTGCCTTATTATAGGAGACTCGTATTGCGTACTTTAGCGGGCAAGTCAATCTTCAAATCCTCCTTGGAACCTTACAGATATCGTTAAAGAGGTGGTCCAGCTTTCGCGGGAGTAAAATATATCTTTTCACCACATCAAAAGATCGGCTAATCAGGAAGTGGATAAACTTGCCAAAGTGGAAGTTCTTAAAACTGCCTTGATTGTTTCAATGTAATGCTTGCTTGTTAGCTCTTTTGATGGTGATCCCGGTTTTGGTTTTGGGGTTGTGCCCTTTTTTTGGGTACCCCCTTTTTTCTCCTTTTGGTTTGTTTGCTCATCCCCTTTGTTGTGGGGTTTTTTAAGTCCGTATATATCTCTTATACTGGACAGTTTATTTTGAGCAATTCAATACATCATCATTTTCAAAAAAAAAAAAAAAAAAAAAAGGAAGAAGAAGAAGAAGGCTGAGAGTGGAAACAGGTAATGGGCTGGTTTTGGCTATCTGATTAGCCATTTGAGTGATTTTAAGCCGTCTCAAGGTGGGTCACACAAGTTACCACTATGAGCAAATTCTTGTTACTTTACTGTGGCCAGTGAATAGAATCTTGCCTCCATATGGAAATAATACCCTGTAGGATTGTGCTGTTCTCATGCATACAGGAAAGTAAGAATTGATAGATGTATACATAGACTGATAGAGTATTCTATCCACTATTTTTTTAAACTGTGTAATTCATATGCATTTTAATACTTGATGACAAATAATTAACAACAAAATGTTTGCTTGATCCTGTACTTGCTTTAAATGACGCTTTTTTGAATTCATTGACCAGGTAGATTCATGTAGGTCAAAGTTTATTCACAAAATATGCAGTTGCTACCAAGATTTTGTCAATGGACACCCTTGTGGGTCCCATCCAAGAATGTATGCTACATCTTGTTCAAACCTGGCAGAAGCTCCACCAAAAGATGCTCTGATTTCTGATATGTTAATTGATTCATTTGGGAGGCTGCACACCTACCTCAGGATTTCTTTGACAGAACGCTGCAATCTCAGGTGTCACTATTGTATGCCTGCTGAGGGTGTGGAGCTTACTCCAAGTTCCCACCTTCTGTCACAAGATGAAATCATTCGACTGGCTAATCTCTTCGTAACTTCTGGGGTAGATAAGATTCGGCTGACTGGTGGAGAGCCTACTATTAGGAAAGACATTGAGGACATATGCTTCCAATTATCTAACTTGAAGGGGTTAAAAACCTTAGCCATGACTACAAATGGAATTGTTCTGGCAAAGAAGCTTCCTAAATTGAAAGAGTGTGGTTTGAGTTCAATCAATATTAGCTTGGATACTTTGGTTCCTGCAAAATTTGAATTCATGACAAGGCGTAAAGGGCATGAAAGGGTTATGGAGTCGATTAATGTTGCAGTTGAACTTGGATACAATCCTGTTAAAGTATGTTTCTTTTCCGTGAATACTTTTCCATTTATTCCATTTAATAGTTCTTTTTCATAATAATAATAAAAAAAAAAACCCTCTCTGGTCAAATGGTTCAAAATTTTTTTAATCATTTGATATATGTTTCTTTCACCTACGCGCCCGCCCGCCCCGCCGCGCCCCCCCCAATACACACACACACAGACACACAAAAGAAAAAAGAAAAAAAAATCCACCACCAAACACACTCACCACACACATTTTTTCTTTGTTTTAGATTTACTATGAAATAGGGTTGGGGGTACCTTTTCTTTTTTGGTATGCATGTGGTAAGTATGCTATGTTGTATGGCAGGTGAATTGTGTTGTAATGCGTGGTCTTAATGATGATGAGATTTGCGATTTTGTGGAGTTGACGCGGGATAGACCAATTAATATTCGTTTCATTGAGTTTATGCCGTTCGATGGAAATGTCTGGAACGTCAAGAAACTCGTTCCTTATGCAGAAATGTTTGATAGAGTGGTAAGGTATACTCTGACTGATCACAAACTGTCTTGATTTTGAAGGTTTTGCTATGCGTACATCTACACATGCAGTCAGACACAGGCTACACATACATACAGACGCACACACGCCTTCACTGCAGACACACATGCCGATGCATGCACATGTTCTAATTCAAGCCATGGATTATTCAGGTTACGCACTGTTCGTTTCATGTCCCCAAATCAGTCTTGTTCAATTGCTTGTGCATGTTGTATATGCACAGGTGGTCATTTTCTTTTGCACACATCATTTTTTCCTGGCATGGCATTTGTAAATGGCTTGGATCATGGTGGGTTACAAACTTATAGTATCATCGGGCACCCCAAATGAACGGCTTGGTTCTCTTTCATGTTACCACATTCCCTCCTATATATATGTATCTCCCTAACCACACCCCCCCCCCCACCCCCACCCCACATCTGTGTGTGTGTGTGAGAGAGAGAGAGAGAGAGAGACCGCAATTACTAAAAGTAGACTCAATTTTTATTCTTCAGTCACTCTTCTAGTATTCCAAATGCACATAACAAGCCAATGCTCTCAACTGAAACCTAGCAGTCCTACTCAACATCCAATTATCCACAACTCGTTCAAGAAAAACAGTAGCCGCTCACTTTTGAAGATTCAATCCATCAACGAACATCTCATCTGGTGGGTTTCTTTCCAGTAAACATCTCAAGTTGTAGTATCCCATAATTGTTTAATTACATCTTCTTGAGTTGACACTCCTCCACCCAAAACCATATTTTGCATTCAATGTACATAGAACCATCAATATATCTTGCAAATGCCTAGGCATTATTTTGGATTGGAAACATATGCATATACTACTGTAAAAAAAAAAGGATCCCATGCGGGCTCTAAGAGTCCATTTCAGATCTTTCTTGAACTAATGTGCACTGAATTATAATTGTTGAATGTAGGATTTTCAAATATTTCAAGTTCAAAGAAAATGCAGCTATGGGAGGCAAATCATCCTTAGAAACAGGAGATCTATAAGGGCACGTTTGGTAACGGGAGAGGAATCCTCTCTTCGGAGGAATCTTTGGTTCCGCGGAATTAGACTTTCTTCTTTGAGGATTTATGAGGGAGAGGATTCTTCGCATTCCACGTTTGGTGAGCACAGAGGAATCAGCGATGATTCATTCGGATCCACATTTGGTAACGGGAGATGAATCTACAAAAGAAAAAAAAAATTTCTCCATCTCAAATCCATTTAAATAACCCAAAAATAATTCCATATCCTCTAATTCATCCTAAAAAAAAACCATTTTGTAAATATAAAAAAATTTAAGAAAATTTTAACACAGTCTCCCCTTAACGGGAAAGCACTTTTTTGACCTATTTAGGTACCTACAAAATAAAGCATTATATAATCTTTTCGTATAGTCTTTGACAATGTTGATGATGACAATGATGAAGGGGATGGCACTAAAAAGCTTGAAATTATGTACACAAGAGATGATATCTAGGATTAATACTTTGGCCCAGGGTATAAACTACATCAGAATTGAAAGGTCATTACAATAAGATATAATTGTCAATCCACAACACGTTCCACCACCTAAGCAGAATTTAATAACATCACTAATAAGGGCCACAAGATTTTGCCAACTCCATCCACAACAAACAATCAACCACCTGCAACTCAACCAAGCCCAGCCCCATTTGCCCGAGACCTCACAGGCAAATGCCCATTTGCCAGAAGTCCTCACACCAACGACCTCATTCCATCACATTTTCTTACAAAACCCAACCATCTTCACATCCAAACATCTCAAGTGATTTCAATTCAATGTTATGGTTCTCTTATCATCCACGAAAAGATAAAATTGGAAACATCAAAATGCCTGCAGTGGCCTTTACTACTTAAAAACACATGATTATAATCAAGGTCTTATAATTTCAGCAGGGTACAAGTTCCACACGGGGATTTCTTCTCAACAACACCCACCCATGATGGAATATACACCAAATGAGAAAACTGGATCAGTTAAATGCAATACCATGAGATAATAATAAATAAAGTAGCAAAGTAACTTGCTATGTGGCAATAACAGATCTTCTTGAATAATAAATACCATGAGTTAAATGCAATACCCTTGAAGATCTTCTTGACAAAAGAAATTAGCAACCTGCTATGTGACAGTAACAGAGACTTCACATTGCTATTCGTACTACCAAACAACAAATAACAAACCTCCAACCTGCTATGTGACCAGCTGTTCTACTTGGGCATTATGCAGCTTGTTTCCCTCATACAAAAGGCTTGAATACTATCTTCAACTAGTAGGTTTCTATAGATCTATATAGATCAAGTTGAAACTTGAAACTTTTGTTAAACGAGAAAACTATTTTAAATACCCAAAAGCTTAAAGAAAAAGACACTGATAGAGAACAAAGATTAGTGTTTTCGAGAAAGAAAAAGAAATCAGAGAGAACCATGAGGACTAGTCATCCAACCCAAATTATGACCAGCACTAACATATATATATATGGGAATTTTTGAAGAGATAGAAACTACAAAAGGAGATGATAATAAGCACACACCAGAGCCACACAAGGTGTTTGTTAGAGAAGATTGGCTACATCTGCTTACTTGATTAAACATTACTAACACCTGCATCAGCAAAGGTATCACAAAGCTTTCCAACTATGCAAATACTAGGTTTGCCAAGTGTAATTAGTTGTAACAGCCCTAGAATGATCTACAAAGGTTATAACTAACATAGCTAGGAGTCATCGTAATCACCTTTATCTACTTGACTAATGTAGATATGTGGCTAGGTACTGATACCCAAAAACTTCATTCCCTAGTTGTCGAAATGCTCCTATCTTTGCCATCGGCTCTAGATCAAGAGGTAGTAATGCTTCCCACGCCTTCTTCATTCACTCTTCTGATGTGTTCCTTGCCAATGTGTCTATCGCATCTGCCATGCGCCTGACAACTGCCACAATTGCATCCCCCGTGCTTTGACGTTTTGTTGTTTGACGGGAAGATCCTTTGGGGGCAATGTTACGTCCCCTAGCTCTAGAGATGTGCTCATCTCTAGCCTCCTCATTATTGGTAGTGACATCTTCATCCACATTCAAGTCATCATCTAAATCATTGTTATGTATGGATCGTGGTGATTGAGGAATGTCATTTGTAACCAATTCCTCTCGACCATCGGCAATTGAGTCGCCGAATATTTCGCACATAATGTAATAGTCGGGCATACACCTAGACCTATACATACTAGCTCCAGCATGTGCCTACATTCCATACATAATATATCACAATTCATACTTGCATTTAAAATAAAACCCACATAATCGAACAATAATCTCACCTTGATGTAATCGTCCCACACCCCATCTTCTGCCGTGACTTTTTTCCTTTCTTCGTCCCATCCAAATCCACTTAAATTTAGCATAGCCTTCATTGCATTATACCATTTTTTGAAGCTCTTCATCCTGTTCTTCAACTTGTCTTTACTAAATTGGGGCCCAAGTTTTGTTTGCATTTCTCTTGTAATCAAACCCCATCCCTCTGAGGTAAACCCTCCGGGGATTACTTTTCCTTCTTTGCCCATCTCAAGCATGATGCGGAGGAGCACATCATCATGTGCATCCGTCCACTTCATGTTTCTTATGTTAGAACCATTCACAACTTGTGGGCTAGTCGGTTCAGACATCCTACATTTTACAATGAGCATTAAACCTTCAAGAAGCCATATAAAAAAATATCAACCAGCAACAAACCTGATTCCAGGACACCGATCTCCACTACACCCATCTCTATTGACCCATTGCATGCCATAGTAGCAGTTAAATACTTTAATCAAAGAATCACTTAACATATCTAGGCTGTCAGTATTAAGATTTCGATCAATCCAGTAATTGGTTGGCCATCGTAGACTTGGTTACACTTAACCAAGACATTGGTAAAAACAGAGTGATTCAAAATGAAAAGGAATTTAAAATAAATAGAAGTAGAGAAATAGAACATGGCATTAGAATATGTTTCAGCTTTCATGAGAGAGAGAGAGAGAGAGAGAGAGAGAGAGAGAGAGAGAGATTGTTTCTTGTATAGAAACTAGAGGCGGAGATATTACCCTCCATTATGCCAACCTATAGCCATAGCATATAAAACTTTTAATTTTGGGTTACCAAAATGCTTATTATAAAATTCATGATTTTGTGGATGATCATAGCTGTTACAACTTACAAGATATTTAAAAAAATACCATTATGCCAGCCTATAGCCATAGATATAAAACTTTGAATTTTGGGCTACCAAAGTACTTATTATAAAATTCATGATTTTGGGCATGATCATAGCTGCTACAACTTACAAGTTATTTAAAAAAAAAATAAAATTCGTGCATAAGGAATCAACCAATTCAATGTACATGACTACATATATAAAGTAAAAGAAGTTAAAATGTTTTATGCAATGGTTGCTTTAAAAGAGTTTAAGACACCCAAGGTTGTAACTATACATATCAGAACATTTCAAAATGAGCACAGTTTTTCTCTCTCATTTTGTTCTTTTTCCAAAATTTGAGCGAACGATTCTTATGGTGTGTTATTCAAATTGTTGATGTGTTGGTTTGTAAAGTGGGTAGCCTGCTAAATGAAATCTCCCATATGATGTTACTTGTTTTATAGCTTAGAATTGTATTCTCTTTTATAAACTGCATATCATCCACTGTCCATCTGAAGCCTAAATTAAGAAGAGGGATTGCTAGGAAGGCATGAGATTAGAGCAAAGTGAACATTGAATAGGGACCAACAATCAATAGTGCAGTCTTAGTTAGATTAGGTTAAAATGGGCAAATCCATACTAAAATCACCAGTAAGCACTCAAAGATTATAAATAAATAAAAATTGTATGCATAAGATCTAAGCATTAGTTATAAAATACATCACATGTCTCCAAGGGGTGGAGGAGAAGAATCCAACGGGGCTTGTTGTCGTCTATATGAAATAGTATGCCTAATAGGACCCCAAACTTGTATATTTCTGAAACCATTACACACTTCTGAACCTTTATCCACATGGTTCACGATTCACTATAGAGACCCTTGCCATCAAACCCCCTACAGTCCACCTTTAACACAACATCCAACTCAAGGTATCACAACTGACGGAGGAAAAACCCAAATGAGATATAGGGTGTTTTTCATAAACTACAAATCTTCATTTCCACGAAGAACAAAACTGCAAGATGGACGAAAAAAAAGGGAAAAAAAAACCCTAACCTGTGCTTGTGAATGGGTTGAACGGAAAGAGGGTGCCGGTGGAATCCTGATGCTTGGAAATAAACTGTTTCCGTGTTGAAAGAGGGCAACGTTGTTGAAGTCCAACACTGTCTCTTGTCGTTGCCGAGAGAGAGGACGGAGACGATCCAATCGCAGCACAAAAAGGTAGTTGGAAGTCGAGAGAAACAGAGGGAAGAGGGTTTGATTCGAGCAGTGTCCCCTCTAATCGCCAGACCGAAGGTCGTCCATTTGCCTCCTTTCTCCCATCAGATTGCCGAGGGTTTGAGCGTTTCACGTCGAGGTAGAGGGAGAGCTACAATTGGCGACAAGTTTTTGCGAAGAAACTCAGTTTAAATACCCCCCTCTTAAAATCGATGATTTACAGTATCTAATGGGGTAGGGTCTGACCGATGAAATACATGGAAGCGTGGAAACTAGATGACCGCTTTCCTTGATTCCAGACGTAACCAAACGTGGGGTTTCCATGAAGGCACGGAAAACGGGCAGTCAAAAAGAAAGATTGGTTTGAGAGAGAGAGAGAGAGAGAGAGAGAGAGAGAGAGAGAGAGAGAGAGAGAGAGAGAGAGAGAGAGAGAGAGAGAGAGATGTTCATTTAGTGTTCTTGTTTGGGCTGAGTTGAAAAAGTTAGATTGGGCTGAGACTTGATAAAGGGGAGAAAGGACAATGAAAGAGAGATTTGGTTGCTACTTGAGAGATGGAGACGGAGAGAGAGGAGAGGAAAGAATCTCACTTGGATTGAGGACAAATATCTCAGAATTTGTTTCGAGTGATTGATTCCACAGGTATTTAAATTGGTACCAATCACATCTGTCCAACATCCTTTACAGGATGAGATTGGCCATCACACGTAATATGTTTCACCGCACCATCACAGGAGAAGGCCACTATATATATATATATATATGGAAATTCTAAAAAATGCCCCCTTTTCTGCCCCTCATTTTTTTGGTCATGGGGCCCATGTTGAATCAATCTAGTCTTTTCACACACACTACCCCTCCCACCCCTGCGAATAGCCACAAGTCCAAGTTTGAAACTCATCCAACTTTTCCTCACCATTGGATTGAAATCATAATAAAATGATCCCTCCAAACCAATAAATTTTGGGTCCATGGATCAAAAAGGTTAGGATGATCTTATAGACTCAAGATTATGGATCTTTCCATCCAATGGACTTCCATGATCATCTTGCATCCTAGTGGGCCTGACTAGGAGGGGCGTTTTCTCCTAAAAACCGCCTGGGCATTGTGTAGTGCTCCCCACATATGTATGTATGTATGTATGGGGAGAGAGAGAGAGAGAGAGAGAGAGAGAGAGAGAGAGAGAGAGAGAGAGAGAGAGAGAGAGAGAGTTACAAGCTCACAATAACATTAGCCACCCTAATGAATGGCTTGAAACCTATGATACCCAGATACAACATCGATACGATAGAGACGCACCATGGACATGGCAGGTACACAGATTTTACACAAAAAATGACGTATCGGATACGATACAACACGACACATTGCCACTCTGAAGTATTGTGCATCATAGCTTGGAATAGCTTGGTTCTCTCTTATGTAACTGCATTTCCTCTTTCTTTTAGAGAGTGAGAGAGGAAAATTTATACCTCTAAAAAGACAAGGCATTAAATATGGAAACTGTATGAGGAGAAAAGTCAATCAAGGAGATAGACAATCATAACAAATAAACAATAATTATAATTATAAAGGAAAAACTAAGTTACACATTAGCATAATAGCTTATTTGCCTGAATCCATGTACAGGACTGCTTGTAGGATTAAGTTTATCTTTTCCTTAAGAACCGCCCATGTATCTCATTTAATATGACTTTGTGCAGGTTCACCGGTTTGACAGCCTGAAGAGGCTTCAAGATCACCCCACAGATACAGCCAAAAATTTTAGGGTAGATGGGCACTGTGGCACTGTTTCTTTCATCACATCAATGACTGAACATTTTTGTGCTGGGTGCAATAGATTACGACTTCTGGCAGATGGAAATTTCAAAGTATGCCTATTTGGTCCTTCAGAGGTACATTATTTTCTCACTCGTTCTGTTGTGATGGGTGTTCTACTATTCTTTCGCAATACCAAAATATAATGTGAGATAAGATGCATGATTGTTTCCATTCCAACTTATTTTTCTTTATCTGTATCTTTCCCTTCCTATCATAGGTAAGTTTAAGAGATCCTCTTCGCAGTGGTGTTGATGATCTTGGGCTGAAAGACATTATTGGGGCTGCGGTATGTAGTTTCTCTCTTTGCATGATGCTTTGAGTTGCATTCAACATCTGTAGTGTTGATTTTGTCAATCTCAGTTTTTCCTATATTAAAAAATCTTGAGTCTATGTATAAGTAGGACTCCCTTATGCTCTCCAGGTTTTCCATATTTTAAGTGAAATGAACCAAGCACCATTTACTGGAAACTGGCCAGTTCTGTGAGAATAGCCTGTAAATGTTGGCACTTTTAAGTTTTCAAATAAAAAGAAAGGAAAAAAAAAAGAAGAAAAGTTGGCACATTTGATGTTATCTAACATTATTTGGTTTACTTACCCAAAAAATATTCATCCATTGTACCCCTGTTTCTCTTTAATGTTTCCAATTTTTGTCAATGTCAAGAACTCCCTTCGTGTGGGAAGGTGCTTGAACATCACCATGCTTTACCACTTGCTGTATTGCATGACCATGAAATCATGGTCAGGTTCTTATAGCATGGCCCAATAAGTAAGGTTGTGGAAAACTACCATTATGAGGTTAACTCAGCTTATTTGAGATCCTGATGTATGTAATTTAAATCGTATGGATGAGATTCTAAGAATTCAAGTTGTTTGCTTTAATCAGGTTAAGAGGAAGAAAGCTTCTCATGCTGGGATGTTTGACATAGCAAAAACAACTAATAGACCCATGATACATATTGGTGGCTAAGGCTGGGTATGCCCTATTTCTTGTAAGGATATTAGAATTGGTTGAAGTTGACTCTGCTAACTTATCTGAGTTTGAATCCTGTATCATATTAATTGTGACAATCAGTTATGTTAAAGTGATAATGGACAAATTTTATATACATTTCTTAGGTCTTATTATGTCTTTCTGCCAGGTTTCTTGTCCATGGTTACCTGTAACATTTTATTTCTCAGGAGTTTTGCAAAATGGTCCCAAATTCATAATCCAATTCATCAATCAAATGGTTAGGATCATATCAGAGCAATTATTGGGCCATTTGGAATTGAATGTGAAGTGGACTGTCCACATTGATCCATCCTATCCAATGAGCCGAACAATTCAAACATGACCCGTTATCCAACCTTCTTTGGGCATGCCTAACTAAAGACAGCTCTCGTCATTTCATGCTAAAGTGAAGTTCTTCATAGATCAACACTAAACTATAGTTCTTTGTGCTTTTCAGGTGGGACATCTCAGGGTCTGTTTATGATTTCTTACCTTGATTAGGAAATTATGGTGAGTTTCTCATTTAGCTTGATACTCAAAGATGTATTTAGTATAAAAAATTCCAGAGATTGATTCGCATAGATGATTGTTAATTTTGAAGGACCAATGCCTTGTCTTTTTCCTCTGAAAAGTCTGGCTTGTCTTTAATGGGGGTACTGCTAGTGCAATTACCTTAACATGTGTATTCTCCTTTTGAGTATTTTCAAAATGGAAAAGCCAATTGTATGATTTTTTGAAAGAAAGTGGAATTTGATTTTTGTTCTTAGGATACCCATATGTGGTCGGCGGCATTGTCACCTTACTTAATTCTATGTGGGGTAAATGCAAGCCCAAGTTTCAATTGGATCCTCAGAGATGGGAGACACTTCAAAACTAACCCCAATGGAATTCATAGCCATCCATTCTTTGTTATCTTCCTGGACCATTGTTGTCTTCCTTTATCAGCCAAGCCAATCCAGGGATAGAATCTTCCAATTTGGGTGGGGCAATGGCGGAACCAAGGATTTCGTTTGGGTGGTGCAGGCAATGATCAAGTGAATAAGTTAAATAATAAAATTAAAAATTTTAAGATCTTATATAGGGGTTTCACGAATCTCACGGGTGCGACCGCAACCGTGTGCTAACATCTAGATCCGCCCCTGGGGCGGGGGACTTGTGCATAACAAGCTCAGTATGCATGGAACTTGAACCCAATAAATTCCTCATACAAGTATTATGAAGATGGTTATAAATAAAATCTACATCTATCAAGAAGGTATGACCTAGGGATGTAGGGAGCGTGTTGGTGGTAAAACCATGGTGTATCCAGATCCAGGTGCTGTTTTCTCCAAGGTGGATCCCTCGTTGGATTGGATCTGCCATGGATCCCAGGTGTTAGATTTGGATTCAGCAGCAACTGAGAAAACTAAGATCTTGTTCCAGATTTGGATCTGAAATGAGACTGAACATAAAAATATCTGTCAAGTACATGAGCGGGACTCTTGAAATTGCAATATGGTCCTCAGGCTTTTTAGACTCTCAGATGTCAATATTATCCAAGCTACGTCTGCTCTTAAAACATGTCCTTGTTTTAATAAGCTGCTTTAGTCTATTCTAGATCTGGAATCTGGATCCTCAGGTGGGAAAACACAGATCTGGATTTGGATTTGGATTCTAGGACTTAAGAAATCCTATATGAATGGGAGACCTCCTTATCCTATATATGTGTGGATCTGGATCTTGATCTGAAATCTTCCCACATCCAAGAAAAGGCTCTGCACCTGTCCCCCCGTTGGATCAGAGACATAGGGTATTTGGATAACTGAATGCCGTTTGACATCCTTATAGTGTCCTTACATGATTCATCTCTAGATGTTTCTTAAGGAGCTTCTGAACATGAAATGGTCCTTGAAGATTGCTTGCTAAATGCCTATGGATACTCAGCAAGCTGGGGATCTTCATGGCTTTCTGTTTTTTCTAGTAATAATTTTGGGTATACCACTTTTCTAATACAGGTTCCACTTGCAGATGATAAGAGATACTGCTAGAGAGTCAGAAGTTAATGGGAAAATAGAGGGGCCTCCAGAACCCATACCTGTTGAACCAATTGCCGGATATGGAAGCCAAAGATCTAACTTACTGTTTTAGATCATGTACTGTGGCTTCTTGCTATTGCGCCTTTGCATAATTCAATTTTATCAGTGTGATTTTTGTCTGTGTTCTCTGTATGTTATCTATAGGCATGAGAAAAAAAAACTTGTCAAAGAAACAGGGGATTAGGGGTAAAAAAATGGAAGAGAAGAAAAGTGAGCAATAAGAATAATTTTTGTTGGAGCAAGTCAACAAGTCATTTTTCTTATTTATTTCTTTGATTGGTTGATCTTTTAGACGACGAAAATGATGAAATTTTAAGGATATTATAATTAATGAATACTCTTTACTCCCCAAGGTTTATACACTGGGGTGTCTAGGAAATCCGTTGGGTGTACTATCCTTTACTTAAGCTAAGAAAGTCTTTACAGGTGTGATTTTGTTTTGCTTCAACTTTTGCAGCTGTCTACTGCCTTAATAGTTAATAGAGTGCTTCTGCAGTTTTCTACCGCCTGTAGTGTTTTCTTCATAGATCATCTCAAAAGTAAGCCCCAAAGGAAAAAAAAGGTTGAAGCAAGCTTAGAAGTGTAATGCATGATAATTTGAAAGACTATCTGGTGTTGGTCTGCATTAAGAAGGTTCCAAACCTAAAGAAAAGCATGAAAAGATGGAGATGTTTGGGTGATTAAAAGATGGAGATGTTTAGGTGATTTATCGCTCATGTCAAACCATGTTTTCATATTAACCTAACTCAACTCATGGTTGTTGGTTTCTTCTTCATGTTTTAATTGGGTTGTTATGGACTTTGGTAGATTTGCTTCCAATCAGTGTATGGTGATGACTTATAATTAAGTCACCGTTACATCTAACTGAACTCTAGACCGGTCATGTTGATCTAGCTGCGATTAGGTTAACTACCTACACATTTGTAATCAACTGAGCTTATGGCTACTATTGAATACTGAGGCGAGATTCGTTTGCATAAAATACATATGAATTCATGAAAAAATGAGCTCCAAAAAATGATTATTATAGATGTGGGGGTTAGAGGATCTGTAGGGAGAGGTGAAGGATATAAGATGGGATCTATTACTAGGGTCATGACTGGGAATTTATTTCCCATCTTCCTTCCTTTTTTTTCTAGGCTATTGGAAGGTTATAAATCATTTGGGCTGGACTAATTCCTACAGGCCCAGAGGGTAGTAGGGTAAACTCCCTTGTAGCCCTAGTGTGGTAATGCAGTTTCGAACCTACGACTTTCGGGTGTAAAGTGTGGTCCTAGGACAACTGAGCTACCTTTTGAGGTTTTCCATTTTATATAATATTCTTGGATATTCACTTTTGGTTCTACATTTTTAGCCACTTATAGAAATAATATATCACATGAAAACAAACAGGCCATAAACCTTTACTGCTTGGCTGGGGTTGTCATATTACCTTTTGGATATTCACTTCCGGTTTGATATTTTTAACCACTTATAAAAATACAAACCTAAATATTCAATTACACGAAACAAACAGGCCGTGGACCTTTGCTGCTTGGCTGGTGTTTTCATTTTCCCCTTTCAGTTGGATCAGTACACAATCCGTTAGTACAATACCCAGACTAGTATAAGGCCGTCAGACTTGATCTTTGGGTTGTTTTTTTAACCTCTTTGCATAATGATAAAATAATTCATTAGGATACTCACAAAGCTGTATGACCCTAGCCAAGAGGGTTGTCAATGAGTCGAGCCAGCTCCATTTGGCTCGGTAGTTCATGAGTCAAGCTCAAGCCTGGCTTCATCATCTCACCAGACGAGCTTAAGCCTCTAGCTCATTGTTGGCAAGGCAGTGGCTCAGCTGGTTTGAGCTTTGAGCCTTGGCTCAGTGGCTCCATCATCTCTCCAAGGTCTCCAGTTCGACTCCCACCCCTTGCGTTATTTGGGTATTATGTGTGTGGCCATGTACGTACCCCCATTGAATAGTCTTTGCTAGTTAGAATCAGGTAACCCTTGGGCCGGAGGCCAAAGCTCCGAAGGCTAGGCTGGCGAGGGATACCCTGAGTCATGCAGAAAAAAGAATAGCTCTAGCTCAAGCCTAGGCTTGATTAAGTTAAACATTACATATGGGCCAATGTTCAGTCCACTAACATACATACAATTTAGGCCTTGTTTGGTATCTCTACTCTTATTTTATAGAGCCATCTGATGTATGGAGGACAAGAGGACCCCAAGCCCGAGCTCAAGCTTGGCTTGTTGCTGATAGGGCTCGAGCTATGTATCAATGAGTATTAAAATTTTAAGGAACCGGCCAAACTGGTCAATACGATAGATTAGAAAGTAATATTACTTTGGGAATTTAAGTGGGCTATTAGGCATTTGAATATGAATATTACCCTGTTTAACCCAAACAGGATATCCTATAGCAATAGGAGGCAGCTTTGCAGGGAAACTTGCCAATGGTAACACCACAGAAACACTTATTCCATAGGCCATGATACACATGGTTGGAAGACTGGGACCATTCATGCACTGGGCTCTGTGGTTATAAAGTCATGGATCACCTTCATTGGATCATCTTAGCCCTTAATTTATCAGCATTCATTCATGTTTTGTTTTTTTGTTGTAAATAGCATTTTTTGTTTCTTTTTTGCTAGTTGGCCGAATGGACAGGAAGAGTGAAAGAAACCTGCCCACCCAAGATTGATCCCTAGGTGGAGTTATGGGAGAGAGTGTGCTTACCACAGCAACACTCAGTGATTCCCTTTATTATTATTGTTGTTCGCTCTCACACACCCATGCACACACTACATATATGATAAAGGGACTCAACCACTAATTTACTCTCCACTAATTTCGAAATCTCTTTCCCTATGCATAATATGTGGGCTGTAATGCTTTAGTGCCGGTTTGTCTACAATAGAATACATTGATTAAATGAGCTCTACTAAGAATTATTAAAGCGGTAAAGCGTGAATGACATGAGTTGAGACCGGAAGGATATGTTAGAGGTGAAAGATATATGATGGTAATGTAGATGACCTTGACTTCTCTAGAATTCGAATTATTAAGGTAATGGTTGAGTATTTATTTTCCATGTCTCATTGATTCGCTTTCAACTAAAAGAAAGATTATTTTATGACCATTTTTTGTACATACGACTTGCTCTTCATTTTTAATTTAGTAAAGAATTAATTTTTATGTATTCTATGTAAACAAATAGGCTAGTCCCTTTGTATTTACATCAGAGGTGGGGGAAGAAAATTAAAGGTGGAATCGAAATCAAGAGAAAGAGGAGAAGGGGTTTGAAAGCGAATGACACAAAATGATAGAAGGTTCCATTGTCATTTAATATTCCCATGTGAGAGACGGCACCGGAGTCCTCCTTAGAGAGGCGGTGGCTAGATGCAAGTCCAGTGACAGAGACATCAGTCAGTAGATCTATGATACTACGAGTCTATATATGAATGGACCGATTCTACTTCACTCCAGTCAAAGGGCACTAGGTTAACTGAGTGTGACAAAGATTCAGTCAAACTCGCTCGAGTTACACTTGGGCCAGTTTGGTAACTCTATTAATAGAGTCAAGTGAAGTAAAGTTGATTTTGAAGAAAGAATAAAATATAAGTGGATTATTTTTAGTTGTTTGTTATTGAATTTTTTTGACTTTTTATATGAAAAAGTAGAATTTTTTTGAATTTTAATAGATAAAGGTAGTTGTTTTTTTATTTTTTTTAGAAAAGATGGAGGAAGTTTTGAATAAAGTACATTCATAACATCATGTCTAAAAAAATGGTGGCTTTACTTGACTTTTGTTGTACTAATAAAGTGTCAAACTAGCTCGGAGAAAGCTTCTCTGGAATTAAAATCTTGAGAAGCTATCATTTTTATATAGACAACTTTGAAGAGTGGGAGAGGACTTCATCAATTTATTATTATTATTTTTTGTTATAAACATCTGGTTGCGGTTGGGGTTAGGACTTTGTCAAAACTATAGATAAAAAAAAAGGAAACTTGTAAAAGCAAACCATTACTTGCCATTCATTATCCTCATTCTCTAAATTTCTTGTTTTAGCTTGCCCAACATATTCTCATTTAAAAAAGGCCAGTGGAAGCATGTAATTCATTTCACTCAATCTATACGCAGACAGCTTCAAATTAATCATCTTCCTCAGAGAGAGAGAGGGGGGGGGGGGGGGGTATCCACATGTAGAATATCCCAGATGCAAAATACCAAAACCAAGATCCAAAACTTTCAAAGAACAATATTAGAGTTTTGAAGAAAACAATAACATGCAAGTGTACTTGTATGTATTTAGAACAAGATGGAAGATATAAAAAGAACCCCAGAAAACCAACATCTAAAGAGACTAAAACCAAAAGAAAACCACATTTTCCTATAATTAATAAAAATGGAAAAAAGAAATCCTAAGAACCACAAACCTTCATGACAACCATATCTTCTACTAGCAAAGAAAATCCTCTCCTCTAAAGGCATCCACATGAGAAGAAGTCATACTCAATGGAAACTCAGTCATACCTTGAGTAAAACCACCCAAATCTCCAAACCCACCAAAGAAACCTGAATTCTTCTTTCCTCTCATCTCTTCTTCTTTAACTCTCTCCTCACACCTGTTGCTGGATTCCGAAACGTTACTGTCCATTACATGGATTGAACAACCCTCTACTTTCTTCTTCTTGTTCTTGTCGATGCATTTACGTGCACTGGCCGGCTTTCCGGTCAGCCGCTGGACGAGCTCTCGGAAGTTCTCCACGTCCGTCTTTATGACCTCGGGTGCGATTAAGTGGACAATGCGTATGTTTCGCTTTAATTTCGACACTGCATGTGATTGCTTGTGCATGACAATGGACGTGGAGAGGGGGCTGGGCTGGCACGTGCGTGGCGTCATCACCTCCTCCATTTTGAAGGATTCGAGTTGCAGATGACGAGTGCAAGACGAGAGAGAGGAAGAGGAGATGTTTGGAGGAGGGAGTAGTGTTTACATAGAAAGAGGTAATCTATGTATATGTACAGATTTTGCTAGTGGAAGGGAGAAGGGAAGGTAATAACACTAAACAAGTTTTTGTTCGGAATATTACAAAAGTTGCAAACCAGCTTATGTTGCTTGTGAAAGTTATAAAGCCAGCTCAGGTTGAGTTTTGAGATTTTGTAAACCAGTATTGATTCGGTCAATCAATACCATCCCTTGGATGGTGGAACACAAGACATTAATTGAGCCAAGCTAAATTTCAAAGGGTTAAAAAGAGTAGAAAAATGATGATGGTACCCATTTAGAAGAACATTAGGGCCCTAATTGGAGGTTCAACTGATTTGGTCTGGGCTTTTGGATTTTGCCTCTTCAAAGTTTGGGTTGCCGAATGCCAATAGTCGCCCATCCAAAACTTAGGTTTTAAATTTGTTTTGGAAGGATTTTTTCATGATATGTGGCTATCTTGAAAACATTTGTAGAGGGAATCATAGGGTGTCGCTGAGGATGGCACATCCGCTCCCACAACGCCGTCCAGGGATAGATTCGTGGAACGACATGTTTACTTCAACTTTCCTGGCCACTTTGCCAAAACTTGGTAATTTTTTTTTTTTTTTTCTTTATAGAAGTGATGATATTATAGAAAAAATTATGATACCTTTTTTCACTATTGAATAAGAAAGGAAAGTGGAAAAGGCTAGTTGGAAAAATGGTCTTTTCTCTTTTCTTTTACCTGGAGATTGTATAAAAACTAATATACATTAAAATTCATATTCTCAAGATTAAATCATAATTTATATAATTTTATTAAATATTTCTCTTTTTATCTATATATTTTGTTTGTTTGTTTGTTTCTTTTCTTCACATTTATATACCAAAAAATAAACTCAAATTGGAAATATATTTATTGTTCGCCCGGGCTTAACATGAGCCGTTGTTGCTAGTATCATGAGCACCATGATTAATGAATAATGAAAAAGATGTGTTAAACTGGACCCTACCCTTGTCTTGGGCTTTTATTAGTTTTGTACGCTTAAGGGACCAAGCCGGGCCACATACTCTCTCTAGAGGTCCAAATTGACAAGTCTACTCAGGAGGATCTAGAGCCGAAACAGAGATCTCTGTCTGCATGTTTCAGTCTTTTAAACATACCAACAGCTACAGAGAAAAAACATGTGGTTTGTTTCTGATTTGAATTAATCCATATGACATGGATTAAGTCATAAAATGGTTGTTGGTCGAAAAAGGAATGCTTGACCTGGGACATCCCAATAAGTTTTCAACAAGTAGATAAAATTTTGGAAAGAGGCTTTTGGGGAAGTTCTACTGATCAACTTCTTGTCTGACAATGTCTCAAGTGTTTTTTAACCCCAGCCAAAGCGGTTTGGGTTGCGGAACAAACAGGAAGGCAGCCCACTTATGTGGGAAAAGAGTTTGCACACGCGGATAGAAAGCTTGTACACTTGAGAAAACGCTATATACCTAGTATTCGAACCCTGAACAGTTAAGTGAGAATTAATCTAGCTGCCACCAACAGAAAAACGTGAATGTGGGTTAGGTTCTAATTGAGTCTATGGATAAAAATAAAACATCAAGAGATCTAAATGCACAAAGAACTCTAGCTAGTGGGAAGAGCTCCTGCTAGTGTGAAATCCACAAGACACGAGGGGCTAATTAAGTACCCCATTTGCATATATTGCCTTCTTCGGGATACAAATATATTTAACAATTTTCTAATTTGGGAGTTCTCATTTTTATAGAATAATAGCAAGCATGCACATGAGAAATGCAGAAAGAGTCATACCAAAGTGAAAAGATTTACAACATCATTACTTAGAATCCAGATGCTATAATAAATTCATCAATGAGCTCCAATATGAAATTTAAATTGATTAAAATTATTGTCGCCCTCAAAAGTTTACTAAAATCTGATCAGTTGGGTCCCCATATATGAATCTATAATCATGTGTAAGAAATGATTTGAACCCACCAAAAAAAAGAAGTAATCCAATATTATTTTCAATCATTTTGAACTCACACAAGAACGGCCATAATTTTGAATAACCCTAGTACTAGATTTAAAATCTTGAAAGAAGTAAAGGGCTAAAACCAAAATCTAATGCCAAGTCTTGGTGATTTAATCCTATGGAAACTGAAAAGCACGTGTCGTTTCAGCGCTGCCTACTTTTGAATACGTACGTAATCGTTGCCCAACTTTCCCACAGCGAAATCTCCTTCCTATTCGTCAGCAGAAGCGACTTTCTTTCTGCATTTCCTAGGTACGTTTTCATGCTTTTCCGTCTTCTCTACATTTCCACCATTGGCCTCTATTTTACTAAGATTCATGGACTTTGATGTCTTCTCAACACATCAATATAAGCTCATTTTTCTTTCATGTATCAAATTTAATGTCAAAGTTCAAGTAACCTAGTCTAAATGGATCTTGGTGATGGCTGCAAATCCAAAAGTAACCCTTGAGCTTGTAAGATTGTTAGTGTTACTGCTTTGTGAAGTGAGATTCTGTGAAAAGAAATGTGTTTGGACAATCGAAAACTTTTTAGATATTGTGAAATGAAAAACTTGTATCTGTGGGGAATATAAGGTCCATGTTTGTAATGAAGCCTGTTAAACAATGATAGGTTATGGGGATGTGGATGTAAATATTGGAAGATAAGGTCCAATAGCATTAATTGAATGAATTTCTGTTGGTTGCTAAAGAGGGAGAAATGGGTGTGGACGGCTACTAAAAATTTAGAAATTAGGGAGAGAGAGATTCCAAGATTGTTAAGAAACATGAGTTGGGGTGGGTTGGTGGGGTTCCTACTCTCTTGGGTTCTCACAAAATCTCCTATTGTTTTAGGGCATGTTTTAATGTTCGAGTTGAATATTGCAATACTAAATTACTTGTCTAGGAGCTAAGGTTCTTTGGATTTATATCTTTTGAAGAACGATAGAAGTACTCCCCAGAAGTTATCTTATTCTTTTTGGGACGATCCTGTAGTCTTCACAATATCGTAGCATGCTAAGTATTGAGACAAACAATGGATACTCGGTACAATAATGCATTAAATGTCAGCGTGAATTGGCTTTTCTGAAGATCTTTTTCCTGTTAGTTCTTGTTTTTGCTAGGTCAGTTTGGGTTTTTACCATTTCTTACCAAATTGGGTTTTAAAGGTTCATACTAATTAATTGCTGCCTTTTCTCCCTGGTGCTAATATACTCTGCTGGCCTTTGTTTATGTGGCTTCTATGAGTGGGAATTTGAAGAATGGAAATTTGAAGTCACATTTTGACCGGTCCTACGTTTCCTTTTTCATCTAACTATGCTATATTCTATAGGTTCATGCTGATAAAATTTGGATTTTTCTTTCTTATACTAATATACTCGATTGGGGTCATTGCTTTGGTACAATGGTAAAAGTCTCAGGTGCCATGCGTGATAACGCAAGTTAGAGACCTACGAGCAGCTACTTTGTACAAAATTGGCAAAGGTTAGGTCCGTCTCCAGTCTGGACTCTGGACCCTCTTAGGACCTTGCTTCGGTGGGACCGCACTGAGTGAGATGACCTATTTTTATACTAATATACTCAATTGGCCTTTGTTTATGTGGCTTCATTGAGTGGCAATTTGAGGGTCATCAATGAAATGTCACATTTTGACTTAATCTACAATCCTTCTACATCTTACTTGCTCTATATTCTTTCTATAGGTTGAATGTTGTTGAGTGATATGGAGAGGATCAACATTATTATATGTTTTATTTTTTATTAGTTGGTTGGGTCATTGCTTTGGTGGAATGGTAAAAGTCTCAGCTGCCGTGCATGATAATGCAGGTTCGAGACCTGCAAGCAACCTTTTTGTGCAAAATTGCCAAAGGTTAGGTCTGTCTCTAGCCCGGACCCTCCCAGGACCCTGCTTCGGCAGGACCCTCACTGGGTAATGACCTTGGTTTTATTGTTTAATTTGTTTGTCATGCTTAATTTTCTACATTATAATGTTCTTTATTCATTTTGATTATGTGATTATTTTATTTTATTTTATTTTTGTTTCATGTAATGCAGAATCTTTTTTTTCTCAATTGAAAGAGCTGATTCTAGAACAAAAAGTTTCTGAATTCTTTTTACAGTAGTTTTTATACTTAAATTCAAAATGATAACCTTTAGTTTGCATGCATTTTTAATTTTAATTTTTTTTTTTTGATCTCGTAGATTCATTGATCAGATATTAATGCATGGGTGAAATGCTAGTTTGTCTGTAACCAGAAAATGGATTTTTTTTAGGGCCGCTGAACATTTTTACTGTCTATTTTATGAATTGTCCTGCACATTGTCATCGAAGAATCTTATAATTTAGATTCAAATCTTATAATCAGATTGTTCTTCTAAAGAAATGATTCACAATTACATCTAAAGAAAGAAAGGATTCAAGAGAAACAATGCATAAAGCCAGAGATTAGCTTAGAATATAAACATATAGGGCTTAATGGTTGTTGATAGTTGTAAGACATTATTATCTTGTGGAATGGAGGTGGACTTACTAGTAACCTGTTAAATCTGGATTTTCTATAATGGCCTAATTGAGTAGTGGGCCCATTTTGTGCTACTTGCACCACTTGTTCAAGTTCATTTTATGCAGCTGAGAAATGACAAGAAACACTATAATTGGAATACTTTTTGCATGATGTAAGACTAAGGTATTTAGTGATGTCTTACATAATCTTCTTCTTTTTTTTTCTTTCTTTGAATGGCTATTCTCATTAAAAGAAAAGCAAGCAGTACAAGAGAACTATACCGACAAGCTGACCACCAAAGGACAAACAGGAAGACAAACAAACAAGAAAGCCTCCGTGACAAGAAAACAGAAAAAAGCAGACTTTACGACTCCATAGTTAGCCCCGCAGCTTCTTTCCAATTAAATATGATTTGATCAACTGCAAGATCCTGGAATTTGGGATTGATCGAAACCCAGCTTCTTAGATAGTCATTTTTTTTTTCTATAATTTTTTTTCTTTATAGTAGATTCTGTAAGAGTCTCATGATGAAATTATGAATAATGGATCTACCAGTCTTATGGTGTTTTGGAGACAACTATTTTAGTTGTGATAGAAACAGAAGGCTTACAACTAAAACATTCTGATCTGTCATCTGCTGTAATTTCAATAATGTTGATATGATACTCTATTTTTTATTCAGAGTAATATTTTATTTACTGTTTCTGTTTCAACATTAACTGTAGTCCCCTTTTTGAATGGTCTGTAGTTCTTTTCTTTTATATTTTATTTTATAAACTGTGCAGTTCCATTTGCGTTTTAATGATTCTCTCATGTTTGAGATTGTTTAAATAGAGTGACTTGCATGTGATACATGGGTATTGACAGCTTCCTTATGCTGCCTTTAGTTCTTCTCTTCTATTTTTTTTTTTTTTTTTTTTTGTAAATGGTAAATGAATTTACTAAATCCAAAAAAGAAAATAAAAGGATACAACGAAGAGCTATTTAAACATCAAACAAAAGAATGGTGCTAGTTGCACCATCTTTAGCCTGAATATCATCAGCCATTCCATTGGCTGCACATATAATGCTAAAGAGCAAAAAAATCACTCAAACTTCTTTAATCCAATTAGCAAAACTCCAAGGATAAATGTCCTTACTTCTAAGAAGATTGCTATGTAATTGCAGAAATAGAATTACTTTCAATACTAGCATCAGCTGGTTGTGAGTTTTTTTTTTTTAGGCTTGTGGCAGTCTTTCAAAAATGAACTAACCTCTGCCTCTTTTGAATCTAAAATACACAAATTTCTTGTAATCTACATTGCTTGAGTTACATTAAAGAATTTTAGTTTTTGTTGTTTTAAGGGTGCCTTTGTGCATGTGTTGTGCCACGGAAAAGCTTAAGACAAGACGTTGATTTTTCTGGGATAATCGTCGACTGTTGTTTGGTGCAGCTGGCAAAGGAGGGGAAAGACTCCTTTTTTGGCATATTTTCTGTGCGAGGGGAAGATTATGGAGTCTGACCTCAGGGGTTGGACTCAAATTGCCGTAGAAGAGAAAACACCTTTTCCTCTTCCGCGGATGGAGCATAGACAGACACTTAGTATTTTTTTCCCTTAGGGATGCTTGAAGAAACTAACAACAGAGCAAGGGAAGATTCAGGTTAGGAAGATCACTCTTGAGATGGTAGCAATATTTATATGCAGTTTAAATTTCTTGAACTCTTATGTGTATTTTTGATGGGTAATATTTGGCACCTGATCCTTTGAATCCAGTCTCTAATTTTAAAATCATTGATGTTCTTAATGTGTGATGATCTCGGAAGGTACTTGGTGGCATAAGAGGAATGACTGGATTGATCTGGCAAACCTCATTACATGATCCAGATGAGGTGCATTTTCTATCTAATTTAAGTTATAATTTATGAAAAACTTGTTCTTATTTCATTTATGCATTGGGTTATTAAGCTTGAAACTTAAATACTTAATTAAGGTTGTTGTAGCACTCTTTGCTTTCTTTATTTTCTTTCTTTTTTTTTCTGCTGGGTTATTATTATTATTTTTTTTTATAGATTCTGATTGGAAGAGTGAACTTTGATTTCTGTAATATAGGCATTAGGTTTAGGGATCTCTATTCCTGAATGCCAGAAGTACTAGATGCAAACCCTTGAGGATTGCCATTACCAGAGGGCCTACTGTGGGTAACTCTGACAAGGAAAGTGATAATGGTGACTTTTAGATTATTATCTCTTTTATGTCTTGAGGCTTCTCATTTGGAGCAATTTAAGTGATGCATGCTCAACATCAACCTACAATGAAGAGAAGCTATTGGCTCCTTGATCTTTTAATACTCTCTTTAAATGCTCAGTGTCATCATATAAAGACATGAAACATAGGAATTCTATTTTCAGCTTAAGGCCTCTTATCTCTCTATGATATATAATCACCATGACATTGATTGGGATTCCTAAAAAAAGAACAACATAGATGGTGTCTAAGAATATTATGTCTTGGAAACTCAGCATAGCCAACAGAATTTAGCACTTTAATAAATCAATGAGGTAAATAATATAGGAGGAAAATATCCTAAAGATTGCAATCTTCTATTCAGGTCATAAAATGCTCTTTGTTTAATGCATGGTATGGCATTTTTATGGGAACCCTACACAACAGTAATCTATAGACCAATGGGAAGTTGCAGTTCTAACCATCGATAAAATGACATTATAAAGTACCCTTAAAATCCATTGACACTGCCTAAATCACAAATGACAATGTAAGAAATTAACAGTGTACCCTGCCTACTATTCCTTCACCTGTAGTGTACCCATAATATATAGCTCAAGATATTGCCAGATGATTTCAATAAGTAAACTATGAGAAAGAACAAAATTTCAAGTTGGACAGGGTGTCTTTGACCTAGCTTATGTGGTGACAGTCCTCCATGGGAGCTTTTATCTTTGTTACAGATCCTCCAAAGTAAGCTCCAAAGCGAGCAACACATCATGTGTTGACACACGTCAAGTCGTCATCACATTATCGTGTCATATCTTTTATGTGTTTGAGCTCTTGTACACCATGTTTCAAAATAGCGGCCGCTATGCATTATTAGACATAGTGGTTGAGGCCGTTGCGCTATTTTGAAACTAGCAGCTCTACGGTATAAAACATAGTAGAGCCAAGAAATTTTAATTTGTAACACATTTTTTCCTATTTAGTCTCCTCAATAGCCTTCTCTATAGTTGTCTCCACCCTTATATGGTTCCAAATCATTAAAAAAAAAAAAAAATTTAACAAAAGATTGGCTGCTACACAAGATTCAGATTTTTTTTTACTACTTAAAAAATTTACACCACTACGCTGCTACATACCACCACAATCGCCACACATTGCCTGCTATGTAGTGTTTTGGACTTTGGCTGCTACGCCTACCGCAACTGCTATTTTTATCCTTGTTCTACACCATTTACTGGCCGTGGCCCCCTGTCCACTTCATGCAAAATGTCTTTTCCCCCTATCAACGTGTATCATAACTTCCCAATTACACAATTGGAATAGCTGATGCAGGTTAGGCCCCTGGCCGGGCCCACATCTCTTTTGGGTTGACCAAGGGTCCAATGTCCCTCAAACCCAGCAAGGGCATGGAGCCATGGACTGCCTGGACCCAAGTATTATGTGAGGAGGAAAGACTAGAAGGTCCATAACCCTCCATAGCTCCATCTGGTTCACAAGAGTGGGATCCACTTTCTTAAACTATCAATCAAAATGTGCATATAGGAAATAAAGAATCCTAGTTTAGCAAGGGTTTTGTTTTATTTTTGGAAAGAGTTGTGACTACTTCCATCTTCCCATGTGGAAACTAGCCTAGAATAGGAATTCTGCAATGTATCTAGGGTTGGACAACTTAACATATATTGGGTTGGCCGACCGCCCTTCATTTGTTTTAAGTGTGTATTTTCTCATTTTTACATTCATGCAATTTATATGTAAGATATTTCAGAGTTCTCCTTTCACTTGGTTCTATGCTTTGCTACCTTGATGTTAGGGTACTGGTTCCCATGCCTTTTCATGCTTTTGTTTGGGTTTTGGCCTCCGGGTTCCATTCTATCGCCTTCAGGCATCAACTGCGGTGAGGTATAAATATTTCCTCAATTCACCAATTAGCAGAAGCTTCATTAAAAACATGTGGTATCAAATACATTTAAGAGAAACATATCATTACATTGCTCATATTAGAATTTACAAATTTACTACAAAAGTGTTTTTAACTGCAAAACTTCTACAAAACTAAACTCCTCAAAAGATAAACTATAAGAGCTATCCATTTAAAGCATGTGAGCTCTAGGGTTCAGGTCCTGATGATTCAGATGATGTTGACTGCACACCACTAATGACACTCATCAGGCTGATCAGCCTGAATTTCTTCTGTCTCCTCCTCCTAGTTAAATATGGGCTCGGTATCTATGCACCAAGAGTAGTATCATCAAGCTACAAATAATCGACATGTATATATACTTAACATCAATAGATACGCAATATCAAACTGAATGAAGACATTGTAACATATGAATTCCAATGATAGAAGTCCAAGCATTAATTGCGTGAATATAACAAACAATGATTCAATTAAGACAATATCCTAATCACAACAATCTAACAATTAAGCAATCCACATTAGCTAATCACCACGAGATATTATCTTTGCTCTCCCTACTCATACCGAGTGGTGGTAAATAATATACACGGGATAATAACCCGGTCAAAATGGTACCCAAGTGATGCAGTATGGAAGTCCAGAAGACGGCCTAGGCCCACATGATGGATCCGACCATCTAGCCCAGCCTTTGGGTTCAGTCCACAGGCCCAAATTGGCTGAGAAAGCTACTGTGGAATTCTAAATTATCTTAGGATTGATTAGGATTTGTTTTTTGTTTTGTTATTTGATGAGAATTAGTAGTTTTCTATTTTTCTTATAGTTTACTATTTTAGTAGCCTTATTACATTGTAAATAGAGAAGCCCTCTATTGTAATAGGTATGCTTATTTTCAATTAATCAACAGATTTCTTTGAGTTGCTCATGTGAGTTTCATGAATTATTTCATGGTTATGTTTGTGCCTTAGTGGCTAGAGTCCTTCTTGGATTCGATCAATCCTTCGGGAAATTGATCAATTGCTCAATCGCGGATCTTGGCTGCATCACCGAGGAATCACACATCAAAGCCTCTCATTTTATAGGTACCCAATGGTGTACATCCATCTCAATTCGATCTGCAGTCGCAATACAAAAGTCCTCTCACAGTAGTGCCCTAACTGTGTTGAACAATAACAGCTGCGTAGTGCTTGACTCAAGAATCCTAATAATAATCATTAAGAGGATAGGCTTATCTTGCGTGAACAGGATTCGTCAAATGGAAGAGAAACTACTTCCACTCTTTCAATATTTTCCAATCAAAACTCAAATCCATAACAATGTAGTAGTTCTCCCAAAGCCTTTACAATTAAGGCCGTCTAGCCTCTGCACTTAATCAATAACAAAGCAAAATACAATGCTATAGAACGTGCTCAAATGATGTAGATATCAATACCGAAGGATATAAACAATTTCAATTATGGAATAGCGAAAGGAGAAATTGCAATCCAATTCCTAAGTCCATGATTGTCCCATTTGTACGATCTATCACCATTCATTTTAAGGTAATTAAGTCACCGAAGTCCTTGTCTCAAACTTGGTGCATCCAATAATAGTGGACATCAATTCACCGTACATCACCCCACATTCATCTTGGTTTATAATTCATACATTGCCCGGACAATCTGTAAGGGTATATCAGCTCAAACATCCCTTACCAATAGTCTTCCAATTAGTCCTTCAGAACGTGGTGCCCAGGTGTCCAACTAAGTCCACAAGGCCTCTTTCAGCAGTATTTTTATGTACCCGCAATTATATCCAAAGTGTTCATAACAATAGGTCATATTAAAGCTTCAGTAAAAACTATTATGTATTGGCACTTTTATTACATAACGAATAAACGAATCTTTATATAATAATAAAAAAAGTAAAGCAATCCGATTGATGAATAAAATATAATAAAACAACCTACTTTTCCTTCCTTCATTATTTTTGCATTCAAAATCCTCTTCAACACATACTCATGTTTTTTACCGTGAGGTTTCTCATGGTTCGCCATGGGGTTCTCCACAGCTCGCCGTGAGGTTACCATAGGCAAAAAGTAGAATTTTACTAGGCTTAGGTCGTCCCAGACAAAGACGAAATTCTGGATTTATGGTTAGCCGTGGGAATTTTACGGCTAACCGTAAGATTCCAGAAACCAGTATTTGAATCCTATTTTGGTACATAAACATGGGAATTCAATTCCCTCTTCATCCACACTTGTTACACAACTTAAATAGGGCCAAGCCCTCTCCATTTAAATATCAAACAACCTCCAATCCTGTTTCCATTCATCTAGATCTACAAGAATGTGATTTCCATCATTTTCTCCAAATTGAGCTAAGGGTAGCTAAGATCAAACCAATTGCTAGAATCATAAACTTCCACATACATATCAATGAAATCATG
Organism: Persea americana; assembly: GCA_029852735.1. Taxonomy (NCBI): domain Eukaryota; kingdom Viridiplantae; phylum Streptophyta; class Magnoliopsida; order Laurales; family Lauraceae; genus Persea; species Persea americana. The sequence continues at coordinate 76,165,660 of CM056810.1, forward strand.
CATATACACTTGCCTTGGGTTATAGAAATACTCTCAAATGGAGATCCTAGCTCAAACCCACTCAAAATTTCACTGATGATAGGATGTTCTAAATCCCTCAATTTTTCTATTCCCAATGTATGCTTTATGTGCATTGCCCATTTGTTTCTCATATTCGGTGTACATTCTTGAAGTGAATTTTTTTTGTTGCATGGGTTATACACTGGATTCTCTCTGTTCTCTATTGGATGGATGGGAATCAGATCCATTAAAATTGGGGACTAATCATTTGGGAAATGGTACCACGTGTGATAGCAGAAAGAAAGAAAATTCTATTAGGAAAAGGCTCATCATGGGGGTCTACAAGCAAAGAAATTTCTAGGCACCTTCAATTTCTATGGCATCTTCAATTATTCATAAAAAATTGGAAGGCCGCTTTGGATGAGCCTCACCTAGCATGTATAGGGAAGTGTTACCCCTGGTTGGAGGAGGTTATAAACTTTTTGTAGATGGTACCTCCAAAAGTAACCTAGGAAAAACAAACTTGGGAGGTGTGACAATAGATGAGCTGGGAATCATAATGGTCATTGCATGGGCTGTATAGCATTGGGAATTCTATTAGAGTACAAATCTTGGCCAGTAAAGTGGCCTTTTCATGGTTTGAGTGAAAATCTATTTTTGTCATTAGTAAAAGGTAATTCGTGATGTAGGTTCAAGCACCTGCCCACTGATTAGATCAGGACCTCAAACATTCTTCTATTTTGCATGTAGATGATGACAAGTGGGGTATATGAGTGTATCATCCGATCAATAGACAGATCGCATCAATCAATGGTGCTTAGGAATACCCTTTCACCAACAAACCTTCAGTAAGGTTGCATCTTGGCTTTCCATGGAAAAACCCAATAGAGAGATTCTTATTCCAACAACTTCATTCAATATTTAATGCTACGTCTTGAATAATAAATGAAGGGAGTTTTAATCCTACTTTAAATGGCTTTGGTAATATAATCCATTACATCTCTTTTCATAAAGAAAATATCTAAAATATCCTAATTAATCTAGATTACCAATGATAATGGAAACTAAATTCTAATGATAACATCCTTCCATTCTAAAAATCCTAATAAAACATGCCTAAAACATTTGCAACGAAGAAAGAAAGAAGTTGTGTATTTGAGCATATTCTATAAATACAACTGGATGGGGTCCCAATTTGTGGGTCCACCCCATACAGTCTGCATGATAATATTAATGAACAAAGTAGAACAAAAGCGATTTATAGCCTTGAACAGTAAAAATGGTATGAGAGACTTATACCTTGAAACTACCAGAAATATAGCACAAAGAAAAACAAAGATAATGAAGAACTTACAAAGGGATCAATCCTATCTATCCCTTGCTTTGCCATCATGTCTGCTGAATAATTAGCAGAAAAAATCACACGACTAAAAACCATTGATGCTATGATGACAAAAATTGGTTTTATTAAGGATAATATTGCAACTTCCACTGCCTCTTATCCATATTAGAAACCCAAGAAACAACATTAGATGAATTGTTTTCTAGAATAAGCACCACATGAAAGTAAGAGAGTAGATCCTCGGGGCCTCCACACCAGCAAAAATACTCAAGAGTCATTGGAATCTTTGACACCTTAAGGACACCTTTAGACTTGGAAACACAACCAATACTTCCCCTTTGCTGTTATCGAGTACCTTCCAATACCTGCCAAATGTGGCTTGCCTTAAGCTGCCGTTTCCATGTTAAATTTTAGACTACCTTTTAAAGGGGACACGCCACCTTTTTCATCTTGTTAAAAGCACACTTTAAGCATGTCTTGATTATAAAGAATGGTGTCATTACACAAATTTTCAACTTCCTTTTGAAACAATGCCATTTACCTGTTATCCTAGGTAAATGGTCAATGCTAATGAGTGAAAATCTGTTGACATGGGTTAACGAGTGGAAATCTAATAGTGTGTAAATTCATTTTTGTTTTTTTGCTAAAGATTGAATTTGAAATCTGACACGGTCACATGGTTTTTCTCTGTTTTTTTTTTTTTTTCAATTTTGTTCTACTTCCAACATTTATTGGTGATAAAGAAAAAACAAAACAAAAAGAAAAAAAAAATAAAGAAAAGCTTTCCAATGTAAGAAAACTTGATTTGTTGTTACAAGATTGCCTGAGTTATTGCAGGTTGTAACTAATTGAATACATCGAAATCGATAGCCTGTAATTACATTCCTTGTAAGTTACTTTTACAACAATCTACAACAGTCAAGCTGATTTCTCTCAATGTTAAGATCCTATCTTAATAGCTACCACTAAAACTGCTGCCTGTTGTATGTTAGCTACTTTTGTTTTCTTTGACTGTTAATATATGAGGTTTTTCGGGCTCTACTTTCTCTATTAAATTTTGTTGTTAGATTAACATTGCATGTAGAAGGTTTTTTTTTTTTTTTCAATGGTTGGTCCCTTTTGGGGGTCCAAAAGCTTTAAATTAAGCCATTTAAAGACGGAATATATGGATTGTAACTTCAGTGGGCATATAGAAAGAGATGAAACCACTGTGAGAATTGAAGACTATGAGATACCACAAAGTGATTCCTTTTGCTTCCTTGGATCTATAATTAGTAAGGATGGGGAGATTGATGAAGATGTCGAACATCGGATAAAATCGAGATGGTTGAAATGGAGACTTGCTTTTGGAGTGCTTTGTGATCGACGAATGCCAACAAGATTGAAGGGAAGATTTTATAGGACAACAATTAGACCAGTCATGACCTATGGAGCGGAATGTTGGCCAATCACGAAGCAACATGTTCACAAAATGGATGTAGTAGACATGAGAATGTTGAGGTGGATCTGTGGTAAAGCTAGAAAGGAGAAAATTAGAAATGATCACTTTCGAGAGCATTTAGGGATAGCAACAATAGAGGATAAAATTAGAGAAACCCGTTTGAGATGGTTTGGGCATGTCTAATGTAGGCCGGCAACTATGCCGGTAAGGAAAAGTTTGATTATGAATGTTGATGGCTGACCAAGGAGAAGGGATAGGCCATAAAGGACATGGATGGAGGTAGTAAGAATAAATATGAAGAAGTGCAACTTATTTGAGGATTTGGCTCAAGATAGATCGGAATGGAAAACCAAATTTGTGTAGCCGACTTCAACATAGTTGGAACAAGGCTTTGATGATGATGATGATGGTTGATCCATTTGGAATTTTGCCTTGGAACCCTAATAGACAGTGAGCCACAACAAATGTTTGGTGGTGGTTGTTTTTATTTCTTTATTTTGGCGAAGTGTTTTGTTTGTCTATTCTGGCGTGTTCTTAATGTTATTTCCTCCAACTAATAACCATGAATACGTGTGTTGTTATGATAATTCAAATATTAGGACATGGAAGATTTTTCCACATGCAGTATCTTATAGTTATTAGGCCTTATAGAAGAATAATATCTTGAATCTTAATTGTTTACAGCATTTGTCTATTCTGTCCACATATTCCATATTTACAAGCTTCTGGTTACAACGGATGACAATCTGCTAATAGCAATATATCGCAGCAGCCATGGCCCTTGTTAGAAATTATGTATGATCTATAAATATTTAAGTACAAAGAATGATTTTCAACTTTATGTTATTGGTTTTATCTGGCTCACTGATTTAGGAGCCCAGAGAAATGCTTCATGGTTTTGGCAATTCTACTCTTACAAGTACCATTGAATATTGAGAAGAATAAAACAATAAAATAAAAATAAAAAACTAGGCTCTGAGAATCAAGAGAATCACTACAAATAGCAAGTTAAAATCAAGAAGCATTTCTTGGGCCAAATTTAGCCCAAGAAAAATTTGACAGTTTAGATTCCATTCCAAATCCCCTGCTTGAATGGAAGGAGAGACTAATTCAAAAGATAAGTTTATTATTTATCATCATTGGTGGAGTTTTACACTTCCAGATTCAAATTAACATGAACATGAGAAGAAAGAGGAAAATTAAACCCTCTCTCTCTCTCTCTCTCTCTCTCTCTCTCTCTCTCTCTCACACACACACACACACACACACACACACACACCCACACCCCACAGGCGCGCGCGTGCACACCCCACCAATAGTTTTAATTCCAAGTCGACTCATCAGAGTTTTCTTCAACCCCAATTTCTTCTGAATTCCCTTTCTTGGAGAAGTTGTTCAACTCAGGACTTGTCACAGTATTTCTGGACAGGTCCTTCCACCATCATTTCTCAACTTGCAGTGGAGGAAGTCCCACCGCCCTCTGCCTGTTCCGGATGAGCTTCCCACCAGTAAGCTCCGTGTATGATGTAGGGCCTTGGTCTTGGCCCATATTGGCCCATGAGTCTGTGAGCAATCCATGATCCAGCCATGTGCGAACCCATGTCCTTTTTGTGGTCTGGCAGCATACCAGGTAATGGTATTAGGGGAAAACTCATGTCTGGAATGGTTCCAAAACTGGAATCAGCACGTTCATGATCCAGCACAGATGTGAACGATGATGCAACACCATGGAGGAGTCCAGCCCTAGCGGACAGAGTTCTTGGTGCATTTTGTCCGGCAAAGATTGCTTTCATGTTTTTTTTTCCATGCAAATGAGCATTCTGGTGCCCTTCTAACTTACAGGGTTCAGGTTTTACCCATTTCACTCATCTGGCTCAAAGAGCCGACTTGGTTTAAGTTAGAACCGAGAGTCAACTTGAATGTAGAGAGAGAAAAAAGAGGGGCAAGCCCACAAAGATGCTCAAAGCAAAGATGGTTTCTTTAATTTGTTTTTACTTCATTTTACGATAGAGTTGGGCTTACGCACTTTCACTGCATGATTTATCTAACCAGCTGAGCAACAGCAGGTGACACTAAACTGGACATTGTCGTTTTGCTAGTTAATTGAAACCACATAACCATGTACATTGAACCAACTATAAGGAACGAGCAAATCTAATTTGGCTGTAGAAGTTGATCAATCTGAATCACCAAGTGGGGGAACCATACAAACTGAATGGACTCACCCAAATGAAATAGTGAATTGACAGGTATCGAACCGCAAACATAAATGCGAACTGAGATGAACCATGAAAGACGTTTCTAGGTAGGCTTTCTATGGACATGGGGCCTGCAGTTGACACTAAAGTTGCAAATGTAGTAGCATCCGTGGAACTTATTTTGTTAATGCTATTGTTTTTACATTTTATGATGTTATAAATTTTTTAGAGTTACTTGAGATCTTAGTGTATATCTCCTCACATGTATTTGAATAGAAAGGTGCTCTCAATCTCATGTTACATTGCAGCCGTTGTGTGATGTCCTAAGATAATATTCCTCCTATTATAAGTATATGTCCTCTTGGAAAGAATAGGGTGAAAAAGGAAAGGAAAAAAAGCTAAGATGGGATGTTCTATTTTTGGAATGTGTCGTTATTCAGTGTTTGCAACGGTTGTCATTGGAGTCAAACAGAGGAAAGCCACCTTTTTATGCTACTTAGGGTGATATTGCAATTTGTCCATTGATAGCTAGGCCCAAAGTTTAGATTTTAAAATGTGGAATTAATAGGCCCCCGCCCCACTAACTGGGCCACAAATTTTACCAATTATTGGCTTGGTTTTGGGTTGGCCCTGCTGCTTGTGCAACGGGGGATTAAGAAATTTGGAATAGTACTGGACTTGGATAATCAGAGTCTCTTGAGTAACTTGATGTCTTACAGGGTTCAGGTTTCACCCATTTGACTGAGCTGACTCAGACTTGTGGGAATCCTCATCTATGATGGAGACCCAACATGGCAGCAAAGGCTTAGATCATCTATAGAATTTTCCCCATAAGAAACGATCAAGGTGGATGAGAGTTATCGTGGAGAAAAGGTAAACCTGAAAAGCTGAAACTGTACACTATAGAGATCACCATCTAATGTGATACGAACAGTTAGAAGTTGAACAGTATAAATCATTACTTAGTTCCAAACATGAAAGTGCAAGGCCAAATCAGTGAACAACTGCTCGTATAGGTAATAAATTTGGAGGGATGAAGGTCACGAAATCTTCTTTATGGCTTTTATGAAGAAAATTAGATCTATCCCTTCTTGGGATTGTGTTCATCTCAAGAGTGTGGTCTAAAACTCAGTTCAATGCCCGATTTGATTCTTGGTGATTTTAGATTTGGTTCAAGCACTTCTAAAACCTCAGCTAATACAGCTCCCTCGATATGTAAATGTTGCCACCATAAGTGCTGCAGGTTTATGGAGCTTTTATGTTCGTTCACTCGTGCATTTCATATTCTCAAATGTGCCTTAATTTTCTTCCTCTTCCTCTTTGTGTGTTCCTATGAACCGTTGCTTGGGGCTGATCAATAGAACCCATCATACTTACGTACATATAATCATTTCGTCTTAGAACTAATTTTCTAAATACATCTGCTGTAGGTTTAAGTTGAGTGTAGTCATTTGAGACGAGTATTTCTTTTTCTCTCCTTCATTTCATCCTCTCCTTTGATAAGCACTGATATGGTGTAGAGGAGTTGCGGAACAGATAAAAGATAGAAAAGATAGCTTAAGATGCAACGTGGTTTACACTAAGGCATGCTCATTCACAGTACATAGACAAAATCTGAATTTATGGGTGAAATTAAATTGTTATTTAGGATCATTAATTTCTCTTTTACCAAAAAAAGATGATTAATTTCTGATTTGTAAGAACAAGAAGATTAAGATCCTCTACTATGCTTGTGCATTAGTTCATGATGCATATAAGGAACATAAGGAAATAGCTCTCTCTCTCTCTAAGGTATAATGTTAACATGGAAAATCAGAGATAGGGGGCCCTACTATGATCTCTCTAAGCCAAGCTGGTTTCTTTCTTTGTTTTCATTTTTTTCGTTTTACAAAGAGACTTGAACTCACACACCTTCACTGTATGATTATCTAACCAGTTGAGCAACAGCTGGGACAGGCTGGTTTCTATTTTTAGGTGCAGATTAAACCACTTGTGGCAATTATATTTTCAAAGGGATCTACTAAAAATAACTCAAGACTTATCCTTTATGCACGTGGATAACAGTACAACCCGAGCCACTAATCATATATGTATATTATTTTCATTTACAATCCATTAAATGATTTTTACCTATTATTAGCCCTTTTTCACTCAAAAAGCTGCTATCTTCCCTAATTGGTTCCTGCGTACCTCTCAAACATCTATATAACCCTTTCTTCAAGAACTCTAAACCAACCCATCTTTGCCTAGTTTTTTTACTTTTTTGGCTTAGAAAGTCTGGAAGTGAAATCTCTCTATTTCTCTCATTGTCACCCTTACTCTTAGCAAACAAAATGGAAAACAAGCTTCGAAGCAAGTCTGTAGCAAAGAACATACATGGCAAGGAGTACCAATGCAATCCCTCTCATTCTTCGCTATGCCTGTGCTCTAAGAATTTAAAAAATACATCAATAGATCTTGCAAAACTTTTAAAGTACAGTAGCAAATCTGAAAAGAGTGGGCTGGTGAAACAAAGAGAGAAGTTGCCTTATCGAAGAAACGTAGAGCTCAAGAAGCCTGCAGAAAGTAGCAGCAACTCTGAACAGAGTGGGTCAAAGAAGCGACGAGAGAAATTCCCTTATCGAAGAAACACAGAGTTGAAGAAGCCTGAGGCTGTGCAAGTCAGTGATAGCAGCATGCATGAGGGTGATGCAAAAAACAAAAGAGACGTGGATGCTGAAGCAAAGCCAACCAACATGAGTGACTTTGATCTGAATGTGTTCCCACCCAATTGAGACCATGATTTCATTTAATAGTTTTCTTCTTTCGGATCTTAGCTGGTAATAAAACCTCATCAGCTTAGAGTTAGTCGTTATCTGGCTGTATCTTCTTCTTTTCTTTTTTTTTTTTTCTTTTTTTTTTTTTTTTTGTTATCGTCATCATCGTTGTCATCTTGTTGCTGTGGAGATGGCTACCATCATTGTCTGGTCCTTTATATTGGTTGTCTTTGAGAAGAGTGTACTTTTGGAAATGAAATTGCTTAGTACTAGAAGTTTCAAGTCCATTTCGGTCCATAAACGAAGCATAAGGACACACGTGATTATTTTTAACATAATAAGTGTTTCATGTGGAAGCATGATAATAATCGTTGATCGATCAGACCAAACTGATGTGTTAATGTCTTTTATCCTCATTTTCGGAATAAATTAGGTTTAAGGAGACTACTACAGGATGTGTATGTAGGTAATGAATATCATTTTGGCTGGAAAAAAGAAAGAAAAGAAACCATATTGTGTTCTATTTGAGTAAGTTTTAAACAAACAGATGCAGTTCATGAAGGAGGAAAAATAGGGGTTCGCAATAAGCATCTGAAACTAACACCTGAATGTTGTATGACAAAGCTGGCTAAGTTGCCTACATATGCTCGCTCGCTCTCTCTCTCTCTCTCTCTCTCTCTCTCTCTGAGGTTAGGAGTTGGATGGACTTGGGAAGGTTATTACTCTATAACTTAAATTAATTTCTGATTAGTTAATGATTTGTCGGGACGTTGTCTCTTAATTTGAAACACGAGACTAGGATAATAAAATTATAGGCGAGGGTTACATAATAACTTAAATGGTAGTTGATTAATTGTTTTTTTACATCGTAATTGCTATATCTGAATTATAAGCTTGGAAATGTTGCCAACTTAACAAATCTGCAACTGCTAATAATTTTCATAATAATGAAGCTCTTCAAAAGTGGTTAATCGTTTATCGTTATGCTGTCTGTTTATCTGAAGCGCAAGCATGATAACTATAGTTACCATTGACCCGACATATAAGCAGCCGCTGCTAATTAACTCTAATGATAAATAGTTAGTCCAAATGCTGAAAACTTCATGTTTGAAATCTCATTAGGAGATCCAAGGTGGGACCTTTTGTCCATATAATGCATCTAGTGTGTACCTTATTCTAAATTGCCTTTGCTTAAATGCGTTTTTGTTTTGAAATAGATTTTTGAGACAGCTCATTTGAGTAATTTTCATATACCATTAAGCTTTGATATGGTTATTTAGCATTTCATTTATATCAGCAGAAGAAACATTGATTACGTAAGTTAAATTGGACCTACAAAACCATGCAAATTGAAGCAGCTATAAGGAATGAGCTAATACAATTTGTTTGTCGAGGTCGATCAATCTGAATTACCAAGTGGGGGAACGCATATACAAACTGAATGGACTCACCCAAATGAAATATTGAACTGACAGCTATTGAACCATGAAATAGGTTATTAGGTAATAGGCTTTCTATGAACATGGGATGTGCAGTTGGCACTAAAGTTACAGGTGTAGTAGCATCAGCAGCACTTATTTTGTTAATGCTATTGTTTTTACATATTTTGATATCATGATTTTTTATTAGTAATGCTAATGCTGCCGCTGCCGCCGCCGCCGCTGCCGTGATTACTAAAGTATTTAGGTGTATATAAGGTCAATGGACATTTGTTTAGGATGATAATTAAAGATTTGCATGGCAGACATATGTGTGTCAGAGTTACTTGAAATATTTGTTTCAGTGTTTATCTCCTGACTTGAATTTGAATGGAAATTAAGGTGCTCTTATCATCTTGTGTCACATTGCAGCTGTTGTGGGATGTCCTAAGATAATATTCCTCCTATTTTAAGTATACAAGATAAAAGTAGCCTCTCTCACTTCTCATGTCCTCCTCTTGGTAAAAAAGGGAAAAAATGGAAAAAGAAAAAAAGAACAAATAAGGAAGCTAAGAGGGGGAAGTTCCTTTTTGGAATGTGTCATTCTTCAATGTTTTATAACGGTTACCATTGAAGTCAAACCGAGGAAAGCCACCTTTTTATGCTACATGGGGTGATATTGCAATTTACCCATTGATAGCTAGGCCCATGGTTAGGTTTCTGGTTGTCTTAGCTTTGGTTCAAGCAATTCTAAAACTTTGGCCAATACAAATCCCTCGCTATATGAAGGTTTTAGCCATGATTAATGCATGCAAGTTTATGGAGCTCTTATGTGCGCTCGCTTCTTTCATAATCTCTAATGCAAGTTCTCTTGATGTGTTCCTATCTGTGAACCATTACCTTGGGCTGGTGAATAGAACCCATCAAACTTATATTTACATAATCCTTTAGTCTCGCTATTAGTTTTCTAAATACATCTAGTGGGGTTACAACTTCAGTGTAGTCATTTGAGACTTGAGAACATTTCTATTCTCCTCTGCATGTAATCCTCTCCTTGGATAACCAATACGGTGAAGAGGAGTTACAAAACCGATTTAAGATAGAAAAGATAGGCGTTAGAAACATCCCACAACAGCTGTAAGGCATGCTTATTCGAAGTTCATGCATAGACAACATTTGAATTTATAGGCAACATTAAATTGTAATTACGGATCGTAAATTTCTAATAAGAACAATATAAAGATCCTCTACTATGCTTGTGCATTTGTTTCTAAAAATACATTTATGTTTTAAATTTTTTTGCATAATTAGTACTTGAAGCTTATCAACAATATCCTCTCTCTCCCTCACTGGGATAATGTTTACATGAATGGAAGAGCTGGACTTGGTCTAAATTAGAACCGAGAGTCAAGTTGAAAGATGAGGGAAAAAAAAATGAGGGGAAACCCTGCAAAGATGCTCTCAAAGCGAAGCTGGTTTCTTTAATTTGTTTTTCATTTTTTTACTTCATTTGCAATAGACTTAGACTCACACACTTTCACTGCATGATATATCTATCCAGCTGAGCAACTGCAGGTGACACTAAACTGGACATTTTCGTTTTGTTAGTTAATTGAAACAACCAAAATGACGCAAATTGAACCAACTATAGGGAACGAGCAAATCTGATTTGGTTGTAGAAGTTGATCAACCTGAACCACCAAGTGGGGGAACCATACAAACTGAATGGACTCAGCCAAATGAAATAGTGAACTGACAGGCATCGAACTGTAAATGCGAACTGAGATGAACCATGAAAGAGGCTTCTGGGCAGGTTTTCTATGAACACGGGACCCGCAGTTGACACTAAAGTTGCAAATGTAGTAGCATCAGCAGCACTTATATCATTAACGCTATTGTTTTTACTAATTTTGATATTAGAATTTTTTTATTTTTTATTTTTGTTGATGCTATTGTTTTTACATATTTTGATATTATGAATTTTATTAGTAATGCTGCTCCTGCTGCAGTTACTAAAATATTTTTGTGTATATAAGATTAACTGACATTTGTTTAGGCTGATAATTAAAGATTTGCATGGTGGACATGTGTGTGTTAGAGTTTACTTGAAACCTTATCTTTGCTTCAGTGTATATCTCTTTGAATAGAAAGGTGCTCTCAACCTCATGCCACATTGCAGCTGTTGTGTGACTGTGATGTCCTAAGATAATATTCCTCCTATTATAAGTATATGTCCTCTTGGAAAAAAGGGACTAAAAAGGAAAAGACCAAAAAAGGTAAGATGGGATGTCCTTTTTTTGGAATGTGTCAGCTATTCAATATTTGCAACGGTTATCATTGGAGTCAAGCGGAGGAAAGCCACCTTTTTATGCTACTTGGGGTATTATTGCAATTTACACATTGACAGCTAGGCCCAAAGTTTAGATTTTAGAATGTGAAATTAATAGGCCCCACTAACTAGGCCCATAACTAGACCACAGATTTTACCAGTTATTGGCTTGGTTTTGAATTGGCCCTGCTGCTTGAGCAAATGGAGATTAAGAACACTGGAATATTACTTGACTTGGATAATCAGATTCTCTTGAGTAACTTGATGTCTTACAGGGTTCAGGTCTCACCCATTTGACTGAGCTGACTCAAACACTTGTGGAATCCTCATGATGGAGACCCAACATGGAAAAGGCTTAGATCATCCATAGAATTTTCCCCATAAGAAACAATCAAGGTGGATGAGAGTTATCGTGGAGAAAAGGTAAACCTGAAAAGCTGAAACTGTACACTAGAGATCACCATCTAATGTGATACGAACAAGTTAGAAGTTGAACAGTATGAATCATTGCTTAGTTCCAAACATGAAAGTGCAATGCCAAATCAGTGGACAACTGCTGGTAAAGGTAAATTATGAGGGATGAAGATGAAATCTTCTTTATGCATGGCTTTTAAAATTAGATTCATCTCTTGGTTTTTTTTTTTTAAATAACTCTTCCTCTTGGTGTGTTCCTGTGAACCGTTACTTGGGCTGATGAACACATCACACTTACATTCATATAATCATTTCATCTTACAACTAATTTTCTAAATTTATTTGGTGTGGGTCTAAGTTGAGTGTAGTCATTTGAGACGAGATAATATTTCTGTTTCTCTCCATTTTATCCTCTCCTTAGATAAGCACTTATATGCTGTAGAAGAGTTACAGAACCGATAACAGGTAAAAAAAAATATAGACAAAATCTGAATTTATTGGTGACATTAAATTGTATTTAGGATCATTAATTTCTCCTTTACCAAAAAAACGGATCAATAATTTCTGATTTGTAAGAACAAGAAGATAAAGATCCTCTACTATGCTTGTGCATTTGTTTCTATAAAAGCATTTGTTTCTATAAATGCATTTTACATTTCAAATTTTATTGCATTAGTCCCTGATACATATAAGCAACATTGTTTTATTTAGGAAAGAGTGCTCTCTCCCTCTCTCTCTAGTATATTGTTAACATGGATCAAAGAGCTAGACTTTGTTTAAGTTAGAACCTAGATTCAAGTTGAAGGATCTGAGATAAAAAAAAAATAAAAAAAAAAATAAAAAGGAAAACACAACTAAGATATATCTAAGCAAAGCTGGTTTCTTTCTTTTGTTTTCCTTTTTTCGCTTTGTAAAGAGGCTCGAACTCACACACCTTTACTGGATGATTATCAAACCACTTGAGCAACAACTAGAGATAGCTTGGTTTCTATTTTTAGGTGCAGGTTAAGCTACTTGTGGTAATTATATTTTGGAAGGGATCTACAAAAAATAACTCATACATATTTTTATGTACGCGGACAACAGTAAAACCCGAGGCACTAATCTCCAAGACTTGTGTGTTTTATTTTATTTTTTGCAATCCATTGAATGAGTTTACCTATCATTAGCCCTTTATTAAAGTGTGGTCTATCTCAAAAGGCTATTATCTGCCCTAATAGGTTCATGCTCATGAACCAAACCCTCTCAAACCTCTATATAACCCCCAATTGAAAGACTCTAAAACAACCCATCTTTCCCTTTTTTTTTCCTTTTCCTAGCTTAGAAAGTAAGGAAGAGAAATCTCTCTATTTCTCTCATTCACACTTTCACTCTTAGCAAACAAAATGGAAAAGAAGGATCCAAGCAAGTCTGTAGCAAAGAACATACATGGCAAGGAGTACCAATGCGATCCCTCTCATTCTTCGCTTTCCTCTAAGAAGTTAAAGAAGACTGGTTCAGTTGTAGGACCAAAACTTCCAAAGAATAGCAATAGCTTTGAAAAGAGTGGGCTGGTGAAGCAAAAAGAGAAGTTGCCTAATCAAAGAAACGAAGAGCTCAAGAAGCATGCACAAAGTAGCAGCAACACCAAACAAGGTGGGTCGAAGAAGCCACGAGAGAAGTTGCCTTATCGAATAAATGAAGAGTTGAAGAAGCCTGAGGCTGTGCAAGCCAGTGATGGAAGAAACGTAGAGTTGAAGAAGCCTGAGGTTGTGCAAGTCGATGATGAAAGAAATGAAGAGTTGAAGAAGCCTGAGGCCGTGCAAGCCAAGGATGGAAGAAGCGATGATTTGAAGAAGCTTGAGGCTGTGAAAGTTGGTGATGGCACAGCGAGTGATGGCAACATGCATGAGGATGATGCAAAAAATAAAAGCGATGCGGATGAAGATGCAAATCCAACAAAAATGAGTGACTTTGACCTGAATGTGTTCCCGCCCAATTGGGACCCTGATTTCATTTAAGTGTTTTCTTCTTTAAACTCATGAGGTTGGAGTCAGTCGTTGTTTTTTATTGATGTTGTCGTCATCGTCATTGTCATCTTGTTGCTGTCGAGGTTGCTACTGTCATTGTTTGATCATTTATGTTGGCTGTCTTTGAGAATACTGGACCTGTGGAAATGAAATGGTTTATTATTTAGAAGTTTCAAGTCCATTTCAGTTCACATGAATGAAGCATAAGGGCACTCGTGGTTATTTTTAACAAAATAAGCATTTGATGTGTAAGAATGATAATGGTTACTCAGACAAAACTGATGTGTTAATGTCATGTTTCCTCGTTATTTTGGGATAAACTAGGTTTAAGGAGACTAGTACAGGATGTGTATGTAGGTAATGAATATCATTTTGGCCGTTAAAAAGAAAAGAAAAGAAAAGAAAAGGAGTCATATTTGAGTGACAATAAGCATCTGAAACTAACACCTAAATGTTGTATATCAAAGTTGGCTAAGTTGCCAACATATGCGCTCTTTCAGATGTTAGGAGTTGGAGGGACTTGAAAGGGTATTACTCAGTGACTTAAATGACAATTTCTCATTCGGTAATCATTAGTTGGTAAGTTGTCTCTTAATTTAAAACACAAGCATGGAGACCTTGAGGTTATGATAATAAAATTATAGGCAGGGGATAGATTACATAATAACTAAAATGGTAGTTGATTAATTGTTTTTTCACATCATGATCGCTATATCTGAAACATAAGCTTGGAAATGTTGTTGACTCTATAAATTCACAACTACTAATAATTGTCATAATAATGTAGCTCTCAAAAAATAGTTAATCGTTTGTCATTATGCTGTCTGTATATCTAAAGCGCAAGCATGTTTAGTATAGTTACCACTGACCCGACATATACGCAGCGACATTTTAGCAGCACAATTAACTTTAATGATAAATTGTTATAGTCCACATGCTGAAAACTTCATGTTTGAAATCTCACTAAGGGACATAATGTGACTTAAAATATAACCAAAATCAGGATTTTCTTGGATGTATAGAATGGGAGGCCACAATTATCCGTTCCTTGTATTTTACTAATGTAAACAGGAAGTTGTAATGTCTAAGTGACAAAGGATGTTAAAAAAAAGAAGCGGAGAAATCATGATTTTCATAATTTTCCAAGGCGTCTTATCTTTTTCTCATCCTCTAAACAAAGGAAACTTACAAAGGATGGTCCTATCATCTCATGCACATGAAATATAATATCTTGCTCAAAACCATGTGTATTTTGTTATTAGCTCATCTCACAGGTCATTCTTATAGATAGAGCTGACATTAACGAATAAAAGCTTGCATGACTAGAGAATACGGTCAAATTATTTTTATTAGTTGTCCGTTGGGGGCATTTTCCTTATGTAGGGTCGAAATAGGTGGTAGAGAATTACTCCTTCAATTGCATTTGATTTGTGGCCTAATCTAATCTTTATATATATTCTTGGTTTTTTTTTTTTTAAATAAGTTCCTCTTCCTCTTGGTGTGTTGCATTTGGTGTAGGTCTAAGTTGATTGTAGTCATTTCAGACGAGAGAGTATTTCTGTTTCTCTCCATTTTATCCTCTCCTTAGATAAGCATTGTTATGGTGTAGAGGAGTTACAGGACCGATAACAGATAAAATAAAAAAAACATAGACAAAATCTGAATTTATGGGTGACATTAAATTGTATTTAGGATCATTAATTTCTCTTTCACCAAAAAATGGATCAATAATTTCTGATTTGTAAGAATAAGAAGATAAAGATCCTCTACTATGCTTGTGCATTTGTTTCTATAAATGCATTTTACATTTCAAATTTTATTGCATTAGTACCTGATACATATAAGCAACAATGTTTATTAAGGAAATGGCGCTCTCTCTCTCATATAATGTTAACATGGATCAAAGATTCAAGTTGAAGGATCTGAGATATAAAAAAGGGAAAACACAACTAAGATATATCTAAGCAAAGCTGGTTTCTTTCTTTTGTTTTCCTTTTCTTGTTTTGTAAAGAGACTCGAGCTCACACACCTTTACTGGATGATTATCTAACCAGTTGAGGAACAGCTGGAGATAGCCTGGTTTCTATTTTTAGGTGCAAGTTAAGCCACTTGTGGAAATTATATTTTTGAAAGGATTTGCTAAAAATAACTCATACTTATTTTTATGCTTGTGGACTACAATAAAACCCGAGCCAGTAATCTCCATTACTTATGTCTTTTATTTTATTTTTTGCTATCCATTGTATGAGTTTACCTATTATTAGCCCTTTTTCAAAGTGTGGTCTATCTCAAAAGGATCTCAAAAGGCTATTATCTTCCCTAATAGGTTCATGCTCATGAACCAAGCCCTCTCAAACCTCTATATAACCCCCTATTGAAAGACTCTAAAACAACCCATCTTTCCTTAGTTTTTTCCTTTTCCTAGCTTAGAAAGTAAGGAAGAGAAATATCTCTATTTCTCTCATTCACACTTTCACTCTTAGCAAACAAAATGGAAAAGAAGGATATAAGCAGGTCTGTAGCAAAGAACATACATGGCAAGGAGTACCAATGCGATTCCTCTCATTCATCGCTTTCCTCTAAGAAGTTAAAGAAGACTGGTTCAATTGTAGGACCAAAACTTTCAAAGAATAGCAACAGCTCTGAAAAGGGTGGGCTGGTGAAGCAAAGAGAGAAGTTGCCTAATCAAAGAAACGAAGAACTCAAGAAGCCTGCACAAAGTACCAGCAACACCGAACAAGGTGGGTCGAAGAAGCCACGAGAGAAGTTGCCTTATCGAAAAAATGAAGAGTTGAAGAAGCCTGACGCTGTGCAAGCCAGTGATGGAAGGAACATAGAGTTGAAGAAGCCGGAAGCTATGCAAGTCAGTGATGAAAGAAATGAAGAGTTGAAGAAGCGTGAGGCTGTGCAAGCCAGTGATGGTAGAAGCGATGATTTGAAGAAGCTTGAGGCCATGAAAGTCGGTGATGGCACAGCGAGTGATGGCAACATGCATGAGGGTGATGCAAAAAATAAAAGCAATGCGGATGAAGAAGCAAAGCCAACAAAAACGAGTGACTTTGATCTGAATGTGTTCCCACCCAATTGGGACCCTGATTTCATTTAAGTATTTTCTTCTTTATACTCATGAGGTTGGAGTCAGTCGTAGTTTTTTATTGTTGTTATCGTCATCGTCATTGTCATCTTATTGTTGTCTAGGTTGCTATAGTCATTGTCTGGTCATTTATGTTGGCTGTCTTTGAGAATACTGGACCTGTGGAAATGAAATGGTTTATTATTTAGAAGTTTCAAGTCCATTTCAGTTCACATGAATGAAGCATAAGGGCACTCGTAGTTATCTTTAATATAATAAGCGTTTTATGTGTAAGCATGATAATCGTTAAACAGACCAAACTGATGTGTTAATGTCATGTTTCCTCGTTATTTTGGGATAAACTAGGTTTAAGGAGACTAGTACAGGATGTGTATGTAGGTAATGAATATCATTTTGGCCGTTAAAAAGAAAAGAAAAGAAAAGAAAAGGAGTCATATTTGAGTGACAATAAGCATCTGAAACTAACACCTAAATGTTGTATATCAAAGTTGGCTAAGTTGCCAACATATGCGCTCTTTCAGATGTTAGGAGTTGGAGGGACTTGGAAGGGTATTACTCAGTGACTTAAATGATAACTTCCCATTTGTTAATCATTTGTTGATAAGCTGTCTCTTAATTTAAAACACAAGCATGGAGACCTTGAGGTTATGATAATAAAATTATAGGCAGGGGATAGATTACGTAATAGCTAAAATGGTAGTTGATTAATTGTTTTTTTACATCAAGATCGCTATAGCTGAATCATAAGCTTGGAAATGTTGCTGACTCGGCAAACTTACAACTGCTAATAATTGTCATAATAATGTAGTTCTCAAAAAGTAGTTAATCGGTTGTAATTATACCGTCTGTTTATCTGAAGCGCAAGCATGTTGACTATAGTTACGACTGACCCGACATATAAGCAACCACTTATTAGCAGTACAATTAACTTCAATGATAAATAGCAATAATCTAAATGATGAAAATTTCCTATTTAAAATCTCATTAAGAGATCTAATGAGACTTAAAATACTCAAAACCAAGATTTTTTTTGGATGTATAGAATGAGAGGCCACAATTATCTGTTCCTTTGATTTTTACAAAATAAATTAATTAATTAATAAACTCAGATTATATGTTTTATAGGTATTTTACTAATGTAAACGGGAAGTTGTAATGTCTAAGTGACAAAGGTTGTTAAAACAAGCGGAGATATCATGATTTTCATAGTTTTCCAAGGTGTCTTATCTTTTTCTCATCCTCTAAATGAAGAAAAATTACAAGGGATGATCCTATCATCTCTTACCATTCACATGGGGGGAGAAAGAAGGAAGGAGTAGTAGGTTGGAAATGTAAGGGGAGCAAATTGATTATTACGTGGCCCAAAAATAAGATGGTTCTCACCATCCTTAAGTGTGGTTGGTTCTCTTAATGAAATTTAATAAATATATTTGTGACCGTTTATGTATTTATATAGAAGGGCCATAAGGTGCTCTCAATCTCATGTCACATTGCAGCTGTTGTGTGATGTCCTAAGATAATATTCCCCCTATTATAAGTATATGACCTCTTGGAAAAAAAGGGCTAAAAAGGAAAGGACCAAAAAAGGTAAGATGGGATGTCCTTATTTTTGGAATGTGTCAGCTATTCAATGTTTGCAACGGTTATCATTGGAGTCAAACGGAGGAAAGCCAGCTTTTTGTGCTACTTGGGGTGATATTGCAGTTTACCCATTGATAGCTAGGCCCAAAGTTTAGATTTTAGAATGTGGAATTAATAGGCCCCACTAACTAGCTAGGCCCATAACTAGACCACAGATTTTACCAATTATTGGCTTGGTTTTGTGTTGGCCCTGCTGCTTGTGCAACTGGAGATTAAGAACTCTGGAATATTACTTGACTTGGATAATCAGAGTCTCTTGAGTAACTTGATGTCTTACAGGGTTCAGGTTTCACCCATTTGGGTTTGGGCTTTTACCCCCCTTATGGCTTTTAAAATTAGATCCATTTCTTCTTGGGATTGTGTCCATCTCAAGTGTGTGGTCTGAAACTCAGTTAAATGCATGATTTGATTTTTGGTGGTCTTAGATTTGGTTCAAGCACTTCTAAAACTTCAGCTAATACAAGTTTAAGGAGCTTTTATGGTTGTTCACTCATGCATTTCATATTCTTAAATGCCCTTAATTTTTTTTCCTATTCCTCTTGTTTTTTTTTTTTTTTTTTGGTAAATTAATTCCTCTTCCTCTTGGTGTGTTCCTATGAACCGTTACTTGGGTTGATCAATAGAACCCATCGCACTTACATTCATAAAATCATTTGTATTTCTATTTCTCTCCTTAGATAAAAACTGATATGGTGTAGAGGAGTTACAGAACCGATGACAGATAAAAAAAAAAGATAGCTTTAGATACAAAGCAGTTTACACTATACTTCTTTTTAAGGCATACACAGTACATAGGCAAAATCTGAATTTATGGGCGACAGTAAATTGTATGAAGGATCATTAATTTCTCTTTTTCAAAAAATAAAAAGAAAAA
This sequence comes from Persea americana, assembly GCA_029852735.1. Taxonomy (NCBI): domain Eukaryota; kingdom Viridiplantae; phylum Streptophyta; class Magnoliopsida; order Laurales; family Lauraceae; genus Persea; species Persea americana. The sequence continues at coordinate 76,185,176 of CM056810.1, forward strand.
GAAAAAAGAAAGAAAGGGTCGTGAATTTCTGATTTGTAAGAACAAGAAGATAAAGATCCTCTACTATGCTTGTGCATTTGTTTCTACAAATACATTTGTTTCTATAAATGCATTTTACATTTCAAATATTATCGCATTAGTACCTGATATATATAAGCAACATTGTTTATTAAGGAAATAGTGCTCTCTCTCTGGTATAATGTTAACATAGATCAAAGAGCTAAACTTTGTTTAAGTTAGAACCAAGATTCAAGCTGAAGGATATGAGATTAAAAAAAAAAAAAGGAAAACATCACTAATATATATATATATATATCTCTCTAAGCCAAGCTGGTTTCTTTCTTTTGATTTCCTTCTTTCGTTTTGTAAAGAGACTCGAGCCCACACACCTTTCCTAGATGATTATCTAACCAGTTGAGCAACAGCTCAAGATAGCCTGGTTTCAACTTTTAGGTGCAGGGTGAAGCACTTGTGGTAATTATATTTTTGAAGGGATTTGCTAAAAATAACTCATACTTATTTTTATGCACATGGACAACAGTAAAACCCGAGCCACTAATCTCCATTACTTATGTATTTTATTTTACTTTTTACAATCGATCGAGTGAGTTTACCTATTATCAGCCCTCTTTCAAAGTGTGGTCTATCTCAAAAGTCTATTATCTTCTGTAATAGGTTCATGCTTATGAACCAAACCCTCTCAAACCTCTATTGAACACCCTATTGAAAGACTCTAAAACAACCCATCTTTCCCTAGTTTTTTTCTTTTTCCTAGCTTAGAAAGTTGGGAAGAGAAATATTTCTATTTCTCTCATTTTCACTTTCACTCTTAGCAAACAAAATGGAAAACAAAGATCCAAGCAAGTCTGTAGGTAAGAACATCCATGGCAAGGAGTACCAATGCGATTCCTCTCAATCTTCACTATCCTCTAAGAAGTTAAAGAACACAGATTCTGTTGTAGGACCAAAGCTTTTAAAGAATAGCAGCAGCTCTGAAAAGAGTGGGCTAGTAAAGCAAAGAGGGAAGTCGCCTAATCAAATAAACGAAGAGCTCAAGAAGGCTGCACAAAGTAGTAACATCTCTGAAAAAGGTGGGTCGAAGAACCCACGAGAGAAGTTGCCTAATCGAGAAAACGAAGAGTTGAAAAAGACTAAGGCCGTGCATGTCAGTGATGGAAGAAAAGAAGAGTTGAAGATGCTTGAGGCTGTGCAACCCAGTGATGGAAGAAGCATAGATTTAAAAAAGCTTGAGGCTGTGAAAGTCGGTGATGGCACAATGAGTGATGACACCATGCATGAGGGTGATGCAAAATATAAAAGCAATGCGGATAAAGAAGCAAAGCCAACAATGAGTGACTTTGATCTGAATGTGTTCCCGCCCAATTGGGACCATGATTTCATTTAAGTGATTTCTTCTCTTAACTCACGAGGTTGGAGTCGGTCGTTGTTTTTTATTGTTGTTATCGTCATTGTCAGCTTGTTGCTGTTGAGGTTGCTATCGTTATTGTCTGGTCATTTATGTTGGCTGTCTTTGAGAATCCTGTACCTAGGGAAATGAAATGGTTTATTATCTAGAAGTTTCAACTCCATTTCAGTTCACATGAATGAAGCATAAGGGAACTCGTGAATATTTTTAATATAATAAGCATTTTATATGTAAGCATTATAATCGTTGCTCAAACGAAACTGATGTGTTAATGTCATGTTTCCTCGTTATTTTGGGATAAACTAGGTTTAAGGAGACTAGTACGGATGTGTATGTAGGTAATGAATATCATTTTGACTATAAAAAAAGAAAAGAAAAGAAAAGAAGTCATATTTGAGTGACAATAAGCATCTGAAACTAACACCTGAATGTTGTATGTCAAAGTTGGCTAAGTTGCCAACATATGCACTCTCTCAGATGTTAGGAGTTGGAGGGACTTGGAAGGGTATTACTCAGTGAATTAAACGATAACTTCTCATTCGTTAATCATTTGTTGGTAAGTTGTCTCTTAATTTAAAACACAGGCATGGAAACCTCAAGGTTATGATAATAAAATTATAGACAAGGGATAGGTTACATAATAACTTAAATGGTAGTTGATTAATTGTTTTTTTACATCATGATTGCTATATTTGAATCATAAGCTTGGAAATTTTGCTGACTCGACAAATTCACAACTGCTAGTAATTGTCACAATTATGTAGCTCTTAAAAAGTAGTTAATCGTTTGTTGTTATGATGTCTGTTTATCTGAAGTGAAAGCATGTTGACTATAGTTACCACTGACCCGACATATACGCAGCCACTTATTGGCAGCACAATTAACTTTAATGATAAATAGTTATAGTCCAAATGCTGAACACTTCATGTTTGAAATCGCATTAAGAGACATAAAGTGCCTTAAAATATAACCAAAATTAGGATTTTCTTGGATGAATAGGATGAGAGGCCACAATTATCTGTTCCTTTTGATTTTTACAAAATAAATAAATTAATCAATAAAATCAGATTATATGTTTTATAGGTATTTTACTAATGTAAACGGGAAGTTGTGATGTCTAAGTGACAAAGGTTGTTAAAAAAAGCAGAGAAATCATGATTTTCATAGTTTTCCAAGGCGTCTTATCTTTTTCTCATCCTCTAAACAAAGAAAAATTACAAGGGATGATCCAGAAAAATTACAAGGGATGATCCTATCATCTCTTGTACATGAAATATAATATCATGCTCAAAACCATGTGGATTTTGTTATTAGCTCATCTCACAGGTTATTCTTAAAGATAGAGCTGACATTAATGAATAAAAGCTTGCATGACTAGAGAGACACGGTCAAAACATTCTTATTAGTTGTCCATTGGGGGCATTTTCCTTATGTAGGTTGAAATAGGTGGTAGAGACTCACTCCTTCAATTGCATTTGATTTGTGGCATAATCTAATCTTTATAAATATATATTTGGCAATTCAATGCATGAAGTCTTCTTAATTGTGGTGGTCTCTGACTATTAGTATGAAAAAAAAAAAAAAAAGTACCTCTTTTAGAGGTTTTCATGAGAGGAAGCTATTTTAGTCCCTTGGTCTACCATTGTCGAGTCCTCAACTACTCACACCAATTTGACACTTTCATGAGAGGAACCGTTGCTTAGGCTGATCAATAGAACCTATGCACTTACATTCATAAAATCATTTGTATTTATATTTCTCTCCTTAGATAAGCACTGATATGGTGTAGAGGAGTTACAAAACCGATAACAGATAAAATAAAAAAATAAAAAATAAAAAAGATAGCCTAAGATACAAAGCAATTTATACTATACTTCTTTCTAAGGCATGCACAGCACATGGGCAAAATTTGAATTTATGGGCGACAGTAAATTGTATTAAGGATCATTAATTTCTGATTTGCAAGAACAAGAAGAGAAAGATCCTCTACCATGCTTGTGCATTTGTTTCTACAAATACATTTGTTTCTATAAATGCATTTTACATTTCAAATATTATCGCATTAGTACCTGATACATATAAGCAACATTGTTTATTAAGGAAATAATGCTCACTCTCTGGTATAATGTTAACGTAGATCAAAGAGCTAAACTTTGTTCAAGTTAGAACCAAGATTCAAGCTGAAGGATATGAGATTAAAAAAAAAAAGGGAAAACATCACTAATATATATATATATATATCTCTAAGCCAAGCTGGTTTCCTTCTTTTGATTTCCATTTTTTTATTTTGTAAAGAGGCTCGAACTCACACACCTTCACTGGATGAGTATCTAACCAGTTGAGCAACAGATAGAGATACCTTGGTTTCTATTTTTAGGGGCAGGTTAAGCCACTTATGGTAATGATATTTTCGAAGGGATCTGTTAAAAATAACTCATGATATTTTCGAAGGGATCTGTTAAAAATAACTCATACTTATTTTTATGCATGTGGGCAATAGTAATACCCGAGCCACTAATCTCCATTACTTATATATTTTATTTTATTTTTTACAATCCATTGAATGAGTTTACCTATTATTAGCCCTTTTTCAAAGTGTGGTCTATCTCAAAAGGATCTCAAAAGGCTATTATCTTCCGTAATAGGTTCATGCTTATGAACCAAACCCTCTCAAACCTCTCTATAACCCCATGATTAAAGACTCTAAAACAACCCATCTTCCCCCTTTTTTTTTTTTTCTTTTTTTAGCTTAGAAAGTTAGGAAGGGAAATATTTCTATTTCTCACATTGCCACTATCACTCTTAGCAAACAAAATGGAAAAGAAGGATCCAAGCAAGTCTGTAGCTAAGAACATCCATGGCAAGGAGTACCAATGCGATCTCTCTCATTCTTCGCTATCCTCTAAGAAGTTAAAAGAAGACCAGTTCGGTTGTAGGACCAAACCTTTTCAAGAATAGCGGCAGCTCTGAAAAAAGTGGGCTGGTGAAGCAAAAAGAGAAGTTGCCTAATCAAAGAAACGAAGGGCTCAAGAAGCCTGCACAATGTAGCAGCAACTCTGAACAAGGTGGTTCGAAGAAACCACAAGAGGAGTTGTCTTATCGAAGAAAGGAAGAGTTGAAGAAACCTGATGCTGTGCATGCCAGTGATGGAAGAAATGCAGAGTTGATGAAGCCTGCGGTTGTGCAAGTCAGTAATGGAAGAAATGAAGAGTTGAAGAAGCCTGAGGCTGTACAAGCCAGCGATGGAAGAAACATAGAGTTAAAGAAGCTTGAGGCTGTGAAAGTCGGTGATGGCTGCATGCATGAGGGTGATGCAAAAAATAAAAGCGATGCAGATGAAGAAGCAAAGCCAACAAAATGAGTGACTTCGATCTGAATGTGTTCCCGCCTAATTGGGACCATGATTTCATTTAAGCGTTTTTTTCTTTTAACTCATGAGGTTGGAGTCAGTCGTTGTTTTTTATTGTTGTTATCGTCATCTTGTTGCGTGGAGGTTGCTACTATCATTGTTTGGTCGTTTATGTTTGTTTTCTTTGATAAGAGTATACATGTAGAAATGAGATTGTTTATTATGTAGAAGTTTCAAGTCCATTTCAGCCCACATGAATGAAACATAAGGGCACGGTTGATTATTTTTGATGTAATAAGTGTTTTATGTGTAAGCATGATAATCGTTGCTCAGACCAAACTGATGTGTTAATGTCATGTATCCTCATTATTTTGGAATAAACTAGGTTTAAGGACACTAGTACAAGATGTGTATGCAGGTAATGAATATCATTTTGACCGTAAAAAGAAAATATGAAAAGAAGTCATATTTGAGTGACAATAAGCATCTGAAACTAACACTTGAATGTTGCATGTCAAAGCTGGCTGTTACATCTCGATCCCGAAATTACTTGGCCAAGGGTAATTCCAGAGGTGTGAGACACGTACTCCCGTGCTCATCACACCTGTTTCGGGTCAAGTGTGAGTCACGAAGGAGATAATTTCTAAGCTTTCCACGCGTGAGACATGCTCACTAACACCTGTCTCTGTACATTTAATAGAGGAAGCATCAAAATATTTAATAATAGATATCAAATCATGAGCTGTCCATAAATTCAAACTCCTTTTCATGCAGCTATCGTTTTTGCCTTGAAGCTATGGAGACACTATCTTTATGGTGAACAATTTGAAGTACATTCAGATCATCACAGCCTTCAGTTCTTATTTTCTCAGCACGATATTAATATGAGGCAACGTCGGTGGCTTGAGTTTATTAAAGATTATGATTTTCCAATCAAATATATACCGGGAAAAGGAAATGTGGTAGCTGATGCTTTAAGCAAGAAATCGTCTACTTTGGCAGCCTTATATAATGAATGGTTTTCACTGGATGTTTTCAAAGATTTAGATGTGGAAGTTCAATTGATTAGTGACTCCGTGATGTTAGTTGCCATGTCAGTGTACAATCCAATACTTATGAATCGAATTAAAGATGAATAATTTGAAGATCCTAACCTAGCAAAGATAAGAGATCATATTGCTGATAAACCTGATTTCCAATTGGTAGATGGGATTCTTTATTTTAGAAATCGGTTGTGTGTACCGAAAACTCAGCAACTAACAAATTCAATTATGACAGAAGCACATAATGCCAGATATGCCATGCACCCGGGGAGCACAAAAATGTACAGAAATCTTAAGGGCAGATTTTGGTGGAATAATATGAAGAGAGAAATTGCTGAATTTGTGTCCAAGTGCTATACCTGTCAAAGGGTGAAGTTTGAACATAGAAAACCTCCAGGTTTATTACAGCCCCTACATATTCCTGAGTGGAAATGGGAACAAATCTCCATAAATTTTGTTTCAAGATTACCGGTGACAAGCAGGAGAAACAATGCAATTTGGATCATTGTTGATCGCTTGACTAAGTCCGCACATTTTATTCCTTTCAAGAAGGGCATGAAGTTCAATGAGATGGCGAATATCTTCATCAAGGAAATCACAAGACTGCATGGCATACCAGTCTCTATAGTATCTGATTGAGATAGTAGATTTGTATATTCCTTTTGGCAAGCATTCCAGAAGTCTATGGGCACACAGCTCAGTTTTAACACTGCTTACCATCCCCAGACCGACGGACAATCTAAGAATACGATTCAAACATTGGAAGATATGCTGCGGGCTAGTGATCTTGATTTTGGTGGTGAGTGGGATGAGCACTTGGCATTTTGCGAATTTGCATACAATAACAGTTATCATTCGGCAATTGATATGGTCCCTTTCGAAGCACTCTATGGTCGTCGATGCAGGAGTCCAATTTGTTGGGAAGAAGTTGGCACTCGGAGTTTTCATGGACCCACGATCACTGCAGAAACAGCAGAAAAAGTCCAGAGGGTTAGAGAAAGATTGAAGATCGCTTAGTCAAGGCAAAAAAGCTATACAGATAATAGAAGAAGGAAATTGGAATTCTAGATTGGCGACTGGGTATTCTTGAAGACCTCTCCTATGAAGGGTACAATTCGGTTTGGACAAAAAGGAAAACTTTCACCAAGATATGTGGGACCGTTCGAAATTAAAAGTTGGATCGGTGATGTAGCCTACAGGTTCAATCTTCCACCAGAATTCTCAGGAGTGCACGATGTATTTCATGTATCCATGCTATGCAAATATGTGAAAGATCCGTCATACGTCATTCGTTACGATGATGTTCAGATTTAACCCGACGCGACATACGTTGAACATCCGCTCCGTATTATTGATGAAAAGGAACAATTGTTACGGACGAGAACAATTCGATGGGTCAAATTGCTTTGGGATCACCATGGACCGGAAGAAGCCACGTGGGAACTTGAAGATCAAGTGGCTCACAAATATCCATAATTGTTCGCCCAGGTATATTTCATTCGGAGGATTGAATATTCCTAGGTGAGGGGAAATGTTACACCCCGAACCCGTTTAATCTTGCTTATTCCTAATTAATTGTATTTTATGTAAATTAATTATGTTTAGATCCTAATTAAGCTATTTGAGTGTAAATTGGTCTTATTATAGCATTTTAGCTAGACCTCCAGTCTTAGGTAGGTAGTTTGAGAGAGAGAGGTTCCTTCATCTCAAATGTTGCATAGGTCATTGGGCATGATAAATGGTGAGTTTAACTCATTCTCCATAACTTCTTCATTTAAAAAAAATTCACACAACTGAACCTATTTGACTCCATTTAATATATAAAACTCATTCCACCATCTCTACTTCAAGATACACATTGAAAGGGTTCCATTTACATTTATTTTACATGTATGAGGCTTAACAAAATAACCAAACTGAATCAGAATTTCAGAATCAATTAATAATCACAACATGCATACAAATTAGGGCTTATACTTGCCTTAGAATCAAGCTTTCTAACACTTTTTCCTCAAAGAGCCCACTGAAGCAAAACCCCCAAATCCAATCCCTAATAAGGAAATCAACCAACATGATAATAAAGATGCATGCATGTAAAGATTTCAAATCTAAACCTCCTATACATCCCTAAGTCGAAATGGGTGAAGCTCTTACCTATGACAACCAAGTAGGAGTGGAAAAAGGAGTTTTCTGTCACAAGTGAACTATGAAGACGTGGAGAAACAAAGGAGGAACCCACTTCCAAACTCTAGTCACACATGTGAAGCTTTACTCTCAAAGATTGAGAAGAGAGAAGGAAGAAATGAGAGGAGTAAAATGGAGAAGGACGTTCCTTGCCAGCCAAGTAGAATGATCGAATGAATGGGTTATGTTGCTTAAGAGGGTCAATTTCAGTCTTTATAAGAAAGCTCAGTTTCTATCTTATATTTACATGTTGAGTCAATTGAAAGCCTAAATGGTTAGTTTGAGGTCTAATGATGAAATATCAAATATGAAAGATGACGTGCTCGACGAGATATACATGATGAAGCCAAGATGATATGCAGACGATGCAAAGTGAGAAAATATGAAATTACAAAAAAGTCTCCGGAGTTTTCTGTCACAAGAGAACTATGAAGACGTGGAGAAACAAAGGAGGAACCCACTTCCAAACTCTAATCAAACATGTAAAGCTTTACTCCCAAAGATTGAGAAGAGAAAAAGGAAGAAATGAGAGGAGTAAAATGGAGAATGACGTTCCCTGCCCTGCCAAGTAGAATGATCGAATGAATGGGTTTTGTTGCTTAAAAGGGTCAATTTCAGTCTTTATAAGAAAGCCCAGTTTCTATCTTATATTTACATGTTGAGTCAATTGAAAGCCTAAATGGTTAGTTTGAGGTCTAATGATGAAATGTCCAATATGAAAGATGACGTGCTCGACGAGATATACATGATGAAGCCAAGATGATATGCATACGATGCAAAGTGAGAAAATATGAAATTACAAAAAAGTCCTCGGAGTTTTTTGTCACAAGAGAACTATGAAGATATAGAGAAATAAAGGAGGAACCCACTTCCAAACTCTAATCACACATGTAAAGCTTTACTCCCAAAGATTGAGAAGAGAGAAGGAAGAAATGAGAGGAGTAAAATGGAGAAGGATGTTCCCTGCCCAGCCAAGTAGAATGATCGAATGAATGGGTTTTGTTGCTTAAAAGGGTCAATTTCAGTCTTTATAAGAAAGCCCAGTTTCTATCTTATATTTACATGTTGAGTCAATTGAAAGCCTAAATAGTTAGTTTAAGGTCTAATGATGAAATGCCCAATATGAAAGATGACGTTCTCGACGAGATATACATGATGAAGCCAAGATGATATGCATATGATGCAAAGTGAGAAAATATGAAATTACGAAAAAGTCCCCGGCTCTACCTAAAAGAGCTAAACTTTAGTCAAACTACCTACCCAAGACTCAAGGTCTAGCTAAAATGCTAGAATAAGATTAATTTATACTAAAATAGCTTAATTAGAATCTAAACATAATTAATTTACATAAAACACAATTAATTAGGAATAAGCAAGATTAAACGGGTTCGGGGTGTAACACTGGCAAAGTTGCCAACATATGCGCTCTCTCAGATGTTAGGAGTTGGAGGGACTTGGACGGGTATTACTCAGTAACATAAATGATAACTTCTCATTCGTTAATCATTTGTTGGTAAGTTGTCTCTTAATGTAAGCACGAGAATGGCGACCTCGAGATTATGATAATAAAATTTTAGGCAAGGGATAGATTACGTAATAACTTAAATGATAGTTGATTAATTGTCTTTTTGCATCATGATCGCTATATTTGAAACATAAGCTTGGAAATGTTGCTGACTCGACAAATTTGCAACTGCTAATAATCGTCGTAATAATGTAGCTCTTCAAAAGTGGATAACCGTTTGTCGTTATGCTGTTTGTTTATCTAAAGCGCGAGCATGTTGACTATAGTTATCACGGACCCGACATATATGCAGCCACTTATTGGCAACTGTCACGACTTGAACCCGAGATCTGCTTATCTCCGAGTTAACCCTGAGTCACGACAGTACTTACTCCCGTAAATTCTGAATTAACCGAAGTTAAAACGAAATCCACAAGGGATACACATACTTTCACATCTGTGAAATATATATAATTTTACGGAAAATATATTCAACGATATCAAATACAATTGTACTAGTACTTTACATAAACGTAAAGTTCTATATATACAATTAACAATTCTATCATTTCCTTACTCTTGTCCAGCACTGCATATTCAAATACAATGCAGGACGACAACTATACAAGTTTTAGAAAAAGAATTGCAAACCATTTCAAAAAAAAAAAAAAAATCTCAAAAAGAGTTTTCACATTCTGTTCGTCCTCAAATACCAACATCAGATGATATTTCGACTATTGTATTCAGCTAATCCTCTTGGAGGAACCGGAAAGGCTTCTTCTGCTACCGCTGGAACCGCTGCAGGACTGACATTGGCAATCGAGCCCGTAATGCCATCAATAACACTAGTAAATATAACGGTTCAGCAATGTATATACAGATCTGTGATAGCATATGCTAATACATATACTAAACCTGTGCAATCTATCAATTAACAATTCTACAATCAATGCCCAATTCTAGACAATTTGTACAATGACAATAACATATGCATTTAGTGTCAAGTAATGAACATTTACAAATTGGCTACTACAATAGCATTCTTTTTATTTCATTTCATTTCACATCTTCCAAAAAGATAGGAATCATTCATTTACCATCTTCCAAAAAGGAAGGAATCATTTAATAATCATTTATTGACCATTGATGTCATTTAGTATGGGATCTACCAGTGCCCGAGCCAGGGACAACTGGCATTACCACGGAGATTCAGAACCCCCCAAATCCATCTACTGTAGTAGGAATAATCATTTATTTATTTATTCATTTCAGCCCTTTAATGAGCTTAAACAAAACAGCTATGTAGTGCAAGACTCAAGAGTAAATACAATTCAATATTTAATCCATTTTCGGATTCAATTACATTCAAAACAATTGAAGGGAACAAATATCACGCTAATCACATTAGACTTGAGTTCAACAATACGAATACAATCCAATTAGAGAATTATGATAATTAATAATTTTACTCATTTCTTTTTTAGTTTCAACCAACCATTCAGGTGTAACCATTGGTTGTCTAATGTACGTGCAATTCTCGATGGACATCACATTTATATAATTTATACATTAGAGTCCCCTCAATTATCACCTATGGAGGTTTAGTCTATAACCAATGAACAATTAATACTCCATTGAACCAATGTTCAAGTCAACAATAATCCTCATTTCATTGTCTATAAACCTCAACAATTTTCAATTACATTAAAATTAGTCTCAAAACTAATTTAGAGAACATTTATACTCCTAAGAAGAATTTATGATTCAAACATAATCATTTTCAGTCTGGACTCAACTTGAGTCCTCCGATCAATCAGATGTTCAGGTTCGATTGATCGGACAGGAAATGAGGCTCAGTTAGAGCCCCCTCCAATCGATCGGACGTTCAGTTCCGATAGATCGGACAGGTCTCGGATTTCAGTTTCAAAACCTGAAATTGATTTCCTTCCTCTCCTTTTTTCTTCCTTTCAATCTAAACCTACACATCAAATGGGACCTCCTCTCCTCAATTATCATCTCACACATACATACACAACTCCTTCCATTCCTTCATTCCATCAATTCACACAAACAAATCAATTCTAAAAATAATGAAAATTGTACACAAAATCCAAGTCAATGGAATATCTATAGCAATTAACACCAACCACATGTAGATTGTTTATACTTGGCTCAATTTTGAATTCCACTCAAAACCCATTTTCTTTCAAGCTCAATTTAACACAAATCACCCAATCACAAACCCTAACACCAGAAACAATCCAAAACAAACTCAATGAGTTGTTTGAGATGAAAAAGGGTCTTAAGATCCTAATCAAAACTGAAATCATTCTTAACACTTACTTGGTACTTGATAAAGAGGAATTTCAGCTTTCTCTCAAACTCTAGCTTCCAAAAATGAGAGTAACTTAATGAAGAAGATGAAGTCTTGCACTTCCTTCTCAAAAATCACTTCCAAAGCTCTCAAGTTGAAGAGATTGAAGAAAGGAAGAAGGAAGGAGCCTAGGGTTTGCTCTCAAATGCCTCGAGATGAACATGAGTGAATGAACTCATTTGGAGTTCATCTCCAACCTTATCAACACAATTTTTCACTTAAGCCTCATTCTCTTTCTCTATTTACATTTTGAGTCAAATGAGAGCTCATTTGATCCATTTCAAATCAAATGGACTTAAGTCTATTATGAGATTTAATGTACTCTTTGAGATACATGTGATGATATCAAGAGTCATCGTATTCGACAAAATATGTAAAAACTCGTATTTACACAAAAGTCTTTATTCTTCCTTGTTTGAGGCTAAACTCAATTCAATCAACTCAATTAGTTTAATCTCATCCAAAATCATTCTATTACGCTTAACTCATTCATTTAAAACCAATTCAAGTCAATTTGATCTTTGATCACAGTTAACTCAATTAAACACGATTAGTTAGCACTAATCTCAACTCAATTAGAGTTAGTCTTGATTAATTAGGGAGGGGGTGTAACAGTAGCACAATTAACTTCAATGATAAATAGCCATAGTTCAGATGCTAAAAATTTCATGTTTAAAATCTCATTAAGAGATCTAATGTGACTTAAAACACTATCAAAATCACGGTTTTTTTTGTATGTATAGAATTTGAGGCCACAATTATTCCTTTGATTTTTAACAAAATAAACAAATTAATTAATAAAATTAGATGATATGTTTTATAAGTGTTTTACTAATGTAAACAGGAAGTTGTAATGTCTAAGTGACAAAGACTGTTAAAAAAAAATGGAGAAATCAGGATTTTCATAGTTTTCCATAGCACCTTGTCCTTTTCTCATCCTCTAAATTACAAAGGGAAATTATAAGTGATGATTCTATCATCTCATACATGAAATGTAATATTCATGCTCAAAACCATGTTGGTTTTGTTATTAGCTCATCTCACCGGTTATTCTCAAAGATAGAGCTGACATTAAAGAATAAAACCTTCCATGAGTAGGGAGACACGGTCAAAACATTTTTATTAGTTGCCCGTTGGGGACCTTTTCCTTATATAGGTTGAAATAGGTGGTAGAGAATCACTCCTTCAATTGCATTTGATTTGTGGCCTAATCTGATCTTTATATAAATATATTTTTGGTAATTCAATGGATGAAGTCTTCTTAATGGTGGTGGCCACTGACTATTAGTATGCAAAAAAAGTACCTCTTAGGGTTTTCATGAGAGAAAGCTATTTTAGTCCCTTGGGGGACCAATTAAATATCATCAATGCGACCCCTTTACGCTTTGTGCTACCATTGTCTAGTACTCAACTTCTCACCCCAATTTGACACTTTTAGAATCTATGCTTACCGTCGTTAGATTAAACCTAAAAAAATGTAACTTTATGAACTACTAAAATTTTAAACTCTTAAATCAAGGGTTGAGATGATTCAATTGGACAAATATTTTGCACAAAATGTAATCTACGATGAGATATTTCCATGACCCTCAGCCTCATGAGTGGTAGGAATTTAAGAGGCCATGTAAAGGGCTAAGGTAGCTTCCCCTCATCGGAGCCATGGGAGATATACCTCTCATATAATTAATAACTTGCCATTCACATGGGAGAGAGAGGAGGAGGAGGAGGAGGAGGTAGAAAATGTAAGGGGAGTAACTTGATTATTGTGTTGTGCAAAAATAAGTTGTTTCTCACCATCCTTAAATGTGGTTGGTTCTCATAGTGAAATTTAACAAATATATTTGTGACCGTTTATGTATTTATCTAGAAGGGACCTATTCCCTTCACCACGCGGACCTGTAATTGGTAAATTGTTTCTAGCAACAAAGTCAACATAACGTATATGAATCACAAGCAGGGCAACCAAGATTTGTTGATGAATGGATAAATAACTCTAATGATAAAAATATTATTGTCCAAGGTTGGAAGTCATGCTTGAAAGCTCATTAACAGATCTAGTGTGCTCTAAGACTTTACTAAATCAAAAGGCTTTTTTCCAATGGTTACCATTGATATGCAAAGAATGGGAGGCCACCATTCTTTATCATTTGATTTTGATTAAAAAAATTGTTTTATACATTTTGTAGGTATTCTACTAATGTAGTTAAGCAATTGGAACATCCATGTAAAAGAGGATTATGTAAAAGTATGGACAGAGCATGACTTTTACCCAAATGTCATAGGCATTTCTTTTTTTTCTTTTTTTTTTCTTTTTTTTTTTGTTGCTAAAGCAAATGTCAAAGGCATTTATTTCATAGTACATCCTATGCAAGGAAAAAACTTCCAAGGGGCTATAGATTTAAAAAAAAAAAAAAAAAAACTTTCGAGGAGGTACCTCTAAATTAGAAGTGGAAATTTTGTTATCTTATACATAAAATATAATATACATGCGCATGGGGGCCATTCTTTGCATGCAAACAATGTGAATTTTATAATTAGCTCATCTCACATATTATTCTTGAAGATAGATGTAGCAATGTGTCTATATATATATGAAGCCCCCTATTCTTAGCTCGAGCTAACGATAAGGGTGTCTGCTCAATAGTCTGGGGCCCACTTGGAGATCCACATGGGAATGGGGATGGGGGACTTGAAAGACACACAGGAGCCCTCCTCTCTACAGAAAAGTCAGCTATATCATTGATTTTTATCATCTCCATCTGGGTCACAAAAGTTTAATGGTTACAATCCATTCGGATGGGTGTCATTTGATCCAATGGTCTAATTCAATCGTATGGGGCAAAATTTTGGTGGACATGTGCAATTTGGGAGGGGGGGGGGGGGGGGGCGGGGGGCACCAAACAATGGGCCTCACCCTAGGCAGTGGATAGCCCTCTCCCATTAGCTCAAGCTGAGGAGATGGCTGGCCTATATATAGCTATCCAAGGGTGATTTGGTTGCGAAATCAATTCTTAATTTTTCAATTGATATTAGTTTTGACCAAAGATTTTTTTTTATTTTTTTTATCAATCTCTTGGATTTCCTAATAGAGTCCAAAATTCCACATGTTTCCCAATAGAATCCACCTATTTCTAGTTTTTGAAAATTGAAGAATTTAGCTAAAATATTACAAGAAGAGAGGGTAAGCCTCCATTTTTTGAAAAATTATCTTCTTTTAATTTAAATCTTATCATTAATTTAAATATCCTAATAAGTTTATCCTTAATTCAAATTTCAAATCCATTTGCACTTCTTAACTCTCTAGATTTTCCAAAATCTTAATTTCTCGATATTTAAATTTTTTTAATCTCTACCTTCTTCCTTTTTCTACAGATTTACAGCCCAAAATAGGTTAATTGAAGAGATCGAGGATTTGGATGTAAACCTATGGTCGGTCAGCAATATGGTGTTGTTGAAGTCCAACCAAAGTTGATCCAAAGGATCAAAGATGGCCAGAAGACGGATGATCCGACACTAATGGAGATAGTCAACAGTATGAATAACAAACCGGATTTTGTATCACCAACGACACATTGTATTACAGGAACATGCTTTATGTCCCCAACATCCAAGAAATCAAAGATGAAATCAAGAGGGGGCACATTGCACGCGCCACACCATCCACCGGGGGAGCACAAAAATGTATCAAAATTCGAAAATAAGATTTTGGTGGGTCAGCATGAAAAATGATGTTGCTGAATTCGTGGGAGCCTGTGTGTACACATTTGTGTATTTGTTGATAAATATTCAACATATCTTGTTTTTTAATCTACTTTAGGGAAGCGAGTTAAAGACTTTATTGTTTGAAATAGATTCCTTTTCCTTTTCATTATTTATATTTCTCCCATATTTGTCTCATAGTTGATACTAGGGAACGTCAAGAGCATACATAGACGCAGGGGGCACCACATACGATAAATTCAAGACGAAAGAACATGAAAAAATTCCATGTTATTTTCACCATTTGTAAAAAGGTTTTGGGGTCAACATCAATGGAAGTTGATTTATTAGTAAAAAAAAAAATGATGTGCAACAATAAAAGTAATTGAGTCTTTCCTTTTATAAATAGGATCTTCCTCATCATTCAAAAAAAGAAAGAAAAATAATTGAGTAGCTATAGATATTAAACAACAGAAAAACAATTAAGGGAATGGTAATTTTAATCCTTTAGTTCATTAAATCTCAAATCTTTGATGAGATGATTTTATTTTCAACAATTCATAAAATAATGGATTGGGGAATTGGGGAAGAACACACATAAATACGCCGATTACGAGCTCGTGATACTCACTATTGGTCATCACCATCCATCAGTTCATGGTGGTGTTCTACTGATTATTACTCTAAATGGTGAAGATGTGAGTTAGTGGAAACTTATATTAGGTTTCATAGAACCCTCTCCAAAAAAAAAAAAAAAAAAGAAATTAAAAAAAAATTGGGGAGTTAACTAAAACCAGAAAATGGTCAAGTGTATCCTCCAGAGATCTCTTCACTATAGTCCCAATCAATTAATCCAAGCCTTTGGATTAAACTCTCTCCTTTGGAAGGTCACGATGCTCATCATAGTAATGTTATATTAGCCGTTGTAGCTAAAGTGCAGCTCATTCATGTCAAAGCCCCTAGTACTGTTTTAAGCCAAAGGTGAGCATAGCTTTGATCAAAGTGATATTTGACATGTATACAACTGTTGGGTGAGGAATTAATCCCATGATTTGAATTGAGAGAAGTAGGCCCCACAGTGGAGATCTTTCAAGGATGCACAGCACTTGTGAGAGTAGAATTTGATATTCAGCAGCTACCAAATAAGGAAGGTCATCGCCACCTTTCAGAATGGGACACATATCAATCTCTTTATTACCTTCTAGAATATGATATATTTATGAGGCCCAATGGTGTACCAGATACAGATGGTCCAAATAGAAATTTTGACCGTCTACTTTTGGTCCTCCAGCTGACAACATCCATTTGACTTGAGTTCTTCTAGATCGCCATTCTCAAACCCTATGTAGGAAATGTAGGTGGAGCTAGGGGAACTGAATCTATGATAATGGAGAATAAATGGAAGCTTTTTCACTACCTACTTAGTCAAACCAAGTTATCAATGGATTAACAAGTAGTTAATCCAAATGATGTTTTGATGCAGAAGGACAGAATTTGGACTTTTCAGCGTTAGGACAAGAGCCCTACGTACGTTAACCACAAATAGTTGTTAATAACCACTCGTAACCATCTCCAAGCCCACAAAGTCCAACCCCACAGAACCAGCTGTCCAACTCAACTCACTATGGGATTGATTCGAACCCGGATCAAGCCCAATAAACTATGAAATAAAGGCCTCAGTCTGCTTAAAGCTTTAAGTCCATGCCCATTGGTTAGGTCCCAGTCTACTAAACTAACATCGTTAGTTAAATGATCTCTTAATGTGAGACTATATAAAAGAAGTCAAAAGTCATGTTTCCAAACAAGAATTGGGTTCTCAAGGGGCTTCTTTCCATAGGATTTTCAATACTTTTCTAAATGGAAAACACTTGCATCACGTGCAGTAAAGAGGAGGAAACAACAAATCACCGTTTCTTGCATTGTGTGGTGGCCTCGTACCTTTGAAGCTTCTTCATTCGCAAGTGCGGCTCGCAATGGTGTCTCCCTCCGTTGATATCGGACTTTCTTGGTGAGGCAATCCTTTCTTCGAGTGTGTCTTATCTTTTGGAGGATCACCCCCTTTGCTACCCTTTATTCTATTTGGAAGGAAAGGAACAGCAAAACCTATGACTTTTCTTCGAAGTAGGAAATTCGAGGAGCTAGCAATTCTTATTAGAATTGTAAAGTGGCCTTAGCTAGGAAAGAATTCTTCAACTTTAGTATTGACATTATTCCTAATTGGGAGGCTTGTATGGTGTGTGGTTTGGTTTGATCAAGGAGAGTATGTTGACTTTTTAGTCTCCTCCTTCGATGGGAATGTTGAAGTTCGATGTTGATGGGGCAGCTAGAGGGAAACTGGGGCCGCCAGGTATTGGAAGAGTTTTGCGCTACGATAAAGGGGTGATCCTTTGTATATTCTTCAAAAGTATTGGAGTGAGGGATTCTAATGAAGCAGAAGTATTGGTTATTTTAGAGGCTCTAAGGATCTTCTCTCCCTCCTTTCAGGGTCGTCTAATAGTGGAGAGTGATTTTTCTAATAGTATCTTTTGGGTTACGAAGTTGGCGGTCAGCCCTTGAAATTTTCAGTTTTTTCTCAATAAGATCAAGGAGTTGGCTTCTTCTCTTTCTACAGTATTTTCTCATGTGTTCAGACCGGCTATTGAGTTGGCAGACTCCTTAACCAAAAAAGGAGTCCTAAGGTCTTCTCCTTGGGAGGTTGTTGTTCTTGTATAATTTTTGTCTTTGGGAATAACTCTCTTACACTCGTGCAGTTGTATTTTGGCGGTTTTCCAATAAAATTTACCATTACTTTTTTTTTAAATTATGATGAAAAGAGATTTTTCAAGAAACAAAAATCCAAACCTTGGATTTCATATTTTTGAAAATCTCCAATAGGGGATTCGTTCTCTAGAAAATGTGTAATCCAGATCTAAACTGGAACCTTCTTTTTTGTGTGAGAGGTCATATCAAATATTTTCACTGTCAGAACATGCTTGAAACTAAAGCCTGAATTAAGAATCAACCTTAAAGACTGGTATTGTCTCACGTCTGATCATACAAAAACATTTCTCAACCACTTCGCTTCTAAGCAACGTATGAAAAATAGTCTATATAACAAGTACCAATCTCACTTCTCACCTCCATCTGACTCCATTCGCCTACATCTTTGTTTCAACCCCTTGCAACAAAGATGGCCTCCCTCTCTTCTAAGCTCTTCCTCTTCTCCATTTCCATGTTCCTCCTCATCTGCTTCGTGCTTGCTCGAGATTTCTCGATCGTGGGCTATTCGCCCGATGATCTAACATCTGAGGACAGGCTACTCGAGCTCTTCGAGAAGTGGCTGTCTAAACATGGCAGGGTGTATGCCAGCATCGAAGAGAAATGGCATAGGTTCGAAGTATTCAAAGATAACCTGAAGCATATCGATGAGACCAACAAGAAGGTGAGCAACTACTGGCTTGGGTTGAATGAGTTTGCAGACCTGAGCCATGAAGAGTTCAAGGACAAGTACCTAGGGTTGAAGCTTCCTCAGATGGTAGGGAGGAGAGGTTCCAACTGCCATGAGAGCTTTAGGTATACGAATGCAGTGAATTTGCCCAAGTCCGTCGATTGGAGAAAGAAAGGAGCTGTTACTAACGTTAAGAATCAAGGCCAATGTGGTAAGAAATTACGAATCTCTGTCTACACAATGTATGTGTTGTCGTCAGTGTGGATTAACTTCCTAACTGATCTAGCCCATAGCACTTGACCCATCATCATCAAAAAAATTTAGCCATATTATATAGTTAGGTTGGCTATATGAATTTTGTTTCTTTGTTCAGATCTATTCCATAAAAGCCTATTTACGGTGGGTCTACTTTTCTCTACGAAACAGTTAGTTTCCTGATTATGACATGGGCTCACTCGTTATGTGGAACAGTCAGTTTCTCAGGGAAATAGTATTAATTCTTAGGGTTAGACGATTAAGATCTGGGTCACCCGCATCGAGTGCAGGCTGAGGCATTCAACCCTTATAATAAAGAGGTGAAATTTGGGCTGAGGTTCTTAACCTGAAGATCCATCTCAACTCAATCCACATATACTCAAGTCAATTCAAATCTGCTAACCCTGCTCTTTAATACTAACAGTAGTAGTATCATGTATATATGTATGTATGTTATACACAGGGAGTTGCTGGGCATTCTCCACCGTTGCCGCAGTGGAGGGCATCAACCAGATCGTAACGGGCAATCTGACCTCCCTCTCAGAGCAAGAATTGATCGATTGCGACAACACCGACAACAATGGATGCAATGGAGGTCTCATGGATTATGCATTCACATTCATTGTCGCCAATGGCGGACTCCATACCGAACAAGACTACCCTTATCTCATGGAGGAAGGCACCTGCGAGGAGAAGAAGGTATTATCTATATCAATTACCTCTACAACAGATCAACTCAGCTCTTAAGATTTTTAACGAGTCAGAGATTATGCAGTTTGCTTTAGTTCAGTCATACCCATTGACTCGCTCAACTCGGCAAGTGGGAAACTTAGGTGAATCAGAACGAGTTTTTTAAACTCTGGTTCGGCATTGGGTTTTTGAACTATATATTGTATTATTGTATGGGCTTGCATAGATTATGGGCTAAGGTGGATAAATCCATTTCTTGTGTACTAGGGTCTTCTTGCTCCTCATGCTTTATACTTGTGATTTCAGGGAGCAATTGAACTTGTAACCATTAGCGGGTATGAAGATGTGCCACAAAATGACGAACAAAGCCTTTTGAAGGCACTCGCTCACCAACCTGTAAGCGTAGCCATTGAGGCCTCTGGCAGAGATTTCCAGTTCTATAGGCGGGGTATGATGCTTTTACTTCCTGCCCTTTTGTCTCTCTCTTCATTGCCAGATTTCATTCATGCATGTACGAATTAGGCTGGAAACTGCATTCCATTTTAAAAAAAACACATGACCCGGCCACAATTCAGCTGTTAGAGCATTGTCCTAACTATGTTAGAGTTAGCCAAAACGTTCGGCCTATTCGATCATAGCCAAATCCCCAAACAAGTTGTTCTTAATAAGATCTATCTTGCTACTTTTATCCATGTCTTCTTTTGGCTAACTCTTTTACTTGCGGGGTCATCAACCTCCAGAGAAAAACTTTCCTACAACAGTGTCATTACGAATAGGCATTAGACATGTTTAAACCATCTCAAATAAGTCTCTTTAATTTACCACTCATGGGTCGGTCATTGTGTGCTGGTTTTTGCAGGGGGTTTTTGATGGGCGCTGTGGAAGCGATCTTGACCATGGGGTGGCGGCAGTCGGCTATGGGTCATTAAAGGATTTGGATTACATCATCGTAAAGAACTCATGGGGACCCAAATGGGGAGAGAAAGGCTATATAAGAATGAAGAGGAACACAGGCAAACATGAAGGGCTCTGTGGACTATACAAGATGGCTTCTTATCCAACCAAAAACAAGTAATCTAATGGATGATATTCCTCAAGTCCAAATAGATGTTACCCGGACGTTTCGTTTCCACATATGTATCTCTTTGGATTGGGGAAGCTTCAATTAATGTAACCTGCAGGGTATCTCTATATGAAATAAAATATATCTAAATTTCAAGCAGCAAGCCCAGGATGCGTGTGAGGTCCCACCAGAAAGAGGGTCATCAATGAAATATAAAAAATCACAGTCTAGTTAATTTTGTCCGCCATGAAATGAAAGATTGGTCACCACTTCCACTTGTTCTATTTATCCATTTCATCACTTTAGATCATATGATGAAGCATGATGAACCACCAATTTCAACTACTCCCTATGGCTTTAATAATTGACCAATAGAATAAACAGTGTTTTTACTTTATTTTTACATTGATATTACAATCACAGAACTATAGTCGATTTGAAGATCTCTGTTACCGTCATAGCTGACATATGGCAGTTTTTCATCCAAGCTGACGTTTTTTTCGCTAGGTCATTTGCATTAAAAAGAGAACAAAAACAAGGAAAAGCCCTAAGAAGGCAGGGAACAAGGCAAAGCTCTCCCCCCCCCCCCCCCCCCCCCCCCCCCCCCCCCCCCCCCCCCCCCCCCCCCCCCCAACACACACACACACACACAGAGACACACACAAAAAAAAAAAAATCCACCAAAACAATTCCCCCCATAAGAATATTCTTGCTAAGTTCATGAGCAAAACCGTTAAGTATTCAATCAATTACTTGAAGACCTTTCGCTTCTTTTCTTTTAAAGTAATCAAATTGTAACCTTTCCAAAAATATATGAATGTCTTAAAGCAATCATACACATTTTGATAAAAATTTTAACAACTTCATTTATATATAGCTTTTTATAATATGAATTTTGACAATGCCACTTTTACTTTATAAAAAAATTATATATACCTTTTACTTACATGACAGTTTGCCTATTACAAGCGTAACTAATTGAAAGGAATATATATATCAGAAAAATTATTTGTAAAAGGGTACCATTGAAACAACTCTACTGCTAACAAACTGTTATAGTTTTTTATATGGTCACTCAGGGTTCGAACTTGAGCAATCACCTTCCTTTACCCAAGGGCTATCCTACCTCACCCGAGATCTATTTCTCTCACTTGAGGCCTCCCTTCCCTCACTAGAGGGCTGGGATCCCAGCACACCTAATTAAGCCAGGTAATAAATAAATAAAAAACAGAGGACTTTTCTAACAAGCCCAACTTAAAGTGGAAAAGTCTTGGCATAAAAGGAGAAAATAGAAATAGAACATGTGATAAGAGTATTGACAGTCAACTTGGATATACCTAAACTATGTTATGGGTCTATGGCACAGTGGTACTCAAACACTAAATTTAAGGATGAGAGAGATAATATAACACCTAAGATGGAAAAGTGTTGGTGGAGATTGAATTTTTTTTAGAGACGTTTTAATATGGCAAAGAAATATTTATCTATAAGAGAAACGGTCATTTAAAAAACTTCACTGGTGAGGTGGCAGGGGTTGAGATTTGTTGGGATTTAAAAAGACACTATATAGAGAAAAAGAAGGATGAGAGTTGCTTTAATAAAATACGAATCCAGGTACTCAAAACTTAGAGAGAGAGAGAGAGAGAGAGAGAGAGAGAGAAGAATAGATAATTTGAGGCTTCATTTAGGACTGGCACTTTAGGCCTCAAATTTTCTCGAGCCTCGGGCTGAATCTTGCCGATCACTGAGGAGGCAAAGATCCCTCTGTAACTCCCAACTCCTTTTCCAGAGGACTTGCAGTGAAGCATTGCATAGTTAATTTCCAACACCAACACAATTACATCAAATATTTATTTATGTATGGTCTGAGAAAGCAACAAAAGCAAGCAGAGTTTAATTAAAGACAGGAATAGCACATACTGGTCTCCAGAGAAGAGGAGCAAATATTTACAAGTTATGAAGCAGCATTCCATTCCCTAATAAGAAGTTGATGCAGCTGTTTCTTCTTCATTTGATGATGGCGAGCTAACTATGCGCTGCTTCCTCATTTGGTTGGTCCTGATCCTGTCCATTGTTTCCCCTTGGATTTCATCACAATGGCTTTAAAGATGCCACAGTTGAAGTTGGGTTCTACTAAATGGGGATCTACAGGACCTGGTAAGCTGAAACTTATGGTGAAAGGGGCGCTAGGACATTGTTCATGATATTTTCATAGTGAAGACAAGTTCCCCTCTCAACTTAGTTGCTCTCCCTGCATCAGTCACCCCCCTGTATATGAACCATCCCATCACTTTCAACCTTGCAGCTGAACTGATCTGTTCATACCAAACCAAACAGTCTTCCATCATCATCATCATCAAGTGCCATGCACACTAATCACTCATATCAATCAAATAATAAAAACTAGGGGCCTGTTTGTTCCTTGTAATTGAAATACCTAGGATTGTATGTGTATCAGTTGTTAAAAATGAAGAACAAAAGGTGAATATCCACAAATGACCATCAAGTAACCTCCACTCCACGGGAAATTGAATCGAGGGAAGATGGGAAATGAATACCAAGCCATCACCTAAGTACTTCAATATATAGGGAAGTCAAGGTCCTATTTACAATCTTCACCTTACGTCATTTACCCCCTCACCTCATATCCTTCCACCTTCACCTCTTTAATAATCCTTCAATGGAGCTCATTTCACCATGATTTTCTACATATTCAATCCCGCTTCATTTTACGCAAACAAACAGGCCCTAGAGGAAGATTCAACATCATATTATATATGATTGATGTATGATGTGTATACACATTCACAAAGGTCCAAGGTCTAATATGAAAGACAAGAAAAGCTTCATCCTTGAAAGAAGACACCATTATTGATGATCCACAAAATTTTCACTGGATCACCAAACAGTAGCTAAAGAGAAACTGACATGCAACAAAACTTGTCAATATAACAATAAATTCTTCCAAAGGACACTTTCTCAAAGGATAGAGAATAAATACTGAATGGTCTAGGATGGCATGGTGAAGAGAGTAGAGAGGAAGGGGAGAGAAGTTACCAAATCAATCTCACACAGTGAGTTACTTACCACCAAATCACCTTTGGCTATTATATAGCAAAATTCCATTTGGCCTTTCTCCTGACCGGCTTAGGTTTGAATAGATCATCTTTCAATTTAAATCCAAGCAGGTTGTTATATGACAAATTTCTATGATATCTCAAAGTACCCACTAGCCCTGACGGGCATAGTAGGTATCTAGGAGGCTGGATTCTCCCACACTCGAAATCTAAGAACACAAAAGCTTACAGTCTTTACAACACCATCATCACAAAAGAAAGAGCCATGAAGAAAACCAACTTACCCGGATCTTGCTTGACTCCAGGTAAAGCAACTTGAAAAAGATAAGCATCTTTGCTCTTGTATATGTCAAATATTCCAATTCCCTGCAGAACTAGCCCTTGTTTTATCGTCCCGGTGACCTGAAGAGATTCCTTGGTGCAAAACCACAGCGGAGCTTCTTCAATTGTTATAGGAACCATTGATGTCGATCCAGGTACTTCATCAGTTGGAGGTTCAGCTTCATCACTTGGAGGTTCAGGTTCAACAGGGACATATGTAGGAGATGGTACTTCCATTTGTTGTTGGTTCAATGAGCACATTTCCAAAGGCAATTCACGTTTGGGTTGAGAAGAGACAGCAGGATATTTATTCAGGTCTCTCAGTGGTGTCTCCACCTCTAGATGACTATGTATAGATCTTATCACTCTTTCTCTTGCTTGAATTGCATTATTGTATCCTCCGCAGAGATAATAAAGTTCGACCTCTGCTTTGTCTATTTTCAGACTATCTGTTCCAGCAAGGTTCATGAACCTGTCAAGATCTTCTACTGCGATATGAGATGTAGCAGGATCTTGAAAACTAGTGATTCCCTTAAAGATCTTGAACCTGTTTTTATATGTGCTTTGTTTGTGGATATTCATAGGAAAAAAGGTAGTAAACTGGCGATTGTCTTGGATAATACCCGCAGGAGGGTAAGGTAAATTCCCTTTCAAATACCTGTGAAGAGACCGCGGCTTCAAGATGACACTGGGGTGCACATTCCTTAGAATATAATAATAAATTATTTCGATATATGGAAGAGTGACATAATTTAAACCCAAATCATTGGCATTGTATGGGGGAAGTCCTTCAGCTATCCTTTGAGAGATGGACCGCCTTGGGATGTCAGTCATGACATCGGGGCCCAAATAAATTCTCATGATGAAATTAACCAAGAAACGTTGGTCATTAATTAATGTCAAAGGCATACGTTTAGGCTTGGGTCTCCTTAAATCCATATTCTGTAAGTTCCGCCCAGCTGCTTTTTAAAAGATCACCCACGTTGCAGAAATTAATTCCTAGCTCATTACAATTTAGAGCAACTGCAATGAACACACAAAAAAAATCAGTCATTAACAATAAATATGAATAATACTCACAATTGATTCGATGACAAAACTAGATCCTTTAGAGAACAATTAAGATATGTTATTTATAGAAATAACTAAAATGTAGGTCCTCATCCCCACTGTGTAACAGCTGGTAAGGGACCTCATGTGGTGAGGGAGGGTGTGTATTGGGGCTGAGGGGCGCTCCTATTTATTGAAGAAAAACCTCACGTTATTTTTGTCTCATTAAAACTACCTTATAAGAGATGAGTGAGTGCTCAATTTACCGTCAGTGTGTTGTGAGAGATAAGAGGATTTCTATCCTATCATGATTGCATAATTGGCTTGTATACTTATAAATACTCATATAGAGTACAAACCCACGATGAAGTGGGCCATTCTTAATTTCTCCTTTTACCTTCTCTTATATGGTACTAGAGCGTCCAATAATTAAATGATTTTTATTTTTCTAAAGCTGTGATCTTGTTCAATCACTCATCTTGGTCTCAGTTATAGTCGACCCTTCTCCTACACCTTTGCCTGGTATTAGTATTCTACTGCAAATAAAAGAAGATATAAAAGGAAGAAGAAACAAAGTGCCTCTTTCTGCAATTATTTTATTAGGTTCTTACCCATTGGGTAAAGTAAAAGTACCATCGATACCTTTTTTTCCTTCCACAAGCACCTCCCTCCTTATACAACTATGAGATATCTTTTGCAAATACGGAAACATTCTTTATCAGAAACCACTTCGTATTTTTTATTGACCAATTAACATAACTATAATTTCTTCACTTGCAAGTTGCAACTTCCGCTTTCACATACCAGACACCCTTAAACTCTCTAGTATGCACTGGCTTCAAACTCTCTGAACATTCTAGTGGCCTATTATTGTATCCCATTACATATCGCCATTTAGTAAGGGCACTACAATACATTATATTAGCACTAGATGCATGCATTTATGGTCACCAATAGATCATTGGCAGGTAGTCAAGAGAAATTTATAGTTTTTAAAAGTGGTCATTAATCATGCTAGATAAAGGAAAGGATGTCCCAGAATGCCAGCTAAGACGGCATTAAACTGGCCTACTCAGAAGGAGACCAAAATGATCTGGCAACTCAGCAAAGATTGGATTGTGTTGTCGAGAAAATCTCATGAGATCAGTCCTCTCATAAAGTGTTAAAATGATTCAAGATCTGTCAGTCTAACAAACATAACCAGCAAAGATTGGAGCATGTTGTCCTGATGCAGTTCATGTTGATGACCACTTGCCAATAATAGACTTCCTTTAGTAGAGATTTTCTGATTATAGAGTGGTGCTCCAAGAGGGATAATTGATCTGTATAAATATACATAAATTTAGAAACTAAGTGCGTGAAGAGATTTTAGGGAGTATTGTTGACATTAGAAGTTATCTTGCAAAATAAACTTCTAAAAGAGTCCAAATCTATTTACTCTATTTTTAAATTTAATCAAATCACATGAGAGAAGGCTGAAGATAGTTAGATCAATTGAATGTGGCCCTATAAATTAAATCAAGTGTTAGTTTCCATCAAAATCAAAATCATGCCCAGTTGTATGGGTCAGCCTATTGTCAAAACCATGGTCAGTACTTTCCTTCTAATTTCCATGTAAATATTCATCTTCATGTCACACCCAATAAATGTACAAATAGATCTTTGGGAAATAGAAATAGATTTAAGAGATATTAAAGAATTTGAGAGTATGAGTTCTATGTTCTAGAGTATTTAAATAAAATCATACTAGAATAAAACCGTGTAAAAACCAATGTGAAATACACCTTGATTTTAGAATTAAGATCTGTATAGATAGCTAAATAGCGTCCCACAAGATGGGTTGAAATTCTGATTGTACTTGATCATTTTCCCCCCTAAATCTAGTAGGAAAAATGTCTCAAGATTTTGTAATTCTTTCTACAGTGCCCACTACAATTAGGACCCACAAGGTGGCACGCATGCATAGATTGTTTGTATAGAGATTCATCTCAAAAGAAAAGGAAAAAACTCTTATAGAAACCGAGATGGCACCCTATTGATATATCAAGCTAGTGAACAACATTATTGTCCATCCCATGTCTTATTTTCTACTAACCTCTTTTATCGGTTTGGATTTTTATGTGTTAGAGATGAGATTGGACTGGATTGTTAGTGATTTGTTAGAGATTTTAGGTTAGTTTAAGTTTTGAATAAACTTGTTATTACATGGATAAATTGAGAGGATTTACTCTCGAGACAATTACACTGAACTTACATGCAATGCATTTATTTATTTGAAAGTCTTTATGGTATTAGATTTGGGACCCAGTGATGATCTTGTGATCAAGCCGGGCATGGTCCTATCCTTCATGCTTCATCAATAATCACCATCATTTTTTTTTTTTCAATAAAATCAAACATTCTCTCTCATCCATCCATCCAAATACCCAAGCCTTACAATCTCGCTATTTTCAGTCTTTGGCTGATACTACAATAGAGCTTGCATAACTTCGTCAATTGCTTAAAGATATTGGTATATTTTAGGTCTCCACCTTTGATTTGTTGTGATAATATAAGTGCCTTATGCTTAATCTCCAATCCCTGTCCTCATTACCGCACAAAGCACGTTGAAGTTGATTATCACTTTGTTTGAAAATGTATTGGTCCACCATGATCTTTTTTCTTTTTCTTTTTTTTTTGAAATGGTTACTTTCATTAAAGCAGCAAACAGTACAAGAGAATATTACTAACTTGCTCAAAAGAAGCACAAGAAGAAATGGTCCACCATGTTCTAATTGTACAATTCGTTCCATCTGAAGAATAGTTTTTAATATCTTCACCAAAGGTCTTTTGATTGCCCGATTCAATAGATGGATGGTCATGCTCAATATAGGTTCTCTATCATTGAGTTTGCAAGACCATATTGAAGATAAACGTCACATATTGTCCTTATCTCATTAAAACTATCTTGTAAAAAATAAAAAGTCATGTCATTCTATTGTAATTGTATTTTACAAGGTAAAGGGGGTTTCTACCATATCTTGATTGTATAACTGCCTTGTATACTTATATATAATACAAACCCACAATAAAGTGGTCATTCACAATTACTTCTTGTTGGGTTTATGTCTTGTATTCCAATTTAAATGGATTGGTCCATTGGATTAGCTAGGGACTAGGTTTTGAGTCCAAGGTATTTAGGTAATTGTACTAGGACTTTTTTTAGGGCCTGAGAAAAAGAGTGCCATAAATATGATGTAACATGTAACCCAAGACCTAAGAGTGGAATGGTAAAGAGGTATCTCTTCGTCCGTGAACGTAGGCACATCACCGAACTACATAATCTCTCACGTCTCTCTACTTGTATGACTTGATTTGTCAATCGCAGGTTTTGTGTTTCCACATGCATGCGCATAACAATTGGTATCATAGCACCATATTCTTGGCAAATAATAAAGGGAATTATTGGGAGGACTAGGCACATTGTGTTAAAGTACCATTTCATCAAAGAGAATGTAGCTGAAAGTATCATATTTTTTAAGAAGAATTACACATTCGAAAATCCAACATATATGTTTACAAAACATGTTCCCAGAGAAAAGTTCAAGCTATGCTTGGACTTGATTCATGTCACTCAGCATTGAAGAGTAAAGACTGCACACAGTGATAGTGGGTGCAGGGACATACCTTTCAGCGAGGTATGGGAGACTAAAGACATTCCCAATTATTCTTTTGGTAGCTGCAGTTCTACAGAATCCAAGCCAATGCGTAGATTTTTGGGTTTATATCTTGTCCTCTAAGTTAATCATATTATTCTATTGGGTTACCCAAGGACCATATTTCAGGTCAAGGGTATTTTGGTAACTGTATTAGGATTTTCTTATGGCTTAAGAAAGAGCATTACATATGATATGATATAACTTGTATCCCTAGACCTATGAGTGCAACGGTAAAGAAGCATCTTTTTATCCACCAACGTAGGCACATCGCCAAACCAGGTAATCTCTCCTGTCTGTCGTCTTGCGTATTGATTTGTCAATCGCAAGTTCCGTGCTTCCACATGCATCACTATAAAAGTCTAACCATTAGCGGCAATTGCAACTGGATTTAGCGGTAATTATTTTCTATCGCTATTTCTCATTTTTCTTGGAAAAAATATTTTAATTCCATCACAAACCTTAAGACGGGGCGCTAAGAGTTTAAAACGACACTTTTAGCGGTGGTTCTTAATTTCCGCCACAAAAAGTTAGCATTATCTACAGAAAAAAAAAATCGTTTAAAGCTTTTATGACTGCTGCTAAAAGTCATTTATTTTGTAGTATGCTCACAATAATCGTATTACCTTCTCTTATACTATTTCCATGGCTAATGATCTTCTAGGGTGAATCAATCTAGATATAGGGCCTTTGGTTTCACTCAGTCTGACCAATATCCACCAATAGATCTCCATGACAGCAAATCTACACTTTATAGTGTTTTTTAAGATAAGTATATATGTATTAAATGAAAGAGAACACCCGACTATACAAAGATTTATCTACACTATCTAAATTGCTAAAAATTGGGCCTTTAATTTTAAAAAAGTCAGCATAGAAAGTAAGATATCATCTACCTAACCCCTCCCACATACAAGGTCATTAGATGCCCAATGATGAAAACAATTTTTTTAGGGATAGCAACGTTTTCCCTAAGCATGAAATAGTCAAACCAATGGGGCCCCTTGGCCCACCCTATGTATTAATCTTAACCTCTCACATTCACTAGTCACATTCACTAGCCCTTGTGAATTAGCACTTTCTAGTTCTATATGCCATTGGATTAATATGCAAATGTGGCAACCATCCGACTTTATTTAGTGGGTAGAATTGGGATAAATTTGAGGATCCCAAAAGAATACCTCCCAAGATGAGATGGTCACCAGTTTTTCATCATGACCACATTTTTATTACACTTTTTTTAGGAAGCACCAAAGAAAAATGGATGCTCTTTCTACGCTAGTTTTTGTTCTATGGTTTGGTCTGGCTGTTTTTTCACAGAAAAGTCGTAGAAATCAACTAATTTCCATGGCCGCTAAAAACTATTTCCTATTAAGGATAGGATAAGTGTCTCCATCTCGTGAAGAAGAGGAAGTCAATAGAATTTCTTTTCATTAAATTAGTAAACAGACACAGTGGGTCAATGCAATCGTAACTCATGTCACCATGGTAAAAATTTTATTGGTGAAGTCTAATGGCGAGTGACATAAGGGCTACGTGCAACCACCCTCGCTAAGTGAGGAAGTTGGGTAGGATTGATGTTGTTGGGGGAACTGTTAAAAAAATGTACAAATGAAAAAAGTAGTTAGTTAAAAATAAATAATTAAAAAGTAAGAGTGAGGCAAGGCATGCAAATTAAAGCGCTTTCTTGATGGCTGCAAATTCCCCGCATACAAATGATTTTCGAGGAAAGTTTGTCCCCAGGATACAATGCCTCTAGCTCCACGGTCTATAGACCGAGGAGCCTTGAATCGAAGTTGCCTATTTGCAACACAACATAAAAAAATACACCAGAGGGGGATTCGAAGAAAATTTTCATTTTTTTTTTTAATTCACACATGAACCAAAAGGGTTGTCCTCATATAGAGAATGAAAATTTGTCTGGCGCAGAAACCTTGCCATAAATATATCAACAATAAAATATAAATAAAATAGATTAATGAATGTTAAATAACATACCATTTAATTAGTAATTAACTGCTTATTAATGAAAAGACAAATGACTTAATGCATCTCTTTAACATAATTGCAGACTCCCTTGTGGGCCCAGGTATCCACCCAACCCACTCACACCAGCCCACTACCACCTCCTAACACTCATCCAACTTTTAGTTAGTTTTGAATTGAAATACTAAAAAATGAAGCCGTTTAAAACCATTAAACTTAAAGGTCACGGACCGAGGGGTTTAGATAATCTGATGAAATTGAAACTTTGCACACAGGCAGGTACCATCCTGATATTTCTATCTCCTACCTTCTCCATTATTGTTGTGGCCTGGGGTGAGGTATACTAGGGAGTCCGAAAGTGGTTGCCCCTATTTACTTTATAAGTTCCAAAATACACCTAAAACATGAAATGAACAAGTGTAATTAATATATTCATATTACACTTGTTTCGGTCCTTTCGTAATTAACATCTGTTTACTAGGGCTCTTTTTCTAGTGAGTTTATTGGGGGCTTTATTGACTTTCAAGAAATGAATGCATTGCATAAGTTCGCCGTAAATCTTATGAGAGGAAATCCTCTCAACTTATACACTCTAACAACAATACATTTCAAATTCAAATTCAAACCTAGTCTCATCCTAATCCTAACGATTCTAAAAGTTCTCTAACCATTCTTACGACATTCTCTAGCATCCTCCCGCAATGGTAGCAAATAAAGCTCTTGATATCTGAAAAACAAGTGATAGGTTTTTTATAGATATGGTCCTGATCATATATTCTTGGTCATCACCGTCTATTTGGATCCATCATTGTCGCATCCTGCTCCTTTTGAGTCTGTTGGCGCCGGTAGCCCACTAGATAAGATCTGCTGCAATGTCTTCCAGAAGCTTTTAATAGTGCTATTTGACAAAGATGGCAAGATCATAAATCTTGGATAACTTGAGGGATGAGAGATGATGCTCGATTTTATTGAAAGAGAAAAAAGTGACGGTGAAATTAGTGTGGGAGCATAAAATCAGGACCATGACCTGCTTGATCACAAGATCACCACCCGGCAATGACTCTAATACCATATTAACTTTCAAGACATGAATGCATTGCATAAATTTACCCGAGAGGAAATCATCTCAATTTATACACTATAACAACAATACATACAAATTCAAATTCAAACTAATTCTTATTAACCATCTATGGCATTCTCTAATAGGCTTATCTCATTCTTAGCTCTTTGTTAGCTTACTAAGAGAGTACTAAGGGAGTACTGCAGCATAACTCCTCTCCTTTTTGGGATTGCCACATTGACATCCCCTTTTGTTTTCATTCTTCAAAAGAGAAAGCAACAGTCGTTTATTCTTATTGCAACATCTTAGATGCAAACCCAATATATGCACAAATTCGTAATACGGAGAAGAGTCATCAAAAACAGGTCTTCAAAACCCCTTTATCAGAATCATTCATTAGTTGTAACCCAGACATTAAGGAGCCTATTTATTTGCATATAATAAATACATAAGAATTCACGCCTTAAGTGGTTAAAAATGAAGATCAAAGGTGAATATATATATATATATATATAAACATGACCCTCAAATAATCCCCTTTAATGGAACCTTAATCGAAGGAAGATAAAAAACTGAATACACAGCCATCGCCTTAGTAATTCAAATCTTAGGAAAGTTAAGGTCTTATCTACATAGCTGCCTTATATACTTCACCTCTTTAATGATCCTTTGTTGAGTCTCATTTAACCATGAATTCCTATATATTCTACTGCAAACAAACAGGTCCTAAATGTTTACGTGAAAGATAGGAAGAGAAAACTCATGCATTAGGTATACAGAATAAAGAATTATTCCAAAAATATTCAAAACAGTTATAGTTTTTTTAAATATATGTCAAAAAGAGATAGATTCTCCATTTCCATAACACTTAGTCAGCAATTTGATCTAAAGCTATGAAATGTACAGTAAAAATTGAAACTTCATCTTTCACTTGGATATCATCAATTTCTTGGCTTGGACATTTGCAAATGTCTAATGAACTTGCTGGCCTTTCTTTTCTCTCTCTCATTCTTCTATGCAAATAGAAAGATTCAAAAGCCCTAATGGACATTTGGAAATGTTTTGATCCTGCCTGTTCTAGAGAGCTACATCTTAGGGTCCTATATTGTTTCCTTTTAGGGCTGTAGGCCCTACAAAACAATCCCACATGTTCTATTCAAAAGCAGTAGAAACTCTTAGGACCTTGATCTAAATGAGCATTCTACTATGAAATTTACAGAGGCTATGATATCTTATTCTTTGTTGCAGATGAACAGAGCAAATGAAGAAACAACACAATTATTGATTGAAATCAAACATGAATAAGAAACAAAAAATAATATGAACAAATAGAAAGAAATTCTCGACGCATAGTAGCGATCCGCAGCTTTAACTAAAATGACTTGTTAAAACAGTAGTTGAATATGATAAAATCCATGAAAACACTCCCAAGCGTCAGAGACAAAGCAAATGAAGAAACAGTAACATTAGATTGCATAAACTAAATTGCTTCAAGAGATCATTGTCAAGCAAGGTACTGAAACAAATCATCTTCAGCATTCGAGATTGCACGAAAAAATAGATGAGGGAGAGAATGATCACTAATAAAGAAAGTAAACTGATGATGAAAATAAAGAATAGAAGAGATACTGATAGATTACTTCCATGCTCTCGACGATATCTCTCTGTGTGTCAAATGATCATCTCTTCTTCTTCCTCTTCTTCTTCTTCTTCTTCTCCTTCTTCTCCTTCTTCTTGTGTTGTGTGGTTTGTAAGATTGTGTCTGTCTCTGCGGTTGATAGAAATATGAAGGTGAGGAGCTGTGGTTTATCAAAGGTGTCATGTGCCCAGGTGACTGCATACGTCACTATATGCAGTTTTTTCGAGTCCAGATGATCCCCTGTGTCAGCTGTTACATGGAAACCCGTGTAAAGCATGTCTGAAACTCCATCTGGGGACCTATTATGATCCAAGATGAATACTATCCCCTCCCACTCATAATGTGATCATCGGGTGGGGCCCATTCACTTTGATATATCAGTGGAGTTGATGAAATTCATCTTGAACGAGCGAGATAATCTCTGTGTGGGCCCCAGGATGGAGTTCCAGGCATGTGTCAGTGGTTTAAAAATCGTCCGATACCAGTTTGTATCCTCCGATACGAAACCGTACCGGCCGACGCTGATTGATAAATAAAAACTTATCGGTCACGGACTCGGATGACAAAATATCGGTCTTGTATCTGCCGATATATACATAAATATATATATATATATATATATATTCTTTCTTTTAATGGCAGAAATTTTAGAGAAAAAATGAGAGAGGGGTAGAAAAATACAAATCTATTCCAATAAACCTATCTATATGAATGCAGTGGAGAAAAAAAAAAAAGCTGATTTCAAGTTTCAACACCAATCCATCCACAGACATGGAGGAAAAGAAAGAAAGAAAGAAAGAGAAAAAGAAGTACCTGGCTTTGGGGATGCTCCATCACCATCTGCACATCCTGCCGTCATCAATCGTCGCAAATCTACACCATCTGCACATCCGCCCGTCATCAATCGTCGCAAATCTACAGATAAGACGCTTTCCTCTTCCTCTCCTTCTTCTTCCTCCGTTTCTCCTCTGGTCTTTCTTCTGACTCTTGTTTCACTTCTCTCCGTTTTCATTTCCCTCCACTTTCCCTCTTCCTTTACCACCGGTTTTTTTTTTTTTGTTCTCTCTTCCCCCCCACTCTGTTATGCATAATGCATCGAAAGAACTGGAAACGGAAAGGGCAATATGGCAACATTTGTATTATTGTTAAGAGTTTTTCCGAGAGCAGCAGCCTACCCACTGGAAAAGGCTCAACACACTGTATATTTTTTTAAAATAATATAAAATAAAAAATTCCTTAACAACCCCTCTCCCTCGTTCGTTCGGCCACACATGACCAAACATATAAAAAATATTCTGCCCAATGTGGCCGAACAAACTCAATTTGTCCAGCCCTGTGTCGCTAAACAAACTCGATTTGTTTGGTCGCTTAGGGCCGAACATGTTAGTGGCTGAAAGCCCAGTGAGAGCTAATGAGCAAAATCGCATAAACGCACTAGAAATTGTGAAAATTGACGATCTGGTATTTGATTAACCTTTGTACAAGAGAATGAGTGAAGGGGAGAGAGGAAGAGAGAGGGAGAGAAAGGAGGAAATGGGAAGAGAGATGAGGTTGCCGGAAAGGAAGATATGGGAAAAAGGAGAACGAGAGGGCGAGGAGATGGGTTGGCGCAGGTCGGCTGCTAGCGGAGCAGAGAGACAGGGAGAGGAAGAGAGCGAGAGGGAGCGGAGCAAGGAGCAAGGAGAGGGAAAGAGACGTGAGGAGAGAGAGGGGCATAGTTTAGGAATTTTTTATTTTTTTATTATTTTTTTTAAATACAGTGTGTGGAGAGCCTTTTGTAGTATGCAGGTAGCTGCTCTCTTGTGTGTTTGGGGCCTTAGATTTTAAAATTGGCATAATCAGTCAAGGAACCCTATCCACACTCTAGGACAGAACACAAGCAGTTGAATGCATTTTCAATATATCCTCAAATTTCAGAGCTGGAGTGGATCCCATGTTCCGATTGAGAAAATGATGAAAATGTGATTAATGACACATCAACAATGATGCCATGTCAATTCCCAGTCACCATATTTTGTTGTTTATGGAGTTGGTATAAGGCTAATTTTTCTATTTCTTCTTTTTATTGGAGATTTTCTTATACGGTTGCTTTATCCTTTATTTAATTTACCGTTATCAATAAAAACAAAGAAAATAATGATGCTACCACAATTTTCGGTCACCATATTTATATTCATGGTGCTCAATCGGACAGTGGACCCCACTCCTATTTAGTGAGATTTGGGGATATGCCACCAGAGGGGATGGGAATTGGGATTCATCTTCAAAGGCCCGGATTATCTTCATGTGGGCCCCACCGCGCCTCATAAAAATTAAAGCCAAACCATGTCTTTTTTTTTCTTCACTGCCCCCACAGGGCCGACCGACACACGGTCCCGCGGATTACTTTACCTAACCGTTTTTCGTTAAAACCCTAAACCCCACCTTTCTCTTGTTCCGAAGGACTTCCCCTCATGCCGGCTTCCAAGGTACAAACCTCTCTCTCTCTCTCTCTCTCTCTCTCTCTCTCTCTCTCTCTCGGTGGATTGATCTTTTTCTCGTGTAAAATCTTATAAGCAGGGTTCTTATGTTATCTTTCTGCATATCGGATTCTGGGTGTGTTTGGATGTCCCCCGAATTGCAATAGGCTTGAAATGGAGTAGTTCAGAAAATAAAAAAGTCTCTCTGTATTATACTTCTTTTATTCAATCGACTTCTCTCCCGTATCGATTCCAGCGATGGACGCTGATGATAATGTCGAGCATCAAAAGGCAGAAAATACAGTGTCATTTCTAATGTTGTTATTATTAGTGATTTTTATGAAAGAAAATTAAGCTTAAACTCTTAAAGGAGGGGGCAGTTGAGAAATTTTAGAAATCATCGCAGATAGCGTCGCACAGGGATGTCAAACTCTTCAATTCCATGTATGATTTTTTCACGAAAACAAAAGTTGAAGATGAAAGTGAGGGAAGGTGAATAGAGATGGGTTTTGTTTTGTAATGGGCTTGTGAAGATGTTTTTTTTTTTTTTTTTTTCCTTTGAAGTTGTGAAGATGGGTTTATGAAGATGAGACTTTTGGATAGGTTCTAGAAAAATGCTGATTGGACTAACTCCCAGCCAGAATTATGGCCCGAATTCCGAAAATAAAAAGGTGAAAAGACATTTGAGTGAGTGAGTGAAGGCCATTTGAGGGTAAATATGGCATTACAATGCAATTCGGGCAAAAGTTCAGGCCAGGAGTCTGTCCATGTAGCATTGCTCTAGGTTCTGTGTGGAGAGAGATGGGTTCTACTTGGTACTGGTTTATGAAGATCCTTTTTAATTATAAGACTAGCAAAATAACCCAAGTTAAGCACGGGCATGACCCGCGTGGCTGGGGTGTCTGCTCTATCTAATCAATTTTAACATTTTTTTGATAAATAATTACATATAAGTATTGTGATCCGCGTGGCTAGGGTGTCTGCTCTATTTAATCAATTTTAACATTTTTTTTTTTATAAATAATTACATATAAGTATTGTGAGGGGGTAGTCGTTAGGTTGGTTTTTTAGAAAGGTAAAAGGTGGTGGGTCAATTCTCACAACCTATACATTTTTTTAGATTTTTACCAAGGCTCAATAAAAAATGTCAAAATTGAAAGGAATCAAGTCAAAATTGAATCCTAAACCTTCCAGCTTAATATTGTATAATTGTGAAGATGGGATTTTAGTAGATTGTGAAGATGAATTCTATATGAAAAGAGGTTGGTTTTTTTTTTAACCTTCAGCTTCCCTCATCTTCCCTCACTTTCATCTTCAGCTTCATTTTCAAAGAAAGGTAGTTTCAGGTTTTTAAGAAAGCAAATACACTTGCTATATGACCAAGAACATTTTGATCAAAACTAAAACTGACATCCTATGCGGAGCACTTTGCCAATGATTATCAAAATTTCTTAACTGCATCCATTTCTTAAGAGTTCAAGCTTAAGTTTTTCATAAGAACCCATTATTTATTTATGTACTGTTGTATGCCAAGCAGGAGAAAAAAAGGGTTCTGAAACCT
Source organism: Persea americana (assembly GCA_029852735.1). Classification (NCBI taxonomy): domain Eukaryota; kingdom Viridiplantae; phylum Streptophyta; class Magnoliopsida; order Laurales; family Lauraceae; genus Persea; species Persea americana. The sequence goes on from CM056810.1 coordinate 76,223,041, forward strand.
CTGGCTATTTTGTTGTGCATGTAATTGAAAGTTATTTATTGTACGCATGGTTTCATGTTTTCTTGCTCGGTTGACCTGAAAACATTTTTTCTTCAGCTTCATTAGAGCTCCAATCTTCTATAATTAGACAGATTCTGAAATTTAAAATGCCAGTTGAGTGGGTTTGGGAGGTTTCTGAATTGTCATAGCTTGAGTAGTATATATGGTTATAACTAAAGAATTTCCTTTCTTTCGTTTGTGTAGATTGTTGATTTGAAGCTATTTCCGGACCCTAATGTGCTTTTCTTGCAGCTAAAGATTTTTATTCCTGCTTGTGAGATCCACCTGAGGGAGTTCTTTCCTCTCTGTAAATACAGGGAGTCGCCGATAACACTCCTTCTACCTAGGAAGTTTCTTCCTGTTTCTTTCTTCACTTTAGAAGATACAAATTCCTAGCAGATTTAGTGTCTGACTCAGTAGTCATGGGGATGGAGTTACCAGCGGAGGAGGTGGGGCTTGATGAAATGAATGATGATTATATCAGCGATTCGGAGGTGGTTTCCCATGTGCGGAATGTCCTTAAGTTGGTTTCCCAGGTAAGGATTGTGGTCTGGAGGTAGGCAATCTGTACTTGCTTTCTATATCTTTTTTTACTTGTTTCTTTTTAAATCTCTTCCTACTTGCTAGTTCATTATGCACCTTTGTTTCTTCTGCCAAGAGCTGTCACTTCACTTTATTCTATTTCAATAATATAGATAAGACAATCATTATTGGAAAATAGCTAAAATAATCAGTATTGACTACAAAGCTGGCTTGAATCTTATTCCCTACAAGTTTGTTTCTGTCTCTCTCTCTTTTTAATAAAATTTACTGTTATAATAAAATTCATTATTGTCTACAAAAGTCATCAGTGAAGGGTAGAAACCAGGGACATTATATGACCCTCTGCCAATGAATGCTTGTTGTCGTTATAGCATTTGAGGCCTTCAGTAGGTTTTATGGTTTGGAGATCCGGATTGTTGGTCTGGTGAGGTACTTTTGAGAGTGGAAACTAAATATGATCTCGATTACTTATTAGGCAAGCTTGCTGCTTGTGAAGTGCCGATTCAGAGAAAATTGAATATGATGGCAGTAAGTCTGTCGCAATTGAGTTAGAACAATCTTGTGTAACTTGGACCCTGATGTAGGTGTTGCCTCAACCTTAGAGATGAGGTGTGGGATGTGAGAATTTTTAAGAAATCTTGTATCTAAAATGTCCTTGTAATTACAATAGAATATCAAGAGGGCTTATCAGGTGCGTCCTTGGGGCTGGGGGGATTTAAAGATCTGGTTGGGGTCCTGCTATGTATACAAAATAACTCCATCTGATCATCCTAACCCTTTCATCCATGGCCCACAAATTTTCACTGTCTAAAATAGATGCAGAGTTGATCCAACTGTCCAGTCAATTCAGCTGGGTGCAAACCTAGGGGACTACTCACTATCCCGTGTGGGGAAGAAGAGGGAAAAGAAAAGAAGAGAACTGGCATAAATACAATATTTAAATGCTATTAAAAACAGGCATGGTCTGTTCAGATTGCAACCCGCTCATCTGTCCCTTCTTCAGCTGAAGAAAAGAAAAACAACTCTCATTTCAAATTTTTGGAAATACGAAAGTTAACTGGTTGCCCTCTTTCAGGTTAATATTTATTAAATGAATGATTAACTTACTGTAGCTACAGGGGTACCATTCAGCGAACATAAAATGACCAATGCATCTCTAAAATGTGTCCATGCACACATAAGAAAATTCTTAAACAAACAGTTTGAAAATATGTGTGGTCTCTTTTCCCCTTTGTTGTTTTTGGGATGTTTTTTAAGAGGAATAAATGGATTATTACTATTTTTCTTTTGTGGAATTCTTTTAAATCTTCATCAGCAATGACAGATTGCATTAGGAACCATTAGTCCTTTGGGTTTGGGCGTCTTTAAAGAGAAAACTCATTCATGTTACTCCTTAATATATATAATATTTATATACTGATTTTGTCCCGCCAAGCAGGTCTGGCTTGCACATCCCATTTGATGCCAATCATATCATTGAGTAATGAGTTATGATACACGGCATGTGGTTTTCATTTTTTGTAATATTAATGTTGTAGGGTGATGATGAGCAATATAACCAGTTGATTGAGGTTATGATCTGCACTGAACGCCTGGAACCTGATCAAGAAGCCATGCTTGTGGTAGGTCAATTTCTCATTAGCAAAATTGATTTTGACTTCTGATTTTACCCATTTTCTCCAACAGCCTGGATTTTTTTGTGTACTTACTATTTTACTTGAATTGTGTAGGCAAGTTTAAAGGCACTGTCAGGAGCAGTCTCATCTATTGACATCGTTTACCACGAACATCTTCTCTCATCTGTAAGTTCTATGAGTGAGCATTCAATTTTTTTTTTCTCTCTCTTTTCTGGTGGGAATCTTAATAAGTTATTATGGAGATATCATACTGCTGAAATATTTTCAGATTTTTGGGATGAGCTTGTGGAATTGTGGACGTGATGCAATGGATGCGTTGGTGGAATTGATCATTAATTTGGTACATGCATTTCTGTCTCTGCTTTTAGAGTGACATCATGGTTAACTGGTTCCCATTGATAACTCTTTCCTGCATTGTGGTCATTCAGGCTGCCTCAAATGGTAAATATCTTGATGCATGTTTGGATATGCTTGTTTGCAATTTTCTGCCTCCTCCAACTATACTTCCTTTCCTGAGTCAACCCCGGGGTCATGCAAGAAAGAAAGAAGTGCTTGATCGGGTGCATTCAGCTCTGCAAAGCATTGCTGATTTGGTGCCTGTTGCTCCTTTGAGGTTGTTGCCTATAATTCTTCATAGGATGCCCAGAGTGCATGCTAAGGAGGCTGTGAGTATTAGTTGTAGTACTTCTTGATTCATAACGTGAATTTGTATGTGATGTCTGTATATTAATGCAGTTGTAGTGCAGTTGTTTTCTTAGAGAGTAACACCATCTATGCCTGTGGCCTGAATTACATTATCAGTTAAGCAAAATGAAACCCACCTTGATCTGTGTCCTAGATATTGTGTCATCTCATGAATCCTTGGGTGTCGAGACAAGTTTTCTCTAGCCCTTTTTTTTTTTTTAATTAATAAATTTATTATGACCTTCATCTTTTCCTGTTGGTAGGGCCATCCTTTACTTTCCTTTCATTCACAGAGTTTGTCCCAAAAGGATTTTCAGTTCCCTCAAGTAGTTAATTCAGTTCATTGGAGAAAAGTCCTTTCCTTTTTCTTATCTTTCTACTTACAAGAATTTTAATATTCCCAGCTGTACATTATAGAAGAACTTCTCTGTACTGCTGAAAATTCTTTATTCGATAATGATACGGCTGAAGACCTAATGCTTAAGTTTCTTATTTTTGATATGTTAGTTTAGCTTTCTTTTTTCTCCATCATCTTGATGGACCCAGTTTTGTTGTATGCTTGGTTTTTTTTTTTTTTTTTTTCCTTTTTCTAATAAAATTGATCATCTCATATAAAAATAAATAAAATTTATCATCACCTCCCAGAAAGTGATGTACTCTTTTGCAAGAAGTGTCAACAATGATGTTTATAATATAATTTACCACTCGCCGGTTTGATATACATCTGGTTCACCGAGGGTTACTGTATCCGGGTTTTTTTTTCTGTTACTTTTATAGAGAAATATGGCGCATCATTCTTTGATCGGTAAATATCATTATCAATAGTATCCAATATGAAGAATCTTACAAATTTTCATTTTCAGTTGATTGTAATATATGCAGAGAGCATGTTGAGGATAGAAAGTGGTGCAATTGGAGAACTTGTTGGCAATGCAATGCTTATGGCAGTGGTGGATAGGCTCATAGACTTAGATGTGAGTAATTGGTATTGCCTACAACAAATGGAGAAACTTTATCTTGCTTGCTTATATTGTTAAAAAAATTATTCTATCTTTTTTCTAATGTTTAGGTGGAGATTGGATGGGATGACATTTTACAAGAAGATTCTGGCAAAGGCATTTTTGACATGGAGCTCGAAGATGTTGAGGAAAATGCAGATATTGATGGTGATGGGAAAATCCAAAATGATGTATGCTTCGTATTTATGTAGACATTAGATTACTCCTAGTCAAGTAGAGACTAAAATATTGCATTTTCTTCAGCTTCCAGAAGGTGCTTTGAGTAGACAGAGTTTGGGTGGCAACTTACTTGCTGATAAGTTAGACAGCTTGATGGTACTCACTTGTGAGCATCTCAAATCATGTGCCAGCAATGGTCGTCTGGTTAAGGTTGCTTTTCACAGCCTCTATTTTGTGCAATTATGTTCTCTTTAAGCCATTTCTGCTGATTAATATTCAATGATGCTGTGTCATCCATAAAAATTGTTTGTGACATTATAGGACATTGGGATGGTATAAGCACGAAAGTATTTGTCTATCCTGCTTGAATTTGGCAGTGCTTTCCATTCCTCTTGTTTTTTTTCCAAATCAAAACAATACACTTGCCTGCATGGACTGGGAACTGGAAAGTCTCTCGAGTGCATATATGTTTTATGCTGGTTGAAGAACTGGAACTGGACACTATAATTTTGCCCTTCAATGGTTGCAGGTGTTTGAAACACTTCTCCAGTCTTTTCAGATGACTGTGCTGAATGCCTATAAGTCAAAGTTTGCCCAGGTAAATCTTAGCATTCACTCTTCCTTTGTCAATGTTTTCCCATTTGGTGCTTTGCCTCTTTTTTTTGTTGTTGCCCATTCTTTTAATGACTATACAGCAATATTGTATGTTGATATCTGTTGATTGCAAATCTAAACCTGGCATATATATGTGCATTATCTTCTTCCATCTCCTCAGACTCATTGCCTCTCTATTGCAGTTTGTCATCTTCTATGCTTGCTCACTCAATCCTGAAAATTGCGGTATGAAGTTTGCAACCCTTCTTGCAGAAATTTTTGAATGCAGGACCCAACCTTTACTTACCAGGTAATTTAAGTTCAAACCAACTAATTGGGATTTTGTGAACCTTTACTTACCAGGTAATTTAAGTTCAAACCAACTATTTGGGATTTTGTGAACCTTTACGTGTATAGTTTCTGATAGATTTGAAAAGGATAAATGTGTGTTCTGAAGTACAATGCATAAGAATCCTAATCTTGTTTTGAATCCTCTGTCAGATGATAACATAAGAAGCCTGAAATTTGAAGTTATGTTACTGGCATTGGTACGACATGTAAATTATTATTTGAAAGATATTGCTGCTCCCTTCCTGCAGATACATGCAGCAATGCAGTGCTCTCATTGTTAGAACCATGAGAGTTGATATTGCTGCTCCCTTCCTGCAGATACATGCAGCAATGCAGTGCTCTCATTGTTAGAACCATGAGAGTTGTTTAATTAGGTGGATTCATCTACAGTAGTAGACAATCAGTTTTGGATTATAATAAATAAACAGTGTATACTTGCTGTCGTTCTGGAGGCTTAGCCTTTTATCAACTTGAGTGAATTTAGTTCTTTCTAATAGTTGTTTCTCTTACAAACAAAATGACAGAGGAAGCCTTTATGTCTTATTGCCTTCACTCTCCTCTTGGAATACAAAGATGAATAGTATCTTTTTGCCTTTTTGTTTAAACTAGTCAGGAGAAGAAGGAAACATAAGCTTCAGTTTGCTATTTAGTTTTTCTTCATTTTTTAATTTATTAGTATTATTTTTTGTTGGAGAAAGTATGCAGTTTCCACTAGCAAAAGATTTCCCAATTATCCATTTGTATTTTTTTCTCATTTTTGATATTCTTCTCATGTTGATCAAACTATTTCACTGTTTCCATTCATCTCAAACTACCGCACAGTTTCAGGTTTTCATGAACATTAAAATTGATTTTTATCTTACTCTTCACCAAATATTGCCTATAGGTTCGTGAGAATTGTATCCTTTTTACCATTTTGAGCTTTATTTACTGGAAGACCTGTCAAGAAAGCATCTTGAAAGTACTGTTTGTGTGTAAATATTTAGGGAAAAACTTCCCAAATTATAGTTGCATTATGGTGACGAGTACTAGTTTTTTTGTATGGATAATGTAATAGTATCTTCCAAATGCTTTTGCTTTATTCAGGATGAGTGCAGTTGCTTATCTTGCTAGTTATTTGTCTCGAGGAAAGTTTCTTCCATGTTCTTTTGTTTCCAGCATGTTGAAAAGGTCAGTTGCTGGCAAAAAAAAAAATTTAATGTTGTTTTGGATCTTAAAATTCATTTGTTCTGATTTACAGTGTTTTTTATTGTACACATGGACTCAGGTTGACAGAATGGTGTTTTGAGTATGCCAAGTTTTGGAATGGTAATGAGACAACGTTGAAACCTACTGCTCATCGAGTCTTTTATTCTGTATGCCAGGTATGTACTGTACTATGTATTCTCACCAGCCATTTGCTCTATTGTTTCTGCCACCATTTGCTGATTGTCCTGAGACTGTTCTGTTGGACTTTACTGGTTTGAAGTGAGATTCTTTGAATAGAATTTTGTCGATAATATATCATTCTATTATTTTCATTTTATTTTCTGTCCATTTCTTACGTCTTACTGGTGTTTTTTTTTTTTTTCCCCAATAGCTGTAATTTTCAGTTTCTTTTCTGCATTGGCAGGCTGTCATGTATGTCCTTTGCTTCCGTATGAGGTTGATAATGGAGGTTCCTCATCTGAAATCTCAGCTACACCACATGCCCTTAGAACCCGTATTGCGTCATCCATTGGATCCTTTGAAGGTAGCTCAGAATTATTGGCCTATAGACTCTAGAGTACATTTTAGTGCCAATAGTAGTCAGTTTTGGTTTCTTTCTATTGGATGGTCAATTTATTGTTTATTTTGTGGCCATTGGAGTACATTTTCTGAAAAAAGGAACAATTATCTTCACTTGGAAATTTGCATTTTATCATTCAATTCCTTTTTAGGGATTCATATTGGTTTCTGGCAATTGAATGTTCAGTTTGAGAACTAGTCCCCCACTTTAATGTTAGGACGGTTTTAAGAATAGCTTTGATCACATGAATTAAAACAGGACCACTCCACCACAGAGTACTTCTCTCTGCTTATTTCTGTTATTTGATTCATTTGTTCATGCTTTCCTATAGGTGTGTTTGCCCTCTATAGTTGAGGAATTCCTGCGGCAGGCTAAAGCTGCCCGCCTATTCACTACATCAGAGACCTTCCTCTTTGACAACCTACTTGAGTCAGACTTCTCCAGGGCTTTTGGTGGCATGGAAAGACTTGACATGTTCTTCCCATTTGACCCATGTTTGCTGAAGAAATGTGACAGGTCTGCATTTGAACCTATTTAAGATAATTTTTTAATCTTGTTTGTTAATGCAACTTTGTTCTGAAAAAAAGGGTAAATAGAAAACCTGTTGTTGAGTCTTGATGTCATTCTCTCTATATCCTTTTGAAGATACATTCGGCCAAGCTTCGTGTTCTGGTTGATGGTTAGAACTACATATGATGAGGAAGATGATGTCGAAGATGCAGATATCGACGATGGAGAATTTGGGGGTGACACCGTGGGGAGTTTGAGGGAGAATGGCAAAGCAGAGAGCATTGATGACGATGATCTTGACCTCATCAAATTCGAATCTTCATTGAATAAGATGTCTATCACTCCAAAGACCTCCCTAAAAAATATTTCACCTGGCCAAATTGGTTTTTCTGCACAAATGCCTGCAAGAATAAGACCCTGTACCAGTCCAGATTGGTGATATGTTTTATTCCTGTAAATGTGGATACGACAGGATACTGGAGCTTTCCGGTTGCACGTGTGCTGAGATTCAAAGTAACCAATTTTTGCAGAGAGGACAGTGCTGGTCTTAAGGAAGTTCTTAAGAGGGGGTTGAAGCCACTATTGGCATGGTGCTGAGATTCCCATTAATATTGATTGTGTTTGATTACATTCTCTTTTCAAGACAAGCTTGAATGAGTGTATCAAACTATTTTTTCTGTAAATTATATGGCTGAGTCGATTGTGATTTTGCATGAAAACAGAAGATTTTTTTTTTCCTTTTTTCCCTTCATTTTTTTCAGGACACATGTATGATGAACCTCAATTATTTAAATTAAATTAAATTTCACGTGTTCTGTTGGCTACACTCATGGAAAAAAAAATGATGTACGTATCATGGGAATGCGATTTTCAGCTCTGCATAAATTGCTAAGCTTATTTGAAACGCGACCTAAGTGGGGTTGGAGTAATCCGTCATGGGGCCCTGATGGTGATACTGCTATCTCTTTTCTAAGGTTACGCATTGGTTGTGAATGGTCTCACCCTCAACTCACCCTGATTGGTGTGCAATGGCTATTTGTCAAATGGGTTGGCTTCCATTGTTTAGGCCCCCTCCAAAAGGGTGTAGCATGTCATCCCTTCTCTCAATTTGTCATTTGCTGGTAATGGTTGGAATCTTTCAATCTTTTGAGGGTTGGAATCATCTCCATGACATCATCAGTGGCATGACATAAAAATCATTAAATACCATATCCCATAGAAACCAATAGGGCATGAGGTACAATTTCTCTTGTGAGGGATCCTTTTTGGTTGGTTGGGGCTACCATGAGTAAAGGTGAGTGGAGGCAGGTATGTCTACTATGGTTAAGGAGTTAATAAATTATTATTAATCGGATCACAATATTAGTTGTGTGAATGATGGTGTATCTCAATCAGATAGGTGGCACTTGCTAATTGTTGAGTTTAGAGTGAGCGTCAATTCATGGGTGACGAGCCGGACCATACAAAGTTCAAAATAGGCCCGTATCCAATTACCTTGAGTTGGAACATGTATGGACCCAATCTAGACCCGATTTCATATCTAAATCGAAAAGATGTTTTCCAAACTCACAGAGACACACACCAGTGAAACTGCCTTGTGAACTCCCAGTTGGTGGTTTTCAAAGTGAAACCAAATAATCATACCTGTCTGTCCATTGGGCCCTAAATTGCTAGTTTTCTAGACATCCAAATGACTAGCAAACACATACTAACGGCCACAAAATATTCCTCAATTTAATTAACTTCAAGGCCAAAGGTAAAAATATACAGAAACCATACATATTCTAGCATTATGTTAAACCATACCCATCCTCAAAACATCCTAAAAGAAGCCATTAAGAATGACCACTTAGGTAGTTCTAAATTAATTTTTAATTATAAGATTCACAGAAAAAGGGACCAACTAGTCCAATGCATCAGAAGTACAAGTAACAGTTTTGGCCCCGGGCACTGGAGTATATTTTAATGCCATCCCCATAACAAGTCACCATCCAAAAGGCTTTTCTTTTCTTCTTATTTTTCATTTTTGGCCTTTCCAAAAAGCTTCAAGTTTACAATAGCCGCCGCCAGCATGTTCATCTGACCCATTTTAGCATCAGAACAATTTATTAAAATAAAGCAGAAATGATAACTGTTTATATTTGACTCCAATATATAGAGAGATAATACAGTAATAATGACTCCATCCACTCTGATAGATTCAACAATCACATCATTATCACTTAACACCCACCTCCAGGAGCAGGTGGCAGGTGCGAGTGTCCAAGTCTCCTTAAAAACAAATCTCAGGATAATAAAATATGATACTCTAAACACTGCCAAACATTCATTTCTTTGAATGATTTAATAGCCTCAGTAGTAGGTGAGGAACATGGAACCACCACCAATGAAATAAAAAAGTTGGAACTTGGAAGTAACTAGAATCAAGTTGTTCTCATATCTGTTTTTCAGAATATGGGGAGTGATGCTTAAGACCAAAATGAAGCTCACATTTAAAGTGAAATGAAAAATACAAACCCTCTCAAAACGCAAGTTATGGTTTAAACTAATTTAGACAACATTCTAATGTAACATCAATAAGAGCTGGTTCAATCCCGCCTGCAAGCAATGAGTTCATTCTCTCTTCAGTAAGAAGGAAACATCCAAAACATAATGAGCAATCAGTTACCCTTTTTTCGAAGACAACAATAAAATTGCAGAGTTCATTTGGACTTGACTGAAAGGGAACTACAAGGTCCAAAATGACGTTGCAAGCTTCCAACAGGTCATCCAATCCATAAAACGAAAAGAAGAAATGAAAGGGGATGCAAACCACACTGACAACAATTTTCAGAAAATAGGATACATTATCAGTACATAATTGAACACCCTCTCATTACAGAGAAACTGGCATTGAAACTAACTGAATTTCCTAACTCGTACAGGTGGGGACAAAGTGTTCAGGAAAGTTTACATAAGGTTAATAACGTACGATTACACTTACATCTCTATGAAGACGACATTTACCTAACCCCATTGGGTTCTGGCCACTACTACACGATGCCGAAGAAGTCAAGTAGAAGAGAGGGCTCCGCCTATTTCCATGGCATGTTTGCCATGCCTTGTGGGGTGTTGTTATTGCAGGCACCTGTGCTATGGTTAAGTGGGCTTCCAGGCCCACCAGAGGACTCACTCAGTGTTCCTCGTGAAGGTGGGCTACCAGCCCCAGCTCCCACACCAGAAGTGAACTTCTGTGGCACAGACAGGTCAGGAGGATTCATCGGTTTTGACTCTTTCTGCCCATCTGCAATAAAACTTCCCACAACTACCTGTGGAGGGCATACAAATTCTTGTCTTGATCATGAAGAACAGTTCAGAGAAAATCAAAGCTACATATCTGCTGATACATAATGTGACAAGCTGCCAACAACAGCTTTCTAATATCTGGAATATATTGTTTAAGAGAAAGGAACAAAAGATAGGAGAAATTAGGGCAAGTAATATCAGCATACCACATTAATGCACATATGGTATGATATTTCCAGTCTGAACAAATAGTGAATGAAAAGGGTTACACAAACTTGAGACAAGGGTGACCACAGATTTCACCACTGAGCAGTAAATGTATGTCAAAGCAAAACCATTCCTTAGTGCATTTTATAGAAAATAAACAACCATAATGACTGTAACAAAGGATACTTCAAATCTATCAAGACTTACAACAATATCACCAGACGTAACATATAATTAAACTGGAGAAGAGGAGAGAATGCATATATGAGGAAAAGCAAACAGAACACCAATCATTTAAGCTGATGGATGATCCAAAATTCAAAACCCCATCTTATTCACAAATCAGCAACTACATGAATGTACATTAGTTGAGTGCATGTTAGAGCTGTAATGCACATTGATTAATGTCCGCATGCATAATCATTATACTAGCCATTGTGTTTAGCAGTTACATGATTGATCATCATTTTTTTACAGTCGATTCTTTGTATTGATATGAATGTTTTAATGAAGATATTATTTAAACTGTCTCGTGAACTTTAGTAAATCAGCACATTAAATTTTTCTGACGCTTGAGATTCAAGTAAACAGATAGAAATTAAAAACATTATATTATGCCCACAAGCTTGAAAAATATTTCTATAGAAATTGTGGTTATAACAATTTACTAAACAATAAGACTCCGAAAGAAAGGGGCTGGCAAGAATCAAGAAAGGGGCTGACAAGACTCAAAACCCATGCCAGTTTGATGAAAACACACAAAAAGTATATCCATACCCATCTGTGCCCCTGCAAATAGAATGCTGAGGACATGGGCATATTGGAGCTACAGTGCACATCGATTCATGGATAAGAAACCCATGATTCAAGGATTTTCCAGTCCGGGATATTCTAGAAAGATGGTCAATGCACTCCACATACTGTGTCACCAAATAATGCAACCCACCCACATGGACTGGATTCCTCAGGCCCGTGGCACAGGATCCTATAATTCCACACATAATAAAACACTATGGGGGGAAAAAACCAAACCTGGACTGATAATTCCACGACTTAATGTGTGTCTAGTTTGTAGGGAAAAAAGAAATAGAAAGCCAACAAAAGAGAGAATGATTTAAAGCCAGACAAACCTGGACTGGGGATGCTGCTATTAGAAGTCCAGCCACTCCACCACCCAAAACACGGCCATCAGGACCTGCCAGTGATACACTCAATCCACCCGTTCGGCTTCGCTGGCCACCACTCTCTGAGAGCAGAAATGAGCCAGAAAGTGATAGGATCTCAAATCGTCCCTGAATAAGTAATAACAATCTCAAATTTTTCCCCAGGACAGCAGCCATGAAGACAGATCGGATAAAGACAGAATGTTTCTAATAAAGCAGATACAGACATTTCTGAAGCAGTTAATGAACGCCTGCCTGAATTGGTACAAGATGTATTGATCGCATGCAACCCTTTAGATATGATAAGCAAGAAAAATTCTTTGAAAAGGGCAGAGAAGAATTGGGAGGCCCATAAAACCTTAGCCATCGAGCTATCTGAATTATTGTTTACCCTTACTACTCAAACAACGGTAAGAGGGTACAGTCTCAAAGTACACATCCTCAAGTGGTTCAATTTGAGCAACATGGTACAAATTGACAAAAGAAACTGTGATAGGTGCTTGGAGTACCTAATGAATTATTTCAACAACAACATACAAGACAGCTATTTTCTTTTCCTCAAGTTTCTTTTTCTCATTTGCTATGGGGTTGCTCCAGGCTCCTATTTCATCAACGCACGAGCATTATGTGTCGGGACCCAATAGAAACATATTGGTAGACCAAATGATTCAGGTGGTGCATGACATTGCATTGACGTGATGCATGATTCAATTTCCTCCTCCTTTCCAGATTGGCAACTTAACTTAAAACCCATAACCTTGTGGTTGCAACGAGCACCTCCCAAATGTACTATTGGTTCATGTCATGTACAATTCTATTTTCAATTGTCAAATACAGTTAGTGACTTAGTATTATGGTTGCATTTCACAATTGTAACATTACTTTTTCTATTTGTAACATGAATCAAACCTGAGACCTCTTGGATGAGACAATGAGAACCTACCAACTGTGCTACAAGATCCCGTCCACCCAATTGAAGCACTTGAATACATGACGATCACTACTTGATCAACATAAATTATGACATCTTCCCAGGACGCATGGCTGTAATGTTTGGTTCTCTGGTTCCGTTGGTAAATTGGAAAATTGTGATATCCTAGGAAGATTTTAGATACTGCTGAGACTAAGCATAATATGTTGATGTGCACTTAATAAAAAAGTTAAAAAAGTGAATCCATTTATGTAGAAATCCAGCAAGCTTGGGATAGATAATAGACTACAAAATCACGCCCACAAGAACATGCATGCACACAGAATCCCTTCCAAAACTTCCAGAATTCTGAAAATATGAAAAGAATATGAGTTTCCATATGGATGAGCTTAGCATCACAATTTACAAACCTCATAAGTTACTGTACCACCAGATGTTGCCGCTTGACGAAGCATTACATTTGATATGGCACCATTTGCGGAAAGAATGCAGACTGCCCTTGTTCCATGTTGAGAAAATGACATTATCTTTGAGGAAACATCCTAAAGACACAAACAAAAGAAAATTAGCATTATAAATACTGGCCTAACTTCTCAAGTCCCCTTTGATCACTCATTTGGTTACAAACTCTCTTCAAGCTACATAATGAACTCGTCTAGAGCATAGTTTTCAAGATCAGAATTGCATTGCAAATCATTCATACCCATAAATCGAATCGAATAGTGAATCGTAGGATTTTTTATTTTTCTAATAAAAATAAAAAATAATTAAAATTAAAAATTAAAAAGTAATTATCCATAACCATCCATGTTCCCATTTATACAAATATGAATAGAATAAAAAGTCTGTCATACAATCATATTAGGAAAATCATGACATGTATTAATATATATATGTATAAAATAACTGATCTGTAAATAGTTAAATAGGTTTAAAGTATCAATATATATATATATTATCTTTCAATCAAAAAATAAAAATAAAATCCAAACCATCAATCTTACACATTAAGATATCTCTTGAAGTTAATAAAGTGTTAAAAAAACCAAAACAGATTAAAAAAAGAAGATTTAGACAAGCACCATACGTACAATTGAATGCTTTAGTTAAATGCATGTTCTTTATTCATCTTCAAAACCTTATCAAAGCCGTGCAAAAAATTCTTGGGAGGTTTCGTTAACTACTAAATAACCTTTTAAAAATAAAAGCGCTAAAACAAAAGAAAGAAAAAAGGTTAAAGATTATTATTAACTTATTGGTTGTAATTATTCTTGCTTAGCTGAATCACTTGAATCGTAAGATTCGATGAAACGGATATCGAATCTTAGGATTCACACCTAAATCCCAAGATTCATTGATTCATTGCACAGGTACAAATCGTTTTCCTTAAAATTTGGGATACAAATTGAGATTCGAGACAAATCATTGGATTCCGATAACTATGATATAGAGAAAGATTATACTTTAACGTGCTTGCAATTCAATGAATAACAAATTAACATTTTTTATGAATATGAGAAAGAAACAGAAAGTTTGTAGAACATATGCTAATGTTCATGCTTTAGGGCCTGTTTGGATGCACAAGAAAGTTATATTTTATAGAATATAATCTTTCAATTTCTAAAGAAAAAAATCTTGTGCGTTTGGTAACCTAAGAAAAATATGAAGAAAAGATTATTTTCTTTCAAAAAAACTCAATATTTTTTCATACAACTCTCACTTGTAGAAAACTTTCTACAATATAAAAAACTTTCAAAATAAGGTTTACAAAGTGGTAGAGTAAAGAAAAGAACAATTCACCAAATCTATCATGATATACTTGTTTACATGTATGGTAAAGTAAAATACAGGTAAATGTCACATCAGGGTTAAGGTGAGATAAAGTACATGGTGAGGTAAAGTGGGCGAGGATGGTAAAGTGGTTTCTTTTTGTTCGACTTTATTTTATCACACTTTTACTATGGTTTATATGGTAAAGAAAAAGTGACTTGTGATAAAAAAAATTTTGGTAAAAAAAGAAAAGAAAGTCAAACTTGTGATAAAGTTTACGGTAAAAAAGTGGCAGTTAGACTTTACTTTACCACACTACCTTTTCATCTAAACATGGTGAAGGGATAATATATCACATCTAGGTCAAGGCATGTTTGTTTATATGTGTGGTAAGGTAAAATAAATGTTGATGTCGCATCATGATAAAAGGTGAGGTAAACTAAGGTAAGATGAAATATGCGGTGAAGGTAGGAGAGAGAGAGAGAGAGTTGTAAAGTAGTTGCCATTTGTATTGACTTTACTTTACTACACTTTACCATTGTCTTAACCTCTTTATGAGGTTTGAAATGGAAGTCCACAATTGCGTTACCAAACTGTCTATTGTCCCTTCCAAATAGTTTCAAGACATTAAGAGGTTGGCAATAGACTTCCCAAACAGGCACTTATATGATAAAAAATAAAAAATAAAAAAAAAGTGGCTTATGGTAAAAAAAACCTTGGCCGTTGAACTTTACTCTCCCACACTATTTTTCATCCAGACATGGTAAATTATATATAAACGAAAGTATTTAATTAAAAATTATTCTAATTTTTAAATATATATTAAAATCATAGTACCTTCCAAACAACTCAATTTAAAATCTATAGTTTTCTTCAAAAATTGTCAAACAACAAAAATACTACAATATTTAAAAATTGTACTATTCTATTTTGTACTATTTTGTTCTTGCAATATTTAAATCTGTAAATATTGTATTATGTAGGCATCCAAACGGGCCCTTAGCCCTAAAGAGAGATAAGTAGAAAAGCTCACAAAGATGGCCCCCAGATTAATGGGATAAGTCTTCAATAATGATGATGATGATATTAAAACCAGAACCAAAATGCACTCCAATTTCCTTTTGCACACACTATAAATTATCTATATTTAACATAATAGATTTTGTTCTGATACCCCAAAAAATTACAATATTAAGTTTGAGTCTTCTTGTCAACGAAAATCAATCTTAATATCAGCCCATAGAGCAGCCCTTTTCCAGCACTTTTTTTCTTTTTTGTTTTTTTATTTTTTATTTTTTATTTTTTTTGTTTTGTTTAGTTTATATATATATATATATATATATTTAAGCCCAGAACTTAAGTTATGGGTTAATGGGGGGAAAATGATAGAAATAATGAGCATAAATCAAAAGGTCTCTCACTTCATTTTTTTTTCATATCAAATAATTTCAAAAAGCTATTACTTTTAAATACTTATATAATTGTCAAATTTTGAAACTATAGCAAATATTTTTGAATTTTTAACCAACAAACCATTGCAGAGAAAATAGATGATGCTCTTCAAGAATGAAATGGAACAGAGCCTAACCACTTCCTTGATAGAACACCATAGAAATTCTGTTCCTTTTCTTTTCTCTTTCTTTTTTTTTTAATTTCTACATATAATGCTATTAACTGTATTTTTTTTCTTTTTTTATTTTCACAATTTTTTTTTTTTTTTACTTCCTTCTTAAAAATTTATGTAAAAAATCAAACTTAATTTTTTACTTCCCTATCTCTCTCATACACAGATGAAAAACAATCAAAGGGACTGGGCTGAGTTGCATGTGAGTCAGCTGAGTCGACTCGGAATCGGACTCAGCTCAAAGCAGGCCGAGGCCAAGTCCAAGTCCAAGTCCAAGTCCGCCTTTTTATGAGACGGCTTGGCTCAGGCCGAGTCTGAGTCTGCCTTTTTAAACCCTCAGTGCGACATCATAATAAAAAATTAAAAATAATGAAAACCTAATGAAATTGCATATATCAAGTTGTGTGAAATACAAGCATGCACTATGCAAAACAAAAGGAGCAAACTACAATGTACCAACATAATTAACCATTAAGATCTCTTACAGTTCATTAGTGGTCATTGCAGACAGGTAGTGATACTATTTAAAGAGATGCACACACCATGCAAATGCAGAGAAGTTGCATACCTCTCCGGCTTTAACTGTGATAACATGAGGAGTAAACCCAGTTCCTGCAGATCCTGCAAGACATTATATGTAAGGATTAACTGTAATAAAATTCTAAAAAACAATGGCTTAAACTAACTAGAAAAACTGCCGCTGCATATGAAAGAAGAACGATGAATACTCAAAACAGAAAGCCGCAAAGGAAGATCAAACGGCAATTAAAGATCCAAATTAGAGAGGCCTGTTTGGTAGCCCACTCCAGTAGTAGTCCAACAGAACTGCAGACCATGTTTCTTTTCACCGGCCACCCACGGCTAGCAGGGACTAGAGGCCCCTCAAAATAGGGTGCAACAAATGCAAAATGTAGGCGAACACATTTCAAGAGGGACAATGGTACATGTTGTTCCCTGTTGTATGATTTCATATGATTTCTAGTTTTAGAATGTAACCTAAAATACTTAAAAGTTCAGAAGGTGAAAAAAAATTTTCAAGATGGTTTTTTACATTTTTTAATTATTATTATTGGTATCTTCCTATAACTAGTATACTATAATATATCACGGAAAATTGACACCTAAAAGAAATCCCATGTTTTACAGCATTAAATAAACATTCAATGTGGTTTTTCTCAGTGTTAAACATTCATAAGGATCATAAAAAACATGGAGGTCGCTAATATTGCATATGGCTGTTTCAATGACAATTTCCACACAAGAACATGTGCTGGCGTGGCACCAGTGACAGCAGATCCTGATGCATCAGGTGGGGACCCACAAAGTAAATCATCTTATCCAAAAACCAGGCAAGTCCATTCATCAAGAAAGCCCGTATATAAATTGAATATCAACATTTGACAAAGGTTTTCTTAATCATCAATTGGTTACATACACTAGCCTAGCTGATGAATAGTCTAGCATGACTTTTGGGATAGAGCAGTGCACATAAGGCCTAATTTTAAGGAGGAGTTTGCCTATCATATCCACGCCTTCAAGGAGCATGCAGCGTAGAATTAACCAACATCGTAAAAACTAAAAAATTTACACAATAAGAATAACATAAATCATATCTTTGGGACCAATTCTCATTCCACACTAAAAGTGTAAATTACAAAAAGATCATTCACTAAAATAGCTAGATTTCTACCATTGAAGAAGCTTATTCACCAGAATTGAAAGTCATCAGAAAAATTGCACAAAGGCAATTTGTCGATGTTAATAACCACAATACCACAGTGAGGGCATATAGGTAATTTCCCAATACCTTCTCTAGAGTCACAGATCTAACAAATGAAACCCATCAAATCATGTACCCTTCTTCCTTTTCTTTCCCCACCTTTCAGAGAGTTATCTTCCCCTAATCAACCAAGCTGAATTTAACATCAGAAACCCACCCCACTCCCTGCACGCACCCACACATACACACAAAAAATAAAAATAAAAAAACTAATTTAGAAAAACCATCTACAATAAAAACCTGAGGAAAACATATTTCAGCAAAGCATAAAAGTCAGGTCCCACTTGTATCAGGTCCCATGCAGATCAAAATCTCCCAACTTCTTCACAGAAGGCCCATCATGTGACAGGAAAACTTAATGAAAAACCACAACAGAACAAAGTAAAGAGGCATCAAAACAGAACCAAAAAGACAATAGCACACAAGGGAGAAAGAAACTGAGGAGCAAGAATAACGAGAAGAAGAGAATTACCCAAGGCAGCCATCTGCTGCTTCTTGCCAGAGCCCGAGGGGCGGCCCCTTCCCTTCTTCGTAGGAGATGATGGTGATCTTGCCAAGGAGAAACCACCACTGCCACTGCCTGCTCCACCGCCCGAAGGAGGTACTGTGGACGGAGGAGACACCGGGGTCAGTGCCAGCGCCATGGCACCGTCTGGACCATACTTCCGGGGCCGCCCCCGCTTCCGTTTCATTGGCTCACCCGAATTTGTATTTATGCTGTGTTGAATTATGGTGGCGGTCTGCCCATCCACGCCGCCTCCACCACCGCCACCGCCTCCACTTCCTGGGTAGGGGGGAGAAGTTGTGGTAATGGGTGCATAAACTGCTGTTCCATCTGGACTGAATGCTAACCGCATGTTAGCGGGGGCTTGCATTGAGACCTGGTTTTTCTGCACTCCCACGCCGAAGGACTCCCTCCCTGACATAGTCCCCGGCTCCGATGCTGACAAATGTGACTGCTGTGCTTTCACTTCCATGTATCGATTCCAAAAGGCACTAGATCTCTTCTAGACCTCCAGTCACCATGAAATCACTCCAAGCAAAAGAAAGACAAATCTTTCAAAACCCAGATATCATAAGCCTTCCATATGGTCTCTGCACTCTCCTCGAAAATCCTAAACATACACAACTCGAATTTCAGAAACCCTACTCAACAGATTTGGACTATTCCCCTCCTTCTAAAACTACCAACCACAAGTATAGCAAATACCCAAATCACAAATTCTACAAGCTAAGCAGCAGCTCCGTAAAAAGAATTGGAAACAAAACTTACAAACAAGAAGATAATCTCAAAACCCCAAAAACCCATAAAAACCGATTCTTTCCCTAGAATTCCAACAAACAACAAGAAACTAAAACCCTATCCCTCTAGGACATTAAAAACACAAAAAAAAAAAAGCTAAACAAACACAACCACAAACAGAAATCTCAACAAAAGCAAACAAGAACAAACCCAAAACCACACACTTCAAAAAATTCAAACTTTTTCACGAATCTCACAAATGAAGAGCAAAAGAACCACAAAACCCTAACCCTAAAGTTAAAAACAAGGAACAAACACTGAAATCACAGATCCCTGCAAAAGAAAACACAGAAAACCAAAATCACAGTCAGGAAAATCATTTCCTTGATGAAAAATCAGTTCTTGAAATTCTCACTTTTTACAATTTTTACTGCAATTAGGAAAAAAATTATACAAAATAGTCGATAATTAGCCCAAAAATACAGAAACTTTGAGGGGTAAAAAAAAGAAAAAAAAGAAAAAAAAAAAAAGGAGAGTGGGTGTAGAGGAGAAAATGCAGAGAAATTCATACCTGGGAAATTAGGAGTGGAAAGGAATACACAGAAAGAGAGAAACTGAAATTAGAGAGAAAGCAAATGAAGAGAGAAAGAGAGAGCTTGGGGGAAAAAAAGGTGAGGAATTCAAGTATTTCTCATCTTTTTTTTTGTATTTATTGATTATTTTATTTCAAACAAAAAAAATTTCCCATTCATTCCCTTGCTTTGTTGGTAGATTTATTTTAAAGAAAAGGAGGCATAAAGCAGGCCGAAATTGCTTTCGTACAAAATAATTTAATATAACTTCCAACGCCCCCCAATACCAACTTTCTTTCTTTTCTTTTTGGGACTTTGTTTTTTTCACATGGATGTGCATATGTAACATTACACACAGATGCTACTTTTTTTTTTCTTGTTCAGACTGTGGAAGAAAGGGGAGATAAATATTCACATTGCTTTCTTACTACTTAGTTGTCACAAGATGAAATGATGGTTTATTTGTCATTTTAATCTATAGCAGTGTGTTTTCTATAAAAAAAAAATTGTGATGATTTTGGGTTTTTTTTTTTTTTTAATGTGGTGAAACAGTGTTTTAGTTGGATGGGGTTTTGGGTTATGTTTTTAGGGATGGGAAAAGTGGGGTTTTTATTTGTTGGTCTAGATCTCATATTTCACAATGATTGTAAAAATAAAAAATGAAACTACTTTGAATTTAGAAATGAAATAGGAAAATGCTAACATGAAAAATTAAAAAAATGATTTATCTTCAAAATTCTATTCATTTCTATTTTGAAAAAAAGATTATCTGCATAAAAGAATATCTTAAGTTGGAAATAGAAAAGATTATAATGTTAATTTCTGGTTACTAGCAGCACTTCTGAGTTGAAATGGACCAGCTGTGATGATGAGGACATAGACAAACACATCTATGGTGATCTATAGTGTCTAGACCCCTCATCTGTTGGATGGTCACGTGTAAAAGGATGGTGGTTTTTTTTTTAACTCTATATCTGAACTTTTTTTAATTGTCCTCTTTAAGAGGAATTATAGAATGTGAACATTATTTAAATGAAAGATAAATGGGATGGTCAAGTTCTATGAAGTTCTTGATTTAAACCCATTTGGTTGAACCCAAGAATCACTTCCCCCACTGAAAAATGGTTGTTGAATAGTGGACTGAACAGTCTCAACCAAAAATATAGAAACAGTCCAAAGCCTTTTCCCCTCTCTGTCTCTGACTAGGGAGTAATATTCAAAAGCGAAAAGTCTGCATAGTTGCTCCATGTGGGCACCTAACTCACTTATGATCAAGTTACCTATTACTCAAGTAACCCACTTGTAATCATGTAAATTATTACTTCTCTAAAACCTAACATTCATTCAACCATTACTCACTTTGGATTGAAATCAAACACACAAATATAGAAGTTTTGTAAAACCATTGAGCTTGGGAGACATATATCCAGAGGATTTGGATGATAAGTAGGGTTAATATTTTGCATACTCCTAGATCTTCCTGTGATTTCTCCATTCCCAATTTCCTCCATGATTGGCATGACCTAGGGTAGGCCCACAAACGAGTTTACATGATTCTGTTATGGACTGACGTCCGCACTCATGTCTGTGAGAGAGGGTGAGGGTAATCCAATGCATGCTTTTAAGGGAGATGGCCCCACTTACAATTAAAGGTGGAGACACACTTCCGTGCATATTTAACCACTCCTGCAAATGCCAGCACAAGAAAATTCGACTATATTTATAGAGGATTGATCTCGTGCAGATGTCTTGGCATGGTGAAAGAGATGTTGGGCCCAAGATGATGAATCCAATCCTGTCACCCAAAACCAAATCTTCTTCCAAATTTATTATAGATTCCATGAGTTTTACACCGATCTAAATTGGAGTGACTATATAATTGAAATTGTTAAAAAATTACATTATAAAATTGTTAAAGTTCATAATTACAAATGAAGGGGTTAAAATGATGGGATAAACTTGAAATTTTATAGGCTGTCCGATTCAATCTGTGGGTTATCTCGCACATCTCCCGTGCGAGACAACCGGCTCATATTTATATTTTTATGTTTTGAGATTCCCTAAGCTGCAGGTGCTCCTAAGTGAAAGAAAAGTGAAGAATGAGTGGAGGGATTGAAGTATCTATCCTAACACCATTGTTTGTCCTGTCTCAACATGAAACTCTATTTTATTTTTCAGAAACCAAATATTTTAAGCTGAACTATTTCTACAAAAAGAAAAAAAAATTCCTTACTCACACACCCACACATTTATGTTATTCAAGTCCATATCCAATAGAGCTATTGATCATTCCATGTTTAAATGTTTGGATAGGTAGATGTCTTGCTATTTGGCAGGGTTGTAAACGGGTCGGTTTGGTACCAGTCTATGGTGGACCCGGAACTAGAACCGTTAAGAAAAATGTGCAACCGGATTCGGACTTGGAATCGTTTCGGAACTGGTTTCTTGGCTCCAGAACCAGAACCATAACCATATATGGGACGGGTCCAGATCTGGGTCCAGATCTAGGCAAAAAATGATAAAAAATAAAAATAAAAATAAAAGATTTTAGGAGAGATTTTCAAAAATTTAGGTAATATGTCGGGTCTAGGATTCACGGGTCCGAACCAAGGTAGAATCAGATCCGGACCCATTTACCTATCAAGTCCTAAATAAGGACCCGGACCCGATTTTTAATGGGTCAGAACCTCCAAGTTATCGGAGAGTAGGTGACCCATTTACATCCTTACTATTTGGGCTACAAGTGAGTTGGCATTTTGAATGGTTATTTAAAAATCATTTAAAAATTTTTTCTACTTAGTCATCTTTAAAAAAAACAAAAAAAAAAGAGCACCACAACCTAAGTAAGTAAAACCATCCTACAAAATAGAGAACCTTTTAAAAGTATTGACTGAATCAACCAAATCTTGATAGGGTCTTAATAGAATCCACTATCAAGTTTTGTTTTGTATCTTCTGTGAAGACATTGATCAGGTCAGCTTTGCCAAGTTAGCTCAATATTTATTTATTTTTTCAACATTGTCTTATCTCCCACTATTCCCATCTCCTTGTTTTATTTTGGCCTGCTTTTCAAGATTTTGTGAGCCCTGAAATATTAGAATAAACAAATGGAGAATATATATGAAATAATTAATTGAACATGCCAATAATAAAAGAAGAAGAAGAAGACAGGGTGAGAGTAGGTTTTAGTGATTTTCAAGAGCAGAATGGCTACTGTTATGAGATTGCTTTACATCCTAGACAGGACCGGATCTATTTTCATACAGTGACGTATTACCAAAAGACAGTCTCCTCTCCTGTTTGTTGCTTCGCATATATAGATAATTCAGTGGATAATTCAGTATCATCGGTTGAATAACCATCCAACTAACACAACCACCTCGAATCCAATTTTCCTGGCAGTCTGGTTGGTTGCCAACCATTCTTCATTCAGCTGTTTTTCCTCGGTGACAATTATGAACGGCCTTGATTTGACAGACCTAGCAAAAAAAGATTCTGGATGGGAGTACTTAATTGTACCCAACCTTTGTTATTTGGCCTTCTGAAAGTGGTACAATGGATGTCCCAATTTGAGGGGCCAATGATGCATGGGAATTATTTGAGGTAGGAGATGTGAAGATCTTGCTGTGATCCAAGGATGGAAAAAAATATATATACATTTAAATCCCATGGACTCTTTCCACTTTTTTTTTTCCCCTCCTCTTCCCATTTGTGTGGGCTGTTCTTTTATTTGTGTGGCTCTCTTGAGTCCCAGCCCCCTATACTATGATTAAAAAAAAAAAAAAAAAAAACAGTCCTTGAAAATTTAATGTTCATACACCATACAAGTTCTTGTGATAACCAACTATAGATAATGCCCCAAACAGGGTAAAAATTGAATCAGTGTGGGGTGGGGCCTGGGGATTAATGAGTGCAAGGATGGGATTGACTGAAGGTGTGGCCCCATACCCTCTAATAAAAATGGCACATTTTGTGGGGTTGGGTAGGTGGGTACAGAGAGAGGGAGAGTGATGAGATTCTTAATTAATTATTTTTTAAGCTAAATGACTTGCAGATGCAGACCACAATTTCGTTCTTTCTGATAAGACCAAAGAAAGTCCTCTGCCCATTTCACCAAGGCATCATTAAATTTTCAAAGAATCTCTTAAGAAGAAAGAAAAGGACAAAGAACAAATGGATGATCCATCTCTTCTTTTGCTAACAGCTGGAGGTAATAATACTTTTAGTTAGAAATATAACATTTTTTTATTATTGCAGATCCAGCCTTATCTTGACTTAAAAGGCCAGATGTTTAGAAAAATCCACCATGGAAAGAAAGCCCTTGGTTTGAGGGTCTGGTGAAAAGAAGAAATGGTATTTGTTATTTCCTTCTTGTCTTGGAAAAAGACAGTCATCATGCACATGCTTAGGATCCAGAGGAAGGAAACCTTTTGACTAATTCTCATTTCTCACCATATTTGTTACTTCTAATATATGAGAAAAAACGTTTAGGCTTCAAGTAGTACAGAAAATGTTGATGTGGCGTGGCCATGGAATCCGTCTTGGAAAAATCAGCAATTGTTTTTCCAGCTGTGTGTTCAGTACATGTGGGCCCCACATAGGGATCGATCCTGACAGGGGTGTTCAGGGCCTGGATTGGGCTTGGCTGAGTCTGAATTGACTTTAAAACTAGAGGCCCATATCCAGCCCGAGCCCAATGGAGGGTGCAAAGTTCGACCCAAGCCCTCCCATTTAGTCAATCAGACGGGGCTGAACAAGACTATTTATGAGTTGTACTCAATTTCTAGTAATTGTTTAGACAAACTATCCCTAAATTATAAGCTTTGGGCTGTCAATAACTTAATCCAAACACAGCCCAATTATTATATGGGCCCAAGTTATACATCCAGGCCAAGCGGGCTGGGCCAGCTGAGCACCCTTATCCCCATTCGGCTGTTATGTGTGAGATGAGACAACCCTTTCCACTCGGGTCAGTGTCAGATATGATCCTAATTTCAACAAGAGGGGGTCCTTACTACATTGGGAACTGATACTCATGGCTCTTAACTCATACACTCACAGTCACTTTCCTTGCCAGCTGAGCTGCACCTTGTTGGGGGCGGGGGGCAGTCAGTGTTGTATGTAGTTCCACTAAATACTAATTCCAATAATAATTAAAGTCGTGTCTCCCTCTATTTGTATTGGTTGATGAATTTTC
This sequence comes from Persea americana, assembly GCA_029852735.1. Lineage (NCBI taxonomy): Eukaryota > Viridiplantae > Streptophyta > Magnoliopsida > Laurales > Lauraceae > Persea > Persea americana. The sequence goes on from CM056810.1 coordinate 76,248,117, forward strand.
CTTTTCAGTCCGTAGTCATTTTGATTGAAAATGCTTTATTTTTTGTATACTACTTTCAGGCTGAAATAAATAAACCATTTCTATGCATGCTTACTTACTGAGCTTATGTTGGATTTTTGTCCTCTTTTTTTTAACTGCTGCTCCAAAATATGGATGAGCTCCCTTCTCACTCAATAGGGCACTATGGGTTCCTTCATGGTGGAATGAATTTTCCAGTCTCAAATCAGTTGGATTCTTGCAAAAGTTCCATATCAATGAAGCAGCATATTGGTCCATTCAAAATAAATAAATAAATAAGGGGTTTTTTTATTTTCTTTTCTTTACCAGTACCCACTCTTCACTGATTCTAGGAAATTACTTCTGAAGTCATCTGAATTACAGAGTTAATTATTCTTTAAAACTTTAAATTATTTACAGAGACTTGAACTACAGACTTTCAGGGAACAAACAAAGAATTACTAAACAGATCTCAACAATCACTGCCATGAACATGACAATTGTACCCAGAAACCACACTAATTCCAAGGCTATATACAACCAATCCATGACTGGTGTTTAAAAGAATCGTTTGGATTCTGTAGTTGCACTTCTATATTTACACTAAAGGCATCATTCCTATGGGTTGTCGGAACCTGATTCCGGCATCCATCAAACCATACCTACTACCAGGCATCTTAACTTCGGCAGGGCATGAGGATTTACAGACACTATACTACTAATACAGCTGAACAAAGAGCACTTTCTGCTCTTCTGCAATGGCCCTGAGAGAAGGAGCCACTTACTTGACGACTTCACGGTGATCTTTGGTGATGTGGATGACCTGCAACACAAGATCATCATATAAATAGGGTTAATATATCATCTAGCTGATGCTGATCAGCATGGATTATCAGATAAATATACGTGCTTATACAGTACAAGCGTTGGACGAGTATTCTGGTTGTCACAACTGTTGGAGAGTAGGTCCCAGCATGGTTAGACCATAGTCCTCTTTTTCCAATACAAAATATCCAAGACACTCGAAGGTAAGCAGTTGGTATCTGCATGGTTTAATCTGTTTAAATGAAAGGTTTGGACATCTGTAGGGTCAAACATTTCTCCATGGCTACATCATGGGGTCTACCTTTTGACTGGACAATCCGAATTTCCAAATACACTCCCAGAAATGGGTTTTCATTGTTCCTGTGGGGTTCACTCTTTTATGCTTATAAATGTTGGTTCGAATGGTACAAATAAAACAACATACAATACGAAAGACCAGGACACCATGATTTCAAGGATTTCTTAAGATATTAAAAAGAACCTGTGGATATTTTATTTATTAAGCTGAGGTAAACAAACATTTTTAACAGTGTGCAGTTAACTAGTACTTCTTCTAAGTTGTCAGTATGAATCACTAACTCCTCCATGTTACTATTGAGAAAAACAATGTTCTTTTTGCACCATTGTGCCCTATGATACCCAGATACAGATATTGCTACAGAGACACTAATACGGGGATTAGGGATACGGCTAATCACTTTTGAAAATCTAGGATATATATATGGATATGGATATAGGTTATACGGATACGGATATGGGTGTCCTAATTTTTTCTTTAGATCACTCTTGAATCAATGAAATTAACATTGTTTTCATACCTTCCTAGGATTTTTCATGGTGAGAAGTAAAAAATATTAAAAGAACTATATGAAATAATGGACTTTCTAAGTAGGATATATTAAACTTGTTCCCTAGAAGTACTGGTGCAGTATCAGGTACCAATACAAGTGTCGTATTGGTCCAATACGAATATATTTGGCTTGTGCAAGTATCTGGGTATCATAGGTTGTGCCTACATGGTGCCAACCTTGTGGCTATCCATGTATACAATAATATGATGGGCCCTTTTGAGTATCACGGATAGGAGTTTTTACTTTCATTTTTTGTTATTTCCCATTCTTTTGTCCTGAAATGTCTTTTGGATAGTATCATGTGTTGCTTCAAGTCCAAGGGTCTGTCTGTGCAGACACCGTTTCAGTGGAAAGGGGGTGCCGCCAAATTGGGTGCCTTCTTCCTCTTGTTTGGTGCGGTGAAGAAAACATTGGATCTTCCACTAGTTTACTTCATGTTCGTCACTAGAGAGGAGTCCTATCTGCCCCCGTCAGAAACCCAGAGCTGCGGAAGAGGAAACCTGGGTTTCCGCTTCCACGGCTCTGCACAAACACACTCTTAAATGTCTTGGTCCTCAGATGATCATTTGCATGGCTCCAAGTGTATGGCAGATAGTGAAACATCTCATCTCATGATGGGGCCCATTAGATGGACATTTTCAATTATTCAAAGGCCTGCAGACCTGTACTGGTGTTCAATGAACAAGATAAAAAACCCTGGACCTTTCAGTTGCATCACATGTTAACTCTAGTTAACAAAGTTAAGATTTAACCCAATGGCCAGTTATCACTTGTGCTATTATTGAATTGCACAGCTGTGAGAATAGATCTTTTTAAGAAAGCTGCATCATAATCATTCAAATAAAATAAAATAAAATAAAAAGAAAAAGAAAAAAATTGAGTCATATGTGAGAGTCAAGCTCACCTCTAGAATGCAAAAATGTTAACTTGCTAGATTAGATTGTCAGCCCGCCACTCAAGTAGCAGTCTGCAGTTCTTAGTCCTCCTGCAATCTATGGATAGCTGTTTTAGATTAAAAAAGAACAAAAAAAAAAAAAAAAAAAAAAAAAAGACTTTTTTACAGGTAAGATAAAAATATGAGAATTTGCTGGCGATAAAACAAAATATAAAGATGGGAGTCCTCTACCACCTCAAGATATTATTCTTCTCAAGTTCCTCTTAACCTGTCGTTTGGTCTGAGCCACTGCCCTGTGTAAACTGTGGAGAATGAGCAGGAACAATGAACTGTGGATGTGCTGGAACTGGTGCTCCTACACCTGAAACATCAAGAGAAACCACTTCAATAATTAGGATCCAAAGAGAAGTCTACCTATGAGATTTTAAAAAGCTATCATGTTGGGCTCCACGTCAGACAATGTATCTTCATGCCTTGAGTACATATAAAATGGGACCAGAGATCAGTGGCTTAGGTATTGGAACTGGATGAGTGGTGCTATGGATTACTGGATAGAACCTAACTGACAAATGCCCAATGAAAATAAAGCCTGAAAGCTGTAAGAAGCACAGAAACTCTCCACATCTAATGTAAAAGGTTCATATTAAATGGCTAGGATCTTCCAGTCTGGAATTTTTTTAGGATGGTTTATCTACACGGAAGCCATCAAATCTGGATTCCAAGGCATTGCCCCACATATAGAACTCATGGTTCAATGATGGTCAGGGCTCAAGAACTATGATTTAACGTGATCAACTTAACAGTAAAAATGTATCTGTGAATCCAGCTAGCAACAACACCTTATGTGTTTCAGTACATATGTGCCTAATCAAGTAAATGTATATTTCAATGGCAGGAATTCAATACAAATAAGACCAAGGAAAAAGATATCTACGAATATTGCCTCCAGGATATGGAGCTTGAATTGTTGGTAGGGATGCAGCAGTTACTCCACTTGGACCGCTGAACTGCACAATGTGCTGACCAGGCATTGCATAACCCTGAACTGTTGAGTACCCATATCCACTGGAAAGAGGCTGACCCAATTGCCCATATGGGTAAACAGTTGTGTTCACTGTTCCCGGTGTGCCATACATCTGAAGGTATTGCTGCCCCGTGTAAGGACTGTAGATATTCTGCAAATTACAACAGTTTGAAACAGGAGTTTTGCCACATGTTAAGAGAGCACACTACTATTACAAATATACAAATTCCAAGGGCATTCACAGTTTTGGAGCTTCCAACCTGTGGATATGAGTATTCAGGTCCATATGCCATGTACCTGTAACAAACAAGCTACATTCATTATGCATCACATTCAGTCATATGCATTCTCAATGGGCCCATGGAGTACTCAAGAATGCATGAAATTCAAGTTCCTCTGTTTATCAAAGCCTTTGGGCTTTCCTGTATCAATTTAGTTTTCTATTATTATGATGGTCTCAATCAATCAAGTTGTTTAGTTCTTTGATTCACTGAGATATGGGATGGCAATGGGGCAGGTTAAACAGGTGGCCCACCCCGACCCGCTCCTAATAGGCGTGGGTCCGGGGGATGGTCTACCAGTTTGAAGCAGGTATGGAATTTAAGGTCTAGACCCGAATCAGGTTCGGGGGTTCAGGTTCTGGTTGTTCTTGACCTGCCCTGCCCCAGTTGTACTATTTATGCATAATTAGTAAGACTCTCTATGCAAACGCTTGGCGGCAACTGTGGTTTAAGAAATATTCGAAGCTGTAGGTCAGGGGCTGGTTTGATATTACAAGTAATAAACTCATGGCAGGTCAGGTTGGGTATCTGGCAGGTCGGGTTTCGATCTAGGCCAATCTGTACAAAACCCAACCACTGCAATCCCTAACTGAGATGTGATAAGCTGGCCTAGTGACGCAATACGAACCAGGCCCAAGAAGTCAACCGGGCCAACCCAATGACCCATAGGTCAACCCAATCCATTGGGTTCAGCCCATAGGCCCAATTTAACTGAGAGCTACTGTGGAGTTCTAATTTTATGCTATTTCTATTTTTTGTTCTTAATTAATTAGGATTGCTATTAGCTAGGTTCCTATTTTAATTAAATTTCTCTCAATATTTGGGGAAGCCTTAGTGCCCAAGTAACAGAAGGGACCAATCCTACCTCTTTATATATAGACGATCAAATCTCATTGTAATTCATGCCTATTATCAATTAAAGAATTCTTTGAGTTTCTCTTCAATTATGGTTTTTGTTATGATTGTGAGTGTGCCCTCGTGCTTGAATCTTTCTTTGGATTCGATCAATCCCCTGGAAGATTTATTTATTTTCGATCAAGGATCTGAGGCTGCGCCACTTAAGGATGGCAACAGGTTGGTTGGGTTCAAGTATTGGTTGAGCAAACCCAACCTGACCGACACCTAGTCTAGGTCATACCTACCTGACTCGTAACTGTTAATGGTTTTTTATGCCTAAAACGGCCCGTCACGGGGCAGGTTCGGTTGGATTTGATTCTGTTTGGCTTTTATTTTAATTTTAAGAATAATAATAACACTCATGTTCAGTTGAGACTTGAACACGCAACCTAGCAAAGCACAGATGCCACCCACTACAACTTGTGCTAGTGGTGTGCACACAAAGAACTCAACACAATATTGTATAAGTTAAAGGAAAGCTGGGCAGGCCGGGTCAACTACAACCAAGACCCGAATCCGCCGCAAAACTGACTCAAATTTCAAACTTCCAAACCTATACTTGCCCCGAACCCGACCAACTTACTACCAAACCCACTCCTAATAGGAGCGGGTTGGGCGGGTCTCGATTCAAGCCTGACCCATCGCCATCCTCATTGTTATTTAAAATAGAAAGTTTCAATCATTTTTTTCAGATTTGAGACAAGCCCCAATAAGTTTTGGTCAAAAGCAATGGTATTAGATCCTGGTACATGTTTCTGACTCAATCAGCACCAGTACTGGTATGACTCGCCATGTGTCAACCGAGTCACAGCAGCTTGGTAAGTAGTAGAACTTGAACGACTTGACCAATTACACGTGGCTCAAGCATGATATGCTATGATAAATAAGATATTTAGTATTTACCAATCAACAATTTTAAGTGGGGTTTCTGCATGCATGTATTCACATGTAGAATGCCAGAACAACAGGTGTAAGACAAGGCACCAAAGGCTTCTGAGCAAGCATAACCCTCTTGAAACAACTATATGTCCTTATCCAATTAAAACATTTTAAAACGATAGATGAATTAAGAAACTATAAGAGAAGATTAGAAAGTTCTAGGAATATGTCTATAATAATTTTTTTATTAATAATATGTCAATAATAAATTAATCACATGCCACCAATAGACTTCAATATTTTATATAAAAATATATCGTTTGCATAGTGTAAAAGCTAATACAACCTAGAATTAATTAGCATTTGGAATAAAATACTTATTTTAACATAAATGAATTAAGGAATTTTTACCAAATAATTAAGCTTATAGTGGAATAAATTGATTTTATGAAGAATGATAACAAAACCACCATTTAGTTGTTCGTATCCTTTTTTTGACGAAATTACCCCAGTTGACGATATCACCAACTAAGTTGGCGATATCGTCAATTGCTTATATTTAAACCCACGAATTTTCTTCTTCTCTTTAGGTCCTTCAGGGATTTTCTTTGGCAACAAAATTTAGGCGTGGAAAATTATTCAATCAATAGCCAAGAGCAACAACCAAAAGAGAACGAAATGTCATAGTGAGATCTTCTGTAGGTCTGTAAGAGTGCTTCACGAAGAATAAGAAGAAGAAGAAAATTCGTGGGTTTGAACACATGCAGTTGATGATACAACTGCCTGTGTTTAAACCCACGAATTTTCTTCTTCTCTTTGGGTCCTTGGGAGATTTTCTTTGGCAACAAAATTTAAGCTTGGAAAATTATTCAATCAACAGCCACGAGCAATAACCAAAAGAGAACAAAATGTCACAATGAGCAACATCTTCTGTAGGTCTGTAAGAGTGTTTCACGAAGAAGAAGAAGAAAATTCGTGGGTTTAAATACAGGCAATTGACGAAAATTCGTGGGTTTAAATATAGGTAGTTGACGATATCATCAACTGCCTGTATTTAAACCCACGAATTTTCTTCTTCTTCTTCGTGAAACACTCTTCTCTCTTTGGGTCGTCTTCGTGAAACCCAAGAATAACTCGCCATCCAACCTAATTTTCAGTTCACATTTTACTCAATGATACAACCAAAAAAATCCACAACAGGTTAATCCATGAAACGGAGGAATGGGTAAAAGAGAGAAGTGTGTTTCATGAAGAAAAAGAAGAAAATTCGTGGGTTTAAATACATATCGCCAACTTAGTTGGCAATATCGTCAACAGGGGTAATTTCGTCAGAAAAAAGGTACGAACACCTAAATGGTGGTTTTGTTATCATTCTTCATAAAATCGATTAATTACACTATAAGCTTAATTATTTGGTAAAAATCCCATTTTTTTTAATGAAACTAAATTTTATTTAAAAACAAGCCAGACAGTAGAAGAGGCAAATATTAAAGAGTCGCATTAACGGTAAATACTAGACAACAAAAGCACTTTCAAACCAATATTAGAATAAAATGTTGTATAAATGGTAAAGTACTAACAACAACCAATTAGCATTAGATAATATCTCAGAAAAACAAAAAGGACAATAGAACTCTACAAAGGCTCATTAATCCACATAAAACAATAGTATGTGTTCCACAGGAGGAAAAATCTTCAAAAGCCAAGTTTTATTCAATCCATTCTTCCTAAATTTCTAAATTTTAATTGGTAGGCAGACAAAGGAAATATTCAGACCACCTACAGGTGCACTAAGCCTCAAGTTGAACAACTACAGGGTGTTTAGGGAGACAAGGGTGTTTAGGGAGACGAAGTTGTAAATTTGAGGCGAATATCATTTTTCAGCCTTCCATGCCTCCTAAAGCACTTGACAAAGTATTACCTAAGTTCATTTTTTTTAGTAATTGATGATAAAACATTATTGACAGTTTGGAGCTATGATACCCGGGTACATGTACAAGCCCAACGTATCTGTATCAGACCAATATGACACTTGTATTGGTACCTAATACTGCACCGATGCTTTTAGGAAACAAGTTTAACATATCCTACTTGTAACTTCCTTTATTTCATATAGTTCTTTTAATATTTTTACCTCTCACCATAAAAAAAAATGCTAGAAGGGGACAAAAACAAGAATAATTTCATTAATTAAAAAGTAATCTAAAGAAAAGATTAGGACACCTGTATCAATATCCGTGTCCTACATTTTCAAAAGTGAGGAGTCGTATCCGTGACCCCATATCAGTGTCCGTATCCATATTTGTATCTAGGCATCATAGGTTTGGATTCATTTAATCAATTTGGTATCATCTAGTCTTAGGTGAATTTAAATTCCGCATTTTACAAATATTGGCTATTAGATTAATAGAACCTATACCATGTTTGTAAAAAACAAAAAAAAAAAAAAGAAGGATGAATAGAATCTATTTTTCATCCATTTGTTGAGTTATATTGATTATTAGACACAGTAAAAATTTAGATTAATAGTTGGGACAAGGCTTTAATGATGATGATGTCTCATCCATTCATTGAGTTACTATTGATTTGGCTAAGGGCTTGGAAATCGAAAGGCCATTCTATTGATTCACCTGACCTTTTATAAAATTGGCAAGTTTATCACCAACTATGCTGCTGAATGAAAGAATTTCAGTCATGTCTAAGTTCTTGAAGAGTGAGCAGAAAACTCACCCATATGGAGGATGCACAAATCCTTGCTGGTAGCTATAGGAAACCGGCTGGTGAGATGTGGAACTTCTGACATAAGAACCGCGGGGACCTTCTGTGACTCGAAAGTATGGGTTTGCTGACCTCAAGCGTCCTGCAAGAAGGAAAAGCAATGAAAGAAGTGTTTGTGTTCCTTTTCTCCACCAATAATGATAGAAACACATTCTTTTTGTTTATTGGTGATATAAAACGCTCCCTTACCATAATACATACTGATAGTTTTTTCTGGGTGGCATTTGTTTAGTTATCCTATTAAGTAGACACCAGAGCTCTTTGGAGTGGGATTAGAGAACTACACTTGTGTTCCTTTGCAATAAAAGGTGATTCTTTATCAGCTTTAAGATTGGTGAGCTTAGAAGCTTGGTGGTTGGGAATTGGAAAATCTCAGTTCTGTGTGGGTCCAGTTTATATTCTCTAAAATTTATTTATTTTTCCATATCTTCCTAACTATGTGGAGCATTTTTCACTAAATGCTCCTTTCCATTAATCTTAAAGTTTATTTGTGCAAAAGCATTCAGTAATCATTCAAAAAAGAAAAAAAAAAACCATTCAATGTATATGAGATACTTCAATGGGTTTGCATGGATTCTAATTGTTTAGTGCATTTCTTAGTTTGCTGTGTCCAAGCATTGATGCTCACGTCTGAATCTAATTTATATCGGCAAGTGCATTAACCAAGTGCAAATACAGAAACTTCAAGAAGTGGAGGCATGTGAATCTTACATCAATCTGTCGAATCAGATGGGCATCACTGCATTTTGTGAAGCATTTAAAAAAATCGAATAAAAGAAAAAAAGGGGGTTCTCGAAGAGAAGCAAAATGTTCTGTCTCATAATGTTCCCGGAGAACCTGAATTGGAGGCCGACAATACAGAAAAACTGAGCATTCACTATTTATCTTTAGCTAATGAAGTTCTAGGCTCTGTATTGTACTTTCCTCTTACTGTCCATCTCCTTGTTGGACCTTCCTAATACATTCTACTACTTATATATGTTTCACAGCTATCTCAAAGGATGCAATGCAGCTCGCCAGCTCCTAAAGGAGAAAGCTGCAGACATAAAATATTGTGAGTTCTGTTTGGAAGGTAAATAGTACAAGTTTGCAACACTAGAAGCTGGACACAGCCACGCAGATGACACAAGCTAATCAAATCGTTCTTGCTGACTCTGAGTTATGCCATGATGCAAGCAATACTAATCACTCCTAAGAATATCAAAACAAGTATAATGCTTCGTTTATTTAAATATTTTTTTAGTTTTTTTGGATGGCAACCTTTTTTTAAGAAAAAAATTAGAACATGTATTACACTACCACCTACCAAGAAATCATGGAAGCTGGTAAATGCAGTTGGGATTATTATTATTAAATCTTGAAAGGCCATCCCATGCTTCCATTTTCTACTGCCACTCAACCCAAACAGAAAATTTTAGATCACTGCTTCAGCTTCATATAAGTAATTTAGAAAAAAGTACACCAATTTAAGCTCCAGGGATATTCCAGCTACCTGCAAGAGAGAGAGCACCAAAAGAGCAAACCCAAGATTTTGATTAACCCAGACATCACAACCCACATATCCACATTCAGTCAATTCAAAAACAGAAAACCATCACAGGTCAAAGGCCGAAGATGTTCTTTTGTTTAAGTGCCAACATAAATTTAGTTATAACAACGAAGTACTTCAAGATTGTTCTGGTCAGTAACTAAGTTAAAAAAAAAAAAAAAAAAACATCATACTGATTTGGTAAAGACATACATATATTCAAAAGGAATATCATAAAGCTCAAATCAAACAACAATTCAGATGCCATAAAACAAAAAATCTAGACATTAATATGTTACACACCACATTAACTGAAATTGGAACTTGGGGGCATTGTTAAAAGCCTACCATAAGGTGGAGGTGGAGGGGGGGGTGGCCGAGGCCGGCCAAGCGATGCCAAATTACAATTGGCCCGTCTACCATCTATCACAGGATTCGGTTCTACGCACGCCCTCCTCGCCGATCCGGGATCACGGAAAGTCACCTAAAACCCTCCATGCAAAGCAGCCCCACAAAACCAGAGTCATCTTCACAGTCTGAAAAATCAGTAACCTTTTTTTTTTTCCTTGTTCGATATCAGACGATTGAACGAACAAAAAAAAGAAAAAAAGATTCAATCTTTCTTTCAAACAACCTATCTACAAGAATAACCCATGAGTTTAAGGATCGAACAGCACAAAGAAGAAGTACTCACAAAACCATAACCCTTCGATCTACCAGTGTTCTTATCCTTGATAACGACAGCCTCAAGGATCTCTCCAAACTGCTCGAAGTGGAGACGAAGCGTCTCGTTTTGCGTTTCCCAAGCCAAGCCCCCGACAAACACCTTGGTGTAGGTCGTGTCCCCAAAAGGGGAATTCATGAACTGAAAGCTCGCATTCGAACTTGATCCCGATCCCGATCCCGGAATCGGCCGAAAAGCCATGACTTTCCTACGAAAAAGACCCTGCTCGCAAAAACCCAGATGTTGGATTCGGTTAAAAGCAGACGAAATTCAATCAATCAATCAGGTGATCGACCCAGAAAACAAGAACACAAGGGCTAATCTTAAAAAAAAAAGCTGAAGAGAAGCAGTCCTAGAAAAACAATAGTCCTAGAAAAACAATCTCAACAAGCCTAAATTGGAGGAGAGGAAGCTGAGGATGATTGAGTAGCAACTTACAGGGGAAAAAGTGGGGTCTCGTGTAATTTCCTGGAATCTGATATGGTTCTCCAAACAGCTTTTCAAAGAAAGCTGTATGTATGAGAATCAAAAAGTGCCCTCTTGATTTTATTAATCCAGCAAGAAGGTAACAGAATAATGGAAGGGAGTGTAGAGTATACTTCTCCACTTTCAGATTGAAACAAATTGAATATATAAAGAGAGAAATATAGTTGAAATCTCGCCGAGTTTCAATCTTTGCCAGCTCAGCTGTGACCTGTGGGCCCTACCATGATGCATTTTGATCGTATCAATGATATTAGAATAATTGTTTTTAACCATGGGTCTCAAAATATTAAAAATAATCTCAAAGGATCAATCAATGAGGGTCCTACCTATGTGGAAGGTTGGGTTATGTCTCCCCCAACCTATTGCTTGTACAGAAAATTCTCTCAACATGCATGAGTATTTGCATAATTGTCATACAAAAGGTGATTGTTTCAACCCTTTGTTCCAAGTTTGGGACTTTCCATGCAACTCAATTTTGAGATGCCTTTTCATTTGAACAAAGACAATGCATGTATATTGACAGTGAGCTCTGTCTCTTCATCCTAACACAATGGAAGAAAAAAAGGATGCAATGGCAGTTGACTAGGTTTACAAAACTAAATAAATTGCTCCACAGTTTAGAGTCTGCATCTTATTATTAATTTATTAGCAGGCTCACCATCAAAATTCAAATGGAAAATATTCTCATATGAGTAGATTGCATCCCAAATTTCATAATCTGATGTCAGACACAATTTCACTGTCATTGAACCTTCACTCATTGTTGGATCTGAATCTAAAAAAAATTTACTATTTAGACATCATTAAACTTTAAGTTTATTAAATCAAGGGCTAAGATAATATGGTGGCCGGTTTGATTTTTTGGCTTCTCCTTTTCCATAATGAGACTTTTCCGTGTGCCTTCATTCCATTGATAGACATGAATTTAAGTGTGCGCCACGACTGTGATTGATATTTAATTTGCTCTCAATAGAGTATTTCTCTAAATTCAAACAGCTTAAAATCACCATCTCATCTTTTATTGACACCGAGTCAAATTTCACTCCAATTAAAATCGATTCTACTATCAAATTGATCACTCATTAAAAAACAAAAAAATCTTTTATGTGTAACCAATCCCTTCAAAGAAAATTAATTTTAATCTCAAATTTTATTTCGACAACTTCTTTTGTTAAAAGAAGATACAATATTGCTTGACCTGATATCATGGTTCAATGTTAGCATGTATGTAACCCCATCTTTTGTGTTTTGCTAGCCACCTTTGATGGTATTGACTTAACAAACAACTCATACCATTTTCACATAATATCACAGGATTTGTCATGCACTGAAAACAGATTCTTGATGAGAGAAGAAAACAAACAAATAAATAAATAAAAAGCATGACAACTTATTTGTAGTAATACCTAGCCAAGTGGGGTCACCTGGTAAAGGGACATCAAAATCCTCAAAAGAAACGGGCCGCCCACGTTTGCACCCATGGGAATGGAGGGATATTGCCCATTAATAATGCCTTTGAGTGAAGTAGATTTATGATCAACCAAGAAGATCTTCTTAAAAGATTTTTTTTTTCTATAGAAAGGTCTTATCATGGATGAAGCCCAGGAATGTTTGTCAAACAGTCCAAATTCCTCACTTTCTCTAGAAAAGGACCCTTGGGAGAACAGAGAAGGATGCTTGTGGCTGAGACTACTCTTTCCACTGGAAAGACAAGAGTGAATATATTGTAGCCAACTCATTTCTAATTGGAGAAGATCACGACGGGGTCACCTTCAGCAGTCCTTTTTACTGTCTAAAACTATAGAGCCAGAATAACTAGTGTCTGGGGGTTTGAGACCGATGGGTCCACTCACGCTTGGGTCGTCTGGCCAAAACTGCCAAAGGGAGCACAGATGGTGATGTTGGCTACCAGACTAAAACAAATGGTTAAAACAACCTGTAAGTTGGGGATTAATGTTAGCTTCTCTATCAGTGGATCCCATCTTTGAAACCCAAACTGATCAAAAGCAGTATTCCATTCTCTATCATTAAGGAAAATTTTACTCAATTAAAGTTATTGTATATCGTTAGATTGATTACATCAAAAATACGCACTTTGACCCTTCTTTTTATTTATTTATTTTAGTCACGAGTTTTAGAATTTGACCCAATACGATAGGGAGAACATGTCTAGAGTAAAATTTACCTAAATAATAAGATAAGGTGGGGAAGTGATTTCAAGCAGATTAAATTTCAGAGGTTTTTGTGAAGAAAAGAAATTAAGCAAAAAGAAAAACCAAAACACATCAATTAGAGACTCCATAATGTGATAGAGTTGGAGCTAACAATGTGATCAAAGAATCTCTACCTGCCCTCAGAAAATCCAGACTCAGTAAAGTAGTTACAACCAGATAAAGTTTACCCTTAAGTAAAAAGTTTTGTTGGTTCATACGATAACAAGATAAGGCAGATGAGTTCGAGAAATGTCTCAAGCAGTAGATCAGCTGGTCGAGATATGAGTGTGTGAGTTGAGTTGGCATGTGTTCGAATTTCTAATGAAGAAGAGAGAGGGAAAAAAAGTTTGAGAAATGATCTATATAAACATAGGGAGGTGCTCCTATGAGAGGCACTCTCACCAACTTAGTGAGAGATGGGTGGGGGCCCCATAAATATATATATATACATATAGGTGGTTGAAACTTTGAGATTTTTATAAAGAAATATGGCATCTGTAAATTTGAGGGGACAAACCATCACATGATAAAAAAAAAAAAAAAAGAAAACGCTTCTCGTTACAAATTCCACTAGTAGAAGAACATGCCTTCCACCTGCAGTTATGTCTCACAGGGATTATACAATGATGTATAGCAGTGTATAGTTACATTTGGATTGATTGGAGCCCATCTCCTTATCAAACCAATTGATGGAAGCTTATTCAAAGAATCTAGAGTTCAATAGGAAGCAGGGGTTTTTGGAAGTACGCGTAGACGGCTAAAGAGCCACTGGTGACTGGACCATCATATATTTAATGGCAATGTTCCAAAACATGCCTCCTTATAGCAATTTATTTCCGTACTTTAGGGATGGAATTTCTGCAACTACATTACAAATCATCCCCACCACCACCAACTTGTACCATTGTCCTTCAACAACTAGGGATGAAGCCAACATCTACGAGGCCAGGCACGGGCTCGGATCTAGGTCCGGTCTAACTACAGAATGATTTGAAAAAAATAATCATTTTAGGAGGAATTCTCGAAAATTAAGATAACATGTCGGGTCCTGGGTCTTGAGTCCACAGGCCAAAATCAAGGTGAAACCAGACTCATACTTGTTTAGGTCAAAAAATGAACCCATATCCAGACCCATTTACTTATCATGACTAAAATAATGACCCAAACTTAGTTATTAACCAGGTCAAGATCTCTGAATAATCATCAGTGAATTGAGGATCTATTTACATCTATAAACCCACATGCAAGGATATCAACGCAGTCGCCCCACTAGATTTGGATCTACCACTAAAACTAGCATTAAAATTGTGTCCAATCTAAAACCCCATCTGAAAATTATGAATTCACCCCATAAACCCATGTGAAAATTTTGGTAGGCCACAAAATCCAACGATCTATTTGGGTCCCCGGCCCCTAAAATGAAAATCCTGGTTGGTTCACCACTGTAGACAATGATTGACAGGTGAGAATGAGATGCCCGTCCAAGTTGCAAAAGAAAATTTTTACCAGCATCATCAGTAAAAATGAAAAGAAACTATTCTATCAACCTACGTTTGGTGTGGTTGATCGGAAAGGACCATGCCATTCTACGAAGTACTTGAGGACCACTCGCATCCAGACACAACATCCAAATCCAGCATATCCATGAGGCGGCAGTGCAGATCAAGGTTGGCATCCCATCTCTGTTAGGTCTAGGAGCCGTACTCACTAGGCAAACATATGGGACGATAGAACAGGTTTTACATATCTAAATGTAACATATGCAAATTTAATAACACAAGGTACGTTACCATGTTTGTCAAAATTAAAATTTAACGGAAGTAAATAAGTACGTTCAACCATTTTAAATGTATTTAGATTTTCTAAACCCTTTTACAAATTTCTTAAAATTTATAAAAATTTAAGATATAAAATTGAATATCTTGATTGATGTTTATCATTGATATATTAATATGATAATATTGAGTGGTACAGATCATGATTTAGGGGCTTACAACAGTGCATAAAGTTAGATGGAGAGAAATATTCTCCTGTGAGCAACTTTATATTAGTGGAGCTCCATGTGGCCCACTTGAGCCCACCATTGGCCTGTGTAGGCCCTTTTGAAATCTCATTCCCCCGTGATCTGGCACTAGGCCTAATTTCACTCTCATCAATCCCTATGGTTTAAAGACCACTAAACCTTACGGCTATTAAATCAAGGGGTAGGATGAACAGAGTTGATCATTTTGTTGATTCTTATCCATAAGGAGACCTTTCCATGTACCATACTTCCACCAATTAGTTGGCACCTAAGTGGGCCCCACAAGCTGGACTGCATATGAGAAGCGTGCAATCTGCTCGAAGGAGAACATTACCCCTTAGATATTTAGGTTGGGATCTTTGAGCATTTTCACAACTTTTTCAAAATCGATCATGATTTAAGATATGCAATTAAACGTTTTAGGATTTATTACATCAAAAAAGAAGATGGATAGCTTGGGTCTAGAATTCGGAGCCCATATCAGGTGGCTCAAACCCACCAGCTATTAAAACATTATCATTTGTATCACTGCTCAGCTACAAGTACATGTGTAACATTTTATATCACCATTTTAAGTATGTAAATGAGTATGCTTAGCTACAACCCACCCAAGGGGTTGGCCGAGTGATTAGGACCATAGTTTCTCCCACTTCCGGGGCTAGCTGTCTTGGTATCGACCCCCGGTTCCCCCTTCTTCAGGGATCAAAGGTTGAGTCCACTAGTGCTACCACCTTGGAGCTACAATGATGTTTATCCGGCTTCTCTTTGGGCCCGGAGGGATTAGTCCAACCCAGAGGATTCCAGCCCAAAGGGTTGAGAACCCTCTGATAGCTCAACTTGAGGGAAGCATATTTAAGACCATTGTAATCCAAATCCAATCTCATCATAATTTATGATAAATCTTTTTCGTATCAAACATTGTTTAGAATATTCTCTAGTAGATGATGATGATATGTATGCTTGGATGCATATATTCTTGAGAGTGGAACAAGGCGTGGGGAATGTTTCTATCGAAAAAGGCCTGACCAGTTTTTAATTTATAATGAGTATTGATTTTTTTTTAAACGGTATAACAAGAGTACATTTATAATGGAAACATGGCCCCCTCCCTAATTTACAAACGCAAGGAAGGTGCCATGTTTTCTCGGTGGATGAGTGAAGCCCACCATAATTCCATTGCTCAAATATTCAATATACATCATTAGTATGGACAGGAACTACCGTTATTACATCACTTAGTGGATGGGGCCCGATGTAGTTTTATGATAGGAGTGGGCCCCACACTGTACACAAGGTAGCAATCCAGCAACTGGAAAGAACATAAACCTATACTAAACTAGCTGATCTACTCCTGCTCAAGAAGACACTTCTAGACCTTATCTAGAACCATTCGAGAAGTCCAGCCTATCTCAGCCCTCTACTACACATAATTCTACAGTTCTGTTCAGAATAATGAAGATTTCACTTGTATTCTCCTGAAATTCGTGGATCCTTTTGCATATGTCTAGCTCTTCCATCCAAAGCATTTGCAGGTGGCCGTTCTAGACATAGTAATGGGTGTCAATTCCATTGGCCCCATTAACATGGAACCCTGATGCATAAAATTATAAACCTTTAATTCATATGTTACTGCCTTTCATTAGAGTTTGATTTAATAATACCAAAAGGCATCAGCAATGCTACTATATTATTATACCAAAGAAGACTTGAGAAGTAATCTAATCCTTGTTCAGAAGACAAGCCTCTTGAATGTATGCTCTGGTGTCAACGAGAGTCTCTTGCACCGGCCTGTATTTCCACCCGAGACTCTTCAATTTTTCGCTACTCAGCTTCAGTTCCTGATGTACCTTTGTGTGAATGCGAAAGAGAAAGTAAGCAAATGTAGCTGGGGATAAGATCCACTCAATTGAACTAAAAAGGGAACTTACTCGTCTTTGGGTTTTTGGTAGTCTCAAAAATCCAAAACCATTTTACTTGAGAAAAAGTTGTCTTTTTCCTCACTCCGTTGGTAGTGTAGGATATATGGAATACATGGGATCCTACATTACTCAAGTCCAACTTTTTAGAAGGCTTTACAACTATTTTCATTCCTATACACTTTAAGTTGTTTTGGACTCTTTTACCAAAAGCCCTATGCACACACACGAGTTGGGCCTAGCCCGGGTTGGGTGGGGGGGGGTGGTGGGGGGGTGTTTTGAATCGGAAACCGTTTAATCTGGCGTGTTTATCCTAGAGGCTACAATCATATCAACATGGTATTAAAAGGGTGGTAGTTCATGGCTCGATTCTAGTGGCTGAATATGTTTGATCATCAGAAGCATCATAGATATGGCTTTCATTTGATTTCATAGACAATGGCTACAGAAGCTGAATGCTTGGTAATACTCTTTCAACTGTATTTGAAACACATTGCTTAAAGCCCTCTTCTAGCATCAACACAGATGAGATGGAATTCGCAAGGTTTTAAACAGCGACATGGGGTGCATTGCATAGATTCACAAATTTACAAAAATATAGCTAACCTAGACCTTTCAATAACATAACGAAAATAAAGCTAGCTGCGTTTATGGAGAGTTGCAGTATTAATGGTCCAAGCACCCATGATGGACAAATTGCCACTACGTCGAGCCCGCTTCTCTTTGCATACTCAAAAGCCTCACTTTCTGCCATGGTCTTGGCAAGAGAATACCAGCCAAATGGTACCTGTAGTAAAAAGGAAATGATACACCAAGTATGTCAGAAAACCTTTATTACCTTTTAATTTACAATCCAAGTAAAAACATCCATAAGACCATAGCATGTAAACAGTTAAACGGGTATGAGTGTTCTCATTAGAAGGAAGTACAATCTGAAAAGGAGAAGAATCATTATTCAAGTTGATTTGAATATGTGCCATCATGTGTCTACACTAAGTACCATCAAGTTCGAACTTTCTAACCCATGATAACCTCAGGGTAGAATGAGAAAGCATTTTCATCTTCTATGCATAATGTTGTTGCCCTTGGAGGTCTATTGGTATCTTCCAATAGATGATGCGAATATAGTTCAAAAAAGAGTAATGGTAAAATGTTCTCAGGGGATGCCAAAATCATAATTCATAAACGCTAGACTTGAGAAGACCAATGTCATTTGGAGTACTGAGGTTGTTCTAAATAGTCCAGAATTTGTAGTCAATCATAATCAGTTTGACCCACACCACGCCAACTTAATTAGTCAATTTCATAAAATTACCTCACTTGTCCTGCAATACTCCATGTCCGACCAACAATCCTCATCCATCATTCTATTGCTTGGCCCATTTGGATTCATCCAAACTGCACATAAAGATGATACAAGGACAACTCGTTTTATGCCCTTCTTAAAGCATGCCTTAAGTACATTCAGTGTACCAGTTACATCTGGCTCAACCAATCCAATCTGCAAAACAGAGCAAATTGAGTTCCCAATACAAGATAACATACAATTCTTTCTGCTCATCATTAAGCGACACTCAGAACAGTTCAATAATTAGGGTGCTTTTGGACACACCCAACATTGCAATTTTTTCGAAATGCAGTGATCTCACAATATTTTATTAGTCAATTTGATGGTTGTCCGAATGCAGAAAAGCATTGAAAGACTCAGCTTTGGAGTATTGAGTGTTATGATATTTAACTAAGTATTCAGCTCAAGGCTCAGTATAAAAATAGATGTGGAATGCTTGAGAAGGCATTCTGCCCAAACAAAACCAAATAAAACATGGATGTGGATATGACTTCCCATCAACAGGTAGAAACAATGAAATCAGTAATCTAGTATCCGGCTTGCAGGTCTCGTTTCAACATGTTAGTAGATTTGCACACTGAATGGCGGATTGCCTAGTTAACAGGGAGTTGATCGGTCATGTAATTTAAGTGCTTCTGTAGTGTATTCATTGGTTAGTGAATGGTATATTTCTCTTGTACCATTTTAGCTGTGAGAGGTTTTTATGTATGTTTTTTTCTTGAGTTGCATCTCAATTTCCATTAATAAATTATTACAATTACCACTGAAAAAACAGGTAGAAGCAAAACATGGAGAAAGGGACGTCGTGGGCTGTAACTCAGCTAGTTAGGGACACCGAAGGCTCCCCATTAGTGATTGAGAGTGTGCATGCAAATTCAAGCCCTCTCACAAGGAAAAAAAAGGGAGGACATGGAAAAAGAGATGCCCACCTTCAACATCTCATATTCAGATTAGTATCACATGTCATACTTTAGCCTATGAAACCATCCACCACAAATCACAGTACATTCTGCCAGTAAGTAATTGAGTGAACAGGATGAAAGATGCTGCCTCTGGATTCCTGCGATATTCATGAATAAAGTGGGCTCGCAACATGGAAGACTCCACCGCATCCTTCAATGGCCGAACATAGTGAGTCATAGTTCAGCAAGTCTGCCTTGAAGAGTAGTAGGTTCTCAGCAGCCTTCTCTAATTTCTTCAAATGAACAATCTTTTCATCAGCTATAAGAGCTTCATGGCATAAGATTTTAATGCGTATCTAATATCATACCATGCAATATTTAATCTACTAAGGCAAAAAATATGTTTCCATTAAGGTGACTAAGTCATGGGTTGTGGTTTTTTTATGAGCAAAGAATTTGTAATGCAATTAGATAGATTATACATTCAACTCATGTAAGAAAAAAGGGATTTTTCCTGCACGGTCACCATTAACCATGGAAACCCACGCTTGGTGACCAAAGGTGAGAAAACTCTCCAGATGTTCTCCCTACTAATATTACAATATGACTATACTTTTTTTTTCGATATCACAAAATTTCAATTAAATTATGTGATATCGCTTAAACTACAAAGAAAAATGTGCCCCATTGACTTTTTAACAAAGCAATCTTATGCGATATCGCCTAATTCAATTAAAACTTTGCGATATCAAAAAAAAATTATTATGATATCGCAAAAAAGTAGCAGTACGGATAATGTCTGGGAAATTTTCTAAGCTTTCATCATCAAGCATGAATTTCCATAACTAATGGTGCTCGTATAGGAAAAACCCTAAAAAACGCACCTTTCAATCTCTCAATTCAAGAACAATTACCAATTACTAAGAGCCTGTTGGTTTCATGTAATAATGTAATTGAATTCCTTGGAATCCTAAGATTGTATTTTCTACAGGTGATTAAAAATGAATAGTAAAAAGTGATTATACAAAAATGACCGGTGGGGGGGGGGGGGGGGGGGGGGGGGGTGGCTCTTGGAGATGAGAAATGATTTGGGTCTACAAAAAATGCAAGAGAGAAATCATAGGAGGAAGAAGAAGGGGTACATAAGAGGAGGGGTAAAGACTGCAGAAGAGTTTTTGCTCACATGTCTTTTATCATTAGCCCATGAAAATGAAGTTTAAAAGATATTAATCCATTTTAAAAAGGGGAAATTTAAAAAAGGGCCTCAAGTTTCTGCCTTATTTTAAAAAAAGACATAAGTTTCAAAACTTTTCAAACTAGTCCCTAAGTTTTCCTGAAAGTTTTCGATTAAGGACATCTGTCCATTTCAATCTATTTTCTTCAACTTTTTTCTCAATCTTTTTTAAAATACCCAAATTACCCATCATTGAAATAAAATTCCTCTTCACTTCCTCTATACTCTCCTTATTTCCTTCACCGGCGTCTTCATGGTGATTAAGGACAACCAATGTTCCTATAGCGATCGGCTGCATGTAGTAGCTTTCGGATCCATGTCATTGCTTTAAATGAAGGGTAATTTGGGCCCTTTCGAAATATTGAGGGAAAAAGTCACCAAAAAATACATTTAAATGACCAGATGTCTTAATTGAAAACTTAAGGACTAATTTAAAAAGTTTCGAAACTTGTATCCTTTTTTGAAATAAGGCAAAAACTTAAGGCCTTTTTTGAAAATCTTCCGTTAAAAAAGGAAGCTACTATCGACACATTCCTCATTGCTCCTTACACATCCAAATTTTTTAAGACCAACATACCCATCTGTGAATTGACGAAAATGGACATGAGGAATACTTTCAGAGCTCATCCAATTTCTCTGTACACATCTTCCCTCCCATCTCTTTTTCCCTTTCATTTTTGCAACAAGAGCTTCTTCCTCAACTCACCTTCACATCTCCATCTCCCTTTTCACATCTTCATCTCGAGAGCTTCTTCCTCAACTCACCTTCACATCTCCATTTCCCTTTTCACATCTTCATCTTAGAGCTTCTTCCCCAACTCACATTCACATCTCCATCTCCTTTCATTTTGGCTTTCGATGCAAACTAGAGAGATGGGTTGGCCCCAAAATGTCTAAAGGAGCCAGGGAGATCACCAATCACTCATTCCTTGGTCAATCGCTTGGTGGCGAATTTTTTGTTTTTTTTGTTTTTTTTGTTCGTGTATGTTCGGACTTTCAAGTCCGAACAATGATGTTGTAAGACTACTTTAGCTTCTATAATTTTTTAAGTTTTAACGTCTTTATTCTCTTTGAAAGTCTAACTTTAGGTGTCATTTGGCAAGTCTATGTTTTGGGTATGTTTAACTTTAAATTGATTCAAATAGGTGTTTGAGTGACTTACTTTGAGGGAAAATCTTGTGTGAAAGTTCGATGAAATCAGCTTCAAGATCTTTTGTTTGTCTCTCAAAAATAAAAAAATTGTAACCTTTTTTAGACAGACATGCAAGCAAAATGTTTTTCATTTCTTTGTTTTTCTTTGGAAAAGTTTGCATGTATAACTTTTACTCTATGGGTCGGTTTGTTTGCATTAAAATACATAGGAATTCATGGTAACATTAACTCAACCAATGTATTATTAAAGAGGCAAGAGGTGAAAAAAAAATATAAGGTGAGGGATAAAGTATATAAGGTGGAGATGTAGATGGAACATTCACTGTCCTATGAATTGAATTACTAGTGTGATGACTATGTATTCATTTTCCATCTTCTTTTGATTATGTTTCCCCTAAAAGGAAAGTTATTTTCTGCTCATTGTTGGAAATTCATCTTGACAATTTTTCTTGGACTACTCTTACCATATGACAAGGTTTTTTTTTAGTTGAATGGGTAATTATCACCTACGGGACTCTTGCATGGTTGTTATACGTAGATTTTGGTCCATCTTTTAATTGAGTGGTCCAACGTGAATGGTGAAAATCGAAGACCCAAGTTGTTCCCATGAGGGCACCACTTTCCTCTTCCTAGGAAGATATTCCTAATTTTAACACTTATTTTTTTTATTTTTCTCACTCACACACCCATGCCCCTGGCCAGCTAAACTGTGGGGATGATATGTTGCTATTGTATCCACTAAATTGAAATTCTATTTCCTTCATGGATTGCAGTTAATTCGTGCAAATGATATTGTTTTAACAGACTTAGAGAATAAGAGAATTCATATTTTGGCTCACAAAAACTAGGGGGTGGGAGGGAGGGTGGGTGGGTGTGTTCGGAGGAAAATTTTCATTTTTACGTAGGTCCTCCCAACAAATATTTGATGCTTCAGCACTTGACAACAATTCTATTCAATTTACTCATGATGCAAGGTTTTGGATTATCTAGCCAATGAGATGATGGGTTTACATCTCAATTTCGATCAAGTAGGAATTTAATATTGGACCGGATTTTGATCACAAACTAGGAGGACATTATACTTGAACCTTTTTTTATTATTATTATTTATAATGTGATTTGAACGGATAACCTTGTGGTTGCAGTAACGAGCACCTTTCTACTATACGTACATGCTCTTGTGAATTAAATCTATGTGCATCACGCAATAGGTTTGGCTTTTTTTCTTTTTCTTTTTCACATTGATTAATGAAAATAATTTTAGTTTTCTTGAGTTCCTAAAGGAGCCCACTTATATTTGGAAACAAGATAGTTTTAAAGATTTTGTTATATTAATTGGCAATAGGATATAATTTACTAGTACCTCAAAGCATAGATGTTTGGCTAATTGGATGCATCATTTCAATATATTAAAGTTATTTGCAAAAAACTTTATATTATATTATTTAAGAATATGATGTCGAAAAAAATCTTTCATGTGAAAATCTTTAATAAAGGGGTTGAATTTTTTTCCACAATATCTCCACATGGACAACCATATGTGAAAGTGGTCCCACAATGATTTCCCTAACACGATCGATGGCTCTTATTGTGATTAACAACAATGAAAGGGTCAAATTATGAATTCCAATATTTGGTCGGTCTCACAGTGATTGTAAAAATTAGGTTGGTCTTATCATGATTACCAATATCTATGGCCTCCTGATAATTTCTAATATTAGGTGAGTTCCATAATTTTCACATTTGATGGGCTCCATCATGATCACTAATATTAGGTGGGTGGTTCCCATTGTAATTGCAAACATTAGAATGTGTGATTATAATTACCGGTTTACCATCATTAGATCAGCTCCCTTAGTTATTACCAATGTTTTCCAACATCAAATGCGCACACTCACGCACATATATAGGGACACTAGAAAAAGCCAGGGTGTTTTAGCAAAAGAACGCCCCTCCCCTCTAACGAATGGGAGAAGTGTATAAATTAAAAGTTGTGCAGAGGTGGACTTATCATAAAGGTAATGATTTAAAGAAGCTAATATAGCAGACATAGGATGCTAAAAATGATAAGATCCATTAATTGTGCCAATCACATTAGGCCATATCAAATGGCGTTAAACACAATATACTACACATCTATTTAATAATTATCATGAGCCCCACATCTAATGTTGAATTTTATAAGAAGACAATCTAATATTAAAATCACTAATGAAGTCCATTTGATACTGGTGACCACAAAAACTAATTGCTAGTAGTTTTTATCTCAAATTTCTATGATGGCAACAATCAGTGGCATTCATATGGGACATTTTAGTGTAAAAAAGACGTTGACCATCCAATGCTTAAAATCATGTGAGGACTCCACTATTGTAATCATCATATAGACTTAATTTCTATCACAAATTCCAATGGTTTATCACAAATTGTAATTATGGCAATAGCCAACTGCAGTCGCAGTGAAAACCTTTTAGTGTCATAAAATTAGTGGACCATATGATGCTAAAGATTATGCAAGGACCCACTATTATTGTAATTACCATATAAGTCACGTAACCATTATGAAGTTTTTGCTCGTAAACTACGTAGATTTTTATGTGAGGAGGAGAAGACAGTGAATAGTCCCTTCGAACAAAGAGAAAAGGTTTCCACCTTAACCGCTCATGCTTTCCAATGACCAAGTGAGTTTGAAGCATTGTGAAGTGGCATTAATAATCATAGATGGCATTATATATCATTGGACATTTCAAAGGGGGCAGAAACATCCCTTTTGAAAAAGGGGAGATTTAGAGAATATATATTATAGATAGCTACATAGAGAGAGAGCAAATAAAATCTATAGATTACAATAGATGAGATACATAATACAAGCATATAAGATTGGATCTAATCCTGCCAAGAATATATCACACCTTAAGATCATAAGATAACTTAATACAAACATATACATACCTTTTATATCTAACCACCATCACTAGTGTCCATGAATGTACGGTAAAAGTCTTTTAATGGTTCATTATAGAAAGGAGAAAGCATAATAGATTACATAAACTATCTAATCCTTGTTCAAAATACCAGCCTCTTGATATTGTTCAATCGTTTCAGCAAGGGTTTCTTCTAATGGCTTGCAATTCCAACCCAATCTCTTCAATTTCTCTGAATTAAACTTCAGATCACGACCCACCTCTGCATAACTGTCAGCAGAAAAACACAAAGGACTTAAAGGTGAGAATGAGCATTATATTATCATCAACTAATGTGATCAGAAGACGTACCTCTTGGGATAGTTAAAGTTGGGGTACTTGGTCTTCAACTTTGCAACCATATCTCGAACTCGAATGGGATGTGGTGCACATATATATCTTCCAGATGCTTCGGGGTTCTCATATACCAGCAAGAGTGCTTCAGCTACATCTCGAACGTCGACACAGCTTAAATCTAAAATTTGTGAAGTAGATTGAACTCTCCCTACATAGCTCAAATCTAAAATTTGTCATTGACATAAATCTAAAATTTGTCATTGGCATCTAATGTGAGCAGCTTTCTCTTACAAATCAAATCAGCGGGGAGTTTCTTGAAAATACAAACTAGCGTTCTATAAAAATATAACAATTAAGACACTGCAAACAGCTCACCTGGTTAGGGACTGGAGGGTGTGTGTGTGAGTGTGTGTACGAGTACTAAGACATTGCAAACGTCACCACCCATAGAAACAAAAGGGAATATCATAATCTAGTGGGTCCCACTTTTAGACAGTCTATGATCAAAATATTCCCATTGGAACAGTCTTCACTGCATAACAGCAAGCTGAGGAAAAACAAAAATCCTTAAGAACGAAGCAAACTACAAATTGCAGTTATCTCTCCCCTATAAATGAATTCCTAGCTAGAATTAATGCATTTTCTTCCGCTTTAATCTCAGCCTGCCTATTATAGAACGAAAATATCAAAATTTTAATTTTCTCGCTTGGCTTGAACCCCATTTTCTACTCATAACTCCAACCCAAACCAATATTGATCCCCCCCTTCTACTAGGAATTTAGTACCCCTTGAAAGTAATTCTCCCAGTCTGAGATCCTCCACTACACAAAGTTACCTCAGGGAGAATCTTTAAAAACTAAAGCATGTGAAACAAACTTTTAATCATCTTTTGAGTCTAACATTTAAAAAAACCATAATATTTGTCACACCCCCGGTGATGAGCACAGGGTTTGTGCATGAGATTTGGGGATAGTTAAAATTTTTCTTAATAAACCACGCAATGTGTGTAACGACCCGAGTCCGCTGTCCACATGATATTGTCCGCTTTGGTTCATGGGGTTTAATTCCAATCTTCCTACTTGATTTTAAAAGGCCCTTTGTGGGGTTAAGGTCATGTCGCACATTATGAGCCCATGGCAGGACATTGATATTTCCGATGTAGGACTTGGACAAAGATTCACAGTGCTGACCGAAGCACTCCACCTTTACCCCTGCAAATTCCCCTTTCTTGGCTCACAGGAGAACTTGACCTGGTCTTGCCTCAACTGATTGCCTAGGCGGATTGAGGTCTTACAATGTGGCCCCCAATCATGGTCCCACAAGATCAAATATTTCCTTAGTTCACCAAAAACAATGACGGAATTCTCATAATAAATAGATTGTAACAACTTAAACATCTAAGAGCAAAGTATATCATTTAATGGCTAAAGTTAAATTTTCACAAAATATAATAAAAGCAGTTTAATTACATGGCCACTAAAAAAACATGGGTCAACAAAAGATAAACGAAAGAACTATCCAAAAGAACATGTTTAGGCTCTCATATGTGAGTTCTAACATCTCAAACGATATTGTTCGCACACCACTCGTGGTCATCAGGTTGATCTACCTAAAAGGCCTCGTCCTCCTCCTCATTATAATGAGGCTCGGTACTTATGCACCAAATACAACATCATCATACTACACATAGCCGACAAGTGGATATACATATAAATACTAGATATGTAGTATCAAAGAGATGTAAAAACAACGTGATCATGTGAGCTACAATCAACAGAATAAGAAGAAACATAAGACTATGCATAAATGCTTCAATAATAATAAACAATGAATAAGAAGAAACAATGTGCCAATACAATATGCTAACAAAATAGGCTGTCCACATAAGCTAATACACCACGAGATATTATCTCTGCCCTCCCATTCTCGAACAACGTGTGGTAGAGAATATGCGACGGGAAAATAGTCCAACCAATCAATCAATCAAAATTGTACCCGAGGGACCTACATTAATCAAAACCTCGCCCTTTCTCTTGGTGCCCAATGGAGTACATCCATCTCAAAACCATTATGTTCGCAACCAAACAATAAAAAATCCTCCTATAGTTGTGTCTCAGCCATGTCGGACAATAACAACTAAGTGGTACCTGACTCGAAGAATCCTATGACAATTCATGAGGGGCTAGACTCATCTTGCATGAATAAGATTCATCAAATGAAAGAGGAGCTACTACTCAATCAATCAATTTATCTATCTATAAAACCAATATCCTTCCCAAAGCCTTTACTATCAAAGCTCCCTAGCTTCACACCTCGATCAACATCAAACAATACGTATACACAATGACAAAGGGGTTGTTAGGTCCAATCAATCTAACTTCTCGATGTGATCCCATCAATACAATTATAATACAAAGCTATTGAACAAGCAAGAGGCATTTGGACATCAATACCGAATTACACAATTCAATTTCGAGTCACCAATGGTGAAGGAAAAGAAACAATCTAATCCTAGGTCAGTAATTGCCTTCTTCATACAAGACATCACTACTTTGTCCTAAGAAGAAAGGAGGTCATTGATATCCAATCAATTCTCCTTGTTGCATAATCCATTATTGGATATCCCATTGTCTCACTTCATCCTGATCCAATGTAGATTGTATCTCGTACGTTATTCGGACAATCTGTAGAGGGATGCTAGCTCAGAACCCCCCACTCTTAGTCTCCCAACTACCCTCAAAAGGTGGTGCCAAAGGTCCAAAAACTAAGACCAGATTTTCTAAAGTAAAGTCCATTTCTAAAAGGAACTGACTGTCCACGGTTGACTGTGGTCCATTTTTTTTCCAAAATACATAGCACTGTCTTAGGCAGCTAGGGATTCACGATGGACTGCCTATTGTTAGGGTGCAGTTTTCATTATTGACAGTGGGTAGGCGTAGTCAACCGTGAAGACACAGAGTTTGATTTTGTCTATTAGTTAGTCTGTAACTCCTAGGTTTCAAGCTTCAGACTTCATGGTGGACTATGGAACCTTTTACGGTCGACCGTGAGGTTTCAAAAATGACAATTCGAAATCATGTTCTATTCAGAAACAAGGAAAGACTCATCCCTTTCACAGACACTTGATAATCAACATAATAACAGGGACAAGCCCTCTCCAATGAACATTTAAACATCCTCCGTTCGATTACATTCAATTCTATGCTATTCTAACATGTGATTTTCCAATTTAGCAACAATGAGCTCAAGGTAGCTAACAATGAAATTAAAGGGAGAGTCCATTGATAAAATACGCATATCAAAGTAATTTCATGAATATCCACTTGCATTGGTTTGGAAGGCTCTCAAGTCACAAAACCCTAGCTCCAAAACCCACTCCAAACTCAACTCTAAGAAAGACAACACTAAAACCCACAATCCTACACAAATTAAGAGCAAAGACACTAAAGAACTAGGAAAATACATTTCTAAGCTAATTAATAGCAAACACTGAAAAACTACTCACCTAAGGTAGAGGGAGGGTAAACTCCTTGAAAAGGGGATGGGGAGATCATGGGGTCATGATGAAGATGATGATAAAGGTTGGTTGCTAGGAGGCCTTGGATCTTCACTTGCTCAAGGGAAATTAATGAGAAGAAAAGGACACAAGAAAAGACTAGAGGTAAAGGAGTTGCAATATAGTAAATTGAAGTGGAGGGTCACGGTGTTAAAAGGGGATAGGGTTGGGGTTTATGAAAGTTACAGTTTAGTCCCTGGAATCTTCATGTTAGACTTTGAAGGAGTTCGACGCGTTGGATTAAAACACACTAGAAGTAAAAAGTTCGGAAAATTAGGTCATCTACTGAACAGGCCCAAAATCCCGCAAATCATAAATTATGGAAGACCCCCTAAAACTTTCCTAAAATTGAAAACTAATGCCATACTATACTAAACAAACTCGGGACTCAACAAAGCTGCGCACACACGATCCTAATAGTAAACCAGACTCGTTTAGCATCAAATCAAGCTTAGTTAGTTAAAACACAATTAACTAACATTAATTATACTATTAAGAGTCGGGACCTTAAAATAATAGCATGTTTTCTTCCGGCAGGGAAAAAAATAAGTAAGCGCACACACTGAAGCTAATTTTTTTAATAAGAAAACCCAGTCAAAAGTCCCATCACAATCTTCTACAATACCAAAAATATAAGTGTTCTGCATATCCAAACTTGAGCCCAAGTAATATATTATCTATATACCCAGTTGCTTTCAATAAATTCATAATCATCGAAAAATTATGCTATGAAACCAAGAGCAATGAAAATCTTTAGAACGAATCACCTTTCAATATGTCTTTAAAAATCATATTGCTGGAAGTCATGGTAGGTTGTAGTGATGGCCCAAGAATGAAAGGTGGACAAACTGTTATGACATCGAATTCACTTTTCTCCGAGTACTTCAAAGCATCACTTTCTGATACCGTCTTAGCAACGCTATACCACTCAAGCGAACCCTAAAAGAATAAAAAGAGGACTTGAGTCATTTTACATTTATTGGAAGTTGGAACTATTAGATATGAAATGAAAGTTACAAGCAAGATTTCATATGACATGAACTGATTAGGGGTGTACAAAAAAACCGCTTAACCGATTCTGACAGGGCAGTTCGGATTGGTTTTGTAGTAGGTCGATTATTCAGATTTCATTCAAATCATTTGGTTCGATTCAATTTTCAGTTTGAAGGTGCAGTCAAACCACTCAAACTGAACTGAATCGAACCAATTATAGAAAATTTTTTTTTTTTATAAAATATGTAAAGGAATATGAAAAACTACTTAAAGAATACTCGAACCCTGGCTCCATTACTTGAAGTCCAACGTTTCTCACCAATTGAACTGCTATTTTTTTGTGAAAAAAAAATTATAAAAGAAAAAAAACCAAAAAAAACCATAACCAAACTGGTTTGGTTCCGTTCGGCTTGGGAAAATAAAAAACCGATGTGTTCGTTTTGGCCGATGGTTCCCCCTCTAGACCGATCCAAACCGCCCATGTGCACCCCTAAAACTGATGAACTTCTTTTTATAGATTTTTCAATTAAAAAAAAAGAAAAAAGAAAAAAGAACAGTCTAAATCAAGAAACAAGTCAAGCATATTCAATTGAAATCATTGAAAAACACCCTCTAGGACAGTGAGTTTTTGAGTTCCATATGGAGCAGTTAATGGTAGCGTATTTTTGGACAGGGTTTTTTTTAGAAGTACCTGTCTTGACTTGCAGTAGTCGATGTCGGTCCAACAGTTCTCATCCATGGGTTTATCCTGTGGCCAGTTTGGGTTCATGAAGACAGCAGCAATAGATGACACAGCAATGAGCCGTTTTACTCCTGCCTCAGAACATGCCCTCAGCACATTCTGTGTGCCCGCCACAGCAGGCTCAACCAATTCAGTCTGCAGGAATATAAGTCATTCGTCAGTCTCAAATTGAACTCATATTCCTAAGCTTATTTATGCATCAGGCCTGGATCCAGTTCATAGGCCTAACAATAAGGCTCTCAGGCCCAGCATCATTAATTTGCAGAATACAAATGCTCTTTTGTGCTATATATATGCGTGTGTGTGTGTGGCTGAGCCTTGAAATACACTTGATAAAAGCCCAGCCCATTTCCTATCCAGCCAAGAGGCCTATCCCATGTGGGCAGCACCAATTGAATTGAGCAGACATGGTGTTTGTTATATAGGTTGAATTGAAGGAAAAGAACAGAAGCTTTGCCTGTGGATTGGCGACAGTGCCTGTTGGAACAGGATAGGCGACATGGAAGACTCCACTGCATCCCTTAATGGCAGCAAGCAGAGAGTCATAGTCCTGCAGGCTCGCCTTGAAGAGTAGCAACTTATCCGCGGCCTTCTCCAATTTCATAAGATGGGCGTTCTTTCCATCAGCTGCAAGTATGTAATTTTATTTTTCAACCCATAGGAAAGAAATCAAGTTATCGATGTGTCTTTAGTTGAAAAGAAAAAGGAAATCCTTCTATTATCATTAGGAACACTCATTATTTCACGATCAAATAAATACTTGTTGCATTTAAGGAGTGCTTTTTTAAGCACACAAACAACACACACACACACACACAGAGACAGAAGCTACTGAGAACTTATGGGGTCACCTGGTTCTCTTGCGGTTCCATGAACTACGTATTCTTTTGAGAGGAGGAACTTCACCAGCCATGATCCTACGTACCCTCCTGCACCCGTTACGCATACTTTCTCCCTCTCTTCCATGTTACCTCTCTCTCTCTCCAAAAACAAAAACAGCAACTTGGATTGATAAGATTTTCATATATGTAAATGACAGTTTATTTAAATCTTGGTGCAGGAAGAAGTACGACGTGTCACATCCTATTTCTGTATAAGGTACAGCGATTATTGAGATATTTTTCGTCTCAATACTCTTGATGTATCCACTCAAGATTACCAACATCTAGTAAGCCCCATTCTGATTATCAATGTTACGTAGCCCCTCTTAATTACTAATATTAGGTGATCCTGATAATCAACATTAGGTAGGTGGGTCCCATTGCCATGGCTAACATTAGAATGTGTTAGCATATTTACCAGTTTACCACCATCAGATCAGTTCCATCATGAGAATCAACATTATCAACAGTTGATGGCCCCCTTGGTTATTACCAATTAACTGGGTTGCTAATTGCTATGTTTTCCGAAAAATCCAATAGTCCCATAAAGTTTTTAACATTAAATGGGTCCATCAGTGATGTCCAACCTTGGATAGCCCCATGATGATCACCGCCATATGCTTAACGTTATGTTACCAACATTAGGTAGGCCCTACTGTGATTAATGAAATCGATCTCAGGACTTTTAGCATTAGATGGTCCGTGGATTTTCTAAAATTAGATGAGCCTCACTGATGGCCAGCTCTTGTTATACAAGCAAATAAAATCTTATAGATTACAATAGATGAGATGTACAAGGAAAAAAGTTTGAATATAATCTTATCAAGGCCTTAAACCTTTATGATCTTAAGAGATCTTATTACAATCATAAACATATATTGTATATCTAACCACAATCACTAGTGGCCATCAATGTATCGCAATAGTCTTGTAATGGTTCATAACAGAAATGAGAAAGCATAACAGATTACATAAACAATCTAATCCCCGTTCAAAATACCAGCCTCTTGATACTGTTCAATGGCGTCAACAAGGGTATCTTCTAATGGCTTGTAATTCCAACCCAGCCTCTTCAATTTCTCTGAACTAAACTTCAGGTGGTCTGGACCCACTTCTATATACCTGTCAGCAGAAAAGCACGAAGGACATATAGGTGAGAATGAATCAATATGAGCAATATATTATCATCAACTAATGTGGTCAGGAGACCTACCTCTTGGGATAGTTATAGTTGGGGTACTTGGTCTTCAACATTGCAACCATATCTCGAATTCGAATTGGATGTGGCGCACATATGTATCTTCCAGATGCTTCGGGTTTCTCATACACCAGCAAGAGTGCTTCAGCTACATCTCGAACATCGACTATCACTCGAGCTCTGTTTTCAATTGCCTCGTGTCCTGTTTTTGTTGAATCATGCAAGTAAAGATTATAAGGTGACTGTCCTCCAAAGCTTCATTTCCATGGACCATGATGACAACAATATTGAATGGACAGAAATCAAGGGAAGATGAGATGTGATCAATTTTCATGAAGATCAGTTTATCTTTATATAGCTTAAATCTAAAATGTTAGCGATTGACATCTAATGTAAGCAGGATTTTTCTTACAAATCAAATCAATGGGAAGTTTCTTTGATATATAAATAACAACAAAGCCACTACGAACAACTCAACTGGTGAAGTACATGGAAGCATTATGAGTGAGTGCATTCGAGTATTACATCTATGTATATTAGAAAAAAGAAAACAACTAAGATATTACAAACGTCATCAATAGAAACAAAAGGGAATATCATAACCTAGTGCGTTCCTTTTTAGACGGTTTATGATCAAATAATCCCATTGGAACAATCTTCACTGCATAACACATTAAAAGCAGGTTGAGGGAAAAACAAACGTTAAGAATGAAACACTGCATCAATTCGCATTTTGGGTTTGTTTGGTGATTAAATTGCTAGCATTGCATCTCTAGAAGTGGTTAAAAATGGAGAATTAAAGGTGAATATATAAAAATAAACATCAAATAACCTCCCCTTTAATAGAAACTGGATCAATGAAAGATGGGAAATGAAAATCCAACCATCCCCTAATAATTCAAATCCTAAGAAAGCCAAGGTCTCGTCCACATCTTTATCTTATTTCTTTCAGCTCTCGCATCTTTAATAGTCATTTTTTTTGCATTTGACTATAAATTCAAGTGTGTTTAACTCCATGCAAACAAATCAACCCTAAAAGTCAATCAGGTTAATAGAGGAAGATGTTTAGAAATGATAAAAAAGGAAGTAAATACAAGATAGCAGCCTCCATTATTATTATATATATATATATAAAAGAGACTAATTCCAATTGAGAAATCAGCCACTTCATTCCAATTTCATTTTTACCCTCTTTAATAACTATTTTAACTTATCTTAATTGTCACCTTATCCTATTATTAACTCTTCAAACCGATGGAGATTTGAAAATAAAATTGGCATATATGGAGCCCTCTTCTCTATGACTGTTTGAGAAAATGAAGGATTATCTTCTCCATACAGAGTCTTCTTCACCACAAATATCTTTTCTATGCGGATTTTTTCTTTCCTTTGTTTCTTTGGTGGTGGTTCCATGTTCCTTACCTACTACTGAGGCTATTAAATCATTCAAAGAAAGAAGTGTTTAGCAGTGTTTAGAGTATCATATCCTGAGATTTGTTTTTAAGGAGACTTGGACACTCGCACCTGCCACCTGCTCCTGGAGTTGGGCGTTAAGTGATAATGATGTGATTGTTGAATCCATCAGAGTGGAAGGAGTCATTATTACTGTATTATCTCTTCATATTGGATTCAATAAAAAAAATAAACTGTTATCATTTCTGCATTATTTTAATAAATTGCTCTGATGCTAACATGGGTCAGATTGACATGCTGGCGGCTGCTATTGGAAACTTGAAGCTTTTTGGAAAGGCCAGAAAAGGAAACTAAGAAGAAAAGAAAAGCCTTTTGGATGGTGACTTGTCATGGGGATGGCATTAAAGTATGCTCCAGTGCACAGGGCCAAAACTGTTGCTTGCACTGCTGATGCATTGGACTAGTTGGTCCCTTTTCCACAAATCTTATAATTAAAAATTAATTTAGAACTACTAAAGTCGTCATTCTTAATGGCTCAAGTGTAAACATTACACTTCCAACTTTTACATACGTAAATGGCTCCAAACCAACGACTCCAAATATATTGAGGGAGGCTATAAGAAGTCTGAGATTGTTGATTCTCTGAGTAGCATTTCCGTTTTTTTTAGACCAAAACTAAGTGGATGCAGCCATCTTCCTACTCTATATTTATGGATCCATTGGAGTTGGATCCACATTTCAAAGTCTTAAAACCTCTATACCTATCCTAAACCCAACCAACTCACTATCAAACCTGCCTTTAATTGGAGAATCTCATATTTTAAATTTCTTATAGTTCTTTCCATCTCAATATTTCATATTTCATGTTTCTAAAAAATCCCGAAATTTAGACATACCTCGGAGAGGGTCCCCAAATATTGTGTTGCACTAACGAGGTCCATCAAGCCTTATTTTATTTTTTTTCAACTTTCATATGAGTGACGCTAGCGTCATTTGTGTCTGACGAGGGCGATGCTAGCGTCGCTCGTCTGAGCTTCTCCTAATGTCCAGCGTCGCTCATGTCTAACGAAGGAGATGCTAGCATCACTCGCCAAAGCATCTCCTAATGCCTTCTTCTTCCTCTCCTCCTCCTATTTCTCCATCTCCTCCACACCATCTATTAGTGGGATTCATTCTTCTGAGAGTGCACCCCTGAAGCTAGTTTCAACCCCCTGGCCGAAAACAACTCAGGCGCATTGATTCCTCTGCTTTTAGAATAAGGACCCAGTGAATCTGGAATACTAAAAAGGCTCATCATATCACTGAAACTCCCACCACCGAAACAAGAGAACCTGGCAGCCCTTCCAATGAAAGCAGAGTTTGGGGGGAACTAAGAGAAGCTCTGTGATAGGATCCCAACGTCAGTGTGCATAAACACACCCCCTTTGGACATTGAATTTGGAAGGTTCCAGCCAATATCAAGTGGTTTTTCTATCCCTGATTTTGAAGATCCAAGACCTAAGTTCCTGAGGACTACACCATTGGATGTGCTCGTGCTGCTCTGAATGTTATGCTCGCTGAAACCTACGTTTTGTGAGCTTTGGTAATCCCATAGCCTAGGGCAAAATGAGTCAGGCATGGAAACAGATGAACCCATTGATGGATTTGTGATAGAACTGTCTATAGGAACCAAGTTCGTAGATGGGTTGGTAAGATTAGCACCACTGAACCGTCAATCTGATGATATATTGTTATTAGATGTGTAGAAGTTTAAAGGATCATCACTTGCACTCTCCTCTAAGTAAATCCCTCTAGATTGTCTGTTTGGATTCACAACTATATGTGTGCAATGATTAATAGTGATGAACCTAAAATGTCTATTAAAGATGAAGTGGGGGAAATGGAGAAATAGGAGGAGGAGAGGAAGAAGAAGACATTAGGAGATGCTCTGACGAGCGACGCTAGCGTCGCCCATGCGTCACCCATGGTGACGCTATCGTCGCTCAGAAAAAAGTATAAAAAAATAAAAAAAATTTGGCAAAAAGACCTCATTAGTATTACACAATATTTGGGGACCCTTTCTGAGGAATGTCCAAATTTCGGGACTTTTCCCATAAAATCCTCAAATTTAAAATTCTATATTTAGTTTATTTACTACTTATTTAAATTTTCAATTGTATGATTTTTAAGAAAGCCTATAAATTTCTTATGAGTGAGATATATTTCTATTTTAGATTTTATAAATATAAACACATTAAATCATAATTAAGATTTTTATTTATGTCCTAAAATTAAATGATATTTTTTGTATGACTTCTTTTTTAATGCTCGTGCTAAGCACAGGGGCATTGTGCTAGTTATTATATGTGAATGAGACTGAATCCAACTGAGAAATCAGCCGCTTCATTTCAATTTCATTTTGACCCTCTTTAATAACTATTTAAACTTCTCTTAATTTTCACCTTACCCTATTATTAACTTTTAAAACCATTATGGAGATTTGTAAATGAAATTGGCATCTATGGAGCCCTCTTTTCTGTAACCGTTTGAGAAAATGAATTATTACCTTCTCCATGCAGAGTCTTTTTCACCACGAGTATCTTTTCTATGCAGCTTTTTTCTTTCCTTTTTTCGGTGTGATATGGCCGCAAGTCTCACTAAGTCTTCTCTTCTCTACAAGAAGTTAAGGTATTTGCACATTTTTTACTCTCTTTTTTTTTTTTTTTTTTTTTGTGGTTTGAGTTTCCTTTATGAATCTTAGTCTCAATTTTTGACATTGATCATTATGCAAAGCCCCAGTATGTGCTAATGGAAATAGATATATTATTTTCTCCTAGTTGACTTATGGCCCAACTCACTACCAAATCTATCTCTAATTGGAAAATCTCATATTTTTAAATATCTTATAATTTTTTCCATCTCAATATTTCATATTTCATGTTTCTACTAAAAATTTTAAGTTTCTATATTTATTATTTATTTAAATTCTTAATTGTGTGGTTTTTAAGAAAGCCTATAATCTTTTTGTGTGTGAGAAATACATCTATTTTGGATTTTATAAATATAAATATATGAAATCAAAATTAAAATTTTTATTTATGTCATAAAATCAAGAGGATTTAACTGGAAAAAATAGATTAGGTGATCATTATATCGAAAAGGTAATTTTAAGTGCCCTTGCACCAAATCAATTATTTTGCCCGAAAACGTAAATTTTTTAACATTCTCAACTAGGGTCCCTAGCCACCCTGCGTTCGACCCATTCATACATTGTAGGGGTTAGGAGCCCGATTTTCTCTCTTGTTTGTTTCCTTTTTCTTCCTTAATGTCAACTGCGACTCTACATCAACTATCAAGCATATTCACAGTGGTTCTCAGCAGTCCTCTATCAAACAATGGTAACATGGAACTAGGAATTATTAAAAGGATTTCTAAAAAGTAAAAATCATATTTTAAGGCAAAGTACAAACTCAACCTTTCCATTACTGCCCCAAACAACATATGCACTTTAATATTCTCTACCAAACAACGGCATATGGCTTTAATGGTTTTAAAATGTGGAAATATCCTATGGAGGGGACACAAGTCGAGCATGGTCTCTTTTTTTTTCTAAGAATAGGAATGAGGGATGGGTTTCGTGCATTTATTAGTATACACCGCAGGGTCAATAGAGGCCCTTAACATTACAAATAAAGGTTGATTAAGACCCTACAAACAAAGTAAATCGGAGTTCTGTGAAGATTGAGATGGACCGCAGGGTCTCAATCGACCCTTAACATTGCGAATGAAGGTTGATAGGGACCTTAATAGAGAATGTTAAAAAAAAAAAAAAAAAACATTTTCATACAAAATAATTGATTTGGTGCAAGGGCACTTAAAATTACCTTTTCGGTATGGTGGTCACTTAATTTGTTTTTTCCAGTTAAATCCCCTAAAATCAAATGATATTTTTTTATAACTTTTAATGCTCGTATTAAGCACGGGGGCATTTTGCTAGTGTAGACCGAAACTAAAACATACTCCCTCGCTTACTGTTCTTATCAATACCCGCTTTTATCAATATGGAGGCTTTAGAATTTTGATCTCTTTGCACCTGATGAAAGTTTGCATTTGTAACGTGCTACTTGGACCTTAATTTCATTAAGGTTGTGTCTCTAAGCAGAATATAGTCAAATCTCCTGCACTGATCTCCATTTTCTACTCATAACTCTGTCTAAAATCAATCTCGATCCTCACTTTCTACTAGGAATCTTAGCTCCCCTTGAAAGTCAAGTCCCCCAATCTGAGATCCCCCAATACAAAAACTTACATCCCATAATTTTTAAAAACTGAAAAATATGTGAAACAATCTCTTTAGTTCTCTTTTAATTCCAACATCAAAAAGATCAATACATTAGCATGCTTTCTTCCAGCAGGAAAAAAAAAAAAGGCAAGCACCCACTGAAAGTAAATAAATTTAATTGCTATCCAGGCACAAGTCCCATCATAATCTTCTACAATAGTAAAAATATAAGGGCTCTGCATATCCAAAATTGAGACTAATTAAGATATAATCTATATACTCAATTGCATTTCATAAATTCATAATTATCAACAAGTTATGCTATAAAACTTAGAGCAATGAAAATCTTTAGTGCAAATCACCTTTAAATAGCTCGTTAAAAAGAATATTGCTGGCATTCATGGTAGGTTGTAGCAATGGTCCGAGAATGAAAGCTGGACAAAGTGTTATGACGTCGAAATCACTTTTCTCTGAGTACTTCAAGGCCTCACTTTCTGATACCGTCTTTGCAATGCTATACCAATTAAAGGAATCCTAGAGAATAAAAGGAGGACTCAAGTTATTTTACATTTATAGGAAGTTGGAACTATTAAATTTGCTATAAAAGTTGAGAACAAAATCTCATATGGTATGAACTTCTTTTCATGGATTTCTCCAGAGGTAGGGAGAGAGGGTCTATATCAAGAAACAGCTCAAGAGCATCCAGTTGAAAACATATAAAAACACCCTTCTGGACGCTTAGGAGTTTTTGAGTGTTCTGCCACTCTGCATGCTGGTGTAGGCAAGTTGAGAGAAAGAAGGTGAGTTTTGAGTCCCATATGGAGTAGCTGACTCTTGAGTATTTTTGGACAGTTTATAAGTACCTGTATCGTCATGCAGTAGTCGATGTCAGTCCAACAATTCTCATCCATGGGTCTGTTCTTTGGCCAGTTTGGGTTCATGGCAGCAGCAACAGATGACACAAAAATGAGCCGTTTTACTCCTGCCTCGGAACATGCCCTCAACACATTCTGTGTGCCCACCACAGCAGGCTCAACCAACTCAGTCTGCAGGAAAGTAAGTAGTAGTTAGGTGAGCGAGCACTGGACAATGCATGGATATGAATGATGATCATCAATCTCAAATTGAACTAGTCTTTCCTTGCTCCAGGCTAAAGGAGACCATAGTTTTCTAGTTCGCAGTTCTACTAATTTGCATTCAAGTTTGCAATTTGCACTTTGAGACTTAGCTTGATTATGAAATTCGATGTAGTAGGTTCATTTGATTCACTTCTTAATTCATCTTGAAGCTTGAGTTGAACAAATTTGATGAACTAAATCATCTATGTTCATACTATAAGTCCATTGCTAGAGCCCATATCTAAATTCCAAACCACTCAAAAAAGAATTGTTCTTTACATTGACTCTGTATGAAACTATGCTGCAATCAGAGTTGTCCCGTCAGTCAAATTGACTAAAATTTAAAACATATGGTTAAAAATAAAGACCAGTCGTGAGTGGGAGTGTTTGAAAAATATTTATGCCGGCTCTATTAAAGCCCCAAGGTTTTGATAAGAATGGTTGGCTAAGAAATTCTCATATGTAAAATATATGGTTAAAATAAAAACCAACCCGAAAGTATATGTTTTATTAGTGATCAGTCTTGAGGCGTCGCCGACTCATAATGGAGTTAAATATAGATTAGCATTAATATATAGTGATGCAATGATTTTGAGTAGGTTAGATTTTTAGGTAGGCACCACTAATGGATTGAGCCAGAGAACTACGTTTAATAGTTCGTAAATGGAACTGCAAATTGTTTAGGAATAAACTAGTCGTAGTTTGAAGGCCCTGTACGTGAACTAGGTAACTATGAACCAGACTGTTAATGCATTTGCAATGTTTAAAATATACCCTACAGGAGGTTGATCATCATCAAATGAAAATCACTTATCAAGGGCAGACAATTTGGATGTAAGATATGGGGGGTGGAGAGATCCTGATGTTAGGCGCATCTATGGGTATCCATGTGGGCAGCACCAATTGAATTGAGCAGACATGTTGTTTGTTATAGGTTTAATTGAAGGACAAGAAAAAAAAAAAAAAAATGGCTTTGCCTGTGGATTGGCGACAGGTCCTGATGGAACAGGACAGGCGACATGGAAGACTCCACTGCATCCCTTAATGGCAGCAAGCAGAGAGTCGTAGTCCTGCAGGCTTGCTTTGAAGAGTTGCAATTTATCCGCTGCCTTCTCCAATTTCATCAGATGGGCGTTCTTTCCATCAGCTGCGAGTATGTATTTCGCTATCAATATTTGTTACATTCAAGAAGTGATTTCTTAAGCACACAAACAACAGAGAGAGAGAGAGAGAGAGAGAGAAGAATTTATGGGGTCACCTGGTTCTCTTACGGTTCCATGAACTATGTATTCCTTTGAGAGGAGGAACTTCACCAGCCACGATGCTACGTACCCTCCTGCACCAGTTACACATACTTTCCCCTTCTCTCCCATGTTACCTCTCTTTCTCTCTCAACGGACACAGAAAATGACAGTAGACTTGGATTGATAAGATTTATTATGTATATGTAAGTGACCATTTATAATAATCTTCGGTGCATGAAGAACAGAAAGAAGGACATATGCACGTCCTATTTCTTTACATGTTACGTCGATTTATACAGATGTTTCGTCATATCTAGACTCTGTTTCTAATTTAGGCTGATCACTTCACCCTTTCGAGTCCATTTTTATTTTATCCAGAAGGAATGCAAAAGGAACCCAAGCCCAGGCCCGAGTCCATACCCTTTTCTCTTTCTTCTTTTCCTTTTGGAATCTTTACAACAAAAATTAAATTTAAACTATGATAAATAATTTTATGAAGAAAAATACTAAAATTACGGGTCCAAGCGTCTTTTACTAAAACCCCCAAAAAAGAAACTTTTAATAAAAAATGCCAAAGTCGTCTTCTTCCCCCCCAATGGAGATGTTGAACTTCACTTGCAGGGTTTGATTGGAGTTGTTGGATTGAGAACCCAATATTATCTATTGTATCAAACTCTCTCAACTTAAAAGAGGCTAACATGTTGTTATAACTTATACAAGTGATATGATTACAACCAATGGTGTAAATCTTTTTAGCAAAAGAGGTTGATGATATAATCAATTGGAGTATTTTTGTTGAGAAAAAAAAAAAAAAACGAAGTATGAACAACTGGCTCATAATTTTATTATTTTTCTTTATAAAATCATTTAATCAGACTATAAGCTTAATTATTTTACAATAGAAATCTCTTTTCCTTTTTCTTCTATTATTTTTTAGATGGGTTGTGGTACGGTACTCCCGTGAGAACCTACTCGCAAAGGGATCTATCCCCTGGCGGCCATGTGAGATGAAAGACCCATTCCAATAGGCTGTCTCATGTTTCTCAATATCAATTAATTAGCGAAGGAATGAACTAATGGGTTTTTATCATACTAAATGAAAAACAAAAACAAAAAAAAAAAAAAGAATATACTTTCAACAAAAATGATGATATTACCCATGCTAACATCTGGAATGATAAAATAATGATTTACAAACAATGAGGGTATTATTATGCATTTGCTATTATATATGGACATGTGGAGCAGGGCCTGATTAAATGTTTTTTTTTTTTTTCTTTTTCTTTTTTTTTAAGTCGGTCAAACCATCTCTGTGGGCCATTAAGAGGCCCAAAAATGTCTGAAGGCATCTGGGCTGTGAAAGCCCATTTGTCTGCCATAACCCATAAGAACATATTGGCTGCCTTAACCCTAACAATTGGGTTGTTTTAGGATTTTACAATTGTAAAGGTCCTGATGGTATTATTATCATTATTATTCGAGAAATGCCACATGGCCGGAATAAGAGACTGAAATGCAGCCCGATGTCACATGTATAGCATTTCAGAAACTGTTGCTGCCACATTTAAAAAGATGCAGGTCTCATTTTCAAAAACTTGTTGCTGCCAGCTGTACATCGAGCTGAATTTCGGTCTC
The DNA here is from genome assembly GCA_029852735.1 of Persea americana. NCBI lineage: Eukaryota > Viridiplantae > Streptophyta > Magnoliopsida > Laurales > Lauraceae > Persea > Persea americana. The sequence continues at coordinate 76,290,371 of CM056810.1, forward strand.
GATGCAGCATTTCTCTTTATGTTCTTACTGACCCATCCGATACGCTACGTAAGCGCATACGTTTGGAAAGATTGACAAGACACCTAAAATATGCCTAATGCACATCCCGAACGTTGAACGTTGAATTAAAAAAGTACCGCCGGCTTTGGTCCATCCCACCATATTCCTCCAATAGATATCCTCCACGTCACTCGAATTTATGGCATTCTTTTCCAACCATATCAGTAAAGAGCTCTGCTGCTGCACACTGCTTTTGACTCTGTACGCACGCACGTTGTTTCCCTTTTTAAATTCCTAAACTTCCTCGCCTTCCCCTCCCCCACCCCCACCCCCGGCGCCACCTTCTCCCTCTCCCTCTGGGAAAAAAAAAAACAAAAGTGGCGAGATGGGGAGAATGAGGGGGAGACCTTTTCCTCTCGTTCTCCCAAGAGGAAGAAGGTGGCAAGCAGGGAGTGGGGAAGGGTGGCGCGGGCGGCGAATAAGGAAAGGGAGAGGGAGAGGGCGGCACGGGCGGCGGCCTCCGGGGTCCAGTGGAGGGGGGACGGCCAGCCGGTAGGAAAAGGGAGAGAGAGAGGGAGGGGTAGTTTAGGGAAAAAAAAGAGAAGAAAAGGCACGCGTGCAAAGTGAAAAGCAGTGGGCGAAGGTAGCAGCTCTCTTAATTGTGTGCTGAATTTTTATCAAAATGATGGCTTGGCCTTGCATTATCAAACATAAATGGATATGAGTATGTCATTAACGTAACACCAAGTCGCAATGTTCTCTCTCACGAACATAAAGTCTAATCACATGTTTCGAAACTTTAATCAATCAAAGGTCGGTCATGCTGTGCATGGATTGAGGGTTAATTATGACCCATCGTAAGTGTAGCAGCTTGAACATGATGAATGAGCTCCATATTGATAAAAATGGATTTATATAAAAATTTGTCTAACCACCAAATATAATACTAATTGGTAATTAAGTTTCTTTTTCTTTTTGTTTTTTTTTTCAATTGTAACAAACAATTTCATTAAAAGAGGGACGAAATACAAAGCACACCATTACAAAAGAAAAGAAACGGAGAAGGTGCAAGAGAGATGCACTAACTCCAACCTCAATTACAAAATCACACCCACCCAAGGAACTAACTTCTCAATCCCTTGCTTTGCTATCGCATCTACCGTGGGGTTGGCAGATCTAACCTCATGATGGAAAGTAACATTGATGGCAGCTGATAACTTCCTAATTTCATTGAATTGAAATTAAAATTTCCAAGGAAAGCTTTCCAATTAGATACACATGCAATTACATTAGAAGAATCACTTTCAAGAAATAGTGATCCACCATATCTTCTTGAGAAAAGCCTGAGACCTTCTAGAATGGCCAATAGCGAACCCAGGATTTTCATTTGAAGAGTGCGAACTCAAACAGTGAAGTGGGTTTTTGGAACAAACTCGGGATTTTCATGTATTTTGGAGGCGAATGCAGGATTTTTATGTAAATTTTCAAAGCAGAGATAGAATTTTCATTATGGTTATAAAAGCAAGCCAAGGTCTACTGGGTGCGTCCGCCCCCACATGAATGTATGTGGGTCCACCCTTGAGAATAGCCAACAATTCCACTTCATTAGAGTCACACACACCAACATACTTGGAAAACATAAGAAGCATCTGACCGCTACTATTGCAGAGTACTCCTCCAATCCCTGCCAGACCTAGCTTACCTTTTATGGCACCATCGTCATTAAACTTCAAAACCCCATAAGGAGGGGGGCATCAATCTCTCCTTAACAAGGCCGCACCCCATGCAATCTTCCCAATTAGAAAGTATGATGTCCGAAGAAAGGTTGGAGAATTCTTTTCTAACCAAAGCCCCATTTTGCAATCCTAATAGCCACTTCAACAATCAAATATGTTGTTGTTGAAGAAGAGCTCCTAGAGATCCTATCATTTCTTTCCTTCCACGTAGACCAAAAGGTAGCAAAAGCGAACATACTCCAGAAGACTCCGCCCAACCCCTTGAAGCACCCATCCAACCAGCACTCCACTAACTCCGTAATATTCTTTGAGCAGCACCAAGCAAGGCCACATCTCCCAATAAAGTTACTCGAAATGTTGGTCGCCACCTCGCAATGGATAAAAAGATGGTTTATTGACGACGAGTCCTTGCCACACATCACACAAATATCCAAAATATTAAGAGAAGCCAACCCTCTCCTCCTTAGATTGTCGACCATAGAGACTTCATTGGGAGACGAAAATTATAATTTTTTAGAGAAATACAAGACCAATCAAGAACCAATAATCCATACTAATCACATATTAAATCCATGCAACCCATAAATCCTGAACTATACCAATAACCCATATAGCTCACTAGTTTAGCAATTGTTTACGCATACACTACACCAATACCTACAAAAATTGTGTTCATTTAAAATTTTTTTTTTTTTTTGGCAAAACATGGTCATAGACACATGCGACCATTTATTACCACACACATACATTTAAAAAATGCACCAGTCATCCTTTTTAAAAAACAATAAAGATATAGCATATTCAACTACCATCTTATAATATGTGCAATAAACAATTCGATTTTAAGCAATAGACTATTGTATTAATTGTTCTATGCCATAAACAAGTATAAAAAGGCAACAATCCCTTATTTTACAACATCAATAAGAAAGAGAATAAAACCCTTTTATGTATTCTGTTTTTGGGTGACATCAGATTGTTGTCTCATATTTTGAACTAATGGGTCCACATACAAGAGAGTCTTATTCTTTGTCATTGCATAGCCCTTAAAATTTCTGAAATCATTCAAATCATAAAAAAAAAAAAAAATACAGTCATATAAGGCTCCACAGCAATAAAACATTAAAAGCACGCCTATATTCTAAGAATAAAATAAAATAAAAGGCATGAAGTTTACCTTTATGGTGGAAAGGAAGAGGCCACCGTTCCCCAATTGTGGAAATGTCACCGATGTACAAGTGGTCACCAGATGATGAACAGCAGAATAAAGAGGGACATCCAAGTGAGGAGAATGGAGGTTGGTGATAGGGATACATGCCCAAAGCAAAAATGTCATTCCACACTCAAACCTAACACTCCTTGCTAATTTCATTGTGCCTACCAACTTTGGAGACATAGAAGGTACAAAAAAGAAAAGGCAATGTTGTATGACTAAATAGTAAAACCACAAGGGCCTACTTACAACTCTGAAAAACCTTAGAAGGGTATATACAAAAAAAAAATCCAAAAGGTAAAAAAGAAAAAAACTAAAATAAGAATCACATAAGAACCCACATGAGAATCTTGCAAGAATCAAAACTAAAATAAACTTTCATATATCCCCAAATAAGAAAAATAAGAAGGTGGGCTTAGAATAGTCCAACCCTGGCAAGCCCACCAAAATTGCCCCGAGTCCAGCCCTCTGCTTTTTAGGACAAACAAAAGACCTCATTTTGCAAGCTTATTGAAACTTGGGCCGGGTACCCTCAAAGGAGGGCCTAATTGACAGCCCTATGTGGGACGCTCAATACACCCCAATCACAGAGGTAAGGTGGTATGATGAATAAATCCTCACAAGACCCAACTGCCAGCCATCAAAAAATGCCCCACTTTAAGGAAACTTCTGGTGATACTGATGAAATCCTTCTTCCTCGAGGTTATGGAGAAATATGAAGAGACGATACCTCCTTTGGTAAGACCCATCCAGATTGTTGGAGCCACTGGAGGAGGAGGAGGAAGTTGGCGATGGGGGTTTAAAAAAGAGAGCCAAGAAGGACTAAGGCGGCAGTGAATGAAAAACTCACGGCAGCCCGGTGATAAGGGTGGCCCATCTCACACACCTGCCCAGGTATCCATCCCTCAGCGGGTACATAGTTTCACAAAATTTGTACCACTGCCCAACTAGCAGGAAAAAAAAAAAAAAAAAAAGGGGTGGCAGTGAATTGTGTGCATGCATCGACTGTTAAGCGTTGAATTATGAGGTTATGAGGCCGTGCCCGTAAAAGATCACCTCCACCACCACCAGCACAGCCGCCACTAAAGAGCGTCACAAAATTCCTCATGAGTTCTAACTAATAGCTGGAAAAGATGAAGACTCTTGGCCAATACGCCGAACAAGATGCTGCGCGTAAAATTACAATACGTTGAGATGAAAAGCCATCCATTGCATGATTTGTACGCTTTTTATGAGAGGGGTTTTTTAACATACCAAATTCTTGTCACTCATTTAAATTAAAAATTGAAGCAAATATGATCATGTGTAAACAATCATGTGGGCCCGCAATTGCTACTCAGAGTCGGTTCAAGCGTAGCAATTGGTGATCGATGATTACCGGACGATAGTTGAATTTAAAGAATGTGGCAGACCAGCAGCAAAATAAAATGTCCCTTGTCATCATATGAATAAAATCAACTTCAACAGGTATAGATGATGGTAATAATACCAAAACTTTGAGAATTTAATAAATAAAAGAATGGCTACAGCCTCAAAAAAATAATAATAATAATAATGATAAAATATACAAATTCTTTTGAATCCGATCCAGTTTCCTGCTTAAAAGACTGCAAAAGGAAATGCAATAATAATAACAACAACATACCCAGCCTGCCGGATTTGAACCGGCGACCTAAGGATTCAGCTGTCGCCAAAATCCTTTCACTCTCCCAACTGAGCTAAGGCCGGTTAAGCAAGCGTACGCCATGAACACACTAGATTATTCATTCAATTTTGGTAAGAGTTTATGGTTTGGTTTTCAGCATAATTAGTTTGGACGTGAAAATGAAAAACTGCAAAATGTACGATATACATATAATTCGGATATAAAAGAATTAAATAAAAAATAATAATAAGCTCTACATGGAAAGTCCGAAACAAACCACACATTCATTTATTATTAGTATTACTACAACCACCTGATGCTTTAAAATGGGCAACATATCTTGTCCGATACTTTACTTTTTATGTGTAAAATTCATTTCTTTGCAGGGTCCATGAATTGCTCTTGCCGTATTCATGCCATATCTAGCATCAGAGATTATAACTCCAATGATATTAGATGATCAAGAGCCGTGCAGATGCCTCAGCGACCCATTGCTCTAGAAATCTTTCAACTCTTAAAAAAAGGTAACAGTTGTGGCCCTTTATTTATGGTTACTCTTTGTACCTTATATAATCATGAGTTGTACTCATCGGGTGAAATCTTTATCCATAATTTCTTTATCAAAAAGACCTACAAAAGAGGTGTAACCGAAACTCCTACAATCTGCCTCAAATAAAATTCACAATCCGAATTCATTAGTTGTAGTTGGATCTTTGGTATGTGTTTCTGAGATATAAAATTTTCAATTCAAATAAAAATGAGATATTTCAAAGAAAAAAGCCATAAAATAGATCATTATTATTCTTTTCAATTAGTATTTTTAGATCATAATTAATTAATAGTTATCCTGTTTTTAAATCAACTTCGGATATAATTACAAGTAAGTGGACATAAACATTCGTGACTAGAAGTCTTCTAAAATTAATTTGCATTCAGATCTTATTTGTTATATAATGTTTTTGTTAATTGTTTGTATGTCTTTGATGTCTATTATTTTTCCTATTATAAAAGATTTACTTACCTAATTCTTTATGCTTCTAGTAAATCTTTTTTCTATAATATTCTACTGGTAAATTAGTTCTTCAAAATTGAAATAATGTAAAACACATGCTTTTTTCCCAATTATAATACTAAGTCCAGAGTGGTTTAATTTTTTTAAAACACAAAGACTTAGACATGCTAAGAGATATGTACTCATTTTGACTCTCTTTTTTGTATTTTAATAATGTTGACAAGCATCCTATTATTATTTGTACAGGATCTATCCTAATAGACTTTGATGTTGATATTATATTTTAGCATAAAAAACTTGTGTAAATAAAATATATCTACAAGTAAATGGATAAAGACATTAGTGATTCACTGTCATCTAAAATTATCAGCATTAAGATATTATTTCCAAATTATTTTTTTTGTCTATTATTTTAATAGTGTTTACTATTATTTTAAGAATGATAAATAACATATTTTTTATTTGTATTTTTTTGAAAAAAAAATAAAAGTAAAATGTATATAATTTCTCTCGGGTTAAAAGCGGGATTTTTTTTTATTTATTTTTTTTGCTAGTTATCAATGTTGAAAAGAAGACCATCTATAGATGGTTAAACTAAATAAAGATAAAGAAAAAAATGATATGCCTAGGGAAGTTTATGTAACACAACACTATATCATCACATAAGCACAAAAATATTAATGATAATGATTTGCCAAAATTTAGGGATGCAACATTGTGCACAATTGTTAAGCACATGTGCAATTCCGTGTTTTAAACTATAGATTGTCCTATCTTTGAGAGCATAGAGTGCATTAATTTGAACTACAAGCTAGGCATTGGAAGCCATAGGCTTAAGCAACTCCCCAATAATGATAATGATATTATTACTGTCGTTGTTGTTATTATTCTTCTAGTTATTGTTTACTACTAAATGCCTACAATGGTCAGCGGCAAGTGCAGTCCAATAATATATGATGTATGTTTCCGGCACCACATGCGAGTACACCGGACTGGACGCTAAAATCATTCTAGTAAGTCCACAATACAACATAATGTAACTCTTCATTCCTGACCCGGCATGTTTAAACCTTTGCACTGGATCCCGACAGGAAGGCATTGGACAGCCAGCCCGTCCTGCTTGTTAATATTTTACAGAAGAAAAACCTGCCCACAATGAGGGCAGTGTCGGGCTCCGCTTCGATGGTATATCCAATTTTCCCACCGGGCATGCAGCATCATGGAATGGTGAGGGCCATTTTTCATGGTGGATTAATCGCAGATCAACCATGAGATCCACAATCTAAACCATTTGACTAACTACTGTAAGAGAGAATGCAAACAATATTCGGCATTGGAAGGGTGAAGCGGCCAACAATTTCATCTGATGAATGAATCTTGCAGAGTCTCCAGGTGTTCCATGGATGGAAGCCCCACCAATGAAATGTCTAGAACTGAACCACTCATGTCACATGCCCACCCAGTGTTCAAATCCCAGTGCAATGGCCCAAATCACTCCATCAGGACACTACTTGCCATAATATAGAATTCTCTCTAGCACACATTGCGTGGGTTCCATTGTGGTAAAAGGATAGTAGAAAGGTAAAAATAGCTGAAAGTAACGGGTTTTTGTCCGTGTATTTGTCATTCCTGGTGGGCGGGGTAAAAACGTTACAAAGAGCACTCGTGAGACCTATTAAGAGAGACTTTATTCCATCATATGACGGGAAGTGGGTGGTCATTTGGTTTTTCCTTTAAGGCCATCTATAGTTAAATAAGGTAAATGGATTTGTGAAATGAGCAGATCAGAGTCAATACATACCGTGCAACACCCACAGCCTCCAAAAAAAATTGCTACTTCTGACGGCCATCTCCTGCAGGCAGAGAAAGCTATGCCATAAGCTTGATTTCCATAATATTAACACCTAATGTTTTAACAAAAATGAATTGGCTATTCAGACCAAATCACATCACTGTAATTGGATAACTGATTCATCCATTTTAACAAAATATCGATGAATGAGAAATTGGACTGGAATTCAATCTGCAAAATTCATCATAGGTATGGATAGTCTCCCACCAAAAATAAGATATCCATGGGCTGTTTCCAACCAGCTCACAATCGTTTGCTGCACATTAATTCTCACAATGTTTTACAAAAAGAAAGGTTCGGATTGTCATCTAACTAAGAAGTACAAAAAAAAAGGTGGGATTGTCATCTTGCAGTAATAAACACACAGATGCAATAGCAGAGAAATGTGCAACCTTTCTTTTTTTTTTAATCCACCAAAATTACTAATAGCCAAAGAGCACTTAAATAGATCATCATAACAATACACCAATGAGCACTGTTTCTTCTTAATTAATCGCAACCACAAGGTTGTTCCTGCAATTTTGTCGCTTATTATTAATATTCTTTGTTTTTTTAATGATCTATCAAATGAAGGCTCTCCCCTTGCTGGCAGGGTGACAAACATCTGGCCGACTAATAAGCACAAGACATTAATTGAAAATTCTGCTTAGTTGTGATCATGACATAAAATTTTATTAATCTCTTTAAGAAAGCTATAACTATACCATTGTAAGTTATACACATTTGACTAAAACCATTTTGACAGCGCATGCTCAGTGAGAGCTAACAGCTTTTGTTACAACAAATGGGCCATTATAAAAATAGACAGCCCATGAATTTGAAGTGTATAATGTCGTGTATCAAAAATAAGAAAAAGATGAATAACAAACCCCCTCCCCCTTTTTCTTAAATTAAATAAATAAAGGTATTAAGTACTCTGTACAGAGATTTGAATTATCAATAACCCACACCTACACGTTGAAACAACAAAGGCCTTTACTGCTCAACATGTGTACTCGGAAGGCACTCAACTGCAGTCAGATTTCGAGATGCAAGTGGAAGTGGAAGTCACCCATCAACCAGCCATCCCATCGACATGACTCTAAACCTGAAACAACATCACAGATCCACATCAATGACTGAGAGATTTGCTTAACATGAAAAGCTAATAGATCATTGTCGAATCATTTAAAGGGTTCATGTGAAGTAAATCACTGAGAAGTGAGACGCTGAGATAATTGACAAACCATTTAGAGCCATGGTTCAACGCACAGGCCAATGTTGGCCAATAGTCATCAGGCAATAGACAGGCTTGCAATAATCAGCAAGTTTTTATCAGTCATAACTGTGGATGCAGCCAGTAATTTGGTTTTTTCATCTATTTTGCAGCTTTCTATATGATTTTGGTATCAGATTTTTTGTACCTTTCTAAAATAATTGTGGTAAGTAAATATATTCAATTGTCAACTTTTAATACACCTATCTACGTGATTTAACACTCGGTCTACTTTAGATACCATACCTACAAGACACGATACTGGCGTCCAACTATTACTTCATTTGTTGGCCATCTCTCACACTCACATAACCTCATGGTTGTGACAACAGGCATCTTCCAACTATGCTACAGACCTAACTTCTAAAGAAATAAAATTGTGTATAACAATCTTAATATGAAATATGAAATGTCACTTTATGGATAGGGTACCAGCATTCATATCGTAGCGCTTTCAGAGAAAAAAAAAAGACAAACAAAGCCGTATCCCTACTCCTTGTATGGCAGTATCTGCATTTTATTTGTTATCTAGGGGGTCAAATTTCTTGATTCTTGCATGGGTTTAAACTTTTAAAAGAACATAGATCAAGTAATTAATGATTTTGACATGACTTGAGCCTACAACCTTTGATTGTGAAACCAACACTTCAGTCAATCTACGTGATCATTAACATTAATTATTACATGTATTTGAATGAAGCCAATAATCTATATGTACTATTTCAGCCAGCAGATTGAATGAAATAAACGAACCTTAATAGTTTCAACAGTCACTTCGATATAAAACCAAATCTCAATACAGAAGTTGCGTGACAGTTAAGAAAATACCTAAATATTACTTGAGAAGAAGAATGCAAATAACCATCAAAATCTAACATTTCTAATATCTCAAGTTTGTCAGGATTTTTTTTTTAATTTCTATTTGGCCGAGCTCTGATGATCGATACGTATCAACCAACAGGATCATAATCTAGACATGCCAAAATGCAATCCTAGGACCAAATGCATCATTTGTGCCTAGGTAACACCTTGGGTGGTGGCAGTCCATGCACCCCTCAACTTAAAAGAGACCTTTATATGGGATTCTTGACTGTGGGGGTGGGGGTTGCTTAGAGAGACACCCCAGATAAGCCCTCCATTTTCTCCCTAGTTTCGCCTTCCCTTAATATTCCTACCCCTGCTGTCTGCAACAGCTGTTCCTACTGTGGCTGCTATTCCTGGATCCTGCCGCCCTGGCTTTGCCCTAATCTGTTTATAATTTTTCCTTTTGTTCTTTGTTTTGCACTAACCTTAACCAAAAAGTTAAGGATGCCCCTAGCATTGAATGGAATTATGAAACTACCAAATGGTTGAATGAATCTATGAATCTTCTCATTGGACTTTATGATTCACATAAAACACAACAGTCCGTTCATCTGATGGTTTCAAACATTTATTTGGTTTTCCATCACAGTCCAGACTTGGAATAAGGGGAATTTGGTCTCCTCCACTAGGCATCAAACTGGTGGGTCCCACATGGTGCAGCATCTACTGTGCACAGTTCCCATGGGAACTGTGCGCAGGAGAATATTCTCCGGAATAAAGATGATATGGCAATTTAGTTTAGGACTGCTACTTGAAACATGAGATCATAATAATCATGAATTAGTAATATAGTTGAGTTCTCAAAAATGCTGATGTATTGTTGTTTTACATTTGAATGTTTCAAGTAGTGCAAGCAATTACTGTGGAGTGTACATATTAGTTTTTATTAATTGTTTAAACTATACTTTATTTACTTAAATTTGCAACAAGCTGAATTAGAGACATCCATGCCTAAAGGCTAACAAGAAGCACCACAAGCTCCAACTGGCCTTGGAACCTTGACTGTGCCTTGAGCATTGACAACCTTGATATCTAGGCATCATGGCTCAACAACTTAAGACTTCCAATATGTTTCTTTTTTTTAAAGAAAAATAAAATATAAAATTCAAACAACAATCCAAGTTACTGATAGGAAACTCAGAAGATCAAAAGTAGCGCAAAAAAAATTAGTTTGAAGAAAAGTTTCCATATGTATGCTTCTCAACAAAAGCTAGAAGAGAAACTGAAAACATTCAAGGACTCTATCATATGAAAATTCATCTAGAATAAATCAATGAGTTAGTACGGTACATACAAAAGGATGAATAAAGCTTTCTCAAAGTGTTCCACGGAAGCTCAGCTTGTGTCTCTATTTAATAGTTACAACACTCCAGCGAGCAGGAAAATGCAATGAAGCTCTGCTAAACACAAGCAGATTCCAGATGTCCAACAAAACAAGGACCCCAAAAATTCAGGCAGACCAACGGACCAAAGAGGCGAGTTTAGCATGGCCATAAGAAATTTTTTTGTTTTTTTTTGCAGTAACCTGAATTTAGAGACAGAAAGAAACCGATTAAGATAACTATCTATATATACACTACCACAATTCTGATAACAATAACCTAATACAAATAAATTTTAGAACTTTTGAATGTTTGAGTACAAGAATAATTCAGTCAGAAGTGAGAAGCATTTTCTTAGACGATGTTATCATTTTTTCTCATATTTAAGATTTCATGCCACAAAAATTTTTTATATGTAATTTTCCATCTGGTACAAGCTCAATAGAACAAGAAGCGCAAATTGACAATCAAACAAACAATGTGGGCCCGGCACATGTTGGTAAGCAACAGTCCCTTGAGCACAAAGGATAAGCTTTCTATAAGCTAGGGTTTTCAGGAAAAATGAAAAAGAAAGAGACTGGAGAGAGATCGAAGGAATCCTTCAAACGATCTTCCCCATTATTTTTACTAAGTTTTCAAAACCTTTCATTGTCCAAATGAAAATACGAGTACAAGCCTGTCCTAATATTAATAGACCCCTATTGTCCCTTATGACATAACAAAATTGGGACCATTACATTAGATTCCCATCAGATTTCCCAATAATTTCCACATCTTAGTGGGGATTGTTTATGCATTCCCTCATCATATTGGCACTTTAATCTTCTAATCCCTTGAAACAATGGGAGGAAAAGCTACTTGAAAAAAAAAAAAAAAAAAAAAAAACAGCCAAGTTTTTTTTTATCAAATAATTTTAAAGTCAATTTATCGAGCAGAGTAATTTCCTTAGAATTGATGCAAACCTGAGGAGATTTTTACAGAAAAAAAATAAAAAAAAAATTTAAAGGAACTACTTCTGCAAACCAGCGAGCAAACAGGGACATGAAACTGGATTTAAAATTAGATGCATTCCAGTAAGTAGACTTCAATTTGTTTTATCTGTCCAGAGTAGTTATAATCCAGAGGAAACATAAAGTAGAATCAATGATTCTAGTCCAAGGTTGGATGACTGTATTTGATCTCAACAACACCGTAATCCTGTTGATTATGGAGGGGCAAGAGGATATTAAGCCATTGACTTGAACAATACATAAAAATCTCAAGGGGGCAACAGTATGTTCCAAATTCTAACTCAAGTTATTATATAGAATTCAATACATCAAGTAATGATTTGAACAATGTGCACACACAAAATAGTCCAAAGAGAATGGAAATAGACCTTGGTATTTCAAATATCATACTATAATGCTTTTATTCTAAAAAATATACATATCATATTATAATGCTATGAATGTGGTGTTTGCAGCAGCTAAAACCTTGATTTAATGTGTGTGGTTTCACCACTGTACCATCCAACTTGCTCATATCATATGCCTTTGGATAATGGCGCCACACCAAGTTCCACTCCAACCAAAGTAATATGCACCACTGAATTGATTGAACAAAACATGTAGTTTTGTTCTACAAATTATCAATCTAACAGCATACAGAACTTCAATTGCAGGGAAATTTTAGTAAGTTCATAGTCTCTGGATCTAAAGCTAGATGATTAGATGCCATCAATGCTGCAGTACCAGCACACTCATTTCTCCTCTACATATGCTCTTGACAACATAATGGTAGCAGCTAAATAAATAAAAATGTACATAGCTACAGTTATTATCTCATAATCCATATTTGGGTTGTGACAATTTTACAGTGGCTGTCAAAATTCTACACTGAATTCATATATTTTAAATGAAGATTCTAAAGGAAACATAAGAACAAGAAATGATACTTCATTAGCAGGACATACCCTTTACCGCAAAATTAGGGTAGTAGAAGCAAATAGTTGTCAAGTTTGTTTCGGACCCAGTTTCGGTCCGACTCCAAACTAAAACATTTCGCATAATTTCGCACTCCATCTTTCCAATTCAGAATTCCATTTCGGAAAATATAAAAGAAAATTGTAATCTATATAATCATTGTACTAAGCATTACAAATATAAATTCCAAAAGATATTATCTTCTACTATTTTCATCAAATATATCCCCCTTAAATACCACAACATAAAATGGAAAGTCAGTACTACCGTACTGGTTATTTGAGGGTGACCTTAATAATTAACAAATTATGTAGGAAATGATGAATGTTATTGGTGCTTTGATTTTATTAAGTGGGCCTTGATAATTAAGAAATCATGGGAGTACTCAAATTACATAACTCATCAAAAATAAGTGGGCCTCACTTCCATAACTCATCACGATATAAACAAATCATTACGATCCCTTTATTTAAAAGAATCTTGACACTTTAGCAACCAGAAAATCAAAAGAACCTGTCACAACTCACGACCCCTTGAATAAAAAAGCCTGTCACAACCCTTGCCCTTGCATAAATGAGAAAAAGAAAAAAAAAGGTGACAAAGAAGAAGAAATGGAAGAAGACGCTGCAATCACAAAGAGATTTGAGCCACCTGGAACTCCAGCGAGAGATTGGCAAGGGAAACTGGCTTTGGCAGTATCAAGGAGGTTCGGCGAGGGAGGAACTACATCGAAAAGATCTTGACGAGGGCAGGGTTTTGAGCTCATGCTTTGTCACGGGAAGATTCTCAAAATAAAGCAAGGGAAGATTTCGTGGCTGATAATTACATTTTGGAGTTGAATTTGTTGATCGATTGAAAGTTTAAGGTTGCATGCTGCAGTGAAAGAAGAAAAGAGGGATTTCTGCCAAAACTCACTCATCTAAGAAAAGGTACGTGAAATGAGTGTCTTGCCCATTGGAATCATTCTTTATCTTCAAAATCCCTTCTATTTTTCATTTTTTAATGTTCAAACTCTCAATTTGGTTTCAAGACTGATGAATGTTTGCAAGGTACTTTGGTGTATGTTGTTTGCAGTTTGCAGATGAGATAATATTGGTGGATGAATCGAGAGATGGCGTAAATGCAAAACAAGAGAGATGGCATAAATGTGAAACTTGAGAGATGGTTAGAAGCCTTAGAATCCAATAGCTCTAATGTAAATTATCCAAAGTCCAAATATATGGATTACAACTTTAGTAGGCATATACAAAGAAATGAAACTACTTCGAGAATTGAAGCTTTTTTAAGAGATACCACAAAGAGATTCATTTTGATACCTTTACTTGATAATTAATAAGGATGGAGAGATTAGGAAGATGTCAAAATTGGGGAAAAGCGGATGGTTGAAGTGGATACTTGCTTCTAGAGTGCTTTGTAATTGGTGCATTACAACAAGATCGAAAGGAAATTTTACAAAACAGCAATCAAACCAAATATAACCCCATTAAGTAGAATGTTGGCCAATTAAAAACCAATACATGCACAAAATGTGCAGCAAAGATGAGGTAGCATCAATATCTGATAAAGTAAGAGAGAAACTCATTTAATATGGTTTGGACATGTTCAATGCAAGTCAGCAACAAAGCTTGTGAGGAAAAAAATTCTTTGCAGGTTGACGGCGCACCAAGGGGAAAGGGTACGCCAAAAAGGATATGGATGAAACTAATAACAATGGATATGAAGAAGTAGAACATATCTGAGGATTTGGCCCAAGATAGATCAGAATTGAGAAACACAATCATGAAGCTGACCCAAACATAGTGGGGACAAGGCTTTTTTTTATGAAGAAGATGTATATAGCTATAGTACACAATAGATGGAATCAATATGCCAGGGACAGCCATGGTAAACTTTTACTCCTGGCAAAACTGAAAGTGCTTATAAGAACACAATACTATTACAAAAGTTTAGAGAACAATAGAACAAAAAACCATTTACATGATCGTTGTCAACACTTCCAATAGATTATGAATTTATTGCATAGCTCAATATTAGTATTCAGTAAAAAGCAAAGGTAGCACAATGATTTAAAAAGATTGACCCTCTACCACATTTCAAACAGCTTGATATTGACCTGAAGAAAAGATGTGCAATGACCCCTTAAGTAATTGTGTGATGTCTTGTAGTCCATGAAGCAAGGACCTCAGAGAATGACCTGAAAAGTATTTGATTGACGAAATAATGAACACCAAATCTCAAGAAAAAATATAAATATCCACAAAAATAATGAAGCTGAGCTAAAGGCTATGGCGCATGTGCAAACCCAAACCCAATCCTTCGACCCCCCCCCCCCCCCTTTCTCTCTCTCTCTCTCTACCTATAACCCACTAGTGTGCACAAGACCTAACCATCCGATCGAGTGATACTGTTCTACGGGTCTCAAAAGATGTTTAAATCTTTGCCATTCAATAAAGTCAGAAAGGGTGCCAAATTTTGCACAATCAATGGAAGAACCTACACAACAAAAAGGATAAGAGCCAAATTTAGGCCAGTGCTAATTCACAGGCTGGAAGGGGTTTAATGAGAGACCCACAAGCTGGACATTAGTACCTTAGGAAGCCTTTCCTGAAATTTAGGCATAGGACCTGATCTCTTACGGGACAGCCTGTGGGGCCCACCTGACTGACTGGAAAAACAGCATAAGTAGGAGGATGCAAAGGCAGCATCATGAATCTAGGATGCTAAAAAAATTAGTGCTATCTTATAATCCTAACACTTGACAAAGACCTCAAAGTTTAAATTATAAATCTTTTTAAATAATATTCAACAGTTAATACAGATCAGGTGTGCATCTAAAGAGAGTAATTCTGATCATGAAAGGATACTCACCTCAGCTATCAACTGTGAGCACTTCCTAATTCATTGATCCGCGACATCTGAGGAAAAATAGGAGAGAGATATAAGTCCAAAAGGTAACAACTACATGCACACATCTGACAAAGAATAGGAAAGAATTAATTACACGTACCCTCTTGACAGAATTAACAAAATTTCACTATAACAATTGCAAATATTGTCCACTTCAAAATACAGAACGGACTGTACAGTGTTGAAGAGGGAGGGAGCAATAGAAAGTGTATGATGGATGCCTATCTGCCAGTGTTGCCCTCAAATATGGGTAGGGCCTTCTCTGAAAGGGTAAGATTTACTGTCAAATTGGGAAAGGAGTCCAGTTTTGAGATGACTTGGATGGGGAAGTTCACTGTCATATCAGAATCCATTACTAGGATGAACAAAAAGGTGGATGTTTTGGCAAGAGAGTAATGGAGAACTTGTTCATATTTTTATCACTCAATAGTGAAAATGTATCGATTTGGGAAAATTATGAGAATTGTTTTGGTTTTCCAATTTCGAGAGGGATGGCTTTTGGATCATTAATTAAAAACTGTTTCTTACCAGAAAAAAAAAATGCAATTACAGGCTACAAGCCTACAACGGACCTATTTCCCTGTTTTGAACCAAAATACTATGGTAGGTACCATTCAAAACAAAGAAAAAAAAAAAGCTATGACAGGCCCAATGGAGATGGACCCTGTATTAACAATGTATGGAGTGCTGGAGAAAATTCCAATGTGAGAAACTCAATGAGTTCTGCCTTAAGTCTTAACATGTATGTTCTTTTCAAATGATCTATTGTACAACTAACTTTTTTGCTGAAATTAAGGGCCTGTTTGGATAGGCAAAAAATAAAGTAGAGTGAAGTTAAATGGGCTCTAACAGTCTAAAATTTCAACTCTACCCCATTTGGATGTGTCTGGCCCGACAGATGAAGTAATGTTGTGAGCCACATGTACTCCACTTCACTTCAACTTTAAATACTTCTATTTTCTTGAGTAAAAGTGGATTCTACTCCGAACCTTAACTTCAAAATAAGCATCCAAATGGAGTGAAGTGAAGTACTCTACTTTGACCTCAACCTACTTCTCTTCACTTCACTTCACATGTGAAATCCACTTCATTTTATTCCACTCCTCATTTATCCAAACAGGCCCTAAGTGATAAATAATATTCTGGCTGGAGACAAAAAATTGCACACATATAACCAGCATCCTTTTGTGAGAGATGAGAGACATTTCCACTATTGTTTAATGTCAAAAGAACATCAAAGAGTTTTCCTACTATATCTCAATAAGCTCATCAGATCAGATATCTGGCTTATATATGACATTCATAATTCATAGAGGTGCCCAGAGTGTAGAGTGGTGAACAAGCCATTTATAAGAGTAAGCCCATTCGGAATTCATTTATCGACTTAGTGACTTAGTGCCAAGTAAGCAGTTACATTACAACAAGATCACCAGTCAAATAAACATAATACAAAAGATTTTAAAATAAAGCAAAAGCTGAGTGTAGCCTATAGGTTAGTAAAGTCTACCTCTTAGAACCGCAATTGCAGGGAATCTTTTTCTCTTCAAGTGGAAATTTGTAATTGTATGTGATTTCTTCACCAGCCGGGATCTGTCTCTTGGCATAAATGAAGATCTTTTTCTGCCCATCAACGGTGATTACTTTTGTATAGCAGTTAGGCTGGAGAACAATAAAACCAAAAAAAAAAACGTGTGAGAGCCTCACCTTCAACAAATTCACTATCTAAACTACCTCACATGATTCCTTCCTTTCTTCCTTTTACTTTTCAATGAAACCTCCTTTTTTTGGCTATACAAAGGACTTGAACTCACGCACTCTCAAACATGCCCATGTCCCCCACCAGCTAAGCTACATCCAGGGACTTTGAATGATAGCTTTTCTTAATGGAAAGAATAATAGTATAGGACAGATATACTGTAAATCAGCAACTACCTCACACGAATGGTTTATAAATCTTGCAATTCCACCACGCTTGGTAGCATCAACCTACAAATAATATAGCCAAGATAAAAGTTATATTCCTATACCCACCCAAATTCACATACAAACACTATCTTTAGGGCTTTTTAGTGTTTTACACAAAAAACCCATAGGCGGATGAAACACAACCTACTCGCCGATATTAAAAAATATAGTAAGATTGTTTTAACATTCATCACATTTGGCTTTGACACCATGGACAATGCAAATATGAAAAAGCCGACATGCGAAAATTTTCAGGGATGGCTCCTTATGATTTACATATAAATATAAGCCATTTGGATAATAATACCCATAACCAATGAGGTTGTCCACGTAGTCTTCATAGGTCATATCTCAAAATTGTAGATGCCAAATATTCTCCATATCAAGGAGCACCCATGCCAGCCTAATATTGAGCGATCTCCAGTCTCCACACACACACACACAAATGAATGAAAGCAAAAGTGGGAAATAATTTTGCTTACCACATAACCATCATCCAGTCTAAAAAGATAACTGCTGCCGATACCCATCTTTTCATACTGGCGCTCACGTATATCTGAGATCTATAAAAGTAACCAATCGAGAATTTTATTAGCTAAACAGCAAAATGAGAAAAGCAGACTGTAAAAGGAAACAAAAGGAAACACAGAAACACTCATGAACAAAGACAAGCTTTTTCCTATCAGTAACAGTACTGATTAATTAAAAGGATAGACTCTTTGAATAGGATACATATATGGACAAGATAAATCAATCAAGAAAAATAGTAGAAAAAAGAAAAATTCAAAAACTACTTCATAGACCCACTACATAGATTATTTCTATAGACACCTTGTTTAGCTATACATCATTCTCCTCACTGGCATCCCTTCAAGCAGAAAAAAGATAAAATAAAACACTTCACAGAAAAACAAATAATTAGACATATACAACTTACCCGAGGGCGAATCAATTCACCAACATATTCTATGACAAAATCCTCAGCCTCAATTGGTTCAAGGGCAACAATACCCCAAGCATGTATCTTGCTTCTTTGGAAACGTAAGCGCTTGTTCCTTGCCTGAAACAAGACCATGTAATATTTTGAACTGATAATTCAGAAGGCAAGAAAGTAGAAACCAAAGAAATAGAATCATGCTCGTGTTACCTTCAGCTGAGTGGATTTGAGAAGTTCAGCACCTTCTGCAGCCGCAAGAAGGTTTCGTAACTTAACCCTGTTCGTTCTAGCAGAATGGCCCTTCACATTTGAACTCTGAGATGAATTGAACTCTGAACCTAAATATTGAGTGTGAACAAAGTGAGCTCCTCTCGCACGAGCTCTGTCAGCAGGAAATGCATTGCGTGACCATCTAAGCCATTCCCAGCCATCAATTGAAGTTCGAGCACACCCATCTGATCGGGGACAAGGACATGCAATTTTGGGCTTGGCAGGTTTAACCTTCCGTGTTGCTAGTTGTTTACACGTTTCTTTCTTGGAAACACTAGGATGTGACAATTTCGAAGCTTTTCTGGAAATTGTCGATGGTGTGCTATCCACACCATCCTTCCTTTTCAGATGAAGTACCCTTTTGGCTGTAAATATGAAGGAAAACAGGTAACCAAACCGTAGACATGATTAGTGGAGGGACATATCAAAGCAAAAACCCAAAACAATAAGTATTAGAAGAAGAATGAATGCCTTGAACACTCCTAGAAAAAAAAAAAAAAGCGATTGAAATAACCAACACACACAGCAAGAAACTAGCACTTACAGTATGGAACTTTGTCAGAACAATACCCAACATTCTTCGCTTTCAGTGATCTCGGATCACAGCCACTGCTATCAACAACCTTGTCAATTACCACAGAATCCTGGCCTGAAACACAAGCCGCTTCTACACTGAATTTTAAATCGTCTGTTGAGAGATTTGAGCCTTCCTTACAACCTGCATACACATGATTCATGATAATGCAAAATCAAAATCTTTAAAAACGGGATCCAAATCTTACATGATGTTAACAAAATCCTACTTTGATTTTCAGAATTGCTCTTCCGCGATATGCTTTTACTTATTTTCTTTGTTGATGCACGATCATTGCGTAACCTACTCTGACTGATGCCAGGCAAGGCTGCTCTGTTCGCAGTTTCTGCTTTGACTTTGACTTTATCACTATCTGAAACATGTAGGCTAACACTTTCAACTTCAGCTAACTTGGACATAATTCCAGATGTGTCTTTATCTCCTAATCTGCCCATGGGTCGCTTCAACACCCTATCAGCTTCAGGAGCTGTACACTGTGACACAGACCCCACTTTCTTTCTTGATAACTTTTTCTTGCGGAAATATGTATATTTACCCGTTGCTAAAGAAGACGAAGATGGCACTGGATTGTGGCCCTGCTTTGAACTGTCTCCAAGTATTTTCAGTACACCAGAAGAGTCATTGTTTTCACCTTTGCCAGTGCGAAATAATTGTTCCTGGCATAAAAAAAAATATTGCCAATAAAAAAAAACTTCAGCAATGAGAGCATAGTCATATATATAAACAATCTGACAGAGCCCATAGCAGAGCTCAAAGGTGCTAAGTGTTGCAACCACAAGGTTGCATCCTCAAGTCATTTACCAAACAAAAAAATATAAAACAGTTTAGCTCAATTTTTCTATTGCCTAACTACTGCCTAGGATAACAAAGATGAGGGAGAAACTCCACCCACCCCCACGACACTGTACCAATTGGGAGCCATAAAAGCGAGTGCACCATCATTCATAAAAATAAAAATAAAAAAAAAATTCTTTTTTTGGTTATTGAAGGGTATTCAATCTCTCTAGACAGCAATGCATGCCGCACATATAAAAACATAGAAACACATCAATGTACAATGGGAACAATTTTGAACATGAGACCATTTTCAAGGGGCAACCTAGGTGCTACAGCCTACTCAATGGTACAGGAGGTTGAGCAGTGCATACATGTGGAATAGCCGCAGACCAAAAATTAATCCAATCAAATAATATCAGCCCAGTTAAGTGTCAAAACAACCAAGGTGAAAGTACGAGAAAGGAAACGAGGGAATCGCACGACCATATGGGCAGGTCAAGGCAGATCTCTACTACTGGTGCCCACTTTCAAAGATCTGAACTGATCAGCAGTAGCCAGCCCATGTTTGCTAATATGAAGTTATAAACCCAAGTTTACATCAATCACCACTATTAAATCGGAACGGATTTTTAAAAACCCATGTGCTATTTGACTAAATTCCTATAGCTAATCGCATTTAATGAATCTACATTATTTTTCATGCAATGGAAACCACCAAGCACAAATCCAACCCATCCTCCACAAACTTGTACGCATCTCAAATTTCACATAACTAGACATAAGATTGGATGTTTTTATAAAAATAAATGGAAAAAAAAAAAAACATATTTTTACCAAGATCAATACTTCCCTGATTCAGCTGAAACGCTGGTGTGTCATCCTCCACGAACTTGTGTGCATATCAAATATCACATAACTAGACATAAGATTGGATGTTTTTATAAAAACAAATGGAAAAAAAAAAAGCATATTTTAATCAAGATCAATACTTCCCTGATGCAGCTGAAACGTGGGTGTGTAATAGTAATATTTTGAAATGCTTTATTTCTTGTGGCTATAATCACAAATTTCAATCCACAAATGAATGGATCAACATATACCCAAGCAATCATCAACAGGCAAACACCACAGTCAAAGTTGGATGTCATTGAAAGGTGTTGAATACAAGTCTATGCTCTTTCAACTATTTGTCACAGCTATATATATAAATATATATATATATATCGATACACCCCTTTTTTTCACCAACAGATCATGGATCCTTCTAAACTTTCCATTATTGAAGCACATCTATACAGGCCCACAAGAGGTTGTTAGCCATATGCAAAACGAGTTAGTGCGAGAAGATTATCATGAGTGCATATGGCAATTCTTGAATTGAACAAAAAAATTAAAATAAAATCTTTCGAGGGAACCATGCTAGAATGAGGAGCTGTATATTGAAACACACAAAAACAACAAACTTTTTAATGAACCGTGCTTTAAAAAAAATTAAAAAGGAGAACCACAGTGGGATCTTTTGGTGGGCTTACACCAACATAGGCCACAGTGGTGGTGGATAGGTCTACTTGTGGATTAAGAGCAGCCAAAGAATCAGCACCATCAAAAATTTGAGACCATCAATTTATGGGTGCAAAGTCTATTCACTGTTGGATAACATTTTCTAGTGATAAATCCAACATATACGAATGAGATGGGTGCCAGATTGAGACATGATAATTCATGGGGATAAGAACATGAAAGAAGGAATAATAAAAGGCAGGCCACAATATAAGTTTCTTATGGTTCCATTCCATTCAAAAAAAAAAAGTTCACGCAACATGCTGATGAAAGTGAATGCATGATGGAATAAGCAAAAAATCATACTCCATATATATTATTAGGCCAGTGCCTCTCATCAGAGGCTTCAGCTGCATCAAATTGATAGTTCTTCCTCAAAACACTCCGCGACAGGAAACAATCAGAAGCAACGTCGAGAAGAGAAGGTCCCCACTCCTTGAGCACATCATCATGCAACTTTTGTCGAAATAGAGCCAACGCAACATATTCACCAACCTTTTGAGTACATTCATCATAATTTGATGGTCGGAATTTGACTTGTTGAAGTAGATCAACAGACACAGAACCCTCCTCAAGTCCAGGGGGTGGTGGCTCATCAAACTCGTCGTAGCAAGCCTCATCCATTGCGGGTAAACCAAGTCTTTCAAAGGCACTTGCAATACATGTTGAAAACGAACTCTTTTCACAAGCAGTAAAAGGCAGGATAGATTTTGATGAGGAAATTGATGCTAGGGCACCAGAAGATGTAACATTCTCCATAACAAGAGAACCACTACCATTTTTAAGAGGAGATGGAGAGGTAGACAAGGAAGAGTTCTTGTCAGCATCAATAGCATCCTGCAATTAGAGGTGCTGTTTATTTTATTTTATTTTTAAAAAAGAGCAATTGATTAAGCCAACTAAGAACACGTGCAATATGGTCTCGTTGTAATACAATAATCAAAAGAAGACAAGTACTATAAAAACAAACATAAGCATCCATAAATAGAACACAAATCTTAAATAGGTTACCTCAACCATTTCATCCTCCATTTCAGAATTAAACAGCTTTGATACTTCCATCATTATGACCTCTTCAAAGTAATCGAACAAAGATAAATTTGCTGACAAATAGAGTGCACTTTCTACACTCTCCAGAATATCTTGCATGTCAGCCGAAATTTTATTCGAGGAGGAAGGTCCGGTCCATTTTGGTGAAGGAGCAGATGCAAAAGAAAATGACCCAGCTTCTGAAGGTGATTTGGTGTGAATGTTGGTCGGTCCGAATCCAGGAGGGCATTCCATCTCACAAGAACTTGGCTGCTGGTTGTGATGCACCTAAAAACCATTGAAATATCTCATTAAATAGTTGTGTAACAGTAAGATTTTTTTTCACTGAAAGGCTAACAGTGCTAATGAGAATTTCAACCCCTGTGCAGAACATACATGGTCAGAACTCATCTCCTCAGCAGTGTACAGTGGATCTTTCCCCAGTATATTCTGTTTTAAAGAATCAACAGTAACTGGCAAAATAGAATGGCTAGACCAACGATTTCTTTTGCGCCAAGCACAGGTATAGTCAGCTATAGGATCGTAAAAGACAGCATTCCACATAACTTGCATACATGCATTAAATAATGTTTTGTGGGCTATCGATAATATCCCTACAAAATTTTCTAGACTAACAGCAGACTTCATACACGATGAAGACTCCATGCGAGTTCCATTAATAGAAATTGGTTGGTCAGAAGCATGAAACGTAAAGACAGCCACATTCTTAGAATCAGCATGATTTGTCATCTTCTTGATGCGCTGAGGTTGATTTGTCATCTTTTTGAAGCGCTGAGGTTTTGTACAAGAAGAATTTGCACATGATAGAGACTCCATGGAAGTTTCATGCATAGAAACTGGTTGGTCAAAAGCATGAATGGTCACAGCAATTGCATTATCGGAAGCAGCATACTTTTTCTTCTTCTTGACAAGCTCAACCTGAATTACAAAGCAAATAATAGAAGTCATCTAAATGGTCTCTGCTTGGTTATGGAATCACTACTCTTAGGTTTCTTCAACACATTACCCTTTTGTCAACCAAAGAGCAACTCTTGACAGCTTGACTGACTGGCTCAGGCTTGAGATGCCTCTGAGCTCTCTTCAAGGAAACAAATTCAGGTATGATGCTACTAAATATCTCATCCAGCAGCACCCGCCGAGCAGCTTTCATGATACCCGAGTGCAGTTGAACACAAACTTCATCTGATATGCCAGCTATGAAACTGAGAAGAGAATTGCTATCATTGCATTTATTCTCCATTTCAGCAGAAACACTCCATTCATCAGTGCTCCAACCATTGATTATGGAAACTAGAGTAAAGGGTCCAATCCTGTTATCCACATGATATATCTACAAGGAAACCAATGAAACAAATCAAGTAAGAAGCCAAGACCAAGAATTAACAAAGAAATAAGTGCATCTAAAAGGTACCATAACAAACTAACATTAAGCTGGATTAATAATCTATTCTAAAGCACCATTAAAAAAAAATAATCTATGCTAATGCAAAACAGAAGAGATATCAATGCCACCTCTCATTCCACAGAACTTTATCATATGCTAAATTGATCGAATATTATCAGAAATGCATTTGGCCCCCCAATGGACCCAATGGAAGAGATAAATGCTCTTGCTTCGACCTTATTAGAGCCCATATGAAACAAGGGTCATAAAAAGTGTTGTCTTTACCATGCACCACATATCACCCACCCCATTGGGATCAAGTTTACAAAGGAACTCTTACAGAAATTGAAATTCCAATAAGAATAAATAATGTTCAATTAGAGAATCAAACTATCTTTTACGTTTGACACCCGTACATCCCTCATTGTTGATAGCCATTGCGACATTGCTCAAGTATCAATATCAAAATTAGGCAACGGGATCTCCTGCAGATATTTTTCAAGGTCAACTGATCATCATCAAGGAGACTCTCCGCATGACTACACTCCTCTCCTTTTTTATTTATCTCAGGGTATCCCCACGTTTGGCAGTACTAATCCCTGGGCCCCACGCCCGCACCCACACAGACTACACTCCTCCTTCTTCATCATATAAAGCCTTTGTAACCTAGGAAAATGTTCAACTGCGCACAGCGCATCCAAACCATCCAAAAGACCCACCTTTGAATACATGCGACACACAGTCAGGAAGCACAGTGCCCAGGTGTGCAGTGAGCAGGAGAATATTTTCCTGTTAACCTAATCTCAAACAGAACATCATTCTAAACAGAGAGGAAGAAGAAGAAAAAGAGTGGAATTTTAATTTATAATTTCAGCATCAATCTAAACACCAATTCATGAACAACATTATTCCTCCATGGGAATGTATGGCTCAATCAGCAGCTCTAATGTAATCTCTTCAAACATTCTAGAGTCACTGCACGTTACCTATGAAATGGAAAAATTGTAGTAGTAGACAACACTTTGGAGGAACATGGAACAAAAACATATTTTGCAACAGTTACACACGTAGAAAGTACATCACAACATTTGCATGCAAGATTTTCATTAAAAACTTTTTTCTAGATTCTTCATTTATCATTGTCATCAACACCATCTTATCCTTATAACATCTCTCCATTCACATTGCTAAGAACCAAAAACTATCGTACCCACAAAAAGTCTACCCCTCTCATGGAGAAGTGGGTATGGTGGAGCCAACAATGGAGATGTACAGTAGAATTCAACCAAACAGGGCCCCACCAATGGAGACATGCATGGTGAGCACTGCCAATAAATACTTGTATCAAAGAAACGCCATGATTGATGGCTCTATATGGTAGGAATGAAACAATCAGCCCCACTCAGGCCATCAAATGTATAGTGGAAACCACCAAGACGTCCATGGTTGGTCCTAAGTAGTGTGCCCTACAATGGAGATGCATATGATATACTGGAGAAAAAAGGGAAAGTTCTAACAAAACCAAATCAACTCCTCAGAACTTATCAGTAAGGGTTGAAGCATGGAAGGCAAAATAATTCCATCTTATTTCAATCCTCAACTGTCCTTCAGCCAAAGCCTTTCCACGAATTTATAAACCCACCCAGTAAGAGAAATCCTGTACTAACTAAATTACTTTCTGATTAAATCATCTCTTAAAAAAGAAACCCAACTCTAAAAAAGAAACCCAATTGATCTATAATTAGTAACTCAATTTGACAAAACTAATAATAAAAGCAAAAGCTGTCCATGGCTTCAGAATTCTGCAACAAAGTATCAAGTCATATTGTCTTGGCATGTGGGGCCGCTAGAAATCAGCCCCCCCCAACAAGCACTTCAGCAAGTGCACTTGATTTCTCCTGGAGAAGCAAAGCATCTGGAATTGCTTTCCTTGTGATATGGTTCGCAAAGGGCAAAACTGAGATAGACGTCAGATGTAAAAAGGCTAAGGAAGCTTAAATAGTTGCTTGTGAAGCTTGTGCCTAACTACAATCTGAACATGTAATTAGAAATTCTTTCACCAAATGCATCAATGAGACAAGGTTTAGATTTAAAATTGCAATGAACAAGCTAAAAGTGCTACTCATGGAGATTGTGCTTAGAATCAAAACCAGAGAAACTACTCATTGGAAGTTCACCCAAAGAAGTCCAGTGAAAGTGAAAGCTTGCACTAGATTAGAAAGCCTAATGGCAAAAATCCATGACTGAAGTAGTGTTGACAAAGAAATTAATTCGTTGGAGTGAAAAGGGTTAACCAAGTCATGGCAAATTCAAATCTTGCAAGTATTAAAATGAATTAAATAGGCGCCTCAACCCTATTTTCAGCACATGCATTAAAAAGAAGAGGTTTGAACATCGTTTTACGAAAAGAAGACTCTTATCATCATTTTGAGGACATTTTTTCTTCAATTGTTTCTTGGCAACATATAGAGCATGATCCAAGAAAATGATATTTTGGTTTCATTAACTTGATTTATGTCCATTCATTCTGGGTTGAAGAAATCAAGCTCATCAATCTGCATATTGTATATGAATAGAGAATGCATAAATGTACAATACAAAAAATATAAACAATAGACATGACGGTAGAAAGCAAGGATATCACTTTGTTTGCTTCATCTCATCCCATCACATCTCATGTGACTATCCAGAACCAACACTACTCTTTACTTCATATGAATTTCATGCATTAAAAATTTAAAATCAAACCCCTTACTAGACTCAGCCTTATCTTGAAAGCTGCTTCATGAATTAAACCAGAGCAAATCAACTACATCCTCAATAAGTTCATAAGAGAAAGACATGAAAAACAAGGATCAAAAAAAAGTTTGCAGCGGCTGTAGCAGCAAATGTTAAGTAGCAGGCAACAAGGATGAAAATAGCGGTAGCGGTAGGAGTAGCGGCCCGCCGCCAAACTGCTACGTAGCGGCGTAGCGGTGCAATTTGAAAAAATCGCCCAAAAATTTTGAAAAAATTCCAGAAAATCCATAAAATTGTAAAATGAAAGAAAATGTGTTTCTTTTGCAAAAGTAAGTAAGATAAGGGGGCGTAGCAGTGTACTTAATTTATGAAGTCTTGTATCGCTGTATAAATAGAAAATAATAGTAATGAAAAGTTTTTTCACATGTATTCATGTTTCTTAGTTATGCTAATTAAGAAAGTAATGAAAAGCTCATAAAGATTTTTTTGTTAAAAATTAAATTTGATTATAGCCTATTTTCCTATTAAAATGAAAAGGGCTCATTTTCTATTAAAGTGTACTTTGGTCAAGGCCTTATTTTAGCATTTCCTATTAGATTGAAATTTGGCTAAAACCTATTTCCAATTAATGTGAAACTTGGCCGAAGCCCATTTCTAGTTAGTGTCAAAGTTTGCTATAGCCCTATTTTCAATTAGAGTGAAATTTTATTGGGTTGTATTTCTAATTAGAGCGAAATTTCGCTAAGGCTCTAATTTCAATTAAGTTGTATTTCTCTAATTTCAGTTAAGACACGCCTTTTTTATTTAATACTTGGGCATCAATGTGGAGCCCATCAATGGTTAAGAAGACAACAGCTTTTGAGGGGCCATTTATATTTTATTTAAACCTTTTATAAGGTGGGCCATTGTGGGGCCCATAAATTACCTTATATAAATCAGATGGAAGGGCCCATACGCTGCCCGCTGCCCAGTGCCCTATTTCGTGTGAAATGAAGAATCGAGAGACAGTAAGAGAAGGGGGAAAGGAAAAGGAGGGAAAAGAAAAAGAAAAGAAGGGAAAGGAAAGGAAGAAGAAGAAGAAGAAGGAAGAGGAATACCTGCTGCTGCTGCTGCCTCCTCCAGTTGCTGCCGCCGCCGACTGCTGCTGCTGCTGCCGCCTGCTACCACCGCCGCTGCTACCGCCGCCGCTGCTGCTTTCTACTGGTATGTCTAAACTGATCTATCTCTCTCCCTTTCTTTCTTCATTTTTCCCCCTTCCTTTCTTCCTGTTTTCCTCTTCTTCTGTTTTTTTTCTCCCCCTTTTCCTTTCTTCTTCCTTTTCTGCTAGTCAAAGAAACGATTTGAGGGAGGAGAGAGGAGAGAGTGGTCTTTTTTTCCCTTACTATTCACTGTAGCAACGCCACTGTAACGTGGCGGCCTATATCGGCCGCTACGCATGCAAAGGGTGCGATACCCGATTTTCCGCATATAGTGTGGCGACCACTGCCGCCACGGCCGATATATCAGCCGCTACGCTACATAGCAGCCGATAGTTTCATCCCTGGCGGGCGATACGTAGCAACCACGATGATACGTAACAGCATAGCAGTATGAATTTTTAAAGTGTTTAAAAAAATTGAATCTTAAGTAGGGTGTGTTTTTTTTTTTTTTTTTTTGGTGATTTGGAACCTTATAAGAGTAGAGACAACTTAAGCAATGGCACTTGGGAAGAAGATGAAAAACAGTATTTTAAATGAAAACTCTTTGGCTCAGCCACAACGTAGATATTTTGTTCCATGATGAAAAAGAAGACAGTTGTCCATCAAGAAATAATTCCGATTCTTATCACTCACCATCAATGATTCATGAATGCATCCACTGCGATGCCAAGAATAAAGTTCTGCAAGAGAATGTGGGCCATGTTTTCTTCCCTCCTCATCCTCAAATAACCAGCACGACTCTTCACTTGACTGCAATTGATTCAGAAAGAATCTATCATAACTTTTCTATCACATACATTGTATCAGAAACTAGATGATATGAAATTACCAACTACATAATATATATATATATATATATATCAAAAAAATAAGTGAAATGGCCACTTTTGTTCATTTCCTTGCATAAGATTTAAAAAGTGTGATACCATAAATGGTGTTGACAAGGTCTGATTGATTGCCCCAGCATTGCCATGTTGCAGCTCAGGGCCAAAAGTATTACACATGACCCATGACTGAGGTTCTACTTGTGCTTGAGTTTCTACTTGTGCTTTTGAATCAGATGAAGGTGCAGAATCATCAATATGGTCCCCCTGGTTGCAGGGTCCACATGCTGAGTTTATATTGCTAGAAAGAAAACAATCTGCAGGTTTACTGTCGCCACTCGGTTCTGTGGTTGGATAGCCAGCAGACCAATATAAAAAGCCCGTAGCAACATGGTCAGGGAACTCCTTAAAGTATTTCAAGGGTACAGGATTCAAAAGACTCCCATTTACAACAGGATATACAAGAAGCTCCTCTGGCAAGAATCCAGTGGATAAGCCTTCATATAACTGTTCCTGAATATATGGCCCACACAATTGGCTACATTCATTATAATACATCCATCCATTCACAGCGACAGCTTGAGGATATCCAGAATAATTATTATCCTGGCAAGTGGTCCCACCAATACTGCAGGACTGAGCAGCATCACCACTACTATTAGCTGACTGGCAGATTCCCTCCATTGCAGCAGGTGATCCTAGTCTTTCAAATGGATTGCAGTTAGATGAACCACCATGAACATCCAGTAAGCAACTGAACCTGAAGATAGCAATCTATACCAAAATGAAAACCAAATACATGGGTATATCGGCTGTAACTGCATTGCTACATTAAAACTATGTAGAAAGATCAATAATTTGTAAAACGAAGAGGCAGTAAATACCCATGAGATAAGCAGCCATCCACATGATGCCATTGTGGTTCAACATCACAGATGTTACCAATACATGTAACTGCTTCCAAATCGGATAAGTCATTGACCAACGTTTTTAGCCTCTTCCTTGGGACAAAACTAGGACAAAACTCACACAGTTGGTTCTCGGGCTGTGCGCCATTGGAATTGGTGTCGCAGCTGCAACAGGTTGAGGAAACCATGCTAGGTAAAACTTCCTCCTGTGTGACCCGAGTAACACAAGAACCAGTAAGATTTACTCCCAACTTAAATACAAAGCAATGAAAAAACCAAAACATTACTGCAATGGGCTGTTATATGTATGTATATATCTGTATGTATGTATATATAATGAAATCAACACCAAATAGCAACAATAAAGGGATATTGATATTCCATCTACCTAAGACAAGAAAAAACAAATCCAAAGCTAATCAGGCACCAAAAAAAAAAAAAAAAAAAACCCAAAGCCCAAAACAACTTAAAGGTCAATTTCAGTTTGGCTAGTTTCGTCCAAACAGGCCATAATGTTCAGTTTGGTCACGTGACTGAACAACCCTGTATAAAATTTCAGTCTAGATATTGTACCTCTGTTCGTTTGTTTCGGTCCAGAATTCAGACTGTTCAGCTGCACATTCCAAAATTACCAGATTTGGTCCAAAAAAATAAATGGCACACTCTTGTATGGGCTGTGGCAAAGATTTCATTTTTAACATGTTTTGGGCCCAACATCATGTATAATAACTTGAATAAAAGTAGTAAAAAAAACATGTGTTTTATGTAATATGCATGACCAATCTGATGATTGGTCCACTCCTATTATAGTGAGATTTGGTGAAGGCCCCCACAGGAGGGCATTTATATGAAGTTGTTATAATTAAATATGTGGGCCTATCATGTATTTTATGCGTGATCAATCTGATGATGGGCCCAGTTCATGGCCATTTATAATAAGTAGTTATATTTTAATATGTGGGCCTATCATGTGTTTTATGAGTGATCAATCTAATGATGGGCCCATCTCTTGTAATGTGAAATTTTGCAAGGGCCCATATGATAACAGATTGGGAGGGAGGGAGGGAAGGGGATGTAAATTGGACTTCTAGAACAAATTCATCCTAGTTTTCCTTTTTGTACCTTTGGGCATTTTGGAAAATGGGAAAAGGGGTAAAATGTCTCTATTTTCCAATGGGTGTTTCAGAGGATAAATCTTACCACAACAATGTAACATTGCCTCTTTCCTGAAAAGGAGGAAACACTTTGCCGTCAATGGGGTATTCTAAGAGAGAGGTGGACGTTCTTGTCAAGAAAAATATAGTTAAGTTTGGCCAGAGCATGCTTGACGGAAAATTCTCTT
This sequence comes from Persea americana, assembly GCA_029852735.1. Classification (NCBI taxonomy): domain Eukaryota; kingdom Viridiplantae; phylum Streptophyta; class Magnoliopsida; order Laurales; family Lauraceae; genus Persea; species Persea americana. The sequence goes on from CM056810.1 coordinate 76,321,691, forward strand.
AGAAAAAATAGTTATCCACCCTGCACCCTATCACAATGAATCCACGCACATGAAAGAAAATTTGTCAGTTGCTTGTAGATTTTTCACTTTGAACCCTAACCCCTTTAATAAACTACCCTGTCTATGAATGAAACCATTTCCTTTACCAAAGAAAATGATACACATAACCCCAAGGGCATGTTTGTGTAACACCATTTCTGCAAAAGAACAAAAAGAATTTCCCTTTTCCATGCAGGCCCTCTTCCATTGTTCGGTGGAGTCACATTCCTTGAGCTAAAAAAAAAAGCCTTAATTTCCGAAGTTGCACATGCAGAAAAGTGTTTCCTATGCAGGTGACTAGGAAAGGTGGAGCCTCAACGGAAAAGCAGAAGTCTGTGGACATCAACATAAACATACCCAAAAGAAAAGGAGTGCAACAAATTGACAATGCATGAAAAGAGATTGCAAGCAATTAGAAACCAAGCCATGTGTGCCCAAGACATCCAGAAGAATGATTAAGAAAATTGATTGGTTTAGGAACATCAACAGAAGAGAATATTTCACCTATATCATAATAGAGAATATTCCATAAGAAAATATTCAAAAGAAAGTTGGAAATGTTGATGACAAGAATTTATGTCCTTTATCACTCCATGTTAACTTGGAGGGAGATAACAACACTCTAAGCTCGACCCAATAGAAAAAAACATTGATTTTGGCAATCCTTCAGTAAAAATGTCAGCCAATTGATGTGAACATGAAACAAAACGAGTAACAAGCTATCCGAAGGCCACCTTCTCACGAACAAAATGATAATCAAGGAGAATCTGTTTTGTTCTGGCATCAAAAGATAGATTCACCAACAGGTAAAGAGCAATGATATAACAACTAAACAATGTACGCACTCATGGAAGGTTAATATTCTATAGAAGGCCATATCTAATAATGCCAGCAATCAGTGCATCTTAGAATAGGATTACGTTAGATCTGATTTGCAATGTGATTAGGATATCCTAAGTGTTAGTTACTAGAGTTATCTTGAGATTAGGTGATAGTTATTGTACTCCATGCACACCAAATTATTCTCAACAAAAGTTATCGAAGATAATTTTTCATGATGCAGTCCAAAAATCTCTTCATATCAACTTCATTAACAATAAAAGAACAACTTCGATGTAATTTCACAATCAATAAAACCAAATTCATGAATTATGAGCAGGAGCTTAACCTAAGCAACAATATAATTACAATTCCTATTTCATTATCATCATCAAAGCATAGACGCAACTATGAATTCCTATCTACAACAAAATCATACTGATAACAATAAACAGATCCATTGAAACGATAATAGATCTCACTGAAGATGATGCCAAAACATCGTCAAATCAGAAACCTTCGAGCAAGACTAAGACAATCTCATGTTACAAGAAATTTTTAAAATTCTATGTAAGATAAAAAGCAGCATCATGAAGCTTTAAAACACGATCGAAAACAGTCGAATCTGACATGCGGAGAAAAAAATTGCATGACAAATCTGAATATGTACAAACAAAACCAAGAAAGCACGCAACTTTCATGGATATAAACAAAAAGAAGCAGTAAAAACGAATCGATAGATCAAAATCAAGATCCTCAAAAGGAAATTGTTCTTGCATGGAGTATAAACCCTAGGCATAGAGATCTACCAAAAACAGATGTTTCGATGGGCGACGAAACTGAATAGATCTATAATTTCATAAGAGATCCGAAGGAAATCGGTGCCGATTGGAGAACGTGAAGAAAGACGAGAACTTGGAGGAAGAAGTCTTCTTCTTGTGCTTCTTGTGATCAGGATGTGATCTCGAATCAGAATTAGGGTTTCGCGGCTGGCTCCTCCCGGGGAAATCTGTTTCTTCCTTTCTTTCTGGGAGAAAGAGATTGGGAGGATCTGGTGCTTAATCCCTGTGTCGGGCCTTTAAATCCAACGGTGTGAGATGCGCAGCTAGCTACTCTGACACCGGCTATAGCCGGTTAAACTTCTTAATAGCTTTTAAAATAAAAAAAGCTTTTTATTAGTATATGCCCCCTATGATTTCTAGGATTTGTAAATAGGCGCATGATATTTCACTGTTTATAAATAGGCCCCTACGTCCCGAAAATAGAGCTGGTACTCACCCACTTCAAAAAACAAGAAAAGAGTTTTCTTTATATATGTCAACCTAAGATTTCTAGAATTCTTGAATAGGTCCAACTGGTTTTGATATTTGCAAATAAGGCCCTACTTCTTCATTTTAGTACCTTCCATGTCCTTACAATCATTATTCCTAACAAGAATGGGCACCTACAATGAGGATTGCATTAAACTTATATAAAAATGATAACTATGCCCTTACATCTATAAAATAAATAAAAAAAATTTGAGTATATCCTTATTTACAAAAAAATACCATTATTTTATCCTAAGTCTCAAAGTATCCCTCTTAATGAGTATCCTTTCATGCACATGAAGTTTAATCACGTGCTTCTGAAACTTTAATCAACAAAATGATGGGTCACGCATGAATTGGGTCAATTACAACTAATTATAAGTATAGGTGTTGATTGTTATTATAATCGACTTGGATTTAATAAAATGGACGATGTGTTAATAAAAATGAATTTATGTAGCATTGCAAGTTCATGAGAAAAGTAAGTCTAAGCCTTCGGAATTATACATAAAAGGATAAAGAGATAGGTCAATGTGTCGTTTCATGCTAAAACTTATTGAGGTTAGAAGGCTACTAATTTTGGGGACATTGAATGTATTAAAATGAATAAGCAGGGGTCATTCACAAATATCAAAACTATAGGGATTTATAATTCCTAGAAACCTCAAGGGAGGTATATGCCAAAAAAAAACTCAAAAAGGAAAATTTTAGAAACATCCTTAAAATTTTTGTCGATATTAAATAATAGCCTAATGTTTTTTTTAACGATTTTCCAAACTTCTTTCAAGTAGGTCATCCTCATTGAAATAGCTCGCCCTGTCTTTGGCTACATATAAAAATATATATGCCATTCTTATCGTCTTTAAAAAACAAGGATTTTCTCTCATTATTACCGTCTTTTAGAAAGTAGAATTTCTAAAGGAAAAGTAACAATAAATTTTGCTAATACACCAAGATCAATAACGAAAAATTCACCGTGTTGAAGAGACCGGTGCAACCAAGAAATTGAAAATGTAAAGAGAGGGAAACGAAACACATGCCTGGTTCTCTCCAACTTGGCTAGCTACATGCTACTTGATAGTGTATGTGACGAGAGAAAAAAAAAGGAGGGGTGGATTAAAACAAAGAATAATTGGGTAAATAGAAAAAAGGAAAACCCCTACTTTGCTGAGAAGAGTATTTTCATCATTCTAAATGTAGTAATAAAAAATGCAATTTGGCAAGTAGTGGGATCATTTAGTACGAAGGGGACATGTTCAAAAGAAATTTCCAAAACTATTTAACTTTTTTAAAATAATCAAAACACAAGACCCTTGTTTTCTAAAAGCTCATGAAAACTCTAACATGTTTTGGACTTCTCCCATGATTAAAAATAAGGAACTTCTATTAGGGCATGTTTGGCAACAATCCACGGATATTGTGGAAAATCCACGTTTGGTTTTAGCGTGGAAAATTGTTAGGAGGACTCTTCATGTCGTTGCTTGCAAATCAGACCTCCACCACCCCCCCCCACCCTCCGATTTTGTAATTCCACATGCTCGAAGAAAGGCGGACGCTCAATGCTTTAACGCCAACATATAGGTATATGTTTTGTCTTCAGAAACATAACTTATGGGTCCTATAACCATGATTGGAATCATTAATCATGTTTAGAAGCTTCAAAACGGCTATGAGATCAAATATCAGGCATTAATTCATCATATGTTTTGAGACATTTGCAAAAAGTTCAAGTTGTTGGATCATGTTTTTTGGACTTCTGTCGGGCCATTTGCAAGATTAGATGCATTCAATCTCTTCATAGGGCCTGAAACGGCTATGGAGTCAATTTTTGTAGCGTGGTTCATCATGGATTATGACGAAATTGGAAAAAAAAAAAGAGTCAGTCGTTGAAGACAGTGTCAACTCGGCGACAGATAAAACAAAGCTACAGCTGTAAAATCGGTAACTTAATGGTGACCATTTTTGCTATGGAACCCCATTTTCTGGGTCTCACAATTAAAATCTGAACCATTGATCAAGATCAGAAGGTCTAAAACGGCTATTATGTTAAATTTCAGCCGTTGATCCATCATATATTTTGAGATATTTGTGAATAAGTCTAATTTTTAAAACTTTAATTTTTATTCCTGTGGGGCTCATTTAAAAGATCTAAATGTTCAAAATCTCTAGAGAGACAAGGACAACTAGGGGGTGAAATATCAGCTCCTAACTCATCCTAAATTTTGAGAAAACTGTAAAAAAAAACACATAACCATCGAATCACATATCCATAGATTGCAGGAATCCTCGTTGTTTACCAATCTTATAACACTCCTTGAAATTCCTCTTTGTGGATACATTAGATCAGGAGAACCAAGGAATCCTATAAATAAACGATTCCCCACTATTTACCAAGCATGCCCTTGAAACCACTACATTTTTTATTAAAAAAGGTCCATGACAAGAAAAAGTATCCGAGGTGCACATAAAGGATTAGTGTTTTAAAATGTGTATAAGTCAGTTGACTCAGACCTGGTCATGGACTAGCAACTTGACCAAGTCCTATGAGGGGAGGGATTCAGGTATTAGGGTTTGTTTCAATTTAGAATGCTTCATAGTGCTTATAATTGGTTTTTTTGCTTATTTAGGTGAATACAACCGATTGAATGCTCATCCTAAGTAATTATTGGAAGTGATTTGGGAAAACCTTAATAGCAAAGGAATGTTATCTCAATTAAAGTCCAATGCAAATCCAATATTGTCATCACTATCTTCAACCAATATTAGGCTGCTTGCTAATTGGAAATGGAAACATCTTGGCTGTAATGCAATTAATCAACAATGAGTCAAGTCGGACGAGTTGAACCAACTCAACTTGACCCGACCATGGTCGAGTAAGGAGCGTGTCTGAGTTTTGAAACGTTGCGAGAAAGATCCAATTTTTTCCCTTCTGCCCCTGCAAATGACAGGCCTTTTTTTTTTTTTTTTTTTATTGCCAATGTCAAACTAGCACAAAATTTAGATAAGACTCTAAATGAATTTGCACAAGAAGCCAAATAAAAATATAATAAGATAAAGTTCTAGATGTTATTTACATTAAGGTGTCATTTGACAAGTCTACTTTTGGGTTTATTTGACACGAACTGATTCAAATAAATTTGCATACTTTAAACTATTTTAAAAAAAAAGTTTATATGGATCTCTCATTGAATGAGTCAAAATATTATTTTGCGCAAATTTCTCCATTTAACTTTTAGTATATAAGAAGCTTCTGTGTATTACTTTTAACCGGCAATCTTGTATGTACTACTTTTGGTGAATGACAAGTTTGATAATTTAACTTTCACTTTGTGATAGGTTTGTATTTTTTAAATAATCATGTATAGTAATCCGGCCATTTGTAAAAAAGTCCGGTTATCTGTATGAATTAACTATGTTTCAAACACATAATAGTTTTCCACAATATTCATAACTCTTTTCCAAGTATGAAATTTCACCATTAGAAGCACAACATTTGGAACTGGTTGATTGTAATGAAATGTAATATTGATGAAAATTGCGCTGCCTGTACGAAGTATTTGGAATCAATTGATCACCTATTGTGCAACTTCTCTAAGCATGTTAGGGTCGTGCTCTTCTCTAAGTTCCAGACCACCCCGTAGAGTCCCACCTCCTCCATGCATTCCCTTTCCTCCTCAAACTTAAATTGGATGCTTAAGATGATGGTTTACAAGCCCAAGAAAGGAGCGTTACATTGGAAAGGTTGATAGGCGTGGTACTTTTATCACACCCTTCATCACACAACCCAAATATGAAGTTGACAGTATCTTAGAAAAATATTTTTTTAAATGATAGAATCTGACAAATAGTGGTAAGTTGTACATCTAGTTTTCATAAAATAGCATTTTTCATGTTCTATAAGATGATGAATTCACCTGTTGGTTAAAGAAAGTGTAAGATATCCAACGTATAAATCCCATGATATTATAAGACATGACACAAAAAGGTTGAAAATATATATATATATATATTATATAAATTTGGTCATGAAATTTAAACAACCAGATTTAAGGATGACTAACATGTCAAAACCCCCAATTCAAAATCCTAATCCCACCACGATTGGATCATGAAAGGGAGGGAAATAAGATGGAGAAAAACAAATCTCACACATGACCTGGAGAGAGACTGTCTCATCAGAAATTTCTCACTTCTCTCAAGTTATTCTCCCTCAGTAATTTTGAAAGAGGAACATGGGACGCGAGGAGCTTTTCATGGCTATCAATCAATGAATATGAACACACATACGAGATAATGCTGGCAGCTTTAATTACTCAAATCCATTCCTAACCAAATATACAAGTAGAATTAAAAACAAGCACATGGCAACAAAACCATGGACACGGGGTCCATATAGATAGAAAAGAAAAAAAAGTACTTATTTGTACAAATCTGAACGCTCCCTTTTAGTTTCAAAGTAGAGTACAACCGGAAACCTATATAAATTGCTTGTGTGTGTGCCCAGGAAATGACCCGTGTCACTAGGGATGCATGTCATGCACGTGGTTAGTGGTGCTGGACATCGAATACGTGGTGGACCTTCATTGGTCCACTCAAGGTCACTCACATAATCCTGATTCATCATATTAGAAAAGCAAGCTCAAATGGATGGGTTAAGCGGTTAATATCAACACTAATGACTAATCCCAATTGAAATCTAACAATAGTAGGCAAATATAGTGTTGTTGGAAATACAAATATTGTGTGTGTGTGAGAGAGAGGTGCCCTAACTGTAAATTTTTTTTTTCCTCAACCCCAATCATTCTAATAGAAAGAAACTGCTCAAATTTCTTATTCATTTTTAATAAGAAAGATGGCCATAGAGGAAATGAAAACTCCATGATACAACACTGAATTCTTAAAATGGTACTTCAAGGCAATTCCCGGAGGCACATCTGTTGGTGGATTGGTTACTGACTGTAAGAATATTTCAAATTCCATGGATATGTTTTTGAGGTCTTATTCAGTAGAAATTATATAATCAAAACCTTAGAAGTAGGCTCGCTGAGGATCAAATTAGGGCTGCCAATGTGTTGGGCCTGACGGTTCGGTCCAGATTGAAAGATGCGTTTATCAAAGGATCCTCAATTGGAGATCAGCATAGCCAACCCTGGCTTTGTGATTTTCAAAGAGCTCTTGAAGGGCTGCCACAAACTTCCCATGAACTTCAGTTATCTGCCCAAACAAACAAAACAGATACATAAACTTGTTTCTCCCAGTTAAAATCACTGGGAAGGTGGAATTCAAGTAGCTCTCCTATTGGATATAAATATGTAAGTACAAGTCAAAACCCAAAAAGAAGTGTAGAGGCATTGCTTTTTATGCATCTGAATCTAGTTAAGGGTGTTAGTGGACCATGTCTCTAGCTTAGTAAAATCAAAGTTTCCAAATAGCGCCAGCCTGTCAGATCGGACATGACATATATAAAAATGAGTGCAAAACCAGGTAGAACAAGGATGCTAACTTTACCTCTTCACTTGTTGGCTGTGGGGTTCTCTTGACTTCAATTGGTCTCCCAAGCCCCAACCACAAGATGCATCGGTTGTCGATAGGGTGTTGGTGTTCTACAAAAAGAGTGCAGGCTACAGTGAAGCGCATTGGTTGGTTATTGCCTATCCGCATAGATTATCAACAAATAATACTGTGTGGGTAAAACACCGTAATGACGAAATTAAGCGAGGATTACAGTAGTACTTGCTGTCCACCTCGGCCTCTATAATCACAGCCCATCAGCTCAGCAGCTCAGTCGAGAGTGCCAGCACAGCAGGGCGGCTCGGCAGCTCGGCGTGAGCGCCAGCTCAGCACAAACGCACAGCACGGCCAAGCCATTCTTGGTCTCGGAACAAAATGCTGAAGGCAGAGTGGGCCGCCACCTTCCTCCAGGAAGTACGGCGCGCCCTGACAGATAGGAGCATTCATTTATGACGATAGGATTACTCATTTATGGCGATAAAAAGTTAGCTTTATCAGCCCTTAACATCAACTGACTGAAGGCATGGAAAGTTAGGATGGGATGTTCCCTTTTCACCTACCGCTGCATGTCAGGGTAAGGATCGATGGGACCTCACCCCACCTACCCCCACTCACAGAGAGAATGAACGAGGAGTGCCCACATATAGGCACTGGGGATCAGCCCATGGAGGTACGCAACTCGCAATACTCACCACATCGTCTCATTCCCCTCTCCTGCCTCCTCCTGCTTAGTATTTTTCGAGAACTAATTCAGGCATCGGAGCGCCTTCGGCTCACAGCAGCCAGGGGCTCTAACCCAAGCTGTTTTCCTTCCCTTTTCAGGTTCTCGGCGTTCGGTATTCCCTGATCTACAAAGTTCATCTCAATCTAAGTGGGTGTCGTGTTTTCACCTCCCACAAATACCATCTTAGAGTAGCCCAGTTGTTACTTTAGTAGGACTTACTCATGGACTACTTTTCTCCTTGTAATAAAATGAGAAGAAAGGATTTGGTTGATACCCATACAGTCCCCAAAAGAGGATTGGGGTGCACCTCAATGCTTTAGAAATTTCAGGATACACTTTTCCCGTTGCGTCTTGGCTTCAACCACCTGTAAACATGACTCTGTTTGCCCAAGAGATGACCAGAAAAATGAAATATTATCCTCACTAAGAAAGCACATGTTAAAACAAAAGATTTGTTGGAAAAATGACCTAGAGCACCATTATTTTGGTCAACTTTAAGCCAAAATACAAGTGAGACCTACTTATCCTTTTAGGTGGGAATACATGGGAATGTAATCTACTCCATGAGTAGTTTAAGGACATGTATTGGGTTGCTCTAATCAATTAAGGAGTGAATGAGAAATTGCCTCTTAAACACCATTATTTGAACATGTTAAACATGGAAACAAAAGGAAGTGGTGAATTTGCTTCCCACATTGCTTGGGAGCAAAACATTATTTGGGTATAAATATGTTTACCTTGGTAGTATAGGATGAGCCCAAGGGGCATTCCATTTTTGTGGAAGAGGAGGACCTAGACCAAGGTGGGGTCACCACCACACGCGCCCCGCCCCGCCCCGCCCCGCCCAGTCTGAAATGGTGACCAATTATTGTATCCTGATAGAACCAGTTTGCACTAAAGAGAAATAGAAACAGAACTCTGCCTTCAAACAGTAAGTACATTTACATTCATACAGAGTTCTGTTTCTATTTCTCTTTAGTGCAAACTGATTTTCTAAAATACTGAAGTATATGTACTCGAATTAACAAGATCTATATTCTCTCGTTCAACAACCAAAATCATGGTAAAATGTCACAGGTCAATGAGAAATCATGCAGACTGCCAACACTCAGATAAACAGTAAAGAGGCGTAAATAGACGACAAGCGATGCATGCCTGTGATGGAATTTCCCATAAATGCATTATCATTCTTCTGAGAGAATACTACCTGACCAAAGCAAAATACCGGAACAAGAGGGCAGCCCGTTTCCATGGCCATGCGTACAAATCCTTTCCTTGTTTTGAGGAAGGCAACCTAAAATTGAAACAAAAAAAAAAGAAGCATGCCAGTGAACAGTGATAGCAACTCATTTAAATAATAAAGTAATTCAATTTATCTAACAGTAAACAGTACAAGGAAATTGTTTCTAGCAGTTGGAACATGAAGTTCATCGTGCACACAGGCAATGAGGCCAGAAAAGTTGCTAGTTAGTTTGCCACTTCAATGTCTAGGCATTTTGGGTGTATCCATGCTGTGCATGGCAAAAAGGCCCCATGCCTGGGTCTTGGGCAGGCACGTGCTTCGAGTCTGGACGGTATCCCACCCGATGAGGGGTATTAAGTAGTTAGTTTGCCACTCCTTTAACGCCTAGGCATTTTGGATCTATTGGTTAGCAACTTGAGAAAAGTTAACCCTCAAAAGAAAGGGAGGGAGGGAGGGAGATGGACAGTCAAAAGACTCATTCTATATCCTAGAGGGAGAAATCAATGGAAGATAGCTCATGTCTGTAAATAAACAACTTAGATAATGTGACAAAGGAGCAGCCATGATAAGAACATGTATGGAAGGGTCTCTGACTGTTGCTCATCTGATTGGAGGCAAGGTGTAGTTAGTGTAGGTGCATGAGTTTAAATCTCTTGTACAACACCTACATAAATAAATAAAAGACGAAAAACGAAGAAAGTGTAGGTGCATGAGTTTAAATCTCTTGTACAACACCCAAATAAAAAAAATATGTAAATGAGGAGCCAAACAGGGACAATGAACAAAGAGACAGATGTACTGATTCCTCAGTAGTCAGTAGACCAACAAAGAGAGCATATGTTGAGAAGTCTAAATTATGTCACCTAGGAGGTTAGGAATATGTTTGAACCCTTCGTAGGACTGAGGAATTCCAAACCATGAAATGTAAAATAGGTTCAAGAGTAAGAAGACAGCAGGCCTTTAGTAGAAAGACTAACACCCACAACTGCATTAAGAACCCTCTCAAGGTTATCTAGCATTTGCATTGCAAACCCCCTCAAGTCTCTTCTAAATTGAAACTTTTGTTTGTTGAACCCCTCTTCACACATGGGTCGTATATAATTTTTGAAACCTTAGAACCAATGATGTCTCTCGTCTCCACATATCTTACCAAAATAGGATATGACTTTCCCCCAACAAGAACCTTCAAATTTCAGCCAATTTGTATGACAATCTAAGTATTGGAATGAAAAGTGTTGCATTGGTACTCTTTTCACACACCCCCTCTCAAATTGATGCGGATCATCAAGAAGCATCAATTTGGATACCAATTATGTGGATAAAATATCATAATACCGAAATTAAGGAAAACCATGGTAATAGTACCGGCTGTTTACCTTGATCTCGGTAAACACAATTCGGCAGCTCGGCAACTCGGTAAAGATTGTTAGCTCGGCAGGTATCAACTCAGCAGCTCGGTAAAGAATGTCAGCTCAACGGGTATCAGTTCGGCAGCTCAGCAAGAGTGTCAGCTCGACAGAGTATTAGCTTAGCGAGACCATTCCTGATCTCGGTAAAGGTATTGAAGGCCGAAAGTGGGCCATCGTACTCCTATGAGAAGTACGGGCGTGCTTTGACAGATAGGGTAAGTCATTATGGAGATAAGAAGTTGGCTTTATCATTCCATCACGTCAACTGTCCGAAGGGAATGGGAACGTCCGATGGGATGTTTCCTTTTTACCTACCACTAGGTATCAGGGTAAGGCCTGATGAGACCTTACCCCACCTACCCCCACTCACCAAGAGAATGACGAGGATGTCGTCTACAAATACACATGGGATCAGCCCCATGAAGGTACGCAACACAATACGCAAAACACATGCAAAAACTCTCTTCTCTTCTCCACTATTTCCCTGCTTAGTTTCCAGAACTAACTTATGCATCGGAGTGACTTCGGCTGACGGCAGCCAGGGCCTCTGACCCCAGCTCCTTTCCTTCTCTTTCAGGTATCCGGTGTTCGGCTTTTCCTGTGATCAAGTTCTACTTCCTCCTAATTAAGTGGGTGTCGTTTTTGGCACTTACACCAATAAACTATGATGATCACGAGATATGGCTTTGGTAACCAGATGACAATTTGCAGCTGAGATGAGAGAGGTTATCATGAGCGTCACAGTTGGACCCAACCCGTGGAAGCTTCAGTTTTATTTTTAATGAGACTGAGGCTTTGACATCTTATCTTGATCGATCTTTCTCTTGTGGTGAAGTCAGCCAATAGTTCGGCAGATGCGTTAGCAAAACAGAGGGTTGGTAAGTATAGACGTGGGAGGTTTCTTTCTTGTAATGTTTTGTAGGGTGAGTCTCTCTTATAACCAGTTCGCCTTTGGGGTCGATGTCCCATGTTTCTTATTTTTAATAAAATCACCTGTTACTGTTTCAAAACAAAATAAAAAAAAATCATGTGCTTGGAAGTCACAATCAGATATACTCCATACAGAGGAGTAGAATACAAGAATGTTACAATGAAAAAGATGCCTCCAATCCAATGTGCTTGGGAGTCACTATCAGATATGCAACATAGAGAAGAGTAGAAAACTGCTCTGAAATTGAAGCCACTATAGCATTCTACTTCTATTGCAGCAGGAGAACAACCATAACGTATGAATTGTGAAGTGCTAGAAAATCTACAAGATAATGCTTCAGATCCATGCAATGAGAAGCAATCTGGAGCCACACAAGCCAACACAATTGATAGATCTACATAACACATCAAAGACAGTACAAACAAACTTCTGAACCTTCCTCCATATGAACAGTCTCCCGAGCACCGCCTGGCACTATGACACAACTGTAACCAGCTTCCAAATAAGAACTGAAATTATTTTTTGTTGCAGGCATAAGACCCAGCCATGTCCATATTTACCTTAGTAGTGGTGTGTTGAAAACCTGACAAAAGTTTAAAGAATATTAATAATGAGGAGGTAAAGTTAAAACGAAAAACTGTGAAGAGTCCTCGGTATTTAAACGGTAATCGCAAAAAGCGCTTACAGCAGTGCTTGCAAGGATCTTGATCCTTGGAAGGGGCATGAAACCTGTAAAGTTGGAAAGAGCAACAATGCTGATGGGAAAAACTGAACATGGCTCAACACCAAAGACTGCAAGTAACAGAAAATATGGGCTTAATGATTAAGGAAAAGGTTTGACAAAATGGAATCATAAAACAAAAGAAAGACGGAGTAGTGAAGTATATTAACCTGTATAAAAAATAAAACAAATGAATGATGAAACTAGGAAGGATAGAATGGGAGCTTTCGGGAGCATTTAGGGGTTGCATCAATAAATGATGAAATAATAGAAACCCATTTGAAATGATTTGAACATGTCCAACGCAGGCCAGCGACGGCGCCGGTGAGGAAAAAATTTTCAATGCAAGTTGATGGCCCACTAACGGAATGGGATAAGCCAAACAGGCGTGGATGAGAGTAGTAAAAATAGATTTGAAGCAGTGCAACCTATTTGAGGAGTTGGCTCGGGATAGATCAAAATAAAGGAATATGATTCATGCAGCTGACCCAACATAGTTGAAATAAGGCTTTGATGATGATGTGTAAATTTTTTTATTTTTTTAAAAAGATATGATATGTAAGCCTAGTTTTTTTTTTTTTTTTTTTCAAGATATGATATGTAAGCCTTTCATTGGAGTTCCACATCATCGTGAAAGCCTAGACCCAACTATGCTCGGTCTATTTCGCCATTCTAGCCCACGATGGGCCAAATCCTCATATAAGTTGCACTTCTTTATATCTAATTGGAGCTCCACATGTATTTCCATAAAATCTACACCATTGTGCTAATCATTTGGATCCTCACTATTGGATGTCATCTTTCGTCAAATTAGTAGGCAGTTAAAAAACACTAGGGGCAATTTAAAGCAAAAAAACTTGCATCTAAGAGAATGGGCTCTTTAGAATATAGATGCTCCATCTGATGCCCATCTTATCAATGACTAAGCCACACTTTAATCCAACTGTTAATATATTATATTTTTTTATACTCCAGGACGGAATGTCGATACTTTCATTGGAAGAGCGAGTTGAACACATGAAATCTCACACACAAACAAGCATCTTAACCAGATGAGCTACAAGTTGGTTCAATTTAAGTTTAACTCTTTTTTTTCTAAAATATAATATACTCGGGCTCATAACCTATTTTAGGTGAGCCGGGGTAGGGCCTGGTACTTATGGCCCAATTCGGTTTTGGGCATGTAGTTTAAACTCCAGTCTGGGCCGGGCCTGGAATTGCCCCACCTGGCCATGAACACCCTACCCTTTACATGTGTCTAATAGAATTCAAATCTAAGAATACAATATCACCATTCATCAAGAACAAAACCCCCTAATTTATGAGTCTAGATCACACAAGAGAAAGTAAAGGAATCAAAGAAAGTGACAAGTCCTTGGTCAGTGTATCTGGTAATTGACCTTTTGTTTGCTCCAATGGGTCCCACTGTTAACAGATTGTAACACCCCCACTCAAGTTAAATATGTTTAACACTAATTAAGTATGACTTAGTTACTATAATTATGTTTAGATACTAAATAAACTTAGTTACTATAATTATGTTTAGATACTAAATAAACCACTTGTAATATAAATTAGCCTTATTTAGTCTTTGAGTTAGATTATGAGTCATAGGAAGGTGAGTGGAAACCGATTTGACTCGGTTGGGTAGAGTCAAGGACTTTTTCGTAATTATCAATTATTTTTTCATTTTGCATTATATGCACGTCATTTTGGTTTCATCGCGTGTATCTCATTGAGCACGTTGATTTTCGTATTAAGCTTTACTTCATTTGACCAAGGGTTGAAGAAGTGGACCTTCATTTGACTCAATTTGGAAATTGACAAAACTAAGTGGATTTAATTGTAAATAGAGCATCCTTATCCTTTAAGAACTACTTTACCATGTTTGCTTTTTCATTCCCTTTTCTCTCTACTCTTCTTCTTCTTCCTCTTCTTCATCATCTATTGTGAATCAATGCTTGTTCAATTAGGGGCATCATCATCTATTGTGAATCAATGCTTGTTCAATTAGGGGCAAGGAGTGGAAATTTCTTCATCTTCTCCATCTTCTCTACCCTCTTTTACTAGTTGTTTAGAAAGACCCATCTCCATCATCTTCCACCTCTTCCAAATTTGAAATCCTTGTTAAGAGGTAAGAATCAAACCCTTTAGCTAGGTTCTTGAGTTACATTAGAGTCAAGAGACTCATGTTTAACAGTTTCATGCATGTTCATTAGCACTTTCATGATTATTGTGTTTAGGGTTTGATATTGGGGATTTTTGGGTTCATTTGAGCTCTTGAGCAAAGATTAGAGAAAAAGAGCTTGGAAAGCTTGAAAAAAAGGCAAGTATAAGCTTAAATTGTACTTACAAATTTGTTTACCCATTGATTGCTTCACAAGTCTACTTCTTTGATAAATTTAGTCACTAAAATGCAATGTATGATTAGGTTGTTTTAGTGAGTTAATTGATGGAGGTGTGATTAGTAATGAATGTGTTGTAATGGGGGAGCAAGGAGGCTCATTTGATGCAGGTTATAGGTTGGAAGATGTTGAAAAAGAAAGGGAAGGAAAAAATAGGGAAGAATCCTAGAACTTGTAGTTCTGGAGCGTCCGCTCAAGCGGACATGATCCCGCTCGAGCGCACAGCTCTCTGGAAGGGCCCGCTCGAGCGGACATGACCCTGCTCGAGCGCCCCCACTCCTTGGAACATCCGCTGGAGCGGACATGACCCCTCTCGAGCGAACCTGAAGCTGGAACTGGGGGTACCTTTTGACCCCTCAAAGGAGTGAAGGATCACTCCTAACCCTATATAACCCTCCATAATCTTTTCTAATGGATAATTATGAGGCACACCTTAGCCTCTAGGGAATCAAGACCACGAAAGACCCTTATGTCCTTAGAATGGAATCTTCAACCTCTTTCCTTGTCTAATGGAAAATCATAAGTCTAGCACTATGCCATGAGGGTTGGGTTTGAAGCTCAACGGACCCTTCACATGATGAGTGACACTAAACGAGATAGTAGTACGTTGACTTTCCGAAACTACCTTGTATTGGACGGTGAGAGCCTATGGATCATAGACTAGAGTTGGTTAGTAATATATCTTGAATTCTCTAAATCTATTGCATTTCATATTGAAATTGGCTGTCTTTATTGACATCAATTCTGAATCATCAATTAGTTGCATTATGATTCGATTATCCATTTTTCTAATTCGTTATTACAACTGTTATATGACTATTCGATATTTGAAGGGAATTTGAATTGAGTGGGTATTCGCATAAATGAAATTACTATTCGATTCGATTGCAAACAAAATGTGTAAAACTTACTCAAATTCGATTATTATTCGATCGAGTCGGCATTACTTAGCTTTGACCTTGTGTTACCTGATGAGAATAAACTCGGTTTAGTATTCGAGACTACCGTAGTAAGTCAACTGGAGCACCGGAACTCCAGACTTGGGTAGCCAGCTAGCCTTTGGCCGGGCCGCTGGTGACATCTCAACTAGATTCGCTCTCTTTTGAGAGGATGAGCTCAATGTAGTAGCCACATTAGTATGTTTTATTCTTCATATAATTCGTAAAGCATGAATTTACTCGATATTGCACAATTGCCAAGTTATTACTGAATATTAACATCTTATAATCCATTGTCATTTAGATTCGATTTGATACATTATATATCTGCTTATTAATGCCTATACTTGCTAATTCGTTGTATTTGAGATACTACTCTTGTGTTACAAACGCATGTGCATCTCCCGATCCTGAGGAGGCTCAGGAGGAAAAGGAGAAACCGCTTGATTAGAAGAATGGCCAGGCAATGGGCCTATGTAGTCTGGTCCCTCGGAGTGCGATTTTGGACTTCTTTTTAGAGCTCACTTGGAGAGTGTGATTGATTCCTTTTTGTGTGGGTCAAACTAGTTAGATTAAAAGTTAATGGTGAAGATTCATTTATAATAGAATGTATGGTGATTTTTGGTAACCCCTACTTTATTGATTGTGTAATTATGTTTTGTATAAACTTGACACTTAACTTTAAATAAGACTGTTCAATGAAATGGTGCATAGTGGCTTATTAATTGAGATGCTTCCGCTATTAAATGTGATCGACAGGTTAGTGAGCTAGACTCTAGGGGTGTAACGGTTCGGTTAACCGCGGTTTTTGGGCAAACGGTTAACCGAACCGTGTTTCACGGTTTTTGGTTTTTAAAAACCGTAACCGTAACCGAACCATGAAAAACCGTTAAAAACCGAACCGCGGTTAACCGCGGTTAACGGTTCGGTTACGGTTAATTGTCACTTAAAAATTTTTATGAAAATTTTGTTGTTTATTAATCAAACTTATTGTGAAAAAAAAAAAATAATAATTAGAGAATGGCATAATATGTTACTCTAAAAAAAAATCACATTTAGGCCCTTAAGTTTTTTTCTTATTAGTGAAACGGTTCGGTTAACCGTGTGTTTTGGGAATACGGTTAACCGAACCGTAGTTAACGGTTAACCGCGGTTAATAACCGTGAGTCAAGATAAAAACCGTAACCGAACCGTGAAGCGCGGTTTTTCGATTTAAAAAACCGTAACCGTAACCGAACCGTGAAACACGGTTATTAACCGCGGTTCGGTTCGGTTCGGTTCGGTTAGACGGTTTTTCGGTTTTTTTTTACACCCCTACTAGACTCATAAGTGGAAAGATGATTTTTCTCTTTCGTGATGTTGTACTTGACTTGAGATATGTATAATCTCACAAGAGTACGCGTGTCGCACATTGGGAATTACCCTACAACAGGGAAATTTGGAGCCGGGATGTGAGACAGATTGAAGCTAATTATTTCCTCATCTACTTGGCACACATCCATAGTCTCCCCCAAAAACTACTTTCCATAAAGATAGGGCACAAAATATCTATTCTTATTCTCGATTTCTCCCCATTTTAGTTTAACATAGAAACAAACAGGCATGGAGATGAAACACAAGTCCATAATTCTTATTCACAAGAAGAAAACCATGTACCCATCTTAAACAAGAAAGAACCTACAACCATGGATTTACTACATCCCATAAGCCTTGTTAGGGTCAAACACCTTCATGTCCTCCACGTGGAGGGTGATGGGGAAATAAGCACAAGTGTATTTGCAGATATACCTGAATATATATTTTAAAAAACCACAAAAAAACTGCTTCATTTCAGTATAAGCTTATTTGCACACACCCACAGATTTGGGTCCCAATAAAAAAAAAGAAAAAGAACAACTAGAATTGAGAAGATTGTACTTCATGTATGTATTATTATCAATGAAGGAGACAGGTGGTAGTGGTAGTAACTTGATAAAGCATGGCCCCATTTGCTGGTGTAGTTGAGAGGAATGGCAATAAGACTCATTTGGAACGCAAATATTCTAGATATTGCATTTACACATTGGTTAGTGGAGATAAAAGGATGCTTACTATTAATAACCAAATTAGATAATCTATGGGCATGTTTGTGCACCCATAAAAGAAGCGAAAGAAAAAAACTAAAATTTCTTCTATTAAGAGAAAAAGTATTTTTCTGGATACGATAAATTTTGATATTTTAAGGACGCTACATAAATATGTCCTGAACTAAATGATAAGAGGAAGATATGTATGTACCGTAGAAGGAGAGGAGGGCGAAGGACAAGCAGAGGAAAGCCAAGTTGAGATGCATGGTCCCACGCAGCAACCACACAGCAACCAAGCCATAAAACAACACCCAACCTTCCTCTTCAGTACGTGGCACGCCCCATCATCACTGCAATCTCAGTCTCGGTCTTTTCTTTTCAGGAGGATGGCCTCCTCATCCTCACCAGTGTCTCACCCTCCCTGTCCATCTCCTCCAATGACATGGGCATGAAGATTGATTTTAGCAGCAGCAGCTGCACAAGAAAGACTTTTAATTTTTTTACGCCCAAGAGGACTAAGTGCATGTTTGATATATCTATTTTTCACTTTTATTTGTCTATTTGTCTAATTCGGACAGATGTTAGAAAAATTAGAGCGTTTGGTAAATGACTTTATCTTATTCCTATTTTAGAGGAGTAGAGGCAAATTCTCTAAAATTGAAATGCTTACTTTTTGGGCATGTGAAAAATAGAGACATAGGCTCTAAAAAACGTAAAAACAAATCTTCTAAAATTGAAATATTAGTTTTTTTATAACTCTTTTTTTAATAATTTTATTTTAAATAGTAAAAAGAATAGAGATGCCGAAGATTGCCTAAATAAGTTTTGCTTGCTACTTGTACTGCTTTTGGGCTTCTCCGTGGCCTCACACGTCGTAGATGTGATGGACAGGTGTTGATACAGTGCCACCATACGTGACGTTTCTATTGACTGATGGCTCTAGCTGTGATTGTGAATGCTGGAGTTGCCAGATTGGCATTGCAGTGTGTGTGTGGCATGATCGTTTACATGAACGAGGGTTCCAGATGTAGGGCCCATTTTGGAACAAGGTTTTTCCCTATATGAAGTTGTAATGTAAAGTTGTAAACTATAGTCTGGTAATTTTACATGTAGTATGAAGCAAGGTGAAGCCTAAAATAAAGATTAGGGTGGTCTTTAATGTTTAATGGTTTGACAAACTTTTTTATAAAAATAAAGTGTTTTTCTGTCATTTAGTAGATTAAAGATATTGCGATTTTTTTTTTAAGAAGGGGGAAATTTTAAATTTATGTTTTTTTAATATAACCCCCTCGTCTTTTCATATCCAGCAAATGAAGTATTTACTTCACCTTTACTTTAATAGTAAATTACCAAACGGGAGTGTTCAATACTCCATATGTTTCTTTTGTTTTCCTTTTTGTTTTTCCTTGTTGGTTGATCCCAAGAATTCAAAAATAATAAATTCTTAGGGGCATATATGAAAGATGAATGCAGTTTTTAAAATATATAATAGTTATTTTTGGGAGTCAATATGTAAAAAATCATAAAATTTTATAAAGAGAAAAGGGGTTTTCAGAAATCTTAGAGGGGTCAAATGTAAAAATTTATAAAAGTTTCTAGCCCACTTTCCCCTGTAGAGTAACTGTGGATGTGTAAGGACTAGGCAGTGAAATATGGTGTAGATTTACACTTTTGAGTTGACGATGGGTGTATATATTTATATATATATATATAGGTAATATTCAGGTAGAAACTGTTCACACATATTATTTGAGGGTTTTTTTTGTGGGGCTCAATTGTGGGCCCCATTTGGGGATGAGACCTGAGGGGATGGAAAGATCTATGTGAGACCATCCCAAGTATCAAGTTTGGCCCCAAACTCATGCCCCTAACCCCTTCATCCGTGACCCATAAGTTTAATGCCTTCATATTTAAAAAAATATTCAACTATCGATCCAACGGTTAAGTTCAATTAGATGTGTGCCAATCCTTGGGATTAGTGACTATCAGGGGGTTCCCTATTGGTTGCTAAGTTTGAATGAATTACTAGTTGGGCCCCACAAAAAAGTTATCATATGGTATGTGAGAACTAGTCCTCACTTGAATATTTCCCTATATATCTTTGGCCCATTGCATGTCCATGCACTATCTTTCACTTCATACGCAGGCATGGGCCGAAACACACTGCACGGCCACTGATTGAGCTTAGGGTTGGCTCAACATTTTTGGGGGCCCTAGGCAAATCATAAAAATGAGGCCTTTTAGTTAAAAAAATTAAAAATAAAAATTAAATCATAAATTTGCTTCTTGCCTTTCTAGATGCAAAATTACTAATTAGACTTTTGCGTTCAAGTGTAGACAATAAATCATTTTCGATAAATGAAATTGCTAAACCGTTTAATCTATCTTGAGACATAGCTGTTCTTAAATAATTTTTTATAATCTTTAGTTTTGAAAACTTCTTTCTGCAGATGCAACTGTAACAGATATGGTAAGTAATATTTTATATGTAATAAAATAATTTGGAAAACAATTTAGTTTTTTATTAGATTAAGTATTTCAATTGGAGTATTAATTTCTGTTTTTGCAATTTCCTTTAAAAATTTTAATTCCGAAAATAAATCCAAGCTATCAATATCAAAATGCATGTCATGCTTAAGAAAATTTTCAAGATCAAGACATTTTTTTTCTAAAGAACAATTATCAAAGGACCTTAATCTTACAAGACTAAACAAAAAACCAAAAATGTCATCATATTTTGAAAACAATTCAAATCTATCTTGCAGTGAAGATATTGCTTGATCTACGATATAATAGAAATAATCAATTTTGAAAGATTCCTTTGCAGATTTCACCTCTTCAGCGTTTTCATCAATTTCATCAAAAATTTTTTTTTGATGAATGACACGTTTTTTATGGAATGTTGGCTCTATTTCCATTTCAACTACAACTTGTTTAGATGAATCCAGTGCAGAGTTAAAACCATTTCTATATTTTTTAAAATAAGAAATAAGTCCATTTAATTTATCCATAGCAAGATCTATATGCATGTTTTTAAGTTGTAAGCTCTTACTAACTGAATTTACAGCAAATAATATCTCATACCAGATATTCATTCCCAATATAAATTCAAAGCTTTCAATCTCATAGGTTGCTAAGCATTTGGCTTCACTCCTTGTCTTAGGATCTTCACTAACTTCTGCTAATCTCAGTAAAGCATCCCTAATTTTTGGGGCTTGAAATTTTAGAGCTCTAACACTTTCAATGCGACTTTCCCAATGTGTTTGGGACAAAGGTTTAGGAGTCAAAGTAACATAATCTAACAAAACTTTCCATCTTTTTGTTGAAGAAGCAAATAAAGAGTATATACGTTGTTCTACTCCAAAAAATGATATTGCTTTAGAGCATGAATTAGCCATCTCACAAAGAACCAAATTAAGACTATGGCAGCCACAGGAGTATAGAATACTCTAGGATTTAAATCTAAAAGCCATTTTTGCACACCTTGTTTGTTACCTTTCATGTTCGATCCATTATCATACCCTTGTCCTCTAACATCGTCTACTTCAAGATCATATTTCCTTAGTATACTTAAAAGTTCATCAAAAAGTCCTGTCCCCGATGTGTTATCTACCATAAAAAACTCTAAAAAGTGCTCATCAATTTTTATTGGACTTACTAAAGTATCAACACATCGTAGTATAACAGTCATTTGTTCTTGATGGCTTGCATCAGGAGTACAATCAAGAATAACTCAGTAGTACTTTGCTCTTTTGATTTTCTTGATGATCATACTTTTGACTTCATCGGCTAACATCAAGATCAACTCATTTTGTATATCATGTCCCAAGTAATGATTATGAATCTCATGCACTTGAATACTTATACTATATTCTTCCATTATAGGGTCAAACTCTACTATCATCTCTATTAAACCTAAAAAGTTTCCATTATTAGCTTCATATAATTTTTCCTTCTTTCCACGAAATGCAAGATTGTTTCTAGCTAATGTCTTCACCACAGCAATGATTCTAACAAGAATTTTTTCCCAATGTTCTTTTTCTTTGTTAATTTGATTTTGGACGCTTTTATCAATTGTCTCATTTTTTAACAATCTCTTTTCCAAGTCAACCCACCTAGACATATTCAAAATATGCTCGTTAGTTATTTCGTGAGACTTGAGTTGTTTGCCAAAATTTTTCCAATCTCTACTTCCTTCATTAACTATCTGACTTGTACTATATTTTGAACCAAACAATTTACAACAAAAACAAAATACTCTATCCATATCGGTTGAACACACTAACCATCTCCTATCTTGCTTTTCCTCATTTAGTAGTCTATGAATATAATATTCCTAAGAAAAATGTCTATTATTTTCATCCTTTGGGAACTCAATATCATCAATTTTAATTGGACCTTTCTCTACTAAGATATCTCTTAAATTTGTATCAATTTCCTTCCACTGTCCAGGATCATAACAATTAAGAGTCTCATCCTTACCTAGCTCTGTTGATACATTATCAACATGAACATGTTGATCATTTGGATTTCTTATGATCAGTGTCTCATTAACTTCCAAAATTTCAGTTTCTTGTGTCACATCAATATTATCTTCTAAGTTCTCGTCTTGAGTTGCATCAACATTATTTTCTAAGTCACTCCTAATACTTGGTTCTTCGGCTATTACCTCTTGATTTGATTGTCAACAAGGCATTTGTTAAGAGTCCCCTTTTGAGATTGTACTAAACTTTCTATTCTCCTTTTTTTCTTGAGTTTTTCATATCCAGATGCATATTTTCTACCAGTCATTTCAAAGATTAACAAATTGACACAAATAAGAAATAATAACTAAACAAAATCCAATTGATACAATCATACAAATCAGAAATATTAGAAATTAGAACAATAGAACCTGGGGGCCGGGCAGATTAATTGTCTATATAGTAACTAGAGAAGGTTGGCCGGTTTCTTTCCTTGAAGACAGAAGGCTAAAGCCGGATTGTGTAGCTCCTTTTCTTTAGCTAGTAGAAAATCACCATAAAAGAGTTTTGTCTAGAGAAGGTAATAGAAATTGTTTAGAGAAGGTTGGGCAGATTGTGTTTGTAGCTAGTAGAAAATCACTTTAAAGGAGTTTTGGTGGCAGTTGTAATCCCATTGGCTATTGTTTAGCTAGCATTAACTTCACCATAAAAATTATAGTGCCGTTGGGTACAGTATTTTAGGAATAACTATGCTATTTTTTAGGAAGGAAGGTGTAGAGAATTGTGCTATTTAATTAGCAATAAAATTTCTAATATTTTGTTTTAAAATTTGATTTTGATTTAGTGCTTATCATGCACCTAACTTGTAGGCCTTTTCCTAAACTATACTTCCAAAATTTTTAGGCCTTTATTTTTTAATTTTATTAAAATCATTATTTCTAATTTCTAGATTATAATTCTAAAAATGGGGCCTTATTAATTGGGGGGCCTTAGGCGATTGCCTTAGTGGCCTACCCCTTTCAGCCGCCCCATTTGAGCTTTAGTGTAGCATCCTCTCATTAAAGGCACTTGCAGGGCAAAATCCAAATGGTTGATATATATTCCAAACACCTATCAAACATGTAAAATAATTCCAATTAGTGGAATGACCACCATTGGATTGACTAAATCTTGAACAGTTAAACCCATGATCAACTTCCTTTACTTTTCGCTTTCTTTTTTTTTTTTAAACATTAATGAAGCTATGAGATGTAAAATTCATTATTTTATCGAACGGTTGGCCTACCCAAGCTGATTTTAAAATTTAGATAGAGTCGGTCAATTTAAGTAGGTGGTAGGAGTAACGGATTAGATGTTTTGGAAGGTGTGGATGGCGAGCACTTTTCCCTATGTTACACTTTGCCCAATGTCATAAATCGTAATGTCTTGTCTGATATGATATGAGTTATGACAACCCTCCTTACCGGAAGAGGATCCCTGTTTGGTCCAAACAGGGAAATCCTGTTTGGACCAACCAGGGGCTGCCATATAGGGGTAAATTTTTTTTTTTTTTTAAGGGGAGATGGGATGTGTTGATTGAAATTTTTTTTCCCCGTGTGGCAGCCCCTGGTTGGTCCAAACAGGGGATCCTCTTCCCTCCTTACCTGGTTTCTATGGTGCTTCTCAATCCTTCCATTATCCTTGTTCTGCTCTAGGACTAGGACATTACTCCCACTTACTCCCACTGTCCCACGTCCCAGCACATGAACTCCGTGTAACCGACCCAGAAATCCATCTATGGTTCCATCCCAGGATGGGCAGATGCCTCACCAATGGGCCACACCTACACCCATCCTATTAATTTGCAAATAATCTTACATGTAAAGATTAAAAAGAAAACTATGGGCTCCCGGGACTATCTGATAACTTTACTCAGTAAAGTGAGGTGAGGTAAGAGGTCAAATAGACATAAAAAAAGATGGGTCATATAAGAAAGTATTAAATATTAAAAAATTAATTTTTGACCTTTTGTCATTTAGTAATATGAGAATGCAATTTTTACCTTTTTTTTTTTTTTTTTTTTAAAGAAGAGTTCCTTTTGTGAATTAGTTGCATGAGAAAATAGTTTTTTTTTTTTTTAATTTGGTACATTTTGATTTGACCCATATTTCTTTTCTTATTTTCTAATTTGACCATTCACCTCACTTTATTTTATCAGTGAAATTATTTATTAGTGAAATTAGGAAACAGGGATATGGGTGGTGATACTTGAAATGAAGTAGCAGAGAAGGGCTTATGAATTTGCAGCTGCATTATATATGATCCTCCCACAAATGTTTACGAACATCAAGTTCTTTTCTAACGAGGGAGGATTCAGGTTCGAATCGCCCTCATTTATCAGCCATTCATACTATCTATGGCTACGGTTTCAGTCAACAAGACACTGGTACTACTGCAGCAACTGGAAGGAAGAGAGGAAAATAAAATAAAAAAAATCAACGGAGTAATTCTTCAATGCTATTGATGATGCTCATCTTCCGCAATAAAGAAGTTCAAAAAATGGCATCAAAAGCTGAGAGAAACGTAGAAGTAGATGATGATCATCTTCTGAAATAAATAAGTTCCAAAAATGGCATCAAAAGCTGAGGGGAAATTCATCTTCTGAAATAAAGAAGTTTCAAAAATGGCATCAAAAGTTGAGGGGAAATTCTGAACGCACCGTAGCTTTTTCTAAAATCACCCACTTAAAAAAAAGCAAAATTAGACATGACAAAAATACCCATAAGTTCCGCGCATATCTCATGTGCACGGGTGTGAAACGCCATGCACATGATGTATGCACGGGGTTTCTTAGCCGTGCACTTCTTTATGTGCAGGTTTTACAGTCGTGCACCTCTTTATATGCACGGCTCTGAAACTCCATGTACCCCACTAGCGAGCGATATACGCGAAGAAAGAGAAGATGGTAGTCAGTGATGGTGAGGCAGAGGGGGGGAGCTCGCCGGTGATAGGGCGGCCGCCGGGGTTCAGTCGAGTAGGTGAGAGGGGAAGAGAAGAGGAGAAGAGATTAAGAGAAAAGGAGAAACCGCTGAGCTCACCAGAGGGAGAAGAGAGGGGAGCTCGCCGGAGGGAGAGATGGTCGCCGGTGATGGGGCAGCCATCAGGGTTCGGTAGCAGCAGGTGGGAGGGGAAGAGAAGAGAAGAGGAGAGAAGAGGTGAGAGGGTGTTTTGAGTATTATTAGAAAAGTAGGTGTACTCAGCAAAACAACTGGGTGCAATCTATTTCCCAAAGCTGAGAGAAACATAGAAGTAACATCAGGTATTAGTAACACAGCAATTGCTGATATTTCATGATTACCTACGTGTTAAACTCAATGCATATGTATTGAATAGCAAACAAAAGCGCACACACTATCATTTCATCATTGCGTGTCACAATTCTAAGCATCCAACTCAGCTTTCAATTTGCAATTTGGTGGCACAGATAACACAACAGTAAATTAACAACAATCGTTACTTTCAACAATTATTCTCACAACTCACTGAAGCCATACCGTCACATAAGTTTCCAGGCCTAAAATAGATTACAAAATCTTAAGAAGAAAGATAAAAATTTAAAGCGTGTTTTAACATCTGAACATCCTACTGATCTCACATTATTTTTCTTCATTAAAAAAAAGAGAGAATAATGAAAGAGGAACGGATGCAAACACCAGCTCCAATTCAAACTGAACACCAACTACAGCAACTTAGAAGGGTGTCTGGCTGCTGAAAGAAGGGGCAGACATTACAGACAGGACATCTGTAACAGAAGCCATGGCACTAAGAGCAGCTTTCAGCACATCCTGGGAGCAGCCCGGCTTCACAATGTTTTTCACCTGATGGAAAAAGAAAAGGCATCGAAAATTCAAGGTCAGCAAGAAACACCACATTATGATAAAGTAATGCAAATAAAAATTTATTTAAATATGGGTTATGCTCTGGTGATAGGCAGCTCTCATGCAAGCGAGAGGTAAACTCTACGCCCCTTGTGAGATCCACTTGGATGTAGGTCAATTATGGGAGGATAATATGAGGGAAAGGTCTCATCGTGGATACAGTTTTCAACAAAAATAACCTCAAGCAAATCATTGCAACCATTGATTTTGAGGCCTCAAAGTTTAATGATTACTTAAATTATTGTTTTCTTTTTTTTTCATGAAATTCAATTCGACGATGAGTGCAACTCTGATTTGTGTCAAACTAGGTTAATGCCAATTCATAGGGGGGTTAGTGAGCGTGGGGGGATGAATTGATCATGAGGGTATGTTAGGGGTGCATCTCGGGAGAAAGAAACCCTTTTTCTTTTTCCTTTTTGCTTACATTGGAGATTCGAACCCACGCACGCCAAATCAACCACTCACGTCCCAACCAGCTGGACATAGCTTGGGATGCAGAAAGAAGCCCTTTAAATATATGTAGGTTGGTCATTTTTGCAGATTCTTTCCAAATGTTTTACTCAATTAAGAGTAATCATAAAATATAATATAAATGTAGGGCTGCAAAAAGACTGGAGTAGACCAGCTTCAACCCTGGCTGCATGGTCCAGCTGCAGCCATGGTTCAATGGTTCATAATAACGGCCGTTACATAGCGTAGTGGTCACATTATCAGCCATAGTGGTTGAGGCCGCTAAACAATTTTAAAAATAACGACGCTATGGTCTAAAACCTAATAAAGCCAAGCAATTTTAATTTAAAACATTGTTTTTCCTATTTCGTCTCTTCAATGGCTTTTACCAAAGTTGTGACTACCCTTGTATGGTTTGAGATCACTAATAAAAATAGAAGATTGCCTTGCTAAATACGATTTGAATTCTTTTGACCACTTAAAACTTTCACGCCGCTGCGTGTCGCTACAACCGTTGTGTGTCACCCGCTACGTAGCATTTTGGCCACTAGCCGCTACGCTTACCACAACTGCTATTTTGATCCTTGGTTGCAGCAAATCTACAACAAGCTTGAAGTTTCCTTTCTTCTTAATAAGCGCTCCGCAAATGGGGTCGCCGACGCTCTAGCTAAAAAGGGTGTTGCGAGTGACAACCTTGTCATTGAAAATTGTATCTCTTTAGCTTTGTGAGCTGTGGCTCAGAGGTTTGGTTTTTCCTTTTCTTCGCAACTGTTTGGTTTCCTCTTATGCTGGTTGGCTCTTAATAAAATTGTGTAACCCCAAAAAAAAAAAAAAAAAAATCTACAACAAGCTGGTCACTTGATAGCTCTCTCGTAGATACTCACACCCACACACTCATCTTACCTACGTCCCTCAACATTAGTGCTATCCCCACACACTTTACTCAAGTCCCTCAACATCAGCGCTACGACTAGGGATCGATTCTTTGTTGTTTCTATGGAGGGGAGACGCCTCACTGCTAAGCTACCGGCTTTGGCAATTAGAACTCATTTTCTAAAGCAGCAAAAATTTAAAAAAAAATTAATAAAATAAATAAATAAAAATGAGAAGCAACTCCATAAGAGTCAGGAAGGAAACAACAAAGAAACTAAATAGGTCAATACCATCATCCAACTTTATCTCATCTACCTTGGCTGTACGTGATTGTGAAGTTTACTTTTCCTTCCACTCAGCCACATTTAAAAGGCATGCTTGTGCCACCTGCCCATCTAACAGGTCGTTCTCATTAGTTTCATCTTTGGTCTATGGCTGTCTCTTTTTTTGCCATTCCCAAACACTTTTAACAATTTCAATTGTCTACTGAGGCTGTCACAGTGTCGCCAACCATTCGTGTGTATCTTGGATGGCAATCACTGATTCTTCTTTTTTATTGGAGACACATGGAATTCTGTTAAGTAACTATTCCTAATCCTATCATTTCTTCTCACACATTTCCAACAATGTATCTCGGGAACATAAATCTATGTCATTTCTTTGATGCTCAACATTCAGCTAACCGCCATGTTATAAAAGTATCCCCTTAAGCAGAGTCGCACTCAATGATCCCAAGCACACTCCTCTAGCTTTTTTTTTTTTTTTTTTTTCTAATTTTGAATGGTACACACTCCTCTAGCTTGCGCCTACTTAACCAACCTGTGCTGCTCAAGTTTTGAAACCCTAGGTCCCATAGTAGGCTTTTTGTAGATCGATGAAGGTCATATGAAGATTTTTCCACTTCTCTTGGTATTTTTCCATAATTGTCTAAGTGAGAAGATTAAAAAAATAGGATTGACCTCCTTAGCATGAAACCAATTTGATTTTCAGATATCTAGGTCTTTTCTCTAAGTCTTTGCTCCATTATCTCTGATAGTCTCATCCATACTGGGTTCAACTTTGTATACATTTGTTATTCTTGTGTATAGATGTTATAACACTTCTTCTCCATTCATTCAACATTTTCTTTGTCCTTAATATCATTCAAACCCATCCAATTTCTCCAAAGCATTTCTAAAAGTCTCTATCGGATTGTCATCTCGCCCTGTAGCCCTTTTTGTCCTCATTCTTGTCAATGCTTTCTTTACTTTTGCTGCCCTAATTTTGCAGTATAAGGCATGTCTAGCTAAAAGTATCCTCTCTTGTTCCTAATCATCGTATAGAATCTTCATCTAAAAAATTGTTAAAATATTCTCTCCACCTTTCTCTAATATCATTGTCCTTCACTAAAATCTTTTGGTCATTGCTATTTTTACAGGTGTGTGCAAAAATAAGGAGTAATATATTATAAAAATCCTTTCAGGCCACACACGCACATTCAGACTGGCATGCATAAATAAGGAAAAATATAATATATGAAAGCTATGTAAGGGAGAGCAAAGATGGGTACGGATTTGAGAGAGCAGGGTTCCTATTCACACAATATGAGAGACAAACTTGAATAACAGATCACCAAAAATATGGTTGCACATACCAGAAAAGGCATATAAATAATGGGAAGGAAAGACATAAAACCAAAAAGAGCGGACCTTGTCAAGATACTCCTGGAGCTTCTTGATCCTGCCCATGTAATCTTGATCTTCAACACAAAGTGTCACAGTCTTAGCATCACAGCCTGGGCCTTCGAACTGAAGCGGGCCAGGATTTTGGTATGTGTCATCCATCAAAAATTTTGTTGCGTTTTGTCTCAGCAACCTGCCACCGCAACCCCAATCAGTTCATGACCAAAAAAGAAATCCATGCTCAAACCAAAATCAACAAACCCTTCTATTGGTGAATACAGAATTAAGACTAATCAATTAAAAAGATTTCTTCTTAAAAAAGAATGGGAGAAGCAACTTTCCATTTCAAAGCAGCTGATAGTATTTGAGACAAGAACCCTCCCTAGGGATGTTATATTAGGTCTTTGCGATCATTTCATTTGCCTATGGTGCACATACTCAAGAACCACAGGTATCAAATGAGAAGAATAATTATGCCTCCATATTATTTAGGGTTTATACTTTCCAATTATAACTTTAAAAAATTGGAGATTACCATTTTTTTGAAATTAAGAAAAAAAGAGGCCTGTAAACTTTCCAGGCAGCTTATAGAGAGGCATGACATTGAAATCAGACCCAACAAAAAAGAATAGAAACACAAAATAACAAAACATACACACAATAAAATGCATATATTTTCAGTCACTATCTGTCATTCAGGCATTTCAAACAGAGGCCTTCAAAAGCATTGAAATGAAAGATGGGTAATAATACAAAGGTGACTTCAACAAACTAAATTTTCTATACTACAGTGACGTTTCTGAAGAGTTTCCATTTCATTTTCAAACAATACATTTATAGTTCTATCATTTCATAAACCAACATGGCAGAAAATCAGAGATCCAAAATGTCGGGAAAACACATTAATAAAATACAATGAAGATAATTATCTTTCACCAGGCAGCCAAAGGTTACAATATGGTTGGAAAAAAACACACGCACACGTCTTGGTCAATCGGACAGGAGAAAGTGCTTCCTACAAGGATCGGTCACTACATCCCCAGGCAGTCCAGTGTAAAAACAATCAAGGAGGTAAGTGAGAGAGAACTCTGATTGGAATTGAAAATTCAAAGTGGAACAAAAAGTGTAGCTAATCATGTATAAAACTTTTGTTGAGGGAGTCACTTTCAAGTAACACTTTTACAGGTCCATTAGAAAGTGTTCAAATGGGTTCAAGGAAGAAATACAAATTAAGGTGCACGTGCAAGAAGCCTTTATTGCTACTACTAGCACAACTGCTGCTACGTACTATTATTATTAATCATTTATGAGATGACAAGAAGCCTGCCTGAGTGATAAAAACATGAAAATTTTTAATTTTAAGAAAGGTTCTGACAAAAGAACATATTTTAAATCATGGCAAAAGAAACACTTACTCATATGCTTTGCCTTTCAAATCAACAGTAGCAGGATGAATAGCCGGTTTTCCGATAGAGGTGGTCCCAGGGCCGCGCGACCACCTCTTCACAGTCATCATTGCCTAAGATTAATAAAAAAAAAAAGGTACCAGTTATTCCTCTCCTTTATTGCATGCAAATCAAGAAAAAGAAGCCAGATGAGCTACAAATGAGTAACCCAAACAAGATACAATGATGAAAGATTCATTTCTCGAGTAAAAAATACAGGAAAAATGTAGAACAGACAAATCAGTATCATGGAATTCTTATAATCATCCTAGAGAAAGCAAATATCAATATCATATGATATTACTGGTATCTTGACATTGGCAGCTGGTAATAACACAAGGTTTTAAAAATTGGACTTGGGGAGTGACTCGGTTCCTTTGAGATAAGCCAACCTGGCTGAGTCACACCTTAGAGCCTAAAATCCTTCCAAAATGTTGAGATAATAATAAAAATCTAAAAAATTTAAAAATAAGGTCCTATAAGAAATTAAGAGAATTAAAACCCATCATGCTTTAGTTAGTTGGGCAAATTTAAGTATATAAATAGGTTTTGTCATTTGCTTTTCACTCAATTGAATGAACAGTGCATCCAATCTTTGAATGCTTAGGTTTCCACAAAATGTGGTTTCAGTCTTCCAAAATCAGTGTAAAAGATCCCCAAAAGCCTCCACAAGCTTCTTCCAACAAAAAAAAAATTAAAGATAGGGAGAAAAGATATGTTAGATACCTAAACTCGTTCCTTTACAACCACTAACATTGCCATGCACCTGAACAGAGAAAAGAACCCACCGTAATTGGAGCTGCACCACATCGCCATTTGTTCACTGGATTTTTCAGGTTGGTTATAGTAGCCATGTAGCCATTCAAATGTGCTGCTAGAATGTGATAGCAGATGTGTCCCAGAACCTACATGAATTTGGTCCGTATTACTCATGATCACAGACGTAATTGGAAAATTAAGGGGAAGCAGATGCTGGTGAATACATACATAGGCATAGTCGCAATCAAATTTTGATGGCAAAGAACCTCGTGCTTGATAGCCAAAGAAGTGGCAGATTGCGTTGAATTTCTTTCCTTTATATGTGCCTTCTTTCTGTGTATATCAGTTGGTACTCAAACATGTCAGCATAAGGTATATAAAAAGGAAAACTGTGAAATGTTGTAAAACCTACCAATCGCTTATTTATTTCCACCTCCACTAACTGAGCTAGGAGTTTCTCTGTCTCAATCTGGACAAGAAAGCATGAGACAAAGTCATTAGCCAACATAGGGCTTGGATCTTTTTAAGTACTTCAAGCAAGTCCTCTTTTTTCCCTGTCTTCGTCTTTTTTTATTTTTCACTTTCCCCCTGTAATAGGTAACATGACTTGAACAGTTGTGACAATGACAACCTTCTAACATGTCCCAAGGACTAAGTCTCGAGGTAAGGACATTTTCCCAAGAAAAACAATAATTTCTTGTTGGTTTTTTCAGCACTCTGATTTTTAAGTGCAGGAGGATATAAATCTTTCAGTACAAAGATATATAAGCATGTTAGCTTCTAAAAGTTCTCCATGTCTCACATCTCTCCAATGGATAGAGACATGTTAAAGTTAAATATTACAAATCAATATGCACATGAGCACAGCTGGAAGATTGGAAACACTTTTACAACTTCTCTATCAATTATGAGAATAACTTCTCCAACCTTTTCTGGATAAAAAGGTCATTACCCAGTACGGGTTCCGCCGAAGCAGGGTCCTGGGAGGGTTCAGACTGGAGACAGGCCTAACCTTTGGCAATTTTGCACAAAGTGGCTGCTCAAACGTTTCGAACCTGCGTTATCACGCATGGCACCCGAGACTTTTACCATTGCACCAAAGCAATGACCCTTTCTCCTACCTTTTTTGGATGTTCTGGTTCAATTATAAAAACTTAAAATGACTTGTGCTCCTAAAATATATATCGATGCTGGAAGATTAAAAATCTCCAATGATGATGATGATGATAATATACATGTTGGCGAACCAAAGATTTTGAACTTTTCAAATACCACATCAAATAAAAAATATATTAACTCAAGGTTTACAATGATCTTGTAGTAATACCAAATCTCAAGTCAATTTACCTGAGATAGTTGTGCTGAGTCATCCGATTCTGGATGAAGGAGTAACTGCATCATAGAAGATTGTGAAATTTACCTAAACATATTAGCGTGATCTTTATTAACATTGACATAAAGGAAAAAATGGAACCTGTCTCTTGATAAAGGGTGGGAGAAATTCAAACAAGGCAGATGCCCAAGGTGAAAGTTGTGCAGAGATGTTATCAACAGAAACACCTTGACCGTGTAGACCATGGATTTCCTAGAACAACAATACAATCAAAGAATCAAAAGAAGTTCCCATATATGCAAATACCCCATTCACACAAGTAAAAGAGAGGGAAAAAAAGAAGAATAGAGGAATCAACAGGATCAACTGAGTTATGTGTACATGTTAAAGAGCAATATATTGTAACCACATGGACTACCTGCAAGAGAGCGTACACTTCAGGAATGCTTTCTATCAGCCCTTCTGGTAGAAGAAGAACACCGTGATATTTATCTGTTCCAAATTTGTATAAGAGTTTAGCAAAAAAACGCATTTCTTGTTTTTCTTATTAGCAACATGTAATCATTGTTATATAGTATTGACAACAGGAATTCAGTAAAATTTGTATATAAAAAACACTAAATTAGCCAAGAAAAAAGTAATCCCAATGTACACAAAGAATTCAATCTCAACCTTGCTCTGCGCGGGCCTGAACTGCATCGCAAATTTGTTTTGTCAGATCAAAAAGAGTAAGCTTGGAAGTAGCCACCTCCTCACCAAGGATAACCTGAAAAAATAATGAAAAATGACATTCTTTCTATTAATGTATCTGATCAATGAATGACTCATAACAATATAGATGGCAATCAGATGTGGAAAATCAACAAACCATGTTTGGATGTGACTGGAGTGTACATTCCAATGCCACATGGGATGCCTTCCGGCCCATCAATCGAATAAAATAATAATACTGGAAGAACAAAAAGATATCATTAGTCTGCAAAGAGTTTTACAGCAGAGAAAAAGTATTTACTCCAAGATATATTAGGTGAGCATAAGATAAAAAGGAAAGCTTCCTACATAAA
This sequence comes from Persea americana, assembly GCA_029852735.1. Taxonomy (NCBI): domain Eukaryota; kingdom Viridiplantae; phylum Streptophyta; class Magnoliopsida; order Laurales; family Lauraceae; genus Persea; species Persea americana. Next base: position 76,355,772 of record CM056810.1, read on the forward strand.
ATATTTTAAGAAAAGTAGAAAAATCAGAGGAAAAAAAAAGGAATTGGTTGTGACTTGCAATTAATAAGATCAGGGCATTGGTTCTATGCCTTGACCAAGAGATGTCCCATCACATCTCATTGGACAATGCAACAAGGCCAAAATAAACATAGCATGTCCCACCAAAAATAAACATAACATGTCCCACCACAAGCCAATGGCTACTTATTAAGTTGTTCATTCTTTTCCCAAGACTGATTTGACAAGAATGCTATTTCCAGGAACATTAAGAAAACAAAATAACAGGTTCCCGTACTACGAGATCAGCTCTCTGGTATTGAATTTACCACACAAGAACAATCATCTACAACCTTTACCAAGGTAATCTAAATGTTATATGAGCAGTATTTTTAGTTATGCCAAAGTCATCTCCCAAACATATGTCCAAATCAAAAGGTATCCACTCGTCTCCCCTTTGGTCTTCATGGTTGTCTCCTTAAAGATACACCTGGAGATGGTTGTCTCCTTAAAGACACACCTGGAGATCAAGAGTTCGAGATTGGTAGACCCATGGAAAATCCAAAACTACTTCGCTTCAAAGCACAAAGTTACATGGAGGTCAAAGAAACAATGTATATGTTAGTTGCAGGTTCCTTCAATGTTTATTTTCTCATGATTCACACTTATAGATAGGCAATTAGAATTTAATAATCAATCCATCTGAGAAGAATACAACTACATTAACAAATGCATTACCTTCTCTGCTGACAAAGCATCGGTGCACACATTGCTAATAAGTTGGGAATTAACCTGCAGAGAGAGAGAGAGAGAGTCACTGACCATCACTATGAGAAGTTGTGTATAATATCAAAACAATAAAACAGAATCCACTTTCTAGGCTTTGTATCAATAATAAATGATGTAAAGTGTTCCAATCACAACTTATCTTCTACTTTCCAAAGAAACAACTTATCTTCTACTTTCCAAAGAATACAGAATCAAAGCGGCAGTACAAAATGGTTTTACAATCTAGATACTCTTGAAGCAACAAAGCCAAGAAAAAACACATGTACTCATGCTTCAATGAAACATGCAATTAAACATTTAAAATGTGGACAGATTTTTTTTTCAAATTAATTCTCCAAAGCTGCTCATATCATTGAAAACAGATGGCTATAAACATTAGGAAATGTTTGGTCGAGGCATCCACTTCGCAAGTCCTTAAATATATATGGCTACAAGCCTACAATCATCAGAATGAAGTGAAATTTCACCCATCCCCTGTCTGTAATGCTCTTTCACAAGCCCCTTACACCCATTGCATCATATTGTAATTCATATCTATGGGAAATTCTCAAAAAACACCCCTTTTCCGCCCCCTTTTTTTTTGCCATGAGGCCCATGTTGAGTCAATCTAGTCTTTTCACACCGCCCCCCCAAAATGAATAGTCACAAGTCCAAGTCTGACTCTCATCCGACTTTTTCTCACCATTGGATTGAAATCATACCTCTAAACCATTAAGTTTTAGGGCCATGGACCAAAAGGTTAGAGTGATCTTATGGACTCGATATATATATATATATATATGGCCTTCCTCTTGTATACATACCATGCAAAGTATTCCTGTGTGAGGTAGCTGGATGGGGCCCACCTAAGGCACCACTGTTGACCAGACGCAGTGTGCGGGTAGGTGGGTTGGGGGGAAGGATGGAAATATCATCTCATGAAGGGCCAACATACCAAATTTGGGGTAAATCTCATGCCTCTAACCCCTTCATCCATTGTCCTTAGATCCAATGGTCCAGGACATTTGGAAGCGCCAAACCCTTGGTTCAGTGACCAGCCACAGCAGGGGCTCCTTTGATTATCAGTTCGGATTGGTAACAGGTGAGGCCCATCATGCTACCTCGTATGACAAGCTCTGTTATATCATGTGTACCCCAATATTGGGCACATAAATGTGTCTATAGCTATATCTATATATGCATATATATCACAAAAGCACAATGATTTTCCTTCATATTGTAGATTCCAGTGTCCAATTGTTAACAAGCTTCTAGCATAATCCAGTTGTTAGGAGTAATGGACACTGAAAACAATGTACAAAGCAAAATAGATAAACTGAGTTAGCGTGTTGGCAAGGATTAAAAATTGTTGGGAAAAGTCAAATAACATGTAACATACATTTTGACATAGAAATGATAACGAAATGCTCACAACATACACATTCAGGAAAGATAGATGGAAACCTTGCAGATTGTATCAAAACCGACATTGGTTTCAACAAACTGATTCTTCAAATCTCCATTTAAAGTAACAGGAACTCCAACCACCTGCAGGACCAAAACGAAGGGTTTACTGACACAGACATTAAAACGGAAGTTCCAACACCTTTTTCTTTTCTTTTCTTTTTAACTAAATGATTATATATATATATATATATATCAAAGAAAGATAAGACACAAGGAATATGGAGAAAGTTTAGACTGTGTTGATTCCTAACTGATAGGTGTGCAAACATAACATTGGTTGCCAAAATGAACGGCTAATTTCCCTATCAGAAGGAAAGCAATTAAACAAACTAAAGAATCACAGTCCAACAAAATAAAAATTCAGTTAAGAAATGGATAGAGAAGTTGACGCAGTCAGGGAAGCACAAATCTCAATTGAGGTGGACCCACGATTCCCAATCTTCAATCAGACATGAAATCAACTCATGCAAGGAGAAACTCCAACGTAGATCAGCAATCCATTGGAAGTATTCTCAAACCAAGGAGAAAATAAAATAAAGTCTCATGGGTTGGGAATGAAAGTTGAGTTCTAAAACATTGATAAAAAAAAGGTAGAAGGAAAATCATCTAGACAATGCTCCTAAAAGCACTCTTCTGGGATGTATGGAGCATGGAGTATGTGTCAGAGTCTTCGTTGACTCGAGCACATCACCGGAAGGGTAGGGCTGGTGACGATTATCCATTTAAGACCCATAGGGCTGGTGACGATTATCCATTTAAGACCCAAGTAGGTTAGGATTTTTTGGGATATTCCTTTCTTAGTTTAAAATTGATTTGGTTTGGGATTCTTTAGGTATCTTTAGGCCACATTTGTGCAGCCACATATTGTGGAAAAATAGAGGAAAGTGGAAATGCTTTTCCGCAATGAAAAAAATCCCACATTTGGTTCAGCAGCTTTTCCGCAATGAAAAGCAGAAAAATGAACTAAGATTTTTGTGATTCCACATAAAAGCATTTGCCATGGGAGGGAATCAGAATGGGTTTCCAATGTCTCCGGAACTGATTTTCCACAGTGACACATGAACATGCCCATAGAAGAGTTAGTTTCCTTGTCCAAGTAATCCTACTTGTTCTTATCTAAGTAGGATTATTAGCACCTACAAAAGGAGGCTCCTCATATGTAATTGTACACATTAAAATTCATCAGATACAAGATCAATAAAGTGAGAGTTTCTCCCTTATAACTCTTTTCCCCTTCTCTTTCCTGTGACAAGTGGTATCAGAACGCATTACTGGATTTGAGAAGATAAGGCATGTACAATGCTCAATGTGGTGGTTGTGGCATGACTTATTTCTTGTCCCCCATAAAGATCTCAAGGGAAGTCCTAGCGCTACGATTGGCGGGTTGTACGCACCTCGAGGAGAAAGGGGCAGGCAATCCCCTTTCATTTGGTGCAAGAAGAAAAGAGGAGAGAGAAAATAGTTTCAGCGGGGTTGTTAAACTTGTTTTTGTGTTGCAAAATGCAAGAAACACAAAAAGAATAACAACGAAGGCCTCATTTGAGAGAGAGAGAGCTCACATCTTCGTCGCTGTACAACCGGCAGTTGGCACAATGCCAAGGCCAGCCGGCCATACCAATTTTTGCCCAACAACCATGCAGGTTGTCGGCAGTTGCCTTGGCAGACACACCTAAAAAGGAGCACTCAGCCCACCTTTTTCCCATCTACAACACATGCAGCCGTCACGCCACCACATAGTGGAGGGGCATGATCAAGGGCATAAACATGTTCTCAACTTTACAGGTCCCTCTCCCATCTAGTGAGTCACTTTTGGATTTGCAATGTTGTTTTGACTTGGAACCCTTAAAAAAACATGGCCTCCTCCTTGTCTTCAATTTTCAAAGTTCCCACTTTGACAAGCATCATCTCATGGCTGATGAGAAGATTCTCCAACTTGTCTATGGAAGGTTGATTCTCCCACTAAGAAATAGCCACATCATACACTAAGTAACCTGGACACAGCCCGTAAATCAAAAGTCTCAAAAACTTTGTATCCAAAATCTTGTTTTCTGGATCTAACAAGCACAACTCTCAACACAAGGTCTTCATGTGATGAAAATATACTCCAAAATGGAGGAATTTCCTGGCACTAGGTTGCAATTTATTTCTCCAGAAGCTGGAATCGATGGGCATTTCGCTTGGCAAACACGCTTACAAACATATCCCACGCTTCCTTTGGGGTCATTGCCTCTATACGAAGAAGCATGTCGTCAACCATTGATTGCTTGATCGCATAAAGAGCTCTCCCAATGTTGATGGTCCACTTTGCCTTTGCAGTAGCCTCTTCTGGTGATGTCGTGTCTTACTCACACATCACGTCCCATAGCTTCGTGATCCAACAAATAAGACTCCATGCATATCTTCCATAATTTGTGTTTGCTGAGTTTCCTAGAGAAAGAGAAACCCACCTCGCTAGCCATCTACCCTGATCTGATCCAATCTGCCTTGATTTCTATAACACTATATGGATCAGGTCATCCCGAGCGTGTAGGCAAAAACAAATTTGAAATTTAAGTTTGTATGGCCCCACAATTGCCAAAACAAATCTGGTCGTTGATCCGGTCAAATTTGCTTTGGCTGTACCTTGCTAACATTAGCCGCTTTTCCCTCTTGTGCTGGCTGGGTTGGTTTCTTCTACAGATGGGTCCACTTGACCCGGGCTGAACTTGACTCGAAAAAACCTGCTCTTAGAACCAGGCCCGATCTCAGCCCCTAACAAAAGATATATCAAGCCTTCAGCACTCCAATAGTGATGCAACATGTTGCACAAGGCAATGGCGACACTTGTCGCAAGTCCAATGCCAATCAAACAGCATGAAGTGGTGTCAGCGATGCCACGACGGCTGCCGGCCGGTCAGCTATCTGCGGCGGCAGGCTACATATCTAGTGTGAGGGAATTGGCCGGATCTTGCCCTCTCTCACCACCTCTCCACACACACACACACACACACACACACACGCCCCCTTTTCCCTTTTCTTATCCCTACCTTTTCTTATTATGCCTCCACTCTTTCAAAGGAAACTGAGAGACACTTTGACTTCCCCGCTAATACAGTTTGGATCCTCTCTTGCAACAGACCGAGCCCTATTTCAAGAAAAGATAAGAGCCTCCAGCCCTCCTTTTCCAACTTCGACGAAAACCCGAGATCCCTTTTCTCCTTTCTATGTCTGAAATAGGAAAAAAGATGAGAAACCCACCAAAGTCCAAATCCTTCTAATCTTTTTTAGCCAAGCCCTTTGCCTTCCCTATGCAACAAGTTTCTGAGCAAGAGAAACCTCTTCTACGCTTCTCCCTTCTCCGTTAACTAGCAATCGAACAGAAGGAGAAATCCTTTATCTTCCTATCTGAAGATTTTGTGCACTAAGAGAGCCAGCAAACCCCATCCAGACCCTCTATCACCTCAAGATCTGTGCACAATCTCTTTCTTCTCGAGGTCTTCGCATGATCCTCGTCGATTGCACCAGAGACAAGAAACAAGTCACGTCAAAACCATCGCCACCAACGTTGTGCATGCCTTATTTTCTCTATTAAATGACTTGCTCTGATACCACTTGTTATGGGAAAGACGAGCGAAAGGATAGGTAGAAATTCTTTCTCTTTATTGATAGTAGGGGTGTACACGGATCGGATTGGTGCGGATTGGGCCAAATCCGTCACCAATCCGTTACTGTTGAAATCTGATCCGATCCGATCCGTGGAGGAGCAGATCGGATCGGATTAATCCGTTTAATCCGTTACCGTACATTACATGGAAAAAGAAAGAAGAAAAAAATCCATAAATTTTGAAGCCAATGAATTAAAGGGGCATGAGTTGAGAGCTGTGTGCCTATTCTATTCATAAGGTTAGTGACTCCTTACATTTTTTTTTCTTATTTTATATATATTTATTTATTTTTTAATTTATATTTAATGACAACGGATCGGATCGGATTGAATCCGCGGGATTAAGGGTGAAATCCGCCACCGATCCGTTGCTAACGGATTACACAATTTCCAATCCGTCACCAATCTGTTGGCCTTCGGATAGGATCAAAATCTGCGGATCGGATCGGATTGACGGATTTTTTGTACACCCCTAATTGATAGATCAATGAATGTATTGATTAGATAAGAGTTGTCTCCAATTTATAAGGTTGTAATCGTACTCATATAAGAATCATCCTACTTAGAAAAGGGAACTAAATCTAATGAATATCCTAAAAATATCCTACCTACTAATCCTCACTGGCCCAACCCCTCTAGTGATGTGCTTGAGTCAACGATAATTCCAAAATCAATTAGCATCCATCTTTACCATATAACCTACCCATCATATGTGCTTAACAAAAGAAAATGTTAAATGTTATCACATCTCCAAACCATAGCCATCCAACCTCCATCACAATAAACTAGACGTTTTCACCATGATCATTAAAACATCACATACACACACTTATAACTTAAGGCATTTAACTTGTAACAAAGAAAAAAAGAAAAAAAATTGGGATGTCCGCATTTGTGGGGAGTGGATGGTCCAGATTTCATAAATCTCATGTTAGATCAAACTTTGGAATATTTAGATTGATCTAATCGGTCAAAGGGGACACCCATCTTAAAGGGGTCCAATAAAAAATAAGGGTTCAAGCATGAATTTCAATGGGTCTAAATTAGGTCTTAAAATATATAAATTTAATGTAGGCCTGAAGCAAATCCAATTGAGTACTAACCAAATCCATATTGGACATGAAGGATCGACCAATGGGTGCATCATTCTACAAGACACTACATGCTCCACAAGTGGAACCCATATCAACTGAAAATATCCTCAACAAAGTGGGACCCATAGCCCACTTGGAGTGGGATGCCCAATGAGTCCTATTACAATTGCCATTGGAAAATTTTAAAGGTTATCCAAGTGAAAAGACCAAAAGAGAAGAGTTTCCTTAATTCAAGGCATGGTTCAGAGAAAAGACTTTCCAAAGACGCAAGAGGAGAGATACCTGTTTCCAAACTGGATGTCCGAGAGGCGATTTGAACCTAGCAACTTTTTGAATTTAGTTTACTTTGTTTGTTTTAACAATTGTTGGGTTTTTAAGGATTTATTTAAAATTTTCTTAATTAGCAAGATTAGATGAATTGCTAAGATTAAATCTAGTGCCTAGGGTTTTAAGTTGTGTCAAACAATACATAAACAATAGCATGGGACGTCCAACCCTATGCTTGGTTTATTTTACTTCTTTCAATGAAAGTGATGTATGGTTTGTACCTTTTCTTCTCTTCTCCAATGGCTTAACCCAAAGGTTGAAGACCAATCAAATAGGGATTCACAATTTGGGAAAAGCCATTTTCTACTTTTTTCCTTGCATTTGCATGTTTAATTGTAGATCAGGTTTGAGTTTGATCTATTTTTGGGTTTTCCTTAATCAATAGGGTATATTTGCTTGGGCTCATCAAATAGTCCGATTTTGCTAATCAACACGATGTCAGTGGCACATCACACATACTAATGTGCCACCTTGTAAGCTCCATGCGGGACATCCTAATGTGCAGTTGCAAGTCTGCATCAGAAACCCTGTGATGTTGCAGTTATATAATGAAAGCAATCAAAGAGCTGACCACTATAAATGCAATGTGTAATTGCAACTCAAGGGAGGTTAAGTCCAAGGCAGATACTTTCTTTAAGGCAGAAAGTCCCAGGGAACCACTGCTCATTGCAAATGATATTGGTTTGTTTAAATTATTGTTATTTCATAAGTTCATCTGCCTGCCCAAAATTTGTTGTCTTAACAAATGTTTAGGCTTGGGCTTGTTTTAGTTCTTTTTAATTGTTGCCATGAATCAAAGTTTTCATTACATCACATAATTTTTATTGCTTTTCAGTTTTCACGATCTCAAAAGTACATATAGGAAGTACCTTAGTTGTGCATTTTGATTCTGCAAATGTCTCTGCAAGTTGAGCAGCATCTGTGTTGGATGTGACTCCTTCAAAAAGGAAACATTTAAACATAAGAAACTCCAAAATCCAACATGACAAGGGCACCTCTAAATCTTATGCAAATAACTTCACCTACCTCCAATTATGACAAGGCCATCCAACTTCAAAGTTTGGCATGCAATCAAGGCTGCCTTCACTTGTTCAGTTGTTCTTATTTGATCTTTCGTCCGTCCTAGCAAGTCATAACCACCTGCACAAGTAAAAAACATATCAACACTAAAACCATTAAATATTTGAGACAAACATGAAGTGAATGATTCCCTTATCAAGTTTTTTACTGTTTCAAAAAAAAAGTAAAAAATCAAAGAAAAAACTTCATAAAGACTTTAATTGGTAGTCTTCTCTAAGTATTGTGGATGGAAATAACACATCTAAAAACTCATGGACAAGTGGATGTAGCATCCATTCCCACCAGAGAAAATAATACAACACATAAGAACATTGAACAAACAGAAACTGGACTGCTACTGTAATTTTATAACAAGTTTGGATCAGCATTAAGTCCCTCATCTTCTACACACATGGAAATTACAAATTTACATAAAATGCAAATAATCTAAAGATTCTATACAGAAAATGGAGCACATAGCTAATACTTACCTTGATTTTTATATGTAGAAAGAACATCATCTGTGATTTCCATAGTCTTTTGTGCAAATAAACCTTCAGTCCCACCTATTGTAAAAAATAGAAGAAAATCAAATCCAGTGAAAATTATTTATGAACCTCATCTGACTACAGAAGTGACAAGTGCAATAAAATGGAAAAAAGAAAAAAAGAAAAAAGAAGATGACAAAAACTAGAGCTCCATAAAGCACCTCCAAAATACTTAATAGATGAGCAAACATGGTTTAAAGGGTGGAATGACAAATTAAAAACAATAAAATAATGAATTCTTACCAACAAATCCAAGCAAAGTACTCTTAGGGTTGTGAGTTTTAAGAGCGCTGTGAAGACCCCAAATGACATTATGCCCTCCTGGAGATTGTCGGCCACAAAACACCAATCCCACTCTTCAAAAAAGTGTTTTGACAGTGAAAGTTAAAAGTCAATTACTGCTTGAATAAACAAGTGAATCATGTAAATGTGCATATTAGATAAGTGAAACCAGAGAGAAAAATTAGAAGGGAGAGTGCATGATTGTCAAACACACTACTGAATTTTACAAGTTTTGCAATCTAGGAACAAAGGAGAGACCCCGAGTCATAATGAATGACAATAAGCCATGTCATTAGCATTTAGCAGCAATATAATATTAGGAAAAAGGAAATCTGTATGCAAAACAACCAATAAATATAATACTACATTGGCAAAATTAAATATCTGTTGCAATTTTTCTTTAAAAAAAAAAAGCCTCTAATGTGATGTTAATCTGAAAAAAAAAAAAAGCAAAAAAGGAAGTGTAGGGAAGAGAGGAAAAAAAGGAGACCCAGTTCAGTCTAGTAAATACGGTTAATTTGCAATCAATCAAGAAATGGACTAAGTTGACTACCAGCAGAGAACTCAGTCAACCAATATGTGTGAAAATGCAGAGGTTTTAACCTCAACCTTTCTGGTTTCTGAAATAGAAGTGGTTGTATAAAGAATACAAAGTTCGCAAAAAGAATGGTCCAACAGTCGACTTTTGCAAAACAACTGCATGCACAAACTGGCATGGAGTAACAAGCTATACTTACACTTAATTTGAGATCTCGTCATTTTCTGATACTCAGAAAGAGTCCAATCCTAAATTCGGCTCTAACATGAGAGAACAGTCACAACCTATGATACCTAGATACTTCAAAATAGGCAAGATATCCTATGCATCCGACACTCATTTTTCAGTTGTAAAATCTATGCCCCCCATATTCATGGCATGCCCCTGCTGTCATCCCATATCAGGGAGTACTGGATAAAAAAAGTATGTAATCAGAGCCATGAGAGCAAATGAAGAATGAAGAAACTTGATGGTGTTCCTCAAAAGCATGATGACAAAGAATAAAAATGATATCCTAAACATGCAATTACTAGACCATCGTCCACTAATGATCTTCGACTTATCTTAGATAATATCAAAACCAATTTGATGGAGGGAATGGTACAAAGTTAGTAAAAGAAAGGGCACAGGCACCAGAATTAATCACTACATCCAAGCATGTCTCTGGCTGTGATCTAACATTGTAAAAGAGCCTACTGACCATAATAATGTAGCAGGCTTAGATTGATTTTGAAATTAAGACGTGTTAATTAAAATTTCAAAAAATAAAAAGAAGAAGAAGACAATTACCAATTAGAGCATACCTGAATGGGGGATGCTCTGTAATGATCTGAGCATCAGGAACCTTAGCAGTCGCCCTCAAAAAGTGAGCCAACGGTTGGCCATATGTGTGGGGAAAGTATCGGCTTATTGTGGGGGCACTGGTAGGATCTGCAGTAGTTGTAGCATCACCAAACTCTACCCTTACAGTAGTTCCCTGCTCAAGATGAAATTACAAAATACTGAACTTGCTGAATAGTGCTGTAAGAAAGTGAAAAATACTTTATTCGAAAAATGGTTTAGCAAAAAAGCTTTGCAAGCACTTATATGTTCTGAACAAACTGAAACAGTGCCTGCACCATAATAATCATGACTTCTATATATATGTGTATATATATATGAGAGATGCTCCTACGAGAATTACTTTCATGGTACTGCGAGAGTAAGGGTGGTAGCCCTCACATCTATTTCCAATGCCAACAGCCTAAATGCGAGGGCCCCCACCCCTTATTCTCATAGTACCAAGAGAGTAACTCTCACATGAGCATCTTCATATATATATATATATATATATATACACGAGGAATATTCATGTGCATCCATCCCTCACCATAGGGTGAGGGACATTTGCGTGGCTTTCCCTCTTTGCACATGAACATTCCATTTTTGCATATGACCATATATAGCTTTTCCTCTTTTGCACGTAAATATTTCCAATTATGTAAGTGTCCCTCGCTCTATGATGAGGAATCGATGCACATGAACATTCCTCTCTCTCTCTCTCTCTCTACATATATATATATATATAAACCACAAGGAACATAGCTGTGCAACCCCAAGGAAATGAAAAGTAGGCTTGCATATAGAGATCTAACATATTCAGAATCAGAAGGGAGAGAGGAATCATGGTTTCTCCATATTTGACACATTGTGCAAAGTCATAACCACCTCCAACTATTTCTATTCCTTCGCTCCTCTCAGTAAACCAAAGTGCTTCCAAACTGAGAAGATGAAAAGCTTATTTAATACTTAGTCCATGTTTGGCCCCACTATTTCCAATCTCTATTTGTATAAATGTCTAAAGCAGGTGGCGGTTTGGAAAATAAGAGCATTTGTCGCATGATTCTACCCTCTACCCGCTGTAGAGAAGTAGAGGCAAATCCTCTTAAAATGAAAAGCCCCATTTCCAGGCTTGTGAAAATAAGAGCTTTTGCCTCTTCTTTTGATGGCTACGTTAGAATAAGAGCAGTGATACCAAACAAGGCCTTTAGTTCTAGATGAATGCAGAAAAACTAGAATAAAAGATAAAGGTCAGAATTGCAATTCCATGATTCGCCAATCCAAGAAAAAATCATCAATAAACAGATATATATATTTTTTTTCTTTTTTCTTTTTGGTTACATGGAGGACTCAAACTCACAATAGCCCCCTAATGGGGCAATCTTATGTCACTAACCAGCTGAGCTACCCAGGACGATACAGAGTTGAAACTCTTTGATTGATTATATAAATCAGAATCTCGTTGCATTGCTATGATATGCCATACAATCAATGAAGTAAAGCAAATGGTTTTTTTTTTTTAGTACGAAATTTAATGAATAACAACTCCTGTATTTTTATCTCTCTCTATAACGATTACTTCTGCATTCTTATTACGTTAGTGGATACCAGTAATTCTAGTTTCGAACGCCAACCAAACGATATAGAGTTCGAAATTCAAGCATATGAAGGGATCTATGTTTTACCCCCATCTGTCATGTTTCTGCTAAAACACCGAAAACTAAATCGTGCTGTTCACATTACATTCTCTTTATAATCCATTCTTTAATCATACAAACGAATTTCTCACAAAAGTAGAAACATACAAATAGTACCTACATCAAGTAAAAGAAAAAGAACACCACAAACTGACTACGAACTAAATGGTATTAATACATGAACTAACAGTCATTACAAACTCATATCACATTAAAATTTGAAAATGTAGGTGAAAAAGCTTCCATAAGTCTAAATCTCCAACCTTTCATAAAAAAAAAACGGTTTCTTGGTCAAAACCAGTCACAACACTCTACCAAAAGCGATATGAGCTCCAAGATCACGACAAAAAGGAAAAGAGAAGCCAAACAAAGAAAAAAAAAGCATCGATCAGGACAGAATTCAACGAAATCCACTTCGTTTCAGCAGATCGTTTTCCTGGGATTCTGACATGAAGCCTATTTTCAAACAGAGTCGAATCCAGAACAATGACAATCAGAGACACTGAGATCCATTCAAACAGTGCAAGATCTGGAGAAAGAGGGAGAAGAAGACAAGACTCGATCGATCCAAGGAAAGTTGCAAGAAACATGAAAAAGGAGAGATTTTGTGAATGAGAAAGAACAGAGATTTGAGTGAAGATTGAATAGTAGAAGAAGATGAAGAAGAGAGACCTGGAGACAGGGAGGAAGTTCAGGCTCGTAGAGAGCTCGTTGCTTCTGCAGATCTGAGAGCTCTCTGGAAACGCCGAAATCCGAATCCATTAGATTTCCTCTTTCTCTGTTCGCTGTGTTTCCACTGCTTCTTCTGCGCTTTCTTTGCCCTTTTATATAGAGAAGAGATAGAGAAGGTTGCGGCGATGGTACCGAAACGCCATCAGTTTAGAATCCGAGTATAAAACTACCACCGAGTTGAAGAATATTACTAAACAGCCATCCGACCTACTCTTGTTGGGCCCATTGGTTGGTTAGACCATTTTATAGTACGTGAGTTTGGAGTCTTTTCCACGCTCCCGAAAGTGGGACTAGTGGGACTCATCGTCGGGCCTACCTATTGATAATTTAAAAGGTTCAATGTCATCTTGTCTAGTAGTATATTCTTTAGTTTTACTTTGATAGTATTTGGTCCAACTATAAGATCTGACGCGTATTTTTTTTTTTTTTGTGGAACCACCCTTTAGGTGAATGCTCATGGTAGCCCGCCAATTATGCGCACCGATTAAGCCAAGGAGACCCTAACGGGTTCAAGCCTAACGACGGGGAACCTGGTAAACCCCCCAACCATCTTACAAGTAAATCATTTGGCAAAATTCAGACCCCACTCCAGACCCTTTGGGCCCACTTCTACAGAGCTGCATCCCTGGAGTCTCTACCCAAAATCGATCACTCGACCTCCATGTCACGGAGGAGTGCTCTTACCATCTGAATAATTTAAAGGACTTATGGTGGGATCGGATTGTATTGAAGTAAAATTAAAGGATATGCTATCGATGGGGGTGACATTTAATTTTAATTAGGTGGGTTATCTGGTGAGTTTCACTCATCCTACTCACGAGAAGCATGTAAAAGACCACGACCACTAAGGAGGTCCGGACTCATAGTATGTTGATACATTGATAGGTAAATCTCGGGAGATTTCCCAACTGGCTTGTGAGAAAGTTCAGCCTCGTTCTACACTCGGGCTTAGCAGAGGCGTTGATGCATGGTTTCACATAAGTGATGATTATAACAAGTCGGTCAAGGATGAAACCAAATTTCCGTTCTTTATAGTCAGGATAGGAGCTCCCACAACTAGTCGCTCATAGGAGAGTATTTTTTTAATAATTAAATACTAATATTAAATTTTAATTTGCTCACTATACATGCAATGCTCTTTCTTCCACTTCAGCCATTCATCATGCGGTCCAATTTAAAGATGCTTAGCACAAGCCGCAAGCCATACAAACCATGGCCAGTCCAGGTCACATGAAAGTGAGATACTATTGGAAATGGCAGCTCGGTAATATGGGTCAAATTGGGGTGTGTATGAGTTAGTAGGAGTTAGGAGGTCATATGGTTTCTACCTAATAATTGCCCACGGACTCAAAGCCAACTGACCTAAGATGCTCGCTCTCTCCCTCTCTCCTTTCTCCTTGACCTATCAGCCCTCTCTCACTGTCTCTGCTGACCACACTGCACACGACCCATGTAACCAAAGTAACCAACCCAAACAAAGTTCAAACCGTTTCCTCCTTCTCCCCTGGCCAGCCGTTTTTTCAGCCGCTGCACGACTTCAAGGTTCTAGTGAGCTTTGGTGGTTTTCTAAGTCAACCATATACAAGATAAAGATCCTCCAGCCTCAGCGTCAGCATTCAGCACACAGAATTCCATTCAGGGGGCGCACGACGGAGATTGCCTCTGTATTTGCTGTGGGTCCAGAACATTTTCACCTGAAAAATGGCCCATTCTCCAAAATGGCCATGTGTACGTGTTTCAAATCCCATTTTAGGTGTGGTGAACTTTGGCCAAGCAGCAGCACATAGGAATTCTTTTATTTTGAACCGTTTGGATGGATTTAATTGAGTGACCACCCAGATAATTCTTGAGGCTGCATACAGAATGGTTTCTCTGTCTTCTTAATTAAAGGCGTCCATCTACCTATTTTATGATGACTAGTGGAGCCCTGCACGTGCAAGGAACACACTCTTTCAGTATGATAATATGAAAAAATAAAGTCATTAAAAAATTCAATAGTAACGATCTCAATAGAGAATGGCCAGTTTACATATAGCTCATTTTTTTGGCAGATTAAGCAATTTACAATAATTCATTTTTCTTATAAAATTCAGTAGAAGTTTTAATAGAAAAAAGTAAGAAGAATATAGAATAACAAGATATATGGAAGAAAACTAACTGAAAAAAAAGTTTAAAATCAACATTTTCTGGCAATACATGATTAGGCAAAATACTCACAAATTTCAATATAGATTGATCGTACGGCCTATTTTCCATTAAAATTTGTATAAAAGCCAACGCCAAATACATATCAAATTCATGTTGAGAAGCACCGAATGACAGTAATACCAATACAAAGAAATTTAAAACTCATGGAAAGAGACAAGATTGATATGTCAAGGTGAGGGCCAGAGCAACAACTTAAAAATCTTTCTTGAATTAAGAAGGAACCACTACCAAATTTTGAACCATGTATATTTGTCGCACTTTTGTTAGCTTTTTATATATCATAAATCAGTTCTGTTATATTCTAATTTTATAGTAAGAGAATCTTTGAAACAAATTTCATAATTTGAAGTAAGAGAACCAACTACAAAGAGATGTTTAGCCATGCACTCTCAGAGTGGGCAGAACTGCTTCCTTCAAACTTCCTAAGAAAATTTAATGAAAAATTTATTATCCTAGCATTTTAGTAATGTGGTTGCAATGTTGGACAGGAATCAAGTCCAATAGTAATACTGATTCGACCTTAGATGATGCCTTGGATGAAGCATGCAAAATCACAAAGAAAGACAATTAATACCCTCAAACACAGTTTAGCACGTAGAATAATAATGAAGGAATGTATGTTGCCAGAATTGTCTAAAAATATTAAAAAAAAATAGGGGCCTAAAGCAATCACTTCAAATCAACATAAGAGGGTGGATCTAAAAGCACGAGTCGGCATATCAAAATGATGGGTTCCATTGCATCATACTCATAAAAACTTGAAAGGAAAAACAAAATACCTTATCATAATTCAAGAAGTAATAAGATAAGCCATTAGTCACTTGCATTAGATGTTGGTTTGATATATAACAATAAAATTTAAAAGAAAATTAACTTGCATAAAATGAAGAAATCAAGAAAAGGCTTACATGACAAAAATCTGCATACGTTTGCATATTCACAAAAAACTTTCATGACACTGAGATTATCTGGCTACTAAGAAAATGAAGCAACTAAATAGACCTTAAGCTTTTCCTCAGCATCTCCGTATCTTTGGCTAGTGCACCCACACATCAATGAAATATCTTCCTCATTTCAACCCACTAAAGTCACCAAAGTCCTCATCACTAAGCATTAAAACACCATACTTTCTTAGTAAAGGGGATATATATATGTCCCAGTATTTCTTTTTCTGATCTAACACAAGCATGCTATCAAACCACATAAAATATTTTTCTATTTTTTTTAGAATGACTATTTGGTTAGTTCTACTTGTGCATAGTATTTTGTATCGACTGTGGATTTCTACTGCACCATAACATATTTGCTAGCATACATAGGAATTCATAGTGAAATAAGCTCTGCTGAAATATTATTAAAGAAGTGAGGAGTGAGATCCAAGAGGTTATTGATGCAAAATGGACCTTGACCGTCATGGGATTTGAGTTCCAGGGTGATGGATGAGCATTCATTTCTCATTTTTCCTCATTTCTATTTCATTTCTAATATTGATGGTCAAGTGGGGCCCACAGATGTGTAGTTTTCTTTTATTATATATAATATAATAATACTAAGTGAGGCCCACGGATGTGTAGAGAAAATGCATGACAAGTTCTTCCCTTTTATTGGGGCCACATATGTGTAGTTCTCTTTTATTATATATATAATATAATAATACTAAGTGGGGCCCGCAGACGTATAGAGAAAAAGCATGACACTTTCTTTTCTTTTATGATAAGGGTATAGATATTATATTAATATTATTATAATATAATAATAATATATTATTATAATATATTACATTATAATATTGGAGGAGGGCACAAAGATATAGTGAAAAAGTATGCAACTTCTATTCTCTTTTATAATAAGAGTATAGACATTATATCTTATTATAATAATATAATTATATATTATATTATATTATTATAATATTTGGGGGTGGGCCCCACAATGGTGCAGTGAAAAAGTTTTCATTATAATATTTGGGGGTAGGCCCCACAAAGGTGTAATGAAAAAGTTTGCAACTTCTCATAATAATATATTATTATATTATATTATAATATTTGGGGGTGGGCCCTACAATGGTGTAGTGAAAAAGTTTGCATTAAAATATTTGGAGGTGGGCCCCACATGGTATAGTGAAAACACTTTGCAACATTGCCTCTTTTATAATAGTAGTAGTCTTTTATAATATTAGAAATAGATAGATAAGTAGTATTATATTATAATATTTAGGGGCATGCCCCACAATAGTGTAGCAAAAGAAGTTTGCAACTTTTCCTCTTTTATAATAGTAGTAGATGTCTACAGAGAGGAGTGTGCATAAACTTTATAATATCCAAGGACTAAAAAATACTCTAGTGAAATTTTAATATTATTATTGTGCTGAAAGTGAAATGCATTTAGCCAGAAGAAAAGGTTCAAATGGAACAAACCAAGAGAGCAAAGACAAATGCAAAGTGACACACCAGGAGTCAAGGATGAGGACACAGGACCTAAAATTCCTTAGACAGTTAACCCTGTAGCTCTACTACAACTCTAAATATTGAGCTATCCTCAGCCGAGCTCGTGCCCAATGTGCTGGAGATCTGACTTCTCTGTCGTTCAACATCCTTTTGGCCTTCTCCTAAGATGTCATAGTCAATGTGTCCTTCCGCTCCGCCAATTCTTTGGTGAATGGGTTAGCCAAATAAAGGGTCGAGAGAGTGTCTCCTTAAGAAGGTGTGATTGTGTATTTAAGTTGGGTTGGTATACACTCTCGTACCCTCCCCTCCTCCTTCCATTTCATGTTGATGTTTGTTTTTTTTTGTTCTTTGTAAAAAAGAAAAGAAAAGGATGCCATGTCAATCACCTGTTTTTCCTGAACAGAAGTAGATAGAAGTGACTCTTGGTAAATTATCAGATACTTGGATTGATTATACGATAAAGCAATGGTGGAGCCATTTCTTGATATAAACTGAATTTCTATGTTGATTTGATTTCCTTGTCATGAGATTTTCTATTTAAATAAATATTGATGTTATATATAGATTTATTTACTGATTTTAGAAAGGATAGGGCCGCTACCTCATATTTTCGTATTTGGGAAAGAATAGTGAGGAATTACTAGGATCTTAAGATTGTATTTGGTAACCAAATCCGTGGGGATTCCTCCACAATTTTCTCTAAGGATTTGGAAAATCCATGTATAAAAATTGTAGGTTGTCGAGGATTTTGGTGAGTGAAACGCTCATTTTTTTTAGGATTTTAAGGTCAGACCTCTCCCATAGAATTTTAAAATCCTCAATTTTGCATATTTACGCATCGATACTGATTTTTCTCAATTATACGTGGCAATGTGCACTGCTATCATCGTGTAATTTCCAGCTACACAAATTTTCAGTAAGAAATCCTCAAATCTAAGGCAATGAGGGATCCTCAAATATATGGATTTCTCATCTTTTTATCAAATGTGTCCTAAAACTCGTTACTCTTATTTCCATTTTAAATGAGGATCAAGTATTAAACTCAACATCTCAAAACTCAAATCCCACCAAATCCAATCTTGAAATATTCGGTTCCAAATAGTACCTTTGGTTTTGCTATGTTGGGCCGGTGGTGTGGGAGTAATTCACTTGAAGACCCAAAAATCAATACCTAAACATATATATGAGACGAAGGTGCCAACACCACTCAAACCGAGTATGTAGAATACTTTAGGTTTGATGTCTGGTCTTGTTTTATAGGTTTCTTAATATTCTAAAGCCACATTTGACCATAGAGGAGATCTTGTCAAAGATGGTCAATGTCGCTAAAGTGATCACCTCGGGGCTTCTATCTTTTTGTGGCCCCTTTCTTCTTTCTTCAGGCAGGGGAGGTACTGTCATGGTAACATTTTCTTTTTCTTATTTTGACTCTAATAGCCATAATTTTGAAGGATGATCCTCGCCACTTTTTTTTATTTTTTTTTGTTTTCATATTGATGCCATTTATTCAATGCTTCGGTGCCGTGTGCGATCTTAGTGATCTAGGCAAATAAATTAGTTTTAACAGACAAATGTCTTTGGTACTTGAGTTTCAAGCTTTTGAATTCTGATACATAGATAAATTTTCAAGTTCTGGAGCTTATTGCAATGCACAACAAGTGCTCTCCATCCATTAATAAAATCTTTACCCAGTGGGTTACTATCCCCATCAAGGTACAAATTTTAAGAAGAATTGCTTCAGGAGGAGGGACTTTTTGTGCCATGTTTTTATAGAGCCTTCACATAAGTGCCAAGCCAGTCAACTGCCACGTCCATGAAGGTGCTAGAATCTTTTGGGCATCAAGGTGCTAAAAATTTAACCCATATACTTTCCAATCATTGTGAATTACTACCAACTAGTTCAAATATGCAAGAATTTTTTGGAAAGAGGAAGTAAAACCATTTTTTTTTTTCTCTTTACACATGTAAGAATTGAAAGAATGCACTTGCACTCACATATCCCCAACTAGTTGAACTAAAGTCATAGACAATAAATCAAAATTTGAATTAGTTACTAGATAAAGATTTTTGAAGTTTTTAAAAACCAATAGTACTCAAATAAACCAGACAACAAACTCTAAATTTAGATGGAGCCCACATGAATGAATAATAATAAGAAAATAGATGGCTGAAAAAGGAATGATGTTAACTAAGGGTCGCCCAGGTTGCCCAAGTATCGCTCTACCCTTGATTTTAGACCTTTCGCTGATTTACAAAGGGTTTTTAGACCTTTGACTATTTTACGACACCTTAATCTATCATTTTTTAGCTTTTGTAACATTATCCGCTCAATCAAGGTTTACGTATGATTTTTTTCATAAAACTCCCTTTTATAAATGTGTTTTTTTATTTGATTCAGTGTCACCTGCTATAATAATGGAAAAAATGGACTTTGGACGTTTTTTTTTTTCTTTTTTTTTTTTGTAGAATGTATATTTTATTATATTCAATCTATAAAGCAGATGAAACACCACACCTTGGTTTTTATTGATCAACTAAAAACCATTTTTTGTGAACATCTTTGATCTTGTGATTTAATCCAATGTGAATAATAACACTAACCTTCACTTTAAATAATCTTGTAAAGATTTTAGAAATAAGAACAGTGTCATATAATAAGAGTATAAGCACGAAGATTCAATTCATCAATAAATAAGCCTCTTTTGAGAAATATAATGGACTCTTTCTCTCTCTCTTTTCGACAACACAACTCTTTCTTAGTATAAAATGTTATTGATATGATTTCCTTGGCATTAGAAACTATAAATATAATAAATATAATGACGGACTAGTTGGATGATGTAAGTGGTAGGTTGTCTCGGATTTTCAAAAATAACCACCTTGAAATTATGCATTTCATGGATGAACTTAGTAGTTTAATTTCACATTTGACGTGAAAAATGCTTTACATATGTAAAAATGACTCATATGTGAGTCATTTACACATGCAAATGAGTCACGTGTGAAATATAATATATTGTTTGTCATTTTCACATTGTATGCATCTAACAATTCACATATCTTCCATATTTTTTCACAAATTTTAAAAAAAATTATGATAAACCAAGTGACGGTTTGACCCCAATAAGCATTGTTGACCTTCCAAAGAGGATTAACAGTTTGAGTCAGAAAAAAGAGGCACATAGAAATTAGAATTGAAGATCAAATGCTCTGAGCTTGTTTTGCAAATATCTCTCTATCCATGAAGATCAATGGCTGGAATTTGATCCACTAGCCATTTTATGGCCTTGTGAAGAGGGTATACAGTTTTGATCTTGCATTAGAGGCTCATATGATAAAAAAATAAAAAAAAAAAACTTGAAAAGATATATTATTGCATGCATCCAACAATTAATATATTTCTCAAATATATTTCAAGATCCATGTTGAATCCACAGCTGAGATTTGACCTACGAACTAAAAATGACCCTTTAAAGAGGATTAACGGTTAGTATCGTGAAAGCAAGGCCCACAAAAGTCTAAGAATGAAGATCAACGGTTTTGACTTTTCATAAATACCTCACAATTATTATATATGATAGTGGCTGTTTCCAATTGAGAAATTATGCAATTGGAGGCAATTGATTTTGACCATTATAATATATTTTGACTGTGAGCCACATCAGCTTCCTCATGCCATGTCATCCAATTTAATCTCTTCTTTAATTCTCTTAATCTCTACTTTAATCTCCATTAATACAATATATATAATAAAATCAAATTTATTGACTTAATGCCTTTCCCCAACGTAAGAGTCATTTCACCAATTAACTTCTAATTCCTTAATTAACTCATTCATGTAAAAGCAATGAACTCCTTCACCTTTCCAGAACGCACAACCATCTCTCCATAATCCCTTCCTTGGTATGAAGATTTGAAGAAACCTTCTAAAGTCATCCCACCTGAACTAGCTCCTGTGAAGATACCTATGACTATTGAACCAAATGAATCGCCCCAGGCTGGGAAAGAAAAGGCACTTAGTAGAAACCCAGTAGGATCTCGCGCTAGGGGTGGAGAAGAAGATAGAGTCGTAGATGAGCTTGATGAGATGATTTTTTGAAAAAATGGAAGGAGTTTTTCAGAAGAGCAGGATCCAAAGAAGCAGCAAAAGAAAGATGATCTTATCACCTTTTTGCCCTTTGTAGTTGAAACTTTCAACATCCTTAGTAGATGGAAGATGGTCATCTCAATGAAGGGATATGATTTGGGACACCTTTTCTTTTGACACTTTTTTTTTTTCAAGTATTCACTTGGTGATGGGTTTCTGTTTCTGCACATTCATGATAGTAATTTAAAAGCTCAATCTTGCAATGCTTCACAAGGTATGCTCTCAGATAAAAGTGCAAAATGATATCTCAAGAAAAATGAACTTGCTAAACTTGGTGTGGTGACAGGACCTAACACCCTTAAAGTGTGAGATCAAGAACAAAACTCAAAATCTCGATTTTGTATGCTTGATATTTTTTTGTGGTAGTTGACTCTTTC
This sequence comes from Persea americana, assembly GCA_029852735.1. Classification (NCBI taxonomy): domain Eukaryota; kingdom Viridiplantae; phylum Streptophyta; class Magnoliopsida; order Laurales; family Lauraceae; genus Persea; species Persea americana. The sequence goes on from CM056810.1 coordinate 76,377,922, forward strand.
TGATTTGGTATTCCACCTTTTCATTTTTTTTATGAGATTTCGGTGGAATGAGGAGACAGGTAAATATATGAATTATGTTTAGAAAATCTATCTATCGTAGGTATTTTTTCTTTTTTCTTTTTAAATGAATGATAGCTCACCTCTTCTAAGATATCAAACATCATATTCTGTGGAAAGGAAGCGAAAGGATGAAGAAAAGTTTGTGGGAAGGGGGGTACCTCCAGAAAAGGCATGCATATCTGGACAATACTTTTTATTAAAATAAAATGCATAGAAATAAATAGCAATATGTTGGGTGATTATAATACTTGGTTTCATGATTGTGTGAGGAATTTAATCTAATTTATTTCAATAAAATGCCATTGAATACTCACTCCCCACCTCTCCCTCTTCCCAAACACGTCTTCCCTTACAATATTGCTCTTCCCTATTTAATGGCGATTGAATCTCTCTCTTCCCCACCCATGCCCTCGCCTAGGAACACATCTCCATCTCTCTTCGTTTGGTCCCCATCAAGGCTTGGCCTCCCTCATCACTTTTTTTTTTTTTTTTTGCTATCTTTGTTGTCATATAATATAGGTTTTACATAAAGGTAAGTGGCAATAATTTCATCAATGCGAATACAAATCAAACAAACCAAAATATGAGCCTTTATTGAACCCGGCTCAAGTCAAAGTCCATAAACCCTTATATCTACCATGAACCCAACCAACTCATTGCCAAACCTATCTCTAATTGGAAGATCGCATATTTTAAATTTCTTATTATTCTTCTCATCTTAATATTTCATATTTCATATTTCATGTTTCTACTAAAAATTCTAATTTTTCATATTTATTATTTATTTAAAATTTTAATTGTGAGATTTTTAAGAAAGCCTATAAATTTTTTATATGTGAGAAATATTTTTATTTTAGATTTTATAAAAATATAAAAATGCAAAATCAAAGTTAAAGATTTTATTTATGTCATAAAATTAAATGATATTTTTTGTAAGAATTCTAATGCTCGTGCTAAGCACGGGAGCATTTTGCTAGTTATTGTATATGAAAGCGGATGATTTCAATTGAGAAATCAGCCATGATTTTCAATTTGGTTTTGACCCACGTGAATTTGGTTTTGACCCCTTCAATGCATTGATTGATATCCACCATCCTCCCTTTAAACACTCTTTAGTACCAAAACTCCTCTCTTTAAATGAGTCTTTAATTCTAAAACTCCTCATCTCCTCTCTTTAGATAACTTTTTAATACTAAAATTAATCGGCCCTCATTTCTTGTGTCTCCCTCTCTCCTCTCTTTTCTTTTTCGTTTTTATTCATTTTTTTTCCAGTTGAATTGATTTTGACCTTGTAATTTTTTTTTACCATTTAATAACTTCTCCAATAACTCCTCTCTTAGCTGCCCTTTAATTTTGATCATTCAGTTTGTAACATCTCCAAGAACTCCCATTACTTGTAACTCCTCCCACACTTTTATATAATTTTTCATTAGAATGTATTTTATATTTTTAATAGTAGAAATTGATATATTTCTAAAAAAAAGTAAAAATCTTTTTGAGCCATATATTATTTTACTTGGGTAGTACAAAATGGTCCTATTCGACCTTAGCAGTTATTTTAAACTTGATAGTTTCTTCTTTCCAAAGTTAACCCTAATTTGAAAATCAAGCCACCGTAGAATCATTCTCATTATTCTCATATATATATATATATATATCTATAATGTAAGTGAAGTCTAAGAATATCATTATCTGAAAATGCTAATCCATTTGATAAGTCATAAGTGGGCAGAATGATGAACTAGGAACCAAAAAGTCGATCTTCATCCATGTATTATCAATTATGAACTATGTATTATACAAGGTAGCTTTTTCTTTAAGTACAAACTATAAATTTTGAGTTCATTTTGTATTAGTTTAGATACAAAGAAAAATTATTTTTTTACCATGTAAATAAATTTATCTTTTGCTTTGTGGTCGATTCTAAATTTTATTAATTTTGCCTTTAAAGGAAATCTAATTCATAATTTTATTAATTTTACATTTCAATAAGAAAATCTTAAGTTAGCCACTTATAATTTTCTTTTTAAATAAGAGTCTGAATTTAGCATGGAATACAGTAGTTTACCACATGACCAATATGACAATAACGCTTGAGCCATTATAAGAGGTCTGTCCATTGAAAAGCTATATAATTATATAATTATGTGATATCCATAAGCCAAATCATGAATTCCATATAGAAGTTCTGTTTTTATTTTTTTTAACAATATTATTACATTTTTTTTAGAATTCTTTTTGTATTAAAATTTTTTATCTAGACTTTTACATGAAAAATCAAAATACATTAAATTTTATAAACTCGGGTTTAATTTGCAAATCATGTGATTTTTCTATACATTCTCCTTTTAAATAAATTTAATAAATGGAATTCTAAAAATGATAAAAATGGTATATTTCTCCTTACCGAAACATTTCTATTGCTGATAAATAAAATAAAATGGTATGTTTCTTTGTTCTAGATTTTTGTTCTCATTAGTATCTCAAAAACTATTTTAAAATTAAAAATAATTTTGCTTTTGGGCCCTGGATTAGCACGGGCCTATTTCGCTAGTTTATATTGATACAACAAGTGAAAAGTGGTTACATAGCCGTTTATGGTCTTTCCAACATGTTTAATTATTTGGATTAGAATTCAGAAGACCAAAAAAGAAAAAAAGAAAAAGGAATGATGGGTGTTATACTACTATAGCACCGTAAAATCAAATGGGTGTTAAAACTATTTCACACCTCTTGACTTGTGAAATTGGAAGGGTCCTTTTACATGTAATTTACACACGTGTAAAATTTGCAAACAAACATAAATGGTGTGGAACCATTTTACATATCGAATGTTTACATATGTAAATTGGACACAGTAAGTCTTCATTTTCCTTCTCCACCAAACAATCTTTGAAATAACTATCCCACTGTTATCACAAAGCTAATAAGAGAGCTATTCCATTGTCATCTCAATGTGCTTGTTAGGTGGGGGAGGGTGCGGTTAAGGTCGTTCCCTCTCGATCCCCCTAGCATTGTTTGTCATCTCAAGCTCCCTACCAAAAGGCAGTACGAAAAGACAAAACATAATCACATCTGCCTTGTGTTGTTTCAATCAAACGATAAATACTAAAGCAGTGTTCTGGCATATGGCCCTAGTCGACTAATGAAAGAAACTTCAAATATATGACTCTTCCTCAGCTTAGCATTGTTTGGATATGCAAAGAACAAAATAGCTATAGATTTAAATAAAAGCATAATAGAATAGTACTCAAACAGAACAATGTAATCTATACAGAGTGAAAAAAAAAAAAAAAAAAAAAGCCCTTAAAAATGCATATCCACGAGTTGACACCTAAGTCCACGGGTCAAAAACAGTATGTATTCAGAATCGGATCCTTTTAGCAATCAAAACCTAGTGGGCTTTGGGTTCTAACCTAATTATAAATTAAAACCTAAAACATATTTTAAATTCAATTTTTATGGGTTAAAACATCTGAATAATCAGATAATTATTGAATATCCTTTGGCATTTTTACCCAGAGATTGATGATCCCTAATCAAGCTTGTGTGTAAGGTGTCAAAACCACTCAAACATGAGTGCGGTGCCCAACCAAGGTTTCTTTGCGACAGTCCAAAACCCTTTTGTTACACCTTTGGGCCATCACCATGTGGGGCTTGTGTGGATCCTCTAAACAAATAGACTCCATTCCACAGGGCAGTGGGGGACGACCTGAGGAGAGGATAAAAGGAAAGGAGCAGGAGGAGAAGGAGAAGGAGAAGGAGGAGGCAGCGGGCAGCGGGCAGGCAGGCATGGCTGGAAGGAGGACGATGGAGTGGGCAGCGAGTCCGGAGCACCTGGGCGGGATCCCTCGGAAGATAGTGATCGCGGCCGTGGGGGCTTTTGCCAAGGCCTTCACCTCTTTCCTCACCTCCACCTCCGTCCACAACTCCGAAACCCTCATCCATCTCGTCCGACACAGATCCCCTCGTGTTCCCCTCATCACTGTCAGCAACCACATGTCCACGTCAGTAACTCTCTCTCTCTCTCTCTCTCTCTATCTATCTCTATCTCTACCTCTGATGCCAAAGAATAGCAATCATGCTTGATCAGCATCTTTTATTTGCCATCTGTTTGAATGGAGATTGTTAGAATTATAAAAGTCTACACCAAAGTCTTGGTTAATTTGGTGGTCTCTTTGGATCTCATTGAAGCCTAGAACCAGGACAGATCTGATTGTAGACAAGCTCATTTTCTCACCCTATCAAGGGATAGAACAAATATCACATATATCAATGCCCCTGCAGGGGCATCTTTAAGTAAATCTGGAATAAAGAGGAAGATTATTCCAAACCATAATCTATGTAATGGCTAAGAAAATGTGTGATTGTTGTGGTTGAAGGTTTTAGTTTTACTCAGTGAGTTGGGTTTGAAGGAAAGAATTGTTTGATCTTGCATTATAATAATACTGCAGACATGTATATTGTGTCATGAGCGCACAAAGCATATTGAAGGTGATTATTATTTTATTCATGGAAAGGTAAACCATAAGAGAAATATAGTTATTAGAGCACACTATGCTGGATCGTAATTTACAGAACTTTATTAGAATTTCCAAAAACAGCATTATCAGGGTTATTTGTCATCGTTGTCATCATCATCAAAGCCTTGTCCCAACTCCCAAGTATGTTGGGGCTGGTTGCATGAACTATCCTAACAGGGGTATTTGTAAATATTAAAATTTTTAAATTAATGTATGTATAAATGGGGCTGGTTGCTGAGGGCGGGGCCTTGGCGCAATGGTAAGGTTGCTCCATTTCGACCTGGGCGTCACGGGTTTGAAACACGGAAACAACCTCTCCACTTGGGGGGTGGGGGGTGTTGAAGGTTGCATACATCTGACCCTCAATTAAATCTATTCACCTCGTCTCTAGGGTTCAGATCCTGGACTTTCAACTAGGACATGCACGGCACTCCTATTGAAAATAAAGTTTCGTTGACCATAAAACCCTAGTACCCGCTTCTATCTGCCATATTCTGTCTCCTTTCGTAGACTTTTGAGAGAGAAGCCCTTAGAAAAGACTCTTTTGCTTGGGAATCTAGGAGAAGACTTGGAGTTTCACGTGGCAGAAGAAGACGACCAGAAGCGACGCAAGTAGTGGATGTCCTACTCCCAACCAGACATTGTGAACACGGCGCTTTTCTAGAAGAGGTGAGTGAATCTCCTCATTTTGGCTGCATAGGCATTAATCCTCATCTAGATCTAGAGTTTTCGAGTGCTATGGTAGGCTAGTGGTTGTTTCATTGATATACAAAAGGGGACAACTAAACCATAACTCTACGAAACCATAACGATCAAATCTGAATTCCTTTCTGGAACGCAAACAAGAACAGTTGTTGATAATTGTGGCTAATAAAATCAAGACCGAATCTGATGTAGAACTCCAACCCCATGGCGGACTGAAACTTCAGTTCAAGCCTTGCTTTGAGAACCTAGTCATGCTAAGGGAGGAACGATCCATATTGGGATGGCCCTTGTGTTTGGCCAAACCCTAGAGGAAGGGTGAGATGATGTTCAAAGCCCACGAGAAGATGGCCATGACTGAACCTCATCTAGGGGTGTTGGCTTGGGTCGACCTTGAGAGAAACCCTAGCAAGGGAGTCCTTGTAGTGTGATTAATGAATATTTAGATATTTTAATGAAAGATGAAATATGGTATGCCAGAATGTAAAGTCCCTTGATTTGAACTTTATGATGTTGGTAACTCTCAGTTATATAAAGTATTTATCATGCTGGTTGCATGAAGAAGCTTAACCTAATGATTAACCTAATGATTAAAAGAGAAATTCATCTAGAACTGGTGAGGATCTCAACCATAGCTGAACCATGGATTCAGGCATATTGAACTGGCCGACCCCCATCATGTCTGGTTTGGGGACCTTTTATGTTCTATTATGAAGAGATGTTCTGACAATAATGCATAATCATGATAGATAGCAATAAATCTTGAGCTTTCTTCATTCTATGAATCACTCCAAATTATGTATCTGAAACGACCATGTGGCTGAAAGTTCATATTTTTCTGTATATGTTTTTTAGAATGTTTATGTGATATGATGACTGCATTAATGCTATGTTGGTAAGATGAATCATGGATGAGGACAGATTTCTTTGCATGTGTATGATGCTGAAATTCGGAACCTATATGGGTGGTGTCGATGATGAAAGGGATGTGACCCGTTCCTACATAGACACACCAATTATGATGAGAAGTGGGGCAATGACAAACTGGGTCTTGTGTATGAGGTTGGTTGCACAGTGATGACTGCTGTATAAAACTTGGCATTCTATGAGTAACGTCATGTCTGGTGTCATAATATGAAAATTCAGATTAAGGAATTAAACAAGTTAAAGGAAATCACGGACTCTGAACTACTAGCACAGTGCGAGGTGACGATCTCGTACTCAGAATCTTTTGTGGACACGTGATTCTGGACCTTGGGGGTCAGGTTATGATATGTATATGATGTGGATGAATTATGGGTGTCGACCTATGTTGGTCATTGTGTTGACAGGTCCTGATTGTTTGCATAGAATACACAAGAATTGAATGCATAGGAATTCATGCCCTAAACGGTTAAAAATGATGATAAAAAAATATTCAAAAGGGGTATCAAATAACCTTTTATTTTATGGAAATAGAATGAAGGTAAGATAGAAAATGAACACTCTAGTAATTCAAATCTTGGAAAAGCCAAGGTCTCATCTACATTGCTGCCCCATATCCTTCAACCATCATATTTGTATTCAATTCCTATGAATTGTATATGAACAAATGGGCCCTTGTAGTTCTTAAACACTTACATCAAAGTTTATGAGTCTAAGTTCAAATGTATTTTAGGGTTTTGGGTTTGGACAAATATCAAAGAAGCCAGCATCGGTTACAAAAACTATGACGGTTAAATAAAGGGCTAAACCAAGAACCGCTCCTTACCCCAATGGTAAGGAGTTGGGTTCTTACTTGGGAGGTCAGGGGTTCTACCCCAACCTCCCCCCTATATTCCCGCATGTGTATGTGCGGGCTTTCTTCCCACTTCGGTGGGCCTGCTTCCCGGATGTGCCGGGCTTTCTTCCCACTTTGTGGGCTGCCTTCCCGGGTGTACCGGGCTCTCTAAATATATATGTGTGTGTGTGTGTGTGTGTGTGTGAAAAATAAAATAAAGGGCTAAACCAATTAGCAGCAGTGGAGTTTTAAATTCATCATTGTGGCTAATTTACAAAATCCAAACTGCTCAAATTTTATTCTCAACATGTGCAGGCTTTGGGCCAAATTTTACCCCAATGAAGTTGGGCCAAGAGCCAATGTACTGAGCAGACTTTTTATTTCGAATGCTCATTCGAGACTATAACACCATTGGATTTATAGGATGGGCCAAAGAAATTTCTCTAGTTTCGAGCATCAAAAAGTCACTTTATATAGGCCACAGGTAAGTAGGTAACATGTATCATACATTGGGTTTTGTATGCACAAATGAATGGCTAGACCAGAAGATCAAATATAGGAGGTTCGAGTCCTCCATCAATTTTTTTTCCTCAACCACCAATAAGTCTATTCAGCACTCACTCCCACACGTTAAGAGATCAAAAGCACCTTTCTAGTACGCAACATAAAAAATTAGGTCGTAACATGACATTTAATGGAAGAGCTAGAATTTTTTCCCCCGGCCTCCATATGGAAAAAGATCATTTAGCATTAAGACCAGCTTTTTGATACTTTGTCAATGGGGGAAGTGGGTAGCTTGATTTGCTGTGAGACATTTTCTTTTAGTTTGAGACTTCCTTGTACTGAAAGATGACGAGAAAGATGATCCAGCCAGAGCTTTGTGGTGGTATAGGGCCATATAATGAAGGTGTGGAGAGGACTAACTCGGATACACAATTTTTATGATCTTTGTTTTTTTGCACTAGTAAATACTTATACACCCATGCACACTCTCACCTGAGTCCCTCATTATCAGCGCTACAGTCAGTGATTGATTCATGGTTATTTTTATTGAAGGGAGGTGCCTCGCTACCCATAGATTGGCACCTTAGATTCAATGGATTGCGCACATTCCTTTTTTCCTTATTATAGAAAGGATCATATGCTGAAGTGAGCATGGAAGTTTTTTAAGGGGAGAAGTTAGTTTGAGCCAAGTTGGCCCATCTTACCTTGGTCCAAGCTATTAAAACCACATACCTTTACTTACAATTGGAATCTTAGATCAAGGAGATGTGGGGCTTGCATGCCAGCGTATAGGATCAGTCCCCTTCCATTTTATTTTGAAAAACACCAAATGAGAAGGCTCGTAGACATCTCCATGCTGGCAGTCTTCTCCCAACATACGAGGCATTATATGATAATGATAAAGAGTATTGGATTCGTACGAGTAAATAATGAGGAGATAGTATACGTAGCTGTTACTTTATTGACCCAAACGTCCATATGGAAAAACCCATTCCTCAAAAGAGAGACCCTTTGAATTGAATACAGAAGAGAGCTCTCAAATCTCACCTTTGATTTTTCTCCCTCATTTTCTCCCCTCTTAACTCCATAAATCATTAGCCTTTATAAAAGTCACTATGTTGTTGGCCCCTAGACCACTCTCTCTCTCTCTCTCTCTCTCTCTCATATCGAAACATTTTGCATGTTAGGCTGCATCAACACTTCATAGGGATTTTAATATAGAGTAAAACCAAAGTTAATTATCGTAAATGCCATAGCGCTTCCTCACTGAGGATGTTTTCAAACTATCATTAGTGGCAGGTGATGCAAACCAAAAGCTTAGAATAAAAATGAACCCCAATAGGATCTCACTCTTCACATCAACCACACAAACCATATAAGTTGTCGGCTTTATTAGGAAACAAGATGCTTGAAATGGACAACACTTAGAGATTTTTCAATCAAATAAAGAACTGTAAAAATCCATATTATCATTATGATATAACATTAAACAGTTTTTTATGACCAATGGAAGCTTCTCAACTTTCAAATTGATTTACTCGTCAGTGGAGAACAGTTCAAGCATTAATTTTCTAGTTTGAGTACATAGTTACAATGATCATCACAATTGCAGTTCTTTTTGTTGAGAAAATGTAATAGAAAATATTTTTTAGCCATTTTTAATGATAACCCTAATGAACTTGGATTAATTTATTGATGGGTCCTCTTTACTTGGTACTGATCTAATCATCAGTTTTATAATGTTTTTATAATTAATTTAATGAAAGTTATGTTTTCAATAAAAAAAAATGAATGCCTTATTCAATAAATGTAGACATAATGATAAAGTCTGCAAATCTTGGTCATGGAGGGACCAATTCAGCCATAGGAGTCACAGTTGATAATTTTATGTTTTGGCATCCATAATTCCATAATAGGGGTTGGCTTTTGATTGGGTTTGCTTTTCCTAAATTCTGTTTTGGCAGTGGCTGGTTGTTTCTTTGTTGCAGGGTTTTTTGAAGTGCTTCTTGCTTTAGAGAAGTTATCACCTCTGAGGAAGAGGTTTAACCACAATACCCTTGGGCTTGACACTATCTAATTAACTTATTGGGGCTGATGATAAACCTTTTAGTGTCCTGTACTGCTGTCTGAATAATAGCCGAATCATCCCTGCTAATTAGTTGATGTTTCTGCAACTATCTTGGTTTCTAGGACTAATAGTTGATAGATTTGTGGTTGTAGTTCTCATACACTTGACTGTGTATTAAATTGTTGCAACCTGATCAACCTTGGGATTAAGTTGGATTTTTTAAAATCTTTTTATTGCAATGTGCTCATTGAAGAATCGGTATTCGGACTGCATCATATCTAAGTCCAAACAGGAAACATGGTTAATTATTTCTGTCATCGAACATTGTGTTACAGTGCATGACTATCTTGTGATGTGTCATAGTGGGTGTATTGCAATGTATTCCTGGTTGTGTTCTTCACGTGGTGATGTTGTATACACACTATTTGGAGTATATTAAGTGATTGTTATTTGTTTAGGCTCATGCTAGTTTCCTTTCTTTGGAAGATCAATAGTGGATGAATTGACATTAATTGGTTCATACTTCATACTCGATTTGTACGTGTTACAGATTGGATGATCCACTCATGTGGGGGTTCAGAGGCTTCCCAACAACAGATGCGAGACTAGCACGGTGGGTTCTAGCAGCGGAAGATGTCTGCTTCAAAAATACTGTTTTTTCATATTTTTTCCGGCTCGGTATGAACATTTTTGGTCTCTGTTGCACCAGTTTTCTCCTTTTTTTTTAGCATTATCATGTCTTCCAGAAAGAAACATTCACAGGTCATGTTCTGTTGCATTAAATCAGGTCTTGCAGTAAATAATAAATTTCATGTTTTTGTTTTTGAAATAGGACAAAGTTAATGGTTTAATTCTTAGTTGAAAAAGTACTAACTTTCTAGGTACTAGGTTGATATTGAATTTTATAGTCTTCGTCATGTAGACAAGTTTCTTGATTGATTGGGCAAGTTTGAAAGGTTTTTAAAGACACGGGAACTCTGAAATGAATGCTAAGTTTCATACGCCAAAATAGCATCCTAATATCTAACTCCCCTACACTGAGATTCATTAAGTTAGTTGTAGGTGAGGCAGCTGGAGGTTAGCCTGCTGCCTGGTCCTATGGGGGGGATAAGTGGCATGTTATCCAATAAGGTGGGAGCCAAGTTATTCGCTCTTTCCGGTTCTCTTGACATTAGTTATTTGAACGAGGCGAAGCTCTTGGATGTTGGAGGCTTATTCAAAGCCTCTCATAATGGCCCCCTAATTGTTGTAAGTACTCTTCCGATGCAATATCTTGAGTGATGGATAAAGAAAGCGGTGCCCTGGAAGCTTCAGTTTGTGCTCAAGGAATCTGGAACTTACATAATCACTCTCAGGTGGAGTTTCTCAGATTTTGTGGTGTGGGAGGCTGGATTTGTTAGCGAAGGGAGATTTTGATAAGGTGTCTTTGGCAGTTTCTCTTGGTTTCAATCTTTCTGTTTTGGTGGTTTGGTTAGCCTTTTCTTGTAACCATGTTGTAGAGGCCTAAACAAGCTTAGTTCACGTTACATCCCACAACGTTTGGCATGATAAGTCTCCTAGAGACTGTTCTCTTCCCAAAACTGTGCAATATTTCTCGTTAGTGGATAAATCCTGGGATTATTTTTTTAGGCATATGCTTGGTCAGGAGTCCCATTACTCAAATGTTTTGCAATAACTAAAACTGGCTGCTCTGCCTTCCATGCAGTTAAATGTCCAGTTCATTATCAGCATGTTTTAAACTCCCAGTCACTATATTTCGGATTATCTTTAAATGTTTATCCAACCATTCTCAATGTCTATAAACTAGAAAACTAATATACATGTGCGCGCGCGCGTAAATCCCTTGTTTAACTTGTAACAGTAATAAAAATTAAACAGCAATTGAATATGCAACACACATGTTTCTATGTTAGGGGCATAAATACTTCTTAAAGTTAATTAGACTATAAGTTTTTGATGTTTGAGGGTTGCATTCCTGCCACATTTTTCCAGCATTCTGCGGACCCTCTTCTTCCCATTTGAGTTGGGTTGACCCAGAAGTCAGAACAGAACCATTGGAGACATCTTTATGAAATAAAGGGTAAAGGTCGTGTGGTGTTCTATCGTTGCATGATTCTTTGGGAAATGCATTTGAAAGAAAACGGAGAGTTTTTATAAGTCAATGTTGTTTCCTTTGAATAACAGACTGGGTGCATGCTTGTTCCTTGTACCTTTTCCATATTTTCCTTATTTTGTTTGCCATCTTTCGCTTTCTATTTAGCAGACCATTTCATTCGTTCTGTACTTCTTCTGGTGTCTGATAAATTTATTGTTGCCTATTTGCATGGACCTAGCTAGAAGGTTAATTAACAATTTTTCCATTTGAGAATATTCTTATTCTTGGCGAATTTGAGTGCGCTCTGACAAATTGACCTAAGTTCTCTCCCTCTTGCCTTGTCAAATGGTTCCTTTGTGTGAATTACAACTTATCATATTTGATATATGGTTTTATTACTTGCCATGAACTTTATTTGAGTTTGTTGAATTTATATTTTCATTCATTGCCGTGTCTAGAAATCAAGACTATGTTCTAATAGAGATTAATCTTCACAGGAAAATGCATTCCTATAACAAGGGGTGCGGGAATTTATCAAGAACACATGAATGAAGCCCTTGATCGCTTGAGCGATGGTGGCTGGGTACTTCATTAATCTTGCAATTCTTTTATCCTTGAATGTGTGGTGAATATTTTCATTATATTTATATTTAACTTTACTCTTCTGAAGCTCTTTATCATCTTCCGAGGAGCAGCTACATATGTTTCCAGAAGGAAAAGTGTCTCAAGCCAATGCACCTATTAGGAGGTTAAAATGGGGAACCGCCAGCCTCATTGCACGGGCACCTATAACCCCAATAGTTTTGCCTATTGTACATTGTGGTTTTGAAAAGGTATTCTTAAGGCACTTATTACTTTTCCATTTCTTAATGTATTGCCCAGAATGCTGCATGTAATGTTCTTCTTCATGTTAACTCCAAAGGGCCTATAAATGCAAGCCAAAGAAATTAGCCTCAGCCACGGGAGCTTGACCACATGCATAGATTTTTATGAAAGTCAGTGACCTCTGAAGTTTAGTTATTTTATACTTAGTTTAACTAAAACTCTTATGTAAAATGGGTGGTAAATATAAAGATAAATAAAAAATTCACTAGAAAATTAGAGTTGCTTGGGATTGATTAGGTTTTTTTTTTTCCTCGCCTTTGTTGACGATTGGAGGGATTATCAAGTTGCCATCATCAAGATTCAAGATTGCCATATTCTTTTTTTGCTTATTTTCTCTGAAATCCAGCATATTTTTCTGTTAGAATTTGATTGCTTTTTATACTATCTTGTAGTGTACTATTGCAAATGCCGTGTGTATAAGAATAATAGGGGTTCTAGTTTGTTTGGATTGTTGGATGCATGCAATGTGGTGGAAAATGCTGGGAAGTTCATTTTGTCTACGAGCACATGGATACTTATAATGACACGTTGGGGTCTAAAATGAATGTTAACAAGCACTCTCAAGTCGATGGAATATAAAAAAAAGAGGTCATTTGAGTATTTGAGAACTCAATTAATCACTCCAAAATTGCCATAAAGTGATTATTTTAACTGGGAAACAAATGTGCCCTTAGTTGTAAAAGGGGGAATTGTCAACTTTAGAAGGCTTTTGAAGGAAAAAGGAAAATGGTGAAGTTGCGGAAATGTTGGATAAAAGCTGTCATATTCACGAGAAAAAGTTAAAACAAAATAACTTGATATCCTTCTTGGTAGCATATATCCATTTATTCCTTTCTCATTGTCCCTTTTTATTTGTAGGTGATGCCTGAGAAATCCTTCTTTGGTAGAAGGCCGCCATTCCCTCTTTGCAATAAGGATGTCAGAATTGTCATTGGAGACCCTATTGAATTTGACCTTACGAGATTGAGGCAAACAGCAAAGTCCATGTCTCGAGAATTGCCGTTCCCTAGTGTTGGGTGGCCAGACAGTTCCACTCATGGTCTCAATGCAGCAGCACAACAGTGGCTCTACACCAACATCTCAGATCGAATCCGAAATGTCATGCAGAGCTTGCGAAGCCTTGCCAACACCTTAACAAAAGTGAGGGTATGAGGCGGATATTTTGCATTTACTAGTCCAAAGTACATTAATGCAATTGCAAGTCAAATGACATTTTGGTTAAAAAAATTTTGGGTCAGGGTAGATGAGTCCTTATTGTTGAGATCAGTTCAGCTGCCTGAGTTTGGGTTGGCTGTAATTTGTTTTAAATGTTCAATGGAAGGTCAATGGTTTTTCCATGTAGAAACAATAAAATTGGATTGAACTGAAAGCGATGAATTGGATTTAAATGCTGTCATCAATATCAGTGTTACTATCACAAGCCTTCCAATGATGGTAAGTTTGAGTTGATTCTATAATTGCTGGACCTTGACACCATCCAACCATTGAATGAGTTAAGAGTTGGATGCCTGTAAATGGGCATATCTATATATTGGTTTGTGTCACAGAGTGATGATTTGGATTTTCAACCATCCAATGCTAGGAAGTTAGTCAATTGTATTCTGTTACTGTTGCAGAATTCTTACCTGATGACTACCCATCACCATTCAATGTGTTTGAGACAGTTACGACAGGCTGCTTTGAAGATGAGATTATATTCTGGTAACTTCGTTGGTTAAAATGAAGTTCACAAAATAGTGTAAGCAGAACAAACTGGAAACAACATGCTGTACAGATGAATTTTGGATGGTCAGTCAGATCTCTCTCTGTACACCGATCTCAATAATCAAGTATCAGGATTGGGCCCTATTAGGGAGTGTGGCCAACAATAAAAGCATCAAACAATTGCCTGGCTTAATTAATAACTATCTGAATGTTAGATAGTATTATAAATCTTGGAAGATTGCTAACAAGCAAGGACCATTAATCCCTTAATCATTGAAACCACCCATCATTGCAACAACATAGCTTCTAAAAATGTTAGACTAATGATTTTTGAATCACTCTGAATTCGATTTCATCTTAGAATAGAATGCTACATGCAAGATTCTCATTAGCATTAGTCTCCTTTCAATTTCAGTGTCTTGTGTTGCAAAGGCCCTTTCTCATCTATATTGGGAAGTAGCAACGTGCTTGGAAATGAAGGCTCTTGAAAATAAAAGGGAATTAATGAAGTTACCTGTCCATGAGAACGAGATGGTTAGGTGTTGATGCATGGCAATTAACCATGAGGAGTAGCTCAGTTGGCCTAGGACCACGGTTTGCACCCGGAGGCTGTGAGTTCGGAACTGCACTAATACACTGGGGCTATAGGGGAGTTTATCCGGTTTCCCTCTGGGCCCGGAGGGATTAGTCCAGCCCAAAGTGTTGGGAACCCTCCGATAGCAAAAAAAAAAAAAAAAAGGTGTTGATGCATGGCAAACATTGAACTGATTGAACAATAGTGATACAAAGAATAACTAGTTGGTGACAAATATATGCAAACCTTCTTGCTGGATTTTAGCTGTTAGCTAATAAGTTGATGCACTCATTCCTAGCCACAAATAAGGATTGATTCTTCTACTAACCAGATAGGAAGAATGCCTTTAGTTTTTCATAGCGATCTTGAGGAGTAACTACGTTGTTTGACATCTCTATTCATGATCCATGCTTGTCTAAAATGTTGAAAACGAACGGCTAGAGGTTTGGAAAATAAGAACGTTTGGCACGTAATTATACCATTGTTATATATAAATATAGGCAAATTCCCTAAAACTGAAAAGTCCACATCGGGCTTCTAAAAATAGGAGCCGTGATTTTTTGGATTTTAACCTTTATTTTTTCATGGCTGTTTTTGTTATGATTCTATTTTTACTGGTGGTTTTGGAATTCAGATTAAAAGTAGATATATCAAACAAGACCTATATATAAAACCTCCTAATTGGCGATCTATAAGAAAACAATTTGATTAGATCACTTATGAATTTAGCCTCGAAATTCGAGCCTATAAAGTGTAGTTTTTTAATCAAATAAATGTCCTCCATCTTGTATATAGGCCACAAACAAATCTCTGGTGATCTGATGGTGGGCCAAGGCCAAAGGCCCAAGGCCCCCTACAATATTAGGACCCTTATTTTTCATGGTTCAGATTTTAATAAATGGGCCCATGCCATCTAACTTACCCTCCACTGCAACATCTTGTCATTCGGATCCTCATATGATCCCGACTCGATAAGCCACAGCAGCCGCTGGCAATAAAATCAGCAGTGTCTGTCTGCTGCAGCTGCTGCATCAGCTTCTTACATGGCGACTGCAGAAGCAGCAATGTCGACCGAACGAATCCAGAAGGCGTTCGAAGCCATCGATGCCGAAAAGGCTCTCCTCGCAAACTGCTCTCTCCTCTACAAGAACACCTCCAGCCACTTCTCTTCCCTCCAGCACTCCCTCCTCCAAAAATCCCAAACCCTAGAATCCAAGCACCAAGCCCTAGACTCCCACGCCAACCAAGCCCTAGAATCCCTCAACCTCCGCGAGCAATCCATCTCCGACCGCGAGTCCGCCGCCATCGCCCGCCTCCACCACCAGCAGGAATCCGCCCTCTCCGAGCTCCAGAAACCGCCGTCGGATCAAGGAAGCCTGCCGGAGTCCCTCCGATCCTTCTGCCGGAAGATGGACTCCGGCGGACTCTGGCGGTTCCTGGTGGCGAATCGGAAGGATCTCGCCGTCCTGAAGACGGAGATGTCGCTGGCGCTGGGGACGGAGTCGGTCGATCCTGCGCGGCTGGTGTTGGATGCGTTGGAGGACTTTGTGTTGCAGAAGAATGGGAAAGCGGGGCTCTCCGACCAGCGGTGGGTCTGCGGCGTGCTGCTCCGGGCGCTGTTGTCTCCCGCGGCAGGCGACAAGCCGGACGGTGATGAAGGCGTTGTCGCCGCTTTGGAGATGCACGGTGTTTCCACGAGCATTGCGGAGAGGGCGGCCGCGACGGCTGAGGTGTGGAAGGGGAAGATTGATGAGAAGGAAGGGGAAGGTGGGGTAGGACCGGCGGAGGTGCAGATGTTTCTTCAGATGATGGTGGCGTTCGGGATAAGGTCGAAGTTTGATGAGGAGTTTTTGAAGAAGTTGGTGGTGAAGTATCCTTCGAGGAGGGAGATGGGGAAACTGGCCACCGAGCTAGGCTTCGGCGAGAAAATGGCAGGTTTGCGCATTTCCCATTTTCTCTTTAGAAGAAATATTTCTTGTTCGATGATTTGTTTCTGTGTTTTGTTGTTGAATTATATGTGTACAAATTGGATTGCTTGTTTAAAGTGGCAAATGGCGGTGGGGTAAATACAGCAGCATTGTATTTCATGAGGTTATAATATTCCTCTGAGAGAAAGATTATAATTTTATGGACACTTTTAAAGTAGTAATGAAAGAAGAAATTTTGATGACTTGAAATGGCAATGGGTTTAATTTTGGTTGTGTTTAATTGTCATTTTTGTGGCTATTCTGCGGGGATATATAGTTTATCTTGCAAAATTATGACGAAAGGAACTCATTCTACGATCATCTTACTCGTGCATTTAATTTTGTTCTCCCTATTTCTGGTGGCTAGAATTTAAAATCTTTGGCATATGATTGTTTATGGCCTTTTCTGTTGCTAATTTTGGTGAAATGGTGTATAAGTGGAATGCAGTATACATTTTGGAATTTAGACCGGCTAATCTAGCGGCAAATGTGCTACTGGCATGCCAACGAAAAGCTTCATCCTTAAATGACTTTGACTGTAAAGATGTTGCATCAGACTTATGTGGTGCATCCAATAGGTACAACCCTCCATTTTCATGACCACGATTGATAATCTTAACTCAAAGTCAGGTCCTGAAAAACACAATGAGCAGAAAAAAAAAAATGTTATGGAACAATTTAAACACTTAGTTAAATGGCTAACAGATAATAAATTAACTGACACTTCAGGAATGTGCAAAGTAGGGTGCAAACTCAAAGAAACAGTAGGAGTAGCTGAGATAAGACCTTGTCCCTTCACTGAGAGATAAGATCTATCTGCTATCCTAACTGAATTAATAAGACTTAGGTTTAGAAAATGAAGTACATAAGTGTTCCATACCAATCATATGTTCAGTGGCACCTGAGTGAATTGCCCATGGTATTGACGTAGAGGACACATTGGCTGATGCATGTGTACCTGACTGTACTATATGAAGTTCGGCAGAAAATGACGATTCCTCATTGTAAGAAGAACAACTACAAAGATCTTCTAGCTCTTTCTTTAGGGCACCGACCACTTCTCCTAGATCGGCAAGAGAATGATCACTTTTACCTTCAACTTTGGTTGAGACTGAGTTGTATGATTTTACAAGCTGCTATGTTTCTTGTCAATTTTAGGATTTCTATGGGGAGCCAATAAAGTCCCAACATGTCTCCATGGTATGCCTCCATTTCTATGAGTGCAAACAAGTTTATGTTTATCTTCAGGTGTGAGCTGTTGTTTTTTGTCTTTACTCCCTTTATATTTATCTGTCGGGAGCTTTCATAATCCTTTGATGACTTTCTTCACATTGAAGAAGCGAGAGCATAGTTCCTAAAGAAGGTGAGGATTCCGAGCACGGGCAGAACTAGAGGAAGTCTGATTAATGGTTTTCCTGCCTCTAGTCTGGACACTTGTCTCTAAAAACTTAGGGAAGAGCAGATATGCTACTCTCCTGCTTCTTTAAAACATCATGGTTTTTCCACTGTCCCTTCAATGGTTGCCTTGCTAACAGAGATTCAAGAAGACCCAAGCCCGGATACCCAAGCAGAGTCCAACGTCTAATTGAAATGCTTATTACTTGGTTATTAAGAGTAGTATTTGTAAATCTTCTAATTTTGTGTGTGCGTGTGTGGTTCATCCATATCATTTTCATTTCAAATTGTAGATGTGATAAGGCTAGCACGATGGTGATTTTTTTTTTTAACAATAAATTTTATTTCCACAAAAAAAACAACAAAGAATACAATTTAAAGAATCCAACGAAACTTAGCCAAAATGCAAACTGAAAAGGAAAACGAAGAAAACACTAGACATCAAACATAATAGAAGAGTGTAACACCCCCTCTTTAGCAAGAGCATCTGCTTTAACATTTGCCTCCCGATGAACATGAGAAAATGAGGCTCCAAGCTGTTTAGCAATATCTTGCACTTCCTCTACCCAATCTGTCAATCTCCAAGGACGAGAAGCCTTTCCAGAACCCCACTAAATAGCTGAATAAGAATCACCTTCAATAATTGCGTTAGAACAACCCAACCTAAGCAACTCATGACAACCAATCAACATGGCATAGACTTCAGCTGCGTTAGCATTCATAGAGTCCACAGGCCCAGAATAGTTTATAATCACCTTGCTCCCACAGTCGTGAATTACCCCTCCGATGCCACCTTTTTGGATATCATGAAAATAACTACCATCAAAATTCAGCTTAAGGACACCAGCAGAGGGACTCACCCAAAGAACCTTTCGCACTACTTTATCACGCCAACATCCCTTCATGAAAGGATCCCAAGATCTATTAAGATCATCAAGAGAGACACCAACAAACTCCTGACGTTTACTAACCCTTTCGGAAACCGTCCAAATAATAGATTGAGTAAGCTCTATTGCTGATTTACTTTGATTGCAGAAGACTCTATTATTCCTTTCCCTCCAAAGTTTCCAACAAGTAGCATAAAGAACTGCCTTCCATAAAAGCTTTCCACGAACAAATTTGGTACCTAAACGCCATTAAAGAAAAAGATCTTCGACCGTCTTTGGCATGACCCAATTCACATCAAACAGATTAATAAGAACAATCCAAACGCTGTAAGCAAAAGGACAATGGATCAGCAAATGATTCACCGATTTTTCATCTCTCAAACATAAAGGACAACCATTGACAATAACATGATTCCTTTTTCGCAGATTATCAATAGTTAGAGTTTTTTGCTGCTTAACGACCCAACAAAAAGCCAAAACTCTAGGTGGGACATAGGAAACCCAAAAGTTGTGCCAACCTTCCATTCTAACATCCGATGCAGACAAAACCTTGTAAAAAGATTTAACTGAAAAAAACTCTCGAACATCTGGTTTCCAAAGCCTTACATCAGTTTTGCCACTTGACAAATAATAATTATCAAGACAAACAAGTAAACGAACAACATCAGCAATTTCAATATCTGTCAAATTTCTTCTAAAAGAAAAGTCCCAAACCACTCCTGTCTCCATTGAGCAAGAATAATCTGAAACTAGAGCATTCTGCCTCAAATCCAAAGAGTATAAAGAAGGAAACTGACTGTGCAAAGTGGATTGCCCACACCATTCATTATGCCAAAACCTCACCCAACTACCATCATGAACCCTATAACGAATCCACTTATCAAACTCTATCTTAACGGAAAGAATAGACTTCCAAATACGAGAAACATTATAAGGTTGACCAGGCACACACCAACCGTCATTATCCAACCTATACTTGCAAAAGAGGATCCTTATCCACAACCTGTTACTTGGATCCCCCATCCTCCACAACCATTTCCCCAATAAGGCTTTATTAACCTTCTCAATCGACCGAATACCCAAACCACCTTGAGCTAAAGGATTACAAACAGTCTCCCACTTCACTAGATGAAACTTCCTTCTATCCACAGAATCATTCCAAAGGAAGTCCCGTTGAATGTTTTCAATCCGCCGCAGAACACTCATTGGACATTTGAAACAAGAGAGAAAATAAATTGGAATGCTAGAAAGCACTGATTTAATCAAGGTTATGCGAGCTCCCATTGATAAATACTTACCTTTCCATGAGCTTAATTTTTTCTCAACCCGTTCCACCACCGAGTCCCTTAAAGATTTCTTTGGTATCCCCAAACATAAAGGCAACCCCAGATACTTGGAAGGAAGTTTTCCAGCTTTACAACCAAAAATTTTAGCAAAGGAATCAACCTGAACCACTAAATTTTTACTGAACCACTAATCAATGCTTTGGGATTTGTTGAATTAGACACATTATTCACTACTATGAAAACTCAGCGACGTGTATATATGAGTTTCAAGGGTAGCTGTGAATCTACAAACGTCATGCTTAATTGTGTCAGATTGTGATATTCCTTAATCTGATTTTACTGATATGAAACTGTCTTTATACCTAATTTTTATAATGGTATTTTATATATATTTCTAATGCGGAATTTCATAAGTTGGTTTGTTGCTACTTGCTAGCCTCCTTTGATATTTTAATATAATTGTCCTTATTTTATAGGACATATTCATTTATTCAAAACCCCTGATCAAAGTAGTGTCCTTTGTTATGGTAGATATCATTGATGAAATGGTCAAGATGGGGAAGGAGATTGAGGCTGTATACTTTGCCCATGAGGCTGGTTTGACTGAAAAGTTTTCTTCTGTTGCATTGCTTAAGGCATATCTCAAGAACACAAGGAAAAATGCAAGTAATATTTTAAAGAACGGTCATTACTCTCAAGCTGCTACGGTATGTTGACATGATACTGACAAAATTTTAAGCACCTTGTATGTTTAATATTGTTGTGAAAATTATTTTGCTTTCCTAGTAGAACGCCATATCATGCAGAGATCATGGTATCTATGTTCAATTGCTTCTTAATCGTAAAATACCTGCACAAATAGCCATATCAAATAGGAATTGTCTTGACGCAATTTCCAATGCGATCATCAAATAAGGAGATTGGAAGGAATTCACTGGAATACTTTAAACGGAGTTCCCTGGTAGAAAATATTTGGAGTGGAAAATTTTCGATTTATTTCTTAGAAAGAAATCAATATTGAGTCCTGCACCGATACGGATACCGGGACCAACATTAATAAAATTACTAAGACTGAGACTTATTATTATCAAAAGATTGATAAGAAAGATCTTTTTTATCTCTCGATACATCAAGAAATCAACCCACCCAATCAAATTTTGCTTTCCTAGTAGAATGCCATATCATACAGAGATCATGGTATTTAGTGAGGTTATATAAAGATCTATGATGTCAAACAATCTGTTAATGCACTTGGAATTCAACCAAGTTTGAGTTGCGGAGAGGGAGGTGGGGTGGCACTCTTCGCTGCTGTTTTTTGTTTTTGCTGTTTTGTACTTTTGTTTTACACCAAACACACAAGGATCACCAAGGCGCAGTGGCTTGAAGTCAATTTTCTGTTTGTTAGGCAACTGGCCTGATCAACATTTATATAAACTTGTTTGTTAAATTGCACATTTGGAATAAAGAAAACCTCATTTAGTGACAGCTTTAAATATTTAAGAATTGTACAGATTACATGTAATTGTGTTGCATGAGGGGCTATGGGCTGGAAGATGGCCCTGGACTGAACTCTTTTTAAAGAAGGTGGGTCAACCCAAGCCAAATCATTTCTCCTCTTTTTTTGGGCCCATGTTTCTGTGAAGGCTTCTTCAGAGGGGGGAAGTGGTGGCAATGCTCTGCATTTATACCTGTTTGATCTTCCCCGAACTTTGAACAGGCCAAAGTCCAAACCCATTGCTTTCAAGGGCCTTCTAACTTTTGAGGGGATTGGGGATTCCTGTCAAGTAGGAGACAGAGATGTGGCTCTCAACAAAGCATCTAAATGGCTCGGGAATTCTTATGAAATTCCCCTTAAAAGCTACTTATTCCCCTTAAAGGCTCAGCGGCTGTTTTGGAGTCCTCTTCGACCACCCAAGGGGAGTTGGATCAGTTCCCAGTTTGGTGAAGGAAAAGAGGGGCGAAGCCTGTGATCGGATGTCTTTGCCAGCTTCACCCCTTACCAACGGATGTTTTGATGAAATTATCCTCAGATCTTAGTGGTTTGACTCGAGCATTCCCTTGAAGATGCATTGCAGAGATTGGGGCATTGAATCGTCGCCTGGGTTTAATGGCATTGCAACTTTGAGGAATTCTTTGTCGGCTGATGTGGATTCTGGGCAATGCAGTGAGGCTGACTAAACCATCCCAATTGAAGATCGCATCTCGATGGGATCACAGAAAGGGTTTTGATGTCTGCTTATTTCTGCGAGGTGTTGCTAAGGATGTTAGTTCACCTATTCAACTCCGCTACCCTATCCATTCTCTATGTTGTCTCTGTTTTTTTTTTTAATAAGCTGAGTTCCCAAACTAGCTGTGATGAAGTCTCTCTTTCCACGGCCAAGGAGGGTATCTGTTCTTGTGCAGACTCTTCCACAATGCATATCATGCAACTTATCTCTCAACAAATAGAAAACGTGAAGGTTACTTTGTTGCGCCTTGAAGCGGTTTTAGGGCTGAAAGTAATGCAGGATGGACTTTTGAGCGCACATATGTGGCCCAAGATAGTTTAGGACTTATTTTATTTCCCTAATTATTTGTCATTAATTTCCAATTTTATTTAATGAGTTGTCATTAGGATAATTTCTGATTTTATTTGAGAATTCCCATACACATATATGGCATTGTAGAGATTTGGAATCTCAGAGTTGAGTTGGTTAATAAAATTGTGTGGATTTTTTTATCCCTTCGAGGTGCTTCCTCATGTGATTGTCTCTGCGGAGACCTCTTATCTTGATTTGGCACTTTTCCACGCAAGCCCTATCCCTAGGGCTTGCATTAGAAAGTTAATTTTCAGAAGTGAGCCTATTGGGATTAAGGTAGAATTTGATTGCCTTTAGGAGTTAGCTGACTTTATGGGGTGCAACGCTAGTCCTCTTTCGAGCACGTGTCTTGGAGTGCTTTTTATACGTTGGGACTGGTTCCAAAGCCCATGGAACCCAGTGACTGAAAGAACGGAAAAGAAGTTGGCTACTTGGAAGTCAAGATACCTTTCTTCAGGAGGTCAAATCACTCTCATCAAGGCAGTCCTCTCCAATCTTTCCATTTATTTTTTGCAGTCTTCTAGTGTCCGACAGCAATTCTGAACAAATTGAAAGGCTACAGCTTAACTTCCTCTGGCAAGGCAAGTAGGAAAAGAAGTGTCATCTTGCTGACTGGGCCACTGTTTGTAAATCTAAGAAGGAAGGAGGCTTGAGGTTTAGACTCCTGAAGCTGATGAACCAAGCCATCTTAGTCAATTGGCTTTCTAGGACTAGATGATCAAGGCGGCTTTAGCCCTAACTCCCACTATTTTATTCTTTCAAGGGTTATTCTATCAGTCAAAAAAGCATTTTCGGCGAATATCAGATAGAGCGTTGGCTTGGGAGATCTGATTATGTTTTGATTGGACACGTGGATTGGAGATCGTCTGCTAGCCCTTCCATTCCTTTACTACTTCATTCTGCCTGGTATTGCGTGTTACAGTGCTTAGCTACATGATCAGTGTTTGCATTCTCATGACTTTGGGGCCCTAGCTTTAGAAGAAATCTAGCGGAAGCAGAGGACCACCTCTATTCTATTCTAGCCTTGCTTAGTGAAGCATATCTTCCAAAAGAAGATATAGATCGAAGGTTATGGATGGGGTTTTCCAATGAGAGCTTCTCTATGGCTTCCTTATTCAGGACAATTATGGAAGGATCTCTAGCTCCAAATTTTGTGCACTAGTTATGGCACATCAAGGCTCCTACAAGGGTCCTCCCCTTTTGTTGGCTGGCTCTCACTATGGACAGCCTCCGTTGTCTTAGGCATATCATTTTTTTTTTTTTTTATTTGAATGGTAAAACCGAAGGCATATCATTTTCAGTACATGTCTGATGCATTTAGAGGATGTAAAAGGGTAGATCATCTGCTACTCAATTGTAGGGTGCTTCAATTCATGTGGAGGTCCGTTCTGAGGTGGTGGATGTAGGTGGAAACCCACTAATTCCCTGCATAACTCGTTCGACATGGAAACTGACTATGGACTCAACCAGAGAAAAACTCATGTGGAAAGCTTCTTTCTTGGCAATCCTCTGGATTACTTTGAAAGACCATGATGCGCGTTGCTTCAAAGGGAACTCTTCTCAGGAAGGTTGGTTGGCAGAGAAGGTGAAATTTACGTTGCTTCATGGGTTTCAGTTCTCTGGCACTTCCACGGCATTCCTTTTGGAATGGTCTTAAGTTGCTGGAATCAGATGGCCTTTTCTTCTCCATCTAGACAGATTTATGTCTCTAGGTGGTCTACACCTTTTTTTTTTTGGGATCTCTGTGGGCAAGCCAGGTTCAGCTAGTATTGGTGGTGTCATCCGTGGTAGTTCTTCCAAGATTATCTTGTCTCTTTTAGGCCTGGTGGGATTTTGTTTGGTCAATAAAGCAGTATTGGCTTACGCACTGGTCTTCATGAAACCTATTGTCTCAATCTTCCAAATATCGTAGTGGACATGCATTCTTTATGTGCTATACATTGGCAGCAGGTCTATGTATGTAACCATGGAGATGCAGCTGCGGTGGAAGAGGCATCAAACCTGGCAAGGTATCTTGAAGCTTCATTTTCGCTTATAAGAGAAGTGCCAATGAGGTGGCTGATTTGCTAGCTAAGAAGGGTGTCAAACTCAAATTTTCTTTCTTCTGTCCCAGAGATTATTGTCTCTATGCGTTATATGGTTCTCCTTTGTAGTGCTGTTTTATGTAGCTTTATAGTACATGTCTCTTCCATTACTTTCCTTTTCTCATTAATAGAAGTTACCATTTAAAAGAAAAGGAAAAAGGAAAAAAAAGAAGTTTCTAAATCAATAGAACCCCTATTAGCGCCCACCCTGTAGCCCCAATCTCAGAACAGAGAAAACCCGTTCGATTATTGTTGGGGGATGATTCAGTCACCTGGTTTCTTTTCAGTTCCTTCCTCCTCCTTCTTGTCCGTATCCATATAGGTTCTATGGTTATTTCTCTTGATTGATATCTTGTCCATGCCTATTGATTCATATGCAGTTAAAGATAGATATTGCCAGATCCACATGCACTTTTTAATAATTATTTCTTGATTATGCCTGGTATACACGTTACTTTGTTTGACAAAAAATTGGTTACAAACTATTGGAACTTAAGAGTTATGAATCACTCTCAGCATGATGCATACTAATTATGGGCAGGGATGGAAAATATCAATATGGATTAATGGTGGCAAAATATCAATATGGCCAATAACCATATACTGTAGGGCCCAAAGTTTAATGGTTGTATATGGACTTAATTTTGGGGTCCTTTAAACAGAAATTCACGATCATCAAGTCTCACCAATTTTGTCCAAACCCCTTACTGGCATGCATCTAGGTGGGCACACAATTGATTAATAACTTTAGAATTGCAGCCTGTCTGTAGCTGAATTTTCTTTTGTATGTTTTTTAGATATATAGTTGTCAGACTCATTTCTCAATGGGGGCAGGGAAGGGACATAACTCAGCATTTGAGTGTAACCCTGACTGGTGGAAGTCACCAGTTTGAGCTTGATTATCCCTAAACCCAATGCAATGTGAGTTTTTCTATTTTGACTTGCTCCCCTGCCGTAATCAAATGAGAATGGTAAAAGGCTCATGTGATTGACGTGAGAGGGTAGGGATGAGTATATTGCCAGGAGTGAACTCCAGGCTAATATGAAGCGCATAGGCATCATTGATTGATATTGCGCATAGGCATCATTGATTGATATTTGTTGGCAAGTATTGTAGATGGTAGTTATTAGTTCTGTTGGGTCAAATACCATGGAGATACCCTTGTCAGCTCCAGAAAAACCAAAAAAAAAGGAGGATAAAGAAAAAAGGAAAAAAAAAAAAAGGTATTGCAGATGGCAACACCATTCAAAAAAAGGGAAAAAGGTAGACAGTGTTATAGTGATCTATTTTCTATGCATTTGCCGGTAAATATGTGGGACAGTGTGAATCATGTAAATTCTTGTGGTGATGGTGTCTTTCCGCTAGCTAAAAACACACATCTATCCCTTCCTTGCATCATGGGGATAAGATGGAAATTGTTTACTTACCTTGTTTTTGACATCGTTAGTAGAAACTCTTTCAGTGGACCAGGATTGATAAATTAAGGCTTAAGGATGATGATGAACTTACAATGGAAATCAAAATTTGGTGTTTACTTTATGTACTTTAATGTGCATCTGCGTAGGGCGTGGTTGTAGCTTTGCTTGTGTTATCTTTATACACTTGTATGTCATTATTTTCTGCTTGTTGATTTGTCCAACACCTCCACCTTTCCAGGAAGAAGCTGGCAATGTAGAGCTAAACTCACTCAAAGCCATCATCAAGTGTGTGGAAGATCATAAACTGGAGTCTGTGTTCTCTCTTGAGACCCACAAGAGACGTGTGTCCCAGTTGGAGAAAGCAAAGGTGGACAGGAAGAAGAATAAGACCACCAAGTCTAAAAACAAGCGAGACCGTGGTAATGGTGTTGGTGCCTTCCCTCCTGCCAAAGCAGGCAGGTTTTCCCACCACTGGGAGGCCTCTTCTCGTCCAAATCCAACCTCAGGTTATCCTGGGCCATACAATTATCCTAGTCAGGGTGTTTATGAGGTGCCTCCTGCTGGCTCATATGGGGCACCATTTGGTAGCAGTTTCCGCGGTCAAAGTCCTACTGTACTTCCTCAACAATACTCGTCATATGTGCCTGAAAACATGGGCGGGACCCAAAGCAGTGGCTCTTATGGGACACAGCAACCTAGCTATGCTGGATACGATTATAATGCTGCTGCTGGTGCCAGCACTGGCATACCTCCTTACCAGTCATCATATCCACACTGATTTTGCAGATGGTGACTCTCTTGTTATTTTCTGTGACAAGATAGATACTTCTTGACATTTAAAACCTTAAATTAGAAATATAAGAATGATGATGATATCCATTCTCAGTGTGTGATTATCCTCTTTGAGATATCTTTTTAATCATGGACGATCTGAGTAAGGATCTTGGTGTTTAGCAGTAGAATATCGATAGAGATGAAGATATTTAATTCTTTTTCCTGAAACATACTGTGTCGTACCTTCTTTTTTCTCAATGTTTTAGAATACTAAATATGCTACTTTTCCTATTTTCAATCTCTATGAGAAGTCCAAAAGGGCACGATAAATGATTTGGAAAAAGGTGAACATCTCGGGCACGTTTGTTTGTGCAAAGCCTATTGCCGTGGAAATGGAAATTATGTTTCCATGTCCATATACATTTTTGCATGAGGTGCAACAGGTTTTTGCCGCAGAAAAGATTAAAAAAGTGACAACTTTTCTGCGATAGCCTCAATCTTGAATTCCAATCACCCTCATTCCACGGCTTTACACAATCGTGCCCCTAACCACAAATTCAAGGACCCAAAAGGCCAAAACCCAGTGGGTGCTGTGGTCACCAGCGAAGGTTCCACCTTAAAATCTATGGGAGAAAACTCACCTGATCGTGGTAACCAAAGAGTCACTGAGGTTGAATCATTTGAATTCAACAACTTATGCATGCTAGAGGGGAAGAAAACAGCCCCTCACGTCCAATTGTCCGCACTATAGGGCATTGAATCATTGCACCAATGAAAAACCGTTTTCCTCAAAAATTTAAAATTTCTCTATACCGAATTTTATGTTCTTTCCCACGAGGAATTGTGAAAATTTTAACCCATTTGTTCACTCTTCCATTAACATAAATTTTACGATAACCCGAAAAGCCATTTTAGCGATCTTAATTTTTTTTGGATAGAATAACAGCTACACAATCATACTCTTATTTATATCGAGTGGGCTAGGCCTTTTACAAATGCGATGCTGACTACAAGGCTTATGCTGTTTAGGCCTATCTTCTCTTCCAAGTGCTATGACGGAATAAGAGATTGCTAGACAGAAGGACAAATGAAATGGCAAACGCAAAATGATAGCAGCAAATTATGGATAGTATTTATGTCATAAACATGTAAGGCATCCCATCCCATTCTTGTCTTTTCAGATGCGGTTTGTAATTCATTCATTGGATGAGTAGTTTTTGTTGATAGAAACTTTTAATGTGGCGCTGGGCAGCAGCTAAAGGTCTTATTCTCTCAAAGTGTCCATTGAGGCTGAAGCGCACACGATTCCCTCTTTATGCTAATGGCAGCCGTGAAAAAAGGCCTTTTAGGTGATGGTGATCTTCTTGGATGCTAAAGAAGTAAAAGATGCAGTTTCTTGCGCGCCGTCCTCTTGAAGTGATCAGACTTTTATAATTTCTTCTGCTCATTGTCTTGTCAAACAGGGTAGTGGGTGATAAGCTATAGGTTATGGTTGAGTTGTTCTACCTCCCTTCCTGGATTAGAGAACTTGCTTTCTGTTCTGTATGGTTGCTTTTTATTTTATTTTTTTAATTTTAAGTTTTGGAATTGATTTTTTTTTTTTTTGGAAAAAGGGTTGTGTGCATCTATCCACATTGGACCCATCTTATTTGATCTGTCCATTCATATTATACATGCCTTCCCATGCAGGACCCATCTTACTTGATCCAATCTACTAAATATTATACACGGCTTCCTTTGGATTGGCATTGGCCAAGAATTCACTTTTTATATACCATTTTCACACTACATTTACTCATGTGATGCCTAAGCTGAACGCAAACAAACATGACCACTTGGATATGTAAATGGGTCCAAGAGAAAAAAAAACACCCCGAAGGATATGTTTATGAAGGGTTGGGATTCTGCACTATGCCCAAATTCATTTAATTGAGGCATGGAAAAGCTGTCTACAGCCCCCTGCCTTCTCAAGAAATGGTTTTATGTGGAATTAAGAGAAATAAGTTTTAAAAAGCGTTGCACTAAACTGCAGAAAATTTGAGCCTATGGGAACTTAGGGCATTTTCTATAGCATTGCGGAATCCTGAATGTTTTATAAAAACATGGTCGATGTGAAAAATTTGTGTAGAAGAAATTGTATTTAACATACTTTATTTAGTAAATGTCAAGATGATCTGATGAAAAAGCTCTTCTATCAAAGGGATTGCTATGAAATGAGGGCAAAATCTTCCAAAAAGAAGCCTCTAAAATTTATAAACTTAAACAATAAATTACTTTCATTCACTTTGTACAATTGGTCTGTGGCTGACACCCTCAGGGCTGAGCCCAGTATTCATAGGTCCGTTTATTCGACTAGGCCTTGGTGAGTTTTAAAATATGGTCATGACCTATGGTTGTCCATAGCTAGTACCAAGTGGAACAAGTGTGCATTGGACCACTCTTCAAATCTCAAATGATTAGGGCAATGCATTCTCCAAGCCCAGCACAATTGAACTGGTATTGGGCTGGGTGAGCCCAGCTTGGCCCACTTAAACTAAATCTTGAAATGATGAAGGAATTGACATAGAACAAATTTTATTAAAATATGGTTGTCTTATTAATCAGCCCAGAATATGTTTGTGTTACTTCAAAATCTCTTCATGGAAGAGCTTATATTCTATCTAAATCTCATTTGCTTTACTCTTGCTTGGCATGAGCAGGAAATCTCCAACTGGTCCTTGTCACCAACCATAAAATGGGGTTTAGACCTCTTCTTTGAATGAGGAGATGGAGGCAACAGCTTCTCCAACCGTCAAGTAAATGCCTCTGGACCCAAAGGAGTTCAAGGTGTTTGATGCGTAGAGCTTTTCCATCACATCTCCAACTGGATTTGCTAACACAAGCTACAAAACAGAAACCTCCAGTAAGCTTATGTTTCTTTTCTTTTCTTTGGTTCTTTCCTTCTTTTTTTTTCAATGACGTGGTATACATAAGGTCTTTAATCCAATGGGACTATTCTCTCATGTGATGCCCGCTAAACCCACATAAATACACACCGGGCAAATCTAGAGGAGAGTTTCAAACACAAGACGTAGGGAGCAAACCACGCCTTTTGCCACTCTATCAACTCCTAGTGTGACTGGAGTATAAAAACCCATTCCTACTCGTCCTGACTTGACTGAGTTTACTCCTCGAATGGTGAGTCAAGAGTCTGCTTGAGACTCACCCAGAGTAAACTGAGTTGGCTCGACTTGGTGACCTTATATGCTGTTTTCAAAATTGGATGTTAGTAGGGCTAGGTTGGCCTGGGCTAACAGCCCAACCCCACCTGTTTACCTATTGGGTCTAGTTTTCAGACGGCCAGAAGTTAGGTCTGGGTCCACCATATTTCCAAAATTTATGTACTGCTGTCTTAAATATGTTGGGCTGTATTGGGCTTCTGTCCAGGTTGACATGCATATATATTGTGCACGGAAAACATTGGGTCGGCCCATGACCTTAAAACACAGCCGATGTAGGACTGGGCTCAGGCCCTGCCAACCAGGCCCATGAACCCCTAGACGTGAGTGGAATGTGATCAATTAATGACAGAACTTTCCTTACCTCAAGTGATCTATTCTTCAGTGTCTGCTTGAGCTCAGAAAGTGCACCAATACCACTTGTATCTATACTTGTCACAGCTGGAGGAAAAAAAAAGTGTTCCACAAAGGTAAATTTATGGAGAAGTGTAGACTGATAAGGAATTGTTTCATTGTAGAGCTCTCTATGGGCCTGATTGGGCTTGGAGGTTATGCTCGGTCCAGCCTATTTGCAATGAGTTATGCCGCTTCATATTAAATATATCAGGCCTGTTTGAGTCTGCAATTGGATCTTCAATAAAAAGTTTTTATCGAGCCTAAGGCCCAAGTTCAGCCCATTTATGGCTAGTTATCACGCCAACAAAAACAGTTATATGGCAAGTCAGGGCCCATCCTGAATCAAGCCTCTAAAGCTTTTGTTCCTGGCCCGACAAATAAGTGGATCGGAGATGGGCCGCCGTCTGCTTTAAGGCTCGAGTCAATAGTTGGGTGAGGCTGGCCCAAGGATCCAACACAAGATAAGCTCCACAAGGATGGGCAGGGCTCGACCCTGATGATGGCTGTGATCTAGCTCCCTGAATAGGTTCAGATTAGAGAGAAAAAAACAATGATCTTTATCTTTTCAGCAACTCACCGGCCATATCCAAAATTATGCATTTTAAGGGGCCACCCTTCACTGATTGAATCCTTTCCTCTTCCTCTCTCACCCATCTTAGAATTCTGTAAAAATTTAATTAAACAAGAAAAAGTGTTACGCTTTGCATGTGGTACCTTGTAAATGGACAAGTAAAAGTGGAAAAGTAGGCATAAGGGCTTCTTTGGATGTAAAGAAAAGCAGGAGAAAAGAATTTCTCTGCAAGGGGTGGAGAAGGCATCATTTTCTCCAATGAAAAGTGTTTTTTTTTTTTTTTAAATCAAAAGTTGATACTAAACTATTAATAACTTAACTTTTCTGAAATATTTCTCAAATTATTTTCTCCTATAAAGCATTTTTTTTTTTATCAAATTCAAACACAGTCAAAGGGGAACAATGCCATCTTACAACAACGCCAGTAAAGAAAAGTTTGGTACGTAAGTTTATAACCTGTCAAAGGAAAAGGGTAAGTTGAAGAGGAAATGGATGAAAGGAGTAAAATTAGATTTGAAAATTTGGCTGAACATAGATTGAAATGGATAAACATAATTCATATAGCGGAGCTCAATAATAGTTGTAATAAGTCTTTGATGATGATGATACCTCATAAATCAGAATGCATCCCACCTTTTAATTGATCACATACATAAATGCAATTTATTCTATTGGAGTTAATCCTGTGTTTATATGTATAGCATTGCTAAAACTAAATTTCATGCTCCAACAAAACATGAGTTTTGTTATGGTGGCAACATATTTATGGTGCCTACACATAAATCTAAATGAGTACACAAATACCTGAAACTCTAAAAGGTGAGGTGGTTCTAAGGTTAAAAAGAATAAGAGTAGGAGCAAATGGAACTGACCTTTCTTGAAGATATGTTGAATTTGCAAAGTAGATGGGTGATTCGATGCTGAGAATAAGAAATGATGCAACCCTGGAAGCATCACGGTAGTGACCGATATTTCGATAGATTTGAGTCCCTGGCACTTTCCCCAGAGTTACTACCTTGGGCCTTGTGACATGTATCAGGATCTTGAAGATTGATATTCCAACCTGACATTTTCCACACAAGCATCAAAACTTGCAAGATATTTAAACACACAACTCCTTTTTTTCTGCAAAATAAGAATCACCAGAGCCCCTCCACCAATCATGGTTGAGTTGACTAGATGGGCAGCTCTGTAGAATGAATCAGATGGCACAACCAGGGTGGCCCAACATATCTATTGTAATGGGCCCAATATATTATTAAGGGCAGGTTTGTTTGCTGGGTATTGAATTCAATGACTTTCAAATAATCTCTTTTTTGCTAACAAATGATGACACAATAGTCACCCAAACAAATTAAATCTTAGGAAGTTGGACGGTCGTATCTACGTCTCCACTTAATATCCTTCACTCTTCACCTCTTCAATAGTTATTTGTTCCAGCTGACTTCCATATAAAATCACGATTGCTAAAGTGGTGAGGAGTGAAGGGAATGGGACAAGATATGTAGATTGTACCTTACTTTTTTGGTCTGCCCTTATGTTCCATTAAAGGGAGATTATTTGGTGGTAGCTTTTTTTGGTATTCTCCTTCATTTCTTTGACTTTAGCCATTTTTAGAAATTCAAGTCTTAAAAGTCCTACTATAATCCCTAGGAATCCAATGCCGAGCAAAAAAAAAAAAAAAAAAAAACACACGCTGAACTCAGGCTATATGAAATCTAAATGCAGATATTAAATATTGGAGGTGGGTGGGGAAAAGCATCCACCTTCAAAATCAGATTCTTCCCCATTTTCAAACTTTGTGGTCAGCACTCACCTCTGACAAACAAAGGCATGGTGGAAGTGGAAGAGCTCTGTATTGCACTTTCTAATATAAACAAACCAAACGGACCACAATAATCGGTTTTAAGAGGGAAAAAAAACAGAACCTAACAAAAAAATTGTGCGAATCTTTGATGTGAGGCACACCTAATCACAGAAAGGGGGGATTAGAAGGCACACTTTGATTACAATTGTGGTAAATTTCATTATGTTCTGATGAGCATAACTGTTAAGCAATCGACCCTATAAGCGATCGATGATAAGCTCTTAACAATAACCTAAAATTTAAATAGTTTAGACAGCTAAAATTTGGGACCCTTAAATAGATGGTTTGCGACTGTACTGAAGTCTGATATTCTTTACACCTCTAATCAATAGCAGGAGTTCCATTCCGCTTTGATTGGTTGTGACTGGTCATTATTCCTCATCTAGGTGGGCCCATCAGTACAAAATTTTCTGTGGCCGGTTCTCCGCAAAGCTTTTTGAAAGAGTGGCTAATTTGCACTCTGACACTCTGACCATCATATAGGAAAAGCATGATTTCGTCACTAAGTGAGGTCAAATGACTCTTTACCCGAGTGGTACGGAGCAGCAGTTTTCACTTGGCTGTCTAGGGTTTAAATACTGGGTACGCCGCCTTTTACCGTGTGTGTGGACTCCCTTCCCACTTTCATGGGCTTTTTTTTCACTTGTGCGGGCTCTTTCCCACTTGAGTGGGCTATCTTCCTGTGTGCAGGCTTCGGGCTCTCTTTTGGGTCCTAGCTCCCTTGGTTGGGGTACCAAAAATGGTTGATATTCTTTATCTTTTTTTTTCTTCTAAATTGACCCCTAGGGAATAATTTCTTTACACAGTGGCCCCTCAAGAAAAACTTCCTGAGTCCACCACTGCATCTACTTTTACCTTCACAAAGACAACATAAAATCTCAGTAAAAATGAAGAAGCACACTTACTGCTAGGGCAAGGCCCATCTGCACTGAGATGAAAAGAACACCAAGTAAGGCACTCAAACATGCCAGGAAATCGAGTTTATCGACTCTCCACAAGCTAAATGCAGCCCGAAAATCAATAAGTCCAATGACTGCAGTGATAATGATCGCTGCTAAAATAACGTTGGGTGTATGGTAGAAGAGTGGCATGAGAAACAGCAGCGTCACAAGCACTGTTGCTGCCATAACAATGTTGGACATAGCAGTTTTAGCTCCTGCATTGTAATTTACAGCTGACCGAGAGAAAGATCCTGAAAATTTAAATGAAAGAAGGGAGATTAAAGTTCAAATGTTATTGGGTGCCAAGGATTAGAGCATACAAAACCATACCATGGCTTAAATTAACATGTCTAAGTTTGTACCTGTAGTAACATAGCATGAAGTGCAAGAGCCAGCCATGTTCATTAGACCAATTGCCAACATTTCTTTGTTTCCATCAACTTGGTAATTATTTAGAGAAGCAAATGTTCTTCCAACTGCTATTCCTTCCTGTTCAATTAAGTGAAACTTCATGAGGCCAGATACCTTCACTACTCTTTAGACACTATACAATGCTATCGCTGTAAATATGGATGCCAGTGAAGAGCTTTAGGGGCTATAAATCATGGTGGGTTGGGTTGATTGAATTGTGGTATTATATTTTTCTCTCAAAATCTAATCCATGGGGAGACCTTTCTAGCACCATATCTCCCCATGATTGGTATACGTCCAAGTAGGCCACCCAAGGTTCAAAAATCATTTTGTCTCATGCAAACCTGAAAGGTACCTTCTAGCAGTAAAATTTTAGATATAAGTATATAGTATATACGCATGTATTTATACATATAATGATTTCATCTGGAATAGACCACCAAAAGCAAGTTCCATGAAAGCATTTGATCTGATCCGAATGTGTTGTATAGTGTTGGAACCACTAACTAAATGCTTATCAGGATCGGCCCACTATCCAGTAAGTGGTGGATGGTCTCCACTCTTTGAAAACAGCTCATGTTCAAAGGTTGTTGGATCATGCTTGACACTTATGTTCATTCCCCGAAATACTAACAATGACAGTGAATGAGGATTCAGTAGGAAACTTGAGAAGGAAAGATTTGTGTGGTGGGCTTTGCTAACTTACAGTGAGGGCTAAGATTCCGGTCACAATCCCTGTTTTGATAGCAAGTCCCAAGAAAGGACCATGAAAATATAGCATGTTTGCTGATGGTGGGTTCAGGCCTTGTTGCAAATGCCCAATCTGTTCAGTAACAACAGAGTTTAGACTAAACTCAGATCTATATTATGTACTACTTCACAGAAAAAACCCAGTTTCATGTGATAAACAATATAAAAAAAGTTAGTTCTAACCGTTTTAATGCCATGATTTTGCGCTTTGAAGATGAAGACAACAAGGGTGGAGAGAACTACAGAAGCTAGTGGTGCTGCAGCTGAGACCCAGAAAAGGTTTGGTTTCCTCATGCTCTGTTGCAATAAACTCCAAAATTAGAATGACTAGTGAAACAGCTATGAATAACATTTTCTTGTTCCTTTTTCAAATATTCCATGATAATTGGTCCAACATTTTAACCAATGCTATGTATTACTTCTATATGGGAGATTAGATTTACATGCAAATTTAAATGAAGTCTCCGGTTCGATATTTCAGTTATCAAACAGAGGTGAATCCTTGTTTAATGTTGTTTTGTTTTACAGTATAAACTGGATCCTTCCAGGGACAATAATTTCTGTGGATTAGAAGGGGGTAAAAGCTAGAAAATTTTTTCTGTTAACATCTATGCAAATTATAAATGAAACCTTATTCTATCACTTATCCATCAAGCAAGTGAAAATGTAAAAATTGTATTTCTTCCCCCAGAAATTTTTTTGTTCAAGTTTTACTGAAGCACAAAGAAAAATATATTTTCATGAGTACCAGATCTAGACTAATGATGAAATTTGCTAGGACCATTTGATCATAAAATTCTCTGGGAAATGGTGAGCAATGAACAACAGTTGAACAGTTAGATGTTGATCATGTGTGCCAATGTATAAGAATTAATCTCAAATATGAGTTGAACAATGAAGGATTATGAATATTTGGAAGCAACCGGGTTTCAAAACAAGAAACAAACAGTTATATACATAGCGCAGTTTTCGAAGGCAATATGAAACTCACAATATGCCTTGCTGTCAGTAGGAAAAGAAGAAAACAGACACCCATGACAATGGTTTGCCAAGACCACTGCAAAATTAAAATTTGCCGAATTTTATCAGCACGTCAAACATGCTTCATTTGGGCCCAATAATAAAAATAACATCAATAGCAATAACCCATCAAGCACCTCTGTTCTATTTTTGAAAACAGAGACCATCACTGGCACAAATCCCATCTGAGTTGTGAAATGAACTATCCCAAGCAATCCTTTGAGCTGTTGCAGTGATACAATAATTGCCGCACCAGCCATGAATCCAATCAGAGTTGCTTTTGAAAGAAAATCAACAATAAAGCCTAACCTGTAAATCAAAACCAATGAATAAAGAAAAAGAAATTTTAATTTCTGTTTTACTTGATAAACTGGTTTCTTTTTAATCATAAAACTAAATCTATATCACTGAAAAGGTAGAACTACGATGAAGGAAATAAGTCTGTGAGAGGTCAATCAAGATATGCATTTTTTGGGACGAATTTATTGAGTCTGGATGAATTTCCATTCTTTTATTGGCAAAAATTTGTTTCTTCTTTGAGTACAATTTACCATGTTGAAAGTAATGATGTTAATTCACCTCAAATCTGTGTAACTTGATCGAAGTAGTTAACATATTTTAAAACTTACACTATTACTTTCATCAGATTTGATGTTGTTACTGCAGATTGGGTTGTCTTCTAAGTATGTCATTAGCACCATCATCTCTTAGATGGTTTGTCTTCTAAGTATGTCATTTGCATCATCATCTATTAGACTGTATTCCATTTTTGTCACTTCATGAGAAAGCAATTTCACCACTGTAAAAAGTGATGATGTGGTACCACTTAAAAAATAAATTCCTGGACAATAGCTTTATGGGATTTTGACCGTAAATGATTTAAGTTAAAAAAATTCCTGCGCAGTTGTTCGTACAATAAAGGGGGGCTAAAAAGTTAGGAATGAAGGGGAAATTATGCAATATCCTATGGATGTAGGATATCGCATGGTGAGATATCTCACGGCCTTAGGATATTGTATAAACGGCTCTGCTGGAATTTTTTTAAACTTACATTGACGAACAAATGTTAGGCCTTAGAGCAACTGTACGATCAAAATCCACAATTTTATTGGCTAAAATCAGTAAAGAAGAGAGAATTTTTTTTACCATTGAATGCTTACATAACGATACTTTGCCTTGGATTTTTGTCTAAGCATTGATGATTCAAAATTATGACTTAATAGGAGGTCCCACTGTAGTTTGGAGAGTTCCTACCTTAATATGGCCAAAGAAGCTTGAAAAACACCAGCAAAAAAGGTGGCTGTGAAAGCCAACTGCAGAAACAGAATAGGCTCCTGGACTGGAGAAACCATCTCTCTCAACATGGATCCCATGACAAGAGACGCAATCGAGACGGGTCCAACAGCGAGATGTCTTGAACTCCCAAGAATAGCATACAGCAATGGTGGAACAAAGCTAGAGTCTGTGGAACTCAGTCAAAAGAAATTGAAGTTGTAACACAGCATAAAACAATCATGGGAGAAAGAAAATAACAAGAAGCAAAGCCATTGTACCCAAACCAAGACTTACAGAGTCCAACTATAGGTGGTAGATTTGCTAGTTTAGCATAACTGATACCCTGAAGTAAAAAAACATAAAAAAATGAGGCCACTAATACATAAACAGGGTCTCTAAAAGCAGTTCTGTTTCCTAACTTCCTCTCAGAAAGAGCAGACATGAAAAAGGAGCAAAAACCAATCCAAGAAGTTTCCTTCCAGAATCTATTAATAAGCTCAAATCAGATGCCCTAGCTGAAAAACAGAAAAAACAAAATCTACAATATGAACCCAACTCAAAACAGTTCTCTTGATCCATTTCATTTATAAAAAAAACAACCAAATTTAAGGACAGCATTACTTGCAAAAAAATCTCCTCTCAAAAACTGAAATCCCATAAAGACCAACCTCATCTTCTCACCTGTGGGATAGACAAGCTAGCGATGGTAATGCCAGAGATAACATCAGATTTCAGAAGCGTTAGATTGTATTCAGGTGCCCAATGAAAGATTGGGAAGAAGTACGTAAGTCCCAGAACCAGCTTTCTTGCAAATGGTTGGTTTTTGAATTGGTTAAGAGGGTCATCAGGGAAGAAAATCTCAGAAAATCTCCCTTTGAGAGCTTTGAAAGTGGTGGTGCTTGGTGGCAAGCAGACCTTGTGTATTTCTAAAGGTTCCATTGCTGCTGCTGTTGGGAGAGATGTTTCAAGGTCTTGACAGTTAGAAAAACTTTCTACTCTGTTAGAGCTTACACCCATCTGTCAAACTACACAGAGGAATTGAAGAAAAGCATCTACAGGGAGATTGATGCGGAAGATAAGAGGGTGGCAAGAACAATTTATAGATGGAGCCTCTGGGAGAGGGAGGCTGTTGCTGGAGCTGTTGATACGCATGGTGTGGATGTAAGTGCGCGTTTACCACAGTTCACTGTAGAGGCCTACTATTCCTGCCAATTGATGCATGCATAATTAGCTCACAAATTATCTTGACTAATACTATTTTTTGACATTGCTAGGCTGGTACACTGGTATGAAGCACGTACGTATCCGGTCAGGGTTATGTGAGTTACTTCCATTGTCTACCTTTGCTTGTCTTTGTTTCGCATCTCTGGGTCATTTGTTTGTATTCATTTATGTATATCAATTTACACGTATATGATGATTACACATATTTTTTATTTGTTTGTGTGATTTTTGTCTAAAATGGATAAATGAGGTGCAGAAATAACATGCAGATCAGGTCAATATTGCAGGAAAATTAATGCACTTGGAGACACATGGCAATTTGGTTTAAATATGGCACTGTAATGATGAGAGACTGGATCCCCTGATACAGGTGGCAATAGATTGGATGAAACATCATTTTTCTGTTTCTGCTGCTTTGACACTAAATAGGCAGGATTCAAACCACCTCAATAATATTTTTTATTTTTGTGGGCTCCAAAACCATGATCCGAATCATTCATCCTTTTAACGTGGTTAAAAATGTTCAGGTCGAGGATGGAAAATCTCTTATGTTAACTCTCCAAGGATTTTGATAAATTTGTCAAAACATCCATTAAATACAATGCCTAAAAAACTAATTTTCTATACTTATATGGGGCCCAGATTCATGATCCAAACCATATATCTTCTTTATAAAACGGCCAAGAGGTAAAATGCCTTTAATAAACTCTAATGGATTTCGAGAAATTTATACAAAAATGTCCAAAAAAGCCATGTAACATTTAAAGCCTTAAGATATAGTAATGTATACATGTGGAAAATTATTAATTTAACAAACATGATCATGTGTTTTACATGTGTAACACTTGCAAATGTAACATTTGCATGTGTAAGTGTTATATATGTACATCCCATTTTCCCATCACATGTGTAAAAGACAAATGACCCCATTATACTCTCCTAACAAAACCAATTAACCATTTTTCAATACACTCATGGTTGATTGGTGTTGGCACCTTTTAGTATCATACACATGCCAAGGATTATACATGGGGTCATCAAGTTTAAACTATCACTCCTGGCCAATAGCGCAACGTAACAGCCAACTTAGAGAAAAAAGAAAAAAAATAACCATTTCATTTTTTTCAAGAAAATTTCGTGAGGATCCACACTGAGGCTACCTATTTTAAAATCTAGCATCTCAAAAAAAGAAAAAAACTCTCTCCTATATGTGATACGGCACTCTAATATGTTTTAGACACACTGCTAGATTTTAAATAAATAATGCGCTTGTATAAAATAGTAGAAAACTCATATTTTTTATTCACAAATAGCCCACCTATTTAAAATTTGAATCCCTCACAAAAACTGCCTCTTTCATTGTGATAGGGTGATGTTTCACTCATATATTTTGGGCCCAAATCATGTATAATATATTTAGTAAAAGATCACAAAAAAATTCATGTTTTGTTATACTGACAGTGGGACAATCAACTAACAGAGTGAAATTTAGCCAGGTCTAATGTAAGAGGATGGACTTGTTTTGTGTAGTTTTAGGTTTTTAATAGGTAGATCCCACTATAGAGCCTCACAAATGTGATTTTGAGCCTTAAAGGATATAATTGCATGGCAAAAAATGTGTCCAAGAGTGCCAACTCTTGGAAAATATCTAGTATCTTGTTGCACAATCGAAAAGTAAAGGGAAGAAGTGTTAGGGCATCCACAGGGTGTTGTTGGTCATTCTGTTTAAGGGAAATTTGTGATGAATGGCTGAACTCATGAGAAATTTATGAGGCTCGATCTATTGTCTATAGTGAGGTCCACCTCTTAAAAATCTAAATTGTTCAAAACAAATGCCTCGTTTTGTATGGGTTGTTGCTAACATTCTCTTTGATTTGACATGGGTCCACGTGTCACATTGATCATGTATGAAAACACATGATTTTTTGTATATTTTTTTCTATTATATTATATATATGATAAATCTTACAGTGGGCCAAAACATTTTAGAGTGAGAATTTTCATATCCCATAAAATCAAGAGGGAATTTCACCAGTGGTTCAGATTTTGGATAGGAGAGCCCATGTCTCGATAAAACACATGATTTGTGTGTGTTGTGTGTGTGTTTGTGTTTTAGTCCTTTAGGTGATAGATTGGTAGGCCCGCTATAAAGCCTTAGGAATTTCTGACACGGCCGGCCCTCGCTAAGTTTTTGACCCAAGTCCTCATGCAATAAAAAGGAGGCAAATGAATTATATGACATAATGAACATGTGCTTTAATTTGTAAGTCCATAAAATCTTAAAATACAAAAAGGCTTTGAGATATAGCCAGCTTAACATCTAATCTATTAAGTTGTTGAAGTTACCCCCACATGCTATGTTGGCTAGTGAAGCATACCCCAAGGAACATCCCCCACTTCTTTCCCTATCAACCAATCATGTGGAATCAATGACTAAAAATAAGAATTTTCTGAAAAATAGCCTTAGAAAATGTTTGGGGAGGACTCTTCCCAATGCATTCAGGTTGGATAAACATTTTCCATCTTTTCTTTCTATTATGTAAAGTTTTCCTTTGTGACTTTGATCATGCAGGACGGATCCTTGTCCATTCAGAATAGCCACCGAGATGAAATCGGGTCTCGTCTCCTTGCTCCTAATGGCCAGCTAACATTCACAAATGCTTGGAATGAAATCAGATTTCCTGCTGAACCTAAAGGCTGGTCTGACACTTTTGGTGTAAAATATACTACAACCTGAATCAGCCTGTAATGTGCTTGTTATCTCGTCCACTAGAAAATAAAAATAAAAAAATAAAAAAAACAAAAAAAACCTGCAGGCTTATGAGTTCATGCAAAATGCATCCAGCTTGCTTCTTCAATTGCCCCTTAGAAGTTCTCATTTGTTGCTTGTTGGCTGGTATTTCAGGTGTCCCTTTTGATCAACCTCTCTCCTTTAATTTGCTCAACCTCTAGAT
Organism: Persea americana; assembly: GCA_029852735.1. Classification (NCBI taxonomy): domain Eukaryota; kingdom Viridiplantae; phylum Streptophyta; class Magnoliopsida; order Laurales; family Lauraceae; genus Persea; species Persea americana. Next base: position 76,419,814 of record CM056810.1, read on the forward strand.
GGCTCTCTCCTATTCTAGTAACAAAGAGAGGCAAGCTGACGCGGTTGGCTCCATCATGGTTATAATCATTCAATTTATTTAGAGACCCAGAATTCACCAAAAATTGAAGAGCACAGTCCCTCTATAAGACAGATATATTAATCCTTGATTAAAGGGGCCATGAATGTTTCCTTGGGTATATGTTATCTCTCCATCCCTGAGCCTCTTTTTGGCTTTCTTCACTATAAAGAAACCCAAGGAGGAGATGCTTATATTTTGTTTTGTTTGTACCTGTTACTATTATATCCAGGTGCCCTTCTGTTGGATTGTAGCATTTGAGCCTAACTAAGCTCATGTATCTTCTCCCCTTTTTCAATGACATAATCTTTTGTTTGTTTGTTGCATAGCTCTCTATTATTTACTGACATAATGAACATCAATTGAACGTCAATGAATATCAATACATGAATGGTTTGAATCTAAGAAATATTCTTTTTTCCCTTCTTTAAAAAATGAATAAATAAAATAAATAGAATTGCTTGACCCTGTAATTCATCTCTTTTATTTACCATGAACGTGGTGTGAATGTCCAAATCATTGGTTTTGTTAGGATCAAGTGATGAAGGGTCAAGAACTCATATGGATTGGGTTTAGCATTCAATTCGTCAATAGGTTAACTGGCAAAAAGTTGCTCATGCTATTTTGCTAAGCACGGGCAATCAGCTGATAACATTTGCACTGGCAAACGGCAAGTGACATTTGCAACATTAAGGTTTGCATCATGTATAATATGATAAACCTATTTGTGTTCCTATATATAAGGATGAGAGAGAGAGAGAGAGGAATTTTCCCAACTTAAGAATTATAAATTAAATAACCTAAGTGGACTTCCTGGTTATATTCAGGCTAATTTTAAAATTGAGGAAGTAAAGTTTGTTCTTACTAAACACCACATTTTAAATAACCTAAGGTTTACTTTATCTTTATTTTATGATAAAATTACCAAAAAGGGCACTTGAGATATTTGATGATACTCTAATCACTTTTGTTGAAGAAGCCCTTTTTCCATTGCATCCTTCCCTTGTCCAAAATATCCAAAATAAATTAAATAATTTCATATGACATGTTTAATCTACACACAACGCATGCTTAATATAATAGCATCTGGATTAAAATTTTTTTCTCTCTCTCTCTCTCCTTTTTTTTTTTTTTTATGACGTGGGTATCCTTGGGGCCTTTGACCTAACTTAACTAATCATCCTAAATGGCGCCCGTTAAACCCACACAAACGCATATCGTATAAATCTAGGGCAGTTTCACATAAAGATGAGGGGAACAAACCAACGCCTATGCCACTCCACTAATGAATTCTAACTATATATAGTTGCATCTACTAAAGCCCTTATGACCATGTTTGATGTCACTCAAAATTTAATTTTAAAAAGCTAAGAAAATGATATAGTTTCTTACTTCAATATATAAGCGCACCTTCTTCCCAATCTAGGTCCCTCATATCTCTCAGATCATACTTAAATGTAAATCTAACACTCTCACGACATCCATGGCTGATGGCACTCAAGTTCTAGAACAAGCAGTGACAGATCTAGGAATTTCTCTCAGAAGGGGTAAAGAAGAATTAAAACCTTCAATAAATAAAGAATTTATAAAAAAAATAAAAAATTATATTAACATAAACACACATATATATATATATCAATTAGCCATTCAATTACATAAAATAAGATCTTTTTTTTTTACAATTGTCCTCGATGCATTTTCATATTTTGAAAGCATCGCAAATGTATCGAAAGATGATAGTATATGGGATTCACCTCTTCTCAACCCTTCATGAATATGCCTATATGATAGAATTTAGACTATCAAGGTCTCATCTAGTAACGAGTATTTGTTTCATCACGGTCCCATTTCATCATTACCTTAAATGTTTGTCCATTAGGATTGATAATTAGTGAACTTCTCTTAATTTTTTAACCTTTTAATTTTTTAATTTTTTATTTATAAAACTGAATTTTCTGTGTGATATCATAAAGACACAACCAATTGCGTACTCAATTGGATGGTGGCCCCCACTTCTATTGATATGAAACTCCCGAGTATATCATTAGAGGGGATGGTATTAATTTTGAATAGTTTGAATTATAATTATGTAGGCCCTGCAATGAGTTTTCGGAAACCTGTAAGTTAGCATATAATAGTGGTTTTTTTATATTTCTGACTTATAAAATGACGGCGGGTCATAAAATAATCTAGTGGTCAATTATTCCTTCTAATCTAATCTATCCATTTACATAGCCTAATAGCCCTAGAGTTTCAAGCCAATCTAACCAAAATAAATATTCGTAGCAATTTTTTCAGTAAATTGGTATAAATAAAATCTCACAATGTAAAATAAAGAAAAAACGAATAACATAAAAAAAACTAACTGCATTTAACAAAAATACACAAGACAGGAAAAGGATTCAACATATGCATTTAAAGATACTTATTAAAGAGGCATCCATTGAACTCAAGCAAAAAAGAAAAAAAAAAAGATACAAAAGAAAGAAAATGCAAGATGGGTTTTTAGAATTAATTGTACAAAGATGTATTTGAGAACCAATGGAAACGAGTTTAGTGTTGAAGAATGAAAGAAGAGACAATAGGCAATGACGAAAAAAGGCAATTTTGCCTCAACTCCTCATATGATTTTATTACTTGGTTGTGTCAAAAAGAGAGGAGGGGCAAAGTAGTTCCATAGAAAAAAATTTAAAACATCATATCCCATATGAGAAGTTCAAAAAGTTGAGGGGAGGCCCTAATGTGCATCCGTCCCTTGAGAGGAAGGGAGTGACAAGTGTCACTGAAAATGGAATAAAGTGGTATGCTTTTTGGAAGGGTTGTGACTTGTGAATGGGCATATAAATTTTGATGTCAATATATCCTTGAGTCAAGTTGAAAAACCTTTTAGTAGCACTCATCTGACATCTCCTTGTGGGGTTTCTTGAAGAGGTTTATGCGTACTTTCTCGGCGATCTAAATGAAAGATATGTGATTCTAAGGGTAAGATATTGACCGTTCACTTCGTGAACTAGAAATGATGAAGTTTGACCTCAAGCCTACCATTGATTGAGACTACAAGTTTGAGAATATAACTAGCTAGATACATTGACTCATTGGCAAGCCTAATGGTTTCCTCATTTGCTCAGAAGTTTTTTTTTATGTGAAAAACTAGGTTTATAAGTTATTAAAGAAACGCTTCTGGCTCTACTGTCACACTTAACCTTTTTTTTTATAGATGTCCAAAGTCTGCATTGTGTGAGCTCGACCTCCCTAAGATTGCCTGCATTGTGTGAAGCTTATTGGGGGTGAAGTATCACTTTCACAAAGATAAATGATGTAATTGACGTTAAACCCAAAGCTCTGATACCACATGTAGCATGCGACTAACATGTCTTCGGATCTAAATAAATAATAAGATAGATATGAATAACATGATCATATAAATCTGAAGTTAAACGCGATGGAGTCATTTACTCTCCTAGTAGATAAATGATGTAGTTGATATTAAACCCGAGTAGAAGACTGTCTGACTTATGAATTTAAGCCATTTACTCTCCTAGTAAGAATACAGCTAGACGTTTTATGCTTGTCTTGTCTATATTAAATCATGATTAACAAGTTAAGGATCTTAATGGATCCACATTAGAGCATAAGATTACATAGATCTATTTAAGACTCTTTCGCATGATCTTTATATAAAAAATAATGCTTCACAAATTGTGGTAGTTACATTTGAGTCTCATTGTCCAAACAGGAGCAACTTAATTAAGAACCGCTCCTTACCCCACTAGTGAGGAATTGGATTTTTATTGGGGAGGTCAGGGGTTCAACCCCCACCTCCTCCTTATATATTCCTGCATGTGTATATGCTGGCTTTCTTCCCACATCACCGGGCTTCTTTCTGGGAGTGCCGGGCTTTCTTCCCACTTTGGTGGGCTTTTTTTCTGGGAGTGCCGGGCTTTCTTCTTACTTCGGTGGGCTTATTTCTCGGGTGTACCAGGTTCTTTAAAAAAAAAGAGTCCTTTCCACTAAAGCTGGGGTACCAAAAAAAAAAAGAAGGAGCAACTTAATTAACAGCCGCGGGGAGTCAAGCTAGAGAGAGAGAGAGAGAGATCTTTAATGTTCAAAGTCCAGACAATGTATTTGTCCAAAATACCCCATAAAAAACAGTGCTGTGAAGTATAATGACTCTACATCTAACAAATCTTAAAGTAAACAACAAATTGTATTTGTACTCAAGTAATACTATAATATTACGTAAAACAAAATAATGATTTATGGAGATGGCAGTCTTGTTTCCACTTAATACCCTCCTGGGCCTCCACTGAGGTTTCCACGAAGAATTTCAGTGAGACATTAGGGCCACAAGCTGCGTCAAGAACATTAATTAATGTGTAACACATTGATAAATTAATGAGAAGTACAGATCCACTGAACTTGGACTCATGGACAATTCGTGAGCCTCTACAGTGGGGCACATCTATTAGAAACCTAAATTGTTCAAAATCGATTATGCATTTCTTGGATGGATCCAATCATGTTTGCTTCCAATGTTATATTTTGGTCCCGCCATAAAATCAACAATGTATAAAACACGTGAATAAATATTGAAAAACATTCATGTGTTTTATATTAGGATGCATCACCAATTTCCTGATAACACTAGCCTTTGTGGATCCATACTCTTGATAAATATATGACAATTTTAAGGATTGGTCCATTGAGCCTATAATATTCTAGATATTTTGGAGAGTGTCTAATGTTTTTTTTTTTTTTTTTGTTAAAGTGGTTTTTTGCCATGCCCCTAGGAAAGCTAATGGTGCATTGCATAATCTTTCTAAATTGGGACTCACTAATCAATTCCCCAAGGACCTTGTGTGGTTTAATAACAACACAAGTTGGGTTTGTAATCTGATTAAGCTTTGTAGTAGTTGTTTTTGGAAGAAAAAAAAAGCTGTTTCTTTCTCTCTTTTTTTTTTCCTTTTTTAAAATAAAAGGCACCATGTCTCATGCAACAGCTTCCTGCTGGTTCCCCCATGGGAATATCCAGGAATATTCTTGCCCATTTAAAGATGAGTGGTGCACTAATCACTATAGCCATGCGTTTTCAAGTCTTGCATAATGTTTGTACTTGATTTCTCCATGGCCCTTGAGTATTTTAATCCTCCATTTGAAGTGACAGTCCTGCACAATGTTCCAACTTTATTTCTCCTTGGCCTTTTGAGTATTTTAGTCCTCCGTTTGAAGTGACTGAGGTCAACTAAGGAGAGCTTGCAGAAATGGCCATGATGGAAGAAACTGCACTTCAAACCAGACTTACACATGAACCTACAGCGTAGGCACGTTCAAGCCACTTTACTAATAGTCTCTAAAGTGCTGTAGGCACAAAGGAACAAGTGCCCTTATTTAGTCAAAAGAAAACAAAGATCTTTTTGCATAGCCACTAATCCTTCGGCACATGTGCCCATCAATCCGGCCAATATGCTTGGTGGGTTTACTCGGAAACTTAGAGCGAATAAAACCAACCATCCAAATCCAATCTACCTTCCAGGTAAGAAGGATTCTTGCGTGTGTTTTCTGGTTGCCGTCCAAATCAGGTAGGGGGTAATGAACACTTGAGAATGGGACGTCAAATGGTTCAATGAGTAGATAACTTCGTAGTGACCATTTAGAATTCGTGGAGTAAAGGATGGGGGAAGATGAGAAGCTGATAGGGTTTAGTAGAACTTACCATGATGGGTATGAGTTTGAACTTAAATATCTAACCTTCGAAGTAACAAGATTCTAAATCCATAGTGAATTAGAGCCGGTTTGGCAAGTCTTATCTATATGATACTAATCTATTTGAAATGGACCGATTTGAAATAGATATTTTACAAATAGACTTTTTGGTTAGACAAATACAACCTTTGAAAAAGACATTTTATAATCCAATGGTTGAAGGTTTTTAATTAATTTTTCAAGATCCATGAGGAGTAAAGGGCTCCAGTTTAACCCTGTAGTTGTTCTTAGGATGCTCAAGATGATCAGTGGTTCGGATCTTGATATAGGGGCCTACGAAATCCAAAAATTTAGATCAAATAGTTCACATTTCTTTCTCACATATCTCAATATCCGTGATAGATAAATGGCTAAAATTTGGTATGATGGCCATTATTAGTATGCTAAAGAGTTTCTGCAGTTAAGATGTTGGTTGGGGACCCATAATTAAAGAAAAAATGAAAAAAACTGGACTGCATGTGGTGAATTCCAAAACCCAAGCAGACATGCATAGGTAGGTCAGCGGCCGAAAATATTCTAGTAAAAGTTTCTCAAGATCTAAGTGGAATCAAAGGCTGATTCTTTTTACCGCAGAGCCGTTCTTGGCATTCCAAAGAGGACCAACAGGATCATGATTATGGGGGCTCATGAAGTCCAGAAATTTAGATCAAATGGTTCATGCTTTTCCTCAAATTTCTCAATATCTGAGGTAGATCAACACGCGAAATCTTGTATTGTGGTTGTTAATAATATGCTAAAGCGTTTCTACAGTTCCGATCATAGTTGAGGGTCCCACAACTGAAAAAAACGAAACAAGGGATGGTTTATGGAGGCTAGATTTTGACCCTTTGGCCATTTCTGGCCTTCTAAAGAGGATCAAAGGTTTGGATTGTGATTATAGGGCCCATGGACGTTCAAAAGATTAGATAAATGGTTTTACATTTTTTTTTCATAAATATCGAGATCAGTGATATATCAATGGCTCAAATTTAATTTCTTGGTCGTATTTAAGGTAATAAGGATTTCCAATGGCTTGGATCATCATTGTGGATTCTAAGATTTTGAAAACAAAGAGGAGAAAAATGGTCATCCTATAATGATTGTTTTGAAACTGTACTAGCGCAATGTCTGTGTGCTTCAGGCTTCTCTCTATTTCAATTCTCCATGTTTTCAGGGCCGTGGTAAAGCAAATGGTTACAGACACACTGTGTTTTGAAACGATTTTAACACAACGAAAGGTAAAAAATAGAGATGCTAAATGCCACCTTAGCTTTAGAAACAAATAAACAAAAGAGTTGTGCTCCCCAGTGGGTTAGCAATTTCTTTGTTGTTGTTTGGATGTTAGCACGCAATGAGGTCGATCAATGATCGATGATGGCGGATAAGATTTCTTTACTTTAAAGGTAATTCATATTAAGAAAAAGAATGGAAACATGAGCTAAAGGAGCTCCCAAGGCGTAGATTTGAGAACCATAAAATAAATATGCAAGTATATAAAAAAGAAACCCCGAAGGGTAGCACGGTTGACTGGGACCACGGCTCAAGAGTTAGATGTTACAGTTTCCAACTCGTGCTCTCTCCATGTGGCCACTTGGACGGGGAAAAGGCGTGGCTTACATGATGCATGGAGGAGGTATGGACTTCACGTATCTAGGAAAATAGTCAGTTCTCAGAGAGGCCGGACACTCTTATCAGCAAAAAAAAATAGTATATAAAAATGAAAAGGGAAAAACATAAAGGATCAGTGGATATCCACTTACAAAGAATTGATCGGAAAACCCAGAGAAAGGAGAATGAGGGGTGCCAGAGTAGTTCTTGCTGCCTTGGATCTGATGGTGTTCCAAGCCACAGACAATGAGAGTTGACATGCTGCGGAGTTCTTCCAACTGAGAGAATGTGTTCATTCTGGGTTCGAGATCAAGAACCATTGTGAAGAATTGTTAAAAAGATTAAGGATAAGTGGATTAAGGATAAGTGGTTAAAAAACGAAGACATTTTGAGCTTATTGTGATGTTATTATCTGTTTTAGAGATATTATTGAGATATTTAACCAAAAAAGAAAAGATATTATTGAGATAGATTCATTTTATTTCCATTAGTAAATTTATTTAAAGATCATCACTATAAAATATGTTGAAAATAGAAGATTTTTTGAAAGAATATCTAAGTTTTGGCCTCATATATAAAAAAAAAAGGGCTCAATGAATCAATAATATAAAAAATATTTTTAAATTTTTTATATATCCCATTAACTGATATATAGAACTGAACACCAATTAAAGCCGTTACAAATAGAACTGAACACCATTTAAAGCCTATCCATCTTCTTCGGCTTACTTGTGCTGCACTTGGTCTTCCACCAATCTTAATATTTTCTCCCCTTCTATATTCTAGCATCATCTTGATCTAAATCTTCCTAGCAAGAATGGCATTCAAGATATCTGCTTGTTCAAATTTTTATATGTTCCATTTATTACTTTTTCTTTAATTTTTTTTTCTCTATTTTCCATTCAAGGATGATAAAAGAGTAAACATTAGGAAGTTTTAGAGTATGTTTGAGTAGATTTGATGAAAGCTTGAAAGTCGATTTGGATTAAAATAAATCACAGGTTTCAAATTTCTTGTATTTTTGTAGGGATTAGAGAACTGATGGGTCTACTTTTTATTAGATATGATGAATGAAAGTGGTGGGGTGCTCCTTATTAGGCCTTAACTTCATGGATTTGGACTTGAATTCCTTTACACATGGAATCCAATCCATTAAACTCGAGCCTCAAAGGTGCAAGAGTCGGACTGAGTCTGCTTGGCTTGATTATGGGCCTTGGCCAGGTTGAGCTTGAAGGGGCTTGGCTTGTATAGGTCAAGCCTCTGTAATTTTGACTTGATTCTAGGCCTTAACGTAATGGGTTCGGGCTTGGATTCTTTCATGATGACTTGGGGTCCATTGGACTTGAGCTTGGAAGGTGTATCATGGTTTGCATTGATGACATACTAGACAAGTCCAGGACATCATTAATTACTTCTTGGTAAAACAACCATGATCATATTTTTTTTATGTTCTTTATTTTGTGGTCCAAGACTGAACTCCATTATCATGATGTTCAATTTTTTTGTTTATACCCTGTGGCTCAGTTGCACCCATTAAAATCTTGACAGTCTATTGTCCCCTCATCATCTTTGGACGTTGCTGTGGGGCCCTCTCATCCATGATAAGTAACATCCTCTCCCTTAATGAAGTGATTGATAATCAAGAGAATTTTCAATTGGAACCATTAATAGGTCCCACACCAAAGTCCTCATGTGTAATTGACCCAGCTCATGTACTGCATCAAATCAATAAAAATGATGATGCTCTAAATCTGTATCAACGTGATGACACTGAGATTGATTGGGGCTCTAAATTTGTATATATAAAGAAATAGTAGTCGACTGGGGTGGTGGCATGAAGGTAACACCTAACATGGTTTATGATCTCTGCACTATTCCAATCCAGATGGAGATAGATGTAATGAAAGCACTGTCCAAATGGATCATGGAAGTAAACAGCGAAGGAAGCAGTTGATGCCTATCTTTGATCATTAAAATTCTAAAATGCAGACAATCAGTTATGAGTGATCACAGATGACTAGCAAGAACAAGCTCATGCCTTTTATAGAACAAAATAATTTAGGGCTGGCAGACGGGTCCGGTCAGTCAAAGGTGGGGCACGTATTTTGGAGTCCAACCCATTTCCATTGCAAACCTACAACCCACACCCCATTAGGGTTTGGGTTGCGTTAACTCGTCTAACCCGCATTAGATGGGGGTCGGGTTATATGTGGATTTGAACTGATGACCGTTTACTTTTTGAGAAACCAACCTAATTAACCAATGCATCACATAACTATTTCATACCAATATTTATAAAAAAAAAACGTTAAAACTAGTTAGATGAGGACGGACCCTAACCACACAGGGTATTAAAACTACATAGGAATATTGACTAGTACTTAGGCTTTATTTAGGAGGTATTTATAAAAGTAATTATATTTTTAGACTACTGCCCCAATAGATACTGTTGTTATTTTTTTTCTCATACTTATGCGTTTTACTTTAAGCATAGTGCTTAAGCTACAGTAATAGTGTGGAACTGAAGAAGATGAAGAAACTTTCCATATACTCTTGTAGAAGGAGAAAGGGTGGAGTTTTTGAGGTTATTTATTTATTTATTTATTTATGTACATGTGTCTTTGACTTTTATAAATTGTGATGAAAAAGGAGTGGAACACCATAATAAACCCACCTATAAAACTTACAATTATTAAGACAAAAATTCTTACTATTTATTTGATATCTCGAAGTTTCACCTCAATCTAAGTTATTTATACCATTGGATTGATTCTCTGCACAAAAAAAATAAAATAAAAATAAAAATAAAATCCTATATGCATATGCATATTCATTATCATATTTTTCATCAAATAATTAATTTAACAGTAGGACTATTTTCGATGGAAATAAAATTTAGAATTGTCCTATGTATTTGAAAAAAGGTTTACTTTGAACGATTGAATTTCAATAGTCGATCTCCACTATGGCGTTCTCACCTTTTAACTTGGGATTTATCAAAATTAAAGCCTTATACCGAGAGTGAGTTGTAGATTTATATTGGTTTGACGGCAAGGTTAGCAACGGGCCAATATATGTCAACTTGACCCCATGTCATGTGTAATAAAGAAAATTCTTCATTCTCCTCCTTCAGTGTTTCTTCATCTAAGCGATTTGCAAAACCTCAAAAGGAAGGAGTGGAGAATGGAGAAGTCACATCTACATAAGATCCTATACTTTTTCTCACAAACCGTGGATTCTCAAAATAAATAAATAAATAAATCTATATTCTATATTGTCTCTAATCATTATTTATGAAAATAAGTACAAATATAAAAGACTATATATGGGTCATACGGGTTTGGTGGGTTAACCCAACCCTTTCTTTTAGGGTTAGAAAAACCTAACATGAGACCGGCCCGTATTTTATGCAGGTCGGGTTATGCGAGTCATGTATGGGTTGGGCCACAGTTTGCCATCTTAGAAATATCCATCAGCCAAACTTCCCATTTCTCCCGGCTTCTGTGCTGCGAATTCAGCCATTGCCACATTTCCATGACATGTAGCTCCACTAAGCAACATCAGCCAAATAACCATGTTTGGATCAACAGGCATCTTCTCTACCACGTTTTTCGCCTCGTCTAGATATCCACGACAGTAGAGATCGACCAAGCAAGCATAATGTTGAATTATCTTGTATACTTTCTCCATGAGCTCAAAATACATAGCACCTTCCTTCACGAGACCGGCATGGCTGCAGGCATTCAAGACACCAATGAAAGTTATCTCTCCGATGATCATGGCTGTCCAGTGCTCTACAGACTTCCTTCTTGTGGATTGGAAGATCTGCATTGAGCTGGAAATACTCCCACAATTTGAATACATGTCAATGAGAGCAGTTCCAAGAGCTCCATGTCCAATTGAAACTTGCTCTTAGAAAAATGAAGTCCGCAGCCCATCTTCCCATTTCAAGCAATCCAAGATCAGAAATTGCATAAAGTACTCCCACCAGAATACTCTCATCAACTCCTACACTTCTATCAATCAACATCTTGCTAAATGCATCCAAGCATCTTTTGTTCGGCCATTTCGAGCGAGACCCGAAATCATAGAGTTCCAGGAGGCTGACTGAATCCTTTTGCCTCATTGAATTAAAAAGCTCGTTTGCCTCATTAATCCTACCGCACTTTGCATACCCATTGATCATTGAATTCCATGTAGAGAACTAATCCCTACGTTCTTAGGGATAGCAGGGTATATCTCCGTTTTTCCAGTGTCGTAGCGCAATTTCGAACCATTGACCTCTACGAGCAAACCGTAGTCATAAGCCATCTGAGCTACCCCTTGGGATTTACCCAACTACATCTCTCTCCTTCATATTATACATTTTATTACAATGGTCCGATGTCCCCCACACCAGACACACGCAGGCCATCCCAATCCAGCCCATGTGACCTTTTGGATGCTATTCCATGCGGGCCTACCTTTCCAAATCAAGTGGGTCCATACAAAATGACACCTAAAACTTTCATACCATTGCCACCCAAAAGCAGTCTAAAAAAACTAGGGTCACAACAAATAGGACGGTTCCAAGTCGGAACCACTGTGGACTCGGACTCGTTTGTTAATTATGATTTCAAATTTTATTCGGAACTTATTTTGTTGGTTCTGAACCCGGTTCTGATAGGAAAATACGGATCCGGTTTCGGGACCGGATCCACCCAGAAAGACCGAAATCTAATTTCAAAATCGATACTAATTTTTTTTCATTTTTTAATTCTCCCTCGTACTACGCATATCGTTTAACTTATATCAGTACATTAAGTGTATGGGCTCTAATATTATATATATATATATATATATTAAAATACAATTTGCAATATCAAATACTCATATTTCGGATCGCGGGTCGGCGGGTCGGAACCTATATAGATCCAAAATCGGACCCATTTATCAATCGAAACCTAAATTGGGTTCCAAACTCGATTTTTGGCGGGTCGGAACTTTAGGGCAATCGGGAAATCGAATATCGTTTGTAACCCTTAAAAAAAACCCACAAAAATGTTCAGGCCCCTTATGACCTTAATCAAATTCATATGGTGTCATTAAGTTTGTTAAATGGGTTTAACCATCTCCCACCACTATCCCATATAAGTCCTCCCCGGTTCCAATCGGGTTAACCCACGCGACCGTTCAGCTTCCGCCACCAGAAAATAAAAATTCCCGCGGCACAGAAACCGAACGAAAACCGAAGCAAACATCAGAAACCGCTACGATGCTTATCGTCTTAAACGCTTCTCTCATAAAAAAACCCTGCCTCCCAGTAACCTCTCTCTCTCTTCATTCGTCTTAAACCCTTCTATCATCAAAACCCTGGCCTCCAGAAATCTCTCTCTCTCTCTCTCTATCCGAGCCCTAGCTCGATTTCTGCTGCATTAAAATCTCGAAGTACTCACTGCAATCTCTTCCCAACCATATTTCAACTTCTACCAACAAGAAGATGAGCGTTGTCGGCCTCGATTTCGGGAACGAGAGCTGCATAGTGGCCGTAGCACGCCAGCGCGGCATAGATGTCGTCCTCAACGAAGAATCCAAGCGCGAAACCCCCGCCGTCGTCAGCTTCGGAGAGAAGCAGCGTTTCATTGGCACCGCTGGCTCCGCCTCCACCCTCATGAACCCTAAGAACTCGATATCGCAGGTGAAACGCCTCCTCGGCCGCCAATTCTCCGATCCTGAGGTCCAGCGCGATCTCCAATCGCTCCCCTTCGCCGTCACCAAAGGCCCGGACGGCTTCCCCCTCATCCAGGTGAGATATCTGGGCGAGCAGCGCGCGTTCACGCCAACTCAGGTCATGGCGATGATCTTGTCGAATCTGAAGAGCATTGCCGAGAAGAATCTGAATGCGGCGGGGGTCGTAGATTGCTGCATTGGGATCCCTGTGTATTTCACTGATCTGCAGAGAAGAGCTGTTTTGGATGCGGCCGCCATCGCGGGGCTGCATCCTCTGCGATTGTTCCATGAGACCACCGCCACTGCGCTGGAGTATGGAATTTACAAGACAGATTTGCCGGAGAACGACCAATTGAATGTTGCGTTCGTCGACATCGGCCACGCGAGCTTTCAGGTCTGCATTGTAGGTTTCTGCAAGGGCGGGCTGAATGTCCTGGCTCACGCATTCGATAGGTCGCTTGGCGGGCGGGATTTCGATGAGGTCTTGTTCAGGCACTTTGCTGCTAATTTTAGGGAAGAGTATAAGGTGGATGTTTATCAGAATGCGCGGGCTTGTCAGAGGCTGCGATCTGCGTGTGAGAAGTTGAAGAAGGTCTTGAGTGCGAATCTGGAGGCGCCTTTGAATATTGAATGCTTGATGGATGAGAAGGATGTGAGGGGGTTCATACAGAGAGATGAGTTTGAAAGGATCAGTTCTCCAATTCTGGAACGGGTGAAGGGGCCGCTGGAGAAAGCGCTTTCAGAGGCTGGGATTGGGGTGGAAGATGTTCATGTGGTTGAAGTAGTTGGGTCTGGCTCTCGCGTCCCAGCTATTATCAGGATATTGTCTGAGTTCTTTGGGAAAGAACCAAGGCGCACTATGAATGCCAGTGAGTGTGTGGCCCGTGGCTGCGCGCTTCAATGTGCAATGTTGAGTCCAACGTTTAAAGTGCGCGAATTTCAGGTTTGTGTTATCCTCTGTTCTGCTCATTTGTTTTAATTCTGTCATTTTTCGAGATGGGTTTGGCAAACTGTTATTGGTATTTGCAGGTGTTGGGTTATTCTAATAGTTAGTTTATTTTTTATTTTTTTGTCTTTATTGGATTGTTTCTGAGGCTAGTGTTTGCTTTTCCATAATGCTGAGACACGAGTATAGATAAAGGCACCGGTATGGGTTCTGAGGATATGTTTCTCTGTTTGCCAAACTTCAGGACATGGACACTGTCACTGTTATCCTATAAAAAATATGAAGTTTCATATTTCATATTAAAAAATTTAAGGTTAAGTGATACTTTTCACATATTATGCGTTTAAATTATGTTGTGACTGACTACTACGCAATCCCCCAGAAGTCAGAATGTATAAGATCAGAAGGAGCAATATATGCAATGGCACTATTTTGAACTGATAATGCTGTATGTTTAGACAAATGACATCCAAAACAATCAATTTTTTCTTTTTTTTTTTTGAAAAGCTTAACATAGCCTCACATAACTGTTTCAATCTAGTGACAGAAATATCACCTATTTTAGAACACCAAAAAATAAATGGTGCTAGCAAATGCAGAGGCTGATGTAGCAACTGGTGGCTGAGAAGGTGGAAGGAGTTGTTCCACTTGATACAATCTTTAAGATTTACGACTTGTCCCAATATGCTTCTCTGAAAATTGTTCTAAACAATGCAATTGCTAGAAGAGAATGAGACATGAAAACCGGGCATAGTCAATCGTCTAACAGATAACAAAATTAAGGAAGGCTTTTGCACACATAAACACTTGGGGGGAGAGAAAGCAAACGAATCGTCTAATAGATGTAGTTGAAGTGATGGAACCAATTTTAACAACCGGTAATTGGGAACCATCAATAGTGTGAATATAGATTGGAGACAAAGGAAAAGTGCAATTAGCCAATAATGATTCATCATACATCGTAAGGCATGATGTGCCAAAATAACAAAATCCCTAGAGGACATAGTGACATACCTTATAGTTGTGAAGGACCAGACATGGTAGAGGCATTAGCAGAAGGTGCAGAAATTGAAGAAGAGATAAGCATCTGTTGAACTCGAATCTGTTTATTGATTAACTCTGAAGTCTGTATTTGGTCAGTCAATTTCATAGATAAAGACTTACTAGCTTCTTCTATAGCAACAATTGTGGTTCTCTTTGTTGGCTGAGTTTAAGAGGTAGAAGTGCTACAACGATTAGGCTGCTTCAGGCGAGCAATTTAATTACCTTGACCCATTGGTCGAAAAGGGCCATTGCACTTCCAGTGTCCTTTTCTTTTCTTTTTCTTTTTTTTTTTAATTAGTTGTGTATATCATTAGATCCTTTGATTGAGTAGTATTCACTTGGGGATTAGAAATAAAATGGATAACAAACACGTGTTTGAGGCCAGAAATTGTTTTCTTTGGGAAGCAGTTCAATAGGTGCAGTGCAATCCACACTAGTGAATGGAGATTTATGAAGCAATATCCTCAAATGTGCTCAAATTCAGATTGGGGGGCCATCTGAAATTGGATGGTTTCCTGTCTGTGCCGATCAAAGGTGATGGAGTGCATAATGTAAACAAATTTGGGCTCCACAAGGGCCAACTGATCCCACAATCCACTCATTTTGATAAAAAAATTCTTGAATCTTGCTATTTCCTTGTTTTGCATGTTTGGTGTCCTATTTGACTTGTTATCTTTGTGCTATCATTTTTCTCTCCTCTAAAATGCAATCCACTCAATTTATTTTATTTTATGTAACCATTGGCTGGATGGTTCGTTATATTTTTCTTCTTTGTTAATAAAACTAGCAACAACGGCCTGTGTGTAGCCAGGGCCACAAAAATAAAATTGTATTTAATTTTATTAATTATTTAAAATTTTACTTTAATGTATATAATTGTTCAATGCAACAAAAGAATCTTGAAACCACACCCAGATAAACTATTTACATCAAATCAACTAAACACTAAAAGCCTAATTTTTTCCTTTTGTGTGAAGACTTGTGCATTGGAGAAATTATCTGCTTGTTAAGATCCCATGTCATAGCCCACCAATATACTCTATCCTAATAAGAAGATGTTTATAGATTTAAATGTTTTCAGGTCTGTTGATACAAGTGTTTTTAGGATTTTTTAAGAACCCAATCGAAACTATTCAGATCCTATTTCTTTGGATTTCAGCGTGGGTCCGACATCTTGTGCAAGTTTTTAAATTTTAGGGGATTTAAAAGAGTTGTAGATTTGGTAAGTCTTATTGGATCCTATTTCTATGGATTCCAAACATCGGTCCTACATCGTGTACTTGTTAAAAAAATAACTTTAGCTTCAAGGAAGTCACAGGGACATGATTCTCTGGGTCTTATTGGATCCTATTTCTATGGATTTCAAACATCAGTCCCACATCCTGTACACGTTAAAAAAAAAAAAAACTTCAGCTTCAAGGAAGTCACAGGGACATGATTCTCTTAATGAAGTGTTATATATATATATATATATATATATATATGAGCAGGGGCTCTCCTAAGCTTCAACTTATGTTATCCTAAGCTAAAATAGTACTGGTCCCACAAATCAAAGTCGATTATCTCTGTTTTTGGCATGCTGGAACTGGAAAATCTAGTTATAATTGGATTTATCTTGATTTTGGGGACGATGATTTGAGGCAGCTTATGATGGAGAAGATTTTGTAGACTGTTTCAATTTAGGATAATATAAGCTACAGCTTAGGAGAGAGCCTCTCTCTCTCTCTCTATATATATATATATATATATATAGAGTATTGATCCATTGCGCTACTCGCGCACTGGATTAGTGTGCGTGCCTCAACATGGGGCCCCACCTAGGACTGGGATTGGAGGGATTGAAAGATCTCCCCTGGCCCTTCATCTCTACAAAAAATCGGCCTCATCCCCGACCCCAATCATCTCCATTTGTGCCCCACAAGTTTAACGGTGTACAGTCCGTTCGGATGGGAGTGTAGTTGATCCAATAGTGTACAATACATTGGATGAGCACAAAGGCGGGCCCCCATGTGAAATTAAGGTGGGGTGTGTGTGGTGATGTGGTCCATTCGGATGGACCATCAAGTGGGCCCCACCACCGGGTGGACCTGATAACTCCTCTACATATATTAATTATGACGAGGCTATGTATCAGGTATTATTTATATCGTTTTCTTCCAAGTGTACTTGAGTTTTTTGATAAAAAAATTTCCATTTACATCTC
The DNA here is from genome assembly GCA_029852735.1 of Persea americana. NCBI lineage: Eukaryota > Viridiplantae > Streptophyta > Magnoliopsida > Laurales > Lauraceae > Persea > Persea americana. The sequence continues at coordinate 76,437,123 of CM056810.1, forward strand.
TTTCATGAAATCTAGTCCTGCCAACGTGTCGGATTAAATGGTTGACTTGTTCTTAGTATGGTGGATTTTGAGCCTCCCATTGTTGAATTTATTGTAATATGCTTATTTAATAAGGTTTGTATAAGCATAGATTTTGTGGGGTTCCGATTCCAAATGTGGGCGTCACATTTTGTGTAAGTTGTTAAATTTTAGGGGGTTTAAAATAGCTGTAAATTTCATCAAATTAGATTTCTTCAACTTAAATATTGGCCCTACATTAAAATTGTCTGAGTCTCTCATTTGCATAGGCATTAATTTTGTGGTCTTTGATTTCAAACATGGGGCCCTTAATCTTGTGAACGTGTAGATATATAATGGAGAGGAGAGACACTGTAAAAAAAATGTGGAAACCTAATTAAAGTTGGAGGGAGAGATTTTAGGATGTAATTAAGTGCTATATCCATGCATGGAGAATATGGTGAAGATTCCCATTTAAACGTCCCTGAGTTTGAAATTTGAAAAGTTTCTTTCTTATTGTTGTAAATGATTATACAATTATGAGTAATGGTGGGTAGAGGGAGAGATTTTAGGAGGAAAAAATAATGACTTAATGATAGAATGAGAGATTTTAGGAAAAATGTCATGGAAGGAGTCACGTGTCGATTTTCTAGAATGCTGAATGGCACCACAGAAAAAAAGAAAAATCCAGGCAAAGGACATGGCAGTCTCCAGGGCAGGGCTCCCTATTGCTTTAATATATATATATATATATAATGTGTGGTATGGTGATTTTAAACTTTTTATTTTTATTTTTTTATGTAACCATTGGCTAGATGGCTCATTATATTATTGTTCTTTGTTTATAAGATGTGTCAAAGCATTTCTTGCACCAGAGGAGAGGGAGGGGGGAAGGGAAGATATGCCTATGGTTTTTGTTGATGATTGGGCTACCATATTCTTCTATCTGGTCCATTTGAAATGATGTGTGTATTTTTAGGAGCAGTGTACAAATTGGCGAACACAATATCTGCATGTGTAAGTTCTGCTTAAAAAAGACAACTGCTGACAATCATGCCATTGTAAATCACTTAACAGAAATCCTGCCTGTTCTTCCTGCAAAATTAATTTATTTGATATTGACTTCAACAATATTCTTTGTTATACTGCCTCGGCTAATATTTTTTCAGGTTTGTGAATCCTTTTTCTGGTACATACAACTTGTGATTTCTTTTCCTTTTGCGTTGTAATTTTTTCTTAACTGCTCACTTTCTGAATTTGTTTGCTATTTTTAAAGGTATACGTTATTGTCAAATGTTGGACTAGCTCTAGATTTTGCATTTATCTGTTCTTGTTTCTGCATGATCCAATTATTTTGAATGTTGTTTTTACTTCATAGTTTATTGTATCGTTTATCATGATTATGTGATCCCAATTACTGCTATCATTTATTGAGTCTTTTTTATTTGTTTGTATTTTTCAGGTCAATGAGAAGTTCCCTTTCCCAATTGCCTTGTCCTGGAAAGCCTCTGGCCCTGAATCATATAATGCTACTGGGGATAACCGGCAGGGCACTCTTGTATTCCCCAAGGGAAACCCAATACCCAGTGTCAAGCCCTTGACATTTTACAGATCTGGCAAATTTTTTGTTGATGTCCATTATGCTGATGTTAGGGATTTGCAAACCCCATCGAAGATAAGCACATACATGGTAATAGGCCTACAGAACTGTTCGTAGAGTTTTTTTAATTGCCTACAACTTCATATCTTTGAGCTGTTCTTTACCATTTGATTTACATATGCTAGTATATGTTGAATACTTCTGCTCAGATTGGCCCTTTCCAATTTAACAATGGGGAACGTCTGAAAGTAGAAGTGAAAGTTTGGCTGAATTTGCATGGAATTGTGTCTATTGAGTCAGCAACGGTAAGTTTAGAAAACAGGCAGTAATAAGCCAATGGCACATATTTCAGTTCTTTATGAGCAATTTTGTTGCCGACCCCAACATAGTTGGGACAAGGCTTTGATGATGATGATATGAGCAATATTGTTATCCTCTTCATTACAGTTGTTGGAAGTAGCTGAAGTTCCAGTATCAACTGAAAAGGAGCCAGCAAAGGGAACTGCAAAGATGGACACAGATGAGGTTAAAAATGATGCTTGTCCTGCAGATACAGGTGAGAGTGATGTAAACATACAGAACCCAAGAGGTGCAGATGATGCTTTTGGTGTCAAGGGCAAAAATGGAGTAGCTGAGTCTGGACCTGCGCAAATGGAAACAGAGGCCAAGGTTTGTGAATCTTGTATCCATTTGCTTCTATTTATAATCAGGTTGTGAATATTGGTTTTTCATAGTATAGTTCATGGTCTGTATGTGATAAAGAGTTTCATCTGGCAGATATAATTTTCAGAGGTTGTCATGCAATGCCAGGCTTGAAAATATCAGTTCTTGAGCGTGTCAGCTGGCCTCCCAAACAATACATATGCTCTGCCAATGTGCATTAGTTACCATAGTGAATTGTATTTGGGAAAACCTTTAAAAGAAAAAAATAATCCAAAAATGCAGAACATTAAAAATTTGTTAGATTTTAATATTTATTTTCTCTCGAAACTAAAATAAAGGTATTTATCGGATTCTTTAGTGCATAGAGATTTTGTCTCCATATGATTTTAAATGAACAATACTGCTGTATTTGTTCACCTCCATGTGTGTTACTTGGGTTTTTGAAGTTGAAACCACTAAATGTTAAATGACAAGCAGTTGAAACAAAATCTTATTAGTATTTAGTATCTACTACTTATTACATTGCACAGTATCTTACTACTTAATACTTACTAATTACTAGTTAATAACTTATAAGTCAATAGTCATACAGGTCAGTATCACCATATGATATTAAATAAACAATTGTGCTGTATTCGTTCACCTAAATGTACGTCACTTAGGTTTTTGCAACTGAAACCTACTAAAATGTTAATCGGCAACCTGTTACTTAGGTCATAACTTGCATGAAGGTGTCAAAAGCATGGGTAATGCTGAAGGCATAAGCAATTGTGGAGCATCTGTTGTTATTGTAGCCTTCTCATTGCAATGTGGATTCTGATATGACGGTATCTACCTCTGAAGTAGATGTTTGAAAATATTGTAACTTAGCCACCATATTGAGCATATCAGCTAATCGCAATTGGATAAACTGATGTGTTATGGTTATCTTATGCGTTGCTTTACTGTCAATACCATTCTCCGGCTTCCATCTTTCTTCGGTGTATGCCAAGTTGGAATGATAGAAGGGCTTAGGCTCTTCCAGATAAGACCTTTCTCCAACAACTAATCGACCTAACACTTCAGCTCAGCATGTTTTGTCGAGTTCATCCTCTTGGTCAGCAGATTTGACAATGCTGATACTGGCATTAGATCAATGGCATGGTAGATATCTCGCATCGCAGGGATCTGACTGGTTATGTTTTTTTCTAGGCCAGTCTTGAAAATTCAAATGGAAGTGACCTTTACATCAACTTCGTGTTTTAAACTGTAGTGAAAGGCGTGAAAGACTCCTGTGTGAAAGCAGTGAGGCTACATGGATGCCAAAAACTGTACTAATGCTTTTGGCTTCTGTTTTCCCGTTTTCCCATAGAGCATGACTTTGGAAGTGAAAACATCTCTCATAGATTACATAAATGAATACTTGATTTAAGCTGGTTTTGTTATACACCGTGATAATTATGACGCATGCCCATATTTAAATACCTTTTGGTTTGGCAGGCTAATGTTGCAAAAAAGGTTAAGAAAACATTGGTGCCTGTTTCGGAGCATGTCTATGGAGGAATGGTTCCCACAGATCTACAGAAAGCAGGGGAGAAGGAACTTGAGATGGCTCTGCAAGATAGAGTCATGGAGGAAACCAAGGAAAAGAAGAATGCTGTGGAGGCATACGTTTACGACATGAGAAACAAGGTAAATCTTAGATAAAACATTTAACAAGTGGCATTTTCTATTTATATCTCGGCTTTTTATGATTCCATTTGTTGACTAGCTCCATGACAAGTATCAAGGTTTTGTGACTGGTTCGGAGAGGGATGCATTCTCTGCAAAACTTCAAGAAGTGGAGGATTGGTTGTATGAAGATGGGGAGGATGAAACTAAAAGTGTTTACACTGCCAAGCTTGAGGAGCTCAAGAAGGTTTGTTGCCTCTTTTTTGTCTCTTATCGGAGGATTTTATGCAAGATTGATTTCATATCTGTACATTGATCTGATTACAGCAAGGTGACCCCATTGAGGAACACTACAAGGAGTACTCAGAGCGAGGCCCAATAATTGATCAACTTATATATTGGATTAATAGCTACTGTGAAGCAGCCATGTTTGAAGATCCTGAATTTGATCACATTGACTTAGTAGAAAAGCAGAAGGTATGAAGTCATTTCTTAAGAATTGCATTTTGCTGGCGCTTAAATTGTTTTGTGCCTTATGCGTGAAATGCTATCAAAGCTCCTTCGAAGAGGTCATTTGGAAAAAGAAATTAATTATACATTCCCGACTCATATTCTGAAAGTCCATAATCCAGAGGCATTGAGGGGTTTTAGGCCCATTAGTTTGGTGGGTTGTGTACAAATTGTTGCCGAAGATCCCAACAAATTGAATGAAATAGGTTTTTGTTCACATTATTAGTCTGTTTTAAAACTGATTCTTGATTGTGTTTTAGTGCTTAATGGCTCAAGGAAGTATTCATGAAAAGAGAAATGTTATTTTCAAAGTAGAATGCATATATTATGCTTACATTAGATGGAAGTTTGTAGATTACATGTGTTGGTTCAGGTCCAGTGCCAAGTGTGGAGAGGGTGGATTTGAAAAGGCATCATCTCTATGTCCTTCCTGTTTTTATGAATGGGTCTCCCTCTCGTCCTTTTAAAGCATGGACAAGCCTAAGGCAAGGTGATCCTTTTCTCTTCATGATAGTTGCAGAAACAATACTGCCTTAATTTTTGAAGATTAAAGACCTTGGGCTTATTGGAGGTTTTGAGGTTGGTCGATATGGTGTGCAGTCTCTCACCTTAAATTTGAAGAGGACACAATTCTCTTGTGGTCAGTCAACTAGAAGGGAGGAGATTGCTGTGTCGGAGAGAGTTTTGAGGTGTATTAAGTTTTCTGTTGGGGTTGAAGATAACTTATTTAAAAGCATTTTGCTGGGGGTGGGGGTGCTCCAAGGAGGTGATTTAGGACCAATTGGGTGCCAATTGGGATGAAGACAAGGTCAAAAGCACTCAAGGACCCTGTTATTGAAAATTTTGAAAAAAAAAGTTGTATGTGGAAGAGACGGCATTTATCTATGGGTGCTAAGATAACTTTAATAAAAGCAAGCTTTTCCAATTTCCTTTGTCCTATGTCTTTATTCAAGATGCCAATGGTGTGATAGAAAGATGTGATTGCATTAGGAGGACCTTCTTATGGGATGGAAAGAGTGGTAGAAGGAAATTGCATTTAACGAGGTGGATTGAAGTTGAGACGCCTAAAGTTGTGTATTGAAGAATCTTGGAAGCTTTGGGACAAATAAATGTGTTGTTAGCAAAATGGTGGTGACAGTATGAGGAGTGATGCAGTTCACATCCATGATCAGCCATTCACTGGGCCCAAGTCCACTAAATCCTAAAAGAGAAAATCTTCAGATTGCTCCAGCCTTGCCACACTTATTGCTTATGTATTAAGTACAATACATAAATTTAATAAGCAAAGTATGTATGTATAGATGAAATGAGCCAAGTATGTGTGTATGGGTTTTTAGGACAATTTATAATGGATAGGTGGGTATGAGATTTCCTTCATATCCCCCTTTTATCACTACTAAGTGACTGATAATAAAATAAATAAAAATTGGAAGGTTAGGCCAGGGGCGGGCCCAGCCAATATTGACCAAGCCCGACCCTCAAATTTTAGGCATGCAAAAAATTGTCCAGGCCTGGGCCCTAGGGCTTTTCCTTAGAAACAAAAGCCCTCATTTTATGGGCATTTTGAGGGCCGGGCCGGGCCCCTTGTCTCAGGGCCAGATTGATAGGCCTACCTCCTTCTCCCCCCCATCCTCCTCCTTTCCTACTTTCTTTTAGTCAACTTCTTTTTTGGGTTTTGGGTGGGTGGGTGGGTGGGTGGGTTGGGGTTGTTACAGTTCCTTTTTGTTTTTAAGTTATAAAAAATCAGGAACAATCCCATGTAGTTTATCCATTTGGAACTATGCCTTAGATCCATTTTCAACATTTTTTCTCCATGGAAAGGGGAGGGAATTGATTAGTCACTTATTCTTGCATTGTATTTTAATCTTTTATATTTGGAGGCTGGAGTCACTTCCTCAATAGGTGTGGACTGTCATGGTGTATTCCATTCTCTTTGAGCACAATGGTGGATGCTTGGAGGCAAGTCCTTTCCATGGTTTTAGTTTAGTCTGCTGGAGGCTTGTCCCTTGTGTGATTTTATGGTCTATTTGGAAAGAAAGGAATGAAAAGATCTCTATCTTTTGATGATGTTATGATCATAGTGTTATGGAGAAAGGCAAAGTTGGTTGTAATAAGGAATTTGAGTATTTAAATTTAGATATTATTCTTAATGGTAGGATAGCATGTTTGGTATGTAATTCTTGTTAGGAGAGGAAATCAAAACACTGGTCTCCTCCCCGATAGGGCTCCTTGAAGTTTAATATTGATGGAGCAACTAGATTGTTAAGAGGCAGGCCTGATCAGGCGAGTATTAGTGGTGTCTTCCGTAATAGCAAAGGGAAATTGATGTTCATGTTTCTAAGTCGGTAGGAACAAGTGATTCCAATGAGACAAAGGTAATGACTATTTGGGAAGCTTTGCTGATTTTTATCTCTTCTTTTCAAGACAAGTCAATTGTGAGCAACTTTTCTAATGTTATTTCGTGGTTTTTCTCGATGAGTGGTGGTTTATGGATATTCCATTTTTATCTCAATGGGATTAAATCATTGTCCTCATCGATTTAGGTTGTCTTCAATCATGTGGAGTTGGTTAGTGAATGTCATGGCTGACCTTTTGGCTAAACAACGGGTGGATAGAGAATGTGCTTTGGTTGCTTCTCTTTTGTAATTTTTCCTTTTTTATTTTTTTATAACAGAAAAACTTTATTTCGTCAAATATAAGGAAACAAAAGTGACAACCACAAAAGACACAATGAAAGCAAATCCACAAGCTTAAAGAAGCCTAAACATCAAAAGAAATAGAAGGATGAAAAGGTACTCCCCTAGCAAGACCATTTCCCAATGCATTAGCCTCTCTTAATGTATGATGAAAAGAGGCATCCAACTGCCTTGAAATTTGTCCCTCCTCCACCCAGTCTACTATCCTGCAAGGATGTGATGCAGGCCCTAGGGTTAGGCCTTGCTAATAAGTGCCAAAGAATGATAATAGGTATCCATAGATACTTTCACATGAGGACGCACCTCCAAGGATAAAATTCATGAGCAATTTCTATTTCACTTCAACTCTAAGGTTCTGATCTCTACAATTCCATATAAATAAGAAAAAAAAACTTAGGGACTAAGACTCCTAATTAAACTAGGAAAGCAAATTAGAAACTATCCTAGTTACACTGGATCACCAATTGGATATACGATAAATAATCACCTTCAAGAATAGGATTTAAACATCCCATCCTAACCAACTCGTGACACCCAATCAGAAGGGCAAACACTTTGACTTCATTGGCATCCAAAGAAGGCCCTAAAAATTTTCTAACAACACTTCCATTTCAATCCTTAATGACCCACGAATACATCCTTTCTAAATAGTAAACACTTTGTAAGAAACTACCATCAAAGTTCAACTTATCTAAGGGGGATGAATCCATAATATTCTATTCACAATTTTAGTACGCCATCTCCCCTGTAAAACTGAATTCTAATGTCATTGATTCCAAAGATATTCCTTTATACTTCTTTTTCTTACTCGCCCATTCCAACACTGTCCAAACAATGGCCTCAACAATCTCCTCACTAGTTTTGCTTTTATTCTTGAAAACTGTTATTCCTCTCCAACCAAAGCTTCCAAACAGAAGCATATCACACTAGCTTCCATAAAACTTTGCCACAAATAAATTTGCACCCAAATCATATAAAAAAGGTTAATAATACCAATCCAAACCATGAAAGTAAAGTGACAGTGTGTCAATAAATGATGCGCAGACCGCTCACCTTTTAAGCAAATAGGATACCCATTGAGTATGTGATTTCCTTCTTTTAACTTATCAATAGTCAGGATTTTATACTTCCTTGCCACCCAATAAGAGACCAAAACTCTAGGAGGAACTGAAGGATCCCAGAAAGACTGCCAAGTGCCAACCTTTCACTCTAGCACTTCTCTTTTAGCATATACTCTTGTTCATGTCGTTTTCAAAGTCTTAACTATGTATTCTTCCTATTATTGATATAATTTACCAGTAAATAATCAAAAAATACATATAGATATAGATTTATATGTCGTTTTCAAAGTCTTAACTTATGTATTCTTCCTATTATTGATATAATTTACCAGTAAATAATCAAATATATATATAGAGACACATGCACAGACAGTTTATTCATGCATTTGTTGTGCTGGTTCTCTATACAGTTTATTCAAAGGGAACTAAGCTCTGTTTAATTTTAGTTGGCAGAGATATCAGTGAACATCAACGGTGTGATATTAAACATTAAAACTCAGAATAGTTTCTTACTTTCTGTGACCATTTCAATTAATTTGGCCTTTTCAAGGACAAGTTTTATGATCAACTTGGATGATATTTAAATGAATTATCATACGGAGACTGCATTCTGAGATTGGCCTAGTGGTGTAGACTTGCAGTTTCCTATTTCACAAGTTGACTTTTTTTTAATGGCAAATTCTGAACATTGAACCAGTGAAGTTTGATATAATTTTATAAAGAATGAGAAAAGTAGCATATTGGTTTAGGTGTTTTGCTTAATAGCTTTGTTGTGGTAGGTTATAACTGAATGCGCAAAGGCAGAGGCATGGCTGAGAGAGAAAAGGCAGCAGCAGGATGCTTTGCCTAAGTATGCAACTCCAGTTCTTTTAATAGCTGACATCAAGCGGAAGGCCGAGGCTCTTGACAGGTATGAATCTATCTGTAGCATTGCTGCTTTAATTTGTTGCGAAATCCGGATTTGACTTTCTCATCAGTTGGGGTAGGATGAGGTCCTCTGAGTCATATTTTGGTCTTTTGCCTATAGTGGAACTCATGTTGCACTAGGGGTCCAGGAAGTGGCTTTGTAGTCAGACCACACCTCTAGGAGGAAACACAACCCTCAAAACATAGTAGAAGCCTGGCCTATATTGATGTGATAGAATATTACAGGAATACATATCGTGAGGGAGGGAGGGAGGGACTACCTTTTACTTCCTAACAGTCAAAGATCTGAATTTTTCCTCCCTTTGAAATGGCACACAATTACTAGAGCAAAGATATTGAGAGAGATCCCCTGCCTAAGATTCTTGATTTTCATCTACACTGACAGGGGCCGAGGGAGGGACTACCCTTTGCTTCCTAACGGTCAAAGATCTGAAATTTCCTCCCTTTGAAATGGCACACAATTACTGGAGCAAAGATATTGTGAGAGATCGATCCCCTTGCATCAACTTCACCCTAAGGGTCTTTTTGGGAACTTTACTAGTAGAGTGGGGTGAATTAAAGCCTCCAATTTCCAGACAAAGGATCATATCGAAATTGCACATTTTCAAAATTTCCTCCTTTTAAAATAAAAAAAAGAAGTAAAAAAGCAACCTCCTTTCTCGACTAAAAGAAAAAAAATTCACTTCTTAAACAAAAGGTAAAAAAAAAATCCCTACCAAACAACTGAAGACAAAATATCATCATAACCACTTATATTTTATTCTTTCACTATTTGAGGCTTTCCTTCACTTCATTCTACATGTAAAGTTCCCAAAAAGTCCCTAAGATTCTTAATTTTCATCTACACTGACAGAGGCCCTACCAATCTGTCCAGGATCATCACAACACCCCAGAATCGGACCCTGATCCTTATAGTGAGCAGAATTCAGACTGCATTTTTGCTCTCCTACTACCCTTGAAAATGGCTTGATGCCCAGTCAGGATAGGTGAAGTCCGTGAAAACAATTAGACCATTGCAATCACTTCTCTCACTCATCATTCTGTACATTTGGCCGCCCCATTAACTAGACAAAAACTCATTTGGCCAACCACATCAATCCATAATGCAAGGATCAAAATAGCGGTTGTAGCAGGCACAACGGACAGTGGCCAAAACGTTGCGTAACGGGCGATATGTAGCATTTGTAGCGATATGTAGCGGTTTGAATTTTGTAAGTGGTAAAAAACTTCGAATCTTATGTTGCAGCCAATGTAGTGTTTTTTAGTGATTTGGAACCACAAAAGGGTAGAGACAACTGAGGGGTTCTTTGTTTTGTGTGCAAATGATTCACATGAGTAAATGCTTCACATGTGAATCAATTACATGTGCAACAGACTCACATGAGATTCAGATTCCAATGTTTGTCAATTTCACCTATTTGCACATGTGAATTTAAAGTACATCTAATGGGCATCAACGGTTATAATGTTTTCCCCAAGTTTCTCACAGATCATGAGGAATCATGATCTGAAACATGGGGGTCTAGCTGTTCTAGGCGTTTTAGAGCTAATCAACGGTTCGGATCTTGCAAAGGGGGCCCACAGAAACCCAAAATGCATCACATGGTCTGTAGTTTTTCCCAAATTTCTTACAATCCAGGATGATCCAACGGCTGAATTTTGATGTGTGAGCCGTGTTGAGCCTCCTGAAGATGATTACCTGTGTAGATTATGGTTTTGGGGCCCACAATATTGAAAAAAAATTAAAAAACACGATACTTCCTTCATGGACATCCGCGGTTACTGTAGCAGCGCACAGTTTCAGTAGCATGTGAATCCCTTTCACACCTACTGATATGTGAAAATGAAGGGCACTTTTTGAGTTGATTTTCATACCATTTACATATGAGTTTTGCACATGAATCAGATTCACACAAAACAAACGTGATATATGCATAACGGAAACGCATGTGATTTAATTACATACGTAAATGGGCACAAACAAACTACTCTTTAAGGAAAAGACTATTGAGAAGAAATAGGAAAAATAATGTTTTAAATTTAAACTACTTGGCTTTACTAGGTTTTAGACCATAGCGCTACTATTTTCAAAATAGCATAGCGGCCTCAACCGCTACAACCGATATTTTTAACCATGCCATAATGGGGCCTCCTTGGACCTCCTAAATGCGCGCCCAAAGAACCCTCTTGAAACTGGTCTGATCCACCTTCATTGAACCCCTCCCTGATGGACTTGGAATGCGGTCTAGGAAACTGATGCACTATATATTGGTGAGATAGGGTTTTTGCACATCGATCGATGCATTTCTTTAAGTCCTCTGGACAGCTGCCCACTTCCTCGTGTACGGAAGCGTCGACACAATTTCGTGTCTTGAGAAGTATGCTCTCCTCATCTATGATGCCCCAGATACAGATACAGATATGGATACGAATATTAATACGGAGATCGTGGATATGACACCTCACATTTGAAATTTTAGGACACGGATACGGATACGAGTTTCCTGATTTTTTCTTTAGATCATTTTTGAATCAATGAAATTATCATTGTTTTCGTCCCTTTCTAGTATTTTTCACGGTGAGAAGTAAAAATATTAGAAGAACTACATGAACTAATGGACTTTATAAGTAGGATATGTTAAACTTGTTCCCTACAAGTATCGGTGTAGTATCAGGTACCAATACTAGTGTTGTATCGGTCCGATACAGATACGTTGGGCTTGTACAAGTATCCGGGTATCATAGCTCCTCATTCCTTTTTTTGCAATACCTCTGTATTGCCCTCCTTGACCGAACTTCAAATCCTTCCTCAAAAGGCAAATGATTCAAACCTCCTTGACCATGCTGCCCCTGCAACCTTCCCTGTGATCGTCCCCAGACCTGTTGTACCTACAAACCTGCTCAGCTGACTGCTGCCATTGGCAACCACCACATAAGAAACACATTATGGACAAGAGGAACCTGCCTCCCCATTTCTGGCTAGAACAGGATCCCATGTCCGGTGACCTTCCCCAACACTGAAGTAACTGTATTTATCATCCATGGATGGGTTGTTTGCCTCCAACTGAGAATATGATCCTGGTTCCTCTGATTCTGCCTCTCGTCTCCACCCCTGTAGCCCTTACAGTGGCGGGTTCTCCTTGCTGCCAAGAACACAAACTTTGAAAACTTTACGAAAAAACTGTCCTTCCAAACTTCCACCTTGATGATACTTTCAGAAAAAATCCGTCCTCCCAAACTTCCACCTTGATGAGATTTCCCAAGATATCTATAGACACTTGTGCAAAGATGAAACGATAACTAGCCACACACAGGACATAACCCGCCATATTCCAAGGTCGATTTGTCAATAGTCTCCTCTGCAACTCCAACTGCCTCTCCCACTCTTCAACCTAGACGAAGGTTTTTCCTCCCAGCCGTGAAGAGGAAACCCCAAAACATTGAACCCACACAGTTCCAGTTGTTGAAAAACTACCTGGTCTCTAGCGCTCCAAAGAAATAGAAAGGTCCAAGAACTCCATTTTAAAATCTTCCAGACTTTTCGGAACGGAATCCAAGTTACTGAAAGACAGCAGCACAAGAGGGCCTCCAAGCCTAGCCAATTTCGTATCGATCAATAATCCACAAGCCTCACACAGACCAAGAATATCAGGTATGTCTTCCTCTCAACCAACTTTACCAACCTAACTGTTTGCTGACCAACTTAAGTTGGCTCTGATAACATCATTATCGAATGAAATGGCCTTAATTCTCTGAGAACTACCACCTTTTACCACATCAGCAAAGGTAGCCTTTCCTTAACCCACCAAGAGATTGGGTCTCTTCTAAAAATATTGTTCATCCCTACATTAGGAAGAAGTGGCTGAGATTTCTAGTTAGCCACACCTTCCAAAGTAGACTAATTCTGCACCTCCTTATACCCTGGATTGAGCCTTCTCTTATACCAGTCAAACGAAGCAAATTTAACTGCCAACTTCCTGCCATACAGACTGCACCCATTCATGTCTGCTGTAGCTTTCAGGGTCAATCTTCTTGCTAAATTGAACAAAACTAAAACAACTGCCCTTCCTTTTCCTACCAGACGGGGATGAGAGCCTCTACCACCTTGCCGAAATTAGAGAAGGATGATCTCAACCACTTCACTGGAGTATTCTATGCCATGTTGTCAACAAAAATTGAGATTAAATCTTCCCACCTCACTGCCTTGTGCCATAACCTTTTCTACTATGGTACTTAATCCATATCATTGCATAAAAGAGCATGATCTATTCGCCGGTAGTTTTGCATGGCAGTATAACTTTCTTTCATGTCACTGTCAACGTCTGTTATGCCCATGAACACATTTGGCCACTTTCCATTGACACCCAGTTTTCTTCCAGTTGTGTTGGCATCATGTATGCCTTATAGTATTCTTTTGATCATTAATGCCTTGTCATATGTGTGCTTTGATCTTCATTGATATGTATTCAAACTCTTTGCAGTGCTGGATACTAAAAAATTGCTGTATAAACAGGTTTTGCAGGCCAATAATGATGAAACCAAAGCGAGCACCAACTCAATCACAAACACCCTCTGGAACACCTCAACTACAACCCTCCGAGTCACAACCTGAAAGCAGTGATGTTAGCTGTGAGATCTCATCTGAAAGTGAAAGTCAGGCATTTCCAACTGGGCCGGAGCAAATGGACACTGATGAGGCTGAGAGCAATCCCCGTCCTGGATAATCAAGCTAGCTTAGAGCCTTTTGATTCATTTGAGCTATGAATTTTTTTTTTTTTTTTTTTTTCAATTTGTATCTTTTGTGCATCATCAGTCCCATTCCAGCCTGCATCCGATTAGAGCTAACCGGCTAAGAGCATCATCAGTGATGTTGCTTTGCGCATGATATGTTTGATAGTTTGCAGCTTGTGCTTTGCGGGGAGGCACACAGCTTTGATAATAGTGTGATCTCCAGAATCTGGTTTTGCTAGAATCTATGAGATGTTATACCATTAAGCATCTTTCAACCGTTTTGTCCTGGAGACCTGTTTGTCAATGTAACTCACCACGCTGCTCGTGTCCATGGATTTTGTTAGCTATTTTTCCTGGACGTGTTTAGGTGTTGCTGTTTTGCATCTGGCCTTGATTTACCCAGGAGTCTGTACTCTTGTTCTCACCTGCATCAATTACATATTATTTCGAAGGGAATGAGGACATGATTCAAGGAAAATAGCAGCATCAGCATAACAGATGGTGTCCTCCGCTAAGAACTATATAAAGGTGGATGGAGCTGTTTTTTAATACATCATTTGTACTGTATAGACCTTTTCCTTAATTCAAGGGTTGAAAAGGGTTCTTACAAGTTACAATGGTTGCTAGAAACCTTTTACTGAGCGTTTATGATCCGTGGCCTTTTTTCTATATCCATTTGTTGCCCATGAAAAGTTTCGTTTTGCTTATAATACTGCCCATTACATGTGGATGACGTCTAGATTAAGGATTCTCTTTAATGTGATTGCACCCTATTCACCATAACAAAGAGACCTATAATCTTTAATTTGACTATTTGATTTGAATAGTGGGTATGATCCATTGGATATGCCTATACACTTGTTTGGGAAAAAAATGATTTTGAGTTTACTTGAATCCATCAAAATCATTCAAAATTTCTGTCCTCGCCCCCTAAGCCCAATCTAAGCCCTCTAATATCGTAGGGGCAATTAGGATTCCTGTGTTACCTGGATGTTGGAAATCCATCCACGGAACCCGCTTGATTGATCCCTACACTATCAATCAATGTTCTTGAAGGATCCCCACTGTGGCCTCACATTTATTTCATGCGTGTTGAAAATGCAGGGGAGGAGTGGGAGGTGACATGGAGTCACCTTCAGGAAGCTCTCAAATGTTTAAAATACCATAAAAGCAAATTCCGTTAGTACTTGGGATTGAACTTTTTGCCCTTATTTTCCACTTGGGTTTAGGTGGACAGTTTGACCCATTAGTCAGATGGTCAGCTTTGCATTAAGTTCATTGTTATTTGACAATTGACATGGAACCTGGTCCTTTTTCCAATGGGTTCTAAAATGAGTTCTAGACCCATACCCATTTCTAGAACCTATTTTTTCACCCATCTGCTAAACGGGTCAATCTAGGCCCAGTTTTAATATGTCGGAACCTTCAGGTTATGGGATAATCTGGTATTTGTCTGGATCCCTATCTCAGAGAGAAGATGGTCTTGGTGGAAGAGGGGAGGAAAACGAGTTTTTGAGTCGAGGGGCTGTAGCAGCTTATAATAAAAAAAGAATGAACCATACTTTCGATTTTAATTCTACCTTACAAATAGGACAGGTCCACGGGTGTTAATCGGTTCTTAAAATGAGATTCAGACCTATGCTAATAGGTATAAGTTAAAAAAAATTCTAAATTCAATTTTTAATGGGTGGGAACCTCTAAATTATCGGATAATCAAATATCCATTTGTATCCCTAATTGGGTTGCTGGACTAAGAGTCTGATTACCTAGCAATCGATCCACTGGTCAACCAGAAGTGTGTTTACAATTACAAGACTTATATAAAATTTTCTCTTCCTTGCTTGTTCTTTATTTCTTTTAATTTTTCAATTAAATAGGGTGTCTTTTTTCTTGCCCAAAAAAACCCAGAATAGCAGGACCAACTTGTAATTAAAAAACTTATATAAGAATTTGGTGTACTGGAAAATACAAGACATGATGTTATGTGATATAACTTATAACTTATTCTTAGCATTGGAATTTTTTTCTGGTAAAATCTTAGCATTGGAATTGAATTGAAAGATCCGATCCCATCCCATCCCATCCCATCCCACTGATCCTCTCCTGAGTCTCCTGCCTCTCTCTCTCCCCCTCCCCTTTAGCATTGTTAAGTACTATTTCATCTCATCTTCATTCCCAGAACCTACTACTGTCCCTTATCCTTTTCATGCACATATAAGATCAGAGATTAGGGTTTCGCTCAAAAGTGAGCTTTTTCTTCTTCTTCTTCAAAAGCATCATCAAATCAATCAGAGATTAGGGTTTCGCTCAAAAGTGAGCTTTTTCTTCTTCTTCTTCGAAAGTATCATCAAATCAAATCTAGGGTCTTTCGTTTGCTTCGTTCAATAGGAAAAAGGAAATGGACGACACCGAAGACGATGCACGTTATCCTCCAAACCCTCACCCTAATTACCACCACTCTTTCTCTGCCTCCTCCTCCCATCGCCCTAAGCTTCCCGTCCGAAACCCTTCCTCCGCCCCTCCCCATCTCGCCGCCAATTTCTTCCACCAAGACCAAGAAGACGATGCCGCAGCGGAAGAAGAAGAAGAAGACCCTGACGACAGCGATGAAGACGATGAAGAAGAAGACGGAGACGACCAAGGAAATGCCACCAAACAAGTTGCCCATGTCGGCGACGAAGAAGAAGAAGAAGAAGAAGATGATGATGATGATGATGATGATGAAGGAGAGGCCTATCCCAGGCCCGACACTGACGACGAATCTGAAAATCGCGGCAGAAAGAGGCGGAGAATGGAGAAATTGGCGCATGGGTATGAATTCGCCCCCCGCAATAGGCCGCCCCAGGCGCCCGCACCCGCCCCAAAGACCCCAGCATTTGGGGGTAGCCGGAATTCTCCCCCGGAGTGGTCGGAGCAGGCCACTTTCGCCCTTCTCGATGCCTGGGGCGAACGGTTCCTCCAGCTCGGGAGGAAGAGCCTCCGGACTGATGAATGGCTTGAAGTTGCTAAGACGGTGTCGCAGGCGTCCAAGGCGGTCCGGACCGATTCACAGTGCAGGAACCGCCTTGACACGTTGAAGAAGAAGTACAAGAAGGAGAAGACGAGTGGCTCCACGAGCAAATGGGTCTTCTTTAAGAAGATGGAGATGTTGATGTCCACACCCCCTCCTCCGCGGCAGCCGGGGCTAGCCTGTGGCTTGGATTCTGGAGAGTATGTGTTCATGAACCCAAGGGCTTATGTAAACCATTATAATGGGTTGGATGAGATGCGAGATAGCCCGGGGAATTCGGAGTCTGAGGGAGATGATGGTGGTGGTGATGAGGATGATGAGGAATCAGAGGGGCTTCCTCCTAGTAGAATGAGAATTGGGGAGCGGGCCGAAGAGGAGAATGGTGGAGCGTCTTCCTCTTATAGGTTGCTTGCAGATTCAATCCATAAGTTTGGGGAGATTTATGAGAAGATTGAGGTTAGTAAGAGGCAGCAGATGATGGAGTTGGAGAAGATGAGGATTGATTTTCATCGAGAATTGGAGCTGCAGAAGAGGCAGATTCTAGAGCGGGCACAGGCGGAGATTGCGAAGATACGACAAGGGGACGATGAAGAGATTGATGTTTCTGTTGAGAATACTAGCGGGTGATGTATGGCATTTGCTCTTTGATTTATAGTCTTTTGGAAAAAACAAACTTGCTGAGGGTTATTTCAGTAGTCAAATTAATAATGTCCCCATTTTATATCCATGATGCTGTGTGAGTCTATTTGAAGTTTTGAACCTTTTATTACTCTGAAATTACAATGCTGGAACACCCTTTTCCAGTTCTTTTGTTTTATGTCAAAAGCTCCCCATTGGCAATGCTTTATTCATAGAAGTTCTTCTTACATTGATCAATTTAGATGTTCTTCAAATTTCTAATGGTTGAGGAGATGTACTTACGATTTTTTTTTTCTGGTTGACCAATGTATGTTTTCATTTCTTGGATTAGGTCAATTACAGGTGTTAGTTTTGTTGTAGGCCTGTTTTTGGAAACTATTTAACTTTCTACAAATTGTTTGATGAGTGTTTTTTTTTTTTGGTGTGTGTGTGTATGTGTGTGTGCACTTGTTCTTCGTATTTTGATTACTCTAGACATGGAGCTCTATGCCTTAACACTCTCTTGGAGCAGATATCATATACCTTTGATTGGACTACCTACAAATAGAAGGTTCATAACAAATACAAAATTGATCCTAAAAGAAAGGCCAAAAAAGAATCCCTATGTGCATTAAATTTGATGGCTCCTACAAATACGTGTATTCTAAGGTACATGTTGTCACGCCTCCAAACCCGGATCCCTGTAGCGGTCCGACCTCGGGGACGCGAATTAGGAAGCAAGTGATAAATAATATTTCTCCTCAGGATCCGCATATGTGAGGAAGACAAAATTTCCTAACACATCAAGAACATTTCACGGAAGCTTACGTGGCATTGCAACCCGGAGCCCGTGGCCATCGGATTCCGTGTCGCACTCAATTTGTCAGCATAAAGCTGTCATAGTAACTCATACTCAGAATGGAAGAAAACATGATCTCAAAATATACAGAGCTGACTGTAACAGGCTAATCATTATCCAAGCATATTCAAGTTATAATTTAACAAGTGCATTAATTACAATCCCAAGGAAGAAGGCTAATAGAAGCCTTACAAAATAACAAACTAAGAACAAATACTACACAGGTGTGTAACGTATCTCCGAAGCCAAGCACGACGTCTACATGACATTAGTGACAAACGAACCTGCAAAACCCGTGGCTTTACAGCCATCTGCACACGCACTAGCTCAAGACGGGAACCTGCTACCTAAGGCACCAAAGATAGAATATTAGACATGACAGTCTAGCAGGTGATCAATTTAGGCATGAGCATAAACAAAATTAAGTTTAGAAGAAGCAATGTTTAAGACAATTTACTGAATTTAAAACAGTCTTTCAAAGTTTAAAACAATATATGAATAATATACTTGCCAAGCGAACGAAAGTCTATGAACGATATATGAAACGAAATTAGCATGATTAGTAAATCCATTTTTCAATACCAAAGCACATTTGAAAGTCCCAGAGAAATCATGTCAAGCTTGCAAAATAAGAACATTGAAATCCATGTACAAGATAGAAACCACGGTGATAAATCTGACTGAGTGGATGGCAACCACATGAAGCTATATTCTCCGTCACACGAGGTAACGAAAGCACGCACGATAATAATTCTCCGTCGCACAAGGTGAAGGAAGCACACACGATCATGACCCAGTATAACTGGGCATCACGCACGAGTCCCGCCGCGGAACGGGCTAAATAAACACACGATATCCCAAACTGCAGTTGGCACGAAGTATTTAAGAACCCAAGGTGGTTGATCAGACCGACAAGGTCGTCCACGCTGAGTGGTGCTGACAAGAAAATAAATACACACGAACTTTCAAAGCAATGCTTGATACACAAGAATTCGGGAACTACTCACAATATCATGGACAGCACATTTGTTCACTAGAATTCACGAATTAGTAGTCCCGACACGATGTAATGAAAACACGATTCACGCGATGATTCCCATAAATGGGGTTTTTAAAATAAAACCTTGGAAACGTGATTTTCAAGACGTCATGAAAATCCACGCAAAGCTTTACAAATTCATAACAATATTCTTGAATTGATAAGGGACTACTCTGCACGCTGAAAATAACCATACACACACGAGTGTTCATGAAACGAGTGGCCTTATCAAAAGCACCCACGACGTGGCGAACCACATGAAGTCCACACTTGATACTAAGTCGAAACCTTTTAAAACCAAAACCTTTACAGATCCAAATTATTGTAAATCAATGCCTTTTCAAGTCAAAACCGTTACAAATCCACATTATTGCAAACCAATGCCCTTTTTACATCAACCCTAAGGTTTTCGAATCAAACTTTTCAAGCATATGCTAAGGCCCATCATTTGATCCCTGTGTAATTGAAACCCAAATGTTAGAATTAAAAACGGATTGGTGCCCCTGAAGCTAAATAACATTTCGAATTTCAATTGCACAATATCAAGCTAAAAGCCCTTAATCATATTTTGGTTTTTATTTCCAAAGAAATCCCGCAAAAATAGGTCAAATTTGAAGTTCGGTCACCTGTCGGTTGGCTGTCGGTTAGCCGACTATGGTCAGGTCGGCTAGCCGCGTGCTGACCGAGAGCTAGCCAACTCAACAGAAACAGGGAAAAACAACTTTTAGAATTGGAACCGAAGTAGTTCGGTCACCTGTCGGCTAACCGACACCTCAAGATCTGTAAAATGTAGCATCCTGGAAATGGAGCCGAGCTGGTTCGGTCGCCAGTCGGTCACTTGTCAGCTAGCCGACACGTGACCGACAGCTGGCCGCTCAGCTGCGGGAAAGGTATTCTGAAGCTGTTTCATCCCTTTCTTTTCTCTAACATTTCTCCTTATCACTCCTCCTTTCCTACACGAAAATGAGCACACAACTCCTCCTCTTTTCATCAGTCAACAATTCACATCCAACACTCCATATTTCATAAAAAAACAAACCAAGAAATGTAGTTCCAATTCAAAACAGAAATCCTTTTTGGAGAGTATTGTGACTGACATGCATGTGGAGAAATGAATCCAACAATGCTTAATTGACAACAATAACATTTGAAAGCTTATTAGACATGAGTGATGAAATTTGAAAGCAAAATACAATTTATATTACACATGCAATAAGAAACCTATAATGATCACTTGCCTTTGTCTCTAGCACTCCAAGGTTACCCAAAAAGCTCACCAGTTAGACATATGCACACCTATTAAACAAAAACCCCCAAAACATACTAAAAAATAGCTCAAAATTAGAAAACTAACAAAGACATTGAATGTGATCATGCATGTTGGAATTTGTAGCTCATTTATGACCTAGATCAACATGTTAAAAGATAGGAGCAAGAGGCTTACTCAAAGGTAGCCCTACAGCAACTCTAATGGCTGTTGGAGAGGTCATTGGCGACGAAACGACGAGAAAATGGCACCAATAGGAAGCTCTCAATGCATGGAGTTGAGTGGTGGTGATCAATCTTCAATTTGGTAAAGTTTGGTGGGGATTTGGGAGAGAAAAGAAGCAAGGAGAAGAGTGTAGCTCAGCTGAAGGTTCTGCAACTCCATTCTCGTTTGGGAAAGAAAAATGGAGAAGAAAGGAAAGATGGGCTTATATAAGGTGATGGTAGTGGGGCCTACAACTTAAAACTCTTCATGGGCTTGGAACTGGGCTTTCCGGGCCTCGGATGGAATCGACAAAGAAGACTAAAATAATTCTCATAAAATCTAGTTCTCAAAAAGTATGTTTTTGACATGGTTTTGGATTTCGAAATTTGGGCTCAGATTTCAATGTGAAAAGACTGTTTTGCCCCTAGGGCTGAAAAACTAATTTTCTGGACTTCGAATGGGATCGGGCTAAGCACAAAAGTTGTTGGGGCTAATTTGACCTATCAAAACAAACTAAAATTAGAATTTTTCAAAATAAAAAACAATTCCCCCACGTTGACACGGATAGCCCAAGGCATCCTCGGGCTGCTAGACTGGGTCCAACCACTCTCAAAATTCCCCAAAGCTAAAGAAAAAACATTCTAAACCACAATCTAACTCAATTACACTCAAATCTCACTTAAAAAAACTAAACCACGACTAAAAACACACTAATCACAAAAATTAGGGGTCGGGGTCTTACACATGTAATGCAGCTAGTGGCTGATGATTTAATTTTTCAGAATTAGGATCCTTCTCGCTCTTTCCTGTTCCCTTATTGGACATTTTATTTAGAATTTCTTGCCATTATTTTATATCTTTTTTTGAGTCTTAGTGTTGGAAAGTTATTCGGTAAAGATTATATATTATATTTCAGGTAGGTTTATGCCATGTTATTTTGTTAGCGTCCTAAATGAAAGGAATATGTAATTTATTTATTTATTTATTTATTTTGAAAAAAAGGAGATGTATTATGTTGGCTGAATTCATATTGGAGATACCACCACCATGACCATGGTGTTGGAGGTATACTTTAAAAAAAAAAGTAAGAACTTTTTGGAAATTTTCTTCTCTTTGCTGACAAACCAGTTGGAGCTTTGGATGTGCAGTCCTATTTGTGAATTCTACTATTGACTTGGTTATATTTAGCCATTCAAGGCTAAATTTTGCATTGTATTTCTTCAATTGATTCTCTTCCATTTGTTCTATGATTAAGTGTAAAGTTATTTTTATGAGGTGATTGCCATTTGTTGATGCATCAACATGCTTTTGAAGAACCCGAATGGCCCCTCTATATGGACCCTACTTTAATTGTGCTGCAATCCCTTTCTGGCAGTGTCGCCTTTCTCAAGGCTGCCAGTAGTGTTTGTTTGATGTGTTCTTGTTCGTTCCCTATTAGGAGCCCATGTCATCAAATTGTTATTTTATTGGGAGTCAGCTAGCTTTGCTTTTCCTGTCAGGAGTCACTAAATACTCCAATTGGAGTCCTTTTTTTATCAGTTAAATACAATGGCAGAAAGGTCTAATACTTGTACATCACACAACCAAAAATAATACAATTTCAGTTTCTTCTTGGAAAATCGGGGTTTCCCCTCTTATCCTTGGTGGTGTTGTGTAGCCATGGAGTGATTTTATGAGTATCATATAGCGGAAGAAGAAAGAGTGATTCAGAGCTGCATCTATCAGTTTTTGTATCATATTGGTAATTATCACTGAGCCAACTCATTTTTAATTCTAACTTGTGTGTTAGTTCTCGTTATCAGCATTTTCTCTCTTTTTTCTTCTATCCCCCTGGAAATATTTGCCTGAGCCTACCTCAACCTTCTATTCTTAACCTAAAGTCAGCCCAATCTGACCCATTTAGTTCATATTCTGAAACCAAAAATCACCCCTGTTGAGCAACCAACTGGATTAAGAACCCAACCAGCAAAATGAAGAACCTTATCCCAGCATTATCCGTGACCTCTGAAGACCAACTGAACTACCTTCAGATTCTTCCTTAGCACCAACTACAATACCCTATCCTGCACAGCCCTTATCCATCCACTATCACAATTTGAAACCTCCCTGAATAAACTTTAATCAGCCCAATTTGATTAATCCCATCTTCAGAAAACCCCTTTTTTGTGCCTAAACCCTGGACTGCAGACAGTAGACAATAAATCCCATAAAACCCATCTTGAACTTTATCTCAATTAAACCTTTCATCCAAATCCTTATTTCACCCACTGTGATTGAGACAAAATGCTCAATTAGGAGCCCCAGTGTACTCTTCTAATTTCTGTGCTATCCATAGCAGTAGACTATATCCCCATTCAAGTTCCCCCATTTTCCCTAATTTCAATCCCATTCAGAACCCCAATTAAAATTTTAAATCCCAAGCTTAATTTGACTAGTGCCCTTGCTTGAAACTTTACTCAATTGTTTTTTCCAAAAACATCACAAACCCCTAAATTCCATTTACATCTTCCTGAAACTCAACTCAATTTGATAGCTCAATCCTACCCCTAAACCCATCTCAATCACGTTTCAAAAATTACCTCTAATACGCTTCTTTTTTTCCCCATATCTGTGTTACTGATTGTTGACAGAGAGTTTTCTTATTAAAGAAAGGAAGATGTGAAAGAAGAGGTTGATGAAGACAAAGATCAAAATGTAAGTGATTACCAATCCAGTGGACTAGAGTCACAGGTAGTTAAGAGAGTGATTGACCATCTTTTGGATCAGATCTCGTAGGTGGTTCCTAAAGTGCAAAGAGAAGCTCAGACGACACATCTCCATTCCTGTTGAGCATTGAAGTTATCCAATGATTGAATTTCCTCACTTTGTTTTTGGAGATAGTAATGCAGTCCAAGTGCATCATGGATGTTAAAGTCTATAAAAGAAGGCCGAAGAATTGTCCCATTGTTGGCCAGCCCCTCAGGCCTAACCCATATTAGGCCAGGCCCTTGGGCCTAACCATAGTGGGCCAGCCCATAGATGACTGATCCATTGGGCTTAAACCATGGTCAATGAGGCCAATAGCCTATCTATTCCTACTTGACGTAAAGTTTCCTAGGTCTTGATAAGATATCTTAAATCTAAGAAGACAATATGTCATCAATGAAAGATAATTGATTGACATGCAATCAATGAAAAGTGGGTAAAAAGACCTTTCAGAAAAAAAAAAAAAGAAAGGAGGAGAATAAGCAAAAGATTGGCATGCAACCAATTTCATGGAAGGGAAGGGAAGGGAAATCTTATTTAGGTCCCTATTATGCACAATTGTCCTCCCCTCCTTCGTAATTACATTCTGATCTCTAACTTGTAATTCAATGAAAATTGTCTCTTACTCTCACTGTTCTGAATGAATCTTTTGAGTTGCCAATGGTGATGACTCCAAAGGTTGGGCATTCATGATGAATGTGTGAAGAACTGAAGATACCATCCATCATTGAGCCCCATCAGCTAGATAGTGGATATTAGCGGAAGACAAACTAATGGATCGATTGGAATTCTATATGTATGATCGAAATAGTTAGATGTTCCGACACTTGGATTGTCCTATCAAGTGAATCAAGATCATCAGAAGCAGTTGTGCCTCCGTTTTACTTCTAGATGGAAGAGTCGATAGCATGAGGTAACAAGCTAGTGTCTTTAGTAAATGGATATATCATATAATCAAAAGTTCGCACGGTGGGTCTTCGGTTTAGGTGGACCACAAGTAACACAGGGGGGAGTTCTATTAGATTGATTTGTCTTGTGTTTCGTAATAGCTTAAGCTTTTGGGATGTATTGGCTAGTCAAACTTGACATGATATCCGCCCGGGGGGGGGGGGGGGGGGGGGGTGTGTGGTTGGGTGGTGGGGAATTAGTGTGTCTTCCACTTCCTAGCGGCTTAAGCTTTTCAATGCTTGCGTACTTTGGAAGAGCCCAGGGGGACTACTATCAACATGGGCTGGACAACTCCTTTTTGGTGGGTTTTCCTTGCACAAGCCTACTAGCAATCATGTGTTTGCTAGTTTCTAGTTATTTTCCATGTTAGGAGTCCAAGCTAGCTAGTCAGTATTTTTATCAAGTCCCTTTGCTGCAATTATTTTTGAAGTCAGGAGTCGATAAAAAGAAAAAAAAAAATTAGTCCAATATGGCCCCTTAGCTGCTAAAAAGACAATGTAAGTGGATTTTTTTGAATCATTTTCATACAATAACAACTATGCGGTCTACATATGTACATTAGATGACCAACAATAAGACTGTTCAGTTTCTTTTTGGCAAATTAGGTTTTTCTCTCTTTTCATTGATGTTGGGGTAAAGTGGTGGCTGACCTCATGTTGTCAGAGGCGCAAAGAGTGATTCACAGCTCTCCTCTGGCATCATATTTAGAGTGGATCTCCTGCAGATACATTATTATTTTTATTTTTATTATTATTATTATTATTATTTAGTGTTAAGTATTAGTGGATTCACCTCAAAGCAAATGGACCGACATATAGAAAGGACCTTTTGATGTAGTCAGGTATAAATTGAATCGTTTGGGAATTGGGATAGCCATTGGATTTATCTGATCCAATTGAAACAACAGTAAATCCAAATGGGTACTTATGCATAAGGTCAATAAACTAATAAGACAACTGGACAATAGCTCATTCTAACTGCTACAACAATTTTAAAGGGAAAAATATATATAAATAAATATATATATAGAGAGAGAGAGGCCTTTCCCCTAAATGCAGTGCTATAAGGTTCGGCATATAGTCTGGTTTATCCCGTTCTTCTTTCCGAGTCTTCCATCTTTTTTTCCTCAATTGTTGCCGTGCTGCTTTAGCTTCTGGTGGTGCTGCTTTATAAGTTACCTCCTTGCTAGACTATTTGGTGGGTTGTGCAGTCCTTTTGGTTTGATACATTGCTAGGGTGAACTGCTTTCATCTTACTGCTGGATACTGAATCTATGGTGCTATGTCTTTGATCAATAATCTGAATACCAGATTCATATTAGACGTGTCAAACTGCTGTTATTGCTAATTAGTCCAGACACTTATTCTATTGAAAACCATTCCTATAACACTACCAGATTTGTAGCTTTGCAGGAATTGGTCTAATATTAGAATAGTTTCAACCTTCCCAATGAATATTAGTAGACTCAACCGGCTGTGTGAATGTTGGCAATCTCTAACATCGACAACCACATTTTTGCTGTCTATCAGTTTGACTGTTTTGTGATTATTTAACTAGTAAATTGTCTCCATAGTGTTTATGGAATCTTATTGCTTGAACATTTTTTGTGATACTATTTTGCTTTTTCTACTTCGGCTTGTTGTTTAACCATTGGGGTGACATCATCATCATCAAGGCATTGTCCCAACTATATTGGGGTTGGCTACATGAATTCTATTTCTCATTTCCCATCTATCCGGAGCCAAATCCTCGGATAGGTTGCACTTCTTAAGATCCATGTTCCTTTGGGGCTGTCACATTTTTTAAATTTCAATCATTGTTATATTGTGCAAAAACGAAGTGGATAGAATCCAAACTTTACTGAACATGTCAAAAGGTATCAAAGCAAGTTCTCTTCGTGGATTATTTGTGAGAGTTTGTAGTATTGCCTCCTAAACCTGCAACCTAGGAGGATGTCCGAGTCATCGAGAACACAGTTATTTGGGATGCACTTTAACATACAAGAACTGAGATTTTGTTCAAACCCTGTTTTAATGATAACTGACTCTACAATGTTTTAAAACTTGATGTGGACGTTCCAATTACTAAGATGTGACGAGTAAGCCTTATGAGCAGAACTTTTCTAGTTAACACATAATTACATAATATAAGTAGAAAGAAGGTCAGAGTTTGACCTTTTTCCCTTTTGATGAGTCAACTAGGATTGACTTTTGTGAACCCAAATATGATTTTGTTTGATCTTTGGCGAGCAGAAGCAATGCTGTGGAAGATCCATATGTTTCAGTCCCATTCTTTCAGCCTTCTATATACCTTCAACGCCACTTGATTTTCTTTCTCCAGAGCCTTTTCTTGTAGATTTGATGTAGGTCCATTCTGCGAGATCACATGTCCTCCAAGACAGGTCCTCTATCTTCTTATAGTGCCTCCTCTGCTGCTTGGGCTTCAGTGTCACATGTAGGAATTGGATCAAGGAATGTGTGGGATTGGCTAGATTCTCGGTTGGTGAATGGATCTCTGAAAGGATTCTTTGTGATTTCAAGGGATTTGCAGCAAGGCAATCCGTTATCTCCATTCATCTTCACAACTGCTGGCAAGGCCCCAAGTAGAATGATTGGGAATGCCAAGACTGTTTACTTGTTTCCGGGTTTCTGTTGTGGTAGATGCAGATCCCTGTCAACCACTGTTAGTTTGCAGATGATACTTCAGGGCTATTCAGTTGTTATTTCTGTCCAGGAAAATCACCTGAATCATGTGATGAAACAACAAATATTAGATTATTAGATCACACCTGAATGTTTTTTTTCGAATTCTATATTGAACTGTAGACTTCCTACTTTGAATCCTAGGATTTTAATAACAGTGTTAGCAAATATTAACCTGTTCTAAATCTTGGTTGGTAGATTTGGAAATGGGGGGAGTGGGTGGAAGAATACGGACAACTGGAACGACTAGATGGAGGAGTTGAATGCTGGAGCAGTGGAAAACCCATTGGTAATGGTTCTTAGAAATTTTATTTTTCTTATTTTAGTTTCTTGGAACCAGATGGAAAAAAAATCTTGGAAATAATTGATTTTGAACTGTATGGCTGGACAACCTTGCAAAAAACTTCACTTTGAACAATAGTCTACTCTAGTGAATATTTTTAGTCTAAAATAGTATGAATAAATAATATAATCAAAATGAGATGTATTGCTGTATTTGTAAAATTGAATTTGCATTAACAAGCAAGTAGAGTCTGATAGAATGTCATATTTGATTAATGGAGATCAGGCTCATCCAAGTACGAAGTAAGATTTGGTTTTTTATTTGAATGCAGAAAAATGAATAAGATCCCTGGTCCTAAAAGACCTCTGAATTCCTAGCTGAGATTAGAGAAAAGGTCCTGTCCCTGAATTTTGAATACCTTGTAGGTTTAACGGCTGCGGTGAAAATTGGAATCTGGAAGGAAAGGAGTTTGACAAACCATTGACCTCTAGATGCCAAAGTTATCTAAAAAATGACAAAAAGACTGTAATTAGGCCTTAAAGTTAAAGCTGATGATGTCATGATCAGCATTTGGTGGGTCCTACTGCTGATCTGTTGAGCACAGCAGATGATAGCCATTCATATCTGTCGGAGATTAGACCATTGCTTCTTTATTCTGAACCTAGCTCTTATACATGATAACTGGAAGATAGGAAGATGGGAGATTTGGATATAGATTTTGGAGATTTGATTAGTATACCATTTATCACTTTGATCAACACGTGATAGAAAAAAGCTCCCAATTGCTTATGTCTAGACTGTTGCTTGGGGTAGCTTCATGGGTTATTCTGTATAAAATCTTACCTACAAGATAAGCAACATATTTTACTAGATATCTACACTATCTGGTCGTGGTAATGGACTACAATGTCCGCTGCACCAATGGAAATGTTGTCTGCTAGAGAGTTAATGGTTCTTTCATGTTATTCTTCCACAGTACAAAGTCCTAGCTTTTGGGTTGTTGGGACTTAATATTTGGAAACACTGGATGCATGATGCATTGAATTTGTTTCTCCTGTGATTATAACCTTTCAGCGTTTATTGTTAGTTCAAATTTGTCTCAGGAACTTGGAACTTCATATTGGTGTTCATTTTTCTATAGATTAAGCCCTATTTTCATCTATAAAACTAAAGTTTATTATTTAGACCTTTGAAAATTGCAAAGATTGCTATTAAAACCATTTTTTTTATTGGTGCAGGAGAAAGCTATCTTTGGAGTTGGCAGAAGAATGAAAGGCTTCCTTTTGCCGCTAGAATGAGGGTGTGTTTAACATCGGGAAAGCCCTTGGACTGCATGTCTTTATACTTTTTCACAGCTACTTTTTTGTGTAATCAGTTTCTGAAATCCTGTAATACTACTATTGAATGGAAACATTTGAAAGCATACTCTCTCTATCTCTCTCAGTCTCCTCTTCCTGACCGCCCCTACTGCATTTTCTTGGTGCATGCATTTCTGGCCTGTTTATATAGAGCGGCAAAGTGAGATGTTAATGGTAAGTGAGAGATCTCCATTTTTTTTATGGGGTAGATGGTTTGTTTTCTGCAGAAAATAGATCTACACTCTCCCCAGATGAAAATGAAATTAATTCCATGTATATCTCCACCACCCTAGATCGATCACCAGTTACCCCCTTAATCGAAGTTTTCACTCCTCCCCTTTCTACAATCTACATAGGGAGCAACATGTGCGTTGGGTTATGTTTGTAGCGCGCTGGAATTCCTCAGCACTGTGGATTCCTTTTCCACGGTGCTCTAGAAAAGAGATTCATATCCCTTTCCTGTTGGGAGAATATCTCTGATACGCCACTTGTAGGGAAATCCAACCCCAACTACGGTGGACCCAAGACTCAAGACAACTCATTTGTATATAAATAGAAATTATACATGAGCACATGACAAACACGTTTACTTGTTACTTGTTCTTAATACAATTTATACAAATGAGTTGTCTTGATTCTTGGGACTACCATAGTTGGAGTCGGATTTTTCTACAAGTAGTATCAGACATATTCTTCCAACAATTGGTATCAAAGCTTGGTAGTCTGATGTCCTCAATGATTGTCATAGACGCTTGGTAATCCCATTCTTCTTCGCTCTTACTTTGGTGACTTGTTGTGGTCACACATTTCTTTCGCGGGTCTTCTTCGGTAGTATGCGGTCACGCGCAAAGTGACCCTTCTTGCCACAATTATAACACTAGAGGTTTCAGCGAGAACTTTTTGATCATCGATCACTATTAGTGTCTTGAGCTCCCCCTAGCTGGGAACTCTCCCTCCGTTGACTAGTTTCAACGGTCTCTTGCCTTCTTGGCTTCATCGCCGATTTTTCATTCCGAGTGAAAAGTGCTTGTTCCTCGTCTTTCATAATTAGTCTAACAATTTGTTTGGCCAAAGCTTCCTGATTTGCCAAAAGACTTTCTACATCTATAAGAGACGGTTGAGTTGGCCAACCCCTTGATGGCCGTTATGAACCCACTATATTCGGGCTTCAATCCCCGTGTATTTATCCGTCTCATCCTAGCTTTGGTGACCCGCGAGTCTGGGTTAAGCTGAAAGATCTCTTGACAAAGTGTCTTTACTTTCATAAAGTATTGACTAATAATCAATATACCTTGAGTGATAGATGCAAGTTCTTTCTCCAAAAACTAAAGGCGCGCATCATTTTTCTTGGAGAATAGTGTAGCCAGCGTATCCCATGCCTTTTTCGGAGCGTTAGCATCTTTTATATGCTCTAACAGCTTATGCATTGTGGTCCGTAAGACGAGCATAGCCTTTCACCTTTGATTCACCATTTGCGCAATGCCTCCACTTTGTCATTCGCCAGTGCTGTAGTGTTAGTGCCGCCAATAATCTCTAATAAGTCTCTTGGGTATAGCACCAGCGAATGTCAATGTGCAGGCATTGCACAAGTGGCGAATCAAAGCTGTGAAGATTATGTTCGTCTTAAGGACCACAATACAGAAAAAAGCTATTAGGAGACTCCAAAAAAGACATGAGATACGCTAGCTACACTATTCTCCAAGAAAAATAATTCGCGCCTATGCAACAGACCTTGTTTTCTAGACACACTCTACTAAATAGCCATGGCAAGTCGGTGGGGAGAGAGGCTTGTGGTTGTGGAATAGTCCGCGTGGCCTCACTACACCCATTCATCCAAGTTGGTTTCACGAGGCTTCTGGAAGTTGGAAGAGGAAAGTAGAGAAGGGTGAGAGAACCAAGAGACATCACGATGCTTCTAGAGAAAGCCAGGGTCAATGGAACCAAAAAGTAAGAGTGGGGCCCACTGTTGCTTATATTTCCCATGGAAAATGGTTCTTCGTAAAAGAAAAAACAAAAAAAAAAAAAGGCATTGCTTCAAAATGCGGAAAAATGACAAGCTCCAAAATCAGGTGGAGTGGACAGCCATTCGTTTGCAAGTATCGATCTCTTTGGTGTCTCTGTGAAATGAAATCAGACCTTTGTATGTTCGCCTCTCTGCCCCAGAGCTTTGTATTGGCTCTTTGCAGAAACCAGGTCGTAATATACATTATACACATCCATGCCCCCACGATTTTTATTTCTGTATGTTGGGCCTTTCTGACTATTCTGCTTGCCATCATCTGTGAAAAGACCTTTGAATACTGTTTTATTGGCAGAAAAGGGGTCACGTGAGAAGATAACAACATCCCATTGTCACCTTGTCTAATAGGGCACATTTGTTTACCTAAGAGTTTAATTCTTAGGAATTCACAGCAAAGTATATTCTAACAAAAAAATATTAAAGATGCGAGGGATGGACTATACAACGTGGAGATGTAGATGGCCTCTTGACTTTCGAAGAAGTTGATATAAGTGGAAGGGGGCGCCTTCCTTAATTGTGTCGTATTTGATTGTTAGAAATAAGGAACACACATGGCTTGCACCTTAGTTATAAATGATCTATGAATTTCATCTTAATACCAGGTGAGTGTATTGATTTCGGTTGTGGCCTCTTTTCACATTTGACAATGCTCTCGCTTGTATGCTCTTGTAACACTCAAAAGTTGTCTAAAGCTTGCCCAACATTACTAGAATAAGCAGAAAAAACCAAAATTTTCATAGAAACTTCAATTAAATTCAGATCACTAGTGAAACACATTGTTATCCTTGGGCCTTGTTTGTTTGCATGAGGAGATGAGTAAATGAAGGCAGCAAAAAAAGTGGATTATATGAGTGGCTTTCTTACTTCATGGTATTTGAATGTCAAAAGCAGAAGAGTAAAGCCGCAATTTGACTATCTTACCTTAGCCACATTTGGATGTTAAAAGGGAGGGTAAAACCGCCAATGTGGCACAAATGTTCCTTTTTAATCTACATTTACTTACTTCCTTTACTCCACTAGGCACTAAGAGTGATTACACCTATTATCACCTAGATTGACGGCTTATAGATTGGGATAAGA
This sequence comes from Persea americana, assembly GCA_029852735.1. NCBI lineage: Eukaryota > Viridiplantae > Streptophyta > Magnoliopsida > Laurales > Lauraceae > Persea > Persea americana. The sequence continues at coordinate 76,469,091 of CM056810.1, forward strand.
GTGATGCATGTTTGTGGTTGGCCATTAGTCTGTCTTGCCTTACGTGAACACTAAATGTCTCGTTTACCCAGAGAGAGAGGGGTGGGGGGGAGAGAGAGAGAAATCTGCACCTTTACTTTTATGTCTTTTGTTTGATTATGAGCAATCTGGACCTTTACTTATATGCCTTTTGTTTTGATTGTGTCTGCATTGGGTTAATTGTAGTTTGATGTTAGTAGATGAATGGTTGTGATTGATGTACAAATAGGGTTTTGCCTCTGATCTTTTATTCTTGGGGCTAATGGTATATTCTATTAAGAAGAGAGAACATACATGGGCTGAGCCCCAATAGGATGCTATACGGAAAGACAATTGGGCATGAGAACCAACAACAAACCAGAGTGGATTAAGTAGTAATGTCCATTAAACACAAAACGGAGTAAGAAAGAAACCTTCTTTGTAGTTGATGACAAGGTGGACAGCTATCAATGAACTTTTTTTCAGTAATATTATAATTTTCTAAAACATTATCAACACCAGCGTTTGTAGTCCAACGGTTAGGATAATTGCCTTCCAAGCAATAGATCCGGGTTCGACTCCCGGCAGACGCATATATTTTTTTCTTTGCCTTTTTTTCCCTTTTTTTCCATTTTTTTTTTTTTTTTTTTTAAAGGTAAAAAAAGCCTTCTAGTTTTTTCTAGAATAATGTTTAGCGCAAGCCTTTTATATTTGTTTACAATAACGTTCAGCAATCACCCAAAATGGCCACAATTCAATGTTGATGATGATAGTAGTTGATGGACCTGTCATGCAGTATATAATCTAGAATGGAATGCCATGTAATAATCTAGAATGATTCATAAATACACAAGCAAAGGTTTTAAGACCATGACCTACCTATCCAGTGTGAGTGTCTGCTCCAATACCAACAGTCAGAATCAAACTGGGAGATTCTTGCACATGGTGGCTCTGCTTAGAACTCAGGATCCCTGAAAAGGAAAAGGTGGTTTTATTTACCATTTCAGGATGGGCTTGGGTCAACATTTCCAGCCTGGTGAATAAATGGGTTGAGTTTAGGTTGAGCCCATTCTAAGGCAATGAAATTAAGGGTCATATTATTTGATTGAACTGCTGCGGCAATGAAATTCTGGCTGAGATTATAGTTGATTGGACTGCAATGTATCTGCCCATAATCCATGTTCGAGTCTTTCCAACACCATTCCCTTTGATTATCATTCATTCAGGTTGACATTTTCAACCAGGACAGGAAATGGATTGGGCTCAAGTTGAACCTTTTGAGACGATGAGATTAAGAACTAACGTTATTTGATAGGACTGCAACCCTCCATCAAAAATAAATACACCACCGTACCTAGAGTTTTGTTCGAGTGAGAACTGTCCACACGTTCTACCATGCAAACTTGCCCATTGGGCCACTTGAGGCCATGCCTATTATAGAAGAGGTTGGGGGTGGATAGTGCTCAATGAGATCCAGGGTGTTAAAATATCAAACCCATCCAAATTTCTTAAAGCTCTTTTGGGAGCAATGAGGTTTCCTGTAGGTTTTCAAATTCTTTAGTACACAGTAGCATTTAGAAAATGGAAATTTGAAAATATTAGAACTACAAAAGTTATATTTCAAAATGCCGAATTTTTGGAATTTTAGCAATCAAATAAGGAATTCTAAATGCTAAATGAATAATAACTACATTGATGTCAACAATTTTCAACGCATTTAATTCTTACCAAAATCCCTCTAAACAAGTTCCCTTCTTATCTATGGCATTCAAGTTATGATATTAAAAATCATTGCTTTTGAATTTCAAACCAGTAGTGAGTAATGATAGAAAGAGTACCAATTATGAGCATGTGAGGACCTCTTTTGGCATCATTCTTGTGCTAAGAATATTTCATTTCTGAGATTAGTTTGTGCTGAAAATGATTTATTCTGATATTAGACAGCCCTGAATTTGTTTAGCAATATACTGTTAGAATTGTTCTCAAGGAGCAAAATGCAGAAATATGCTTGCCAACGTTCTTGAATTTGAATAAATTATAAAATCTTTATACAACCATGTTGTATGCTAAAGAAAGAATCAAGAATCGGGAGTTGACACAAGTACATGTGGATGGGGATTATGGGTCTAAAGGTTTCATCGATTGTTAGGTTCCTAGATTCCTTCATCTATCCGGGCATGTAATAAAATGATTTTCCAGCACAAGGCCTTTTATAGTTTTTATAGTCTAATTTCAAAGATAAAAAAAGAACCATGAATAATTGAAGAAATGAGGAATACAATTGAGAGAAAAGGTGATGGTTTGAGTATGAACTTTTCTATCTTTGCTTAAGAGAATTAGACTTTAATAAGTTTCGTTTCCTTTTGTTTTTATCCTCGTATTTGATTTTTCCCTTAATAAATTTTGTTACCGGTTCAAAAATAAATAAACTTTCAATAAGTTTCATGTATGGAATAGATAATGCTACTGATGGACCCCCTTTAATATATGTTATCCTTCGTAGGATTTTGAAGAGTTGAAAAATTGAATGACCAGTGGAACAACTTCGTGTGCGGGTACAAGAAAGTGCAAGGAGAGAGACTAGAGGGAGAGATAAAGATATGACAGAGACAGAGAGGAGAATAATGGGAGAGAGAGAGAGAGAGAAGTTAAGGGGAGAGTAGAAAGAGAGGAGAAATGGGAGTTAAGGAAGAGTGGGCTTATTCCAAGGATAAAAACGATTTTTAATTGTTCTCAGATTATATTCTGAAAAAATATTCCATGCAAACAACAAATAAAGTGCAACAAAAAATATTGTCATGATTTTCATTCCATAGGAACGAAGAAATGTTTCACGTAATGATGCCAAAGAGGCCCTGACATTCTATGAGAGTGAGGAGACAACTTTGATGATAATAGGTGGCCTAACAGCCTAATTAAAAATAGAATGAATTACACCATAAAAATTGTATAAATAGTTATCATCTGAACACATGCTGGGTATGCTTAGTATTACAATAAAAATAATATTATTAATCTTATTAATAATAGAGGAGAAAAATCTCAAAAACACCAAAGTTTAGTCAACTCAGAAGAAAGGGTCCCATGTATTAGTTATTTCAAAAAAGTACTTTCCCTATTGGAGAACAAGCGGTTGCTTAGTCGGTTGCCAACCCCGCCTCTTATCCGAATGACTAGAGATTGACCATGGTCCTTAACTCTCGCATATGTGAGTTCTCATTCCCTTTGTGTGTGGGTTCTTTCTTCTTGCATATGCGAGTTTCACTCCTTGCTTACGCGAGTCTCTTAGGTCCAGCCACCTTAGTTAGTGAGTCCTTTTCTTCGTCCAATCCCCACCACTAGTGAATTTTTTCCAAGAAATTGCTATAAAAGAAAAAAAAAACATTCTTTTGAATATTAAAAAAAATTAGGCTTTTGGATTTTTTTTGAAACGTGTCTAAACCTAGGGCATGTACCAACAAAATCCATTTAAAATTGGAAATCACAGCCGAGGACTCTAGATTTTTATAATATCAGAAGTGGACCTCCCACCAAAATTTTATTTTTTTCTTCCATGTTTGTCCATCATTTGTTGATGTCAACAAAACTCATAATCTCCAAATCGATGGAAAAAAAATTGGAGAAGAAGAACAAGTTCGTGGAGATCGTCTCTATCCTCCCATCTAAATGAGATCTACGAGCTCTATCCCCTGTCATTCTTATCTCTGATTATCTCCATCCATCTATTTCATTCCATCGTTTCCCATCCTTTTCATGATCCACCTCGTTCATCATTATAGAGAATGATCTCATCTTCATCACATGGTAAATATTTACTCTTTGTTTTCACCATCTTCACCACTTGAACCATCTACGCGAGCTTAGCAAACCCATCAAATTTTTCTAGCCTCTGCAACTCACCTATTGCAAAAATGTTTTCACCATCTCTGTTGGTTCTCATTGCTCTTATAATTTTCATTTTCACAACCTATACACCTATTGCAACATGGAACTCATTAGAACAACCCTTTGTTTTCCATCTTTTTGAATGGATTCCATCTAGTAGTTTTTATATATATATATATATATATATGAATTTATCATCACTCGTTGCAACATTGATGTATGAGTCTCTCTCCCTTTGTTAGTCTTTTAACCTGAGTTTTATTTTTTAAAATAAGGAAAGGTGACAAGGGGATTGTTTGAGAAAGAAGAGGGATAAATGAGGTGATGTCTTTGAGATAATGGAAAGTGAAGGTGTTTTGCATTCCATGTGTTTGTTAGAATACCTAAGTGATATGTAGAGAATGTCCTTTTTTCATTGATGTTTAAAGTCTAAGTGTATTGTTGCCTTCCATGTATTTGTTATAATACTTAAGTAAACGTAGAGAGTGTCCTTTTTTTCATTGATGTCTAGAGTTAAAATGTGTTGCCTTTCATTTGCTTGTTGGAATGCCTAAGTGATATTTTCTTGAACCTTTTTTTATCGAGAGTGCCCTTTATGCATTCATGTTTGGCTGAAGTGGATGCAAAAACATCTTTTTGTAATGGAAGAGCCATAACCTTTGTAGAGGTGGAGCTAAATTCTTTTGTTACTCTTTTTTATAAATTCGGCGCATGTCTTTTTGTAATGGTGGAGCCACGTCTTTTTGTAAATAAGAAACCATGTGGTTTTGTTTTTTTTTTTTTTCTGTTTTGTAAAAGGTGAATTGTCACTAGTGGAACATATAATGTAATTTTGTAATAGTGGAGTAATGTCTCCTTTTAATAGTGGAACAATGTATCTTTCTGTATTGATGTGCATTAAACGTTGCAGCCATACTTTTTCTTGTTATGGTGGTTCATTTTTTGACTGATTTTTTAACTATATTCTTTTATGTAATGGTGATTGTAACTCTTTTTCGTAAAGTAACAAGTCTTTCTTGTAACGATAGAAAAGATAGTTTGCATCTTTTGGTTTATGATGTATTTATTGATCACAATTATTTTGTGATTTTGGAGACAGTTCTATTTTTAGTGGTGTTGATCATTGTCTTATTTAATGTTATATTTTCTTGGTTAATGACCGCAAGTTCTCTTGTAATCGTGGAATAATATTTCTTTGAGTTTGTTTGTGCCTAGGTCAATAGTGATTGCCAATCCAGTGATGTTGCCAATGTAACTCTCAAAAGTATATAATTTGAGAAGAAGGATTGCCAATATAACTGTAGAACATTAAAAAAAAAAGATATAAAATTCATTGACATCCACATAAACGTACCGAAAGGAGTTTACGATGCATTCTGTCAAACACAGAATTTGTTGACGACAAACAAAACATTCGTTGACATTGATAAAACATTCATTGACATCAACATAAATGTACTTAAACGAGTTTACAGTACAATTTTTTATAACAGAATTTTTGTTGTCGCCGATGAGAAATTTGTCGACGTCAACGTAAACGTATTGAAAGGAGTTTATAGTGCATTTTTTAAAATAGAGAATTTGTCATCGACGATGAAAAATTCGTTGACATCGACATAAATATGCATTTTCTTTCTTTAGGGGTTTATTGACATCAGCGAACTTAGGGGCATAATAGAAAATGAAAGTCGGATTTTGGGTGGAGGTCCTCCACCGATATTATAAAAAACTGGGTCCTCGTTGTGGTTGCCCTATTTGACCAAAAAAAAATAAAACACTAAAAAGAGTAAAAATGGCACCCCAAAGAAAATAAATATAAATATCAAACCCCGGGTGCTGTTCCCGCCTAAAGTAGGGTTCTATAAAGAAAGGGCACAAACGGTTATTACAGCAACGGCAGAATCAGCATTTGTGTGATTGTGCGGAAGCGATGGAACCCTCCAAATCCAAAGCCATAGTCGTCTCTACTTCTACTCCTTCTGAGTCTCTTCTTCCTCTTTCCCAACCTGATTCTCAGCTTTCACTCCTTCTTTACGGTATCTCTCTCTCTCTCTCTCTCTCTCTCTCTCCCCTCTTTATTAGATCTGTTATTCATATTGTCGATTTCATTGCGCTAGATTCAAATAGATCTGATGAGAAATATGATTGTAGCTGCATAGATTAGGGTTTTACTACTGAAGATTTGTAAAAGCTCGGCAAAACTACCCTAATACTTGAAGATCTGATGATTTTCTTTTTAGATAGTTTGAGTTTCAGCTGATTTGGGCGGCGTATTTCCATTGTAGTTTCGTTGTGTGTTAAGTGACAAGTTAATGACTGATTTACACTCTGAGAACTTGACTAAACCATTTTTTTAATGCTTGGATTTCTGATAAGATGATGAAAAAACACTCTGTTCATCAAACACATTGTTTTTAAGTGCTAACAATGATTAAAAAAAAAAAAAAATATTCTCCTTAGTTGGGATTTGATATGTGATGAATGTTACTTAGGACTGGATGGATGCTCTCATTGTAATAGATTTCCTTCTCATTTGGAAATGAGGTCTTGCTTGGCTGTCTCACATTATATACTTGTTGACCTTATCTTTCTATGATTCTTTTTGTTTTTTTTTTTGGAATACAGATGTCTCCCAGCAGGTGCAAGTGGCAATGGAGAACATGCTAAAGTTGATAGGGTGAGCTACTCTTCTGTCTTCAAATTGTAAGGCATAATTAATTATCTAAATTGTCTCTTAAATAGCTGAAGAGCAGTGGAATTATCATGAAAGCTATGATGCACGGATGCGGCATGGATACAGCAAGTACATGCCATAGACATGGCAGGGACACGGATTTTATACATAAAAAATGAAGTACCGGATACGAGATGATACATTGCCCATTTTGAAGTATCTGTGCATCATAGCGTGAAAGTTATTACAAAGTGAATAAGATTGCAATTATTTACACACAAAAATGGAATTATTTCAAAGAGAATTCCTGATTTATTTTCCAAATGTACTCTTCATGCACCTCTCTCTATATCACCCTTTGCTGAGTATTGGCTTTTTTGCTTCTGGTATGGTTGTTCTAGTGATTTAGTTTTTTATATTTCTTCCTTCCTCAATGAGCTCTCAAAATTTTCAAGAGTCAATTTACAGGGAAATTGATCAAAGCTCTGCTGGAATAATGGAAGATATAGAGAGGTGCAAGGATTCTTCTGTTGAGAGGAAGAAAATCCTAGAGGAAGAGAGAGAGCGTTTCCAGAAGGCTGCTTTCACTGTCCTGGAGATGCTTAACACTGGAGACAGCAATTAAAAGCTGTAAGCCTTCACTGCCTTTTGTTCTTCTTCTTTGCCCTTTTTAATCAGGGGCCCATCATGTTTTGTGGGGCCTACTCTTGATATGCTCACCAGTTTGATTGAAGTCTGAAGTCAGAAAGAAGAAGTGCACATTGACTGATATTCACAGTTAATATTGGAATGTTTTGGATTAATATGATAGTAAGATAATGTTTTATATAGACATAGATGAGAGCGGTCTGCATGGTTCTTATGTCCAATCCACCCTATTTTCGGGTCCATTTGGCCTGCGTATGATCAAGTTTACTGCCGTCACACACTCACATGCACTACCCAACACCCCCCTCCCATGTATTGCCGCTGGCCCAAATTTGACACTCGTTCAGCCATTACTCACCGTTGGATTTACATCCAAAGGAATGATGCCTCCTAAAGCCATAAACTTGGCGGCAATAGATCAAATGGTTGGGAAAATGTTTTTACGTACACATTTATAACACATCATGATTCCATGAAATTCTTTTAGACTTTAAGAAGTGTCATAGAAAAACAGTCTTGAAGCATGAGACACAGTGGATCCACTAAAACTTATTTTTCTACTAACTGCATTAGATAATATTTCTCATTGATACTATAAGGCTTCTGTATTACATAATTAGTTTAATGAAGATGCTTTGCTCATTATTTATCTTAAAGAGAAAAAACCTATGCAAGCTTTGGAATTATCGATGTTAGACAACGTAACTACATATGTCTAACATCGCTTACGTTTACCTCTCTCAACGAACACAGAGGACCACCACAATCAGATGACAGAGCATGAACCTCCCTTTTACATGTTCTCTTGTGGGGAATCAGGGATTTTTGAAGATCATCTCCTTTAGAAATTCCAATAAGTGGGCCCAAGAAGTACAAAATGTATTTCCAAAGGAAAGAGAAATCAAGGTCATTATTCTTAGAGATTCAGTACAAAGGTTCAAGATCCAGATTCCCCAGTAGATGTTCATACGACAGATGACACTGATCTTGACCTACCTATTGCTCTGCGTAAAAGATGCGATCTTGTGTTTAACATCATTCAATTCAGAACTTTATATTATGTCATCATCCATCGCCTAAATATCATGCATTTTTATCAAGATTGTTTGCCAAACATATGCCTTCACAAGTGGAACTGGGAAGAAGCACTAAAAAATTGAAAGTGAAGAGCAGTAACGTCAGAAGAAACACAAACCCTTGGAAAGAACAAGACTTTGTCGATGGTCTTGAAAGGAAGTGTACAGTGGGATGTAAGTATGTATATAAATCAAAATACAACCTAGATCTAGTGCTACAAGGGATTTAGTCATATGGTATGGTTTATTTTGAGACTTTTTCAGCTGTTGCAGATTTAAATTCTGCAAGGGTAATCCTTTTAATTCCTGCAAATCTTAATTGATGTTCATATCAGTTAGATGTTAAGAATCCTTCAATCTTCTGTCTTTCTTACTTTGTCTTCCAACTTCATGACTTCTTTTTTCTTTAATTCAATTTTCTTTTTAATCTTGCATTTACAACTCACAAAACATTGCCTTTAATAGGGGTGAGTTAAGTAAGGATCACAAAGGTGATCCCAAATGCATGTGATTGGCTTTGATGATAATGACTTAGAGCCTTAGTAGGCGCTGGCAATTTGCTTAAGGTTCTACTATCTTGTTGCAACTTTAAGAATGTTCTTTTCTTTTGTGCACACTTAAGGTTTATTTACACTTCCAGTGGAGTCTTACACAGATTATCCACACAAGTAAGCTGAGAATGCTCGAAGTTCATAGACACGCTTACTATGTGTTGTGTATAAAATTCAACAAAGAAACAAGTGATCATTCTCTCTCAAAACGCTCAAGTCTTCCACTTGTGAGCCATCAGCGATAAGAATTTTCCTAAACTTTTTCCCAAGCTTTTTCTCTGCATCCACAAAGTTCAATAGTATCAATGCATTTCATATAGATACTATTTCTCAATTAATTGGCTGTAGAATGGTTCATGTAAATAACATGTCAACATCAAGTATCACAAGTTTTGCAACTATCTAATATAGTTAAACAGAAAATACTTAGAAAATTAGATGTTTCTGCTTCTTAACTTGTTTTAAAATTTGTTTACTTTTTGGAAATTAAGGTTCTTAGACCATTTATAAAAATGTATATATATTTTGGAGTAGTGGAATACTACTGACAATCAAGATCAGTTATAAAAAAAAATTATTATCTCTTCCATGAAAAGTTCTCTTGAGGAGAGAACATATTTCCCAGTGGTTAATATAACACCTAGGTTGATTATTTATTTGGAAGAATGTTGCAGTATCAGGCTTGTCTTACCTGCTAATGCTAAAAGCTCTACTGTAGTTTCTGGCAGATGGATAAGTTTCCCCAACTTATTGCCTTCCATTTTATCTGTTTCTTCTGGATGATGCCCATGAATTACAACTCTCATGGGAAATTGGCTTGAACATGGACTAGAACCAGCTGGTGGCCCTGCACAGTGGTAGCATTGAAGTTATATGTTCTTTTACAGAAAACCTCAAATATTTATACGATATGTATGACTAATTTTAATTATTTATGCAGCTAAAAATCAAAATTCCTAATAAGTTAACAAACTTGATTTTCTTTTCAATCTTAGCTGCCTTTAGTATTGTTAATATTGTTACACCCACTTGTATCTTAAATGGGGCTTGGCCCAGCATATGTTAAAACCATGTGAGAGAATACTTAGTCAATAGGACAACTGTACATAGATTTTCTTTCCTCTTTTGTAAAGTTTGACAACTAAGATTGATTGTAATTAGAGCCTTGTCCAAGGCATCTAAACATTATAAATATAGAGGAGGATGGACTCATTCAGGGCATCCAATTATTCCACAATTTGTGTGTTATGTATATTGGGTACTGACCAACATGGTATCAGCGCTTGTGCATCATTGTCTTTTCATACTATAGTATCAGAAGCAGTGCTCCTGAGCTTGGCTTCAATAATAGATCATCATAGTATCATGGCGATCAACAACGTGGCCCACCTTTGATCATTCCAGCTTTCATCATAGGTTCCATCTTGGTCAACCGCTTATGCTAGGATTTCTGTAGATTTTCTCAGAGTTTTTTGGATATCAGAGGTAGGCCATTTACTGTGATTTGTGCTTTTTTAGAAATCTTCTGTAGTTTTCATCAGATCCATTCAAATCATTGGATTTTGGGGATTTTAGCATGAAATTTGGTTTGGTGATTTGGAATTAAGGGATCTATTTCAATAAAAGTTGCTAATTTGTGCAATTTTCTCTTTCCTACTCCTCGCTTTTTAGTCATTCTCCCAATGGATTGATGGCAAATAGTGGATTGGTTCATTGGAGCACCGATCGGTTAGCAAAATCTACTGTTTTCAACTTGTGGTCATTTAGATAGCTGTTTGATTTGTGATTTTGGGTTTGGACCAGTGAACGATCGGATTTGGCTTCCTTGACTGCATGACGGTTGATCGCGTCTTAATCCAAGATTGCCCTTGCTTCTTAGTTCTTTGGATTATGGAAATTAAATAGCTTCCTAGAGAAAGCTCATTGTGTTTGAAACTTTGAATCATTGTTCAAGTCTTCAAGATTCATTGGCTTGATATTACTTTTTCCCATCACTTAAGCCTGTAAGACCCAGACCAACATAAGGCTGGAAGTATTGACAAAACTGGGTACCCCATTGAAAATCTGCTGTTTTCCTTTTACCGGTATTTTTATTCAGTTAGTATACACATGTTTCTGACAATGCAATATTGACGTAGGATCTAATGTGGTGAGCTCCGTATCAAAGGGTTGTAGTAATATACTTATGACTGCACCAGATAAAGTACTCATTTTGAGTACAATACTGTGAGGATATACATATTATTTTCAAGAATCTGACAGTTTACCATCCTGTACTACTTCAGCGACTCAGCCTATCCCCTGGGATCTTTTAATTTTTTTTACGGAGTTGTGGAGATCGTGTTTAAGCTGCAGTACTGCTGTACTCCCATTATCTATTTAAAGCAAAAATAAATAAAAATGCTGAGAGTAATTACTGCGGAGGCGTCACTCATCATTGTCATCACCAAAGCCTTGTCCCATCAATCTGGTGATGGCTAATGTTCTACTTCTCATTCTTTAGCCATGAAGATCTAATTTTCTAGATTAGGGGCATCACCATGTGTTGTAGGAATGCGTCATGGTGAAAACCAATCAAATAGATTAGAAGAGGGCTTATGATGTCATCTTAACATAGCTGTGAGCCCAATTACTTTTTTTTTTTTTTTTTTAAATTCAATTTGTTAGGCCAAGGACGAGGATGCCCAATTGCTTCGGTTGCACAAGGATATGGGTGGGACAGTGCCTATGGCAGAGTGACTTAAAGTTAAGGGCATTCTCTTTGTTGACCTTACCAGGGGGGTGCACAATCAATTAAAAAATCTGTCAAGTCGTAATCGTGAATAGTATATGTCCAGAGATGTTTCAATTATTCACAAGAGCAAGGGATAAGTGCTTAGATTACCTGTTTAAACTTGTCACTTGAATGTTTCCAAAATGCCCTTTAAAGTGTTTTGGCCTTTGTTGGTTTTAACTACACCCTCTCTCATAAACATGTACCCATAAGAGTTCTTGATGGCAAATGTCCTGCTCTATACTTTCTCTACAGTTTTTCAGTTAAAGAATTTCTGTTCAAGCTATTTTGATTTCCCAGAAAGATGAGCATGGCAATCTTATGGCTGGATGTACCTGTGTTTTTTTTTTCCCTACTAAACATGATCAACAACTTCTGCCAAAGTTTCTTGCATATAATTCAAGTAGTAAACAAGCCTGGAATATACACACCTTCCATGTTGTCATCTCTGCAGCTTGATATTGATGTCTCACAGATTTGTTGGCCCTCACTTGATTCATCGTGCTGCTTAAATAAATCAGAATGACTGTTAGTGCAAGTAACTAGTTTATATTGACATAACAAAACCACAAAAAATAATTTCTTGAACCAAGTTTTTGTCATAGCAATTGTTAAAAATGTGATAAATTCATGAAATATTAACATAGAAGCTTTTCATTTAGCTTATCTGATGGTATCAGTCCCATCAAAAGTGATGGCCATGACAAATTAAAGGAGACTGGTTTGATTGGTTGGTTGAGATATATCTAAGGAAGCTAATGTTTGTAATTAAATGCAGAGATAAATGTGGGGCATGCTACCATGAGAGGCCACAAATATATAAATATGCACACGCGCAGCACGCGCGCACACACAACACACAACACGATTAAAACCTCCTCCACAAGGAAAGGAGAAAAAACCATTGGTATATAAGAGCTATACCAAACTGAAAGGCAAATTACATAATGAAAGCAACTAAATCAGAAGATCTATCAACCCTTTGTTTGCCAAAGCATCTGTGGAACTTTTAGCCAACTGCTGAACGTGCAGAAACTTAACCTGAAGTGACATCAACAAGGACTCGATTTCATTGGAATAAAATGAAACCTTCAACGGACATTGGCGCGAGAGAAGACCCAAGAGATAGCACTTGATGAATCACTTTCCAAAACAAAAAAAGCTTGATAGGAAGAAGAAGTAAAAATTTGGAGAGCTTCCAAGATAGCTAACACCTCCGCCTCATTAGACTTCATACACCCCGCATTCTTCGAGAAAATCACCAAAATGACAACTTAACTGTTACAAAGAACCCCACCAACTCCCACCAGCTCCGGCTTTCCCTTAGTGGCCCCTTCCACGTTAAACTTCAGCTCCCTCCCCATGATTGGACATGACCAAAAATTTACTTTGCTCTTCTTAAATATCCACCACGAAGAGAAGCCTCTCATTTGTGCAAAATGCTGTATGTTTTTTAAAGTGTCAAAGCCCTCCCTCTTTGAGACCCATTTGGCTATGCACACAAACACTAAGGACTTCACATCCTCCACAGTCTTCGAGTTACCCTAAAAAACCCTCACATTCCTGCCCTTCCAAATAGTCCATAATGTGGCAAAGGGGACAAGCTTCCAAAGAATCATACCTCTCCCCATGGAGAGGGGATAGCCTCCAGGCCTCAATCAATTAAGATCTTAGATTAAGGCAATTAGTAATTAGCAATAAGGTTATGAACTTATGATATAATTGGATGTAATTAGGGTTTTTACAGAGTCTATGTATTTACTTGTAGTGGACTGTGACATTCAGTGCACAGTCGACAATTTCTGGTTGTGAATGAAATCTATTTGATTCCCCTTTTCTCCATAGTTTGGTTCTCCCATTGCCTTTCCCTTCAATCTATGGTGTTCTGCGCTTATACTTGAGTTATGGTCTGTTAGAGTGACTCGATTAACCCGTTTCCTTGTTTGTTTTCAAGTCCAAGGACTGCAGTCACTGTATTCTGCTGGTACAGCAGTATTTTGACAGATTGAATACTGTCTTTGGGTTCTATTTGAATCCGTGACTCTTTCAGTTTTTCTTTTGTTTGTTGAGTTTGTAATCTTCAATCATTATTATCAAGCTTCTGTTATCAATAAAAAAAACCCTGCTTTTTTCTTTTACCTTATATCTCTTCTTATTCCTCGTCTCTATCTTTCCTTCTATGTTTTATTTGTTCTGCAATCTACATCTTTAGCACTTAAATAGTGAGGATATTTACCGGAAAAAAAGCAACAAAAAAAGAAGGCAAGGATATTTGTATCTTCTGGAGAAAGAAGTCGTGGAAATGTATTCTCGTGAAAAGTGTTGGAGAAATAAACTAGGATTTATTGTCTCTATGTTTTCACTTATGGTTGTTTTTGTAAGATACCAAGTAAGCATGTACCACCCCAAAAGCTTAAGCTGATAGGTGGAAGGCGCAAATAGGTATATGTAGCCTTATGAAACAAATGACTTAGGCAATGTGGGATGTAGGACTTCCAAATACTCCCCCTCACGTGCACGCCCAACAGATTTTATGGAGGGGCTTGCCACGTGGGCTACACAAAAATGACAGGATCGAAACCCGCTCTGATATGATGTAAGATACCATGTACTAACCCAAAAGCTTAAGCTAATAGGTGGAAGGCCCAAAGAAGGTATATGAAGCCCTATGAAACCAATGACTTAGGTGATGTCGGATGTGGGACTTCCGAACATTTTTTAGTGAATAGTAATGTGGGTGTTAGTGGATTGTAATATGTGGAGGTTAGTATTTGTATTAGTGGTTGTAGGTTACAACTTTCACTACTTAGAATAAGTTGTAATTCATGCCTACTTTAAGGGGCTGATATGGGTTGTGTGTAACTCATGTGGCTTTTCCACTTCTTTTGTTCTATTTATATGCAAGTCAATGAACATAATAGTATTATTCAGAGTATTATGATTTGTAGCAAAAAGATGGTGCATTTATTGTCTCCATAGCGATACGGTTAATGTTCACTTTAACAATAAGGTAATTGTTCAATTATTTGGCTTAGTGGAATCATTTTATCAGAATAAATAACATATCACAGTTGATTTTCCATTTTGTGATAGGCAAACTCATTTTGACAGACATACATAAACATCATGTTAGTTGCCAACATGTTTCTGTCAGCTATTGCTTGGTGTTAGATGAAATCTTACCTCCATTTGCATGTCGATAAGTAGTTCCGTACAAAATGGTATTTCCTCCAGAATTTCTTTCTTTAAGTCCTTCAAGTGCTGAGCATGAGTTAATTGTCAGTTCTAAAATGAAGATGGACTGCCATGGAATTATTTGATGAAGGCAAAAGACCAAAAAACCTTGGCTTCTGAAATTGACAATAGCCTAGTTCTTTTCCCTTTTCATTTGGTAGTAGTTTTGATTATGGGCCATTTATTCCGGCAGATGCATGGCACAAATACACATTTAAAAATTGAAAGACAGGGCTAATTTGCATCCTATGAAAAAATTTGCTACCTTGTGCAACAGTGCAAGTAAATTGGGTGGATCACTGGAAGTACATTGCAGACCATCCAAACAAGATTTGGATGTTTGAGCTATTTGTTCTATAGTAAAGTTTTCAGGATGTCCTTATTTTCGATGTTTTTATCATGGGTCATTTTGAAGTGAATTATTTTTTCATTTTATAAACTTATGTGCACTCTGTTGCTTTCCCTGTGACCTTTGGAGTTATTTTTTTTGTTTCAAACCTGAAGGAAATTGGTGATAATTATTTGTCCGTCTGAATCATGTGGCTGTATAATTTGCTTAAAATTCCAGTGACTTATCCGAATAACTTGACAAAGCTTCTTGCTCCGCACTGTAAAAGGCTGTGGGATATTGAAAAGGACCCCTATTTCTCCTGCCATGTCTGCTCGTCCCAATTTTGACAAAACCTGAAAATGCACATTAACTTAGTGAGGCTAAAATAGAATATTGTAATAACTTTGTAGTATGAATGCTTCAGTTAAAGTAAAATTGTTCCTGCACCATTCATGAATTGATTGTATTTTAAGCCACCTCCAAGACATCACTCAAGGCTTTAGGAAATTATTATATTTTAATCATGTATAACAAAATCATATCTACCGAAATTGAAATTATTCAAATTCCCAAGTTGTTTCTCCTTCACTCTTGGTTTTCCATGCCTACCAATTAGTAGGCTGGCTTTCCATTTCCATTCATATTGTTGGGGTTGAGCACTTTTCTCTTGTTTCTTTTTCTTTTTTTAATCTATACATGCATTGACTTTTCCTGTCATAATTTCTCTACTTTTAATTTACTATTTAAGAATCAGATGGTTATGAAATGATATTTTGGATTATTATGGTGAAAGCATTTTTTTTTTATAATATTGTTTTAATATTTCCAAAAGTCTTATTTTGTTAAGATTAAGTTTAATGTATTTCTTGCGCCCAGAAAGATCGTCATGTCATTTTACCAATGAAAAAACATTTCATTTCTTTATAAAAATCTCAAAAGTACCTGTTCTGTTCCATTCCTATACGTCAGCAAATCCTGCATATTTAGACATTGTCAGATAAGCTGCATAAAGCACTCATTGGAGGCATGTGTACAATGACAAGTTATGGGAAGGAAGGAGATATGTACCACTGCCCCAGACGCTATAATGTAGAAGTCTGTAGGAATCTCATTTTGTAGAACAATATCAACTTTAGGTGGAAAGTATTCTGCTTTCATCTCAGAAACCTGTTTTGTGAAGTAAATGTTACTAACAGAAATCAAAGTATACTTCTATAGAATGGTTTAGAAATTATTAACATGTTTATGCCATCCATCTGGCATTAGTTCAACCGTAGTTTTCAACCTGGTGGGTCTATCAGAACTTGGTGGGTTGGCTTGAAATGTTCACACATGGGTGAGTGGGTGAGGTTGAACTTGGGTTGGACCAGTTGGACCGAAACCTGGTTGACCTAACTAGTTGACTGGTGACTCGGCTTGACTTGTGCTGTTTTGACCGAGTGAACAGCTGATTTGGAGAAACAAACTCATATGAGCTACATCAATAGAATGATAGAAGTTAAAATATACTTCATCTTGAACCAGAACTGGGAACTACAATCCACAATCCACAATCCACAATCCACAATCCACGTGAAATTTATATGGATTTTTCTCAAGGATGATTTATAAAATTTTGTTCTTTTGCAGATTATTCTCTGTTTTAGTGATCAGGGATATATATTTATGGCAGATAAAATTAATTTACTGAGCCTGACTGGCCGACCCGGCTGCTTTCTAGGTCAAATTGACCTGGTAACTGGGCAATTTTTGTTGACCCCATAGGGTTGAAATACTATGAGTTCAGGTCCTCTATATCATGGAAGGTAGGATGTAATAATCTAGCCTCCATGGAGTGTAGTTGCAGACCACATAAATTGTATTTGCACTGTACTATACCTAGTATTGTGCTATATCCTTTTTTTTCCGTTGTCTCTTAGCTAATTTCCCTCATATATGTTGATCAGGAGACGGGTCATACTGAAATGGTAGCATAATGAAACTTTACATAAATCATGTGTTTGTCAAGAAATAAACTCATTTTTACTAAGTTCTTGAAGTCTTCTTCCTCTTTCTATTTCAACCCATCTCGTATCTCTTATAAATATAGGTTTACTCTTAAGATTTAGGCCTCCATTTGGATCCCTGCAACTCTGTTTACCCAGTAGTCTTGATTACCTGAAACTCAGTTTCTAGTAGCAAGTACTGGTAAATTCTGATTATTGTGAGAGTTCCAGACTTTTCCTCATTTAGTTCCTAAGCTTTGAGAGTGCATTCCAGTTACTACAACTGAGTTACTCTTAAGGTCGGTTTATGCCTAAGTTGGCATGTCCAAATTCCTCGAGTCTGGCTTATTGCTTAGGAGTTTTCACAGCTTCAAATGGGTCTCCAGCAAAATTGCAAGGATAAGTCCATTTGAAGTGTATTTATCTAGCTTAACAGACACTTCAGTTGGGAATTTTACTGATGTCAGATACTTCATTTGAAGTGTACATTTTGTAGAAGGGTGTTATAGATAGGGGCCAGAGTTTGTATTACCCATCATCGAATTTACATGTAGATTAATTTGTTGAGGCTAATATTACTATTGCGTTGTTATTCCTTTGTATTAGCATCATTGTTATTGCAGTAGGTGTCGTTATTATTATCATTATTATTTATTGATAATGCAAAGGCAAAGTCTGCTGCAATCCTTTTAAATTTTGTGGTATAAGAACCAATTGAACCAGACATTTTGACAAAATGAATGCATGTGATTATTTCTTTTATATTAATGCTGTTGTTGCGGCTAATATTACTACTATAGTCATTTTATTTTATTTTTTTGTAGCCCAGCTAAGGGGCTGGGACCTATGAAAGTACCCGCAGCCACATGGAGAGAGACTTGCACATGTGAGAAAAGAGAACCTGAACACATGGGTAGTGAGTACTTGCACATGCAAGAAGTGAGAACTCGCACATGAGAGAGAGAGAGAGAGAGAGAGAGAGAGAGAGACCCTGGTCATCCAGGTGAGAACCAAATGACTATTGCAATCCTTTGTAAAACTTGTGTTATAAGAACCAACTGAATCAGACGTTTTGACAAAATGAATGTATGTGATTATTTCTCTAAAATTATTACTATATAACTCTAATTTTATATTGCGGTGCTGTGTTTGTAACGTTACTATTTTAGTAAAGGGCCACCGATGAAAATGCTCCTACATAACACCTTTCTTCTGTGTACCATACTGTTTGCTACTCTCACAATGTAGTATAACAGAAGACATCTCTTCAGTAGTTGTAGATAAGGAGATGACTCTTAGATTTCTGTAGTTACCTTTGTATATTCAATTAAATTTATCTCCCTTCAATTAAGGGACTGTCATTGGTCGTCTTCTTTTCACCTTCTTTTCATTCTAAAAAGAGGGTTGCTCCAATGTAGTATAACAGAAGACATCTCTTCAGTAGTTGTAGATAAAGAGATGACTCTTAGATTTCTGTAGTTACCTTCGTATATTCAATTAGATTTATCTCCTTTCAATTAAGGGACTGTAATTGGTCTTCTTCTTTTCACCTTCTTTTCATTATAAAAAGAGGGTTGCTCCACACAAGTGGTATGCACATTTTCCACCTAATTTCTTCTCCACAGTTTATCATCTACCACCGATGACTTTGCCACAACCACTACTGTATATGCAGTTTAAACTTTAAACACTGTAATCTGAAGGGAAGATAAAGTACCATCTGGATTATCAAGTCTTGAGATACTCCTTTGAAAAGGTAAGCAGTTTCGACAGTTCTTTGAAAAAGATGTTGGGAAATGCTTGATCTTATTGCCTTGGGTAGGTCTGCAATAACTTCATCTTGTTGCAACTCCACCGTCTTAAACTTGAGTTGTAGGTGCGCCATAATCTGCTCCTTTAGGCTCTCTGGAAGTCGATTCTTGCTTGCATATCGTGAAACCTCATTGATGGTATCCCTCTGTAAGTAGCAACACAAATTATTAAGACTTTAAAATAGTATGAAGTTCATGTTGATAAAGAAAGTGAATTCTACTGTTGTTTTGGTTTTATACCCAAATAAGGACATGTAGGTCACTTTAATGGAAGGTATTCTTTGGTCCTTTTAAACAGTGAACATCACCGTTACTTTAATTGAATTAAATTTTAATGAGTACTAGAAAGAACTAGAATTGAAGAGTCACAATGTAGAATGGGGGCTTTTCTTGGAACTTGCACCTCCAATGCTCTACCTTCAAAAATTTTGTTGATCACTATCAATCCTTTCTTAGTTATATCTATAGGTGAATTCCAAAGATATGATCTAAGGAAAAGGAATTCATAATAGATCTTCAATAATTGATACATGGGACTCCTGTTTTCTGATTAATTTTTCTTCCTCTACTTGCTGAACTAACAGATTTCTGAACCATTACCCATTTCAATTCACTTCAAATTCCCTGAGAACTTGTGCAAGATTTTTGGCTGAATTTTTTTTTCTAGATCCATATTTATGACGTGAGTTTTCTTGCTTTTGAAGGGGAGACCTCAGTGGAATTGTTATACTGAACTGGAGAACTCTAGATCCTTTTTTTATTATTTTTTGATAGGCAACCTAAGCTAGATCCTGTGCAAATCACCTTCTCAACAAATCCTTTTTAGCAATGTCAGAGTGGGAGAATGTGGCAGTTGCTCATTTTACTTTATTTATAATTTTTTGGTGACTATTATGCTTGAGAAATTTCTATATTTAGGTGTCCTTGTCTTATTTGCTCTCAGTATGTCTTACATTGGATAATGTTACCAAAGATTTTTTTCATGTTGGTGGGTCTTTAGTTTTTCGCTTCTCCATACCTGGAAAATAATGGAAGTAGTTGAGATTGATGCGAATAAAAGAAAGTCAGATCCATCCATGTCCCACATTTTACATGAGTGAAAAGAATAGGGAGGACTGAGGAGTCCTTACCATGGCAAAGGTTCGAGTAGCACTGTGAACAACGAGATTTGTCATGTTCCCAATGAGGTAAGCAGTGAGACCAATGTTGAAGAGCATGAAGAACATGTTGAACAACTTCTCCCCTGTATTCTCTGCATGCAAGTCCCCATAACCGACTGTAGTGAGTGTGGTGATGGACCAATACATAGCATAAGTATAGCCTAGCCAGATGCTTCTGCTTTCAAAGTTATCTATCTGTGACCCTATCCATGTATTCTTTTTAATCCTATAATTTGTTGCCATCCAGAAGTAGAAGCAACCTGCTGAGTGCACTGCAAATAGAGTCACCTGAAGAAAAAAAAGGATTAATGAAAAAGAGTTTTGTTCCAAGTAATTTTTAGCTAAATGTATGGCTTTCAGTTTCTATATTGATCTTTGAAGTTTGCCCTTTCCTTTTCTGTAGGCAATTGAAGAGTAGCGGTGCATGTGAGGACTACTTATATTCAAAGTTGGGAACACCAAATGTAGAAGAAGCGATCTCTCCTACATCTACATGAGTTGTAATCTAGTAGATAAACATTACAATAGAAATGGAATCCTGTGAAATCCCCTACATCTACAGGTAACTACGATTTGTTCAATGTAAAAAGATCTCTCCTATTGTCATTTCATTCAACTCAATCATCTCAGTGTTTTCAAATAGAAGTCCTATAGGACTGATTATAGTAATTGGATGAATGAGATTAGAGGAGGGATAGATCAGAAAGATTAAAAAAGGAGAAGATATGTATGTTTCTATTATGTTGGTTGAGCAAGATAAATATGGCAAGAGCAATTTCCCTCAGTAATCAGTAGTGAGTTGTAAGAATGAGAAGATTTAAAAGCATAATAGAATTCACCTATGTTCTTCAATGGGTTCTACTATAGTTGAATTTCATTTGGATGCAAAGGTGATTGGATGATTTCTAGCAAGGAACATATACTAGTTAATTTATTTTTTCTCCAGATAGTTTTCTTGGGATATTCAATTTGATTGTCGAGTCAGCTATTTTCATCATGGAAGGAAACTCATCTTCTAATTGAAAAACTTGTGCATAATAGCCATGGAAACATGTCAGTGTTCTCATGTTCTTTTCTTACAAGAAAGTTGATGGAAGAAATTATTTGTTGTGGGCTAGACACATTAAAAGTGTTTGTTGGGAGTTCACCTTGCTGGTGTCCTCTACATTTAGATCTAGAAGATCCATTATTTGCAGATCAGAAGACGTCTAATGTTACTGTTTGTTGGATGGCTCCTTAATTCTGCTGAGTCATTTCTGCCCTGACTCTTTCTTCACAAAAACATCCTAGGAAATTCGAAGGACATGTTTGGAACAAGTCCAAAATCGACAAGCATATTCCCTTCCCATATGACTAAATTAGATATTTCAACAGTAAATCATTATATTTACTAATGGGATGATGGGATGGGATGGATGGCTTGTCGGGTGTGTTGGAGAATTCATGACATGATGGGATGGCTTGTCACTAAATTTCCAAAATTCTAGTCACCTAAAAGATCTCAAATGACCTTAGGAGTTTCTAAAATTCTAGCTCATTTGCTTTTTGGTTGAATTTATGAATACTCAAGTACAAAGATGCATCCAAGAATTCCACTATCCAAGAATTCTCTGAATTCTTGCCCTGAGAATTCATAGTAGAATTCTTAAATCCTCCTTTGTACTTAAGCATCCAATAATTCCACCAAAGAGCAAAGAGGTTGGGATTATGAAATTCTACTAGGCATATGAGACCTTTCATGTGGCTGAGATTTCGAGATTCTTGTAAAGATTTTGACATTTGTAAATGGCAAGGGAGAAGTCATCACATCATGTTCAAAAAACCCTTACACCTCAAATTCTTATACAAATTCTAGCAAAGAAACAAGCCCCTTTTTAGGTTGGTAGAATATCAAAATGAAGATTAATTTCAAGGTCTAAAGATACGTACACAGATAAGCTTACAGTATCTTGTCCAAAAGTAGCTGAATCGAGTGTCTTTCTCTAGTCTGCCATGGAAGTACAAATTTAAATATTAAATTTCATTACTTACACAAAAGACTAAACATATTTATACTCTATTTGCTTGTAGAATTGTATTTTCATTGTTTTATGTACCTTGGAATATATTTATCTTTCTATTGTGCTGTGTGTATGTATAACGTGTGTTTGAGCATGTCCCTATTTTTACAAGCGGGATGCACCAACATCCAATTGAATTTATGCAAAATGTCATAGTTATCAATTGTTGATGAGGTTTTGACCTAATAGCATACATCCTCAATAAGGTGGATTTGTCTGTAATCTGTTTTTGGAGAGGCAAATTCTTAAAAATGCGCATTTACTTTTATACCCCCTCTTGTTTTCATAGGTGCCTATGGTCATAGTTCAAAATATCGGGGCCGATGAAAATCATATCAATTGACAAATTTTTGGTTATTGATCCACCATGACAAGATAATTAATTAGGGTCTATACGTCCATTTCGAAAAAAAAGGAACTGTCAATGCAACTGAGGATTTGTAAGTGGGGGTACAAGAGAAGTCTTATTTCACTAAAGGGTGTGTTTGTGTGATAAGAGGAATTTGTGGTAAAGAGGAAAATTGTTCTAATTTTTCATGCAGCTTCTTTTTTGAGTGTTTGATGCATCATATATTCCTTATAGAAAGGGGGCAAAAATATATTGATTTTCTTCCATAGAGATGATTTTTATTTCCAATGTAAGTGGTAGGAATGCATGATCTCTCTATTAAAGAAATGGAAACCCACCGAAAGAGAAATCCTCTTATTGCACAAAAGCATCCTTAGGCTTGGGTGGCTATAACTAGGTGAAGAATATGAAATATGAAATGGATTTAGGCTGAAAGTTTGCATAAGCTGCTAGAATATATGGTGGCTGATGATTTAATGAGTTTATGAGTCAATCATTTAAAATTAAAAGTGAGAACAAAGAGGATTGGTAGTAACCCATTGTTGGATCTCATCTCATTATATCTGTGTCATGTGTGCCATTTTGGCCGATCGTTTTCCTTTTTGTATGGTCTCGAGCAAGATGGAACATAAAGTTGTCATCTATCATATCATATTCATTCTCACATTGTAATGTGTGAATAAAAAATTTAGGCTGATGAAAGATCCTTGAAAAAAACCACAAAATGTTGAATTTTGAAATATGTATTTATGCCTACTTCTAAAAGTATTAATTGCCTAAAATAAGAAAGATACGATATATATATAAACATACAAGTGGCGCATGCTTAAAATCTAAACTACTAAAATAAATTATACTTGTATTTTACTTCATGTTGAGTTTAACTCTAACCCACTTACTTCCTCTGATCACATGTAAAACACATGAAAAAAATACATAAAACAACGAAAGTTAAATGACAAATATTATATTATCATTTTGAAGGTAGGCCCAACTTTTTAGAAATAAAATTCTCCCCAAACCCAATACATATTGGGGGAGAATTATTTTGAGTGTTGATGGATTTTAGTGGTTATAAACAAATAGAAAGAAAGCGCGGATTTTAGTGGTTATAAACAAATAGAAAGAAAGCGCGCTGATATATAACATACATACCTAGCAAAAAGATTGCTCACACGCCTTAGTCGCCACAGCCGGAGAAAATTGAGGAAGCCAAAAACATCACCTCCATGCTTTTTTCCGGTGAATATTCGGTAAATGGACTGAAAAGGAACAGTTGAAGCTACATCCATTGTAAACCATATCCTTGACACATACCTGAAAAGAGAGTGTAGCTTTTTACATGAATAACATACTTGCTAATGCAGCTTTGTTTCAGTAGCTCACAAACTATATTTGGAGAGTTTTCATGGTCAAGCTATTTTCTAGAGCCTGTTAGTATTTTTAAGTGCTGCCTTTTTTTGCTTTTTTTTTTTTTTACCCTAGGCAAGGGGGCTAGGACTCAAGAGAGAGCCCGCATACAGGAAAGGTAGCCCACTCAAGCCTGTACAAGTGGAAAGGTAGCCCACGGAAGTGGGGAAAGAGCCTGTACAAATGGGTTGAGATGACATACCCGGGGTTCGAACCCCAGGCTAAGTGCTGCCTTTTAGAAGTTCCAGATGACATCTATGCTAGAAATAAGCATGAAAAAAAACAAAAGAAGAATGACCTCATTGAATTACAGATGGTGGAATAGGTTACGTTAGCTCATGTGGATATCATGGAACCCACATATTGGGAGCTGCCCTGTTCCATCGTCCAGGCTTGTTTAGAAATAGGGCAGGGTTTGGATTTTGATAGGCATCAACTTATTTGAATTTCTCCTGCTTGTTGGACTGTGGGTGCCTGATGGGCCCCCACATATTTTGCCCACAGAGCCAGCCTCAACTGCTGTTTGGTGAGAAGCACGTAATTAGTGATCTGAATTATGCATTCATATTTCCTCATAATGCGGAGCAGTTTCTCTAGCGTTAATTGTGAAATCCGACCTTCCTTGGAATGCTATTTATATGGCATCAACATCTGTGTGATATATAGAGAAAATCCACAGTTATGGGGTTGTGTATGAAACCATCTCACCGCGATCACCAGCCTCATGTCAGCTCTTCAAATCATGCACTCACCTAGCTTTTCATTGCTAAAGAAAAGAAAAGAAAAGAAAAAAAAAAAGAAGATCCAACAAAGACAGATCCCAGATCTCAGAACTTAAGTTTTGGCAAAAAATTAGTTTTAGTGCATATAAACACTTTCCTTGGAACTTGGTGCGTGCTGGTTAGTTTTGGGTTGCAAATGAGTATCTAATTATCAAGCCTCGGGTTCTGATTAAGTGGTTATGGAATCTATTTTAGGATCATGTAGAGCTCTATATCTGAATGTGGATCCATGAATGCATATGGGATTCAGAATATTTAAATCCACAACAGGATTCATGTATGTTACAACCCGAGATTTAGGACAATTACATTCATATTTTAAAAATATATAGATTTTAAGGGCCTATATAGCTTGAGTTATATTTAGTTTTAGTTATATATCATTTAATAGCCCCACTTGTATAGTTAAAAATTATTTTAAAACTCCTTCATGTGGAAAAAAAAAAATAGCAGCACAATCGAAACTCTTGCGGGTGGGAGGGACTTCTTTTTTTTTTCTTTTCGGTTATGATGGGTTACTTGTCCTGGAGTGATACTTTAACTTGAGAACCTATGAATTGAACCCTGTATATGTGTGTAAAGTGAAGGTGCTTACACCATTCAACCCTAAGTGTGTTATACAATAATCAAAGCTAGGCGGAGAGTACCTTATAGCTATCTTCTTATGCTCGTCGACTAAAAGGTATGTTGATTTATCCAAATAGGCCACGAAGAAAGTCATCACAATATCAACGGCGAAGATGGCATCGACAATCGAATCAATCACCAAGAGTGATCCTGATGCTACATTTTTGAAAGCTAGCTCGAATGGTGAAGCCCAAGCAGAGTAGATGACTAGGATGACCAGAAAAAGTTGCCACCACCTACATAATAAAATCATAAACATGTACACTGATCAGCAAATGAATGAACTTATAGGTCTGCTTATGAATGGGCCAGCATAGGCCCAATTGAGACCTACCCACATTGGGCTGGATATTGGGTTATGCTTTTGAGCACGTGGCCCGAATTCGGGCCGCTTTTCTTGCCCAATAATTAGATGGGATGGGTCTGGGACATTTTACACTTAAAGGCTCAGCCGCACAATGCATTTCAGCTCAGAGTGGTAAATGCATTTTTTCATATGGGTTGGGTCGTGGGCTTGTTTCCTGGTCCGTGGGCTAGATCTTAGGACGACATTCAAGCCGATAATTAAATGGGCCAGGCTTTGCCGACCTTTGGTCCATCCTAACCTGACAAATGAACACCCTTCAAGCCCGACCCACAACCATCTGACCGTTATTTGGTACTTCAAATTTGTTTCCAGGTTGGATGCATGTTATTGGGCTCACAGTCCACGCTATCCGACCCGTCAGCTCAAACTCATTGGATTCTCCTTTAATACAGATACAGGGTCTTGACTCTTGATGAACCCTTTATTCTGGTTGACATTTCTAGCCTGATTAACAAGATTCAGGTTCAATTGGGTTTATACTTGTTACCCTTAGATGGTCAACTCAAGCTACTAGGTCAGAAGAGTGTTTGATTTCCGCCGTAACATGCTTTCGTTCATTTGTAGGATAGAGTAAAATGAAATGAAATAGTGTCAAATCAAGAAAAAAAAAATAGCGAATGCAGTCGTTTGTAAAAGGAAAACGTTTTAAGTCCTTGCCCAAACCGACCATTGACCACTAAGGAAGATTTTTTTTTGCCTTCTAATGTGGCTGGTCATGAGCCTAGCATTTAGCCCTTGGCTGTATCTATGGCCAATATTATGCCCTGTGACAGAGAGTATAAGGCTTGCAGACTTTTTAGCTGGCCGCAGTCCAAGTGGTCCAAATTTCACCATCTCTCACCTTCTCATGACCCTAGATTTCTTCATATTTGACAAACTCATCTTTTGTTATTGTCAAAGTAGGCCGCAGTCCTACTTTGAGTCACAATGCCCTAAGAGGTCTAGACGTCTGGTCCCACATTGGATGATCTACTCCCTCTTTTCCCCTATATTCATTAATTAAATGGTCTACACATGTGGTATGACCAGTCTGTCCATTCAATAATGTGAGTGAAGATTGACTTTAACTATAGCAGTCAGGCCATGTGGTTTGGGTTGAAAAACAAAACTTTGCCCAAGCATCTTCTTGTAAGATGGCGTGAAGCTTTAACTTCTTATACTAAAATACAGCACCAGGGAAAAAATGGTTTCTTCTAATCTTTGCTTTACAGATTCAATAATAGGTTAATTTTATCTTAAATGGTAAGCTCATGCGTGAGCATTTTGCTTGTCCATTGTTTAGATTTCCATTTCAAGTGACCTTGGTGCAAAATGGATTGTGATTCAGGGACTTCTTTTTTTTTTTTTTTTACAACAGAGAGTGTTTCAGCTATTTCGGCTGGACTAATTCTTATGAGCTTAGGGGGAGCTCGGTAAAATCCCTTGTGGCCCCAGTGTATTAACACAGTTTCAAACCGTTAACATCGGGAAGCAATTTAGGGACTTAGATTAGGGCTTAGGGACTTAGATTAGGGCACAAATCTATAGCTAGTTTTCTGTAGAAAAAGTGAGGAGTGTAGAAATGGTCATTTTTTGTGCTACCTTAAAAATCATGTTTGGTGCGGCCGCTTTTCCTCACTAAAAAGTACAAAAACTGACAAAATTTTCTATCATACCTTAGAAAATAAATTTCTCTAGGGTGCCAATTTTTTTTCCTACAGAACCGATTTTTCCAGAAAATGTAAACAAACATGCCTAGTTTGTGGCAATGTTCGAGGGTGGCTTGGGGAGTCCTATGTAGGTGGACATGGTTTGATGAAGCTGCGAACCCCCATCAACTACAGTTTTGGAATCCATGCAGTCCCTTCACCCCTAGTTGACTGTATCGAGCTACTAGGTGGCCAAGATGTAGGTGGATGAGGCCTTAGGTTGCCGAGCCATGGGTCCATAGGCCTGGTTGGAGACGAATGCCTCTTTATGAGCTTCCTCCAGGATAACTCCTGAG
This sequence comes from Persea americana, assembly GCA_029852735.1. NCBI lineage: Eukaryota > Viridiplantae > Streptophyta > Magnoliopsida > Laurales > Lauraceae > Persea > Persea americana. The sequence continues at coordinate 76,496,795 of CM056810.1, forward strand.
TGGCCTCCGGGATAACTCTTTATGTCCGAAGGATTTTATGCACAGGGCGGAACTGGCACAAGCTGTACTTTGATAATGTAATTAATGCATAGTATTAATAATGTATAAGATTGTGCTAGTCACGCTATCAATCGTATATTCAACTTTAAGGTAGGGCCCGATCATATCAAAGTAAAATTTGAGAATATGCGATTGAGGGGATGAGATTCAATTTTAACGATTTGGGTTTTCGCCATGGTAAGTTCCACACATCCCACTCAAAAGAAATATATAGAAGACCACTCGAGCGATCCACACTCCCTACTTATTATTCTAGCGTGTACTTGTGATTTTTTAAAGCTTGTAAATGAAGGGTTGAAGGTCCTCGATTGTAGCTCAGCTGGTCATCTTTGGGTGCACGAGTTTGAGTCTACTACAAAAACAAGAAAAAACAAAGACAAGATAGAGGTTCAAGAGCCGAACTTAATTTTAACTCAGTTCTTTGTGCTTTACCAAAAAAAAAACTCTGGGATGTGCTTGTGTGCCCAGGGATATGTGTTTGAGAGAGAGAGAGAGAGCGAGAGAGAGAGAGAGAGAGAGAGAGAGAGAACCTGTAACGACGATCATATGGTGCAATTATATATTTGTGGAGTTTGGGGTAGACTTCATCAACACTTGTTCCAAATGCCGGCAGAAGGCTGCTGGAAACCGAAGCCAAGTTCCTGATTTCACCACTTGAGGCTCTTCTGGCCAATAATGGCGTTGGGGATTTGCCCAATGGCAAGGCCATTTGGAACAGGAAGAGGACCTGACTGTGTTCGAGTTACATCCAAATGCTTTGATATATCAATGCGTGAATGGTTGAATGAATGACTTCAGATAGAGGATGTGCTAGAGAGGTCATAGAGTATTTGTTTATATCATCTTCAATACAATGCCATGAAAATCATATTATAATGAAGAGTGATTACAATATGAGTCTCTCTTCATTTCCTCGGTTCATGCATGGACTAATCGGTGAATGATGTGAATTGAGGTATTAGTCGGAGTCCAGATCCCTGTTTCTACAAAACAGTCGGCAAATTTTGATGCAAATAAATAGTATCTCCCTATTTCAACGAACGATGGGATCCTGACTCAAAAGGTTGACTTCTATGTTGAAGTCATTGTTTGCTCAGCGCACGCATCCGACACTATATAGGCTAGGATATTTTTAGGAATATTCTTTTTAGTGTGATTATGTATTTTATTTAGCAGGTTTGCTTTATGGTTTTTTTTATTTATATTGGTGAATGAAATTGTGGATCTAGGATTTTCATTTGGATGGTGCGGGCAATGGTCAATTTAAGAAGTTAAATAATAAGATAGAATCTTTTAAGGCATTATTTAAGAAATTCCTCGAATCATAACAGCTAGATCCGCCCCTAGGTGAATGTAACTGAGTCAGTAGAATGCAATAAATTGAGTTTTACATTATGTTCTCAATTTCTCTCTCCCTACTCCCTTAACACTCTAAACATCTAGGGTAGTGCATCCACAGTATCCGTTGTATGATTGATGGCCCACCTCCAACTTTTGCCAAGGATAATGTTGGCCTCATTGTAGATTGGAGGGAATTACTTCTCTGCCTTTGTTTTGAAGTCTTGAGAACAGTAGGGGAGCCTTCTTTTTTTTTTTTTCTATAATCCAAGTAGGACCAATGTAGGATTGATCACATGTCAATCAGTCAATCAGCCAATCAGCTATTGATCAATGAAAGTCCGATTAGTTATATGTGACCATTTGATGGGATGACACAATGCTCCCATTAGCATTTAGGGCCTACTTCTTTATTAGAATTCATGACAAAAATTTGCTATATTGTGGTTTTTTTAGATATGATGTGACATCTTGTTCTTTGCCATTTGAAATGCCATATTTCTTTCACTGGAATTCCAAATTTCAGGCACCTAAAAGGTCTCAAATGACCGTTTGGAATTTCTAGATTTCCACTCTCAATGCATTTTATTCGAATTTCAAATGCTCCAACAATAGGAGGGATTTGTAATCCCAACTAAGGAGACAACTTTTGGAGAATCTGAGATTTCCCTAAACATAAATTCATGGAATTCTGCTAAAGAAACAGGCCCTTAAATTCTTTTGACTCTTACAAAAAAAAAAACCAAAAGTCTTTTGGTAAGTCATGAAAAAGATAAGTCCAAAGGCAGTAAATGGTAGGATAATACAAAATTACGAGTTTGGATCTTTAGATTGTCTCACCCACACTTCTTGTGAGAGGTGCAAAACTTCGCAATGTGGCACAGCTATTAATATCTAAATTGCTTAAAATAAAGTTCATGTCCTTAAGTGGAAAATTTTCAAATTTACTTCAATAAGAGTTGATCCCACCATAGGGTTATTGTTTTAGTGCAATGGTAAAAATCTCGGTTGCCATATGTGACAACGCATGTTTGAGACTTGTGAGTAGTGCACTTTGTGCAAAATTGCTAAATGTTAGGTCTGTCTCCATTCTAAACACTCATAGGACCGTCCTTTGGCGGGACCGCATTGGGTGATGACCTTTAGGAGTAGTCCCACCATAAGATTAACAATATGTGATTGGGTGATGACCTTTAGGAGTCAAATGCTTAATCTTACAGTGGAACCAACTTTAATTTATATAAAATTTAAAGCTGAACTAATGATGGGAAGGACCTTCATCTTTAGCCATTAATTTGGATTTCCAAAAGGTGAGGGTTATGGCAAAGTTTCACACCCCCAGTTTTGGTGTGAGTGAAACTGGCTGGATAAGCAGTTCCTACTATCATAAGTCCTTTTGCTGCTCTTCAGCCTTGCTTCTTTAATCTTAGCCCCTTCTTTAATTACTTGGAACTTTCGGTGCAAGGGCATCTAGATAGAGAGTTAGGGTGTTATATAAAATGCGATTGGTTTACTAGGAACTTTAGCTACTCATGAGTCTACAGTTCGACCTTTGGTATCCGCGGAGTGGTTGGGAAAGAAAAGGCATAGGTCAAGCATCCATTTGTGCATGGCAAAACCTGTAATTGACTACTATAACTACCCTGTAAATCGTTTAAAAAAATTACTATGTAAATTTTTACTAAAAAAAACTACTATGTAAATAAAAAAATAAATATAATAAAATTTAATGTGGTTCTATAGTGCGTCTACGTGTACGGATAAAGCAGTTTCTTTGTTCTGTCTCATTTTAGGGTCTGATTGCACTAATATATAGGCTTTTCAACCCAGTCTTCCATGTAAATGTTGCCTTTTTCAGAAAGAGGGTGGTGTTCTTGTGGTTTTTTTTTTTTTTTATCATGAATTGTGATAGAATAAAATTTTCAGAAACATATTTCACAATGAAAAAACTTTATTAGCAATCTGTTCTAGTTTCCAAGAAAGAATAATGAATTGCATAAAATAGAACATTATACCTCTTCCACACAATTCCCTTTTGTTGGAGGTTGGAGCTCCATTCTTTACTGCAGCCTGTCACAACTGTTGACATCCCTTTACCAAAAAAAAACTGTTGAGATCTCTTTTAAGCTTACATGCCTAATAAAAAACCTGAGCTTTGGACAATCTCAACCACTAAGTATGGTCATGATGTTGAACATGATCACTAGTAGGAACTCAGAGTACAATAATCCTAGATGGAGGAAGAAAGTGAATAAAAGTGTATATTCTTATATTTCTCTCTCCTTTATTCCTTCTTTGCCTTTTTTCTTATATTAATTTAATAGGTATGGAACTCGTATCAGCTAATAGTATCGGTGGAAAGCAAAAATGTTTTTTGTGCCACAGTAAATTCTATAGGAAAATCAATTCCTATTGGGGCGTTGCTGCGAAACTCACATTCCATAGGACGTTGAACAAACATGCCCTAAGTTTCCACGTGAAGCTCATACAATTTTGTTAATGTTAAAACGTTGCACACAACAAAAGATTGTGATTGACGCATACAGATACGGCGTATACATAAACAAATCTAGTCAAGCACATTAAGACTTATGTGGTTTGATAGTTTGCCTAGATTCCATGTAAAAAGGAAATTCCGCGTTCTTTTTTCTTTCCTTTTAGGGTTAGGGTCCTCTATGCAGGCCTTGGCTGACTAAGAGACCAGTCTGGTTAGCTCAAAATACGAGACATTGAGTATCTGACATTATTATAGTCACGTTTGAGCATTCAAATATAAATATTTTTTTCTTTCACGATACTTTTAGTCTTTAGAAAGTTGTTTTGACTTGTGGATCTAGATGGACTTGTGTGTTTGATGTTTTTATACAATCATGTGATATCCATTTGCATATATTGTTTCTGGAAACCCTCGATCCAATGTCAATATTGCATCCAAGACTTCATTGATCTGGATTTCAAAATTCCAAATTCAATTATCAAACATACATTTACAAAAACTTACCAAATTCTTGATTGTAGACCCTAGAAATCTCATGGCATCCAAGATTTAATTGATCTAGATTGCATAAATCCAGTAACAACATGTGATTAATTATCAGACATGATTTTTTCTGCGAAAGGCCAAATTCATGAGTCTACACATCCCATTCCATCCGTAGTCCAAACTAATGTATGTGTGATCACCAACTAGTCCTTCTCACACAAGATTGGATTGCCTGAGCTTCCAGTCAGGCCATGGCCTCACCTACTATGTTAGCCCAGGGCATCACATAAACATCATTCTCATACCATTCCGTCACAGTGACCATATAGGAAAGACCAAAGTACTAGAATATTGGCTTTCCATGATAAAACTCCCTCATGCCCTAATGCATGATAAAACTCCCTCATGCCCTAATGCAAGAAAATTTACTTCGAAACCCCACAAGGCTAATAAATCTCTAGCTATATTATGTTTTTCCATTTCAAATATGGAAAATGTTCACCTGTGCACGAATTGTGTATCTGGACTGTCTTGAGGCAGGACTCACCTTTGAACTTCATGCACGCACGGTTTAAATATGCAATGCACGGTGTGCGGATAAATATTTGCCTTCAAATGTATGGTTGTTAAATAGAGGCGTTCACGTCCTCTTTCTCTCCCTCCTACAACACAGTTTTCTTGTATTTTGTCCAAAACAACAGCCATCATTATACAGAAGATACATTCATTATGTTGTGATTTATAGAGCCAAAGAGAAAATCAAGCACTCACACAAGAAGACAAGAGATTTACGTGGTTCGGCTTTTGGCCTACGTCCACGGGAGAAGACGGGAGATTTTTCACTATGCAATTAGAAGAGGGTTACCTAACTAGGGCATTAGTCACTATTTATAATATCAGCTCCAAAACCCTGGTACACCCAGAACAAACCTATTTCTAATCATAGTAGAACAATGATGGTATAGGAACCCGGTCAACCAAAACTACTAACTTAATCACTCAATACCGCCGGCGTCTATTGAGCCATGCAAGTCAACACGTTAGATAGCAAATCACATTCGATAGCAAATCAAAGAGCTCATGAAAAATGTCCATTTGTAATCAATAGTTGTATAAATTTGGTAGACATGACTTTGTATGAACACTGATGTTTTCATGCTTTCCTACCAGCACTTGCCCAGATACATTCAATGGTGTCGGGTCAGAGCTCCTACTGCATAAGTCTTTCACTAAAATACAATAATTTGTCCACTTGACATTTGGTATTTGGTTAACATTTAATGCAAAGTAGGCAAGGCATCCATTTTTGCATGAGAAGCTCTAAACATTTTAATACCATCCATATTTGCATTTAGGGGAAATGCTCTGTGAAAGTACTGTCCAACACTGTGGAGCCCATTTGGGCCCAACTTCAAAGGCTAGGTAGGATAAACTGTTGGGCCTGGTTTTTTGGATCCTCCTTATTCATTAGGAGACCTTTCCATCTACTATCCATCCATCGGTAAACTTGCATCTAAGTAAGACCTACAAGCTGGACTGCATATAAGCTATATGCATTCTGTTCATAGGAGAACATTGCCCTCGCATTTATATGTGAAAATTGAAGATGATATGTTCATGCAGACGTAAGCTAATGATTTTCTTAGAACCAAGCTTTGAGATTCATGGGTAAGCTTCTCTAATCATTGATTAAACAATTGAATTCAAAATTAACTCTTACTTATTGAGTATCTAAAACTTCTTTTTCTGAGATCGATTTTTGGAAATGGATTGTCAACATAAAGATGGATAAAACTCTCTAAACTTACTAACCAAAACTACATAAGTTTTGCTTGAGTAAGAGCCCTAAACTTCGAGCTCGATCAGGATTAGACGTCTATAGTGGCATTATTAAGAAATTTCATCATTCTCTAACTTGGCTTTAAATGCCAAGTAATATAAATTTCAACTAAGTCCCATTTTAATGCATGTAGTTCAAAAATACCCCTTGCTAATGGCTTTGTAAACGGATCTACTATTATCTCATATGATAGGATATGCAAAACTTAGTCAGTTTGAGCTTGGATAAACAAGGAGATTCGCATCAGGCTGATAGCTGATGTAAAACTTTTAGCACATCTACAACTTTTGATTCTAACCTCAACATAGTTTAGACAAGGCTTTCATGATGATGTGATTTCTACCTCAATATGCTTGCACAACTGTGTAACTTTTCATCCTTCACTAGCTTACTGACGGTTATATTTACAAACATTTTCAATGGACTTGGGCTTTCAACAACTTTCAAATAAGCCATAAAAGGTTTTAACCAAATGGTTTCTTAAACTACACCATTGAAGGCTATATATACTTTGCTTCCACAGTAGATAGAGAGAATGGAGGTTTGTTTCTTGCAGTCACATGACACATCACCTCCATCCACCAAAATAAAAAAAGTGATTTTTGTCGGTGGAAAAAATGCCTTAGCAGCTTTTTTTTTTCCTGCCACTAAAAGCTACACCTAAGTTCTTTTTTCCGCTGCTAAAAGGGGCAGGCGAAAATGGAGCTTTTAGTGGTGGAAAAAACCGCCACTAAAGGCTTTTTTTCTGCTGCTAAAAATAACTTTTTTGGAGTGATCCAAGGCAAATGCACAACTGGACTTTTGAATTTTTTTTATTTTTTGTTCACATCACCTCCCAATCAAAATCTAAGATATCCTTATACTTTAAAATCAATACATTAATAACACAAGCAGAGGCTAAACTTGAGTTTTTATTAAGCAAAAAAATAAACAAATAAACTTGGGCCTTTTTTTTTTTTTTTCCTGGTCCTGCCACTAAACACAGGCAATAGTGTTTTATTCCTTTCATATTATCGAAATCCTTTTATTTCTTTCCAATGAGGCATCCCAGGAATTTGCTTGTAAGACCCATAATGAAAGCTTAATTCAATCCACATACACAACATAGCATACATGATGCTTCCCATAAGATACTTGAGTGTAGGGTTTCTCTCTCAACTGGAGCTTGTCCTTCAGTTCGTAGACTCGAGTTTCATATTGCTGAAATTTTTGTGTTTCTAGAGATGACATTAGAGTGTCTATTCATTTGCTAATCTCTATATCAAACCTTTTTAGTATATATAATCTTCATGCAAGACTGATTCGTCCTACCTTGACTTTTTTTTTTTTTTTTTTTAAATCACATGTGGCTTCACTCAGATCTTTCATTTTCGATCGAGATTTCAACCATCATTTGGTTTTGGAGATTTCTTTCTTGTTTGGAATAAATCCAATCTTGGTTTTTCCCTCGTGGTAATGCTTATACCATTAATATTGTCTCAATGACTGCAGTCCAGATATATATATAGGACTTTCACGAGCTTATATATCTTGTTTTTCATAAGCTTGGAAAATGAACCCCTCATGTAACAATAGGAGGAAACATCTCCTCATGATCAATTCCCTTCATTTGCATGAAAACTCTTAGGCCACTGGTGGAGCTGTACGAGCTGTATGTTTATCCAAACATATTGCACCAAAATAACTGGTTTTCTTCATAATTTAATTAGCAAGCAGACTAATATGAAATAGAAGTACTATTTGTTTCAGATCCATTCTAACTGGTTCTTATTAGGTAAGATGAGTTTTCAAGCGAGCCCTAAGTCTTCAATTTTTTTTTCTTGAAAAAGTTCAACAATCTACTTTGAGACATGTATTGGTATTGGGCAATATACTTACATTAATTGAGTTCTACCTCCCTATCTCAAGGGCTCCCTCACCTCATTCGATATCTCCTTTCTTTTTCCTAGGGTAGGGGTCCCATCGTAAGCTGGGTGCCAAAAAATACACATAAGCGTTACAGGCGCATGTATCGCAGCTAATCCCCAAACACACTGCATCCGCTAGGTAAGAGATGATTCTTGAACCCCATGGGTAGAGTATATACGTATGACCCAAAAACAAACGTGTACACCCCAGATAAGTTTGGTGTGGCACTCAAACACAAGATGTGGAGAGCAGACTCTCACGCCTTATTGCATTGGATTACGCTTATATGAGATATACTCTTTTAAGAATATAGCCTTATTTATGGATTATAACTTATAACCCATTTGGAAGACTTGAGTCTTAGTTGTTACTGTATTTGGATATCAGGGGGGCACATGGGTTTACTTTGTTGACCATTCATGTAAGTATATTTTCTCTTTACTTCTTTTGTTTTTTGCTTTTGTTTTTTGCTTTTTTTTTTTGGTTCTTGATGATGTTGAAGCCGAGGAATTCTATTTGTTCAACGACTCATTAGCACCAATCCTTGAATACTACGGGTATTATTTTATCTGAGGTGGTTGAATTAAAATGATAGACAGTGACCTTGTTGACTAAACTCGTGGGATGTTAACTATTGTGAATTAATTAAGAAAAGATAATCATAAGAATTTCTCGAGCCTTGTCATTTATTTATTTATTTATTGTCTTTGAATGTATATTGACAAGAGTAATGGGCATATGTCTAACATGAATCCAAATTGAGCCACGGGATTATTTGGTTGCACCCATTTACATATGTAAATAGGGTTCATGCATAACAATTACTCATTCAATGTTTGGTTAGACCAATTACACATGTGATGCGTAAATGAGAGCGTGAAATGGGCCCTAAGTTCTCACACACATCCCATTGTGTGAAAGAGTTTCACGTGACACTCTTACCGGGCAGTGCTACGATTAATGCACATTCACCCAGTCTAATTTATTTATTTATTTTTAATTTGTGGACCCCAAAATGAAGATCTGAACAGTTAAATGTTTTTAAAAAGGCCAAGCAAGGATATGATGTTGTCACATATAGTGAGAAAATTGCAATAAACCCAGATTGTTAGATCTATAAATTGAACAGTTAACTATTTCATGATCCAAACCGTTCATCTTTCTTAAAAGGCTAAAAACCACTTGGGGGTTAAATTTTGGGCCACTAATTCATTATAGATTTTGAAAAAATTGAGAAAAACTCGAGACAAATAACAATCTCAACTGTTAATCTCTTTGGAAGTCTAAAATCGGCTTGGAGGTCAAATGTCATGTCTTGATTAATCATAGATATTCTTGAGAAAATGAAGGAAAACGGTAAATTGTTTGCTCCATTGAGAATCAAATGTGAAAGTGGCAAACAATGGAGATTGTTTTCACGGGACTCAATTGCATATGGAAATGAAACACATGTGCACCATTTGCACATGTGAATCATTTTTCTATGACATGCGTCAAATGAAACAATCACTAATAGGAGTCCGGATCCCCTACCATATTTTGCCTGTAATAGATGCTTGGAACTCCACTATGGAGCCTACACGATGATATTTTGGACTATTTATCTTGAATCCCATCCTTCTCCCATGACGTGGTCTCAAACTTCACTTCACTTCAAAAGGAGTTTGTCCCACTTTTAGATTGTTCACATCATTAATTAAGGGAGTAAAGCATTTGATTAATAATAAATAAGATTGTGCTAATCATGTTATAAGTCATGCACACAATGTAACAGTGAGACAAATTTCTCTTAAAGTAAAATTTGAGAATATGTCGTGGGAGGGGATGAAAAGAAAGATGAATTGTTTGAATTATCTCCCCGTAGGCCCCATGGTGGAATTTTAGGCATTTGTTATTGTGAAAGCCTGTAACAGTTGCCACAGGGGATCGGGACTTATTCTATAATGAGGATCAACTAAAAAAATTGTAAGAAAAACTTTCAAAATATATCTTGAGCTCTGGGCATTTCAAAATTTTCACTCCAACGAGAGTTGAATGGAACAATCAAATTGCACGGTATACTATATCCAACTCTATTGGAGTGAACTCGGTGTAGCCTTGTAACAAAGGGGCCCCCTTTTTTTTTTCTCATGACATGGTATTCTTGAGGTCTTTAATTGAACGTGATTAATTCTCCGGGTGGATCCTGCAAAACCTATACAAACACACGTGCTGCGGGCAAATTTAGGGTGAACTCAAGATGTGGGGAGCAAACCCATGTCTTGTGCCGCTCCACCAACTCTCAAGTGGGTAGCCAAAGGGCCAATTTACTGTGAATAGTTTTCTTTTTCCAATTTTACTCGACGGTGGAAACTCAAAAACTTCGCGAGGCTCTCCATTCGAGCATAGGGTCAAATAATTTTCCAATTTTGACAAATCTCACTCCCATAAAATGGTATTTCCAACATAAACTTGATCACACAAAAACTCATGAATAAAATTTCAGAAACTATTCATGGTTTTTTACACAAGCTAAATTTGACACCTCTCTTGCATTAGAATAACTTTTTTTAGGACCAACGTAAGAAGCGAAATTTATTTTAAATGGTTTGAATATTCAGTAGGTGATCCCCACTGCAATGCTTTACAAATTTCATGTCAGTCCAAGCGTGTCCAACAAACAATGATTTTTCGAGGAATCAAGAGGCTCGAGCTCACAAGAAGGCTCCTTAGTGAAGCCTATTTGATTTCTACCAAAAAAATGAAGCCTATTTAATAAAAATCCAAACCGTTCCTCTTGGGCTCACCCTGAAGAAGTTCCACACTAAAAACAATTGTGCTCATTATTAGATTTATTTTTTCTAACGAAGGGTTATCAACCCTTAGGGCTTGGACTAATCCCTTCAGGCCTAGAGAGAAGCGGGGTAAAACTCCTTGTGGTTCCCAGGTGGTAGCATTACATTCGGTTCCTAATTAAATAAGGGGGAATCAGGGTATCGATATCAGGACCTCTAGCTTCGGAAGAGAGAGGAACCGTGGTCCTGACCACTCGGCCCATTATTAGATTGATCACTATAAAACATGTGATTTTTTGAATTGGGTCTCAAGGTTGCTTCGTATCATCATCTCATGCAGCGCTTGGCATATTCTCTTGTTCGACATATCCTAGTGGTGGACCCAGGATTTTTATTTGGTGGGGGTGGGCGAAGGCTATAATGTTACATTATTTTTCATTTTGCCGTTTGAGGAGGCAAGGGCTTATTTCAAAACATGGCCGTGTGGTGTCCCTAGTCCCTGGCCCCTTTTGGTGTTTCTCCAGTTCCGACGAGAGGGCAACTTCTCCCAAAAAGTAACACTTGTGTTCACCCCAACCTAGCTAGTGGTGCCCGTTCTATGATCAATCCAAAATGAACCATCTAAAGTCTCCTTATATGTCACAATCTCATGGAGTTTGCACCGATCCAAACGGACTAAATGGTTGAATCCGGTGTGAAATTCTTATGTTCTGATTTAAAACCCTTAAACTTGTGGGTCCATATCAAGGGGCTAGGATCACTGGCTTGACTTGAAAATTGAAATTCCATGTGTGATGTAATCCCACCTGGATCTTTGGATCCCCAGCTCCCCATGGCCCATAAGGCCTCATGTGGGCTCCAATTATAATAACAGAAGAAACGGCTATTCACGTGAACCCTCTGTCATTACCTTCCACTAGCTTACACATCCGGACGTTGCCAACGATAAAAACTACTCTCTGCAACGCCCAACACTCGCCAGCAAAAACGGCGAAGTTTCCTCTCTTCGACTGGTCACAACCAAACACCCCCCAAAATCCTCTATCCTTCTCTGGTTTTCTCACCATTGAGAAATTTCACGCTACTTTCCTCCTCACATTTCCTCAATGTCTCTGCTCTCCCTCAATCTCCCTCGCAATCTCAGCCATTGATCCGCCTCACGCTTCACTCCAACCAGGTGATCATCTCCATCTCCTCATTCCTTCGCTTGACGTTTCGGAGGGTTTTCGTCGATTTTCTTCCCTAATCTTGTCAGCATTGTATGTAATCTGTTTCTAATTAATGCCAATTGCATGAGCTTGGTTTTGTTTTGGTTTTGATGGTGATTTGCCCATCTGCAGGAAATGGCGAGTAGGAAGAAGGAAGATGAGAAGCTCGAGAAGATCATACGCGGGCTTCTGAAGCTTCCGGGGAACAAGAGATGTATCAATTGCAACAGTCTGGTACTTTTGTCCTGTTCGTTTCTTATCTTGCATTTTTATCTTTGTTGTTGTTGTTGCTGCCTTTTTTTCTTGTTTTTTTGGGTCAATTGAGATCGATGAATGAATTGAATTGGTACATTGTTCTATGGAAAATTTCCATGCCAGACATCATATTTACACATATCCACAGAAAATTTAACTTTTTCCATAGGATTATGCACAAATGTACCCCTTTTTGCCGAAATTTTTTACCGTAACTGGTTTCATTATCCGTATATAGGCATGTATAGTATCCTACAAAGAGATCCTTGATGAAAAGTAAAATCGAAGAGGGAAAGGGGTTCTATAGGGTTATCTGGATTCAAGAAAATATCTAAGACAAATGCATTTCCAAGAAATGCAATTCTTATTTCATTGTAGGAACTGCATTGCCCTTTCAACCGCCTTGTACAATTTCCTTAAAATATTTTCAAGTTTCCATCAAAAAAGTTTCAAAACAATCTCCACCACTCCAAAAACAAAAAAACAAAAATCTTAGGTGGGGCCCACATCATTGATAGTCTGAGATGATGATTGGACTTATGTCGCATTAAAAAAACCTGGACTTTCCAATCTTGTCAACATTGATTTGACAATCAATTCATCTAAAGCATCATGAGCGTCTACAAAATTTCATGGGGTTCAGTATTGTTGCACCAGTTAATTACTGCATTGGAGTGCTGAAGCAAACAGAAATGTTGGAATACAATTTTGTTGACATTATTCTCATCGTAGTTTTTTATACGTAAAAGAGCTCTTTAGTGCCTTTCTGATCTAGGTCAACAGGACTAAACTTTTACTCTTTAAGCAGGGACCGCAATATGTGTGCACAAATTTCTGGACATTTGTTTGCACCACCTGCAGTGGAATACAGTAAGTGCATTGATTTTCTTTGGTGGACTCTGGCTGAGAGACCCTATTTGTTTTCCTTTTTCCCCTTCTTACTTCTAGTTCTATGGAATGGCTATTATTTAATTCTGACATATTTTAGTTGAAAATGCAACCAGTCGGGAGTTCACTCATCGAGTAAAATCAGTATCTATGGCGAAATTTACCCCAGAAGAAGTTAGTTCTCTACAAAGAGGAGGTAATGAGGTAATGTACATATGTATGTTTCATTTGCTCTATGGAATCTGCACATTGATTATCTTGAACAACTTTTTCACAGCATTGGCTGATTCTTTATTTTTATATCATAGCGCGCAAGGGAAGTTTATTTTAAAGAGTGGAACCCACAACGTCATCTTGCTCCTGATAGCAGGTTATTTATCTTGTGCCATGTGTTTTAATTTTAAAAATCTTAGCAATGGCTAAATTTGATCCACATTTCTTCTTATAGCAATGATGAGAGACTCAGGACCTTCATCAAGCACATTTATGTTGATAAAAGATACAGTGGGGAGAATACCATTAACAAGAATCATATGGTGAAAGTATGCTATGTTATTTGTTTTGAACATAGAAAGTTTGATAGTCATTGGCATGATTGGTTAATTATGTGTGGTTGTTGGAAGTTCTGCAGCAATTTTCCAGTTGAGGCTTTTCTAAGAAAGTCGATTCTGTGTGTCATACAGGGTGACAAGGAGGGTACTACTGAATTCAGGAGAGCGGAAACAATTCATAGTGTTTCTCGAAGTCTATCATTGGATGCTCAATCCAGTCCGGGTGGAAAGAATGATGAGAGAAATCTAAGATTTAATTACAGTTGTAGAAGTTCTGGGCATGATCAAGGAAGTCAAAGGTTTAGTTCTTTCATGAGAACTCTCCGCAACTTTGAGGTGGTAGATGATAGGTTCCGAGATGATGATAAAGTTCGAAATGGGAGCAAAAATAGGACATCTGAAGACCTCAGGTTCACTGATGGAAAATCGAAGACAGAAGGGATGTCGCGGGTGTATGGGAAGGATATGGCTATGTCAACTCCTCCCACTGTCCGCCCTGTCAAAGACAGTTTGGGGAAGAATACTCCATCTCTTCAGGTTGCCGAATCTCCTCAAGCAGCTGGTGGCAGGTCTACTGATGGTGCTTTGGATACACAGGTCAGATATCTACTCACTCATGAAGTTTTTAGTCTTATATCCAACTTTTAACAACATACCTTGTCAATAAAGTACGTTAATCGTAAGAATACAATTAATAAAATACTTGTGATTGGGTGCAAAAACACTTTATTCCCTCTCCTAATATCATTTATCTGTTTTCTTTAATACAGTTCCTCGAGTTTTTTGCAACTGTTGCATTTGAGTTCTGTTTATACTGTAATTGTGTTGGCCAGCTCTGTTTGTTATTACCTACTGGAACTTATTCTTCAAAGGCTTCTGTTAACAGAAGGCTGCATCTTCCAATGACTTGAGATCCACTGATGCAAATGTAGTGGAACCGAAGATGGTAGATACAGGAAGCTTGATTGATTTTGATGCAGACCCTGAACCTCCTCCTGCTACAGCTCCAAATGACACATCGACAGGTCAATCTGTACAGCAACCAACAATGAGTTCATCCATAGATAGCATGTGGGCATCTTTTGGTTTTGGTACTCAGGAAAAGGCTCCTCACTCTCCTCCTAAAGCTAAGACGCTGGAATCTTCACTTTCAGAGCTGTTAGCTCCAACAACTGCTCCTGTGGGCAACATGCCATCATCTCCCAATTCTGGTGTAAATTCAGCTGTCAAAGCTGGTGACGGAGGGCAGCTTTTGACCACACAGAAGAATCAGCCTGCCTCTTTCACAGCTTATGAGACTACCCAGTCTGGTGTTCCACAGAGTATTCCACGACATGGTGGAGCTCCAAGTAGTCAGGCAATTCACTTCATTTGGCTTTTATGCATTGTAAATGTTTTCTGTTACATAGTAAAATTGTCATTTATTTTTCTTCTTTTTTTTTTACAGTCAATTAGTTCTTCACTTGTTCCAAATGCTCAAGGATCTTTTATTGCTCAACTGAAACTACCATCTCAAGATGGTCCTAATCTATCACTAGAAGCAACAACCACGCCTCCTTCGAAGGCTCCTCCCACAGAAGCAAAACCAGTTGGAAGAAAAGAACTTCCAGCGGTATTTATGTTTTCCCATGATCATCTTGTGGTTCATATCTGTTGTTTCTAACTTTCTTTATAAATATTGAATGGTCTGCAGGACCTCTTTACTTTTACTTATTCACCTGCGCCTGTACCAGTGCGGGGTTGGCAAAGTGCTCCATCACATGGCACGGCATTTGGCATGCAATATTCTGCAGCCATGGTATTACATATGTTCCAAAACTATTATATTACCTCATAATTGTTATGTTATCTGATCGTTGTTGTTCTGTTAACGGATAATAAAAGTTAAAATTGGTATTTTCTTGACAGGCGATGCCAAGTTTTCATCCGCCATCAAGATCTACAAACCCTTTCGATCTTCCCAGTGGACCAACTCAACTTGATTCCCCCAGGGTATGGCAAATTCATTTGTTTTAATTTCATTTTGCTTATCTCTGCTTTGGCTTTGTGACATTGCGTGGAACTAGTGTGCACTGACTGAAAGATATCCACTAGGAATAAATGGTTAGGATTAGAAAGTCCTGTTGTAAATCCTTTAATTACCATGATCCCAACATAGTTGGGACAAGTCTTTGATGATGACGATGATAGATGCTTAAGGGCTTCTTGAAGCTGTGATGTTTCATCATCATCATCATTTTAGTGTTGCCCCATCTTGGCTTCTAGAGTAATACTGAGTAGCTATAGAAAAAAGTATCACGTCTTTATATTCTCACTCTCTAAATGATGTGCATTAAAGTGAGGCGATCACTCTCTTTTTGTGCATATGTAAATATTGAGAACTTTCAATCAATACTCTCTTCATTGGGAAACAGAATATCACATCTATTCAGTCATATCAAGATGGACTCATCCCTTCTCTTACAATTCTTTAAATAATAATAATAATAATAATATTGTGATGACAGTGTCAAGAAGTTGCATTGAAAATTCAATGATGCACCAATCATCTTGTACATATGCTGCCAAGCAGGTTAACAATGTTTTCCTCCAGCAGTCAGACATTTTTGTTAAGCTATTTATGTTTTTCTTGTAATGCAGTTCCCATCTATGTCAGCTTTGCAAGGATCACTACAAAATATGGAAGTTCATTCACCATTAGCACGTACTACGAGCTTGGGCACCCCTTCCCCAACCTTATTACATAATTCTAGCTTTGGTACACCTTCCCAACGAATGGTTCCTCCCCAACTTCCCACTTACCATCCATCAGCAGGGTTTCCAAGTAAATTTACTTTGCAACCATTTGTTTCCTTCACTTTTCTTACAATTTTTTTTTCCATACTACTACTGATGTCCTGCTTTGTAATCTCAGGTGTGTACATGATGCAACAAGCACACGGTAACATATCACCTTTGAGGTGAGTCTCCTTGAATATATGTTTGCTGCTATTGTTTAATTGATCTAAAGGTACCCTAAGATCAATAATTGGCATGGTCCGATTTTCATGCCTTGTTTTAGTTGTACTAATAAAAACGAAAGTTGTTATCATTATTACTTCTTATTCATAAAGATATTGTTTTATATTATATAGTAATTTATTGAACTTGTTCACTTATCAAGGTTAGGCTCTTTGAAATTGTCCTCAGTGTTGATGTAAACATTGGTCTGTTCGTGTGCTTGTGTGAATGGATGTGCATTAATTCATAGCTGTATGTATAAATATTTTCTGATGGATGATTGATTCACTTTCAGACATCAAGGAGTTGATGGTTTTGGTAGCCAAGGGAATCCCTTCTGCATTAAAGGTGTGGATCAACAGCAAATGGCTACCAACAACACAAATCTGGGCACTTCAAATTCTGTCTCTTCTCTAGGAGGAAACCCTTTTGGTTAGATATAAGAGAAATGATGCCTGTGAAATATTTTATGATCAGCATTTTACTGTACCCTGGTAATACCTGAATGGAAAAAAAAAAAAAAAAAGGTTTGATGAGTTTCTTTACAGTTGAGGAATGAGGGAAGTGACTGGTTGGGGGTTTCAAGTCCATTGATGGCAGCGTTAAGTTGTGAAATTTCCGCAAGCCATGTGTCAATAACAAAAACAAAGTGCCATACAACAGTGAATGGTTGAGAGGGGTCATTTGAAGGCTCCTCAACAGTTCAAGGATCTGGTTGTGTAAATCTTATCATTTTAATTCATTGAATTTTTATTGGCTTAACTGTCTTATATCTTGTGTATGTAGATTAAAAAATGGTTTGATACTACAGTTTGGCTAGTCTTGATTACAATATTGATTTTGACATCTATGGGATAAGGCTCAGATGATGATGATTCTGATAGTCTCTCTCTATATATACATTTTTTTTTTAAATTGTAAGCATCCATTCTGGCTGGCACAGAGGTCTTTCAATAGATTGAGCAGAACTAGAATCCTGGAGCTCCCGTGGTGTCAGTCAATAGTGTTGCCGCTACACTGTGTGTGAGGACCTCTCTCTACATTTTAACAGGGATCACAAGCATCTTGCATTCCACAGTGATAGCATTTTCAGGGAAATGGAAACAGAAGACTTCATTTTTATACAGATGCAATTCTATTGATTTGTGTGATGAAACAGTTTCGAAAGCGAAATATGTTTCTACCTCATGTAAGATTGTAGAAAATGATTATCCTCCTTAGATCCAAACTTGCTTTTGCCAAAAATGCTTTCACCTCTGAAAATGAAAAGTTATAGGATGTTTAGCCCCCTGTGGGTACTGGGGAGTCAATGTCCCACCACCATGCTGTGTGTTGGGACCTCTCTGTACAGTATTTAATCACAGATTAAGGGCATATTTGCGTGTGATGGTGACATAATTTTCTGTGAAAAATGGAAACTAGAGACTTCATTTCTATAGTTCCATTTTCTGTTTATAGGTGTCACAAAACACTTTTCATGCTGAAATTCTATGGATATCTGAAGGAGACCTATGGGCCATAGGCCAGATCTGCCCTTGAAGCCACTGGGCAACGACAGTTGAGACTTGTCTTTACCACGTTCAGCTCATGTATTACAGGGCACTGTATTCATTTAGAAGCCCACTCCAGAAGCTCCTGTGATTGTCACTACCCAGAATCCAAATTCCTAGAAATAATTCAAACAAGTGTGAGATTAGTCAAATAATTGTAGAGAAATTTATTTTTTAAATATTTTTTAATCACATAATAAGCACAGCACGAGCTTAATAATGAATTTCAAACCTTAAATAATCAAAACATAAATGTCAGACCAGAGTATTCCACTCGAAATGAATAAAGTAAATTTATCTCAAAACCATGAGCAATTCTTTGGCCTTAATACATTACCAAAATGAATAAATTAATTCAATGTCTTAAATAGAACTAAACTTGAAATTAAGCGATGTCATCGGCACTCCACTCTCGATCCCCTTGAGGATCATCCTAACATGCGTTGCTTAACAGACCAGCGTCTGCCTCGAAATAAAAAAAGGTGCCTATGTATTGGTATCAGTAATAGAGAAACTCAGTAAGTAAAATAGGCTTTACTGACATTCCCATAATCATACAAAATGAATAGAGATATAGGGTATAGATTTCAAGATCACTAGCGTAGGACATGAACAAGGATAACAATTGGCGCTCATTCCAATTTTGATACTTATGTGGCTATTGCCCAACACTGATTTAATCACAGAAGAGAATGTACTTTATCAAGGGCATTTAAGTTGATGTCTGGCCCACTATCTACCTTCAGTTTTCCCTGTACTAAAAATTTAAATCTTTTCCTTTGCGGGTTATACAAGTCAAGCCGGATTGACCCACCTCAAGTGCTTGTTCTGAAAATCTCACCTGCTTTGGGTCGAATAAAAGTTTGGATCCAACTCATTGACTTTACCCGTTTCTATCCGACGCTCTTGCCACCCCCACTTGCAGGCAACTACAGACCTAAGTAGCCAAACGTGGGTGCCCACATCTTTTAAATGACTTGATCTTCATATAGTGAACCGCGCATGTTCATGGACCACATGGTCTCATGGTGGGTTTAAAGTTCAGACTTACATAATCACAATCTATACATTAATAAATAAATAAAAAAGGTTGCGACCTTGGTTGGACCTATGCTCCAAACCTAGGCCTGAACCATCATGAATCCTTCTGTTTCTGGGCTGGACCCAAGTGTGGGGCTGACCCAACTGGTGCTATGTGGGTGCACTCGCACCCTTGGGATTCGGGAAACTCTTAATAATATCTTAAATTTTTTTTTTTTTATTTAACTTCTTTTTACTTTGCCAGTGTCCGCACCATCAAAATGAAAATCCGGAGTCCACCATGTCCAACCAAGCCTTCTTGTATCCAGTGTAATACAACCCTACCATAAGGTTCATCAAATCTCAAGTGGGCCCACAGAGGGAGCTTCCAAATGTATCTCAACTAGAAGATGAATGAAAGGTGAAGAAAGAATGGAACCCTTTTGAACTTGGCTCAATGGTCTTGTATTGAAAGTAGTGTGGGGTTTGTTGGTCTGGCAAGCAAGGGAGTGGAATGGGGATCTAAAAATCAATCAATCAATCAATCAATCCCTTGTTAGATAAATAGATGTCCCTCTTTTCTTCTTTGGCCTCGTTGGGTTTGAGCAGCAGCAGCAGCGGCTTTGGCTTCGGCCTTGGCATTGGCATCTGTTGGTCTCGCAAAGGAAAACATCTTGTGCTGCCGTTTGGGTATCGGTTTCAGTCTCTGAACGCCATGTCTGGCCGTGGACAGCAGCGAAACTCCAACTTTAGAGGTGGCGGGAACTTTAGAGGTGGAGGGAGGGGAGGAGGCAGGGGAAGAGGAAGAGGAGGTGGAGGAGGAGGAGGGCGCGGCGAGCAGAGGTGGTGGGATCCCGTGTGGCGAGCCGAACGTCTCAGGCAGCAAGCCGCTGAGGTATTGTCTACTCTCTCTAGGGACTTTTGGGTCTCTCTCTTGTTTTCTCAGGAGGCTTTTGGGGTATGAAGATTTTCTCTAAAACCCATAAACCCATGTTTGTGTAACTTTGAGGATTCCTGGACCGCGCTGAAATAGATTTCTGTGGAGAACCCACATGTCTGTTGCGATCCTTTTCATACCCATACAGTTTCCCCTGAAACAAAAATCTTCATTTAACATTTTACAATGATTTGGGGTTCTTCAATTTATAGGAACAGATGAAATTTTAAATAGCTCTATGATTGATAACTGTAGCATATTGCCACTACTGGTTTTTTCTGGGCCAGTTTCATTGGAAGCAACATTTGTTGATGGGGGCATTTCGTTGGTCTTTGGTGTTAAGTACATGGCTATTTTGATGGAACCCAACGAGTTTGATAGAAAGTAGAGGTGTCCCTTTATTATGAAAGATTGTTCCTACCTTCTGAGTGGATCAATTGATTTTTAGTCCATGAGCACATACAACTTACTGCCTTGGGGTCTTTAGTACTTTCTGTGTGCTTTCTGTAGTGGAATGCTTTTAGCACATGTTCCACATTGGCATGTGTAGAGTTTTATGGACATGTTGCATCTACTTATTTAAGCAACATTCCCTTCTGGATTTTGACTGTTCCTTTACTTTAAAAATCAAATCCATGGCTTGTATGCATGCTGGTGCTCCCTCCTTTGCACCAGTTGCACATCATTTATTTAACTAAATTAAATTTTGACCACGATGCTCTCCTCATCCATGGCGCTCAGTATCCTGAATCTATTTTACATCAAATAATGATCAAGCTTTTCTTTTGCAAAATTAACAGGTGCGAGATTTTTCTTAGTTAATAGTTAGAACTTAGGATCTATAACTTCCTTTTTTTTCTTTTTATTAATTTTATTTAGAAGTTAACAAATGATGCGTCATATTTTTGTAGATAGAAACTCTTGACGAAAATGAGTGGTGGAATAAGATGCAACAAATGCAAGGAGAAGGTCAGCAAGAATTGATAGTTAGGCGGAACTATGGACGGGAAGGGCAGCAAACTTTGGCAGATATGGCTCACCAACTTGGCCTTTACTTGTATGTAGTCAGAGTTTTGGTATTTTTTTTAGCTCAGCATTGTTTGGGATCACACATTATTTGTTGCTTTGAATGCATTTTACTTTATTTTGTCAACTTTTGGATAACTTCACAACATCATCATCATCATTGTCGATGCAAATCCTGAAAGGATTTGGATAGAAGCTTTGCAAAGTGCCGAAGCATGAAAAAAAATGCCTCCAAGAGACTTCACAAAGAGAAACAAGCCTTGACAGGAAAACTCAAATCCACAAAGGAAATTTTATTAGTCTCCAAAACTGATTGAAATGTTCTACAATTCTCATATATATAGGAAAACTAATCCTAAAATAAAAAACTCATAATAAAAAACAGGAAACTAATCATAACAACAACTCATTAAAGAAATAAACATAGAATAAAAAATCCTTGACCTCTTTGGGTCCTACATGTGGACCATGCACGTGGCTGCATCTGCACGCAGGCCTTGCATCCTTCCCCCTTCTTGCAAAAGAGTTAAACCTCGGACTGGAGTCCATTTGCATTAAGCTGCAGGCATCCATTAGTTGAAGAGATTCCTTAACAGCTCTTGATCTCGATCCTTTCTATGGTGGTCCCAGCTTCATAGGATAGAGTGTAATGACTTTTCCATTTTTAATGAATGTATAAGTATTCTTTCTCATTTGGTGAATTCCATTCATGTCATAAATCCCTAGTCTTCCAAGTAAGATATCATTAACATCCATCGGCACAACATCGCACCCAACTTTGTGGTTGTAGTCATCACTGATGGTAAGGTAACTTGGCACCTATGTCACACTTGCACTTATCTCCCATCATCAATCATCAAACAAAGTAGGGTCGAGGATTTTTGTGCACCTTTAGTTGTAGACGATCCACAAGATCTTTAGATACTATTGTTGGAGGCTTGGAGCTTCTATTGTCAATTATGACTCTGCAAACTTGTCCATTTACACGGAATGTTTAGCAGAAGATGTTATTCTGTAACCATTTCTTTTCGATAGTTGGTGTAGGGTTCTCTAGCGTCACTTTCGGACTTGCCATAGAGATCAACTTGCTCTACTTGTTCTTTCACCTTTACTCTATGGTCGGTTGCTCTTGATCTTCTTGCTTTTCTATCACATGAACTGAAGCTTTCAGAGTTCATTGCATGCATTGAAACAACGGATGACCTCTTTCTTGGCAAGGATAGCACAGGCGAATTGTTCTTTTCCTTCCCTCGGATCATTTGTAGATCAAAAAGTTGATACTGTGTCTTGGCTTCATTGGACTTGTGTGCTTCTATTAGTTGGCGAAGAAAATTGGCTGAATGCAAGTTTGTTGCTGGTTGGTTATTTCTTTTGTTTTAAATGCATGTTGTACCACTTCGTCGACTGTTTTGAACTTTTGAAATGCCAAGAGTATCATTCTAAGGCCATGATGATACCTGCGTGCTATGACATCCTTTGATTTGTTCAAGTCACACTTTGCCTGGATTTGAAAGAATTCTTCCGTATATTCGATCATTAGCAAGATGCAAGTAGACTTCGTCGAACTTATATATGGATTTTTAGTATGAAACTCTTATAAGTAGAATGATTTTCATTTTAGTCTATCAATCATGTACTTCATCATTTGGTTTCAGTCATTTTTGTGTTCATGTTAGCATCCTAAAGTACAGGTCAATTTGATCTGACAAATTTATGTTTACTGATTTGTCTATTTGTGGAAAGAAAGCCATGCATATAACAAAGGGAAGACACTTGTTGTCAGTAAAGTTCCGTTGCCAAATTATCGCGCAGATCTTGATGAGCGACATGGATCAAACCAGAAAGAGGTGCAGAATTATTTATCCTATGCCAAGCAGTTGCAGGTTTTCATTAGATAATCAAATTTATTTTATCATCTAATATTTCTGCAGATTCGGATGTCCATGGAGACTGAAAGAAGAGTGGAAAATCTTTTGTCAAGCTCCAAAGGAGCATTGCCTGCCCATGATTCCGTTGGTGGCTGGAGTCAAAGCGGCGAACAGTCTATACCTACTGAAACAACTAAAAGCAGTTCCATACTGGAGGATGATGCTGCCAAGGAGAAATACAGCATTGAACTTAGAGACAGGCATCAAAAAATGAAGGTGTGCTTACCAACCTGGCTACTGTCTATTACTGTAAATTTATTTATTTGCACAATGTAGTGCATGAAGTGAGCTAGTATTCTAGTGAAGTAATTTTGAAATTCCTATTGTGCAAGAGATGCACCCATTATCCATGTGACATTTACTGTTCTTATGCAGGCAAAGTGTTCAAAAGCGATGCAGTCTTTTAGGGAACAATTACCAGCATACAAAGTGAAAGCTGATTTTTTGAAAGCTGTGGCAGATAATCAGGTCTACTTTGCTATTTGAATCAAGTAGAACAAACATGATCTAATGCTATCAATTATATCTTAGTAACTTATCTAGTAAGTGCACATGGTACACTCAAGATCGAAGAAGACATACCTTGGATTTCTTTGCCAAATGATCTTAATAATAAAAAATCAAATTACATAATAGGTGGCTCACGTTCATTTTTTACAGAGCTGGATGAGTAATACCTCTGTTCTTTTTGAATGCTTAGTTCTTTCACAAAATTTGGTTTTAATCTTCTAAATTAGTATAAAAGGAAAGCCTCCCACATCTTCTCAGACATGAAATTGGGGATAAAATTTTCATTTTTGGCCATTTTCCTGTAGGTCTCCACTGGGTGTGACTTCACTTGGTAGTTGCTAAGTCGACTTAGACTTACATGATTTTTAAAACCATGATTCTAACAAACTCTTGTGGATGCTCAGTCCATGAAATCCCCTTCTTATAGCCTTAATATCAACACCTTCTAGCATATCCAGGTTCTTAAAAGTAGGATTATCTCTTTCAAACTTGACCATATGATAGCAGCGTAGAATCAATTCCATAGAATAGACACTATAAGAGGGATAGCCAATCCTCCATCTTTCCTACAGATTTCATCTGCCATTGCTTATTAATGGTTTGTTGGAGAGGCAATCCAATCCCATTGCAACTTTTCAAAGAAAGGGGCAACCCAGAGCAAATTAGGAATGTGATCTGCATCTCATAGGTATAAAACTCGCATGGAGACAAATGCTCCTTTTGGATCCTTATCTGATTAATAGTTGAATTTTTTTCCCACCATCACCATCCAATAAAAAGCTAATAGCCCAGGAAGAGCCTTAATTTTCCCCAAACAAAGAAATCCTTTAGGGGTCATTTGCCTTTTACACATGGGACAGGAAAATGGGTACTACATATGTAAATGTTACATATGCAAATGTTATATGTGTGAAACACAATACCATGTTTGTCGAAATCACCATTTTCACATGAGCAAAGGAGTACATCCAATGGTTTTAGATGTTTTGGACATGTTTTCACAAATTTCTCAAAATGCATGAAGATTTAAGATATGAAACTAAATTTCTTGACTCTTCTCATTAATATGAGAATAGTGAATGGTCCGGATCATGAATTGGAAGCCCACAAAAGTACAGAAAATTAGGTCTATGGGTTGGGACATTTTCACAAATTACTCAAAATCTATGAAGATTAAGATAATCTTCTTTAAGGTTAGGTTTTATTGGTTCAATAAACAAATTAAACATTTTGGATTACAAGTATGGGGCCAACAGGAATGAAAAAAAAGGGTGGTTGATGGGGCCGATGAGAATGCAATCACCATGTAAAAATTGTATTGGCACCTTTTGCAAGAGGTGTGAAAGTGGGTTTCACACCTCTTTAGGTTTGTAAATGGCCTAGTCTCATTTATGCATCACATGCATGAATGAGCGCAAACAAACGCGATGACATGTAACCATTACGCATGTGAATCATTTATACATGTAAATGACTGAAACAGATGACCATTAGGGGTCGATTGTTTTTTGCACATGTAAAGGTTACATATGTAAATGACACATGCGAATCATTTATGTATATTGTATACAAATGATACACATGTGAAATACATTCCAATGTTTGTCAAAATCACCATTTTCATGTGTAAATGAGTACATCCAAGGGTTCTAGATGTATTTGGATTTTTTGGACTTTTTTCACAAATTTCTCAAAATCCATGAATAATTAAGATGTACATTATACCTCTTAGCCTTTTTCGCCATGTAAAGAAGATGAACGGCTTGGATAATGAATTGGCAGCCCATAAAAGCCCAGAAAACTAGATCCAATGGTTTGGACTTCTTCACAAATTTATCAAAATGTATGAAGAATTAAGATGTAAAATTTAACCTCTTAGCCATTTTAATCCATGTAAAGAAGATGAACAGTTTGGATAGTGAATTGGGGCCCATAGGAACTTAAAAAAAAAGGGATTTTAATGGTCCCCATGGGAGAAAAATTCACTGTGAATACTACTGTAGCAGTGCCTTTTGCAAAAGGTGGTGTGAATTGGTTTCACACCTCCATAGGTGTGAAAATGAGTGCATTTTCGCACCATTTTTACTCGTGTAAATCATTTTGCAAACAAACGTGACATGTAACGGTTACACATGTGAATCACGCACATATGTAAATGGGCATAAACAAATGACCCCTTAGCACATTCTCTTGTAATATTCAAATGGTTATATGACTTCACTGTAACTCACATCTACTATTTGTCCCGCTCAACTGATAGTTGTCTCCTCTTTTTGGAATGAAAACCCTTTTGAAGAGAGCCAACAGCTCTGCACATGAAACATTGGCAGCACGGATATCGGCAATACAATGAAAGATGAAATCACTGGTTTCCAACAATCCAAATAGTTGAAACCATAATACTGTGATCATTAAAAATGTTGAATATAGAGGAAAAACACTAGCTGATAATATATCACCACCCAACAATCCTCCCAAAACTGAATGTGAGCCATTTCGAACTCAATATCTAAAATAAAGAAGGGCATTTGAAATGAACTGATTTCAATAACCTTGAGCAGCAACGAGACAATTGGGTGTGAGTTAATATAAGATTTTTATATCTTTTCAGGTTCAGTTTTGAATTGGATACCTACAATTTGTATAATCCTTTCCATTTTCTTTATGTTGGTAACTTCTAAATTGGTTCAATGGATGATGTTCGTCAGTCCTATATTAATAATAGACTGTTTCCTGCTCAATGTGTACAACAATTTTCTAATTCTTGATTATCCTTCGTTAACCATTCGTTCTTCTTGGACATTATTATGGAGAGTTGATAAAAGGGAGTTGTTGCAATCCATTCTCACTAACTTGCTTAGTTTAACTATTCAGGTGTTGGTAGTTTCAGGAGAGACAGGATCTGGCAAAACAACACAGTTACCCCAATTCATATTAGATGAGGAAATTTCAAATCTT
Source organism: Persea americana (assembly GCA_029852735.1). Taxonomy (NCBI): domain Eukaryota; kingdom Viridiplantae; phylum Streptophyta; class Magnoliopsida; order Laurales; family Lauraceae; genus Persea; species Persea americana. Next base: position 76,523,529 of record CM056810.1, read on the forward strand.
CGTGGGGCTGAATGCAACATCATATGCACACAGCCCCGTCGTATATCTGCTATATCTGTTGCAGCTCGTGTTTCTTCTGAAAGGGGTGAGGAACTTGGCGAAAGTGTTGGTTATCAGATTCGCTTGGAAGCAAAACGTTCAACACAAACCAGACTTCTCTTTTGTACAACTGGAGTGCTACTGCGACTGTTGGTAATAAGACTTTCATCACTCAGTTTGTCGTTTTCATTTATTAATTTAAATTATACATTTTTTTTCTAAATTCTCGATTGATATTTCCTTTTTGGGATCAATATAATAAATTTTAGTAGAAACACCTTATGTAATAAAAGACAATAAGGAGTAGAAATTAGAAAACAAGGAAAAGAGTAAATTTAAAAAAAAGATAAAAAGGACAGATTGGGAAAGATTGAGCATACTGAGCTCAATGTGATTTCCATGATTCCTACTACTAGTAAGACTACACAACATAATGAGATATAAAATGGCAATACACACATTTCTCTATACTCTCCCTCAAGCTGGAGTATGGATATTAATAATGCCAAGCTAGCCACATTAATGATGAACTTGGCCTTCACTTCTCCTCGTGGAGAAATCAAACCCTTTCTTTGTGATATTTCAAAATTTAAGTTAGTTCAGAGTTTATAGCCAGTTTTACGAAGGGTATATTTTACTTCTCCATGTCTTCAAGGAAGTAAGGGAACATTATTCCTCCCATATCAACATCTTAACATGTAAATGTTGATTCACTAGTCTAGAATGAGACAGGTCGGTCACTGAGGTGCCCAAGACATGGGATGGCAGTTCTTGAGAACATATGACAAGCACTGAACCCATCCGTGGAGTGACCTCCCAAAAAAAAGAAAACATGTAATTAGAGACAACCAATCACTCAAAAAATAATAATAATAAAAATTTGATGAGTGTACTACAAGATGGAAAAAGATCAATGCCTATGTTATATCTACAAACTATTTGACATAAGGAATTGCTAATATTATTATGCATAACCTTATCATACACCATCAATATCAGCAATATTTTGAAAATATCCCAATATGAAAATATTTACCTAAAATAGTAATTTCCAAATTGAAAATGCTGTGATATCACAATAATATTGTAAAAATGGGAATTTTTTGGGAAAAACTATTATATTTATTTAGAACTGTAATTTATATTTATTCATTATTTTATAATTTAAGAATTAATTTATTTTCCACATCATCTTTAGATACTTTCGGGAGAAAATAACCAAAATTGAAAAACATCCAAAGTTTTCCCAAGGTGATAATATCTTGAGAATGATATTTGTAGCAATAATATAATTAAATAGGGACATGTTAATATTTGCACCATTCAATATATATATATATAAGTTACACTTTCTCGTATCCATTTTTACCACTTCCATCCACGCCTTCTTTGGCCTACCCCTTCCCCTTGGTGGGCCATCAACCTTCATTTCATGGCCAAACTTTTCCTTACCGGCGCCGTTACTGGCCTATGTTGGACATTCCCAAACCATTTCAAACGGGTTTCTTTAATTTTATCCCCTATTGTTGCTACCCTTAAATGCTCTCGAAAATGCTCTTTTCTAATTTATCCTTCTTAGTTTTACTACACATCCATCTCAACATTCTTAACTCCGCTACATCCATTTTGTGCATATACTACCAACATTCTGCTCCATAGGTCATAGCTGGTCTAGTCGCTGTCTAGTAAAATTTCCTCTTCAATCTTGTTGGCATTCGTCGGTCAAAAAGAACTCCAGAAACAAGTCTCCACTTCAACCATTCCGCACTTCAACCATTCCGTTTTTATCCTATGTTCGACATCTTCATCAATCTCCCCATCATTACTAATTATAGAGCCAAGGTGGCGGAAAGAATCACTTTGTAGTATCTCATAGTCTTCAATTCTTATAGTAGTTTCAGCTCATTCTATATGCCCACTGAAGTTACAAGCCATATATTTTGTCTTTATACGGCTTATTTTAAAGCCTTTGATTCTAAAGCCGCTCGCTATCTCTCGAGTTTTGCATTCACACCATCTCTTGATTCATCTACCAACACAATATCATCTTCAAATAATATGCACCAAGGTATCTCTTGTTGAATATGAATAGTTAACTCATCCATAATCAGTGCAAAGAGATAAGGGCTTGGGGCTGACCCCTGATGCATACCTATAGTCACTGTGAACTCTCCCGTCTCTCTACAAGTAGTTCTCACACACGTTATTGCTCCTTCATACATGTCTTTAATAATTTCAATATAGCCTCTTGGAACATTTCTTTTATGTAAAACCCACCCAATTAAATCTCTAGGTACCTTGTGGTAAGCTTTTTCTAGATCGATGAAGATCATATGCAGATTTTTCCTCTTTGCTCAATATTTTTCCATTAATTGCCTAAGTGAGAAGATAACTTCCATTGTTGACCTCCCTGGCATAAAACCAAATGGATTTTCAGATATCTTGGCCTTCTGTCTAAGTCTTTGCTCCATTACTCTCTCTCATAGCTTTATAGTATGACTCATAAGTTTAATCCCACGATAGTTGGTACAGTTTTGTATATCTTCCTTGTTCTTCTATATAGGTACTACGGCACTTCTTCTCCATTCATCGGACATTTTCTTTGTCATTATTATCTTATTGAAAAGTCTAGTTAGCCAAATCTCCCCAACTTCTCCTAAGCATTTTCAAGCCTCAATCGGGATGTCATCTGGGCCTGTAGCCTTTCCTTTCTTCATTTGTTTTAATGCTTTTCTCACTTTCACCACCCTAATTCGACGAAAAAAAGTGTGCTTTGCTACTAAATATCGTCTCCTATATAATCTTTATTTAAACGTATACTAAAATATTTCCTCCATCATTCTTTGATATTGTTTTCATTCATTAGAACCTTTTGATCATTGCTCTTAATACATTTGACATGATATAAGTCCCTACTTTTCCTTTCTCTTTATTTTTGCAAGCTTAAAAATATCCTTCTCTCCTAATCTTATTCCCAACCTATTATATAGGTCATCATATGCTTTGCACTTTGCATCACTTTCTACTTTGTTAGCTTCTTTTTTTGCCTTCTTATACATCGCATAGTTTTCCATATTCCTAGTACCCTGCCAAACTTTGTAACGTCTCTTCTCCCAAACAACTTCTTAAACCTCTACACTCTACCACAAAGTTTCTTTATTATTGTGCCTCTTCCCTTTCGACTCTCCAAGCACCGCTTTAACAACCTTCCTAGTATAGTTGGCCATTTGATTCCACATCGCTGTAGTTTCTTCTTCAAAATTCCATTCTCCCTCATCTATCACTTTGTCCTTAAATATTGTTGCTCTTTGTCCTTTCAAATCCCACCACCTTGTTTTAGGGCACATTTTATTTACTACCCCTCTTTCTACTTCTAATGCAAATATCTAAAACTACTAGCCTATGTTGCATGGTCAAACTCTCTCCTAGGATAACCTTACAATCTTTACAATCCAATCGGTCATGTTTTCTAAGTAGAAAAATGTTTATCTGGCTCCCACTAGTTCCACTTTTATAAGTAATTAAGTGCTCCTCTCTCTTTTTAAAGTTATTGTTTGCTGTTAACAGGTCAAATGCTAATGCAAAGTCCAAGATAGTGTCTCCTAACTCATTCTTTTCTCCAAATCCTTGTCCTCCATGCACTCTCTCGTAAGTCATAACCTCTATTATCTTTTCCTACATGCTCATTTAAGTCCCCTCCTAGGAAAATCTTTTCACTAGTTGGAATTTCTCGTAGTAAACTATCAATCTCCTCCCAAAATTGGCTCTTTACACTTTCATCTAATCTTGCTCGGGGAGCATATGCACTAATGATATGAATTATGTCTTCCTCTAATACTAGTTTAGTTGCTATGATTCTATCCCCCAATCTCTTTACCCTTACAATTTTCTCTTTCAAATCCTTATCTACAACTATATACTCACTCCATTTCTTGTGTTGTTTTTTCTTGCATAAAAAAGTTTATAGCCATCAGCAAGCTCCTTAGCTTTATCCCCCTTCCACTTTGTATCCTGTTGACAGATTACACTGACTCCTTTTCTTTTCATTACTTCGACTAACTCCATGCTCTTGGCTATCAAGGTTCCTCTATTCCAAGTAGCAAGTCGAATCTTCCTCTTTTTCTGCTGTTAGACTAACTTCTTTAGCCGCACTCGTCCAGAATGATGCGGTAGCCCTTGCCCACTTTCCACTACAACCGGGCGACACTACAATGCGTCCAGAAACTCAATCCAATAGCAAGACTGTGAATCAAAATGGATAGTATTGAAGGGATTTATCAAAGCTATCTTCACAATACCCAATAGTTTCCATTTACATTACTCTACTAACTACCAATACCATTCTACCTACAATTTACAATACTTCAAACTCATGGCAAGTCAGCAAATTCGACATCTACATGACACCTGTTTGAAGTTCTCAAGTTACATTCATCTATCTATGTTATTACTTTTAGACTAGTGTATCATAAGAATTTTGGAATTGTGAATGATTTCATGATTTGTAAAGATAGAAGATGCATGCAAAGGGCAAATAGATGTAGAGACTCCTGATTGATTTGCTCGTATGCGTTCCTGATAGCTTTGAGAGAAAACATTGTTCTGCGAAAGAAACATTTTAGAGAGAGAGAGAGAGAGAGAGAGAGAGAGAGAGACTTTGGTTGGGCAGAAAGCAGGGGGGGGGGGGGGTTGGGGTGGCTGATTTGCTGAGGGTGAAGAGGGAAGTACCCACTGGAGTTTTCTTTCTGGCCGTGTAGTGTATCCCCGAGGATGAAGACAGGTTTAAAAGGCTACGTGAAATATAGGTATTCGGATCCTTGTGGAGGAAGTGGCATTCCAGCGAGTTATTTCCCAAAATAATAAATTCTGTGAGATCATTTCGAAAATCTTGTTCCAACGAGGTGTCATTACGGGCATTGTTCTGTAAGATCAAATTATGGAAGGAACAATAATTCCCACCAAACATGTTTCGTACTTCCTCGTTCAATGGGAATGTGGGAACATCCCAATGGCATGATGCCAAACGGACCCTTAGTAGCCAACCCTAGATAGATGGGTGAGGTTCTGATGAGGATGATGAATATGTAGTCACTCAAGCATGTTTTAAGAATTGAATAAAGCTACGATGATATCGGAGTTGGATCTTTACCAGACATGCTCCCATTGTTCTGTTTTTTTCCTAACATTCTTTTATGCATATTGTATGTTTACATACTATGTGGTTCATTTTGAAAGTAAATGATATGAATGTGCCTATAAAAATAAATGGTAAAACTGTGAAATGCTTTACTTGCTAGTAAAGTAAAAAATGGATTTTTTTGTCTAATCTATTTTCCTTACTAAAGTGGATGTGAATTTACAGATTCAAGAATCAAATTTGACTGGTGTTAGCCATTTAATAGTGGATGAAATTCATGAAAGAGGCTTGAATGAAGACTTTCTCATTATAATTTTGCGTGACCTTCTCCCTCGGCGTCCTGATTTGCGGATTATTCTTATGAGTGCCACCATAAATGCTAATCTGTTTTCCCAGTATTTTGAAAATGCACCAGTGATTCATATCCCAGTAAGTTGTGCATAATTTTCACCACAATTAGGTGATAAACATTGAAATTTAATTCTTAAATCTTTTTTCTATTTATTTCCTTAATGATTGTTTAGGGGATTAATTCTTAAATCTATTTTCCTGACTTTTTTCTATTTATTACCTTAATGATTGTTTAGGGATCTACATTTCCAGTAGCAGAAGTATTTCTAGAAGATCTGCTGGAGAAAACTTGTTACACTATCAAGCCGGAGTTTGATGACCTGCAAGTAAAATCGAGGAGGAGACATCTGCAAACAGATGCAAAGAAAGACCCATTGGTTGACTTGTTTGAGGCATGCTAAAAATACACCACTATTCATATATTAAATCTTGTGCTATATTATAGGAGTTCTAACTTTGTTATGATACAATTTCTTACAGTTGTGAAAGTTAGTCTCCTTTTTTGTGTTAATTTTCAATTCAACACTGTTATAAAAAAATCCTAAATACATCACCAGATTTTGAATCTTATTCATTCATATACATAATTTGGAAATTTGAACATACCAACCCAATTGTCTGGAGCATGAACTTATGAAATATCTTGGGCATAGCAGCGTGCTGCCCCTTTTCTCTGACATCTGAAGTTTTATTCTCCCACCAACTTTCAGTACTCAAAAGTAAACTGACTACAGATGATGCTAGCATTGTGTCTCTGCGAGACTGAGGATACTCCAATTACCTCTACATGTGTGTTATTGACACGACTTATTGCTTGAGAAGTGATTAGGAATCAGTAGGAGGTTTGAGACATGTCTATGTAAAGGACCATATCCCAACCCAAAAGCTTACGCTGATAGATGAAAGGCCCAAACAAGTGTATGAAGCCCTGTCCAACCTTGGACTTGGGCGATGTGGGACTTCCCAAAAGTCTAGTCTGGGTGTACAGAGCAATTAGTTATATGTTTTGGAAAGGAAAAGGACATTCTTTGGCGTAGCCAACATTTTGGGCACTGCATTGGATCATAACTAATAAGGATTTTAACTGTTGTTCCTAATTAAAAAAAAAAAGTCTATGGTCTGTCTAATATGCCTGCTTTTATCATATTGCTAGTTCTTGTCTTTGAACCTGCAGGCTGCAGCAGTCATAGCATGTGATTAATCATAAACAGGTGGTGGTTGATACAGATTATTTGGGTTCTTTCCCTCTTTATCAAAGAAATTGTATGAAATACAATTCTAGAAACCCAACTCTATTCTATGTTTGTTTATTTATAGCTGATCATTGCTTTTCTGCTGTAGGAGATTGATATTCATTCACATTACAAAAGCTACAGCACATCTACTAGATGTTCCCTTGAAGCATGGGATGGTTCCAAACTTGATTTGGGTCTCGTAAGTAAAATAAACTATCAAATACCTATTTGTGGAAAATTTTCAAAGTGTTGTTAATAATATATGTGTATCGTATTGATTCTGATGCAAGCATTTTTTTCTTCTTGGACGGTTGCTTTCACAATTAGTGGTCTTCCCATATGTGGTTATTCTTTCTTTGTTGTTCTTGTCCTCGTCCTTCTTGTTGGTTGTATGCTAGTTCCGATCATTCTCAGAACTTCTTTTCTTGTCTTTTTCCGCATTCTTGCAGGTGGAAGCAACAATTGAGTACATTTGTCGCCATGAGAAGGATGGTGCTATCCTTGTATTTTTTACTGGATGGGATGAAATATCTAAACTACTTGAAAAGATTAAAGGAAACAATTTTCTTGGGAATTCAAGCAAGTTCCTAGTCCTCCCACTGCATGGTTCAATGCCTACTGTTAATCAACGTGAAATATTTGATAGACCACCAAATAACATCAGGCGAGTATCCCTTGCAGCCTTTGTTGAAGTGAAGCTTACATTTTTATTTATTTATTTATATTTTTCCATATAGTTTGTCTATAAACTTGTGCATAAAAATTGGTTGTTTCTGTTGCTATGATAGATTGGCATCTCATATAAATGGAATTAAGTTATAATGCATAAAGAATGTAAAGAGCTTTATATCAAACAGTTGCTTGCTATTCATAAGTGTACTCTCCTATTATTTTCGTAATCTATTCGGTATGGATTAAGATGCAGAAAATAGTTTGGTGGAACTAACTTCAAATTTCATACAGCGAAGGAAATTATGTGTTGAATTGATTGTTGGAGTGCCCCTACCAACCCATCCACTCAAATACTGTTTGTGAATCTGCTTATATCACATAATATCAAGCTGGCATCAGCAGTCATTTAGTTGCACCCTCCTATGAACAGCGGTTAGGCCTGTTAGCATGGCACGTGTGAGCCACTTACGCCAGATCTGATATTTTAGTTGTTTTAGCTACTTTTTTAAAACATGAAAACATGCTTATTTGATATGTCTAGGTTAGGTGCAATATTTTTCTTTTTGTGGAAATGTTTGCTGGGTTCTGTTAACATAAATTGTTTGAAGCTCTTGATCTATTTGATCATGTTTTAAACCAAGGGTGATGCTTGCAGAAAAATTGTGCTAGCAACAAATATTGCAGAGAGTAGTATAACAATAGATGATGTAGTGCATGTCCTAGATTGTGGAAAGGCAAAGGAAACCAGTTATGATGCCCTCAATAAGTTGGCTTGCCTGTTACCGTCATGGATATCAAAGGCTTCAGCACATCAGGTGAGTACTATACCACCAGAATGTAAATCTGTCAGTGAACTTTTGTTTTTCCTTCCCTTTCATTTTTTTCCCTCATCTTATGTTGGTAGGAATAATTTAAAATTTACAGAGGAGAGGCCGTGCTGGGCGTGTGCAGCCTGGAATTTGTTACAGGCTATATCCGAAGGTAATCCATGATGCAATGCCTCAATATCAGTTACCTGAAATTCTCCGAACACCTCTACAAGAACTGTGCCTTAATATCAAAAGTTTACGGCTTGGAACCATTGCATCCTTTTTAGCAAAGGCTCTTGAGCCACCTGATCCTCTTTCTGTTCAAAACGCGATTGAACTTCTCAAAACTATTGGGGCCCTAGATGACACAGAGCAGCTCACTCCACTTGGTATGTTAAGAGCACATCCTGTATAATGTAGTTAGATTTTTTTATTTTTTTTTGTAATGTATATTTCCTGTGAAGTTATAATTGGTGACTTATGATGCCTTTGTTTACTCAACCACACAGGTCGTCATCTTTGCACCATCCCTTTGGACCCAAATATTGGGAAAATGCTTCTCATGGGCTGTATCTTCCAGTGCCTGGATCCTGCCTTGACAATTGCTTCTGCTCTTGCCTATCGTGATCCTTTTGTCTTGCCAATAAATAAGAAAGAAGAAGCTGATGCTGTGAAAAGATCCTTTGCTGGTGATTCTTGCAGGTTGGCAAACTAACTTTTAATCTTCTTGTAGACTGCATTCATCAGAGCCTTATCCCACCAACCTAGATAAGATGACTAGAATTTCATGTGTTCAACTTGAGAGTGCACACTTATGATGCTAAAAGTATGGCATGGATATGCTGAAGTAAAATCACGGTATGTCTTGAGTGGGTTTTACTTTAGAAATTGATGTATCATCGATGCAGAATGGATAACCTAGGAATCAAGACCTACCTTTTCTTTGGATGTTGGAGTCGGCACCACAAACTAAAAGTAGCTATCATATTTACTACTTTAGAAGGTTTGGAAGCAATGCCAATTGAGAAAGAGAACCATTGGTCTTTTGGAAATTCTGTGTTATTCTTTGAAAAATATTAGTACGCTGCTCATGGTTAAAAATATTGGTGATGATGGGCAGTGGTGGACCCATGGTTTTCATTCGAAGGGGGCAGACTCAAATAGGTTGTTTGGTTTTTTGGGCAAACCAGGATTTTCATGTGAGTTTTGGGGGCGGACCTGGAATTTTCATGTGGGTTTTGGAGGTGGACCTAAGATTTTCATGCAAGTTTTGGGGCGGACCCAAGATTGATTGGGTGACTGCCCCCATACTGATATATGTGGATATGCCCAGGATGTTGGGCATCTAGTCTAACCTCACAACCGGCAGTTGCGTGATACATTTCTGTTCATAACCATGCCGGCGCGATTTTTTGTCCCAAAAAAATCAAATAATATCAAAAAAATAATTTTTAAAATAATGCTAGAATTTAATATTTTTATTTTTAAAATTTTCATCAGGTACATTACATAGTAATTTATTGGTCTCCTAAAGTCATATGCATCTTGTATTGCTGTTTTTTCATGGGTTGTGCAGTTTGTTTGAATTGATTAATCGAATCAAATATATTTGCTAGAAGTTTTAGGAATAAAAAATCATGTGTTAAGCAAATATCATAAATATCTTTTATTGACAACCAATTGGCCTTTGCAAAATCAAGCATATATGTGATATGTTGATATCATTAAGTCAACCATACAACATGTAAATTGCATACTCAAGAGTTAAAGCACTACTACATAAGAATCGGGAGAAAGTATTTGGGAGTTTGAGAATTTACTTGGATGCAATAGTAAAAGTCTCGGGTGCCATGTGTGATAATGTAGGTTCGAGACCTGTGAGCAGCTACTTTTTGCAAAATTTCCAAATGTTAGGTTTGTCTCTAGTATGGACCCTGCCAAGACCCTGCTACTGCAGGACCCGCACTGGGTAATGACCTTTATATATATTAAAGCAAACGGGGAGGTGGGCTGTGAGGGGTGCCACATCAACACTCTTGAGCCGCGTGATGCCACATGGGAGCTCTTATGGATGCCATGCATCATCATCCCATAAATATAGATAAATCCATCTAATTTTAAAACTAATCCCCTAAAATCTCTCTCCCTTAATTTCCTCATTACTATCCCTAAGAAATCTCATCCAATTGCAAGTTACAACACAATCTAAGCCCTTAAATCTAGATCTCAATACGGTTTCTATTCTCCCCCCTTGTCTCATAATCCCACGTTTGCTAACTTACCTCTCTATGATTCAAATCCTCAAAACAACCCAATCTCTCCAACAATAAAATCTCTCTCAATTTTTCTAAGCTTATATTATTCCTTCCCACAATTGGCACCCATTCCATTTTTCTCATTTCATCTCAATAAAACAATCAAATAGTGGGGGTCCAATTATTTTAAACTCATGCATTTCTTTACTCTTGCAAGTCATTTGTGGGACATGCTGAAATATTAAAACATTCATTCTCGGGACATGTCATTCCTCCGCCAAGATCATTTTCATCCCGCACTATATTCTCACACAATCAAAATTCAATAATTAATTTTCAAATCCATCCCATGTAATATTTTCTCAGGAGCATATCCAAATGGGACCCAATTGTAAACCTCCATCCATCCGGTTCATTCCACTTTTGATGATGTGGCCCATGATCTTTATGGCCCTCATCATGTGCTAGGTAGGACGAGGGTGAAAAGGGGGTGGGGTAGAAAATAAATAGGAAAACTTTGAACTTGCTCACCAACTGAAAAAAATAATAATTGTTGTAGACGAGGCCACTTGTAAACACACCATGATGCGCCTTAATGAATTAGGATAAGAGGCCCACTTTTAAATATTACATCATGTGACTCCACCAATGCTCCTTGGAAAACCATGTCAACAAGGGCCTACTGTCCAATTGGACACACCTTTAGATATTTAGATGTGGGGCCTACTTTTATTGTAAAATCTATTCTTTTCCAATAATATCTCAAAAAAGAATCACATATTTCATTATATATTTTTAGCCCAGGCACCATACCTCTCCATTTAATTTTGTAAGCTTACGCTTGTGGGGCACACCCTTGGTCCATCCAAATGGACCGACCCCCCCTAAATTGCATATGTCCATTAGCTTTTGGTCAGATCCGGATTTACTGGACCGTTGGATCGATTGTGTACCGATCCGAATGAACTGTTGACCATTAAACTTTTAGAGCTAGATGGAGACGGTAGAAACCACGGTTGGAACAATTTTTTTCCAAAGAGAAGGGTCCCAAGGAGTCCTTGAAATCCCCCCATCTCCACCTCTATGTGGGTCCCTAGGTGGACCCTACCACACACTTGAGCTTACTATATCCTAAGCTTTAGCTTAGGAGAGCTGCCCCCATATAGACACACATTCATACTTGTGTAATGGTCAATGCCTTTAAATTCAAGGGGTCGCCATGGTATGTAAGTTTACTTCATTTTATATTTATTTTCATTACATGTTAAAAGGTTCTAATATTCAAAGACAATAAATTTCTTTACTTTAGATTTATTTTATCTTAATAATAGTTTAAAAGAATTCTTAAATGTTAATATATTTTCATTTTTGGCCGGGGCTTAGCACGGGCATTTGTTGCTATGTTTTTTTTAGAATTTACTTGGATGGTTGAATAACCATACCAATCAGAATGTCATCATCTTTGTTGTCAGGGTGATGATAATAGGAGCCTTATCTATAAGCATGTGTTTGTTAAGATTTTATAAATTCAAAGAATCTATATGAATAAGTCTTGCAACTGAGGCTCATTACCACTAATTGTTGTGCTTCTAGTGGTTGGGAAAATGGATACAAATATGGGCCTCCATATGAAGCCGGGCCGCTCCCACTGGGAAGATGACCTGGTCCACGCATCCATCTTTAGGCACCCTAGTCCCACTTTGCCTAATGTCCGGCACTACCCCAAGAATGCCTCTCTCCTCCCCAAGTGCTATTCCCATCACCTTCTGCTATACATTCTCCATAGGGTTCATCTGATGGTAGTACATGCCTGTACCCATGACAAAATCAACATAAACAACAGCAAAAAATATTCTATCGTCTCTTATACAATTGTGTTGTCTTCATAGTTTTCATGATTGCCACTACTGCCTCTATGAAGATGCATGGAACAGTCGAGCTGTAGCATCTGATAATTGTTACTGCTTCTGCTGGTGGTCTCATGCTCTGGCACAGTCTTAGGCGCAGGTCTCCACCTTTGGCTATACGTTTGTTGTATTTGAAATTGTCATTCTGAGACTCTAATCAATTCTGGCTTATCCCAAGTCAAATCATGTAACTGGGTTGCCAACTCTCAATCATCATCCATTAGTGGCTCCTCTTCAGATCCCCTCTGGCCACAGTTTTCAGTGCGTTATCCTCTTATAGAAAATGTAATCCAAGTTAATTTGACAGTTATAATTGCAGATCTTCAAAATCCTGCTTTCTCCAATTTCAGTTAGTTTTAAGTTGTAATGGATTATGACCAACTTATTTAATTTTTGCTTTTTCTGCTTTTTTCTTGTTCTCATGTTAAATGGAGAAAAAGCGCTGTAGTTTCTCTTGAAATTTGTTGCAGATATCACTTGGATAAGGGCTATGATAGTATCATTTCTCAGTGTTGGAGCATTTTTTCTTAATTCGGCAACCACTCTACTGAAAATTAAGCATTAGAAAGGAAATCAACTAAGAGATCATAAAATGTTAGATTCTTACAAAGTGAACCAAATAACATTAAGGAAGTCTAACTGGGGTAGCATTTTGAAAAAGCGCTTTAAGCATGTGCCTAAGACTTCCATCTCTTTTCGTTATATAAATTAATCTCCTGGAGAGAAAAATAAAAACAAATACAATTGAGAGTAAACTCTAATATTCAGTCTCCTTTTGAGTGTAAACTCTAATATTCAGTCTCCTTCATAGTGTGAAGTCATAAAGATTATCTCATGGAAGAAGACTGAAGTATGAATTTGAGGCCTCATTCCTGCATGAACTTACCTTGGAAATAATGGAATGAAGTAGCTTCAAAAATATCATAATATTTTCAAAATGGTGCTACTGCTAGGTACTAAAATAAAACATGAGTTTTTTTTGTGAGATACACTTAAATTTATGTTTGTTATAAAAAAGACACTTAAAATTTTATTTTAACCACTTATCTTTTTTTTTTATAAATTCTACTCCATATTTTTATATTATTTTTTTGGCATCATTTTGCAATATAATCCAAAGAAAAACATAAAAACTTGAAAAATGTACTGAAGTTATCTGAAGATAGATGGTAATATCCACAGAACAATATTAGTGATAATTTAGTAACATGTGGTGTGTTGATAGCTTGCTATTCATAAATAGAAAAGCTGGCATGAACATCACATGTTCAAAAGATGATATATAGCACGCACATCACATGTTGAAAAGATGATATATAGAATGTTGATAGGGGTGTGGATGCATGTATTGTTCAATGGCTTCTATTTGGGGCTTTATTTCATTAGGTCAGGTTAGATGGCTAAGTAAGAATGATCAAGATAGTTATTTTTCAGTGGATAGGTAAATTTTTTTGTTGAGTGTGTTTGCTTTGGTTGACCTAGGGAGAACCTATGGTGTTGGTTTGGATGCATGCCAATCATGAGGGATGGGGGAAAAGGAAGGTCATTTATGCCAATTTAGATTTGTGCCAAATATGCTCCCCTACAGTCTTTTAATTCTTTATTTGATGCCCTCAGAGCTTAATGGTTTATAGGTATGATATTTATTGTGATTACATCTAGAAGAGGATAAGAGTTGGATCAGCGCCAAATTGAGGCGAGTATCAAATACCAATTCATAGAGATGGGGAGGTGTTGTTTTGTGTAAGGAGATTGGATTGATAATTGGTGGCCTACTCATCAAAATGGTTGATGCATAAGGGGTTGTTATCCATGGAAACTTTGTGGTTATTATAGAGAAAATACCTTACTGTCTATTATTTTACAAAATATTGCTGTCAAAACCTGTTAATAAAAAAAAAAAAAACTGTCTAGGTGAAGTTTATATTTCTAGGATCAGTACAGTTTGGTAGTCATCAGTTGCACAATCTGGGTTCTAGGGATTCTTAGTGAGGCAAACAGAATCGATGGAACTTTTGGTGATGACTAAAATAGACCTTGGCACCTGTGAGCAATTCCTTTGCATAATTTTCTTGTTATTGATCATGTTGAAAATTCTCACACTTGGTGCCACCCTTCTTGCAGCGATCATATTGCACTTCTCAAAGCATTCGAAGCATGGAAAGATGCTAAACGCAATGGCAGAGAGCGGTCATTCTGTTGGGAAAATTTCTTATCTCCTGCAACATTGCAGATGATGGAGGATATGAGGAACCAGTTCCGTGATTTGCTATCAGACATTGGATTTGTCAACAAAACCAGAGGAGCAAAGGTATGCTTTAAGCTTCTTATCTATAATAAAGTAATGAAGTCTTTTAAGAAGAATAACAATTCTTTAATTGCATGCTATGTTTTCATATATGATGCACCTCCTATATGTATGTGTGATGCAAACCAGTTCCTTATTTTGGGGAATGCAAGCAATCAGAAAGATTTTATCCAAAGTATAAAAGATTACAGTACATTTCTATTGTACAACTTCATTATTCCTCTATCAGCCTAAAGTACTTCATAGGACTACCTAAATTAAGTTGATGGGGGTGAAGATTTAACAACTTAAATCTGCCAATAAGAAATAGATTCCCCCCCTTTTTTTGTATGCGTGCGCTTTTCAAGGATTCGAACTCATGCAACCAACCATGCACGCCACACGTCCCTAACTAGATGAGCAACAGCCAGGGACAATTGATGTCTATCTTTGGTTATGGCCTTTGTGAGACGGTTTATTCTCACATGTGAGAGTAATGGTCTTGATGTAGGTTTTGCATCAGTCCATGGGCTGTCTCGGGCCCTTAGGTTCAGTCGTATACCAAAGGAGACCCATGAATATCCAGCTTTTTAAGAGAATAAATCAGTAGAGATTTCCTTTTGAGTCTCACCTTAGTAAATCAGTAAAAATCTATATTTTTGTCTTGGTAATTATTAAATATTTACCTTACGACTCGTTTGTGCATAGAGAGGAATCTGGCCTGAGTGGAATCTTTGGATCCTCATTTTCTGTGGCTCTTTGAAAGCCATGGAAACAGTAGTCTGTGGTGTCTATTTTTTTTTTTTTTTTTTTTGTTGTTGTTTCGGTGCACCAAAGAAAATAGACATGAATTCTAGAGCTACTATTTGGTGACATAACGGGTTTGTTGATACCTTGATGACTTCAATGTGTTGGTGTTTGGTGTAACCGTGTAACTACATTGAAAAATAATCTTATGTTAGTGTTTTAATCAGGCAAACAACATTATGGCAGTGGGGCCCATTCTGATAAAAATCAAATTTCTCATTCTGGTCCACCCAATAAGTTAAAAATCAGACCAAAATCAGATCAGGGGAAATACCTCTGACTACAAAGTACAAACTAGGACCTAAACATGAACCAACATGTTAAAATTATAGTGTCCAGCTGTTCTTACGAAGTCCTCTTTCTCAAATGTTTAGGATCCTCTGTAAAAGGAGTTATATTCCTCAATATCTAGTGGGTCCACTTCTTTGATGTTTCCACCTTACATGTTTCCAAATGTTGGGGATGCTTTGAACTTATAGCCTCATTCACATGCACAGCTTCTTTTATTGAAAGTATCCATTCAAAAAGAAAAAAAAAAAAAAAAATCACATGCATAGCTCTTCCTTTCTAGAAGCAAATTAAGCCCCAAATGCTGATGCCAATCCATCTACATTAAAAGTAGGAGTTGATCTCTCATCAAATTGTTTGAGACTCTTACTTCAATTGACCGAGAGTTGCTCTATTTCTAAAACATCTATGGGCTCCTGATCAGATTGTTAAAATCACCAGATATCATAGAGCAACTTTTGCCCATAGATCACAAATCCTACATCAAATGAACATGGCAAGGAAGAAAATTACTATAACAGAAAAAAAATGCAATTATAATGTGGAACAATTGAAGATCTTCATTCAACCACTTCCCACTACCATTTGATCATGATCAGATGGTGTAGAAATTTCACCATGGAAGCTATTATACATGACTGTTTCCAGTAACCATGCTAATGCCATGGAAGCTATTATGCACGACTATTTCCTGAAAAAATGATAGTAGATTAAAAAATAGTTAAAGAAAGCTTTTCTTATCAAGTTAGTAATAGTGCACGATTACTGAACCTGAATTCTATTAAAGATCAAATCAGCACAGTGATGACACTCGAAACCTTTGTTGATTTACACAAAAATAATTGTCGTCCTACATTCTTTCCATCAGTGGCACTCTGAATAGATGAGAATTATTATGTGCATTGTTTTTCCAGGCATACAATCACTACAGTGATGATCTGGAGGTGGTATGTGCCATCCTATGTGCTGGGCTGTACCCTAATGTTGTGCAGTGCAAGCGAAAAGGGAAGAGGACAGCACTGTACAGTAAAGACGTTGGGAAAGTTGATATACATCCTTCTTCCGTCAATGCTGGTGTACACATCTTCCCACTTCCGTTCATGGTGTACAGTGAAAAGGTTAAGACCACCAGCATTTACATCAGAGACTCGACTAACATATCAGATTATGCTCTACTTCTCTTCGGAGGTAGCCTGCTGCCATGCAAGACTGGGGAAGAGGGTATTGAGATGTTGGGAGGCTATCTTCATTTCTCGGCATCAAAGAGTGTCTTGCAACTCATTAAGGTCTCTCTCTCTCTCTCTCTCTCTCTCATGGGGCCCACTTAGATGCCTTCTTGTTTGTTGGGGGTGGGGCACTTGGAAAGGTCTCCATAAGGATAAGGGCCAACAAAAAAAATCAGTCCCGCATATCATCATAAACCTTGATTTTATGGCCTTCAAAGTTTAGCGGTCTTTTAACTATAAATTTCTTTGAGATTCAATCCAATAGTGGATAAACGTTTGATGAGAGTGAAATTGGGCCTCGTGTCAGATCGCGGGGGGATGAATGTGAAGGGTTCTTCACTGACCAAGTGGGCCCCATGTAAACATGTGTTTTTGCTCGTAGGAGAACATTTCTTGATATTATATTACTTGTAGTGTTGGATGAAAGGTGATGTAAAAACAAAAATTGGATCTTGCAGAACTTGCGAGAAGAACTTGATAGACTTCTTCGGAGAAAGATCGAGGAGCCTGAGTTTGACCTCCCTGCGGAGGGAAAGCAGGTTGTTGCTGCTGCGGTAGAATTGCTGCACAGCCAAAATGTACGCTATTAGCTCGAATAATTTAAAGTTACAATAATGTTCTTTAGATATTTATATGATCACTGTAGAGAAGTTTAAGATTTTCCATTATTTTTTAGTGATAGTCCCCTGAAAAGAGAAGAGTCATATGGACATCAACAAATTTTGATAAGTTCAGCGATTTCTAATTCTGAATTACGTACTCTGGCATACCATCTTGTTTCTGTGGCAGAAGATTTGATATATTGTGTCGTCAACTTTCTATTATTATTGTTTCGACAAATTTTATTCAGCAACAATGGATTATAAGAATAGGAAGGGCTGAAACCTAGAAACACCAAATTAGACATTAAACGTAAGAGATTCTTGAGACCATTCCTCTTTAGCTGATGGATGTGGTTCGGGATATCCCTTCTGTAATTTATGAGTGCCCAAATAACATAATCGCAAAAATGATAGATTTAATCTTTTCAACAACAAAAGGTTCAAATTGGTTATTGATTCCAGTTCGTTCTTTTGAGTGGGCCGAGGGTGAGCATTGAAGAGTATTTATGCTGCCTCTACTAACGCCTCAAGGTTTTGGTAGAAAAAATTTCATATCGAATTCGAGGAGGTACATGGAACAAATGTGTGCGCGCTGATCGGGTTCCACCTGAGGGAGTGTTGAGGAGTGGGATTCATCCGAGAGGAAGTATTGAAAAGTATTTATGAGGTTTTGGTAAAAATGGTTAGCTAAAGAAATTTAAAATTTTCTAATCTGAAAAGAAATATATCCAGGAAAAATAGATGATCTTTTGCATTCGCGAGTAGGTACATAGGTATTTTTATGACTACTAAATGTTAGGTATCACTGATTAATCGCGAGGGAACTAAATCATTGAGAGGTTAGCGATTTTTTATTCACTGTTCGGAATTTCTGAAAGTAAAATAAACATACTTGGCACCGACCCAAGAAAAAAAAATAAAATTGGATATGATTCATTTATAAGGGGCTATGTTCTCGTAAGAGGTACCTCACATGTATTTGCTTGAAAGGTAAATTTTTAATAATTTTGTGAGATACCCGATGCCAAATCCATCAACCTCACACTCAGTGGGCCACAATGAATTAGCACTCGCCCACCCTAATTTGACGATAATCTGAAAAATAAGCACGGTTAGATTAAATTTTTTTTGAAAAATTTAACTTAAGAAACAGCTGAAATTTAATCTAATGGTAATTATTATTAAGATTAGTTCCAAATTAGGGTGAACGTTAATTCAAAGGGGGTTAAGTGAGTGTGAGGAGGTTGGATTGGTTTTGGGTGTCTTACAATGAGAGTCCTTGAGAGGTGCCTCTCAGCAGAATATTACCATATTTATAAAGATCTTGAAAAAAGCAACCACACCGTACATGGAACTTTCAGCACTGTGAAAAAACTTTTCTACCTTTCATGCTTTTTTAGTCGAAAAGCGGTCGAAGAAACATGCTCTCAATATGTGTTTTTGGTCCTGGTAGCTGGTTGAGAAGACAAAGCTTTGGACGAATGACCGCTGTACTCCATCTAGGGCTGTAAAAGGGTCGAGCCAAACTCAAGACCCGGCTAGATGTGACCCAAAAAGTACTGGGTTCAGAACCATGCTTAGAAGTTAGATTTGATTCCTATGATGGGCCACGCTCTGCATAAAATGGCCAGGAGTGAAAATCCTCATTTATTCCTTTATCAGTGTGTGTCCTCTAAAAGAACTGCTAAACAATTATTATGGGCCACCCCTCTGTTGAGCACACTTTCTTGTAGGACCCTAAAACCTTAAAAACCCTAAACCCCCAACCAAAAAAAGATATATTTGACATTCATCCAAATTTGTGTGGCCCATCTGATCATGGAAGGTTTAACACTGGCTTGGCTAAAACCCTAACCCATATGGAATATACGTACTTGTTTCGTCCAGAATATTCAGAAAATGTACTCAACCATATCTACGTAATCGGGTATCGATTCATTACAAATAATATCGAGTGTTTGGATTGGACCAATTTGAAATAAGAATTATGTCCAAATGGCATACTAATATTTTCTTCTTAACAAAACAAAAAAAAAATAAATTCATGCAAACGGTCAATTACTGCCAACCTCAAAGTATAAAAGAAAAAAAAAATGGCAACCTCAAAGAATGGTTACATTTCTGAATCTTAGGGCTCGCTTGTTTGTGTTAAAGCGGATAGCAATTGAATACATAGGGTTTATGCCATAAGTTGTTAAAAAACGAGCATGTCAATTTTAAAAGACGAGCAAGGAAAGATAATTTGACACTCATTTTTGAAAACTCATTTCTGTTCTTCGTTTTTAACTTCTTCTGGCATAAATCCTGTCTATTCAATTTTAATGAATTCTAATGTAAAAGGCCCTCCTGCAATTTTCAATACATTTGTTGAGCAATGATATCGTCACTCGTTTCAGTTGAGCAACAATATGTGTTAGGGCCATAGTCATATATGCCCATCCTTATGTTCTCAATTTTGTGTCAAATGATTCCAAGACCTTGCCTCTTAAGTGTCTCTCAAGGAAGATCAAGATTGAAGGCAAATATTATAGTTTTGGAAGGCCCGGATTCGTTAAAGAAGATCTCAATGATTGTACCAACCCATTTAGGTAAAATGAGACCCCAAACAAACTAAGAAATGACTCCTAAGACGCATAAACTAAATGGGAAATTTAATAGGGTTAAATTGGAAAAATTGAGTAGTGGAGTTGCTCAATTCAGTTTGCAGGGGTTGGCTAACTGTAGGTCCCCACCGTCAGCTCGCGGTCAATGTATCAATAACTATCTTTTTTACAGGGCGCCCGTTTTGATTAGCTCACGGCTAGCCGTAAGCACCCTACGGCTAGACATAGAGCATTTTGGTAGTGTTGACCAAAAGTCAAACTAGCAGGGTTTTTTTTTTCCGTTTGGGGGTGGCGGTTAACCGCTAATCTGAAACAGGCAAACCGCCAACTAGCCATTGGAGTGCTTTCTATATATACTTGAGCTCATTCCAATGGACACAACTTTTGGATTTTTGAGACCTCTTTGCTTACACTTGTGCCCTTATAGTAAAACCATCTAAGAGCTCAAATATTCCAATTCCACACACACTTAAGCTTTAATTAGGCACACTTAAGAGCATTCAAAGCTCTATTAGAGTGTGTTTTGTGGAATCACCTCTAGGGAACTTTGAGCCCTCAAGGTAAACATCTTTTTCCCTAGAATTAGAAGTCCTATAGCCCTCTTGGTTGAGCGCATCTTGGAGTATCATCTACACCAAGGAGCAAAGGAAGAAGTCATAGCTTGGAGCATCATTCAAGCATTGAAGAGCATTCTCAAGACCAAGTCAAGAGGCAAGTGTTCTTGTTTAAATTTGCAAACCAAAATTGTAAAGTGAATTAGATCTTCGTGGTCGAACCACTATTAAAAATAGGGTTGGTGGATTAGATCTTTGTGGTTGACCACTGTATAAAAAAATAGGTGTATATGTGATTGGTGGTTTACCTGTATGCCTTGCCTCATTGTAGTGGAACCAAGAGTGGAAACTCTTGAGAAGTGGATGTAGGTCAAGGGATCGAACCACTGTAATCACTTGTGTGTCCATATCTCCCTTATGCTCATTTCCATTTATTGATTCATTGAGATGCATATGCTAGTTAGATATACACTTCTTGTTTTGGGACATAACACACATACACTTGTGCTAAAACGACATTGAGCATGTTGGCATATCTTTGTTTGGTTAGCACTCACCCTATTTGGATCATCTCACTTGATTATTGCCCTTACATTGATATTCTTATTTTGTGGATAATTCAAGTGAGAGTGTGGGACTATTTGTATTGCATAGTTTTACATATTTCGTATTGTGTTTCAAGTGTACTTGTGGTTTGTTAAATAGATTAATCGGATTGATTAATAAGATTTTTTTCTAAATTAGTCCTTTTCACCCGCCCCCCTCTAGGACATGTATTGGTCTAGCTTGTACTTTCAATATTGTTGCTCGTCTTTCTTTTTCCTCTTCTTTCTTCCTCGTCTCCTTCCTCTTTCTCCATCTCCCCCACTCCATTTCTTGCCCAACCCATTGCCTTTGTGATCTCAATCTCTTTCTCCAATGATCTTCCATCTTCCTTCCATTCTCAAAAACCCACACTAGGCCCCCACTTCCATCAAAATCAACTCTCTTTTTACCCTAAAGACATCATCTTCTTCCATTATTAGAAAACCCACTTCACAAGCTTCCATTTTCATAAAAAAATCACTTTTTATTCACCCTTTAAAACTCTTTTTCTTCTCATCTCAAAAACATTCATTAACTCCTCATCCCCATTAAAAACATCTCCATGTGAAAAAATCTCAAGGCACCCATTGTAGGGAAATCATTTTCATGAAATAAATTTCTCCAGAAAATGACAATTCTGGATTTCTGCAACAGTTTCATCTCTTTTATTGTTCATCTTCCTCCATTTGGGGTTTTGGGGTTTTCCGAATCTCTCTACCTTTGTCGAGGAACTCATGTTTATGGAGTTTTCCATATCAACCCCAGGAAGCACAAGAATTCACAATATTAAAAGGCAGGGCTTTTCAACGGGTTGGGTGAGGAATGGAGGGGAGATTGAGAAAGAGGAGGAAGAAGAAAACACGAGTGATGATATCGTCACTTAACTAAACGAGCAATAATATCATCAATCAACAGAAGTACTGAAAACTTGGCGAGAGGGCTTTTATTAGTGTTACTTTCATATTTTGGGAATATAATATTATTGGAAGTAACAAAAAAAAATTCTTCTAAATTTTGGTACCTATCATTAAATGTATAAAAATTCTTTTCTTCTAGTTTCACAACTTCCACTTTAAATTTATATTAATTTTTATTTCACAAAAATTTACATTCTATCACCTTTTATTTTCTACTGTTTGAAAATTGATGCCAATTAAACATTAATTACAACGGGTTCATAAAATGATTGTACTTTTAACATATTGACCCCTATCTACAATGACTTTTTAAGATTTTTTTTTAAATCCTTTTTTTGTGATGTATATATATGCCATGCTATTGACCATCCAAATTACAATTTCAGCCATTATACAAGATTAAGTTGAAGGGTTCTTTAGGTAATTTTGATCACGGCTTATGATTTTGACTTGGAGTTATAAATCCCCACTTCTAATATGTACCCACTCTCACATTCCAACATGCAACCACTCATTTCCTCCATCACTTTTATGAAAGAACTTCATTTCTATCTCTATCACAATCACCAAATCATTGTCATGGGTATTTGATGATTGATTTTATGTAATATGAGTTTTTTTTTTATATATAAATTAGTGAATATGCATTTTAGTTATTGGTGAACACTCCCGTGCTAAGCACGGGTTATTGTGTCCGTATCAAGTTTAATTTCGACCAACTCAATTGCAATTTCAACTTTGACTTAATTTTCTAATTGAGCTATACAAATCTCTCATTTCGGGTCTTAAAATGAACATAAGCTCGAAAACTCTTATAGTCTCCTGATGATGCCCATAAATCAAAGGCTTGAAAAACCTATTAAACTTATTGCATGGTTGGCATCTCTATTTCCATCCTTTACTTATGTAAAGGTTTAAAATAAAAGCATTTGGCATACGATTTTACCCTCTAACTGTATTAAAAAAGTTGAGGCGAACTCTTTTAATATGAAAAGCCCTAATTGTGGGGTATTTAGGCCGAAATTCTCAGACGAAACATATTCTAATTATGGGGTTTCAAAAGTAAAAGATGCAGGGGCTCAAAAAAGTGTATGTTGAAATCAACCGAAACATGTTGTAATCACAGTTGTCGATGTCGTTTCGAACCTCATTTCCCTCTTGCCTACAAATAAAAAGTTTTGGCTGATTTAGAATTTCAGCGAAATTTTTTGGAATTACATATTGGGAAAATATAACATAATATATATACATATATATGTAAAACAAATAAAGAAGCAATAAATATAGATTTAATCCATTATAGTAATTTTTTTAGAATTACATTTTGGGAAAATATAAGAAATACAAAGTATATATGTGTAAAAAAAGTAAATCCAAAATTAATTATGCAAAATACCATTTCGGGTGAAATGTCATATTTCGGTCGAAATCCCGAATTTTGGGCCAAAATCTTGAACTTTGGCAAGATTTCGGCCTAAATTGACCGAAATTCAAATCGTAAAGTTTTGACAGAAATTTCATTTTGGCCAACGAAAAATTTCGGCCATTTCAACTGAAACAGTGTAAAATTAATAACCATGGTTGGAGTTCTTGGATTTCAAAAATAAGACATGCGGATCTAAAAAAAGTGGAGGGGCTAAATTCTTAGACAAACATGTTTTTTGTGATTTTAGCCTCTTGTTTCTTATGGCCAATTTTTAGGGCTCCATTTTGGATACTTCCTGCCGTAATAACTAAACAGATATCCAAGAACCGCTCCTTACCCCACCAGTAAGGAGTTCAACCCCCACCTCTTCTTTATATATTCCTGCATTTGTATATGCGGGCTTTCTTTCCACCTCGGTGGACTTCCTTTCCGGGTGTGCCGGGCTTTCTTCCCACCTTGGTGGGCTTCCTTCCCGGGTGTGCCGGGCTTTCTTCCCACTTAGGTAGGCTTCCTTCCCGGGTGTACTGGGCTCTATATAATAATAATAAAAAAAAGGGTCCCTGCCACTAATGCTGGGTACCAAAAACAAAAAAAACTAAACAGATATCCATGATCATGATCATCAAATTGTGCCAAATGTGGGCCCCACCCCCCATCAACCAAAAGGCCCGGCTCCCGAGCCCAACATCCTCTTCTTTCCTTTCTTCCCCACAAAAAATTCCTCCGCTCTCCATCTTTCCCCCCATTTTGTCCCTCTTCCCCACAAAACCCTTCTTCTTCTTCTTCTCCTTCCTTTTGTTCTTCTCTCTGTGTATAAAATTGCATTGCTATGGATTTTAGCAAATGGCCTGAAATCCAACAACACCAATATCAGCTTCCCCAAACAAACCTCACTCCCTCCACTGACCCATACCCTCAATTATACAATGCTCCCTCTTCTTACCAACCCAATTACTCCTACTACCCCCACCACCCCACAAACCCCATTTCTAATCAATTCCAAGACATTCACACAAACCCCATATACCAAAACCCTCCCCCTCCTGCTACCCAATTTGATTCCACCGGTCTCCTCCGGCCTCCTGCGATCGACCCTTATGGCCCCAACCACTACGCCCCCCACACAGGCTATGACGCGGCCCCTCAGCCGATGCCCGCCGCACCTGCGGTCGGAACCTCTCATTTCCCGGCCGTGAAGGAGGCAATCCGGCAGTTTGGGGTTGATCCTGTTTCTTATGGAGCTGTGAGTGATTATTTCTCTGCGCTTTTTCGACCCTTTTTTTTTTTTTTTTTCAATGTAATTGGTTTTTTCAATCTTGCCTTGGGGGTATTTTGTAGTAAGCATTTTGGGGTGGATTCTAAATTGACCCTTAACACACACCCCATCTACCCTTCAAGATCCCTACTTTTTTTTGTCATTTTAGAATCACAATAGACTAAAAGGTCACTCATATTTGTGGCAGTGCAGTATAGCTTACAATTTTAATGATTGAAAGCATAAGATTTAGTAGAAATATCAGAATGCCAAATAGACTTTCTGGGTATACCAAACAATTGATTCCCAATACAGTCGTTAAAGTGTTCATTTTTTAGTACTGTCTGGCAAATGAGGTCTTTAGTCGCGCATTGATTGAGCATTCCCTTCTGGGTACTGGGTTGGAGCTTTTGTTAGCTTCCATAGTTACCCTTAAAAGAGTTTTTGAGTTTAATGTGGCTTTTGGTTGTGTGTGGGTAAAATACCGTAATGACGGGACTAAGTGAGGACCACGGTAATACACCGGCCATTCACCTCGGTCTCGGTAATCACAACCAGCGGTTTGGCGGCTCGGTAAGAAGCGTCGGCTCAAAAGGCTTTCCCGCTCGGCAGCTCGGTTAAGAGTGCCAGCTCAGCGTTACTCAGCTTGGCAGCTTGGCGTAAGTGCCAGCTAAATGCCAGCCCAACCGGACCATTCCTGGTCCCGGTAAAAGTACCGAAGGCAGAGTGGGGCATCACTCTCCTATGAGAAGTACGGGCGCGCCCTGACAAATAGGGGCGCTCATTTATGGCGATAGGATCGCTCATTTATGGCGATAAGTAGTTGGTTTTATCATCCATTAACATCAACTGACCGAAAGCATGGAAGCTTCTGATGGGATGCGCCCTTTTTACCTACCGCCAAATGTCAGGGTAAGGCCCGATGGGACCTTACCCCACCTACCCCCACTCACAAAGAAAGGATGAACGAGGAACCATTTACATATACACATGGGATCAGCCCCATGGAGGTACGCCAACTCACAACACATGAACCCCTACTGAAACTTTCATTCTCTTCTTCCTCCTCGTTAGTTTTTTTAGAACTAACTCAGGCATCGGAGTGCCTTCGGCTCACAGCATCCAGGGGCTCTGACCCAAGCCATTTTCCTTCTCATTTCAGGTTCTCAGCGTTCGGTCTTCCCTAATCCACAAATTCTACATCCTAATCTAAGTGAGTGATTTTTATCGCTTACAGGTTGTATGAGTTGTGTTTTGATTCTTTGGTTATTCAAGTATGTGGCTCTGTTTTGTATTGATGCTTGATGGGTTTTCTTAATCTTTTTGATGGGTAACTGCCTAACTGGTTTTCATTAGAAAGGGAGAATACTATACTAGGAAGGGGAGAAAGGTTTAGAACTGTAGCCGCTCTGTATGTTGTGCCTTGTTCCTCACCAGTAGTTAATTCTACCCATAATCACTTTTTGCTAGAACTTTGGTCTCTATATTTGTCAGGAGCAGGGCTTTTGTATGTGGTGCAATGTCAGATCCGCGATTGATGAATAGATCAATCTCATGAGGGATTGATCGAATCCAATGATGGATTCAGCCACTAGGGCACACTCACGATGAGGAGAAACACCAGAACTGACGAGAAAACTCTCATAACTCAAATGTTAATTGATGCCAAAATCTAAAATGCGGACACATTGGGAGAATCCGTTAGCATCATGAGCATGACTTCATGATGATGAGGATTAAAGATTGCTATGCAATTTGTTAAATCCTCACATTAAAGTTGAGTTGGCATTTAGGAAATTCACTTATTGTTTGATGACTAAACTATGGCCTAAAGAAAGAAGAAATAGTTCATTGGCGCCAAGAGAACAAGTTGGGGGCATCAAAGATAACCATGGAACAAGAAGCTCATGCCTCATGTACAGCTGTTTTGGAGGAGCTCATTGATGTGGAATTCACGGGCAGTGCCTTCTGATGAATTCATCTTGTGGTGATTAATTCGACAGGGGCCTTTATACTCAATAGGGGAAACGGACAGCCAATTATGCTTCAACTATAAGCAGTCTTGATTCTTTGCATTTTAAGTTCTTTCTAGCAACAAGACACTAGGGTACGTATAGGCAAAGATTTGGGTGTGGAGGGGCGCATGTAGGAGAAGATATGGAGACAAATTTATTGAAGAATTGGCTGTAAATATCCTTATGATGTTCAAAGTGAAATGTTGGATTGTGATGTGACATAGAACTCAATCCCTAAACTGTTAAGAGTGGAGAATTTTAGCTCAAGAAGTTGTGTATAGTTAATGTTGAAACTCATATTTTGTTACTTAAGAAGGCAAGCTTCATTTATTTGCCATTCAGAGATCCAGATGGCAGATGGTTTTGTGGGGAGTGTACATGCTGCAGGTTGCTATTTTCTTCTTCTTCTTCTCTCTTTCCCTCAACTAGAATATTAAAGAAGTCCTTTCTCTCTCTCTCTCTCTCTCTCTCTCTCTCTCTCTCTCTCTCTCTCTCTCAACTAGAATATTAAAGAAGTCATGAAAGATATATAAAAAAAATAATGTAAAAACTAAACTTTGAATACTTGACATGTTTTACTTTTAGTTGTAAGTTTATGTACTTAAAGAGAGTTTGTGAGTACAAATTAACTCAATTAAGTAAACATAGCTGATTTTTTTATATCTAATTATGTGAAAAACTACTAAAAAAAGTCAATAGAAGTTTGAAAAATCCTCAGATGTGACTGTTATCATATCATGATGAAATCAAAATGGTAGCATGTAAAACAGAAAGCTGAAAAAATGTAACTTTTCTAAAAACCAATTTTAATAAGAAAAAGGTACAACATATTCATGGATCTAAAACCAAATCCATATATTTTTTTTATGTGCGTTGCTTTTATAGATAATTTCAGCAATTATTACAAAAGGAATACCATTTTTTATGAAAATCCTTAAACAAATTTGTGGACGGTGAGTAGATGATAGCTTGTATTTATCAATCCATTGTAATATCGTATTTTATTGGGGAAAACACCGTTGGAGTTCCAAAATGAATTTCTCAATCTCTTAGCTTCAGATGGGAAAGCCCCAAATTTAGGCAAGTGTTGGTAAACGGGTCACAAATGTGTTACTATTTTTTAGGTTGTGACTGATTTGAGTTATACTAACTCCCATGCTCCCCACCTCCCCAATAAAGTGAAATGAGTCTTTGATGAATTTGTGCTGAGGAACAGGCTTGGCCAACTTTTTATTCCTCTGTATGTTTGAACAGGATGTAGGGCGACAAGGTGAGAAAGAGTTTCAGGAGAAGGTTTAGGCAAACCTTGTTGGGATTGCAAGGAGAAAACGATGAACATGGACACTTGGATTTTGAACATGGAAGGGAAGCATGTGGTTTTCATTAACAATAATGTACTTATATGTGGTAGGGCTCTTTTGTGTAGGTTGGCAGGAAAATTGGACAAAACTTGAAATAAGAGTTGTTGTTGTTTAGATGACCTTCCCGCAATCGTTGCCTGTCCACTCGGGTGCACTGTGGTGCTGATGTTGCAGATGGATGCACCATTAAAAAAAATTATTATTACTATTTTATTTTTTGTATTAAAAGAAGATTTAATATAGGATCGTGAGAAGCCTAGAACATCATATCTAATAGAAAGCAAGCAGTGAGCGATACCACTGTGTCACAGAAGAGGGGTCTTTAGAATGGGGTATCTTTAAAGTGATTGGTGACGACTAGATGGAAGGAGGCTTCAATGGTGATTGGTGACGACGACGACGGTGATGGGTGGATATCAATATGCTTCCCCTACCCCCTTTTCCAGCCAGTCATTATGGAAATGCTTAAAAGCAATATTAGCCATTTTAAGGAATCTCATCTAAGTGGAAGACAAAAACTTGAGAGCCAGTGGAGTCCACCAATGCAAGGATTGGTCTTTATGGACGAGATTCTTGTAAGCCTAGTAATCAGGGCTAGAGTGGTAGGTCTATCCTTGCGTTGCCCATAGGAAAATCAGAGAGAAGTGCATGGTCCTTTGGCATTATGAGGAAGATGCTGATATTGTATGGTTTGTGTTTGGAAGTGAATAGTCTCGGTGAAGGGAATGACTGGAGATTGTAAAAAGGTGGTTATGGGTGAAATTACAAACTAACACTCACATGAGGAAAAACTGTTACGAAAAGAAAGATCATCCTTGTATTTTCACCAAGGACGTTGAATGATAACTCTTACTTTATTAGTAGTGGCACCTCTCTTAGATCTCCAATTGCATGCCAATACATGGACCTCTTTTTTAGGTTGTTCCTTGAATCAATTTTTTATTTAGAGGAGCATGCATGGGAAAATTTGTGGATATATTGGAAGGATGTCTAGCCTACTAGATGATTTGCCAGGCCACAATGATCCATTCGAGTGACAAAGTGTATCCTTCTAACTAACTCTCCCTGTTCTTCCTAGTGGATAAACGTCAAGGTAGTATCGGTTGCTAGGATAAGAAGAGCAGCCAATAAGATAAGTATCGTGAAATCTATTTGTATCAACCAATCTATCAGCCATATCTGCTGAGACCGAACTGAAAGTGTATTTCTCTCTTTTCACAACACTATCAGTTTATATTGGCCAATAAGTCCAGATGTGGCTGATAGACCCCTCTTTAAGGGCCTAGAATGCTAATATTTTTGGGACTTTTTGTAACCTTGAAGACCCTTTTGGTTGAATTCTATGGTCAGTGTGATCAGCTAGATTCCTTTCTGTGGAGATTGAATTATAGAGATGAGGTTACATCCTCTTTAGGGACAAGCACAAGAAACCTAAACTAATACAGTCTAATCTCAATAAGACAAACAATGGACGGTGGACCACAGGTCAATGCAATCTGTATGGTCCTCGCTAGTATAGTACATCATAGAGCTACATAGTGTACATGTACATGGTCTTTTAGCTTTGGCACCCCTCCTCAAGCTTACAATACAAGAATTGATGCATTGAGATTATGAAATCTGGTTGTGGGAAGTGACTTGGTGAAGAAATGTGCCTGTTGACCAGAGAAGGATGTTTGGTGTTCTCATGAAAGACTTCTGATGCAGGCCAAACTATGTGTCAGCCAACCTAATGGGTCCAGTCTATAGGCCCAACAGGACATCCATTTATTTAGGAGTGTTATTAAGTAGTTTGATTTGATTAGGATTAATTTTAGTGAGTTTCCTATTTTGTTTAGGTATTATTCAAATATTAGAAAGCATTGTTTTTTAGGGATCAAGCCAACTCCTCTATATAAGGATGTCAGGCCTCATTGTAATGGCAATGCTTATTTCAATCAATAAAAGAGTTTTATTGTCAGTTATGGAGTTTACCCTTTTTGTGAGTGTGCCTTAGGGCTGGAATCCTTCCTTGGGAGATTGATCTATTATTCGATCGCGGATATGGGGCTGCACCAACTTCATTACAGGAAACTTAGTTTGCACTTTTGCTATCACAGCAGATGGGAATACGATGGTCAAGAGTAATGTCCATATCAGCAACAAACTGTTGGAGCCAAACCAGTTCAAAGGTGCTTTGGTGAAGGAGACAAAACTATCTCATACTTGGAACAACTCAGATTTTCACAGATTTCTGGCTTTCAAAGACATATGACATGGCTATACATCTTTTTCCTAAATGATCTGTATCATGACTGTCTAGTGGGGCTCATTCTCCAGATTGACTGAGCAGTCGGCCTTCTGCAAAAATGGACAGGGAAAGTGGTTTTAACCGGACTTGTTTGGGCCTTGGGCTTTAGCAAGGCCACCAGAAAAAAGGAAGGGATCAGGTGAATGAAACGTCCATAGTGGTTGATCAGAGGGGCTTTGATACCATGCAACTTTGAAGACCTTTAGGTTGAATTCTGTGATCAGTGTGATAAGCCGGATTCCTTTTTATAGAGATTGAATTACAAGCATCCTCTCTAGGGATAAGCACAAGAAACCTACTCTAATTCAGTCTAGTCTCAATAAGATAACAATGGCATGATGGACACACATCAATACAATCTGTATGGTCCTTGGCTAGTATAGTATGCCCTCAAGCTACATAATGTACATGGTCTTTCAGCTTTGAAATTTTTTCACAAATTCGTAAATACTTGGTAGTGATAAAATGCTGATTTAACTATTTGTCAATTTATCTTTCAATTTTCAATCTTTGGTATTTTGGATGTAATGTTAAACAAAATCATAAGGTGTCAATTCAGGATTGCATCACATTGAAGGGTCTGATACAAAATACATTCATTTTGGTTGCTAATGAACATAATCATCAGTATCATACATTCATATTTAAGATTCTTAATTTTTGGGATTTTTAAACCTCAAATAAAATTCATGCCGGTACTTAATATGTTTTGCCACAATCTATGCCTGTTGTTTTAGGGCCCAGCTAATTTGACTCCGAAACTGCTTTTTGATTGTTGATGGTTGACCCGTCAAGTTGATTCGGAATGAAAACTTGCCCATCCAAGTTACTTGTACCACTTGTTGCACCTAAACTGGATATGTCAGGAAACTTGATCCATTTGGCCAAGTAACTCACTCAGTTATGTGAACTGGTTGAGGCGTGGATATGTTTTATAATGTTGACAGGAGCTCAATCCATTTGATATGGGGGATTATGTTAGCAATTAGAATTGCTATGGAGGGGTCCTTAGGTGGGATCTTGTCGATTTGGGATAGGGACTGGGGAGCCCCTAAGGCCCCGTTTCTTTCCTGGAATTTCTGCCAGGAATTCCGGTTGTCTGTGAATTCCGGAATTCCTGTCAGAAATTCCATGTTTCTTTAGTGGAATTTCTGGTATCCAGGAATTCCAGCATTTACAAATGCTAAAATCCTAGTATTTCCAAATCCCACACCTCCATCGAGCATTCTGAAAAACTGACGATGGCAGGAATTCAGGCATGCCTTGAGTTTTAGCTCCGACACCCAAACGGTCACCTGAGATCTATTAGGCATTATGTAGCTTTTTTTTTTAAGTTAATGGGATTTTCCATTAGCACAAAAAAAAAAAAAAGGAAATATCATTTCTTTTACTCAATGTGGGCAATAAGCTATGGTTTAAATTTATTTAGTTTTCTTTTCATTTTTTTATTTTTTAAAATACTTTTTCAAATTTGTTGATGACATCAATGGGCTTGAAAGTCTTTTGATGACACCTTGTGCAAAACGGAGATCCATCCAATGACATGAACATAATATTTTGATAACCTTAAAGTTGTACAACTTTTAAAGTAATCAATTCTAAATCTTATAAAACATAGGTGATGTTTTCATAATTTATCAAAAAAGTGTCACGAAAGTAAATGTCAAATAGGTCGGAAAGGAAATGGTTATTATTGGACTGAGGTAAGATGATTATTATTACCCAAGAGAAAGTTATGTGATCAAGCCAATTAGGTGTGGGGGCGGATGGTGGTTTGGTAGTTTGGTTAAACGCTTGTCCCAAAGCAAATGTGGAGGTAACAGGGTACTGGATGGAAATTCCAATTCAAGTTCTAAGATGGGAGAAGTTGTAAAGCTCACTGGATTTAAAAACTTGGGCTGGGATTGGGTATTCAGTCAACCGAAGCCCAACCTGAATGGCCATAACCAAGCTTGAACCCAAATTAAAATAATATTAGCCCAAGCCCAGGTGATTGCATAAATAATATAAGCCCAATCTCTCTCTCTCTCTCTCATGGTTTGTAAAACTCTAGTAAAAAATCCTTATAGTTATGAAATAGAGAATTCAAGAAATTTAGGAATTCAGGAATTCTCAGGCAGGAATTCAGGCATAAAAGAAACAGGAAATTCAGAAATGACAGAATTCAGTAGCATTTCAGAATTCCAGCATTTGAAAATCCCAGACAGCCACCAGACATGAATTCCAGAAATTCTAGGAAAGAAACGGGCCCTAAATAAAATCAACATTTTTCAAGCGAGGAATTCTCAAATGTCTGTGGTCCTTAGAGACACTGGTCATAACTGGGTGTTGAGTGTTGACTGGTGTCTAGGGTTCAAACTGACTGTTGAATGCGAATTGGGAGGACTGTGGAATGAAGTCAACTGGGTCTAGGCTTGATGGGACTTTACTTTGATGCTTGGAGGTGTCTTTAACAAATAACACTACAATCTTCAAAATGAGAAGATAGGTGGTCCTTAGAGGAGTGAGGACTTCATTCAACGACTGGAGTGAGGAATTCTCAATCTCTGTGGTCCTTAAAGACTTGAGCACTTTTCATAACTGGGTGTTAACTGATGTCTAGGGGTGGGACCATTGAATGGGTAGTCTGGAAGGAAGTCAAGCTGGGCTGAGGCTTAATAGCACTTTCCTTTGATACTTTGAGGTGGGTTTAACACGATGGTCTTCAAAATGAGAAGATAGTGATTGCAGATTAGCTGTGGGGAAGTGGTTCTCAGACTTCAACTTTCGAATAAGCTGGGCGTCATTTGGGAGAGAAACCATCACGTGGGCATTTAATCAAGATCCTTCACTGACAACCAAGATTGACGTGTTTCTTTTTAAGTTTTTACACGGGTGGAGAGAATTGTATCTAGATACATTTCAGCCTCCATAAGCTCTTTCAATGTCAGATCAGTACCCTGTTATTCTTAGCTCATTTAAGAATTGTGGGTCCGATGCCTTTAGGTTTGAGTTGTTGTAGATGGACAAATTAGGATTTTTGATGATATGGTGAAGGATTTTTGGAATCTGATACAATGTAGAAATGCTGGCTATATTTTGCTATTGTAATCGTGGTACCTGAAGACAAAGACAATGGAGGAGAGTAACAACTGGATGAGAGAGAACTACATAATCTCGAGGGAAGGAAAATATAGGGGGAATCACTTAGGTCACATTTGGCAACCAAACCCTCAAGGAAATGATTTTGGCTTTCCTCAAAATCATGGAAAACCCATGTTTGGCAATTGGAAATCTGCAAGGATTTGGACCAATGGAAATCCTCATTTTGAGGATTTTCAGATCCAATCTCCCCCAATAAAATTTGGAAATCCTCACTTTTGCGGATTTGCACGCTTAAACCAAGTTTTCTTAGCTATATGCTCCGATAGCGATGGGAAATCCTCAACTATATAGATCCTCAGGAAATAGCTGTTCCAGGGGCAGCGAAGAATCGTCAGATCTGCAGGTTCTTCACCTGTTACCAAATGAGATTTTAAGGATGGGTTCAAAAGAATATCCAAGATAAAGGAGATTGCGTGTCTCCAAAATATGAGATCAAAGTGACTTAAAGGAGAAGATATAAACATAATATTCTTACATAGGGAATAGGTTACATTCCAGTATTTTACTGCTGCTGGGGATACTTGTATTAAGAATAGGGGTGAAAAAAATGAGGCAGTTGATTTCTATACTCTATTCACCATGGAACACTGGATGTGCTTAAAGTTTTGGCGAGGTGCTTCAGAACATCTCTGCATAAAGCTTATTCGTTGGGAAGGATCTTGGCAATTGTGCTGCAGGCACAGTTGGAAGGCGCTCAGTGTGATTTCAGATTTGAGTCATGTTATCATTCAAGGAGGGGGAATAAAGAAATGCTTGTTGGTTTAGATGTATATAATCTTGGATGCTTGAGATTGGGTTCTTTCATGAATTTCTTGGGATCTACACCTGTGGTTTATTCCTTTTCTCCACTACTTGTGCTGAACTCATTTATGATACATTCCAAATGATTGTTGCCATCTTTTTTTCTCATTTATTTTATGTTTCCAAAAAATTATACTTTGCCTCCCTGCCATATGTAGATCAATGTTTCTTTGCTTACGTGTCTTTAAATTAAATACTAGAAGTTTCGATCATATTTTCCCTTGTTTTGAAATCATGTGATTTAGCAGGCTGTAGGACCTCCAAATGCAATGGGACCTATCGTAAGAGCAAATCCAATTCCTTCGTTGGGCCTTCACCATGTTATCAACAGTGCTGTGTTTAGACGCCCAAAGAAGAACAAGGTTGCGCAGTCCGCTTGGTGTGAGGTTTGTAAAATTGATTGTAACAGCAAAGATGTCCTTGACATGCACAAACTGGGCAAGAAACACAAGAGGAATGTGCATAAACTAGAGGAGTTGAAGAAAGAGGGTAATGCCACTGCTACTGCTGTAGAGCCCAGTAAACCGGTGGCAGACAAGGAAGGGACTTCATCTAGCAGAGAAAAAACTGTCGCTGGGCAAGGAGAGAAGAAGAGGGGGGCCCCACCAGTGGAGGCAGGGGATGATTTGGAGACGAAGAGGCGAAAATTGATGGAAGGTGGAGCACCCGCAGGTTCAGTGAGAGTGTGTGCAGTCTGCAACGTGGCTTGCAACAGCGAGACCGTGTTCAAATTTCATGTGGAGGGTCAAAAGCACGCCGTCCAAGTAAGGAAACAGGCTGCCATGCGCATGGCAATGGCAGCGGCTGCTGGCCATCGATTCGTCACTGCTATATGAATTATCACACGAAAAATAGCCAAAACCAGTTTAACTTGGGACGCTTGGTTCATTGATCATATATGTACATTTGTACTTTTGGCTCATTTAGATCGTTGGAACTCTGTCAGATTGGTTTTGAGATTTGGGTTGCTTGTGGAATCTTGCAACACAAATTTGAATTGAGATTTGGCGAAGATCTGGATGCATACCAAGTGTAGGCGTGGTTTGTAGGCCTCGTCTTTGATTAGCAGGTGGGCCTACATACAAATGATTGATGATCCTAACCATCTAATTAATGGTCCTGGTGTTTAATGGTTTTATAGGTGCAAGAAAGTGACCAGACATACGGCTGCGGTGATCTGTCATGGGCATCCCGGACTGTAACAGTTGGTTAGGCACATGGGCACGAGTGTGGGAGTGCGCTAGTTCAAGGCCTCCTTGAAGGCGAAAAAAGATCTGTTGTGGGCCATTTGAATGAAAATGAAAGGTTTGCAGGGTTGGGATGGGAGGGAGGAGATGGGGGAATGTAGGGGTGAGATGGAAAAATCTATTTGATCGTGCAATGAATTCAGTGTCCCACCTAAATGAGTGCCAATTTACAGGGGTAGTGGGATGCATTCTCCTGGGATAATTTTTATACACATAATGTGCATTAAGGTTTTCATGTAAGGCTAATTAAATTTGGCCTACTTCGTGAACGTCCAGGTTAGTATCTGTTTAAACTATAGTGATCTGCTGCATTGATCACCTTTGGATTGGTCATCTTTTAAAAATGTGATTAAATCTCATAGTCAATCACATTTTCTTAATAAAGCCCAAAATTTTCATAAAACGAGGCCACATAATATGGTTCGGTACTACTAAATTTAACCTTCCTCCGTGAGTTGGTACGTTCACCAAATTTCAGGTCCATTATAATAAGATTTGACCGTTGGATTGGACGTAGGAAAAAAAATGGCTAAATCATGAGTGCGGACTCCTATCGATGAAGGGCTTATAACGAAGCATTTGTTTCATCTTCTATCTCAATCAGTGAAACGAGTAGCCTCCATAAGTCAAACAACTCTCAACTCACTCATGGGATGATAAACTACGGGTAGGGCATGACTTGGATTTTTTTTCTTTTTTTTAGTTTTTGACCTCTCAACTTCTTGCTTTGAGAGTAGGCCTTAATCGAGCGGCCTTGATGGCATTGGTGTTTCATCCTCATCTCCATCATGAATCTTGCTTAAATTCATTTTATCTATATCAGGATTCGAACGTTCTCGAGATTGATGGTTCAAGCTGGTCATGATAAACGGCCAAGACTCAGTCTTTCGACTATTTCTAAGAGAGAGAGAGAGAGTAGATTTTAATCTGTTTAATGTGCTGCAATTTTCCAGCGAAGTCTTTGGTCAATCCACTAAAGATGATGAAATAGCTGTATCTAAAATTTAAGTAAATAAAATGTGATAAAATAAAAACAATGAGGTTGATTTCAGTGTACTCCCTTCTAATTCCATGGTGAAAATAAGATTAGGCTAATGTTGGAAATAAAAGCAATGATACAAATAAGGTGAAAGCATGTGTGATTTTGGTTTTAATAATAATGACCTAAGTCTTACTTTTTGCCTCGTCTTTGAAGGAAAAAGGTCTTATTGCTGTTTCTTTGTATTTGTTTTGGTAAAGTGTATAGTGTATGTATATATATATATATATATATTAATTATTTTATTATTATTATTATTTTTTGGTAAAGACCGTTTCTTTGTATTGAAGCGTTGATTTGTTGTGAATCAGTAGGACATGCTTAGAGAGAGAGAGAGAATTTGAAAGTCTTTTTTTTGTGAATTTTTATAAAGTAAAATTAAAATGAAAAGAATAACAAAAATAATAATAATAATAATGACGATGACAAAAACAGAAAAGAGAACTAAGGGAAAATAAAATACATAATGAAAATAAAAAAAATGTACATACTGAATAATGATGATATTGAAAACGGTAAAAGTCTTAACATGGATAAAATCTACAACAATAACAATAATCATTAATAGAAAAATATAAAAAATAATAAAACAACAAAAAAAAAATCTTGAGGGGGGGCAGCATGTAGTAGTAGCAGTAATAATAATTAAAATAAAAAAATAATTTTAGAGGGGCATTATGTAAAAGATGGAAGGTATTTTTCAAAAAGTTTATGCGGCCCTGAGCTCCCCCTGGCATGGGGCCCGTGGCCTGATGTGACCTGCGAATGGTATGCAAAGGGTCACCCGGCGATCCTTTTGGGTGTTGTCCCAATTGGGGTTGGACTTGTAAGGGCTTGGTTTGGATGTTAGAATACCCCAGTTGAGATCCAAATGAACAAGCGGTACTGATTTGTTCACTCCTTCGATTTATAATATTTATAATTTAATTTGGACCCATCTTGGACCATCCAATTTAGAGTTTAGACCATTACTCTTGATCAGACCCTAATGCAAAAGGGTCAAAACCCCTTATAATAAATCAAATTGATCTAAATATTTTAGGTCTGATCTGTCACATAATCTTCATTAAGTCTGCGGGTGCATCCCTTGTGATCAATCAAGTTTCAGCAGTCACATAGTCCACAACAATCTTTGGCCATCTAAGTATATACATCAACAACCCATCTACCATTTTTATATTTTCCACATATTTTCCATCTACCATCTCAGTCCATACAAGCAAGTCATAGCTGGTACAAGTTCTTTGGACCATTTACTCGAATTCTTTAGTTGGGTTTCAGTATGAAGAGACAAAATCAAAATCAAAGGATGAAACGATCAAATGTATTTTAAAAAACCAGATATGCTAGACAAGAGCATTGTCAGGTAAATGAAACAAATTGACATGAAGAAGTATCGTCAGGTAAAGTAGCCTTTAGAGGAAAAAGAACTGAAACAAACTAAACCATATAGAACAAGGGGTAGGCAGATTTGACAAAGTATCTATTAAAGAAGGAAAAACAGTAATGAAAACTCCTCATAACAAGAGAAGCTGAAAATACAAATACAAAATCTCCAGACTCCTAATGTAATCAACAGGAAACTTCATCAAGGAAAAAGGATACTTATAAGATTGAAATGGAACGCCTCCCTTGGTCGATGAAATTCATGAATGTATTTATCTACGCTATACATCGAGAGCACTGAATATGTCCATGAAGTACAAAATCCACAACCTACAAGAAGAATATTTGTATGACAAACAATAGAAAACAGGAAGAGATGGAAGGTTCAAAAATATTTGCTTCATAAAAAAAATGATATAATCATCAAATAATCCATTAAATTGAATCCCTATTTGGACAAAAAATTAACTAACATTGTTGAATCCTAGTTTACTCAACTCATTATGCCAATCTGAAGTTGCATCATCATCATGGTTGAATCCTTATCCCATCTATCTGGGGGGAGCTTTATGAATTCCACTTAACCATATTATAAATGTTCTATACAATTTAAAATCCACAATGTCTTGTGTCTTTCCTTGATTCATTCGGTGACTTGATTGGACTCCCCCTTCAAGATTTTTGTCAACCTGTAATACTATAATATAATAGTTTGTATGGGATGTTTTTTTCTTTTCATCTTCTATGTTGCTCAAACCATCTAAAAATCTATTTAGGATTTTAGTTATAAAAAGATGCTTGAGCCATTCAGCTGTCCACCTTCATATTTAGATTCAACACAAATTGCAAATCTAATGTTTTTTTAAACATAATAAAGAAACTCAGCAATATCATTGGTTAAAAGGACTTGAAGAGCCACATCCACTCCGACACACCCACATCCCCCAGAGCCCTAGACCCACTGAACAAGGGGGAAAAGAGGAAAAAAAGATTGAAGGAAAAGCCATCAAATATAACCAATAGTAGTTGATTATTTCCTCTTAAAAGCGCTACATAAAAATCCAATGAATCAAAATCCTAATAAAAACATATCACAGCAAAGAGAAAACGTAGGCCTATGAACTCTTTTTTTTAGCTTATTGATCAACATTTGCATTTCCCTCTTAACCTAGTTGACAGCACTTTAATATACTTTAGAGAAGTATATCATCCCACCCTCAGTATCAACTAAATCATCCCAATCCAATCTATCATTTACAATGAAAGAGAAGACAAAAGAAACCTATTAAATAATACCCAAAAAACCATTTCAGCTTTATTTTCTTTGTTGACAGTACTTCCATAAAAACGAAGCTCAAAAATGTCATGTGCCAAAGGGATCCAAGTGAAATGGTATGAGTTGTTTACGACCATAGTCTTAAGAATTGGAGAATGCCAATCAACCTGGCAGAGTTGAGTCCGACTTAGCCTCCATACCACAATATGGGTGTTCGTATAGGACTCAATAGTTTGGGTGAGTCTTGTAGGACTTGTCTGAACTCTAAACCAAATATAGGACTATTTAAGAGTCTATTGAAGTTCCTTTCTCCTCCTTTCTCATTTGAAGAGGGTGTGGGAGGTTGTCAAAGAGATTTTGAGCTGTGTTTTGAAGATAAATGCACATATTCATCCAAAGATGCAAAATAAACGTACTATTCATAAGAGAATAATACAAGAACGAAAAAAAAGAGGAAAAAAAATGAAGTACAGGCCAACAACAGCTAAAATTTGTTAATACAATTTAAACCCAGTGAATTATTAAAATTCTGGAGTCAAAAGACATCATTTTTCATTTTTTTAGAATTTTTATTATTCTCCATATTTTTTAGTCAAAACCAAAACATGGAGCTTTGAGTTTCAAATGGTTTGAATTTCATAGGTAGGCCTTGCAGATGGATTTATAAGGACATGAAAAGAAAGCATGATTTAAGCAGAATTCCATCACAAAGAAAACATATGTATTTTAATCACTTTTTAACACTTTTTTAGAGAGAGGTGGGGCGGGGGGAGGGGCGTGTGGGGGAGTCTATGCTTTCAGCTCCACTTCCTACCACAACATTTTAATCTATGCTTTCACCTCCACTTCCTACCACACTTGGAAGCTCCAAGTGTGGTAGGAAGCTCCAACCTAACAGACCAGAAGTCGATCCTCCAACAACTATGGAAAATCATTTGAAGCCACTCTACAGCAATGCTTCACTAAAAACTCAGCTCAAATTAACTTTTCTGAAACAAACACAGACAGTTGAATGAGCCCATGTAATACTAAAGCACCTAATTTCATGCCACTTAAGAGTAAGACCTCATTTCACATGAATTACAGCATCTCTGGAAGAAAAAAGGGAGAGATACACCCTATGAATTCTCATTTACTGAACCCTTGGTCCTCCTCCTAGGTCAGATCTAGGAGACCCTATGTCTACATTGCATTATATAGACATTACAATAAAAGGAAAGACTGACACTCATTTTTATATTAAAATAAAAGGAAAAATCGACACTCCGAACAGAAATGACAACTCTCCACAATCTAGATGCTCAAGCAGGTGCAACCGAGACAATCCAACCCCCACTATTCACAAAGCTACACTTGTGGAAAAAAATTGACCACCAATATTGCCTCATTCATTGTCAATAGAACAGCCATGATTTATTATGGTAAAATATGTCATTTCACTCCATTTGTTAGGTGTATTTTAAATTTTAATCACATCTTAATGGTGGGATAGCTTTGATTGGAGTGAAATTTTCCCAAAGCCAACACACATGATGATGTTAAATTTTAAGTGGTTCGAAATTCATAAGTAGGCGCTCTGTGTTGATTTATAAGGGCATAAAAGGAAAGCATGATGTAAGTAAAATACCATCACAAGAAAAGCATGAGTGATTAAACGAACGTGCATGATGAAGTTCGTTTAATCATCAACTCGATTGGCTGATAAGCTCAATAGAATATTTTCCTCTTAAACATGCACTGGAGTGTAGTGATATACGTTGTCTTCTCATTTTTTAGGGATGGCTGCTGTGAGGTTTTATGGCAGACAAAATGAAAGAAAAAGGGAAGAGGAGAGAGGAGAAAAAACTACTCACCCCTGTTTACCGACAACTTCCACTTCCGATAGAAATAAAGAAGGGCTTTTCAAAAGCAAAGTGGGTAGAGGTTTGCATCTTGAAAAAGTCAATTTCGATTTCTACTTTTAGAAAGCAATTTTAGAAATCTGATGGCCAAAATAGCTTTTAATGCCTTTGAGCTTTTTAAGAGTCAAAAGCCCAAAAAGTTTAGGAAGTTCAACCTAACAAACCACAAGTCGATCCTCCACACCTTAAATAATTGTCAACAAGTTACATAAAGAAATAATCTATACACTACACAAATCCCAATGAAATATGGCACACAAATAACTATATGACCTAGGATTTCAATCTAAGTAAATAACCATTGCCACCCTATTAGTGGAGATAAAGTACAAAGAAACACATCAGCAAACACTGTCTGATCAACCACAAATCTTCACAAAAATGTATTTGGGATAACCTCTAAGTTATATCCATGTGTGTGAATATATGTATGTACTGTTAGGTACGCATGTATTTAGTCTGGGAAGTATATGTATGTATGAAAACTGTTGAACCATCTATTACTAAGACAGTGCAGACGGGCCAGCAGGGCCTTCTTGGGGGCAATGCCAATCATTTGGGAAGGGAGACAGAAAGATCCCGATGAGACCTGGTAGTGTGCAAGACATCAAAACCATTAGATAATTCTAACTGCTTGATCCATGGGATCCAAGTTTATGGTTTTAGAAAAGGCATAATTTTCTCATATTACAATCCAATGGTGAGTAATGGTTTGATGAACGGTAAATTTGGGCCTGTGGCAATTGACAAGAGGGGTGGAATTGGCCATGTGTGGGCTAGGTGGCTTAAAAATAGGCTAGACAACATACAAGAACCGTACAGATGGTTCACATCTGAATATGTCTCATATATGTTTTTTGAGGAGCATATTAGAAGAAATGAGTGTACATAAAACCTTGTGCAAAAGCCTCTTCTCCAGTCCCCTATCAAAAACTACTTTTCAGGATGCCCTCCATCCTGGATGCAACAGAATTGCAAGAGCTGGAAAAGGTGCTGTTATTTATCATCGCAGCTCAAGCAATTTGAAGTCCACTAATTTTCCAAGGAAATAAGCTATATCCCACAAGCAGACCATTCAAGGTTCTCAAAGATGATGCTTCCCTGTCACTGGAACAAATTAAAATAAAAATTCCAAGGTCCTCTGGAGGTCTCTTTTAAGCTCTCGATCTAGTGAAGCTCGTACAAGGGTATTGTCGTGTCTGATGGTTGTGTTGATATGTTTATTTATTTATTTATGTAGCTATCTTCTGATGTTTTTCCTTGTATAGATATACACATCTTGTTATCTCTTTGTATTGTTTGGGAGATTTGTGATCCATAATCCCTTGTTTTTCCATTCAATGAAATATTTTTGCTCCTTAACGAACAAGAAAAGATGGAATCTCTATCTCAATCTATAAATTCTTAACATCTATAAAATAATCTATAGATACACAATTCCAACCCACTAAGATTCCTTACCTTGAGCAAGAATATGGCTCCAAGCCTAAACAATGATCATGACAGAGGAGGTTAAAATGGGTCACTTGTCTAAGACCACAAGGGTTAAGAATAATTTTTTGGGTTAAATATTAAACATCACTTAAAAAATGTCAAAGTAACAAAAGTGTTATTCTAAGCCCATCTATGATCTGATGAAGGAAGTTCTATAAAAACCTCCCAATCAACCATGGCACTTGCCTTCTTAAAATCAAGCTTGTAATAATACCCTACATCCTTATGCCACAAGTCCAGGCACTTGCAGGCAATCAACACATTGTATAAATATCTAAAAACTCATCAGAAATAACCAATGATGGAAAGATGCAGGTGTTTAGATCAACAAATCATTTACTTCTACAATAGCACATCAACTCAATGTTTAATGTAACTGATCATTTAGTCTATAACAATTCATCAACTTTAGTTTGCCTTCAAGGAATTAGTGAGCAGTGAATTATGAAACGAAAGACAGATCAAAGGATATATCTATTTGGGAAGATAAAGTTCTAGGAAAGAATAAATATA
Source organism: Persea americana (assembly GCA_029852735.1). Taxonomy (NCBI): domain Eukaryota; kingdom Viridiplantae; phylum Streptophyta; class Magnoliopsida; order Laurales; family Lauraceae; genus Persea; species Persea americana. Next base: position 76,566,951 of record CM056810.1, read on the forward strand.
AAAGATTTCTTTACCCTAAGAGGTTCTTCAGATGGAAAAGGAACTTACAGAGAGATTGGACCATCAACGTCAAAGCCATACCTGACATTTTTAAGAGATCAACTGAGCAATAAGTATACAAAGAAGACATTAAACATGAACCAGAAATATGCCAACGAAATACATTATCCAATTGTATGCACTCCATGGCTTTATAATGAAAATCAACATACAAGATCTGATTCATACCTGATTAGCACTCACTCCATGTGCTATGGGCTGTAGTTCCCAATTTCTATGATAACGTAATCACGTGTGGCAGGCTTTACAAATATTAGCATCAGTGAGATAACACAGTTGTAGGAACAGTACAAAGGCCCTATTCTATTTTCAAACCCAATAACAATGATTGCAACAATAAAATCCAACTGAGTAAACATAGAATGCATACGGCTTTAATAGAAATAATGCAAAGAACAGGATACCGCAAAAGTGTGTGCTTGATATTTCTGACTAGTTTCAGTTGCAGCCAATGAGAAACTTTGAGTAGGGTGTGGGATTTGATTGGGATTGATTGTAGATGAGGCATCCTGCAAACCAATCACAAAATTAATGATTAAGGCTTGTGGAATAGAACAACGCAAAAGCAATGAAAGAGATTGCTTACTCAAATGTTAAAATTCTTTAAACTCACCTGCTCAGGATGCATCTGCCACATCTGAGGTCCATACAAAGGAGTAGAAGCTGGTGGCATGCTTTGACCATTCAAATTCAGTGGGGGCACCCTAGGACCTGTCATCATTGGCGCAGAAGGGGGTGCCCTAGGACCTGTCATCATTGGCGCAGAAGGGAATACCCCAAGTGAAGGCAGTCTTGAACCAAAAGATAGAGGCTGAGAAAATGGTGGCCCAGGGGGCCTTTCTGAAGCGAAGTTTTGTGAAACAGTATCTTGTGCTGGCCTAGTTAGAGGGGGACCAGCATGGCAAAAGACAGATGATTCTGGGCGAGAGCAAGAAACTGGTAATGGACCATGATATGAGGCTGGAGGTTGGAGATCAGAGGCATTGAGCATTGAGAGCGGAGGGCCTAGAGGATCATTTGTTTGAAGGTTCTGCATGTTATCCACTGATGAATTCGGAGTGCCTGGGTGATTCGAGTGGAAACCTGGGGGAAAATAACCAGGTCTTGGTACTTGGGAGGGTACATGAGATGCCATTGCAAACCTAAACAGATGTAAACCAATCCTTTAGTCAGTGCAAAAATGCTAGTTTAGTTTCTGAATCTTAGAGAATCTAAATTGTATTCAAATACAGATAAGAGAAATTTCAATGAACATAAATCTGAAACTCCTGTAAGAAAATATATATAATCCAGAAAAGTTTAATATAAAGAATGAAGAAATGAAACAATCCAACAATCCAAATAAGGGAGCTGAAACAGACTTCAGAACATAAACAATCAACAATCCGAATAAGGGAGTTAAAATACAATTTACTCCATGTGAATTCAAGAAGACCAAAACTATAGACTAGCTGACAGCCAAAATGCACATTAATATCCATACCAAGGTGCAATAGATGCACTATAAAAATGCGTGCAAACAGCTTTTGAAGTGGAAAAACTTATTTTCCCATTTGAACTGAGAGAAGGCACTGTTCTTCCCCAGATCACAAGCAGCAACACTAATTTTCCTTTTTTTCTCAAGAAAAATGTCCATACCGGTCAGCGTGGAATGGAAATCCAATCAACCCACAAAACAAGATAATAAATAAAAACAACCTAACTCAACCAAAATGGGCAGATGTCGCAATGGTGCTCGCATCTGATTTAACCCGCCCCATTGATCGAACTCACTCATATTACACGTCTCCCTGTGTTTCAGAAATTGGCCTACACTTAACTGCAATTGAAGAAATATGCAACATTTTCTACACATTATCAATCCAACATTGCATGTCACTCCGAACCGAAATGAAATTTGGTCTTGCATGAGTCAACCATTGTCAGCCTAACATAAGATCATTTCTTAATAAAAAAAAAAAAAAACTCATCCACTTCACCAATATCAAAAGAGAGCAAAAAAAAAAAAATCTCCATAATCCGAGACTCACCATGAGACAAATGACATCCTTGCAGATATCAAAACCCAAAGAATCATAGAAAACTCAACCAATCAACTGAAACGCAAAAATTGTTCATTCGAAGGCAAATGAAATACACAACTGATCTTTAGTTCTGGATATCAATCTAAACTTCAAAATGTCAGCGTTACTAACAAGAAAGAACTGCAAATCTTTAGATGACCTGAACAAAATCTACACTAAGAAGCTGCATATTTAATCAAAACCCTATAAATGTATGCAATCAAATCAAGATCGATCAGATCTGACAAACAAAACAAAACACAAAACGGCAAAATCAAGATGAGATCAACAAATATCAGGGGTAAAGAAAAAGCATCGGATCAGATCGAGATCTGATAACATCAACGAAATCAACTTACCTGAATAGATCTGAGGAGAAAGCCCAACCGTTCAGGAGATCGAAAACCAACGGCTGCAATGCGAGTTAAAATGGAATCAACGGCTCCAGATGTAATGCAGACCCGATTAGTGCTAATCGGACTGCTGTATGATGCCCAAAACCGAAAAATTCCAAAAATCCTAAACAGTTCCAGATCGAAATAGAAAAAAAAACCTCAAATTAAACGAACCTGTCAACCTGATTACAAGCAGAAAGTTCTTGAATCCAACAAAATCAAGATTTTTCTTGGAACTCTATCAACTTTTACTGCAGTCTACAGAGAACAACTTTTACTGCAGTCCGTCGGTTGAAGTTATTTCAAAACCCTAAAAAGAAGAGAGATGCTGAAACGACGGATTTAACTTCTAATTTCCGACCTTACGTAGGAATCCTGATTACATATGAAAGTTAACACAAGGAATATGCAAATATGGAAAATTTTCCAGCTGTGGTTGTTTGGGTTGTGGAGCCCACATGGCCCACCAACCATCTTAGGAGATTGGACCCCACCAGGTTCAAGGAGACTCATGGTCAACCATATTTATGTGGGTACTGTATGAGACGATTTTCTCCTAAGCTCCTATTGTACTAATTGCACTTTTTTTTTTTTTTTTTCAAATTAGTAGGAATCCGTCGACCTGCTTGCTGTTGATCATCCGTAAAATTCCAAATATAGAACACCACCGACTAGCACTTTATATCGGATAAGGCCCCAAACGATTCGAAGGCGGGACCTCCAGCTCCTAACCACACCAAGTCACCAACAATTTAAGTGTGGATAAGCCTTTGGTGACAGTCTAGGTACATGTGAAAGAGACAATTTTAGCGTCTTTTGTGACTTTGAACCATCTTAGCCCACTTGAGAGAGGATAGAAAAAGACCCACTTTGGGTTATTTTCAAAAATGGCCCATCAAGGGTGAGCCTATTTAGGGATGCACTGCAGTCAAGGAAGTCAAATCTGATCGTTTTTATGAGTCCAAACCCAAAAATCTTTAATTGGTACATAAATAAAGATAAGAATTTAGAGATTTACTTAGGTTGAATATAGGATCCTTATTAAATTGACACTTGCTTTCTGTACTTAAAATAAGGAAAGAGAAGATCTTGAACCAAAAGAAGGCAGAGGAGATCTGTCTCTTGCTACTTACTAGGGCAAGAGATCTTTTAGGATTGTGTTTCACTTGCTATCTTCATGGGGTAATTATCTCAATCTCAATCCATAACCGTAGTATAACTAGAAAGAAACTTAACAGAAGGCTGTCCTTTTGTTCAGGATTGCTGGCCTATTTGGGATCGGATTGATTAGTGAGCTGATTCCAATGGCCCATTTTTGGTCTGAAATTGATTACTTGTGCCAAAAGAATCGAAATGTTATACGTTTAGTATTTGTAGAAATTGATTAAAAATACAATTAAATATTTTTCCAAATTGAACAATTGAGAAACTCACCAACTATATAATTAAACTATGTGACTAAGAAGAGCTGAAACAAAAATTTATTTCTCAATATTAACATAGGTGATAAATAATCTAGATGAGATTGAGAAAATATTGATATATGATCCACAAGTAGGATTGCAAACGGATATTCAATTATCTGATTATCCAGAGGTTCCGACTCATATAAACCCATATAAAGTCAAGTTTGCAACTTGTTTTAGATCCCGATATACAAACAGGTCCAAGTTCAGAACCTAATTTTAGACCTTGATTGATAAACGAGTCCAATTTGAAATCTAGTTTAGATTCCAATTGGTAAATGGGTCCAACTCCATAATCCAATTTAGGTTCTTATTGATAAACATGTACGGTTTTGGATTCATACAGGTTTCGACCCGTGCACCCAGGATCTAGTCTATTTGGCCATATCTTTGCATATCCCATATGCTTTGTTTAATGGTTCTATCAATCAGAATACAAAAGTATGTATGTATTCTATTGTTCCTTTGTCGTGTAGATATTGGGTATAGATCGTGCTGGGGTTGTTGCTCAACTCATTAGGGAGATGACGTCGCATGTCTGGGGCACTTGAGTTAAATCTCTTAGACCAAAAAAGAGGCTATATACAAGTCTTTAATGTTGCAAATTGTAGTTCAAAACTAATTTTGGATGAATAGTTTTATGTTTAATCCTAGAGGGAGTAAGACTTGATGCGCTGTAATGGTTGAATGATATTCCTATTTTAAGAAAATAAAAAATAAAAAAAGGATTTAGAATGGATTTTGGAATTGTAACCGAAGCAAAATTCGGATCCTCTTATCAAATCCGAGTCTAGAACAATAGTTTCAGTTATGGGCCAGTATGGTTTCGACCTATAACCAACCCATTATCCTTATCCACAAGCTCTAAAAAGTAAGATGTTTTTCACATGGCTCATCCACGACTACAAGATGGCCAACTTACATCAACACATTGATCAAATGAACCGATGCTTATTCACAATATTGCATGCTATTGACAGCAGGACAAGAGAGCTTGTTTCATAAAACGACATCTAATCATGGAATAAAATGATGGGATGATTTCAAATAAGGCCTTAATCCTTGCCTTGTTTTAAAAAAGGACGTGATTTTAAAAAAGTTTCAAATTAGACCCTAAGTTTTCCAGTAAGTTTTCAATTAAGGACATCAGACCATTTAAAGGTATTTTCTAACAACTTTTTCTTAATTTTTTAAAACACTCAAATTTCCTTCATTTAAACCTATGACAATGTTCTTACAGCAACTATATGCAGCCGATCGCTATGGGGATGCCGGTTGTCTTTTATCACTGTGAGAACGCCAGTAAAGGAAATAAGAAGATATAATGGAATTGAAGGAGAATTTTATTTTAATAAAGGTAATTTGAGTAGTTAAAAAAACTAAGGGGAAAAGTTACTTGAAAATAGTTTTAAATTGATGAATGTCCTTAATTGAGAGCTTCTTGGAAAAATTAGGGACTAATTTGAAAAGTTTTGAAACTTTTGTCCTTTTTTGAAATAAGGTAAAGACTTAAGGCCTATTTGAAAATTTTCCTAAAATGATTTAGGTTAAGGTTTGGGCCTGTTGGGCATTGTACTAGGGAGTGGTTCCCGCATTCTCACGGGGACGAGAAGTTGGGAAACTTTTTTTAATGCTATTTATGAGTTGTTCCCAATTTGATTTCACGGAATAACCTATGGAATAATGACTTTACGGAACAAGACTTTAGGAATGATATCTCGCTGTTTTTTTTTCTAGGAAGCAATAAATCTTGAGGCCTATTTGTTTGTAGGGTAGAGTAAAATAAATAAAATTAAGTTTCAAATCAAGAAAAAAAAAATAGAGGGAGTTGGACTCTATTTCATTTCAATTTACTCTATCCTACAAACTAATAAGTTTCGGATTCTTCCCACAACCATCTCCTCTCTATTGTTTAACTCTAGGAATCATTGTTCTACCCAAAATAAATAAATAAATAAATGAGATGAAATAGTTCCCACTGGAGGGGCATGAATATTAGAGTCGTTCGTAATTTTGATGGGCACATGATTTTTGCGTACAATAGAGTCATTTGGGAGAAAAAGGCTCCTAGAAGCTGAGCTATAAACTCTTGTGATGGTGATTACTCTATTTTTGCCAAAAAGGATTCATAACCTTATCATAGAAGGTGATTGTATTGTTTTGGTTGAATCCTTTTAAGTGATGCAGGGATCTATCTTGGCAGTTCATGGCAACATGGAGAAAGTTGTTGACCCAATTTGGCTCACTTATGATGGTGGTGTTGATTGTGGTATGTTTCAAAAAGTCTTAGTACTTTCTTGAAAAAGATGTTTTATCCTTTTTCTCTACTTATTTTATAAGTGGGTTGGGAAGGCTTTATGCAAATGTATAGGATCCCACATTGGTTTAACTCAACCACTTAAAAAGGCTTTATATGCATTTCCATGATCTTTTACACTTCAAGAACTTAGATCTTTTTTACCACCAGCCCTATGCGTGCACACGAGTTAGGGTTAACCCTGGTTCCTTGGATAACCGGGCGCACGCACATTCTGCGTGACAATTGCACGAACCAACCGTTTAAACACTGTGATTTTTTTTAATGCATTCCACTTTTGTCTAAGCATTCGTAACTATCTGAACCTTTTTTTAATGCATTTCGCTTTTGTTTTAGCATTCATAACTAGAGTTTGGGTTCATATTGGTGTGAAACTAAGCCTGAACAAGAAGAAGGCCATTGTATCCTTGGTGTGGGGGTTGTTACCAATCGTTTAAATGTAGTGCTTTAATTTTTTTTTAATGTATTATTATGCTTTCGTTTGAGCATTCGCAACTGGAGTCTGGGTTCAAACTGGTGTGCAACTAAGCAAGTCATCAGAAGTAGGCATGACAATGCGAAACAAATAATGAACTCTTAAGCTGATCTTTTTTAAATCATTGACTGTAATTAGATATGACGAAGTGCTTATAATCTGCGAATTTAAATTCTCTAAGGCCTTGACTTGGAGAAATCTTGAGTTGAAGGAGTAGAAATCCACAAAGGAGCTCACCTTTTAAAAGTTTGAGGCACTAAAAAGAAACGCCTTTCCACTGTATGGGATATCCCATATCTATTATTCAAGTTTTAGATTAAATTATCACTTTCAGCGGGAACAACTTATGTTAGAGTAAAATTTGGAGATATCCGACAACGTGATAAGCCCTGGTAGTAACATGCAAGCAAAGAGAGAACACTCACATTATATGGGAATGAGGCACCTACATGCAGCAAGAGGTCAGTCCATCACCCGTACTTTTAGGGAGAGAGCACCTACACACATGGGGAGAGGCCGTCGCACTTAAATCTAGGCCACCTTTCTGTCAAAGTTGATATAAAACCAATGAACTAACACCAGCCGGCAGTTTTGGAGACTGGATTTACCTATTCCTCTTGGAATTTTCAAGATCGCACTTTGTTTAACCTATTCATCTTGGATTAGCTGAGTGTTTATAGTTTATGCAATTTTCTCAGATTTTGGGTTTTCTTAATCTTGTTGATAAGGGTTTTTTTTTTTTTTTTTTTTTTTTTTTTTTTTTAAGATTTCAGGGACCTGTTTGTCTATGCTAGAAGTACAAAAGGTTTTGTGTAAATACTAAAAACATGTATTTTTTCAATAGAAAAACAGTAAGATACAAATCATTCAACTCTAAGATGGACCAACACCAAGTTAAAAAAATAAAAAAGTAGTCCACAAAACAAAGAGAGTAAAATCAGTTGTTTAACATCCCAAGGTGAAGTCCTACCACCCAATTCCAATTTCCAATTCCAGTTGGATGGAAATGCTTCATACAGCTGACACCCAGAGACTATTAATTCCAAGCAGTTTTGATTCGCCAAGCAGACGCCACTGGTGATTTATTATTTATAGCCCTTGCTTTGAGAATCCTCCAATGCCAGCATTCCACGGTAGCCATTTCTCTAACACATAAAGAAAATTCCAAATGCTCTTTTGCTGGCAACAGCTGACCAAACCATACCAGTCCTACACCGTCCATTCCAGGAATTCTCCATAATACAGTTCCTTAATAGAGCTTCCATAGAATCGGATACTCCTCTCAGTGCAGAACAAATGAACAATCGAACATAGAATCTGAATTTTTTATGACCTGTCCTAGAATCCACAGAACCCACGTTTCCTTTATAAAAGCCTCCCTCCCACATGCACCCCATTTCAACTTGGCACTACAGAAGCAACTTGGTTCCACTTATTAACACTTGACTACGACCTGCAAGTCTCGCAAATGGTAATTTTGATGAGAAACATGGATTTTGGATATTTATCTTGGTGTGTTTGATTTGAAAATTTTGAAATGGTGGTGACTGAAATGAGTGGTTGTTGTTGTTGTTGTTGTGATTGGACTAGAGTTACTTGACAGATGGGAAGAAGCCCATAACAGTAGGGCCATGGGGAGGGTACGGTGGAGCTCAGTTCGATGATGGGGTGTACACAGGTATAAGGGAGTTGGTAGTGGTGCATGGAGCTGCAATTGACTCTATTCAAATCGAGTACGATAGGAAAGGGAGCCCGGTGTGGTCTGATAAACATGGTGGGAGTGGGGGCCCCATAACAGATAAGGTCAGTGCTTTTACTCAGTTACTCTACTATTACAAGCTGTTGATATACCGCCATGTGTGTTCCTCTTTGGAATAAATCTAAACTATTTGGAATAAATGTTTCTCTCTTGTGTAAGGCTAACAAATTTCACTATAGTAGGTGGGCCAGTTGTGGAACTAGAAAATTTTCCTTGGGGGCCACTATGAAAATTTCTTTTTTGGGAAGACCCATACATAAAAAAGGGTATAAATCATCAAAAAGACTAAGGGCATTTTACATAATTTTGGGGGGACATGGCCACCCACTGCACCCCTAGTTCTACCCCTGGATTGGGCCACTGTCAAATTGATCACATTCAAAAACATGAATGAAGTTCTGTAATCTTTATGTATATGTTTTATATGGGATCTCAGAGTGGGATCAACTCTAATGGAAACGCATCAGCGCTACAACCAAAGATCGATCTTGGCTTGTTCTGTGGAGGGGAGGCACCTCACCACTTGTGCTACCAGTGGATTGGAATATATATTTCAATTCAAAACCCAACTTCATGAGTAGAACACAGGGTTAGCACTTAGCACCCACTGCGAAGGAGAATTTGGGACCATTCTTCAGACAACATAGATTGCAAATTAGATACAGTTCTTCAAATGTCGTGTTACTTTGTGAAAACATAAGCCAACCATAGAGGGAAAAATTTGTTCATTGTGAGCTATGATGCCCGGATACGCAGAGACACGCCATAGACATGGTAGGGACACAAATTTTACATGTAAAAAAATGAAATATCAGATGCGATACGACATGATACATTGCCCATTTTAAAGTATCCATGCATCATAGATTGTTAGACCTACAGTTAAACAACCTATGTTCTTAAAACATACTGACATGTGGTATGGAGGACAATACATATATGATCTAGAATGCAGTGAATTTTGCAGTTTTTTCAGATGAAATTGGTATCTACTGGTCTTATCTTGTCTATTTTGGTTTACTTGCTGCAGATAAAGCTAGAGTATCCAGATGAGGTTCTTACTTCAATAAGTGGTTATTATGGATCAATCGTCAATGGAAGCCCGGTCGTTGTTCGGTCGCTTACATTGGAAAGCAATCGAGCAAAATACGGTCCATATGGTTTTCAACAAGGAACCCACTTCTCATTTCCAATGACGGGTGGTAGGATTGTCGGATTTCATGGAAGGTGTGGCTGGTATCTTGACTCAGTCGGTGTTCATCTAAAGTCCCACCAGAAGTCAGATTTATCAAACAGTTTGCTTCCATATCAAATGGGATATAATGTCGTCCAAGGGAGTGTGCTTCCATCTCAAATGGGATATAATGTCGTCCCAGGGAGTGTTGGCAGAGGCTATGATATTGTTCTTGCTGTAAGAGAGAAGGAAGACAACAACAGGGTTTCATGGAATAGCTTCTCTAAACAGTCTTCAGATACTAAAGAATTCACTAGTCTGGAATCACAAAGCACGGCAAGTGTGCTATTAAACATGCTCACAAATTGTACTTACTAACTTTTCTTTCAATCAAGAAATATGTCTTAACTTCATTGTTGCAGGTTGTCAGTTTTCCAAGCTCTAGTGTGAAAGAACCCCCAAGCTATATTGTGAAAGAACCGTCGACTATCGGTGGCCCTGTGACATATGGACCTTGGGGAGGCAATGGTGGAATCATATTCGATGATGGCACGTACACAGGTGTTCGACAAGTTAATTTGACGCGTAATGTAGGCATTGTCTCCATGAAAGTTCTTTACGATAAGAACGGGCAGGCGATATGGGGGAACAAGCATGGTGGAAACAGTGGCTTGAAAACAGAGAAGGTAATGTTGCTAGAAATCTATTTGTTCCTAAATGCTAAAAAAAGACAAACATGATTATTTTCCATGAAAATAGGTCACATTTAGGGATGTAAATATGTCCCCGATTCTCCGATTACCCAGAGGTTCCGACCTGTTAAAAACCGAGTCTGGGTCCTTATTTAGGCCACGATGAGTAAATGGTTCTGGGTTCGGTTCTACCTTGGTTTGGACCAGTCGACCCGAGACCCAACAAATTACCTCAATTTTCGAAAATTTCTCCTTAAGACCATGGTTTTTTTTTTTTTTTTTTAATATCATTCTCTACCTAGACCTCACCCGGGATCCGGACCCGTCCCTAAATGGTTCTAGTTTCAGTTTCGGAGCCAAAAAATTGGTCCAAAACGATTTCGGGTTTAGATCCGGTTCCACTTTCTCCTTAACGATTCCGGTTCCGGTTCCGGATCCACCATGGACCTTGACCGGAACCGACCCATTTACAACCCTAGTCACATTGATGATGGGTAGAGTAAGCTTATGGTATGAAATAGATTGGGTTTTAATTTTCTAAAAAACAAACACTGGCGCCTTTTTTTTTTTTTTTTTGTTTTCCCTATTTCATACCAATATCATTAAATGTTATTGTTAAAACTTTCTATCCTTGTACAGATTATCTTTGATTACCCGTACGAAGTCTTGACTCACATATCTGGCTATCATGGACCTGCATTAATAATGGGACCAACAACAGTGAACTCTTTGACATTTCACACCACAAAAAGGAAATACGGACCATTCGGAGATGAACAGGGGATGTTCTTTACTTCCAATATGAAAGCAGGAATGATAGTTGGTTTTCATGGGAGAAAAGGATGGTGCATGGATAGCATTGGAGTTCATGTTCTGGAAGGAAAGTTATCGTTGCCACAGCCTTCCCTGCCTAACACACTTCTGAGTGATGCTGCAGTATCGGAGGTTGATAATCCTCAATGGTCTAACAAACTAATGCTTGCTAGGAGAGGTCTTGGAGCAGAGGAGGTATATACAACCATTCTTATTTTAATTGTTGAATCAACAATGTACTTTAAACTTCAAATTATATCTATAATCTACACTTCAACCTTCTCTAATGGGGCACAAATACAGGTTGCTTATAGTGTGATAAAAGAACCAGTGCCAAGTGGACCAGGGCCATGGGGTGGTGATGGAGGTAGACCATGGGATGATGGTGTCTTTTCAGGTATAAAGCAAATCTTCATTACAAGGGGACAAGCAATTACTTCAATACAGGTTGAGTATGACCGAAATGGGCAATCTGTTTGGTCTACCAAACATGGAGCTGGTGGTGGAGAAACCACACATAAGGTAATAGGTGTTGGGATTCTAATCTTTCATGTTCTAAGATTACGCCGCCTCCGTCTTACATTGTTGCTGTTATGTTCTTTCCAGATCCCGTTTGCATACCCAAATGAAGTCCTCAATTGCATCTGTGGCTATTATAGTTCCATCAACAGAGATGAGAGGCCCAAAGTAATCACCTCTCTCACATTCTATACCACTAGGGGGAAGTATGGCCCTTATGGGGAGGAGATAGGGACCTTTTTCACTTCTACAACTACAGAGGGGAAGGTTGTTGGATTTCATGGCAGGAGTGGACTATACTTGGATGCAATTGGAGTCCATATGCAACATTGGTTAGGAGAGAGAAGACCCACCAAGTCAATAATGTCAAAATTATTTAGTATTAATCCAAAGCGCTCATGAGAAATAAGGGAAATTTCAATACAATCTTAGTATGTATAAACTCTGGTCATATGTCACATGGACTTAAAGTTTGAGTTTTTTTATAGGGGTAAATAAATTATATTATTACAAAATGTACTCCAGGGTACATGGTTATTTACACGTTTGTACTGCATACATAATCATATGAGCTGTTTTGGAGACTTTCAAAAATATGAAATCTGATGTTTGAATTTTGGTTTCTTGGAAAAACCTTTGCATGATAATGTATTTTCCATGTGTAAAAAATGTTGAAAATCCCATGGAAAACTGCCCCTTGAGAAGCCATTTCTTGTTTGGAAACTTGGCTTTTGACTCTTTTTCTTTTTTCTTTTTTTTTTTTTTTATATAAAGTCCCATATCAAATAAGTTGAGAAAGAAGTAGACATTTATGAAAGGAAAATATTCATGCGCATATATCCCTTGCCATATTTCAGTGAGGGACAACATAGTGGGGCCAACTTTATCATCCACCCAAGCCATCCACATACATGGGACCTAAATTATACTAGTTAAATTGAGTTTTCACTAATCGGAATAGATTGAATTGTTGGATCGAGGGTTAGTTTTTTTTTTTTTTCTCTAATATAAAGTCGTTAAATCTGTGGGCCACGGATGAAGGGGTTAGAGGCATTGGATTGACCCCAAACTTGATATATAGCCCCATCAAGATGTTACTCTTCTAGACTTAGACCCCAATCTGTGGCTTGGGCTTGTAGTCTAAGCCACAAGAGATGCCTTCATTTTTGCAGTTTTTTATACTTTATGGATGTGGAGTTGTTGGTTATTAACACTTCAAATCCTCAATGGTCATTATGAGTGGCCCCTCATCCCAGCAGTCATCTTGAGTTCCCAACGAGCATTTGAAATCCTATAAAATCCATGCATTCTCATTTCGGGAGACTCGCCAGTATCAAACTTCTACAGAGACAAGTCAGATGAGACTGCTGGAACTTCCCAAGATCACTCATGGAGAAATGGACATTAAAACAACCAATAAATGATTGTCATATATAAACTGCCTTGGTCCTCATATAAAGTGAAGTTGTCAACATTGTATCCAAGAATCCCATAAGGTCGACTGTAAGTAAACATAGATGAATCAAAATGTCTGGACTGAAATGCATTTTGAAGAAAAGGGCCATACCATAAATACCAAGCACATGGGGCTCGTTTCAATCCATTCAGTAGGCAGTTCATGTATTGTAGCAGTCAGAACAGCAGCCACTCTATTTAACTTTGAAACACTGTATTATATTTCTGTTGAGCAGTCCCACAAATTTGGAATTTACTCTTGTCACTTTCTGTATAAAACCACTAGTAAACTGAATATTCATAATGAGAGAATTATTCAAACCTCTTAGAATGATCAGTCTTGGCAACGAATCTAGGTTAGCAAGTCATCAGAAGTAGGCATGACAATGCAAAACAAATAATGAACTCTTAAGCTGATAATTTTCAAATCATTGACTATAATTAGATATGGCGAAGTGCTTATAATCTGCGAATTCAAATTCTCTGAGGCCCTGACTTGGAGAATTCTTGAGTTGAAGGAGTGGAAATCCACAAAGGAGCCCACCTATAGAAAGTTTGAGGCACTAAAAAGAAACGCCTTTCCACTGTATGGGATATCCCATATCTGTTATTCAAGTTTTAGATTAAATTATCGCTTTTAGCAGGAACAACTTATGTTAGAGTAAAATTTGGAGATATACCACACGGTGATAAGCCCTGGTAGTAATATGCAAGCAAAGAGAACAAGGCACCTACACATGCAGCGACAGGTTAGTCCATCACCCGTACACTTGGGGAGAGAGCACCTACACACATGGAGAGAGGCACCGCACTTAGATCTAGGCCGCCTTTCGCTTTTAGCAGATATAAAATCAATGAACTAACACCAGCTGGCAGTTTTGGAGACTGGATTTACCTATTCCTCTTGGAATGTTCAAGATCACACTTTGTTTAAGCTATTTCTTTTGGATTAGCTGAGTGTTTATAGTTTATGCAATTTTCTCAGATCTTGGGTTTTCTAAATCTTGTAGATAATGTTCTTTTCTTTTAAGATTCCAGGGACCTGTTTCTCTATGCTAGAAGTACAAAAGGTTTTGTGTAAATACTAAAAACATGGATTTTTTCAAAATAAAAACAGTAAGATAGTTTCAAGCAGTCTTGATTCGCCCAGCAGACGCCACCGGCGATTTATTATTTATAGCCCTTGCTTTGAGAATTCTCCAATGCCAGCATTCCATGGTAGCCATTTCTCCAACACACAAAGAAAATTCCAAATACTCTTTCGCTGGCAAAAATTCCAAATACTCTTTTGCTGGCAACAGCTGACGAAACCATATCAGTCCGACACTGTCCATTCCAGGAATTCTCCATAATAGAGCTTCCATAGAATCGGATACTCCTCTCAATGCAGAACAAATGAACAATCGAACATAGAATCTGAATTTTTTTATGACCTATCCCAGAATCCACGGAACCCACGTTTCGTTTATAAAAGCCTCCATCCCACATGCACCCCATTTCAACTTGGCACTACACAAGCAACTTGGTTCCACTTATTCACAACACTTGACTCCGACCTGCTCGTCTCGCAAATGGTAATGTTGATGAGAAACAGATGGCTTTTAGATTTTTATCTTGGTGTGTTTGATTTGAAAATTTTGAACTGGTGGTGACTGAAATGAGTGGTTGTTGTTGTTGTCGTTGTTGTTGTGATTGGGCCAGAGTTATTTGAGAGATGGGAAGAAGCCCATAACTGTAGGGCCATGGGGAGGGTACGGCGGAGCTCAGTTCGATGATGGAGTGTACACAGGTATAATGGGGTTGGTAGTGGTGCATGGAGCTGCAATTGACTCTCTTCAAATCCAGTATGATAAGAAAGGGAGCCCGGTGTGGTCTGATAAACATGGTGGGAGTGGGGGCACCAAAACAGACAAGGTCTACGCTTTTACTCAGTTACTCTACTATTACAAGCTGTTGATATTCTGCCACATGTGTTCCTCTTTAAAATAAATCTATATTGTTTGGAATAAATGTTTCTCAGTTGTGTAAGGTCTAACCAAATTTCACTATAGTAGGTGGGGCCAGTTTTGAAACTAGAAAATTTTCCTTGGGGGCCATTGTGAATTTTTTTTTTTGGAAGACCCAAACATAAAAAAGGGTATAAATCATCTAAAAGAATAAGGGGAATTAACATTTTTTTTTTTTTTTTTGTGGGGGGGGGGGGGGGGGGGCGGGGGCCACCCACTGCACCTGTAGTTCTAACCTCTGGATTGGGCCACTGTCAAATTGATCACATACAAAAGCATGAATGAAGTTCTGTAATCTTTATGTACATGTTTTATATGGGATAAATCTCAGAGTTGGATCAACTCTGATTGGAACGCATCGGTGCTACAACCAGAGATTGATCCTGGCTTGTTCTGTGCAAGGGAGGCACCTCACCACTTGAGCTACTAGTGGATTGGCATATATATATTTCAATTCAAAACCCAACATCATGAATTGAACACAGGGTTAGCACTTAGGACCCACTGTGGAGGAGAATTTGGAACCATTCTTTAGACAACATAGATTGCAAATTAAATGCAGTTCTTCAAATGTCGTGTAACTTTATCAAAACATAAGCCAACCATAGAGGGAAAACTTTGTCCATTGTGAGCTATGATACCCAGATATGGCACAGACATGCCATAGACATGGTAGGAGCACAGATTTTACATGTAAAAAATGAAGTAACGGATATAACACGTTGCACATTTTGAAGTATCCATGCATCATAGATTGTGAAACCTGCAATTAAACAACCTATGTTCTTGAAACATATTGACATGTGGTACGGAGGACAATACATATATGATCTAGAATGCAGTGAATTTTGTAGTTTTTCCAAATGAAACTGGCATATGCTGGTCTTATCTTGCTTATTTTGGTTTACTTGCTGCAGATAAAGCTAGAGTATCCAGATGAGGTTCTTACTTCAATAAGTGGTTACCATGGATCAATCGTTAATGGGAGCCCGGTCGTCGTTCGATCGCTTACATTGGAAAGCAATCGAGCAAAATACGGTCCATATGGTTTTCAACAAGGAACCCACTTCTCATTTCCAATGACGGGTGGTAGGATTGTCGGATTTCATGGAAGGTGTGGCTGGTATCTTGACTCAATCGGTGTTTATCTAAAGTCCCTACTGAAGTCAGATTTATCAAACAGTTTGCTTCCATCTCAAATGGGATATAATGTCGTCCAAGGGAGTGTTGGCAGAGGCTATGACCCGCTCATCTCGCAAATGGTAATGTTGATGAGAAACCTATGGCTTTTGGATTTTTATCTTTATGTGTTTGATTTGAAAATTTTGAAATGGTGGTGACTGAAATGAGTGGTTGTTGTTGTTGTTGTTTTTGTGATTGGGCTAGAGTTACTTGACAGATGGGAAGAAGCCCATAACAGCAGGGCCGTGGGGAGGGTACGGTGGAGCTCAGTTCGATGATGGGGTGTACGCAGGTATAAGGGAGTTGGTAGTGGTGCATGGAGCTGCAATTGACTCTATTCAAATCCAATATGATAAGAAAGGGAGCCCGGTGTGGTCTGATAAACATGGTGGGAGTGGGGGCACCAGAACAGATAAGGTCTGTGCTTTTACCTAGTTACTCTGCTATTACAAGCTGTTGATATACTGCCGTGTGTGTTCCTCTTTAAAATAAATCTATACTGTTTGGAATAAATGTTTCTTTGTTGTGTCAGGTCTTACCAAATTTCACTATAGTTGGTGGGCCAGTTGTGGAACTAGAAAATTTTCATTGGAGGCCACTGTGAAAGGTTTTTTTTTTTTTTTTGGAAGAGCCATATATAAAAAAAGGTATAAATCATCTAAAAGAATAAGGGGATTTTACATAATTTTGGGGGGATATGGCCACCCACTGCACCCGTAGTTCTGACTTCTGGATTGGGCCACTGTCAAATTGATCACATACAAAAACATGAATGGAGCTTTGTAATCTTTATGTACATGTTTTATATGGGATAAATCTCAGAGTGGGATCAACTCTGATGGGAACGCATCAGCGCTACAACCAGATATCGATTCTAGCTTGTTCTGTGGAGGGGAGGCGCCTCACCACTTGAGCTACTAGTAGATTGGCATATATATTTCAATTCAAAACCCAACATCACGAGTAGAACACAGGGTTGGCACTTAGCATCCACTGTGGAGGAGAATTTGGGACCATTCTTCATAAAACATAGATTGCAAATTAAATGCAGCTCTTCAAATGTCATGTTACTTAATGAAAACATAAGCCGACCATAGAGGAGAAAACTTTTCTATTGTGAGCTATGATGCACGGATACGGCAAGGGCACGCTATAGACATGGTAGGGACATGCTATAGATATGGTAGGGACACGGATTTTACTTGTAAAAAATGAAATATCGGATACCATATAATACCATATGTTGTCCATTTTGAAGTATCTATGCATCATAGATTGTGAGACTTGCAATTAAACAACCTATGTTCTTAAACATATTGACATGTGGTATGGAGGACAATACATATATGATCTAGAATGCAGTGAATTTTGTAGTTTTTCCAGATGAAACTGGTATCTGCTGGTCTTATCTTGCTTATTTTGGTTTACTTGCTGCAGATAAAGCTAGAGTATCCAGATGAGGTTCCTACTTCAATAAGTGGTTATTATGGATCAATCTTCAATGGGAGCCCGATCGTTGTTCGATCGCTTACATTGGAAAGCAATCGAGCAAAATACGGTCCATATGGTTTTCAACAAGGAACCCACTTCTCATTTCCAATGACGGGTGGTAGGATTGTCGGATTTCATGGAAGGTGTGGCTGGTATCTTGACTCAATCGGTGTTTATCTAAAGTCCCTACTGAAGTCAGATTTATCAAACAGTTTGCTTCCATCTCAAATGGGATATAATGTCGTCCAAGGGTGTGTGCTTCCATCTCAAATGGGATATAATGTCGTCCAAGGGAGTGTTGGCAGAGGCTATGACCCGCTTGTCTCGCAAATGGTAATGTTGATGAGAAACATATGGCTTTTGGATTTTTTATCTGTGTTTTTTATTTGAAAATTTTGAAATGGTGGTGACTGAAATGAGTGACTGTTGTTGTTTTTGTTGTTGTGATTGGGCAAGAGTTACTTGGCAGATGGGAAGAAGCCCATAACAGTAGGGCCATGGGGAGGGTACGGTGGAGCTCAGTTCGATGATGGGGTGTACACAGGTATAAGGAAGTTGGTAGTGGTGCATGGAGCTGCGATTGACTCTATTCAAATCCAGTATGATAAGAAAGGGAACCCGGTGTGGTCTGATAAACATGGTGGGAGTGGGGGCACCAGAACAGAAAAGGTCTGTGCTTTTACTCAGTTACTCTGTTATTACAAGCTGTTGATATACTGCCATGTGCGTTTCCTCTATCAAATAAATCTATACTGTCTGGAATAAATGTTTCTCTATTGTGTAAGGTCTAACCAAATTTCACTATAGTAGGTGGGCCAGTTGTGGAACTAGAAAATTTTCCTTGGGGGCACAGGATTAGCACTTAGCACCCACTGTGGGGGAGAATTTGGGACCATTCTTCATAAAATATAGATTGCAAATTAAATGCAGCTCTTCAAATGTCGTGTAACTTTATCAAAACATAAGCCAACCATAGAGGGAAAAATTTGTCCATTGTGAGCTATGATATCCAGATATGGCACAGACATGCCATAAACATAGTAGGGGCACAGATTTTACATGTAAAAAATGAAGTATTGGATATGATACGTTGCACATTTTGAAGTATCCATGCATCATAGATTGTGAGACCTGCAATTAAACAACCTATGTTCTTGAAACATATTGACATATGGTATGGAGGACAATACATATATGATCTAGAATGCAGTGAATTTTGTAGTTTTTTCAGATGAAATTGGTATTTGCTGGTCTTATCTTGCTTATTTTGGTTTACTTGCTGCAGATAAAGCTAGAGTATCCAGATGAGGTTCTTACTTCAATAAGTGGTTATTATGGATCAATCGTTAATGGGAGCCCGGTCGTTGTTCGATCGCTTACATTGGAAAGCAATCGAGCAAAATACGGTCCATATGGTTTTCAACAAGGAACCCACTTCTCATTTCCAATGACGGATGGTAGGATTGTTGGATTTCATGGAAGGTGTGGCTGGTATCTTGACTCACTCGGTGTTTATCTACAGTCCATACAGAAGTCAGATTTATCAAACAGTTTGCTTCCAATTCAAACTAGCGAAAGACGCCCGTTGTCAGCACGGGTAACATATTTTATGATGTAAAAAATATAAAAATAGTACTCCACTATGGATGAAACAAAGTTATTTGGATAAGGCCCATATTATAAGCTACCGAGATTTCTCCATATGTGTTTGATTGGTGGTGCGTCAAGAAAGCCTAGCATTCATGGAGTAAATAAAATAGGAGAGATTGATAATTTAGTGGTATTTATAATATTAAAGAGACATCATTACCATTTTTAACATGAATAATGACATTTTTAGAAGGAGAAAAGAAGATTTTAATTCAGAAATGCAATGGGCCATAATGATGCGGTATCATGGTGGTCTCTCTCTCTTTAAGAGATGGGTAAGAGAAGGAGGGTTGGTTAATGAGCAATTGATGGAGTATTAAATGAATTGAAGAGTCAAAATAAATTGGAGATGTCAAAATCAATTGAGCAATTGAGGTTGATTTTTAAATTGAAATTAATCTGCAATATATATTTGTCTTTAGAATATTAATGAAAAGAAAATAAATCTAAAATAAAAAACTATGTTTTAGAATTATAGTATTTATCTAAAATAATATGCATATATATTATTTAGTATTCAAAGAATTCTATACCTGAGAACTTATTCAAAGAAGTAAGTACTACTGTAGTATTAATAAGCTGCAATTATATATGAATTAACTTTAAGGCAGAAATAGTTGGAGAAAAAAACATTTTAAGTTAAAATAGTATTCATCTCATCTCTTAATAAGTCGTAAAACTAAATTTCGAAAATGTATATAAAAGTTTAATCTCTGTTGCTATTATTAAAAAAAATAGCTCTATTTAAATGTAAAATAAATAAAGATAATTTTAAATTAAAGAAATATGAATCGCGGTAATGTTTCATAATTACATGTAGAAATTGGAAAAAAACCAGTGTCATCTGAATCCCAGAAAATTTGGTATATCAAGTTTTACTCATTTCTAAAATTAATTATATATATATATCAAATCTATGTAAAAGGAAATGAAGTATAGCTAACTTACATAAACTAAAATAAAGAATAAATCTAAATAAGAGAATTTTTAATGGTGTCCAACTTTGATATATCTAGAAGTGAAACTGGCCTAGCTAATATTACGGATACTTAAATGTCAATTAACTTAAATGCGTTTAAGTTACAATTAGAAGAAATGAAATTGGAAACAGAAAGGAGGGGAGTGAGGGCAAGAATGAGAAGGGGATTCAATGTCAACATTAATTAGCTAGAGTTGGTCTAAACCAAATTGAAATTGATCCCTCATTTCTCAATTAAACTCTTTTCGCTTCATATATAATAATGGGATATAATGTCTATAATATCGTCCAAGGGACTGTTGGCAGAGGCTGTGACCCGGTCATCTCACAAATGGTAATGTTGATGAGAAACATATGGCTTTTGGATTTTTATCTTGGTGTGTTTGATTTGAAAATTTTGAAATGGCGGTGACTGAAATGAGTGGTTGTTGTTGTTGTTGTATCTGAGGTTGATAATCCTCAATGGTCTAACAGACTAATGCTTGCTAAGAGAGGTCTTGGAGCAGAGGAGGTATATACAACCTTTCTTATTTTAATTGTTGAATCAACAGTATACTTTAAACTTCAAATTCTATGTATAATTTACACTTCAACCTTCTCTAATGGGGCACAAATACAGGTTGTTTATAGTGTGATAAAAGAACCAGTGCCAAGTGGACCAGAGCCATGGGGTGGTGATGGAGGCAGACCCTGGGATGATGGTGTCTTTTCAGGTATAAAGCAAATTTCATTACAAGGGGACAAGCAATTACTTCAATACAGGTTGAGTATGACCGAAATGGGCAATCTGTTCGGTCTACCAAACATGGAGCTGGCGGTGGAGAGGCCACACATAAGGTAATAGATGTTGGGATTCTAATTTTTCATGTTCTAAGATTACTGTTAAGGTCAACATCTCCCATCGCTCTTGAGCGGTTATAATTGTGGTCAAGTCCCCACCCTCACCATAAAACTATTTTTGTGCTGTTTCTTATTACCAATTGGTTTTGGGTTAAGTGGTGTCTCAATGAGGTGTAAGATTCTACAAGTAATATTAGAGCTAGGTAGGTCAAGTGTTCGAGTCACGGGACACGTATTTTCTGAGTTCGCAGCAGGAGTCACAGTGTGTGTGCCATTGAGGGAGGGACACACAATTGTTGCCTCCGCCTTACATTGTTGCTGTTACAGAGGGGAAGGTGGTTGGATTTCATGGCAGGAGTGGACTTTGCTTGGATGCAATTGGTGTCCATATGCAACATTGGTTAGGAGAGAGAACAACCACCAAGTCAATGATGTCAAAACTATTTAGCCATTAATCCAAAGCGCTCATGAGAAATAAGGGAAATTTCAATACAATCTCAGTATGTATAAACTCTGGTCATATGTCACATGGACTTAAAGTTTGAGTTTTTTATAGGGGTAGATAAATCATATTATAACTAAATGTACTCCAGGGTACATGGTTATTTACATGTTTGTAATGCATCCATAATCATAATCATATGAGCTGTGTTGGAGACTTTCAAAAATATGAAATCTGATGTTTTGAATTTTGGTTTCTTGGAAATACCTTTGCATGATAACGTATTTTCCATGCTTAAAAGATGTCGAAAATCCCGTGGAAAACTGCCCTTTGAAATCCATTTCTTGTTTGGAAACTTGTCTTTTGACTCTTTTATATATATATATATATATATATAAAGTCCTATATCAAATAAGTTGAGCAAGAAGTAGACATTTATGAATGGAAAATATTCGTGCGCATCTATCCCTCACCATATTTGAGTGAGGGACAACATAGTGGGGCCAACTTTATCATCCATCCAAACCATCTACATACATGGGACCCCCTGAATTATATTGGTTCAATTGAGTTTTCACTAATTGGAATGGATTGAATCGTTGGATCGATGGTGAATTCTTTTCTTTAATATAAAGTCATTAAATTTATAGGCCACGGATGAAGGGGTTAGAGCCACTTAGAGGCATTGGATTGACCCTAAACTTGATATATATGCCAATCCAAGATATCTCTTTCCATCCCCCCAAGTCCCATGGTTAGTGAGCCTTATCAAGTTTGTCCCTCATTGGGGTTGCAAATGGGTATCTGATTACCTGATTACTCAGAAGTTCCAACCTGCAAAAAAATGGGTCTGGAACCTATTTTAGGTTCCAATTCATAAACAGGTCCAGGTTCGGAACCTAATTTAGGTTCCAATTGATAAATGGGTCCGGTTCTGGGTCCATATAGGTTCCAACCCGTGAACCCGAGACTTGGCATATGAGTCTTTGATATTGCAATTTGTAGTTTAAAACCAACTCTTTTTTTTTTTTTTTTTTGCATTCTTATGTATAATACTGGATGTTATAGACTTAATGTATTGCTATAAGTTGAATGATATGCTTATTTTAAGAAAAAAATAAATAATAAAGAGAATATAAAATCAATTTTGGAACTAGATTTGAGTCCTCTAAGTGGACTCGGTTTCGAAACTGGATCCAGGTTTTCTTATCGAAACCAGGTCCGAAACCAATAAAATAGGTTCCGATTCAAAATTGGATCCGAAACCGGAACTGTGATTTTAAAATGGGTCCAGGCCCGAATCCACTATGGTTCCAATCCAGAACCGTCCCGTTTGCAATCCTATCCCTCACCATATGGATGCACATGAATGTCTCCCAAACGACTAGAGATGCCTTCATTTTTGCGGTTTTTTTACTTTATGGATGTGGAGTTGTTATGGGTGGTTATTAACAATTCAAATCCACAATGGTCGTGGCCTCTCATCCCAGCAGTCATCTTGAGTTCCCAACGAGCATTTGAAATCCTATAAAATCCAAGCATTCTCATTCCAGGAGAATCGCCAGTATCAAACTTCTACAAAGACAAGTCAGATGAGACTGCTGGAACTTCCCTGGATCAGTCATGGAGAAATGGACATAAAAATAACCAATAAATGATTGTCATATATAAACTGCATTGGTCCTCATATAAAGTGAAGTTGTCAACATTGGATCCAAGAATGCCATAAGGTCGACTGTAAGTCAACATAGATGAATCAAATGTCTGGACTGAAATGCATTTTGAAGAATAGGGCCATACCATAAATACCAAGCACATGGGGATCGTCTCAATCCATACAGTACTTCATTTAGTTTGCATGCATGAGTAGGAATGATTGAAAGAAATGAAGGCTTGAGGTTGAACCATATAAACCTCCTCATTGAGGACCCCATGAAGAAAGTCATCACTTTCAACACGACATGCCAGCCAACCTTTAAAACAGCAACAGAGAGGACGACGCATATGGTGGTGGGTTTAACAAGGGGCCTAAAGGTTTTGTCAGAGTCAGACAAGCACGTAAAATCGGAGTTTTTTCCTTTCTACCAAGGAATCATCAATATAGCATACATGTTTCCTGGACGATGATCTCGATAGCAATTCTAGTGAGAATTTTAAGTAACAACCATCATGAAGTCTAACAGGGACCTCCCTAATAGTTATGGTTCTTAGGGTTTGGCACCCATGCCAATGAACTAGATTGTTGGATCGAGTGTGCACTCATTTTCGATGGTGAAAACCTGCTGGCCATGGATCAAGTAGGCTGATGATGATTAAAGCCTTCATCACCTTACATGGGTGGTATTGGGGGAGATTCAATGCCCAGGTGGTCCCAAGGTGGGCCCCGCGAGCACTGTTAAGTTGCTATGCTCAGTAGATGTAACACCTTGTTCCGAGTTAATCAAGATGAACTCTAATTAATTGAAATCAATGCTAATTAAGTATGCTTATTAAGCTAATAGTGGTTACTGACCAAATTGAATTGAAATTGCCTCAAATGGTTGATTTGAGCTTAGTAAGAAGATAATGAATGAAATTGGACTAATTGAATTGATTTTAGGCTTAGATCAAGTGATATTAGGGCCTTTTCGTAAATTCGAATTTCTACTTATTTCGTCGAATACAGAAACTCTTGATACCCACCACTACGTCAAAAAGGCCGAACAGGCAGTCGTTAAAATCGCAGTCATTTTCCAAAAACGACTACTGTTAGCGGTCGAAAATTTGTCAGATTCACGACTGCCCACGGAAGTCATTTTTTTAAAAAACGGACTTCGGTAGTCGAAAATTTTGTAAGTCATTTTTTAAAAAATTATATAAAAAAGGACTTATCATTCAAAAAACGACTGTCCGGAGTAGTCGTTTTTTTAAAGGGTTTTTAAAAAACAAATCATAATTAATTTTTAAAATTTATATTTTTCTAATAAAAATCCTGTAATTCTCAAAACCATAAATTAGCATCAACCATACAAATATCCATTATCCATCAAATAAATAACTTAAGTAAGCTAAGAAAAAACTACTACCATTAAAAGATATTATAATCAACAAGCAATAAAAAGATACCTTTGTAACTGCATCATGGTCTAAATCACCTTGCGCCACTGAGTTGTCAGATTCATATGCAGTAATAACATCATCCTACAGTAACAAAAAAGGATAAATAAGAAGCATAAACACATTTTGGCAAACATTAACATATACTTCATAAAAATGTTCCTAAGAAAAACTTCTAATGTAAAAGATTTCTCGAAATTTCGACATAGTCTCTCCTATACGTGTGATATTTAATTTTTTTTTACAACCTGCTAAGTATCTGTACATAACAAAAAAAAAAAAAAAAAAAAAAAAAAAAAAAAAAAAAAAAACAACTTCATATAAACAACCCAATGCCCCAACACACTACGAAGTCATTCACCACTACAAGTTCCCTTCCACCATCCATCTCCCTTTCTCTGTTGTACATTAATGAGATTGTTATATGTGATTTAGCATGTAATATGAATGGCCCACCGCCAAGAATCAAGTCCCGTTCCAAAAACATGCTCTTGAAACAAGTCCCTTTCTAGGAAGGGTAGAAAATTGAAATATTTAATAAGAGCCCAGCATGTGATTTTCCAAGTTTTGCTTGTCCCTTGCCAGTACTTCACGGTTCACACCCAAAAACGAATGTCAGAAACTGAATGGATAAAGGAATATAACTCACACTAGCACAAACAATGGTCACACATACATTCTCAATAAGAACAACTAAATCAAATCATGCATAATACTATGAAACCAATTCATATATTCAATAAGAAATAAGTTGCAATCATATTTTTGAAGATAGTACCTGTTTCCCATTTGCATCTATGCTTTCCTCACGTCACAGTAACAAAGCCCAATCTCTAATTAAAACCCAAGGTCCATAACATCTTCTATAGATTTACTTTCCAACCATTAACATTTATCTACAGCTTTGATAAAAAAACGATCGGGAATTGTCGAGGTATTTGTGCAAAAAGGTATAATCCATGGAATCGCATAAACTATCAAAATGAAACAGTTAATGATTATAAGTATAAATATACTACGAAAGAGAAAGAGCCCTATTTTTGTAGTTCCTATGATGTACTTATAGTTTATCAGCAGAAACGAATCAATTTAGATAGTCCTTTGTGGCTTCGATGGCGAGTAGATCAACGTTCATTGCCTCAAGAAGTTCCTGTCAAAGTTCAATATGAATCTTTGGGTACCTATCATGAAATTTATGGGCACTATCTAATAGTAAGACGTATAAAAAAACAAACCCTTTGTATATACATCCGACCACTGTTGGTCATATTTCTTTTTCGCAAACCCCAAATTCTCAGTCCAATATAATTCTGTAATCAGTTCTACCATCACTGACCAAATTAAACCCAATCAAGCTCTCACAAGATTGATTACAAAAAAACAGCATTTACAGCAAGTTCAAAATGTTTAGAGCTGAGTGAGAGAGAAAGATGGAACAGTCCTCAATTGAGTTCTACCAAAAAAAACTAAGTTCATAGTAGTTAAGTGGTGTTGGTGGCATAAATGCCTCTGGTTTTCTTATCTCCATTGAATATCAAGTTGCTGAAGCAGCAATTTCTAGGTTGGCATACCATTACAAAATAAATCATAGTTGAATACACTTGCATATTAATGGAGACAACTGACCAATATTTATGTCTCAGCCAAACATGACACGCCCACACAAATATGAAATTTAATAATATTAAAAAAATCCAATCGAGGAGTGAGTGTTTAAGTCCTTGTGCTGCTGTGCACATGTATGTGCCACAAACCAATTATTGGGTCATGGGCTATGCATATGGGTCAACCAAAATGCATGTGCTCATTCTATCTAATCATGCATGAAACAATCATGCTACTAATACCAACTGCAGCATCTTGTTGGATTTATATTAATTTGAGCCGCAAACAATGCTGAAGTACGTGTATCTTCCTAGATGTTGGGCCTCCTGATTCAGGGAAAACATCATGAAGACTTTTTTTGAATACTCTTATGTGAATCATCACCAAGCAGTTTCATTGTCATGGATACATTATATAAACACAAAACAAAGCCCAACTTCATACACACTAAGATCTATAGTGGCCCATGATCGAAATTACACACATTGCGACTGTAAGCTTGCTGTTGGTAAGCCCAAATTCTCATTGATATTTTGTGGCCTTGTTATTTCAAATTCCCTAAACATATTGACAACATAACCTTTGGCTAAATATGCATAGATATAAATAGTGACACTCGTGTAACAAATAGGGCTTGTGCCAGAACTACAGATACTGGCCCAGACACATTTGAGAATTATGGGCTGATATATGCAGCTCATATGGTCTGCTCTCTGTTAGAACCTATGTAAAGATAAGACTTATACTGGTGTATGGTGTGTCATGCTTATCTATCAAAACACATGAACGTGACATCCTAAGCTGTAGACATTTGTAGAATCCATGAGAATTATCTCATTTATGGAATAGGACCCTAATGAAAAAAGACCAATTTCATCACTCTCCATTAACATGCAAGAGCCATGAAATGAGTGTCCAAAACATCATATCGGTGGACATGTTTGAAGGCATCTCGTATTCGATATCAAGAAGATCAAAATATATGAGCTAACATACACTATTCAAGATATACTATTCTAGAAGGATAAATCATTACTCAATTGTAGGCCGTGAAAACATGACACCCACTTAGATTATGATGAACTTTGTAGATTAGGGAGGACTGAACGTCGAGAACCTGAAAAGGGAAGGAAAATGGCTTGGGTCAGAGCCTCTGGCTGCCGTGAGCCGAAGGCACTCTGATGCCTAAGTTAGTTCTCAGAAAACTCAGCAGGAGGAGGAAGAGAATGAGAGATTGTATGCTCTGTATTGTCTATTGTGTACCTTTATGAGGCTGATCCCATGTGTATATGCAGATTCCCTGTTCATTCCTTTTGCTGAGTAGGGGGTAGGTGGGGTAAGGTCCCATCAGCCCTTTCCCTGACACTCGGTGGTAAGTAAAAAGGTACATCCCATCAGCAACTTTCATGCTATTGGTCAGTTGATGTTAAGGGATGATAAAGCTAACTTCTTATCGTCATAAATGAGCGATCCTATCGCCATAAATGAGCACCCCTATCTGTCAGGGCGCACCCGTACTTCCCACAGGAGTGTGATGGCCTACCCTGCCTTCAGTACTTTTATCGGGACCAGGAATGGTCTAGCTAGGCTGGCATTCAGCCAGTACTTACGCCGGGCTGCCGAGCTAAGTAACGCTGAGCTGGCACTCTTAACCGAGCTGCCGAGCGAGGGAACCTCGAGCCGACGCTTCTTGCCGAGCTGCCAAGCTGCAAGGCTATGGTTACCGAGACCGGGGTAAAAGGCCAGTGCTTTACCGTGATCCTAACTTAATCTTGTCATTACGATATTTTACCCACACATCAATATATGAGCTAACATACACTATTCAAGATCCATCTCTGTTTATTCAACATTTGTTCCCTTGAAACAGAGAGAAGGTCTACAAGAAAACCATATTGATGCAAATAGATATTCTGAACTCTATTTCAGTGTATAATTTGCTTTGATAGCAGGATTTTAAATTACCATACCAATATTAAATAATCCACATCATAACAAGATAGAACTTTAAACCCCTCCAAACTACAACATTCACCACTCAACCGTAGCACTTCAATGATTTACTTCACACATACACCACGAATATTAAATAAAAGGGTTCTCAACTAGTAGTTCAAATTAATAACCTATTCACCAATTACATTAAAATGGTTCTCACCACATGGGGGCTCGATGCTGATCCATCCTTCCTTTTATGAGTAGCCAAGAGATCCGTGCGAGTTAATGGTTGATCCGGATTTTTTGCTTTCTGAAAAAAAAATTGGGATATTCGTAAGAGTCGTCCAATTTACTCCGTCCATGTTGAGTGCTGCAGGGGTCAACATATTACTGCAATGACAAATGGAAGCAGTATATATAAACTAATTGCATATGGAAAAATCACCCCCACTGCGCAATTTACAACCATGTAAGAGAGTTGGAGATGGGAAAAAATTGTGAAAAGCGGTGCCTCATGTTAATGAACACGTACCACCGAACTCACTGAACAATAAGCTTGCGTGCTTTTCTCATCTTTTTTTTCTTATGAAATGGTAACTTTGTTAATAGAGAAAAGAAGAGCATAATATAAGCAAGATTTTTTTTTTTTTTTTTTTTGAATCTATAGTTAAGTAAACTTAGAAGACGTTACATCAAGAATTGGATTAATCTGACATTAACAAGCATCAGCATGATATGTCGCATGACAAATTTTACCTTTATAAAAAAAATATCCGCCGTGACAACAGCAATATGGCAAATGGCAGTGAGGCGAGTATAAGAATATTGGTCAGCTGAGCTACGAACAAGCATCAGGATAATATGGTCCTTTTTTTATATTCAATGCATAACTTCTAGTTTTGAACCCTTTAATTTTTATTGATTTCTCAAACTTTGCACATTTGTACATTGTGTACATAAAACTACCCCCTAGTAGTTATACTTAGTTGTATATATACAAATGAACCAAACTGAAAAGCAATTAAATTCCATAGGAACATGATAGATTTAATTTTATTCTATTCTATGAAATCCAATCTGAATATTTAGTTTTATAAGTGTCCATCATTTCAGTCATTATAGATCTAATCAAGCATATATAAGTACAATACATCAACCAATACAAAGTTACTAGACATCCCCTTTCACATAACACCATGGAAACACCACCATTTCTCACTAATTATTATAGTCAATAGAAGCAAAACATTATTAATCATCATCATAATAGACTATCTCAATGAGTTAGGTTAATAGACATGACAGAGGATCTGGATAACAAATCAAAAGAGTATTTTGGAATGTTATCTAAGGGTGGGACCTGATTTGCACACAACTCGCTAGGGTGCTATACCAAGCATATATAACTTGCAACATATTATTTAACATAGCAAGTTAATTGCATTATTTAAGCTTTTCAAGTTACATTAGGATGCATAACTTGCATGTTAATGACATCAAGTCTTTTAACTTCTTGTGCCTGAAAGTACAAGGCAATCAATGGGGCCACTTGTTAGAAAACTTAAGATAGAACCTGTTGAGTCATCACATAGCAGCTTACATAAGAAGATCATGGCCCAGTAATCATGAGCAGAGCACAAAACCCATTGACAAATTCCAATCTCCCAACTATCCAACCACAAACAAACACAAAAGATCATATCCCACACAAAAAGGAAAACCCAAGATCCAACAAAATCTGTAAAAGCTTTACTATTAAAAAAAGATTAAAAATAAGAGGAAAAAACATTTCATCAACACATCACAGATCCATTACACAGTCTCATATGATCCAATATAAGAAAGACAAAAGTATCGCATAAATGTTGCCTATTCACAAAATGGAAACGTATTGAGTCCTAATACAACAACAAAGACATATGTCTTAACTAACTAACTACATACAGAAATGGAACCTCAAACTCCAGCAAATTTGAATCCAAAACCAAAATATAAACATAACCAACATCCAAAATTATCTCATACACAAAACTAATATGCATCTTAGGCGTGGCTAGGCTGTTTGGGCTTAGCCTTTCTTTGGTGTTCTTTTCTCTGAAATAATAAATTTTACTGTTATAAAAAAATAAAAAATAATAATGTACATCTTTGCATCATCCAAAACCTTATGTTATCCTGTAAAACTGCAATGTATATGGATTTGTTCAAATGCTCATTTCAGGCACTATAAAATGACTGCATATTCAGATCATTATCCACCAATAAGAAATATATCCGGCCTCACCCTTCAAAAAAAAAACCTTGCCTGCATGCATGGATCAAATCACCTCAAATCATGCAATATGTAATAAAATAAAAAACCCACATCCTACATTGATAAAACACCTCAGTCTCAACCCTTCCAGTAAATCAAAAAACACCATCAACAGAGAAATGAGAATCTATAGTTGAGTTCTTTAATCCAACCTATCACATAATTCAATGCATATATTTCGAAATTCCAAGAAAGAACATAAATGACAAAAAACCAAGTTCAAATCACCCACTGAAACAGATAATCCAAACAAAAAAAAAAAACCAAAATGAATGCTTGTCAGATCTAAGGGAGAGAATATAAACCAATTAATCGATGACAGAAAGGCAAACCAAAAAAACCTAAAATCCACAACATGTTACTCCAGAGCAAAACAGAGGAATAACTATCAGATGCCCAGATGTGCATATTTTTTCCATAAATTATTTCAATAACTGATCCAGATTTTAAAACATAAAGAGACCCCAGTAAAAGTTAGACAAGTTAGAGAAGAAAGCTTGACAAGAAACCCAATTTTCACATCATGAGTGAATTTACAACTAAATGAACATCATAGTGGAAATCAGTTTCAGACAAAGAACTTTAAGTTGATCTTAAAATGCCAATCTAGACATTAAAGAGTCAAAGATAAATTAAGATAAACCCCAGAAACCATTATCTTCAAACTTCCATCACAAACCATCCAATTTGATCAAATACATCAATTTAACAACACAAATCATTCCAATAAAAGAAACAAAACAACCCCAAAACACTAAGACTTGCTACAAGATTCAAACCCAAACACAAAAAAATCAAAACATTTCATCAATGAAGACGAAGTGCCGCTGCCGATCGATAGCTAGGGCCACAAAATTAGTTAAGAATTCCAAAAAAAAAAAAAAACAATCTAGATGGATCAATTAATTGGTGACATGGATTGAGGATTAGTGTATGGGTTTTAGATTAAGGCGTTTTGGGCTTAGGCATTATGAATCAAGTTTCTAGGTTAGGGTTTAGGGGAAGGGGTTTAGGAATTTGGGAATTGGGATTGGGGCTTAGGGATTGGGGTTTGAGGGTGAATGTATGGGTTCTGTTGATGGTGGAAAAAATGAATGCCAGTCCATCGTGGATGATGAAATAGAAAAACGAAGAGAGGAAGAGAATGGAAAAAGATAGGTTTGCTGATTTTGAAGGGATGGCTCAAATGTGAGGCTCAATTGGGGAAGAAGATGAGATGATCGCATTGCGAGGCTCATAAGAGTTGGTGAAGATGGGATGGGTGTTGGCTTATCAGTACGGGAGATGATTGCAGCCGGTGAGATGTTGAAGACGAAACCGAAGATGATCGCAAATAGAGAGTTCGCAGCAGATGATGATCGCAAACAGAGAGGTCGCAGCAGATGTTAAAGACGATTCCAAATATGTTGAAGAAGAATCCGGGTAGATGGCGCGCGTGGGGTGTCGAGAATGCCAAATATGCGCAGGTTTCTCTTAAAACGTTTACTCTTCATTCTTGACTGCCATGGGCCATCAGTAATATTAACAATCCGTCGAAAAAAATGGACGGCCCACATCAGTCAGTAAAACCAACCCGTTGGAGTCGGTAATTAGCCGTTTTGGCGTAGTGCGCGCGTATATCTCAAGGAGTACGTTAACTTCCATACTAAGCGTGATTCCATTCGACGTGAATTGGTTCAAATGACCTTCCATTTGACTCAAAATGTAATTAATGGAATTAAAGGGGGGTTAAATGCAAAAATTGATTTATAAGGATGATGATAAACTCCTTTGAATTCATTCCATTCACTCCCAGCCCAGCCTATGCTCTTTCCTTTTCTTCTTTCTTCCATCTTTCTCTCCATCTAGTGTCAAGACTTGAAGCTTTGCATGTGGATTGAAGAGACAACTTCATCTTTTTCATCTTCTCCTTCTGGTTAGCTTCCATTTTATTGGAGTTGAGCTTGAGAGAAAGCTCAAGAATTCTCTTCCATAGGTTACAAGTAAGTGTTTTACTTGTTTACAGAACTTTCAAGTTCTATTCAGTGATTTTTGGGGGTTTCCTAGTCCAAAGAGCTCATAGGAGTTCTCTTGTGAATTTGGTTTAATTATTAGGTTGGATTAGGCTTGAATTGGAAGGATTTTCATCTCAAGATCAAGCTAACAAAAAGGGTTTTTTACTAATTACTCTTCAAGCAAGGCAAGTATACTCATCTCTAATTATTTAGGATGCTAATGAACTTATTTGAGCTCAAGGAGCTCAATTCCGGAATTTTCAGTTCAGAATTTTTCTGAACTTCTGGGGGCAGTTCGGTCAGCCGGCAGGCTGACCGACACTTGACCGACGTTTCTAGGGTGAATTTCGTATGAAATTGCAGCTTATGGGTTCGGTCAGCCGAAGTCGCAATTTGGATGACCGACAGGTGACCAAACTGCCTGACCGAGCTCATCTGAGCTCTCTAGATTGTGAACCGACGGGTAACTGAACTAAGTTAGGTTAACTGACACTGTGAGTTCGGTCGACTGACAGTTGACTGAATTCCCTTGAAAACCGAGGAAAACTGAGCTTCTGGAAAGCTAACCGAACTGAGTTCAGTTAGCCAAGTTTCAGAGTTCGGTTAGCCGACAAGTGACCGACAAGGTGATCAAACTTGTGGAAAATTTCAGATTGAGGTATGATTTTTCTGAAATGGAAGCCCAATGTCTAACGCTTGTATTAATGATATTTTTACCTAAACCTTTATTGGTGTTAGCTAAGGTTATACTAATGTAAATTTCACTTAAAAGTGATGTCATCGAGAATAACACATGCATTAGATAACGAACGTTTCATCTGAATGTTGGTTTAGGAAATTGAATAGGGTTTAATCCTTTAATTTATTTTTGTGTTTAGCACTATGTAGTGTTTCTTAAGCTCACCATAGAGCTGAAATGAATTGAATTAAGGAAATGAAAGGAATTAATGAAATGAAATGAATGATTAATGAACAATCCTACTACAGTAAATGGAATCGAGTGTTCCGGAGCTCCATGGTGATGCCAGTAATCTCTGATCAAAACACTTGTAAATCCCACACATTTGATAAGCCACTTAATAAAGTGTAACCACTAAAATAACTG
Source organism: Persea americana (assembly GCA_029852735.1). Classification (NCBI taxonomy): domain Eukaryota; kingdom Viridiplantae; phylum Streptophyta; class Magnoliopsida; order Laurales; family Lauraceae; genus Persea; species Persea americana. The sequence continues at coordinate 76,600,781 of CM056810.1, forward strand.
AATGAATACTTCATTAAGGCCTGGGTTATGAATGGTGCGCCTTCTACCCTGTGCCAAATGAGGACACTGATACTGAATGCTTCCTTTTGGGAAGAATACTAATGTAATACTAATGTAATTGCCAGCTTTTGTAAGTGTTATTGATTTGAATTATCCAAAATTTGATTATAGAATTGATTAGACAAATTATTTGTATGTACTATCATAGACTTGTGTGTACATTGTTGAACCTTCATGTTTACAGTGTTATTGATGACATTACAGTCCAAGTTGCCCTTGCCGGTAATCCAGAGGTCGGGCCGCCTGCGGATGAGGTCAATCAAGTTCCTCTAGGAGGACTGATTGAGTGGACATGAACTAGAGGGCGACAATTTAGAATATTTTGAAAACATTTGAGAAATATTTTGTATATTCATTTTGTAGTAAATAGTCGTCACATGCATCGTATTTGAATATGCAATGGTGGACTTGAATAGGAAATGGAATATGTAAGTTGAACTTTACTTTTACGTAAAAAAAAAAAAAAAAAAAACTTGTACGGTTTAAATTAATTTGTCAATGTATATGTATTTCCGCAAAAATGTACATTTGATAGGTATGCATGTGTGCTATCCCTTACGGATTTTGTATTAACTTCGGTTAATTCGGAGTTTACGGGAGTAAGTATGGTGATCGCGACTGGGGTTTGTCCGTGGTAATCCTAATCTCAGGCCTAGGTTGTAATAGTAGAGAGGTTCTCGATAAATAAAGAACTCAATAATAACAAATGTACCCGGCTTGGACACATAGTGGTTCGAGTCTTAATCGCTTGCCGCAACTATTATATGGAATCAAGTAACAAATGCCTAGAACTCCACCTGTGTTTGGCACTTTACTAGTAAAGTTATAGTGAAGTAAAGCCTCTATTATCCAGACAAGAAAAGACAATGGGTCATATCAAAAGTACACAAATTCAAAATTTCTTCCTTCTTTTTCAAAAGAAAAAAGTAAAAAATCAACCTCCCTTCTCCACTAAATGACAAAAAAATCTCCTCATTTTACACGAAAAGTCAAAAAGATTCTCTATAAAATAACAAAAAACAAAATACCATCATAACCCCCTATATTATATTCTCTCTTAATTTGATGCTTCACCCCTCTTTACTTCAATTCACCGTACATCCAAATGTGCCCGCCATGTACAAATAATTCGAATGGTTCAAGATGAGTCCCATCCCATTCAATGATATACCCTCAAGTTTCAGTTCCAACTGAACAACAAGACGGAAGGGTGAAAAATCAGCTGTTTTAAATTTTCATTCCGTGGAACGATCTCCTGAAACGTGGATCAAATTTTAATTTGTACTTTTCTCTATTGAAGCATATGCTTTTCTCTATCTGCATCACATTTCATTGATGTTCTAGTCAATGAATATCCTTTCATTTTACATTCAAAAATCTTAGACTTCTATGCTTCTTAGAAAATACTAGACTAGAGGTCTACAAAAAATGTGATAGTATTTCATCCCATTGAGTCATATTGAAGCCTCCTTAAGTTTTATATTATTTTTATCTAACATGAATGTGTCAATGTTCTTAATCAATTAAGTTTTATATTTATTTAATATTTAAGATTAATTTATAAATATTTATAATAGGTTTAGATTGAATGGTGTTTCCCAATGTGATTCACAGATCTTGGTTTTCTGAATTTTGTTGAGAAGGATTTTTTTTTTTTTTTTTTTTTTTTTACTTTTAGATTACAGGGATCCATCTGTGTATGCCAGAAAGTACATAGGTTTGTGTACATTACAAAAAATATGGATTTCGTTAATATAAGAATCAATAAGATGTTGGTTAACAACCTTAAGATGGAGCATGCTTGAGTGGAAAACTACAATAGGCATAGTACTAAGAGCATGGAGTATTAAATGATCATGGATAATTCATATAGACTTTCAAGAACCTACACATTTCTATAATTTTTATCTACATTTATAATCAAATGCCGGACTAACCATATCCTAAAGATAAGGATAATCTACTAACATTCTAACATCACTAACATTGTAACAAACTTATTAGACATCATGAATAATCTCTCACACGGAACACCTCAAGGATTATCGGTGGTGTGAGAACTTGATTCGGGCAGCACCCTTATCCATGGGGCATAGCGTGTCAACAACAGGCTTCAAATGGTGAGTCTCCACTAGCCCACATCAGAAATATTCAAATCCTCGCCCTTGGCTTATAAGTCAAAACTTCGTGAGGTCCCATAAACCGTAGGAGCTAAATCTAGAGTCAAGCGTTCTCGGACGAGAGTAACACTAAGATGAGTGACCTTGGAAGTGCTAAAGCGAACGATTACGGAATCTACACATTTCTTGCCGAGTTGGGCGGGCTGTGACAAGTGGATGACAAATGGTAGATTATGTTTGTTTAGGATTAGAAAAAAGAAAAAGACGAAGAGAAAAAGTAGAAAAAGCTCACAATACAAATGGAATTAAAAAAGGTTTATACCATCTTTAATCTGATGTCCTACCCAATTCTTGTTGGAGAATTCGGGATACACCTCGCACCCTGAGGGTATTGATTCCAAGCAGTTTGATGCGCCACTGGTGGATTTATAGCCCTCTGCTTAAGAACATTCACCACTGCCAGCATTCCACTGTAGCCATTTCTCTAACACAGAGATTCCAAATTCTCTTCGCTAGCAAACACTGTTCATCACAGGAATTTGCAATAGAAGATATCCACAATGCATAGAATCAGATACTCCTTTTTTTAGTGCAGAACAAGGGAATATGGAATCCAAATTATGTTTCATTTACAAAGGCCCTCTCTCACATGCCCCCATTTCAACTTGCTCTACACATGCAACTTGGTTCAGCTTTTTGATACTTGACTACGACCTACGCTTGTTGCATTTGTCTAAGATATGGTAACGTTGAGAAACATATGGCTTTTGGGTTTTTATCTTGGTGTGTTTGATTTGAAACTTTGAAAGGGTGGTGACTGAAATGAGTGATTGTTATTATTGTTGTGATTGGGACAGAGTTATGAGACAAATGGGAAGAAGCCCATATCAGTAGGGCGGCGGGGAGGGTATGGAGGAAGTCAGTTTGTGTTAGGCCCCGCCCCGGACTAATCGTAATTAAGACTAATTAATCCCAATTAGTGTTACTTGAGTATGATTAATTGTACTAATTGTGATTAATAAACAAAATGAGTTGGGTTAATCTCAAATGATTTAATTAAGCTTAATGAAGTGAATTTGAAGGGGATTGAGTTGATTAAAATGAGTTTAAACTCAACCAAGGTAACTAAGGACCTTTTTGTAAATACGTGTTTTCACATATATCGTCAAATACGAAAATTCTTGATATCAACGTGTGTATCTCGAAGAGTACGTCAACTTTCATAATATACTTGGTTTCATTTGATCTAAGTTGATCAAATAGGCTTTCATTTGACCCAAAATGTAAATAAAGGAAGTGGAAGAGGGCTTACGAGGAAAAGTTAGCTTATATAAGCTAAGAGATGGCTCATTTTCCACTTTAGCAAACCCTAGGCAACTTTCTTCCTTTCTCTTCCATTCTCTACACCAAGAGTGTAGATTGGGGAGGATTCCAAGTGATTTTGGGTGGAAGCATCATCATCTTCATCTTCTCCATAGGGATTACTCCATTGTTGAGAGCTTGGAGTTCATTGGGAGAGATTTGTGCCAAGCCTAGCCAAAGAAAGAGGGTTTTTTGTCCAAGGAGCTTAAAAGGAGGCAAGTATAAGCATCTCTTGTGAATAATGTTAGTTATTGTAGAAGGTTCATAGAATTCCATTGTTGTAGCTTTTGTGCATTTCCATTGAATGTTGAATGGATTTGTTAGTTATGGATTGATGGAATGGATTAGGAATATCATTAATGTGTGGATTGAATGAAGAATGAGGAGTGGACAAGAGGTCCAAAGTTATTGCAGGTGGTTGTGTTAATGAATGGAGAAAGGACTGAAGAAGAGAGAGAGTTGCAGAAATCCGGATTGGGTTTTCTGAAGCGTTCGCTCTAGCGAACTTGAAGTTCGCTCGAGTGACCCACTCTGGATGAACGGAGTGAAGTTCTGAAGCATTTGCTCGAGCGAACCACTCTCTGGATGAAGGCGCTCAAGCGGACAAGGGTCTGCTTGAGTGAACTTTGGGTTCGCTCGAGCAACCACTTCTCTGTCTGAGTCCGCTTGAGCGAACCTGATACTGGACAGGGCATTGATTGAGGCCAAAAACTTGGCCGTTAGGTCCGATCGCTAGGGGGACTCTGTTAGAGTCCAATTGGTTTTGGATTTCGTAGGAAACATGGATGCTTTTTGTACATTAATATGTCTTCTAAATTAGCTTTGTGGCTAATTAATGCAAATAGAGATTTGGTGAGGATTGGATAATGAAATAGAAACCTTAAGAATTGAACCCTTGAGTTAATAATGGGTTAAGTGTTAATTGATTATGGACTATACCTCTATGGGTGTTAAATTATAGGGATTCCAATGTACATATAAATACAAATGTGATGTCCATCGAGAATAACACGTACATTGGATAACCAACGGTTACACCCAAATGGTGGGTAGGAACTGGAATAGAAATGAGTAGAATCGGGTAGTCAATGATTCTCTCATGCCATTATATTATGTATCACTTCATTCCAATCTCACAAGATTGATGTCATTGTTTGCTTCCTTTCCATTGTTAAGAATGGAATCACTGTATAGAATTGAATCTAGAAATGGATTGATAATGAAATATATTGACCCTGGAGTCTGGCACTACCTAGTTATTGTATGAAATTCTAAATGAATTAATAAATGATTATGTTTATAAGGCCAGGATCATGAATGGTGCGCCATTCCGCCCTGAGCCAAATGACTATTTCTACTGTAATAGATGGATTTGGGGGCGTTCCGGAGCTCCGTGGTAATGCTAGTGTCCCTGGCCTGGACACTGGTAAGTCCCATAAATTTCGATCGTATCTACGGGTTGATTGATGCCTTCCATTTGGAAGATGAATCCTTCCTTTAAGGAAAGATGGTATATGAAATAAAATGACATGAAAAGAAATAGAATGAATTGAATTGAAATAAAAGCTATGGTAGTTGCCATCTTGTACATGTTTATTGATTGACTTATATTGCTCCTCCATTGTGTAAGAATTGGAACTGTTCACTAAATATATTGAATGAATTTAGTAATGTACCAACATGTGCTATTACAAGTTTTGTTTATACATTGTTGAACCGTCGTGTTCATTAGTGTTATTGATGGCATTACAGGCCCGATTGCCTGTGCCGGCCCAGCAGCGACCCTGGCGGCAACGGAGGAGACTGTTGCGATTTCTCCGGGAGGATTGATCGAATGGGACGGTCGGAACACTTTGGAAATGTGGGATATGGTCATTCAAGTGCGTAAAGTGGACTATGGATATTTTGGGGAAATTCTTTTGAGAACTCTTTTTGTAATAGTAAAAATACATTTTGGAAATGTAAGTATTTTAAGAACTTGAACAGTTGTTAACTTGCATAGTATTTAGATATGATTGAGTTGATGAAAGAAAACAAATGAGCGATACATGTATAAAGAACCTTATTTTGTATACATGTACATTTTGAATTAATTGTCAATGTGTATTTCCGCAAATTGTATAATTGACAGGTATGTATGGATTGAATGTTTTCCCTTGTGAATTTTGTTTTAACTTCGGTTAATTCAGAATTTACGGGAGTAAGTATGGTTCACGGCTCTAGATTTTCGTAACTCAGGCCCGAGTCGTGACAATTTGATGATGGGCTGTACAAAGGAATAAGGCAGTTGCCAGTGGCGCATGAAGCTACAATCAAATCCATTCAAATAAAGTATGATAAGAAAGGGAGCTCTGTGTGGTCAAATAAACATGGTGAAGATGGAGGCACCAAAATAGAAGAGGTCTGCTTTTGCTCTCTTTATTACAGGCTACTTGTTGGCCAAGTGGGTCCAGACCAAGTGGGTTCATGGTTTTGGGTATTATGGTAATTGTACCGGGACTTTCTTATTGACTAAGATAGGGTTTCTTGGGGGAAAAGAAAGAAAGCATTATATAGTCATGTAATGTGTAACCCATGAGATATTTTGTATTGATCATACACATAGTGAATCCAATGAGAGTCGAGTTTCTTTCCCGTTGATGTAGGCAAATTTGTCAAACCACGTAATTCTCTTGTGTGTGATTGCTTGTTCTTGCGTGGTTGATTATTTGTTCGATCGCTTAGATTCACATTTCCGCATACACGCCCAAAACACTACTGATATCTTGCCATCTTTATCCCTCTCCAAAAAGCCATTCTTCCCACTTTGTAGGTGCCTCTTCTCATGTGTATGGGCTATCCTTCCCACTTTGTGAGCTCTCCTTCTCACGGTTTGGGCTTCCTCTCCCCACCTGGTGGGCTCTCTTGGGTCCCAGCCCCCTAGGCTGGGGCACCGAAAAATAAATAAAACCAAACCAAAGGGAATAGGGAGGAGGAAAAACTATATGATAGAGTAGGATCAGAACCTGTTGGTTTTTTGGGTGTTCCAAAAAAATTCAAAAGGTTTTCACTTTAAGGTCACTTACCTGTCACACATAAGAGGGCATTGAGGATTATTGTCAACTCTAAGATCATGTAAAGGACGGTCAGCAAAGATCCTATTTCAATCATCCATTCATGGTTTAGATTGAGAAAACAAAGTTAAGAACCCTACATATTAAACAGGTAAAAAGCCCCTCCACAAACCATAGATCAGATGGTTCTCCTCACTTCCCATTGAAACTAGGACAAAACTATGTGTGATGCATGGAGCATGTACAGGGTAGAAGATTGTCTAATTGCAACAACAGTGGTCACAATCGAGACAGATTGAAAGTTATCTCTCCTTCTATTTCTTTGTACGCTATTAACCATCATCATTAGTTTACAGGTCATGCTAAAAACTCATTTGAATTTATAGTGAATCGACTAATTTATCATAGCTCTATTTTTTTATGAAATTAATACTTCCTTTCGTATGTACAGGGATTTTAAAATGTGCTTAGTTGAACTATCAAGTATAATTAGAAAACTTGTAATTGAATTGGATTATGTGAATTTTTAAAATGTGCAAGGATTTTAAAATGTGCTTAGTTGAACTATCAAGTGTAATTAGAAAACTTGTAATTGAATTGGATGATGTGAATGTTTTTTGGAAGTTAAATGAAAACATGCATGCAATGTAAAGAAATACCTCCTTAGCTGCTTACTTAAACAAGCCAGTGTAATTAGAGAACTCGTTTCAGTCTCTTTGGGCATGTTCATTTGCCAAGTATTGGATTCCTAGGGATCCTAACAGGGCTAAAGATTGAAGAAGCAAAAGCAGAAGATTTACAAATGGCCATTAAATGGTATCTACTTTGGTAGGAAATCATTACCCCACCATAACCCTAAGTAATTAAATCCCAAGAAAGTGGAGGTCTTATCTACTTACTCTTCCTTATATCCTTCATTCATCAACATTGATGTTCTTTTATTCCAACTAATTTTACCATGGATTCCCAAGAATTCATTACTGAGCAAAAGAACAGAGGGGTTTAAGTACATCATTATAAGGACTGTGAATCGCAATAGAGAGGATATCATTATTAGGAACTCCTACATAATTTTTAAGAGATTTGTAAATCTCACTCATGTTTGGCTATTATTCAACGTGACTATAAAAGTAGGCGAGTTCAAGCCTCATTAGACAATTTTTTTTGGTAATAGCCTTCTTAGACGTTGTTAACGTCATAAGTGGTCCATTCAAAACCCTACTCAAACTATTGGTGGCCAACTTTGAATCCCAAGATGATGTGGATTTTTATGTTGAAAAAATGGTTAGAGCACCCATTATTTTGCTCATCTTTGAGCCAAAATAAAAGTGGGCCTCACTTATATTTTTAGGAGGAACTACATAGGAATGTAATATTCCCCATGAGTAAATTAAGAACATGTATTAAATTGCTCTAATCCATTGAGGAGTGAATGATAAATTGCCTCTAACACCACTACTTGAACATGTTAAACATGTAAACAAAAAAAAGTGATGAACTTGCATCCCATATTGCTTGAGAGCAAAACATTCCCTGGATATAAATATAGTTGCCTTAGTAGTATAGGATGAGCCCTGAGGGCATCCCACTTTTGTGTAAGAGGGAGGACATTGAAGAAGGTGGGCTCACCACCACGCGTGCGCCCCGCCCCTCCCCAGGCTTCAAGCGTGAGTCAGGCTTGGCTCGGCCCATTACCCATTTAGATTTTTGGAGAAATTTTATTAAAATAAAATTTCTTTTTCCAAATGGGGTGTATCCGAAGTGGTGTGTCCATCCGCAGCTAAAAGGGTGTGTCCGAAGTAGTGTGTCCATCCGCAATTGAAAGGATGTGTCCAACCTAAGAGGTGTGTCCAAAGAAGCATCTGTTCACTGAACAACCATTGTTCTGAACAGAAACAACCCCATGAAGAGTTCTGAAGCAGGCTATATAAACTCATCTCGTCCATGCTTTTTTGTTCATTCATTCACTGCTACTGCATTGCATTTGGGTCATCATTCAAAGTCTAGATAGATAATTCTGTCGCACTTTTGGTTCGCTTGTCACATAGTCTGTAGTGCTGCTACTGTGTGAATTCGATCATTGTATCCTGAGTGACAAACGCCACTGAAGCTCGTATGCACCGTTGCGGGGCGGAAGTTTGTCTCAAGAACATAGTGTTAAACATTAGCCTTGATCAACTTTTTTCTTCGAATTTCTAGATTTCATAACTTCAACAATAGTACTTTGTTTTCTGCCTTCAAATAGTAAGTGGATTTACATTTCAAGACTCTATTTTGTATTGTTGTTTAATAGTTTCTCTATAGCCCCAACTTGTTTCCTAAATACTAAACTACTTTTGTATGTACTCGGAATGACAATCTTTAGACAAATTTATATTTATTTCTTAATACATTCTGTTCTCAGTTTTACTTTAGTATTTCTAATTTCGATTTCTATCATTTTTGCTACTGGTTTCTTCTTCTTCTGTTTTTGTGAAACTAGTATTGTAAAACTGAGTTTCTTTCTCTATATACAGGTTACAGTACTTCAGTTTGTTATGTTGTAAATTGCTTTATGTTTGTCTCAGTCTTTAGTAACCAGTAACTGGTTACCATATAGTCTGACTTACTATTTACAGTACTTTTAGTTTAAATTCTGCAGTACTCACTGTGTTTCTATTTTAAGTGATTTATGTTCTATTAATCATAAATGGGTATTGAGAAGAATGATTTAGTCAGTACCCCTGCCCCTATTATGGTGAACCATGGGGAGAAATATGAAAAGTTCAATGGTACTGAGTTCAAGAGATAGCAACAAAAAATGTTGTTCTATCTTACTACCTTAAACTTGGCTTGGCTCCTCCATGAAGAAGCTCCTGCTCTAAAAGAGGGCGAGACAGACAAGCAAGTAGTTGCTGCTATAGAAGCCTATAACCATGTTGATTTCCTCTGTCAAAATTACATTCTCAATGGGCGAAAATGGAGTCTTCCCCACACCCAAGGCAAAAAAGGAGGGTCTTCACCTATAAATACCTTCCCTCTTCCATTCTCCACACATTCTACCCACGCTTCTCTCCCTTCCACTGCTTCTATGGCTAACTTAAAGAGTCCTGGTCTTTGAGGCCCCTTTCTCTATGGCTGTGGTCCATGGCTATTATGGAAAAATCTAGAGTTAATCCAAAGTTAGCAACTCTCTTTGACTTGGCTCTTATACACAGAGAACCAATGTATCTCCCTCCACTCCTCAAAAATCTCTTGCCTTTGGCCTTGATACTCCTTGGGACGAGTTTGCTTCCTCTGTTGTGGTTCTCCACTTTGTTCAAACAGATCCTTGGGTTTCTGAGCCATCCCCCCTCTACCGAGATCTAAGCCCTTCGCCTTGGACAAGTATTGGGAGCACGTGCCTCCGCATTGGTTGCTCATTTGCAGTATTCTAGTGGGATAACATGTTGAAATATCTACATAACAGGGGATGCTGTCAAACCAAATTTAAATAAAACAATGGTACCTGATTTGTTAGTGGAAGGCGAAGAGCAGCAACGGTAGCAGATCTGTGGCCGAGGCACGTCTGATGACGCTCTCTTTAGGACGAGTTCCGCCCCTTGGGATAAAATTCAGGTGCGAAGGTTCTTAGCAGAACTGCCCCTAGGATACAACAGCCTTCCTTGGTCAGGTTCGGTCGCACGGTCAGCCTGAACAGAGACTCCTTCATAGAATGCTCAGACAGAGGGAGGAAGTAAAAACAGAGAGTTCTTTTTCTTGTTTTGTTGTATCTTTATTTTCAATGACAGAGATGGCCCTTATTTATATAGAGATTAGTATCCGTTGGGCCAAGCCATTAAATCAAGACAGTTTATTCAACGTTTAAAAAATATTTTTTTATTCAAAAATAAAAAATAATGGCAAAGGTTTAAAAACGTTTTTTTGATAAAATAAAGGCAAAAAGGGTCCTTGTAGGCCACCCGGCTTGGATTTGCACCCCCCTTACACGCGATATACAAGCAAGATGCTCGTCTCGGACGCTCGCCCGGTTAAACATTTTCCGGACCAGCCACCCCCGGCGGTCAAGCCCGACTCGCATGTGCGCATATGGCTCATGGAAAAAGTCTTTAAAAGTTCTTAGGAAGTATAGAAATGAAAACACTTTTAAAGTCTCTTCAAAAGTTGAACTTTAGCAATGTGGGATGGCTAGTTTACAATAGTCTACACTACCCATAAAGCAAAAGGAACAAAAGGACAAAACACTTTTACAAAAAAACACCTTTTGAATTTTTTAAACACCCATAAAAACCCAACAAAACATTGCCCCATATCTACTTACTCCACCTTATATCCTTCATTCGTCAATTTTTTGATGTTCTTTTATTCCTACTACATCCTTCACTGGGGAAGATTAACATATTAGGAACTCGTACAAGATTTTTAAGAGATTTGTAAATCTCACTCATAATTGGCCAATATTCGAACTGACTAGGAAAGTGGACAAGTTCAAGCCTCATGAGACACTGTTAAGATCATAAATGGTCCATTCAAACCCCTACTCAAAGTATTGGGTGGCAAACTTTGAATCCCAAGTTGATGTGGATTTTTATACATCATGAGTGGAACATAGGTTTAGCACCCACTGCCAGAATCAGGAATTTGGGAGTATACATCAGACAACATAGATTACAAATTAGATGCAGTTCTTCAGATTTCATGTGGAACTTTATCAAACATAAACCACCCATAAAGGGAGAATTTTATCCATTGTGAGAAAGCCTAGGTTCATAAGATGCATGTAGTGCCATGTGGTATGGAGTACAGTACATATATGATCTAGAATGCAATGAATTTTGCAATTTTCCAGGTAAAACTGACGTCTTTTAGTCTTATCCTGCAATTTCAATTTACTTTTTGCAGATAAAGCTAGATTTTCCGGATGAGGTTCTTATTTCAGTCTGTGGTTATTATGGATTAATCTATGATGAGAGCCCAGTCCTTGTCCAATCGCTTACATTTGAAAGCAACCAAGCGAAATACGGTCCATATGGTCTTGATGAACAAGGAACCTAGTTCTCATTACCAATAACGGGCAGTTAAGATTGTTGGATTTCATGGAAGATGTAGGCGGTATCTTGACTCAGGCGGTGTTTATCTAAAGCCCCTACAGAAACCATATCTATCCATTAGTTCACTTCCATTTCAAATTCGATATAATGTAGTAGGAGAGAAGGAGGACAAGGTTAGCAGATCAAGAAAATCTTCAGATGCTAAAGAATTCATTAGTGTGGAAACAGAAAACTCGGCAAGTATTCTGTTAAACATGCATACTAATTGTACTTACTAACGTTGCCTTTCATTAAGAAATATGTCTTAACTTCATTGTCACAAGTTGTCAGTTTCCAAGCTAATACTCTGAAAGCATGTTGAGGTCAACATCCACCATCGCTCCTAAGCGGTCATAATTATGGTCGAGCCCTTGCCCTCACCATAAAATCATTGTTGTGTCGTTTCTCATCACCAATTGGTTTTGGGATAAGTGGTATCTCAATGGGGTGTAAGATCCTACAGGTCATATCAAAGCCTTGTAGGTTGGGTGTTCGAGTCACGGAACACGAGTTTTGCAAGTTGCACAGCAGGAGTCGCGGTGGGTGTGTCATTGAAAGAGGGATTGTTAACCCTCGCCATCACCACCGTAAAACCATTATTGTGCCGATTCCTATCGCTAATTGGTTTTGGGATAAGTGGTATTTGAATGGGGTGTAAAATCCTACAAATAAACTCCGACTAATGGTGACTCTGTGATAAATGGACCTTGGGAGGAAATGCTGGAATGATGTTCGATGATGGCAAATACACAGGTGTTAGACTAGTTACTTTGTCTTAAAATATAATGGGCATTGTCTCCATAGAAGTTATTTATGACAGAAATGGGCACACGATACGGGGATGCAAGCATGGTGGAAGCGACATCATAAATATAAAGAAGGTGAAGATGATGTTCTTAGAAATCTGTTTTATGAAAATATGAGTTTTTTTCTATCATGAGAATACGTAGCATTGATCACAAGTGGGGTAAGCCTATGTTAGGAAGTAGATTGGGTTTCAATTTTCTAAGACATGAACTTAAAAAAAAATTTGTCTTTCTTGAGATTTTTCCTTTTTCATACTGAAATCATGATGAAAGTTTTTACTAACATGTTATGACGGACAAACAGTAACACAGTCCTTGACATTTCACACCACAAAAAGAAAGTGTGGACCAATTGGAGTTGAACATGGGATATTCTTCTCATCCAAATTAATAAAAGCAGGAATGATAGATGGATGCCATGGGAGGAGTGGAATGTACCTAAATAGCATTGGAGTTCATGTTTGGGCAGGAAGGTTTCCTCCACGAGGTGATGATGAAGGTGGGACATGAGATGATAACATATTTTCGGGCATGAAGCAAATTTTCGTTACAGGCGGTCAATCTAATATAAATTTACATTACAAGGGGGTAAGCGATTTCTTTGATACAAATGTGAGCATGACCGGAACGGGCAATCTGTATAGTCTGCCAAGCACACAGCCAGTGCGGAGAGGGGCCACCCATAAATTAAGAGATGGATGCTAGTTTTTCATGTTCTATGATTACTACATCACCATCTTAGATTGTTACTATGGTGCTCCTTCCAGGTCCAGCTTTATACCAAATGAGGTCCTTATTTCCATCAGTGGTTATTATAGCTCCATCAACAGAGATAAGAGGCCCAAAGTGATCACCTCTGTTCCATTCCATTCCACAAGTAGGGGGAAGTATGGCCCTTATGGAGAGGACATAGGGACCTTTTTCACTCGCACAGCTGCAAAAGGGAAGGTCGTTGGATTTCATGGCAGGAGTGGGACTATTCCAGGATGCCATTGGAGTCCATATGCATCATTGGTTGGGAGAGAGAAATTTTGATTTTCAAGGCTCTTGAGCTAATTACCAAAACCACCCATGGAATATAAATTTTAGTACAATCACAATATGTATAAACTCTGGTCACGATGTCGCATGAACTTCAAGTTTGTGTTTTAGCTAAAAAAATCATATTATTGCTAAATGTATTCCAAGTTTCTTGGTTATTTACACGTGTGCATTCCATATAAACTGAAAATGTTTGTTGTAGCCATGGCACCAATTGGAGCGGTGTAGGAATAACTGCATCCATCACAGCTCTAGCTGAGTGATTAATCCCAGGGGTTCATTTAGATCTTCTAAATCAAGTGCAGCTAAATTTGTTTATGCATCAACTGGGGTTCTTGCATTTAGATAACCTGAGTCACTATTGTTTTGGCCCTTGTAGAAACCAATTATTGGTGGGCATAGTTATAGATAATTAGATTTCCAGGTAAAGGAGTGCTGGAGAAGTTCTTAGAATGCAAAGGGGTTGTGGAATTAGGGATGTAAACGGGTTGCAATCTGCTTGAGCTGGACATGATGTAACTAGTTGGGTCGAGCTTAGGCCCCATTCGTATGTGGTTGAGTCCATTCTTATGCCCTAATTACATATAATTTTATAATAAAATGATATTTTTTTTGTCCAGTCCGTGTCCATCTTTAAGGTATGTGGTTCTGCTTGATCTTGATTCCCTGATGATGACCTGACCCAATGGATATGAGCTTAGACCATGACTAATGGGCCCAGCCAAACCCACCCTTGTCATCCTGGGCCATCACCTCTGAGACTGCCTGGGAACGTACCATTATATATATGTAAAAAAAGAGCTTCAAAAATCAATGGCAATGATCTGTACAGTTTCATTCATTTTCAGGTCTTTCCAGGACAGCTACAAGTTGTGGCTTAGGCACTATTTCAGCCCATTGTGATTTGGCTTGCCTGGGCGTTATTTCAACCACTATTTCTTTTGAAGCTTGACTAATCTTGGGACTTTTAATGGCTTCTAGGAGATGGTTTGGGCTTATTCTCATGCAAGAGCCTGACGTTAAATTTAAGGACACATAAATAGATGAGTGGGGCTTTATTTTGTTCACTGACTTTTTAAGTCAAAAGGCTGCTCATTGGCTACACACTACTTCTTCTTCTTCTTCTTCTTCTTTTTTTTTTGGCTACACACTATTTTCATTATGCAATTTAGGTTTTTATAGAGATTGACATAAGGCCAAGTCCATGACCGTGTCTATCTAGGACCCAAACCCAGACACAGATCTCATAATTTAATTGCATCAAAATTTGTTTATCTGAGTAACATATGATCAGTAGATAAAATATACATTAAATAATGTCATCATCATCACAGCCTTATGAGTAAATTATTCTTGTGAATTATGGAAATATGTCCCAACCGACACGAGTTATGCTTGTTTTTGCAGATAGTCAGAATTCATATTGGAGTTGTTGCAAAAGTTTTATGTTGATTGTCAACCTATCTGACGTTGCCCTCCTTCATCCCTGGCTTGGGACCAGTAGTTATAACAATTGAATATTAAGTAATTATTTTTTTACTGTTTAGGTCAATCATAATATTTGGGTCTACTGGGTCTTGTAATATGGAAGATAGCTATCTGGTCTGAACTGATGAAGTCATTTTTTCCAAGTCTAGCTCAGTTGGGTCTTGGGTCCACTGATTAGTTACAACCATAAATATGTATAAAAGGGGAATGATCTCAGAGCTCACATAACATTTCCCTTTGCAAAAGACTGTGGGCCACAACTCAAACCCAGTTGGTCCTCATATTTATTGCATTGGGCTAGCAGTGGCCTTAAATGACCTGCCCTTGACGTCAAAATGAGCTCCATTTCCCATTCAAGTGGGGTCTTAATGTTCGATAAGTGGGGTTTTCAATCGGTGCATGGATGAGCCTTCATTTATCCCATATGGGCTAAGTTGGTCCCCTAATGTCTCTGTTTGGGCCTGCATGTGGGACATTACAGTGGATCTTCCTACAAGTAAAAGGCAATGCCATTTGTACAGTTGAAGCATGTTTCATGTACTAATGGGCCCATTCTTATTTTTCTCAACTTACTATAATTTGCTGGATGGTTAACTACTTGTAAAAGTTCACTACTTGGCCTTAAAGGGCTTCTTGTCTCACATCTTTCCATTCAATTAGCAAATGTTTTGTGCTTTTGTTTAATGGGAACTCATCTCTACTTCTGGTGAAGGTGGGCTGGTGGGGTCAGCACATATCTATATTCGGGATTGAATGTTAGACCTAAATTCACTCTCTGGGGCCATTGTGAAGTTCAAGTGACTCAGGCCCAGAGCTGTAAAAGGTGAAAACTTAACCAGTACTTTAACCAGTTTCACTAAATTTCCTTTAATCCTTATCTTATAATTAGTGTGTTTATGGGAGAAAGTTCATATTACCAACAGCATCTTTGTCACGCGCTTTACGCTAGGGGATTATGAACAGTGCAGTTAATCAGTGAGAAAATAGCATAGAAATTAACTTGATTAAAGATTAAGAAATAGTTAATAGGATGTTAAAAGGCTTGTAAAGTACATAAATTAAAAAATCACATAAAGTTTAGGTAATCAGGTTGTTATCTCTTCAATAATAATATATTTGCATCTCAAGAACAAAACTGAAAGTCTTTCAGCATTTGGAGAAATTACATGGAGGATGTGTTTGTGATTTAGATTAAGGACTCTAAAATCAGCTATAAAAAAAATGGAATATGCTGAAATATTGGATATGATTGCACTCAGATATAACACAATCTTACTGAGCAAGTTAGGGTCCAAGATGTGTGCATCTTAAAAAAAATTTGTTAATTGTAATTTATGTTAATACTGTCTTTTATCTTTTGTATTTATAACATGACTTAAACCCACAACCCCAAGATTACAATAGTGAGCACCGTGTGCTCTGTTACAAGCTCTAATCATTTATTTGGGGTATCTACTCTATATGTCAGGCAGCTTCGATTTTATATTATCGGTGATTTTTTTCCCATTCAAACTTCTTAATTTCTAAAAATTTAAATTTACAACACCAAAGGAGGTTAAGGATTTCACTTATTAAATGCTAATTACATAATGCAGATATGGTCTAACAATTAAAGTTCAGACTTCCTTCTAGAAAGATTAGGATCCAATTCTAATCTCCTTAAAATCCGCAAACATTTGCGGAATGGTGTTATGAAAAGGAATTCAAGTTGAAAGGGCATCATAACCTAACCTCAGTCAAGGCTTGATTTTTGTTCTTCTGGGAGTTGATTACCATTTTAGCATGAAAAAGTGATTAGCACTTTATTCATGTACTTGTTTTGGGTATGGCATGTGAATAAGTAGGTCAGGAGGCATCTTACACATGCTAGGAGAGTAAAGATAACAGTATCTAATAGCCCATATAAACCTATTATATGATATCAAGGAATATCATTATCTTATAAATATTGTTTGCTTTAGAAATAAGCTTGAATGTTGCATTGTGTGAGAATAATGGGCGACAATTCAACGGTGGTTGCATGTGGGGATCTTCAATAATGGATTCCTAAATCCTGATCTCATATGGGTTGCTAGGCTTTGAGTAAATGTATTTAATGTATGCCAATAGTGCAAGAGGAAAGAAGATGAAGCAATGCCAATCTCATCCTGATTAACAAGTGAATATAAGCATTATAAGCGCGTTTTAATTAGTTGATATTGCAATGTTTTTTTTTAAGTGAGGCATATTTTCATCTTCGTCACTTAATCATCTTAGCCATATCCCATTGTACAAGAGACTTTTACGTGCCCAACATATTGAATCCATTGGAATGATAACTAAACTAGTACTGGATGTAATTGTGAGGATATTTATAGGATGATACTTCTGTATTAGTTTCCATTTCATAGTTTTCTGTTAAATAGTGTATATAAAACAATGAGGTTACTTTCATACTATAAACTTGATCTGGTAAAGATAGACATAAAAGCCAATCCTCTTGTAGTTCATTGGCGGGGCATCTCCCTCTACTGGTTAGGGACCTGGCAGAGTGTTGTGTGTGTATGTACAATTTGAAAGAGAGAAATAAAAAAATAAGTGAACCAAAGGCACAAAAGCGAATACTAAATACTCTTGATTCGACTTATTTTAGGCACAAACCAAACCTGCTCCCCCACTAAAAGGAAAAAAAAAATCTGAAATAAAGTTAAGCCTAGAGAATTCTTTGAGGGTATATTTGTATAGAGCATCTATAGCGGTCGAGTAAAGGAAAAGAGGTCTAGCTTTTTGCACACTTGTTTTTCCATCATTTTGTGCAAGCAGTTTTCCATGAGGATAAGTATCTTTTTTTACTTAAATACAAAAGGTTCAGGGCACATTTGTGTACATGAGAGGAAAATAGATTCTCTAAACATGCCCCCAACCACATACACAGAGAAAATGCCTTTTCACATAATCGAAGAAAATTTAGATTATTTTTGTGCTTTTCTAGCCTTATTGAACATGAAAATTTTCTACCATGGAAAAGCAAGAAGATTTCTCGACACCTTGGACCATGCCCTAGGTGATGAGAAATGAAAAATGCCTATTCATGTTGCTCATAAAGATGGGATCATAATTCATGGATAAGATAGTAAGATGCCCCTATCTATTTTCTTATCTTAAATTTAAAATATTTCGAAAGTTGTGCTTCTTGTTCTATTTTATATGGGCATCATAGGTTTCAACATTGTAATATAAGGTGGGAGAAAAAAAGGGAAGAAACCTTAGCAAGTTCTGTTAGATAAAATAATTTTCACCTAATCCTTTTGTGATTCATCTGACATTTGTCTTTTTAGACACCAATCACATGGGTAATAAGCATGTCCTCAACAAAACATCAGCATTAGTTATTGTCAAAGAAGAAAGAGGGGGAAAAGAACAAGAGAAAACAACAACAGGGACAAAGTTCCTAGCATCAAACAAATGCTATGGGGACCTAAACCACATGGGTGGGTACTTGAACTTTATACGGTGGAGCCAAGGAAGGTAGAATCTTTTCAACATGTTGGTTGGATCCACACATGTTGTACTAACCCTTGTTTCCACTTAGATCACTTTTCTCAAGAAACCATGTACTACACCATACATGCAGATTCTATTGGAAGATCATCCAATAGTACCACTAGTCGAATGTAGCTGTGATACAGCTATTGCACTGCATTAAATCCAAAATTTAAGGCCCTTTATTTTTCAAGACCTTACAATACATAGGCTCCCACATGAAAACCACCAATCAGATTATGTTGAGCATTTAAAAGAGAGCCCTTTTAATTTATGCTAAAACCATCCTTTTCAAATCTGGACAAGTAAATGAATGGTTTGCATTTCTGTTGTAAATGATCTTGCCCAATTAGTTGCATTATTTATTGATCTAGTGGTTGGAATTGTTCAACTGCAAGGATTTTCTGAGGTCACATATGATCCCTCAAGACACATTTGTACAGCAGCAAATCCGTGGAAAAGGAGTAAATTAAGGATTCGGTTTTGTTGAGCCTATTTTTTCTCATCATTTGGTGCAGTCAAACACTTCGCATTAAAAAAAAACTATTTTTCTATTCAACTTTTCCTCACAAGAGAGTAAGCTCAAGTCCAACCTACAAAAAACGAAAGTTGAGGGCGTTACACAAACAAGCCCTATGGTAGAGCTAAAGAACTCCAAGTAATTGCATTTTCCTAAATTTTTTTCATGCATCCATACTTCAAAATCTGTCTTTCGACTAATTAATATAAGATGTTAGAGGGCTTCTATTGGCATCGCAGTTTTGTCTCTCTACACCGCACAAAAAATATATAAAATTTTCCTAAACTACTCCTCCCCCTCCCCCCCACCCCCGCGCGCGTCTCCGATGGGGAGGGAGAACGGCCAGCAGCAGGTGGCAACCCCTGCAATAGGGTTTCCACTGCTGCAGCCTGATCTCCCTCCCCGCCGACAACTAGGAGGGGGAGGAAGAGGTGGGGAGGGAAGGAGAGAGAAGAAGAGGAAGGGAGAGAAAATAGAGGAGGAGGCAGAAAGAGGTGTTGCCATTTGTGATGGGGCCCACTTGTGTTTATATATGGGTGGACCCCACTCACAAAGAGACACCCCTCAAAGGGAATCTCATGGTGATATAGATAAGGATAGTTTGAGTTTTATCCAACTTTCTATTCTTATCATATCTCCATTCAAATTCAAATTGAGAGAATTTGATCCAACCTATTATCCCTATCATCTCTCATTTCGAATTTGAATAAAGATCTTGTCACTCATTAGCCAAATGGCTATATATATATATATATATATATAGAAATGAGAGATATCAGTTGGTATGACTTTCAACAATTCATCTTCCTTCCACTAAGTCTACAATTCTCCATCATCATCTTCTACATCCAAGATGTTCATCCTTGCCCTTGAATCTTGAAGAGTGAATCATACGTGACTGATCTCTCATAGACAGTCACAAATCTCCACATCAGTGCCTGATTCAAGCTGACGCTGTCCTTATTGTGTTTGTCGCAGCCAACTCTTATAGATCCATGCTTCCGCTGCATTTACAACCTTCAAGAGGGAGGGAGGGAGGGAGGGGGAGAGGTGGGAGGGAGGCCTATTGGGGCTGCCTACCATTCTCCCTCCCCGCCGGAGACTGTGTGGGTGGGTGGGTGGGGGGAGAGGGAGAGAGAGAGAGAGAGAGGTTGGAGGGAGAGGGAGGATGGAAAGGAGGTAGTTTAGGAATATATATATATATATATATATTTTTTGTGCAGTGTGAAGAGACAAAACCGTGGTGCCAATAGAGGCCCTCAAGATGTTTTTCTTCATGAAACATTTGAGAAATCTACATTAACTGATGGTCAAGCATTTTCAACTAAATTTGAAAATTCTATCTTAACTACGGTCAGACATTTTCGACTAATTTCGACTTCCACGAACGATTGTTTAAAAAGAACTTAATGGTCCAAGTTAGGGGTGCACAGGACCCAGCCCGAGCCCAGTCCACAATGGATCGGGCTTGGATATAAATTTGATATATATGGGTTGGGCTTGTGTTAAGTGATAGAAAACCCGAAGCCCAAGCCTAGCCCAGCCCACGTAAGTAATGCATAAATTTAGTGACTAATTTACCCAAAGGACATAATTGAAGGTCCCAAAATGTCATAGAAAGTATGGCCCGGACTGGCCTTTGGATTAAATGGGCGAGCTCAGGCTAAACCGTAAGGCATGTTTTGGGCTTGGGCAAGCTATCGGCCTGCTTTCCTAAAGGCGAACCGATCGTGGATATGCCTCAACTCGGCCTGGCCGACACATGAACACCCATTGCCAGTACCAGCATGATAAGTTATTTTCCTCTAAACATAACGTTATGTTAGTTTTTTTAATCCCAAAATGAAAGTGTTCAATTCTAATTCAAATAATCAAGGAAAACCCCTTTAAAAAAAAATGGAGGGCTCAAACACTTGATAATGACTATGGAGGGCTTCCATTTTATGATATCATAAAGTAATCCATCATTTGTTGATAAAATAGAATAGGACATTTAATGATATTACAGAATATCCTAACATTCCTATAAAGTGGGAAAATTTGTCAAAAATGAATACAAAAGTGTTTGGAGGCCCTTCCTTGTTTTTTTTCTTTTTTTTGTTTACTTTAAGGCTATTTGGGTAATTCACTAGTAAAGTAAATTTAAGTTAAGGGTTAGACAAGAAAAGAAGATGGGTTATTTCAAAAAGTACAAAATTTTAAAATTCACCTTCTTGACTATTTTACTTTTTGTGGTATGAAATAGACTTTTTTGGACAAACAGATGATGCCTTTTTTTCATTTAGTGGAATGAAAAAATAACTCTTTGACTGTTTTTAAAAAAAAGAAGAGGTGATTTTTTAAATTTTATACTTTTTTATATGACCCCTCTTGTTTTCTTATATATTAAAATAACCCATCACTTCAACTCGCTTTACAAGTGAATGACCCAAACATGCATTTTTTCCATAAAAATTAAAAAAAAAAAGCAATGATAAGGGTTTCTTGAGGGTGTTTATGGCGACAAAAACCCAGGAAATTTAAAGAGAAGTTCAGTTGTTATAATTAATTTTAACCAATCATGATGATTTTTTTTAACCCATAAGTAGAATTTATTATATCCCCTAAAATATCAATTAATCTCAATTTAACCGTCCGTTCTTATGCCTTTAGTGGATTTAGTGTCTCCAAAAATCGCAATGATTTCTTGACCTATTCTTGCAGCAAGCAAAATCACATATTATATAGAATTTGGTGAAGATATATGTCGTTTCCATTGACATTAGTGTAAAATATATCTGGTTTTACAGCTTTGTCAATGGAACCATTTCTGAATTACCTAACCACGAAGACTGATTGTAACTTTCATGTCTCATTAATGGACTATCACATCTAATTAAATAGAAAATGGTTGGGGAAACTGACAACATTGATCTGATGTATCTACAAAGTCAATTGAAATTTTGTCCTAATGACAATTCTAATCACAGATTTGTCCTAATGATGGGAGTCGTGTTAGATGTGACAAATTGAATTTGAGAGGTGCATTATCTTAATTGGACCAATTATTGAGATATTCTTATGCGTATGTTCTTCAAGGATCAAATGAATAATCTTCTTAATCAAAAGGTTTATCTACAACTTAAATTGGGGGGAATTATCAGAAAAACCCCCTTAGTTTTTGCCCATTTTTAAACAAGAGCCCTGCCAATTGATAATTTTCAAAAGGGTTTCAAGGTTTTTGGATTCATTTGAATTGGATCCTTTTGTCAAATGACTAGTAATGTAATTAAATTCAGTTCTCAAAATTCCATAATGTTTAGAATGTCTTTTATAATTTTTTTTTATGACATGAGTATCCGTGAAGTCTTTGACCTGACATCTCTTTTTCACTTCGTATATTGTTTTCACCGGGTCCCACATAACAAACGACACCAATGCACAGTGAACAGTGCGTAGGAGAAAATCATCTTACTATTGTAATATTAACTTAGAAAAGGATTATTTAAGACTGTCCTAATATTTCAAGAATATCACTAACATTAGAAATGTTACAAGAAAACCACCAGATATTGTAATAAAAATAGAAAAACTAGAACAATTTTATTAAATGATTTTCAACAAAAAATTATAAATTTTTTTTATTAAAATTAATAATATTTTCTATAACATTCAGCATCCAAACTTGAGATTTTTGGGAATTTAGCAATTTTTTCGAGAACAATATTTATGACACTGGTCCAAATGGCCATAACCTTGATTTTTTTTAAGGATTTATAACAAAAAAAAGTGTATGATAGTTTAAGGAGTTATTATAACTAAAAGAAGTTCCATTTGGCAAAAGGTAGAAATTAATAACTAGTCAGTATCATTAGTAAAAAGATACCCTTTAAAGCGTATGAAAGTTTTCATGATATTAAGCCACATCTTATAATAGAGTAAGGTCGAACATGTAAATAAAATGGGCCTGCTGATCTCGAAAGTCACAGGTTTTATGGTTTCTAATATTTTTCAATGTATCTTTTGAGCAAACAAAAAAAAAAAAAAAAAACGTTAATCAAATAGCTGATATGCTAATACATACTGTGAATGCCACTGCTGATATTCAAATCCATGGGGAATCTTCCCCCAAACAATGTCAACATGCGGGCATCCCATCTAATTAGTGAATGTCTTTAACTTAGGGGTCTTAATCTTTTGAAGCTGCTAAATGTTTTATTATGTACTCTCTCAAGTAATTTGTACATAATTTTTATAAAATTGAAACAAACCAATGCATCCCCTTTTCTATATAATGGGCCATGTTTGCACCATCATCAATCGCTCATTAATGAAAGGTTTTGGGACCATTGGTTCTCATGGAATTGAATTCCTAGGAATGATGGGAATTTTTTCGCTTCAAAATATCTAAAATTGGAAAAAGATTAAAAAAAAAAAATGAAAATCCACTAATGGACGACAAAGGGAGAATTCCTTTCGGCAGAAAATGATTATCTAGCTATTATTCTAGTGGATAAGATCCTAGGAGATTCAGGTCATTTGTATTGCTGCCTTATATCCTTTAACCCTACAATGAACTCATTTTACCAAGAATTTTTAAGAATTTAACACCATGCAAACCAACAGGTTTCTTTTTTTCTAATCCTTGCTTGGGATTTATTTTTTTTTAGTTTTTGCCGCGGCTTGGGATGTTATTTCTGCATTTTCTTAATAATTGTGAATTTTTTTTTGAACATTTGTTTCACAGGTAGGTAGGAAGGTGTTGCTTTCCAACAATTGAGCCCTATAGTTGAACATCCACACAATTAGATTAGTGTCCACATCATGAAAGAACCATGGCCCAAAAATCTCCTCCCTTGGAGAACTATAGTTCTCCGGTCAATTTTAGCTGCCACCGTACAGCTCTGTTCAGTCTATTATTTGAAGGTAACCTTGGCATGGCCTTTTAACATTTTTAATAGTTCTACACAAAAAAGAAGAAAAAAAAAAAAAAACAAACAAACATTTTTAGTAGAGAACTTGTCCTACACAAAAAGGAAGAAAGAAAAAAAAACAAACATTTTTAGTAGAGAACTTGGTTGCTCTTGTTGAGTCGCAATCATGTGAGGCTATACCCCACGGTGAACGTGGGTGGACCTTCTCACGTTTCGTCACGTCACCGTGGGCAAGTTGCCTCTATCTAAGGCATGGGCTGCCCACGGAGACATGGCGGACCAAAGTCACTAAGGATCAAATTACTCAGAGGATCCTAATTCGCTCTTATCGGCTGTGTACTCTTCTTTTCATCTAACTTATCAGGGTTTCTTCACATGAGAGAAAGCTTCTTTACGGCCCCAATCCCCTTAGGTGAGTAAAACATACATATATATATATATATATATATTTATATATGTATGTATATAAGTTATTCTTAGAAACTCTCTATTTTAAAAACCTCCCCTTTTTGCTTCCTATGTTTTTAGGGCATGGACTCCACCTTAAGCCTATTCAATCATTTCACACATACTACCCACATGAAGTGGTATAAAGCCAAAATTTGACGCCATCCAACTTTTTTTTTTCATGGTTGGATTGAAATCATAAGAAAATAATGCTTCTAAAATCACTAAATTTTGAGGCCATAGATCAATGGGTCAGAATAATTAAATGGAGTTGAGAATCTTCACATAGGTAGATCTCATCTAGATTATTTCATCTATTGGCATTCCATGTTTGTTATACACCATAGTGAGCCTAATTAGGGTAAGCATTTTTTTGAAAAAATTCTTAGAAAATAAATGATGTGGGTCTCTCGTGGCCTTCGTGAAATTTTACTTCAAAAGGAGTTGGGTCCAATATCAAGTCATCACTATAAAATATAGCAAGTGCTTTATAAGTGATCGATTTTAATGGTGGGCCCTACTTTTACTGCAGTGAAATTCATCCATAACCGAAACACACGGTGCCCTTAATTTTAAGCAATTAAAATCTTTAATGAATGGGTCCACAGAGAATCCCGAGGATCTGCATTCCTCCATGTGAGGTCTCTTTCAATGGGCCGGTGTGTGAAAGTTAGCGAAACTTCACTCTCAAATAGTGTATCAATTAATGTTGCAGAAGCGTAACATATAAAAGAGCCAAGCCAAACCTGAATCAGACCCGATCTAGTTGTATGTTATCATCTCATAAACTAAACTTAAAGTTCATTCGTGGACATTCTCCATATTGCGATTAGGATGTATTTATGCAAATGCTACATAAGTTCACAAGAAAGTCACAAACATGAGTTCCACCGCTGAAAAATAGAGGCCCAATTTACTCTTTTTCACTGATGAAAATAGCAAACACCAACCTTTCGAACATGTAAACTGAAAAATCCATGCCTTTTTTATAACTCTTTATTTTTGGTATCCCAGAGAGGGGGTCCTTTAATAAGGTATTACTAAGACCGGCAAGTAAAAACCGGCGCCTCTTGCTACTAGGGTAAGAGGCCTTTCTTAATACTCAAACCAGTTGAATTACACAAATGCATCATAAAAGAATCCCAGTCAGCTCCAAGACTCTAACCTAAAAATCATACAAAAGTTACATAAAGCAAATTCAATACTGAGAAAAATTATAAGAATCTATGGTAATGGTCCTAATGGATCCATCAGACCTTACCTTCTGATGTAACAGAATAAGATGATCAATGCAGTCTATTGAAGGGTTCTTCCAGCCATTCATATAGGGGCCCTTGAGACAATTAGACTCATATTGGGACCCTATTCAATGAGACTGGTATTTGGGCCATATTCAATCTAAGGTAAGTGTGTGGCCCACAACTGTCCAGACCAGGGGATGATAGGCGGTGGATCAGTTTTCTAGGGCAAGACACCAGGCTAGGCTGACGGGCAACCAGAGTGTTGTCTGTTTTAGAAATAAAAACGGGTGCACGTGAGGCAGTGGACCACAAGTGCACGCAAGCAGAGCAATCATTATTCATTTTAGAGAGGCCTTGTTCACACAAGGGGATAAGTGTCAGAAGCAGTATTAAATAATAGATAGATCTGTTTGTTGAGTTATGGATAGGAATAAATCGCTGTGGACCATCTTGCATGCTTTGCTTTACAACAATGAGCAAAACACTTTCCTCAATTCCAAATTCCCACCAGATGACTGGCTTTTTATCTTTTAGGCCCATCTTCTTTGCATATTTAAAATGAATTCCTAGGAATTGACGAAACCAGGGTGACAAAAATCACAATTCAAATTATCCCTGCTTTAGAGTTCATTTGCCTTTTACACATGAAATAAAAGAATGAGTTATATATATATATATATATGTGAATGCGACGACATATACAAAGTTTACGTGTGTAAAACACATTATCAATGTTGTCAAAATCACCATATTTATATGTGAAAATAAGTGCATGCAACGATTCTAGTTTCTTTTTTTTATTTATTGGGCCTTTTCTTTTTAAAATCTTTTTCTCATAAAAGTCTTAGTCGACATTAGAAGGTCGAGACAACATGAAAACAATATCAAACATGCAGCTTATATACTGCTTGACACTCTAGATAATTGAAATTCTAAGAAAATCAAGTTCTCATCTATATCACTCTCTCATATAACTTACCACTCACCTTTTTTAATAATCTTTTATTGCAGTTTATTTAACCCTGAATTTTATTTAATTAGTTTGATGCAAATAAATGTGCCCTAAGTTTTATTTTAACGAGAATTTCTAACAAATTCACTTGTGTGGCTTATCCAGGAATATTAATGTAGGTGGCGGAGATATAAAGACCTCAACAAAATCTAGGGGTGTGTAGAATATCAACCCCATCTTATCATTATAATTCATTGGTTTATAACTTTCAGATTTAATAGCTTTAGAATGCATCATCGACTTTTATGAAAAATAATATATTCATACGCACTGCATGCATGTATCATTATGTAGCCAAATTCTAAAATATATTGTTGCCCATTTTTTATTTTAATATTAGAAGCCACCTTTTACCAATAAAACCCCTTCAAAAATGAGGTTCTATTTTTTTTTCAATATATTTTAGACCTCAGTTATTTCTTACTTTTATGACAAATTTTGTGTGAAAAAAATGGCTATTAAACTTCTAAGGACCTGCAGCTAAAAATCAGAATTTAAGGATTTGAATCTTTTCATCGTCGGCACTCCATTGCATTATCATGCATTGAGGTTGGGATCCGCTGAAAATGAGTCCATTTTTTTCCCATTTTAAAAAACACCCTACAGTTTTTTTATGCGTCACTCATATCTATATTCCTTCTGACAATCATAGAAAAGTAATAATTTTTGCAAATGAAAGGTACCAATCTGGCAGAAAGCACAAAAAAACAAAAGAGAGGCCCTCGTGCAAATGGGTTGATTGTGACATTGATGTACCTCTCACATTTCAGCTTTATTAATTGAAGGGGAGGGCATGTGGGTGGACATTCCTGCCTTTGTTGTGAAATGAGTGCTCTTCTCTATTGTACTGTACTCTATGCATATGACTTGGGTCCATCAAAATCTTCCAACAATCTCCTTTCTCTCTCCCTTCATAAATGCCCAATAAATCTCCTCTCATGCATTGGCAACTTCCCATCTACCTCAGAAGCCCATCAACTCATTTAATTTCTCTTGGAAGAATCAACCCTAGATTGCTTCTCATCCTCTCAAATCTCCTTTCATCTATTTTGGAGTTTTGTGGCCTTATTTTTGCTGTTCATTTTTTCTCCCTTAATGGCCCACTAATCACATCATAATAGGGCAAGATTTGATATATTTTGTTGTCTTGCTTACTGCCGTCTGAATAGGATATGTAGATTGGGGCGGCTTATATTTTTATTATTTATTTTTTCACTCAAGTAGCATGGCATTTCAAAATTTAGAACAAGAAATACAACCAATGATTGATCTTGTTAGGGACATGGTAAGCATAAGAATATGAGTGCATGAGTACTTACAAGCTAGAAAAACAAAGAGGTGCTTTTGTATTTAGAACTTCAAATTGAATTTGCTTAAATCTAATATAAGCATTGGACACACAGTTATATAATCTTAACACATACCTTTGGCCTAGTTTGATAGGAGAAAATAGAATAAAGTGAAGTTAAATGGCTTAATAGATTAAGTAACGTTGTCAGCCATAAATACTCTATTTCGCTTTAATTCTAAATATTTTCATTTCCTTGAATAAAACTGAATTTTACTTCAAACCTTAATTTTTTAATAAGCATTTAAATACAAAAGAAAATAAAATACTCTATTTTAATTTCAACGTACATACCCTCTACTTTACTATTCATATGAAATCCACCTCATCATACTTGCTCCTCTTCTCATTTATCTAAACAGACTTCGGTCCCACGGCACGTGTGAGCCTTATTGATTCGGGGGATGGAACTGGAGAGAAGGCCTACAATTCTGCATTGCCAATAACACCTACGCAAAGTAATTTTCATTCATAGGGTTCTCCTTGGTAGGTTTCCTTTCCATTCTTAGTATTGATGTGATGTGACCACTTATAATCATTAGATCTAAGTCCCATAAATTTGGCTAACGTACAACAATTAAGGAACTAGCTACCCATAGGTATTAGGTACGATGCTAAGTACGGAAAAGCAACAGACAAAATTGCAATGGGCAAACAAGAAACAAGCATTTGCAACATATATCATAATTGAAGAATTAAAACAGAGCAAGAGAGAAGACTCTTCATCTTTATGTAGGGTAGAATCACAACTCAAATGGTAGGGGTAGCTTGCAAAGTTGTTTTGCAATCAATTGCACAATTGAGGCAATAAACTTGCTTTTACTGAGAAACAGATTTTACAATATAGTAGTTTTATTAAAATATTTGCTTTATTCACACTAAAAAGAAACTTATTTTTTTTGTGCATCTGTCTGTTCCTTGTCTAAAATATTGGAAAGACATTTTTTTTTCCAATGATAATTTGCACACAAAACATTCTTATTAGAATGGTGTTTGGATTTGAGTTGATAGGTTATAATTATATATAGTATTACCTAATAATTGTTTTTGGTCCTTATAGTAGAAAAACAAAGAATTATTGTATATGCATTGAAAAAGAAAGAAGAAAATAAAACTAGTCATAAATGGGAAATTTGTGTCATGAAAGGCAGTTTGAGTGTTAAAAAATAGTTGTTATCATAAAAGACAATAAAAATGAATTTCATTTCTTATTTTGATATAAATATAACATAAACGAATATACACAGTTTTCAACCTTTGTAGAGACCAGTGTGCAATTTGACAGACACAAGTCTTGATTCAAGATGCTTTATGACTCTTCAATCGTTCTTTCAATGGCCTATGATACTTGGATTCATTGATATAGATTTGAGTTTGTTAAATTCCAAGTATGTATGAAAGATTCAACAGCATTTCAGCTTAGTTTCCCCTGTGCATACTAAGAAAATCAACATGCATGATCTGAAAACCGAAATCTTAAACAGTGCCTCTCATTTGGGTCGGACCGGGGTTTGGGCCTTCTACCACTTAATCCGAGCTGCCCATCTATTAAACAGGCCAAAGTTTATATCTAGGCCCAGCCCGGGTACTAATGGCTAAGGCCCAAACCGGGATGGGCCTGGGCCAGACTCGGGCTAGCCCAATGCATGTGCATCCCTATGGAAAATGATAATTTCTATTATATGCGCAGAAAGGGACAAGTTTCATGGTATACAACTGAGCAACCTGTGGTTCTCCATGCCAACAACTCTTTAGTTCCTTTCTTCATTGCTATTTTTCTAATCATTCATCTCTCTTTATTCCTTTCTTTTCTTCCTTGAGTTGTGTTCTTGAATTATTGTGAAATGATTCTAGACATTGAATTAAGAAATATGGAAGGATTTGATGGGTCAAAAACTCAAATTTTAGTCTAGAAATCCAAATTGTCAAATCATTTTCTTTATTTTTTTTATTTATCTAGTTTTTTTTTTAATTTAATTCATAAGATTCAAATGCTTTAATTAAGCTAGTATTCTTCCATTTTTGACCATATTTTTTTTACAAAAAAGGAGACCAAGGAAAAGGAATTGATCCGAGGGTCACTTCAATCGTACTTGAACATGAAATGGGACCTTTAATCTTCAATCACACTTTTAGTTTGATCCCTCTGGCGATGTACTCTCAAAAGCAAAAACAAAAGAAATTCAGAAAATTGATACTACAATAATTTTCTTCTTTGTATGCTGATTTTACCTTTCTACTTTCTAAATTTATTTGCTTACTTTATTGTTTATGTGTTTACTTTTCTTTATGGCTTTTCAAATTGCGTTGCATTTGATCTTTAGGACATTTAGCTTTAATTTTCTTCTCGGGCAATAAGTAAAACTTAATTGTTTGTTTTTCTCTTTCTTGCTTTAACAAAGTTTGTGGCAAATAAGCAACCCCTTTCCAAAGAACCCCTATTGCATTAGTCTTCAATGGGGATAAAAAAGAATGTTCCTGACCATCATTACTGTTTATATTTAGAAATTAATGTGCAATATTTTCTAAAAGGGATATCTAGGAATAAGGAGGCTTCTCTTTTGAAAATATCTCGTAACAACTCTTTTTTTATTTGTTTATCTTAAATATATTGCTTTAGGGGGTGTTTGGAAACAAGATATTTTAATAGATTTTATTATATTATCTACGAGTTTAGTATATAATCTATAAACAAAAAAAAATGATGTGTTTAGATGACTTAGAAAGTATATTACATTATCTCACTTTCTTCTAAAAACTTTCATATTACATTATTTAATGACATGCTGCAAAAAATAATCTTTTGTTATAAGATCTTTCCCAAAGAATTCATGAGCAAACATTAATGATAGTGGCAAACATTAATTATAGTGTTCCACTATAAGTTTTAACATCAATGATCTTTAGAGGGGTGCAACTATGACTCCCAATATTAGATTGGCCCGGCAATGCTTACAAATTTAATGTGGAGTCCTACAACCATATCACAATCATTTAGCCCTATTTAATTATCAATGTTAAGTGAGCCCTACTAAACTTACACTAGGGAGATTTGATCGTGATTACCAACATTAGGTGGGTCCCAAAGTACCAAAATTAGTTGGGTTTCTTATTAGTTACCAAGATTGAATTGTGTGATTATAATCATCAATTTGTCATTATTAAATGGATCCCACTATTTGATAGCTCCCCTTGTATTAATATGACTACCAATATCAAATGGGTCACACAATGTTTCTCATGGATGGATTCATCAAAAATGTTTCATATTAGACATATTAGATAAGGTTTTACCAAAAATAAAAAATAAAAAATCTAAATAGGCGTATTTGTGATAATCACTATTAGATGTATTGCATTATGGCTATCAACATTTGGTGGACCTACCTTAATTAAACAGTGTTGCTTGGATCTCAAGGTTTTAACATTTGATCTTGTGACTTTTAACAATAATAGGTTCTACCATGATTATTAACACATATGATTACAAATTAGTAAGTCATGCATTAGGTCAATTGATTACTTTTATTCCATTTCTTATTCAATATATCATCCTGTGAGTTTTTTTTATAAATTACCAAACACTTTAAAGGCATATATTGAAATCTGTGAAAATTGTCAAACACCATAAGTGACACAATATAATAATAGACACTATTGTGTTCAATGATAATGAAATCTTACAACATTTAAACTTGTTGACATAATATTATGCATTTATTCAAACACCCCCTTAGTTTTAAATTTTATATTTCATCTTCCATTATAGGTTGACCCAAATAAACCCATTATTTAGACTAAGAACAGTTAACCTTCCACTCTTTAAGTATATCAAGACAGTCATTGGAAGAGATTTTTCATAATATTTGCCATGACATGACTACCACATTATTCCTTCTGATTTAGTGTTATTCCTCTAGACAATTCCAAATATGCTAGTATATAATGGCAGGGGTTAAGCGGAAATTCAAGCACATACAATACTTAGATTTGGCTCATGAAATACCTGATTGGTCTAACCCTTTTAGTGATTTTTCGACTTACTTGCTACACAACTTTACTCCTCTTTATATTTCTAATATATATATGTATATATGATGGAAAATATTCAAGTGAGAACTAGTTCTCACCTATTATATGAGAACTTTTTTGCGGGGCCCAACTAGCAACCCATCCAAACCTAACAACCAATAGGGAACCCCCTGATAGTCACTAATTCCAATAATTGACACCCATCCGAATGGATTGAACCGTTGAATCGAGGGTTGAATATATTTTTTGAATATGAAGCCATTAAACTTGTGGGCCATAGATGAAGGGGTTAAGGGCATGGGTTTGGAGTCAAATTTGATACTTTGGTAGTCTCACATAGATCTTTTCATCCCCTCTGGTCCTATCTCCAAATGAGACCCACAATCGGGCCCCACAAAAAAGTTCTCACATAATATGTGAGAACAATTCCCACCTGAATATTACCCTATATATATATATACACACACACACAATGAATGGCTTAAATCCATTTACATATTACTAATCTATCGGATGAGAACCTTCTAAACTCTACACTGTAGAAACTTATACTATATCCTAAAACTTATCCAAACATGTCTAGAATACTCTATAAATCTCAATGCATATTTTATAATTTAGAAGAATATTCTAGATATCTTCATAGGACACAAGAGTCGAGACTACCCTAGAGTCCCCTCGACCCATCAAAATCTCTATGTCTTTATCATGACATGCGTTTCCACACTTGAATGTAGGGGTATAAAAGAAAATTGAGAAATTGTCTAATCGAACCAAACCGCGGTTAATAACAATGTTTTACGGTTCGATTACAGTTACGGTTATTGAAATCGAAAAACTGTGTTTCACGGTTCGATTACGATTTTTGTCTCGACTCATGGTTATTAATTGAACCGAACTGTTAACCGCAGTTCAATTAACTGTGTTCCCAAAACACATGGTTAACCGAACCATTTCGCTAACAAGAAAAAAATCTAAAGGACTGAATGAAAATTACTTCTTTTTTTTTAATTATAGTAACATATTATGCCACACTTCAACTATGGTTTTTTTTTTTTTTTTTTTTTTTTTCATATTAGGTTTGATTGGTAAATGGCAAAATTTTCACAATTTTTTTTATGTGACAATTAACCGTAATCAAACCATTAACCATGGTTCGGTTTTTAACAGTTTTTCATAGTTCATTTATGGTTAAGGCTTTTAAAAATAAAAAATCATGAAACACGGTTCGTTTAATGGTTTTCTCAAAATAAATGATTAACTGAACCATTACACCCTGACTTGAATGATCAAAATCTCTTTGGATGTCTTAAGCCATTAGCACTATGATAAATTGCCTATTATGCAAATCCGAGAATGGGAGAAGATAACTAAAAACCTTGTATAAAAATATTTGTTGGACTCCAAACTATCAATCAAGCTTAGCCAAAAAGAGTTAGGTAACATAGGACTTAGCCAAACCCAAAAAAAAAAAAAATCCATTGAGATTACACCTCTAAAGATTCAAGTATTTATTGAAAGGTTTCATAGATCAACACACAGATCATCTTATATTGAGATATATATATATATATATATAGTAAAGTTTGATGATAATAAGGATCCCTATAAGACGAGTACAAAATGATCTTAGCAAGATCCTACAAAATAGGGATGAATACAAAAACAGAAAGATAGATGAGTTTGCCAATCCAATGTTATCTATATGGTTTAAATTGAGGCGGGCCACAGCTAATCAAGAATATTTGGATTGACTAACATACTCTTGCAAGCAGAACGAATGATCGGTGACGTGAAGCTTGTCCTTTAATAATTGAAATCGTGAGCTCAGACCTTTAGAGCATGTTTGGCAACACGTGAGGAATCCACATATATGAGGATTCCTTACTGGCCTTGGAATAAGGATTCCCTAATGAGAATTTGTATAGCTGAAGATTTCACATCAAACATCGGTGCATATATCTGAGAAAAAATTACTAAAGCACAAATCCACGAAAGTGAGGATTTTCAAATCCTGCAAACGGGGGTCAGATTTGAAAATCCACACTAACGGGGGATTTTTATAGGTCCAAGTCCTTGGGGATTTATAACTGCCAAACATGGATTTTTCATGATTTTGTGGAAAGTGAAAATCTTTTCCTCGAAGATTTGGTTGCCAAACGTGACATTTTATGACAATGTACACCCATTGATGATAAGAGTTAACAAAGCAAACCTGACTATCTCCTTGAAGAACCTTCTATCTAATAAAATAATAATCAACCTCAATGTGCTTAGTACGAGTATGATAAATTGGATTAGACGACAAGGCAATAGCATTGAAGTTATTGCAGTAGATAATTGAAGGAACTTCAAGGCAAATTCCTTAATCTTTCATCAACATTTTGATCCAGAACAGTTCTACAGCGGTGAGTGCTATTGACCTAATGGAAAATGGGCTAAATTCTAGAAATGTAAAAATCTTTCTTGACTAAAAGTGACTTTTCATGTGGCCAATTCAACAAATTTTCACCATCTAAACAAAATCAAATAGAGGATTATGAGCTTCAAGGACAACTGCATTTTTTGTTAGGAATTCCCAAGAAGCAGATTCCTATAGGAAGTGCTCTCAAGCAAATAGCTCCTAATTCTTCAACACATTTTAGATAGAGAATAAGCAGAAACTCATTCTAACCAAACGATATTAAGGATTGAGTATTAACCTTTGATTCGCCTGCTGAACTGCATGCTTTGTTTAACTGTCCATTTGAAGTCCTCTAGTTGGATGGTTGTAAATTATAATAGTCGATTTTCACTGATATCTTGATACACTTCATCTACATTGAAGTGGTTAGATGAGTCCAAGTATCATTTGGCCGGGGACAAGTAGTGACTATATTTCTATAAAACCCGTTCGATTCAACTCGAGACTCAAATCAGTTGACTTAGCTATTGAGTTGCAAGTTTTTTGTTTTTAAGACGGTAAGAAGAAATTTGATTAAAAGAGACGAAAGAAACAAAGGGAAATAAGGAGAAGAGCAAGAAGGAACAAGAGAGATGTACCCCTACTTACATCACAATTACAAAACAATCTCCTCCCATGGGGTAAATCTCTCAACCCTCTCTTTTGCCAAAGCGTCTGCCTTAGAGTTGGTTGATCTAGACTCATAGCGAAAAGCAACATTGATAGAATATGATAGAGTACGAATTCTGAAGATGAATTAAATTTCTAGAGATTCGCCTTTCGATTAGACACCCATGCTTGCTCATAATTTTGAAGAATTTTAAGTAATGATTTCTTGTGATGGAGATAAAGTTAAAGTAAAGGCGGAGATCTGCAAATGAAAATAAAATGGTCTCCCTTTGGAAAATAGTAAATCAATTTAAGAAAAATGAAAATCTTATTTATATTTCCATCTTATATCCTTCACCTCTTACTTCTTTCTAAAGCAAAAGACGATGGCACAAAAGGGTGATCATGGCCCACAAGAAATATGTAAACCTCATTTTATGCTAAGGAGGGCCCCTCCATTGATAATCTTTCATAGTTGATGTTCCCTTAAAAAAAAAAAAGCCTCCTTCCTCCACTAACGTCTTTCATATTCTCTTGTTACTGTTGGCTTTACTATGAGTTTGGAATTGATATACCTAGCAAACAAATATATTCTATTAATTCTGAATCAAGAATTACAATTAAAAATATATAAATGTGTAAAATATGTTCGGTACTATATTATGCCAACTCCTAATGAAGGTTTTTGATGGTTATCACAGAATTTTGCAGTTTGGTGAACAAGCATAACAGCTACCCTGATCACCCCTTTTTTTTCCTAATGAGTATATCCCCATGGCATTTGACCCGACTGAAGTAATTCCCTGGGCGCACTCACAACCTGCAACACATGTGCACATGTAAATCGTAAATTTAGGGGGAGTCCCGATCCTTGTTTCATAGAAACAGGAAGATGTTTTGTCCAATCCACAATTGCCATCTATATAAAATCTCTTCCTTGATTTTTTTTCATTCTAAGGCCAATTAAGTGGGTGCATTAGCTGACATGAGATTTGGTGAACTGTGAATTGGATGAAACTGCATCTATTTATTTATTTGAAACAGGGGATCCAGACTCATTTAGGGGGTGTCAAACACATGATGTAGGAAGCAAACCTACGCCGAAGAACCAACACTCGCGTGGACGATAAGCCCTATTCAATGTAATAAAAACGCTCTGGTGCTCATTTATTTCATGGAAATTTAAGATTTGTATTTCTATAGTGGTTACAATCAAAGAAACAAAGGTATAAAAAAATGCCCATAAAATAATCTCCCCATTAATGTTAAAAAGAATGAATGGCATATAGAAAATTAATACCAACTATATCTCTCTAGTAATTGAAATTCTAGAAAAGTCAATTTGTCATTTACATCTACACATACTCTCCATCCCTGACCTTTTTAATAATCTTTTATTTGAGCCCACTTGATCATAAGTTTTTATATGTTCATTTTCATGAAAACAAACATCTTCACATTATTTTGAAAACACAACCGTGAAATTGTTAAATCCCTAAAACTATGATAACTTGCTACTATCATGAGAAATTAGAAATATCATAAGAAATGAAACTAATGCATGCGACATTGATGTTATGATATCATTACATTATAGAATTTTATTAAGATCTCTATATTTTATAAATTATGTTTTGTATTATTTAATTTTTATAAGTTTTAAAAACTTATAAAAGCTCTCTCTCTCTCTCTCTCCAAAATCACATCCATCCTAGAGCTTGTGGGCCAGTGATTTGTCAAATGGAATTAGCAAATCTTGTTGACAGGCATGTAGAGGACTTGGCTCTTTTGTAATTTTATTACTTTTGCTCCAATTGGGTGGTGAGCATGTGCCACTTTACCTGCCTCTTCTTAGTGGGCATTTCATTTATCCTCATATTTCAAGGCCCAAATCATTCAAAACCCATATGAAAAATAATGCATTCAAGGCCAGTTCCTTTTTGCCACCGGTCAACATAGCATCCATGCCATGACTCTATGAACCACAGTCGCCAATGTGCTTTCTGCACTCAAGGTATATAAATAATGTTACCATGCTATAAATAATTCATGCATTCAAACAATTGGCAGTCTTCTGAATGAATATTATCTACTTCATTTATACAAAGGGTTCATTTATTTAAGGAAAAAGTGTGTTGGTGGAGTTTTTTGGTAAATGCGTTTCGATGAAATGGATGAACTGATGGTGTAATTCACAGGGTGTTATTCAATCAACTTCTAAATTTTTTTATAGGAAAAATCACTCACCACTGAGCCATTACCGTAGTAACTAAATCCTAATAAAGTGATGGTATAATTGTACAACATGTACAAATAAATCTAATACCGTTTACTCCTCACTTCTTTAATATGCATTTCACAAAATTTCTGAATTTGATTACTCGGCCACAAGGGCCAAGGGTGTAACAAGAAAGTCTTGTTCGCGGCCATTGTATAAAATAATTTTCAATGAGTTTCTCTCTCGTGATTTCATTTTTTGTGGTGTGAGCCTTAGACGACCTTATCCTAAGCCATTATCTTGGAGATCATCCCATTGACTATTCTCCTTCTCTCACACATTGTGTCAATTGGAAGAAAATCCACTACTCAAAGCACCATTCAGATCACCAGTCGTGGTAACTCGATATTCTACTTCTCAGTTGCGGTAACTCGGTATTCTACTTCTTATTTTTATTCTTTTATCATCATTCATAAATTTCGCCATCGTCATCAGATCATCCAGTCATCCAATCCACCCATCCATTGTCATAGCTCCACCCAACTCAACATTTGTCCACTCTGGCCCACGTGCGCCCGCAAGGACTCCCCACGCGGTCAGCTATCCCGGTACTGCTCTCGATTGAGCACGCTTTATCGAAAATAAAGTCGTCCGGGCTCTAATACTAATTATCACCACTCTGCTCAATTGAGCATGATATTGTCCTCTTTGATCTACGTGCGCATGCAAAGACTTCTGGGGTGGTCACTCATCCCAGTACGTTCTCGCTCGAGTATGCTTAACTTTGAAGTTATTATGGATACGGGGTCCCAAGGCTTTAAATGCGTCAAGTTGAGTTAACATGGGATTTGCTTATAAGCCCGGGGTCAAAACTTGGGTATTTCCGACATGGGACTTGCGAAGACTCTTCATTGGAAGCCCATGGTTGAAACGCTACGCGCCTACACCCCATGGTTAAGAATGACGCCCCCACTGAGTTCTCACATCCATTCCATCACTTCATCTTGGAGCCAACCCTCAACTATCCCTGAGCCAATCCCAACATGTTACAGACCCATTCAAATCCTAAACCCTCATTTTAAAACCTTCTAAGCCTTAGTCATCCTACTCAATAACACAATCTAATCCCATCCCACCATTTTGTCAAAACCCGAAAAACATCCAAAATTCCTGAGTTTATGAATCCTTCCATCTCAAAAAAGCCTCATCCAAGTGAACTCATCTCAGTCAAGCCCTAGCCAACCGTAGACAGCCTATCTCATAATTCCATCTCCAACTATTTCAACCCAAATGAATCCAAAAATCCCCCTCAAAATTTTGAAACCCATTTCATTTGAAACCCTACCAAACACCAATCCTTTCGTCCTGTTCATTCAACTTGGTACCTGTATGAAAGGTACCAAGCTAATAACTCGCCGGAGTCGAATTTCTCCAAGTCAGGGAGAGTTGTTGTAGGCCAGAGTACTAAGCGCTGCCTGTCAGTCTATACCAAAAAGTCAAAGTCTAACAAGGCCCAATAAATTGGGGGATCTACGACGACATCTTCCTATTTTGAAGACTCCCTGATTTTTCTAGATTTTTTAGTTTTTAGCATTAACTAGTATTTAGAGATAATTATTAGAAGGCCTATCTTAGAGTTGTTTCCTAAATTAGTTGGTTTGGAGTCTTTATAAGGATTGTAATGCTTCTCATTTGACACATTGAAAATTGAATAAGATTGAGTTCCTCTCTCACGAGTTCATTGTCTCTGGTGTGAGACAGATGAATTTATCCTAAGCCATTGAGTTGGAGATTTTTCTAGGTTTTTTAGTTTTTAGCATTAACTAGTATTTAGAGATAATTATTAGAAGGCCTATCTTAGAGTTGTTTCCTAAATTAGTTGGTTTGGAGTCTTTATAAGGATTGTAATGCTTCTCATTTGACACATTGAAAATTGAATAAGATTGAGTTCCTCTCTCACGAGTTCATTGTCTCTGGTGTGAGACAGATGAATTTATCCTAAGCCATTGAGTCGGAGATTAGCCCGTTGGATATTCTCTCTTTCTCGCGTTGAGTCAGAGATTGACTGTGGACATGCCACCTACCCTCACCAAAGAGCTCTATGGGGTCTCAACCCCATTAGCTGTGGTACCAACAACAACAAAAAAAAAAAAAAAAAAAAAAAAAAAAATCTATGCGGGTTTTGAGATTTAGCCATTCATATAAACTAGGTTCAATAAAATGTGCAAGCTATTAGGTTTAATTTTATTACTTGGACTATCAAATGGAAGCTTTGCTTACCATCTATTTTATGTGTTTTAGATTGAAATATTACAATATCCAATTAACTTGGTTTTATATAAATGGCTAATTAATCTTTTGTTAATGATTTTATACACTGTCATATGTGTGCAAAAATGAACAGTTGATGTTATTTTCTAAAAAATTGGTCTCACCATCTATCAAAATTATAGGGTTGTAAACTATTCGGACTCTTGCCTAGGTAGAGGTCCAGGTTAGGTTCAACTCGAGAACCCACACCATGATCCCATGAGATGAGACCTGAATAGGGTCAGAGGGTTATTAATTGTATCTCCTGAATAGAGGTGCAGGATGCAAATAAACTGATTTTAATGCCAAACCATCTACATGTAACCTCTGTCATTATAATTATTTTTGCAGTTGGCCTAGTGGCCTGGAGTTCGAAAGTAAACTGCCCAACTCGGGGCTGGAGCTATGGAGCTGGCACACTATCCACAGTAGTAGCTCTGTAATTCCCAATATGTTTTTAACATTTGATTCATGATAATGACATAGACCCTATTTTACTACCACAGATTGGATAGGTTGAAATGTATAGTTCCTGTCATTATAACTTACAATGGTGCTTTCATAGTGGAATTACTCTGTGTAACTGATTCTTTATTAAGATAAACTCCAAAACTGCTTTTTAGTTGGTACAAATGTCACCTTGGAGAGGCGAGATCCATAAAATGGAATGGTAAGGTGAGCTGTGTATTAGAGATCTGCGAAAAATTAACTTTATAGAATATATTTTTAATATTTGATTCATGAAAATGACATAGACACTATTTTGCTACCACAGATTGGATCAGTTGAAATGTATTATTGGTTGAAATTTGATTTGATTTTAATCAACATCTCGCCTATGTACCTTGCTAGGCTAGTAAAATTCACCAATATGTCACATGAATTAAATTAAAAAGGATCCTCTTTTAGGCTTGTTTGTGTTACGTTCCATCATCTTTTATGGAAGACGGAAGTATGGAGAAGGCGGTCAGACTTCACGTTCCTCTCTCGCGAGAAAAAAAAAACGATACAAAACATTTATATTTTCTATGAGTCATGCTACAATGAACAACTAAATACGATGTGAAGGAGAAATAGGATTTCTGCTTTTAAAAAAAAATTACCTTACACAAACATGCCTTTAAAATAGGGTATAAAATAGTGTTACGAGGTCTACTCACATTGCAGGATATAAGAGGAGATTGAAATCAAATCATACCCTAAAAACTAAGGTCTGCCCAATGGGCATTGTTAGTTGTCGAATTAAGACCTTGAAATGGAGATAATAAGAAGAAATAAAAGCACGAGGTCTCCACTTTTACCATCTATTTTATGGTTTTAGATTAGTTGTCAATACTTATTTAACTTTTTTTATTATTTAATTACTTTTTTTTCTTTTTATTTTGGATGTATCATGTATGTCTGGACTTCAAAAAAATAAAAAAACCTCTATCATGTGCCCAGGCTAGTGACCCGTGAAGTCTGGGGAATGTCCTATTCTAAAAGCTACAGAGGGGTGATAATATACTTATAAAACGAGGATACGTATCCACTGAAAATTCCTTTGCTCGTGTGGCCAGCAGATCTCTTGACTTGAATATTTTATCTAATTTCATGCCTGCTTTTACTGATAAAAGGTTCAAAAGAGTTTGACTGCAATGAAGCTGCTTGCTTTTCACTAATCATATCTCATTTTTGAATTCAGATGGGTAAAAATTCCCTAATCTTTTTTGTAGTTTTTTGGCATTTTTGAACCGAGGACTCTTTTAGCCTGAACATGTAAGAGTGGCACAGTCTACAGGCCTATATATACTTCTGACCTCTGCAAACAAAGAGCAAACAATTTCACTAGGTGCTCTTTTCCTGTAGTTGGTTGAGCTTCTTGGGAGCTGCCATGGTGTTTTTAGGGGTGGTGTTTGTTGGGGTGATCTTGGTATTGTGTGTATGCACAGCTCTGTTGAGATGGAATGAGGTGAAGTACAGGAAGAAGGGGCTGCCTCCAGGGACCATGGGATGGCCTGTATTTGGAGAGACTACAGAGTTTCTCAAGCAAGGCCCAAGCTTCATGAAAAACCAGAGAGCAAGGTGAGCTCTTTTGGAGTTTTGGGTGGTTTTCTCTTGCTGGACAGATGTTTTTCCTACTGCTTGTGAAAAGGAGACTAGTATAAGTACTTGTTGTTTGTTAATTCATGAAGTTTCTCTTCATGCATTTTACTTTAGTGTGTTAAATCCATAATTTCCTTGATCACCCTAGAAATGTTAAACAATTTTTTGTTGGGTTTTTCTCCTTTGTTTTTAAACTTTGGTTTTAGCTATTATGAAGACTGGTAGTTTTCTATTAAGTTTTTGCTGTCTGAAGGTGGACTTCTTTGGTTATATACATTTGGTTTGTCTTTTTTATGATGTTTTCTGCTCCATTTCTGAACTAAAATGACTGCTAAAAGGAGCGTCTCTGTCAAATTTTTTTTTTTTAAATTTTACTTCAGGTTTTATTGCTATTTCTTGGCCTTTTTTGCTTTACTAAAAGCTGTTGTGCTCTTTTTCCCCTTCTTTAAGACAGTTGATATTTCATGATTTAGATGGTTTTAGATCCCCATAGGCATGCAATTCTTATATATGGCAATGTTTTATCTCAGCTTGTACAATGTGGGTTTTCCTTTCCCCACTTAACATGAAAACTGTGCATAAAAAATCAAATTTTACTTTGAAAAGTGGAATTCATAAGGCTGCTTCTGGAAGCACCCTGCATCACAGTCAGTTTGGATCCTGTCAGCAGCATGATCTGTTGGCATGAAAGTCTAAAAGCACAATAGGTTGGATGCCTCTTTTCAAACTTTTGGATCCCAGATCAACTTTCGGCTTGGCACTGACAATGATCTGGGGTGAAGGAGCAGTACAGCAGTATCTCTGATAATGTAGTTTCTGATTTCTTCACTTTCCCAAATGCATAGCTGCATGGATAACCATTCCCTTTTGGCAGAATATCTGAGATGATTGCTCTTTGGGTTACATAGAAGCACCCCGCTTTTTTTTTATATTATGGGTTTGCTGTTCTAAGCCTTGAAATTCTCTTGTGGGATACCTGACTGTAATCTTTACTGGGAGAATGCTAGAATCATATATCTTTTCACATTTTTTTCCTCTGTTTTGTAGAGCACTCATTAATGCAGGATGGTTCCTTGCTTCCCTTTTCTTTTCCTTTTCACAGGTATGGGAGTTTGTTCAGATCACACATATTGGGCTGTCCAACAGTTGTTTCCATGGATCCAGAGCTCAACAGATACATTCTCATGAATGAAGGGAAAGGCCTTCTTCCTGGCTACCCGCAGTCTATGTTGACTATCTTGGGGGAATGCAACATTGCTTCTGTACATGGGCCCCTTCACAAGGACATGAGAGGGGCCATGCTTTCTCTCATTTCACCCCCCATGATCCGCGACCAACTTCTTCCAAAGATTGATGAATTCATGAGATCCCACCTCAGTAACTGGAATGACAAGATCATCAACATACAGGAGAAAACAAAAGAGGTCTGTAAACTTTTCAACACTCATGTGAAGGAAAATAAAGCACAATAGACATTTAGTGCAATTGAATAGACCCCAGATGTTAGCAGGTTGATTTTAAAGGCAGAACTTGCCATTATCTGCTTAGCTATCTGTTTTACCCAGCATGGAAATCGGAACCACAATTGGTGACATTTTTCAATGCTAGGTCTTTCTGGGCCAAAATCATTAGAAGAGCTGTACCAGCTAATGAAATGGCAGAAAAGTTGGGTGAAGGCGCCCCACCTGATGTGATTTCCAATTTCTACGGTGCCACAAATGCGACGTTATCTGATAACGGTCCATTCCACCCATATATTCTAACTGATAGTGATTGGAAATAGCTCCAAACACCAAACAATCTATTACCTGATTCCATTTGTTTCTTTTTAACTATTATTTCTTGTGTTCTTATGTACAGGTGGCTCTGCTCTCATCACTGAAGCAGATAGGCATTGAATCAAATACAATATCCGAGTTCTTTATACCAGAGTTCTATAAACTCGTGTTAGGAACTCTATCGTTACCAATTGACCT
Organism: Persea americana; assembly: GCA_029852735.1. Classification (NCBI taxonomy): domain Eukaryota; kingdom Viridiplantae; phylum Streptophyta; class Magnoliopsida; order Laurales; family Lauraceae; genus Persea; species Persea americana. The sequence continues at coordinate 76,644,456 of CM056810.1, forward strand.
CCCAGGCACAAATTATCGACGTGCTATTCAGGTATTTTTGTCTCCATTCTCATTGATTCAAGTTTATTGAGTCACATCAATTCGAATTTATTTCCAAACCATGCTTCCTTTTGACTCTGTTAATTTTTTTCCCTCCTCCTGGCAGGCAAGGAAGAAAATCTTGATCATCTTGAAAGAAATAATCGAAGAAAGAAGAGCTTCTAAAAGTAACCAAAATGACATGCTTGATTCTCTACTGAGAATTGATGAAAGTTCAAAACTCAATCTCACTGACCAACAGATCATAGATCTAATAATTACGCTTCTGTATTCTGGTTATGAGACGGTTTCAACGACTTCAATGATGGTTGTTAAGTATCTGCATGATCACCCAAGAGTGCAAGAGGAACTAAGGGTATGAAGTTAAAACTACATTCTTGGATATAGCACAAGCCATGATTGTTTTGGATATTTTGGCAGATTGGGTTTAACCTGTTCTGCTATATGTTTATGGCATGATTGGTTTAGGTATTTTGGCAGATTGGGTTTTACCCATTCTGCTATATGTTTATATCATTATTTTCGACCTATTTCGACCCAAGTCATTATCATGCTTTTCAGTATTAATTTGGGCAAGTATGAATTCTAATTACCATGCGGGCTTAAATGCACAGAAGAATAATTAATCACCCATTCAGCATAATATTTGCATTGATCGTGATTTGAGGCACACTTGCAGTTCAAATTCAGATTGCACAGTTTGCTTCATTTGTTGTGTTTTCATTTAGAGGTTTCTGATGCTGAACTGTTTTTCCTTATAGAATGAACATTTGGAAGTTCGGAAGAGAAAGGCACCTGAAGATCCTATTGACTGGAATGACTATAGATCGATGAGTTTCACTCGTGCCGTGAGCAACTAAAACTGTTGCCTTGTTACATTCATCTAAAGCTGAGCTTCTGTTTTATAAAGGAAAAATGATAAATAAATAAAGCATTGTTGTTTTTGTTGCAGGTAATTTTGGAGACTATGAGAATAGCTACTATTGTAAATGGCGTTTTGCGGAAAACAACACAAGATATGGAAATGAAAGGTGTGTTCATGATATAAATAGTCTCTCAATGGACCACACATGATATGGTACCCACGCACATGCACGCATGCAGACATGAACTAGAATCTCTTTCTTTTGAAGCCCCTGGTCATTTTTAGGTTCTTGGTATTTATCTGGGTATTGTGCATTTTCTTTTATTACCAAATCAGGAGCTGATTACTAATGTTTGGATGTAACATTCGTTAGGATTTATTATACCAAAAGGATGGAAAATCTATGTGTACACGAGGGAAATCAACTATGACCCTTTTCTATATCCCGAGCCTCTGACCTTCAATCCTTGGAGATGGCAGGTCAGTAAGCATGAGTTGACTAATTTCATTCATGTTCTGAGCTCTGTATTTTCAGGCATGATTTGTGTAACTAATAGTTTTATCATATGTAGTGACCCACATTATTGTTTTTTTTTTTTTTTTTTTAATTATTTTCTGTAATAGTGAAGAAGATTTGAAGTTATTGGTACAGACTGCAAACTAGTATACTCATGAATTGATATTTTATTATTTCTGATTAGAAGATAAACACCACAATTTTTCTTTCAAATAATCCACAGTGATACGAATTTTATTAGAGGAGGAGTCCATTAGGGAGATAGACCACTCATGACAATTGCCTCCTGTTTGTTGGACCATGTGAACTTGCTTCCATGCAGGGGCAGTTCCATCAAGTTCACAAGATTGACCAGTCTTGAAAAGTTGCATGCGCCTGTTGTGATTTTACTCTATTTTTTTCGCGAATGTGACGGCATCAAAGTTACACCCTATCATCTATGGCAAAGGCACCTTCATTTAATTAATTAAAATTTCATTACATAAATCCTCTCTTGTCATGTTCCATTGGTCCATACACATGGGACAAGCACCATTTCTAGTCTTGTCTTTGATAACTTCCCATGAGAGAGAAAATTAACCTATAGTGTGGTTCTCCTCGGAAGGCTTGAATTCCATATAATTATGTTTCTTCCCACCATTTCAATCAACACGTCAGCCACAGCTTTCCATGCATCTGAGCCTCAATGGAAATGGAATAGTGTGTTTCACTCCTCAATTCCTTTGTCTCAGATGATTGAATCTCCATGTCCTTAATTCTTTCTTTGGTGACACTCTATGACATTATCTCACATCTCATCCTTATCTGAGACTACTGTCCCTGGGTTGCGTCTGAAATGATTCCAGGGTATGAAGAACTAACATCTGTGTTCTGTCCGCTTCCCTTTAGGCCTACTACACCTTTAAGTGATGCTTCCTCTTTTGACATGTGAATGCAATCCCTTGACTCTGTTTCTAAAAGTATTCTCCAGAAAGGCATCTTTCCTTCCTTTTCTTTTGTTTTGAAGTCCAGCAATTCCTTATGACCCACAATTAATTTTTGTGTATGTTTCATCCCTGCACCTGTCCCGCAAAACTGGCTAGGTCTTGTTTTCTTTTTTTTTCTTTTTTGGGATAGGTCATTTATTAAGTTGGATTTTTCTTGTGTTACTCTATCAGCCATTCTTATGATTCCATCATGTTTGTTAGCTTCTAATCTCTCTCATAATTGACAATCCATTACCTTCTTGTCAAACAAAGCGTTAAGGCCTTCACTCTCTGATTGGTCCACATCATTGCTTCTTTTATAAATCCCCTATGTAAACTGCTTCCTTCTGCTCTTTACTTTGATTCAAATTATTGGGGCAAGCTATCTCCTTATGCAGAATTTGTCCCTGAAAATAGAGACTTCTATAAACTGTATGATTCTAAGACATGGATGACAATAATGCTATCTGATTGGTTTTCCGCCTACCTTCCCTCCATTTCCTATTCTTTGAATGATTTGAAAACTTGAATGAGCTCCCGTTATTTTCCTCTTGTATGAAATTTAGATAAGCCTTGCTTCGCAGGCTTGGAGGTAAAAAATATATGCTAGCATTAGTGAATAACTTGATATATATTGTGCATCATATTTTTTAGACGATATATAAACTATTATAGTGAAAGGAACAGACAATGCAAAGAGGGTATCTTTGGAATGGAGATCTTCTAGAATGTCTTCCCATTGAGTTTTCTGTATGAAACAAATTTGAAAAAAAGAAAGGGGAAACTGAGTAACCCCTGATGCTAATGAATACACTGGACTGACTTTAAAAGAAGGCTCATTTGCTTTGCACACTCACTGCATTGCCTGTATTTCAGAATCTTCTTATTCACCATCTTATTAAATTATTCCTTCACCTCTTCATAATATGCTTTTACTTTACAAATGCTAGTCATTTGTTTGTCCTTTTATTTTGTCTGTTTTCTTTATTGCATTTATGATTCCTGCTTGGTTCTAGTGTTGCCAAGCAGACATGCCAAGTTTTTCATACCATGTCATTTCCTATTCTGCGGCCATACACAGAGTAGCCCCAAAAGAATACTGGTTTCTGTGATGAATATTATCTTGGCAATTTCACTTCAGTGACCAAAGTACCTCTCCTCATTAAATGCAGGATAAGAGGTTGGAGTCTCAGCAGTACTTCTTGATGTTTGGAGGAGGAAGCCGGCAGTGCCCTGGGAAGGAACTAGGGATAGTAGAAATTACCACATTCATTCACTACTTTGTTACAAGATACAGGTATGATACCCAATTTTCACTCATTGTGTTCCTTAAACACCTGAGATCTTTAATATTAGCAGACTCTGTCAAATAAGAATTCCTCATTCATCTGTTTTACATGGTAAAAGCTTATGGTCAATGATGCTGTTTTTTGTACTGTAATTCTCCCTATTCTTAAAGAACCCAAAAAGATCTCATGTAACGCTTGGAAAAGTGATTGTAATTTGTATGGTATGCTACTTTTGTGACAGAGATGAGCCAAAACCATGAGGCCCATAGTTGTAATGTAGACAATTGGATCTAAATGTCAGCCTTTGCGAACAATGACTTGCACGAAGATAAGATATTCCAAGTGATATTTGTGGCCATTCTGAACTCATGGTTGATTTTTAACAATGGACTTAAGTAATATTTGTCACTTGGTAACCTCAGATTTATGCTGAGATCACAAACCGCTTCAATCCAAAGGTAAATGTCACTCCAAACAGTGATACTGGATGTCTGAATTCGTGGGTTGGATGTGTCTGATCCAAAAATCTGCATTTACAACAAGCGGCCCTGATCCGCTTACTTTTCTCACTAAGTCACAATCATCTCTATAAAATTATGCACCAGTGTTTTCCACCCAACCTCCAATCCCCCACCTGCCAACCAAAAAATAAAAAAGGTAAAAGATTTCCAAAATTTTGCATTATTTATGATTCTAAATAGTTTGTTGCCCAGGACATTAACGTCATAGTAATCAATTGTTTAATCCCTCTTATTGGTGCCCTTTTCTCTGTTTCATCAGAAGTAATTTATAGATATTAATGACCAACATCAGTTTCAGCTCATATTCATTTGGTGTGTATATTTTCTTGTGCAGATGGGAAGAAGTTGGAGGAGACACATTGCTGAAATTCCCAAGAGTAGAAGCTCCAAACGGGTTGCATCTAAGGGTCTGGAATTACTGACTGTATAATGTATACAATAATTAATTAATGTAGCCTTACAGGTATAATCATAGCAAAGCAATAAATGAAATTCAAATTCCAGTTAGCAATTTTTGATGTGGATGCAATGAGAGCAACATTTTCCACTTGCAGAAGTTCCACAGATTCAAATGGGATCAGTCAAATTGCATTTAAGCTTGATATGTTCCAATGTTTGTAATGGTATCCTTGTTAATATCAAATCATTTCACTAATTCAAGAAGGATGTTAGCATGTATAACAGGCTATGTTGAGCAACTAGAACTTGTGCACATGGACAATCCAACAATTGATCTAGACCATCTAACAGAATGCATGGATAAAAGCAGAGCTTCAACTAGATAATCAACCTAGATAATTGAAAACTGATGCTTTTCCTGGCCAAGCCCATTTACTACCTAGGCTACCATTTAGGGATGTCAACAAGCCACACTAGATAGCAAGCTAGTTCTTTTCAGCTCCTAAAGGTTCAAGCTCAGTTCATTGTCTCATTGGCCATGCTCGAGCTAGGGTTGGGTCAGTCTGCCTCTGCCCAGCTGTGATCGAGCTCATCTTTTCCAAAGGCTCCACTAGGCTCAATTCATGCTTGTCTTTTTGGAGGGGCTTGATCTGGATCAGGGTGTGTATATTTTAATTATATAATTAATGCAAAATATAGAAATTTCAGTGAATATAACATTAATATTATTAATTTGTTTTACAAGAAAAGTCAGTTCAATCAGCCTGCTAAATGTATTTGTAATAAAATACAATAACTCAACTTTCTATTTACAAACTTTAAAAAGAGTAACTTGATGGAGCATATCATTATTATTGGGTGGCATAGCAAAAAGTACCTGCGATGCACAAACACAAACCATCAAGCAATCACACACGATAACAGAACAATTTTACATAGTTGGGAAAGAGTGCCTATGTCCACGGAAAAGAGAAAAACTTCATCTATTGTTTTTTCTTTTCTCAAGGGTTCCAACACATCATTATATATCTCCTTTCTAAGACCTAAAAAAGCCTTTATACATAAGGAATAAAATCCCCTTGAACCCTAAACCTCAGTCCTAGCTAACCCCAATGAACCAATCCGGTTAAGCCAGAATTAGACATACCCCCAACACTTACAAGGGAACTATATTGTTCAAATGTTATTGAACACTTGAAATATATTTAAATGACCCTGTTGTAATTCTTTTCTCACTGTCTTTAACGCCTTAAATCCTATACCTACTCAGAGAAAATTAAGACACCTTAGGCTATTTGTTATCCACATCATTCTCTTTTTCTTTATATTTATTTATTTTTATATTTTTTGGTTACTGAAAGTGGAATCCATAGTGGTGCTTCAGTGGTGCTCTAATAATTGGTGTCCAAGATATTTGATACTGTCTGAGCTAGTATTGATCAAGCTCAAACTTCATTTGCATTGTCATGCCAAGCTCAAGCCTTCCTTAGGTGGGCTTGATTTCTAAGCAAGCACAAGTTCGATTTTGCAGGATCAAGCCTAGCTCGACTTAATTCGAGCCAAGCTCAAGCTGGGCTACGCTCGTCTCTGCTCAAAGCTTGAGGTGGATTATTTAAATTCCAAGCCAAACTCAGGCTGGGATAAGCTTGGCTCGGCTTGACTTGTTTACACCTCTACCAGCATTCAGCCTGTCCTATATATAGCCCTGTTAGCAATTTTCAAGCTTGAACTTGTCCAGAAGTTGGATTAGGCAGACAAATACCCTGCATTGGCTTATTCACAACTGGGCTTGAAAAACCTGGACAAATGAATGGGGATCTAGCCTCACCCCAAATCCAGAATATGGTTTTTACCAAAATTTTTTTTTTCCAGAATATGGTGTACCGTGCTCAGTTTGCACTGGTCCGTATAGGCTAGGGAAAAAATACCAAACCAGACCAAAGTGTATGAAGGAATCCCAGACTGATGGTCCAGAGACAGAAAAAAGAAAAAAATTGTCTTCTATGCTGAAGTGCTTGTGGAATTTCAGCACAGATACTTCACACCGGCAACTGATTACTCTCAGATTGCAACATTGGTTTTGTTTGGTAAAAATACTTGTAGGGTAAAGTGAAGTGAAGTGAAGATTGAAGAGAGAATAAAATATTAGGGGGTTTAATCATAATATAATGAAAATTTATTTTTAGTGGCTTGATAATGAATCTTTTAGACTTTTTTAGATTTTTTAGGTAAAATGTGGATGGATTTTTGTTTTTAGTGGCATGATAATGTTACTTTTTGAATTTCTTTTATAATGAAAAAGAAAATTTTAAAATTTTATACTTTTGATACGACCGTATACGACCGTAGTCTTTTCTTGTCCGGTGAAAAGATGCTTTACGACAAATAGGGCTCGTTATCTTACCTGGCTGATTGGAATTTGACCCTCAGTATGTCACCTCTTCTGCTTTTGCAAGCTCGTTTTCTGAATGTGCGAGCTCGTTTTCCATTTGATGGGCTGCCTTCCAACCTATGTTTGGGCTGTCTCTTGGGTGCCGCCCCAACTTGGCTGGGGTACCCAAAAAAAATTCATGAAGGAAGATGAGACTGACCAATGCATTAACCAAGCCACCCCACAAAAAAAACTCTCTCATGAGACTGACATCAGAAGATGAAACTGATTACTCTACTGAAGAGGCATCTACCAACACCAACACCAACACCAACACTTATTCCTTTCTCATACACCCATCAACACTTCTTCCTCTCTACTTCTTCTCTCCAAGCACCTGATTCTCACCTCAACTCCACCTTTGATTTTGGCCCCACCATTGATTCCATCCATCTAATCTCCACTGACCCATGTTTCTCTCTCTTGGGTCTCTGCAACACCATCTCTTCTCTTGTGAAAATCCATGCCCAGCTCATTGTCCATGGCCTCACCCGAAACCTCCTCTGCGAAACCAAAATGGTCAGTTTGTATGGCTTCTTCGGAAACGTCGAGCAGGCGCGTGCGGTATTCGACCGTATACAAAACCCAGATCTCTATTCATGGAAGGTCATGATCCGTTGGTACTTCTTGAATGATTCTTACTTGGACATTATCAGGTTTTATGGTCGAATGAAACAGTGCCTCAGAGAACAGGACAATGTGGTCTTCTCTATTGTGCTCAAGGCGTGTACTGAATTGCGCGATTTGGATGAAGGAATGAAGCTACATTGCCATGTTATTAAAGTTGGGAATCCAGATAGGTTTGTGCTCACAGGTCTCATTGATATGTATGTTAAATGTGGCTGCGTCGAGTTTTCTCGCCAGGTGTTTGATGAAATTCCTGAGAGAAATGTGGTGTCTTGGACTTCAATGATTGTGGGTTATGTGCAGAATGAGCGCGCGAAAGAAGGGTTGATTCTATTCAATCAAATGAGACGGGCATACGTCCAGCCTAACCAGTTCACCATGGGGAGCTTGCTTAGTGCCTGTTCGAAGTTAGATGCATTGAAACAGGGGCAATGGGTCCATGGCCTTCTGATCAAGAATGGTATGGAGTTGAATTCTTTCTTAGCAACAGCTCTACTTGATATGTATGCAAAGTGTGGGTCAGTTGTTGATGCTCATTGCGTGCTTGATGAGCTGCCCACCATCGACCTTGTCTCGTGGACTGCCATGATTGTGGGGTACACACAGAGATGCCATCCTATTGAGGCATTGAAGCTGTTTACGGATGAGAAATGGGCAGGTTTACTGCCCAATTCAGTTACTGTTGCAAGTGTTCTCTCATCTTGTGCACAATTGGGTCATTTGTATTTGGGTGCATCTGTTCATGCTCTTGGGATTAGATTAGGTTTGGAAGAGAATGTTACAGTCACAAATGCTCTTATCGATATGTATGCAAAATGCTGTATGATTGAAGATGCTGGTTATTTATTTGAAAGAACTTTGCATAAGGATCGCATTGCTTGGAATGCAATGATAACTGGTTATTCTCAAAACGGGTTTGGTTATGATGCTCTGTCTTTGTTTCACCGCATGAGAAGGTCGGATCATATCACACCAGATGCGGTCACTGTGGTTAGTGTCCTCTCTGCATCTGCTAGTGTAGGAACTTTGTGTGTTGGCAATTCCATACATGCTTATGCTGTAAAAAGTGGCTTTGTGTCTAGTGTCTACATTGGCACCGCTCTTCTTAACCTCTATGCAAAATGCGGGGATGTGGAGTCAGCACGTACTATCTTTGATGGGATGTGCGAGAGGACTTTGGTGACATGGAGCGCAATGATGGGTGCTTATGGAATGCATGGGGATGCCTCTGGGTCTTTTTCTACCTTTACCGATATGTTGAAAAAGAACATGCAGCCAAGTGATATAATGTTTACAAGCATTCTATCTGCCTGCGGCCATACAGGGATGGTGTGTGAAGGGATGAAATTTTTCAATGATATGGGTCGAGAATATTGTGTTGCTCCTTCCATGAAACATTATGTGTGTATGGTTGATCTACTGGCCCGGGCCGGTAGGCTGGAGGACGCATTTCAGTTTATAGAGCAAATGCCAATACAAGCAGATGTTAGTGTGTGGGGAGCTTTGCTCCATGGCTGCAGGCTACATTCACGGATGGACCTTGGAGAGGTGGCAGCAAGGAGGATGTTGGAGCTGCAGCCTTCTGATGGAGGGTATTATGTATTGATGTCCAATTTTTATGCTTCAGATGGAAAGTGGGATGAGGCTGCCAAGGTGAGGGAGTTGATGAAGGAAAGAGGATTGAACAAGTCGCCAGGTTATAGTTCTCTAGGAATGGATAGAAGACAGTTTACATCCACAGAGATGGACTGTAGACTACAGCCCCTTGAATTGATGGCCATGACATAGTCCCTAGCCCAAGTGAAGGAGGGGTATGTCAGAGACTCAGGCATTCCAAGTTTGCCAATCCTCTGAAATGCTTGGGATAAGGCGCCGATGATATTGAATTGATGATGATGATGGTTGCACAAGGTATAGGGCCATCCACACCTTTTTTTCTGTTGTAGAAAATCGAGAGAAAATACAAAAGAAAGCGAAATGGAAAAAATTAGTCACATGATTGCTCTTACCAAATTTTTTAGTAGAATAATTGTCAGACGGACAAAGGTAAGATAGTGATGATAATGATGATTTTCCCCCCTGTTTTAACAGTATTGTAGATTAATTTTTAAATGTGTATAATGTATATTTTGATCTATACTTAAATTCAAAATAAACTCGAAATGGCCCACTTCAAAGTTGAAACAATATTATTCAACACAATGACTGCATCCGGCTGAGTGAGTTGCAGTTTTTGAATCTGTTCAATTATTTTGTTGCTGCTGCTTCTGCTGCTCTCATTCTTCTTCCTTTTACATACTTTCATCATCATTATCATTATTATAATATAATTATCAGGGGAATTCACTTACAACCTTCTGCCTTTTTCTAATTTCTACAAATAACTACCTCTGCTTTTACATATAGCCTCCTGTTGTATGCACTTCTCATACAAGATTAGTCAACATCCTTGACTGGCAGTCAAAGGGCAAAGGCAAGTGCTTGAGCATTTTGAATTTTTTTTTATTTTAGTGAAAATGTTGGAATCATCTGAAAGTTTTGACCTAATATCAAAGAAGGTTTCAATAAATTAGTAATATCAAAGTCTCTAAAATCAGTGAGGTCTTTGGCCGATGCAATCGAAAACGATGTTAAGTGAAAAAGGTGAAATAACTTTTTTTTTTGGGCCCCAGCTAAAGGGGACTGGGTCACTGGGAGACTCGCACATGCGAGGAGAGAACTCGCAAATACGGCGAGCGAACTTATACACATGAGGAGTGACAATCTCACAAATGCGAGGAGAGAGAAACTTGCAATTGGAAGGAGCGGGGGAGGCCTAGGTCGAAACCTGGACTTCCTAGTGAGGGATGAAATGTCTTACCACTTGGATAAGATGCAGTTCTCAAGGTGAAATAACTGAAATGCACATGCTGAAAAGAACGGAGTCATTAATTATCTAAGGCTTAAAAAGGCCTCAGATCATTCGTCAATGGCAGCAAGGGTCGAACCGCGAACCATTAACAAATAGTGAAAATGCCTCAAATCATCTATCCATCACTACAAAAGAACCGAATCAATGATTAAATGATAGTAAAGGCATCAGATCAATGAAAAACCCCTGGTCGTTGATGGTGGAAAGGTTTTAAATCATTGATCCAACTGGAAAAAGAGATACTAGAGTTCAATTTGATGGAGGATAAGTTTCAGGTCATTGATTAAATGACAAATGAGATGTCAATCATCTAACGGTGGAAAAGCTCATGAGGAATTGATATGTTGCTACAAATAATTGAAATTCAATTTCTTGATTGGAAATTTATGGGGTGCGTTTGTGTGGAGTCTAGGAAGAGGAAACCCTTCCACGGCTTTGCTTTCCGACTGAGGGAAGTGGGAATTCAGGATCCACTCTAGCAATGAAAATTCTCATAAATGGTAGATTCCACTCGGGTTTCATCATTGCACCGAAGAGCATGAAGAAGGCGCCGGGAAAAGGGCATTTGTTTATGCGGAAAACCTTGTTGTACAAACACCTCCATGAAGCTCTAACGTCAAGCCTTGGCCAATGAAGCTACAAAATCCGGCAAATTGTATCTTTGGTAGGTTTGGGTCTTGTGTTGAGGAGTAATTTTAAATTTGGGATTTCTTTTTCTTTTTTGTATTTTGTGTTCTTTAAGTGAAATCTTGCAAAGATGAAGTCCCATCTACATCTCCATTTTATATGATTTACCCCACCTTCTATCATAACTTTTAGAACCCATTTTACCGTGAGTTTCTATGAATTCAACTCCATGCAACACAGATGGGCCCTTCAGAAGCTTGCATTCCATTGGTGTTGAATCTAGATCGTAATGACACAAACTTTCAATGAAAACAGGACTCGAAATAAAGGTTCTCAATGTTTCTTTTACAACCCAAAAGGGAACAAAGTGAACCAGGAGTGATTTATAATAGATTACTTCTTTCAAGGCTTTTATAAGTGGAGAAAGATGGCCTGGGAGGCAATATACTCAGTTTATGGTTTGGTTGACCCTTTGCACCATAGAAAGTTTGGAAAGGTTCTCAGCCGAAAAATTGGGCTTCTTTCTCCAAAAGGACACCATAGGTGTGTTTAGCATTTTGCCATTTGGATGTTCCCATATTCCCACGATATAAAATTACGGAAGACGTGTTTGGTAGGTGTAAATCATTGTTTTGGCACAGTTGTTTCTTGTTCATCTCCTGCCATCTAAAAAAGGCCATTTACAGGGGACTTCAAATCCTATCACTCAGTTTAAAAGTAGGTCCCACATTCACAATCTCAAACAAGGTGACCCCACTTTGTAATTTCTAAAAGGTGGGTCACATTGTCACAATCATAAAAGGTGGGCTCATATTATAAATTATTTAAAGGTGGGACAGCATTGTAAATCCTATGAATGTGGGCCTCATGTTTTAATTTCTAAAAGTGGGCACCGAGTTTTAATTTCTAAAGGTGGGTCCTATGTTCACAACCATAGAAAAGGTACCCCACTATAATTTCTAATATAGGCGGGTCACATGGTAACAACACAAAAGGTGGACTCACATTGTAAATCTTATGAATGTAGGCCCCACATTCTAATTTCTAAACATAGCCACTATGTTGTAATTTTTAAAGGTGGGCCCCATATTCACAATCACAAAAAAGTGGCCTCCAATTATAATTCCTATAAAAGTGGGCCGACATTATAGACCCTATAAATGTGGGCCTCGTGCTCTAATTTTTAAAGGTGTTTACTACATTGTAATTTTTAAATGTGAGTTCCGTATTCACAAACACAAAAAAAGGTGGTCCCACTTTTTAATTCCTAATGGTGGGTTACATAGTCGCAATTACAAAAGGTTGGCCCATATTGTAAATCCTATGAATGTAGGTCACATGTTTTAACTTATAAAGGTGGGTATTACGTTGTAATTCTTAAAAGTGGGTCACATGTAAGACAATAATAGAGTGCCGCAATTAATCAAATGGTGGGTCTTATATTGTAAATCTTATAATCTCTTGCTTTTTTTTTTTAGAATTAAAATTTTATTATATTACCAAATAAGTTTCGTATAACATATTTTTGGAAAAATAATTTGACATAATATTGCTAAATAAGTTTTGCACAGCTTAGTCTTTGCACAGCATAGTCTCAATACAGACTTATGTGAGCACAGAAGTAGGAACTACACAAGAACAATGCCAAATGGGCCCAAGTAGGATATGCAAAATGCATCTTACTCTGCAGCACATCCACCGACTGCAGGGCATAGTGTGCACTTGCGTGCAAGATCAACATTGACATTTAAAAGGGTCTTTTTTTTTTTTTTAACTAGAATTCCTAGAATTCATGTCTGTAGGGATTTCAAATTCTCCAAAAGTTGTCCCCTTGAGGTGGAATTCCAAATCCCTCATCTTGGTGAAGCATTTGAAATTCCAATCAAATGCATTGAAGATGGAATTCCAAGAATTCCAAAATGTCATTTGAAACTTTTTAGGTGGCTGGAATTTGGAATTCTAGTGAAAGAAACAAAACATTTCAAATGCCAAGGACAATATATCACATCATATCCAAAAATCATAGGAAACAAACAGGCCCTTGAGAAGTCATAAATCTTGATCTGTGTCAGATTTTTCACATATTATAGTGTCGGAAAGATAGTAGATTGCCATGTTTCTTAATTCATATCATTTGAAGTAATTCATATAAGAAAATATGCACGGCTGGGTCCTTCTTATGCTTTGACTTGGAGAATCTTGTGTTCAAGGAGCGGAGCTCCATAACGGAGCCCATCTATTGAAAATTGAAGTTGCTCAAAATTGCCGCAATCCCAATATATGAGATATTTTTAAACTCATTTTGATTGGAGTTGTTTCCACAATAAGATTAACACGATCTTATGCTTTATTAATTATATTAATTAACCATATATTTAATAAAATGGTTAATTTTACTATGGGACCAACTTCAGTTGGAGTCAAGTTTAAGGATATACATAGGGGGTGTCATCGGGTCCAGTTAGCCAGGGCTAGCTCGGGCATAGCCTGCTTTGGGCTGGAATTGGGCCTCTGGGGATAAGAAAATGGGTTTTGCATGTGTAGACGTTACAAGTACAAATGGTATATATATAAAATTTACACATGTGAAATAAATTACCATGTTTGTCAATATCACTATTTTCACAAGTAAACGAGCACATCCAACGGTTTTAGATGTGTTTGGATTTTTAGATTTCTTTTTCAAAATTCTCTTGAAATTGATGGTTCACAAAAATGCAAAAAAAAATTGATCTAGACTAGGATTTTTTTGGATTTTCCACAAATTACTAAAAATCTGTGAAGATTATGTTAATAAACGTAAATGTCTTGAGGTTTATTAATTCAATAAACAAATTAAACAATCTGGGTTACGCGACTGACAAGAATGAAAAAGATAAAAGTGGCTGATGGTTATTAATCTTGTGACCAAACTGCATACCCCAAATGTGCACCTATTTATTTCTGAAAATTTTGTTGTGTAGATGACCTTATTTTACACCATTTTCACATGGAAAATGAACACAAAGAAACCTGATGATGTGCTACCATTACCAATTGGCAAACTCCAGATTTTTCTTTCTGAGTTGTGTGTGTGGTGTTCTGCAAACAAATAGTTGGATTATGGGGGCTTGGGGCAAACCCAGGATTTCATGTGGGTTTTTGGGTTGACCCAGGCCCAGCGGGGCCGACTACCCCACTACATACATGTATGTAGGTCTGCCTCGACCATTACACACATGGATCGTTTAACAAATGACCCATATCAGTTTTGGTTGTTGACATCTAGGGTTGTTAAATGAAGAGACATGGTCGGGCAAAGCTCTCGGAGGACCTTAACTAGTAAGGCCTCTATCCCGCCCTCGGGGGGCCAAGGCATGAAGAAAAAAAAAAAAAATTAAATATTTCCCTACAGCGTGGGTCAAGCCCAAGGCCTAAAAAGAAGAAAATCAATTTAAATTTCTTTTTACAACACTACCACTAAACACCAAGTGTAAACATGACCTCAACCCTCCTTTGTTCGTGCTTGGAACCATCAATGCAATGCAACAAGAAGAACATGGTGGTAGATGAAAATTCGCTTTATTATAATTTAATTTAAGATGAAGGCTAGGCAGTCATTCAAATTATCAAAGAGATTTGGATTTTGTAGCACTTTGTCTTGATCTCCCATCCCAAAGCTAATCCACTTGAGTTGAACCTAAATTCAAAGTTAAACATTAAGCCCAATAACGTTAGACAAGTGATCCAATGCTAATAAGAACCTAAAGAAAATCCACATTAGAATCATGCTTAAATAAACTCACGTGCAAATAAATCCACATGGATAATATTTTAATAGTCAATAAACCCACATGTACAAACACTTTATGTACATGAACCATTGAAAAACAAAAGGTTCACATAAGAATCATGCTGGTTTATTTCCAAAAAAAATAATGTAAAAATCATATAAAAAATTAATACAAGAATCATATAAGAACCCACATGAGAATCATAACAAATAAATCTACATATATATACTAAAAATAAACCCACATGTATATAAATAAGAAAAAATAGGAGGACTAGGTTATGTAGGCCTAGCTTAGTATCATCCAAACATGGCCTTCAAATTAGTGTCCCTACAAAAACCAAAGGCCCTCAAAGAACCCATAGAGTGACAGCCCTATTTACATCTCTTATATTTACAGAAATACCACTCTGAAAGCCCAGAAAGAAGAACTTGAAAAAAAAGAAAAAAACCATATCACCATTTTTGGCTGCAACTCTACTGTCTGACTTGGAGGCCTTGTCCTCCCTCCTTCTGAGTTGAGCTGGTCCAATGGCTTCTCTCTCTTCCATACCTCCACTTCAAATGCTCAGGTCTGCTTAATTTTTCTTATTCTTTGTATTGGTTCATTTGGTTTTCATCTTCTTCTCTATCTTTTCATGTGTCAGAGACTCTCGAACTGATTAGAAAAATGTGCTTCCCAATTGTTTCCAACTCATCATGAACCCCAATAAATGTCTCTGTTTCATAATGAAAGAAAGATTAAGCTAAAGGTACTTTTGACAAATGGTTTTTTTTTTTCTGTTCCCCTCTGAAGTCATATATGTGTAGAAGCGTACAGAAGAATTAGTAAAAGTGATAGGGTTGTGGGCTTCGTCCGTTTCTCTTCAGTTACATATGCAAGTTGTTTCCCATTTATTTGTTGAGAAGAAGAAGCTTAAACCCTAAACCCTAAACCCAAAACCCAAGTGAGTAGTCTCCAAAACTATGTGATTGTTGTGGTTGCAATTTTTATGCCTGAATGCTAGTTGGGGTTTGGTTTTACGTCTGAATTAATTCATTTTCTTCTCATTACGCAACTCATGATTGTCTGTGCAAATGTGTATCCTGCGTTTTCTGTGTGGTTACTGAACCTTCGCATTGAGCACAAAGCTCACATGATTCGGGGACGAGTTCAAGATCTTATGTAAAAAACAAAAAAAAAAAAAAACATTGTAGATCTTTCTGAAAGTCCTTGCAACTCATCCAAAAAGGTCCCTGCATCAGAGAAGCTCATTTAATCCAGTCATTTCCTGGGATGGAAAGCTATGATACCCGGACACTTAATAGACAATGTATCGTGTCATATTGTAACTGATACCACTTTTTATGTGTAAAATCACCATATCCATGGTGTTCTATCTGGGCATCATAGATGGAAAGGCCATATCTAGCATAGGGTTTTTTAGTTCATCTCATGCCTCGGATTTGTATCCATTACGCGAAAACCACTTGCAGTCATAGTGGGCAGAGAAATTTCTGTTTGGGGGGTTTTCTTTTTTGAACATCAAATGATTAGATATTGCTTTATTTTCACTTCATTATACTGATCATTTATGAAACTTGCCCCCGGTGAGTCACTTTCTGTGGTACAGAAGATCATGAAACAACTCAATAAGAGCTTCCAAAACACTAGAAGGAGCTTTAATAGACAGTAAGGCGCAATAAATGAATTATGAATAGAAGGGACAAAATTGAAAGAAAAGATATTACTAATTGATTGTACGGTGCACAACTGCTTACCCTTGCATAATGCAATGGGAAAGTCTGGTTCATCAATGATATGACGATCAAGGCAATTCTAATTTACTACATCCTGAAGATGACCTGGCTGATGGTTAATTATGAGTTTCTGACCTTAGGCTGCTCTTTCTCGCTGTCCATTCATAGGTAATAAGATGCTTATCTTGAACCAGAACAGGATTAGGAGTGATTTTCATCAACAGTAGTAGGAGCCAAATTAGAATGATTATTATTATTATTGATAACCCAGGGCATATTATTACTACTAAAATGTACCTGATTACTCCCCCTGAAAAGATAAGTTAAACACTTAAATGCATAACCTCTGGATGAAAAATATGAAACTCACTCAAAAAAGTAACATCCATCAACATAATTTTAGTGCAAGAAATTGGATCATAAGGTTTGTATCTTTTTTGATGCAGGGGTACCTCAAGAACACACACTTATTGCTCTTGCATCTGATTTATCTCGGAAGGATGAAGATGGAGATAGTGAGCAAAATAGGCACATCCAAACACTTTTGAAGGGACCAAAACCAACTCCTCAACACATCAGGAACACAGTCCATAACAGTTTTTCCATGTGAAATACGAGAAAGGAGGTAATTTAATAAATAGGCAGCAGTTAAAACAGATTCTGACTAGTCTGATACAGAGATGTTTCATGATTCAGAGAGCCTCGACCTGGCAAAGTAATATACAAACTCTAGTACAAGGGACTGGCTCCAGGGTGCGGCTGAGGAAGATCTACATAAGCCCTTGTGTGAAAGCTTTAACACTTCGATGCAGATCAACCGTTGATCTAAGCTCTAATACCAAGTTGTGAAGTAGATCTATTTGAGGAGGGAAGGGAAACACAAAAGGAAGAGAGGGAATGAGAAGGAAAGAAGGGAGAACTCATGTAATAATATGAACAATCCCCAGTAATCTTATGAAATCATTGATAAGAAGACATTATGTTCACACCGTCTCACTTAATATTGATTACAAAAAGGCCTCGACTATGTAACTATGCTGTTTTTTTTTTTTTTTGTGGCTAAGTGACTATGTAACTATGATTGATTGAAAATAGCTCTCTATATTAATCTTTCTACATAGCAAACTCACATACCTTCTTTTTTTTTTTTTTTATTGGTAACAAACTAATTCATTAAAAGGAGAAAACAATACAAAGAGGAAAAACAAGAAAGAACAACAAGGTACAAGTACAAGAGGATTATACCCCTCCCACACCTCAATTACAAAACCAAGCCCTCCCAACGACAAGTCATATCAATTCCCTGTTTGGCAGGCGCATCTGCCATGTGGTTTGCGGATCTAAACTCACATACTTTTTAAGGTGAAAAAAACCATGAAACCCTTACACGCATCCATTGACCCAAAATTTCATACTGGAACTTTTCTTTTTTATTAGTCTTCGGAACTTGATTAAACTCTTTGAAGAGCCTTTGGGGCAAAAAAAAAACAAAATTATTGAAATTGCTGTGCAAATCTAAGGGCCTTACTGGATGTGGGGAAAAGGGCAGAATAAATGCAGGTGGAGAAAATTTTAACAGTTCGATTTTGTACTGTGCACAGTTTTCCCCGCGTATTTTCTTCACCTGATTTCTCCACATCCAAAGAAACCCTAACGATAATACTATTTTCTTTGGTCCCTAACCCTAGGGTGTATGGTTGTTGATGTTGGCATTAGGTTAAGGGAAATACTTTCCTATGATTAGTGCTGAAATCAAATTGTAAATCAAATGTGATTTGAATGTGGGGAAAGAGCGTTTGAAACTTGACCTTGTCGGCCTGGCATACATGTATCCCTATAGCTTGTTTCTTTGAGCCAGATTATATGCATAATGGAGCTCAAACGATGGATGGCATGGATCTGGCAAATGAGCCATACCGTGGAGTTATGCCTGTGGAAGTGGAATAAATGAACATTTATGTACAGATACCATTAAAAAAAAAACATTTATGTACAGATAGTGTAATTTATTGACATTATGGATAATTTAAGAGTCATATTCTTATCTGCTATGAGGAGTGGTTCAGAGACCAGCAATTGAGTTGGCTGGGTAGTGTTCATCAATCTTCCCCAAATCAATACAGTGCTTCTCTCACTAACATTTTAGGCTGGCAGCATCCTTTCTTATACGTGATGATTGTATATTACTATTGTCATTGATGTTGTTGCTTCTATTATTCAGGTGGCAGTCAAGTTGGCCTATTTTTCTCAAGCCAAACTTGATTCAGCTTCGGGGTTTGGCATTGCAAAATTTGGGTATTAGAGCACTCCCCAAGAAAGGCATTGTAAAATCTGGAGCACAAGATTCATCAGATGAGGGAACCACTAGTGTAGAGAAGCCCAAGAGTTCTAAGAGAGCTCCAAGACGTAGTAAGAAGGTGGCTTCAGAGACACTGGTGGATAAAGATGTGTTGCAGGTGGTTAGTGATGTTGCAAGCAATGAAAGGACTGTGGAAATGGTGTCGGACGTTGATTCAAAACAGGTTCAGAGAAAGAGCCGAAAGAAAGGTAAGAAACCTACATTTTTTTTTTGTTTGCTTTATGTTCTTCCATTTTCTACTAGTGTTTTGGTTGGAAGGAATCATACAAGATCCCAGATTTTACGTGGGGCTCCTAGTTGGTTTCCAAGACCATTGATATGATGGGCCGAACCATGGGTGGACCATGCTTCAAAATTACTCAGACTGGAAATCTTAGCCTACTATACTTGCCCTCTCTCTCTCTCTCTCTCTCTGGTTTTTTTTTTCATTCTTTTTTTTTTTTTTTGTTCGATTCGATTGCAGACCCTTCTCATGTTTCTTTCACAGCTGTACAAGCTGTCATTCGAAACATCACAACTGTTATCCATTTTGGGCCCTAGTAGTCTGTTTATTCAAACTATGGGCTCCACTTGTACAATAACCCTAGGCTTGATGATCTATACGGTATCGAGTCTTGGATATTATAATTTCTCTTTGATGCAATGGTTCACTTTACTGTTTATTTGCTTGAAGTTTTTCTGAACAAGGAGTCTGTGACATATTATTGACATATACAATTGTATTCTCTCCCTAAATTTTCTGCTACTTCTTCACCCAACTCAGACGCAGAGGGTACTGTCAAGAAGATTCGTAGGACAAGAAAGAAGATGGACATCATGAAGGGTGAAGAAAGTGGCAGCGAGGAACTTGGTGACATCGAGGAGCTCAATTCAATTGAGAACGTGGAACACAAAAATGGTAGTCTACAATTTGAACATGATGGTGAGGATATTAGCTTCACTTATGCTTGGCCACCTCTAGTTTGCTTTTTCGGAGCAGCCCACTACTCATTCATACCATCTGGAAGGCCTGCTAACCGACTGATAGACCATGAGATGCATAAACTAACGAAAGATATGTTGTGGGCCCCAACTAAGTTTGTGAGGGCACCTGGGACATCGTCATTTAGTGTTGCATTGGCTCTTGCAGCCGTGGGTGGTCGGGTTGCATTCATGGGCAAGCTGGGTGATGATGAGTATGGTCAAGCACTGCTCTATCACTTGAATGTAAACAATGTTCAGACTCGATCGGTCAAAGTTGATGGCTCAAAACGTACGGCGATATCCTTCATGAAGATTTCCAAAAGGGGTGGCTTACGAATGACTTGTATCCGACCTTCTGCAGAGGATTCTTTAAAAAGCTCTGAGATCAACATTGACGTGTTGAAGGAGGTATTACTATTAAAATGGATCATTTGTTGTGCATTTGGATGAACACCAAGCCTCAAGTGCTTGGCACTGAGTTTTGATGGCTTTCTGTGTCATTGTTCATTGTTGGTGGCTTGAAAAAAAATCACATTAGATGGAATATGGTCATTCTGCCTTATCCACGCAAAACTGTTATAAGCAGTGTCCCCATCTGTTGATCTGGGGGCAGAAACATTTTAATAACATTATGTGCTTACATCCTTTTGGGGTTCATCCAAATGCATTCTTACTGTTTCTGCATAGACATGGAGAAGCTATATTCGTCTGTGGCTGATCACGATTCTAGAATTTAGTTGTTCTTTATCATGCGAAGCAGTATATTCACTGCGTCACCTTGACATGAAGACTGACCCTCGTTAGATCTTTAAAAGCACAAGAACTGTAGGATAAAAGATTGATTAAAAAAGAATTGTGAGAAGTATATTGGAGTCACTGGGTCACCTTGACATAAAAACTGACCCTCATTTTGGTCAAGAAAACATAGTATTCAGTAGATCTTTAAAAATACTAGTACTGTAGAATAAAATATTGATTAAAAAAGAATTGTGAGAACAGAATCCAAAACAATTTAACTGATCTTAAGGAAATGCAAGCTTGAGGACATAATCGCCTTATACAAAGTTACCTCTCCCGATCTTTATCTCTTGAATAATATGTGAAAAACACTCGATCGAGTCTTGTAACCAGATTTTTAAAACTCGGCCGAGTCTGAGTTGAATCAGCCATCACCGAATCGGGTCATGGATGGCTTGGCCGAGTCCCAATAAATCTCTCTATTATTCCTTCTAAGCTCTTTTCAACGCAAAAATACCCTTTTCCAACATAAAAAATGAAAAAACAAAACCCTCAAAGCCCAAAGGTATTGACCATGCATCAAACATCCTAAAAGAGAGATGAAATGGGGAAGGAAGAAAGGGGTAGAGAAAGAACCGTTTCACCTAATTACCCTTTTTTATTATTCCATTTCCTTACCATATTCTTCCAAACAAGCAATTTTTTAGCCGGTGTATGTTAAGAAAGGTGCAATGTCAACCTAAGGTCTTCCTTCTAGAGTAAGCAGTAGCATCTTCTAATTGGGGAAACTAAACCCTGAGAAAAGAAGATAGAGCTTTGTGTTTATCATGTGCAATTGTGAGAGAGAAGGGAGAGGGTGGAGAGTTGATGTGATTAATGCCTAGGAAAGGGGGGGATTGATGTGTAATGCGTAACGAAGGGGAGATGCAGGGTGGGCAATGTAGAGATGAAGAGATTTGGGTGGGGGAGGAGATTAGGTGAACCTGAAAATTGGACTCACGCCAAACTCCAATCTAGGAGGCAAAATAGACGATCTCTCACAATTTGAACTAGAAGTTGAAAAACTCAAGAACTCAGTTTCTTATTGATAGTCATTGTCTAAATCATTACAAGCCTCTCCATATATATAATTCTCAAGCTTTCTAAAAAGTAATAAGCCAAAGAAAACAAGGAAAAGAAACTTTGTTGAAGTCATCGTTGACTCAGTACACGCAGCGGAGGGGTTGGGCCGGTGGAGCTATCTAGGGTAGAATATTATTAGGGATATTCTTTTTTCTATTATGGTTGTGTTTCCTACTTAGGTTAGGACTCTACTTAGCAGGATTGCTTTTGGTTTTCCTATTTATATTGGTGGATGTAATTGAGTTGAATAGAACACAATAATATGAGTTGACATTGTGTGTTCATCTTTTCTCTCTCTCTTCATCTTTTCTCTCTCCCTTCTCCCTCAACAAACTTCTCCATATATATAATTCTCAAACTTTCTAAAAGTAATAAGCAAAAGAAAAGAAGAAAAAAGAAACTTTCCAAAATTGATAAAAGAAAGAAAGAAGAAAGAAACTTTCTAAAATTGATAATTCCTCCCATGTAGCACTTCCCTGTGTGGGGCCTTCAATACGATTGAACACATGGGGCCTTCGGCAGTGTTATGAAAATCGGTTCGTTCGCTCTATCGAAATGAATGGTACCTTGAGATTATTCGTCCCAAAATTCGTTCCAATTCGTCTGATTCTGTCTGAATTTTATGATTTCGGCCAATTCGTCCAATTATTTGACCCAGTATTTAGGTTTCCTTTAAAATAAAAAAAAAATGAAAACTGAAGGGGCTAAACATATATTTTAACTTATAATTAAAAGTTAAATTACCTTTTTTGGCCTTTTGCCTTAGAGAAATTAGTGGGCTCCAATGTGGAGCCGCCCATCTATTAAAATCTAAATAACTATATGGGACCTACCACCCTAGTCAAGTTTTATTCCAATAAAAACATTTTATTATGAATAAGCTAGCCAAGTTGTTATAATGTATGGAAGAAGAAGAAGAAGAAGAAGAAGAAGAAGAAGAAGAATGGAGAGAAGGTCGTGCCTCAATGGAGGATCGACTGCCCATATTTATAATGTAATTGCGCCTTAATCATGGCTCTAAACATGCTAAGAATACAAATAAGAATAATGAAAGAATATCTCCTAGTCTATACAAGGAAGTAAAAGGAGAGAAATCAGCTATACAATGGAGAGAGATCAGCTATATAATCTAGACTAAATCTCACGTGTGGGATTATACATGGGCCTTGTTCGGCTATGCCTGTTATCTTCTACATCTGGGCATGTTATCTTCTACACAAGTTTTGCTCTAAAATATGGAATAGCCCATCAAATATAAATCAACAGATTTCAATGATTTAGTACAATAAATTAAATGTGTCATGATTTTTTTTTTCATTTTAATATATATGCATTGATTTAGTACAATAAATTAAATGTATCATATATTATTCTTTTATTTTAATATATATAATATTTTTTTCCGTAATATTTCACCGAAATCTCCGAATTGGCCGAAACATTTCATTTGGAGGGCAAACTGAAATGGCCTCTGAACCGAATTTCGTAACACTGGCCTTCGGTCCATCATATGCTTGATCCGAAGAGATCCAACCGTTGGATATTGTCAGAATGATAATCCAACAGTGGATTTTCAATATCTTGGCGATCAAAGTCGGGATGTGCATCATTTAAAAAAACACAACTCTAATAAAATAACTCTAAATAAAATAAAGATATATAGGCTAATCCCAAAGGTGGGTTACCCATGCGGGCCATGAGTCTGTCCTGCATCAATGTGACTAGGGAAGAGAAGGGATTAATACATGGGGAAGTGGAAAATCCTGAGGAGAGAGAAAGCCCTTGTTCCAAGGCAAACAAGAGGGAAAAAGTGGTTTTGGTTCACTAAAAACAAGTGTTTTGAGACTCAGCCGAGTCACACATTCGACTGGTCCGGTTCGACTCAGCTAAGGTCAAGTCTGAGTTCGGTTCCGGTTTTTAAACCCTGCTTGTAACTCAACTTGGTGAACTTTTAGTGTACTTGATTCAGTGGACTCATGAGCCAAACCTTTTTATTTTTCAAACAGACTGGTCAATGTTCTAGAATAATTGGAGTATGAACTTGGTTGGATAATCTTGAGGGAAAAAAAGAACTTTTTTGTTGTCATTTCATTGACCTCTTGCAGCCTTAACTTGTAGTTTCCTCGTATGCTATTTCATTTGTTGTTATTAATCAGTCAATTAGTTCATCAAGCTGCATTCATAAGCTCTTCCTGCTTGCTTAGACCTGTTTTCCTATACTCTTTAGCTGTAGCTAGTGTGAAAATGTTGGATGGATTAAATGTCCACACGGCATTCACATGATGGATGGACCTTAACTTTTTATTCAGGAAATCCAGACGGTGGTTTCACTCGGCTTGTATCTAATATTTGGCAGACCATTTCTGCCCACAAGAAGGCAGTAAAACTCAAACATGAACGTTGGTAATCTTAATTGCTGAGATACTGATACAAATCCCAGAAAAGAGACCAATGCATTCAAATAAGAAAGGTGCAGCAAGAAGAAAATAGTGAAGGAATGAACTGTGCAGAATTTTTCGCAATTAGATAACTTTAGCCATTGAAGCTACCAGGAGAAGTGAACACATATATATTCTGAACTAGCAGAAGAGTGATCCTGATTCCTACACCATACCTTCTTTTTTACCGAATGGTAACTTTCATTAAAAAGGAGCAAGCAGTACAAGAGAGCTATACTGGTAAGCTAAAATACGAAAACAGGAAAGCACCAAAAACAAAAGCAGCAAAAAGGAACCCCAAATACAAAAAAACTAGTTGGGCAGGTGGAATTCTAGTTTGATTTGTAAATTAATTAAGCAATTATGTGATTATAATGACTAATTTGTTGTCGGATAACTAATTGTGTACCTGTTGTTCCCACTTGCAACTTCGGACCTCAGTTTATTGACTTTTGGTTGAAGATTGTATGCCATGTGCTATCACAAAATAATAAATTGATCATGGTTCTTTTGCACTTCACTCTTATGTGCAGGCAAAGATGTTCTACTTCAACTCGTCATCGCTACTGGATCAAAACATGCGATCAACGACAATGCAAACCATCAAGATCTCTAAAAAATTTGGTGGGGTAATTTTTTTTGATTTAAACCTCCCTCTGCCACTGTGGCAATCCAGTGAGGAAACCAAGGCATTCATCCATGAGGCATGGAATTCCGCTGACTTCATCGAAGTTACAAAACAAGAACTTGAGTTTCTATGTGGTATTGAATCCTCTGAAAAGTTTGATACCAAGGACAATGACAAGTCGAAGTTCGTCCATTACAAGCCGGACATAATTAGGCCATTGTGGCATGAAAATCTCAAGGTTTTATTTGTGACAAATGGAACCTCCAAAATTCACTACTACACAGAGAAGGATAACGGTGCAATGCTTGGAATGGAGGATGCTCCTATTACTCCCTTCACTTGTGATATGTCAGCATCTGGTGATGCTGTGGTTGCAGGTAGGATCCTTTAGACCTTTTTATTTTAATCTATGCTTTCTTATTATCCAATGGGCAACAACTTTAGCTTCAGCAATTGTTATTTAAACAAAGGCTTTCTAGGAAGTCTTGTCACCTGCAACATCTGTACTGCTCATGCTGCCCAATTTTAGGTAAACAGGAATCCTTGACCTGTTGTGCCATTACAAGAAAGGTCCATATCCCAATTCACATTGATTCATTTAGTAACCACATAGATGAACTAAAAAGTGGCTTCTTAGTAGAATATTGTTTGGATTGAAAAAAAAATATTATATTGCCATTTTGTGTGTATTATGTGTTACCGCAGTTCCTGGTTGTTTGATAACATGGTCGACTAGGCTAAAAGTGTAATCTTTTCTTTTTTTTTTTGATAACCTGAAAGTATAAATTAATGTAAAAGGAAGAGAAAGAAAAAAGCAAAATGGAGAATCTTTTATGGCCCTTGTGATACCTCAAGAACCCTTCTTATATTACTTTCCTTATCATAAGAGGCTATAGACCCGTTCCCACAAATTATCAACACATTAACAGTTCTACCTTAGTTCCTTTAATCTATTAGACATACACAGTATGCATTGATAGGAAATGATCAACTCTTTTCAGTCTTACCCAAGTGCTCAAACATATTAAAAGGTAAATGTGGTCTAGATTGAAATAAAGAGGAAGTTCTGAAAACATTTGAAAGCTCAAAATCATCAACAGCGTCAATGTGTAGCCTTGTGTGTACCTTCCAAAACTTCTCGTTGTATTTAGGGAGATCACAACATAAGTAAAGCAAGATATGACCTTAAAGCTCTTTAGCATTAACTCTTCCACAAGATGTAATGGTGGGGTTAAGGTTTATATCCATGACTAAAGAACAAAAAATATAATCTTGCATTACTTTAGTAATATATTTGTTTCTATTTTCTTAACAAAGTTGAAAAAAGGAAACAAAAGAGGGAAGCAATGCAAGACCAAATGACCTTTTTAGAGCCACTCATTTGTCAGTTCTAGTAATCTACGGCAATCCAGATCAACCACTGGTTTGGTGTTGAACTTTATTAAATTGTGATGTCAATAATGTCATGTTGATGGAATATTGTATGGATGTAAAAAGCTATGAAGCAAATCATTTCTACTGTCATTTCTGGTGGTTCATTGGATTTGATACCTTAGAAGTGTTTAATTCAGACTGAATGAAAATGGGCACCAACTTTTTCAAGACACTGATCCATATATTAGTCATAGTTGGAACCCTAGATTAGATTTGATCTAGGGTTCTACCATTAGGTCTCTTAGAAAAAACGAGAGAAGAAAGAAGAAAGGAGAAGAAAGGTAGAGGGTTTAGAGAGGAAATTTCAAGAATGATCTCACATACTAGGGCAGTTGACCATTCCTACGTCATTAGATTTTAGTTTCTACAAATTACAAAAACCACCTCAAGTTCCTGATATTTACACCAAGGTCCGCAGCATATTACAAATTATAAACAGGTCTTATTCTCTAACTTACAACAGTCATGTGTAATTATTATCATGTCTTCAAGCAATGACCCTGCTGGGCTAACCCAGCTGAATGGTCATCATATCTGATACTGGCCACTCTTTTTGAGTAACTGGACCTGAAAATTGAGGCCACATCAGGGCCAAGGGTTGTCCAACTCTTGGTCTTTGCCGAATCCATTATTAAACACAAACCCGAAGACCTGATGGACTGGCACAATTAGATCAATCTCCCGAGGGATTAATCGAATCCAAAGATGGATTCCAGCCACTAGGGCACAAACATAACCATGGAACAATCCATTAACTCACGATAACTCAAAGAACTCTTGATTTAATTGATAATAAGCATACCCATTACAATGGAGGGCTTCTCTATTTATAATGTAATAAGGGTACTAAAACAGTAAACTATAAGAAAAATAGAAAACTACTAATTCTCTTCAAATAACAAAACAAGAAACAATTCCTAATCAATCCTAAGATAATTTAGAATTCCACAGTAGCTTTCTCAGCCAATTTGGGCTTGTGGACTGAACCCAAAGGTTGGGCTGGATGGTTGGATCCATCATGTGGGCCCAGGTCCTCTTCTGGACTTCCGTACTACGTCACACAACTCATCAAGACCATTCGGTGAAGGAAACTTTACAACAGTATTGCATTGGGCTCAAGAGGGAAGTTGAAATTTCTTCTAACTAGTCTTGTTTTCTGTTTCAGCTCTCATGAGAATGTTGACAGTCCAGCCACATTTGGTTACTGACAGAGGGTATTTGCGACATATGATCAAGTATGCCCTCAGCTGTGGAGTCATAGACCAATGGATACATGCACGTGCTCGCGGTTTTCCTCCTAAAGGAGAGATTGGGGATGTATCTTCGGAAGCAGATGGAATAATAAGATCAATTACAGAGAGGGAATATCGGACGGTGGAACCTGTAAGTTCACAATGACGTTTATCACTTGAGTGTTTTTCTTGTGATTTCTACCCATCCTTTAGGCTGGAAAATTTTGCATCTCCTGTATAAAGGGTAAGTTGTTTCCTCTGTCCTTGTATAAACTGTGTTAGAGGTGTTTAACTCTCACAACTAACATTAAAGCCCCATTTTCTAAAGTACTTTTAAGTAGCAAAGGGAATTTGTTCAGTGATTTGACTTTTTGAGAAAAGGTTACCAATGTCAACTGTTATCATAGGAAGTATATATATGAAGGTATGCTCTCTTAATGCCCTGTAACATTACAACCAGTGGACTTATATGATCCCCACCATGGAATATGAACACAATCCATGATCTTGATATCATTTCTTAATTCATAAACTAGGCTC
This sequence comes from Persea americana, assembly GCA_029852735.1. NCBI lineage: Eukaryota > Viridiplantae > Streptophyta > Magnoliopsida > Laurales > Lauraceae > Persea > Persea americana. Next base: position 76,672,613 of record CM056810.1, read on the forward strand.
CAACTGAATAGTCTTAAAGCTCACGTGAGTACTCAGTCCAATTGGATGTCAAGCTGTCTATCTTCAGCTGAACTCAATAATTTGAATTAGAAATTCAGCCTAGGCAATACCTTTCACTGCCAAGGCCAAGTTTTGACTTTAATTAAGTTGACTCAACTTAGTTTGATTCAAGTTGAATGTAAGTTCGTAAACTATAGTCATGCAAGTGGGTCATAGTTTGGTTATGCATTCCATCGATCTAGGTCGTACTAGGTAGACCCTAATCCCAAATCATTCAAGTCAGAAGATCCTGGCCATCTGTTTTTCTACTTGATTGTGTAAACCTCTGTATTTCTAAACCGTCTTCTTCAACCCAGGATTTGGATGGTTCCATCGAAGATAATCTCACAAGTAATCATCCATCCCTGGTAGGGTCAATTTGACCAATGGTCTGGTTTGCCAAAGCATGGACCCCATTAGTAAAACTCAAAGGCCTACAATATGATTCATGTATGACACAAGTTGTAAAATGTGACCCATTTTTCACATGGGGTCTGGAAAGCAACCAAGCGTACTCTTTACTTTTCATGTCCTCACAAGGGATGCCATTGCTATTTCTTTCTTTCAATTGCAACTAAAATAGGATTCTTGATTAGAAGTTTCTATATTTGCTGAAGTAAATAGAATTAGTTTTTTTTTTTTTTTTTCAGAAAATAGAGGACTAGATCTCTGAGTTTTTTCTCATCGTTCCATTTATAATTGTATGGATTTTTTTTAGGAACGGACTTTTTGTAATAAGATAAGTTTTCGTCTTTTGCTTGCTAAGGGTTTGACCCTTAAAACTCCAACTTGTTTGAAATCAAATATGGCTGATTCACACCACAGAAATGATATATTCTTGTGTATTTGAGACAGCAAGAACCCAAGTATATCATCTTCTGTTGCTGACCTTAAGGCTGAGATGCCTAAAAAGAGTTTGATAGTTTTTGAGACTCTTTCCATTTAATTTGAAAAATTTTCACCGATATTGAGGTGGTAAATCTCAATTATAGATTTTGTGGTGACATTCCTCTTCGATGATTTGTCTCTCCCTGATACATCTCCCAATGTCAATGATGGGAATCCAACAAAATCCCTGCAATGTGTTGAGGGATACACATGATTAAAAATGTTTCTATTATTTTCTTTCTTTTTTGAACTCATGTATAATTATTTATGTCCTCTCCTTTTCTTATGCAAATGCATTTCATCTCATAGTACACATAGGGAGAGGAAGTAGAAAAACTTGTGAAGGGATCCCCCAAATGCTCTAGAATGTGGCATTTAGAAGCCATGGAAACTGTCATGAAGGCCCTTGGCAACCTTGACAGAGGCACCCTCTGGGTCTGATACAGAGGGCATCACCCTTGACACTACTGCCTTAAGGGCTGCACCGAGCCACCGTTCTTAAAGTTTCCCACTTTGGCCGCCGTCTGTCCTTTTTTTAAATTTTATTTCCTTCTAATCTTTTTGATGGGTAAGTCATTTGAATCCACAGCCAAGGTTCCAATAGTGAGCACCTCCCACACATACACCTACATATCTCAAAAGGCAAAGGTTGCTTAAAAGGTCTGAACTGCCAATTGCAGGCTTGCAGGATGTAAGGAAAGATGGGAGGGGATTTTAACCATTCCACAAATAGAATTGACGAATTAACTGTAAAATGACCCTCATGAATCAATTGCAGTGGTAAACAGATGTCTCTTCATTTAACTATCTTTCCAATCCAGGTATAGTGCAGATAATTCAACCTATGGTAAGCAGATGTCTCTTTATTTAACTATCTTTCCAAACAGGGAACCGTACAAAAACACCAATTTCTTTTTATCATTTTTTTTGTGGTCGCGACATTTATTTTCTGTGTTGAGAGGTGACGGTGACCCTCACTATAACAAGTGCGGGTTGCCGTCGACCTTGAGCAAGCATAAACTCCTCATCTTTTTCCTTTCACACTTCCCCAAATCCAATCCAATGATGGAGAAATTGGATTGAAACTTCTCAATTTGGAAAGAGAGCAAATATTGTTGATTAAACAGTACAACCACAAAAATGATTGGTTAGATTTCTCCGAGGAAAAGGGAAAATGGGTCATAAGCGTTTTTGCCATTAGTTGAGTTCCAAGCAGGATGTTGGAGTTCCAACTTATGGCCTTTGATAGAATTCTTGGGGCATAAGCTTTATTGCTGTTGTTGATACTAGAAGTCTGGTCTCCCCAAAAACTAGTGGCAAAGCCAGTGCAATGAATGGAACCCAACAACAGAAATAATGAATGATGGATGAAAAAAACAAAAAAAGGTAAGCATGGCAGTGGATTTGGGAAAGAAAATGAAATGTGCTATGTCATCCGAAGAAATTCGGGTCAAGAACTTGGGGAGGCAAATATTGAATCACCAATGTATCTTTATTCAAGAAAGCAAAACCAGATTATGAAGGTACTTCAACCCTCGTTTGGATGTCCTTCCATGAAACTGAGGATTCTGCGTTGGTTTTTGCATTTGGTTGTACCAAAGGTTTTTAAAATGAATTCCATGGAATCTTCACGTGCCTAGTTCTTAAGGAGGCTCCTCTTTTACTCTTAAAAAAATGATTTTCCTTGTGCATCCGAATGAAACCTAAACAAACTAAGTTTGGTTGGGATGAATCTTGACAGGCAGCCACAGTTCAAGGTTAAAACCCACCAGAGACCAAAGCGTTCATCCACGTGTGATCATATGCATATGATAAATGAAGGTTGCCATCCGAGGGACTTCTACATCATTGGATTGGGTTTGAGGAAAAGAGGAAGAAAATAAGGAGTTTATACCTGCTCAAGGTCGACGGTGACCCTCACTTATTATAGCGAGGGAAGGGTCGCCGTCGACCCTCAACACAGAAAATGAAGGTCGATATCGACTAAAAAAAAAAAAAAAGGTATCAAATGTTGATTTTTCTATTCGGATTCCCTGTTTGATGTGAGCTTGGCTAAAGTTCCCTATTTGGTGCACTGGCCACGTAAAGTTAATTTTTTTTAGTAAAAAACTCTAGAATTTTTTACCCAAAAAAAAGAAAAAAAAAAACAGTTAAACTTAAACCTGTCTGTTTGGCATTTACTGTAACCAAGGTCATGATTACACTTGAGATCCATCACCCCACTCATAGTCAGCCAATCTAGTGTCCACAAAATTGCCTAACTATGAGCATTGCGGAAAATGGCCCACAATTGATAGTTCTAGATATAGATAGTCTCCAAGGAAGCAGTCCTATTCCTCCAACATTCCCCATTTAATAGAAGCAGCAACAACAATAATGAAAATAATAATACTAAAAAGAACCCTAAGTAGTGGATAACCAGAGCTAGCAAATTTAGATTTTCTGTTTTGTGGGCCATCCATGATTAGTGATTCAATGAGCCATCAGTTTTGACCCCCGATGAATTAAGCAGGTGCAGTGCCAGGGTCCATCGGGCTCCATGTTTCTGCTATTTTAGTGGTGGCCCAAGATCACCAACTCAAATTGCCAACCAGTACAACAATGCTCCTTTCAGTTTTAGCTGTGTACTTCCCTTGCAGAGGATGATCGTCTTCACTTCAACACATAATTCAAGCCAGCTTGGTGTAGTTCACCTGGCTTGAGCTCCAGCTCGCTCATGAGATTGTTGAACCAAGCTTAAGTAGGGCATTATACAGCTCAACTCAGTTTGGCAGTGGGCCTGGCTTGGCTTGAGCACACCTTGTTTATACCCAACTAGCTTAGACTCTCCCAGTAAAGGGTTCTTGGACTCTCAACCTCCAAAACGATTAACGCCGAGCCCAGAGCAGACTTGCAGATTGATCTCAGTTGCAGGTTTGGGTGAAGGGAGGCCAAAAGGCTCTCACTAGTTGATCCCTGCAGTGCAGCCCACTAAGCAAGGGCACCAGAATGCAAAGTGCAAATCGATTTATAAGCATCCTTTGAGATCATTATCGAAGGCCCAGAAAACTTGCTGAATTCCGACCTCGTGCAATCATCTCTGGTTTTGTTCATTTCTTTCTCTTTTGTGTTACTGTCTACTATTGACAATCATAATAATAATTTGTAAAAGAAGCCCGCAAGTTCCTGCCTAGAGTTGGGATTTGCCTCACATGAATCTGTGCTGTAGATGTTAAGTCATACTAGTTATTTTCACCAGAAACTCATTTTCTTTTTTCATGAAAACTATGGTTTTGGTTTCAAAGTAGGAACATCTACTCATCTGATGCTACTGAAGTTGTGAGCCTGTCCCAGGGCAGTGTCCATCCCAAGGTCATTAGAACCCATGATACAGATTCTCCCCAGAGGGGCGTGAGCATGAGGCTAAGAATAGAATCTGCAAAGCGTATGTTTAGCAATTAAAAAGGGCCAGACATGGTGTCCAAAAGTAAGTTGTTTGGATTGCTGAACCACAGGTCCATATGTGGCTATTTTGATATCATCTGACTTGCTGAACCACAGGTCATATTAGAGGATGCAGGCATATATGATATAACCAATAATTGGGAAGCAAATTTAATCAGACTTGAGGATTGCAAGTAAAGACAAAACTCACACAATTTTAGCGCACGTGAGGAAATTGTACATACAACAGGTTACCTAATGCATCAATGTAGGTGAGAATGTTCCATGAGGGGGCTTTGATGTATTATTATATGCCCCAAATTCACTTTCAGTGATGTTTAGCCTTCCACTACTCAGCTTCATTTCGTATGCAAGCCAATCAAATTAGATCTCAGTTTTTGTTCCTTGCAACTGCCTTCTAACCAGCGTTGTGTAGATGCCATCCTTGTTGAGGAGCTCATCATGGGTCCCGCTTTCTGCAATCTGACCATCAGATATGACAGCAACTGTGTCTGCACTTTGAACTGTCGAAAGCCTGTGTGCTATTACAAGCACGGTCCTTCCCTTCATGATAGAATCCATTGCATCCTACACCCAATAGGAGCATATAATTTAAACAAAATCTCTGTACAGGCAAAATATGAAAAAAATCAAGAGAGATACAACCACCTATATGTTCCATGGAAGAGTTCACCAAGGAATACAAGGAAAGAAACTCACTGAAGAAGGAATTTATAAAGATTTTCAAGAAACGAAGAAGTGTCCTAGCAGGAGTCTACAGATTAATGTCCTGAGGGAAATAATAAAAAAAAAAAAAAAAAAGTTGTTTTCCCCCTTCATCCAGTTCCAAGCAAAGGAGAAAAATAAATAAATCAAGAAGTGAGGGTCATTAAGGGGGTGGGTTGTGGGTGATCCTGAGTGAGTGTTTTGCTATAGAAATCTTTTTGGAAATGAGATTGTAGAATAAATGAAGCTGAAGGGTTATGTTATGCAGGTTCTTTGAATGAACATTGAATCGCATGTCAACAACTATCATCACAATATACTACACGTAAAACAGAGGGTGGCTAGGATCTTGAAGCATTGTTCATCTTTTAGGATGATCTATCCATGGTGGGACCCATCAAATAAACAGTTTAGTTTAACAAAAAATGGTAAAAAAATTACAAACTTTAAGGCCCTCGACAGCTACTTTTGCCTGAACAAGTGTTACCTGAACGAGGTATTCACTTTCAGCATCCAAAGCACTCGTCGCCTCATCCAATAGAAGGACACTTGGATTCATCAGTAGTGCTCTTGCAATTGCTATTCGTTGTTTCTGACCTCCTGATAGTCTGACCCCACGTTCTCCAACATGTGTTTTATATTTATCAGGGAACTTTGATACAAATTCGTGTGCATTGGCCATTTTCTGCAATTTTGTACAGTATTTAAGAGTGAAGATCCAGATGTAGATGGACAAAAAAACAGCATGACAAAGGACATCAAACCTTACAGCTGCATTTTCAATTTCAGTGCTGCTAGCCTTGCCATCAAATCCATATGCAATGTTGTCTTCTACAGAACAATTGAAAAGAACAGGCTCTTGGCTCACTATGCTGATCTGAAGTTTCATAGTTCAAAAGGGCATGGCAGTGTGTGAGAAACACAATACATTGCACTTCAACATAATAAATGGGATGGTAGCCTGTATACTAATTTAAGGTTAACTAGAAGTAATCCAAAGGCATTTCACTCCACATTTCGAAAGTCTCTACAGCACATCCACAATGCTGTTAGCTTATAATCTATCTTGAATTCATTCATCACTTGGTTGTCAAATAGATCCTTGGCAACCAAAGGAGAGCAGGCTGCTGAACGTACTCGTCCTGCAGATGGGAGCCACAGCCTCTAATTAACAGGTCGTCCAACACGTCACAAGATTCCAATGAACTTCTTTCTTTCTTTTGGTTGTTTTAAAATGTTCTTTCCTTGTTTAAGAATTTAAGGACTCCTTTAAGTAATAAAACTTTTAATTTGTTTGGAGAATAGATCAATGGATTTGATTTTGTTTAGGGTTTTAAGTTGTTTCAGCCATACTTATATCCATTGTAAAGGTTGACCAATCCCATTCTCATTATATTTCACATATTAAGAAAATTGCAAATTTATGCACTTGTTCTTCTCCTCGGTTGAGTGTTCACCCATTGGATTGAAGATTAATTTGCTTGAATATTCAGCAAAAAATAGTTTTCTTTCTATTTAATGAGTAGTTTAATTGTTTTTTTTTTCTTTGGTCAGTTGTTTAATTGTAATTAGGACTCTTTTATTAGAAGGGTCGTAATATTTTTCATTAAATGACTAAGATTAGTCTCATCTACGATCAGATATCTAGATTAGATAGGACTTTCACCATTTTCTGTCTAAAATATATAAGCAAGTGGAACAACAAATTTGAAAAATATTATCTACTTTCTGGTGAGTTTTATCCTTAGGATTTGGCTGCAGAAAAGGTTGGATACAACTAGATCTGGGTGTGACAGCCACCGCCCTGGGGCTGTTTCTCCTGTAATTTCAAGGCTGACTGTAATATCCTGAGTTACCTGGGCCCAGGAATAGTTTGGCCCAGGTAGGACTTTAGTTGTTTAAACTATCATGCATGTAGAAGTGTCCCACGTGAATGGATTTTTAGAAAGGGGAGTAGCTGTACAGTAACTAGAATTAAGATTAGAATTAGAAAGTATAAGAGAAGGAAATAATAAAATTAGAAAGAGGACTTTGGGAAGACTCTGACTTCTAGCTTTTATATATTGATCGGACCCTAAGCCTCTCTCAAGCTATTCTCTCTCTTTTCCACTTTCTTTTCCATCAGGTCAAAGCCTAGTCTAGTATTAGCCTTGAAGAAAATCGGAGGAATAACCAATTCTAATTAGCTATAACAGGTGAGTAGAAATTCTGATCTAATTGTATGGTTCTAAATATCTGACTCTACTCGTGTATATTTTTATTCCTCTATTTCATGGTGAGTAGAATTTTGTATACATGATGTGCTATTTTCCTATGTTAGGTGAATTGATTAAAGTGCAACGTATTGTTTTCCTTACACTGCTGGAACCATTATAGTAACCAATTGCATGTTTTCATGATGGATTATATGTTTCTGAGTCACTGTCGACCAACCCAGTATGGTTTGATGACTGTAATAATCAAATTCTATTGATGGATGGGATGTTTGGCTTTCTAAAGATTAGATGATCCTTGGGTGATGGTTTCTTGTAGAAAGAATCAGAATGAAGTAATTTTTCTGTGCAGGAAGTGGACTTTTCAAGGTGCAGGTCATCAAAAACAAATTGTGGTCGACAGAGTTGTGGGACCCCATGGCCCACTTGATGATTAATCTGATCCATGGATCTATTTGTGGACCCATGGGTGACCTCTTGGGTGGTGGACCCCTGTGGAGTGGGTCCCATCTGGGCCCTCATCCAGTTGGTTGAAAAGAAGGGAGGCGGAAGTTTGTAGCTTTGGGTTGTTCTGTCGACAGGCCTTAGTGGGACCTCTTGGCTGACCTGATCAAGGATCTGGTCCATTAATTGGGCAGGGTAGTGTTGGGTGACCATAGTAGTGAGGATCTTTTGGGGACCGGGCCCAGTGGGGCCCACTATCCAGACATCTCTCCAATATCAGACGTGAAGCCCTTTTTCTTTCCAAAACTGAGTTCTGTTGGGTTTTCTGACCTGGATATGATTGCAAACAACCCCTGCTGGTTTATTATTTTTACTCAGACCCTCTTAGGATCAAATCCCTTGTGTATACTATAGAGTGGGACCCACTATCCAGTTGCCTTCAATATGAGAAGCGTGAAACCATGCTGGGAATCTGTCAAACATGTGTTTTACTTTCGTAACTCTTCTGAAATTACCATTAGACCCTACTGTCTTAGATAAATTGTAATGAGATCCTAAGTTTCTGAAATTACAAGCAAAGGCTGGTTATTCATTATTATTATTTGCAAATTGTTTGAATTGCATCCTTTAGTTCTTGATTTGTCAAATATGTATTTTGGACCCTGTTCTTTGAATATATGGTGACTTGAAATATGTATGTGGGTTAATATGCTTATGTCTTTGTTATTTGGGGATCTCACACAATAAATTGTATGGTTTGTATATGTATATTTTGTGATTAATTTGGTAATTGAATATTTCCCTCAAAACTGTAAATGGTGAGTTATGTAATTGACCTCTCTCACCTTGTATACCAATTTTGATTCGGAATGGGGCAGATTAAATCCACATAATTTGAGAAGGGGTTTGATTATAGAATTTGCCCATTAATAATGTTGAGGACATGCTAAATATCAGATTTTGATGAGACATATATTTGTTATTTGAATTGGAACACTGATATACGATGACCTTGTTTGTTTGGAGGAACCTTTTGGATACCCCTAGACCACGAGCATGTATGGCCGATTGTACCTTTTTGGGAATGGTCGATTTTGTGGTACCAGTTTGCTGGTTTTGGACCCTAGGAATCGATCTTACTTCGGACCATGGTGGTCGCTTTCATTTTGGACCTTGGAGGTCGGTTTCATTTTGGACCCTGGGGGTCGGTTGCATTTTGGACCATGGTGGTCGGTTTCATTATGGACCTTGGGGGTCGGTTTCATTTTGGACCTTAGTGGTCGGTTGCATTTTGGGCCTTGGTGGTCGGTTTCATTTTGGACCTTCGCGGTCGATTTTGTTTTGGGACAGAAAAGAATGATTTTGAGATGTCCAGGAATGCGATTTGGGAACTCTTTGTACATGTGATATCTTTGTGGAACATGAACTTTGGGCTAGTGCTTAGGTGGCTAGGAGGTTGTCGTTTGTTTTACCCGATTCCAACCTTGGCTTAAATGAGACTTTGGGATGTTACTTTAATTTGTTGTGTAATTTTATCTAAGTGTATGTTTAACTGCACAAATAGATTAGAATATCTATCCACTCAGTTGTACTGATATTTTGTGGATTTACCCCAATCCAGGCAATCAGGATTTAGCGACTCAAGAAAATCTTGGTGACCGGGAGATAAACTTTGGGATGCGTACTTGAGCGTCAAAGCCACATAGATGAAGAAGAATTAGATTTAATAAATTGTTTAGATTATTTCATTTGAAAAACATTGCAATTATTTTATTTTATTGGTCAATGTTACATTTGTTTATTAGATTTGGATTTTTAATACAAGTTGGTTAACTTGGTAAATGCCTGAATCTTTATGTGATCTTTGATTTAACCTATGTGTGTGATGCTTATGAGTCTCGGCACGGAATTCGAAGGGCCCCAGATTCCAGGTCATTACACTAACAACACCATATTACATCATATCACTTCCAGTATTCAAGACCAGAAAAACAGGGCCTCATATGGGTTCTTTCATTTGTCACAAGTACCAGGCCTGAATGACAATCTCTCTGAATTGATCTCTTTAGTGAGAGGCAGGCCTGTTTCATGGAGACCGCCATTTGAAGATGGGTACGGCGGTAAGAGAAAAAATCCTTTTATTCCATAGCATAGAAGGGCCTATTGTCTTTTGTTGTTTGTTTGTCAAAGAAAGTAGAAAGCAAAGAGACTTGCATCATGTTGGTCCTTCATATGAAGATTAACAGGAAACTAAAAACCATGGTCCCTATCTTGGCTGGCAAGGAGTCAACCCAAGGTATTTTCACAAGCGTGCTCTCTGTGGTACTTTTATCTTTGTAGGGAACTTGTTTAGTCTTCATTGATCAAGGATGAAGGACCTTTCATTTTGGGATTTCTAATTACTTTATAATCTGGTTATTAAGAAGTTTCCTCCACTGAGACTCCTTAATACCTTGGACCAAACATGGACTATCATCATTGATGCAATCTGGGTCACAACGGACTCTTGCCCTACATCGGGTTGGACCAAGAATATTGGGGTGTATCACAAGCTGTGCTACATCCAACAATATACAACCATCCCCTACAAGACTTCTTTTTAATTTTCTTTCGAGAACAAAAGGATCAACATTAAAAAAGAACAAAAAAAACTTACCTTCTTGTGGAGATACTGATGCGATATTTCCATTAATGGCACTCCATTCAACAAGATTTTCCCCTTGAGTGGATCATAGAACCTTTCAATTAGGTTTGCTATTGTAGTCTGTTGGTAACAAAGGAAGACATGAGTCTAGTACCGTGTGCACTGAAAAGTTTAAGTGGAAATGATGATGATGATGATGATGATGAATAACAAGGGCTGTGCTCATGCGGGCACTCTGTGCAGACTCCCTTTGTGGGGCCCACCTGGGGCCACGCTAATCATGGGAGAGGTGGGGGATTGAAAGATATGAATGAGACCTACATGCGTGCAAAATTTCAAGTCCATTAGATCAACCTAACCCCTTGATCCATGGCCGTTGAATTTAATGGTTTTAGAATGTATCATCCTTTTAGGATTTAAATCCAATGGCGAGTAACAGTTGGATGAGAGTCAAATTTGAGCTTGTACCAATTTATTTGGAAATTTTGTTGGTTAATGAGTGTGAGGGGGTTCACTGATCATAGGGGGTCCGCATGATGTCTCTCATGAGAGATTCGCACAAAAGCCTCAGCCTAATAATAATTAAAAAAGAAAAGAAAAGAATAATGATTACTTTTCCGCCACCACTTGGACCAACAAGAGCAACCTTCGTTCCAGGCTTCAATTTTAATGTTATTCCCTACAAACAAGAAAATGGCTGTTAGAGTTGTTAATGGAAAATCTGACTTCACAACGGTTAGGTCAAGTCCAATTGGGTTCTCAACTGGGTATTTAAGAAACATTTCAAAAATATTATACGACACAAATGTAAAGGAGGAAGAGCATAAAAGTGGTCATGCATTACTGGGGAGAATTTTACTAAAGTAAATAGACATACGGCCCCTTCTGGTTAAATCTTGATGAAATTGAGTCTACATGGTGAATCACCTGAAATTCACCTGTTCATGATTTGACTAAGATGAGCTTCAAGTCAACACTTTGATCACAAAATATCCAACGCTCAGTTACATCTATAAGGACTCTGGATATTACCATATTGATTATTTCTTTAAAAGTTATCACTACGGTAAAGGAGCCACCTTGTACCTTGAGCATCACTACAAACTTCGAGAAATTTCACCCTATGCTGGTGACTGCAGACATGTGATTAGGGGCAAGTGGAAACAAACGGTTTTGAAAGGTTTATCTAACCGTTCAACTTGCAAGACCTTATATGAATGGCTGTAGTCATCCAATTGGGACGGACTTTCTCGTGTTATAGATCCATGATAAACACTACACATCCCCCACACCCTGTGTTATCAGACCCCCAAGTAGGCCCCACAAGATGTCATCTGACAATAGCACCCGATTTTCAGGACATGATATATATCTTACATTATCTAGGTAGGTTAGACAGGATCACACACACATACACAGCGAGAGAGAGAGAGAGAGAGAGAGAGAGAGAGAGAGAGAGAGAGAGACGAATGATCCCATGTTGACATTATTCACATTACAAACCACCCTGGAAATGGTAGTGGTCCAAATTTTACTGAGTCAAAGTAATATACAAACTTAATTGATCAGTATGCGGAAAACATGATAAACTGATTTTTGCACCTTGATCAATATATTTAATTTCACCATAATTCGAGTGAAATTTGGGTGAGTGCATAATCAGGGGAAGGTGTGTTATAAGAGATCCAATTCGGAAACTTGATTTATTTCTAATTTTTCTGAAGAAAACAGAAGTTCTACATAAGTCAGAAAAAGTACAAAATTAGAAAATAGGAAGAAACGAAGAGAAGGGAAGAGAAGACTTGCTGGTTGTCCAACTTAGGGTTGGGCGACTAGCATTGCTTTATGTTTATACTAAAAAAACTTGTATATTCATTCTTTAAAAAAAGCCCTGTATTTATCGGTATTAACAAAACAGTCCTAATGTTCTAAAATTACAAAAAAGTCCAAACTGGTTTACAACACTCTCCCTCAAGCTGGTGCATATATGTTTATTTTGCTCAGCTGGGACAAAACATCATATACTTCTTCTTAGTTACTGCATTTGTGACAATCAGCAACTTGATCTTTTGTAAAAGTATAGTCTTGTATTTCCGTCTTTGTGACTTTCTCCGGTGAAGTGACAATCGACCTCAATATGCTTAGTGCACTCATGATACACTGATATCAAGTGAAGTACTGTCACAATGTAAAATCATGGGTCCACTTCTTTTGAATTCCAAGTCCCAAATCTTGCAACAATATTTTTAGCCATAATAATCCACTAACTTCGATGGGCCATGGCTCGATATTCAACCTTAGAACTTGACCGTGCAATAACTAGTTATTTCTTACTTTACCAAGAGACCGGGTCCCCACCAACTAGTCTGCAATATCCCATGGTTGATTTCTAGCCTCTCTTAGAACTTTCTTGATCAACATCTGTGTACACTTATACAATCAAATGATCATGACAAGCATACAAAATGTCTTTGCCCTGGTGCTCCCTAATCCTAGTCCTAGGCACTACAATTAAGTGTCTCGCTAGTGGAGCATGCATAGACTCACAACATTCACAGCATATGATATGTCTGGTTGAGAAATAGAGTCAAATAAATTAACTTCCTAACCAATCACTGATATGCAATTGGATCACAAGGTAGCTCACCAGTTTTGCAATGTTGAGCATGATTCTGTCCAATAAATTAACTTTCTAACCGATTACTGATATACAATTGGATCATGAAGTGGCTCGCCAGTTTTGCAATGTAGAGCATGATTCTGTCCAATAGAGTTGTCAACCAGGGTATAAAAAACTGGAACCGGACTTGGAGTCGGACAAGTCAAATGTGCGACTCAGCTGAGTCTCAAAACACTTATTTTTAGTGAACCAAAACCACTTTTTCCCCTCTTGTTTGCCTTGGAACAAGGGCTTTCTCTCTCTCTCTCTCTCTGCATTTTCCACTTCCCTGTGCACTAATCCCTTCTCCTCTTCCCTAGTCACATCAACCCCACTCTCCGCTTTCCTAGGCATTAATCACATCAACTCTCCTCTTTCTCCCCACTCTCACAATTGCATATAATAAACACAAAGCTCTATCTTATTTCTCAGGGTTTGAGACTCCCCAATTAGAAGATGCTAACTGTAGAAAACCGTAGGTCAACATTGGAGCTTTCATAGCTTACACCAGCTAAAAAATTTCTTGTCGGAAGAATATGGTAAGGAAATGGAATAATAATAATATAAAAAGGTAATTTGGTGAAACGGTTCTTTCTCTACCCCTTTCTTCCTTCCCCATTTCATCTCTCTCTTTTAGGATGTTTGATTCATCGTCTATCCCTTGGGTTTTGAGGGTTTTTTTTTTCATTTTTTTGTTGGAAAAGGGTATTTTTTGTGTTGAAAAGAGCTTAGAAGGAAGAATAGAGAGGCCGAGTCATCCACGACCCAACTCGATGATGGCCGAGTCTGAGTTGAGTTGACCGAGTCGACTCAGACTTAGCCAAGTTTTAGAACTCTGATGTCAACTGGTTTTACGCCTAATTTTCTTGTTTGTTCAAGTAGATCCAGTGCGTATTTGATTTTTGAGAGAACATTTCTTTCCTTGATCAGGAAATTCCAATTCATAAAAAATATTTTAATTCCCAAAATCTTAATTCCAAATTCCTACCTTGGAGAGGGTACACATGGCTGGGATGGTTATGATAAGCTTGCAAGGGCAGAATTAGGAATTAATACATCAGAGAAAATCTACAGGAGGCACCAGTAGAAAAGATCAAGGAATATTTTTAGAGATGGTTTGGGGAGGTAAACAAAAGATCAAAAACCCCTTATAAAATATAAAAGTGTTACAAGTACAATGAACTAGTTTAGTAGGGAAACAAGTAAAGACTGGGAATACATTAGTGAGGAAAAACGTCAGATTGTGAAGTTACTGAGTAACCGCAAACAACAAAAGGACAGGGATAGACATTTTCTTTTTCTCAAATGACATTTATCACAATTTTTTTTTAAAGAAAGAAAATAGATAAAACCTATTTATTATCGGTTTTTATGATTGATGCATGTACATTTTGAAGAAACTGCTTGGTCTTACAATAAAATTGTCTGACAGAAGTAATTGTCAATGTCATCTCATCTAATGATTATTGGTTTTCTGTGAATTTTCTTGACCTTTTCATTGTGTATAGCATTAAGTAAAGAAAAACATTTTTCAAGGAGGCCCTTCTTCATAGGTCTCAACAGAGTCTTTTAGCACATTATAAGAGCATTACCTTCAGTACCATATTGTTAGGCCGAGAAGGATAGGCAAACCAGACATCATCTATTTCCACATCTCCATCTTGATCGCTAACAGCCAAAACCACACCAACGCTAAATTAGAATACTGGCTTTAGGGTATAGACTCAAAACGCATTGAATTTATTCAGCTAAAGGATTACTGGATTGAGAAAGCCTTCTTTAATATTTATTAATATATATTATTGGCCAAAGGATACAAATCCTATCTATCCTCAGGCATTAAGTTTATATGAGTGAGGCCCATGTTTGTTGATCCTGACCATTGATTCGATGAATACTTCCAGACGAGACTATGGCCCCAAAACAACCAAGATTTAAACATAATAGCCACCTAAGTGAACCTTTTCAGTTGAAATGCTAATTGCTACAATTATTTGTTAAACTGAAGCTTAATATTCTCTCATCCTGCATATTATGAGCCATAGTCCTCCGCGGCTAGGGATATCAAACCAGTGGTTCAGTTCAACAAAACCGTAAACTCAAACTTTACATTAATGAAGGCCCAAGAATAATATGCACATCTTGTCAATAAGGATCATATGATTCTGAAATAAAAGTTGTAATCACTAACCCAAAAGGGCACTTGTTTCCTGATTTTGGCATGGATGAGGCACGATCCAGAAGCTGAAAAACTCTTCTACTCGCCCCTGCAGCTTTCATAGCAGTGGTATATAATCCTGATAGTGCAGAAACTGAAGAACCAACTGCAGGCAGAAAGAAATAGAGATGGATCCATAAGAAAAACAGACAAAAGAAATTAATCATAACATATATATACCCACTAAACGAAATTAATCACAACATATATATATACCCACTAAACTCATGATGTTAATAATGAACACCATTTGTAATCCAATATGAATGTATCCAGTCATTTCAGCCTCTGATTTCCATGCATCTAACTAACATCAATTGAGGGAACCAACCGCATGCAAGTTTACCAAACAATCATTTGTATAGACTATAGAGTAGGCAACCAAAATATTTCATTATAAGAATGATAACAAATATTGGAAGAGAAATTATGAGAATTCTCAAATGAGAAACTTCCTTCAGAAAAACAATGGTGGTATAGGTGGGGCCACCACCAAGTATTTTAAACTGTTTACTGATGATCCATTTCAAGTGATAGGCCATCCACATCATCACCAATATTAGATCATCCTAGGCATCCAATGTTTGTTTTGAAAGCGAAAACATTGGTAATGGCCAAAATTTACCAATAGCAACACCTGCCAGTCATCTAATTAAGTTATTTTTTTGGTATCTCCACCAATGTTAAAATAGCAGCCGATACACTAGATATAGGCTGCTAAGTAGATCAACAGAGGAGCTGTAATGCTATTTTACAGTTAAGTCCATATCACCTTGTATCCCATAGTATTGGCCAATATTAGCAGCTGCTACAACCATGAAATTGAATTTCCTTTTATATGGAAAAATACTTAGGGTCCTTTTTGTTTAATAAGGCTGCTAGGTACAGCAACAGAGGAATTATTACGCCTTTTTTTTTTTTATAACAGTAAATTTTATTGCTCCAAAAAAGAACTGGACTGAAAGAAGCACAGACCAGCTCTAAAACAAACAACTAGAAACAAAAACGTAACAATCGAACATCATTAGACGTCACAAGAAACAGAATAAAGAGACACTCCCTCCTTAGCGAGATCATCGGCTGTTTCATTAGCCTCTCGGAAAATACGGTGAAAAGACGCATCGAGCTGAGAAGAAATATCCTGCACCTCCTCCGCCCAATCTGACAATCTCCAAAGATATTGACGCAGTCAGGGAAGGAGTAATCCCAATTGATGGTGAACCCAATGATATCCGATCTTCAATCAAACAGAAAATCCACACACAACAAGAAAGATAGAGATTCACTTACCATTGATCGTGAAAATCCATCATCAATGCCTTCGATCCAATGGGAGATACTCAAACCAAGGAAAAGGAAAATAGATAAAAGTGCACACTTGCAACTTTAATTAATTTTCATAAAATATTCCAAGATTACCTTCATTCCATACAATGGACTTGTATATATCCTATGCCAACGAAGAAGCCTTAAACCTATGATTAAATCACAACCATTAATCATAATTCTAATGATAATAGAAACCCTATTAAAGAAGATCCTAATTACATTCAAGAATGGGAAGAAATTAAGAAAAGATCAAAGAGGGAATTGTGTGTTAGAAATTCCTAGGGGTTGTGGACCCCACTTGCCAGGTGCATAGAGATATCCGGTTGTTCTTGATTCTAGAATCATGCATAGTCGTTTGGGCCCTCTTGCACATTTGTAGAGATTATAAATTATCATTGATAAGCCAGATATTTCTCCTCCTTTATTGGTAGGTTTTACCAAATAATGAGTCATCATCTAGCCTAATAAATAGGAGTTTTTATTTAAGTCAATCCCTTAATTCCCTCCTTAACACAAGAGCCTTCTCAATAAAGGACTCTTAATATCACTTTTATAGGAAAGAAATCAACCCAAAGTCGTGTCTTCTTTGGTGATTTGTATGCAAAACTCATTTTGGAAACTTGGTCATACATGCAGCCATCAAGTGTTAACATCTTAATCCTTCATAACTTTCCATCTAAACGGCCCATCAATTTCAACCAAAGGCTTGATTTAAATCTTTTTTTTTAATGCTAGCATCTTCACTATAGATTGGGAATTTATTTTGGACCCATCATGACCATCCAATATGTAAGATACCATATACCAACCCAAAAGCTTAAGTTGATAGGTGGAAGGCCCAAACGGGTATATGAAGTTATGTCCAACTCAGGACTTAGGCAATGTGGGATGTGGTACTCTCCCCCTCCCCCAGCCCAACAGATTTCATGAACTGGCCTGCCACGTGGGCTACACAAGAATGACAAGAGCCATGTGGGCTACACAAGAATGACGGGATCGGAACCCACTCTGATACCATATAAGATACCATATACCAACCCAAAAAAAAACTTATGCTGATAGGTCGAAGGCCCAAACAGTATATGAAGTCATGTCCAACTCGTGACTTAAGCGATGTGGGATGTGGGACTTCCCAACATAACATACAATTTGAATCATTCATTTTGATTGGGTCCTCATAAAAGTGGATTAAGACCCTATTTGATCAATCAACTCGATCTAAAGCTTTTAGGGCCTGATTTACCATATGATCCACTAAATCCAAGTGATATGCTCCTGCATCAATAATCTGACATCTGGCTTGCCCAAAGACAAATATACCTCATCCAACAATCCAAACATTCTACGAGGATCTGATGCTTCAATATCTGTCAAATTCCTTCTAAAACAAAAATTCCAAACTACAGAACCACCCATAAATTTAAATTGCTCAGCTATAAAAGCATGTTGCCGCCTGTCCAAAAGATAGAGATTAGGAAATTGATGTCTCCAAACCCGCTGTCCACACCATTCGTCATGCCAAAATTTAATAAGCTGCCCATCATGAACCTTGTACCGAACCCATGATCAAAAACACCCTTCATAAAAAGAATTGACCTCCAAATACCTGAAGCTTCATAATCACTTCCTGGCACGAACCAGCCATCCCTTTCTAATTTATATTTGTGAATTAAATACGCCGCCACAAGCAGTTACCACCCACTCTCTACAACTACTTCCCCAGTAAAGCCTTATTAACCTTATCAATGGAATGAATTCCCAACCCACCATTAGCAATGGGTTGACAAACAAGATCCCAATTCACCAAATGGTATTTTCTTTGCTCAACGGAATCATTCCAAAGAAAAACTCGTGGTAATTTCTCAATCTTTCTCAAAAAACTCGTGGTAATTTCTCAATCTTTCTCACCACGCTTTTAGGACACCTGAAACAGGACAAAAAATAGATTGGGAGACTTGACAACACGGATTTAATAAGAGTAAGATGGCCTCCCAATGATAAGTATCGACTCTTCCAAGAGCTCAATCTAATTTCAATATGCTCCACTACCGGATCCCATAAAGGTTTTTTAGGCAAACCCAAACACAGAGGCAACCCCAGATATTGGAAGCTTCCCAATTTTACAACCAAACCTCTTAGCCAAAGAAGCAAGCAGACTTTGCTCTAGATAAATACCCATAAGCTCACACTTTTCATAATTAATCTTTAGGCCCAAAAGTAACTCAAACCATTTCAAAATAAGTTTCAAATTATCCACCTGCACTAAATCAGCATCACAAAAAATGACAGTATCATCTGCAAACTGTAAATGAGTTACCTCAATAGCAGCATTATCTCAACAGACCCCTTAATTAATCTCAATTGATTGGCTCTCCCCAGCAAGGCATTCAAAGCTTCAGCCACAATAACAAAGAGCAACGGAGATAAAGGATCCCCTTGTTGAATTCCTCTAGAACTCTTAAAGTAACCTTTCGGTGATCCATTCACCAAAACAGAAAAGTGAGCTAAAGAAACACAACTATTTATCCACTTACACCATTTCTGCCCAAACACCATTCCACCCATCATACACCGAAGAAAACCCCAGTCCACCACATCATAGGCCCTTTTAAAATCCAGCTTGCATACGAATCCAGGGTGAACTGTTACGCTACTGAGAAAAAGAA
The DNA here is from genome assembly GCA_029852735.1 of Persea americana. Taxonomy (NCBI): domain Eukaryota; kingdom Viridiplantae; phylum Streptophyta; class Magnoliopsida; order Laurales; family Lauraceae; genus Persea; species Persea americana. The sequence goes on from CM056810.1 coordinate 76,691,862, forward strand.
ATTGTTATGCTATTATACAGTTAAATCCATATAAGCTAGTATCCCTTACTATTGGCCAATATTAGCAACTGCTACAAGTACGACCACGAAATTGATTTTTACAGTCCCGTTTGGTCATTAAGAATGGACTGTAATTCCATTTGGCCTTAAAAATGCTCCTACTGAATTCCAAAGAATAATGAATGATATTTTTAATCCTTATAAAACTTTCACCCTAGTCTGCATAGATGGAATTCTTATATACTCCAATCCAAGACTCTAGATGAACATTGGAAGCATCTATATATTTTTAGAAAAATAATCCTTAAAAAAGGATTAGTTTTATCCCAAAAGAAAATCAAACTATCCCAAATAGAAATTCAATTTCTTGGCTACAAGATAAGAAATGGAACAATCGCCCCGATCCAGAGAGTTGTAAAATTTGCCTCTCAATTTCCTGATGAAATCCTTGACAAAGAACAACTACATAGATTTTTAGAATGTCTAAACTCTGTTTCTGATTTTTATAAAGACTTAGCAAAGGAAAGAAAACTTCTTCAAAATAGGCTCTCTCTACACATCCAGAAGATGGACTATTAAGCATACTAGAGCAGCAGTACAAACAATCAAAGCAAAGGTTCAAAACCTGCCTTGCCTGTCCATTTCAAATACTGAATATTTTAAAATTGTCCAAATTGATGCTTCTGAAATTGGATTTGGAGGAATTCTACTCCAAAGAAATAAAAAGGGCAAAGAAGAAATCGTCCGGGTCACCTCTGGAACGTGGAACTCAACACAACAGAATTATTCTACAATAAAAATAAAATAAAAAAAAGAAAAAAGTAAGTCGTCTTGGCTATAGTCACATGTGTTTTAAAATTCCAAAGTGACCTTCTTAACCAAAAATTCCTGTTAAGAATAGACTGCAAATCTGCTAAAGAAATTCCGATCTCTTTTTTAGGTCGGATCACAATGCCTTGCTCGATCACTATTTTAAACAAAGATTTCCAGAACAAAAAAATCTACTAAATAGGCCCATTGCATAAGCAGTTTAAATAACCAGTAGGTTTTCCCTACATATAGTTTGTATGGCCAAGCATATGGTGCAATCAAATGTTTCATATTTCCTCAGGTTTGCAAATACCTGTAAGGCTATAAAGAATGAATGAGGTAAGAGCACCAGTGGTCATGGAGCCAGTTATTGTCAAGTTAGCTCCATAAATCACTACAACGACGACTGACAATGTGGATGCTGCATTCAATCCTCCAGAGAAAAGACCCACAACTTTCTGTAGCAAAGTAAATTTGAAGTTTAAGATCCAGAAAATTTTCTTATCATGACATGTAATAATTTTGATCAATTTAACTAACTCACAGCTTGTTTCAGTCCAAGCTTTAAGGTCTCATCTACTTTCTCTGAGTAGTGTGAAATTTCGTAATCCTCTTGAGCAAACGACCTAACCGTACGTATAGCACCAAAAGATTCCTGTGGAAGAACTACATTTGTAAGTCAAAATACTTAGCGTGCATATTTGAAGAACTTTTTCTACAAGCTTGAAGAGGTATGCTATAGACATAGAAGCAAGGCATGGCCAATAACAATGGACATATTTGATAACTACTTAGACATAGTGGCAAGGCATGGTCAATAGCAATGCTATAGACATACTTAGCGTACATATTTGATAACTACTTCTGTTTAAAAGAATATGGACAATAACAATGGAAACTTGTTAGGAGCCATAAGCAACCCAAAATGGGGCTTAATGGAAATTCAAATTGATAATTGAATTTCTGTCTTTGTTATAAATGATGTAAACCGCCATTTTGCAGGATGTTTGTAGAATTAGATACTGGCTTCTGACACATCGAACTGTGCACGGTGCATATTATTAATTTAGAGTGGCTCAGATTGAGTGGGTAGTTTGAGCTCAATTGATTGTATTGCCATGGGTACAAATAAAAGATAATGCATTGTAACTTACAGTATCGTGACTTACCCATTTCTCAGATATCTGAGGGTCAAATTACATAATATTATTCAATTCTCATAAATGAATGAGTAGTCAGGGATTTAAGTTCCAGCAATTTTTTTTGGAATAATGAGTGGCACATGTAACCTATGTTCATAACACTGCATCTATAAATTGTAGATGGTGAAAATAAGAGAAATTGATTATCATCATTGTTGTACTCGCAAGATGCAGCATAACATGTTTAAAGAGCACCCAACAATACTTTTTAGTTTCCACTAAGCAAAATAAACGTATGACACTTTTGGGTTTCAACTTCCAACTATACAAAATAAACATGAACGTGGTTAATAGGGTGAACAAACCTCAGCAATTGATGCTGCTACGGCAGCTGCGGCTTGCGTCTTATGTGAAAGTTCACGAAGATAACGCCCAAACTTCCGTACAGCAACTGAAATGGCTGGAACAACAACCAGTGCCAACACTGATTCAGAGTAAAGAAGATGATTAGCATAATAAATAGATTTCTTTGAGCTCCATAGACAAAACACATAGGTCACATACAGAAGAAATTGTAATAGCATTGAAGAAAAAAGGTAAAGGGATGAAAGAATAGGAGCCTTTTGTTTTTTTTTTTTTTTTTTTGAAGATTTCTCTTAGAACTGGTTGATAGTTTCAATTGGATGAAAACTGTTGGGCCATTTTGTTAGCAAAATTTTAGGAATGTCACTCATTCCCATTATGGTACTCACATTCCATAGAATTTGTTGCACCTGGTCTTATTCCCATTATTAATGGACACCTCAATAACTTCCAGAAAATCTGATCCAATGTACGGACCCAAATCCAGAAATACCCAATTGCTTGGGTTTTCTTGAATTTCAGTCCCAAATAGATGAATTGGGCAATTAGGGCTCAATTAGGGCACGATTCGATTTGGGCATGATGTAGGTTTAATTAGGGAAAATTGGCTAATTTTGGGTTTAGTTATTTAATTTATCAAAGCTTGGTGGGACCCAATTCGGACCCATTTGAATGATAATTGAACTCGGTTGAAAGATATGGGTTAGAACTGAGTGGAGACTGGAGAGAGACCCATGTTCAGGGTCACGCCTACAGCCCCCTATAGAAGGGCGTTGGGTCCGTCGAGCATCCGCCTAGAGAGATTGGGCAAGGGAAACTCTAAAAGACTGAGTATGCAATGGTGCATAAGTCCCACATTGGAAACATGCTAGTCCTTATCCTGCGCATATATGTGTGTGATCTGGCCTTAACCCAACATGCAGTATCTCTTTCTTTTTAATTAAGTTGTTCTTGTCTTGTTCATGTTACTGATATTAATGATTAATAGGCTTGTTTTCATACCAGTAGGTACCTTCCATGCATAATTCTTAAAACTAAAATCTTGTTTTTGATCATTCATGCTTACATTTGATAGGCCATGCTTAGAAGTGTAACTTCTTTGATCGGTTATGCTTATGTTTGATCAGTGATGCTTAAATGATTTTGAGAATTTTATGGAGGGAAGGAGACCTTGGCCTTTGGATATTTTTAATAAAAAGATCTCTCTAAAATAGATAAAAAGGACTTTGAATGATAAATCATCCAGATCAAGATGCAATTTGGTCTTGATCTGAAGCAAAGAATTGGACAAGTTGAGTCTTTCTTAATTAATAAGAATGCTCATTACTTAGTGGATTCCTATGCCTTGATCAATCTTATCAATTTGGTAGTTTTATCTTGATAGTTGCTTGCTTTTATTTCTGATTATTTGCCTTTCTTAATCTCCAGTCATTATCTAAAAAAGTCGGTTTTCATAATTTGAAGTTTTTTTTTCTTAATTCACTCCCTGTGGGTTCGACCCATATTTGCCACGGTCTCAAAAAGGCAGCCATGCACTTGCGGTTAAGTATCGTTTTCACATTAGCAGACGATCTTGGGATAGCATCAATATTCAACCCTTGTTTCTGTCTTCATCATGCAATCCAGTATCCGAGAAACTCCAACATCTTGTGTGAACTTCGACATCTTCGTACAACTCCAGCATCTCATCCAGATCCCTGTTCGACATTTTCTGTAGTTCAAATAAGGTCCATCTGCATCCTATGGCTTGCTACAGGAGACCAGATGACTTTCACCTCTTTGCACATGTCTTGGCCAACTTGTGGGCCCTCTCTCTGTGGATCGAAGTCACCAGCAGATCTTACCTCCATGATCGCCTGGTACTTTTGGGATTTATAAGCATTTTTTCAGACATTTTCAGCAAATCTGAGGTCAGTTTCTAGCGTGAGTGATGTAGCATTGACCTCATGGCCACATGTGTAGGGCCCACGAAGATTTAGAAATTTATTTTTATGTCATTAGTTTCTTTAAATATTGTAATTAGGATAAGGTTTCCATTTTATTTAGTTTCCAAGATTAATTAGATTTCTTAGGCCCTAAGTTATCTTTCTTATCTATATGGCATTGTAGTAAAGAATTATAGAGAGGTGATTAATGAAATTGGGTTTTCCCATTGAGGTGCGTCCTCGTCTCTACGCAGATTTATTGTATTTTCGGACACGTGCATCGGCACCCGTTGTGCTTTGAGCACTTCCATGCAAGCTCTAAACCTGGGCCTGCATCAATTTGGTATCAAAGCGAAGATCCACATCATTCCAATCCATCTTCGGTCATCGATCAGAGCCTATCCACCATCCCCCATTGAACCACCGACGCCATCATTCCCTACCGTCACCACCACCAATCCCCAACCAAATCCACTCACCGAAGTCCTACGTCTTTCTACCCCATCGTCCAAAACCCGCCTTCCCGAATCCCAACCACCACCTCTCCACTACCGTGACCAAAAAATTAAAATAAAAAATCCACTTTTCCCAAAACCACTACCCACTTCCCACCTCCCTGCTGCATGAACTGAACCTATTCTTTCCATAAATCCCAACATCCAGAGAAAAAAAAAGAAAGAAAGAAAGGAAGGAGAAGGAAAGGAGAAGAAGGAATAGAGTAGAGAAGAGAGCTCTCGATATTGGGAGCTGATCAAGAGATGGGCCATCACAGGGTGCGAAAAGCCAGATCTGGGTTCTCTGATCCCTAATTCTGAGAAGTGTAGGGGAAAAAAAAGGGACGATCCAGAAAGGAAGGCAAAGAGAGAAGGGGTAAAGAGGTCCTCCGTTTACAAAAAGCGGTACTTTTTGTAAGTTGTCTTTTCTCAGGAGTTGGTGCATTGCATCCCCACAAAGTTTGGTGGTCCTTCAGAAATTTTGGCTAGAACTAAATTCAACTCTTGAAGACCTGATCCATTTTGAAGCCCAAGCCAGCATAGCATCCATATGATAGCAACAACACTGGCATCAATAGCAACTAGTCAAACAACAAGGTTGACCAAGATTAAGGGCCCATATTGTTTCTGCGATACCGAAGCAATTAGAGGTCAGATTTCCAATCCGTCTTCGCCAGCGTATTTGTAGTGAGCAAATCTACACATCAGGTTTGTCATTCTTTCATCCACGATGAAACTCTGTGATACCACAATCTTCAACATACTTCAAAGATACAAATATGCAGATAAATATGGCTCGTGGTATTTTGAAAATGAAGTATATTTCAGTCCTTTCTTGATTTGAAACAAGGAGAATTATTTGTTCCTAACTATGGTGACATATTCGCATGGCTCCAAGACAAGTGTGGATTAGAAGACGATGAGGAACATGACTTAATTAGTTTCATCAGAGGCTTGAGACCGAAAATAGTGGAGAAAATGAATGACAGTAAAAGCATTCATGACGCATATTGTGAAGCTATTCGTGTGGAACAGATGCTTAAAAAGTCTCATCTAGCAAAAGTTACGCCTCAAGATGAGAAACCACCACAAATAGCAGCAACCCATGTTGAGGAACCATTGCCAAGGAATATGCAGACTGCGAAATCAGAGCAAGAGACAGAGAATTCCACAGCTTCATTTGACAATGAAATTTCTTCTATGAATAATGATAATCAAGCAGTGGAAGCGAAATGGAACGATTTTGTCATCGAGGATCAACAATGGAAAATGGGAGATGAAGATCAGCGAGTCAAAGACTGCGATTTGATGGTGCGAATTCCACATGTGACGTCCCCAACAGTTCACGTGTACCTCCAAGCACGCTTCAATCGTCAAATCAAAGGATGTGTCATGTTCAACATTTTCAAGATCTGTTTACAAGCTCAAGATCAACCAACTAATAGAAAGTTCGTTCAATTGATTTTCGATCCAGGCGGACACTTATCAAACTCAAGGTCGAGCTCTTTCCAACCCAGGAGAATGATGAAGCATAGACCTCATGGCCACATGTGTAGGGCTCCACGTGTAGGGCCAACGAAGATTTAGAAATTTATTTTTGTCATTAGTTTCTTTAAATATTGTAATTAGGATTAGGTTTCCATTTTATTTAGCTTCCAAGATTAATTAGATTTCTTAGGCCCTAAGTTATCTTTCTTATTTTTATGGCATAGGAGTGAAGAATTATAGAGTGTTGATTAATGAATTGGGCTTTCCCATTGAGGTGAGTCCTTGTCTCTGCGCAGATTTATTGTATCTTCGGACACGTGCTTCGGCACCCATTGTGCTTTGAGCACTTCCATGCAAGCCCTAACCCTAGGGCCTGCATCACTGAGTTCTAGTTCAGCCTTTTTCCGCACTTGTTTTAATCACATCCGTTGATCTTGGCAATCAACGGTTAGATCTAGATCATATTCTGGGACAAGTCGCTTTGTTTGGTGGCGCACATATTTCTAGTATTCAACTTTGATATCAGTTACTTCTCTGTAAGAAATACGCATTCCAAAACTATATTTTGTGGTCGCCCAGCCCCTTTTTTTTCAGATGTTTCTTCCTCTGCATTTTTTGCATTGATATCAGTTTGTGAAATGGAGAAAACAAATTCTATACAAATCAAATTTAATGGGACTCATTATTATAGATGAGCATTCCACCTGAAACACTTTGTTGTGGGTCATGGCCTTATGGGATATTTAGATGGGAATATCACTAAGGATGACAAAACTGCTGCAACCTGGGACCAGCATAATTCAAAGGTGGTCACATGGATCCTCAATTCCATTAATCCTTCCCTCTCAAGTCTCAATATCACTAGTCCTTTTCCAAGTCATCTGAAATGTGGTTTCGTTTGCAATCTATTTACCATCAAGTGAACAAAGCATGGAAATTTTACCTTGATTCCAAACTTGCAAAATACAATCAAGGTGTCCAAGAATACTAAAATGGCTTTCTTACCCTCTGGACTGAAAAGGATTCTATAATACTTGCTACAGTAAAGATTGAGGCCAAATCCGAGGTTCAACGAATTCAAGAAGAGTCTCACATTAGTCAATTCCTCATGAATCTTAGGCCTGAATTTGAATAAGTTAGATCTGCCCAAATGAACAAAGAAGTCTCCCCAGATTTGAAAACCTGTGTTCAAGAAATTCTTTGGGAAGAAACTAGACTTTGCTCACAACATTCTCTGATTGATGACACTAAAGCATTTGTTGCTCCATCCTTTGACAAAGCTGCACTTTTGACCTCACGGACGATTCAGTGCTTTGAATGCAAAGGGCATGGCCATGTTGCCAAAAATTGTAAAAGGAAGAATTTTTGCAATTACTGTAAATGCAATGGCCACATTATTTTTTAATGTACTCATAGGCCTCCACGAAAACCTGAAAATTATCAACCAGGACATCCGACAAAGGGACCTCCACAGGGAAATCAAACAGCTCTCCAGGCTCAGGCAACTAATGTAGATGCTTTCTCTTCAGTAGGCATGAGTCTTACTCCTAAACAGATCAGAGCAATCATCCAGAATTCAATTCAAAGTTCTGTGAATAGTTCTATGGCCTCTGCCTTCTCCTCCATGGGTTATCTTTGGTCGGTCCCTCTATACTGCCTTTTCTTTCCTACCCATGTCTAACACCTCTTCTCGGTTCATTGATTCTAGGGAATCTAATCATATGACCTCCATTGACCAACAGTTTGCGGACATCAAACCATATGTTAGACATGAGCAAATCACGGCCCTAATGGTGACCGTCTCTCTATCACTGGTATTGGGTCTATTCGACTCGCTACCCCCATAATCATTCACTTACTCTATCTAATGTTTTCTTTGTTCCCAAGTTATCTACTAATTTGTTATCGGTTGGTCAGTTAGTTGATCATGGTCATTTCACAACTCTTTCCTCTTCTGGTTGTACTATATAGGACCAAAGAACTGTGAAGATGATAGGGACTGGGCATAGACATGGGAGATTGTTTCTATTGGACCACGGACCAAGATCTTTGCTTGCCTCTTCTTGTAATATCCTGAGTTACCTGGGCCCAGGTATAGTTTGGCCCAGGTAGGGCTTTAGTTGTTTAAACTATTATGCTTGTAGAAGTGTCACACGTAAATGGATTTTTAGGAAGGGAAGTAGTTGTATAGTAACTAGAATTAGGATTAGAATTAGAAAGTATGAGAGAAGAAAACAATAAAATTAGAAAGAGGACTTTGGGAAAGACTCTGACTTCTAGCCTTTATATATTGATTGACCCCAAGCCTAGTTTAGTAGTAGCCTTGAAGAAAATAGGAGGAGGAAGAACCAATTCTAATTAGCTATATAAGGTGAGTAGAGATTCTGATCTAATTGTATGGTTCTGAATGTATGGGTTTGCTCTTGTGTAATTTTGATTACCCTATTTTATTGTGAGTAGAAATTCTGCATCTTCTTGGAATTAATGTTATGGTTGATACTCTTGGCTACAAATCTCTAAACTTATTGCAATGTTGTTTCGGCTCCAAACAATGAATTAGATGACTGCTAAATCTGAATCTACCAACTGTTCGGTGATGTTTTTAATACATGTCAGACACTGGATTGAATGTTTGATGGAATAAAATTCAAGCTCTGATGTTGTAATATGATGAGATGATTTCTATAATTAATATGCTCCTTAAACCCATGTTTACAAGATGAAAGGAGTGGGATCACCAAGGGAGAAATCAGTCAAAACTGGACTTTACAGTTCCAACACGACAAAACCAAATTGGGTCGTTTGTGGTTGTGGGACCACATGGCCCACCTGATCAGAAATCTGGGCCAGGGATCTGAAAGGGGACCCATGGTCGCCCATGGCAGTGCTGGACCCATTCGAAGTAGGCCCCGTTTGGCCCACCATCCATGCACTTCAAAACCAGGAGGTGTGGTTGAAGGAGGAACAGAGCAGTTTGGTCGACACCCTTACTGGGACCCACTGCTTGACTTGATCAGAGATCAGGACCCCACATCTTGAAGAGGAACCTGGGGCGACCTCGCTGGTGGCAGTCTCATGTGGAGTGAACCCCATCTGCCCAGTCATCCAGAAACTCCAATTCTGGGAACCGTGAGGCTTATTCATGAAATTTTCCATACTTGTTAGGGCTGCGGGGCCCAGTAGGGCTACCTGATGCCAAATCAGAACCATAGAACCTGTTGTGGGGCCCTGGGAGACCTTGGAGATCAGGTCCCATCATGGATTGGGCCAGTGAGACCCACTGACCAATACATCAATAGTTCCAGGCGTGGACTACCTTGTTTCTGGAAGACAGTGACTATGGATATTGTTATAAGTCTTGAAAATTACAATAAGGGCCTGATATTTATTGTTGTCATAGCTGGGCCTGTTTTGATTAATTTGAGACTATTCCTTGGATTTCAAACTTTATGAAAATACAAATAAGGGCTGTTCAATTGTTATTGCTATATTTATTGTTGGAGTTGTTTTGTTTATTTCATAAATTGAGTAATTATGATTCGAAGCATATGATGGATTACTATACATGTTATGTACCATTATTATTTGGGATTTCAAGATTTGTGTATGTATATTTTGTGATTAAGTTGGCAATTAAATATTTCCCTCAAAACTGTAAAGGGTGAATTATGTAATTGACCTCTCTCACCTCGCGCACCAATTTTGATTCGGACTGGGGCAGATTGAATCCACATAATTTGAGAAGGGGTTGATTATGGAATTTGCCCATTACTAATGTTGAGTACATGCTAAATATCAGATTTTTGATGAGACATATATTTGCTATTTGAATTGGAAAACTGAGATACGATGACCTTGTTTGTTTGGAGGAACCTTTTGAACACCCCTAGACCACGAGCATGTATGGCCGATTTTGTGAGGAACTTTTTGGGAAGGTCGATTTTGTGGTACCAGTTTGCTGGCTTTGGACCCTGGGGATCAATTTTACCTGGACCTTGGAGGTCGGTTTCATTTTGGACCTTAGTGGTCGGTTGCATTTTGGACCATGGTAGTCGGTTTCATTTTGGACCTTAGTGGTCGGTTGCATTTTGGACTATGGTGGTTGGTTTCATTTTGGACCTTGATGGTCGATTTTGTTTTGGGACGGAAAAGTACATGTGATATCTTTGTGGAGCATGAACTTTGGACTGGTGCTATCAGGTGGCTAGGAGGTTGTCGTTTGTTTGACCCAATTCCAACTTTGGCTTAAATGAGACTTTGAGATATTACTTTAATTTGTTGTGTAATCTTATCTAAGTGTATGTTTAACTGCACAAATATATTAGAATATCTATTCACTCAGTTGTACTGATATTTTGTCGATTTGCCCCAATCCAGGTAACCAAAACTTAGCGACTCAGGAAAATCTTGGTGATCGAGAGATCAACTTTGGGATGCGTACTTGAGAGCCGAAGCCACATAGATGAAGAAGAATTAGATTTAATAAATTGTTTAGATTAATTCATTTGAAAAACATTGCAACTATTCTATTTTTATTGAACAAAGTTACATTTGTTTATTAGATTTGGATTGTTAATACAGGTTGGTTTAAGCTGGTAAATGCCTGAATCTTTATGTGATCTTTGATTTAACATATGTGTGTGATGCTTACGAGTCTCGGCACGGAATTCGAAGGGCCCCGGATTCCGGGTCGTTACACTTCTTTTCCATTTACTAATAATGTTTGGGCCCTTTGGAATCAGCAATTGGGCCATCTGAATAATGAACATTTATCTTTTTTATTTCATAATGGATGTTTGAAATCTTTTATTTCTAATAAAAGCATATTGTCTGCTTCTTTACATTCCAAGTGTCATTCTTGTTGTTTAAGTAAAAGTCATATCTTACCTTTTCCCACAAACAATTCATGGGCCTCGGCTCCCTTTTCCATTGTTCACACTGATTTGGGGAATTGCTCCTACATTAAGTCAACTTGGTTTTAAATATTATGTTACTGTCATTGATGATCATACTCGTTATGTATGGATTTATTTTTTAAGACAAAATCTGAGGTCTTTTCTATATTTCAAAACTTTTACAACCTCATTACTACACAATTCAATAAATCCATTAAAATCATTCGTTCAAACTCAGGGAGATGGAAAGAGGTGGGGCGGGGGGGGGTGGGGGTGGGTTTGATATATTTCTGATAAATTCTCTACCCTTTTGTCTGAAAAAGGAATTCATCATCAAAAAGTGTGCCCTTATACACCACAACAAAATGGTGTGGAGGAAAGAAAGAATTGACATATCTTGGAATGTGTCCGAGCCCTCCTTTTGGAATCAATGGTTCCCAGAACCTTTTGGTGTGAAGCAACCCAAACTGCAATTTACTTGATCAATAGACTTCCCACTAAACTATTGAATCAAATATCTCCTTTTAAGAAACTATTTGGTACTCCTCCCTCTTATTCTCACGTACGTGTTTTTGTTGTCTATGCTCCCAACTGCTGAAAGAACAAAACGCTCAGCTCAATTGGCCAAATGTGTTTTTGTTGGATACAGTAATGATCATAAAGGCTTTCTTTGCTATGAGGACTGTCGGATTGTGTCTCTCAAAATGTGATTTTCTTGAACATGTCCCCTTTTACTCTTTTCCTTCACGCCCCAATCTTTGGCATATCTCTTACCTTCCTCTTTTTTTCATATTCGTCGCCTCCAAAGGTCTATGCTCATCGACAAAAACCTAATCCCAATGTTACATCGGACTCCATTTCTCCTCAGACGCTAGGTCTGGCTCATCCCCCATCAGGTACTTCCCCAGCTCATGTTGCGATGCTCCTCTCGGCATTTTAAACCTCCTGATAGATATGGTTTTTCTTCTTTATTTACCACATTAGATTTTGTTGCCATTCCCACTACCTATTCACAGCCTGCTAAAGAACCATGTTGGCAAAAGGCTATGGCTAATGAGTTGTTGGCTATTGAATCTTACAGAAGCTGCGCTCTTGTTCCACTTCCTTCCTCGAGCTCCATCATTGGAAGCAAATGGGTTTATTCCATCAAGGTAAAATCTAATGGTACACTTGACAGATATAAAGCCCGCTTAGTTACTAATGCAGTAGCTTAGCTGGGGCCGTGTCATTTTCATTGCCATGTGGACTCCTTGGTGGCACATTGGAAGACAAAGTTTCTTTTGCTCAATTAATGTGACTTTGGGAACGGGTTTCGCATTATTCTAAATTTCTTGGAACTCTTAGTAATTACGTTGCCTAGTAACTAGTTCTTAGTAAGTTGTGTTTTCTTCGGGAGTCTTAGTTGACTACATAGTAAGTTGTGGTATTGAATGCAGTTAACTTGTGTTTGTTTTGGGAGTATAAGTTGACTACTTAGGCATTGAATATAGCTATCCTTGGGATTAAGCATGTATTCATGAGAGGAGTGCTATATATATATATATATATATATATCCTGTAATAGTCCAATGGTGGGGTAGATTATGTTTGTTTCATTGTGATTAATGTTAATTCAGTGGAGAGCTTGGCTCCTCTGTTTTATCTCTTATTGTGATTGTAGTTTCATCTTGTTGTCTCCATTGTAGCTTTCCCTCTTCATTTGGTATCAGAGCTTGTGTTATGCTCTTGGATTGATTTTCCCACGCACCATCTTCATTCATGGCTGCAAGAAGAGGTCGAGGTGGACGTGGCAATCGTATGATGGGAGACGCGAGAGACAAAGAACTACAAGCACTTTGGAGAGAAGTCGAGGAACTTACCTTGCGGCTTGATCGTCAAGAGGCTCGTAGTGACCATGGACAGAGCCATGGTTATCCTAGTGATGAATCTGATGTCAACCCATTTGCCAATCGCCATATACAAAATGAATCAATAGTGGGAAGGCATTGCAATGCTTTAGATTTCATTAAAGTTGATATACAGGAGTTTCATGGTCGACTTCATCCTGAGGAGTTTCTTGATTGGCTTAGTGCCATTGAGAAGTTCTTTTACTTCAAAGACATTTCAGAAACTCAACAGGTGGAGTTTGTGGCAACAAGGTTTCGTGGGTATGCTTTGGCATGGTGGGATAAGGTTCAAGAGACGGGCCTATGGAAAGGAAAACCCAAAATCTCAACTTAGGAAAAAATGAAGTCGAGACTTAAAAAAAAATTACTCCCGGTTGATTTTGCTGAAATTGCCTTTTCACAATTCAACAACCTTCATCAAGACACAAGAGGGTAAAAGTGTGAGCGGATATACCGAGGAATTCTACAAGTTAATGGTGCGCAATGAAGTTCAAGAAACAGAGGTGCAACTAGTTGCAAGATATGTTGGTGGTTTGCGATTACCAATCGTGATTAAGTGGAGTTACATCGTTTATGGAAGGTAGAAGATGCTTACCAACTAGCCTTGAAAGTGGAGGCTAAGCTTACTCATGGTGGTTAAAAAAAGTAAATGAATGTTCGTAGCTTCCATCCTTCCTCCAAAGGTGAAGCTTCAAGTGGCGGGAGCATGAATTCAAAATCCGGAAACAGCAATAAAAACCCTGCACCAGCAGCCCCTAACAGTTACAATGAGTTCACGTGAATTGAAAGCCAAGGTGGACGTTCTACTCGTCCCTTTGCCTGTTTCAAATGTGGGCAGGCTGGCCATCATGCTAGTGAGTGTCCAAAGAGACAAGTAGATGCTCGTGTGGCACTTATTGATGAAGAGAATGAAGAAGAGATCTTAGGAGCGACTCAAGTGAACCCATTTATGATGATGATAGAGACATGAAGCATGAAGAAATTGGTCTGGAAGAAGGTGAGAGTTTGATAATCAATCGAGCTCTTACCACCCCCAAAGCGGAATGCCATAAGACAAGTAGATGCTCGTGTGGCACTTATTGATGAAGAGAATGAAGAAGAGATCTTGGGTGACTCAAGTGAACCCATTTATGATGATGATAGAGACATGGAGCATGAAGAAATTGGTCGTGAGAGTTTGATAATCTATTGAGCTCTTACCACCCCCAAAGCGGAATGCGATGAAGATTGGTTACGTTCTAAAATCTTCAAAACCCGGGCCAGATCCAATGGAAAAATATGTTCTCTTGTCATTGACTATGGGAGTTGTGAAAACATCGTTTCACAAGAAACGGTGAGCAAGCTCAAGTTAAAGACTGAAGCACATCCAAAGCCTTAACGCATTGCTTGGTTCAAGAAAGGCAACGAGGTAAATGTCAGTAAACGATGTCTTGTTTGCTTTTCAATGGGTAAAAATTACAAGGACCAGGTTTGCTGTGATGCAGTTCCTATGGACGAATGCCACCTACTCTTAGGAAGACCTTGGTAATTTGATAGAAGTGTTACACATAATGGCCGCAAGAACACTTACACTTTTTGAATGGGTAATGTGGAAGTTGTTCTTTTAGCAAGTAAAGAGGAAAAGGCACCCACATCTTTTCAAGAGAAGGGTAGCAATTTTCTCTCTATCCAAATTTAAGAAAGAGAGTAAAGAAAGTGAAATTTTGTGCATGTTTATAGTGAAAGAAGAAGAAAAGGAAAGGCCAATCAGCACACCAATTGCCTCGGAACCTCTTTTAGAGGAATTTAAAGATGTCACTCCGGATGACTTACCAAATGGACTCCCTCCATTGAGGGCAATTTAACACCAAATTGATCTCATTCCCGGTTCTAGCCTTCCTAACAAAGCTCGTTATCGAATGAGTCCAAAAGAACACAAAGAACTACATCGGTAAGTCATGGATTTATTAAAAAAAGGATATGTTAGGTAGAGCATGAGTCCATGTGCAGTTCCAGCCTTGTTAACTCCTAAGAAGGATGGATCATGGTGCATGTGCATTGACAATAGTGCAATTAATCGGATTACCATTAAATACTGGCTCCCAATTCCAAGGGCGCATGTGCTTGACATGCTTGCCGGTGCACAAGTGTTCTCAACGCTGGATTTGAGGAGTGGGTATCATCAAGTTCGAGTCAAACCAGGTGATGAATGGAAGACGGCTTTCAAGACACATGAAAGCTTATATGAGTGGCTTGTCATGCCATTTGGCCTCTCCAATGCTCCTAGCACATTCATGAGGGTAATGAACCAAGTACTTCGTCCTTTCATTGGCAAGTTTGTTGTAGTTTACTTTGATGATATACTTGTGTATAGTCATGATGAAAGTGGACACGTACAGCACCTAAAGGCAGTACTAACAGTTTTACATGATGAAAAGCTCTACGAAGTGCTCTTTCATAACAAATTGCATAGTTTTCCTAGGCTTTATTTGGACTCCTACAGGAATTCGGGTGGATGAGGAGAAGGTGAAACCTATTCAAAGCTGGCCCACACCACAAAGTTTGCACGAGGTGCAAAGTTTCCATGGTTTGGTATCTTTCTACCGACGATTCATTAGAAATTTCAGCACCATATCTGCTCCATTGACTGATTAAATGAAGAAGGGCGATTTCAAGCAGACTCCAGAAGCCGAATAGAGCTTTCAGCTTGTCAAAGAAATGCTCTCAACTGCTCCCGTGCTTGCATTACCAGACTTTGAGAAGGTGTTTGAGGTTGATTATAATGCCTCTCATGTGGACATTGGTGGAGTACTTAGCCAAGAGGATCATCCTATTGCCTTCTTCAATGAAAAGCTCAATGAAGGAAGAAGTATTCTACCTATGATGTTGAGTTCTATGCAATTGTTCAAGCCATACGACATTGGAGGAACTACCTCATTCATAAAGAGTTCATCTTGAATTCTGACCAGGAGGCTCTTAAACAAATCAATTCTCAAGGGAGTTTGAATCGAAGACATGCCAAATGGGCTGCGTTCCTACAAGAGTATACTTTTATGTTAAAACATAAAAGTGGGCTAAACAATTAGGTGGCAGATGCTCTAAGTAGGCGAGTATTGTTCCTAATCTCCATGACCACTCAACTTGCCGGATTTGATGAGATCAAGGAGTTGTATGTTGATGATAAGGATTTTGGCGAAATTTGGGAGCTTTGCCAAAATGGACATTATGATGACTTTCACTTTCATAATGATTTACTCTTTAAGGGAACCCATTTGTTTATCCCTAAATGTTGCTTACGAGAGCTCATCATTAAGGAACTTCATTCAAGTGGATTAGGTGAACATTTTGGAAGGGACAAGATCACTTTGTTGGTGACGGAAAAGTAATTTTGGCCAACCATATATCGTGATGTGAGTCAGTTTGTGAAGCGATGCCGGATATGTCAAACTTCTAGGGGACAAACCCAAAATCCAGGTCTCTACACTCCACTACTAGTCCCTAAAGCTCCAAGGAATGATGTCAGTATGGACCTTGTGGTGGGGTTTCCGCGCACTCAACGAGGTATTGATTCCATCTTTGTAGTTGTTGATCGATTTTCTAAAATGGCACATTTTATCCCATCTAAAAAGGCTATGGATGCCTCATATATTGCTCGTCTTTATTTTAATGAAGTGCTAAAGCATCATGGTCTCCCTAAGTCAATCACTTCTGATCGGGAAAGTAAATTCTTAAGTCATTTTTTGAAGAAACTTATGGAAAAGGCTTGGCACTAATTTGTAATATAGTAGTGCTTATCATCCTCAAATGGATGGGCAAGCTGAGGTGGTAAATCGGACATTGGTTAATTAGCTGCTAAGTTTAGCAAGCAAGAGGCCAAAACAATGGGACACGGTGCTTCCTCAAGCTGAATTTGCTTACAATTCTGTGGTGAACCACTCATCCGGAAAGACTCCATTTGAAATAGTTTATGGTCGAGCACCGACACACTATCTTGACCTTGTACAACCCTTCAAACAACCAATGTCAAGCTAAGGGGCCAGAGACTTTGATGCTACAATGGCCAAGATTCATGAAGATGTTCAAAAGAAGTTAGAAGAAAGTAATGCAAAGTACAAAGCAGCAGCTAATGTGCATCGTCGTGTGAAGGTCTTCAAGGAAGGTGAACTTGTGTGGGTGTATTTGAAGAAATAACGTTTTTCATCAGGTTCCTACAACAAGCTCAAAGAGAAGAAGGTTGGGCCATGTCAAGTACTAAAGAAGATCAATGACAATTCGTACAAGGTTGAACTTCCTCCTCATATCCACACTCATCCTACATTTAATGTGCATGATTTGTCGATTTATCATGGTGAGCAAGGAGAGAACTCGTGGGCGAGTATTTTTTCACCCGGAGAGAATGATGCAGTAGCTTAGCTGGCGCCATGCCATTTTCATTTCCACGTGGACTCCTTGGTGGCACATTGGAAGACCAAGTTTCTTTTGCTCAATTAATGTGACTTTGGGAACGGGTTTGGTCTTATTCTAAATTTCTTGGAACTCTTAGTAATTATGTTGCCTAGTAACTAGTTCTTAGTAAGTTGTGTTTGCTTTGGGAGTCTTAGTTGACTAAATAGTATGTTGTGGTATTGAATGCAGTTAACTTGTGCTTGTTTTGGGAGTATAAGTTGACTACTTAGAAAGTTGCAGCATTGAATATAGCTATCCTTGGGATTAAGCATGTATTCATGAGAGGAGTGCTATATATATCCTGTAAGAGTCCAATGGTGAGGTAGATTATGTTTGTTTCATTGTAATTAATGTTAATTCAGTATAGAGCTTGGCTCCTTTTATCTCTTATTGTGATTGTAGTTTCATCTCGTAGTCTCCATTGTAGCTTTCCCTCATCAGTTGCACAAGGGTACAAAGAGGAATATGGGATTGAATACCAGGAAACCTTTGCGCCCGTTACCAAAATGACAACGCTCCACACACTACTGAGCATTGTTGTTATCCGATATTGGCGACTTTGGCAGATAGATGAGAGTAATGCTTTTCTTCATGGATATCTTCACCAGACAGTTTACATGAAGCCACCACCGGGTTATTCCTGTCCCCTAAGTATGGTATGTCAACTTCATAAATCCTTAAATGGCCTGAAGCAAGCTCCATGTGCCTGGTTCGAGAAATTTCGACATGCCATTCTCAATCCCAGTTTCTATCCGAGTCATAGTGATCACTCACTATGCATCCGTCACACTTCTAGTGGTTCCACCGTATTATTGCTCTGTGTGGATGATATCATCGTCAGTGGCAATGATACCATTAGCATCAGTCAAGTGAAGTCTTATCTCATGCAGACATTTAAAATGAAAGATCTTGGTGAATTGACATACTTTCTTGGTCTTGAAATCAAGCGCATTCCCTTCAACATATATGTACACCAAAGAAAGTGTGCTGAGGATTTGTTGAGTATGGTTGGATTCTCTGATGGACGAACTGCCGATACTCCAATGGAACTTAATCTGAAGCTTCGTAAGGACGATGGTAGTCCTCTCTCTGACGCTGCCTCATAGAGTCGCTTAGCAGGTAGTCTGATCTACCTAACTATGACACGCCGTGATATAGCATATGTGGTTCCAACTGTCAGCTAGTTTGAGTGATCCTCACAAAAATCATCTTTCAGTTGTACATCGCCTCCTATGATACATCAAGGGTACAACCTCCCAAGGATTATTTTATTCATCCACTTCTCCTCTTTCTCTTCAAGGCTATACCGATGCCGATTAGGCTGGCTGTCCTAATACTCAATGTTCTACAACAAGTTGGCGTATGTTCTTAGGAACAACTATTATTTCCCAGAAATGTAAGAAACAATCCACAGTTTCTAAATCGTCAATTGAAGCTAAATATAGGGCTATGTCATCTGCTTCTAGTGAAATTGTTTGGCTTCAACGTCTTCTAAGAGAGTTTGGTGTCTTCCTCAAATATCCTACACCTCTCTTTGCCGATAATACCAGTGCTATTCAAATTGCCAACAATCCAATATTTCACGAGTGGACAAAACACATCGAGGTTGATTGTCATTTTATTCGTGAGAAGATTTTGCCCAAAGTTCTTCATCTCCCACATATTCCATACCACGATCACATTCACAAAAGCCCTACATAAGTCTTGCCATGATTTTCTCACTCAGTCACTTCCAAATTGCTGCTTCGCTCAACTCCACATCAATTTGAGGGGTGTGTAAAAAGAATGATCCAGCCCAAAGCTCACACCCAGCCAATGGCCAAACATCATTGATGTATCAAAGCCCAGCATGCCAATAATATCCCACGAGGATATTCCATTGGTCAAAACACACTGTATATAGGATTAGGACAGTTGTACAAATAACTGTATATTTCCTTTTATGCTTGATGTAATCTCCTATAATGTCTACCTTTCATGACAAATACACCAATACAAATATGGGTGTCGATCCTCCAAGAGGAACACCAAGAATTCTCCACTTTCATCTTGCATCTCTGATTAGGTTATTACTACCAACCTCAAATCCTTCCACGAGACCACAACCTTTAGCCTTAGAAAATAGCGCGCTAAGAGCCTCTACCACAATGGTAAATAAGAAAGGAGAGAGACGATCCCCTTGTCCAAGTCCCCCTAGATGCTTTGGACAAGCGGGAAGGAGAACCATTCACAAAAACATAAAAAGACGTCGACGAAATGCATTCTCGAGTCCAAGAGCGCCACCTTTCCACAAAGCCAAATCTCCTCAACATATAATCCACAAAATTCCATTCAACATGGTCATATGCCTTTTCCAGATCTATTTTAAAAATAACTCCTGGTTTCTTTGACTGATTTCTGCAATTTTAAGTTCTGAAACTATATAAAGGACCGGGTCGTGCAGAAACTTGGGGCAGCTGTTTGGTGGATCAAACTAGGCAACATGGACAAACCACACCAAGATGGTTGCCCAAGGGTGAGCTTTAACTCACCGCGGCTTGCTTTTGATCAAGTCATGGACCACATGGGTCCCACAAGTAACCTCGTGCAAGATTCTGGAAATTGCTGATTTTTTGCTAAAACTTTTAGAGTTTTGTTTGAGAAAAAATAGTGAAGACTTTTATTTGTAGTAGGGGATCATCAGAGAAGATTTCTAGGGTTTTAAAGAATTTTATACAGTATATAGGCATTAGTATGGTTGACTACTAAGGCAGTCTTGTTCGGCAGTATCAGTAACACAATTTGTGAGTTTCTTTATGCCATCTCTCTTGGTCGATTGATGCCATGGTGATTGAGGAAGGCCCCTGAGGTATGCTTACATGCATTCCTTGCTTAACGTGTGTAGATTGGTTACTTGCACTAATTAGCATTTAATTATGTATTCCAGATACCAAGGTAACCTGCCATCTGGACTTGGGATAACTACATGAGCACGTCAAGCCATATTTTTATTAGCTTTAGTTTAGTTTGATTACCTTCAAGTGATGTAATGAGGCCTTTGGTCTTTCAGCATTTGTTTTAGACTTGATTTTTTATTAAATAAAGATTTGGTTTAGCTTTGTTTGCCTTGATTACATAATCTGACTTATGCATGTGCAATTGAAAGAAAACTTCATGGCACAAAATTTGAGAAAATTAGCAGATATCGGCTTGTGACACGTTTGTCAAAGATCAATGAATGCAACAAGAGCCCACGGCATAGTGGAAGGACTCAATATTGCAAACACAAAGTTGTGGATTCCAGTCATGTTACCAATAAAAAAAATTAAAAAGAGAAAAAGGGAAAGAAAAGAAAATGATCGATGAATGGTAAGCAATTTGTTTCTTCAAAGGTTAAATGTATAATGTGGAAACTATTCATTTGAATAAGAGAAATGGTACCAATCAAATGTTCATATAGTGGTCCAATGATTGATTTTTCACATGCAAATCCACAACCAATTACAGACTTGTCCATGCTGTCAGTACAAAAGCATTTTGAAACAGTATGTTTCAACTTTCAACACTTACATTGAAATGCTGGAAGGTTTTTTTCTTTTTTATTTTTTTTTAAACAGTCAAAATTATTAAAGAGGGGAAAACCCAAAAGAACAAAAAAAAGGAAAAACTCAATACAAACTATACATCAAAGAGTAAAGAAGAACGAAACACCCCTTCCTTTAAAACCCTTTTTCGTAGAAAAGTGAAAATCTCTTACTATTCGGATTTTAATATAGGTGAGCAGTGCTAGAAATACTCATCTCTACTACATGCACAAAATGTATGGAGCAAAGATGAGAATGTTAAGGTGGATGTGTAGTAAAACTAGGAAGAATAAAATTGGAAATGAGTGCTTTCGAGGGCATTTATTGGTAGCATGAATAAGGGATAAAATAGAGAAACCTGTTTGAGATGGTTTGGGCATGTCCAACTTAGGCCAGTTACAGAGCCGGTAAAGAAAAGTTTGGCAATGAAGGTTGACGACCCACCAAGGGGAAGGGGTAGGTCAAAGAGGACATGGATGGGGTGGTAAAAATAGACCTAAAGAAGTGTAACTTATTTGAGGATTTGACTCAAGATAGATTGGAATGGAGAAACAGAATTAATATAACCGACCCCAACATAGGTGGGACAAGGCTTTGACGATGATGAGTGCTAGAAATACTAATCAAATAAATGGCATTGTTCACTACTCAAAACTAATCACTTACATGTTAATTTCCATGATGTTGCAAACATGAAACCAAGCCCAATAAATGCAGTAGTAAGATTACGAAGGGCCTCGGACAAGTTGTTGGTGGCAGCATTTTTTATGATCTGTGTATCTTCAGATAGTCTACTCAAAAGCTCTCCAGTACGAGTGACATCAAAGAAAGCTATTTCCTGACATGTCATTCAATGCATCCACATAAATTGCTATGCAAAAAATAATAAAAACATTATATTATTGAAATTGATGATACTAGAATCATAAAATAAGAATACATAAAGCATACAAAATAGATCCTTACTAGAATCATAGAACAAGAATGCATAAAACATACAAAATAGGTGACAACATCATCCTTACTTGGCTGATAAGATGACCGAATAGATTCCTTCTCAACCGAGCAACGACCCTTTCACTGGCAGAGACAAACAACCACGAACGCAGTGCTGTACAAACCGAACTGAAAGGTAGACAAATCCAATTAATCACAAAAGACGCTTCATACCATGCAGCTTCTATCATTCTACAAGAATGATTGACATAACTAGTATAGGCACTTCAACAGCATCTGCAGGATGACTAAAATATTGGATTCAACGATGAGGAGCTATAGGATATTGTCAGACAGCAAGAGTGCAGTTTGTCAATCCTAAGCCTCACTTTTCCATATATTCAGAACACATGGTTCAGTTCAATAGCCCATGATAATAATTTGTTGAGACCAATTGTGGATGAAGAAAGTTCCAAAAAATTTCCAGATTTGAAGATCCTACCTCCTCAGTAGGTAACCTATTAATACAGACGGAAAAGAACAATCAGCTGAGTTACCAATTAAGTAAAAAAAAAAAAAAATCAGCTGAGTTAATTCTGGTACCAAACTGACAGAGAGGAAAATCATTATCTTTATGCAAGGATAGTACCTCAGCTCTGATAACAATTTCTTTTATTTTTAATAGGTAACCTCAGTTTTGATACCAAATTGAGGTTGATAACTAATGGAGTGCAAACTCTGCCAATTTTTTCCAAGCCCGGGTGAAGGAGGGTTGCATCAAGTAGGTTGACCCCAATATAGTTGGGACAAGGCTTTGAACTATTGGATTGCAATGATTAGGGAAAAAGGATGCAATCTAATGCCTTGATCTATTTGACCAATCTACAATTACAACTCACATGAAATGTAAAGTTCAAAGCTTCAATTTGAGTGCATGTTGATCAAATCCAACCATCCATTCCGCACGCCCCTAATCTATATACATTTACTACACCAAAACAATGCTGATTTGGTCAATTGAAAGAATTTTTTCTCCTGACCAAAATGCACTCTTTAATGGCCACTTTACAATGTATAGAGAAAGCCGATATTAGTCAATTAACAGGTCCTCTTTCTTTAAGGTATAAACCCTCATTGATTACGAGAGAATGTTTTGACTTATGGAACATGGTGAGTTAGTGCCATGCCAATCTAGTGACAAGTAAACAAGATTGGACCCATAAGACCTCAATGACAGAAACAAAGAGAGGAAAAGACAATGGTTGACCCACCAAATAATTCAACCACAGCAGGCCCTGTTGGAGCATACAGAAATATGTCCCTATTCCCTCCCTTATCAACCCTCCCACAGTGCAAACTCATGATGCAGAGAATACATGTAGAGTTTGGAAGTAATTGCAAGAACATATCAGTACGGAGATTTTTGGTAAAGAAGTGGGCAATTTGTGTGATGAACAAGGTGACATCAACTTCAATGTGTTTTATGTGCCTTTAAAAACCACCTTTTCTGCAATATTGATGGAAGTCTTCTTGTCACGATGAAGAGTCATCAGACGAGAGACAGAGATGCCCAAGTTAGTGAATAGATAATGAAGCCAAATGATCTCAGGTGAGGTACGTGTTTCTAGCATGATACTAGGCTTCAGTAGAGGACCTCAAACAATTGACTATTTTTTGGGAGCCATGAGGGAATAACCTAGAAAAGAAAAAAAGGAAAAAACCAGTGAGGGAGCAACGGTCAATAATATCACTGGCCCAATTAGCATCTGTATAAGCTTGTAAGGCAGCAATGAAAGTGGACAAATAAAAGAAACCCAACTGCAAACTGCCCCTGACAGAGCAAATGAAGCGAAAAACTGTAGCATAGTGAGTGGAGGATGGAGTGGAGACAAACTGACCAACTATATGAACTGCAAAGGTGATATCAAGCCTACCCACAAGTTGACGATAATATGAAGGATAAGGAAGCAACTCGTCAAATGATGGCCGGAATTTAACATTTAGCTTTGAAAGGGTGGTATGACCTTGGGGTCAGCAAGTGTTGCACGTTGAATAATATCAGAGGCGTACTCCTATTGAGAAAGAACATAGCCACATTGAGAGGAAGAAACTTCAAGACCAAGAAAATAGCAAATGATACCAAGATTCTTAATTTCAAATTGGTGGTGTAGATAGTCTAGTGCAGCTCGAGACCAACCAATGATGAGCACATCATCAACATATAATAGTAGAAGAACACGGCCTAGGGCCCTAGAGGTAGTTGATATGAATAGCATTGGGTCATTGTAGCTTTGATCAAACCTAAGGCGAAGGATAGCAGAAGTTAACTTCGCAAACCAATTGAAGGGAGCTTGTTTAAGCTCATTCAAAGCTTTTCAGAGTTGCTAGACATGGCCAGAAGCATGAGAGAGACCAAGTGGTGGGGTCATATATACTTTTCAAAAAGAACATTCAAAAATGCATTCTTGACATTCATTTGAAATATAGTCTTGTGAGGAATGGAAGCGACAACTACAAGAAGACAAACAAATGTCATCTTGACTACTAGAGCAAATGTCTCATCGTAATCTATTCCATATTATTGAGTGTACACTTTGACAAACAACCGAGACTTGAAACACTCTGAGAGATACATCAGACCAAGTTTTCACACAGCAGATACACTTGCAGCTAATAGGCTGCTCCTTTGACAAAAGAGGAACCAGATCCCACATGTGGGTCTTATCAAGAGCAGCTAATTCCTCCACCACAGCTTATTCCCTTTTTGGAATAGCCAAAGCTTCTTTAAAAGTATTAGGCTCATAGAAGGAAGTCAAGGAACTGATAGAAGATAATCTAGAATGGAACTAACAGAAGATAGGCTGCAATGTAGGAGAAAAGTGAGGACGAGTTGAGGTAACAAAACTAGGATGCAAACCTTTGCAGAACATAGCAATCACGAATAGGGCAACATGTAGATGATTCTGCAAATAGGCCAGTATCTGATTCAGGAGCGCAACCAGGCAATTTAGGAGGCTCAGGCGGAGCACACTTAGGTAAAGGATCATGAAATGGGTCACAAATAGAGGGCACAGAAACGCGACCAGTTGGTGAAGGGGAAATGGTACATTTGCAGTAGCCAGTAGGGTGTATCTTCAAAGAAGGTAACATTGTTGGAAACACAAACTTGCCAAGATACGGGGTTATAACAACAATAGCCCTTCTAGTTAATGCCATAGCCCGATAAAACACATGACAGATTTTGCAAATAGTGCATTTTGCTCTTGTTTGGATAAGACGGCAAAGCAAGTGCAGGCAAGCATTCTGATGTAGCCAAAAGAAATCACTAATTGAATTGAAACCCAAATCTTCAACCCTAAACCAAATCAACACTACATAATGCAAGAAAACAAGGACATAAAACTAAGATTACTCACTGGTGTTGATGAATAATCCAAGTTTCCTTCAATTCCAAGGAGAATACATCGATCCCAATGGAGAAGAAAGTAACACATTGCATAAGACAAGCTTCATTCAAACTGTCGTATATCCTAGTAAACCTATTGACATTCTCTTTTACTAAGATGCATCCAAAACTCCTTAAAAACCCTAATTTAATCTCAAGCATCCATTGCTCACTGAGCAAACTAAGTACTACTAATTTAAATGGGACCTACATAAACCAAAACAAAGGAGGAAATTGGATAAAAGACCAGTCGAAGCATGACACTGTTGTGCACAGGTTGCACAAGCCTTGCTGCACGGTTGTGTGTGCGGCCCACATGGCTCTCTGGATGATCCTAATGGTATAGGATTTGCATGGGTTTGGGCCCATTTAGGCCCATATGTTAAGGTCCAAATGACACTTTTGCTGGAAATTACTGCAGGAAATTTCTGAAATTTCAAAAGACCCGCCACATTCTTTCAATTTATTAAAACAGCCCCCTTTCATGCAGTTTTTGTTAATAACTAGGACTGTTATGGCCCAATATTTGCCTGAAACCATCACCATCTTGCCCAACCTTTGTGAGTCCTCTTAGAGCCCTCAAACTGGTCCAAAAAACCCTTAAACAAGTAGAACTGTGTGATCAAAATCTGAATCTTCATCAGATTCGGAAGTCAAAAGAGAGTGTAATCGGAAGAGAGTATAATCGGGAGGGACCTTAATTGGACATTGATAGGGTGTAGCATTAGGGAGGACAGTTAATGGAAAACAATTTATGAGATACACAGGAGGCCCAAAAATAAGGTGTAACAAATAAGACAGTCACATGGAACGGGCAGTTTCAAGGAGATGGTGTTGTTTTCATCAAACACCATTTTGTTGAGATGTCAAATGTATGGTACCATGAGTTTTAAGAGAAATTTGGAAAGAATTTATAAATATTCTCTACCGAAATAAGAATGACAGACCTTAATTCTTTTTGAAAATTAGGTGTGAAGCATATGGGTAAACTCAATGTCAATAACATGAAACTCAGAACAAGATTTCATCATGTGAACCCATGAACAGAGAAAAGTCATCAATAAATAAAACAAAGCAGAGGCTTCCACCTATGAGGCAACTGGACCCTAAACATCAGAATGCACTAAAATGAATGGTGCATGAGAAGTAGAAGTTCTTTTATTGTAAGATGCAGAAAGATGTTTGCCAAACTTGCAACCAATACATGATAGATCATCAGACAACTTTCCCGATACAACCAAAAGAAATTAAATAAACCCCATAACATTCAGTTTGGAGGATGGCACATATCTCAAAACGTTTATGCCAAGATCCCAATGAGGCTTGGGTACAAAATTTCAACACCATAACATTATCCAACCGTTGATCTATGGCCCTTTTTTTATAGTTTTAAAGTTATCTTGTTTTCTTCTTCTTTGTTAATTTCAATCCAACAGTGAGTAACAATTGGGTTAGTGCCTATTCAAAAGCGCGGAGGTAACTTAATCATAGGTATGACAGGTGACAAAAATAAGATGATACTCACAATCCTCGCATACAGATGATTCTCATGATAACAATATTTGTATAAATGTATGTGAGTGTGAGTGAGAGAGCTACAAATATGATCATATAGGAATATCCAGATTGCAATACATGTTGAGAAGTATTTAGTTTAAACAACTTGATTCATTGAACTATACTTGTGTGTGGACAATTCTCATAATATAATTCCATGTATGTGCACATATATAAACTTCAAATATAACACCATGGGAATATCCAGATTGCAATGCACAGTAAGAAATATTTGGACTAGAGTCAACATGACCCGATTGACCATAATATGTTGGGATTGGTCATAACATGTCTGAATTTCTCGTATACATACCCAACAACAACAATAACAACAATATATATAATGGTGTTCTTGACAGCGTCTAGAGCTTCTTGTTGCTGCTCAGGCGTCCTGACATCTCTTGATACAATGTCTATTATCTTTCCACCATATTTTGGCTGCAACAAAAAACCAAAACAATTTGAGTTGAAAACATTGAGATTTTGACAGCACATTAAGATAGTTGCAAAGAGAACCAACTATAATACCTCCAACCCCTGATATAGGGGCTATAGAATAATAATGTATATTTTATGTTATCAGTTTCTTGAATTTCAATTTGGATTATTGGGTTTTTCTTGAATATACATATGATATATATTATGGTTATATACAGAATTATTAATTAACGTGTATATTATAATTATGTCCTTGGATGATATTATTTAAGTTGTTAATATTCTAGTGGGCTTACTTTTATGATTAACTATTGTTACATATTTTATTTTTCTCAAATATTAATCGCTTTAGTCGTGGGCCCTACACATAGTCGGAGAGTTCGGTGGATCATGGTTAGGACCCTTGATCCTAAGTTACCATGGGTAAAGGATTGGGACCCAGCCTCTATTGAAAGAATGTGTTACTGGTAGACTTTATTTTGGAACTTCTATGACATTGGTGGGACCCTTAGATTTTGTTTGGTAAGGCTTTAATATTCTAGTGGCTGGGACCCAAGCTCCTCATATCTTTGTTTGTATGCACAACATATTGAGCCGAAAGGAGACTTACGCATGACACAAAGGAGGGGAGTTCTTATTTGGCAAAGTTCCTAATCTAATATGAGTAGTTGAAGTCGACCATAGGGCTCTTTAAAAGACCCTCAACATATTCTTCCAACCCTATTACACGACCAAACTCTCTCTCTTTCTCTTGTTTTCTTCCGTTAAAGCCGTAGTTAAGTCTTGGAACTAGCAGAGAAGAGGAGGACCAGCAGGATTCTTTGATTCAAGTGAGTAGACTTCTCAAATTACATGGTTTATAGAATCTCATCCGAAAACAGCCAAAATCAAAAAACTATAAAATAATTTGAATGGATTCTTCGGAAAAGAATGTAAAGAATGAAAAAGAAAAGGAGCCAACACCAAAGTCGCGCTTTTTTTGTAAAAAACTTTCTAAAATCATTGAAAAAACATTTTTCAATGGAAAACATTCCAAAATCATCGAAATTATGCTTTTCACCCAGAAACGGCGAAAATTATATAATACGAAATATTTGAAATAATTTCTTTTCTAAAGGTTTTTTAGGGCATGTTTGGGTAATGTCATCAGAGATGAATCCTCTCCAATTTTCCTTGATTCCGAGGAAAACCCAGGTTTGGGTGAAGAGAGGATAATCAACTCAAATTAATAAACTTATATATGCAAGGAAAGTACTGCAATAAGGAAAATAAAAGAAAAAAATATTGCATATTACATAATTTATTAGTCCAAATATCAAATATAACTTTCAAATTTCATTTGTGTCATCATTTTTAAATTGCCGACTCCAAACCTCATTCACAATCACTTATAATAAACAACAATTGTTCGAAATAAGATCTACCTATTAAATGGTGGACAATGCAAACAACTTATTAAAAAGAGATGACTCGGCCCTGTCTCCCCTATTTTTGACTCAGTCCTTCCTCAAAATAAGATGACTCGGGAGAATCAAGAGTCAACTCAGAGAGTTTTCCAACCATGATCTCCGTAGGCAAATTGAGACCCTGGCTTGGCATTTGGATCAAATCAAACCCAGGGATCAATTGTTTGATGAGTCGGCCTATGAAGGTGATGATGATCTTCCAGTTCATGGTGATAGATCAAATGATTATGGTGATTTTGATGATCCAATTTATGATGATGAGTTAGATGAAGATCATCATGATAAACTTAATGCACCAATCTGGGATGTTTATGGAGATGATAATGATGTACGGCCTCAGATATGTGATATGTGTCGAGACTATGATTTTGATGATAAAATAAATTTTGATAAGCACGTTGATTATGAAGAAGAAGGCCAAATTGTCAATGATAAGAAGAAGATTGACATATTAGATGAGGCACATTTGACTGATATTACTTTGGAGGGTGGTGTTGCTACTAATGCAAGACAAGTGGAAATTGAAGATTTTGATTTGGTTAGTGATGAGATGGACCACTCAACATGTCATTGCACTGCCAATTCCAAAACTGATGCAGTCCAACCCAAGACCAGACTCCGCAGGCCCTGATGGACCCATCTGATAGGGTCCACATGATCTCTGATCTGGCAGAGATCCCTATCCTAATTTGAGACAATATCTAAATTAGTGATATTACTTAGTTGCTTAATAGGATTTCTTTCTAAATTCTATTTTGAGTAGGATTAGGTATCTTCCTATTTTCAATATCCTAATTAGTTTAGAAACAGTGTGCTCTATATATAGTATATACAGAAGAGCCCTACTGTTATTTTTCATGCTTTATTAATCAATTCAAGTTATCGTGACTTTATCTCTTGTGTGTTATGGTTCGTGCTGTGCCTTGGGGCTAGAATCCATCTTTGGATTCGATCAATCCTTCGGGAGATTGATCTATCAACCCGATCGCTGTGTCAAAAACTGCACATTTGTTCATCAAAAAACAAATCAATTTATCTTATGCTTTCGCAAGAAGATCTGCCCGTGGAAGTGCCTTACATTGACTTCATCTTTGGGGATGAACGACGGATGGTCAAAGTTTGCGAGTCAATAATGCAAGTACTGCAGTTGAAGCATCTACTTGTTCGATCAATCATCCAATCAGAATCATGTCATTAAGAAAAACAAGGCCTGAAGTCAACTTGGAGCAGAAGATCACTTGAAGTTTTCCGAGTCATGTGAAGAGTATAAAGATCAACAAGAGCATTGGAAATTAGTACGCCGGGTTTTTGACAGAGGAAGATACTTACAGAACTCGAGGTCAAGTTCTTCCCAGGAAGGGGAGACTGATGCAGACCAAACTTAGTCACCTCACAGTATGGGCCTGCCATTGTTGGCACTCTTTTATTTTTATCTTTGTATCCCATTTGTTGAGGGCATTTTAGACTTTTCTCATCTTTTTAGGGTTAGGGTTTCTTGTGGAACCTATATAAGTGATAAGAAGAGGGTGAAGAGGAGCTTTTGACATTGGAAGAAGAAAATATACTCCATACCTTGAAAAGGTAGGATTTTTGTTGCAATAGATTGCCCTTTGGCAATCTGATTTGCACCAGACAGTGACATATTTATAATACATAAAAACAAAGTATTAGACAGGTGTATTGCTTGAAGTATCCAGGCTTCATAGGCCTTTTTTAAAGCTCCCCAGGTAATTTGTTTGTGTGAAATAGTGAGTAGGGTTCAATGACATGAAACCAGACTAACAGTGGAGAATAATCTCCAGAGAAAAATGCCGAGAAAGGTAACTTGCCCTGTGGACATACACTGAAAAGCAACATAAAATTAACTTTCAACAAAGCAGCCGCTAGATGATTGTTGTTGAAAAAGCAAAAAAGAAATACCTACAATCAGAATGCTTGACGTGGAAGCTATAAGCAATGCAACAGTAGCAATAATCAGTCTCCCTGCTTCAGGCTTTGCCTATAAGAAGATTAGATGTCAATGCATTTGACAAAGCAATTTATCATAAAAAACTGAACTTGAAGTTGACACATACCTGTAGTAGGACTCTAGAAAAG
Source organism: Persea americana (assembly GCA_029852735.1). Taxonomy (NCBI): domain Eukaryota; kingdom Viridiplantae; phylum Streptophyta; class Magnoliopsida; order Laurales; family Lauraceae; genus Persea; species Persea americana. The sequence goes on from CM056810.1 coordinate 76,722,792, forward strand.
CCAACATTTGCAGCCTGGGTTTTACAAATAATTATATCAGTACCTTTTCTCTAAACATTTATGAATTAAAGAATCACAAACAAGAAACAAAAGGCAAAGAAACAAAGCTACCTGTACTGCATCTCCATGCTCAAGATCTGTAACAGGACCATTAGCTGATTGGGCATCGTTTCCCTTGTTATCCACCTAAAAAGGAAAGGCTGTTAGTTGTTAGTCTAGTAAGGAACACCATACTGTCATAGGCCCTATTCCATGATATAAGGGCTTCTGTTAGTGTCATTCAAAAAAAAAAGCATAATAGTCCATTTTAATTTCACTAATCTTCCAAATTGATATACACAAACTTTTCAGCCAGAATTCCAGGCTTTTTCAGCCAAAACAAGTCGGACTGGCTAAAACATACAGAAAGCAGGTTGAATTGCACAAAACATGCACAATCCTGAACATTTACTATCTTGACCTTTCCAAGTTTACCCTTACATCAAACCTGGAATTGGACAAAACATGCACAATCCTGAACATTTACTATCTTAACCTTCCCAAATTTATCCTTAGATCAAACCTGGAAATGGGTGAAAAGTTCTTTCAAACCTCAACCCCACACGCCCCGCCCCCCAAAACTCCCAAAAAAATGTCGAGATTAAAGTATTGAGAGGAGTAAAACTGTCCCCCATCAACCCTTTACCTCCAGTTGAAATTTGACAATTTGACATTGTGCAAACAGAAAATGGTAATTTAAATTATGTAAATATCTTAGTGTTAGTTTAGCTTTTAAAAAATCTATATTTTTGTCTTATCTTTTCTGAAACAGAATACCGAAATGGCCGAAGCACCAAAATGCCCTGAGAGGCAACCACAGACTAAATGGACTACCATGGAACAAAGATAAAGTACTACAGTGTACAAACTCTAGAATTCCATGCAGTTTAGAGCAGAATGTCTCAACAATACATTTGGAACATGTCAACAGTGTGCCATCACATAGATAAATAATGCCAAAAATTCAAGTCATAATTTGGACTATAAGAGCAGCCATCAGATCCACTGCAGGTAAATAGAAATTGGACAAAAATGAGAAACAATCCACACTTTGGTGACATTTAACAACAATCACACAATAATGACTGTCTAATCTACAACAATTCCAATCACCCAACATCAAAATGGTAGCTGCACCTAATGCAACTTACATACAGGTTAAACTGCAATAGCTATTCACATGAACAAAACCAACCAAAGAAGAGAGATAATCAAATCAAGATAATTCCTCAAATCCATAATAATATTGTCTAAATCGGATGCAGACCCTAAAAACCAAATTAAGAACAAGCAACCGCAATTTGGATAAATCCAAAACCCAGATCCCAATAGCAACTTTTAACCAACCAACTTAGCAACAGTTATTCAGTACTTTAAAATTCGAAACCAGCAGCGTTCCAAGTTCTTCAATTAAGAAATAAAGAAAAGAATATTTTAAACCTGTTCCTTATTCAAGCACCCAAAAAAAAAAAGGGTAAAAATCCTATAAGTAGAAACCTTCTACATGGTCATTCAAGAATCCAAAAACAAATACAGAGGGCAAAAAAAAGCCCAAGCTTTAGAAATAGTGGATGTAGATATTCTTCTTCTAGTCCAAGAATCGAACAAGTTCAAGATTCATTATCCACAGCATGCATTACCACTTCTTTTATATAAAAATAAAGATTTTTTCTACAAGTATCAAACAATAAAACGATTTCTTTACTTCTTTTTTTTGTAAAGGTACTGACATCGTTATGCAAGATTCCAAAATTAGAACAAGGCCAAATACATCCAATTTTCAAAAGCATACAGATACTCGACACTCCCAGCTTACATCTTTCCTCGAGAAATAACATCATACACAACGGAAAAGCAAACAGGTTCATATAGAACAGAGGATGAGAAGAACCCAATACATGAATCATTCAAAAGAATTCAAAATCAAAACAAAACCAGAGAGAAATCAATAGATGAAAGGAAATCCCATGATGGGTTTTGCAGAAACTTGCCTCGTGATTCAAGAGAGGGGCACTCTCACTGGCAGAAGCACTGTTGCCTGGTCCTCTCCCCATTTGGTGGTTTCTCAGCAAGAGGAAAACAACCCAAATTAATAGCAGTAGAGCAAATCAGAAACCGAGGCAGATATGAAGAAAAGAGTAGTGAGACATATCCTCTGCTTGTGAGGGGACCACTTTGATAATGGTTGGTCGATTGGAGAGGACTGACCGTACGTTTGTGTGGCCCAATTTCGATTCCTGTCAATTCATGCATGCAAATTTTTATATTTTTTCTCTGACAAGGGTGTCAGCCTTTTCGTAGACCCACTGTTTCTACGTCATTTGAAGTCCGTTCCACGGTAGTAAATCAGCCGGGGCATGTGACCCAAGGAGAGTGCACGAGAATTTAAACCGCAATGCTCGGTTCCTGAGCCGTGATCCTGCTCAAATGCAGTTTCTATCATTTTGCATAAAAATTAATTGAATAAGTAGATTAGGTTCATTGGATCTAGTTGTTTTCTAATCGAAACACATTGCGGTCTGTAGGGCAACTCACAAGAGCCCATATCATAGTTGTTAATAGCGTTTTAGATCTCATTTCGCTTTGATGTGTAAAATGAAAAGTTTCGATCAATTCGAGATTTCAGCGAACCTTTTTAAAATTACATTTTGTAAAAAAGTAGAAAAAATAATAAATATAGATTTAATCCATCATAGTAATTTTTTTGGAATTATATTTTGTGAAAATATAAGAAATACAAAATATATATGTGTAAAAAAAAGTAAAAAAAAAAAAACTAATTATGTAAAATTCCATTTCGGCCAAAAAGTTACATTTTGGCCGAAATAGGCTGAAATCTTGAATTTTGTCAGAAATTAACCGAAATTCAAATCGAGAAGTTTAATTTCAGCCACTTGACCGAAATAAAAAATTTCAGCTATTTCAGCTGAAATGAATTGAAATTTATAACTATAGTTCATATCTTCTTTGGTGTGTAACCATAAGAAACTCTTTCTTGTGAGGCTCGAATGTAGGCTACTCTGCTTATATAAAAATTAAGTCCTTAATAATAAGGATGATTTTCTCCTATGGATATTCGCAAATACAAATGTCATTATTATCACAATCAGGCGCCTATAGATTTTGTAATTTTGAAATTCCAATCTTTTTTTTTCCGCTCAGTTAGGCTATTTGTAAGGAGAGATACTGGAAGACCCAATAATTAATCTCTATACATGTGGGATATTGGTGTCCGATAGTGTGTACTTAGCTTTGGCCTTCCGCCTTACTCCGGTGAATTGTAGCAAACCCACATTGTAACAAGGGTATTAGCTTAATCCAAACTTGTGCATTTTTCAAGTCCAAACTCGTGGGGTTGGAGGGGGGGTTAGTATTATGACCATGACCAGGGAAATGGCAAATAGCAATGAGACAAAATAAACGGCCATGAGAGACAAACCAGGTTCTTGTCTATGTGTTAAAAAAAGTCTTTATTTTGGTCCAACGAAGAACCAAGACCGAGAAATTCTTGTGGCGGTGGATGAACCAAGGCCGATGGTTTTTGGGAACGTAAAGCCAACATCAACTTTTTATAATGCAAATTATAGCATGGATTCTGCGTGAGTTTCAAATTTGTCTCTACCGCAGTTTTGCCCGTTCTTACCTTCGGTTTTTTCAAGGGTGTTTAAAACCATATATTTTTAAAGATTTTATTATATTATTTTCTAATATAAAATATAATTTACACACCTAAAAAATAGGTATTTGGATCACTTAAAAACTATCCTACAATATATCACTTTTTTAATTAAAACATTCAACTATATACAGTTTAAAACAATCTTTCGTTAAAGAAAACTATCTAGAGTTTTTGCTAACACGAGTGGAAGTTCTTTAGCAAATACTACCATGGTGGCCTACTATAATTTTTAACATTGATGGTTTTTATAGGAGTCCTACTATGACTATCTACTAGATAGGTCTTTCCATATTTATAATTTTATGTGGGTCATATAGCCTTGTCATAATTACATAGTTTCCTTGTTGATTATTAATATTAGGTTGGTCCTATAAATGTTGCATTAGTAACTTCCACTGTGATTACAAACATTAGGTGAGTCTCATACTACAGCAACGGTAGGTGGGTCTTATATCCATTACTATCATTAAATGAGTCTTATTGTTTAGTGGCCCACAAGTGATTACTATAATTAGCTTTGTTAATATGACTCTTAACATCAAATAGGTCCTGCATTGATTTTTCATAAATGTAGTCCTCAGTAATGTCTAACACTTGATAGGGTTCTCTCTTATAGTCACAATTAGATGTATTATGATGTGGTTTCCAACATGTGGAACCACAATTATTAAACAATATTGCTCGTGGTTTTTAGTATTTAGTCCAATAGTTTTTTAGTTAGATGGACCCTACCTTGGTTACCAATATTAAATTACTCCCGTGTGAGCATTAATTAGTAGGTTCCCTTTGGCTCTATCATCCTCATTTCTCTCTTTATTTTTTAATTCCCGTCCATCATCTAGTCAAAATTTTATAAAGTGCCAAATGCTTTATAACTATATTAAAATTCATAGAAATTATCAAATACCATAAGTAACATAATATTATAATATGACACTATTTTATTTTTAAATAATGAAGTCTTACAATATTCAAATTTGGTGATATTATATTTTGCAGTTATCCAAACACCCCCTTAGGACAATAAGAGAATTTAAAGGGGGTTTTACCAAAAGCATCCTCGAATATCTCTATACATTTAAAAGCATCCTCGCATATCTCCATACATCCAAAAGCATCCTCAAATACGTTTAATTCCCAAAAGCATCTAATACAGCAGACTTCTTTCTTTTTTTTATACAAAATTGTCCTTTACTTTACCTCTCGTGAGTTCAAGACATAACACTCGTAAGGTTAGAATGTTGTGTTTACATATGTGTTCAACATCATTCGCGATGCCGAAAAACAACTTGATGCCGAGAAGCATTAACATGATTAAGTCTGGATGTCGATAAACAACTTGTGATGTCAAGAAAAGACTTAATAGTTTAATAATTAAAGTTAACAAACATATGATACATGGATGTGCATTTAAACTGACTAACAATTCTGAATCTGAATGAATAATTTATGACTTTATGTAGATGTATGAGTTCAATCATTCTATTATGAGTTTCTTCAATAATGAATGTAGTCATTGCGAGCATTCTTTTACTAGAATTTGTGTAGAGTTTGCTAAAAGAATCTAAAAATTTTATTTAAAGAAACAAAAGACTGTTCTTTGCTTTCCCTATTTGTAACCCTACTTTTACTACAATCATGGAGAAGATTTTCTTTAAAGTTGAGGATGTTTTCCTTGACGTTTATTGCTATTTATATATATGAAAGTGGCTATTTCCAATTGAGATCAATTGAGAAATCAGCCTCTTAATTTTGACCGCTAAGTGATTTTGACGATTCCTTAATTGACCTCCAAAACGGTCATTTTTATTGCTGGCCCATTGATGGTTGTCGGCCCATTTAATTTTAAGCTTATAAGATATACGTTCATGTTGCCTCCCATTTGTGATGTGTTTTTATTTCTTCTTCACATTAATTGTTTCTTAAATTTGATACTAAATGTAACTTAAAGCCAGATGTCCGTTGGGAAATAGAGAGGGCAACATCTCTACTCTTCAAGCAATATCAGCAAAGAGGATTTGTCTCCTCTTTTTCCTTATAAATGACTATTACTATTTATCTCTTAATCTCCTCTCCATTTAACTTTTTTATTTTAAAACTTCCCTACTCTCTCTCTCCCACCATTATGAATGGTAAATGACTATCTCCTTCCTTGTAAATGTCTTTTTAAAAGCCTAAGAATCTGCTAATGTGGTCTTAGAGGAATTTCTTCTCTACTTATTTCTCCTCATTGAGAGAGAGAGAGAGAGAGAAGTAGAAGAAGAAGAACGTGGAGGCACACCAAATTTCACCTAAGAGTAAAGAAGAATCAGATGGAAGGAGCAAAGAGGCCTCCTGCCCATCACCCTGGTGAACTACTACACCAGCAGTGCACCCCATTTCCACCATCCAAATGACTTGCCTAATTGATGTTTTCTAAACAGATTCATTTTGTACTTCTACCAACTTTTTTTTCATCGTCATGTTTATCAATCTGGGTGGTACATTGCTTTCATGTAGATAGTTTTCACTAGAGCTATGTTCATTAGCTATGTATTTTATGAGTCCCAATTCCTACTTCTATTGTTTTTTCTATCTTTATTTAGTATTTTGTGGTTTCTTTTTTAGCTGGTGTTCACCATTTTCAGGATTTACAGATGCCCTGAAGAGTTACTTTTCTTGATTATTATTTTTATTTAGTCATTTGATATTGAAAAGTTCTTTACATTAGCTTTGCAGGAATCACCATCATTTGTGATTCCAGACAGAGTTGTGGATCACTGGACCTTTTATGCATTCTATCAATTTTTTGTGCATAGCAGGTGACCGTAATCCATGTGTTGCAAGTTTAAGAACAACAAGAAAAAAGGCTTAACTCAGTTTTTTTGTTATTCTGTATTAGTCTAAGAGCAATTCAAGTAGTATAAGGCAATTATTTCATTTTCATGAATTTGATGCCGGTTGCTTAAAAGGGAAAGTTTTGTTGTATATTGCCTTCAATTTGCTTCTTTAGATGGTGATCGTGAAGGAAAACTTATCTCACTTTTGATTTACACATTAATTTATAAATGATAAACGTTTATCAGAAAGACCAAATACATATTTTTGCCCAATTCATTTACCATTATATTATCTTCAGCTTCCTCTAATTGAAGTCCGTTCATGGGCTGGGCTGATCTAAGGCATATCTAGGCCCAACCTGACTATGGAAACACTGGCTCAGGCAAGGCCCAAGCCCAACACGAGCCGTAAAAGTTAGACCTGAGCCCGCCCATTTAATCAATCCGGCCGGGCCGAACCGGTCTTTTTTAAAATTTTGTGGGCATTCAAGCAATTGTTTAAACTAATTTGATTAAATTTCATGCATTTCTTACACAAGCCGGGCCGGGTTGGGCTTTATATCACTTAATATAAGCCCAACCTAATTATTAAACAGGCCCTAATTACATATCCTAAACCGGCCCAAAGCGGACTGGGCGAGACCAGACTCGGGCCGGCCCGGCCCATGAGCACCCATATATATCTTGAAGTGGATTGATATGGGAGTTGTTTTCTCTTTCTTCATTTTATTATTATTATTTTAAATTTTAGACTTTGAATAAATCTATTTTTATAGAAGAATAATATATTTGAGAATTTTTATAATTTCTAAAAATATAAAAATTGTATGTATTTAAAATTGGAATTAATCAACTCTGCTTCATAGTAACATTTTAATCAAGACATAAGACATCAACTAATTTAATCTTAACGTGCTTCTTTGCTATTTCTTATTCCTAAAAAATAAAATCAAAAATCAAAATACGCGAAAATTTATAAATTCAAATTTGATTTGTAGTTTATGTAACCTTTTGCATTTTTCTACTTTTGAATAGATTTTTGTATATAGAATTTTAAAAAAAAATAATATAGTTGTTTATTTTGAATTTATTTTTCTCAACTTTTTTCTAACTATATTGTATACTCTTACTACTGTTATGATGGTAGAAGAGACTATTTAGATATATTTGCTATTTGACTTTAGGGCTTGATTTTACATTGGTTAAGTATATAGAGTTGGTAAATTGGCGGGTTGAAATATTTAGGTCTCATCATGAATGTCTAGCATGCATGATACATGCACTTGAAAAAAAGTGTTCTTCAAATATGAAGATAACAGTAAAACAGTACTCTCTCTCTCTCTCTCTTTCAAACTACCTATTTACTAAAATATACTTGTGTTCAAGTATCAAGCACATGAACAACCCTGCCTGAACTTAAAAGTGGGTTCAAGTTACATTCCTTGCCCAATTTTCCAAGGTTACATGTTTGATTGTTGATTGCAGTGAACATAATCTAAGATTGAGGATGGGCTATAGTACAATGTTTACCGTTAATTTCATTTCTTAATGTCAAACTCTTTAATTTAGTATAAAATATTACCTATCATTTGCGCCGTAGCATAATGCATCTCCAATATTCTACCTATCTTCCTTACTAAACAGATTGAGTTGCAATTGTCATTGGTTGCTTGACCATGCTAAGCACGGGCATCCTACGCTAGTAGAATATGAGTTTAAATAAGGATATTTTAACCAAAATCATCCTCAAATATCTTTATACCTCCAAAAGCATCCTTAAATACATGTAATGCCCAAAAGCATCTCACACCGTATACTTTGTTTTTGCTAGGTCAAATTGCCTTTTAACCATTTTCTCTTGACATCGAAAATCAACCGCATTCGCACATTGAAGTATTTTGAGAATTGTTACTTTTATTTCAATTCTCGAATTTGCTAGTTTATTCAAGACAACCTAAGTAGTTGACACTTATTTTAAACACATTTTCTAAAGCAATAAACGTTGAGAAAAAACATCATCAACTTTGAAGGAAATCATCTCCATGATTATAGTAAAAGTAGGGTTACGAATAGGGGATGGAGTAGAGTATGAATTTTTGTATATTTTTTTGTTGTAAAAATGAGAATTTTAAATTTATTTAGTAAAACCTCAACAAATTGTAGTAAGAGAATACTTGCAATGACTACACTCATTATTGAAGAAACTCATAATAGAATGGTTCAACTCGTACATCTACATAAATCATTCATTTAGATTCAAAATTGTTAGTCAATGTAAATGCACCTCTATGTAGTCAATGTAAATGCACCTCTATGTATCATATATTTGTTAACTTTAACTGTTGAACTGTTAAGTGTTTTCTTAACATCGTAAGCTGTTTATCGACATCGCGACCTAATCATGTCAATACTTATCGACATCACAAGTTGTTTCTCGACATCGTGAAAGATGTTGAACACACACACACACACAACACATACAAAATTATGAGCCTCTGAGTGTTACATCTCAAACTTGCGAGTCATATATATCTCGATCGCGAGTGTCATGTCTCGAACTCACGATAGATAAAGTGAAGGACAATTTAGTCTTAAAAAAATGAAGTCTGATGTATAAGATACGTTTGGGCATTACATGTATTTGAGGATGCTTTTTGAGGTATAGAGATATTTGAGGATGCTTTTGGTGAAAATTTTGAATTTAAAAGGTTTAGAGAGTAAAATTTCTTTAAAAAAATGTAAATCATTCTCCAAGTTTTAAAGGAGATGTAATCAAGGGGTTTTTACAAAAAAGGAGCCTGAAGTATCCCTACATCTTTAAAAGCATCATCAAATACATGTAATGCCCAAAGGCAACTAATTTTGTAGACTTCATTTTGTTATAGATTAGATTGCCATACATTTTATCTCTCATGAATTTGAGACATGACACTCAACAAGCTCAAAATATAACTCGTGAGTTCAAGACAACACTTGTGAGCTCAAGATTAAGTGTCCATATAAGTGCCCAACATTATTTGCAAGCTCCGATTTTCTTCAATTCCATTCACCAACATCCCGAAAGCATTCATTAAACTTCTTCATCATGTTAGATTGATTTATGTTTTCTTTAAACTCCAATAATATCCTCATTCTAAATGTACTCTCATTACAATTAGTAGAAAATTAGCTCAAACCTATAGGATTCCAACATAACTTCACCTAAAACTTTTTAAGGGACATGACTATCATGTCAAGCTCAAGAATCAATGAAGTCAGGTTTGAACAATTTCATTGTGACTTTGTTTAACAGTTAATGTACTCATTTTGACCCCACTTTTAACACAATTTGCGAATAATTTGCTCCAAAGTCTAGAATGCTTTCCCCACTTTCCTTACTTTTGAGTATAACTTGAGCATTAACATGATTAAGTCACAATGTCAAGAAGTAACTCTTGATGTAAAGAAGAAACTTGCAAGTTCAATAGTTAGAGTTTTCCCATATAGGATACATTCAGGTGCATTGAGTTTGACTAACAATTTTGAAGCTAAAGCAAGTATTTATGTGAATATATGCGTTGTACCATTTTATTTTACTGTGAGTTTGTTCAACAATGAATGTACTTACTGCAACCATTCTCTTAGTACAATCAGCGGAGATTCTCCTTAAAAAAACTAATAATTTCATTTATAGGAAAAAAGTATAAAATTTTGTGCTGCTCTCCATTACTTATTTGTAATCCTACTTTTACTACAATCTATTAAGGATTGGCAAAAAAGAAGAAGATGTTTTCCTCCGTGTTTTTGCTTTAGAATATAGATTTAAAATAAACACCAACTACTCACGATGTTCATAATAAACTAGCGAGTTTGAGAGTTGAAATCAAAATAATGAGTCACAAAATACTTCAATATGCAAATGTGGTCGAGTATCGATGTCGCAAAAGATAAAATGAAGGGTGATTTAGTCCAAAAATAAATAAAGCCTATGGTATAAGATGCTTTTGGGCATTATATATATTTGAAGATACTTTTCGAGGTATAAGGATATTTAAGGCTTCTTTTTGTAAAAGTCTCTATAGTCAATTAGCAAAGTAAATCATTTCCTTCATTTTTCTCTCCAAAATGAAATTATTCGTAAGAGAGTTTTCCCCTCCACAACACATTGAAAAAGCATTTCTCTGCAATTAGTTAGATTTGAGTAACTTTGTTATCCCTTTGAATTCCAACTCTTATTGGTGTAAAATTTGGAGAAAGTTTACTTAATAAAAGATCTCAAAGCAGCATAGATGTTACAACTTGACTATTCACCTTTTTTGCCATTACTTACAAGCTATTACTGGTGTGCTATCAACCATCCATGTTTACCGCAAGCTTCATGGCCCATCAAACAATTACAAGTAACCAATCAATGGATTGTCAACCATCCACATCTATCATAGGGATTATGGCCCATTAAACAGTCATAAGTAATTAATTGACAGATTTTCATTAATTAATTATGGGTGGAATAGCTTACTTGTGATAAATCTAATATGGGCTCTACTTCAATTAGAGTGAGATACAACTTTCAATCCGAAAATAACGAGTAAATATTTATTTTAAAATAGTTTGGGTGCATTACGGTGAGCCCTTTTTTAGTATATTAATTATCCTCAAAGTTATAGGTAATTATATTTTTAAAAATAATGATGTATTTGCAGATTTAGGAACTTTTTTCTTTAGACATTAGTAAAGAACTCTGAAAAAAAAGTTGATCCCCTCTAAGAAAGAATCTCGGGCCCGTTGTTGGTAGTCAACTGTCGCTTCCCCCCTCTAGAAGAAAATTCATGCTCCGCCACTAAGTGCTGCTTATATTTTGAAATTCGAAGTTCTAAAATTGCTATCCCTATTTATTCTATCATTTAAAAGTATCGCTATTATTGTATATTCAAGCAGCTGGTTTTAACGACTTAAGTTCCAGTTTTTACCTCTCAGTTTTAATTTTATTCTATTTTATCAATTTTGACTTTACCTAGAGTCTACATTAACTAAAAAAACTTATATATATATATATATATAGATAGATAGATAGATAGATAGAAGTTGTTCAATGCACCTGGTGCACATGTTGGGCATACTTAGTGAGGCCCACCTACTGGACCATCCAAACCCCCACCCCTATTTACAGTGATCTAAACTAGGTTTTTAGAAATCCGAATGGATTGGACCGTTGAATCAAACAACACACCCCATGCGAATATTTTGAACTTTTCCATTCACGTTGTTAGATCCTTACAGCACCTCAATTAATTTTTCATACATTTCGAGTAAAGGACGACTTGATAGCCTCGTTGAAGATAAGTATGAGCTTCTTGCTCAAGGATGTTGAAGATGATGAGGAGTAGTTGGCTGCCATAGGTTTAGATTTTTTTTTTTTTTTTTTTTTTTTTTTTGAGGTTTGGGTGTCAGAGTCCCAAATAGATAAGAAGAATTTTGCAAAAAAAGAAAGGAAATTTAGGATTCTCAGGGGTAATCTGAGTTTGATTTTACTATTGAATTCGGTGGATAAGAGCCTAGCACTCCAAGCCTAAGTCACGAGTGTATGGAATTGAGTATGGTAAAGATGGAACACACCAACTTCTCTTCTCACATGCCTCTAGGTTAATGTACAATGCCATCTAGGCCACATCTTTTTGGCCTATAACTTTAGTAACAAAGATAAATAGAATATATATTCAAGGTAAGGTGAGGTGGAACATTAGAACCCAAACTTACCCCGAAAGAAAGAAAACCACAATCAAATCTGCCTGAAATAAGAGTGGGTTGGGGCAGGTCTCAATTTAAACCCAACCCATTGCCATCGCTCAAAGAAAGTTAGTCCAAACCCCCAACTGGAAATCTATTTGACTCCCAAAAGAAGGCATTAAATAGACTAGGGCTCCAACTCTTTTTTTGTCATTCTGAATTGATATTATTGAGTTCGTTAAGAAAATCTTGAATTGATTTGCTTGAGTTTATTGGGGAAATATTCTACGGGTCTGAAGTGCCTTTTCATACTACCCCACATTCCCACATGTGAATAATTTTTCATAGAGAGGTGAGAACCACATTTCCATGCTTGGATCTTCCACTAAGGATTTTTTTTCAAAGTTGGTAAAAGAAATTGGTATCATCATCTGCATATGCCATGTAATGTAATAATGAGAGAGAGAGAGAGAGAGAGAGATATGCAATTCTTTCCCTTTCTATTTCGTGTGCTCAAATTGGTGGGAGGCCGAATCCTCCTAGGATTTCCCTGACACTCAGCATAGGCCATCCTATTTAAAAATCAATCAAAATAAATCCTCCATCTTGTAAGCCTCCAGCAAAGTTTTACACTCAACTTGAGTTGGGTTGAGCTCAAATTGATCACTATGAAATATGTAATTCTTCTTAGTTTTTTTATTCAAAGCATGGTTGGAAAACTCACGACTTGGACTTGACTAGTCCAATGCATAAAAAAAATCTCAGATGGAGTCAATGTAGTGACTTGAGGAGTCATATTTTTTAAAATATGTGTGAGAATATTTAAAATTGGTAATAGAAAGATAGAAGAAAAAATATTGCATTTTATATATTTTCTTACTCCAAATATTGAATGTATTCTTACTCCAAATATTGAATGTAAAAGATTAAATATAAGTTTCAAATTACATTCCAATCATAATTTTCAAAGTGCTCACTTCAAACCTCAAGCGTATTTACTTAAAAATAAATATCAATTGTTTAAAATCAAGTTTACATATAAAATGGTTCAGGATGCAAGCGCAATTGCTTAAAAATAAATATCAATTGTTTTAAATCAAGTTTACCTATAAAATGATTTGGAATACAAATAAATACTAAAATGCGGTGACTTAGCCAAGTTTTCCCTCCATTTGGCTTGATCCTTTATCAAAATGAAGTGACTCAAGAGTAAAAAGTCAACTCGCCAAGTTGTCCTAACTTGTTTAAAACTAATAAATCTAATATTAGGCCCAATTTCTATAGGAGTGAGATTTCATTAAATCTTATGATCATGTGTCTCTAAACGAGATTCTTAGATTCTTATGGTGCATTTTTACTTGCTTGCCTTATAACTATCATGTTTGTTTATAGGGTAGATTAAAATGAAATGGAATAGAATATCAAATCAAGAAAATAAGACGGTTTAGGGAGTTTGTTGTAAACGCACGTAATGACAAAGAAGATGCTCTAAAAAGACACAAAATGAGCAAATTGTTTTTTTTTAAAGCACAAATTGACAAAAAGAATGCTTTTACTGTCAAATCCTTCTATTTTTTTATTCAACATTTGATTTGATTTTATTTTACTTCACCCTACAAATAAATAAGCCTTGAATCTAGCGTGTATTGAGCTAGAGATTTTCAACTTGCCACATAGGACAATAATGTCAGTACATTTCATTTCACTAATTGCTCAGCCTATCAGCATATAGACTATGGGGTATGGAATCTAAAAAGAAATGGTCAACCATTTTCGTGGGTCTGTACATTGTAACGCCCCAATTCCGAATACCGAGATTTCCGTTAAGGTACCCGAAGCTGGCGCGCTACTTCCTGAAAAATCTGAGACTTCCAACATCGTAGGTCAGTAGTGAGGTCCAATTTAAAACTTTTTGATCATCATATAATCAACAGTTGAAATTGCGGAAGCGTAAATAATAAAGTGGAAGCAATTATAATAATAGCGGAAGCATAAGGTATAATAAAAGATAAATCAAGTGTAGCAAGGCTAAAGTCAAGCTTAAATATCAAGTACAAAGGTTATTAAATTTAACATATCAGTCTACCTTGCTGCTCACAACAAAATCACTCAAGCCCAAAAATCAAATAGACACTCAGACCCCTGGTGCTTGCTCTCCAACCTCCAGCTCGACCTCTTGGTCGGCTGGTCCCCATCCGTAGTCATCAGCTACGGGCGCCTCAACGAACGTGACGTTTTCATACTATGAGTCAATACCTAAGCACCAATAATGAGTCAGATCCAAAGATCTGGCAAATCACAGTATACAAATAGCATAGAATGTATGCATCAAAAGAATAGAGACAAGCATATAATCATAGGAGTAGCAATGATACATAAACTAGGCAGTTGAGCAAGTTAAAGCAGTTAGAATTAGAATAAATAAGTTATCTAGTCTATCAAACAACGACATGGCACATTCACACAAGTTGGATATCGTGGGATATTATGTCGCGGTCCTCCCATACTGAACACAGTCGCGGCGGGGAATCTCACCAGTGCTGGAGAATGATTAACCTCTCAAATGCACTCATCAACCTCACCACACTCATCACTCTGGAAACTTAACCCGGTATCACACCGTCCATCTAAAACATAGCTCATCATGATAGCTCACTTATCAATTAACACTCATAATAACTGCTACCAGTGATGATCAGTCAACAAGCTGAGTTTAGAACAATTGAGTGAACATTAGTGCTGACTCAGGGAAACAAATACGAGTCTGTGTGTATCTAGGCCTGCCTTGTGCGAGAAAGGTCCTAACAAATCCCTAAGAGGTCCAAGTGCATTATAATACCATCGAACACAATTCAAGTTCAAGTGCAAGTCCAATCATTGGATCCATACTAAGGCCCATCAAGCCATGGCCTTAGTCTAAATAATCTTGGAGAGATCACAATCTCAATCTAATACCAATCAGTCTATTCTCATTCACAATGGGTCATAAGTTCATATAAAACTAATATCTTCATTCTAGGGTATCATACATCCTAACTTAGGCCATATGAGGGCCCACCTAAACATAGACACGGGTCATTGATCACCAATCACACCACTGGGTCACCTCTAAGTAATTCTAGGTTCAGGCCCTCCATTTTCCATTTAATTAACAAGTATAAGCAATAGTAAAGATATAAGAGTGACAGTGATGCAATAAGTGAGATAACCCTCCAAAGTAAGAGAATCAATCAGGAAAGTATCAAAGGTCAATCCTAAGTAATGGTCCACATTCAGGTCCAGGTTCATCTCAATTAATTTGATCTCTAAATGAAGTCTTATATGCCAATGGATACTGTGTTTGGTGCTCCCGAAGTTACGGGAATCTTTGACGACACTTAATGAACGAATCAACTTCAAATCCAAACCCTTAACCCTACTTGGTGGTCCCCATGGGTCAAGGTTGAGCTACACCGTTGACTCGTACTTGGCGCATCAATGGAGGTCCATTTGGATGGTCAATGGGCCCCACAAACATTAAACATCAGAATTTACAGAAAATTGGAATTCTACATTCCACAGTGCATCCAGTCGACATCATCGTAAGGGATGTCGACCGGGCACGTTGGGGGTTGATATCCTCTGCAATGTCCGCGGTCGACATCGTGGGCATGATGTCGACTGGGTACATATGAACCTAGAGTCAAACAGCTGGGGGGCATCATCCTATTTCCCAGAATTTTCCCTGTGTCTGGTCGACATCATGGCTTGGATGTCGACCGGGCACACAGGATTTCTATGACTTAGAGAAAATCCAGCTCACAGTTAATCCCTGAGTTTTTTTGTGTATCCGGATGACCGAGCTAGGGTCCGGTCGACGGGGTACACTGGAATAAGAGACTCACAGGAAAAATTAACTGAGACTTGGCTTTTCTCAGTTTACAGTGTAACTGGTCGATCGAGCTACAGGTTGGTCAACCGGGTATGCACCTTGATGCAAAATTCCAAATTTCTGGAATTCTCCATCTTCAATCCGAATTCCAACCAAAACACTTCTAACCACTTTCATTCATCATAGAAACATCAACAAAAAAGAAAAGCATTCCAATACACATCCCACCATCCATCCTTGGGCCATTGATCTTCCAAATGAGATAAACCCATCCATCAATCGCCAAAAATCCATGAAAACATGCTCAAAGGTAAATCTAGCAATTCTAACATTAATTGAATTGAAATTTCATAATCCAATGAAAGAAAACAAGCATTCTATGATATCTAGCATAAAGTACTTGCCTTAATCCAAATTTGCAAGGGAAATTGAATATAAAAGAGATATCCAAGTTCCTAAGATTGGGTTATAGCTGAAATTGAGGATGATCCTCTACTCATCCTTGTCGCTAGGGTTGAGAATTAGGGTTTTTAGAGAGAGTGGTAGGGGAAATGAGAGGTGAGAGGTGAGCTAGGGTTTTGGAATTAGGGTTTGTAGGGAAAATGGGAGGTACTTAAGGTTTTCTTGGGAAATGTGAGGGGGGTTTAGCTTATATAGGTTAGGGTTTGAGAAATGACCAAAATGGTATTCTAGTTTAAATGGGAAAGAAGATAAGGACATGGGCATTTTGGTCCTTTGGAGAGTTTCTAGAAACTTCTCAAGTGGGGGAAACCCCTCCTATAATACCTTATTTACTAGTTAGGGCCTCAAACCTCTAAAACCTTAAAACAATTACAAAAGACACCCTATGGATCCTATGAATTAAACAAAAGCCTAATTCCTAGAAAGTAGGTTAAGACATAGGAAAATATCTATCTACCCCTTACTAGTCCCTATTAATTAGTATGATTAAACTATAAATAATATAATTATAATATTCAAATTCAAAATGAGGGCCCACAGGGGGTGGAGCCTCACATACATGGTCTAGTTTGAGGGCAGACGAAGTTCAAATGCCAGTCTTATGCAATATTCATCTTATGAATGCTGGCCTGGGTCCTACATGTTAAGCAATGTTTATTTCTCAAAAGGTAAAGTGAAAATTATAGAATTCTTTTTAAAATTTACCCTTGAGAAATTCTAAATGCGCCAAGTAACTTGCTGAGCACACCTACATTTAAAATTTTTTTTATTACCAAAATACCCATATGTGAAATACCGAAAATACTTCTGACTTCATCTTCCTATTCAGACTAGGGGTGTACACGGATCGGATTGGTGCGGATTGGGCCAAATCCGTCACCAATCCATTGCCTATGGATTGACGGATTTGTAATCAGTCACCAATCCGTTACTGTTGAAATCCGATCCGATCCGATCCGTGGAGGAGCGGATCGGATCGGATTTATCCGTTCAATCCGTTACTGTACGGATCGGATCGGATTAATCCGTCCAATCCGTTACTGTGCATTACATGGAAAAAGAATAAGAAAAAATCCATAAATTTTGAAGCTACTGAATTAAAGGGACATGAGTTGAGAGATGTATGCCTATTCTATTTATAAGGTTAGTGACTCCTTACATTTTTTTTCTTATTTTATATATATACATATATATTTATTTTTTAATTTATATTTAATGACAACGGATCGGATCGGATTGAATCCACGGATTAAGGGTGAAATCCGCCACCGATCCGCTGCTAACGGATTACACAATTTTCAATCCGTCACCAATCCGTTGGCCTTCGGATCGGATCAAAATCGGCGGATCGGATCGGATCGACGGATTGATGGATTTTTTGTACACCCCTAATTCAGACTCCATCTTCCTCTTCAGCCGATTGCTTCTTCTTCCTCGTTTTAGCTAATTTATTCTTCTTCTGCACTACTTTCCCTTCATTACTATACTTCTTCTTCTACTTCTCATCATCATAAAGCTCCCACCATTAGTTTTTGGAAGAACTAATCTCCCAATCCATCTCCCCATTTCCCCATATAAGCTACCACGCCTCAAATCTTAGGCACCATATTGTGTTTTAGAGATGTCAACTCCAATATGGACCAACCAGTGACCATCTATGAAGAGGATGTATCTTTTTTTGGACACATTGTTCATTTTTTTTTTTCATTATCGTCATGCATGGAATTGTAGAACCGTGCATCACATGTAGTACTCGGTCATCTTAAGCCATGCAATGCAATAGTGCTCGGCCTTCTATGGAGTTGCGTCCTGCACGATTTTCATACGCCGTGCAAAAAAATTGTGCACGACTTGGAGTTGCGGTGCATGCTTATATGTGCACAACTTTGTGTTTCTGTGCATTATGCGCAGATTTTTTTTTATTTTTTTTTTGGGTTTTACTCCGTTCGGGATTTCCCTTATCCTTTCTCCCATTCCTTCCATTAAATGGTGTTTTCCTCCCAATTGCAACCCACTCTCGATTCCATTTGCATCGATTCCCTTCCGTTTTTGAGAAGAAGAGGAGGAAAAAGTGGAGAAGTGAAGAGAAGAGGAGAAGGGGGCAGTTTGGGAATTACCGTGGGCGGGCTCAGCAAAAAGAGATCCTTTATATATATATTTTTTATTTGCGGTAAACTCAGAATGTGGGTGTGCTCATCAAGTTATATGGGTGCATTTAGAATTTTGCTTTACTCTGACTTGGTTAGCCGCCAAAAAACTTTACTACTTAAAATACAAATAAGTTGGTTGCTCTTTTGGTTTTTAATTTTTTATCGCACTTTAGATTATTTTATCCAATGAAAATAAATGCAAATGTAGCTCATCTGAAAATATACTTAAGCTTTAACCCACCATTACCTTTCCCATTGATAGCCAAACTTTTAGTTGTTAGAGAAAAATAGGCCCAATCAATCTTATTCTAGTCCTAAAGGGCACATCCGTACACGCCTAGTAGTAGGTCTGCAAAAGCAGCGAGATGATTGTTCGGTGCAGATATTTGGCCGTAGAAAACCTACCAAAAGCCCCAGTCTTTTTATCGTCGTCGCATAGGTAATCCAAAGCTGCTCACCCCACCTTGGGCTAGGCTGAGGCATATCCAAGCCCAACCCAACTTTAAAAACACAGGCTCGCATCCAGGCCTAGACTGATTACGTGCTTGCCCAAGCCTATCTATTTAGTCAGCCAGCCTTTTTATGAGTTGTTTGGGCTTTCCAGTGATTGTTTGGACAAACTATAAGTAAATTATAAGCATTCTAGACATTGGGCATTCAATCTCCTAATCCAAGTCAGGCCCAATTATTAGACAGCCCAAATTAATAGCCAGACCCCGTCCAAAAATGAGCTAGGCCGCCGGATCAGGCTCGGGCTGGACCGGTCCATGAGCAGCCCTACTTTACACAAACAAACCCAAAAGATCATTTCATATCCATAAAAAATTGGGCTGGGCCTGGGCACGGCGTTTGTACAATATTGTAATTTCATGAAATCACCAGGGGACAGATCTAATCCGTGCAGTGCAGTATCTAATGGGAAGCTGATGCTCCTTATCCTTCTCCTTCTCCTTCTCTCTCTTCCAGCATGACAAAAACGTACAAGAGTAGATAAAGAGAACTGAAAGAAAAAAACATAGAAGCCATGACACCCATCTCTTGCAGCAAACCTGCTCAAATTCCCAACCCATATGCTTCTCTAATCTCTCGCACCCACTTCCATGTCTCACGCAAGACCCACCATGTCATAGTCCATGCAAAATTTGGTAAACCCATTGATGTGTTTTCAAAAAAGAAAAGCTTTTTTGGTGTGTTATTAACAAATTTGTCTCCTTACCCTTTTGAGACCCAAGAAGAATATCTTTTCCTATTTCATGAAAGTCAAGGATAGAATTTTCTTGGCTTCTAAAAGGTCAATGAGTCAAATGCATGAAATTTATTTGATTGCTTTTGTTTGTGATTGTAGGATATGCATATGGCAGGTGCATTGAGGATAGCAAGTTCATCACTATTAGAGAAAAGAGAGAAAAGTAAGCATTCCTTGTCTCCTCCTCTGTGCTATTTAATTTGATAGCTTTGATGTCAGTTTACCATTCGAAAAAAATAAATAAATGATGTCAGTTTTGTGGGCTGTTATTGCGTTGTTAAGAAAGAGATTGGTTGATAGGTAAATGCTTGAGAAATTTTTGTTGAAGTGTCAAAAGACTGTTTGTGTGTACCTCTAATTGCAATTGGTTTGAGTAATTGAATACAATGGGGTTATTCATTCATTTGCCTGCATTGGTAGCTGTCAATTTGAAGCACATAATGTGGGGTACTTTTCTCATGATTTTTTGTGTGTCAATTATTTGGCAATTTAGTCTGTTAATCTTTTTAAGCAAATAAGCTGAATTGCGCCTAAAGCCTAATGTGGTTCTGATTTCATATTTCCCCAAATGCATGTATAGCTAGATGACTGTCCACTCTGCTGCTAAAATATTCAAGCAGAATATAATTTTTTTAATATGACAAGCAGAACATGATTTTTGAAAGTTGAATGTCCTTAGAAAGTTGGGAAGGCATTCATCTCTCTGCAAATTAATTTCACAGTGTTTTAGGTAGGATCCAGAACACCCCAGATATAGTTGAGCAGGGAAACATTATCCTACTTATTGTAGTTTACATTTCATGCAGTCCAATTTCAGAGTGGAAATTATAGCCATACATTCTGCTTGTGATCTGTGGGTCAGCAAACTTGACAAGCTCTTATCATCACTATAACAGTAATTAGCTCTATCTTGAAGGTAGGAAAGTTATGCCACTATGCTTAGTTGCATGATTTCTATAACATTTATACAGTAATTGTTGGTTCCATAACATTAATCAAACTTAGATGCTGCTGACTGTCAAGATACAGGTCAAGACCAACCCAATGGGTTGGGGTTGGTCTTGACCTGCATCTTGACACTGACAAACGAAGCAAACATAATTCTAATTATCAATCTGTAGTTGCATATAGAGAAGATGGAACATAAGCTAAGTTGCATGAGCATGACATGTCTGATTAGGTGACTCAAAGAAAAGTTGGATTTGTGGATTTGTGGGTTTGGTCTAAATCCTCATCAACATAATTAACAAAGTCTAGTCCCATCAATCTGGCCTTGGGTTAGGGGTAATATAATATTCATATTCCATTCATGAGGAAAAGAATAATTTGAGTAACTCATACTAAAGCGCAGAGTGACAATGACACCTACTTATGACTGACTGCTAATTTGACATAAACCTCTTCCTTCTTCTGACCTTGCGACCAGCAAGTGACAGAGGAGAATGCAGAAGGGATAAAAAGCTTAGATACCACTAGAGTATCTTCTTACCTATAAGCAAAATATCGCAATCACCTATCTAACATGGATTGAACACAATGTTTAAATTAAACAAATGCTATTTTTTTAAATAGATGGTCTAGAAGAATCTTGTCATGCATGAATAATCTGACATGAGAATCCATTGATATACAATAGGTTACTCAAGAATCCGAATGAGAATACAAAGAAATTCAAGGAGGATGATTGGCTATGACATAGCATCTTTTACAAAATGTGCACGGTCAAATGGAAAGTGTGCCAAGAATGCTATTTATTTAAATAGACGGTCTAAAAGAATCTTGTCATGCATGAATAATCCAACATGCCATTAAAAAACAAACAAACATGAGAATCCATTGATATACAATAGGTTACTCATTTCAAAGAATCCGAATGAGAAATACAAAGAAATTGAAGGATGATTGGCTATGGCATTACATCTTTTACAATACATGCACAGTCAAATGGAAAGCGTGTCAAGTGAAGGTTTCTAGTTAGGAGAATTTCATATCTGAAGTAGTCTACAAGCTCTAGTTGGCTGTTGAAAAGCATCCTTTGCCATATTGCCTTTCTTGGTTCAAGAAATATAGTGACTAGTGAGGTAATGGTTTAATGATGATGATTAGCTTCTTTTTCCATTGGAGGGGTTTATTATGACAATGTATGGTGTTATGTTGTCCCTAAAATGGATGCATGCCACATCTTGCTTGGATGACCATTGTAGTTTGTAAAAGGACCGGCCACAATGCATATCAGAATACTTATTACATTCTAAAAGGATAATAAAATGATAATTTTAAAGCCCATTCGTGAATGGATCTCATCTAAATCAACCAACAACATTGGGGCATATATTTGACTGGACAACTTTTATCTTTGAGTGATTTCTGCCTTTTGGCCTTTTTATGTGCGGTAATTGTGCAAATGTGCACTGCCAGTACCACCACACATATATGAAAATAGTCATCATTAACTTTCCTGTTTGTTTAAGGGCTTGTGGCTTGTGTCAGCCACACATACATTGCCTCCGTATTTGTTTCTTTTATTTTTGCATGGGATCCATGATCGTCAGACCCACATCTCCCAGCAAAAGATCACATTGTACTGAAATCAGGATACATTAATAAGGTAGCGACATTTTGGTTGTTTGTTCAGTAACCTAGATGGGTGAGGAATAAACCCACCAACCCAATAAGTGCAACACTCGTAAGATACCATGTACCAACCCAAAAGCTTAAGCTTTTAGGTTGGTACATGGTATCAGAGCTAGGTTAGGTTCTTGTGTAGCCCATGTGGTAGGCCTGTCCATGAAACCTGTTGGGCTTGCACGTGAGGGGGAGTATTGGGAAACTCCCACATCTCACATCGCCCAAGTAATGGGTTTGATAGGGCTTCATATACCCGTTTGGGCCTTCCACCTATCAGCTTAAGCTTTTAGGTTGGTACATGGTATCTTACAACACTTAAAGCTTACGAAGTTGAGTCGCACATGATGTTACTGTGTGCCATTTCTAATGCGTGCTTTCTTCACCTCTTCTTTTTGTGACTATCCCTTGAAGATTCTTCAAGTTCTCTCTTCTTTCTAGGCTTACAAATTGGTTGCCTCATTACAATCTGCTTCAATGCAGTAGAACACCTGATTCTGGGATGCCCCCTTTGGCTAGCCTGCCTGAAACACAAGAGGCTGAACCAACAGAAGACCAGCAGAGAGCAGTGGACAAGAGCAAAGGGGAAACACAACAACCAGGTGGGATGGAATTGAGGAACAAGCTCAATGGAGTGGCTTCTGTAATAGAACAAGTGGTTCCCCCAGAGGGTTTTGTAGTTATCAGTGCCTGCGTCGTTGGTCTCCTCACAGGAATGGGTGTTGTGCTCTTCAATAATGCGGTAGACTTCCTTTTCGTTCTTATGTTAGTATTTAATGTCTAATTGCTGTTGGATTTATAATGTCTAATTGCTGTTCAGTCTAAATTTCACTTATCTATGAAGAAAGAGATGCATTTTTTTTAATGGAATGAATAAAGAGATATTTACATGTCGTAGAAAACATATGATTATTTAACATTTAATGCTTCCAGAGTCCTGACTCCACAAAGAACATTGAAATCTGTAGGAACCTTTGTTTTGAGTTGCAGCTGAATCGCATCACTTTGATTTCCAAGGTTTACTGGTCAGGAGTGAAAAATGGAGTGATGCAGGCCTCAATGGGTCAGTCTGAGGTCAGCCCCATAGCTGACCCATTTATTTTACGGGTTGGATCCCCAACCTACACCCGATGGAACCAGGGCCAACTTGCTTAGACCATCTATCAGTAACATTTTCTTTCATCCAAAGTGCCCATTTGTCTAATCAGTGGTATTAAATTCCTAGGATTTCTAAGCAGTGGGCATGTAGTTTTTATTGTAGCCATTGCCCATTTTAGATCCCTTGGTTTGGCTGTCATATGAAACCTATATGCCCCATAATGTCACTAATTGGTTAATTTTTTATGGTAGAAGAGTAGATACTTGCTGTGCCAATTTTGATATGTAACCTCCGAATCCAATTTCAGAATCTGGAAGAAAGAAAATACACTTGATAGCTGCAATAGGAAAGATTTATGAAGATGTGAAATGTGTCATTGCTATTCCGGGGTAGTTTTAATTCATTGAACATCAGTGCCAAAGAAAATACACTTGCGATTTGGCACATCTGTTCTTAGCACAACTTGATCTCAGCAAAGGATTAGGCCATCACAGGAATGATGCCCAAGAAGAACTTAATGTGCTTGTATCTTCCCTCTTGTTTTGAATAAATATATCCTGTTACTGATAAAAAAAAATATATTGGGTTGTAAAAATGAAAATTATTACTAGAAAATGAAAGCTATTTATTTCTTGCCTTCAGAAGCAACTAAAAATAGAAGTTGTGAATCTTAACCTTAAATAAATGGCAGCTAGCAACTTCCCACCATTTGATCTATGAGGATTTTACCCGAAAAAACACTTTATGTGGCCTGGACCGAAGCAAACACTTTGGCGAACCATGCACCAAATAGGGTATCTTGCCCAAAAACCCAATTTTTTTTTTTTACCATTTTTTTCGAGGGTTGATATCGACCCTCATTTTATGTGTTGAGGGTCGATAGTGACGCAGGTATTGACATTCTGCCTTGACAGAATGTGAATGCTAGGGTCGACGTCGACCCTCTCTAAAACTAGTGAGGGTTGATGTCGACCCTTGCCTGTGGGTTTCTCATGCCACAAATAAATAGTCTAACATTCAAGATCCATCAACCATTTGTCTAACATTCAATTAGTCTAAAAGTCATTGAAATTCAATTAACAACCATTTGTCTTACGATGAGTCCTGTCTTCTTTGTTCATTTTTAATATCTACACTCTCAAGCAGTCAGAGACCCTTGTTTTAGAATTTCATGGTATTGTTGCCTAAGGCTCTCTCTCCTAGTATCCAAAACCCCTAGTCTCTCAACCTCTAAAATCTCCAAAAGGCTATTGAATAGATCACCACAAGGAGTTTCTTTGTTCTTTCCCTGCATTTCAAAATAAGGGCTGCTTTGGTTTCAAGCAATTGGCAAATGATTGATGAGTGGAACAAGGAGGGCTTGGATGCTCGTTGGAGAATGCAGTGTTGCCTGACTTTGCTCTTGTCTGCAAATTAACAATCCATGACTTGAAGAGGGAAATGCGTTACAAAAGCCGTGTCGTTCAAGGACATTGACATGACACCTTAACTAATATTAAGAAAATTCACAAAACCCATCTGTTGCATGCAATTGAATTCCCAGGAACTTCAAGACCGCCTATCCCTATAATTGGTTTAAAGGGAAGAATCAAAGGTGAATATATTAAAAATAATCATCATCAAATACAAAAAGACTATCCCGTTGAGATTAATGCCCAGTCTTCCACTTGGAAAAGCCCTCCACCCCTCACCTCTAGTAATCCTCTGGTAGAGCTCATTTTGACCGTGGATTCCTGTGCACCATTTCCCTTTCTCAAACAAACAGGTTCACAATTGCGAAAAGAAAACCTAAAACGGTTCATATTTACTTGAGACATACTTCGATGGGTGGTTTGAAAAAAACTTTGGCAGGATTCACACAACAATTTTTGGATTTTCTTGGGACGCAAAATTCTCTCACGTCCCTTTAATACCATTCAAAATCAAAAGTAAAGGAACGAGTATCACAAAAAACAGAACACAATCTATAAGAATTAGGATAAAAAAAGCCTTAGGCATTTTAAGGAGCTACAAGGCCATCTAGAACAAAATCCTTTCCAGACGAATCAAGTTGGAGAATGCAGTCCTCACTATTTATTTAGTTCTCCATCTTTGACCTCCATCCCTAAAAGTAATTTGCTCAGGGTCGATATCGACCCTCAACACATAAAATGAGGGTTGATATCGACACTAAAAAAAGGGTAAAAAATAGGGTTTTTGGGCGAAATGCTGTATTTGGTTCATGGTTCGCTAAAGTATTTGTTTCGGTCCACTGGCCACATAAAGTGTTTTTTCGGGTAAAATCCTCTTGATCTATTATTGGACATGGGTTTTCATTCGTAAGCATTTTAATATCTTGGAAAATTGCTATCTTCATGAGAGGTCTGCTAATATCATGAATGTGGAACCACTGCATATGCTAGGGCCGTCAAAGAATTTGAAAGGTGGGCCACTCTTTACTTTATTGAAATGCTCTGGCTAAAAGTGTGGCCAAGCTACTCATCACTTGGGCCAAGGGGAGGACAAACAATTAGGTCATAAAAAAAAAAAAAACAATCGGTCCCAAGTTCACAGGTCAATGACCATGTATACCTGGTACGGAATAGACTAGCTTTTTCTGGGTGATGTGATCTAAATGGTGGGTCCTGCCTAATGCACTAGTTAAATGTGTCAACACTCACATGTATTGATTCATGGAGATAGCCTGATAAGCACTTAATGCAGCTTTAGCAAATGTCTCTCCAGATACTGTTGTGTCTACTATGCGCTGATATTCAGATTTGTAACTTATGAAGGCCAATCTCTATTCCATATTTTCTAGGTGCATGAAATACGAGATTTTTTCTGGGATGGGATTCCTTCCCGTGGAGCATCTTGGTTGAGAGAGGAGCCCCTTGAAAAAATTTGGCAACGGGTAATATTAGTACCTGTTTGTGGGGGTGTGATGGTAGGCGTGTTGAACAGCATTAGAAACAGTCTTGAACCCTCTTCAGGAGTTATCCTTCCATCTAATTTGAAGGCTGTACTGAGACCATTTTTCAAGGCAGTGGCTGCTGCTGTCACTCTTGGAACAGGAAATTCATTGGGGCCAGAGGGTCCCAGTGTTGAAATTGGTGCATCCATAGCCAAGGGAATGGGTGCATTATTTGAAAAGAGTGAGGAAAGAAAGCTATCTCTTGTGGCTTCCGGTTCAGCAGCTGGAATTTCATCAGGTTGGCACTTCTTTTCTGCATTCTTGCAGGCTTCTATCATAGCTTCAATTGTGTTGTTTGCTTAGTGCAAGAAAGGAGAACATTTAAAAAATGAAATAACTTTATCACATATTATTAAGTCACAAGGATATCAAATGTAATATTTTTGAGCTGTGCCAATAATTGCTAATCTAGACATGCATTTCATCATAGTTGGAAGCGTGTTGCACATAAATGCATGTATTTTTAAACCACTTCAAAAAAGCTCCTGAATTTTGTGTTTATTCTAAAGACTCCCATTTCTTCTCAACATAAAGTTATTTATAAAGCTTTAGAAAAATAAATTGTTTCAGTTTCAACTCGCCATAAAGTTAATAAGTTTGTATTTTTGACCAAGCTACCCATTGTAAACAACTCAATGGGGAATGTGAAAAGACACCCTTATGTTTTCTGATAATAACAAAGATGGCTCCATAATAAGAACTGTCCTACACTCCTACCCAATTATTTAAGAGCATAATTATTGTGTGGTTGATAATAAATTAAATGTAGAATCTAATTGTTTTCTTTATTTGACACTTTTTTTTGTGTGTTTTTGACACTTTTATGTGTGTTTGTGTGTGTACATTTTTCCATATGATTGTTTTACTTCATTAGTTAACATTCTTATTCTGATTTGATAGGATTCAATGCTGCCGTGGCTGGTTGTTTCTTTGCTGTGGAATCCGTCTTATGGCCATCATCGGCAGATTCTTCTTCTTCCCTTACAAATACAACCTCTATGGTGATACTTAGTGCTGTGGTTGCATCTGTGGTTTCAGTGGCTGGTCTCGGTTCTGACCCGGCTTTCACAGTTCCGGAATATGATTTCCGTTCTCCAAGTGGTACATTACTAGTTTACTACACGATCTTTTTTATCAGTTTGCTGCTCCACTATTTTGAATCATGGGGAAGTGTATGATTAATTAAAGAAATCCTTGAACTTTACTCAGAATGACAGACCCTCTCAACCCAACCAGAAAAAAAATTGGGTTTATAATTGTAGTTGACCAGAGTTTTTGTTTTGGAAGTAATAGATGATTATGTTACTGAGCAAAATATTAATAGACACCAATCTAAAAAATTGGAACCCTTAGGTATAAGAGCAATATAATATGAGGAAATAACCAAAATTACATAATGTGAGCAAGCAAAGAAATTTCCCTGTCATCTCTTGCTTAGGCTAGGAACCCACCAATTTCATTAGCTGACCTCCCCACATGCTTAAATACCACTTGATTCGAAGTAGACTATTTTGGGACAGAAGCTAATTAGTCGTTAATTATTTGAACAGTTTGTTTATAGTGTTTTCAGTATTTACAAAATAGACCATGCACTGAAATATAATTAGAATCTGTTTTTTTTTTTTTTTTTTTTTTAACTGAAAAAATAGTAATATATATAATTGGTGTTGCCAAGCCAGGGGAGTCACAATCATAATAGTCCTTTCCTCAAATTCCTTCTCTCTCTCTCTCATACATGCATTGGCAAACCCTAGAAGTTGTTCAATCAAACTTCATAAGTATTGGAGCACCCTAGGAAGGTTGGCATGTGAAGACATTGAATGGAGTGGACTAGATAACCGAAGAAGTTTTGAAGATTAGCATGCTGAACCTTGCAGGTAAGTTTGACTGAACTGTGGGTGTTGCTGCAGTGTGTGAAGGTCTTTAAGACCTATTTTGATCTCCTGAAGATTGTCCAAGCATCTCAATGGGCTCCAGGTACTTCTGTTCTGTTTTTGAGTACTTTAGTGGTTGCTAGGGCTGATGTTTATGGGACTACCCCTAAACCACAAGTGACTCTAAATATTAAGAATGGAAGGCAGAAAATATGTTGGTTATGAGGATCCTAAACTCAATGGAAGGTAATATTGCTAAGTTTTCTCTGTTGTCAGATAGAGAAAGAGTTATGGGATTTAATTGCTACATCTTATGCTCACAAAAGGGACCATTCCGGTATATAATAATTGGCAAGAGAACTAGCTCAATTGCGACGGGATATGTCCTTGGGAGACTGCCATGCGAAAATTCAAGGCATACGGCATAGTTGTCAATTCAGTTCTGGCCCCTGTTCCGATTTTACCCTGTAGTGAAAAGTTTCAGCATTTCGGACAATTCTAGTATCTTGTTCCAGAAAAGACGTGATTGACCAATGAAAAAAATATAAAATAATACCTAAAATTGAAAAAAAAATAGCTGAATGCTAAAATAATACTAAAAATGCATATTTACATCACTTAAATTAAACTACATTTTACAATTGACCATTTTCTACTTTTCCCCACATATGAATGGAAGTATGGAACATGGGCTGGAATGGGGCAGGATTGGTCTGGAATTGGGACCTGATTGACCAGAATGGACCGGAAAGCCTGGAATAGACCAGAATTGGGCCCAAAAACTTTTAGAGAGTCATTCTATTTCTGCCCAGGCTAATTCTGGAACGTTCCAGCCAGAATTGGCCGGAATGGAACGAAATTGACAACTATGGGTCAAAGTTTAGAGCCCAATTCCAAGCATATGGATAGGGATGCAATATGGAGAAAGTTGGAATTATATGAGTCTTGCCTGCTGGACAAGAGAAAAATAGATTATCGTTGTATTTATGCATTGCTAGGAGGTATTAACCTAGAATATGAGCCGGTTTGAGCAGAAATTTTGAGTTAAAGACCTTTTTTCCATCAATTGGACAGTGTTTGTACTTCTTTAGGGAGAAGAAGATTGCAGGCAAGTCATGCTTCAACAAGATGGTCGATCTGCTTTTGTGTCTAACAATGCTGGAGGTCATGGTGGTGGTGGACATGGACGAGGCCAAGGTGGCTGTGTAGGTGGAAAAGGAGGATGGGGCTGTGGACAAGTTGGCATTTCATTGTACTCATTGTGGGAAAAATAGTCACACTTAAAGAGTACTGCAGGAGACCGACTTAATTTTGTTAAGCTAATGCAGCTGAAGTAGAAAAATCGAGCAACGGTGCTAGACAAATAAACTGAGGTGGATATTTCTAAAGAGGGCTGTCTACACTTCAATAGAAATTACAGGCATTAAAGGTCTTCACCACTTCATCATCAACTGGCATGGCTACATATACATGTAGAAGATAATGGGCTTAGACCCGATAGGCCCAGCCCAGCCCATCAAGGGCTTGTACACAGCTGTATATCATATCCCACATGTGGGATCTTGTAGATTTATTTTCTTATTTTCTTCCTTGTATAGATTAGGAGATTGATTGCTTTTTATTCTAATTACCCCTGATTAGGGTATAATGTATCTTTAAATATACAACCGATCCTCCTATTCGAGGCATTGAGTATTCTCTCCAAAACTCTCGTCTTCTTCTTCTTTATCATATTTCACATTATAACATTGTATCAGAGCCTAGGCTATGATCCATCATCATTGATCAATCTTCTTCTCTCATCAATCACCTTCCATTGATCAATCGTCTTCTCCTCTGAATCTTTCTGGTATAGATCATCGTTCTGGCATACAAAGCTCCTCTGATTAGTCACTGATCAACAGTGGCCCACCACGGATCTTCTTCATATCTCCAAGCAACCTTAAAGTTGTGATTGACCATTCTTAAGGATCTTTATAAGCATTTTTCTGGATTTTTAGCATCACCTTTGAGGTGACATTCAGAAACATATGCCAAAACGAGAGAGAGAGTGTCTGTGAATCCTTGCCTTCCATCTTGGATTTCTTATCTTTAAATAGACTTTACAATGCCTAAGATTAGGCTACAAATCAAGGAATTAAAACTAATTAGATCAATTAGATCTCTAAAAAGGGAAAGACAACTTGGTATACACGGTTTTGCCTTGCTGTACATATTATGACTAAGTCTCCTCTTTATAAGTGGGCTGGGCTTTATTATCATACAAGTGGGCTGGCCCCTGGGCCTATTATGATACAATATTACACTTTAACACCTCCCCTCAAATTGATGCTGGGAATCAACCAGCAACAATTTGCGAACCAGGAATTCATGCCGCGGCCGTGGAAGGCCCTTGGTGAAAATATCAGCAAGCTGGAGCTCAGTGGAAATATGGGGAAGAGTAATTACTTTGCGATCATACTCGTCCCGAATGAAGTGACAGTCCACTTCAATATGCTTTGTCCGCTCATGAAACACAGGATTTTCAGTAATTCGAATGGCACTGGTGTTGTCGGCATGAAGAGGAGTCGGTGTAGTCTGGTAGAATCCAAGCTCGGAGAGCAACCCGCGTAGCCATAGGATCTCAGAACAAGCAGAAGACATGGCTCTGTATTCGGATTCCGTAGAAGATTTTGAGACTTTATCTTGCTTTTTACATTTCCAGGATATCAAGGCGTCTCCCAAGTAAACACACCATCCTGTGGTAGAGCGACGTGTGTCCGGACAGCCGGCCCAATCCGCATCAGAATAAGCAGTGAGTGTAAGTGGTGTGCCAACCGGAAAAAATAAGCCGCGGGTCGAGGTACCAATGATATATCGAATAATTCGTTTGACTGCTGCCAAATGATGATGCCGTGGGGCGGTCATAAACTGACTAACCAGATTAACGGCATAAGAGAGATCTGGTCGAGTAATGGTTAGGTAGACAAGGCTACCAACCAAACGACGATAGAATGTAGGATCAGGAAGGAGATCGCCGTCTTGTTGACGAAGCTTGACATTTACTTCCAACGGTGTGTCCACTGGGCTAGAATCACTGAGATCGGCGAGATCCACTAGGTCAGTAGCATATTTGTGCTGATGAAGAAACAAGCCTTTCTTGGATTGATGAACTTCTAAACCCAAGAAATAATTCAAAGGTCCCAAATCCTTCATATGAAACTTATCTTGCAGAGAAGCCTGTATCTGTCGAATCATATCACTGTGAGGGCCAGTAATAATGATATCATCGACATACACAAGAAGAATTGTGGATCCTCTGGATGAATGAAGTGTGAACATCGAAGGATCATATGGGCTCTGTATAAAAGAAAGCTGAAGGAGAGTGGTCCGGAACTTGTCGAACCAGGCTCGGGGTGCCTGTTTGAGGCCGTATAAGGAGCGTCGTAACCGAGCAACATCGGTCTTGGAAGAAGAAGGAATGCCATGAGGGAGACGCATGTAGACTTCCTCTTTAAGATCCCCATGAAGAAAAGCATTCTTCACATCCATCTGATATAGGGGCCAGGATTGAGATGCAGCTATTGCAAGAACTGTACGCACAGTTGTCATTTTGGCCACTGGAGCAAAAGTCTCCTCATAGTCGATACCGTACTCCTGCCTGTTTCCAAGTGCAACTAGACGAGCTTTGTAACGATCCAAGGATCCATCAGTCTTTAATTTCACCGAGTATACCCACTTGCATCCAATTGGTTTGACAGAGGAAGGATAGGGAACAATGTCCCATGTATGATTTTCTTGAAGAGCACTGAGTTCTTCCTGCATAGCCTGTATCCAACAATCATGCTGCACTGCCTGAGAGTACGAGTTAGGGATAGAAATAGAAGACAAAGTGGTTAATAATGAGGCATGAGTAAAGCCATATCGATCAGGTGGCTTTATGTGGCGAATGGATCGGCGAAGAGCAACAGGAGCCGGAGGTGGATTAGGTGCAGGATCAGGAACAGGAGGCGCCGGAGGTGGATCAGGTGCAGAATCAGGAGCAATCAGGGTAGGCGTAGCAAGAGACCCAGAGCCAGGATCACCTGTAACATCCCGTCGTTTATACACAAAATCCGGCTTAAAACGAGTAACAGGTGGAGGCTTTGTATCTAAAAATGATGGTAAAAAAGAGAACGAGACAGAGTCATTTGAATCACCATGCCTTGGAAAGAAATATTGATTCTCAAAAAACACGACATTGCGAGACACTCTAATTCTTTTGGCATTAGAATCATAACATAGATAGCCTTTTTGATGAAGAGCATAACCAAGAAAGGCACAGAGGGAGGATTGAGCTGTTAACTTAGTGCGCTCAGTGGGAGGAAGAAGAACAAAACAAACACACCCAAAAGGACGAAGATGATTATAGAGTGGATTCTTTTGAAAAAGTCTAAAAAACGGTGTCTGGTTGTCTAATCTAGATGAAGGTAGGCGGTTGATGACATGCACAGCGGTTGAGAGGGCTTCGGGCCAAAACCTAGTTGGAACAGAAGATGCTAACAAAAGTGAACGAGCAATATCCAAGAGATGTCAGTTTTTCCGCTCAGATACACCATTTTGTTGGGGGGTGTAAGGACAAGATCGTTGAGAGATGATGCCTTTGGATTGTAAAAATGCTTGAAATTCCTTAGAAACATACTCCCCCCCTGAATCAGACCGAAGAATTTTAATGGTAGTGGAAAATTGATTCTCAACATAAGACAAGAAAACTTTAAAAACCGAGAAAACATCAGACTTAGCATGCAAAAAATAAATCCAAGTAAAACGACTATAATCATCAATGAATGTAACAAAGTATTTATAATGAGAATGAGAGATAACAGGTGCAATACCCCACACATCACTATGAACAATATCAAAACATTTCATTGCTAAAGAATCATGAAGGGGAAAAGGAAGGGTTTTCCCTTTCCCCATTTTGCAGCTATCACAACTAAAAGAAACATCCTTAAAAGAAACTTTATTATCATTAATTAAACCAGAATTTAATAAAAACATCAAAGTTTTGGAATTAGGATGTCCTAAACGATTATGCCACAACTGACATTTATTAT
The DNA here is from genome assembly GCA_029852735.1 of Persea americana. Taxonomy (NCBI): domain Eukaryota; kingdom Viridiplantae; phylum Streptophyta; class Magnoliopsida; order Laurales; family Lauraceae; genus Persea; species Persea americana. Next base: position 76,756,390 of record CM056810.1, read on the forward strand.
GACTAAAATGGGAAAACAAAGCAGACTCCGAAGGGAGCTTTTCGTTTGACGAGATCTGGAGGGGAAACAGTCGGCCCAGCTTAGGGCCCTTCGCTAGCACCTTCCCCGATGCTTGATCCTGCACAACACAACCAGAGTGAGAAAACATGATGGAGCAATTACTATCAACAAGTTGACCAACGGATAACAAATTTGTGGTTAAGCGAGGGGAAAGGAAAACATTATGCAAGGGTAAGGAATGAGGAACCTTTCCAACAGCAGAAATGGGAATACTGCCACCATCAGCAGTATTGTTTCAGAGGTCTCCAGCATACTCCCTAATATGAGTCATATTGGCAGGAGAGTGTGTCATGTGATTGGAGGCCCTTGAATCAATATACCAGGTGGATGCTGAAGATTTTGGATTACCTGATAGGCCAAGGGCAGAGAAAGCATTTATGATCATTTGCTGGACCATTTCAGGAGTGAGGGTAGAAGAAGAAGAGGCAGCAGGTGGTGTAGGCATGATTGTTGAAGAAGCATCAGGAAGATGTGCAGAGTAGGCGCTCTGTTGCTGTGGTGGTGCAGGCATGACTGGTGAAGAAGCGTCAGGAATATGTGCAGAGTAGGCTCTCTGTTGCGGTGCCCGATTCGCCTGATTCTGAGGTCGCGTTCGGCATTCCGGAAGAGCATGACCTTTGGTTTTGCAGTAGGAACAAAACTTCTGGTCGCACTGAGTGGAAACATGTCCGAGTTTGTGGCAGCAAAAACATTTGACCCTGCTCATGTCCCGGGTTTGAGGCTTACCCCTGGCAACATAAGCAACATCGATAGGAGCAGCCTGAGGAGTATTCTGTGTAAGTGCCGTCTGAGTCACCAAGCGCTGTTCCTCTCTAAGGAGTTCGCCCAAACAGGATTCGAGTGAAGGGGATGGAACCCTGCTCATTAAGTTGGACCGGACATTTTCAAATTGTGGCCGTAACCTCATCAGAAATTGATCCCGCTGACTTGTCTGATGGATCCCTTGAATAGAGGCTAAGGAGACAGCAGGAAGGTTAGCATAAATAAGCTCAGCGTAATCAGTCCACAGCAAGGATGAAAATAGCGGTAGCGGCGGGCGTAGCGGCCTGCTGCCAAAACGCTACGTAGCGGGCGATACGTAGCGTAGCGGCGCTACGTAGCGGCGTAGCGGTGCGATTTGGAAAAATCGTCAAAAAAATATGAAAAAATTCTAGAAAATCTAGAATATTGGAAAATGAGAGAAAATGTATTTTTTTTGCAAAAGTAACTAAGGTAAGGGGGCGTAGCGGTCCCCTCACTATATGAGGTCCTGTATCGCTGTATAAATAGAAAATAATAGTAATGATCATTTTTTTCACATGTGCTCATGTTGCTTGATTATGCTAACTTAGAAACTAATGAAAGGCTCAGAAAAGAAAAAACTATATCATGAAATCAAGACTTAAGAGTACCTAGAGAAAAAAATACATCTACCAAAGGGGGTGTCTAATAGGATGTACTTAGAGAAGAACTCTCTGTATTGACTGTAATTCGGCGAGATCATGTGCTTTTTGGTGTTCTTTTAAACATAAAAGGGTAGAAGAGTTGTGTAGAAATGTTATTTGAAGAGAAGAAGAAAAGAAATAATTCTTATTATGTATTTAAAAAAAAATTTAAAAGTAGGAATTTTTCTCACCCCGTAGCGGCCCCGTAGCGGTCGTAGCGGCCGTAGCGGCCCCGTAGCGGACGTAGCGGCCGCTACGGGTGCAGCGGCCGATAAATCGGCCGTAGTGTAGCGGTGGCGGCCGCTACGGCCGATATAGCGGCCGCTACGCTACGTAGCGGCCGCTATTTTCATCTATGGTCCACAGACTGGTAAACTGAGAATAGTAATCCTGTATCGACAAGGTCCCTTGAACGAATTGCGAGATTTCATGTTCTAAATGAAACCGGCGAGCAGAATTTTCTTGCAAATATATCTTGTTTAAATAAAGCCACATTTCTTTGGCAGTCTTGTATGGACGAAGGTTCAGGATAAACTGTGCATCGACGGACCCCAATATCCAGGTCATGATCTGCCAATCTTTAACCTCCCATTTAGGTAGGAGCTGTTCATCATTAGGTTTGGGATCGAAATCATCAATATGTCCCCAGAGTTCTTTACCCTTAAGGTAAATTTGAAATTGAAAAGCCCAAGTGGTATAGTTTTTACCATTAAATTTGATCAACTTGATATCACCTGTCTCCATAATAGCAATGCAGAGATATGCGTAGTAAAAACAGCAACAAGCAGCAATCTGACTACCAGCACAATAAATTGGCAACTCAAAAACACACTAACAGCCACAATAAAGAGTAGATTTCTACCAGACAGCACGAATCAGGAACAAATAGCACTAATCAGAAGTACTAATAAAAACAATCAGTACTAATCAGATAGGCTAACTGTAGCAATTCCACAGAGCTAGGCAGATGGAGAGGCTGAGAAGGCATTCACATGAACAGTACACAAAAAAATGCAGAAATCCCCAAAAAATAGTGCCAGACGAACTGGCTGTGGGATGAGAGAGCTGTGTGTGGGACCCACAGAGTGGCCGAATCACGGATCAAGACTGAGTGTCGTGAAGAAGATCAATTGGACTTCCTCCAGTCCAAGTTTGATGAGCAACAGGTACAGATCCACAAATCTGGACGGTATGGATGAAAACTATCTGATACTTAGAACTTAAAATCGACAGAGAAGAAGAAGCCTGAAACCAACCTTAAATGGTGAAGAAGAAATCCAGAAAAATCCTTAAAAAGATCCTTGAGGTCTGTCGATCATAACTGAGTGCATCGCTGGTGGACCAAAGTTTGATCAGTGGTGGGCCACTGTTGATCAGTGGTCAATCAGTCAGCAAGGAAGAAGAAGAGTCTCGCCAGAAGAGATTTGATCAATAAGGAGACTGATCAATTGTGATACTTCAATGAAAAGATTGGTCATAACCAAGCTCTGATACCATGACATTCAGAAACATATGCCAAAACGAGAGAGAGAGTGTCTGTGAATCCTTACCTTCCATCTTGGATTTCTTATCTTTAAATAGACTTTACAATGCCTAAGATTAGGCTACAAATCAAGGAATTAAAACTAATTAGATCAATTAGATCTCTAAAAAGGTAAAGACAACTTGGTATACACGGTTTTGCCTTGCTGTACATATTATGACTAAGTCTCCTCTTTATAAGTGGGCTGGGCTTTATTATCATACAAGTGGGCTGGCCCCTGGGCCTATTATGATACAATATTACACTTTAACATGAGGTAGTTTTCATCCACTTCTCTATCTGTCGATTTTAGTAAAATTCTGTCAGATAGTTTTCATCAAGACCGTCCAGATTTGTGGATCTTTTTCCAAATCTCATCAGATTTCGACTGAAGGAAGTAACTTTGATCTACTTTACAGTGATCAATCCTGATCTGTGATTCGCCAAACTTGTGGGGCCCACGCACAGATTCTAGTCCAAAATTCTTGGTCATCTGGCTCTGTTTGGACCAGGTTTGCACAGAGAGTGCTGTCTTCTGCTGTCTGCTTCTGTCTTCTGCTATTTCTGCTTGCTTTTAGTTCATATTCAGGCTGCCTAATGACTGATCAGTGCTAGTTCAAGCACTGCTAGTCCACTGTTAGCATTTTCCTGCAGTTTTTGTCTCTATAGCAGATAAGACCACCTTGTTGGTTGGCTTGCGTGCTACTATCCTTCCTCTTTGGCACTGTCATCTGTCCTTGGTTGCTACTTATGGACAAGTATGATGTTATTCCGGTTAAATCTAATGGAAATAATTATATGGCATGGTCTTTCCATCTAAAGAATTTGGTCGAAGGTCAAGGACTGTTTGGTTATCTTGATGGTTCGATAACTAAACCTACTACGACTACTGACACCAAAGCATTAGCTATCTGGTCTAAAGAAAATGCTAAGGTCATCACTTGGATTCTGAATTCTATTGACCCTTCTCTTGCCATTGCTCTTCAAGCATATGCTACTGCATTCGATATGTGCGGTCATCTCAAGAAAGTTTACCATCAAACAAATAAAGCTCACAAATTTCAACTAGATAGTGAAATTGCAAAATTCAGTCAAGGCGATCAATTTGTGCAGGCCTACTTCAATGGATTTCTCACCTTATGGATTGAGAGAGATGCTATGATCATTCAGTCGGTGACTACTGGGTTTCTAGCTGAGGCTCTTAAATTACAAGAGGAAACCCACATTAGTCAGTTCCTTATGAATCTCAGACCTGAATTTGAATATGTTAGATCGGCTCTCATGAATAAAGAAGTCACAGCGAACCTGGATACATGCTTCCAAGAAGTCCTTCGAAAAGAACTTTGCCTCAACTCTCAGCGTACCATTCTTGAAGAACCAACAGCCTCCCTAGCTCCTCTTCAGGCTGGGTCTGCTCTTCTGGCAGCCCCCAATCCGAAGCCTACTCAATGCTATGAGTGCAAAGGCTTCAGTCATTTGGCCAAGAACTGTCGGAAGAAATTAGTTTGCAGATATTGCAAACGCTCTGGTCATCTTATTGATGACTGTCGCAGCTTACAGCGAAAGAATGGGCCCCACCAGAAGCAAAATCCTTCCGTGACAAGAGAAAATGCTCTGGCTGCATTCCAAGTTCAAGCACCTCTTCCTGACACGGGAAGTATTTCTTCCGGGGCTGTCTCCATGACTCCAGCCCAGATTCAAGAACTTGTTCAGAACACGGTGACATCCGCATATGCATCCATGGGTTTTAATGGTGGTCGGTATCAGTCTCTTTCTTTTCTAGCATTTCCTGCTTTTCATTCTTTTATCTCTCAGTCTTCCTCCATTACCCCCTCTACCTGGTTTCTAGATTCAAGAGCATCGAATCACATGACTTCCGTGGAATGTAGCTTTACAGCCTCTCACCCATACCTTGGCAAAGACAAAATCACTACTGCTAATGGTGACCGATTAATCATTTCTGGAATTGGTATCATTACTTTATCTAGTGTCTTTGGCCAGTTCCTTCCCCTTTCCAATGTCTACTTTGTTCCCAAATTATCAGCCAACTTACTTTCTATCGGCCAACTTATTGATGATGGGTACCATATTAACTTTTCTTCCACTGGTTGTGTCATACAGGAGCAGCAAACTGGGAAGGTGATTGCGACGGGGAGTAAACATGGTCGACTGTTTCTGCTGGACATTGGACATTGTTTCCTATTTTCTTCTTCTTCTTCTCTTAATTTAAATAAATTGTGGACTATTCGGCATAGTCGTCTTGGTCATGTGAACAATGTTTATTTACATTCTTTGTTTAAAAATGGTTGTTTGGAACCCACTTTTGATAATAAATTGATGTCCTCTTTACTTTCGTCAAAGTGTGAAACATGTTGTTTAAGAGTCATATTTTTCCATTTCCTATTCATCGTGCTCATGCATTATCATCGTTTGACATCATTAACATTGATGTTTGGGGCATTGCACCCACATTGAGTAGGACAGGGTTTAAGTATTATGTGACCTTTATTGATGATCATTCTCGATTCACTTGGATTTATTTCATGCGCTTCAAATCTGAAGTCTTTTCTCTTTTCCAAAAGTTTTACAATATGGTTCACACACAATTTCAGAAAGCTATAAAAATTCTTAGGTCTGACTCCGGCGGAGAATATATGTCCCATGATTTTTTTGCCTTCCTTTCTGATAAAGGCATTCTTCACCAAAAATCCTGCCTACGTACTCCTCAATAAAATGGTGTTGCGGAGAGGAACAATAGGCACATTCTTGAAACTGTTCGAATTCTCCTACTTGAATCCTTAGTTCCTCCTAATTTTTGGTGTGATGGTGCTAAGACTGCTGTGTATCTCCTCAATCGTCATCCTAGCTCCATTCTAGGAAAGACCTCTCCATATGAAGCTCTCTTTGGTCGTACCCCTTCATATTCTCACTTGCGTGTTTTTGGTTGTTTATGCTTTGTCCATCTTCCACCTACAGAGCGTACTAAGTTGTCACCTCAGGCTGCCAAATGTCTCTTTCTAGGTTACAGTACTTAACACAAGGGATTTCTGTGTTATGACCAATCCGAGAAACGCATGCGCATATCTCGCAATGTGATCTTCTTAGAACATATTCCTTTCTTTTCTTTGCGTTTGGAAACTCATCATGTTGCTATATCTTATCTGCCACAATTTCCTACTTCCCCGCCACCGATTACCAATATCTATGTCCGGCGTAACACAGTTCCTCCTGTGGTTCCTCCTTCTCCCGATCCCAATGCTGCCTTCTGCTCCCCCAGGTATTAATACTTCCTCTACTAATAGTATCATACCCTTGCGACGCACTAGTCGTCCTTCTGTTGCTCCTGACAGATATGACTTTCCTGCTCTTTTCACTTCTTTGGATAGTGTTCCTATTCCCACCTCTTATTCCCAGGCTTCGAAGATTGCTTACTGGCAGGATGCTATGACTGAGGAGTTGATTGCTCTTGAAGCAAACAACACATGGGACTTGGTATCGACTCCTGAACACGCCTCTGTGATTGGCAGTAAATGGATTTACTCTGTAAAGGTTAACTCTGATGGGAGTCTTGATCGCTACAAAGCCCGATTGGTTGCGCAGGGTTACAAGCAGGAGTATGGCATAGATTATGAGGAGACGTTTGCACCCGTGGCTAAAATGACCACTATTCGTACTCTTCTTTGTATCGCTGCAGCCCGCAACTGGCCTCTCTGGCAAATGGATGTCAAAAATGCTTTTCTTCATGGTGACTTAAAAGAAACTGTTTACTTAAAACCTCCTCCGGGATATGCTTGTCCTCCTCAGCATGTTTGCAAATTGCGAAAATCTCTTTATCCCCCGGGCTTGGTTTGATAAATTCCGGGTAGCTATTCTTCAAGCTAGGTTTCGTCAGAGTCATTCTGATAGTTCCCTCTTTCTTCGATGGACACCGAAGGGTTACACATTTCTTTTAGTCTATGTTGGTAATATGATTATCAGTGGCAATGATCTCTCCGGCATTACGGCTCTCAAGCACCACCTCACTCGCCACTTCCGTACGAAGGATCTTGGTCCTCTCACATACTGCTTGGGGCTTGAATTCTTGCGAACCAAATCAGGCATTCGGGTCCATCAGTGTAAATATGCTACTGATTTGATCACCTCAGCAAGACTTGATGATGCTCACACCTTTGATACGCCGATGGAATTGAACAGCAAAATCAGTGCAGATGATGGTCTTCCCCTGGACGATCCTTCTATTTTTCGGCGGATAGTTGGTAGTTTGCTCTACTAAACTATGACTTGACCTGATATCTCTCATGCAGTTCATGCGGTTAGCCAATTTATGAACAATCCTTGCAAACCTCACCTTGCTGCTGCTTTGTGCATACTCCGCTATGTTCGAGGCACTCTTACTCATGGTCTCTTCTATCATTCTGATACTTCTCTGCAATTGTCAGCATATGCCGATGCCGACTGGGCTGGTTGCCCTGATTCTCGGCGACCTACCACTGGCTGGTGTATGTTTCTGGGCGACGCTCTCATCTTGTGGAAGTGCAAGAAGCAAACTACTGTGTCCAAGTCTTCCGCTGAGGCCAAATATCGGGCAATGTCTTCCACCAGTGCTGAAATTATCTGGCTCCGTCGTCTTCTCTGTGAATTCGGTGTCCATATTGGTACACCTCTTCATGGGGACAATACCAGTGCTACCAGAATTGCTAATAATCCTGTCTTTCATGAAAGGACGAAGCACATTGAAATTGATTGTCACTTCATCCGTCAACATGTTGTCACTGAGAAGATTGCCTTGCCTCATGTCTCTACTCATGACCAGTTAGCGGATATCTTCACTAAGGCACTTCCCAAGCCGCGCCATCATGAACTCACTCACAAATTGCTGTTTTCTGCTTTACCACATCAATTTGAGGGGGAGTGTAGAAGATAATGGGCTTAGACCCAATAGGCTTAGCCCAGCCCATCAAGGGCTTGTACACAGCTGTGTATCATATCGCACGTGGGATCTTGCAGATTTGTTTTCTTATTTTCTTGTATAGATTAGGAGATTGATTGCTTTTTATTCTAATTACCCCTTATTAGGGTATAATGTATCTATAAATATACAACCGATCCTCCTATTCGAGACATTGAGTATTCTCTCCAAAACTCTCGTCTTCTTCTTCTTTATCATATTTCACATTATAACAATACAGGGTGATTAGTTCACATTGTATCGGCATCTTCAGCTAGTCCTTTGTGGGCTATTGATCCTGGAGTGACAGACCGTATAATAGATATGCGTTATGTGTTCAAGACATAAAGATCCTGTTCTCATGGTAGTAATCACATTACGGATGGGAACACTAGTTGTGGCCTGTACGGGTTTGCAAATATAAATTATCCCCGCTACTATCTCTACTTGGGAAAGCAAAGATATTAACCGAGTATCGTATCCACTGGGCCAAAAAGGCTAAGTTGTGTTGGTTCCTTAATTCCTAATCTAGTCCTATTTGAAGACAAAGTGCTGATTCCTAAACTAATCCTATTAGAAAATGAAGTATTGGTTTGATTCCTAAATTAACCAAATAAAAGACAAGGGTTTTGATTGCTGAATTAACAAATTGAAAAACAAGGTTTTGATTCAATCGGAGAAAAGATCTCAGGGTACGAATCCACTCTAACCTCGCACAATGGGAAGTATAGACCTAGGGGTTCTCTCTCAATACTAAACAGACTTGTTCTGGTTACAAACCTTCACAGAGTCAACAAATAAAGGATGTGGATGTAGATCGGGGCATAACCTATCTCTATGGCATAGATTATCCTAGATCTAACAACACATTCAATCAAGCACCGTTATATGACTAGCATTCAAATCTACAAGACTCAACTATCAAGGAAAATAGATATTGAATTAAAGAAACCAAATCCAACATGTCATATAACCAAAAAGCGTTTACATAAAACCCTAAAGCCTATACATCACCATAAACACAAGATTAGGGCTTTATCGCAACCCTAAGATGAAGGTTTAGTTACTCATGGCGAGAGGTTGACGAAGAATCTCTGACAAAATTCCTATTGACGCTTTTCCAAAGCTCCAAAACCTTGCTCCCGATCTTCTCCCAAGATGTGAATTCTCCCTAAAACGAAGTTTGGGCTTTTATTTATAGGTTTTGGGACAAAAAAATCTCGTCAAAACGCGGAGCAAGTCGGTCACCATCTAGTCCGGGCATCTGGACGCCAGCTTCCCGGCGTCTGGACACCAGGGAACAGAACCTGGGCATCCTTTGCTGTCTTCGGGCGTCCGGACGCCCGGAGGCAGAACCTCCGGGACTTTTCCGTATTTTCTGGATTTTTGCCATTTTCTTTGTCTTGTGCAAATTTCTTCTCAAAACTCCTAGGGAACCTGTAAACATAAAAATGACATTGTTAGAAATAGGTGGGCCTCTAGGATAGGCTTTTAAAACTTTTGATCTACTTGACTCAGGGATCAACTATCCAAAAGGTTACAAAACCCAATTCAGGATCCATGTCTTCAATCTCAGCCATCATGATCGGCAAATAAACCTATTAAGAAAGATAAAACAACACCCAACAAGCATCCATAAAAATCTACATCATGCAAGGAAGTAGATTATACCTTCGGAGCTCGGTTGTGCTCTAATGGAGAAATTGATTTCTTTCTTTGAGAAACTCTTTCACAAACAAAATCAGAATCTCTAAGACCCAATTGTCTTCCACGCTATGACCCGCTTCAGATCTCTTTTCTCAAAGAAGATGGTGGAATCTCCAAGAGAAAAACAACTAGAACCTCAAAGGGAAACCGGAAGAGAAACTAGAAGAGAGAAGGAGAAGAGGGTGTGCAACTCTTGCACAAGGGGGCTTTGGGCGTGAATCCTTAGGAAGAAAGCATGCATGAACGTCCAAGCCACTATTCCCCTCTATTTATAGCTTTAAGCAACCTCCTCTTTGTTTATTAATAACTTACTCTTCCTACTATTGCCACTATTAGAAGTCTCACTTCAAATAGAAATAGTAACTTTCCTTTTGCGTTCAAATAGAATTAGTAATGATCCAATCTTAGGCTAGCTTGGGGACCACTAGGGATTCCATAGAAAGTTGGCTCCAATTGGGACACCGCGACTTCGCATCTTATGTGCAATCCGGGCCCGCAGTTAATTGCAAATAACTACACTAAATAAATGCAATTGAACTCCAGTCTTAGGAATAAATTACATGAAGACTCTAAACTTCCCTATCACCATAAGTAGGTCCCTCCATCAATATCCACTGATCAATTGGATAAACTGTCCCACCAATTTAGATCCATATCTTATTGTCCTTGAGACCCAATTAATCATAGTGATCATTAGTACCATCCAATTAACTCTTAATTGAGATGGGTGTACACTTACCAATGATAAATCCATTAATTGGCACAAGGGGATAATAGAGATAGATTCCATCTTGACCATTAAATATTCCCATAGTCTTACTACTACGTGCCCAAGACACCGAGGTGTTGACCTACAGTTGGCCTCACTCATTGGTGACTCAAAGCAAATGAATAGATAAAAACTTGAGTTCATCAATGTCACAGGATTGAGAGCCTATTGCTAGGGAATTATGAGAGCAGACCTTAAAAGTAAAGACAGTGTCCATAAGGTGCTTCTCATGGTCCTTCAATACATCCAATGTACCAGCACTATGATCCAGAATCTTACATTCTGATGATCGAGACAAATCACACTATCTCATAGTAATCAAAGTACTGCAATCTTGTCAGATGAGATGTCCAGTCTCATCACTGGTTGTGAAGATATTTAAGTATAAGATTTGCTATACATGTCTCCCGTATGTGGATCTCATCCATACACATGTATTGCATCTAGTATACTCATGGACTCCTGGTTCATCTCATGAACTATCATGTCATTTGTATTGGTTATGTGCAAATAAGTAATAAAACACTATTCATCTCATAAAAGGAAAGCATGAATATATTGATAAATAAAGAAATTAATCAATTTATTACATCAATCTTAATGGATTGAGACCATAGAACTAACTGACATAATTAGACTAATTAATCTCATTGAAAGATATACCAAAGTCTGAATTGTGGGGCCTAAATGGAACATGTTAGGCTCTCATCAGTCCAGTTGATAAGTACAACTACAATCTGTGTTAGATGTTCTGCAATCAGTTCATAATTTAATTTCTTACTACCCTCACCAAAGCCCATAATTTCAATGTTACATTTTTTGCCCTTCATTTTGTGCTTTCAGGATTTGGAAACATGAGAGACAATTAGTGGTGGCCCTAGCATAATAGTCTCTATGTTATTGATCCAGCTTTGAATCCTTCATCAGCCTTCTAGTTGTCAACGAGTGCAGGAGATGTTATATGAAGTGGCAGTGTCGTTTAGTTCATTTTTCAGTTAGCAGTCTTAGGAGTCTTTTACTGTTGTTAAATATTAAGTAGTATTTAAAATTTTGAGTTTGAAATTTGTCAAATTTCAAAGAAATGTATTGCTTCATATCCAGTTGGTATTAATAAAAAGAATCAAGATGCTCCTCTTGCTTCTATTTCTGGCCATAGGTATTTTGTTTCATTTTTTGATGATGCATTTAGATGCGCATGGTTGTGATGAAGTCCCAAAATGAACTACTGTATATTTAAGGGGATTTCCATCAGATGATAGTAAATAAATTTGATGTAGAAATTCAGGTTTTTGGGTCAGCTAATAAAGGAAATAGAAGTCAAACACTTTTCAAGCCTATCTTGAAGCTGATGGTATTGAGAGAGAAATTACTTGCACTTACACTCTAGAAAAGAATGGTGTGCTGAACACAAAAATCATCAATTTTGGAATTTACAAGAGCTCTATTGTTGTAAATGAATGTTCCAGAATTTACTGGTGTTGCACATCAGGGTGTTGTACCTTTATTGTAGGAAACTTGGTTATGTAGAAAACCAAGAAGCAGTTTGTGGTAGGTCTAGTGTCGAAGTAGAGTACAGAGTAATGGTTGAGAGTTGAGACTGTGTTTGAGTTTATACGGCTGAAGGATTTCATGGAAGAGCTTGGTTTTCCCGTTAAGGTTCTGATTCCTATGTACTACAAGTCTACAATAATAATGCAACTATTTACATAGCCTCTAGTTGAGTTTTCTTTGAAAAACAAAACAGATTGAAGTAGATTGCCATTTCATTCAAGAGAAAGTGACTAATAGTACTTTTGTGAAGTCAAAGAATCAATTAGTTGATGTAATCACTAAAGTCTTGTTGTAAACAAGCTGGGCTTGATAAATGTATATGCTTTAGCTTGCGGGGGAGTGTCGAAAACGTGTTAACATGTGGATTACTTTATATCTTTTATTGTCCTTAATTTACATTCTTATGTTTGAAATTGCTGTTTTGTCCATGATGTAAAAATTACATTAATGGAATTCAGATCAACCAACAAAAAGGGTTAATCAAAACTTTTCCCTTGGGCTCATCTTCTTGTGCATGTTATAACTGTAACAATAACAATACGTTTCATGCTTTTTTAGCATTGAGTTTCTTCATGTTCATGCAGAGATAAAAAAGAAATTCTGATGGTTTTATGTGGTCAATACATGTTCAGAGCTTCCGCTGTATCTTTTGCTGGGTGTCCTATGCGGGTTGGTTTCATTAACTTTATCTAGATGCACATCACATGCGCTGGCAGCAGTTGAAAATCTTCAGAAAGCCACAGGCATAACAAGAGCAGCATTTCCTGTGCTTGGTGGCTTAGCAGTCGGGCTGATAGCTTTGGCATATCCAGAGGTTCTTTACTGGGGTTTTGAGAATGTTGATATTTTGCTTGAATCACGACCATTTGTGGAAGGCCTACCTGCGGATCTATTGCTTCAACTAGTGGGAGCAAAGGTAGTAGCAACATCACTGTGCCGAGCTTCTGGGCTAGTGGGTGGTTACTATGCACCATCTCTCTTCATAGGTGCAGCAACAGGAATGGCTTATGGAAAGTTTGCAATCTATGCTATCTCTGGGCCAGATCCTATATTTCATCTCTCATTCTTGGAAGTGGCATCTCCTCAAGCATACGGGCTGGTAATATCTCCTGACTTGGTTATATATTTCAAGAAGCTAAAAATAAAAGATTCTGCTAGCGACAAGAAACTGATATTGGTTGGGGTATGAAATACTCATGCTATTACCTTCTAATAACAAAGATGCTCTCTCTCTCTCTCTCTATTTATAGATAATATTTGTATTGGGTAAAATTTTATTGAAACAACAAAGGAGAAGACCAAATCTGCCCCTTATTTTGCTAAAGCATCTTCCAAACTATTAGTTGTCCCAAGCACATGAAAAAACAACCTGATGATGTGAAGAAAATGCCTTGACCTCGTTAAAGCAGAACTGGAGTGTCCATGGCTTGGATTCTTTATGAGTAACCCACACAATCACATTAGATGAATTGCTTTCCATAATCAAACTTTCCAGAAAAGAACCTGAAAAGAGCCACAACACCTCTAGAACCGCTAACACCTCATCTTCATTGAGTCACTAACATAGACCCATGACTTCCAACTACTTCCACACTACACCCATCAAAATCCCAAACCCTATGCCCCTTTCTAGTTTTATTCCACACCACATCCATCTCTCAAACTAGAAAGGGATTTAGGGCTTATGGTTTTGGGTTTTGGGTTTTGTGTTTTGATAGGTGTGAGATTTTGATGGGATTTAGGATTTAGGGTTTTTATAGGTCGTCTTTTATAAAAACCTATCTCCCAATACCAAACCCACTTCTCAATTATAAAAATCCATTTCCCCTTCTTCAATTTCCCCTCCTCCTTCAGTCTCCCTTTCTCCTCCACCCCTTTTGCAAAAGAAAAGACAAAAACAAGATTTGGGGGTCAACCCGACTTGGCCAAGTCACACCCAACTTGGCAGAGTCGACCTAATTTGACTTGACTCAACCCCTGAGGGTCAGCGGCTGAGTTTGAGTTTTAAATCACTGTTCTGAAGAACCCTTCCAAAACCCACCGAACCCAGCTGTTCTCTAGCTGCTCCATTCACATTAAATTTTAACGCACATGGCAAATGATAGAACTAAAAAGCCACCCTCCTCTCCTTAGACATCAACAAACCATGGTAGCCTCCCAATTGAACAAAATCCCATTCGGTCTAATATTCATGAACTGCTTCCTTATTCCTAACCGATGGCCATTTGGCAATCATAGGGCTCACCGATGAAAGGAAGTCCTCAATGGAAGACGAGGATGCTCTATATTGTAGTAAAAAAGAAAAATGAAAAAAATGTCTATCAGCACAAGTGCTAAATAGATGTATAGCTGCTAGTCCAGATGGCCACTTAAGGAATCTGTCTCTTGTTCTTCCTAATGAGACTGTTTATATTTGTTCTTCCTAATTCCTATACTATTTTCTTGTATGTATATTAAGAAATTTCCAGGTCCCTGATCATGCCTGACCTCTTCCTTATAAATGGAACCCATGTTTTGCATTGTTCACAAATCCAAATTGTTGATTTTATTGTGCTTCATAATGAATGAAGGGTACCCTGAAGTTTTTCCAGTTCAGTAGTTTGTAGCATCCAATATTTGGACTTCCTTAGACTGTTGTTAGTTTGCAACTAACATAACTCTAATGGATCTACAATATTAGGATAGATTTCAATAACATTAAAAATAGAGCTGATATCTAAACGTGTCGTGGCACCGTTGAGTACGCCTAATCTGAACGGCTACCTTTGATTGGGGATTTACTACACTCCTCCACTACTGCCTTTCTATGTGATCTCGATGGGACAATCGTGTATTAGTGTAGAGAGGAGTTGAAACCCCTAAACCCTATATATAGGTTTTCCTAGACAACTCCTTTCCCATCATGGAGTCCTAATTCAATTAGGATTTAGATTCCTCTAAGCACAGGATTTCTATTAGGTTAGTAACTTTCTTGAAGTACCAAAGACATCTCCATAAAGAGTCCTAAATTAATAAGGTCATCCCAGTGAGGGGCCCACATGGGTGTGTGGTCATTGGGCCACACATGAGCCCAATAATTCTAACGAGTGTTTCCTATATTTTCTTCAAAGTTCTTTATTTCTTGGTTATTTATTCAAGGGTTAATATCTTCTAATTTGAAGCATTTTTTAGAGCCATACTATGAGGGTGTATCAGATCAAAGTTTGTATCATTACACCAAAAACCATGCTATTGAGAATGGATGCTTCAGGAAAATACATTTTTTCTATAAATAGTGTCTTCTATATATATATATAGAGTGTGTGTGTGTGTTGGGGGGGTGGGGGTGGGGGTGGTTTGGAATTATGTTCGTGTTGTAAAAGGAAAACAAGATAACAGAAGAGTTAGAAGAATACTATAGAGGGAGGGGTGTTGGGGGTGCACCAAACTACTAAAGGGAGTTTGAAATAGGCAAATAGTTCAGAGGTTTTGACAATTGCACTATTGGCAACCACTTACTCTAAAAGCTTAAGCTGATAAAGAACAGTGTAACATTATACAATGTTACAACACACCCCGCACGTTCGGGTTCATTCATGGGAATTACACCCTCCATGGGAGAATATAGGGGCTTTGCTCAGGAATCACGCCCTCCGTGGGTGAATACAAGGCACAACAGCCTCGGTGATTTGAACACTCGACCTCCCGCTCTGATACCATGTTGACAACCACTTACTCTAAAAGCTTAAGCTTTTAGAGAATGGTGTAACAATGTATATCAAGGTTACAACATGCAAGATATTTCTAATAGGTAGGAGCCATGCTTACAATTTATTCACATAGAAGAATGGAGATTGGAAGCTTCTGCTTTCTTTCAGTTCTCATAAACTTGGGACTGCATAAAGTCTTTCGTAGTTATTATGATGCAATAAGGTTTTGATCCAACCCTTATTAGTTCTCCATACCACTATTCTGAACACACATAAGAGGACCATCCCTACTTACCAGGATAATTCTGGATAGATCTGCCAAATTAATGGTGAAGATCACATGCCCAAGATAAGCCTCACATCACCAACAAAAGAAAGATGGGTTATTGCACCCCGAACTTTAAGAGGAGACACCTAATTTCTTTAACTTCAAATTTAATTCAAAATCAATAATCAATTATTGTAAATCATTCTATCTTCTATCTGAATAGTCAATTAATGCATCGAATGAATGGGAAATGAACACTCAACCATCCAAAATGGTGGGTTCAATGATCAAAGATGAATGGTTAAGATTTTCCAATGAGTATGCCTTTCAGACTAATCACCATTACAACAGATCCCGCAATCCAAGTGCTCCGCTGTTGTACATGTCTTCCATCTATAATGCTAGCAATTTCATGCATGCAGAAGCTATAGTTTCGGGCACGGGCACTTTCTATATCAACAGTTTATACACAATGCTTATATAATTTCTCCTACTTGCCCAAACGCAACACATCATTCATATATGGCACTGTGGATTTCTCAAAAGTTTCAGTGCACATTTATTTTGTGCTTTCTGAGTGCAGGTGGGGATGGCAGCAACTCTTGCAGGTGTATGTCAGGTGCCTTTAACCTCAGTTCTGCTCCTTTTTGAGCTGACACAGGACTATCGTATAGTTCTACCTCTACTGGGAGCTGTGGGGTTATCGTCATGGATCACATCCTTTCAGGTGGTGAAAAAAGAAAGTGGAGATAAAACAGTCCCTTCGAAGGCCAACTCCAATGACGTACAAACACCTAAATGCTCTTCATCTTCAAGTCAGTTACCTTCTGGGTCTTCAAATGCATTGTATACAAGTGACCTATGTGAACTTGAGAGTTCCCTCTGTGTAGATGACTACAGTACTGAAGCAAAAATATTGGAAGAAAGAATTTCTGTTTCTCAAGCTATGCGTACAAGATATGTCACTATTGTAATGAGCACGTTGTTAACAGATGCAGTGACTCTCATGCTCGCTGAAAAGCAGTCATGTGCTCTGATAGTCGATGATGGCAACTTTCTGCTAGGATTGCTAACTCTTGGAGACATTCAGGAGTTCAGCAAAGTTGATAGATCAAGATGCAACCAGGTTGAGGTACTGCCTCTTGACTTGATCCTGTGCTTAAACTATGTGATTCAGCCTGGTAAATAGAAAATGACAATAAAAAGCCATCAACCACAGAAGACAGATAATACTGATGTGGTTCTTTAGATTAAACTCATCATATCCTCGAAGCCCCATCCCATCTATGGTGTTTGCTGAGTGAAATTTTTCTTTAATAGCATGCAAAGGTATTGTTTGGCTACGGCTGATTGTTAGTTTAAAGCATCCCTGTAGGGCTTTG
Organism: Persea americana; assembly: GCA_029852735.1. Lineage (NCBI taxonomy): Eukaryota > Viridiplantae > Streptophyta > Magnoliopsida > Laurales > Lauraceae > Persea > Persea americana. Next base: position 76,773,710 of record CM056810.1, read on the forward strand.
GACCTCCTCAGGACAAGACAAGAAGAAAGGAAAAATGAAAATGGGTTATCGAAGTAGGTCCATCACAATGCATGTAAAAGGGCAGATTGTCAACAAGGGACTACCCTGGAAGGGACCACTTTAGTCAGTTTGGTGCCCTTGCCCTTAAGGAAGCCAAATGAATGGATTGAGCCATTGAAAATTGGAAAGGGATTATTGGCAAGAGACCATGGCAAAGGAACATCAATAAGGAGTCACAGACCAATTGGGCTGGTCCCATAAATTTGGGCCGAACCCTAGTGGGAAAGGCAAGATGGGGCCAGTCCATCCATGGGTTCAGCTGCCCCATGATCCATTTTTACTATATCCTGACCCAATCCATTTAATCTCTTGATATTCTTATGTTATCATTAGTGGGGCTTCCCCTTGCCACATGTCTTGGATTGCCATGTTTGAGGTGGCCTCTGCCGCCTCAACTCCCCATCCAAATTAAAAGGGAGCTATCAGCTCCTCTCTCTCAAATTAATCTCTGTCAGCTTGCCTCTCCAGAAGATTCCATCTTCTATTTTCTTCTTGCCCTTAATTCATCAAGGTCATCCATTAGTCCTTTCAAGGCCCACCACCCATAATGTGAGACCTACCCTTTTCAAAGTATTTTGGTGTTTGGGGGTGGGGGCTTACAGTTGATCATGGACTGTGCAATCATGACCCACCATTGGATCACGAGGTGTCCTACATGGTGATCATCATAAAGCCATTGGATATGGAGGTGCACATCCACAATATGCTTTCCGCCATGTGATTGCATGTTGGATCACTAGCTCACTGAGAATCAACACCTGCTTGTCCATTGTCCGATTTAGTTGCACACCTCCAGAATTAATTACATCTGAACCAGTAAAATGATCATTGACCACAAAAATACTTAGGGTCCCAACAACGGCAAGGGGCTATCAGGAATCCATTCTTTTTTATTTTCCATGCAATTAAGCCATTCGTGCACATTGCATTGCTGATTTGACATGAGACATTTGGATACCTTTAGATTATATTATTTTCTATATAATATAAAAAATTATTATCATTACTATTTTAAGTAAGATATGAGTATTTCAAGTAAATGGCTGTTTTTAAGATATGTTTTATTACTAAATAATGCCACCAACCTGACCAACTAGAAAGTGAAAGATTTATACCTTTCATAAACTTGGCCCAACTTATAAAAATAATAGGAAGTTAATCATCAAATCAGACAGTTATACTGTTTTTTATATGGCTGAAAGTCAGGTACTGATGCATAATATCCAACTCTCAGTTATAAAGTACATTTCTTTTTTAATTATTATTGAGATCAGGGTATACAAGATTTGACCAACGGGACCTGCATGGATTGTGCTCAGGCCAAAATAGGCATGGGAGATTGGGTGGTCTATAAAAATTATGACTCAATTGCTAATCAGTGTGATTTTCTTATAAGCTTGAAGTGATGTCTGTAAAGTTTAACCACTTCCCACTTTCAAACCCTGTCTTCATGGTCTTGTTATGGTTTTTGGGGTCTCATTGAGCCATGGCTTGTCATGATTCCAGGTTTGATCCTTCTTGACCCAATAAGTTCTATGTGGTGCAAAAGTTCTGCTCCGACAATGGATCAGGTCAGATCACAGTAAAGTCATTGATCTGTCAAGTCAGGCTAGAATATATCCTAGCAAATATAAAAATATATCTTTCAACATAAACATTTGTTGTTTTGGTTCATAAACATCCTAGCAAATACCTGATATAGGACTGGCTTCAAACCTCAATAAATCTTTACTTGGTCTGGGCTTGATGCTAGAAATTTTTTGGCAGCTGTCAGCTTGGGCTGTTGTTATCTGGGATGTCAAGATGAACTTGCTTTATTAGCAACATCCAATATCATAATGTTCCTGGGCTTGTTTGATAATTTTATTTGTCAAGTAAAGTAAAGTAAAGTAAAATAAAGCATCAAATCAAAAGAACTTTAATTCAAGACTCCCTCCTTTTCAAAAAAAGTAAAAAGGCAACTACCTTTATTCACTAAAAGATAAAAAAAAAACTCCATTTCCCCATATAGAAAGTAAAAAATATTCCATCCCAAACAACTAAAAATAAAATACCATCATAACTTACTTATATTTTATTCCCTCTTTTTATTTCACTTCACTTCACTTTATTTTGAAAGTAAAATGCCAAACGGGCCCTAAAAATATCTCTATTTTTCACATGTCACGGTGGCATTATTAACTTTTTTTGGCAGGTACAGGAAATGTGCCGCTTGGATGGTGATAGATGTCGACATGTCTGGACTGCAACACCTAGCATGAATCTTCTTTTTGCTCAAAGGATTATGAATATATACAGGGTGAATCAACTTCCAGTTGTCTCAGAACATGGTGAGGATGAGGGTCGTCACCTTGTTGGTCTTTTAGACAGAGAATGTATCAAACTTGCTTGCAGGTAGTGTCTTCACTTATTTCATTTCTACCTCAAAATTTTCCATATTATGGTTTTTATTTTGTTGGGATTGGGACCACTGGACTCATCTTTGGTAACACCAAAAATTATGTTCATGGTTATCACTTTTCCCATGAAAAAGGCTGAAACGCTCCTATCATCTGAATTCTTGTGTTCAGCGGTGGTGCTAGGATGTATGGTGGTGTTATTTCTTTGTTGGCTAAGAGCCTGAGGATATTTCTAAAACATTTTCTCATGCATGATGTTTCTTCAGAGTACAATGAAAAACTCCACACCTTTAAGAACTGATAGATTTCTACTTTCTTTATCAATGTCATCCAGAGTCATGGCAACCAAGGAATTGCTCATCCTATCCCCTATAGAAGAAAGGCTTGATTCGTGACAGTGGAGAAAGATGTATAGATACTTGGAAGAGTTTGACAAGAAGAGCTGGTCCTTTCTACTTCGTAGCATAATTCTTGGGTAACAAGAAGGCAGATTTTGAAGTACTGTGACTTATCCGTGAAGCCACTCAAGTAATCCTACACCACTGCCGATGATAACAAATGTGATGGCAATGAGATATTGGGTTGAATGGAATTAGTACTATATCATAACCATTCATGTTGGGGAGAGTTATCAATGGCCATATCAGCAAGATTGGGGCTTGTAAAAAGGTATTTGCTCTAGTGCTGCACACCTAAGATAACGAACAATTGGCAACAAAGGGTGGTCTCTTCTGCATGAGATATGTGTCATGGTGTTCATTCCTACCATGAATCAATCTGCATATACTCCAAACAGAGTAGATAGAGTTACATTAAGACATCCGATACCAATTATAAGGTCAAGAGATACTCATTTCCTTTTTGTAACTCAGAGAATATTGTTGGATGCTATCAGATTTTTTTGGTCCAAATGACTTGAGAAGTTGTCAATAATCCTTTTATGTCTGACCGTAAAATCAATTCCCTTTGTTTTTCTATTTATGCTACATCTGATGCAGGAAGGAGAAAAATTGGAGTTGTACTTGGTCTTCAACCTGCTGTAGATCTGCCTAGCAATTGTCACCTAGCCTTGCCATTGGAATTATTGCCGTTAGGGCTTTGGATCTGCTCCAAGACCAAAAGAGAAGTTGATGTTAGCCCCTTTGGTTCCTCCGAACATATAGACTCCATCATCCTCCCTGGCTTGGAATAACTTGACCTTGAACTAGTTAGTATCATTTGGATCAAAGATCCACCATATACACTTGCAGTCACTCGGTTAACCAGCTTGATTTTGTCATACTTGGATTATGCAGCCAATTTCTCCATGTAGAAGTATAGAAGAGATGGGGCTTCTTTTAATGATTTGGATCCAAGTTAGCAAGCCAAAACAAGGTCAATCTTGATTCCTCCATTAGCAATACAATATCATCATCCATTGACCATCTCCAAAACAAGTTTATGCCCAGACTTGGGCTTAGATCATGGACAGATGTAACTACATTTTTCGTTCGGTCTGAAGGAGTAAATTTCCCAGGAAATGATTGATTGGACTGATTTGGTAAATAAAAAAAATAAAAAAAAAGGTGGAAGATTGGAGAAGATAGGAGAGAGAGAATTAGCGTTCATGGCACCAGGACTAGCTAATTATAAAAAAACCCAAAGAACTGCATATGCACGTATGTCTATTTTTCTAGAAATATCAGTAATGATAATGACTAGATTGTAATATGCATACTGAGGGTGACAACAACATACCCCCCCTGATAGGAAGTCAACGATTTGATTCCATTGATTTCTAATAAGACATTTTAACTTCTTTGGATGGAAAATTCTCTGGATCACATTCATGATAGACAAAATTGGGAGAGGTGTTGATCATATAACCTTGTTGTCACAATGAATGGAGATATGCATCATAACCTTATTGCCACGAGGAAGCTTCATTGGAAGTGAGGCATCCATTCCTATTTCAATTGACAAATTTTCAGCCACAGCAAATCAGACAGCATGGGTTATCACCTTATGCTTAGCTCGACCTACCTTCCACATATTTGTGTTGGGTAAGATGGATGGGTACTCTACTAAGTTTTAGTTTTAACCAAAAAAGAACAACAAAAAAAGAAAAAAGAAAAAGAAGAGTAGGTAGGTACTTAATTGCACTATAGGGGTGTCTAGCTAAATGTATAATATAATATCAAGAAGTTTAAACATTGTAAGATTTCATTATCATTGAACAAAATAATGTCATATTACTATATTGTATCACTTATGGTGTCAAGTAATTTTTATAAATTTCAATTACCTTTGAAGTGTTTGGGAATTTATTAAAAAACCTCACAAGATTATAAAAAAAAACCCTACAGACTCATTTCTTTTTTCCCTTTTACTAACTTTTATTTCTATTTCCACTGAAGAGAGGAATCTTGGAACTCAAAATCCTATTTATTGAGAAAATTAGTTCCTTTTTTTTTTTTTTTTTTTTTTTAAATTCTGCAAGGAAAATGCATGACACCAATAGTGAAATACGCCAGCTTTCCTTCTTCCTCTCCCTCTTTTCCATTGCATTTTCTCCCCGTCACTACTAGAGAGATGTTTGCTGGCTGGCCGTGCAAAATTCACGTGCAAAAATAGCACCAGAGTCTGCCTCGTCCACAAACTGGAAACGAGAATATCCTCTTATATTGATGAAAACTACCCCATATCAAACAAAGCCCAAAATAAATTTATTTCAACATATGATACAGGAGATGTTAAAACGCCCCTCCCCCAACTTAAGCACACAAAAAAAAAAAAAAAAGAGAGAAAAAAAAGAAAAGAAACAATAATGAAGAAAATGAAAGAAAGAAACAAAAAATGTAAGAATAATGCCGCCATTTACTTGTGGTAGGTTGAGATTCTCTCCCCAAAGACTAGTCCAACATGCATTCAGTTACAGTTTGGGTAGAGGGCGACAGGTCATCCCATCGTCGCTCATGACAAAAAAAAATAAAAAATAAAATCTGTGCCATTCGCTTTCTGGATGGATGTGAATTCGAGTATTAGTTGAATAACCAAGCTTTTGTCCAGCATCCCATTTAGCTGTTCAATCTTATCATGTGGCAGGATCTGATGCTCGGCCAAACAGTACCGGCCGTTGGATGGCAATACCTCTGAGAGAAACAGGTTGGGTGGATGGATGGATGATGGATGACAGTGTTATTTACATGGTGACACCCATCTAAATGAATGAATATCTAAACCATGAGTCAAAAACTATTCGATATTTGGATGGAATACATGCTAGATATTTACAACGGCAGCAGAAGCCAGAGTCACATGCAGAGGTTTATGCTTTCGCAATGTAGCCAATTCTTGGAAGGACACTCCCAGCACCTGCAATACATGTTAACTGAGTAAGATTACTGCCTGCCACTTTAGTCTAATGAAATACAACCAGCTGGAAAAGCACAGTTAAAGAAATGAATAAAAATACACCCCGCAGCATGCATGGCTGTGCTACCTAGAATATCGAATAAAAAAATGAGGTGCATGTGTATTGATTTTTTATGTCATGGCTTATTATTAGCGACACCAGTTTAGTTAACACATAATGTATCTGGGACCCACATGGGGAAAAGGCTAAAATGATGGAGAAGAATTACTATAAAGAAATGCAAAGCGGGGATACGTCCGGACAACAGTATATTCATTAAAAGGCTGGTGATACAGAGAGAGAGAGAGAGAGGAAATCAATATCCTTAAATACTGGTCCCTTCCATGTGGACGGTCGGTGTATTTTCTAGTGCACCTTCTTGCACGCCAACAAGGACTGGAATGTGTATGCAAACCGAAGAAAATGGACACGCTCATTTATATGTCATCTGCAAATGGTTCAGATAACTCAATGGCATTGACCTATAACATACATTTGCTCATTCTAGATGGTGAATGAATGTCGAAATGGTGTTTATTGAGTAAAAAAATGAAAAAAAAAATTAGAAAATTAATATATCGCCTATGAAGTCATACTTTTTATCATAAATATAACGAGGAATTTATAGTTAACGACTGAACTTGTTCCCACCGCTTGATAAAAGAACCAGATGGAAAAAGAAGAACAAAGAAAGGTAGTCATCAAAGGAAAAATGACAAACCTTTTATGTGGTTATGCTTGTACAAATATGTAGAGAACAGGCTTCTGACTAGCAGTTCAAACTTGTAGTCCCCTTAATCTCGATTGTATTTCAATGTGGGTGTTCTTGCTCATACTGTGGTTGAGGGAGCACTGTGCCAAAATTTGTGCACAAAGGAGCCACTGGAACTTCTTGGCTACTCAAAATATTGCTTTCTGTTTGAGAAAAGATAGCACCACCACTGGGTGAATATGGTTTTGGCACCTTCATTTTCTGGACTTCCTGTGTACCATTGTATAAATCAGAAATCTATTAGATGCACTACATGGAAATGGAAGAAAAAGAAAACTGATTTGAGATACAAAAATAAAACCTTTGAATGTTTTGGTCCGTAAGAAATCATTGCTCGATCGATTGAAGAGTAGATTTCAAAAGCCTGTTGGGATTCCTGGATGCATTTTATAACACGAGTATTTTCCTTTGATACTGTTGGTCTAGTTTGTAAGTACAAGATGAGCTGTGAAGGGGGCGATGTTGGGCGCTCTTTCTTTCCATGTGCCAATTCCATTGTGATGAGGTCGTCCCATAAGGCATCCCATAGTACCGAGCATGGATCTCTTACTGGATTGAATTTTCTCTGGGCCATAACGTTTGAAGGTTGCTGAAATTGTACAAATGATTGCAAAATGTTTCAGTGAGCTGAGACTGCATCCCATCAAAGAAATGAATAATATCTAGTTAAACTAAAATTTCAAACTCAAATTTGACATACTTGCAACAAGAGAACTCTCCGATGAGTTACTATCAGGATTTTTCCTTTTGGAAGTAAAAAGTGGTCTTCGTATGCATCTGTCAAAGCAAACTTTCCTCGGACCTTAAAGAGGTCTACTTGGCCAAAAAATGTACCACATTCAGCGAGCTGCAAAATTACCTACAATATAGAATAGTGGCAAGTAGGTTCAAAACAGACATTTTGAATGTGAGTAAAGCAGGTGGGCATCAACACAAAGACAACTTCAGAGTCACTGATAAATGAGACATCACAATGCCCATTACAGGAAACAATTTGTCATGCTAATTAAGGTATTGTTATTCCCTACCAAGTTCTATCTTGAATGAATTGTAAATTCACAATTAATTAACAAAGTTGCAGAATCTTTTTTCTGATTGGCAATGAAAACTTTCATTCAAAGGAGAAAAATTACGAGAGAGCAACGAGGAAAAAAGATACAAGAGCATTGCACCCCAACCTACTCCTCAACTACCTAATGAATGCCACTCAAGGAAATATCCTATTGACCCCTGTTTGGCTAAAGCATCTGCCATGGAGTTGGCCGATCCAAGCATGTGATGAAAGAAAACATTAATGATGGAAGATAAAGTCTGGGTTTCATAAAGTAAAACTGGAATTCCCAAGGGCTTGCCTTCCGATTAGACACCCAAGCAATGGCATTTGAAGAATCACTCTTTCCAATAAGGCCGCCATGAAAATTTCTCGAAAAGAACCGAAGAATTTCCAAAATAGCTGGCACCTCCGCTTCATTAGAGTTGCAAACACCCACAAAGTTGCAGCACTAACTTCAAAAAACAACTATAACATCTGGTGGCAGGCCCCACTGTAAAGTCGACAAACTAGTCATGATTTCTTCCTGACTTCTAGAAAAAGGCAACAAATGAACATGTTGAGAAGTGATCGTTTTTCATCAATCCTCATAAATTTCTGGGGTAAATGGTGTGTTTTGATGTCCTCCAGACAATGACAGTTGATGGATAATATACATTTTTCTTGGAAGCTTACTGAGGTTGAACTCCCCATCCAATTTGTATGTATTCAACACGATCAATGTATTTGATTATCATGACCAGTGCCCATAGCACAGTTGGAAGGTAGGTGCTCAGTATGGTAATTACAAGGTTTCAATTTTGAGTCATGTAACTATCCCCCCACCCCCACCCCCCCCCAAAAAAAAAAACAAAAAAAAACACAAGTACCTGATTGCCATGGAGTGCATTTAGAGCAACATAGACGAGAGGAAACATATACTAAAATATCAGCGATCACATAACATAAAGGCTAATATGCATCAGAAATTGGCCACGACCAAATCGATATTTTCCTGGGATATCGGTTTCAGCCATTTGCATGCAGTAAAAAAAGAAAAGGGGGAAAAATAGAGAGAACGGCAGAGCTTGAAAAGCAGAGATGTTTGCTTCTACAAATCTGAAGCAAGAGGAAAAAAAATTAAGACCCTTCAAGTCCAAAAGAACCGGCATAGTACAGGTCCCTAAATTGGAGGCTGAACGAATGCCATCAGAGAGTAGGATCAAACTGTGGGGTTAGACAGACTTCCAGGAGGAATGTGGGGTTTGCAGTTACATTTTGTGCCAATGTAGTTTAGGATGAACATAACAATTACAATCTTCAAACAAGTAATGGACCTAAAATAATCATATTAAAACTCTGTGATCTTGTGTCATTCCTTGTAGACATGCAAGAATCAAATACGGCAGAAAACTATCATCTTTGTCCATTAGACTTAATAGAGGAAAAATGGATAAGGAGGGCAGAAAGAACCATGTAATCAGCTGCCTACTAATAGAAAGTTAATTATTAAGTACCTGTCCTTGTGCTTTGTGCTCATCGTAAGGGCGGAGCAAATTATCCCCGCTAATTACTCTAGGCAGACGTCTACGAAGTAACTGTTCTTCTGATGTTATGGCTGATGCAATTTTCATTCTGACAGCATTAGCACCTTCAGTGGTTTTTGACAAGAGGTCAAGGACACCACTTACAGGCTGTGCTGCTGCACCTATTATACCTTTACCTACTCCCTGAACGAATCCCTCAACTCCAGAAGATTTTGCACCTTCAAGAGGCTTTGTCAAGATTCCAGTAACGCCTCTAAACAGACCTTTTGCAAAAGCCCCACCTCCATCTCTGATAACATCACCAATATCCTCTACACCCTTGCTATCCTGACCGAAGCAATTATGTTAAAGAAACCATGTCAACTTTTGAAAAATATACAGTTAATAAAAGTTTGAAACATTTCTGTCAAGTATCAGCAGAGAATGGTTTTCATGTTGGCTGTAACCTTTCTCTGGCGGCCTTCAATGAATTTCTTATCCATTGATAATGCTGCAACACCTTTGCTGATGTGCCCAAGTGCACTGCTTGCATTACCAAGTATATCAACACCCGACAACAGTTGAAGAGGTTGACTAAGAAGATCTTTCTGAATATTCGATATAGCGTTATTAGTAAGAGTACTTTTACGCATGCATATATCTTCATGAAATCTTTGGTTGATCCGTACCTATGAGAAGTCATCAACATCATTGCATTGATTGAGTGACAGAAATAGTAATCAATGATTTGCAAAAGAATTTCCATTTTATGTACAAATAATCAAACTGAATGCGAAAGTTTTGAACAAATAGTAGTCGTTACAACTTAGAAAGAGGCAACGGCTAAATATCACATCTGTAAATAGTAGTTTTTTAAGGAAATAAAACCTGAACAGCCAAATGACAAGCAACAGTAATCTCAAAAGTTTTACCGCCATATGCTCAGTGTTCCCCAGTGCAGTCATCAATGATAACCAGAACCCAAGGACGCCTCTTGGTCGTTGAGTTGGAGACATAGCCAGTGACACTTTGAATCGGATTTCTGAGATATTAAGTAGTCTATTTTCCAGAAAACATATATCAAACCATGTATAGAAGGAGAAAAAAAAAAAAAGGACAGAATTGGCAGACTTCCAGTATCAAGTTTCCGAAAATTTTGTCCTTACCCTATTTGTATTATTGGATCAACAGAAGCAGCACTCGTTTGAGAACCATATACCCTACTGGGTTTAACTTGCTGGATCATGTCATGAAGGCGCCATATAATTGGTTCATGAATGTTGACCAAAAATGTGGAATTTTCAGGACCCTGGAATAGAAAGATTCACCATAATCCCAAACAAAAACAACAAGAATATAAGGAGTAAGACAAGTAGAAATTGCAGGTCTCGATCACCAGAAAATTAAATTAATAAAAGAAAAAAAAAATCAGGCTACCATACCAGGAAAACAACGTATGGGTACACACACAAGTCTAGTGATCCATTTGATTGCATTGTCACAGACAGCTTTAATATGTAATCAGTCTGACTTGTGTTTTTTTGCAGTCTAAACAGAACAGGCATTGGAGTCAATGGCAACTGATTATCCAGCTGTATCCCAAGCATCCTCATCTTAAATCTGTTATAAATAAAAAAACCCGGGAGTTCATTCAATCCTCATGAACTATTGGATGAGCCACTCCTAAACCAAATCCTAAACACCAACAGAAGCTATGCAGCAATTAACTCAGAATCCATTGCACATTTGTTTAAAAATCATTGCTGTGTAGAAAGCATACCTACTGATTCCAGACCCCAAGCCAGTTGAATATGAAAGGAGAAGATTGGAGATGGAGAGATACAGAATTTCCTCTGGTGTATGATCAATGACAGATATCCCCAGCTCAGAGAGCTCAATGGTGACATGAAACTCAATATCCGCTGAAGGCAACTGTTTAGGATCATTTTCTGGTTGTTGAGACAAATTCAATGCACCTCTTTTCGGCATAATTGCTGCAGTTTCACTAACTGGCAGCCAGTCGCTAATCTTAATGACATGAATCTTCCCTTCCTTCAGAACCGCAACATGTAAAGGCTTAACAGGTCCACCGGAGACATGCATTGGCTGGTAATCAAAATTCCCATCAATGTTATACTTTTGTGATTCTGTGGGATCAGTTCCATCCACTATCACTTCCAGCAGCCGTTGTCTACCAAGGTCTTCCCAGAAAAATGAAGCAGCAGCATTCGGGAGAAGAGCTTGCCAGGAATCATAGGTACCATCCACTTGTCGGAAACGTATAGGTAAATACATAGAACGGTTCTCAATCCTGTTTGATGAGCAGTTAAAAAAAAATCACTAAATAGTTGGAAAATATAATGTTTAAGCAAAGAACAATTATATGAGATATGTAAAAGGTGAACCTGTAAGGGCTTGAAAATGAAGCCAAGCGGAAAACAACTTCACAGCGTGAGTTTTTTCCTCCACTTCTAACTTCTACTCTTATATTTATCTTATCACTTCCCTTATCATGCTTCAAAGATACACACATCATGCCCTCATTTTCAATACTAAAAGGCGTACTCCATTGGAATCCATCTAGTTGCAACTGAAGTTAAGAAAAATCCCATCATGAGAGAGAGAGAGAGAGAGAGAGAGAGAGAGAGAGAGAGAGCTAAATTCAATTGGTAAAAGTCACAGTTAGAGAGAGAGAGAGAGAGAGAGAGCTAAATTCAATTGGTAAAAGTCACAGTTACCTTCAACAGTTCACTTTTGGAAGTTGATTGCCACAGGAACATTTTAGGCGGATCAGTGGGATGGATCAATTGAATAGCCTGAGTGTCACATTGCTGCAAAGATAGACTGTGACCAATCCTATTGATAAATACAGTCTGTGGTTGAAAATGTACAACCTGCCCATAGAAAAATCTTAGCAGTTTAAGGTTTTTGAAAACTTAAGCAACCCAATGCAATGAATACTATGAAGAATGTAAGCCAGAAACGTGTGAAGTAGCTGCTATCATCTATTGATTACTTAGTCCATAAAATATTACTGGTAAAATGCAATAATAATAATAATGACAAAACAACAAAGGTTAACAAAAACTCGATGATACTCTGATTGATAGGTTCATAAAAACATCAAATGAAACTTGGATTGAAAATACCAGAAAAGGAAAGCCAAGATGGGTTAGAACGTGTTCACATATAGGACCAAGTTAGAACCAGCTGAGTTGTACTGTAGGACATATCAGGAGTTAGTAGGCATTTGGATAAACTTTTCTATTCCTTTATCTTTTAACTGTTCCTTTATTTTCTTTCTATTTTTCCGACTGATTTGGTTCATTTTTATTCATACGTGAGTTATGATGGTACTTGGGTCTTTTACATTTTATTGAGTTATAATGGCTTGGATAAAAACATCTATATCTTAATCCTAAGGGTGAGATTGCTTCAGACAAGCTTTTATCACAAACACTATATTTATCACTATCAGGGTCTATTATATTTAATCTTTTATTTCAAGGGCATATTATATATCTAAATGGCTAGGATAAGCTTCTATAATAAATACTAAGAGTATCCTAATGGATTATTATATCAGAGCAGGATTTCCTTTTATTACTGACCATTGTGGGTTGGATTTATTTAGATATCTATCTTGTTGAACTAATTAGGAAGGCAACAACCTGATCACATGTATCATGATTGTGACCCAATTGTTGATAGTGCATAACCCAATATACAAATCAATCTTGACTGCCCATTTCTTGTAAATTGAATGAAAGGATGATAAATAAAGAAATAGAGTTGATGCTCCTAATTCAATATATCCAAAGGTCAAATGGGATTGTTGAGATTTCCATCTACAATAGGCCCCATGATTCACGTGTTTCTGATTCGTGAGCATATATCCCTTGTCTACAAGTACAGATAAAAACTCAGCTTTCTAAAGCAATTTGTATTGCAGCAGAAAAGTGGATGCTTTTCGAAGCCATGATTCCATTATTTGGTTGCTATCTCCATTGACTCTTGAAAGAACAAGTGCTATTAGTCTTTCCTTTCAGGTTAGCATCCGGCTATATTCTTTTTCAGAGCTGTATTTATGAAGGATAAACAGCCACACCATTATAGTTTCCTTCCTTTTGGTTAATTGGAAGGGCATCCATGTGCAAACTAGGTTTAGCCCACTTGCATGTAGGTTGAACCCTTGTTTGCATGTTAGAGTCAGTAGATGAAATCTGGGAGGACAATTTGATTATTTTCCTAAAATTGATCTGTTACCACAGTTTTAAGTGTTTTGACGCATGATACTCATCCATTAAGAGAAATGTTAGTTCACCTTTGTCCTGTTTGATGCCATGGTAAGTACCGCCGAAAGCTTGTAATAAGACCCATCTGAATTGAATGCCTTGACATAGACTCTCTCCTGAAAAACAAGGCTCATATATTGAAATGAAAGTGAAGCATGATTAAATTTACAGGAGCATTTCACATGAAAGGGATCATAAGTTTATAAGGACTTGATACCTTATTTTCCAGATCCAGAAGAGAAATTCCAGGGCTATAATGTTCAGAACGACGAATAGCAACAGCAATACCCAAACGCGGAGAAAGAAATGCACCGTTTTGAGATTGGAATGGCAAAACACCACTGCGGCTTGCATAGTCTTGGGGAGATAGCATGCAAGGAGTAGGAGATAAGTCTTCCAATGATTCTAGTACTTGAATAGTTTTTCTTAAGCCATGATTCATTTCATCGGTTGAATTTGAGGGACGTTTCAATGCTAGTTTTGCAGATTTAATTGCTCTAGAGGCCAGGGGGGAATCAGCATCAGCATTGTCCCCAGGTTCAATCTCAACAATTCGATAAGCCAATGGCAATGAAGTATCATTAACAATCCAATATGGTACAAACAACCTAATTGTTTTGGGTGCTGCAGTGGTTCCTCCCAAGTCACGTTCAAGACTCACCCGTATCCTCCTATGTAAAAGGTAGAGAAGAAGAATTGTTATTGAAATCAAAAGAAAATAAATCCTAAAAATGAGAATATATACAAAAACACATCTAGTATATGTGACAGCTAATAGAAACCAATTGTGTATGTATATATATAGCCGAATATAAATTCAAAAACTATACAAAAGAAATTATTTACAACATTATGGAATCCCATAAAACTGTTAGTTCCATTTATCTGTCAAGACTATATACATCACATTGTTTTGATGCAACATATAAGCACAAATCCATTTTTCTCATATCACATGAGTACCAATTAGTGACTCAAAATATAGTAGCAAGTTACTTGTCTTCGCAACAAATATTATATTGGCAAAACGAATGAAATATATTCATGCAAACTATCATAACTAGGAAGACATCAATTTGGATACTCCTGCAGGTCATGCACATTGTACCGATCATGGAGATTTATGAGATATACTTCGTAACCAGAAAGATGTAATTAGATTCTTTTAAGTAAAAGGGGCAGATACATTAGACTCTGTACTGTCCACACCCACACCCACACACATAGGGATATATTCTTGTGAACATGGTGCTCATGGGCTCACCGTGCACACCGCCTAGTGGGGCCCACTTAGGGTCCCACAGATCATGGGTCAGAGGGATGGAAAGATCCTAATGGGTAGGGCCCAGATATCAAATCTGGGGTTAATCCCATGCCTCTAACCCCTTGATCCATGGCCCATAAGTTTCAGACACACACATAGATGACCCTCAATCAAGTGGCCCAGTCCATAAGATGGTGCAAATCCATGGGATCTAGTGTAATTTGGGTGTCCCATGTGTGTGGACAGTTTGGATGGGATCATAAGGTGGGCTCCATGATAAGTGCTTAATTGTTTACAATTTGAGCCCTAATATTTGACTTATCTTGTGCTAGTCATGGTTGTTTTATTTGATTTTACATACTCTTTGTTAATTTTTATGTAAAGCTCAAAAGGAGTTAAAAAGGAGAAGAATTCATGAAGAATGCTAGGCGTGAATCACTAAGAAGGGCCATGGTGGGTCCCATCCAAGTTGTTTCAGATTTCAAAGACTACTTTCTAATTCTTTGGGAACTTAAAATTCAAATTAGAAGAAAGAATTAAAGAACAAGAAAGCATAATCAAGAAAGGAAAGTGAAACAAAGAAGAAAAAAAAGACATTCCCAAGTGTGTTACACGCCCAAAAGGGGGCCCTACAGTCATTGCAAAAGCTGAAATTCAGAAATTAGTAAGTCCTATTCAAGTTCAAGTGGAGCCCAAGAATGAAGAAGGAAAAGGAGAAAAATAAGGAAAGTTTAAAGCAAGAATTCAAGCCAAGTTAGAAGTCTAAAAAGGGGTCCCACACTCATTGTGCATGCATCATATGGGCCCACTTTTATTATAAAAGGTTTAGATTTAATATCTTACAATTAATTCTGAGATTTGTGGGATCAAGTGAAGAATTTTCTAAAAGATACAAGTGGGACCAGATTTAGAAAGTCTTGTTAATCAAGAAAGAGGACTCCTAGTTCATTCTAATTGGAAAGCCTAATTGTAAAGCAAGATGGAGATCTAAATCTACAAGGATTCTATTCACTAAGAGGGCTGCTGCAATAATTATAAAAGGACATATAAGGGGTGGACGTCCAGCACCCATGATCATCACACCAAACAGCCACCATCATTCCATAAACACAGTAGCCGAACAAGCCATCTTTGGAGTATCTTTGGAGAGCTTTTGGAGGAGAAAAAAATCCAAACAACTGCTGGCCGAATTCTTCTTCTACTTCATTCTTCAGAGTTCTTTCTATGACTTCAATTTTTATGTTATTTTTCACTAAAGACATGAGTAGCTAATTTTTTTAGGGCTAGGGGTAGTTGAAACCCTAGCCTAGTTCTATGAAGTCTCTTTTTGGCATCTTTTAATTAAGAATTCAGTTTTATTAGTTGAGATTCTAAACCATGTTTTTAATTGATGAGTTGTGTAAATGCCATGCCAACCATGTTATGTTCAATTGAATTTAAGAGTAGCTAACTTATGTTTGATTGATCTTGATGATTAAGCATCTAGGGTTTAGAACCATGCTTAGACTCATGCATTTATCATTCTCATTGTTTTTATGCATTATGTATGTTTTGACTAGGACATATGCCATGCTTAGTTTTTACAATATGATGAGCAATTCATGTAGTATGCCACTCGTGAATTAGGTTTAGGGGAATAGTAATCTAGATACATATGCCATGGTCTAGGTTGATAGATGTCACTAATAAATTCTGATTTTTTATTAAAGGGTAATAAGGGACAAGCATAGGATTGGTTAGAGCAGTAGATGAAACCCTAGCTCATTCATTATTACTGTATTTTAGGTTTCTTTACATTTAGCTTTTGATAGTTTAATTTACGGTTTTTAGAAGTTTAATTCAACCTTTCATCATTCAATTGTATCTTTTAACATTCTGATTTTTAGTTGCTTGTGACATTATTTTATCACTGAGTCTTCGTAGAATCGATCTCGTACTTACAATCATTATATTACATAGTGATCTTGTGCGCTTGCGAGCTTTAATTGTGTGCATACTAGTAGCTTTTTTCTAGGTTGCTTGGTGCATTCCACTCCACTATGTTGCCCTCATCGTAAGACTGTGAACACTGCTCATGAGAAGATTTTCTATACATATAATGGGTTATCTAGTGCACATGGCTTCATGCGCACCTCATAGTGGGGCTTGCTTGATCACCCATTTGGATGGACCATACATAGGACCACCCTGAATTACATTGATCCCATTACTATACACCAATCCGAATGGACTATATTCGTTGGATCGACTATGCACCATTTTGGACAATCGAAACTTGTGGGCCTTTGATTAAGAGATTAGGCTGATCACATGAGCCCTTGTCAATGTGCATCAATAGGGCCCACCCAGATGTTTCGAACCCAACGGGTCCCTTGCCCAAGTGCACCCGTAGGTGGGCCCCACAACCTCCATGCGCAACGTGTGTAGGGCATAAGGAATATATATATATATATATATATGGGAGATGCTCCTATGAGAGATGCTCACACCTTACTATGAGAGATAAGGTGGAAGCCTTCACATCCATATCCAATGCCAACAACTTAAATGTGAGGGTCCCCACCTTATCTGTCATAGTAAGGTGTGGGAGCATCTCCATATATATATATATATTTATATGGAAATTCTAAAAAATGCCCTACTTAAAAAACGGCCCTTTTTTCGCCCCTTATTTTTGGTCATTGGGGCCATGTTGTCTCAATCTAATCTTTTTACACACTTCCCCACTATGAATAGTCACAAGTCCACATTTGACATTCATCCAACTTTTCCTCACTGTTGAATTGAAATCATTATAAAATGATGCCTCTAAACCATTAAATTTTAGGGCCATGGATCAAAAGGTTAGGGTGATCTTATGGACTCAAGATTTTGCATATAGGTAGGCCTCATTCATATGGAATTGTCCATCCAATGGACTTCCATGATCATCTTGCATCCTAGTGGGCCCGACTAGGAGGGTTTTCTCCTTAAAAATGCCCGGGCGTTGTGTAGCGCTCCCCATAGATGGAAATTCTTAAAAATGCCCCAATATATGGAAATTATCCTATGCGCCCGGTGCTCATAATGCACACCAGTAGTGGGGCCCACTTGATGTCCATTCAAGTGTACCCAAAAAACCTCCCTCCTATAGTCACTAGTCCCATCGGGTTTGCACAAATCCAAATGGACTGAACACCATTGGATCGACTGCACATCCCATCCAAATGAAATGTACTTGTGGGCCCTGGATGATAGCATTCAGATGGTCAGATGGGGCTGACTTTTTGTACATAGGAGGGGCCCATGTAGATCTTCAAATCCTCCTGCGTCCCATCCCGAGGTGGGCCAATAGGTAGGCCCCACATTGAGTCGCGCATTGGATAGCGACCCAATATGCATGCATGCATGAATATTTTTGTCCATCTACTGTGCAGAGTCTTACCATTCGATGGGTGCAAACCCCGGGGATCGATGACTATCAAGAAGTGGGGTGGTCTAACATGTGTGTGAATGGTTTGGTTGGATCATAAAGTGGGCCCGCTAGAAGTTCTCACCATAAGAACGTACAAGAACATTTCCCATTACACACACATATGTATGTATATATAGTCTTGATCCCATGTGCATGGTGCACAAGGAGCTCTCCATGCACTCCTCGTTGTAAGGCCCACATGGGGGCCACCTAGGGATGGAGCTGGGGGATCAAAAGATCTGGTTGGGGTCTACTTCTGTGCAAAAATATGGAGCCCACCTAATCATCATAACCCCTTGATCAATGACCAACAATTTTTCACCCCTTAAAAAAGCGTCCACATTCGATCCAATGGTCCAGTCCCATCAAATGGGTGTAAAAAAAATGGGGTTAACCCCTTGATCAATGACCCACGAATTTTCACCCCTTAAAAAAGCATTCACAGTGGATCCAACAGTCCAGTCCAATTAGATGGGTGTAAAAAAATGGGATTGGTGTAATTCAGTGGGGTCTTGTTTGTGTGGTTGATGCGAATGGCCCAATTCAGACTGAAAATTATGTAATTATGCAGGTCTTGATGTTCATGGAGGTGTATGATCGAGCACATGGGGTCTAGACCCATGTGAGATGAGTTTATTTGAAGAAAGGACCTGAACCGAAAGAATTGCAGAAAAAATACATCTAATAAGGGCTGTTTAGTTATTCCAGAACAAAATAGGGGGTATTCTGCAATTAATGAGAATCCATTTGAAGATAACAGAGGAAAAAGGGCAGCATGTGTTATTTCTTTGTATCATGATTTGGCGGGCCATGCCAGGTCCAAATCACCCAGGAATTGAAGCAACAGGGTAGCCCAAGAGCCCTCTTCAATTTCGTTGAGATCGGCTCATCAATAGGCGCCCATTTGGGGCCCTTGATCAATTTTGTGGAATCGGTATGGAACGACCAAGATTTAGGTGATTTATTGGATTTTCCATTTTTCTTTCAAATTAGATGCTAATTTCTTTCCTTTAGGATGCCATTCCGTGGTATAAGTGATTAGGGGAAACTTGGGGATTTGGTTGCTTAAAATTTGGATTTCGAGGATTTTACACATGTAATGGTGGATTGTGCCTTTCCAGCCACGGTCGACGGTGAAGCAACTTCCCTTTTAGTTTGTTTTCTCTGTGTAGTTTTCGTAACTCGAGGTGTTATTAGCTTTTTTAGGAAATATAACAGCATTATGATTTTTAGAAATCTACAATTAGGAATTTTTGGGGCTTTATATGTTTTGTACGGTCAAATGGTTTGAGTCAAGGATCAAAATTGCGGTTACAGCGGGCATAGCGGTCAGTGGCCAAAACGCTACATAGCGGGTGATACGTAGCGGTGTAGCAGTGTGAATCTTGTATTGCAACCAATAATGTGTTTTTTAGTGATTTGAAACCACATAAGGGTAGAGACAACTTCAAAAAAAGCTATTTGGGAGAAGAAATAGGAAAAACAATATTTAAAACTAAAATTACTTGGCCCTACTAGGTTTTAGACCATAGGACCGCTATTTTCAAAATAGTGTAGGGGCCTTGATTGCTACGATTGATAATAAGGCCGTTACGCTATTTTGAAACCATGGTTTGAGTAGTATATTGTTGACTGGTAACTGTTATTAAAAAAGGGTTCTGCAGTCAACCTTTAATATTCTCTGTGTTCTCTTAACATCTTTCCTTGAGATTTGAGTGTGCATGACCGAGAATAAGATCCATGCAAATAGGGCTGATGATCCAGCTCTAGACTTGGTAGAACTCCAGTAACCAAGGATGAAAATAGCGGTAGCGGCGGGCATAGCGGCCTGCCGCCAAAACGCTACGTAGCAGGCGATACATAGCGTAGCGGCGTAGTGGTGCGACTTGGAAAAATCGTCAAAAAAATATGAAAAAATTCTAGAAAATCTAGAATATTGGAAAATGAGAGAAAATGTATTTTTTTTGCAAAAGTAACTAAGGTAAGGGGGAGTAGCGGTCCCCTCACTATATGAGGTCCTGTATCGCTGTATAAATAGAAAATAATAGTAATGATCCATGTGTTCATGTTGCTTGATTATGCTAACTTAGAAACTAATGAAAGGCTCAGAAAAGAAAAAACTATATCATGAAATCAAGACTTAAGAGTACCTAGAGAAAAAAATACACCTACCAAAGGGGGTGTCTAATAGGATGTACTTAGAGAAGAACTCTCTGTATCCACTGTAATTCGGCGAGATCATATGCTTTTTGGTGTTCTTTTAAACATAAAAGGGTAGAAGAGTTGTATAGAAATATTATTTGAAGAGAAGAAGAAAAAAAATAATTCTTATGTATTTTTAAAAAAATTGAAAAGTAGGAATTTTTCTCACTCCGTAGCGGCCTCGTAGCGGACGTAGCGGCTGCTATGGGTGCGGCGGCCGATAAATCGGCTGTAGCGTAGCGGTGGCGGCCGCTACGGCTGATATAGCGGCCGCTACGCTACGTAGCGGCCGCTATTTTCATCTATGCCAGTAACTATGCAATAGTCCTTGTTACATTGGCTTTGTGGTCTATGACAGTTTGTGCCCTGTTGTGGGATTCTTTGTGGATCCGTGATCGCGTCGGTGGCAGGGATGAAAATATCGGCCGCTACGTAGCGTAGCGGCCGATATATCGGCCATGGCGGCAGCTGCCGCCACGCTAAATTGAATTTAGCGGCTAACGCACCCGTAGCGGCCGCTACGTGGCGCTGGGGGGTAATAAAACCCCCCTGACGACTTTTCGTTCTACCTTTTCAACTTTTTTCATCTTCCTTCCTCTTTTTTCTCCATTTTTACTGCTGTGAACCCTTTGTGTGTCCCCCTAGTGGTCCCAACTCCATTTTGTCAAGATTTGTTGCTACAAAATCAAGAGATTCAACTATTCTAAGGAATCTAAAGAAGATTCATCATCAAGGACTCATGGATTAAAATAGCGGGTGGCGGCCGATAAATATCGGCAGTGTTAAACAACCCCCCCCCCCCCCCCCCCCCCCCCCACACACACACTACTTTTTCACTTTTTTTCAACTTTTGAGATTATCACTCTCTAACTACTATGAATCACAACTTTTAAGAAGGGGCACAGGTTCTGAAAGTAGAAATTCGATTTCGGGGATACCCCCGGACCCCCTTTGTGAAACGCATGTTTTAAAGAAGTGGCAATCATGAAAACAAAAGGATCCTACTTGACCATGATAGCTAGGCCTCTTTTACTGGTTGTCTTTCTTTGTTGTGCTTGGATGTCTATTATTATCATTATTTGTTAATATATGATATTAAGCATGTTTAATTATATTTGGAATGTGTGTAGTAGTATAGATATGGTTACCTATTACTACTAAATTTTAAATTGGTCTTAATTTAACTGTTTTAAAAGAACCCTCATTGTTAAATAACTAAGTGGGAGAGGCCCGAGAGGGAACTTCTTAAGTTCCCACGGTCTCCATCATTGTTTTGTAGGAGATGTAATTGATTTATGTGTTGACCTTGGAGTCTTCCTCTTAATCGGATGTGTCATCTTTTGAGAGGACGAGTGTTGACCACTTCATTTCTAAATTAGTGTTGAATGTTGAGTTGTTGAGTGTTGACCACTTCATTCACTTGATTGAATTTGAACCTTTAACCTTGAGGCTTAAAGTATTGACTATTGATTGTTCAATGTTCACTAATGACCTAACTCTTAAGTCTTATGCCTTTATTTCATGTTCTAGTTTTTTTTTTTTTAATGAGCTTTTCATTACTTTCTAAGTTAGCATGACTAAAGAACATGAATACATGTGAAAAAACTAATCATTACTATTATTTTCTATTTATATAGCGATACAGGAACTTATATATTGAGGGCACCGCTACACCCCCTTTTCTTACTTACTTTTGCAAAAGAACCACATTTTCTTTCATTTTACAATTTTCTGGATTTTCTGGAATTTTTTCAGATTTTTTTGGTGAGTATTTCAAATCACACCGCTACGCTGCTACGTATCCCCGCTACGCTACGTATCGCCCGCTTCGTAGCGGTTTGGCGGTGGGCCGCTACGCCCGCCGCCACCGCTATTTTCATCCTTGGTCGGTGGGCCCACAACATAGTCTAGTAGTTTTAGATATTTGCATTAGAAGTAGAAAGAGGGGCAATAAATAAAATCTGCACTAAAAGAAGGCGGAGGGATTTGAAAGGAGAAAAAACAATAATATTTAAGGATATAGTGATTGAGGAGAGAGAATGAAATTTTGAGGGAGAAACTACAATGATGTGGAATCAAATGGTTATACCAGGAAGGTTGCTAAAGAGGTGCTTGGAGAGTTGAAAAGGAAAAGACACCATAATAAAAAAACATGATGGTGGAGTGTAGAGGCTTAGGAAGTTCGAGAGAAAAGATGATGACACAAAGTTTAACATGGGACCAGGATATGGAAAACTATAAGATGTATAACAAGACAAAGAAAGAAGCTAAAAAAAGTTGTTAAGTGATATAAAGTTCAAAGCATATGATGACCTATATAATAGGTTGGGAACAAAAGAAGGAGATAAGGATATTCTTAAGCTTACAAAAATAAGGGAAATGAAAATCAGAAACTTATACCTTGTCAAATTCTATTACAAGCAATGACTAAAAGGTTCTAATGAAGGACAATGATACCAAGGAAAGGTGGAGGGAATATTTTGGCAAACCTTTAAATGAAAACTATGTAGGAGACAGAAGAACAAGATATGATACTTTGTTAGTAGAACAAGCTTTTTTTCACAGAATTAGGGTGGTGGAAGCGAGGAAAGCAATGAAACAAATGAAGATAGAAAATGCTATAGGTCCAAATGACATTCTGATAGAGGATTGAAAATGCTTTGGAGACGTTGAGGGGCTTTGGTTAACTAGGCTCTTCAATAAGATATCAGTGACAACGAAGATGCCAGATGAATGGAGAAGTGTTGTAGTACCTATATATAAGAACAAGGGAGATATACAAAATTGTACCTAGTGCCGTGGGATAAAACTTATGAGTTATACTATGAAGCAATGGGAGAGTAATGGAGTAAAGAGTTAGATAAAGACCGAGATACTTGAAAATAAATTTGAGTTTATGGTAGGGAGGTCAACTATGGAAGTTATCTTCTCACCTAGGCAATTAATGGAAACATATCTAGCGAAATGGAAAATGTGCATATGGTCATCATTAATCTATAGAATGTTCTAAGATGTTATATTGAAATTATTAAAGACATGTATTTATGAGTGGTAACGAGTGGGAGAATTACATGCAGAAGACAGGTGACTTCCTAGTGGCGATAGGTTTGCATCAGGGGATTAGCCCTAAGCCCTTACCTCTTTGAAGTAATTATGAATGAGCTAACTGCTCAAAACTCAAGACGAGGTACCTTGGTATATGTTGTTTGCAGCTGATATAGTGTTGATGGATGAATCAAGAGATGGTGTGAATGCAAAATTCGAGAGATGGTGGGGGCTTTTAGAATCCAAGTGCTTTAAAATAAGTTGTACAAAGGTAAGAGTATATGGAGTGCAACTTCAACCGGCATATATAAAGAGCTAAAACTATTGTGAGAATTGAACCTAAGGAGATACCATAAAGATTCATTCTGTTACCTTAGCTCGATAATTAGTAAGGATGGAGAGATTGATGAAGATGTCGAATATAGGATAAAAGCGGGATGGTTGAAGTGAAAACTTGCTTTTGGAGTGCTTTGTGACCGACAAATGTGACCAACGAAGGCCAGCACTATTGAAGCGAAAATTTCACAGGACATAAATTAGGCCACCTATGGCCTATGGAGAAGAATGTTGGTCAGTCAAGAAGCAACATATGCACATAATGGATCTAGCAGAGATGACAATGTTGAGGTGGATGTGTGGTAAAACTAGGAAGGATCGGATTAGAAATGAGTGATTTTGTCGGATTAGAAATGAGTGATTTTGAGAGCATTTATGGTTGGCATCAGTAGAGGACAAAATCAAGGAAACTTTTTTGAGATGATTTGGGCATGTCCAACACAGGCCGACAATGGTGCTGTTAAGAAAAAGTCTGGATATGCAAGTTGATGCCCACCAAGGGGAAGGGGTAGGCCTAAGAGGACGTGGATAGAGGTAGTAACAATAGATCTGAAGAAGTGCAACTTATTTGAAGATTTGATTCAGGATAGATTGGAATGGAGAAAAAAAAATCATGAAAGTGACGCCAACATAGTTGGGACAAGGCTTTGATGATGATGACGACGACAACGATGACTATGTGAGTGGTCCATTCAGATGAGTTATCAAGTGAGCCCACTATGAGTGCAAGAAATGCTCTGTGTGCGCTGAATAATTTTTCTATATATATGTATATAAATGCGTAGAGGTCTGATCACCTTTGCCTCTTATGCTGCTCACCTCATTTGGGGCCCACCTAGGGTCCCACCAATTAATGGAACTGTGGGGGAATGAAAGATTTGGACCTTTATATAAAATTCGAGGCCCATCAGTTTATCCTAACTCATTCATTAGTGGCCCACAAGTTCAATGATTATATAAATATATAGGGTGCTCAGAGGAGAAACTTGTTAGTTCATTCAAATCATCGTTCATCTTTTACTTACATGACCTTCACTAGGCCTAACCTTGACCCAGCATATGCAGCTGAAGTATCCACTAAAGTGTTGGTCTATGAAATGGGTTCGTCTTTATGAACAAAATCACATGACTTGAACAAATTGTAAATGAACCATATGCTCATTTGGCAAACAAGTTCAACAGAAAAACAGGCATAGTGCACTCCGAAGTGACAGATGGAAATCACAGACCTATTACTTTGTTGATTAATCATCCACAAGTATGAGACATGGTCAAGAGCTGAAAGATCCAGAATTGGAGCAGCATCCTTGCAAAACAAACAGGCATGTTACATAAAAGGAAGATAATATTACATGAATCTTAAAGAGAGACTCTTCATTATATTAATAAATTATTGGTTACCTTTTCCAAAACCCAGCCACCTTGGACAAACAATGTAAGGTAAATAGATTTTTGCACATCTGCTGAATAAATGAATTCACTGCCGCAAGATGAGATAATACCATGTTGTCGCTCAATTCTATTTCCCTCTTTTGTTCTCTCCCAGATGGCATATTCTGCTTGACATGGGAGCCTGTTTTCTATTTTAAGCGGTGAATTTATAGATATCTTCCAATCATAAACAGGTGCATTTAGTTCTGTGTGATGAACTGAAGCATCAGTTCCGACACTAAGCCAGAAGCATTGCCTAGTCCTATTATTAGGGTTGCAGTACAGAAGCATGTCCTTCTTCTCAAGCTGATTCAACTTGAGAATATAACTTGGCTGTGGATGATTTCTAGCTTTCATGCTGTTCTGACGAGAGAAAGAACCTTGCTCTGAGAAGGATTGGTCATTCCCACATATATACCCAGATCCCACTGTGGCTATATGACTCCACGTATACAAGTCATGAGGATTTTCAAAATAAGGACGAACTTGCAGGCACAAATCTGGATCCTTAGCCATACTCCTCCAAGGTAAAACAGCAGATTCACTTGGCTTGATGATAGCAAAAATATTCCTCATGCTGTTGGCTCTTTCTTCAGGATCCTTTTGCCTTGTACGTGTCCAACGCCTTCGCCTCACAAAATCTAGAGCTGATTTTGTACATGATTTTGGAGAATTTGGAGGCCATGTTAAGCTTTGATAGTCAGTTCCATAAGCCCAACCATCAGAGTCCACAAACTGGGATTTTTCTATGGTCCACCCAGTCGTCCATTGCCATCCGGGTGGAAGTGGGGGCTCAAAGAAATCCTTGGAAATAGAGAAAATCAATGGTAAGTTTAATATATGATTACCAATAATCCAAAAATAACATTAAAAATTAGTGACTAATTAAACTGCTAGTGATTTACACCTCACCTTAGATGAGTATGAGAAGTCCCTAGTACTCCAACGCCCTGTATCATTACCACGGAAACCAGGCCATTTATTTCCCCAGCCAGAGATTGGTTGATACCGTTGGTTCTCAAATATCTCTTCCATCACCATACTACGATTGCTTGTCTCAGATATGAGAGGTGTCTGGCTCTCAAGCATAGATGAAGGACATACAGACACTTGCAGTGGAACATCTGAATCATTAACAACCACTCCAAGAGTCCTAAAGATTGCATGCTTCTTTCCATTTTTCATGACCACTTCCAAGGCCAAGAAATTTTCATTTAATGTTTTAGGGACAACTGAGAGTGTTAACATTGACCGGAAACTCTCCCACGGACCTTCAGGGCCAAGCCCTACCCAGAAACCCACATCTCTATCAATGGATTTCAAACTTTCCATCTCCTTTTGTAAGTTGACAATTGTTTTCTTTTCAAAGTAAGAAGTAGAAATCAATAAACACCCACAATCTTGCCTGCCATCATCAGCAGTCATCCGACCCTACAAGACGATAATGATTACAGAAAAAAGGCAACACATGAAAAACATCATAGATAACATTTATGCCACATAAATTTGCAGGGCCACATGGCAACATGCATCAGAGAACTGTGAACTCACCCTCTTTAATGGATATGTAAAAATATTTTGATTCTCAGCTGGTTGATATAAAGTGCTTGCTGAAGCTGCTCTCTTCAGTGGACCAGAATGGTTCCCAATCGAAATAGAAAATGCACCGACCGCTTCACCTATGTTTTAACCATTTCATACACCACAAGTCAACCACTAATATTTTGGACAGAACAGTACACTGATCAATTTTAAACAGAATGATTTTATGAATCAAACAAGGATGATTAATTGTATCAAAAGTTCTAGAACAAGGAAAGATGTCTAAGAGTTACTGTTACATTTTCGAAAACAATTCTTGAAATGGAGACTAATTGTGAGACCAGTTAATGATTGCAGGTGAATAAGCAGACCAATAAAATTTAACCAAAGACAAGCTTAAGATGCATGACATGTTCTACATATCCCCTACCACCTGAGTTATTTTTTATTTTTTTTTATTATTTTTTTTATTTTTATTTTTTTGCATATACATACTATTAATAAACCTTTCTATGGAATTTAAATTCATTTTTCTCTGGCATATCATTCTTGTAAAACCCCCCAAGAAGTCAATTCAGTAACATAGAAGCCAGAATTTATATTGACCGAGGAATAATGGTAACCCTCCTCTGGGATAATGTCCATAATTTATCCATCATCACTGACATTTCAGTAGCATTGATCAATACTCCAATCTGTGACTGAAAAATAACAAGTTTTTTTTTATTTTTTTATTTTTATTTTTTTTGAAACAAGACTGTTATAACTGCCTGTTTATGATGCATTCAAGATGTTTCAGAAAAGGAACTGCAACCCCAAGGGACTGCTGCGACAGCAGTTATGCGATGGAAACTCCAAGAAAACATCAAGATAAGGAAGAAAATAAAGAGAGAACCACCACTAATGTGGCCATATCCTTAGTAATACTCGTCAAATTGGCAGATCTATCAGGCTTTCATACCGACCAAGTTGGCAGATATCTCAGATTACATTGGACTTCATAAATACAACTAGAAAAGAAAAGAAAAGGAAAAAGAAAATGAGATTGAATGATGGCAGCAATCAATTTTCAGTTATAATTATGAAATGACGGAACAGTACCATTACAAAAATTGTAAACCCTTGTTTTGAAAGACTAATAATCTTTATCTTTCTGAATTAGTGAAAAGTAAAGTTCTTTAGCCACTAATAGATAGGAAGTTCTACTTTTTCATCAATAACTTCCACAGTAGAAAATTTTACAGGACAACGATTAGACCATAGTTACCTAATTTGCAATTTGCTCAGTTCGCACTTGAGTTCGTAGTTCATAGTTCGACACTTGCTTCAATTCAGAAATTCGATAGCAGTAGGTTTACGTAATTCGCTTTTTTGACTCGCTTAATTCGAAGTTCGAGTTCACTGAGTTTGATATGCTAATTCGAATCCACATAAATAAGTAGTTAATGTTACATATTTAATATTTAATCAATCTAATACAAGCTCAGATTTATGTGAAATGGCCCACCCCTACTAACTTGGGAATGCAATTTTCTTTTTAAAAAAAATTGGGTTTTATACATGGGGCCGCTACTATGGAAGGGTAGAGATCATTATATCTATTCTATAATTTAATCAAGTGAAATCTATGATATTTGACTTCCACAAGAATTTTAAAGATTCACATTATTTGAAGTGAAGGAAATTAAAACAATAAAGAGGGGACAATTGAGAGAGATAAGACTACATCGAAACTCATGACGCTCTTAATGGGGACCCATCTATGGAAATCTAAATGTTGAGGACAATTGAGAGAGGTAAGACTACATCAAAACTCATGAGGCTCTTAATGGGGACCCATATACAGAAATCTAAATGGGTCATTATATTAGCCTTTTACTAATAAGCAATCTTGAGAATCTTCACTTCGATAATATATGGCTTCATCATCTAATCGACCAGTTTAAATCACTTGACTTTTATGTATTATTATATTCACATATTTATAAGTGATTAATTTTATGGAGGGCCCAACTCTTTTGTAATAAAATTTATCTAAATCCTATAAAAAAAGGAGGCCTCATTTTCATTGGTTTAAAATTTTAATAGGGTGGGCCACACACTGAGTATCCCAAATATGTTATGATTCTGAGTACATATTGAAATAAGAGACAGATTAGAGGAAGGGATGGTGTACAGCTGTTGGCCTGCTAGCATTAAATTAATGAAGGAAGGGAAATTGATTGGCACGTTTTCCCATTTTTTTCCATATTCTTCATCTTCTTTTTTTTTTTTTTTTTTTTTTTTTGGATAACAGTAAAATTTTATTTTACGAAAAGAACAATACAAAAAGACTAAACAGAAAAGCTCTACTTAGTCAAACAAGAAAAGGAAAGCAACTCCAAAAATCAGAAAAAAAAAAACATATAAAAATTTAAGTAGAAAAGCAAAAAACTCCTTCCCTTGCAAGATTGTCTGCCATACTGTTTGCTTCACGAGGAATATGATGAAAAGAAACCCCCAACTTAGTAGAAATAGCTTGAACCTCCTCCACCCAATTTGCTAATCTCCACGGGCAAGAAGCCTTCCCAGAACCCCACTGAATAGTTGAAAAAGAATCTCCTTCAATAATAGCATTATAACCATTCAGCTTTAACAATTTGCGACACCCAATCGAAAGAGCAAACACTTCAGCTTCATTGACATTTGAAGAATCCACGGACCCGAACCAGCTTTGAATAATACTACCATCACTATCCCTTATAACACCTCCAAACCCACCTTTTTGAATAGACTGTAGATAGCTGCCATCAAAATTCAATTTAAGAAATCCAGGAGGACACAACCAATGAAATCTATGAGAAACTTTTGGCCGCCAACCCCCCTTTAAAAAAGCTCTCCAAGATCTATTAAGACATTCTAAGGGAATCCCTACAAACTCCTTCACTTGCACACCCATACCGATACTGTCCAAACAATAGACTCAATAACTTTTTCAACTGGTTTACTAAATTTTCTGAAAACTCTATTATTCCTCTCCAACCAAATCTTCCAAAAGGAAGCATACAAAACTACTTTCCAGAAAATCCTTCCATGACCATACTTACACCCCACCGCCAATGAAGGAAAAGATCGTCAACAGATCTTGGCCTGACCCATTCCAACTCAAACATCTTAAGGATGGCACTCCACACTTTTGAAGCAAAAACACAATGGATCATCAAATGAGGGACCAACTCCTCATCATTGAGACATAGAAGGCAGCCATTAACAATGAAATGGTTTCTTCTTCTCAACTTGTCAATTGTCAGAATCTTATGCTTCCTTGTAATCTAACAGAAAACCAATACTCTTGGTAGAATCGAGGGATCCCAAAAAGAAGACCAGCCATCCTCCGTAACAGAATTGTCATTCGAAACATTGAAGGATTTCACTGAAAAATGACCTTTAGTGCTAGGTTTCCAAACTCTGGTATCTGGTTTACCAAGAGACAAGTAAACATTGTCAAGCATACTAATCAAATGAGCAAAATCAGAACCTTCAATATCTGTTAGATCCCTTCGAAAAGAAAAATCCCAAACATTCTCTCCCCCAAAAGAACAGAAAGCTTCAGCAATGAGAGCCTGTTGTCTTTGATCCAACGAATACAAATTTGAAAATTGACCAGACCATTCATCATGCCAAAAACTTACTTGCTGCCCATTATGGACCCTAAAGCGAATCCACTTTCGAAAGTTAGCCTTAACTGAAAGAACAGATTTCCATAAATTAGACACTCCATAGGCTTGACTTGGCACACACCATCCAGCATTCCCCAATTTATACTTGCATACAATAATTTTCCTCCATAAGCCATGGCCAGGCAAACCCACCCTCTGCAACCATTTTCCCAACAATGCTTTGTTAACTGTACTAATAGATTGGATA
Organism: Persea americana; assembly: GCA_029852735.1. Classification (NCBI taxonomy): domain Eukaryota; kingdom Viridiplantae; phylum Streptophyta; class Magnoliopsida; order Laurales; family Lauraceae; genus Persea; species Persea americana. The sequence goes on from CM056810.1 coordinate 76,804,366, forward strand.
CCCAACCCCCCATGAGCTCAAGTTTTACAAACTTCCTCTCACCTTAACAAATGATACTTTCTTTTCTCAAAAGAATCATTCCAAAGAAAATTGCGCTGAAGTTTTTCAATCCTTCTTTCAACATCTTTTGGGCATTTAAAATAAGGAAATAAAGTGGAATACTTGGCAGGACAGACCTAATCAAAGTAAGCCGACCTCCCAAAGATAAATACCGACCTTTCTAGGAGCTCAACTTTTTCTCTATCCTCTTCAAAACAGAATCCCATAAATGCTTCTTAGGTAACCCCAAACATAAAGGCAACCCCAAGTACTAGGATGGGAGATTTCTAGCTTTGCACCCAAACTGTAATATCTTGAGTTACCTGGGCCCAAGATTGGTTTGGCCAAGGTAGGATCTTAGTTGTTTAACTTATTTTTGAAATAGAAGTATCTCACATGAATGGTTTTTGGAAAGGGAAGGAGTTGTATAACAACTTTAATTAGAAAGAGGAAGAGGAAGTATAAGAGAAGGATTAGGAATTAGGAAGTATACCTCATCCTTGTGTATATAAGCAACTAACAACCCTCTTAGTTGGTATTCCATTCTCTTATTTCCTTTTGAGAAGTTCTAAGAGAGAGAGTTTTGTGGGCTGCAATTTAGAAGAAGAAGAAGGCAGTCACCGACGGATGTCCTATTTGTGCTCGCATATTGCAAACGCAACCATCACGTACAAAAGGTGAGTGAATCTTCCTAGATGTATGTGATGATCGAATGATTGAATTGCCTCAACTCTTTCTGAATGATTACTGTGTTCAGTGATTTTTCTGAAATCATGGATTTGATGCAAGTGGTGTTTAAAATCATGGAGGTTATTGCAAGCTCTGATTTGTAGAAGCATATACTTCTAATGGTGTTATTAGTTCATGTATTCCCCAAGATTTGACTAGTTAGAACAGAAGCTATGAATCTCCAGAACTCATTCGTTTGGGGAGGAATGGGCGACTGAGGCTTGTGGGGCCCCATGGGCCATATGATCTTCAATCAGATTCGGTAGGATGATGGGGGATTCAAGGTCGACCCTTGAGGGCCTGGACCCAAGAGGAGTGGGCCCCATCTGGGCCCCATCCAATTGCTTTAATGCAAAATAGGCGACTGTGACAGGCACTATGGGTTCTTGACGTCAAGCACTTCCGGGACCCACCTGATGGTCTGATTGGAAATTGGATCTGATCATCTGTTGTCGACTCCTGGGTGACCTTGGAGGGGCAAGGCATCTGAGTTTTGGACCATTAGGTTCCACTGTCCAATAGACTCAAGGATCCCAGGCGTGAATATGTTGAAACAGGGCAGGCAGCTTGTCGACATGGGTTGTGGGACCCATCAGTGGACTTGATCCAAGATCAAGAACCCACATCTTGAAGGGGAAATAGGGGTGACCTGACTGGTGGTGGACCCATGTGGAGTGGGCCCCATCTGCCCAGTCATCTAGAAACTCCAATCTTGCGTAACGGGAGGCTTGTTCATGAAGTTTATGTACATGATCAGGCTGCAGGGGTCATTCAGACTACCTGGGGATGAAATTGGATCATGGAAATTATGTGGGGCACGGGGCGACCTTAAAGATCAAGTCGGATCATGGATTAGATCCAGTGGGACCCACTGGATTTTATAAATAAGTATCTGCAGGGGTGAGGCACTTGTTACATGAGTACTGTGTGCATACTCATGGCTGTATGCGTTCTGTGATTTGGGAAGATAACCTTAGACATGGTCTGTAATTACCAAATAACCCTTCCACCAAATTAAATTAAGGATTTCATGTAATTATGATAAAATTGTATGGGCTGTTTTGGAATAGTTGGTATAATTCTGTCATTGATTAATATTCTATGAAGGTGGGCCACTCCTATATCATCACTTCCCTGTTATCATCAGAAGTGGGGCATTAATCCAATGGGGATTGGTATGGAACTAGTTCCACACCATTGTTCGTGTAATTGTTAATAATAATGAAATCTGGTTGTTATGTGATTATGAGATATTGTGCATTGGGATGTTGGACTTAGTGTCCGAGCCATTACAGCGGCTGGTCTTTGCTGGACGTTTCTGATGAGACAGGGCCATGGAGGCCGGTATACATGTATACGATAAGCCTTGGAGGCGTGGTAATGTGCATAGGCACGAATATGTTTATGGATGTACTTTTAATTGTAATTAATCTATGGATTCAGATTTGTTGTTTATGCGATATTATGTTCTATGCCGTTTGCGTAATTAGGAAAATTCATTCACTAGTAATACTGATGTTGTGTTGCTCCCTTTTGGTAATTACGTTGCGGGTGGAACAGAGCAGAACGACGTTCAGCACGTAGATTTTGGTATGCGTGGCTGACGGGGAGAGAATGAGAAATGTTCAATTAGTTGATAAGGGGATTAACCCTTGTTTAGGGAATTTTATTAAATGTTTTAGGTCATCTTTGAATTGAGTTAGGTTATGGAATTTTGATTACTCAGAGATAACTGATTTTGTTTGACATTCATAATTTAATTAAAGTTATATTTTAAATTAAATACCTGATTCCTTGTGGAAGTTATTTGATGCATGTGTGGTTAATATTTGCTAAATAATCACGATATGGAATCCGACAGCCCCGGAATTTGGGTCGTGACACAAACACGTTAGCCAAATAATCAACAAGACTACCATCCACCTTGACCCCAATCAACTCACATTTGCCATTGTTAATTTTCAACCCAGATAACCACTCAAACCATTTCAAAATCATCTTCAAATTGTCCACCTGGGTCAGAGAAGCGTCACAAAAACTAACAGTAATCTGCAAATTGTAAATGAGTTACATCAGGAATATCCTTACCAACTACAAAGCCATAAATTAACTGCATTTGATTGGCCCTAAACCATTAAATCATTTAGAGCTTCCGCCACTATGACAAACAACATAGGGGATAAGGGATCTCCTTGCCGAAGCCCTCTAGAACTTCTGAAATAGCCTTTCGGAGAACCATTTACCAATAGAAAATTGTGCAGAGGACACACAACTATGAATCCACTGTCGCCATTTCTCACCAAATCCCATTCTAGACATCACATATTAAAGAAAACCCCAATCAACCATGTCGTAAGCCTTTTCAAAGTCTAACTTGCAAACTAGCCTAGCACACTGCTGCTGATTCCTCGAGTCTACACATTCATGGGCAATTAGAACACTATCAAGTATCTGATGCCCATCCACAAAAGCACCTTGCACATCTGAAATAATCTCTGGAAGCACCTTCCTTAATTGATTAGCCAGAACTTTGGCTAGAATCTTGTAGAGGCTCCCAATTAAGCGAATGGGCCTATAGTCCTTTATTGAAACAATTCCATTCTTCTTTGGAATAAGCGCAATGAAAGAAGCTCCCAATTCTCCAACTACTTATCATGGAATTCATTAAAGAAAACAAGGAGATCATCTTCCAATAAATCCAAAAAATGTTGAAAGAAAACTATTGGAAACCCATCTGGGCCTGGAGAACGGTCACCATCTAACCCGAACACAGCCTGTCTAATCTCATCTTTAGTAAAACTATTTTTAAATGAAGACACCTTTGATTGAGAGAGCCGATGGAAAGAGACCCTATCCATCCGAGGCCTAGACTTATTGTCAGCTGAATATAACTCCTGGAAAAATTGAACAATTTCTCTTTCTATATCAACTCTACTCTCCCAAATCCTACCTCCAGCGGAGATAACATTTATATGATTAAGACGGCGCCAGGCATTAGCAATTGCATGGAAAACCTTAGTATTCCGATCTCCTGATTCCAACCATTTATTTCTAGAGCATTGTTTCCATTTTATCTCTTTCTGGAAAATTAGTCTGCGAAGCTCCTCCTGAAGTGTAGATCTTCTAAGCTGATCCTCCTCCCCTAACTTCCCAACTTCTTCCTTCACATCTAGAATCTGAATATCAGCCGACAACTTATATTTCTTCACAGTTAAATTGCCAAAATCTTCCTTCTTCCAACTCTCTGGTCTCTTTTTTAAGAACTTCAGTTTTTGAGCTAACAGAAACCCTATCCACCCTTCAACAGAGAAAGAAGATCACCATTCTTTAACACAATTAGCGAAACCGTTTTCTGAAAGCTACATAATCTCAAATCTAAAAGGAGGACCCCAATCTTCCAATCCTGTCTCAAGCATCAAAGGACAATGATTGGAAATCGGTCTGGCCAATGCTCGTTGAATACAATCAGGAAAAAGATCAACCCAATCTGTAGACACAAGAAAACGATCCAAATGGCAAATAACCAGGTCCTTTTGCATATTTAGACCACGTAAACTCTACACCATGCCAAGGAAGATCAACCAGATTATGATGATTAATCCAATCGTTAAAATCCTTCATTGCCGGGCTAATCGAACATTCACCACGCTTCTCAGTAGGAAATCTAATAACATTAAAATCGCCTCCAGTAACCCATGGATAATTCCATATGGCAGCAACCCGATTGAGCTCTTCCCAAAAAGCTGTTTTGTCACCAGAATAAGGCCCATTCACAGAAGTAGCTACCCAAATAGACCCACATCTAACATCCTTTAATAAAGCAAAAACAGAAAAACTCCCCACATATTCATCCATTTTTTGCCAAAAAATTGCATTCCACACTAACAGCATACCACCACACTAACAGAATACCACCAGATGCACCAACAGGACTCGTCACAAACTGAAAAGACGACCAAGGACATATAGATCTAATAATTTGATCATCAATTTCCTCCATTTTAGTCTCCTGAATAAATAAGCACTCTCCTTTAAAACAACAAAACACACCTTTCATAACTGCTTGCTTCGATACTGAATTCATCCCACGAACATTCCAGGACATAAGCTTCATAATCCCAACAATTTCACCACAACATTTTTGTCCCCCACAGGTCGATCATAATTAACATAAAAAACCAATTTATCAAGCTCTCATTGAGCTCTTGATTTCTTCCTACTCTGATTTCCAACCTGAGCCTGGTTTGAATCCTCTTTTAACATCTCTTGAAGAAAACTCCTCAATGCCTTTAACTGACCTTCATTGAAATGCCCAAGATATTAGCAACTGCAATCATTTTTTCTTCGACTTTTAGATTTGAAGCATTTTCCCCAGAGTTTGACAAAGAAACGATCCACAATAATTGGCTCAATGTTTTCACTAGGTTGCACCAACACCAAAGCTTTATCTGGGATAATATCAGATACATCTCCACTGTACTCTTCACTGGATACTTCATCGTCACCTGAGCAGTCACCCCAGTGCCCACCGTTTTCCTTCATCTCATCGTTTGAAAGAAAAGAAGTCCCAAGACAAACACGAGAATCCCGTTTATTTGATAACGCTATATTATCTTTCTCATTTGATGGCCCCACGTGGTGTTTACTTGGGTCACTAGTAGACGGCCTCATTCCATTATCAATTTTGGCTACCAAATCTTACAGTCCCACTTCACCGAATGAGCATCCAGGGACCTCACTAGCAATTTTATTATTGGCAGTAAGGTCATTTCTTAATTTAACAAAAATACCTTTAATTGTAGGGCAGCTTGTTGACTTCTCCTTCCTGAAATATGACGAAACTTTCCTGGCATTCGACGAAAGCCCTTCTCCCCCTGGATATCTATCACACCCCCCCACACCACCCCACCCCACCCCCCCACCCAAAACTTCGGTGGAAAGATCGTCGCCACCCATCGACTTGTCCTCAATCCCAGGGCGCATTACCAAATCACCAGAAAAGGCTGGTAAAGAAATAGGATTTTGAATTACGGGATTCAAATTCCCTGAAACCCGCACTGATTCGCCAGAATTTCCTCCCGTAATTTATTTTTCAATGCAGATTTCCATTCGTCCATCACCGACATATACTTCTCCAAACTACAACCTTCTTCATCCATTCAGATGGAGACAGAATCTAACCTCGAGACCTCAAGAACAAGACTTTCAGGCAACGATTGTAGAGGATCACTCAAGATAAGAACACGAACCATATCCATTCTCTTTCTTTGTTTGGCTTTAGTATCAACCTCCATCACAGTCCCCAAACACTCGCCCAAGCAAGTAAAAACCCTTTCGTCCCAAGTATGGAGAGGAACTCCTTCCAACTGAATCCACTCAGGCTTTAGCACAGGCCCTAACACCTCTGTCCATCGATCCACCCTTCGAAATATAGAATCAGATGAAGCACAGTCTGACAAGCTTTGACATACACAATCCAAGACAGACTCACGAAGACAAATTCCTTTGAATGTATTAATTTCTGTCCCCCATTCTTTGGAGAATCAGACTCAATATATAGAGTTGTACATGCCTTAATCAAGGCTTTTAAGTTAGGTAACTAGCTAATTACATCAATTGCTAATCTATCTTTAGAAAGAAAGCTAACTAATTTACAGGAAAATCTAATTAAGAGAATCTGTACAACTGGTACAAGTTGACCAATATGCATGCACGTGAGATATGATTGATGGTCATGGGCCTTGGGCCTTGGGCCTGTTTAACACCCCCCCTCAAATTGATGCGGGAGAATCAACAAGCATCAATTTGTCAACCAAGAACTGATGACGTGGGCGGGGAAGACCTTTGGTGAGAATATCAGCAAGTTGAAGTTCAGAGGAGACATGTGGCAGGCTGATGACATCACGTTTAAGCTCATCACGAATAAAATGACAATCAACCTCGATGTGTTTAGTGCGTTCATGAAAAACCGGATTTTCTGTAATCCGAATAGCACTAGTATTATCAGCATATAGGGGTGTGGCGTCTGTTGCTGGAAAACCAATGTCAGAAAGCAAACCACGTAGCCAAAGAATTTCCGAGCAGGCAGCAGACATGGCACGATACTCAGCCTCAGTGGACGATTTTGAAACTTTGTCATGTTTCTTGCATTTCCAAGAAATGAGACTATCACCCAAAAACATGCACCATCCAGTCGTCGATCTGCGAGTATCCGGACAACCAGCCCAATCAGCATCTGAATAAGCTTTGAGAGTCAGAGGAGTGTTGGATGGAAAAAACAACCCACGAGATGGTGTGCGAATAAGATACCGAATGATACGGCGAACTGCAGCCAAATGAAGGTGACGAGGAGCTGTCATGAATTGACTCATCAAGTTGACCGCATAAGAGATATCAGGTCGAGTGATCGTGAGGTAGATCAAGCTGCCGACCAACTGGCGATAGGTGGTGGGATCGGAAAGAAGATCACCTTCGGCACGACTGAGTTTGACATTCAGTTCTACTGGCGTATCAACAGGAGCAGAGGCAGTCAGCCCAGCTAAAGCGATGAGATCAACAGTGTATTTGTGCTGATTGAGAACAATACCTTTAGGCGATTGATGAACTTCAAGACCGAGGAAGTAGTGGAGAGGGCCAAGGTCCTTCATTTGAAAGGACTCATGAAGTGACGCTTGGAGCTGCTGGATCATTTCGGCATTAGGGCCGGTAATGACGATGTCATCAACATAGACAAGGAGAATCGTGATCCCAGATTGAGCATGATGTAAAAACATAGAAGGATCATACAAGCTGGGACGAAAATCCAAACGGAGAAGAGCAGCTTGAAATTTCTCAAACCAGGCGCGAGGAGCTTGTTTCAGACCATAGAGAGAGCGCCGAAGTTTAGCAATCATACCGGGGCCAGATGAGCATCCCTGAGGTAAGCGCATATAAACATCTTCTTGGAGATCACCATGGAGAAACGCATTTTTGACATCCATTTGATAGAGAGGCCAAGATTGAGAGGCAGCAACAGCAAGAATAGTGCGGACGGTGGTCATCTTAGCAACTGGAGCAAAGGTCGCATCATAATCAATCCCATATTCCTGTCTATTGCCAAGAGCAACAAGACGCGCCTTATAGCGATCTAAGGATCCATCAGATTTTAATTTGAGAGAAAAAACCCACTTACAGCCAATGGGTTTGACACCCACAGGAGATGGTACAACATCCCATGTATGATTTTGCGCTAACGCATCCAATTCCTCTTGCATAGCCTTATTCCAACACGGATCCTGCACAGCCTGAGAATATGATTGTGGAATGAAAGAAGAAGATAAAGTGGCCATTAAGGAAGTATGGGAGAACCCATAACGGTCTGGCGGTACCGAAAGCCGAGTGGAGCGACGCAGGGAAGGATGGCCGGAACCAGGTGCTGGAGGAAGATCAGGAGGGGGAGCAGTAGTAGCCGCTGTGCGGTTCCGTCTGTGATACACAAAGTTAGGATTAAAACGAACAACAGACGAGTCATCAGAAAAACCCGGTAATGATACACAAGAAGTTGTAGGCAGATCAATGTGTGTTTGAAAAAAATACTGATTTTCAAAAAAGACGACATGCCGAGATATACGGAAACGACGAAGGCGAGGATCATAGCAAAGGAACCCTTTCTGGAAGGGTGCATAACCTAAAAAAACACACTTAGCCGATTGAGCTGTGAGTTTGGTCCTTTCAGACGGTGGCAAATGCACAAAACAAGTGGAGCCAAAAACATGAAGATCATCATATGATGGGTTGGCCATGTACAAACGGTAATATGGGCTTTGATTCTCAAGGTTGGTGGATGGCATACGATTTATAAGATGAACCGCTGTAGCCAGTGCCTCAACCCAAAAACGAGTAGGAACCGAGGATTCCAGAAGAAGGGAAAGAGTGACATCAAGCAGATGTCGATTTTTCCTTTCTGCAACTCCATTCTGCTGGGGAGTATAAGGACAAGATCGTTGAGAAATAATGCCTTTGTTTTGCAAAAACTGCTGAAAAGCAGAGGACATGTATTCCCCACCAGAATCAGATCTCAAGATTTTAATGCAGGTGGAGAATTGATTTTCTACATAAGCCAAAAAAATTTTAAAAACATTAAAAACATCAGATTTAGAATGCAGAAAGTAGACCCATGTGAACCGACTGTAATCATCAATAAAGGTCACAAAATATTTATAGTGAGCATGAGAAAGTGCTGGAGCAATGCCCCATACATCACTATGAACCAAAGCAAAACACTGAGTGCTGTGTGAAGTGGAAATAGGAAAAGGAAGAGATTTGCTCTTTCCCATTTTGCAAGTAGCACAATCAAAAGGCACACAAGAAGAAGATAAACCAGTAGTTTTATTTAATAATCCAGAATTGAACAAAATGGACAAAGTTCTTGAATTCGGGTGTCCAAGTCTTTTATGCCACAATTGGCTGGTATCACTAATGGAAAAACAAAACCCATTGTTGTCTATTTTATTCCTAGAAAGCTGAGAAAAATCCAGTGGAAACAAGCGTCCACACTTAGGCCCCCTCGCGATCTCCTTCCCGGTCACCTGGTCCTGCACAACACAACCAGAAGAAGAAAAAGAGATGTTACAATCATTTTCAACAAGCTGCCCAACTGACAACAGGTTGGAAGTTAAGGATGGACACAAATAAATATCTTGCAATGGAATGGGACCAGGGATGTCACCGACAGCAGTAATGGGAACATTGCCCCCGTTAGCAGTTTGGATTTGAAGAGGCCCAGTGTATTTGTGCACATTGGAGAGTGGGGCGCATGAAGATGTCATATGATTAGACGCCCCTGAATCAAGGAACCAAGTAGAAGATGAAGGGGAGGTACCTGAGAGACCAAAAGCAGAAAGGGCATTGACTATCATCTGTTGAACCAATTCAGGAGTGAGAGAGGATGAGGGTGAGGATGAGGGTCCAGGCTGTGAGGGTGCAGATGTAGGAGTAGGCATAACCGAAGACGCAACATACGCATGCGGTGGCTGATACTGGGAAGTCTGAGTCTGAGACGATGGACGCTGTGGGCGGCGTCGACACTCAGAGATGATATGTCCCGACTTTTTACAGTAATTGCAGACCTTCTGTTTGCATTGAGTAGCAATGTGGCCAAATCGTTGACAACTGTAACATTGCGTTTTGCTCAAGTCGCGTGGCTGAGGCTGAGAAATTTTACTGGCAGATAAGGCGACTGAATAAGTCTCAGTCGTTTGATGCGCGAGATGAGCGGAGGTCGCAATGCGCTGCTCTTCACGTAGGAGTTCATTTAAGCAAACATCCAAGGATGGTAATGGCATCCGATTCATCAAGGCAGATCGGACACTGTCATATTCACTACGAAGTTTCATCAAAAACTGATCCCTGTGACTAGAGGCCTGAAGATCTTGAATAACAAGCATAACATCCGGAGCCACATCAGCATATTTTATACCATCGTATTCTGACCACAGTGTACGAAAACCAGAATAATAATCTTGTATGGACAAGGTTCCCTGGGTATATTCAGCAATCTCACATTCAAGATGAAATTGACGTGCTGAATTATCTTGATGGTATACTTTCTTCAGATACCCCCACATATCCTTGGAAGTGGGGTAAGGTTTGAGATTCATGATCAGATGAGGCTCAACAGAGCCCAAAATCCAGGATTTAATTTTGGCATCTTTAGTATGCCAAGTGGATATCTTCTTCTCATCATCAGTGGGTGTAGGGTCAGATCCAGAAATATAGCCCCACAATTCCTTAGCCTCAAGGTAGATTTGGAATTGGAAAGACCAAGCAGGGTAATTTTTTCCCGTGAATCTGATCAAGGTAACCTCAGATTTGTCCATCTTAAAATTGATATTGGCCAAAAGAAACAGAGCAAGACAGCAAACAAAGAAGAAAACTGTTCCCAGAACAAACAGTAACACAGCCGTAAGTAACAAACAGTAAGCAGTAACTGTTCCCAGAACAGTCGTGTGATGCAGCAACACAAATTCAACCCAACAGTGCCTGACGAACAATTTTGCAAGAATTACTGTGTTCCCAAGCAGCAGTGAAAAGAGGCAACAGGTGAGTCACTCGAGAGTTACTGGATCCCAATTATAAGCCCAAACAGGGCTGACGACCAAAAAAAATTGGGATGTGGTTGACGACCCAAAAAAAACTGGATTGAGATGTGGACGTGGGCCCCACTAGATGATCATATGGGAAATCAGAAGGTATGGATGAAGACACAGAAGATTTTCTCAACTTATGGAAGAAGATTCATCCAAAAAAAAACCAGATCCAACTTTTTGGACGGCTGAGATGAAATCAAATTAATAATCTTGATTATTCTCTGAAGGCAGTAGAAGACTTACCTGGGATGAGGGAAAAAATCCTGAAAAAGCACCAAAATAACTAGAAAATACTGTCGACCAACTTGGGCTGGTTCCGCAGAGGTGTGGTAGATGATCTGAAGTGGGCCACGTCTTGAGTTGAGATGATCCGTGATGATCAAGGATGATCAATGATTTTCCAGACCTTGGAAGATGCCAAGAATGATCTTATAGATCATTGGATATGGAAAAATAAAGCCCTAGCTCTGATACCATGACAAGCTTTGACATACACAATCCAAGACAGACTCACGAAGACAAATTCCTTTGAATGTATTAATTTCTGTCCCCCATTCTTTGGAGAATCAGACTCAATATATAGAGTTGTACATGCCTTAATCAAGGCTTTTAAGTTAGGTAACTAGCTAATTACATCAATTGCTAATCTATCTTTAGAAAGAAAGCTAACTAATTTACAGGAAAATCTAATTAAGAGAATCTGTACAACTGGTACAAGTTGACCAATATGCATGCACGTGAGATATGATTGATGGTCATGGGCCTTGGGCCTTGGGCCTGTTTAACACAGTCGAGGTCAATCAAAAGAGAAAAGTCCTCCTAGGACGAAGGCACAATCCCAAAAAAGGAAAAATTGATATGCTTCACCTCAGCTTGAATTCCCTCAGTAGAACATAACCAATTCTTAATAAAATCTTCAGTGAAATCCATCCGATTGACTGTTGCAACAAAAGAATTACAGACTTCCGTTAAAGACGAAGCCAAAGAGTTTGCTACCTTGACCACCTTTCGATTACCCTCCTCTTCAATCCATGCTTGTTCCTTCCGCTGTTTCTTAACACCCCTTTTGATAGGATGACCAAACACTACTCCTGTAGTCTGAACAGGAGCTGAAGATTTTATCAATCTTCCATAAACTTGAATATTTTGGCCATATTTCTTAGCACCACGATCAAGGATTTTTGCCTTCTGTACCCCAATCTGTCTTCCATGGATTAATCTTCCATCGAGTATTTGGATTGCTTGATCGGCATCCCATTCTGTTTTGAATCGAACAAAGCCAAAGCCCCTACCTTTCCCCCAGGGAGAGATTTGGGAAAGCCATGTGTGTGCGAGATGAGTGTCTTGTTATTTCATCTAAAAGACCACTAGTTAAGGCTTCAATCATTATTATTATGGCGGTGGTTGTTATTATTGCTACTATCATTATCATTGTTCATGCTTGCGTAAGCTTATACATCACAAGGATTGTTCCTTAATATTCTTACTATTCTCTGAAAACTGTATCGTTGTCGAAATAAATTACTCTTTATATAATTTTTTATCATTGCTGTCGGTAATAAAAATTGATGATTCAGCAGCCATATTGTTGCAGATGAGATATGTAGAACCGATTTGAGATGAGTGTTTTGGTTAAATTATCCAGTGAATTCTAATTTCTACCCAAATACAGACATGCCACTGTTGTTCCTGACCATTCATTGGGTTGGAAACTTGATGAGGATCTAGAGCTTAACTAGATTAGGACATGGACACAGAATAATGATATCAGTCATCAGAGCTGAAACAAGAAATGTCCAGAAACCCATGAGTAGAATATCCAACCCATGTCTTTTGCAGCTACTTATCCATGCATAGTGAGAATTAGCAGTCAAACAGTAAAACATCATTTGACATGCCCTTGTTTTAGTGCAAGACATCAAGAAGCAACTTGAAATTTCAGTGTTGTGGCAAACAATCCTACATAAGAATATAGTTAAAATGTAGTCCCTTGTAAACATGATTTACCTTTCCCAGCTTTTGATGCAAGGTTTGTGACCTCTAATTCCAAGTTCGCCAGTCCCTGCAGAAACTCAGAAAAGGAATGTACTTCTGATAAAATTTCCAATAAATCATTTGTTAAAAGCAGCGAGGATAAAAATGTATTAGTCAATAGTTTGTTGTCTAAGGATTTGACTCAAGATAGATCAGAATTGAAAAATAGAATTCATTAAGCCGACCCCAGGGACGGATTAACATAAACCCTCCCCAATTTTTTGAAATTCTATAAGAGGATAAGGTGTTTTAAACTTTTTCTATGGGCAGTTTTGTCTTTTAACTATTTTTGCTACAACTAAGTAATAAAATCATAAGAGGAGTTGGGGCTTATTTGTTCAAAATCAAGTGATTCCAGACAAGATATTGACTCTCCTTAAATGGCAAGTTTATCTCCTCCTTTTTCTCCTCTTTTCTTATTTGCCTTACTTCTCTCTTAGTTTCCAAATACACGTACATACTACCTAGTCTCTTTTTTTTTTTTTTTCTTGTGTACGTCCATTGTCTCCTCCTTCATTCTTCAACACTTAAATCTTTTGTATTGGTTCTCAAATACACCTATACAAGTAATTAAAAAAATTCATCTTCCCTTTCACTTCTTATGTATTTTTTTTATTTTTTGCTTGAGTTCAATGGATGCCTCTTTAATGAGTATTTTTAAATGCATATGCTAATTTCTTTTCACGTCTTGTGTATTTTTGTTAAATACAGTTACTTATTGATGTTATTTATTTATTCTTTATTTTATGTTCTGATAATTTTTTTAATACTATTTTTTTATACTATGTTATTTAAAAATTTGCGAAGAATATTGATTTTGATTAGATTGGGTTGAAATTCTAGGGCAATCAAGCTATGTAAATGGATAGATTAGATTATCAAGAATAATGGCCCACTAGATTATTTCATTATAGGTTAGAAATATAAAAAAACCACTATTATATGCTAACTTACTGGTCTCCGCAAACCCATTGTAGGGCTAACATAATTATAATCCAAACTGTTCAAAATGAACACCCATCCCCTCTAATGATATGCTTTAAAATCTCATATCAATAGGAGTGGGGCCCACCGTTTGATTGAGTACATGATTGATTGTCTTTATGATATCGTGCAAAAAATGTAGTTTTATAAAAAAATAAAAAAAAGGTCACTAGTTATCAATCCTAATTGACAAACATTGATGGTAGTGATGAAAATGGGACGGTGATTAAAACGCATCGAGGACAATTGTAAAAAAGATCTGATTTAATGTAATTGAATGGCTAATTGATATATAGGTGTTTATGTTAACTTAACTTGTTACTTTTTTATTAATTTTTTTTAAAGGTTTTAATTTTTCTTTGTGCCCTCTGGGAGAAATTCCTTGATCCATCACTGGCCAACCCCAACATAGTTAGGACAAGGCCGACCCGAAGATGATGATGATGACGACAACAATGAGTCAATATAATTGTCTAAATAAAATTATAACCACTTCCTTTCCTCTAAATGAGGAAGAATAAAATCTCCCCATTAGAAAAACCAACAAAATACAATAAGATATGGGAGAGAATCCCCAATGCATCTGAAAGCACCTTAATCCACATACATCTACAATAACATCTCTATTTACATAGTCAAATGAAATGATCAAACATTAGTCACAAATTTCAGGAAAGAATTAAATACTATCTAGCAACTCAGAGCATGATAATGACAACCAATGAACAACAGTTTCTTATGATAAAAAAAGAAAATAAAAGTTTCATTAGAAATTTGGTGCTGGATTACCAAAAGCTGAGCTGGTGGAGTAATCGATTATTATATACTAAAACCAAGCATTCTTGAATTCAATTTTGACCAGTTCCTATCATTTTTGACTGTCAATAAAGGATGCCAGCATGTCGGGTTTAGTAGGGTTGGACAAAAACTGAAGCCACCCCAACTCACAGTCTCATCCTCTACCTGACCCACGAGGGGTTCCTAATTTGGAATACAGACCTGCTCTTTGATGGGAACGGTTCGGGTTTCATAGTAGAATTTTGTATTATTAGAAAAAAAACTAAGCTATCAAAATTCTAAATGTAAGTAAAAGGGTTTGAAACTTACAACCCCTCACTTCATCAACCCTTTAAATTGTATTAAATCTATTGCATTAAATAAGCTTTTATTATCAAAACTCAAGAAAAAATATCTTAAGTGTCAAAGTAATCAAACTACTAATCTCTAGGGTTTTTACCTTAAAGGTCATAGACATATGAGAAAAGAAGGAAATACAAGAGAGAGAGGATTGAATCAACATAAGTCATTGGGGTCAATGATGAAAATAGCGGTAGCAGCAGGCGCAGCGGCCCACCACCAAAACGCTACGTAGCAGGCGCTACGCAGCGTAGCGGTGTGATTTGGAAAAATTTAATAAAATCTAGAATATTGGAAAATGAGAAAAAAAGTTTTTTTTTTTTTTTTTTTTTTTTTACAAAAGTAACTTAGATAAGGGGGCGTAGCAGTCCCCTTATTGTATGAGGTCCTGTATCACTGTATAAATAGAAAATAATAGTAACGATCATTTTTTTCATATGTATTTATGTTGCTTAGTTATGCTAACTTAGAAACTAATGAAAGGCTTGTAAAAAAAAATGTCCTGTCAAGACTTAAGATTTAAGAGTACTTAGAGAAAAGAATACATCTACCAAAGGGGGTGTCTAATAGGATGTACTTAGAGAAGAATCCTTGAAAAGAACTCTCTTTATCGACTGCAATTCGGCGAGATCATGAGCTTTTTGGTATTCTTTTAAACATAAAAGGGTAGAAGAATTGCGTAGAAATGTTATTTGAAGAGAAGAAGAAAAGCAATAAGTCTTATTATGCATTTTAAAATTTTTTGGAAAGTAGGAATCTGTCTCACTCTGTAGAGGCCATGTAGCAACCTCGTAGCGGGCATAGCGGCCCCATAGCGGCCGCTACGGATGTGAATGGCGATAAATTCCATTTAGACCGCTACGCTTAATATAGCGGCTGCTACGTACGATAAATGCCATTTAGCGTAGCAGTCTTCATCCCTACGCCCGATATAGTGGCCGCTACGTAGCTATTTTGATCCATGATTGGGGTGTTTCTTAGGAATAGGTGACACCTTCAATAAATATTTTTCTATATTTTTAGTATTTACAAAAAACCCAATGTTTTGAGTATTTAAAAATAGTCAACAACATACCAATAATTACCAATAAGTCCTTAACTCTTAAAACTACCTCTCAAGCTGGTACATAAGTATCTACTATGCCTAGCTTGGACATTGCATATGATAACTTTTCTCTTGAAACAGCCTTAGTCAAGAAATCCGATACTTCATTTGGATATCTTTGTTTTCAATCTTCTCTTACAAAATGAAAATAACTTCAAAAGCTTTTGCCCATATGTAGAAGACTTTGGATTTGTCACAATCAACCATGCTAAAGTGCTCTCAGAATGTAACACCATGGGGCTGTTATATGTAAAGCCCCACAAATAAAGTAAAATCCATAGCCACAACAATTCTCAAGTTCCAAGTTCCATTGCTTGATACTTAGCTTCGGAACTGGACTTAGATAACACTGGCTGTTTCTTGCTTTTCCAAGACATCAGATTTCCGACTACCATGGTACAATACCCCCTTGTTGATTTTCTGTCCATCTTTGAACGTGCCCGATCTACATCAGTGTTTGCCTCCACTATTAAATGACCACTTTTTATATCACCAAATCCCTTGTTCTGGTGAATTCTTGGGATACTTCAAAATCTTGTAGACAACCTTAAATGTCTCACAATACTAACAATATAAGCTATGTTCCAACGAGTTATGGTCAAGTATTATAACCGTCCAACTAGTCTTTGATATTATCTGATATCATAAAGTAACTCTCCACACTCAGCAGTACCATTAATTTGCTCAATTGGAGTACCTACAGGCTTTGCCTAACATTCTTGTTTCTTCCAATATACCCAGAGTGTATTTTTGACAGCATATCACAATGCCTCTGTTTGACATTTCAAATTTAATTCCAAGAAAATTAGCTCACCAAGATCCTTGATTTCAAATTTGGAATGTAAATGTTTCTCTAACCTCTCCACCCCTTCCATATTGTTGAGCCATTTCTTGCTGACAACAAAGTAGTCAGGCCTTCAAGTGCCTTCAACTTTCGTATAAGTGCAGAAATCCCTACTGTAATATTCATATAAATATCATTTGCACCAGCACCATTGCTAAATTTCTCTGATACAGCTGTATGTTTAGAATTACATTGTGGCGGCTTTACAATTAAATCCCAATAATATTCGTGGGTGTCCTATTCTTCCCATAGTGTGCACAATGGAGTTGGGTTTTTTTTTTTTTTTTTTGACCTCTACCACATCCACCTCTTCTATCTTCATAACCACCACCACAATCATTACTGTGACCACCAATACCACAAGCCCCTCCTTCACTATCACAAGCGTAGATTGATCCTGCGATGGAGTTGGTTGATCTTTTCCTAACATGACATGTTTGCGATCATCTCCTTTAAGGAGAGCAAAAACTGTATCAATCGATGGAAGAGGATCCTGACTTAATACTTGTGACTGAATTGTCTCATGAGTCATGACACCACCCAATAATTTATAGATGAACCAATTTCAATAGCTTTCTATTGGCTGACAGTGATGGGTTCATATAGCTCAAGCTCTCTCCAGAGTATTTGCATTTGAGCATAATAGTCTCCTAAGGGTCTATCTCAGTGTTATGAAATTCGTTTCGCTTCAGCCGAATTTTCCAAACAATTTCGGTTCGGACATGCAACCAAACCGAACAACCCTATGGATAAAATTCGTTCCAAAATTCAGACCGTTTAGGCCGAAATTCGGAAATTTGGTCTAAAATAGTAGGTTTAGGACGAAATATCCAAAATCTGGAGTTCGTCCCTTTTTTTTTTTTTTAAGTGGAAAAAAAAACCAGAAAAGGCTGCTTACAGGGGAAAAAAAAAAAAAAAAAGAGAATGGCAGGAACACTGAGAGAGAGAGAGGAGGGGATAGAACCTGAACCGGAAACCCTAGCCGTCGCCGCTGCCATTGCTGGAGCCGTCAACGCCACCCTAACCATCCCCGCTGCTCAAGCGATGGTTTGCTGACTTGCTGCTGGTCGTCCCTCCTCTCTCTCTCTCTCTCCCCATTCTTCTTCTTTCCTTTTCATTTTTATTTCTTCCTTTCACATGTGCTGGAACTTGGAACTTGAAAGTCTCGGGAAGAATGAGTCTGGAGACTTGGAACTTTATTAAGGCATTGGGCCCTCCTCATATCTTAAAGGACTTTTCGTCCTTTATTCAGGAGTAGTGGAACCAACGACAGCCCACCTCATTGAAAATATGAGCCATTAAATTTAATGGGCCTAGTTTCCAAGTGTTGGCTCCATTAGTAAGGGATGTGAGACAATTACATGGGCCCTCCTCACATTTGATCCATAGATTAAGATAAATTAAATGCCCTAGTAATAATGACATGAAATCTAGCCATATTTGAGCCCTAAATTGAAATAAATTAAATACCCACTAATAATTACATGGGCCCCTGGCCACATTTGAGATCTAAATTGAAATAAATTAAATGTCCTACTAGTAATTGCATGACCCTAGCCACATTTGAGCCTTGAATTAAGATAAATTAAATGTTCCACTAATAATTACGTGGCCCTATCCAAATCTAATTTTTATATATGCTTTATATTATATATATAGATATTTATATGTTTCCGAAATGCAACTCCGAAACATTTCGACGAACTTCCGAATCAACCAAAATATTTCAGTTTGGTTGCCAAACCGAAACATTGTCCGAAACGAATTTCTCAACACCGGTCTATCTCCTTGCTCTAAAGTTGCTAGTTCCCTTGTCGATTAGTAGATCCTAGAATGGTTCTGTTTTTAAGCATACAAATTATAAATTGAATCCCATAATTGTATTTTTGGTAGGTATGATAATAAATACAATCAATCTGCGATCACAAACAATCTAATATATACTGGATAACTACAAGAAATGTTTTAGTCATGGTGGACCAAGAGTACTACACAATGTGTTGCAGTCTTCACATGCACAAGCAAATTAAGAAACATTAGTGCATATGGCAAAAGAAATAGTGAGGAAAGGGATCTCAACATCAGAACATGAGTGAAGAGTTACAACGTTGCTACCTTTTTAGGAATTTCAAATATGAACAGTTCATTCCACTTTACAGTTCCTTCATTAATCTTGGAAACTGATGGTTTGAGACATCTAGTCCTTGCACTCTGCGGGAAAAGCTTTTGCTGATCAGATAACTGACCATCAATTACCAGTCGTAAGGCGCAGAAGAAGTCATTGTTATTGCCGTCATCCAGAATAGGCAGTCCCTACAAATAAGGAGAACTCAATCATGCTGTACTCAGGCAATGAAATGTATGAGAGAGAGAGAGAGAGAGAGAGAGAGAGAGAGAGAGAGAGAGAGAGAGACCCTGGATTCAAATATCTGCACAGCAACATAACTGCGTGGCTCCCTAGATCCAGCCCCAGCATTCAACCTGTCTGAAAAAAGGGGAGGTGGTATCCATGCAGAAACATGGCCTTCATGCTGTAACATTTCAATTGTTTCTAAATCTTGTTCGAACTTCTTCAGATAGATATCGCAGCCAAGTTTATTCTCTACAACCACTTTCTGAAAATTATCTTCTTCTAATGCAGAGAAAGATGCATCATCACTGCCTCTCAAATGATTACTAGATTCCTGAAAATATTGGAGATCAGTAAGGTACTGTGGTAGGAAGCACAGGAACAAACACTTCTGGCTCAAGTAAAAAATAAAATAAAATAAAATAAAATTTATGTCAAAAGACAAGTGACCTCATTGGCTTTTACTGATTTCTGATCAAGTTCTTCCTGTCTTCTCCAAGAAATAATGGACTCTGCAAAAGTTTCAAGATTCGCTGCACTGATGTTGAGATTTACTGTACTTGTTGCAGCAACATGAACTCGCTTTCCGACGCTTTCTCGGAGATGACCATCAGTGTCATATGTTTCAAACCTCCAGAAAATAAAACAATAACCCATCAGGAAAGAATTCCTCATTGAAGGACATTCAAGCTAAATTACTCGGATCATTCAATTTCAATAATGCCAGTGTCGGATTTGATAAATATGGGTTTCATATCTGTGACGGATATATGTCCACAGTACAAAAATAAATTGAAGTTATAAAACAAAGAACTATAAAATTAATAATTTGGAATAATTTGGTAGTAGAAAGATATCAACCAGCAGGCATTTTCCTATAAAATGTTTTAGGGGTTGTCAAGTGTGATACCTGGACGAATGTCCACATGAATGAAGCAACTTATGAGAAGTTCAAGGAAGCTTTGGCAAAAATAAATAAGAAAGGATCATTACAGAACACAGACAGACAATTTAAATGCATTACTTGAATATCCCATCAAATGGCTCCAGAAGAGGTTCCCATGATTCTAGATGTGGGTTGAATGTGGATGCAGCAACTGAAGAAATCAATACCGCATTCATTGATTCTAGTCGACCATGAGTTGCAAGATTGATGTTTGTAATTGTTGTGTCAAATAGTGGTGTCATCTGGAAGTCAAAGAAAAGAAATAGCCATAGATAAAACAAAGAATAAAATCTAATCACTGAGTCACTAGTTATAGAAATGCATACCATCCCACTCAAACTGTCGAGGACAGTTAAGGAAAAATGTCCCAATTTCATCTCAGTACTTATGTTTTGACGTGTCTTAGGCTTCACGTAATCACCTAGACTATATGCCAAACGGTTTGATGGTCTTTTCAGGTCAGATCGTGCAAGAAATGTACCCGCCTACAAAATAAAATGATACCCCACGAGAAAATAGTTAATAATCCTTATAAACAATTATTCTTGTCACAATATATTAAGCTAAAGGAAATAGCAAAAACATGGAAATGCAGATCATGCATCCATGAGCTAGTAAAAATGGAGCAGCACTGACTGATGGAACAAAGCAACATTTCCAAAAGCTAATGACTACATCTGAAAGGATAGATCAACTAATTCACAATTCAACAAATGCAGACCTGATTTTCAACTTTCCAGATGCTCCAGCAGGGAGAACCCTTTGAAGTAGAAGATTTGGAAATTGGAATCTCTGATATATTTGCTTGATTGACAAGATCAATCCTTGGGCAGCAAAAGGAATCCAAGTTTGGTGCTTCAGCGGTTTTGGATACAATACATCCCAAAGAAACGTAACCTGGTGGGGCTACTGGGTACCAGAAGAAAGCTTCTTCATGGCCTTTTCCCCCAATATGAGCAACAATTGTGACTTGTAGGGGCTTTGCAGATATCCCAGAACCATCGCACTTGAACATTAGACCAAGAGAAGGTGGTTCTAACCTGAGAGCCAAAACATATCACTTTATTTCAGAAAAATGTGAGAAAACAAATAATTCTTAACAAGCAAACCAACAAGTTAACATATATCTAACCCTTCGGTAATGCAATCACCAAGTACGGAGAAACCAGGACGTGGTAGAGGTCGCCATATTGAAACTGGTCTTCGAAGATCGCTACCCTTATCCCACCATATCCTTTCAAAATGTGGTGTTGACATACAATCACTTCCTCTTGAAATTGACCTGAGCATATCCCATCCAGAGGAACCACTGTTGTTACTTTGTTCCTGACTTTTACCGCCACTGCCAACAGAAGTGCTTGAAGTTGCATTGTGCGCGGAAGAATAAAGAAGGCTCGGGTTCCTAAAAAGAACCTGGTGCAATTCACAACCACTGATCTTGGGAGGATGTTCTACTGCAGCATGTGCATAAAATGATCCAACAGCATTATCAAGACGCCAAATGCTAAATCCAGTCGTAAGCCTTCAAGCACAAGGACATTTATTGCAAAGACAACATCAGTGATAGAATTGTTGAAACAATGAAATACAGGATAGAGTCAAGTTTTAAGGAGAAAATATCATTGGATGAAACTAGGATTCATTAACATGGTCCCATGCTCAAGTGTGCGAATGTCGTGAATATAGCTACAGAAAATCCCAACGGTCTGGCAGCAGGGCAAGAAATTGACTGTTGAGTGAAAAAGGGGCAAAGACCTCATCCAATAGGAGAAGGCCCATAAAAGTATGGAAGATTCAGGTATGGAACAACATTTGTGTACCCTCATCCTCAATGCTTGGACAAACCTAATAATCACCCCTTGACTAGTAGTGGCCCGATGTGGGCCTGACAGATTGTACACAAGTGTTGAAAAAGGGACACATCAATCTCTCTCTCTCTCTCTCTCTATATATATATATATATATATATCACACACACACACATCAAAAAACTTGAGTCTCGACCTACAAGATCAAAAATTGGTATAATGACTTATAATGGGCTGACCTGGGCTCGTGCCAAGTCACGAGTGGTAAGCTGTGTAAAGTAGGACACGAGAAAGAGGTAGGTGAAGTTTCTTATCAAATCCAAGGGCTTTGATTTATGTTAATGAAAATTTGACATGTGGACCATTGTTTTTTCATGGCCTATCTCATTTTCCAATGATGATTGGTTTCAACCATCCCTAATTCCCTGTGGTATCCTAGCACACAGCTCACCCACAAAGAAGTCCAAGTTGAAACCACAATCAGAAAATTTCCAAATGCCCCAAAAACGAAAAAAGAAAAAAAAAAAAAATCCAGCGAACAGAGAAAGAATCTAAGTAGAAAACTACAAATACTCACTTCTAACATAGGATAATTCAAATGCAGAAATTCAACACGATGGAGATGATTCGACCCAAAGGAGGCTAATAATAATTATAAAAAAAAATTGAATGAATGAACTAAAACTAGGGCTGAATGTCCTATGATTTTGCTTAGATACTGTTTTAAAAGTGCAAAAGCTCTATTACACCTCCTTCCTCGATCAAATCTCCGGTAAACTAAAATTCCTAAGATTTAGGAGTCCTAACTGACATTAAGTAACCTCCGTCAACCGTAAAAATAATAAAAACAAGAAAAGCTGTGATTGCTAAAATGTCCTGGACATCTGCGGAGGATATGTGGCCCACCAGCAAGAGAAAAGAAGCTCACTATCTTCAAAGCACTGCTGGACGACCCAGGGGGTTAGCTCCTTTCATGGGTTGGGGCACATTAGGGCCTAGTTGAATGAGTCCACTAAATAGATTTTTTTATTAACTGTTCATTAATTCGGGTCCCATTTGGCATTATTACATGGGAACATTTCTGTATTCCTACTAAATAAAAATTCTAAAAATGCATTTGGTCATAACAAATTAAGTATTCTTCCCCCGGGAAATCCTCCCACAAGCAGAAAAATCTCAGAACAATCAAAATCCATTTTTCATCAAGAATGCATTTGGCATTTATTTCTTTTTTTTTTTTTTTAATTTTTTTATGTATAAAATGGGTGTATTGATATTTTTCAGTAGATTTTAACTTGAACAGCGTCAAACACGATTCTAGTGAATTCTATATTCTATTTTTTTAGAACAATTCTAAAAGAAAGCAGGCAAACAAGTCCAGCTTAGCCCAGACTCAGAATGAGAACATTCTCAGCACAACCTATTCTTAGACTAAACTACTTCTCAGCACAGGAATGATACTAAACAGGCCCTTGGGTGCCCCATGTGTCTGCACTTCGATCAGAGCAGTTCAATCTTTAATCCAACCCTTGCGGATCCTCTTGATGTTTTCATACTGCTCCATGAACCTTTCAACAGTAGAAATTATCTGGTTTGCTTGATTCATCATCACCCACCACCATGATTTGACACAAGCATAATTAGGCCTTCAAGAGGCCTACTCAAGGGACATCCCTGATACAACTATAAGATAATAAGGGGGACACTATGAGGCTCATTTGTGGCCACCGCTAATCAAGGGGAGAGGGGGAATTGGAATTTACCAAGGCCTAACTGGATATCAAAAGGTGTAAATTTAAGGCCTCCAAAAACAATGGTGAAAACATCGGAAAAATGCGGTGCTTCAATCAATGGTGAGTAATAAATAGTAGGATGGGTCCATTTGAGGTGAGTATGAATTCATTAGGAGGAAGTTAATGTGATGGGTTATATTGACATAAGTGAGCCCGATGGCCCCACAAAGTGTTGACATATTACATATGTATAGAGTTTATAAGAGGGACATCTCTCTGTTTTTTTTTTTTTTTTTTTTTTAAATTTATTTATTTAAATACATGTGAATGGGTACAAATATTTATGAAAGCATATAGAAGTCATAGATCTCGATGGGATGCTCTTCGGGCTAGACTTGAGCGACATTATGTGGAAACCGTGCGGTTGATCATTCAATGGGTACGGGAATTTTCTCGTACAGGAATGCCCACATGCGGATGTTCCCATGCAACCGTTAAAGAAGTGCAGGTCCCTGTCAATAGGCCGGGACAACCCTAACTTTTAAGGTACCCATCCGTTGGATGGGAATGTCCACATGAGAAAATTCCCCCCAATGTGTAAATGGAAATGTATATGTATGGATGAGTGGACCAAAAAAATCGGTTGAATGGATTTCAATGGACTATGATAATTAAGGCCTCAAAATCAAGGGAGATAATGCAATTAAAAGAAATAAAGTAAAATCCAACAGTCTATACAATTCAAATAAGTGTGAAATTCAGAAAAGGAAGAGGATAAGAGAGAGGAAGGAAGGGGTGGGGGGTTTGTTTGGGGTTGGCGGGGTTGGGACAGCGATCATGGAATCAATCAAATTTCATTGACAGGAGCAGGGTGACCTTCACTCTAATTAAATCATCATAGGCTTGTGAAATGGGTTGAGGGGGGAAAGTAGAGATATCATACAAGTCAAACATTTTTTATCATCTAATCAGAGTCATAGGATTATCGAGAGTTCATCTACCCCTCCTCCATTTGGTCCAATGTACGGTAGCCACTTCTACAATTTGTCACTGGCTCAGGTGGTTCCCACATATTGCATGGCACCATCATCTAGCAAACTTGATCAGGAGCACAATTGTGCACATGCATACAGATATATAGATATACCACATTAAAGGAAGATTAAGATACTGAACTAACACTTAACACAAATACCTTGCATTAGGTGCAACACTGCAAATGCAATCTGAAAATTCTGTCAATGTAATAAGATCAGAACGGATGCAATAAACGATATGATTTGGAGGGGGTTCTCTTCCTATATTTGCTACACAACCTAAAGTTGAGTAGCCTGGTGGTGCAATTGGCATCCAAAGAGAACAATCATTCTGCGTGTCATATTGGACTCCATCTTCTTCCAAGCCTGGAAAGCTAGAGAACAAACCAATGAGCTGAAAACCGATAGGTTTGCGAACACGTCCATATGCATTGCTGACTGCCATTACGGTCTGTGAAGGAGGGACAGACCTGCATGCAATTATGACAATTCAACTCTATGACAACGATAGCAAAATATTCGCTGTTCTGAAAGAGATAAGAAACATGTCACTGCAATTTTATCAATGTAAACAAGTACAACATGGTTTTGGTCAATAAACATGCAGATGAATTAGAAATCCAACCATGTTAAGAAAAATTGAGTTTTATATCAGAGTTTGCCAAAACCTGTGCACTAAAGAGCAAAAGATGAGAAATTACTCCTTATTTACTATGGATTTTTTTACAAAAAGATCCCTACATTTTTACATAACCTCAAAAAGGCCCCTACATGTTGTGTCTACTAAAACCTTCCTGGACTAATGGCACTGTACTCTCCATTTTTTGACCAGTTTACATCTTAGAAAAGATATCAAACGAATCAAATGATGAATATGCCTTTCTTCTCAAATCCTCCATTTTAGGCTTTCGTAGAGGGGGCACACTTTTTGATCAATCCAGTGCATTCCCATACGAGGTGATCCCATTCATACAATTTTTTTATTCAACATAGAATTTTATCATCAGAGTTTCACACAATGTATATTTTATAGCAATTATGTGAAGACAAGTCCAATGGGTCAACCCAACCCATTCGGTCTGGTCAAAGCTTTACTCTTATTGTATAGTATCTTGTGTTATTGTGACAGATTACACTTTCCTTCTATAATTAGTAGATTAGATTCCATTTACTGCAATTGCATTCTATGTATAGACAAGCTTGTATTATGAATGGAGAGATTCTATGGTTTGACAGATGCTCTAGCCAAACAGAGTTCTCATGAAATCTTTTTGTTAGGGTATGATGCCCAGATATGGCAGGGTCATGCCATGGATATGGCAGGGATATGGATTTTACACATTAAAAGTGAAGTATTGGATACGACATGATATGCTGCCTGGTTTGAAGTATCCGGGTATCATAGCTTTTGTCACAACTCAAACATGAAATTTGAGAAGGAGAAATAGAATTCATGTATGCCTTTTATACCCTTTTCACCTTGGGGTTGATGTTATGACTCTCTGGTATATCAATAAAATTTTCTGTTATTCTTTTGGAAAAAACAGACGACACAGTTCTGCATTCAAATCTTCTTCCTTCTCATCATTTGATATCTTTTAAATGGTACTCAGATCCCTAGGAGTGGTATATCTTTTAGGTGATCCTAGAAGGATCTTTCTGCTGCAGTGAATTAAATCAGATAGGTGGTCTGATCTGCCCGGTATCTGGAGGAAACTACAGCAGCTTCACCGAACCTGCTTTGAATCATGCAAATCAGTTCAGTATCATCTTCGCATCAATCTATTTGAATTTTCAATCTTGGATCTGGATTTCAAGAATACAATCAGACGACTCTGCGTCCGGAACGAATCTCTGGTTTCCAGATCATGGGGCCCACTGTATATTACAGTCACTGAAATTGATACCTTCATGATGGCCAATATTATTGAGGATTTTTTTTTTTTATTCCCTTTCTCTAGTTTTTTCTAGCTTCTCCAAGAGGCTTATTGCTCATTCTCCGTGTCAACGGTTTAAGGTACCGCTTTCATCTGAGTTGTTGAAATTGCTGATTTCTTGATTTCATGATCTGTAAAGTCTGGGAGGAAGAGATTTTAGCCATAAATCCATCTGTATAATCTGATTACCCATATAGAACAGCTTTTGGCAATGTCATGCAAAATCTTACAGACACTTTTTTTTATCGGTCAAAATTTTACAGACAATCAACAGTCTTTTGCATATCATAAACTCTTAAGTACTAATTTTTCTGCATTCATCCAATTATGAGTTCTAATCAGAATAAGAGGAAACATATTGTATAAAGCAGGGCACGTGGAAGCATAAGCATGTAGTAATGCTGATTGAGCAGGACCCAAAACAGAAAGAAGGTCAACTATGGGGTATTGTACTGAGGTTGTTGGAAACCTGGTTTCGTGGAGGAGCAAAAAACAAGTGGCAGCTGCGAGGTTAAGCTCTGAACCTATATATCATCGAGCCATGCCTCATGGTGTTGTGAATTGTTATGGTTGAGAATACTGTTAGAATAATTGGGGTAACATTGCAAGCAAGGTGGAGCTATTACTCTACAATATAATAGTGATTCAGCGATAAAGTTCGCTAAATCCAGTATATCCTGAGAGAAGAGAACAAAGCAAGTAGGAGTTGAATGCCACTTCATCAGAGAAAAATAAAAATAAAAAAACAAGGATGTGAAGCTAGCTCACACAAACACAAATGATCAGATTGCATACTTCCTCAAAAAAGGAGTGACTAGAAACAGTTGAATGAGGCTTTGTTCGGGGCGTGGGGGTGGGGCGCATCATGCCAGTCGGATGTTCCCATGAGATAAGGTTGTGGAAAAAATATTGGCAAATTCTATATGCACCCACCTATTTTCCTGAACAGAACCACTTGCTGAGCTCACTACACCCATTCTAAATTGGGCTTGATCTTGCTGAGCCCACCCACCATAATACCCAAGATACCCCCAAGCTCACCACAGTTGTCATTCCATTCCATTCCGTTTCCTGAACCCATTCCCTCGTCCAGAGTTTTAAAATTTCTGGCCATTTCGGAGTCGTCGACCTTCTCCACTTCAGAGCTCTCATCACCGTCATGGATCATTGGTGAGCTGCAGTTATTGTATCCATCGTTAGAGACACTCAAACAGGTAAGCCCTTCATCTTTTTCTTCTTCTTCTTCATAGGTTTATCATTTTCACAAATTTGTTTAAGTTGTAAGTTATGCATTAGAGAGTATAGTTGTGAGAATAGTCATTTGCAACAAATAGGGAAGTCCCTAATGAGAGATGGATGGTAGTTTCAAACTCCAATGTTTTCCATTTTTGAAAACATGAGTCGTTGTTCGCGATCTGCTCGGCAATCCAGAGATGTGCAAGGATTATATGCACGGCGGATTGAACCCGTGCAGAAAACATATGCACGGCACATATAAACCGTGCATATATATTTTGCACAACATGTAATGGCCGAACATATGAAATATGCACGGTTCCATTGCGCCGTGCAGAAGCATTTTGCACTGCATATTTTAACCGAGCAGTACAAAAAAATATGATACCTTTTATTACGCTGTTTCTTCTTATTGTTTTTCATTTTTAACAGATTGGAAGAAATGCCGAGAAGACCAGCTCGCCGTATTGGTGCCAGCGCACAGATGACCGGTGGACGGGGTGTCCACACCAGTTCTTCGACCGCCGGCCGTCAACGGCCAACGGCGTTTGAACGAAGAGGTCGATTGCAGCAGGATCCACTCCCGGAGCCGGAAGAGGAGGATGTTGATAGTTCTTCCGATGATTCCTCAGACGAGGAGGCGTGGCCATCTAGTCCTCCCGGAGAGGCAGCAGAGGAGGGTCATATTCCCGGTGGTCCGGGGGATCTATCTGTCCTAGAAAGTTTTATGACGCACATAGCCGTATCCATATGGAACGGGGAGGTACATTTGCA
Source organism: Persea americana (assembly GCA_029852735.1). NCBI lineage: Eukaryota > Viridiplantae > Streptophyta > Magnoliopsida > Laurales > Lauraceae > Persea > Persea americana. The sequence continues at coordinate 76,833,186 of CM056810.1, forward strand.
TTCTTTTAATGTTTTGATTAATCGTTTTTCAAATAAGATGGGTTGAAGTCTATAATAATAGATATTAATGAAGATTTTTACTTCTAATGTGCAGGAACGTGACCCCTTCAAATGTATCAATCATTGGAATAAGTTGAAGGATTGGTACATACCTCTGCGTGGGGATGGGGATGATATTCATGTTCCTCAGTTTTGTGCTATTATTGAAGAGTCTGGATTGGCAGACCTGAAGCGATTCGCTTACCGTTATATCTCCAGCCCTTTGGTATCTAGCTTTGTAGAGAGATGGCAGCCTGAGACAAATACCTTCCACATGCCATTTGGTGAGATGACGATCACCTTAGATGATGTCGGTACTCTCCTCGGCATCCAAGTAACGGGTATTCCTGTCCACGCATTGACAAGTATGGGATTTACTGAGCAAGTAAATTTACTTGAGCGTGGACTGGGTGTAGATAGGGCATCTGCGTCAACAGATGAGAGTGGCGTGTGGTGGGGTAGTTAGGATGGGGTGGATCAAACGGGTGTGCGGCGATGTGACTCCTGCGTCGTCTGTTGAGCAGGTAGAGTGTGCAAGAGGATATCTTTTGTATTTGTTAGGTTGCACACTCTTCACCGATAAGTCATCCACTAGAGTCCCCGTCTACTACCTATCTTTACTAATGGACTTGGGACGGGTCCGTCATTATGCATGGGGGGTTGCCGCACTAGCATATCTATATCGGCAATTGGGGACTGCCACGAGGACAGATGTGAGACAGATTGCTGGATATCTGTCGCTGCTTACGGTAAATGTGTATACCTTTTATATATACATGTTCCCTCGTAATTGAACCTTTAAATTGTAGGATTAATAATTGGTATCATTTGCAGGCTTGGGTGTACGAGCACTTCCCATTTGTCCGTCCTCCTGCATATTGGGGATATACGGCTGGGATGCCTCTAGCGAGCCGCTGGCGTCCTGGTCAAGATTCCGGGATTCCGAGGGAGAACACACAGCTGTTGCATGAGAGGTTGGACGACCTACATGCGAGTGAGGTGAGCACCCAATAGAGGCCTTCATATATATTTTACGTTTTTAAAACAAAATACAATTTCTTATATTAATGTATTGTTTCATTTACTTGGCACAGGTGGTTTGTGATCCGTACACTGCTGTCAGGGCTCAGCATCCATTCCATCAGATAGCTTACTTCTGTGGTTACTTGAGATCGCTAGACGTCATTGAACCCTACTACCCACATAGGGTTCTCCGACAGTTTGGCTATGTACAGACCATCCCACCTGCACCGCTCGCCCCAATTCGTGCATCTCGGGGATCTACAGCGGGAAAATATAAGGTCCCCTATAGATTTCTAGACCAATACTGGGTTACTTGGGAGGATCATGTATTATCTGTAGTGCACTGCAGCCATCAAGCGCAAGAAAAAACGATTCTCGGCTTCCTTCCATCTCCACCGGCATCCGAAGTCTTAATTACAATTACTAATCCATGTTTCTTTCCGACATCCCTTGTCCATTGAATTGGGCCCACTCGGCTTCTGAATATCATGTCAGTGGTGAAGACATTTATTAAATCCAAAAGGCACTCACTGGCACCGGTTGATTCAACAACCTGCAAATATATCACAAATTCTTAAATTATAACTGCACACTCAATTATCACCGTGCAAAATTATACTGCACGGTATATATAGGCCGTGCAAATTTATACTGCACGGTATATATAGGCCATGCAATGTAATGTTGCACGTCTTATGAAAACCGAGCATATATTAAATGCACGGTACTGGATTACTGTGCAGGACGCGAGAAAAAATAAAGAAAACGAACGAAACAAAGTCAAAACGTATATCCCTCTTTTTCGTAGATCGTCAACTGCTTGTCCATATTGCAAATCTCCTACTTTCAATACACAATGTGGTGTAGGGATATTTGTACTTCCAAGCTCGTTCAAGAAATGGAGGAGATTTGATGATATACTAGAAAGAAGTTGGAGAAAATGACGACGAAGGAGATGAAAATCAATGAGGAAGGAGTGGAGAAGGGAATGGATAAAAGGGAGAATGAAGAAGAAGAGGAGGAAGAAGAAGAAGAGAAGAGACTAGGAGACCCACTGCTGCTGCCGAACCAAAGGAGGAAGATGGATGTTGATGGTAAGGGCGATTTCGTCCGTTCACCTGAGGCCATTTTAGTAATTAATTTTTTTTTAAATCGTGGGCGTGTTCAACACTTCCAGTGGGTGCATATAGAATTTCTCAAACATGTTCAGTATCTATGAATCGCTGTTCCGTATTTCGATCTCAAGGGAAGGGATCTCAAAATCTTAACCCACTGGCATAAGAAAGTTGGAACGAAAAAGCTTTTTTATTTTTAAAAAACAACTTGCTGGCACAGTTGTTCTTGCTTATCTCTTGCATTTTAAAGAATATCATTTGAAGACTCCAAATCCTCCCACTTATCCTAAAGGTAGACCCCATGTTCACCATCTCAAAGAAGGTGGCCCCACTTCATAATTCTTAAAGGTGGGTCACATGGTCACAAACATAAAAGGTGGGTCCATATTATAAATCCTATGAATGTGGGCTCTATCTTCTAATTTATAAAGGTGGGCATCATGTTATAATTTCTGAAGGTCGGTCCCGGTCCACAATTATAGAAAAGGTGACCCCACTTTATTATTCTTAAAAGTGGGTCATATGGTCACAATCACAAAAGGTGGAGCCATATTGTAAATCCCATGAATGTGGGCCAACATTGTGAATCCTATGAATGTGGCCCGTGTTTGGATTTCTAAAGGCGGGTACCACATTGCAAATTTTTAAAGGTGGGTCCTGCATTCACAATTAACAAAAAATATGGCCCCACATTATAATTCCAATAAAGGTAGGCCAATATTGTGAATCCTATGAATCTGGTGCCCCCATGTTCTAATTTCTAAAGGTGGGCACCATTTTGTAATTTCTAAGGGTGGGCCTTGTGTACAATCACAAAAAATGTGGCTCCACTTTGTAATTCATAAATGTGGGTCACATGGTCATGATCACAAAAGTCGGACCCACATTATAAATCTTATGAATGTGAGCCCCATATTCTAATTTCTAAAGGTGGTATCATGTTGTAATTTCCAAGGGTAGGTCCCATATTTACATTCACAAAAAGGTGGCCCAACATTATAATTCTTATAAAGGTGGGCCCACATTGTAAATCCTATGAATATGGGTTCCGGTTTTTAATTTTTAAAGGTGGGTACCACGTTGTAATTTCTGTAGGTGGGTCCCATGTACGATAATAATATAGTGCCACAAACAATAAAAAATGGGTCCCACATTGTAAGTCCTATGTCAGCTCCTTGGAGCAAAACTTTTATAATATTACCAAACAAGTTCCGCACAGCATATTCTCAACAGAGTAATTTAATATAATGTTTCCAAACAAGTTTTGCAGAGCATGAGTCTCAATACAACCTGATCTCGGTCCAACCAGATTCAAGCACAAAATTGGGGAACAATACGAAAACAATGCCAAGCAGGACCAAAGACTTATGCTTGCATGTAATTTGAGAGGTGTAAGGGGGCTTTTTGGTAACTTTGTGAAAATTAGTAACTTATATATGGTTGTGGTTGCCTAACCCTAGGGATTGCAACTGTAACATTCCCTTCTCTAAAAAAAAATAAAAATTCCTAGATCATATGTAATCAAGTCAAGCCCGTCAACTCAGATCAGTCACACAATCGACTACATCAAGTTGGATTTATGATTGAAACTTCAACATATGGCCTCTGAACCAGATTTAATTTGAATGATGGCTGATCACATCACCTATGAAAAATCCATGCACCCGGTGCTTCCAAAGGATGTCTGGAAAAATTGCCACCTTGGATTGTATACATCCAAAGAAAAAAAAGAAACCAGTAGAGTTTCAATTGATTATAATTCAAAGAAATAATCTGAAGATTCCTAATAAATGAGCATGAACTCCTTGATAGAGATTAGGACCCTTGATTGTACAACCGCTGATTTTAGTCGTATGGTCCTGCCATTGAGTTCCTTGCTTTATTACCATTTTGTGGAGAATAAGCAGTGTTTTTAAGAGGGAAAGAAAGGAAGACAAATTAGTTTCCTCATCATGGAAGCTACTTCTTTATGGTAAGAGAGTATAAGTCCAATAAGAATCACTCATAAGTCATAAGAATTACCTCAAGTGACAGAAGGTTGATGTGACAAAAGAAAAGAAAAGATGTAATACTCAAAATCGGCATGTTATCCGTCATTTAGATCTTTACCAACTACAATGCACCCTATTTTTTGAATTACTCTCCCAAAATCACCCTGATTGTTATTATTGAAGCCTTATTCCCTCTATTTGGTGTTTAGCTTTGTGGGTTCTAAATTTTCACTTAATACTGCCTTTAGCCACGTTTTAAGAAATCCACAATCCACTCTGTATTTTTCACTGCTTCATTTAGGCCACATTTGTTTAACACCGCTTCAGTGGAAATGCAGCCCAGAAAGGTTCCACTTTGCACTTGCTTTTCCGCAGTTCATTGCAGCACCATTTTGACAATGGAAAGTCACAAAGGCTGAATTTGTGTAACAAGAGGATTTCATGCTCCACAGTTTTTTGTTTCGACAGGAGAGGAATTTTGCATTCTGACGAATACCATTGGAAACTGAGGTCCACTTTATTCAGAAAAATCAATTTGCAATTTCTTTTTTCTACGTTGAAAATGTGTCGCACCAAACAAAAGAAGAATGGGCGACATGGAAAATTTCTAATTTTCCTCTTTATCACGTGATTCTCTCATTACACAAATGTACCCAATAAGCAACTAATTTTCTGCAATGCCATAGATATAGAAACCGTTTCAGAGTTTCTTTTTCCTGTTCATCAGAAAAGTGGAACTATGCAGAAGCGACTTTCCTGAGACATTACACAAACGTGGACTTTTAAGTCTATACCGGTCTCCCCTTTTTCTTAGTTCCTTGAACACGTAACAATACAATACCACCTATAAGGATTGTTTTTCCGTCTTCTTTATACATGCAAATATTATTCAGATAACATTCCTTGAATTTCTCTTTTAATGAAGCTACCTATAAGATTCCTCTCATTTGGTCATTCCTAATTCTATCGATTTTTAATCTGCACATCCCCCTTGGCATCTTCCCCAGCATGTAAATTATTCAAACTTTTGTACTTTGTCCAGTAATCTTCTGTGTTGAACAGTATTAATCATCATAAATGATAATCATCAAAGCCTAACCCCATCTACTTAAGATTCTCTTCTGAGTTATACTTCCTTCGCTCATCTTTTCCTAGGGCTAAATTCATTGAAATCCCAGAACCTAACAACTAACCATTTCCAATGCTTTATATACCTCCACATTTAATTAGTACCTCGTTCTTGCGACATCCCAAATTTTCATGCACAAGGCTGTTTCACGAATTTCAGGCATATGCCAAAACCATCTCAAAGACGTGCATTTCAAGGACATAAATTATGTGCATCTCCTTGTCATTCAGAAAAAATGTCAGGCTTATCTCCACATTGCTCACACTGTGCTAATTATATTTTCAATGATTTCCATGCCCACATGGTTATGGTTCTATAATTGCTCCCATGAATCGGAGCCTAAGGCATCACGGCATTAAGTTGTTCTACATTTTGACCTGATTCTCCTCCAACTCTTAGATCAGTCATCAGCTTAACTTGCACTCTATATATTTTGTGTGTTCCACTAATTGTTAGACCATAAGATTCAGCCTTCACACAAAATTCTAGCTTATTACTTGCCTCTTTTTTTTTGTTTGTTTGTTTGTTAACTTACAAAAAAAATTGTTGCTTCTCAAAAGATTAGTTCAGAAAATATCATGTTCATTTTTAAGTTACATATACTTTAGATACATGGAGTTTTACTTTCAATGGAATGGATTGCACAGATGAAGTTCATTAGTCTATAACAGCCACAAAGGATTCTTAATGAAAGAAGAATAATTGCTACTAGATAAGAAAGATCGCAACAACATCAAGGAAATATTGCAGCAGCACAAGTCTTTTCCAATAGCATTCAAATTACTTACCTTGAAGTCACACAGTCACCCAATATAGCATAGTTTGAAGGAGCTTGCGGTCTCCAAAACGTGAGGTTGTGTCCGGGCCCAATTCCTGAAGGAAGGTTAGAAGGCAATCCAAATGTGATTGGACTTATTTCAAGAAAAAGGGAACTGTTATAATCAGAAACTTCCATCGACCTAATAAAAGGTATTAACCAAACAAATCCCAATTGATGTAACAAGATCGAGAAAGACCTTTGCGTGCTACCCAAATTCGGTCAAAGTTGGTACAAGAAGCCAGTGGGCTGGAATTTCCAAATTGTAATGCCTCGGTTGCTTGATTTTTTAAGTGGAGTCCAAGGGAAATAACACTCAAAGAAAGATGGATAAATATATCACTTGATATAACAGAGATGCTTGTTTTATCTTTGACAGAAGTATATCCGCCTGATATATCCACAGGATCAAGAATAACAAGACCTGAACCAGCCTCCACAGTGAGATCCTTCACAAGGGCCCTTATCCACGAATCATTTTCTTTCAATGCATACCTTGACAATATAAACAAACATGTAAATTGTTTATAATTATTCTGTATCAGGCAACATCAGAAAAGGACTGACTAGAGGAAACAGTTCTTCCATAAGAAAAATAAAAAGTTAAAATGGAAATGATATCAAGATTCGCTGTAACCAATTCCAGCCATGCAGGGTAGGTTGAGTGCTACCCTCATTCAATTTGGCCTGAAGAGGTTCTATTGTGCTACTGGGTGTCTGACGCAAACTTTTTTTTTTTTCTGTGCAGCATCACATATCTTTCAATTTATAACAATGTAGAACATTTTATGTGGGTACACATATCATTCGATGAAAGATATATGGTAATAAATAACATAAACATGAACTCACATAGAAACTGATAAGAAAAGTAGAAAGAAATAACACTCATATATAACAAAATGAGTGAGCCATACATTTGACATTTCAACAACTGTATTTTCTTTCTTTTTTCTTTCCTCCTTTTTTCCCTTTCCTTGGATAGTACAAGAAACAGTTCTGAATGAAAAGAAGAAAAAAAAAAGGCAACAACTAGACGTCCTCTTTTTCTACATCAGCTCCCGATGAGCTTCTCCATTTACATGATCAAATGCCATTTCAATTTGACAAATCAAATCTTGGTGTCTGTATAGAAAGAAATAAAAATTCAAGTGGTTACTGATTTTTCCCTACAAACTAAATATAAGAAAATCTATATGTTTCCTTATCTCACTCCACAACCAGTCCTATGATATGTTGAATAATTTCTAAAACCAGTGTCTCAGAAAACTGAAAAAAGAGTGTAATACTTTGGCATTCATCCGTCTAAGCCAACACCTTGACCTCCGTTTTATTACAGGAACCAATGGTAGGACAGGAGAACCTTTTTCTAAGAAGTCCCCAACACAGGGTCCCAGACATCCGATCAAGCTTCAATTAAAATTAAGCTCCTATTAGTCTTATTGCTTTCCACTAGGGTTAGTCTTTATAATCAACAATTATTTCTTTCTCAGTCCACCGCAAATTGCAGACCAGCTTGCAAAGGCTACATGAATGCATGCTTAGAATCCTCAAAGTCATACAATTTTTAGCACGTAGAAGTGATTTTTTTTTTTGCATTTTAATTGGATCAATCGAACAGACAGTAAAAGTCGGCTGAGTAATAGACATGGAAAGAGGAGGAAGGAGAAAGTCATGAGTGTGTGCAGAGGTAGGTATGATTGTAGCTGGTGCTCACAGGTATTTAGGTGTGTGGGTCTAGGTGTAAGTGACTAAGTAACATTAACATTATTGATAAAGTCAAGTGAGCCGATATTGATTTATGCTTATGGGGCATCTTCCAAACATCTAAACTGCATATGTGAGACTTAAGATATCAGGTCATCAAATGTTGCCAGTGTAACGACCCGAGCCCGCCGTCCACCTGACATTGTCCGCTTTGGCTAATGGGATTCTGACCCAATCTTGCCTCACTGTTTTAAAAGGCCTCATGCAGAGTTAAGGTCAGGTCACAACACATATATACTAAGGATCAGGATTAGCGTGTTTCCAATGTGGGACTTGTGCACACTACATACCCAGTCCTTTAGAGTTTCCCCCGCCTTTACTCTTTAGGCAGATGCTCACCGGAACCAATGCCCTTCTATAGAGGGCCACAACCGTGGAATTCTCTCCCACAAGAAAACAGAGCCGTCATCGACTTTGATACCATCTGTAATGGCCCGGGCCCGCCGTCCACATGATATTGTCATCTTTGGCTCATGGGATTCCAACCCAATCTTGCCTCAAGGTTTTAAAAGGCCTCATGCGGAGTTAAGGTCGGGTCACACATATATACCCAGGATCAAGACTAGCGTGTTTCCGATGTGGGACTTGTGCGCCACTGCATACCCAGTCCTTTAGAGTTTTCCCCGCCTTTACTCTCTAGGCGGATGTTCGCCGGACCCAACGCCCTTCTACAGGGGGCCCACATTACTTGTTTCGAGCGGTTTAGATTTATCACAACTTCTTCCTGTTAGAGGAGCACAAGTTTCTTTTCTTTTTTTTTTTTTCCTTTAGCGTCTGGAAACTCCAAGGACTTGGGGCCATGGTCAGATTAACCACTGTAAATTATTCAGGTGCTGTAAGTGACACAGTCCCAACTCCTGATTCAAAAATCAGACTGTCGTGAGACCAAGATACCTGAGTCCTCTCAATCAACAAGAAATTAAGCCAAAACAAGGAGAAAGGATCCGATTAATATGTTACAAATCATGTAAAACCCTAAACCTATCTTTGATATTAACCATCCATCTATAGTTCAAAACAAGCAGGAAACTAGCCTAAAGAACACTACAATCAAGTTTGAAACGTAAATCAACACGATAAAACAACTACAAAAGGGGTGTCTTGTTGCACAATGGATATAGGCAGTTGACTGGCTTGTACTCCTTTCTCTTCATGATCAATTGGAGATTGTGGTGGGTGTACAGCTGTACCTTGCAATTACATTCCGCTTCCAACCCAGCTAGATGAATACTAAGAGAAAATGCCTGATGTATGGGAAACTGCACACTGATGGCCAGCTGGATGTATCAGCACAAAATAATATGTGTGGCCCTTTAGATGGCCCTGTGGCGCACCAGCTAAAAAACCAAGAATGGGTAGCCAGGTCTGACAGACCCTTTTGGGTGCTGTCCCAGGTGGGCTGGACCTTATTTGGGCCTGGTTTAGTTGGGTGGAAACCAATTGACTGCTATCCATATATTTTTTAACTAGCGGATCTTTGTGCGTCATGTCAAGCTTGATGGATTGGGTCACTTAGATTTTAGGGATTGATTTTGATCTCCAAAAAATTCAGAATATGTATAATTTACTTTGGATATATTTATGGATCCATATCTTATCATCCATATTATGTTTTGCCCCATATTTCTTGATCCACATTAATGGATGCGAATTGATCACATTAAGTAATAAGTGATCAATTGACAATGGACCGACTAAAATCCACGTAAAACACTACAATTTTTTGGGAGCACATTCCAGAGAGAAGCATTTATTTTGAGTAGTTTAGATTATTCGTCAGCGGGGGTAAAAGTAAGAAAAGAAAATGCCTGAATGCTTCAACAAATACCAAATGCTCCAACAACTAGGGCCCACTGTCATATTGACCACTGTAAAACATTGGATTTTTATCAATATCAACATGTTTTTAAGTGATTAACTTCACAGTGGACCAATCTCCTATTTGAGTAAATTTATTTGAGGGCTTATTAAAGGGGAAGAATTTATTATGAGTGCTTTCAATTTTTTGTAACTGACCATATGGTACAATTATAGAAAAACGTTCAGATACTCAGAAATTTTTTGCAGGCTCCACAGTGGAGGTCATTTTTTTACAAATCTAAACCACTCAAAATCTAGACGCCCCAACCCCAAGTACAGGCCATGACCAAATTCCACTCCATTAGGAGATGGGTCCACCCACTGTCAGATTCATCTCACAATGGGGGCCATTTAATTTGAGAGTTTTGGATTTTCAACATGTAAGCCCTACTGTGGAGCACACAAATTTCCAGCTACTCCATATACTACATGTATGGACAAAGGAAAATAAAAACCTTTAAAAGGGCATCTACCCATTCTGCCCTTCATAACCTTTAAAAGGGCACCTACCCTTTCTGCCCTTCGTGTTAAGATCGAAAGGAAAAAGAGGAGGGAAAGTGTAATACCCCAGCCCAGTTATAGGGGCTAGATTATTTTCTGGTATTTTATATTTAATTTCCTTGATTTTTCTTAGAATGATTAGGGCAACAAATATTATGGTCGGATTTAGCTGGGAGATGCTTTAGGGATCCTTTGTTATTTATGTGGTGGGACCCATAGTTTGATGGGGGATTTTGAGTGGGGCTTGTGTTGGTTATACCATAGACTCCAAGTAATATTAGGAATAGGAGTGGCATGTGAGAAGGAAATATCAAAATTGGGAAGAGGACTTTGAGAAGGATACTAACTCCTAGCTTTTATATATTCATTGACCCCAAGCCTCTCTCACACCGTTCTCTTTCTTTCTCTCTTTTCCATTTTCTTTTCCATCCATCCACACCCTAGACTAGTATTAGCCTTGAAAAAACTAGAAGAAGGAAGAACCAGTTTTAGTTAGCCATAACAGGTGAGTAGAGATTCTGATCTAATTGTGTATGGTTTTAAATTTCTCGTTTTGCTCTTGTATATCTTCGATTCCTCTATTTTATGGTGAGTAAATTTCTTCGCATAATTGATGTGTTGTTTGTGAATTGATTAAAGTATGAATCCAGTATATAGTAAAATTGCATGTTTTCATGATGGGTTATATGTTTCTGAGTCACTGTCGACAAAATCAGACCATGTATCACGAGTCACGACATTGAATAGTCAAATTTCTTGGTTAATCACGGTAATTGGACCTTTAGATCAGAGCAATACCTGGGGTAATGTTTTCTTGCAAAGGGTATTAAATCGAGGAAGATTCAATGCAGAATTTGGAACTCTGCACTTTCGTCCTGTGCAGAATATTTTAAGTCGACCTTGATTGTGGGACCCCATGGCCCACTGGATGCTGGATCAGGACCATACATCCGCAAGAGGGCCCAGGGGCAACTATCTTAGTGCTAGTCCCACTTGGAGTGGACCCCGGATGGCCCACCATCCAGTCCCTTGGAGACTTGGATTGTATGAGGCATGAGTTTTTGCAGAAATCTGGCTGACTGTTGGATTGTATGAGGCATGAGTTTTTGCAGAAATCTGGCTGACTGTCAACAGCCTTTGTGGGACCCTAGAGCTGACCCGATCAATGATCAGGTCCCCACATCTGGTAGGGGACCCAGGGTGACCCTACTGTTGCTGGTCCCATATGCAGTGGGTCCCGTTTGGCCCACCAACTTGTGTCTACAAATCTGGGAGGCGTGAGTTATGTTTGAGGGCGACTATCCATGCAGGCTGTGGGGCATTTGATGAGCAATCAGATCCAGGGATATGTGAGAACACCCCTGGGCAACTTTGGAAGAGCAAGTCCTATCATAGACTGGCCAGTGGGCCCCACTTTCCAATCAGCCTTGGAACTATCAGGCATGAACTGGTTCTTTTCTACAGAGGCGTTCCGAGTCCTTAATTTTCTACAGAGGGCCAGTTTGGTAATTTTATGAGTAAAATAAAGTGTAGTAAAGCATCAAATCAAGAGAAAATAAAAAATAATGGGGTTATGATGATATTTTATTTTTAGTTGCTTGGTAAGGAATCTTTTTTACTTTTTGTATGGGAAAGTGGAGCTTTTTTGTCATTTAGAGGAAAAAAGATGTTGCTTTTTGAACTATTTTTTTTTTTTAAAGATGGAGGGAATTTTGAATTAAAGTGCTATTGACGTGACCCCTTGTCTGAAAAATGGAGGCTTTACTTGACTTTTACTAATCTAGTAAAGTGCCAAATGGGCCCAAAGTCAAGTAAAGCCTCCATTTTTCAGAACAAGGGGTCACATCAAAAGCAAACTTTTTCAAAATCCCCTCCATTTTAAAAAATAAATAAATAAAAAAGCAACCTCCTTTCTCCACTGAAAGACAAAAACACTCTACTTTTCCATACAAAAAGTCAAAAAGATTCCATACAGAACAACTGCAAATAAAATACCATCATTGCCTACTTATATTTTATTCTCTCTTGATTTGATACTTTACTTTATCTTTATTTTACGGTAAAATTACCAAACCGGCCCTCAGAAACCTAATGTGGACTTACAGTTATGCTTATAGACACCATAGGAATGCAGAAATCTCACATCAGCCCTTTTCCTTCAGTTCTTTGAATTCTATAACTGTTCTGGAAATTTAAATTAAGCCCCTGATAATTATAGTAATCACAACTGGGCCTTTTATTGATTACTTAGTTGCGTTCCAAGATTCTGTAAATAAGGGCCTGACACCCTTTGTTTTCATATCTGAATCAGTTTTATTTAATTCATGAGGACCTAAGTTCTCTGAAATTGCAAACAAAGGCTTGTTACTCATTGTTATTATTTGCAAGCTGTTTGAATTGTTTCCTTTAGTTCTCGATTTGTCAAATCTGCATTTTGGACCCTGTTATTTGGATTATTGGCGACCTGAAATATGTATGTGGATTAAAATACATGTCTTTATTATTTGGGGATCTCACATGGTAGATTGTGTGGTTTCTATATGTATATGTTGTGGTTAAGTTGGTAATTAATTAATTCCCTCAAAACTGTAAAGGGGGAGTTATGTAAATGACCCCTCACCTCGTACACCAATTTTGATTCGGACTGTGCAGATTAAATTCAAATAATTCGAGAAGGGGTTGACTATGGAATTTGCCCATTACAAAGGTTGAGGACATACTAAATATCAGATTTTGAAGAGACATATATTTTCTATTTGAATTAGAAAACTGAGATAAGATGACTTTGTTTATTTGGAGGAACCTTTTGGACACCCCTAGACCACTAGCACTAGATGGGATGGTGTCCCCAAACAAATGGCTGATTTTGTGAGGATTGTTGACTTTGGACAGTTTTGGAAAAAGGTCGATTTTGTGGTACAGGTTTGCTAATTTTTGGACCATGCAATCAATTTTGCTTTGGACAGAAGAGAATGATTTTGTGATGTGCAGAAATGAGTTTTGATTTTTGAGAACTATTTTGTTATATGTGATATCTTTGTGGAACACGAACTTTGGGCAGGTGCTATCAGGTGGTTAGGAGGTTGTCGGTAGTTTGACAGGATTCCAACCCTGCCTTGTGTGAGACTCTTGGATGATACTTAATTTGTTATGTAATCTGATCTAAGTATGTGTTTGAATTCACAAATACATTAGAATATCTATTCACTCAGTTGTACTAATATTCTGTGGATTTGCCCCAATCCAGGTAACCAGAACTTAGTGACTTAGGAAAATCTTGGTGATAAAGAGATATACTTTGGGATGTGCACTTAAGCATTGGAGCCACATAGCTGAAGAAGAGAATTAGATTTTTTAGATTAATTCATTTTAAGGGCATTGCAATTATTTTATTTTTATTGGACAATGTTACATTTGTTTATTAGATTTGGGTTTTAATACAAGTTGGTTTAAGTGGGTAAATACCTAAATCTTTATGTGATTTTTTCTTTAACCTATGCGTGTGATGCTTACGAGTATCGGTGCGGAATTCGAAGGGCCACGGATTTTGGGTCATTACAGAAAGAGAGGAGGAGAATAAGAGCGAAGAGAAGAGCACAAGCACATGAACTTGTCGCAGGAAGTAGCTACAGTTGGCTGCAGCAGTCTTCACTCCAAAACCAGTAGTGATGGCTCTAAGAGTCCAGGTACCTCCCTCTAACCTACGTGCAATAAAGCTTCTGCTCGCAGTTTCATTTTTTTTCCAAATCTTTGTGAATCATGCAAGAAAGCTCTTTGATGTAGTCTTGATTAGTAAAATTGGACAATCCAAGCATGTAGATCTGAAAAGAATTTTCAGATCTTAAGATAGCTAACATTATGCAAAGTTGGGGAGCTTGTTTGAAGACAGGTGTTGCAAAGAAAGATTTAGTTCCCTGGCGTTGTCCACCATGTGGGGTATTAAAACTCAATGTTGATGGAGCGGTAAAAGGAATACCGGCATAGGAGGCGTTCTACGAAATCATAAAGGGGAAGTTATTTATTTGTTCTCTAAGAATATAAGGACCAAAGTTTCTAATTAGGCGGAGGTTAAGGCAATTCTGGAAACCCTTCATATTTCTCATACCTTATTTCATAATTTTCTTATTGTAGAAAGCGATTCGGCTAATGCTAAACCCGTTAAGTAGTTGTTTGTGCAGTTTCCCATCACCAATTGGTTTTGGGATTACTGGCTAGCAACTTGAGAAGGTATTAGATCCAACACGTCTCGGGTTCATAACCATGCTAAGCAAAAATGCTACATGCCGCGTCGTGTGTTTGTTAGGGCGCAAGTGCGTAGGGCAAGAAGGCCCCATGCCACATTGTAGTCTTGTGCGGGTGTGTGCTTCATGTCCAAGCGGTGTCCCGCCCGAAAAAATGGACTATCCAATGAAGCTAAACAATAAATTCCAATTGATTCAAAAAACCCCAAAACAAAGATTAACTCTACATGGATTAACAATCAAATAAGCAATACAAGGAAAAAAAAGTAGAAGATTACTTCACCTAATCACTAATCCACCACTGATTAGTCTTCAATTCTTTCGAAGAACCCACTCAAACCAATGAAGAAGAGAGAGATGGGGTTGGACATCCCACACTGTTGTTTATATAGTACTTCAAAAAAATTCCTAATCTCTACTAAATCCTAATCATCCATCTAATCTGACCAATTTATAAGGATCATTAAATAAAAGTCCGCACATAACCATAAAAAAGGAATAAAGAAATTATAAAGTTTTTAGCATTTCAAATTTGAATTTGGATACCACTTATAGGGAGATTTTCTCTCCTCTTGCTAATTCAACTTCCCCTCTAGAAATTAGGAAGCCTTCCCTCTCTAGGATCCCTCTTTGTTAAGTTTCCAATTTCCAATCTGAATTGCATTAAAAGTGACTAGGAGTCCCAACATTTTATGGGCTATGGGTACAGTGTTTTGAGCTTGTTGAGCAAATTAAGGAGGTGTGCACACAGGTCGGTCCTACTTGTCCATTATGGACCTGGTTAGGACTCAACTGTGGCTGCTTTGGGTCCACATTAAGTTCAATTTTTTTTTTTTCTAATTTGAAACCTCAATTAAGCCCAGTCCATTTTAGATTTGAGCCACCCACAAGGCTAGATTGGGCTTGATTAAACACAGGATCCATGAAATCTGGACCATCTGATCCTGCATCACTTCCTCTGCTCTCTATTTCCCTTTCCTTCATTTTTTTTTTTTTGAGTTTATCACTGATATAGCCATGATGTTTGATATTTTACCAAATTTGGAACATGATCGATATCGCAGCAAGGTATTAGTTTGGTCAAGACCAATTCTCGATTCATATCAGCCAATACGTAATGTATCAGCTGATATTTTTTATCATGTATAAAACCCAATAATTTCTTTCATCAAACAACATTCAACATCATATTAAAAAGCATGTGATTAAAGTAATAATAAATATTCATTAATAGGGTTTACTTGTCAGGGATACAAAGCTTCCATGTGATGTATAGTTGGTCAATCCACCACTGAAATAGTTTTCATCAGGGTGATTCTAAACATCGGATTGGATAAAATCACGATTTAATTGTCTTTTTAAATGCTTCCCATCAAAAAGTGAACATCACTGGGAAGAATCTCAGATATCCATTAAACCATGTATGTGTAGAAGATAGTGTGGCTTAGGCCCAGCCCCAGCCCAATAAGGCTATTGTACAGACTCACACTCGTGGGATCTAGGATAGATCTTATATAGCTGATTTTTCTCAATTAGGAGATATTCTTTCATTCTTTTTACGATTCTAATTTTGTATTCATGCCATGTTTAGAGCCTTGATTAAGGCACATAGAGATTATAAATACAAGGTCGATCCTCAATGGAGACACGACATTCAATGCAATTATTTTTCTTCTTCTTCTTCCATGCATTCTATCATGGTATCAGAGCTGTGATTGTGATCAATCCTTCATCCCTCATTGATCAAATCCCTCCTCTTATGGGCGTGCATCCTCTCTTCTTTACTGCTACTATTGTTGCTCAATAGTCCCTGACGTGCCTCTCATCAGTTGTGGCCCACAACTGATCGACTTCGGATCACCAAGCAACCTCCACAGTTGGGATCGCCAGTCCTTAAGGAGTATTCTAAGGATTTTTCTAGATTTTTTTCTCACCATCTGAGGTAGGTTTCATCCCCTTCTTCCTCTATTGATTTTGATATTCTTGTATCAGATAGATTTCATCACAACCATCCAGATTTTTGGATCTGTATCCAATCCTCATCAACCTTGGACTAGAGGAAGTACTTTTGGACTCCTTCCAGAGATTCAACCCTGATCTGTGATTAGATCATTTTGTGGGGCCCACGCACAGATCCTGCCTCCACAATCAAGCTCGCCTGGCTGTTTTCATTGCACTATTTGTGCTGTCTGCTGCTGGATTGCTCATCAGACGCCTCATCTACTGTATTAGCAGATTTCTAGCATATTTCTAATAGGTTCTAGCAGATTAAAACAGTTTAAAACAGATTTTCTTGCTGTATTAACAGACTTCATCCATTCAGCCTTCTGCTTCACGTCTGATTGGCTGTTTTATTTCTGGTCTGTGTACTGTTCTCCTCTTTAAATTACTTCTTTGCAAATGGACAAGTATGATGTTATCCCTGTTAAATTTAACGGGCAGAATTATATATCCTGGTCCTTTCATTTAAAGAACTTTGTTGAAGGACAAGACCTTTTTGGTTATCTTGATGGGTCTATCACTAAGCCACAGATTACAAGTGCCACTGACTCCAAAAGCTTAGCCACCGGTCCAAAGAGAATGCTAAAGTGATCACTTGGATCCTTAACTCCATTGATACATCTCTGGCTATGGCTCTTCAAGCCTACACTACCGCAGCTGACATGTGGGCTCATCTCAAGAAAGTCTATCATCAAACCAATAAGGCCCGGAAGTTTCACTTGGATAGTGAAATTACAAAATATGCTCAAGGGGATAAAACTGTACAGGAATACTTTAACGGTTTCCTCACATTATGGACTGAAAGAGACTCAATGTTGATCCAAACAGTCTCTTCGGGGTTTATATCTGAGGCTCTCAAGTTGTAAGAAGAAACTCACATTAGTCGGTTTCTTATGAATCTACGCCCCGAATTTGAATCTGTCCAGTCGGCTCTCATGAATAGAGAAAATTCTACTAATCTTGATACCTGTTTTCAAGAGGTCCTTCGCGAAGAACTTCGTCTCACTTCCCAGCGTACTATTCTGAAGGAACCAAAAGCCTTTCTCGCTCCTCTTCCTGCTGACTCGGCCGGATATTTCTCATGCAGTTATACGGTTAGCCAATTTGTTAGCAATCCCCACAAACCTCACCTTGCTGCTGCTTTACGCATACTCCGCTATGTTAAAGGCACTCTTCACCATGGTCTCTTCTACCCTTCTGGTACTTCTTTGCGCTTATCTGCTTATGCAGATGCCGACTAGGCTGGTTGTCCAGATTCTCGGCACTCTACCACTAGCTGGTGTATGTTTCTTGGGGACTCTAATTTGATGGAAGTGTAAGAAGCAAACCACTGTGTCGAAGTCTTCTGCTGAGGCAGAATATCGGGCAATGTCATCCGCTAGTGCTGAAATCATCTGGCTACGCCGTCTTCTCTGTGAATTCGGTGTTCTTGTTGGTAGTTCTACACCTCTTCATGGTGACAACACCAGTGCTACCAGAATTGCCAACAATCCGGTCTTTCATGAATAGACGAAGCACATTGAGATTGATTGTCACTTCATCCGTTAACATGTTGTTACTGAGAAGATATCTTTGCCTCATGTCTCTACTCTTAACCAGTTGGCGGATATATTCACTAAGGCTCTTCCCAAAACTCGTCATCATGATCTTACTTGCAAATTGATGTTTTCTGCATTACCACATCAATTTGATGGGGAGTGTAGAAGATAGTGTGGCTTAGGCCCAGGCCCAGCCCAATAAGGCTATTGTACAGACTCACACTCGTGGGATCTAGGATAGATCTTATATAGCTGATTTTTCTCAATTACGATTCTAATTTTGTATTCATGCCATGTATAGAGCATTGATTAAGGCACATAGAGATTATAAATACAAGGTCAATCCTCAATGGAGACACGACATTCACTGCAATTATTTTTCTTCTTCTTCTTCCATGCATTCTATCAGTATGACAATTTGAACTTTCAATATATAGTCATTTATTGTGGGATTTAGTCACTTCTGTTTGATGACCAGCCAAATCTAACGGGGAAGTGTGAACTGAAACTTGGTTCAACGTGGATGGAAGTAGTAACAGTAGATCTGAAGAAGAGCAACCTTTCCGATATTTGGCTCAGGATAGATTGGAATGGAGAAACATAATTGATGTAGCTGACCACAACATAGATGGAGCAATGCTTTGATGACGAAAACTTTCGATTAGTAAACAAAATTGATCAACTGTTTCCTAACCATCTCTGCATCTCGATCTTCTCTCTACTTCCTTCCCCACCTCACACACTCTCTCTCTCTACAACTCTACCTATTATGACAAGTGCTCATCTATTATTCTCTTTCATTCTTTGTTCCTTTCTTCTTCCTATACATAACTATTAGTATTAATGAATGTGTAAATTCGATAAGACGATAGTCATCTTCAAATCTTATCTTCATGTACCTTTCTTTCTCATCCTTTCCCTTTCATCAGCCTAATCAACTCAATAAAAGACAGTCCAAATGAAAAACATGATGCAAGCATATCTAGAAATAAATGAATTAAATACTCACATAATGCTCAGATCAAATTTAGCACGGAGTATCTTTTCACCATGTAAAGAATGATCCAAGGAGTGCTTTGTACTATCATAGAAGGTCAGCTCTGGAGAGACAACCTGAAAAGGTTGAAGTGACAAATCATTAAGTACCAATAAAAAAGCATTACAACAAGCAAGCAAAAAAAATAAATCCAGGATAGATTCAACCAGCACAAGTACCTAACAAAACAAACCATTGCATTACAATTCATAAAACCATGAGAAAACAGTGGTAACAAATTCACACGAAGGCCACAGTATGCTTGATAATTTTTATCCTTAAAAGTCTAAACTTGCTTTATCTACAATGCGCTAAAGCGTAACCAAACACTTTTATGATCAGATTGTAGAGATCCACCACGGAAGGATACATGGTTATCGAGACTGACATTAGACTATGTTTAGGCCTTAGGGCTTAATGTCTTTATAGAAAGTGATACAATCTAGTCCACAACATGGCGGAAAGATTCATTTTCAACCAAATTTCTTTCAATGCTTACCAGATAATTAGTTTCAAATTCAATTAATGATTCAGATACTATCTCCAAATAAAAAAAAAAACAAGCATACTTTGTGGTGTTAGGTATGCTTTGTTTATTTACGTAATACAAAAGGCTATGGGAGAACCTTTAGTCTTCCTACCATAGATTATACAAGCAATCATCCGTAATGCTTATTATAGTATAAAACACAGCCATATCAGTTCTTGATGGACAAGCATCCACATTTTCATCAACCTGGAAGGCTGGAACCATACCAAGGGAAATGATATTTTTAGATGCATTTTTTCTTCTAAATTAGAAATTTACGGCATTAAAAATAGCAAGAGTCAGACATCAAAAAATATTTAAAGTTTAGAGAAGCGATACCAAACCAATCTGTTATGTAGAAGTGCAAAGCTCTTTCATTCAAGTAACTTGTTTTGTCGAACTCTCAAATCATGATACCTTGCAAATTTGTTTTTAGAAGTTTAGTGTTTGAAGAAGTTCTAGGGGAATAAATTTAATATTCAAGACCTAGGTCTCAGATTGAAGGACTGGAAAATGGTATCTCAAAGAAAAACAGACACAGGATCACCTATGAGATACAAGAAATTTTGGAACTTGACCTGTTGACAATGTGGTTGAACAAAATAATCAGCTCCAGTCATAGGGGAGTCATAAACCATAATGATTTCCGTCAATACCTTTAATGTGGTGCTCGTGCTTTGCAAGTTCAGCAATCGACACTTACAAGGGAATTGCATTTTTTTTTATGCTATGTATCTAGAGTTTACCTGTGGCATTCTCGATCTTATTATGAGCACCTAGAAGTTGAAGCTCACATTAATTTTGGTTGGCCAATCTGATAAATGGTCAACTACAGGCTTTGAATCCTTTGTGAAGGCAATTCAGTGATGGGGATGAGCAAAAAGATGTTCGGCATTTCCTGCATTAGTGCAAATGTTGACTGAGTTTGGTGTTGCTGCCCAACTTCCTATGAAGCTACATTTAGATAACCTGGTATCTATGCATACCCTGCACCATCCAGTTCACCATGAAGGCATGAAGATTGAAGCATACATTAGTTGACTGCCACTTCATTGGCAAGAAGGTGATAATCAAAGACACTAACCAGAAGATTAAGCTATGGATTTCTCCTAAAGTGATGGACAAAATCAGATGCAAGCAACTTCTCCAAGTTGAATACAAGTGATTTTCATGCTCTAGCATGAAAGATGAGTATTGCAGGACATGCATAAGCTTGTTGGTGACCGTCCGTGCACCTTTTCCAGGTTCTAATAAAAAAAGGGTCAGTAATCAACTAATCCAAAATCATGTATTCTCTTCACTGTTTTCTTATCTTTTCCTCTTGTTTCATTTTTCCTTAAGGTCTCAAAATCCCAAACCTAGGATCCCATAGAGAACGTTCAACTAATTAATCTAAACATTGCTACAAAGAAAATAAATTAAGGAATAGAATAACTGACAGAAAAGAACAACATTAATATCAATACAATATTCAGAAGGGAATAGGAGACTGAGTAGTATCAAAATGTCATAAATGTGCTTGCAAACATCCAAACTTGTAGCAGATAGAATACAAATTGATAACCTAAAGCAAAATAAATAATCATGGGATACAAAGCAAAAAGAAAACAATTCACTCATGTCAAAGAAAAGTGAGTTTTCATGAAATAGTTTACCTGGGCCTCAAAAGTAAAACTTTGCGTGGGGTTCAAAGCAGTTCTTGTGTCAGTAGGAGCAGCCAAAGCATTTGATGATCCTTCTGAAGCATCTTGACTATATGGATCTATCTCAGAAAAAGAAACCTCTGAGAAACAAATTTCAACACCATCCTCCGGAGAGATAGAGTAGCTACTATCATTACTCAAGTAGGTGCGCTTCCTTAAAACAGCAGCATTCTAGGGATAGGAAAAAAAAATTAATCATAAAAACTACTATAAAATTGTAGGAAAACCTAAAAAAGAAGCATAGTTTGATATTGGTTAAAGAATAAGTTAGAATTATGAAAAATGAAGTTCTGAAAGTTAAAAAAGAACAGAAAAATAATTATTCATAATCCATCCATTTAAGATTCATCTATGCATCAACACAACAAGAAATAAGACTATGATCAACAATATAGAGAACAACATTCACATATCTTACTATTTCATAAATGACATAAGTGTAAATAGGTAAACAAAATATGAATACAACTAAGATAAATAAATGAGTTGCAATCATTAAAACACCATTTAGACATATTACAAATGCACGCACACGAATAAATCCAAGCATGCTCACCACACAGTAGAAGCAGATTGTTCAAATGGAAAGTGATCAAGAACAAAATAGCTAGAATAGATATTAGGGAAAATGGAATTCTTATCTCACAGCATTCAACAGAATGTAGGGAATTAAATACCTCAATTTTAATATTCTTGAACCGCAACTTCTTTCCACGGCCAATTATAATGATAGGCTGAGTTTTAGAAGATGAAACATCTTTTAAATCAACTTCTTCACTGAAACAAATAGACCCTCCACAACCATCGTATATGAATTCATCAATATCAAAAGCATCCACAATCAGTTGCCTTGTTGGAGATAGGTGCACCAAATCATCTTTCTGATTGTAGATATGTGAAGATAGTACTATATTGTTATTTTTAGATATCGGATCATTCCTAGGATCTAGTATTTCCTCCCTTCCTGTTATGGTCCCCAAAGCAGGCACAAAAAATTCACACACCGCAAGAAGGAAATCCAGAACAACAAGAACACGAGGTTGCTGGATCCTGATGACAAATGATTGAGAAGATGTCCGTACTCTATAATCCATCAGAAGCATTGTCAAATTTGGAATATCTGAATCAGCTGTAGCAGAATTCTTCCTTACAGAACCACCATCAGTAATGGATGCTAGCAAATTTCCATTAGAACCTGGAATACCACATAAACCCTGTTTTGAAACATCAGACCCCAGCATCAGCCGCATTTCAGGCTTTGTACCAGGACGGATATCCAATATAGAAAACCTAGGAATAGTCACATAGATATCTTTCTCAAAAAATGATGTTGTACGATATGACATCCAAAGACCTTCAAGCTGCACAATCATCAATAAAAGATGAGATAGCATCACACATAAATAAAAAATAAAGGGGAGAGAGAGAGAGAGAGAGAGATCATAATATGGTGAAATAAAGTTTGCACGCCAAAAAAGTTATCATGTGCTTTGAGTCAATAACGTCTCATTTTCTGGTTGAAAGGAGCACTGTGACAAGAGAAACATCACTCCCGAGAAAGTCTGCAGCTCCATAATTGCACTTTGTTGCAAGCAAAACTAACAAAATCACAACCATTTTGGTGATATAATGCAATGATGATGTGGGCCACTATTGAGAAATATGTTTCTCCTGTAAGCCACCTTTGACACTGATGCAGTAGCTTAGCTGGCGCCATGTGGATTCCTTGGTGGCACAATGGAAGACTAAGCTTCTTTTGCTCAATTAATGTGACTTTGGGAAGGGGTTTTGTATTATTATGAATTCCTTGGAACTCCTAGTAATTATGTTGCCTAGTAACTAGTTCTTAGTAAATTGTGTTTGCTTTGGGAGTCTTAGTTGACTACATAGTAAGTTGTGGTATTGAATGCAGTTAACTTGTGATTGTTTTGGGAGTATAACTTGACTACTTAGAAAGTTGTAGCATTGAATATAGCGATCCTTGGGATTAAGCATGTATTCATGAGAGGAGTGCTATATATATCTAGTAAGAGTCCAATGGTGGGGTAGATTAAGTTTATTTTATTTTGATCATTGTTAATTCAGTGGAGAGCTTGGCTCCTCTGTTTTATCTCTTATTGTTATTGTAGTTTCTTCTTGTTGTCTACATTGTAACTTTCCCTCATGATTTGGTATCAGAGCTTGTGTTACGCTCTTGGATCCCCCCCACATCTTCATTCATGGCTGCAAGAAGAGTTCGAGGTGGACGTGGCAATCGTATGATGGGAGATGCGCGAGACAAAGAACTACAAGCACTTTGGAGACAAGTCGAGGAACTTACCCTACGGCTTGATCGTCGAGAGGCTCGAAGTGACCATGGACAAAGCCATGGTTATTCTAGGGATGAATTTGACATCAACCCATTTGTCAAAGCCATACACAAAATGAGTCATTAGTGGGAAGGCATTGGCGTGCTTCATATTTCAATAAAGTTGATATACCAGAGTTTCATGGTTGACTCCATCCCGAGGAATTTCTTGATTGGCTTAGAGCCATTGAGAAGTTCTTTGACTTCAAAGACATTCCAAAACTCAACGGGTGAAGTTGGTGGCAACAAGGTGATGGGGACATCAACTCTAGATATGGAAAGAAATACCAAAGGCGTAAGAAGAAAATGGTTGATAAGGCTTCCTTGTGGTTGGATCAACTTTTCATGGGCTTGATACATCACAATTATGAAGATCTACCGTTGGATCAGCCTCTGGGCGAAGATACACCATTGGATCTTGTTCCGGGCGTGCTGAAGGCCTCCAGTGGTGGACCCGCGGAAGACCCCACAATGGGATGGTCCACAGGAGATGAGCAGTTAAGGAGTCATCATGAAGATTTAAAGATTGGCAAGGGACCCATGGGAATTAAAGAGCTTAAGACTAAAGGCATAAGAAAGGGGTTCGGGGGGCCACAACTTAAAATCTCTTGTATAGGGATTCATGCACAAGCCTTGCGGACACGAATCCGAATCCGCAAGGCAGCCCATTTCCTCTTTGTCGATAGCCACTTGTTGGTTTTATTTATTTTATCTGTTTGGTTTTATTTTATGAGATAAGATCTAGATGTTTTAATCCGAACCATTGCTTTCTAGGGTTCTCTTATTACCCATTATTAAGGTTGTATCTCTTGGAAAAGAGGAGAATAATGAATGAACAATATTTTTCTTCCAAAGGCCTTCTTGAGATTTCTCTTGCAGGATCTTCTTCTCGCCCGCGAAGGGGAGTTTCGTGCGAAGCCAAGATATCACATGATCTTCATCCTCAAGGTATTTACCTCTACTGTTTCCCCTTTTCTTTGATACCCATCTCACACTTTCTTGCCCATCCAGACTTAGATCTCCTCACATGTTGGATTCCTAGATCCAACCCAAATCCCAATCAACACCATTAAACCTTTTCAGCCCTCCAACCAGCCCCTTATCCATCAATCAATCACAACTGTTCATCCCCCAAACCTTTAGATCTGATCAAACCAGTAATAGATCTAGAATGGCAAGCACTAGATCTGGTTTCAAACCCATTACAGTCCATTTAATTATGTTTTCACTTCTGAATTTCAAGCTTAACATTATAAAGTTGTGGGTGTATTGAATTAGACCTGAATTTCATTTAAAACAGTATTCAGTCCACTACTATTCACTTGTTACCCCAAATTGAGCCTGGCCGTCATTCAAATCCTCAAGGATCTTGAACATTTACTTGACTCGGCAGATCCCTAGGCAAGGTGGAGGCTCTTACTCTCCACTTGGTCCCTTCCCCAATTCTTTGAGAGCCCAAATTGCAGGACTGTAACAAGGATTGGATTTCCTCATAATTAACTTAGTTGATTTCAGCATGGAATGATGTGTCAAACATATTTCAATTGATTCATTATAACTCTTATTATTGTTATTGATCTCATCTTGCATCATTTAGACTAGCTTTCATTCTGTCCTGCATCACAAGGTTTCAAGGGTATGCTTCGGCATGGTGGGATACGGTTCAAGAGATGCTCCTACGGAAAGGAAAACCCAAAATCTCAACTTGGAAAAAAATGAAGTTGAGACTTAAAAGAGAAATTTCTCCCAGTCGATTTTGCTCAAACTACCTTTTCTCAATTCAACAACCTTGGTCAAGAGGGTAAAAGTGTGAGCAAATATACTGAGGAATTCTACATGTTAATGGTGTGCAATGATGTTCAAGAAATGAAGGTGCAACTTGTTGCAAGATATGTTGGTGGTTTGCGATTACCAATCCATGATGAAGTGGAGTTACATCACTTATGGAAGGTAGAAGACGCTTACCAACTAGCCTTGAAAGTGGAGACTAAGCTTACTTGTTGCGGTTCAAAAAAGTACATGGATGTTCGTAGCTTCCATCTTTCTTCCAAAGGTGAAGTTTCACTGGCGGAAGCATGAATTCAAAATACGGAAACAACAATAAAAACCCTCCACCAGCAGCCCCTAACAGTCGCAATGAGTTCTTGCAAATTGAAGACCAAGGTGGACATTCTACTTGTCCCTTTTCTTGTTTCAAATGTGGGCAGGCTGGCCATTGTGCTAGTGAGTGTCCAAAGAGATACATAGATGCTCGTGTGACACTTATTGATGAAGAGAATGAATAAGAGATCTTGAGTGACTCAAGTGAACCAATTCATGAAGATGGTAGAGAAATGGACCACGAAGAAATTGGTCCTGAAGAAGGTGAGAGTTTGATAATCTATCGAGCTCTTACCACCCCCAAAGCGGACTGCAATGAAGATTGGTTACGTTCTAAAATCTTCAAAACCCGGTGCAGATCCAATGGGAAAATATGTTCTCGTCATTGGCTATGGGAGTTGTGAAAACATCGTTTTACAAGAAATGGTGAGCATGCTCAAGTTAAAGAACGAACCACATCCAAAGCCTTACCGCATTGCTTGGTTCAAGAAAGGCGGTGAGGTAAATGTCAGTAAATGATGTCTAGTTTCCTTTTCAATGAGTAAAAATTACAAAGACCAGGTTTGGTGTGATGTTGTTCCTATGGAAGTATGTCACATACTCTTAAGAAGACCTTGACAATTTGATAGAAATGTTATGCATAATGGCCACAAGAACACTAATACTTTTCGAATGGGTAATGTGGAAGTTGTTCTTTTACCAAGTAAAGAAGAAAAAGCACCCAAATCTTTTCAAGAGAAGGGTAGCAATTTTCTCTCTCTATCCAAATTTAAGAAAGAGAGTAAAGAAAGTGGAATTGTGTACATGTTGGTAGCAAAAGAAAAAGGAAAGGAAAGGCCAATCAGCATACCAATTGCCTTGGAACCTCTTTTAGAGGAATTTAAAGATGTCACTCCGGATGACTTACCAAATGGGCTCCCTCCTTTGAGGGCCATTCAACACCACATTGATCTCATTCCCGTGTCTAGCCTTCCTAACAAGGCTCATTATCGAATGAGTCCAAAAGAACATGAAGAACTACATCGGCAAGTCATGGATTTATTAAAAAAGGGATATGTCAGGAAGACCATGAGTCCATGTGTGGTTCCAGCCTTGTTAATCCCAAGGATGGATCATGCGCATGTGCATTTTCAATCGTGCAATTAATTGGATTACCATTAAATATCGGTTCCCATTTCCACGGGTGGATGACATGCTCGACATGCTTGCTGGTGCACAAGTGTTATCAAAGCTGGACTTGAGGAGTGGGTATCATCAAGTTCGAGTCAAACCACGTGATGAATGGAAGACGGTTTTCAAGACACGTGAAGGCTTATATGAGTGGCTTGTCATTCCATTTGGCCTCTCCAATGCTCCTAGCACGTTCATGAGGGTAATGAACCAAGTACTTTGTCCTTTCATTGGCAAGTTTGTTGTAGATTACTTTGATGATATACTTGTGTACAGTCATGATGAAAGTAAACATGTACAACTCCTAAGGGCAGTACTAACAGTTTTACGTGATGAAAAGCTCTATGTAAATCTTAAGTGTTCTCTCAAGACGATTTGCCTAGTTTTCCTAGGCTTTATCTTGACTTCTACAGGAATTTGGGTGGATGAGGAAAAGGTGAAGACTATTCAAAGTTGGCCCACACCACAAAGCATGCATGCGGTGCAAAGTTTCCATGGTTTGGCATTTTTCTACCATCGATTCATTAGAAATTTGAGCACCATTTCTGCTCCATTGACTGATTGCATGAAGAAGGGCGATTTCAAGTGGACTCTGGAAGCCGAAAAGGGCTTTCAGCTTGTCAAAGAAATGCTCTCAACTGCTCCTGTGCTTGCATTACCAGACTTTGAGAAGGTGTTCGAGGTTGATTGTTGTGCCTCTCTTGTAGGCATTGGTGGAGTACTTAGCCAAGACGATGTTCCTCAGTGAAAAGCTCGATGAAGTGAGGAAGAAGTATTCTACCTATGGTGATGAGTTCTATGCAATCGTTCAAGCCTACGACGTTGGAGGCACTACCTCATTAATAAAGAGCTCATCTTGAATTCTGATCATGAGGCTCTTAAACATATTAATTCTCAAGGGAGTTTGAATCGAAGACATGCCAAATGGGCTACGTTCCTACAAGAGTATACTTTCATGTTAAAACATAAAAGTGGGTGAAACAAACAGGTGGCGGATGCTCTTAGTAGGTGTGTATTGTTCCAAATCTTTATGACCGCTCAAATTGCTGGATTTGATGAGATTAAAGAGCTGTATGTTGACGTTAAGGATTTTGGCGAAACTTGGGAGCTTTGCCAAAATGGACGTTATAATGACTTTCACTTTCATAATGATTTTATCTTTTAGGGAACCTGTTTGTGTATCCCTAAATGTTCCTTACGAAAGCTCATCATTAAGGAACTTCATTCGGGTGGATTAGGTGGGCATTTTGTAAGGGACAGGACCACTTTGTTGGGGAAGGAAAAGTATTCTTGGCCAACCATATATCGTGATGTGATTCAGTTTGTGAAGCGGAGCTGGATATGTCAAACTTCTAAGGGACAAACCCAAAATACAGGTCTCTACAATCCACTACCAGTCCCTAAAGCTACATAGAATAATGTTAGTATGGATTTTGTGGTGAGGCTGCCGCGAACTCAACGACGTATTATTCCATCTTTGTAGTTGTTGATCAATTTTCAAAAATGGCACATTTTATCCCATGTAAAAAGACTATGGATGCCTCATATATTGCTCGTGTTTATTTTAATGAAGTGGTAAAGCATCATGGTCTCCCCAAGTCAATCACTTCTGATTGGGACAGTAGATTTTTAAGTCATTTTTGGAGGAACTTATGGAAAAGGGTTGGCACTAATTTGCAATATAGTAGTGCTTATCATCCTCAAACGGATGGGCAAACAGAAGTGGTAAATCGGACATTGGGTAATTTGATGCGAAGTTTAGCAAGCAAAAGGCCAAAACAATGGAACACAGTGCTTCCTCAAGCTGAATTTGCATACACTTCTGTAGTGTGCCGCTCGTCCGGAAAGACTCCATTTGAGATAGTTTATGGTCGAGCACTGACACACTACCTTGACCTTGTACCATTCTCCGAACAACCATTGTCGAGTGAAGGGGCCAGAGACTTCGCTGCTACAATGGCCAATATTCATGAAGATGTTCAAAAGAATTTAGAAGAAAGTAATGCAAAGTATAAAGAAGCTACTGATGTGCATCACCGTGTGAAGGTCTTCAAGGAAGGTGAACTTGTGTGGGAGTATTTGAAGAAAGAACGTTTTCCGTCAGGTTCCAACAACAAGCTCAAAGAGAAGATGGTCGGGCCATGTCAAGTTTTAAAGAAGATCAATGGCAATTCTTACAAGGTTGAACTTCCTCCTCATACCTACACTCATCCTACATTTAATGTGCATGATTTGCCGATTTATCATGGTGAGCAAGGAGAGAACTCGTGGGCGAGTTTTTTCTCACCTGAAGACAATGTTGCAGTAACTTAGCTGGAACCATGTCATTTTCATTGCCGTGAGGATTCCTTGGTGGCAAATTGGAAGACTAAGTTTCTTTTGCTCAATTAATGTGACTTTGGGAAGGGGTTTGGTATTATTCTGAATTTCTTGGAACTCTTAGTAATTATGTTGCCTAGTAACTAGTTCTTAGTAAATTGTGTCTTCTTCGGCAGTCTTAGTTGACTACATAGTAAGTTGTGGTATTGAATGCAGTTAACTTGTGATTGTTTTGGGAGTATAAGTTGACTACTTAGAAAGTGATATAGATTATGTTTGTTTTATTTTGATTAATGTTAATTCAGTGGAGAGCTTAGCTCCTCTGTTTTATCTCTTCTTGTGATTGAAGTTTCTTCCGGTTGTCTACATTGTAGCTTTCCCTCATCAGAAACATCAAAACAGACCCTACTCAAGATATCTAGAATGCCCATACTAACTTCTAGTTTGCTTAAATAATCTGTTATGAAAGCAAATAATGGCAGAAAACAGCATAATTTAAAAGTAAAATTTAGATATAATGAAATCCAGGAAGAAACTTCCAGTAAAATAATTTGTAAAACAGAAGAAATAAAAGCACTTACAGCAATTTGAGCAAGAGGAGAATCTTCATCAATCCGATTACACAACTCGAGCAAAGCATAATCAACTTCAACTGCCAATTGAAAAACAGTACTTGACAGTAAAATCTGACTCTGTAAATTAACCTTATCAGCTAGAATGCGCATTGAATCTTTTTGGTTAGAGGTATGGCTTCGAAAACATGGAGGAAGCCTAGGTTCTTCAGATAAGTTCATGTTTGCACAGTCCAGAATAATACTATATTCTTTGTCAGACATTACACAATGCAATAAACCAACCTGCACAAAAGATTAAAAGAAAACATTTCAAATCTATTCATTCATGTGATCCTTGAATAATTTACCGAGAAAAGTAAAGTAAATGTCAAAACAGTGGGAAAGGTAATGGTGGTGTAAAGAAGTATACTTTCCAGTAAACTATATTTGACTTTGTTTTCACAGGGTAAAACAATTTGCAGTGAGATCAGAAGTTAGGAACTGGTAAAGTAACCAGTTCTCTAGTGTTTTATTAAGTAAAAAATCTTGGCATCTGGGACTTTAATCTCCCACTTCGTGACAAACCAAACATGGGGAAAAAATAAAAATAAAAACCAATGGTTGGGATTTCTTTCCCATAGTTTTCATTTCACCTCTTGAAAAACAAACATTGCCTTAATGGCTAGCAAAGCAAAGTAGTGATAGTAAAGCCGACAAAAGTTCGTGTCTGATAACGCATGAAATCCACTTTAAAAACTCTATAAAATTACTGACCCAAAAGCCCATGTTTCCAGTTGAATTCTAGGGCGAGGAGAAACTAAAATTGCAGAAAATCTCTTTCAAACTACTTTCATCATCACTATTACCATCATCTTAGCCTAGTTCTATCAAACATTCGTTCAGCTTCAAAAGCTTCTATTATTAGACTTATCAAATAAGTTATGACTTCATAAATCTAACTACTAAACATTTAAGTTAAAAGTTGTTACTACAAGAGGGTTAGGTTAATAAGTCATTTAAAACTTAAAAGATGGATAAAATTATAGCCAATTCTAAGGGAAAGAATTTACAAATAAGATGACTACCTTAACTTCAATGCTTATTGTTGGAACTCTCTTAAAAATATCTCTCAAACTACGACGCACTTGGATTTGAACTCCTTGACAATCATGTATCATCGGCTTCCCCGCGATGCCATTAATTCCCACAGCCAGGTTGATTCCATGGATCTGCAATATATAAGTCAGAACGTACTAACAAAACCAAGGACACAGAATGCACATGCAAAACCCTATCATCAAAAATGCACATGCAGAAGAAACCACCACAAAATAATAATAATAATAATAATAATAAAGCGGACAATTAGAGATGGACAACAAAGAAACCAATATGATAATGTGGTCATATGGCTTTGGTTCTATTGATGAATACATTCACAAGCGGACAATTAGAGATGGACAGCAAAAAAGTTTTTTCTTGAGATGGAGGTAAATAGAAAAAAAATTGCAACTCCTTTTCATTTTTCTTCTTAGAACTCATAGTCATTGTATGAATGAAAACAAAATTAAACAAAATTGATTATTTTGGGTTGTGTATTTGATGCAACCTGTAAGGACCCGACCCCAGATCTGTTTGCATTCAACAAGTTTGACATTATCACAGGCGTATTATTTTAAATTATCATTATTTATGATGTTGATTTCCCATTGTTTAAATGAATTGATCATGCATAATTAATTGAGCATGTGGGACCCATTTCATGTAATAAATCAACATGAATATTGAATAGTACCAAGAACAAATTAGAATAATTTTATTTTATAACATAAAAAAATTTAGAATAATTGCATTATCATGTTTACCTCATTAGAGAAGAGAAAGGAATGATGCAATTAACTGTGAAATTACTTGAGTAAACTAAAATAATTAAGTTTGCATGCATACATGACACTACCATTTGCATCATTCCATCTCATCATGCATGCATCAAATAAGCTATTATTTTAGTGCATATCACGGGCAGCTAAGTCTAGTTCATGCTTTAATGCATTAAGGCAGTGTGTGGGGCCTGTGGTGAGATGCCAAATATGTTGCATGGTCTGGGCATGAGGCTGGGTTATCATTGAAATCCTATTAGTTGCCTTGAGGGAATGGAAAACAAGTAAGAAGCTTACTTCTTTCTGTTGGGTTAATTTTAGTAGGTAGTTTACTACTTCCATTATGTTTCTTATCCATAATAGGAAAGAGAATTTAACAACCATATAGCACCGTAACCTCTCTCAATTTTTTATTTTTTTTTAATGTTTTGGTCCCTTGCTTTGCACAAGCACGTCTTACACTAAAAAGGAAACAGATTCCCAGTTGTAACAAAAATCTTAGAAAGTGGGTTGCTAGTTGTACTTAGAAACTCCAAGCAAAGCCATAACAAAAATCTTAGAAAGTGGGTTGCTAGTTGTACTTGGAAACTCCAAGCAAAGCCTATATAACCTACTCCATTCACACAACCAGCCCATCTCCTGCCCAACAACACATTAGAGAGAGAGGGATCTGGAGATAGAAGAAAGAGGAGAGAGAAATAGAAGGGGATTGCCTAGGGCATCATTCTTCTCCTATTTTTGGCATCATCTAGATCACGTAAGTGGATTAAACACAATTTTACATCCATTGATTAATATTGAGCTCATGCTATGCATTGATCTAGCTGCATCAATGGCACTGTAATGAGGATTATGGCTTGAAATAATGGTTGTACTTGGATCTATAATGATCTAGTTAGTTAATTTATGTGTTGCTTTAGTCAAGATAGTAATGGACTCTAGAACTAATGTAAGTCTTCTACAATTACATCTCTGATTTTGAATTGATCTTTGAGCAAGTTGGGACTAGTTTTGATGTTTTGCAACAACTGAATTTGGCAAAAAATTCATAATGTTTGACTGAGATTTAAAAATAAAAAATGATTTTTAATAATTCTGAAAAAAAAATTAAAAAAATTAAAGGAGCTTCCTTGGCCAGTTGGAAAGGATTTTCATATTTTGTACTTTTCTAATTCCTACAGGTTCAGGAGATACAATTGAACCTTTCAAACTGGTCAAAACAATCTGGAACAGAACCTGTACCATGTTTCAGTGAATTTCTGGGGAAAATCCACGAGGAACTGGGTTTCGGCAGTGAAAACATAAAAGTTGTAGAAGGTCGAGTTTCCTTCCAAGCTGGCATCCTCATCGCATTTTTAGGAATTTCTCAGAATAATTATAATTTTCTACTAAACAGTGTAAAATCCGTTTTTCAGCTAAAAGTGATTTCAGTAAATCTCCACTGTTTAGTTTGAATTTTAATAAATACTTAGGGAACATAATTAATTCCACAAAAATTACTGAACCTTCATTTATCATCAAGAACCTTAGAGATAAGAACTCCGGATTCAGATGTTTTACAGAAAAAATAGGAAAATTCCAACAGAGACTGTGTTGCAGTTTTCAGTTTCTGCAGTGCAGAATTTTCTTTATTTGATCTGTTTTTGTGCACCAATCCCGAGGACCAAATGTGGTCTGGGACCCATGGTGATTTTTCTGAGACGTAACATGGATTTCAACCGACTATGTTTCAAATATGAGCCCGGTCCAATGTAAAATGAAATTGTGAAAACCGGAAAGTGAGCATTTCTCGGCTTCCAAAAATTCTGCATTTTTGTTTTATTGCTTTCAGGTGTTGATTTTGTGTTGGAAACTTGTGAGCTTTATATTTTGAGCATTCCAATGTCTTGCCCACTTTTAAATTGAAAAGGATTGTTTCATGAATATTCATGACTAAAAAATCCGTATAAAAATAAACCATCACTATCTATCATATCTAACATCTGGAGGTGGCAACAGGTTGGGCTGTGTCAAAACGGGTCGGAGCAATAGGTGGGGTCCACAGTTTTAACCCCAACCCATATCTGATCCATTTCTAGAACGGATCGTATTTTCCCAACCAGCACCCGCAACAGGTCAACCAGACCCGACCCATACTGACCTGTTTTGCAGTATGTGTTTTTAGCCCCTTTTTTAGAGAGGAGGGAGCTGTGTTTGGGAGGGAGTGGGAGAGAATATGGGGGGGTTGTTTTGAGAGAGAGAGAGAGAGAGAGAGAGAGAGAGAGAGAGAGAGAGAGAATCTTGGAGGGGGATTATGGCACGGACGTGTGAGATGGGAAGGAGGTCGTTTGGAGTTTGTTGCAAAGTGAGAGAGGGGGAGGGGGTTAGGGTATACACATGGAGAGACCAGAGAGAGGGAAAGAGCAACCTGGTTAGGGTTTTCACCATAGCCGAGGTCCCCCCGCCACCCCCCCCCCCCCCCCCCCCCCCACACACACACATTCTCTTCTTCTTGTTCTTCTCTCCCCCTTCTCTCCCTCTTCCCCATTTCCTTTTCTATTTGGGAAATTAAATATGGGTCAAGCCCCTAACCTGACCCTTTTCATGCTGGTCAGTAAAACATGACCCATGACCGACCCATACTTCATGCAGGTCGGGTTGGACAATTCAAATATGGGTTGGGTTAGGGTTGTGTCAAATTTTTCCACCCCCGAAAATATCGCATTAATTAACCTTCTTGCATTTATCATACAACTGGCAAAGAAACTAACGGCATATTGGCCCCTCCATTTTCCTCTCACATTAGCTATATTTGTTTACACATTATGATTGTGTCAAAAATAAATTCATCCGCTGGGTTAAACAAGCACACATAAGTGCAGGGGAGTGAGGATGTGGGGTGGGGTGGGGTGGGGCGGGAAAGTGATATATATATATATATAGAGAGAGAGAGAGAGGGAAGACCTCAACATGGAGAATATCAAGATGAATAGCAGAAGGATCTTTATCTTTCCCTCCATGCCATCTAAAATTGTTCCTCACTTGCAGCTGCCCCAAATCGAGTTGCATGAAGCTGCAATAAGATAATCTCGTTAGTGAGTCTTAATTTATATAGTAGAAAAATTTAACAATTATCTATGATGGCTAATTGGCATTTGAAACTCCAAAGCTCTAAGGCTGAACTACCAATTGACAGAACTATTTGCCTTTGTTTATCCTGCCAGCAACACCACTGGCTAGTCACAACGATAATTTTGAATTTTGATGATGACACCAAACTGAAATAAGCGACCCACTCTTGTGAGTGGCAAGAAGGCCAGTATAAATCCTTCATGACACCTCTTTCCGATGTGGGTACATTGTGGGGCCTCTTTAGGAATGATCAGTTACCACACATCTTCCATTATAATCAATTTGAGACTACCAATTTTTAGTATAACTTTTAACTGCAAATATAATTAAAAAAAAACATCATCTTCGTCCTCGTCCTCGTCGTCGTCAACAGCGCCTTAACCCATCAATTGGGGCTCACAAACGAACAACTTAACAAAAAATTTGATGTAGAACAATAATCATAGTAAAAAATCATCTTTTTTAGAATAAAATTTATGATATCATTTAACTAATGGTAGAACCCAAACGTTCTGTTAAATATCCCAAAGTTTGTTGTATCTACACAGTTGCAGTAATTTTTTCTCTTTTTGTTGGAATCATAAGGTGACTCAAACCCGCAACCTTGTGGCTGTGACATTGATCACCATCCAACAGTGCAATGGGCTCTCCTCATTTGCAGTAATTATGCAGGTGTGGATCAAAAAGTTCCCAGAGTCACCAGAAAGAGAAGTGTCTAATCCAGATGACCAAAATCTACAATCAATAAATTACGCTATGAAGTACATAAAATGGAGTTAGATAGACATACTCTTTGCTTGTAGAGTTCTGGGGAACAACAATTATGGGAGTGTCAAGTGATAGATCTAGTTTCAATGCTGATGCTCCATCTATCTCATGTTTCTGAATCAGCCATTCAAAGCCCCCAACTTTATCAACAAGCCTAATCGCCTCTTCAGCGCGTGGGGTGGCAAGTTCCATAAAATATGCAGTAAACTGCACAGTAGTATGTGTAAGATCTCCAGTTGGACACACATCAGCAAGACCAATTCAAAACTGCTACCAGGAAACCAGCTCAGAAGCATATCATCACTGTGGGTTAAATTTATTCTCAAAAAGCAGTTGCTGCATTAGCATGACAAAAGTTCTACAAAACCATAAGAGAATTTCAATTAAAAGCCAATCCAAAAGGTCAGTGAGAGTGGCTTACCTCCTGAACAAACTTGTACAGAAAAACTATACGAACTGCAGAAAGTCGACCTCGTAAGCTATAATCATAACCTTTGTAATCATCGTCTTCAGCACTGTAGGACTCAAAGGTAAACTGAAAACCGAGAACCATGTTTGAGAACATAAAATAACTGGAAATAAAGAAAAAAAGAAAGGTAACAAAGGTACCCATACATGAGTAATCATGTCCAGTTGTAAGAAAGGTAACAATTATCAGAAGAATCAATTAGTGGTCGCTAAAGGAAAAAAGAACTGCCCCTATTAATGATTTATGGCAAGAATTCCAAGCATATTCTTTTCACAAGAATTCAAAGCACATAATACACCTTCCTTTAAAGGAAGGTAACATGTAACTGACCAAGAGACACTTGGTAAAAGTAAAATTACTTTAACCAAACAACACTATATTTTTGCTAGAACTCAAGGCACAGATCAGTCATGTGACTGACAAAGAAACAATGGGTAAAAAGTAAAATCAGTTCAACTGAACAAATGAAAAAGGGATACGCACAGTATATTTCTAAAGTCTGTTTTCTAATTCCTTCCCCTCCTTGCTTTTGAGGATAACAGAAATAAGCCAACACCTTTTTAATCTCTCCTGTTACTCTAAAGTGAGAAATAGTAGCCTCAAAGTTCAGCATCAGATCAAAGGTGAACGAAGCCATCCAATATGCAAGATCCACAACCCAATATATGTTATAGAACTAACCAAAACTTATGAACCACTAACTATAAACTAGAAACATGTATGCACCACTTAATTGTTGAAGCAAATGCTGTTAATAAATGAGTGGTTTGGAATTTGGATAGCTAAGAGTTTTTTCAGAGCTCTTTATTAACTTAAACAGGTTGTTTCCTTTTTTGTTTCCCCTAATTTTGTACTGCCCCATGTGGCAACAGGTACTACTACATTTTGGGAGTATGTTGGAACCCATGCCATCTCCCTCCATAGTGACAGTATGTCTGGCCACTGAGCCGGCAACAGAAGCATAATTAGGTTATTTGTTTACATGGAAAACACATACACACACAATCAATATGTGAAAACCAACAAGCTTCCTCTAAAACTGCCACAACCATCCTAGCATAAGCAAATCCATGCATAGGTTCTTTCTCTTGAAAGATGTGATGAAATAAATGCTAGCTTCTCTCAAACATTGAAGTACTCATTTAGGCTCTTCCCAATGAGCAATGAACTTTTTCGAGGTTTGCACATAAAGGATCAAAACCCCAACCGCATATGCAACTACCAAGAATACCATTCAACTTGCACAACGAACTCTTGCTATGAAATTCTTTTCCTCGTTCATTTCCAATCTTTCATTAAAGCATCTGTTCAGTTCATCCACCTTAACCTTGCCCTTGGAAACTAGAAGCAAGCTATCCAACGGATATTTACTGTAGCTTCCAAAAATTATCATGTTGCACACACTTGCCTTATAAAATCAGCTGAATCCACACAAACTAGACCACTAACAATTCAAGCCACCCCTTGACAAGCATATTTATGTTGGATTCAGGCAAGCAGGCCCTGTGCAACTCGACTGACTGTCATTGCTTCAACTTGGTGAAAGGGGTTGTTGGGTATGAATAATCCAAATCAACGGACTTGTATCAAAATATCGGGCTCAACTTGGCTGAACTCAGTTGAGTCGCATTAGACAAAGAGTTTACAACTTGACTCCAAGGTCCAAGGTTTAGAACCACATGCATTCAACCCTCTCATTTTGCCTTAGACAACAAATGCTTTCAGAGTCGCATCATGTATGTTTCTTCTTCAAAGTTGCTATGTAAGAAAAGAAACCATCTTGACACCCATTTTCACAAGCTCTAAATCGAATATCATAGCAAGCCCACACACCAAATGGATTCTAACAAAATTCTTTACAGAAGAAAATATTTTAAGGTAACCAGCCCCTTTTGTGACAAGCCAAGGCAACAATTCTTGCTTGATACCATCCAACTTTGTCATTCGCCCCAACTTTAAGTTCAATACCCCACTTGAATCCAAATCTCATTTGACATTCCAGCAAACTGATGCAGAATGGGTTTTTCATCACAATTTTGAAGTGGCCGAAGCCTACATGGAGTGGCTTGAGCATCCTAAGAGGGCCTGCAAGGGTCCAAACAAGAACTGATGAGGATTCAGGCCCTGTACAGTCCCATTATTAAAGGGGTTTCGTGCAGTTTTCAGAAACTTTAAAAATCAAACAGGGCAGGGATGGTACTGTTTGATTGAGCTGGAGTTTGGTGGGCCAGAAAGGGCCCAACTCAAGAAAGAGTTACACCAAAGGGATCGCCCAAGGGGCCCCTTGTAACGACCCAGGCCCACTATCCACATGATATTGACTGCTTTGACCGAAGTCGCACGGTTTTAAAACGTGTCACGTTGAGTTACGATGGGGTTTGACTTATAAGCCCAAGGTCAGGACTTGGATATTTCCAAAGTGGGACTAGGACAAAGCCTTACGGTGCTAACCAAAGCACTCCACCCATACCCAAGCGGATTCCCCTTTCTTGACTCACAAGACCACTTGACTAGGTCCCGCCTCAAGGGATTACTCAAGTGCATTGGGGTCTCACACTCTCGGCTCTGATACCAATTGTCACAGCCCCGCCCAACTCAGCATGATATTGTCCGCTTTGGCCCACGTCCATCAGCGAGGAGTGAGGACTTCCCAAGCAATCACTCATCCTAGTACTGCTCTCGTTCGAGCATGCTTAACTTCGGAATGGGTTAGGGGCCGCATGGCTTTAAAACCCGTCATGTGGGATTAAGGACAGGTCACATGTATATACCCAGGTTCAAGACTTGGATGTTTCCAATGTGGGACTAATGCACCACTCCAAACTTAGTCCTTTAGAGTTTCCCCACCCTCTCTCTCTAGGAGAATGCTCGCCAGACCCACCCTTTGACAAGAGAGCCACAAGCGTGACACCCCTTTCAATTCGAGTAGTGCCTGCATCATAGTATGACCTAGGTGGGGCCCACAGTCTTATATGCAAAAACTATTGGAACCGTCTAGACGAGTCTCCTACAAATGTTTCTTTAAGTTCTATTAGAAAGATTCTTTTAGAAACTATTCTAAGAACTTCTAATTGAGATAGAAGTCCAATTTAATACGGTTTTCTTGGAGTTTTGGAGATATTTTAGCCTTATACATGCTGGCATGTAGTTGGCTGCTGCACACACTTGCAGTCTAGTTTTGCTTTGTTTCACCCTCACCCTTGTGTCATGTAATGTTATGGTGATTAAGTCTTAAGGTCAGTTGGTGATTGACTTGACTAGTTCCAAGCATTGTTTACATTCTGGGATTTCTGTTATTTTACGGCAATCAATTCTAGTTGCTGGATATTTCTGGTTTTGGGGTATTTCTCCAATTGCATCAAATTGGGACTGCAGTACAACCCCGCCAAATCCTAAGTTCCATACTTGTGAAAAATAATTAGGGTTTTACCAATGACTCGCATCATTCCATTCATTGGCTTCCCAGAACAAGATTGGTCAACTTGTGATTGCTAAAGCTATAAGACTTTCAGGATCCACGTAATCCTCAAACCTTTCTAGTCGTCAAGGTGATACAGCAAAATAAACTGATTACATTTTTTTAACTTAAATACACAAATCCTCAAAGAAACATCAAACTAGAGCAATTTAAAGGAGAAAAGCAGTAGTTTCACTAGCCAATAGGAGTTTAAACCACCACATAACATGAAATCTTATGGGAGTAACCTTAAACCAAGTAGAAGGAATTGTAAAATTACCAAGAACAGCAGCATTGACTGAAAATAAAGTGATAATAATAGACTTGGAACTAGATGCCCCTTTAAATTGCTTAAATAATACTAAAACCATAAAATCTGATACTATCACTCAAATTTAATCTCAAGCTCAAACTCAAACTCAAACTCAAACTCAAATTCAAATTCAAATTCAGACACAAATTTAAGTCCAAATTCAAATTCAAGTGCAAGTTAAAATTCGGTTTCAAATGTAAATTCAAAGATGGAAAGGACTATGGACCCAATACAAGGATCCATTGAACTCTACTGTCCATACTTCCCCACAATAGATAGTTAGATCCACATTGCAAATCTTTCATGTCTAACCTTCATTAAGATGTATAACAAGGCCCCATTAGCATGATCAAACTTTTCAAAATAATCCACGGTATGGTCTAACACATCATCCTCATCGATTAGATGCTTGGAAAAGACTCCTCCTGAAGTCGGCTTTGGCTACATGTCGCTTGAATTTCCTCTTTCTTTTCCGCTTCCACTTCTACTGAGACTTGTCTGCTTAAATCTCGACTTTTAGGATGCACCTCTGCAGACTCTTGTGTTAAGTAAGTCTGACTTTGAGCCCGTTTCAAGGTGGTATACTGATTTGGAATGGATATTGTATTGCAATTTTCAAGTGGCTGAAGCCAATATGGAGCGAATTGAGCATATTCTAAGAAGGCCCATAAGGGTCCCGAGAAGAATTGATGAAAATTTGGGCCCCAAACAGTTCCAAAACTAAAGGAAAATCAATTGTCGGGATCTGTTTAACCAAAACAGTGAATAACAGGAACTTAGTTGCAAATTCCAGAATATTCTGAAGCATAAAAGGGCCTGTAAGTGCAGTTTTTTGGGCCTACAGTTTGGTGGGTCAAAACTGACCCAATCCAGCGGTAACTTGCACCACTAGGGACACCTGGGAGCTGGCTGCAGGATCATGGGGTTTGATTCATCAAAGAGTGGGCCATGTGGGCCCCACAGATGCTTTTGTTTGGACAAGTCTGGGACGACCAGAATATAGAAATTACTGATTTTCTTCATTTTTTTAGTATTTTCTGACTGCTTTGATCTGGAGACAATAACTAAGACTCTAAGAGTCCCAATTGTAGTAAGAAAGATGTCTCCTGGGGTTTCTTAGGGTTTTGAGTGGTTTTGGTAGTATTATATACGCACATAAGTGTTAACAGTCAAAGAAGGCAACAGTTACAGTGAACAGTATATTTTACAAAAGCAGCAGTTGCTCATCTTTTTATCCTCTCTCTTGGTCGTGTATGGCTACTACAGATAAAAGATGACCTCTGTTGTCAGATTGGGTTAGTATTACACTCTTTCCTTGCATTATTTTTAATCTTGAATTTTCTCGGAATAGTTCTGCACAACACCATATAATAGCTGAAATTTTCAGGTTAATTTACATTGGGCCCTAGACAGTCAGATTGCGTCAAATTGGGACTGCATCAAATACTTGTAAAAACCAATGTATGTTCATCTGGCCTACCCAGTGTGTCTGGAT
Organism: Persea americana; assembly: GCA_029852735.1. Classification (NCBI taxonomy): domain Eukaryota; kingdom Viridiplantae; phylum Streptophyta; class Magnoliopsida; order Laurales; family Lauraceae; genus Persea; species Persea americana. Next base: position 76,874,459 of record CM056810.1, read on the forward strand.
CTGTTGATGCATGATCAAATCATTGATGAATTTAAAGTAAAATTGTTGGATCTAGCTCTGATTAAACGGATCATCAAAGTTGTCAGTATTGTCATACAGATTCTAAGTGAAGTTAAAAACAAAGTCTAACATGATGCCCCTTGAATCTAAGTTAAGACTATTAAGGAGCTTGCATTGGTGTATGCAAAGAAGATTACGTGCCAAAATCACCCCTGGGATACACAACTAAGACTAGTGTATCAACAAAATCACCATTTTATCATTAACCAAAGATTGAAGTACCATCAATTACATTATTTTTAGACACCTGATCATTGACACCATTACCATCATCATCAATATCAAATTTTGCTGTGTCATCCTCATCTTCTTTATGTTCATCATAAATCAGGCCATCAATAACTTCATCACCACTGCCTTCATCCAATCCAGCGTAATAAATCAAATCATCATGATCACCATTCACCATCATATGATGACTCAACAAATGGCTGATCCCAAGGTTTTCTATCAAAACGTCGGGTCAGGACCTCAGCTTATCTGCATAGATCCTGGATTTTCAGACTTCGCAGGTCAGAAGGGTTATCTCCTTCATTCTCAAAGTTTTGCCTATGACCAAGAGTTTGTTGGGGAGGCACTGTAGATACATAGAAAGATGATTTCATAGTGAATCGAACATTTTTGCTATGATAACAAATGACGCAACCCAAGAATTTGATTTCCAATTGTTTGTGAGCCCAAATACCCGAATCCTCAATTAAATTGTAATCACACAACTACAAGGAGAAAAGCAGTAGTTCACTTAACAATAGGAGTTAAAACCACCACCGCCTTAAATCCAATGGTTTAACCTTAAACCAACGAAGAATAAGAATTGCAAACTACTAAAAACAGCAACTTCAATTGAAAATAAAATGAACATTAACATAATTGGAACTGAGTGTACCCTTACATTGCTTAAATAATACTGAAACAATATAATCTCATCTGATCATTCAATATCAAACTCAAACTCACATCCGCGGGGATCCGTCCTTGAGCGTCAAGAGGGATAGAGCAACACACGAATCATTCTCTTGACCATGGCCTAACAACTCCTTAGCAACGAATTGAGTTCTTCATGCTTCTTGGGACACATTCAATAGGCTGGTCTATTGAGCAAACTAGTCCATGGATCATGATCAATGTAATGTTGTGTGTCCCTCAGAGGTGGTAACTCGCTAGTAGGTCATCGAAAAAGGCATCAACAAACTCAGTCATGATGGGTTGCATCACATCCGACACTTTTATGCCATACTTCATCTCATTTCCAACCACGGCAAAGACTACCACTACCACTCTCTTTGATCCCAGCCACAAGCAGTGCCATGGGAAGGAAACTCACATCCCCTAACAAAGTGGGTTTCCTGGGCTCCATCTCTTTAGTGGGGCCCAATACTTTCATATTATTTTTCCAAAAAGTGTAAGCGTTTTCCAATCGTGATGCATGGAATTCCTATAAAATTGCCTTGGTCTACCCAATAATGTGAAATGCATTCATCCAGACAATATCGCACCATATATTAACATGATATTTTCTGCCAACAGTGAATGAAAGGAATTCAAGGGTAAAAATGGTTACCACGTTGACCTTTTTAAACCAAGAAAGGTAGTATGGCAGGATGCTTCAAGATGGAAATTGCGTGCATGTCAATAACCTCCTGGGCCACAATGTTCTTATGACTATCCCATCAAAAATAATCAAACCGCAATGTCCATTGAATGTGCAACAAGTTTGAACAACACTGATGCACACCAATCATCATCTCTAGGAGCATTAGGTGCTAACAAGCTCTTTTGGATCAAAAGAGACTGCCCCAAGTCTGTAGAAATAATGTCTTCCTCATCTTCCCCTTCCTCGTAGTAAATAGGGTTCGCCATGTCCTCATCTGACGTTGCCCCATTATCACCATCATATGCATGTAACGCCTCAGCCATGTGTGCATCTCTCTTCCTACATTTGAAAGAAATGTCCATTCTCGCCGCAAATGTTACGGGCCAGTGTCACTAGCAGTTAAGGGCCAGTGTTACCCCCACATCATCATGTACTCTATGATGGCATCCTTGAGATGCAAATGTTACGGGCCAGTGTCACTAGCAGTTACGGGATTGTCTTATATCATGCCATGACCAACCTATCACTTACAAGGAAAATGACTTTACTAATTTCAGCTGATATTATTTAAATTGTTATTGTGTGAAATTGCATGCATAATTAGATTGTAATATTTTCTCACTCAATATTGACTGGTCCTTGGTTTGCCTCTATTCGGTAATCAGTATGTAGGCACTGGAGTGGACCGCGATGATCAAGAGCTTGGTTTTGACATCCGCGGCTGAGATGCGTCAAAAAAATAGCTTTTAGAGGATTAGCTATTCTTAATAACTGATAACTTTATTGTTATTTTTTTTTTAAACTATGAAATTCTAGATGGCATCGTTTAGAATTGTCACTTATGTTTAGGTTGAGTCATTAAATTGTTGGAAGTAGCTTTATTTAGAAGTTGACATTTAACAAGAATGCCCTGAATTCTTATTATTATTATTGATATGATCCGATTTAGGTTGGAAGATGTGATACTTATTAGTCATGAATCCGAATTCAAGAGCTCGGGATTTGGGTCGTGACAAGTATTCTTGTCATTTCTCATAAAGAAATTATGGAAAGGACTTGATTGAAAGAATTGTGGTAAGCTTTTATACTTTTTTAAAATATTCAAATCTTCATGTACTTTTTTAAAAATGAAATCAAAAGTTATATACTTTTTTTGAAAAATTCCCTTAAATAAATGAAATCAAGGCCTAAACTACAATCGGATAAAAATAAAAATTATAAATAAGGGGACAGCCATCCTAAGCTCAAGTGTGTGGTGGGGCCCACATGGCTATGGGGATGGGGGGATTTCAAGGACTCCCTAGGACCCTCCTTTTTTGTAAAAAACCAGCCCCGACCGTGATTTCAAATATCTCCATCTAGGCCCCAAAAGTTTAATGGCCAAAAATCCATTCGGATTGGTAAACAATCAATCCAATGATCTAGTAAATTCGGATCTGGCTGAAAGTTGGTGAACATATGCAATTCAGGGGGTTCATGTGTTTGGTCCATTTGGATGGACCAAGGGTGACAAAATATGCGCCCCAAAAGCGTGAGCTTATGGAATTTTATCCTAAGCTTGCGCTTAGGAGAGCCGTGCCCTATAAATAATCATAAATAAAAAACAGGGGTTATAGAAAATAGAAGTAGACCCACATGAAGACTCACACAAGTTCCCCAACATGGACCACATAAACAACATGGCCAATTTTGGGCATTGTGTAAATTTATTTTCTTAATGAAGGTTGGCTTTGGAAAATTTAAAATAAAGAAAATTAGGAAATCATGTGTACTTAGTTCCTAACCAATCTAGGATTTATTTTAAGTTAGTTGGTCGATCACAGTATCACACACCTATGTGGCTAGTTTATTAAAGAAAATATAATACGACAAAAGAAGTTAGATATTTGTTCTAAAAATTTTAAAAATTAGAAAGAGGCTTTAATTGACTAAAAGCATTGCCTAAAAGTGAAAAAATCCACGTCTTCGATCCATATAAAACACGTTCAACATTCCCACTTGCATTACGTCAAGACCATTAAAGAGGGAACTAGAAGCTAGGTTGGGTTAGATTTAGGAAAGGCCTCTTAAAACTCAAAATGGGAGTTCTAATTGTATCTAGACACTTCACTCACAATCCATTAAAACAATCCAACACACAAACAGATCTTTGCATCATCAATTGAAGAGAAAGTGAATAAAAGAGAAGAGAAACGGGAAGAAACAATGATCAACCATAGCGAAAGAGAGTTTTAAGCTTGGTTTTCAACAATTCCTCAACACCCTTCATCTTCTAGATTTGATTTCAAGACTCTACGAGGTAGATAGATCTAACTATTATCGAGATTTATGCAATATTGGCTTTTCAATTCATTATATGATGGTTTTCTTATTCTCTGTGATTCTACTATTCTAATTGTGATTCATATGAAATTTAATTGGAGATTTGTGTATCAAATCTGATGTTGTTCTTGTTGTGGGATCAAAATTCGAGATTTTGGTCAAATTGGGTTGCAGATGATGATATGAGGGTTTGATGTACAACATTCTTGGGTTTTAGGGTTGGATTCATGTGGGAAGTTAGCCGTAAATTCTGATCTTCGTTGATTCTGGAATGGTGCTTGCATTCAGTTTCATGGTGCTGGAAATCAATGTCACCCCACAATCTAGGCCATATATGCTTAACACCTTCCAAGTCTTAAACATCTGATGTAGTACTGCCTAGGCCATAGAAGTAAACTGGGCCAACCCATTGACCCTTAGCTCAACCCAGTCCTTTGGGTTTGGGTTTAGGAATTAGGGTTTCAGAATAGTTTAGGGTTCAGATTTGAAGGGGGTTTCGGTAGGGTTTGATTTTGGAGAAAATTTGGAGTTTGGGTTTTTTATGCGGTCCTGATTTGATGCAATCGGAGTGTCTAGGGCGGCTTAAGATATTTCGGAAGGCAAGAACAAAATTCATGTAGCCGACCCCAAGATAGTTGGGACAAGGCTTTGATAATGATGATGATGACGATGATGATGGACTGCCTAGGGCCCAAATAACCAAAACAATAAATATTCCAACAACTACACCAATATGCAATAAAGAAAACAGAAATCCAGAAATTTAATGGTTGACAAACAATGTTCAAAAACCACAAAAATCCGACCTATAAGAGCCTACTCCCATGTGAAACAAGAGAGAGGAAAAATAAAGCCAAAACAATGCTTTATTATGAATATAGAAAAACTGTACTATAGCGTGCTACCATAACGACGACTATTGTAGTGCTTAAAGAACACACAAAAGTCAAAACACCCCCATAACCCTAAGAATCCTACCATATTTGACTCCTAATAAGATTAGAAGTTCTCTAATACAGTTTCTAAAGAAAAACAACCCAGATCTGTAAATAAAGTAGAGGGAATTTGCTGATTTTCTTAAATCCGGACATTCTCGACAACTTTTGCAAGATAGGCTGTGGGCCCCACATGGCCGACCTTTCGATCACAAGACCTGCATGATCTGAAAGTGGCCTCATGGGCAACCCTTGTGGTGCAATTGTTGTTTAAGTTGGGTCAATTTTGAGCCCTCAAATAGGTGGCCCAAAATTGCAGCATGTGACCAAGCTCGTGTTACAGGCGTTCTGGAAAATTTGCAAAACAACCCCTGATTTCAATGTTTTATTTAAACAGTCCCTGTAAACTGATTTTCTTCATCATTTGGCACTGTTTGGATCCCAATTCTTCACCAAATTTTGTTGTGGACTCTATTAGGATGCTCCAATTGTGCCATATAGGATTCAGCTAGTGCAAAAATATCATCATCATCAAGTTCTACAGTTTTGGTGAAGAGGATTTGGTTGGAGTGGGTTTCAAATTTTTGGGTTTTTAGTGAAGGGGTTTTCAGCAGGGGATGCATGGATTCGAGTATGGGTTTTAGATAAAGGTTAGGGCTTTCGGTTTCAGGAAAATAGGGTTGCGGAAATTGGGTTTGAGATAATGGATTTGGATTGGATGAAGGATATAAATCCGGGAAGGAGGTTGTCTTCCTGGAGATCGGTCTTCGGCTATGATACCAAATTGGCGCAACCCCATATCCACAATAAAAAAGAGATCAATCTCCAAGGGGATTGATCAAATCTAATGATGGATTCTGAAAACTAGAACATACTCACACTCATAACAAGCACCATGATAGAATACTAAATCAAAAGAGGAAATTAGCCAATAGCAATCCCCATATCAGAGGAATTAGAAACAGGGTTAAAATTAGAATCCCAGAGTAGCTCTCGGTCACAATTGGGCCTATGGGCTGAGCCCAATGGGCGAGGTTGACCTATGGGTCAATGGATTGGCCCAGTTGATTTCTTGGGCCTAATCCGTACCGCATCAACATCACACCTCCCCACCCTGACCACCCCCTTCCCTTTTACACATTGGTACCTAATACAAGAAACACTGTAGTTTTTTTACAAGGGTTACTTCTAGATAACATGTCCAAACCATCTCATATGGAATTCTCAACTTTCTGCATTGAAGCTGTCCATAGATTGCAGCTTATGTTCTCATTCCTGATTTTATCCTGTCTTGTTACTCCCCCACATCATTCTTACCATTTCCATCATGCCCATATGTACTTTGACTTCTTGTTGTTTCTTGCTTCCTTACATTAGCTCCATCTAACAATCTAGATCGAACTCCCCTTAACTTAAGTACCAATTATGCCCATATGGCTTAGACCAAGCTTTCTTTTTTCTTTTTTCATTTTTTTTTTCAGCCACGTCTCAAATACATCAAGCCTGGGACCCAGTAAGTAGTTCCCATAAACCGGGCCATCCATTAACCATCACACCACACGTGGAAGGCATCCATCCTGCACTACAGCATAACTGAATTGTTTAAAATTATGTCTTCCCACAAAACACACGGCTTCTATCTAACAGAAGGGAGAAAGTGATTGACACAATCAGAAGCCCAACCACTAAATGCAAGGGACCTAGTTGCCTAGCATTTGCCATTTGCGAGGGAAGCACCAATTCTACCATATCAACCAAAGTTGTTGAATTCACATTTTCAACCTAATTATAAATTTAAATATGGAGAGATGTGCCTCCACATTGCCAAGATAATATCATTTTTATAACATAATTCTTGAACTGGAACATCAAATATAATTGTTTTTAAGAAAGCTCAGAAACAACAAATAATATTGGAAAAGAGCCAGTCTGTTGTTATCTGGTTTAAAAAGCGAAACTACTAGAATAGATAACAAAGAAGTATATATGGCTACAAGCTATATAATGATAAGATTTTAAGACCATAAAATGGTGATAGCAAGTAAATATCATAGACCATATAAACTATATGAATAAATATTGTTTTTAAAGGGCGCTGTTAGTTAAAAGAAATTAGACTGCTCAAAACATCGTTTTAAAGAAGGAACATTATAAATAAATGAAAATAATAACTACGGATAAAACATTGTTATGTGTAGTCATCAGACTTGAATTTGTTTGTGCTGCACAAGCAAATGTCATAGAAAACTGTCACATACTTTCATTTATAGGCACCATATGGATTTTATTTACTTGAATGCAGTAATCACATCCCAATTGCAAGATTCTACATGAATTTAAAATAAAATAAAATAAAAAGGAGAGAGAGAGAGAGAACTTTAAGGGGAAAAAAGAGTGAAAGGTCATATAGATTAATGAGGAACCTTAATAAGAGACTCAACCCCTTGATTCCGAATATCGCAAAGCCAACCCCAACAATGGTCTTGTCCAAGGGACATATCACATAATCTCAAATTTCCTAAAATCCCATCAACAGAAACAGAAGTTGGATGAACCTGGAAAAGAAATCTCACGTCAAATTATGCAAAGAAATAATAACAATGATGATGATTAGTAAATAAACAAATGAGGTTGCATGCATATAAATAAGATGAAAATTTAACCATAGCACGGCCATTATTAATGAAAACTTAGTTCGAAAAAGGGTCACCAATGATATACCATAAAAATAAACAGTTATAACATGTCATTAAACATTGCAGTGGAAAAATATGAGACAGTTCCACAAATTTGAAACAATAAAACAAATAAAAAGACTTAAGATAAATTCTGTGTATACGTAGAGTAATGGTCAAGTGCAACCCCCACTGCATTAAAACTAGTTCAAATTGTGTGCATCCATGATCTACACAGATGATAGTGCACATACATGATAGTGCACATATATGTGACCCACATGGATGATTGGAAGCCCATAGGAAAATGAAGAATCTGAGGAGCATGAGAAGATTAAAAAAGGGAATCCTGCTAGAACTAACAAAGAAAGAAGAAGACATAATGGATGGAGTTCCTGCTAAACTCTTTGGTGAAAATTCTGGTAAATTTATCTTTGGGTCATCTAAATAGGAATAGAAACTTCTTTCAGGCTGCATAATCATTTACAAGGAGCCAATCTATCACAATATACACCATCCTCTCATGATACAATTGAGTCAACTCAAACCCGGTCCCCATTTACTCAAGTCACCCCCCGGTCCAGGCTTGGCTGAGTCCTACTGAGAAACTCTACAAAAGATTCAGTTTGTGCAAAGTAAAAATGATCCATATATGTTTATTCGGAAAAGGTCAACTGGGATTACGGTTCTTCTCGTTCATGTGGATGACATCCTTATCACAATTTCCGATATGATTGGCATTCAAGAGATCAAGGATACACTTAATTCCTCATTTCATATGAAGGATATGGGACACCTTCAATATTTCCAGGGTCTAGAAGTCCATACCTCTAACAGTGGAATCTTTATCAATCAATATAAATATGCTACAGATTTGATAAAATTGGCCCGCTTAGACAGTTCCACTCCAGTTGATGCCCCATTTGAGGTTAATGTAAAGTATAGACGTGGGGATGGTGATCTTCTCTATGATGCGTCTTACTATAGCAAATCGGTCAGCAGTCCTGTTTACATTATCATCACTCGTACAGACATTTCCTACGTTGTTAACTTAATGATCCAAATCATGATTGCACCACATCATCATCATTTAGCTGTGATGAAATAGATCGCTCGATACATACATGGAACTCTGGATCGAGGATTATTTAACTCTGTCAGTTTTCTTGATTTCTAAGGTTTTTGTGATGCAGATTGGGCAGGTTGTCCAAATACCCATCGGCCAACCACTAATGGTGCATGTATCTTAGAGATGCGCTAATTTCCTAGAAGTGAAAAAAACATTATCATGTTTCTAAATCCTCCACTAAAGCAGAATATCACACCATGTCTTCTGCTTCCTCAGAAATTATTTGGCTTCAAAGGGTGTTATCAGAATAAGTATTTCCTCAGGCGAAGCCCACTTCTCTATATGATAAAAATATCAGTGCTCTCCGGATAACAGAAAACCCTGTTTTTCATCAATGAACTAAACATATTGAAGTGGATTGTCATTTCATACGGGATGCCTTTGATGATAGTACGATTGATCTTCCACATATTCCAACAGATCTTCAAAATGCATATATTTTTACCAAGGCTTTTCCCAGGCCTCATCATCAGTTTTTAGTAAACAAATTGCTTGAAGTGGGGTATCAATTCTGGTCGACTGAGTTGGATTGGGCCCATTCATGGGCCATGGGTCTATTGTAGAAGTTTTTGACACCATAGACAAAATCTTGTAAACAAGTGTACATTCCTTTTTTAGATAGGATATTTGATGTAATTTGCCCCAATCAAAGGGGATTTATACCATTGTAATTTTTATGATCATGGCAACCAATGATATAAAAATTGAGGAGGCCATTAAAGGATAGGCACTCATCTCGATCAATTCTCTCAAAACTTCTTTTGTATTCAAAGGTCTCTTCCCTGTCACATTTGAGAGTTTTACTGCATGACCCTAGACCGGCTCCAACTTAATGGGATCAATTAATTAGTTCAATCAAACAGGCCATCCAATAAGAAAGAATGAACAAAAAAAAAACAGCAATATGACAATGAGTTCAAAAGAACTATATAATTTAAACACACAGATGTGACAAGGGGGGGAAACCCAACTGAATGGTTCTTACTTTCAGATCTAACTGGAAACGTTCTTGGACAAGCATTGCCAGATGAGAGCCATCCTCCTTGTTAAGATAAATGCTAACACTATCAATATCCATGTTCAGATTAAAAACCACACGGCCTTTTCCATAACCTAGCAATCCTTTAACGAAAGCACGCCCATCCTCTCCAGTCTTGCCTTTCTCTTCAGAAGATAAGGGGCTGGGAGAATCAAGCTCACTTGTACTACTTAACCCTGACTTCACCATGCTCAGATCAACACCAAGTTCAATTAAAGAAACAAGAGTGGGCCTATTGCAGAAAAACTCCAGATTGGACATGCGGATGTTCATCTGAAAATTATAAACTTAAAATTAGAGCATGATAATAGAATTTTCAGTAAAAGTACACTTAATAGAGGGTCACTGGCCCCTAGATGGACACAAAATAACATCTCAACAAGTTACCTGTGTATCAACACCATTATACCGAGATGACCCAGGATGTCGTGTCAAAAAGGTAACGGTGACAAAATCAGATGCGTCAGTATCTTGTGCCTCGTAAAATATCTCACCGCTTAAGTCCTTCCCTTTTTCTAGTTCTTTGCCGTATGATGAACCATCAGTGGAATCAACACTTGCACTGTGCTCCAGTGCATATGAAGTACTATGCTTGCTACTAAAAGACATCTCACAACCTTGTGAATAAACACTATGATCAGGAGTGGAGGTGAAGTCAGACAATGCATCATTGAAAATATCATCCTCCTCTAAAACTGTTTTAGGAAATTCAGACCCAACGGGATCATAGGTAAAAGGACAAATGTTTTTTCCATCCTTCACAACGGAACAGGCTAAATATTGGGGAGACGGAAACAAAAGACCTTGAAGTTCATCTTTGATCTTAAGGGAATGCACTTTCATCTTCATAGTCAACTCGCCTCCTAAACTGACAAGGTTAACCTGTTATGCAATTCGCAATACAATTGTATTTATCATAACAAGTATTGGTGGAACTTATCACAACTCAACAAGTATAAAACACAGAAAGGGCATTTCATGTTAAACACAAACTAGAATATGTAACAAATGAGAGCAATATATAAATTTTTTTCATATAAGAATGGAAGCAATATAGTTTTTTTTTTTTTTTTTTTTGAAAGATAGTAAGAGCAATATAGTTAAAAACGTCATGTTTTGCAGCCAAATACAAGGGGAAAAGATTTCTGCGACATGGAAAACCCATGTTTGGTGACTGTAAATCCCCAAGGATTTGGACCAATGAAAATCCTCATATTTTAGGATCTTCAGGTCTGCCCTCCCCCCATAGGATTTGGAAATCCTCACTTTTGCGGATTTTCACACTGAAACCACTTTTCTCAGCTATATGCATCAACATACGCCAATATTGTCTGTTTTTTTTTTTTTTTTTTTTTTTTTTTTTTTTGTGCAACACATCATGCACGTCTCTCTCTCTCACAGAGTAAAAGTTGTATCCGAGTCATAGCGCCCGCCATGGATGAAAATATCGCTACGTAGCGGCCGATATGTCGGCCGTAGCGGTAGCCGCCAACACGCTAGCAGCCACTACGACAGCTACGGGGCCACTACAGGATGAAAAAAATTCCTACTTTCCAAAAATTTTTAAAATACATAATAAGACTTATTTCTTTTCTTTTTTCTCTCCAAATAACATTTCTACACAACTCTTCTACCCTTTTATGTTTAAAAGAACACCAAAAAGCACATGATCTCGCTGAATTACAGTCGATACAGAGAGTTCTTCTCAAGTATTCTTCTCTAAGTACATCCTATTAGACACCCCCTTTGGTAGATGTATTTTTTTCTCTAGGTACACTCTTAAGTCTTAAGTCTTGGCTTCATGACATAATTTATTTTCTTTTATGAGCCTTTCAATAGTTTCTAAGTTAGACATGAACACATGTGAAAAAAATTATCAATACTATTATTGTCTATTTATACAGCGATACAGAACCTCATACAATGAGAGGACCACTACGCCCCCTTAGTTACTTCTGCAAAAAAAAAAAACAATTTCTCTCATTGTCCAATATTCTAGATTTTCTACAATTTTTTCAAATTTTTTTGACGATTTTTCCAAATCGCACTGCTACGTCGCTACGTAGCACCCACTACATAGCATTTTGGCGACGGCCGTAGCCGCTATTTTCAACCTTGGCGCCCGCTACTGTAAAATAGCGGTCGTAGCGGCCGCTATGGGAATGTATCGTCTGCTACGGTTGTGAACAACACCCGATTGCATATCGGACGCTTTTATCATCCTTGACTGATGCACTAATAATAAAGAAACATTTTTTTTTAATCGGTATGTATATAGTGAAGCAACTATCCTTAATAAAATATATATTAAAAAAATATAGCTGATGAAAGAACAAGCAAGATTGACCTCAAAAAAAGATTGTTTTCGTAATTTTAATGTAGAATTGTAGACAGGAAATACTTCAAACCATTGAGAATTCATAAAAAAATCAAGATGCAAGTAAAAATTTCTAGTTTGCCAATTATGAAAATTTTCTTTGAAAAAAACAGAAGATAAAAATTTGACCATCACAAAAAGAAGAAACAGGAATTCAAAGTTAAAAGTACACTAAACAAGCTAACCTTCCCTCCTCCAGCAAGGAGCTCCAGGATCAATGTCTCTTCAAGGGTTTCACGTGTTCCCTCTGCTGTCTGTAAAGTAAATAATGCATAAAAAGGAAGGACCCACAATCATCATTATCATCCAAGTTTTAAAGATTAAAATCAGAAAATCCTTAAAGCCTATGCCCACATTCCCTTTGGGCTTGGTTGGCACTTTACTAATACAATAAAAGTCAAGTAAAGCCTCCATTTTTCCAGACAAGATATCACATCAAACGCACTTTATTCAAAACTTCCTCCATCTTTTTCATAGAGAAAGTAAAAAAGCAACTACCTTTATCCACTAAAATACAAAAAAAACTCCACTTTTCCATACAAAAAGTCAAAAAGATTCCATAACAAACAAATAAAAATAAAATACCATCCTAACCCACTTATATTTTATTCTTTCTTCAAAATCAACTTTACTTCACTTGACTCTATTAGTAGAGTTACCAAACTGACCCTAAGAGAAAAGAAACATTATTCTCGTACTAATACCTAACATATGAGATGCATCTGAACAAAGAAATCCACACATTAAACACGGTTGCATTCTAAAAAGGCAGCAGAAGGTCCCTCATGACTGCAATACACGTGTTAATGATCCAATATCATTGATCAACCATTTGATTATATGAATATTTTCTTTTCTTTTTTTCTGGTGAAAATATAGCGAAGTCCCAGGACAACGCAGGACAAAAAAAAAATCTCCCTACACATTGGTACTAAAGACTGTTGAAGCACTCAATCTAGCTCTAATTTGTAGCTCTAAATCATGGGGACACACACAAACACATAAAGGACCACACAAGTTTCATGTAATATCCCCAACACCGTGGGGCCCTAGTGTACTCCTTCTATTAATTATGAATTGGTGGGACCCTTTGTTTTAAGTTATTTTCTTATAAACAAGGTATTAGAGTAGCGGGACCCCTTTTGAGGCAATATAACCTTGAAATAATGTTTAGTGGAGAGATGGAGCCCAACTCTTGTTTGTGCGCCAGCATCGATGTCCAAGAAGGACTTGCGCACGTCTCCCTAGGAGAACTATCTTGTGCACATAAGACTTCCAGAGGGACTCACACTGTAGTCAACTTATATCCCTCTGAATTCTCTTATTTGCCTCACTCAATTTTCCTTCTTTATTCCTACTTGTGTGAGAACCCTAAGAGAGGGGGACTTTTGCTTGGGAACTAGGGGAAAGCACGAGTTTTCACGAGAAAGAAGACAACCAGGACTGAAGCAACTAGCAGATGACCAAGACTTGAATGTAATAGGATTCTAATTTTAGGATTTTCATTATCCTTGAAATCTTGATGGGTGGCTATGATTTTAGGGTTGTAAGGATGTTTTCAGTTGTATAAATACACATGTAGGGGATGGGTAGGCAATCTCTAACCTTGAATATTTATACAACAATTGAGTATAATAGCATGTCTATGTGTGCACTTTTATCTATTTTCCGTCTCCCTGGTTTGATTATCTCTCATTGGATAGAAGATATTGATGTTGGATTCGATCAACGGTAAGAGAATCTACTTTTCTCCTTGTTTAAGTTGATTTTCTGTTTGATTGAAGATCGGGGTACTTGTGTTAACAATCAATTGGGATTAGTGCTTCCACACCAACCGTGGGGCTCGAATGATGAGATGTTTGATTTATCTCAAGATTGTGATTTTGATGGTAGAATAATCTTTGATCAGTATCAAGATTATGAAGACCAAAAATCTAGTTTACTAGCAAGCTAAGAAAGGGCCAGAGATCCTTAAAAGAGCAAAAGGAAAAGGTCTGGTCAAGGTTTTTGAGGATTGTAACTAGAGTCTCCCAAGGCCAAGCTAGAATCTATGATACTTGGATACCTGTAAATGCCTAGAGTATCCATGTCGGACATTATCAGTGTTGTATTGGTATACTGCACTAATGCTTCTAGGGTCCAAGTTTAGCATATGCTACTAACCAAGTCTATTAAATTCCTTTTGCATTATTCAGATCGCAGGATATCATCAAAATGGGAGTTTGAGGAAATCAGCGAAGTGTTACCTAAATGTGCAGGGGAGAAGGACAATATTTGAAATCAAGAATAAATGTCCTCTTGCATGGGTCTTCACCAAGTTTGAACTCAAGAATTTTTCAATCGACATTGACAGTGATGACCAATATTTTGCAGAATTTTCTACAATTCAAATATCTTGGCAATATATTGGTATGGTTGCAGCCAATTATCGATACATAACGCCCGAGATATTTCAAGCCATGCAAGTGATACATGCATGCATATGCACACTTCCTATAGAAATTGTAAAATCCTGGACCCTATGGTGGGCCTAGGTCTAGCACATCCCAATTACTTAATGCACTGTGGGGCCCTAGTTTTTGCCTTTCAGTTAGTTATCTCTAATTGTGGGACCAATTGTTTAAGTTTTAATTAAGCATTCGGATAGTGAGACCCTTTGTTAAAATGATTGTTAAGGAGGTGAGCAGTGGGACCCTTTTTGGTGTCATAGCAATTAAGAATGCATGTTAAGTAGTATGGTGGGACCCCATCTAGAGGTGAGCGCCAACCTCATATCCCAAAAGAGACTTGCCACATGCTTTTTAGTTGGATAATAGTGTCAGAGATTTTGTGCATTGCAATTTGATGGATGCATTATTATGTTATCATCATTTCAATTTTCACACATGCATTGTTTTGAAAAACTCGAAATCTTGTACTCTCACATGCATGGATTTAAAACTTTTAGAACTTGTATTTCAAGCATGTTTTGGATTTTAAACTTAGATACATTAATTTTTTAAAAGAAGATTTTCGAATCGTGCAAGCCTTGGTTTTAAACTTTCAAATCATCTTAGGCATTTTAGGTTCATGTTTTGAAAACTCCTTTAGATTGATTTAAACATGAAGCTAGGCGTGATTCCATGGCCCAAGGTTCCGACAGGAGAAAAACATTGAAAAACAACAATTTTGGGAACAAACCCAGTGACCCGGTCGACGCGCAGACCGACCACGCTCCAGGTCGTCGGGAAAAGAGCCGTTAGCTCCAAACGAGCAGAGCTTTTACTGTTGAGCACGCAGTCGACCAGGAACTAGCCGTTGGGCACTTTTTGCTATAAAAACAAGCTCAATCCAAGGCCAAAATTGAGGAACCAAGAGGGACTCCCAGAGGTGTTTTGAGGCCAAACAAAGGGGAATGAGCTAAGGAAGGCTAGTTGGTCAAAAGAGAAGCTAAAGCTTGGAATCAAAGTTAAATTATCTAAGTAAGCTTAGTTTTCCTTGTCATATGTTTTCATGCTTTGTCTAAATTATTGGTAAATTATGTTTAGCATGTTAAAATGTTAAACTATGATTTGTTGTGTCCTTAACATGTATATGATTTGAATTGATTTATTGTTTTGGATGCATCACCTTGATTCAAACCAAGTAGGACTCAAATTGGTATATCTAAGTGAATCATGTTTTGGAATCATCTTTGAAATCATATGTAACATAATTCTTACACTTGGTTTAATCTTTGGTTTTTAATTTCCATGACAAGAAAATCATTTTCGATCAATATTATGTTTTGGATTCAACAACACTCACAAATCACATGTATTTGTTTTTAAAGTTTAACAACTTGCTTAGCATTGATAGGTATATCATTCTAAAGTTGATTTTTATATTACAAGTGATTTGTCTTTTGACTTCAATCAAATCTATTTTTGTGTTTTACACTTTCAAATGCTTTTAGCATACATTCATTGAGCTTCTTTTTTAAATTGATTGAAGTCCTTATGCATCACATGTTTTGTTTTAAAATTTTCACAACTTGCTTGGACTAGATAGGTATATCTTTTACAAGTTGTTTTTAACATGTGATTAGCATTCTTACCTCAATCATATATGTTTTTATGAGCTTTTATTTTCAAATTGATTGAAGACATCATGCATACACATTAAGCATTCATCTTTACATTCATATAGTGTATATGTGAGTTCGATTTCACTTTTATATCCGCCTATTTAAAGGCATTGTATTGAGCCAAAATTGTTTCTCCATCAAGTGTACTCTAGACACTACTTAGAGAGAGAACCAACATTTTGGTTGCATAGGTTATTGCTTAGCCTTAGAAAAGCATATGTATGAAGGTTAGGGGTGAACCATAAAACCCAAGAGGTTATTGCTTAGCATTGGAAAGCATAACGTAAAGGCTATTGCTTAACCTATTGAAAAGCATAAATAGTGAAAATCCGGTGGGGTCTAAGAAAGCTGGTAATGGATGTAGGCATTGAGGCAGAACCACTATACATCATTGTGTTATGGTGGATGAGTTGTGGTGATTGTTTTTGTTAGCTTCCGCACTTTAGTTCTATATCATCACTTGTGACTAATTGATTTAAAGAAGTTAAAATTACACATAATTGGTCACTAATTCAAAGCTCACGCTATTCACCCAGTCTCTAGGGTTCGGATCCCGGACATTCAATTACGACATGCACGACACTCCTATTGAAAGTAAAGTTTCGTTGACCATAAAACCCTAGTACCCGCTTCTATTTGCCATATTCTGTCTCCTTTCCTAGACTTTAAAGAGAGAAGCCCTAAGAAAAGACTCTTTTGATTGGGAATCTAGGAGAAGACTCTGAGTTTCACGTGGCAGAAGACGACGACCAGAAGCGGCACAAGTAGCGGATGTCCTACTCCCAACCAGACATTGTGAACACGGTGCTTTTCTAGAAGAGGTGAGTGAATCTCCTCGTTTTGGCTGCTTAGGCATTAACCCTCATCTAGATCTAAGGTTTTGGAGTGCTATGGTAGGCGAGTGGTTGTTTCATTGATATACAAAAGCGGGCAACTAAACCATAACTCTACGAAACCATGACTGTCGAATCTGAATTCCTTTCTGGAACACGAATAAGAACAGTTGTTGATAATAAAATCAAGACCAAATCTGATGTAGAACTCCACCCCCATGCCTGACTGAAACTTGGGTTCAAGCTTTGCTTGGAGAACCCTAGCCATGCTAAGGGAGGGCCGATCCATATTGGGATGGACCTTGTGTTTTGCCAAACCCTAGAGGAAGGGTGAGATGATGTTCAAAGCCCACAAGAAGATGGCCATGACTGAACCTTATCTAGGGGTGTTGGCTTGGGTCGACCTTGAGAGAAACCCTAGCAAGGGAGTCCTTGTAGTATGATTAATGAATATTTAGATATTTTAATGAAAGATGAAATATGGTATGCCAGAATGTAAAGTCCCTTGATTTGAACTTTATGATGTTGCTAACTCTCAGTTATATAAAGTATTTATCATGCTGGTTGCATGAAGAAGATTAACCTAATGATTAAAAGAGAAATTCAACTAGAACTGGTGAGGATCTCGACCATAGCTGAACCATGTATTCAGGCATATTGAACTGGCCGACCCCCATCATGTCTGGTTTGGGGACTTTTTATGTTCTATTATGAAGAGATGTTCTGACAATAATGCATGATCATGATAGGTAGCAATAAATCTTGAGCTTTCTTCATTCTATGAATCACTCCAAATTACGTATCTGAAACGACCATGTGGCTGAAAGTTCATATGTTTCTGTATATGTTTGTTAGAATGTTTATGTGATATGATGACTACAGTAATGCTATGTTGGTAAGATGAATCATGGATGAGGACAGATTTCGTTGCATGTGTATGATGCTGAAATTCTGAACCTATATGGGTGGTGTTGATGATGAAAGGGGTGTGACCTGTTCCTACATAGACACACACCAATTATGATGAGAAGTGGGGCAATGACAAACAAGGTCTTGTGTATGAGGTTTGTCGCACAGTGATGACTGCTGTATAAAACTTGGCATTATATGAGAAACGTCATGTCTAGTGTCATAATATGAAAATTCAGATTAAGGAATTAAACAAGTTAAAGGACATCACGGACTCTGAACTACTAGCACAGTGCGTGATGCCGACCTCGTACTCAGAATCTTTAATGGATACATCATACTGGACCTTGGGGTTCAGGTTATGATATGTATATGATGTGGATGAATTATGGGCGTCGACCTATGTTGGTCATTGTGTTGACAGGTCCTTGTTGGACATAAGTAGTGATACTGTGCCTGAGTGGCAGCCTCATGTATGAGCTGTGCCTTGGTGGCAAGATGATGTAAACCGGTGCCAGGATGTAGTTCAGAGATATATCATGGAATGGAGTAATAATTGAATCGTAAACCACAGTAATTGGAATGATTCTTTTATTCCTCTATTGTTGATCTTTGTAATTGATCTTGTGTATTTTATATTATCTGTGTGTGATAGGATTTCTGGGATAGGAAATTCATTCACCAGTATGTTCAAATGCTGCGTTGCCCCCTTCAGGTAATCAGAACAGGGGTGGATGGGATTATGGCGACAATCAGGCCCCAGACTTTGGCATGTGTGGCAGAAGAGAGCAATTCAAGACTTAATAATTCAAGTGATTATCCATGTAGTTTAGATGTTTTATATTATCTGTGTGTGCTAGGATTTCTAGAATAGGAAATTCATTCACTAGTATGTACTGATGTTGTGTTGCCCCTTACAAGTAACCGGGACACGGGTGGATGGGATTATGGAGACGATCAGGCCCTAGACTTTGGCATGTGTGGCTGAAGAGAGCGATTCAAGACTTCATAATTCAAGGGATTATCCCTGTAGTTTAGATGTTTAATTTAGTAGACTTTAATTGATGGACTGAATGGGACTTTCATATTAGTAAGTGGAACATTGTTTATTCTTTATTTTTTGTTTGGGATTTAAATAAAAGACTTGATTAAGTAAATGCCTAATTTCTTCTGTTGTTTGATTTGATTTATACAAGGTGAGTAGTGTCCATGAATCACAATTTGGAATCCGACAGGGCCCCGGAACTTGGGTCGTCACAGAAATTAAAGATCATTAAGACCAATTAAATAATAACAATTCAATTGGTAGAGAAAAAGTGCGGGAAAAGATCAAAAATAGATGCACTAGGTGAAACCCAACTAGTTATTATAATAGCAAATTACGAGCCAAGAAAACCTTTTAGCACAATAAAATTCCATTTATGTCTAAAGATCTTACTTTTCCATATATCAAAAGCTTTGTTTCTAGCAATGCTCCATGGACAACAAGGTCTGCTGTTTTATTATTAATCCGAGGCCCTCCAAATTCAGAGGGATTACGACTCGATTCTTCTAGAATATCGATGGATGGAGGAGCCTACAAGAAACAATGAGAGGGTGAAAAACAATTAAATGAACAAAAGAGAGAATCATAAAGAAAGGTCAAAAGAATTACAGAAGCTCTGTAAGTTGCTTGGGTAAGCCCTTTCAGCCACACAGACTTCTCTTCCTCTTGAAACTCTATAATCAAAGTGTTAGAAGACTCCAAAGCCTGAAAATGGACAAAAATAAATTAGACCTGCAAAATTGTGAACACTATTCATGTAACTGTAATAGCGAAACAGAACTCATGTAGCTGACCCCCAACATAGGTGGGGCAAGGCTTTGATGATAAAACCATGAACACTAGTACAATTCACAACAACCTAACATGAGCATACACCAACGCCATCAATAATTAGCATGAGACCAAGCAGACTGAAACATTTTCAGTTGACATCAGAAACTGAAAAAGAAAGTCACATCCTCATGCCTTTCTAAATCTATTCAGAAGCTTTTCCCTAATAGAAAACTTTTATGGAAATGCTATAGCATGCAATATCATGGTTAATTGGCTGGAGAGAGATATTAAAGCAATTGTGGATAGCTTCCATCCTATATCCAACATCATGAACAAAAAAAATCAAACAGATAATATTGTGCATTAAGTAAAATTAAGTTCACAGAAGGCCAGCTGCATAATCTAAACCTAACAGAAATACTTTCACACGTCCGTTGGACAGAAGAATTAAAAAGTTCTCGTCCTCATGCTTTTGCTTTAAGAAACTTGTCCCATAATGGATAGCTTCTGTGAGAAATGCTAGACTATTCAATATCAAAGGTAATTGGTTGGAAATAAACTTTCAAGCGTTAAAGGACACACCCTGACATCTAAGATATGGACAAAAGATATGAAAAGCAAACTTATACCAATGGCATTGAGCAAAACGAAGTTCTCACAAACCCAACTGCATAATCTAATGCCTAATTTAGAATAACTGATTGACCAATGTTAATTGCTTTGTGTTTCCAAGACTTGCAACATAAAATATAAGCATCAGAATCTGGAGCCAGCATTGTCTCATAACTGATTATAATTTTTTTCTTAAACGTAGTACCCGTCAATATTATTGGTGTCTTTCTCTTACAAAAGTCCCAACCTTTGGGATTTTTTCCCCCCTCCAGCAAGATGAATAATAAAACCAACAGTAAATGATCTATAAAAATAAAATAAAATCATAAGAAAAGCATTGCAAAGCATGTTAGTTAGACAAAGATTTACAAGTATAGCCAAGGTAGTAATGTGGAACGTGGAACAGAGGGGAGATGCGGGGTGGGCGGGATAGAAGATGGGGAGATAGGGGAAAAGATTGGCCTCACGCCAAACCCTAATCCAAGAGGCAAAGAGATCTCAGAGAGAACTCAAAGAGAACTTGGTGAAGATCCCAAAAGCACTCAAAACTTAATGTCATTATTCTCAGCCATTAGTTAAGCCAAGCAGCTTTACATCCTTACAGGAAAAAAAAAAACTAGAACTGATCTGGACCATCCAAATACATTGATGGCCAGGATTAAACACAAATAAAACCTATGGACCCTACTTGCATCACTAAATTAATAAAATATAGACTTACAGACCGACCCTACTTACAACCCAATTAATAAAAAAAACAAAACCATATATAAATGGCTAGGCTGGATTAGGCCCAAAGGCCAGTCAATTTGGTAGACCCATGGGGACCATGGGTCTCTCCTACATCAACTTCTCCCCTTCTTGGAGAGCACTGCACCTTGAGTTCTATACATGTCATCAAGGATCAAAAGTAAAGCAAACAAACATCTGATTTGCTGCTTGATCCCCATTTTCTTAGCATGGCGGGTACGTTTCATACGATCTTTTCTTCCAATTCAAAGTTGGATTGACACATCGCCTCTTTTTATGGCTGAATTGTGATTTCATGTGCGATCAAACCTTTCGATGCTGCAACTGTTGAATCTGTCGGAGCTAAATGCAATCCTCAAGTTTCCATTGTTGATCTCCGCATATAAAATACCTGGATTGGATGTGCGCTCAAATGAATAAATGCTTCAAGTCTTGGATTTGTATCTGTTAGATTCTATGTCCTCAATCCAGTGGATGGTGTGAATAAATTGATTTATTCCTTAATTGATTTATTATTTCATGCTTTATTAATGTGATGAATGGTATTTTATTCAATGATTGCACATAACCAATACAAAATGACATGTTGGTTCATGAGATGAACTGCAGCCCACAAGTATATTAAATGTAATCCATGTCTGTGGATGAGATTCACATACAGGAGACACGGATCACAACTATTATACTTTAAGGATTTTCACAACCAGTGACGAGACTAGGCAACTTATCTATACAAGGTTGTAGCACCTCAGTAACTATGAGATAGTATGGTTTGTCTCAACCATTAGTGTGTAAGACCCTGGATTGTTGTGCTAGTACAATGGATGTACTGAAGGACCATGAATAGCACCTTATGCAAATCTATCTTTGATTAAGAACTGCACTCATAATTCCCAAGCAATAAGCTCTTAATCCTGAGAGATTAATGGACTCAAGTTTCTACTATGCATTTACTTTGAGTTACCAATGAGTAAGGCAAACTGTAGGTCAACACCTCGGTATCGTGTGCACGTGGTAGTGGGACTGTGGGAACATATAATTCTCAAGATGGAATCTATCCTCTAAGAGAGAAATAACACCTTGTGCCAATTAATGGATCTATCATTGGTAAGTGCGCACCCATCTTGATTAAGAGTTAATCAGATGGTATAGATGATCACTGTGATTAATTGAGTCACAAGGATAATAAGATGTGGATCTAATTAAGTTGGGCAAATTAATTCCAATAGATCCGTGGATATATTTGATGGAGGGGCCTACTTGCAGCAATCAAGAAGTTTAGGGTCTTCTCGTAAATATTCCTAAGACTGGAGTGCAATTGCATTTATTTAGTGGAGTTATTTGCAATTAACTGTGAGTCCAGAGTTCACATGAGATGTGGAGTCCAGATGTTTCAGTTAGAGCCATATTCTAAGGAATCCCTAGTGGTCCCCGTGCTAGCCCTAAGAAGAGAAGGTTTTTATTCCAATTGGAACTCTTAAGGAAAGGAGTAGTAGGAAATATACTAAGAATAGAAGTCAAACTTCTAATTTTGGACAAAGAGGAGGTGCTCCATAAACTATAAATAAGAGGAGAGGGTTAGAGATCTCAACACAATCTCTCAAGCCCCTCTCTCCTCTTCCTCCTCCACACTCCTCTTGTTTCCTTCTAGAGTGCCTAGGGTTTCTTCTCTTTGGAGATCCTACCATTCTCTTTGGGAAGTTCTCTGCAAGAGGGTTATAGCATGGAAGAACACAAGGCTAAGGAGGTCTAATTTGCGAAATGGTTACATAGAATCAAGTATTCAAGTTCTCGATTTGAGAGCAACCAAGCTCCTAAGGTATAGATCTACAACTTCTTTGTTTTAGTAGATCTTCTTGTTATCCTTGCTTGTTCTTCTTGGTCTGTCTTCTTTGGAAAGATCTTTGATCTTAATGCATAAGATTAGGGTTTTAGATCTTGGGATTGGGTGCTTGGCCTTTTGGGTGCCTTGATCCCTGCATTAAGTGGGTCAAAAGTTTTGAAAACCTATCTAGAAGGCCCACCTACTTCCAACATTATCAGCTGCTCAAAATCATCAAGTATTAATGGTCTATCCCCGAAGATGAAATCAATGTGGGGAAACTCAATAATTTGATCTTCATTCCCAACGTCTTGAACAATTTCATTCTCTTTTAATGATTGAATTGACTTTTTCTAGAGGTGGCCCTACATTCATATCCATCACATTTTCAGTTTGCTTGCTAACCATATCCAAGTCTTCAATTTTCTTTGTTGCTTGCATCTGTTCATCAACATTATCCAAAGAAAGCAATTCAGATCCCTTGTTTTCGAATTTTTCCGAAATTTCATTCATGTCAAGAATTTCACATGTTTCATCTGAATTTTCAGTGACTTCCTTGCTGATTATATTCAATTCCTCAATGTCCACTTTTTCTTTCTTATTAACCTGCACTGGTTGATCCATATTGTCAGAAGAAAGAGACTCGGTTTTTTTTCTTCCAATTCATCTGAAGTAAAATCCATCAGGGGAGTTTTGTCTGTCATCACTTCATATAAATTTATTGTGAAATCAGTTGTTTCTTACTTTTGCACCTCAATATCAGTTTTGACATTCTCCACAATTGGTTCCACAACATTGGCTAATATTGTTTCCAGAAAATTTCCTTCTTGAAACTTAGCTTTTCGGAGGTGATAACATATTATTAAAAGCCCAACGTAAATTGCTTTCCAACATGCATCATGCATGGTCTGGCAGTCCTTCATATTTTTCATTGTGCTCAATCATAAACCTTTGAGAAAGCAATTGAAATCATGTGTTTCACCCAGTTGACATAAACATTGCAATCTATCATTCATCGGCATATTCATCCACAAACAGTTTTCCTTGCCTCAAATTAAGACACTGCTCCAAGTAGTCCTTATTCTCATAATACCATTTTCCATATATACATGCCTATGCCTATTTCATTCTTTGAGGTTCCTTGACCCTTGTCGAATTCAGCAAGTTGCAATTCTACGTTGATTAGCAATACCATATTGCCGTGGATGTGAGGAAAATAAATTTTAAATCCCTTTTGAAAAACGGAGTGACCTGTTACGAAGATCTTATTGCCAAGAGTACACACGCAAAGACAGATCACATATCAGATGATCAAAATATCAGCAAATCAAATTTGAACTGTCCAATTCGATAAAAGTGGGCCTTGACCTGGTTGATGTCAGTGATGATGCTGCTGACATTTTTTTTTTAACTGTTGGTTTGGATTCAAGCCCACCTGTGGTGCTCAGTTGTGGTGCTGAGGAGACCATGTGTTAGGTTCTTTGCTCCCCCATAAACTCAGAGCCAGAGAAAGGGCAAAAAAGGGGAACGAAAACTTCCTTTTTTTCTTTATCTCTGCCGTTACTGTGGTAAGACGAGAAAGAGGAGTCGTGCAGAGAAGTGTTACGTTGAGATCAACCAAAGACGACTGCAACGAAATTGATGGAAGATCTTGAAGATGATGGTGGGAGGGCAATAGAAGGTTGGAATTTGGCAGCGATGGTTCATTAGTAGCCGACTGCGACGGAGATGGCCGTGGTGATGGCACTGCTGCTGCAAGGCGATAGTGCAAGCAAGCTTGGTTGATGGCAGTCTAAAGCCAAGTACTCACAATCTTCTCTGATTCTTTTCTTCTCTTCTTTTTTTTTTTTTTTCTTTTTAATCTGTGCTTTGTTCTTGCTCCCTCTTTCTCTCTTTTTTTCTTTTTCTTTTTCTGTTCTTTTTTTTTATGTTAGACTCTGGGTTTGGTGATGTTCGTCTAGGGCTAGGTTTGTTTGTATGATGATAGGCAAAGGCTGGAATGGAAGACGAGAGGCTCAGTCTGATGAATAGTTGTTGGGATCTAGGGCTTGGCAAGTTCAGTGACGGGGATGAAGGTGCCACACAGTGTTTCTGGTTATGCTAAACCTGGATTCTGAGACGGCGGCTGAAGATGGATTAGGGATCCAAAAGCATTTGGTTGATGGAGGTTTAAGGTTCGATTGGATATGAGATGGGATTGTAGTGTCTCAGTTAGGGCTTGAAGAGGGCTCTGAGATTAAAGAAAAAATTGGGATTTTTGGGATTGAGAAGGTTTGGGGTTCTGACGGCAATCGACTGTGAGACAGGGCTTGCATGGTAGTCGGCCGAAGGAAAGGGTCTCCAATGGTAATCGGCCAAAGGAATATGGGAGTTGCGTGGTTCAACTGATGTGGAATAGGGGGTGAAAACTTCTGATACAGTAAAGATGATTGTGTTGAATTTCGAATCCGATGGATTGATCTTCGTCTCTATAACAAATAATGTGGAACCGAGGGGAGATACAACGCGGGCAGGATAGAAGATGGAGAGAGAGGGGAAAAATGGCCTCACACCAAATTCCAATCTAGGACACACAGATCTCAGAGAGAAATTGAAGAGAACTTGGGGAAGATCCCCAAAAGCACTCAAAACTTAATTTCATTATTCTCAACCATTAGTAAAGCCAAGAGGCTTTACATCCTTAAATAGGAAAATAAAAAGCCAAAAACAAATCTGGACCATCCAAATACATTGATGGCTAGGATTAAACACATAAATAAAATCTAAACACATAAATAAAATCTATGGAGCCTACTTGTATAACTCAATTAATGACATAAAGACTTGTAGACCTTACCAATAACTCAATTAATAAAATAAACAAAACCATATATAAATGGTTGGGCTGGACTGGGCCTAAAGGCCGGTCAAGTTGGTCAACCCAAGGGGACCACGGGTCTATCCAGAATCAGGTAGGCAAGCCCTCAGATTTTCATTCAATAAGTTGGTTGACCCATGGGGACCATGGGTCTATTCTGAATCAGGTAGGGAAACCCTCAGATTTTCATTCAATAAGTTAGTTGACCCATGGGGACCATGGGTTTGGGTCATGGAACTCTACATTAAGGTCCCAATCTGTTCTAATGACTGTCATGCTTAAAACTTTTAACCAACATCGTTCGGGAGAAAGATAAACGGTAATAGACAACATTTTAGATATAGGTCAATGTCAAAGGGTCCTAAAAAGAGCAACAGATTATAATGGAAGTACCCACCTCAAGGCTCCAACTGAAAGATAAATATAAAGTTTAGCAGGTCATGTCCACTAAAAATTATGCCTATATGTATAGGTTTCATGCAGTCCAAGACCAAGAAACTTTGAAGTTGGATTCCATGTACCCATACCGAATTTTAATTAGAAACTTATGGCTATTTATGTTTTCAAACTTAAAATTTGTACCAAAACTTTCAGAAAATGATCTGAAATTGAACCTTTCACTTGGAACCCTTTTTCGAAGAATCTTAGCGCTTTTCTTGGTGAAACTCAATTTACAATTGAAAACATACTATAATCAAATGATTTCTTTAAGAAGCAAGTATCATAATTCTATACAAAATAGTATCCAAGGGATCGAACTATTTTGTTTTATTTTTTCACTTGTTTTCTTTGAGACCTGATTTACTCCAAAATATTATCTTCTTCAACTTATGTAAAGCAATATTGAAAAGGCTTATTCTGCCTTCATTTCTAATTAAGCATTAGTTAGAAGGTGAAACAATCGACAGTGTAGTGCACTGAATCTTCTCCTCCAAGAGAAGATTCAGGCCTGATATTGCTACTCCCAAAATAAAATAAGAGTTAAAATTAAAAAACAGCAGATGGTGAAAATTAGTTGGTATCAATAAAAGGTAATGTACCACAACATAGAATAAAGTTCAACGATGACAATATAGAACTCTATCAATCTTGCACTATTGAGATCTATGATCTAAGATTCACAATTTTAGTTGTCCTAGATTTTATTGATCCAGATTTCATTTACAGAACATTGGATATAAGTGCAATTGTAAAGAAGGGAGTTTCATGCATAGGAGCGGGGTCATCTTCGACGTGGGCAATTGGATTAGTACCTTCTTGTAATATCTCCAAGTTTACACCCTGGGGTTTACCTCCCAATTTTGGTTTCACTTTTCTTGTAAAAAAATCCAAGTTATTTACAGAGATAAAAAAAAATTAACTCATAATTTTTCTCACCCACACCTGTTTTCCTCATTCCCAATCATCCCCATCACTATTATACTGTTTACTTCTAGCCAAATTTTAATATTATAATATATTAAAAACAAAAAGCTATATTTCTCAGTACTGCTACATGTAAGCAAAGTAACTAAAATGCTTTACCTTCTGAATATCCATGCCCCTAAAACACACTGCAACTGAAAACAGTGACCCACCAACACTTGCAGGGGAAACTTCGAAAACTTGACGACCAGCCATGCTGTGATATTTACAAAATGTCAACAGAGACCATGATCCCTAAAGAAACCTCTCGATACAACATACTGCATAATAGGACATGATAGAGAGGATGGCAAACTGACCAACTAGAACAGAAAAATTATATTGAAAACAAAGTATAGACAAAAAAACATGCCTTGAACATCGTTGATAGGTTTGAGATACTTCAGAGTCTAAAACATATAGGTATAATCCAGATAACACAAGAAAACAGGACTTCCATTCAGCAACAGAATTACCAATTCCCTGCATAGAAAATTAAAAATTAAAATCAGTTCAGAACCATGCTTAAAGTCAATTTCAGACCAATAAATTAAAAAATAAAAAAGAATACCCTCCAAACAAGAAGCCTAGCATTCGTGGCAAGATCTGCAGGATACCAAGATGGGACACCAGTTTGGGAAAATTTATTAGATCCCAAGTCACTACTTTCCTGTGCGTTATTGAGTATAGCTAGCAGATCCATGACTCTGCGATACCTCTCTGGAGAGAGATGAACTGCCAGACTAGGTACTTGAACCGAAATCCGAGTTGATGGATATTTTGGATGAGGTATTTTGATCTTCAAACAAAACAATTCCATGAGTACAAGGCAGCTTAAGAAAAATGGACATTACAATATGTACTGAGCCACATATTCGCTACGAAACAGTCCATGCTGGAAACAAGCATACTGCATACCTGATCAACAATGACTGACATTCCACACCTGTCAATGACAGAATAGAAGTGATCCATTTCATCTGAGACAGGCAAAGTGGCAGGTTGACGACCACTGAAAACTGAAGAGTCTGAAGTGCCATTCCCACTGTCGGCACCACCTCCAATAAAAAATGCAGCAATGTCTCTTCCCATCACATAGAAACGGGAATATAAACTCTGCTTTTGTTCATCACATTGGCCTTCCTGCAATTACCTCATCACATTTCAGGTAAGCGCCAATCAACATGCAAGCTATTTAACTGGCCAACTGAAGCAACTTACTTTGGTATGCAATGTGAAATGACCAAAGTCCAAAAGAAAATTGTCATGACATATGCTGGATCCAATTGTCTTCATAGGGATCCTCATTTTTGGAGCATCAAAATCAATATCGAGCATAAACCTTAATGGTAGAAAGAAGAATAAAGGAAAGAAAAACGTCAGCAAATAATTCACATTCGGTCTTCACAATCCCATAAAATGGACAGAATTAACTTATGAAAAACTGCTGATGATCCTCGTCAGTATGCCTTGGTTTGGCAAGACTGCCAGTCCACCCCCCACCAAAAAATAAAAAAACTAATAATAAAAAGTAGTCATCCTCCCAAATTACCAAGGTTATTGACGAGAAACAAAAAAAACAAAGAAAGATGAATATCATTTTATCTTTCGGCAAAAAAAAAATATATGTATATAAATCACCTAATCATTGAATGTCAATTGCTTAACTGATGGAAATGGAAAAATTGAGGAGAGAATACCACTTTATCATTGCATGTCAGTTGCATAACTTGTGCATATGGAAAAATGATGATAAAGTAGCCACAATTCACATAATTCACCAGACAAAACATGGCTATCAGTAATTTGAGAATTTATATCAATCATCATATATAATAAGCAATTTATTGCAAAAAAAAATTCATTAGCAAAATTATTCAAAGCATCAACTAATCAGAATATAAAGCTTCTGCCTATCATTTTTCCTGCATTGGTGCCTACAAAATGAATGACGCATTATTATATGTAACATTGATCAAATAAAGTAAATCCAGAATAAATATGTCCACAGAAGTAGCTAAGCTGATTAGGGACGCCAAACGCACCCTCAGGTTGTGAGTGTGTGCTTAAGCCCCACCCCCTCCCCCCAAAAAATAAAAGAAAAAGAACGAATATATAAATCAAACATGATAAGCAGCATATTAAATTTACAAGAGTGATGCAGTACATGTTTCTACCATGAACAAATGGTATGAAAAAGTGCAACTCAAGGAGTTTAGACTCTGGCAGCAGGGAAATCATTTAGAGTCTTGATTGCAAATATGAAACCAATCCATGTCAATTAAACAATTATTCAAAAAAGATCCAAAAGAAGGAAAAAAAAAGAGGTCAAACAAGTGAACCTGCTTTGCTCTTCTAAGACCAGATGAAACTGCTCCTGAGCTCTGCGAGTCACCTGCTCTATCTTCATCTGCACTTGAAATTATCCAATCAATGAAAGCATTAACATGTTTTGAAATAAAAAATGGAACATTTAAAAAAAAAATTGTCCAGATCTATATTGCATAGGTTAAACTGCATCATTTACCTGCAGAGCTGTTGCCGTTTCCAATGCAACAAGAGGGCTAACAGCATTACTCCTCTTTACAAACTCTAAAAGGCGGTTATAACTTTCCATCAAGACCTGCAACATTTCCAAGTAAAAAAAGAATATGAGAAGGACTTCATAAAAGTAAAACCCAAGCATACATTGATCAAATAATCAGACCAAAACCCAGCACTGATGCAATTCGCAATTTTGTTGATATTGCATCAAATTTTCCTTTTCATTAGGTCCCATTAGCACTGGCACAACTTAGGAGTCGATGTTATGTTTTAAATAGGATGCAAGTTGTTAATTAGAAGTCCTATAAGGTAGAAACATTGACACCCTACCAACTCCTTGAAAAAGATGGGCAGCATGAAAACAATGCGAGAATCTTAATCTACTGAAACAAGAACACAACTCCTTGGGAGAAAGAGGAAAGTTTCAACAAAATGAAAGAGTAGACAATATCAGAATTTATTAAGTCTACAGTGTTCTAAAGTAAATAAGTGAAAAAAAAAATGCACCGTGATATGGCAGGGTGAAATCATTGCTGAAAGTCGCCAGTCCACATTCTCCCCAATTGGTGAGTGTACGAAAGTGGCCTCTAAGGCATTTACCTTTGTCCTGCTGCTGACACTCTGTAGTACACAAACCACTTGATGATTGCATCATGGAAGTAAAAGCCATATCCCAATAAAATTAAAAGTAAGAAAGAACAAACCTCTGCAAGGGAACCTTCGGGAGCAGATAAGCCATAGAACTTCAATGAAACATCACAATGGACACTCCTATAATAACGTTTAGTGGTTACTTCAAGTTGTTCAAATCTACCACAAATAATCTCTGTCTGATTGGTAGTAATGATCCGTGCAGCAGCCTGACTGATAGACACATTAACCAAGAACAGTATCATATTTTGCATTTCCTTTCCTGAAACAAAAGTGCTATCCTCTTCAGGCTGATAACTCAATAACTTATTGATAGCATGCCATTCTTCTTTTGTCAGTCTGTCTTCCTGTCCCAACTGTGATTCCTCATTATCTTTATCGATAGCAAGTTTTTTAGAGGAAGCACTCCTGAAAAAATACACAATAAATAAGCCAAGAAATAACTAAAGAAACAATCATAGCACAAGGCACTCCAATTATAATGAAATAATAAGTAACAGACAGACATCGTGGTCAAAACAAACCATCCAAAAGACCACCAGCTTCCTTTCATAGGACTCCTTCGTTGAGCAGCTTCCACTGACTTTACAGATTCAACCTTAGCATGTGCAAGTAACCTGAGTAGAAAACACTCTGAAAGCTAAATACCAGAGAACATAAACAGAATCTATTGAGATCAAGCTTCAGTCAAAACAAATGAATGAAAAACCAAAGCAAGCAGAAATCCAGAGATACAGTCATATGAAGGAAATTCCGTGGAGGCAGAAATCCAGAGCATGGTTTAGCGGCCGCATTATTGGCAGCAGCGGCCAAGGCCGCTACGCTATTTTAAAAATAGCAGCACTACAGTCTAACACCTAATAGAGCCAAGTAGTTATAACTTTAAACACTGCTTTTCCTATTTCTTCTCCTCAATAGCCTTTTCTAAAGTAAAAACAGTGCCTGGGCGTCCAAAAAATTCTGTGCTAGAATGACCAGATCTTCTCACAGAGTGATTTATGCACTAATCAGTCTTCTAGGTTATCATCCAGATGGATTTTCGACCCTATTGGAAGAAGAACCAGTCTGATCCATTGGTTGGATGTGATTCTGATGAGAAAAAGGAAAAACTATCTTGAAAAACTGTCGATCCAGAAAAATGGGTAAATCACTGACCTGATGAAGCTGATAAATCTTGAAAAAATGCTTAAAAAACCAAGGATAAATGGGCGACCCTGATGGTGCTGCTTGCTGGTGTGATCGTTTTATCTGAGATGGGGCCCACAGTTGATCAGATTGACAGAACAGTCATAGACGAACAGGACTGTTTCGAAACTCCTCTTATGCTTGAATGGACAGACTATAAGGGCTCTGATACCATGTTAGAATATCCAGAACACAAACCAGAAGCATACAAGAGAGAGAGTTTGCAAGAGAGTTGCAGGAAAATTTCATGTATTGATTGAATGGACGAATGATACATTTATACACTGTGGCCTAGATTAGTGGATCTCATTAGAGATCTGATTACATGATTACAGGCTTAAGTAAGGAAACTAATATCTATCTAATCTATTGACAACTCATACATGGGCTGACCCAATACATGGGTTGCTAACCCATTAGGTCGAGCTAACCTGATGGCCTATTTCTTTACCGTCTCCGCCCTTATATGGTTTCAAATCACTAAAAAAACACAAGATTTGCTGCTATAAAAGGTTTCAGAGTTTTTCGACTACTTAAAAATTTCACACCGCTACGTATCGCCCGCTACGAAGCGTTTTGACCATTGACCACCACGCCCGCTGCAACCGCTATTTCGATCCTTGGTCCAGAGTAAGTTGGCTCAAGGAAGGTGATATAAAAACACAAAATTCCTCCATCGAATGCTGATATGAGGAGCAAAGTCAATTACATGGGTCAGCTTAGACAGGGCACAAGATTGCTGGAGAGACCTCATGAGATTAAGGATGTCGTTGCCCGCTTCTTTGAGAATCTTTAAAAGGGAGATATCGGTTGAAGGCCTAAGCTGGAGGGTGTTTCCTTCACTACTCTTCCTGCTGATATTCAAAGATGGTTGGAAAGGGAGTTTGAGGAGGGAGTGACTGCAGCTTTAGAGGAATGTGGAGGGGATAAGGCCCCAAGACCTAACGGCTTCACTTTTTTATTCAATAAAGCAGGGTGGGGATTTCTTAAAGAGGATTTCAGTGATATGCCTTCTGAATTTCACAACAGGGGTAGAATCAACAGAGAGATGAATGCAACTTTTTTAACTCTTATTCCTTAATTGCCTAATCCAGTGGAGTTACGTGATTCTAGATCTATTAGTCTTGTGGGGTGTTTGTACAACAAGCTGTTGGCAAAAATCTTGGTGAATCGGCTGAAGCATGTCCTTTATTTCATTATTAGTCCTTTTCAAGGGGCTCTCGTGGCGGGAAGACAAATCCTTGATGGGGTGTTAATGGCAAATGGGCTCATCCACTCCAGGAAGAGGTCAAAAGAGGAGGGGGCGGCCATTTTTAAAATTGATTTGGAGAAAGCTTATGATCATGTTGATTGGAATTTTGTTGATTGCATGCTACTCCGATTCGGCTCTGGGGAAACTTGGTGTGGGTTGATTCATGAGTGCATTTCTACTACATCTTTCTCTGTCTTGGTCAATGGTTTTCCATTCAAATTGTTTAAATCTTCCAGATGTATTCGACAAGGTGACCCATTTTCTCCTTTCTTGTTTACGATTATGGTGGAGGCCTTAAGCTCACATCTGGTTAGAGCTTGCGAGATGGGGGTGATTAATGGCTTTGAAGCATGTCAAGGTGAGGAGACAATTACTCACTTGCAGTTTGCAGATGATACGATTCTCTTCAATTCATCAAGGAGGGAAGAAATTATGGCACTTAAGAGGATTTTAAGACGCTTCCAGTTGGTTTCAAGCCTGCAGGTTAACATTTCCAAGAGTGTTTTGGTCAGGATAGGATGTGCGGCAGAGACTACTCACTCTCTGGCTTCCTCTATTTATTGTAAATCATGGAGGCACCCTTTGGTTTATCTTAGGCTTCCTATAGGAGCAAAGTCAAGGTCTATCACATTGTAGGGCCCTATTATTCATAGTTTTGAGAGAAAATTGTCCTCTTGGAAGAAACATTGTTTGTCATTGAGTGGGAAGATCACCTTGATTAAAGTCTGCTTATCTAATCTTTTGGTGTATTATGTGTTGCTCTTCAAAATGCCGAAGGCAGTGGTGGATAAGTTGAACCGTTTACGCAGGAATTTTTTATAGGAAGGTCAAGGTGATAAGAAAACGTTACATTTGATGGAGTGGAGTGAGGTGATTAAGCCTAAACGAAGTGGGGGTTTGGGTCTGGCAGTTTTGAGAATAAGAATGGGGCTTTATTGGCTAAAAGGTGGTGGAGGTTTGGGGATGAGAGGGAGGTTTTATGGTGAAGAGTTATTGCTTCTAAATATGGCGAGGATAAGAGGGGGTGGTGGCCTCTTCCTGGTCCAAGTTATGGGTGGATATCTTTTCTAGTGGAGGATGTATCTACTGTAAGGGGGGAAATTCTGTCCAAAGGGGTGGATTTTCTTGTGGAGGATGGCAGAAATGTGAGGTTTTGGCGGATGATTCAGTGGGAGTGGGTCCTTTATGCAGGTTGTTTGCAAGGATTTTTAGATTAGCATGTGGGGGGTGTCTTTTAGGATAAGTCTTCATCCTTCAAAGGGGGTCCAGTATGGGGAGCTGCTGAGTCTCCTTTCTAACGTATTTCTGTGCAGGGATTATAAAGAATCTCGGATTTGGAAGCCCTCCCTATCCATGGAATTCTCGGTGAAAGCATTTTTCTTAATCTTGGAGGGGAACCATCTTCCAAGAGATCCTTTTTCTCTTGTTTGGCTGGGGTTGGCTCCTTCACGGGTTGAGGTTTTCTGCTGGTTAGTTGTTGCAGCCAAGGTGTCTACAACGGAGAATCTAAGAAGAGGATTGACGTTAACAAACATCTCAGATGTGTGTGCCATGTGTCACAAGGAGGGTGAAATAGTTAACCATCTTCTCCTTCATTGTGAGGTTGCAGTTGCTGTTTGGAGCCATGTCATTCGTAGATGCGGTCTTAATTGGTGTTGTCCAAAGACTATGGCAAATTGGGAGGACACTTCCAAAGAGGTGTCCATAATCTTTGGAGGATTTTTTTTCTAGTCTATTTGGGGAGAAAGGAATGATACAATCTTCAAAGATGCATCTTCTTCCCTAGCAGAGTTGATAGAAAGGGTCACCCTATTGACCGTTAAATGGGAGTTGGTTAGAAAGGAGTTCTCCAACTTTAATCTTAATGATTTCCTTTTGAGTTGGGAAGCTTGCATGGGGTGTGGCCCTTTTCAAGAAAGGAGATCAATTCTATGATCCCCTCTCCCATTGGTGTTCCTAAATTCAATATAGATGGAGCTGCCATAGGGAAACCGGGGCCAGCGAGTATTGGTGGTGTACTTTGTAATAGCAAGGGTGACGTTTTATTTATGTTTTCCAAGCAAATGGGTGTCTGTGATTCCAATGAAGCAGAGATGTTAGCTATCTTAGAAGCTCTTCAGTGTTTCTCGAGACTATTCCATGGTGACCTTATTGTTGAGAGTGATTCATCTAATGACATTGTGTAGGTGTCTAATCGGAAGGTAAACCTGTGGGAATTCCAATTTCTATTTAATGAAATTCGTCTTCTATCTTCTAGATTAGGCATAGTATTCCACCATGAACTTAGATCAGCCAACTCTTTCATAGATGCTTTGGCCAAGCAGGGGGTTGAAAGGTCATCTCCTTGGGAGGGCAATGTAATGTAAAGGTAGAGTGGTTGAGGATACATTCCTCTTATACCGTTTTTTATTTTTCATTTGTTTCTTCTTGTATACCCTTTGCCTTTTTAAAATAAGTTTTTGTTACTGATCAAATAAAAAAACAACAAAGAAAGCAAGTAACAGCATGAAGTGAAACATAGCACACCTCCATAAAAGAACTACTTTCGAATCAAGATATTTCTCAATTTCTCTCATCTCCGAAATATCCACACTGTGCAAATGTTGAAGTGAACTTGCATAAAGTTGAACATAGCGCCTGCGAAGTTGACAGAGATGCTGAATTCTGTCCCATGAAAGACAATAGCTGAAAAAAAGAATAAAATCATAATTTTTTTAGACTCTAGCAATAACAAGATTGTCACAATACTATGAAATTCTAGAATAACCACAGCTACAAACAACAGAACTGGAAATTTTAAAATGAAAGTTTCTGCTGGATGGGGCGGCTAGAGGAAAGCCAGACCCCGCAGGCATTGAAGGCGTTCTCTATGATGATAAAGGGGCTCTCTTACAGTTATGGCATTGTCATGATGCCACAGGGATTTGAGATTCCAACAAAGCAGAGGTTTGGGTTATCAGGGAAACTCAGGTTCTTCACAGCATCATTCTCTAGCAAGCTCATTGCCGAGATTTTTATTAGATGGGTGTCGACTGTAGCTCGCGGCTCAGCCCGTAATACCACTTTATCTAAAAATACAAAATCATTGCAGAATCTTCGAACGTGGTATTTTATTAAACTCTGCAGGAACCAATTAAGTGGCACACCTCTTACTGAACTAGGGAATGTCGGATCTTTTATGCACTTAGACTTAGGTCCCTTGTGTAGAAGATAATAGGCCCTGTAAAATAAGGTTTAGGCCCAGCCCATTAAGGCCTATATACAGCCTGTATATAATCCCACATGTGGGATCTAGTCTAGGATTGGTATAGCTAAATTGTCTCAAATTACTTCGTTGTATAGATTAGGAGATATTCCTTACTCATCAGATTTGTATTATTAGCACGTTTAGAGCCCTTAATTGAGGCATATTAATTCTATAAATACAGTCAGTCGATCCTCCGTGAAGGTATGACTTTCTCGCCAAACTCTATTCTTCTTCTTATTTCTCCTCTTCCATATTATAACATGGTATCAGAGCTTTGGTTGTGATCAATCCCTCTTCTCTCATTGATCAAATCCTCCTTATTGGCGTGAATCCTCTCTCCATTGCTGCTGCTATTGCTGCTAATAGTGCCTGACATGCCTCTCATCAACTGTGGCCCACCACTGATCAACTTCTTATCACCAAGCGACTTCCACATGTGTATCGCAGTCCTTCAGGGTTATTGAAAGGATTTTTCTGGATTTTTTCATCACCATTTGAGGTAGGTTTCATCCACTTCTTCCTCTATCGATTTTGCTAAATTGTTATCAGATAGATTTCATCAAGACCGTCCAAATTTGTGGATCTTTATCCAATACTCATCAGATTTGGACTAGAGGAAGTATTCAAAGTCAATCTGTGATGAGACCACTCTGTGGGGCCCATGCACAGATCCTGCACCAGAAATCAATGTCGCCTGACACTGTCTGGTTTCTTTTCTGCACTGTTATGTGCTGTCTACTGCTGGATTCTTCATCAGATAATTAATTTGCAATCTTCCTGCTGTATTAGTAGAATTATAGCAGATCAAATCAATTCTGCTATCTGTTTTGTTGCATACTGGCTGTCTATTTCAGATCTGAAGACTGATCTCCTCTTTACACTACTGATTTGCGTGCTCAGTTGTTCCTTTTCTACTCCATTCTGCAATGGACAAGTATGATGTTATCCCAATTAAATTTAATGGGCATAATTATATGTCCTGGTCCTTCCATTTAAAGAACTTCGAAGCGGGACAAGGATTTTTTGGTTATCTTGATGGCTCGATAACTAAACCTCAGACTACAAGTACCACTAACTCAAAAGTCTTAGCCACCTGGTCTAAAGAAAATGCTGAAGTAGTCACTTGGATCCTTAACTCTATTGATCAATCCCTTGCCGTAGCTCTTCAAGCCTACACTACAGCAGCTGATATGTGGGCCCATCTCAAGAAAGTCTATCATCAAACTAATAAAGCTCGGAAATTTCACTTGGATAGTGAAATTGCCAAATATACTCAAGGGGATAAATCTGTACAGGAATATTTTAATGGCTTCCTCACATTATGGACCAAAAGGGTTCCATATTGATCCAGGCAGTCTCTTCTGGATTTCTATCTAAGGCTCTCAAATTACAAGAAGAAACCCACATCAGCCAATTTCTTATGCATCTACGACCAGAATTTGAATATCTTTGGTCTTCTCTCATGAATAGAGAAATTTCTGCGAATCTTGATACCTGCTTTCAAGAAGTCCTTTACAAAGAACTTCATCTCACCTCCCAGCGTGCTATTCTTTAAGAACCAAAGGCCTTCCTTGAGCCTCTTCCTGCTGACTCTGCTCTTCTGGCAACCCCAAATCAGAAGCTTCCTTGGTGTTATGAATGCAAAGGTTTTGGTCATATTGCCAAAAATTGTCGCAAGAAATTGGTTTGCAGATATTGCAAACGCTCTAGTCATCTTATCGATGACCGTCGCAGCTTACAGCAAAGGAGTGAGACACAATAGAAGAAGCCTCCCTCCAATCTGCCTAGACAGAATACTCCAGCGGCATTTCAGGCTCAAGCACCCTTTTCTGATACAGGAAGCACTTCTTCCGGGGCTATCTCCATGACTCCTGTTCAGATTCAAGAACTGATTCCAAACACAGTTACCTCAGCCTATGCATCTATGGGCTTTAATAGCAGTCGGTATCAAACTCATTCTCATATAGCATTTCCTACCTTTCATCCTTCAGCATCTCTTTCTTCTCCTATCACCTCAGCCACATGATTTTTAGATTCAGGAGCCTCAAATCACATGATATCTGTAGAATATAACTTTACAGATTCCCACCCTTACCTTGGAAAAGAGAAAATAACCACTACTAATGGTGATCAACTACTCATTTCTAGAGCTGGTACCATTACTTTATCTAGTATCTCTGGTTAGTCCATCACCCTCCCTAATGTCTACTTTGTTCCAAAATTATCAACCAATTTACTTTCTATAGGACAACTTATAGATGATGGCTGTCTTGTTCACTTTTCTTCCTCTGGTTGTGTTATACAAAGGCGACAAACAGGAAAGGTGATCGTGAAGGGGAGGAAACATGGGCGTCTGTTTTTACTGGACATTTGACATCATTTCTTCTTTGCATCTTCTTCTAATAATTTCAATAAATTGTGGACTGTTTGGCATAAATGCCTTGGTCATGTGAACAATACCCATTTGATTTCCTCGTTTAAAATTGGTTGTTTGGAATCTACTATTGATAATAAAATGATGTCTTCTTTATCTCAATCAAAGTGTGAAACTTCTTGTTTAAGTACGAGTCATATATGGCCTTTTTCTATTCATAATTCTCGTGCATTGGCATCATTTAACATTATTCACACTGATGTTTGGGGCATTGCTCCTACCTTGAGTAGAGCGGGATTTAAGTACTGTGACCTTTATTGATGATCATTCCCGTTATACTTGGATTTATTTTATGCGCTTGAAATCTTAAGTATTTTCCATTTTTCAAAGACTATATAACATGGTCAAAACCTAATTTACGAAAGCAATCAAGATTCTTAGATCAGATTCCGGTGGAGAATGCATATCTCATGATTTCTTTACCTTCGTTTCTGATAAAAGCATTCTTCATCAAAAATCATGTCCGCATACTCCTTAGCAAAATAGGATTGCGGAAAGAAACAACAGAGATATTCTTGAAACTGTTTGCACTCTTTTACTTGCATCCATAGTTCCTCCAGAATTTTGGTGCAATGCTACACAGAGTATTGTGTACCTTATCAATCGTCTTCCTAGTACAGTTCTAGGAAAGACTGCTCCTTACGAAGTTCTCTTTCGCCATACTCCTTCTTACTCTCACTTGCATGTTTTTAATTGCTTCTGTTTTGTTCTTCTTCCACCTACTGAACGCACTAAGTTATCACCATAGGCTGCCAAATGCATCTTTCTTGGCTACAATACTTAACACAAAGGGTTTTTGCGTTATGATCCGTTCAAAAAACGCATGCGAATATCTCATAATGTGATCTTCTTGGAACAAATTCCCTCAGAGTCTGCTTCTCCATCGCCTCCTCCCAAAGTCTATGTCAGGCGTAACATGGTTCCTCCTATGGTGACTCCCTCTCCTAATCATCTCCCAATGCCGCCTATTGCTTCTACAGGTAACAATGCTTCTTCCGATAATATCATCTCTCTGTGACGCTCTAGTCGTCTTTCCGTTGCCCGTAACCGCTATAGATTTCCTGCTTTCTTTTCATCTTTAGATAGTACTCAAATACCCATCTCATAGTCACATGCCTCGAAGATTGCTTACTGGCAGGATGCTATGAATGAGGAATTGTTCACTCTCGAAGCAAATCAGACATGGGACTTGGTACCAACCCCTGAAGGAGCATATGTGATGCAGTAAATGTATCTATTCCATAAAAGTTCTATGATGGGGGTCTTGATCTCTACAAAGCCAGATTGATTGCGCAGGGTTATAAACAAGAGTATGGAGTCGACTATGAGGAGACATTTGCACCAATGGCTAAAATGACCACGTTCGCACGCTTCTTTGTGTCGCTGTAGCCCGCAACTGGCCTCTATAGCAAATGGATGTTAAAAATGCATTTCTTCATGGGGATTTGCAAGAGACTATTTACTTAAAGCCTCCTCCGGGATATGCTTGTCCTCCTAAGCATGTTTGTAAGTTGCGGAAATCTCGTTATGGACTTAAGCAGGCTCTTAGGGCTTGGTTCGATAAATTCCGGGCAGCAATTCTTAAAGCTGGATTTCGTCAGAGTCATTCTGATAGTTCACATACGATTAGCCAGTTTGTGAGCAATCCTCACAAACCTCAGCCTACTGCTGCTTTAAGCATACTCTGCTATGTCAAAGGCACCCTTAATCATGATCTCTTCTACCCTTCTGGCACTTCTCTGCACTGATCAGTTTATGCAGATGCTGACTAGGCTAGTTGACTAGATTCTCAGCAATCTACCACTAGCTGATGTATGTTTCTTGGGGAATCTCTGATTTCGGATAAGTGCAAGAAACAAACCACCGTTTCAAAATATTCGGCTGAGGCAGAATATCAGACAATGTCATCCGCTAGTGCTGAAATCATCTGGCTACGCCGTCTTCTTTGCAAATTGGGTGTCCTTGTTGGTCGTTCTACACCTCTTCATGGAGAAAATACAAGTGCTACCAGAATTGCCAACAACCCGATCTTTCATGAAAGGACGAAGCACATTGAGATTGATTGTCACTTCATCCATCAGCATGTTGTTACTAAGAAGATAACTTTGCCTCATGTCTTTACTCATGATCAGTTGGCAGACATTTTCACAAAAGCACTTCCCAAAATGTGTCATCATGATCTTACTAGCAAATTGATGTTTTCTGCCTTACCACATCAATTAGAGGGGGAGTGTAGAAGATAATAGGCCCTGTAAAATAAGGTTTAGGCCCAACCCATTAAGGCCTATAAACAGCCTGTATATAATCCCACGTGTGGGATCTAGTCTAGGATTGGTATAGCTAAATTGTCTCAAATTACTTCCTTGTATAGATTAGGAGATATTCCTTACTCATTAGAATTGTATTATTAGCATGTTTAGAGCCCTTAATTGAGGCATATTAATTCTATAAATACAGTCAATCGATCCTTGATGGAGGTATGACCTTCTCGCCAAACTCTCCTTCTTCTTCTTATTTCTCCTCTTCCATATTATAACACCTTGTAGCTCTTTCACAATGGGGTTTAATTTTTCGTTCTTCCTTCCCTTTCCAGCCACATAGTGGTAATAGAGCTCTCATACGAGATCCCTATTTTGGTCCACGGCGTGTTTCATTGATTTCTCAAACAAAATTATCTTTATTGCCAATCCATAAAAAAAGAAATTAAAGTCCAAACTCAAGTATTGAAGCTGTAAAATCCATTGTTAAAAGTGGAACTTTCTAGTAGATTAAATTTTAAATCGAGGCAGATTGGAAAGTGAAAGATAAACGTCTGAAGTAGAAAGTGGTAAAAGGCAAATGACAATAAAATTACCACATTTTCTTCTGCTGCAGACCAGCCTGAACAGCAAAGCGCCACCAAAGATGAGGGTTTCCAGAGACTGGAACCATAGGTCTTAAGTGAGAAACATCAACACGTGTCCTATATTGTGAGAAAATTTCAAGAAGCTTTATGCCATCATGGTACTGAGCCTGAAATATTACAAAATAATTGAAATGTTAAATAAATGAAAAGAAAAACACCAAAAACAAAATCAGGCAAAGGTACAAAGCATCATCGAACAAACAGGTCAAACCTCTGACACAGTCAGAGAAACATCATCCAAGACGAGAGAAGCCTTCTCAAAAGGTATCTCTGGGTCGGTCCTTTCTTGCTTTCCAAGGCGATGATACTTCAGTACTCCATTGATTGGGGAGAGCAAGTATTTACGATTCAGGGCCCATACAGAAGCCATTGCACTATCTGTTGAAGGCTCATTGATCCCATCTTCGAATATCTAGAACCAAAATAGTTTCACAAATGTTTCAAATAGGGATTTTACCCAACAAAAAAAGAACATAGAAATGTATAAATAATGCAGTAAGCATATTAAAAAAAATGAACCTCTATCCATTCCTTGGGGCTCAAGTCTTCCCATTCCTTATCCAGTATCCAGGGGGAACCATCAGAATCATGATACACAGCTAGCCTCTG
This sequence comes from Persea americana, assembly GCA_029852735.1. Classification (NCBI taxonomy): domain Eukaryota; kingdom Viridiplantae; phylum Streptophyta; class Magnoliopsida; order Laurales; family Lauraceae; genus Persea; species Persea americana. Next base: position 76,916,528 of record CM056810.1, read on the forward strand.
TAGTTGCAATGACTAACCAGGAACAAAGTTCATGATCAGTACAAATAGAACAAATACTTTTAAAAGGTCTGAAAAAAAATCTTATACCACATTCTTGATACCCTTACACAATAGGAAAGCTGTAAAATGCAGAGAATACATCCAACAATGCCATCAAATAAAGAAGACTAGTAGGGCAGTTCATTGACAAGGTCTGAGTCCATTCAAGAATATAGAACTGATCAGACTGGACCTGACGGGCCAGGCCTATTCAGATAGTTATCCTAAGCCTCGAATTAAGCCCCTCGGCATCATTAAAAACATGTATAGAACTAGAAATAAGAAATAAAGAAATAAAGAAAAATGCTGTAAATTTTGAAATTCAACGAGTCCTTGAAGAAAAAATGCTTCATCAGAAATCTAAGATCAATGATTTCAATAGCTGACTGACTGACCTTTATCTACGCATGTCTATTTAGATTTCAATAGCTGACCGACTGACCTTTATCTATTCAAATCTATTCTCACTAAGCCTATCACTACTAAGAGAGCTACCGACTGCACGCGCGCGCACATGCACGCAGAAATCTATGTAAGAGAAAGCACCTTTTTACAAGCCAGTTAACTAAGACAACTAAGCCAAAGCGTCTTTCCTTTCTTAGGCCTAGATAACTAAGCCAAAACGTCTTTCCTTTCTTAGGACTAAGAAAAGGGCTATCTTTCACTTGGTCTTTATTACAAACTTGCTTTGCTTTAGGTAACAAAATATATATTCTTTCTTAGGCTGAGGCCAGACCCTCAGCTTCTAACTGCACCCCACATGTAAAAGAAATCAACTTGCTATTGAAGCACTGACAACCTTCCCTTAGGCCATTATGAATAATAGATAATAAGAACATTTGAGACATTAATTTTCACGGACATTTGGAATACCACATGAGTTTTTCTAATGGGAAGTAATGGGTTATTGACCAAGAATCTACAATAATTGCATTGCAACAAACATAATAAAGCAACCAAATCAAAAGAACTAAGAGAGCTCCCCAGTCCCAAACTGGTTAGAGGAGGGGGGTTGTGTTAGGTAGGTTGGCAGCCAGTATAAAATTTTGACACAACCCAAACCTGATGATAATCAAAAGAACTATGAAGTTAAAGGGCATGCTGCCTTGAATATGGTTCGAAGAGGCATATAAGATTTCAAACGCACCATTGTGGAGTCCTTGGAGGGAGTGAGCTGGGGTATTCAGAATTGTTGAAATGGAGCACTGATGGCAAATTTTTTACCAGATCCTTGTTATAAAATAGTTCGGGTAAGGTCAGTTTATTCAACCATGAGCATAGGTGCAGGAAAAGGGTTACATCTATAACTGTAGCTTCATTCAGTTTGCAGCAGCTGATTCAATTTTCTCCATCAGAAGTGTTGAAATGGAAGCTAATACAACATTCTTACAACCCGGACTAGGAAGCTGATACAACATTCTTACAACCCAGAGTAGGAAGCTGGAGGAATCCAAAGTGTTGAAATGGAGCACTGATGGCAACTTTTCAACCGGATTTCTGATAGAAAATTGTTTGGGGAAGATAACTTTATCCAACCATGTCCAAAAGTGTGGTGGGACAGGCGTTACATACACAGCTGTAACTTCTTTCAGACTGCAGCAGCTGATACAATTTGTCGGATCATATTAAAGTTCCACAATAAATGTGTTACAAGTTGATGCAACCTTAGATCCGCAAGCGGTGATGGAATGGGTGTAGACAAACTCTCCAGACGAGTTTGCCAAATCCAGGAAGGATTCCAAAGAGGGCCAACTCCGCAGATGGGAATTGGCCGAAATTGTCTCGGAACACAACACCTACGAGCGCTCTTCCATTGAAGAGAAACAGCAAACCAAACAAACCAATGTTTATTGAATGATCATGAAGTACTCTCCTAATGAAGGGATTACATATTTATAGGAAGGGCTGGACATCACCTTTCCTAGTAGGACTCTACTTTCCTAAACAATAAAGGAAACAAAACTTGCGTACAATTCAAATAAAATGACTTCTAAATAAATCACAACTCTCTAAATAAGACTTTTAACTAATTAAAACTTCTAACTAAATGGATATCCTGTTGGGCCTGTGGACTAGGCCCAATTAGCTGGCCGACCATGGGTCTGGCCTGCATCACAAATCCCGATAAATGTGTTACAAGTCCTAAGGATGTATTAAATCTTAAGGGTGTAAGGGTGTATCAAATAACTGCTCCTCTGGTGCTATGTTTGGGTTTCTTTACACCAGGTTAATTGGGCTATCAAGAGCTCCCTGACTAAGTTAATGCGAATGGGAGATCACCACATTAGAAAGGTGGATATTCTGCGATCTTGATTGCACTTTCTTGGAAGTTTAGCGAAGAAAAGAATGGAAGGTTTTGTAGGCAAGTCTAAAGAGCCAAAAGTTTTGGTGGATGTTACCATGGCAAGCACAGACAACTAGGTGATGACCAGAACCAAGAGAACCTTCATACTGCCATTAAGAGATGGGAAACATATTCTCTAATACTTTTAATTGATCATCCTACCTTGTGTTTTCATTTTGATGTTTAACCTTGTTCAAATCATTACTCACTTTCATCATACTGGAATTATTATGTGCCTCTCTCTGCAATTTTATTTTCCCCAATAGTAGTTCACTTTCTGTTTTATTTTTTGCCCTTATTGATAAAAAAATTATGCCTGGGTCAAGAATTCAAAATAGAAGGTGCTGTTTCTTGGAGTTAATTTTCTGCCTATTTGTTCAATACATACATTCAATTCATAGTTGTGAATTTCAATTTGGACCGAAATGTTTCTGCCAATTTGGAATTTCAATGGAACAATTCGGAGTTATGTTTTGGAAAAATATAAATGAAGTAATAAAATTTTAAAAATAACATAAATTGATAAGGCCCTACCTACTATTAGAGCGAAATTTGGATAGGGACTTATTTCATATTAGAGGGATAGTTGGATATCGACTTATTTCCCATAAGAATACACACATGATTCATAATGTGATTACCACAATATTATGCATTATTAATCCTACACATTAATTATATTATCAATTAAGTGTTTAATCTTACAGTGGAACCAAATCCAATGGAAGTATAATTTGAGGATAAGCTACTGAAGGGCATTACATTCAATTTTAATGGTTCTAGTCATCAGTATATGGGCCCCATGGTGAGTTCCAGAACCCACTCATGGAAACGTGTGATAGACCACCCAGTTGTCTGGCCCTTTTTTTTCATTTTTTTACTCAAACTGCCACCCCTTTCAAGAAAGCCCCATCCCCCACTCCCAGCCCATTTCGAGAAGCCCTAGGCCCTTTCGAGAAACGCTCACAGAAGGAGTAGGTGAAGGCAGTACACCAACCCACCAACCCCCCCCCCCCCTCTCTCCCGCCTCCTTTTCTCTCTCTCCATTTTCTCGCCCATTTTTCCTTTTCCTCCAACCAGTTTTGGCCGATTTTTAGGTTCCAGTCATTTCATGCAAAATCGATGATTTCGGACCAAAATCATGTATTTCGCCCGAAATCAAATTTAAACCAAAAAATTATAAAATGGTTTTCGCTTTGGTAGCATAGCCGAAATAAAAATATACTAACAACTATGATTCGATTCCAAGAAATGTTTTAGAAGCATTTGGGGGCTTACATTCAATGCTTGCCGCAGGCGTCCGAAGAAACAGTCTATGCTCAAGTCCAAGGCATGGTTTGCATTGGGGTCCTACACCTCACTGTATCATGATGTTTGTCCAAAATGAAGCATGCACCTCAATCACACTCCATATCAGGATTCAAGAGGCATGGCTAGGGGTGGCAAAACCTGGTCCAACCATGAACCTGACTAATGTGAACCACACTAATGCAAGTGGAAGACAGATCATAGATTTCTGGGTGAAGGCTATATGGGTTGGTCAAGTTGCGTAGGCCAGACACAACAGTTCATAGTACACCCATAACCCAAACATCTCATACTTCTTCATTCCATTTAGGAATCCCTGATAAACACCAATTCCCAAACACCTCATACTTGCCAAAATCACATTCCCATATCCTTCCACTTCTTAGTAACCTCATGGCCTCATCCTTCAATGACCTTCTGGCCTCAACTTTTTTGTATTGTAATGGCATACATGTAATGAATCCTATAAATTTGATTTTATTCAAATTTTTAAGTTTGTTTTATTTCGATATGTGAAAGAAGTCTAATAATGGAAGAACATATAATTGAGGCTGATTTCTTCAGACTACATTGATTTTTTTATTCATTGATATTATAGTTATTAATGTTTTTTTTTATGGAATCATATGTAGTATTTCAATGTATTTTCCCATTTGATGGCTTGTAAAATTATAGATTGGAATGTCAGTGTTACTGTGCTGGAAAAAATAAATAGTTTTTCCCCCATTGCAGTTCTTAGTGGGTCAAATTGGGTCAGATTGACTCAATTATATGAGGGTTGGGTTAGGGCTTATATTTTCAACATATTTTAAAATGGGTTAAGTTTGGGTTGGGTCCTTACTCCTTACCTTAGGTGATCAACCTGAACTCATTAGTCACCAATTTCAACCCCTTGCAGATGCCTAATACATATCTCATTTCCAAGAAAAACAGAAAATTTCATTCATTTAAAGAAAAACATCAAAAATGCCGAGGATTTCGAAAGATAACATAAAAGAGTAAAATAAATTAGAGAACTGTTCGCCTACGAGCTACTGCTTATGTGGCCCAGCTCTATGGGGCCCACTTCGGCCTAACTTTAATTGATGCAGGCCCTTTCACACTATCATCCCCCCTCCCCCCAAAAAATGATCTTGTACCAAACCCAATTTCACAATCACCAAACCTTTATCCACCATTGGATTGAATCTCAAAGAAATGTATGGTTATATCAAGGGCTAGGATTATCTAATGGGGCTGATTTTTTATTTTTATTTTGTTGGCTCTTATCCTCAAGGAAACCTTTCCATGTACCCCACCCCACTAATAAGAAGGCATCTTAAATGGGCCCCACGGGCTAGACTGCATATTGCTTATATGCAGTCTGCCCATAGGAGAACATTGCCCCCAACTAATTAACAATACAAATGTCTTAAATTCTTTAGGTATCTTCCAAAGAGAACCTTGCCGTTACATTACAATGGATCAAAATCAGTGTCACAGTCACCATTGCAGTCAATCCAAAATGCAATACGTCATGATGACAAGCACTGCTGGTCACGACATGGACTTTTTCCCATTAAATTATGAAAAATATACAAAAAAAAAAAAAAAAAAAAAAAAAAAAAAAAAACACCAACAACTCAGAATATTGGAAACTACTATAATACAATTTTCTTTACATCAGTTCCCGCTTTAAATCAGGATATAGTTCCACTTCCCATAACTGTAATATGAGTGCCCACTCCTTTTTCATTGTAGAAGGTAATTTTATCGAAAAATCCATCCAGAAAAACAGTACACCAAAAGAAAATGACGCCACACTTTCTTTAGCTACGGGATCTGCTTCATCTTCCTTTATGGAAGATGTGGTGGAAAGAAACAAAGATTTAGAAAGTGAATTGTGCATTTCTTTTATTGACAGAGTAAGCAGGTCAATAGAATGTGTCATCAAAGAATTAGCAGAAAAACCAATACAAGTTCTAATGTTTTGCATTGATAGATTTATGTATATAGAAAGTTGCAGTTTCATAATAAAAGCTAAAGTGTTTGATAAATCAGAAATGGAGCTTACCTTGCGCAACTTATCCAGTACACCACTGGTGTCGAAGGTTTCATTACCATGTTCATCCATCGTCACTGCAGCCAGCTTTGCTAAAGTGACACCAGAACAAAAGGGGTGCCCGGGATTACTGCAAAAAATTTAAAAAAAAAAAACATAATCATTCAAGTATTTGTGAAATAAAGCTTAGCAAGGATATGGCCACAAACTAAAGCGCAGGGGCCAGTATGGCACAGAGATAGCACTGACCAATGATGTGCCAACCAAGCACATCTACTGCCTGCTGTTAATGCAGTGTCAAATCTAGGACATGCAATAAAAGTGTGTCCTGCTTGAGGTCAGAAATCACTGAAAAAGAGCACTGTTCATGGAATGGCATAACCAGTGGGTCACACTTTTCCAAGAATATACACTGATCTACTAAAACTGTGAGCATTGACAGAGTTATATAGGCCCCCAAAAGTAATTACATATCAAAATAAACAGAAAGCAAGGGTTAGAACTAAGAAAAATAACATCAAGATCCAATTTAGCACCTACCTCATGGAATCCTCGTATCTAATATGGACATTACTAATGGTGATTTTAAGATTTCCAATGATAGTTCCAATTAATGAGCTGAACCATGAATTTCCACCAGGTGGCTGCAAAACAATCAACCCATTGTTCACATCAGCATTACCTGAGATGCAAATGTCAAAATCTTCTGTGTGGGATTAGAATGCAATATGTTACTATAAAATATATAATCAAATCAGTCAATCAGGCAGAAATTGCTGGCAGAGTTAACATAATAAAAGGAAGATTTGAGTTAATAATTTAAAGACATAACACAAAAGGAGTAGTACGAGGATGGATCCTTGCTCAGGACCAACCCATTTAGTTGTTGAGACGAATATTCAGGCATAAATCCAGTACAGAGACCCCAAACTGAGGTTCGGTCAGCAAATTTGCAATGCAACAAAGTAGCATAAGGATGGATCCCAGTCCAGGCCAGCCCATTCACTTACTGAGCACAATTTTCAGTTATGGATCCGGCTCACAGGTTTTGAACAACGGCTGCACTCAGCAAATTTCCAATGTATTTGGCCCTTGATGCTCAAGCCTCAGGTCAAGAATGGCCACCTAATCAAACATCCTCACAAAGTAGACCCAGGCCCAATCCATATGCTAATCTGTCAAAAAAGCAGCTCACGAACTGCCCACAGGCGTAAATAAACAAATCCAGCCAACAGCAGGCTGACCTCAATAAAGGCCAGGCAGGACTACTACCAACGCAAACACGATAGATCAAAAGAAAACTTCAAAACCCAGTAAATCTGTAATTCTGTTGAGAATGAAGGAAAAAGGACAGATATTCAGACTTTGAAAAATCTGCCTGGTAACTATGTTAAATTGCCAAGGGTTTTCTGTAATTTTGAAAAATATATATATATATTATTATATAGATATCTAGTGATGCTCGCCCAACCCAAATTGAGACGACCATACAGTTTGTTTCCTCTTATTTCCTCTCTTCTTTATTTTATTCACCCTTCTCCTCTATTCTTCAAATTTCATCAGCTTTTCAAACCTTCATCTGCTAAAATCTGAAATAAATAAATTTTAGAAATTCAACTCGGTATCAAAGCAGGTTGGACCTGAAGCAAAATTTTGTCCAGCCCAGTAAAGCAGCGAACTGTCAGACTTGGAATATCATTTTCTCCACAAAGTAAAGCAATGCATCGTCAGACTTCAAGCGTCGTTTTGTACACCAAGAAGAGCAGTGCACTGTAAAACTTGAACCAGCATTTTGTCCAACAAAATAATGCCCCGACAACAAAGTGGTACACTGCCAAACTTGAACAATGATCCATCAGACCACCATTTTGTCCACAGAACAAAACAACGCACCATTGAACCTGAACTGGTATTTTGTCCAATGAACAAATTGTTGTAGTTTTTGGCTTGATTTTAGTGGATCACTATTCATCTCTCTTGGATCTAGCTAGTATATTTAACATTGTTAGAAGGGTTGCTTTGTGAGGCTTTAGAATCCAGAGGCTTTAAAATAAGCAATACAAAGACGGAATATATGGATTATAACTTCAGTGGACACACAGAAAGAGCTAAAACTACTGTGAGGATTGAAGACCATGAGGTAACAAAAAGTGATTCTTTATGTTGCATTGGCTCTATTATTAGTAACGATAGGAAGATTGATGAAGATATCGAACATAGGATAAAGGTGGGACGGTTGAAGTGGAGATTTGCTTCTGAAGTGCTTTGTGACCAACGAATGGCAAAAAGATTGAAGGGAAAAAAGGACAGCAACTAGACCAGTTATGACCTATGGAGTAGAATATTGATCAATCAAGAAGCAACATATGCACAAAATGGATGTAGCACAAATAAGAACGTTAAGGTGGATGTGTGGTAAAACTAGGAAGGATAAAATTAGAAACGAGCGCTTTCAAGAACATTTAGGGTTAGTAACAACAGGGGATAAAATTTGATAAACACATCTGAGATAGTTTAGGCATGTCCAACGTAGGCCGGCAATGACGCCGGTAAAGAAAAGTTCAGCTATGAAGGTTGATGGCCCACCAAGGGGAAGGGGTAGGCTAAAGAGGACGTGGATGGAGGTAGTAAAAATAGATATGAAGAAGTGTAACTTATCTCAAGATTTGACTCAAGATAGATCGGAATGGAGAAACAGAATTCGTATAGCCAACCCCAATATAGTTAGGACAAGGCTTTGGTGATGATTATGATGATGAGAAGGGTTGCTTTGTGTCTCCACGCCATATAGTAATCACATTACAAGTTTTCCATGGAATATAAAGTATGGGAAAAGGTTCCGTTAAAACCCTGACATTGGGATGAATCTCTTCGACAAGATTTCAATTAGAAGTACTTTAGTATGCTATTTTGTTATCATCTGGCGGTGTGGCTAACAAGAGCATGCTGAAAGAAGTCCTGAAAAACTTAAAGTTCATTTCCTTAGGAAAGAGACGGCAAGACTATTGTTTTTTTCCCAAACATCCAACACCTAAATTCTCGAATTTAATACCTCCAGTATACCCATCTAATTTTATTTCTATTGAACTAGTTATCGTATTAACTTCACTAGTTTTTTATTGCTGGTCTCAAGCCCGAATAAAGGAGGGTTGTGTTTGTAATACCCCTGACGCATTAAGCAAGCGGTTGAAATTTGTTTTGGGCCTAGTAAAAAAATTTGTGTCAATCTTAATTATTTCTTGGAATGTGGGTGGTGGATTTTAATCAATAGAATAGGGTATTTTGAGTTATTATTGACTATTATAAAGAGTTTAAGTAATTAGTGGGACCATGGGATTAATCCATTAAGAAGTTGGCTCTATGTTAAATAGATAGGGCCCACAACTTGTGTTAGTAAGAAAATTAGTTTTATCAAGAGGATTGGGACCCATGATTTTATATTAAATAAGTGTGAAGTCTTAGCAAGCATGGGGGTCACGATTTGGTGACTTTGTGAGTGAGGACTGGGGAGGGCTAGACGCATAATTCCGATGGGATTATGGCTTGCGCACAACTCAAGCCCACTCTTTTTTCTTTTTTTTATGTCAACAGCCACCCCCATCTCCCTTTACACTCTTTCTTCTCTTCACCTCTCCATAAGAAAAACCCTAAACCTACACTCACCTTGGAAGCTAGAAGGAGAAGAACTTGAAGGAGGCCAAAGGAAAATGAGAGAGGAGGAGAAAAGCTTCGTTTTGGATGTCTTACAGGCCTTCATCAAGTCAATTATGGAAGCAAGGTTCTATTCAAGGTGAGTGCCAATCCCCATCTACTCGTATTTCTTGGATTCTCTTCAACTTTGGGACCCTAATGCATGTAAATCGAAACCACCAGACCTGAATCTCTGAAGAGGGGATTTTTATTACTTGGAAAACAACATTAGGAGACCCAAATGCAATAGCCAACCTCCACCAAGCAGAGACTAAGCTTGGCAGAACTGGGTATTGGGGGTTTGGGAGAAATCTGAACTCTATATGGTATTCTAAGTTGGTCGAGCACAATCAGCTGGGTTCAGGTCTTGGCTGAATCCCCATATTTGGGGATTTTGATGGGTTGAACCAAATCTGGTGGCACTTCTTGCCATTGCATTCTGGTAGGATTCATGGTCTGGTTTTTTTTTTTTTTTTTTTTTTTCCTCTTTGAATAGTTTCATAGTTCTGGATTATCCATTTGGTACTTCATCACAATTTTTTTAATTTTAGCTCTAATGTTGATCAACTGTAGGAGCTGTCGTATGGTTTCAGATCCGAACTATGTCAAAATGTGTTAACACTAGTTATGAGATTTGCATACATGATATGTTTGTGCATGGGTTTCTAGCTGAATTTAACAGTGGGTTTTCTATTGCCGCCTGACTCCATTATTGGAATGTTAGCTATGGGTGAACCCTATTGTAGTTTTGAGAAAGGTCGTCTCCTTAAATGCTTGGTCTTTATGTAATCTTGCTAGATTTTGAGAATGGTCGTCTCCTTAAATGCTTGGTCTTTATGTAATCTTGCTAGAACATGCTAAAAATAATAATCTGATGTTGGGAACTTATGCTTAACATACATGTATTATGTTGCTCTGGTGTGGTTCTTGTATATACGAGCCATGGGCCATAACTACGAAATCGGTGGCATTAATTGTGACCCATGATGATGATACTACATTATTTTGTGGTTTAGATGAATCTCAAACCCGTAAAGATTTTAGTTATGGGACAGCCCGGGCATCAATGGATACCAATGATGACACAGGCAGGGGCAAAATAAATCCTGGTTGTGTGCAGGAATGCCTTCAGGACAAGTCCTTATGGGTATTGGGGCTCATAAAGATAGTGCTTAATCAAATGGAACAACCTAGTTGAATGGAGGCGGCTCTTTCTGGACACCACTAAATTGCTAGCACCATATAGGGTGACACCCTCATACGAAAGCCCAATGAGGTCAATGATGATGTTTAAGGACCGTCGTGGTCAATGATGATGTTTAAGGACATCCGTGCACAATGACGATGCTTAAAGGCCTTTGTGGCCAACGCTAACGTATAAGGACCTTTAAGGAACCAAAGTGGTCGCGTGATGCTTAAGGCCTCACCCATTCAGCGACTCTTAAGCAGGTCATAAATGTCCTTTGAACATTACGCGTTGCACTCTCTCTCTCTCTCTCTCTCTCTCTCTCTCTCTCTCTCTCTCTCTCTCTCTCTCTCCATGTTGCATGCGCTCACACACACAATTAGATTTGGATTTTTTTTATTTTTGATTTTGAATGGTAGATTTGAATTTATACTCACTCAATTTCAACTGAACACTGGTTTGCCCTTGCAAGGTAATCAGAAAATAAGAGACAAAGCAGACCGCGATGGTCAAGAGCTAGGCTTTGACATCTGCGGCTGAGCAGCGCAACACCCTAGTTTTGAGGATTCATTTCCTTTCATTTTGAAGGGCATTCTTTTGTCAACATGAAATTGTTTTTGGGTTTTGTATACTTTGGGTTGGGATATACTTAAAGTGAAAGTTTCATGTTGAGCTCGACTCGTTTCGATGGCAAAAAATCAGTTTAAAACGCGAATTTATCGTGTCCATACAATGGAAGGAAACTTGTAATTTCACCAAAATCTCTTTTATAAATATCCTGTGAATATTAACCAACTCATTTCGCTTCTCTCTCTTGTCTCACCTTCTCACCCAAGCTACTGCCAACCGCCGTTTAAGCCCGATTTCATCTCCGTCTTCGCTACAAATTGAAATTCCGATCTGCTAGAAAGATTGGGCCCCTTCGTACAATTACCTATGTCCGTTTTCATCGGTTTGTGCGTTGGACAACCCTCTCCCACAACAAACTCCTCGATTCCAGAGTACTTCGACGTAACAGATCACTTCCATCTTTTACTATGTTGTAAAGGCTGGCTTGTCAGCCACGTACCCCGATTTTCATGGCTGGATTCCAACTGCTAGCCACATGGTTCAAAATCGCGGTATCGGTCGCGGTATTGGTCGGGCCAAAAAACCAATACGGTATGGGCATTGGTTGCGGTTATCAGTCTGTCGCGGTGTGAATTTTTTTTTTTTCCAAAAAAATTTTGAAAAAATATCCAAAAAATCCATAATATTAGAAAATGTTGGAAAACAATATCTTTTTCCATTAGTAACAACTATGAGTTAAAATATCGGTCCCCACAAGTCATAAGATCCTATATCGCTCACTAATCATTAATTATTAAATATGTCAAGTTTTAATGTATAATATGTGTCCATTCTTATAAGTTACAAACCCATTAATGTAGCCATATTTAAAATCCCAATGATTAAAAATAACTATCACATCTTGTAATAGCTTTGTAAAAATTTTACTTGAATCATAGTCTGGCAACAATTTAATTGGCCATGCTACATGATTTGAATGATTAATCTAGATGTCTTATAAATGGTTAATTCACTAGGCCCAACTCCTATTTGAGTAAAAAAAAAAATTAAAGGACCACACAAGAAGGCACAATTATCTTTGAGTGGTTTAGATTTAAGATAATTAGGCCCTTTTAGGAAGGTGTAATTATAAATTAATGAGGGTAGTTTAGAAATCTTGTAGTCTTCATAGTAGACCCACCTACAAAAATCTAAACCACTCAAAATAGTTGCCCTTCTCTTGCATGGGCCCTCATCCAAATCTCATTCTATTAGGAGATTTGTTCTTATTAGATTGATTTTTTTTTCTAAATTGGTTGATTGATTAATTTAATGGTAGGAAGATTTCCAATTAGAGTGAAACTTTCTCAGGGCATGATAAAGGGAGGGAGAGTTATTTTGAACAGTTTGGATTTTATGTAGGTGGGCTCCATTGTGGGACCCATGAGGTGTCATGGTTTTAATGTTACATACTCAATTGATGGTTAGAAAAGGAAAGAAACCCGAAAAAGGGCATTTACCCTTTTCCCCCTTTCACACGTCCTTTCATTTTGTCAATTGCCTCAAACAGAGGAGAGAAACTGGGAAGCAAAAGAAGGAGGGAAAGGAAAGAGGAAAAGGGAAAGGGAAAAAGAAAAAGGAAAGGAAAGAGAGAAAAAGGAAGACAGGAGAGGAGGGGTCACACGTCCTTTCATTTTGTCAATTGCCTGAAACAGAGGAGAGAAACTGGGGTCTGGGAGGGAAACGAAGGAGGGAAAGGAAAGAGGAAAAGGAAAAGGGAAAGGGAAAACGAAAAAGAAAGGAAAGAGAGGAGAGGAGGAGGAGAAGAGGGAGAGGAAGAGAGACGAGGAGGGGAAGAAGGCGGAGCGTTGGTCGGCTGGTGCGGCTAGCCTGTAGCAGTGGAGGAGCCAAAGGGCGGGATGGAATCAGGTGCTTTATCTCCTCATCCCCTCCTTCAATCTCTATTTTATTTTACTGCAACATGCAGTTTTTTTTATTTTTTCCATTTTAACTTGCATGAAGAAGGCTCAGGGATTAGGGAAGAAAACTAAGAACGAGTGACTGAGTGAGAGTCTGAGAGACTGATCGACCGATATTTTGAAAATATTGGCCGATATATCGGTATGGCCGATATCACCCAATATATTGGGGATATTTTTTGGGGCGGTACCAGTACCGATATCTCCAGCCGATATCAGATCGGTAGCGGCTGATACGAACTGATATCGGCCAATTTTTTGAACCATGGCTCGCCCGTTTTCCAAGTTTTGGGTAATTTATAGGGTGATCAGCTGTTCAATTTTGTGCACGAGCTCCACCTCTATTGGAGTGCTTTTTTCTTGTTTTTGAATGACCGGGAACCAAAGGCAAGTGGTCAATTTCAAATTACATCACATGTTTACAAGAATATGATTCACAATGTTCGACTCAACGCTTCAAGTTTAGAATACCCAATTTCTAGGTCACAATTAATTTTCAAATTTAAATAGGTTTTTATTGTAATTAAGAGCTTAATTTGATGCATAAAGTAGCCCTAATAAGTTGCCCAAACTATCCCCAAAAATGGGCTAAGGAAGGAGAGGAAAAGGCCAGGCAGTTCGTCCCAAACATAGACGCGGTAGACTGCATGGTCATGCAGTCAGCAGCCTCGTGCTCAAGCGTAACTATTTTAAAGCCAACCCCCCGCCACCCCGGGGGGCAGTCCTCTACTTCCAACCAACCGGCAGTGCCCTTGTCTGGGACTGTTTTGACCCTGTTTCCCTGGGAATTGATTTCCATCTTTTCCCAATGACTTGTAGACCTTCGAAACATGTAAGGTAGAGCCCAATTATGACCAGACTCCACCCCTTAGACACAAACTAAGCCATCTGGTGCGTGAGCCCCTCCAATGACCGATTGGCCATTGTATTACCCATCGATTCTCCATTCAACTTATGGCCTTAGGGCCAAGTTGTGGACATGCTACAGACCTAGCTGGAGGACTTTTAGGTCTCAGAATATATGGCAAACATAATTAGCTGATTTCCCTTGGTTTGGGAAATTTTCAACTTAGAATTAAGTGAATCCCTATACCATGAACTGTACTAACACTGTTTATACATTAATACATGTGGGAAGTGATGTATCGAGATGACATTCACTCCCTAGATTACCCAGGCATGTGGTGCATGGTAATGAGTCAAGGGTATTAGAACCAAGGATTTTGGATGTCTTGTCACCTTTCGAAGCAACAAGGGTATGAAAACCCAACATCCAGATACGAAGGGCACATTGAGTTGAACGCTGTCATGCTGGCATGTCCAAGGTAATCCAAGACCAAGGTGATACTAGTAGTGTATTCTTGATTGTTATCTAATTTGATTTATGTAGGTCACCTTGGGATTTAGCGCGCAATTTCCTGCCCTGATTCGTCCCAGGATAGACCAAATCCCTGGTGGGTTTCTTAAGTCGGTTCGCCCGCACCTATTGCACTGCTGCCTTCCAAGTTATCCAGATCCAAATCTGTTTTCCTCAATTATTTTGGTACCCTCCTTTCATGCCGAAATGCTGCTTAAATCGGGTTAGACTTCGGTGATGGTTATTTCTCAATCCTAAGGGTCGGGTTACTTCTGCTACCTTTAGTTTCGCCTGTTAACTACCATTGTGACGTTTGTGTCACTGGTTATTTGTTACGATTCCGTATGCTTTTGTTTTCTCTGTTCGGTCCGTACCCTAGTCAGTCTGAGACAGTTGGATGTCTTTTCTGTTATTAGCTTGTTGGAGAGCCCTATTTCTAAGATTTCGACTTGTACTTTATACATTTCTTTTGTTAGACCATGTCGCCATGGACTTCGATCCCTCAAGGCTAGGCCAAGCTGAGTGTGGGTTTAGTAAGCTCACTACAGTGTAGTTATTTTGCTTTTGAGGTGTTCTGGAGCTCACCACGGTACTTGTGTACCTCCTATCTGCTCCCACAGTCATGATGGAGTCACCATTGGGAGAACTTAGCAACATGGTTTGCAATTTAATTTGGATTTGTGAAGAGCCCCCTGCCATAGTCACGTTGGAGTCACAACGATGTCGGGAGCTGATTACTATGGTTCTGTACAGTTTTGCTTTTATAAGAACTTTTCCTTTACCACGAATCATGCATAATCTGCTTAGTTTAGTCTTTATATGCTTTCTTATG
This sequence comes from Persea americana, assembly GCA_029852735.1. NCBI lineage: Eukaryota > Viridiplantae > Streptophyta > Magnoliopsida > Laurales > Lauraceae > Persea > Persea americana. The sequence goes on from CM056810.1 coordinate 76,931,853, forward strand.
ATCTATTGTCATTATTATTCTATTTGATGCAGTTGTTGATGTAATTTACTTTGATCACATTGCGTAGTCTATATGTAGGCTAATACTATGCGTGGTGTTCTAGGTGATGGCCCCACTCCCATTGAGCAGGAAGATTCAGCAGTCAAAGAGGAACCACAGCTATATGTTGAGTGGAATGTTGATGATGTAGAGTGATGCATCGTGTCAGCGTGGAGAGCATGTCACATACTTTTAGGCATTTTCATCTTTGGAGGATTAGTCTATTGTCCTTTTATTGCACATGTTTCTATTGTCTTAAACAACTTTAATGTTAATAGAATTTTGGAAATCTTGTGTATTCTATGGTATTTGTCTCATTATTATTATGACTGATTATTGATATACATAAGCTTCCGTAATTTGAAATCTGGCTAGGCAATCCGGATGTCTACCAAATCTCAAATCATGAAATTCTGTGAGATACAACGGCTTCGGGGAAAAATTTTAAATTGACCCATACTTTCCCTGACCATCATGCGTCCTGAGATGAGGTTACTGAAAGAATCTAGGATTGTCCCGGTAACCCGTTCCAAGGGCGTGACAAGTTTGGCCTCCAAACTAAAATGTTTCAGCCAATTCAGAATTCTGATGAAACGTTTCAAAGATCATTTCAAATAAATATAAAAAGATCAAAAATAAATATAGAAAAATATGAAAGACATTACAATTTAAAAGTAAAATATAAATTAGAGGAATTTACCCAAAAAATGACCTTAGATGGCCACTAAACGAAGGCCCCCAGTAGTTCATATGATACAAAAGTGGTCTTCCAGCCAAACTTTTCTCCTTTTTTGCCCTTTTTCGACGAGCGTCGACGTCGTCACTCATTTCAATGGGACCAAGCATCTCAAGATTCTGCAAAGCAACGACGTCATCGCTCATTTCAATGGGACCAAGTGTTTCAAGATTTTGCGGAACGACGACGTCGTCGCTTATTCTACTCCTTCAACAAGTCTTCATAAACGGTTGGGCAACGACGTAGGCGCTAACCTTAGTTTGGAAAAAAAATTCATTAGATCCACTATGATGTGCACGCGCACTACATGATTCAAAGAAACCAGGTTTTCTTTGATATGTGTGGTGTCGAGGGGGAGATGACCAAGTTTTCTTTTAAAGAAAAGGACGACATTTTTTATTTATGTTTTTTGCCCTTTTTGCATTGCTTTTTTTTTTTTTTTTGTGGGGCTCCTATTAATAATGCTTGCTCTTTTTATTTATCATCTTTTGGGGCATTCAGAAGTAGGAAAATTGGTAGGTCTTTTAAGGGAATCAATCAATGAATTTATAGGCTTGAAGCTTAGCAAATTGTAAAGGAATTGGGATGTGCTATCATCAATATCGAAGGCTTATTAGGAAATGATATGTTCCGTTTAAAAGTCCTGTTTCATTAAGGGATCATTTGTTGCATCTCAATTGATCTCTAAACACAAATTGGGGTGTCTAGTATTATTAGGGGGCATCATTCATTTATTCCTTCAATACTAAGAGTGCAAAAAAAAGTTATTTTGTTTATGGTACGCTCAACTACACCATCATCTACTTTTAGTCATTCACCATGGAAAAGATGCAATGACATGATTCAATCATGGCTTCTGACCACATATCCTTTTGATAGCCACAACAGGGTTATGTACACTACTACTATATCATTCAGAAGCCCACTCAAGAAGGGGAAAATGGAGGGACTGATTAATGGGTTAATTCATTGCAAAAAACACGTGTAATGCATGAATATTAATAATTTCATGATGCTATATTGGAAATAGGTTGAAGGAGATTGAAAGAAGATGAAGACACCCACAAGAACCGTGATTTTGAAAAACAAACAATGGGTAGACAACAAAAAGAATACCTCCACATGATATGATGCTTGAGTCTATGATGCTTCAATCCAAAACGGGTTGAAAAACCTCTGAGACCATGTTGCAAACTGTTGAGGAAGGAGGCAACAAAATCACCAAGCAGGGGAAAACGATGGGGAGGAAGAAAGGAAAAATAGGATTTCAGGGGTTTCGAAAGGTTCAAACTACCGACAACGTCGTCGCTCAATGAAAACATCAATAAAAAAAGCGAAAGTGATCTCAGGGGACCACTTTCGTATCATATGAACTACTGGGGGCTTTTTTGTTTAGTGGCCATCTAAGGTCATTTTTCGGGTAAATTCCTCTATACATTATATACATATAACTTATTCTACTAAAATAACAGTGCAATATGTTATTTCTACCTAGATGAGATTCCGAAAAAGTTCCAAAAATATTAAATATTGGGGGCTTTCTTATGCACGATGGACCTGCGGGCCACACACAGGGCCAATATAGTTTAAAACATATTTTATTTTTCTAATTATTTTTTATTAGGTTTCTAATTTTATTTAAGAACTGTAATCAGGACTAGCATCAAATCCCACGCTATGCACAGGTTAAATCAGAGTTTTTCTCTCAATCCCATCATGAACTACCGAGCCAGCACTTGATCTTAACCAAAAGAATGATCAAAAGCAATCATTTAAAATAAAAATAAATAAATAAATAAATAAAAACTTCTCTATTTGCAACATCAGCCTCTTGAGTTGAGAGAAAGACATTGATGTGAAAATCAGGAGTTATGGAAGAGGAAGGATGTTTCAAAGGGGCATTTCTTTAAGAAGATAAGAAGAGGGAGTCAATTCATAAAAATCCATTTGAGAAAGGGCACCTTTGAAGGGATGAGACTCTCATAGATGGAGAGATGTAATGGTTGACAAAGAAGGGATGCGGCGGCAGGTCCCGGTACCTTTCCCTTTGTGGCCTTAGGTCCACAACCTTTTGTCATAGTGTGGGAGGTCCTTTTTTCAAATTTGAACACCTGAAATGTCCAAGTTACCCTTCCTTTAAAAGTTCAGATAAAACATATCCCATGATTAATGGGATATGCCATTAATAATGGTCAACTATCATTTAATTGCCCATGATTAATGGATATCCCATTAATGGGAATTCCACTAATCATGGACACATAAGCATAGACAACATTCAAAAGAGAGAGAGAGAGAGAGAGAGAGAGAGAGAGAGAGAAGATTTACTGGTTTGAGAAGGAGAAAATCGCGAAGAAAATCACAAAGAACTTTTGAGAAGGAGAAAATCACGAAGTTGACTAGGGAACTGCCAAAACTCAGATAAATTTCCAAAAAATGCAGATAAATTTATCTGAGTTGTTGAATTCTTCTAAGCAGATCAATTTTCCAAAACTCAGATAAATTTACCAAAGCTCGGATAACTTTATACCTGGGTTCAAATATAAAGTTATCTGAATTCAAAAAGTTATCTGAGTTTTCATAAAAATTAAGATAACTTTTAGAATTCAGATACATTCCATCTGAATTCAGATGAAGTTATCTTAGTCTGATACAATATCTCAGTTAGCTGAGTTTATCTGATCAAACTCAGATAATTTTATTTGAGGAACGCATTCACCTTGTAAACATTGGATTTGGAGAAAAAGAAGAGGTGAAGAGTGGAGAAGTGAAGCTAGAGGAAAAGGTTCACCAAAAAAAAGAAAAGAAAAAAAGAAGTTGAAGATGCAGAGATGTTGCTCTAAGCCGTGCCTGATGATGCAGAGACGAAACATCTGGTGGACTTCAACATGGGAGCTGTACTCTGAGAAGGAATTTCCTTCAATTTGAATTTCGAATTTTGTTGGAAAATAGCGTGAAAATGATGGAATGGTTGTGATAATTATGCTAATTAATATGAATTATCTCAAAACTACGATGAAAATATTGGATATGACCTCCTTGGCAGTTAAGGGGCAAATTAGTCATCAAAAAAATGGAATTGGCCTCATTAAGGACCTCTAGCTGGAAATAAGAGACTAGAGGCATTAGTGCAAAATAGCTTGGATTGCGCCTTTCTTTTATGAGATTCTAGGGACTTGTCGCTAATTATTCCTTATTTTTATGATGAAACGGGTTACAGTAAAGAGGTGGGACCCATATGCTGGCGTGGATCAAGGGAAGAAAGGTTTGGCCTCTTTTTTTTTCCAACTGTTTCCCAACTTTAAGAAAGAGAATAAGGTTTCCAAATTTATTAGGATTCAGATTTTATTTCCTAAGTTAGAATATTAGGTTTCTTAGCCACTAAGTTTTCTCTTCTTATTTATATCTCATTGTAGAGAATAAAATTTGGGTTTTATCCCTGAGGTGCGTCCCCATTATTGTCTCTTCGGAGACGTGTTGAAGTGTTTGCGGACACATGCTTTAGCATCGTATTGTGGTTCAACACTTTTCCCACAAGCCCTGACCCTAGGGCCTGCATCAGTTTGGTATCAAAGAAAAATGATCCTCATGATCAATTGGCGTGAATACCCTATGTCCATTCCATCGTACAACTCTGTCCAGAATGCTTTCACCCAACAACCAACCATCCCTACCCAATCAAAGACACCAATCGAACTCCATCTCCTTCCTAGATTCCATCTCCAATAACCGAACCCTTGCAAAATCCAAACCATGTCGCCCAAACCTCTACCCAATCCCAGACCGAATCCCCTATGGCCAAGCTCTAAAATCCCTTCCTAACCCATTCAAAAAAAAAAAAACGTTGGGGTGTGGGTGGGGGGGTGGGATGGGGTGGGGCAGCACCGTCACAAAAGCCTAACCCAGTCGAACCCCCTGAAGCCCCATCGAAGCCAGAACCCCAATCGAGACCCACTGCCATCCAATTCTCAAACCCATTGCTGCTGGAAAAAAAAAAACACTCCGAAACCCCATCCCAAGGAGGAAAAAAAGAAAGAAGAGAGAGATTCAGAAAGGAGAGAAGCAAGGTCGTCAAAGAGTGTACTTGATACCAACATCGCACTCCAACATTAGCATCAGCACACCGCTGTTGAGTGCACCACGCTAGGGCCATCTCTACTGCGAGCATCGTGTTCACCAAAGCCCCTCCTCATCACTGCCATCGTCACCATCTTCATCACCATCAATCAACGTCTCCACAGTCTGCATCAAGTCGGCACTCACCAGAGCCCCTCAACTTCGTTTCCTAAGTTGAAGGTAAGAGACTAAAGTCTCTTTTACTCTTCTCTATTCAAAATCTAAAGCAGCAACAAAAAAAGATACACACGCGGTCATCGGTGACGTGTTAGGACCAGTTAGCAATCTAGGATAGGCAAGGTCAAGTTTGGACCAGGTGAAATGCGTGTCTGGTGGGACCTGTTTGATAAAGAAGCCTACAGCAGCAAAGGATTTTGCTGACATCACCACTGCATCAACAATCAACATCTAGTCAAGGGAAATCTGACTAATCAAGGGCCAAGATTTATTTACGCAATTTTGGAGCGATCTGTTTTCTTCTACGCATTCGTGGAGAGTAAATCTACATGTCATCCATGGAGAAGTTTCCTACAGCAGTTGTGGAACTGACTATAGCCGTTGCTCAATTATCCACTACGGTCAATCAACTCCAAGCGACTCTTGCAATGATGGCAACCAGACCTGTTAATTTAGAAAATGATCACCACAGGGATAATTAACGAAGTGAAGGTCAAGAAGTAGACGGATTCAAGGCAAAATTCAATAGAACTGCCTTTAAACAAGAGGACAACGTCGGTCAAAAGATGGAAGATACAAAAGAAGAGGAAGAAAACTTGGACAGTGAAAACATGGATCTAACATACCACAAGCCTCTTCATTCGCTAGATGTAACGATTGTCCCAAAAGAGACATGCAGATCATCAAAAGAAGATTACATTTTTCCAACGGAGGGAAAACACATCATTGATGTACCCCCACATATGATTTTGTCTTTCAGGATCAATGATGGAAACTTGGGGGTTGTGATTTCATGGTGCAAATTATACAAATGAAGTATCCAACGGTTCGATTGAATATCCACACAACGCCCGGTTATCAATAGAAGCGATGTGTCAAACCAGCTTCAAACCGGAGGAAACAATCAAATGTAGTTTTCAAGGCATTCACAGAAAAAATAGAACAGCCAACGGATCGGAAGTTTGTCTGATTGATCTTCAACCCATGTGGACATTTACCGAACTCAAGGTCGACTTCTCTCCAAGCCAAGGAGAATGATGCAGGATGGACCTGCTCGCCACAAATAGGGCCAAGATAGTTTAGAAATTATTTTTTTCTAACTATTTTTTATTAGGCTTCTAATTTTATTAAAAAATTGTATTTAGTATGAGGTTTCCAACATTATACGAGTTCTTATTTTATTTCCTAAGTTAGATTATTAGGTTTCTTAGCAACCAAGTTTTTTCTTTTTTATTTATATCTCATTCTAAAGATTGAAATCTCAGAATTGATTAATAAAATTTGGGTTTTATCCCTAAGGTGTGACCTCGTTATTGTCTCTGCAGACACGCATTAGAAGCGTTTAAGGAAACATGCTTTGGCACCGTATTGTGCTTCGGCACTTTCCCACAAGCCCTGACCATAACGTCTACATCACTAAATCTACAATCTTCTTATTGGAAAATTTATATTTGATCAATGACAGTGGCCTACTTTCTATTAAAGTGAGATTTAACTAGGGCCCATATATGAGTGAGACATTTATTTTAGATGGCTTGCATTTTTAATAGATGGGCCCCACCATGGAACCCAGGAATCTTCACTTGAGCCCAAGTAAGTGGGATCTATTAGAGTGAAATTTGGGTAGGGCCCATATTTGAGTGGGAAATTTATTTTAGATGGCTTAGACTTCTAAAAATGAACCCCACTATGAAACATACCAATCTTCACTTGGGCCCAAGTATGATACATCCTTTTCACTCCACTGAAACAAAGAATGGAGAGAGAAAGGAGGAAGGGAAAGAAAAGAGGGAAAAGAAGCAAAAAGGGCAAGAGGGGGGAAGAGAAGAAAAAGTATAAGAAAAAAAATTTTGAAAAATGTGAGAGAGAGAGAGAGAGAGAGGCAAAGAGGAAGTAAGAAGGAAAGAAGAAGAGGAAGGGAACATTAGAAAGAAAGGTGAAAGGAAAGAAGGGAACAGATTAAGAGACAAATCTAGGTTTCATGAGCAAGAAGTATACATGATCCCAACTTATGAAGAATTTTGGGCATCAATATCCAAAGGTAGCATCAATATCCAAAGGTATGTTTTTTTATTGGTAACATGACTTAAACCTCAAGGTTGCAATAGTATGCACCTTTCACTCTGCCGCATGCTCTTCTCAAAAAAAAAAAAAATTAATGGTAATTTGAATTAAAAAGAGCTTAACAGTACAACAGGATTATACCAAAAAGCAAGGGCGAAGACCCAAAAACAAGAATGCTTGTCAAACAATAATATATGTATGTGCTGTCAGGTTCGGTTATTTTACTATTGAAAAAAAAAAAAAAAAAGAGAGCATGACCAAAGTAAATAGAAAATAAAACATGAATCAACATCAACAAAATAAAAATACAGCACGGGCCCACATGCTCAAGTGAACAATCATGTAACAACTATATTGTGAAAATGTAGATACAGCTAACAAATGTTGTGGAGTCCAAGAAGTAAGTCGTACATTTATCTTGTATAAGCTGTATTGCATTAGGTAGGCATGAATTAGTACATGGAAAGAACCATGTGGTAGTGTGTGGGACCATTGGGTAACACTAGAATGGGGATTGCCAGGCCTATTAGTGGCAAAGTTCTTCTATTTGAAAGTTGGGTCTTCTAATGAGTTCAGGATAGAGGCACTGTTAATTAGAAAGAGGCCTATTAGAAGATGGAGTCTCAGTTACATTAGGAAAGTGGGAACCTACGATGCACGGATACCTCAAAGTGGGTAACGTCGTGTTGTATCGTATCCAATACTTCAGTTTTTATGTGTAAAATCCCAGTCCCTGCCATGTCCATGGCGTATCCCTGCCGTATCCATGCCATGTCTGAGCATCATAGGTGGGAACTATGCTTATTACAAAGATGAGACATCTATTCGGCTATTCCACGTGACCAGCCTTCACATCTTTTGGCATTGAACGAATAGGGAGTGAGAACTAGAGAAGAAAGGAATAGAGAAAGAGGAGCTCAGCTAGGCTTCAACTAAGGGATTCATCTTCATCTCGGACTTCTCTTACAACCATAGGGCTTGTTTGGCATCGTTCCTTGGTTGTTCTTGATTCTATACTGAGATTGGGTTGTGCTGAATAAGATTGTGCTGAGAGTAGACTGTAGAAAACTTCTTTGCCATTGTTATGTCAAATTATTCTTCTGAGAACATATCATGCAAAACTTGTTTGATAACATTAGAGCTGTTCCAAGGAAAAATGAAAAAAAAATACATATATATGAAAATAGGGAAAAACCAGAGAAAACCGAGAATGATGAATGGAATAGTCAATATGATTCTACTGAGAAAACCCTTTGATCTACAAATTTGATAGAGTTTTATTCAAATTTCACATCAGACCCAAACTCATCCTTTTCAGATCCTCTTCCTCATTTAAATTTCACCAACCAAACAGTACTCAGAATCTTGTCTGATGCAGACATGCACCCATCTCAATCATATAATACAAGCCCATGCCAAGATCTTCTTTCATGGCTTTGACAATCATCCCCTTCTATAACCAAGCTCACCATCTTATACAGTTCTTTCTGATCCATCCATTGTGCAAATCTCCTTTATCACTACTCAAAATCCAAAAGGCTACATACAGTGGGACATGATAAGGTGGGTGAGAGAGAAGTAATGGAGAAAGAAAAGGGGTGAGGCTGGGGAAGAGAGAGAGAGAGCACTGCAACTAGGTTGAGAGGGAGAGGTGCCCAAAGAGAAATGCAGGCAAGAGAAAATCCGGAGACTAATGTGGGAGAAGATCTGGAGACAGTTGTATTTGTGTTAGTGGGTTGATTTAAGAAAAAAAAAAAAAAAAAGGAAAATTTTTTGTTCCGAGTGTTCTACGCCAGCAAGTCAAGTTCCTAGACATCGTTCCAACGAGAGTAAAATCTGGAACAGATCTTAAGGTTACCAAATATGTTTTCCAATGCCTAAACTCGTGGGAACTTGGGAATGTCTGAGTGGCATGATGCCAAACAGGGCCATAGTTGCACTAAATCACCAAGTCGGTAATCAAGCACATCCATAGTGTTCCTAAACTAGTTTTAGCGCCCTAATTGTCTTGATTCTATGATGAATGCACGAAACTCTAGAGTTCTCATGTTTTCTCCCCTTGTTTATGCATGTTTGGTCTAGGTTTAATGTCAAATCTCTTGCATATGAAGAAACCCTAATTTCCCGCTTTAATCTCATCTAAGATGCCACTAATACACGCCTATGAATGAACTGTGCAGAAAATCAAGGACTTCATGCTGACCAAACCACGATTAAGGAGCGCTTCATCAAATCAGGAGCCTAATGTATACAATGGTGCTGGGTAGGTAATTGGCTGCACCTCAGTTGACTCAAAATCAGTTCGGCAATGGATAATAGAACAAGTTTCATCATCTAAGAGCCTGATCATGGACTGTCATAGCTGCTTTATCCCTTAACAAGGTGCTGCATACCTACTGCACTGTGTATATACCCTAATTCCATCAGCCGAATAGTATATTGCCCTAATTATATTAGCTGAACAGTAAATAGGCTCAATCTGTAATGGCAGAATACATACAGCCTCTTCAATGTGCTGAATCTAAGGATATTAATTTAAATATAATGAGTTCGTGTTGGCCAAGCACTATGGAAAGCATCTTGCGCATTACCAATTTGACGCAATCTGACTGTCTAGGGCCCAGACAAAACCAGAAAATATCCCAGCAAACAGAATTCATTGCAGTAGATTGATGAAATTTCAGAATTAAATTAGTGTAAGGAACAATGCAGAAAACCCTAATATCTGACCTGTAAAGCCTTCTCAATCACCATGCACCAAAGATACTATGGAGAGAGCTAAACACAAAGCCAAACAAAGCTTTATTTGAATCAGAGAAACTGTCGAACATGAACCGCTCCCTCCCAGTCAACTACTGTATGCATTATACAATGCTAAAAACCCCTCCAAAACCCTAGAACTCTTACCATAATAGAATCATAATACAAATAGGAATTCCTATTATCTTTCCTAATCAAGTCAAACTGAAATTTCAAAAAGAAATAAAGAAATTGAAAGAAAATCAAAATCCCGAACGTGTTTGCTACTTCAGGCAAGAATCTCTGTGGGGCCCCAATGGGCCATGCTTTGGAAGCAAGCATCCAACAATTTGAAAGAGGACTCTTGGGCGAACCTAAAGATGTATTCCTTCCTTGGATTGGTTCAGATCTGGCCCACTAAACTGTAGTTCAAAACAGCCGCACATGGGATGTTTTCATGTCTGGAACTTCTAAAACTTGCAATAGCAGCCCTGTTATACACTGTTTTATTAAAACAGCCCCTGTAAACTGGTTTTATTCAATATTTGGGTTTCAGAATTTTAAAAAAAAAAAAAAAAGAGTCCTAGTTTTCTGTATTAAAAAGCCCCTGAGATTCATATTTAAGCATAATTCCAAGCTGTTTGGACCCAAACTTTCAATCAGAACTAAACGGTAACCTTGCGGGCCATCTTCGGATGCTCCAATTGTGCCATATAAGATTCAGCCAGCGCAACAATATCACCATCATCAGGTTCTACATCACATCTATACAGTGGCCAAACCCCCTCTGTGACTTGTGTGGATGGGTTTCGGGTGAGATTAATGTTAGATTTTGATCCTAAGTTCCAAGCCCTAGTTACTCGTTTCTAATTGATTATCTAATGTTCCTCATGGTCTGAAAAATTATATGATGACGTTGTGTTCAAGAAGATGACTGTTATGAGACCAAGAATATGGATTGCTCAAGGTGAGCCACCATGTAACTGTGAACTGCAAAGTCAACAATCCACAGATATAAACTGTTTCATGTTACCAGAAGCATACACAGACTGTTCAGACTGGATGAGATTTACAACATAAACATAGTTCTGTTATAATCCTCCATGTTTATCTATTACATTCTCTAGTTGAATTGATTAGTTATTGAGGTTTACTGTTGCTAAATGACTGTTCATTGTGTACTAATTTATAATAACTTCATGACCATGAAATCTATTGATCCCGACCTAGCTTTTGATCTAGTACCTTGTTAGAGCATAAATGTATGATGTATTCCCTGTTTCTATCCCCAAAAGACCCTTTGGTTACAAGTTAGGATTTGATATGAACACAGCCTTGATCCTAGTTATCACTAGAGAACGTTGATGTCTAAGTTATGATGTAATCAGAGATTTTGTACATGGCAGTACCTTTACAACCTAATTTGGAAGGAAAAACCGAATCCAAAATCTGGAGATTTTGGTTCCATAGCATTCATCTTTTCGAAGGCTACAGAATCAAATGAAATTTTGCATGGTTCCGAAACTGGACCAATGAGATATAACTGATTTGCAGGAATGGATCAATTCTGCCCATGCAAAGAACTTCTAGATTTGACAAAACGTGGATGACCGACATTCCCTAGTTCTCGTCCTCATCAAGGGAGATAGCTATCCTCTGAACTGGCTTATGTTTCTAGTAATTCAAGTACTGTTATGAGATAAATTGAAGTCACTCTTGGATCTTAAAAAAAAAGAAAAAAAAAGACACCGTGAGTCTTATGTTTCCTTAATCCATGATTTACCCAGATAACGTTCTTGAGATTTGGCACTATCAAACAATATCGGGCATTGAGAAGTTGGTACTATCAATTGTGCAGAACTTCAATTGGGCACTAGGAAGTTGGTATTATCAGCTGCACCAAAATTTAAGTGCCATTGGGAAGTCAGCACTACCAATTGCTTGCGCCACCATGCTAGTCTGCTGCTAGCATGAATCGTACACTATACTTGAACAGGAAGTGCCTAAAGTGTATGGACCCACAATACTGAATTGTTAAATAAAAACTCTGATTTCCCAAATAGAATTCTTTAATCTTGATGAACTTTGAATATGCAGTGTGGAGCTGACATGCATGATTTGATCTGTGGAATAGTGCTCTCAGTCTTAAATAATTTGCCACTTGTATGTCCACTATTTCATCGAATCTAAAATGTTGTAGCTCGGTAGATTGGTTACACCGAGTGTTAGCTCACTAACCTGTACTTCTGTTTCTTTTTTCCAGATATCGAGGTAGATGCTAATGTAAATGATGGGAACACGTCCATGGTGAAGAAGACGGATGAGCTAGAGGAAGTAGAAGAATGAGCTACGCAAACTGTCTATGAGAGCTTGGAGTTCTAGAGATTTGTGAAGTCATCTAGTTCGTTCTTTAGACTGTTTATTTTGAGTATGTGATTTCTAACTTCGGGTTTGATTTATGATTTCTTTGGACGCTGACTTTAATTTAATTGGTTTAAATAAAATCAGAATGCCTATGCTCTATGTTATGATGTGAACAAGATTCCGCTGCAAATGATTAGACCCATACGCGTGAATGTTAACGACGTGAAATCCGGACCAGAGTGTACCTAGGTTTTGAGTCGTCACATCTAGGACAATTATCCGGATCTGTAACTTCTATAATCATCCAAAACACTCAAGGATAAATACAAGCAATGACCAAAATAGCGGCTGCGGCGGGCGTAGAGGTCAATGAAAAAAATGCTATGTAGCGGTTGTATCGATGCGTAGCAGCGTGAATTTTTTAAGTGGCCAAAACAATTTAATCTTGTGTTTTTTTAGTGGTTCAGAACCATATAAGGGTAGAGAAAACTTTAGGAGAGGTTATTGATGAGAAGAAACAGGAAAAATAGTGTTTTAAATTAAAACTGCTTGGCTCTACTATGTTTTAGAACACGGTGCTACTATTTTCAAAATAGTATAGCGGTCTCAACCGCTACAGCCGATAATGCAGCCGCTAAACTACGTAGCAGCCGCTATTTTGAACTATGGATACAAGGTCCCGATATCATATTGATACAGAAATCCTCAAACTCTATAGCTTTGTTTTTATTCTCGATTGTATTTCTTCGCCACTCGCCAAATAGAATCATAAGGCCACTTGGCAAAACTCATCATCACATCAGCTCTGCCACTACAACAGAGGTAGATTCATCATGAAAGAAAAAAGAAAGAAAGAAGATAAACTATCAGAATTTAGTGGACATAATAAACTATCAGAATTTAGTGCTCATACTCATATTAATACTTGAGGATACAAGAATTAAAGTGCATTGACAGAATCCAATTTTCAAATGCAACTGTTAGATGCAATATATGATCAGAGAAAAGGATCACAGCAATAAGAAAAAGATGGTTGATAAGGAACAATATATAAACATAACTACCAAGCATAATCACATACATTTCCTAACTTTTCCTTCTTAGATTTTGCTTCAAGAGTCGCCGATTCTGCCTCCTGCACATGCAGAATTACAAGCATTAGAAGCAATGAAAATATAAAGTAAATTTACCATCATCCGATGCTAGATAAACATTGAGTTTCACGAATCTCAGAATCCACAAAATCCAGATATATTAAAACCCAGATTCTGAGAAGAAACTGACAGATGAGATAGAGAGCTACACTCACTAAACAATAGAACAGAATCAAAGTATATCCACCAAGAGGATTTTCACCAAGTAACACGTGTCATAAGTCAGAACCCTTCCAGAAACAAATATGCTCCAGAATCTTCACAATCACAAGAAAAAAGTCAAACATACACAGATGATACGGTACCCACCTATAATCAATCCAAACCCCTAATAGTAAAGGGTATGTTGACAGTGACACTGACCCAATGATCTGACATATGGACTGAATCAACATAAAGCCGCCCCCCCCGCCCCCCCAACAACCCCCAAAACAAATGGCAAATCCTTTCTGCAGGTCAAGCAGCAGTGGCCTAATCCTTGGGCAGATCCCAACACTACCCCCTCTCGGGGATTAGTGTCGGGCAATCCATGGAAGCCCATTTAATTGTAAAAAAGAACCTTTTTTTTTAATGGTAATTGTAAAAAAGAACCTCACTCAACAAAGGCACCAACTCCGATTCTCTAAAAGAACATAGCTCCCGAGCCAGTCCAAAATTTATTCTACCACATCCTCTCTCTCTCTCTCTCTCTCTCTCTCTCTCTCTCTCAAGGAATAAGAAGTCCAGGAAGCCCATTTGACCACACAGAAAGAACCACACTTGACACTGGCACCAATTGCTCCCAACTTCATCAAAGTTTGTAGCAATCTTTAAGCATTACCATCACATCTGCTTCATTCAAACCAGCACCTTCAATAGGATCGACAAATTACAGGTAACATCACTAAAAGGATTACAAATGACCCTCCAACCTGCACTCAGGGTTCGTTCGAAACTCTATTCTAATCTAATAAGAGCTAGTTAGATTAGGTCGAGTACAAATAGTTCTAGTTTCAGTAATTTGTAAATTCTAATTTATACTTGGTTCCCTTCCTAAAATTCTAAAGAAAAGCTCTCGCTTCATACCAGTATGTTTGGTAAACATACAAATCAGAGATTATAAGAGGTGCATTTTTTGTCATTTTCAAAATATAATTTTAACTAGAGAAGGCTTGCCCCAATTTGGGGTGTGTCAATTCACAGAGGATATGTGAATTTAAATGCGAAATATGGGCTCACTATGATAGATAAATTAAGGTCTACATTTGACCTCACTAATAGCAATGTATGATGGAACAATTGCTTTACAGCGTGAATTGCACTTCTATTTTATCATACATGTATAATGCCTTGGGAGTAAATTATTCATAATAAATAACATAACAATATTCCTACTTGACTACACATCCCTTTCATGAAATTTATTTCATCTTTAGCTTCTTTCTTCTCATACTGTTTCAGAGTTTTGATGAGTTCCAAGGAAAACATACGAAGTACATATCAAACTTTGGTCTCTCTCAAGTTGAATTACACTTTGCAGGGTATTGGGGTAAGCCAGATTATTTTCGCTAGCTAATATATTAGGTTGATTAAATAGAATTCTCTATCCTAATTCTTTGTCTTTTTTATAACAATTCTTTATCCTAATGGTATTGTATTTTTCTATTATTCTGTTCCAAGGTGCAATTGAAATATATTATGATGTCGGAGATAGCTTACAAAATTAGGTAAAAATTGTACAATTTCATCTTTATATACATTATCCATTTTATTAACATTTTCATAAATACTGTTGTATATAATAAAATTTCTAAAGAATAGAAGGGTCTTGGAGTTGTAGCTGCCAGGACATGACAGTCAATCTGTTGTATCAAGGGATAGTTGTGCTTGCACATTGGTGGATTTTTTTTTTTTTTTGTGGCTAGGAAAGAATTGAACTCACACCCTCTCGTCTGCAATCTGCACAGAGGGCATTTTAGGAATAAACCCATTTTATCATGGGCATTACTGTTCAAAACATTTATAAATCAACTCATCCATCTCTTATCACTTTGACGAATAACCTCTTACTAAAAAAACTAATGTGCAACCTAATATTTAATTTAGAGTGTTGCCACTAGGCCCTTAACTTCTATTTCAATTAGAATTTTAATTAGAGGTTTACCAAATTAGAATTTTAATTACAGGTTTACCAAATTAGAATTTTAATTAGAGGTTTACCAAACACCCTAACATATAAATAACCTTTGGGAGTTGAAATAAGCTCTTAGACTAGGAGTTTCCAAACGCCCCCTTAACCTCCCAACTACCAAGGCAAGCTGCTGCCAACAAAGTTAAGCTGGTCAGCCAGAAAATATCTTGGAACAGGCTGTATTCTATACATCAGAGCCACAAAAACAAATAAATAATAAAATTTAAAAAAAAAAATTGACCACAGGTGCTCATTTATGTGTGATAGGGTCATTGCTTTGGTGCAATGGTAAAAGTCTTGGGTGCCATGCGTGATAACAAAGGTTCGAGACCTGCAAGCAGCCACTCTATACAAAATTGCCAAACGTTAGGTCCCTTTCTCAGACCCTCCTAGGACCCTGCTTCAGCAGGACCCACACTGTGTAATGACCTTTTTTTTTTTTTTTTTACAAGAATGTTCCCAACATGTTCACTCACAATTGTAAATCCAAGACATGGATCGTCGACAACATTGTAACCATAGCACAAAATTAATAAATGTGATATTATTATTATAGTGTCAAAGCAAGGAGCAGAGCAACAAAAAAACATGAAGTACCATGAAAATAAAACAAATAGGAAGTATAGGATAACATCGTGTACCTCAATTTGTTGGAGTTTGGCTTCAAAAAGTTTCTCTCTGTGTTCCTCCTAATGATAAAACACCAGGAACAATTTAAACTCAGACAGAAACTAGCGCATGCAATAACAAGCAAGAGAGAAAGTTCATCTATAAGATCAGGGACTTCTTGCCTTGAGATTCTGTCCATCAGGAGCAGGATGTGCAAGAAGAAAAAGTCGATCAATAAGAACAATCACAGGTTCTTTTCCTAGGCCTTTCCAAGGAACCTACAATTAAAGTCTACAGTCAAGATTTTCCAATGGACGCTGAACTAAAAACAAATAAGATTGCAATCAATGAAAGAAATTATTTCAGAACAACCACCAAATTGTTCCACACGTCTATTTTGGAGGCCCAGTAAGAGATGGTTATGATCATCAAAACAAAGGAGAACTTTTAGCCATATGCAATACATGCATAGCCCTCCCTGTTGAGCTATCTAGCATGCATACAAGTGGGTGAAGTCTACTTCACTAGTCTTGTAACACAACTAGTTTGCCCCATATCATTCCTCCAAAATAAACACTTGTTGATTTTCTTCACAACTTCTGAGTTCGTTTAATAGCTTTTTAACAACATGATCTCATCTTCTATAATAATAGCGCTGGATAACAAAAATAGCACAAGTATCAAAATATCAGCTGATACGCATGAGAACACTCTGTTTTTTTCTTCTTTTTTTTTCTTCTCTTTTTTACAATTTATCAGTGTTCACATATGTATCAAAGTGCATGGGCCGATACACCCCAAAACAAAATGTACTGGGTGATAAATCGGGCGTATCTGTCAAGGTTGATATGCCTCAATATGTATCGAATTACCCCTTTTTAAACCAAAACCTCTCCTGCATCTTTCTTTTATGGAACGATGAATAGAGAGTCGTTTCCCTTTTGATTCTTAAAAAGAAAAAACAACAATGATAACATTTTAAGTCAGAATCAAAGCCAGTACACCACTTAGAGCTTAGGGCCCGTTTGGCAATTTACTAGGTTAGTAAAAGTAATGTAAAGCCTCCATTTTTCAGAAAAAGGGTCACATCAAAAGTACTCATATTCATAATTCCCTCCTTTTTCAAAAAAAAATAAATAAATAAAAAAGCAACGTCCTTTCTCCACTAAAAGACAAAAAAAAAAAAACACTCACCTTTTACACAAAAAGTCAAAAAGATTCCATACCAATCCACTAAACACAAAATACCATCATAACCCCCTTATATTTTATTCTCCCTTGATTTGATGCTTTACGTTAATTTTACTTTAATAGTAAATTGCTAAACGGGCCCTAAAGGCTTTCCTTTAAGGGAAGAAAAATCCAAACAAAAAAAAAACTTTCAGGTTTTTCATTTGTTTTGGGTAGGAACAATCTGAAAATCGTTCAAGATGCATGTTTTTATTTGGGCCAATTTCTTTTTTTCTCTCACAAGTAACCATGAACTTTTGGGGATGTTTTAAAAGATACAATCTTTTGCCCAAACTTAGGACCAAGATCATTCATTAGTTCTTTCCCCTAAATTTACATGTTGCATAGATCAATCACTTAACTTAGCCAGTTACCTTAATTGTCAGTCCTAAGCCCGGATAAAGGATGAGGGCTGCACCAAGTAGGTTTACAGCCAATGCAACCTTTCGCCAACCGCAACATGAACAAAGAAACATAATTCATGTAGCTGACGCCAACATAGTTGGGACAAGGCTTTGATGATGATGATAAATCAATCCTTTAGATCTAAGTGTAGTTGTCATCATCATTAGCATGGTCATTAACAGCTACGTTGTCCAAGCTACGTTGGGTCAAATAGATCTAAGCATGGTCATTAACTAGTAATTAGTAAGCACTAACTACTTAGTAAGTATTAAATAAGTAGTATCTAATTAAATAAGGAGTAGTATCTAAGCACTAGGACCTGTTTGGAAACTCTTATCTATTTAAAATAAAGATGACTCAGATATAGCTATTTAAAATAGAGTTGTTTCAGCTAGACCTTAACACAAGTAGACCATTTGGCATGTCCAATTCAATTAAAAAAGCAAACTCATCATGTAGTAAAAGTTATATAAGGCAATTATACAAGGCAACCTTGTCATATGGTGAAAGTTAGGGAAAACTTGTCAAGGAAAAAAAAAAAACGCTGTCTGTTTGCTTGCTTTAGAAACTGATGTATGTTTGAAAGAGTTATCCTTTGATTACATTTTGAAAAAGACACAAAAGGCCTTAAAGCTGATTCTATCAGACATTCAAATAAACTTTTCCATATAGTATAAAGCACTAAAAACATCTGCGTGCATTAGTTTTAAGTCAAATCTGCCCAAAAAACGTAGACATGGCAAACAGAACCCTCATATACTGCATACTACATAGAACATTGTATGTGATTGATGATGTCAATACTGCATACTATATACATAATAAATACTAAATAATGAGCTTTATTATTAACATTATATCCAGTCTAACAATAAATAAAACATGAATATAGGTGAACAAAGACGTCAGTATTCTTATTTTAAAATAATACAGCAATACAGGACCTCTATCAAAAATAAACATAAAATGTTAACCTCTTCTGATATCTTTTTGGATAGTTTTTTCTGCAACCACTTTTTTTTATACTTGTATAGCAGACATCTCTTTGATGCCTTCATAGAAGGCAATAAAGAGTTAAAAGCACATTACAATTTGTCCGGCATAATGTGTGACCCTGCTTTCTAACATCTTTATTTGAATAAAAAAAGAAAAATAAAGAACAAAAACAGAATAAAAATTACATAAAAGTACCTTCAAGGTTATAGTACCAATGAAACCAGCTTTAACAATGACAGGAAGTTTCAAAGAATTTAATGCTTCTGCCTTCAACCGCAAATCTTTAAGGACAACATCTCCTAAATAAAAGGGAAACCAGCACAGCACATTCAGAAAGATTTCTAGTAGATTTGAAGCTTATGAAAAATTGTGAATTCAATGCCAATGTAAGGAGGGAAAAACTTCTTGCAGTAACAACAAAAAGAAAAAAATGTGCCACGATCAATGACCGAATTGTAGAAGAAAATCCTTCTGATCCATAATGTATCTATCACCTCTAACTGACCAATTTAGTCCATCCCCAACAGATTTTATGTATAAAAGAAAGAGATTGGCCCTTGGCAAAGGAAAGGTGACACTACGTCAGTAGATTCAACTAAAGAACATAAAATGAAATGGCTCTCCTTTTAATGAAGGAACACAAAGAAGTTGACATATGTTTTAATGCTTCAATAAAAAAAATGTCAACATTCAACTTAAGGTTAGAATTAAGATTCTATGATCTAATAACGGAGGACAACATGCGTTCAGTAGGGTGAGTTGTTTGATGAAAGAAAGTATTTACCTTTGAACTCTATCCTCATACCCAACAAAATAGGCTCATTGAAAACAGACATTTGCTGCAAGTTGTTAGAATGATCTTAAAATGTATTGATTGAAAGTTGTTTGGGCTCGCAAGGATGCGTGTGGTTTGTCCATGTTCTTGGTACAAAAAGCACCAGGGATAGTCAAATGTGTCTTCGTTGACTATTTATCCAACTAAAAGGGATACAGATGTTTTATCCTCTCTCTCAACTAGAATTATCTCTTCAGATGCTACCTCCTTTCAAATATTATTCATAATGATGTTGAAATCAATGATCATGCGCAATCTCCAAACTTCTAAAGATGCATGAAACATATGAAAAATAAGTAAAACACGAAATAGCCACTGACTGAACCAGATGACTCTTTAAAGCCAGATATTCCCAATCCTAGTTCCTCTCCCCTCGTTATCAGTTCATATAACTTAACCTACTCCATTACACGAAGGTAAGAAGAGAGCATATTAAAAATCTATTCTTCTCAATAGCATATCTTCTACTCAATGCCACTTTCTAGATGCTCTATGTACAACTAAGAATCAACTTGAAACAGTCATGATGACCAAATGACTCTCCAGCACCAAGTATTGTCATTCCTAGTTCCTCTCTTGTTTTCAGTCGCTAATTTACCAACTACCTTGCTTGTAAGAGAGTGTAACAAACTTCCCATTCATCAGTTTCTTTCATACTGTCACGCGTCCTCTTCTCAACACCAACTCTTAGATAATTTGTAAGACCACAACCCCTAATTTCTGGGATTAGTACTAAGTGTGTGAGTAGTGTACTAACTGAGATTAGTGGCTAATCGTCTTGATTTGAGGGCTAGAACAGATTTTGAATAGCTTTGGGAAGTTTTGAGAGCCTTTGAACCTAGTTGGAGGCCTATAGGGTCCTATTTGCAATTTCGGGAAAGCTTGGGGGTTTATTCGTAAATTCTGGAAAATTGCATTCTTGAGCTCATTAGATAGAGATTGTCGTTCCCGACAACTTTCATGTACATGCCTTGGGCATTTGGAGCCCCAAAACCACATATCTGATGATTCTAGTATGGTCGAGGGTAAAAGGACCATTTCTTAAAATTTGCAATTTTTCCCGAAGCCCCCGATCATGTCTTGCTTGTGCTCATTGGAAACTAGATTTAATTTCGAGCAACTTTTGTTCTATGACTTTATCGATCCAAGGCCAGAAATCCTCTGGTTTTTGCATCTCAAGTCACTTTAGCTGTGAGCACCAGCAAACCACCCTTATAGAAGGACCAAGCCCTTTCTTCCCCTTCATTTCTCATCTCTCTCAATTCCCCAGCCTCTCCCAGACCTCTGCAGCAGCTCCTCCTCCATCTCTCTCTCCTTCCTTGCTTCTAAGCCGGAATTCAGGCCACCACTCACCAACGCACTCATCTCTCCTCCCTCATGCTAAAGACCCCTCTGTCTGTGCATCTTGAGCTTGGCAGCCCCTCCCTCCCTTCACTTCTCTCTTCCTGGTCGGACCCCCTACAGGTAGGCACTCACTTCCCTCCCATAATTCAAATAAGCAGTCCTCTAATGCCTTGGATTCCAACATGCATGGTGTTTCTTCCCCTCTTTCCTTATTTGCCATTTTCGGGTAGATATATGGGTTGATTTTGGGTGTTTTTTATTTTAGGAGATCCCAGCTGTTTGGAGAGTGTTAAGAGGTGTTTTTCGAAGCTCCAATGTATGACGCAGGTGTTTAATTTGAGTTTTACAACATGCATGCAATCCTAGTGTAAATTTCCATGAATTTCTCTTGTTTGTCTAAGCTACTGTTCATGTACTTTTCTCTACTTTTCCATAGGTTGTATGATGATCAAAATGATGGAATTACTAGCGTAAAATTGTAGGAAAATGTTTTCCCCCTAAGAATTCAAAATTTTCCCCAAGATTCAGCCTCAGATTTTCCCAAACTTGTGCCCAGAACAGCCCAATTTGGCAGTTCCTGCATGGCACAACCGGGCCAGGCGCTCGGTTGTCCCATGCAAGGACTGTCTAGCCCTCGCCCTGCCGCTGGCTTGTGCCCAAGGCGCTGATTGTGCAAGGCACAACCAGACAGACTAGTAGCGCCTGGTGATGCCAGGCACAACTGGCCGGATGCTCGGTTGTGCTAGACACAACCAAGCAGACCTACGGGCATCGGTTGTGCTAGGCACAATCGGACATATGCCCGGTTGTGCAAGACCCCCGTTGCTGGATTTGCCTCACCCGTCCTTCCCGATATCCACCGTAGGACTAGGACCGATTTTATCTAAGTCAGAGGGTTGTCCAGAGGCATGTAGGTGTAATAGGACTTGGGGATGCACATGATCAGGGCTCCTAGGGAGCCGGACAACACAATTCAGCACTAAGGAACAAAATAACCGGTAACCGGACCCTAAGTGTACGCAATGGCAAATCCTACTCCCCCGACATGTCAATGGCAGCCTACACCATAGGATTAACAGTTTCAAATGGTTCCTTGACAGTTATACAGATTTATCCCGTCTAACTGCTAAGTTGTTGTTTATTCACGTACGTTGTGTAGGTTGACCTTAATTTGTATGATTCCTCCGTATACCTCCGTACCCAACCTACACATGGCATGTAGGACTTGTCACTTGCACACAGGGTTCTAGCGAGCACTATTTGCCCTACTTGCCCTATGATTTAGTATCCCCGGTGTGGTGTATAGGGTTGCATAGCGAGCATTTGGTTGCCATGCTCCCTCCCGGTCACCTAGATCAGCCCTTTTCCCTTATTACCCATTCGGGTTAAGCCATTGCATGCCGGAATGCTGCCAGTTTTTCTAGAGACTCTAGGACCAGTTCCGTTGTGTTAATTTCATCATGTTCCCATGCCCACCCCCCGGCCTGTAGAAGTTTGTCATTTCTACCCCACGTATGCATGTTATGGTCTATTGGATTCTCGAGGGGTGTTAACCATGTATGTACGCTCATGTATGTATGTTTTGTCCTAGAGTCACCCCTCACCTTATGAACACCCTACAAGTATGTTCAGTATGCATGTTATTGCTAATCCGAGTCGGCACCACTAAGCTTGGGCACCCTCTCCGGTCTAATCAACCATGTTAGGGTCCTTAATCATGTAACCATCTGCCGATTGGGATTTTTCTGTATGAGAGGTTCTCCGGAACCATGGCCGATGCCTCGTATGTATGTATGCACCAGCTATAAAGCCTCCCTGTAAGGTCTGGCGTACTATAATTATATATGTTTCCATGTATGTATGCTCCCCTCTACCAAGTGTATTGGCGAGAATATAGCTTTATGTGGTTGCCATTTTGCCAAGGTGAGTATGTTATTTATTGTTAATTTCGTTTCAGACCCCATTTCTGTCTAACCTTGAAAATGAAATGTTTCGGTGTTTCAGAATTTCAGTGAAATATTTCGGAATGAGATTTAGGGAAAAGATATAATATAAAAAAACATATATTATCTGTAAAAAAAATATAAATAAATTCTAAAATCCTGTTATTTTAACGCCAGGAGACTCACCTCACCCAATTATGTGAGTTTTTTTTTTTTTTTCAAAAGTTGTAAAAGTTAAGTGGGGTAAATTAGTGTTTTTTTTTTTTTTTGTTGTTTTTTTTTTTTTTTAGAAAAAGGGCGCAAATGACAAAAAGTTAACAAAAGGGGGTGCAAGCAAAAACGTGCAAAAACACTTTTGAAAATTTTGCTTTTATACTTTTACATGAGAGAATCTAGAGACTTCTTTTACTTTTACATTCAAAGCATCTTGACTCTCGAGACTCCTCTTCGAATTTCGGTCATGGAGATGAAATGAGAGAGACTGAGAAAACGAGGAGAAGGGAGGGGAGGGGGAGAGGAGTGAGGCGAGCATGCAGCGGCGGTTCAAGTGGGCAGCGGCTTTGGCAAAAGCAGTCAGGTACCTTTTTTTCCTCCTTTTTCCCTACAACTGCAATGAATCTCCTCCTCTCTTTTTTCTCCCTCGTTGGATGGGAGAGGATGGCATCTTTCAAGTTAACTTGACAATTGTTCCTTAAAAAAAAACTTGCAATTATTAATAATAATAATAATAATAATAAAATGGTCTCTGCATTTTTGTGCATCTCGTTCGTTTCGTCTGTTTTGGCCGATATTCATGTATTTCGGCTGAAATCACAAATCTTGGCCGATATGCGGCGTAATTTGGAACGAAAACTTTTAGGGTCTCTTTCGTTTCAGCTGAATAGCCGAAATGAAATTTTTTGGCCATTTCGGCCGAAACAAAACGATATTGATAACTATGATGTTATTAGACCCGATCCATTGATGTTCATGTTCATTTTATTTCAATATGTTATTCAAGTATGCTCATGCCTAGTCATATGTTATTGGTTATTTCCTGTTCATTGTTTATACGGCAAACATGTTATTTTACTCTTATTAAACACCTACCAGCCGTCATGCTTGACTTGATCCATTTTGGTCTTGTAGGTCTTACCCCCGGATCATAGGAGTAGGAGTGCTTGCAGAGGCGGCATGGAGCCACGGATCTTAAGTGAGACTTGTGCTGATGATTTCAATTAGACATCCAGTCTTACATTGAGATTACGTAACACCTTTGGCCTTTTATCTTTGGGTTGTAATTAATGGATATTGTATATTGTAACTTGAACACAGTGGGCAATAAATTATCCTGGTTATCGTCTCGCTCTCTATTTCCTTTTATCATGTCATGTACCAGTCTGATGTGGTATCAAATTCTGATAGATTGTGCTCAGTGGTTGGGGCCTATGTGGAATCCAATGGCCACGGACTCCGGGTCACAATGCCACAAGCTTCCACAAAATATTCATGCATGTGATGGAATTTTCTTATCCTCACACACTCGGATCCTAGGAAGAAACATATTCATTCCTTAATTCTTCAACTCACGTCCCGAGATCAGATAACTGCAGTAATCCGGCTTCAGGGGGTGACATAATCTGTCTACAATTAAAATCACATCTAGCACTGTGGCTCTTTCACATCCACATTGGTGGCAATCTGAGGAAATGAACATTTTGAGAAAAAACAACACACTTGAAAGCTAAACTTACCAAAGGGAAAGAAGGCATTTGAATGTGTGTGGGACTTCACCATCAAACTAGGTTCAGTGATTCAAACAAAAGGTGCAAGGTCGCCTCATTCATAAGCATGCAAACAAATAGTTCGAATTTTCCAAATAGTTCGATTCCACTGGACCAATTGTTGTAAAACTCGAAGGAAATTGCCCTGTCTTATTAGGCTCTTCACCTTTCAATTTTTTGTTTTGTTTGTCCTGCTTGGTTGTTTCCTTTTTTGGTGTTCTTTGTACATTTTTTAGTATATCTCTCTTGTACTAATTGTTGTTTCTTAATGAATTCACCTTTCAAAAAAAAAAAAACAGAGAAAGAAGAATAATTTCGGGAAGCCACAAAAGGATCGTATAACCAACTAGGTTAGTCGACCCTTTTTATGTGGGACTTTCATTATTTTCGAAAATTACAAATAAGTCCCTCAAGTTCCTAAGATGTACAAAAGAGCCCCTGACCTTTTCTAAAAGTTACACAAAAGTCCCTAACTCACTACAAATAAAATAAGTCTCAGTCTTTGACTCAAAACAGTTTAAGCATTACTTGGAATAAGAAGCATCTTGTTGAGATTGCAACAAGAAAGTAGGGGAGAGGTTCGTATGGGAAATGAAGTTTAGAATAAATCTTTTGGAGTGGAAGAAAAACAATGCTTGTCTTTGTTTAATCTTACAACTGTAAGTATTTGTAGGGACAAACCCCAACCAGGGACGGAGCTAGGACTTTCTTCTAGCGGGGGCAAAATTGATTGACCAATAATATTAGTACGCCCACTTATGAAAAATCTAAACCAATCAAGAAATGACCCCTTCCCTTATCTAAATAAAATTCACTTTAAAGAAAAAATTAATGTTATAGGTTGATCACATGTAAAGTCCAACTCTATGGGGCCTACTCGAGCCAACCTTTGATCAATTTAGCTCCTTCTATACTTATATCCCCACCTTGATTTGGCACCATGCTAAGTTTTAATGCTCATCAATCAATCCTTTACCCATTAATGGATGGGATCTCATAAAAAAAGATATAATTATTATTATTAAAATAGTATTATACTTTAAGGTTGTCAAATCAAGAGCTAGGATGATTTCAATGTCCTTGGAAGCCATCTACATAGTAAAGATGGTAAAAGAGAAAAGAAAAAAAAAAAAAAAAAACATGATAGAAGAGTTCCACGACAATAGGCCAACTTATAAAACATCTAAATTGTTGAGAAACAACCTCCCCATACAGTGTATAGACCTTATCAGGTGATGCAGCCCGTTCACAATCCAAGAACAAGACCCGCAAGCCTTGACGGACCCGTCTGATGGGGTCCACATATTCCACATGTTTTATAGATTAGTAGTGTTACTTTATTTACTTATTTCCAGATTAGTAGGTCGCTTAATTGTTTACGAAGATTTCCTCTCTAATTTATATGTTGATTAGGATTAGTTTTTTCCTTTATTGCTTATTTAGGAACAATGCTACTATATATATAGAGAGAGAAGCTCCTTATTGGCATGATCATGCTTTATTCTAATAAATTTCAGAAGTCTCGTGAGATGTCTTTGCCTAAGTGATCTTAGGGTTTGAGTCGAAAGACTCAATCTCACCGTTGGAGGTGTAGCTCTTCATCATCAGGTTTCACTCTAATGACCCAGCTTAAGATTGTTAATTAAAAAATAAAAAATAAAAAGATATTCCATAAAATCCTAATAAACAAATTCAATTTTTTCAAATAAATCAATTTGACTTGGCCCGGATCATATTATTTTTCATAGAGAAGTAGAGCATTTAGGTTATGGGGTTTATATTTTTCCAAAGTATGGCCCACTCAAGAGCATCGGCCCAAAAGGACCCACATTCCAAGCCTGTTTAATTTTATGAAGTGGGCTCCACTCAAGAGCTTCATTAAATACTCTCTAAAAATTGTTGGATGTGGGATGAGACATTGGCAATGGATGAGATGAGAATGATGACATTGCAAAGAGAGAGATAGCCATAAGATTCTATCTTTTAGGAAAAGAAAATGTCAATAGGAACCTTATTAAGACAAGAATACCCTTGTCATTCTCTAAAAGTTCTCAAAAAGTAAAAGAAGTTGACGAGGAAAAAAATGGCATAAAATAGAAATGCCTAAATACACTCCGATATTTTCACTTGTTTATGAAAGATGAAAGGAAAATTGAGTGGGGGCAAGTGCCCTCACTCAACCCCCCCTCCCTCCATCCTTGACCCCAACCCTTCATTATGGAAACATTACCCTTCTGGGATGCTCTCATCCAAGCCTCTATAAAGGCTTGTTTGCTAGATCTGCTTTAGTTCTGCTTGCAAACTTGTTTGGTAAGGCTTGACCAGTCTAGGGTTGAGACCTTATGTAGGTTTGAGGTAGCATGCAGAGTTTCTATAGTTAATGAAGAATGTGTGGCATTTCTTCCAACAATATATTATATATTTGTACAATGTGTGAAGGAGAAAAGAATATGTGAGCTAAGGTGTGATGCAGACCCTAGGGTTAGTGCTTGCGTGGAAAGTGCTAAAATCACAATGGGTGCCAAAGCACGTGTCCGAAGACACAATCAATCTCCAAAGAGACAATAAACGAGGACACACCTCAATGGGAAAACCCAATTTCATTAATCAACCACTGAATAATTCTTTACTATAATGCCATATAAATAAGAAAGATAACTTAAGGCCTAAGAAATCTAATTAATCTAGGAAACTAAATAAAATGGAAACCTAATCCTAATAACAATATTTAAAGAAATTAATGACATAAGAAATAATTAAATTCTTAAATCTACATGGGCCCTACACATGTGGCCATGAGGTCTACATTGCATCATTCTCCCCGGGTTGGAAAGAACTCAACCTCGAGTTCGGTAAGTGTCCGCCTGGATCGAAAATCAATCGAACGAACTCTCTATTAGTTGATTGATCTTGAGCTTGTACATAGATCTTTAAAATGCTGAACTTGGCACATCCTTTGATTTGATGGTTGAAGTCTGCTTGGAGGTACACGTGATCCATTGGGGACGTCACATGTGGAATTCGCACCATCAAATTGCAATCTTTGAGTAGCCGTTCTTGATCTCTCAATTGCCAGTGGTGAGCCATAAAGACAAAATCAATTTGAGAGCTTATATGGGGAGTATTCACAACTTGCTCTTCATCGCTTGGGGTTTGCACTTGGGGATTACTTTTACTCATAGGAGAATTTTCAAGGCCAACTGTAGATGTAGAATCTTCTGTGTCTAACTCTGGTTGATCGGTCAGTATATCCGCTGGCATTGGGTCCTCAACACGGTCTATTACATGAGACGACTTTTCTGCTGGAGGAGTAACTTCCACTATATGAGACCTCTTAAGCATCCGCTCCACACGAATTGCTTCCCAAAATGCCTCGTGGATGGTCTTACAGTCAGTCATTCTCTCCACTATGTCTGGTCTCAAGCCTCTTACAAAACTAATGAAATCATGTTCTTCATCATCCTCCATTCCACATGCATCTTGGAGTCTTGAAAATTCGTCAGAATATTCAAGAACGGACAATTCTCCTTGTTTCAAATCAAGAAAGGACCGAAAATAGACTACATTCTCAAAATACCACATTCCATATTTACTCGCATATTTGACTCTTTGAAGTGCAATATGGAATTTACTAATATGGAATTTCTTAGTGGATGTGTGAACGGACTGACCTTTTCTGTAAAGCTGCTCTCCACGATCACGCTGGTACAAACGAATCTGAAATCTGACAGTGGATTAGCCTGATATCGTAAGAAGAAACCTCAATCATTGATCGGATCAGATGTGATGATGTCTACACTCTGCATGAAATTTTATTTTTTATACTGCTGGTCTCTTAAGTCTCTCTGCTGATATTAGAAGTGGTACTAGGCGTTTTGTGTAAATGGGTCAGGATCAGAAATCAACTTGAACTAGGCCTGAGATGGACTTCGCCCAAATTCAGATGAGGCCCAATTGGCTGGCACTGTGGGCTTCCTGTCGGGTTTTGTGCAGAGCAAAGAAAACGAAGGAAGGGTTCTGAGTTCCCTTTCTCGTTCACATCTACCCGAAGATGAAGTGAAGGGTGGGGAGAGGCGCTGGTGCTGCTGCTGCTGCAACAGTGGTGACAGCGATGGTGAGGCGCTGATGCTGCTGCTACAACGGTGGCGACAGCGATGGTCCCAGTGTCCGACTGAGATGATGCAACGACGAAGTTGATGGCGACGGTCGTCCTCGGTGCACGGTACGCCTCGAGCTTTTCTTCTTCGTCTATGCTGTTTTGTTCCTCTTCTTCTGATTTTTTTTCTTCTTTTTTTTTTTTTTTTTTTTGGTCTGTGGGTTGGGGTTCTGGATTGGAAGTCGACGACGACGGGGTTAGGGATTGGGAAGGGTGATTGGGGTTCCGTGAATGGGGGTTTGGTAGGGGGGTGCGGGATGGGCTCAGGGTTTGGGTATGGTGTTTCTGAAGTGGGCGGGCTACTAGTTTGGTTGATTTGGTGGATTGGGATAACAGATGGGTGAACGGTGGATTTCCAGGGTTTTGTGATAAATATGTCGGTCGTAGGCGCCTCGATTTGGATTTATGGGATTAGGTTTGGATTGTGTTTGTGGCGAGGGATTCGTCAGAGGGGTTCTGTGGTGGTGAGGGGCTAGAGTTTTGGATGTTGACGAAGATGGAGATGTTCGTCGCAGGGGACTGACGAAGGGGCTGGGGATGGAGCTGGTTACGGACGAGTGGGCTATGCAGGGAGATAAACGATGGGTTGGGGAAAGGATAGGGGTAATCACGCCATCCGATCAAGGGAACGATCGGCTCTGATACCAATTGATGCAGACCCTAGGGTTAGGGCTTGTGTGGAAAGTGCTAAAATCACAATGGGTGCCGAAGCACGTGTCCAAAGACACAATCAATCTCCGAAGAGACAATAAATGAGGACGCACCTCAATGGGAAAACCCAATTTCATTAATCAACCACTAAATAATTCTTTACTACAATGCCATATAAATAAGAAAGATAACTTAAGGCCTAAAAAATCTAATTAATCTAAGAAACTAAATAAAATGAAAACCTAATCCTAATAACAATATTTAAAGAAACTAATGACATAAGAAATAATTAAATTCCTAAATCTACATGGGCCCTACACATGTGGCCATGAGGTCTACACTGCATCAAGGTGGTTCTCTAAACTCTAAATCTTGCCTTTAAGTCATGGTTCAGCCCTCATCCATCAGATTGTAGTCGGATTTTGTGGAAGTTATTTAATTCCTTGAAATAGCTTGGTCTTTATGGAGAGAAAGAAACAACAAAATCTTCAATGGACCAAAGCTAACTAGAGGAGATGAAGAATATCATCAAGCACAAAGATGAAAAATGAGCTTTGATTTACAAGGAGTTTCAACATAACTCCCTTGATGATTTGTTGATAACTTGGGAAGCAGCTATGTTCTGTGGCAGCCTAAGGAAAGAATCTTTGTCCGTGTGCAACATGCTCCACAAGTTTCTTTTGATATCAGTGGATGGGCAGCAAAAGCCAGGTGGAAAAGGTCGGGCTTTACAAAATGATGAGCATGAGCTCTTGTTTTTTCAGTCCAATTGAGATTAAAGACCCAAATGAAACAGAAGTGTTGGCGCTTAGAGAAGCTCTTCCAAGGATTTTCAGGCAGTCGTTTGCAGGAATGTTGATCATGAAAATGATTCTTCAAGCAGACCTGTGCAAATTCACTTACTAAGGATCTTCAAGTACTCCCATGTCCATGCTATCAATTTTACGACCCACCTAAATCAAATTTCATCCTCTCCTATTCCACGCAGCAGAGAAACTAAGAATCGAAATAACATAGACTAACATATTAATAACCTACCAATACAAAATGCAATGAATTAGTGCAACTTGATTAGATCTAAATTCTCAATGCAAATGGGTGCCATAACCCAGAGTCAAATTGAAAAAATAAGAACCCAGATTCCCAAGAATATCAATAAACACTGCATTAAATCAGAGTGAATATATAAACACAAACCATTCCAAACACTAATTCTTAGAGCTTCCGTTGAAAGTCCTTGAACATATTCTCCTAAATATTTGCGAAGGAGATGCAAAGCCTACAATCAGTAAAACAGATCAGCAATTAGTTTCTCTGCCTGCATGTCCACGAATGAGAAATTAAACCTACCCCATCACTGTACTACCATAATTAAGTCTATAACTAGATGTGACCATTACAATTACACTTTCAACAAACAGGAGAAGAAACTCCGTCCACTGACATTCCTTTTTTGCAGAAAAAACTATAAGATAAGATCAAAAAGAACTGAAGAAACATGCCAAAAATAGCAGCATCAAATCAATATGAGCAGGAAAAGAATAGGTACAGGCAATAACTGTGATTGGATACATAGGAATGAAATAAAATAAAATAAATAAAGGTTTTAAGAAGTTTTTCTAGTTTTCTAAATACCACTTTTACACAATAATATAGGAATAAAAAATTGACGAATACAACAATACAAAGAAGAATGATAATCATAATAATAATAATGATGATGAAAGGCACGTGATGCCGTCATAATCATATGAACAGTAGAACTCCTTATTTAGGCCAAGCTGATAAAGGATAAGGTTGCATTAGATTGGAAGACTGCTACAAGAAACTTGCCATAAAAAGAGATGCATGACAATGAACACATATGTAGGGCTATATGTGTGTGCGTCTATCAAAGATTTTAGGAACAGCCTGGCTGCCCATGTAGCCCATGATCAACACTCGCCCAGGTTTTGTTTAGACTTTGGATTGATCACCCAAAAAACACATACATAGCCACTTCATCTTACACTTTAGGAATTTGGTTAAATTTTTAGCCCCTGAAGAATATGTTTCCCATTTCTCACACGCACCTAGGTCCTTAATAAGATCGCTGGAAATACCCCTTACTTGAGTATTACCGCAACCAATATGTATCACCCAAAACATATTGCTTTGGCCGCCAGCCAATATGCCAGCCACAACCTATATTTTGATCACCGCTGTGGGAAAAAATTGGGCACAAACTTTTGCAAGTTTGAAACTTACTATGGTGATGCGGGCCAAGCAATGGGTCAGCCAACCCGTTGGGCCCAGTCCATAGGCCCAACGGGACATCCAGTTAATTAGGAATATTATTTTGAGAGTTAATTTATTTAAAAATATTTAAAATTAGAGGTTTTATTTTGGATTTTTCTTGATTTTGGAGACGATGATTTAAGGTAGTTTGCGATGGAGATGATTTTGCAGATGATTTCAGCTTAGGATAACATAAGATGTAGCTTAGGAGAGCCTCTCTCTCTGTCTCTCTTTATGTATATATGTATATATATATATATATGGAAATTCTCAAAAGAAAAACCTTTTTGCGCCCCTCTTGTTTTTGGTCATAGGGCCCATGTTGTGTCAATCAAGTATTTTCACACACACACTACCCCCCAATGAATAGTCACAAGTCCAAATTTGACACTCATCCAACTTTTCATCACCATTGGATTGAAATCATAATAAAATGATGCCTCTAAATCATTACGTTTTAGAGCCATGGATCAAAAGCTTAGGATAATCTTATGGGCTCAAGATCTTGCATATAGGTAGGCCTCTTATGGATCTTTCCATCCAATGGACTTCCATGATCATCATGCATCCCAATGGGCCAAACTAGGAGGAGCCTCTTTTTTTCTAAGAAACGCTCGGGCACTGTATAGCTCTCCCCATATATGTATATATACACACATGTGTGTGTATATGTAATCCCTCTATTGGGAGAAATAGCTTTCATTATTCAATTAAAGAAATATTATGGGTTTTTTCTATGATTGTGAGCTTTTCTCTGGGTTGAGAATGCTCTGAGTCTCTTTTGAGGCTTGGTCTCTATCATTGAATCCTACGTGGATTCGGCCAAACCTACGCGGAATTGGTCTATTTTCTCATTCACGGATCCATGTGCATCATATAGCCTTTGTATGGCCCACCATGATGCATGTCAATCACAATTTTAGGGTGAAGCTTAAAGTCCTTCATTTGTATTAGAGGCGTCGCCATAGTAATCAACCCCGAAAGCAATATGACGCAGCACATCACAGTTCACAGTCATCGCGGAGTGAATTTTTTAAATAATATCCCAAATACTGTAAAATGCTATAAAACAATGTCTTCTCTTTTTTTTTCCATTAGTAAACACTGTAAGTCTATAAAGCAAAATTTATCAGTCCCATTTTAACTGAAACTATATAAAGTTTGTTCAAAGAAATCCGTCAAAATTCTGTGTTTCAGTTTAGTTTTAGTGGAAAGAGTGGTTATTGTTGTGTTTGGAAAGGAGTAAATAGAAGACAAGAGGGAGAAATAGGGTTTTAACCAAAAAATGAACTGTCAGCCGATATTTTCAAATCGACAAATACATCAGTCCAGGCCAATATCCTGAAAACATCAGCCGAGAACGACCGATATTTTGGCAATATTTTGCATTCCATGATCCCGGTACCAATATTTGCAAATTATTGTCACAGTAGAGACACTCATGCTATCAGCCGATAAAACACGAACTCTCTAAACACTAGCAATGTTCAGTGATGAGCAATTCACGCACAAGCTCACAACGAACGAATTCGATTATCCCCGCCCGTTCACACACAAAACAATATTACATTTCATTCATCGCTCAGATCACAAAAACATACAAATTCAAAACCGAATTCTCTACGAATTCAAGAAGAATCACAGCAATCGTACATTCCACGTGAGATTGGGAAAAGCGGAGAGAGAAATAGATGATGAAATCAGAGAAGATCCTTACATGCGCTTCGAACATGGCGACGGATCAAAGGCTCTCGATCTTTCTAAGTTGTGAGGATGACGAGCAGCTTTTGGTGCTCGATCGGGATCGCAATCGAAGGTAAGAAGACCTTCGAATCATTCATGGCACTCGATCCTGACGCTAAGAACCCTAGATTTTTCTCGCTGAGAACGGCAAAATGCGAGAAAAAACAAACGCGGAGAATAAAATGGAGAGAGAGAGAGAGAGTTTTGCTTTTTTCCCCTCGAATCGAACAAAGGGAGTGGAAGAGGGGGTGTGAAAAGACGCTTTATATATACCCCTCCACTGCGTGATGCGATTTTGTACACGTTGCAGGGAACGGTGGGGGCCACCTTATAGAATGGGGCCTCTGGACGATCTGAGCCATTGATTTGGAAGGCCTCAGTGCGTACGATGAACGGTAGGTTGGAATTTCTTCCCTTCCAATTTGAGGAGATGAGGCTCCTCCGCTGGTGAGACTGACCGGTGTATGCGAGTATAGATTACCGTGCACTCCTCCGAATGGGGCCCACCTGTGTCCATTTTGGCTGATATGAGGATTGGGACAGAGATTCAACTTGTATCAGCAGAAAACACCTGAATATCTTCCGAATGAAATAGGTCATTAATATTAATATTTAAGTTAATTATCAATTAATAAGAAAGATGATTTTATCCGAAAAAACGCTTAATGTGGCCATTTGACTGAATCCAATAAATTATCTAAACATACACTGAATAAGATAATTCGCCCCAAAATCTTTTTTGATCACTTTTTTTTATGGTCGATATTGACCTTCATTTTAAGCGTTGAGGGTCGATATCAACCCAGCGCGGGCAGAAAGAAACAATTTTCCGGTCTTCTTCCTTTTTCTTCTCTTCCTCAAACCTAATTCAGTGATGGAAAAACAAACCCCCTTTTCTTAGATCAAGCCCAAATTAAGTGACATGTTGTGAGTTACTCTTTGTATGATGCGTTATGTGTTTATGGTCATGTTTTATGGAGTTAGATTGAAAGCTTTATGTTCTAATCCAATGCTAATTTGATTTGATGCAGATGGGCTGCTATAGCTTCTTATCTTCCTAAGAGAATAGACAATGATATCAAGAACTGCTGGAATACCCATATGAAGAAGAAGCTGAAAAAAACTTCAAACGGATCTTGATGGCAACTTGAATGATGGATTCTCAAGTTTTTAGCAGATCTCCAAAGGACAGTGGGAGAGAATGCCGCAAACTGGTATACACATGGCAATGCGAGAACTATTTGGTGCTTTATCTTTGGGAAAATCCAACAACCCTCTTTCATATTCCAAAGCCTGTAATAGTGTCTACCCCAATACAACAAGATCAATCAATTCATCCTCTACTTATGCATGGAGCACTGAGAATGTTTCAAGATTACTTGAATGTCGAAAGACGAGAGACTCCAAATGGCTTCCCCAAATGATCTATCAAGCTAAGAACCCATGTGCCACAAACGGTTTTTGGAGCCTTCAGAGGTATGTGATTGAATTATTTGGACATGAGATATGCTATGTTGGCTACGAATTTACAATAGAGCATCAACGAATCACTCTTGGTAGTGTTGAATGTTCATGATTGTCATTTCCCCTTTTCCTCATTTCAGAGTAGCACAGATCCAAACGGGCCCCAAAAAACTTTTTTTTTTCTATTATTTGATTGGGTTTGGGGAAGAGAGAAAGATGGAAGGAGATGAGGAAAATTGTTTCTTTCTGCCTACCCAGCGTCGATAACAACTCTCAACGCTTAAAACGAGGGTTGATATCAACCATCGAAAAAAGTCATAAAAAAAAGAGGTTTTAGGGTGAATTGCCCTATTCGATGCATGTTTAGATAATTTGTCCAATTCGGTCCAATGGCCACATTAAAAGCATATTTGGTAAAAGGCGAGGAATCTATAGATCTGATGATTTCAACTACTATTGGAACAAGGATTCCTCGCTGGGAATTTGTATAGTTGGTGATTTTACATTAATATTGGTGTGTATCGATGCATATAGTTGAGAAAAACAAGGTTCAGTGTGCAAATCTACTTAAGTGAGGATTTTCAAATCTCATGGGGGTGGTCAGATATGAAAATCCTAACAAATGAAGATTTTCATTCATTCAAATCCTCATAAATTTATAATTGTCAAACATGGATTTAGCACAACTTTAGGAAAACAAAAAATATTTTCCCTAAAAATTTGATTGTCAAGCGTGACATAGGTGTTTTTTCGGGTAAAATCCTCTAGTAAAAAAGGACATAAATTAATTAATTAATATTCAATGAAAATGAGATCTTTTTTTTTTCTTTTCTAAATCATTCAAGAATTCTTTTATTTAGAAATCAAAATCCAATGTGGTATGATATAACCCATGTGGTGGGTTAGATAGTGGATAATGTTTGTGGTTTTCGTTCGTTTTTTCTAATAAATGTTGCAAAAACCATATATAGAATACAATCAAAGGATATCAAAATAATAGTATATAATTAAAAAAAACAAAAAGAGTGTCATTCCAAAATGGAATATATATGTATTTATTTATTTGTTTGTTTATATATATATATATATTTATATGTGGGAAATGCTCAACAGCCTAAATGTGAGGGTTTCACCCCTTACTCTCACCCCCTCTCCTCAAGGTAGTGCTCATCGTAGAAAACAAAACACCATCTACTATCTGTAAAGACCCGGGCCGACTGTCCATATGATATTATCTGTTTTTAGTCATAGAATTTCAACCCAATCTTAAAATGAAAACGTAAATGAAAAAAAAGAAAAAATGAAAAAAGGAGGACAATCTAGACCATTCAGGCATTCACTATCAACGACCAATTAAATAGACTAGACTTCGGAATTCTCTCCGACTCGATATGTTACTTTACAACATCTTCAATAAGACAAATGAAACCGGCACAGAGGTAAAGGGGAAAGTGGGTAAGCAATCCTCTGTCATGAGAGGGAAGAAGAAGAAGAAATTGATGGGTTCGTCAATGCAATAAAAGGTTAATTGTAAGCTTTCAAATCCAGTATTTCTTCCATCCTTGTCACTCTTTTAGGTGGGCCCACTTTTCCATGCTTTTAAGGATAGACGTTTATGACAATTGAACATACTTTTCATCTCTTGGGCATGCCGGCCCGTGGGTTTCACGGGGAGAGGCAAGTGGGGCCCACATTGGAGGTGGATGAGGGATGGATTGGTCTATCAAACTTTCAACGGCGAGAAGGACATATCAGCCCCACAAAAAGTCAACGGCTTAAAAGTTTTCTAGGGGTGAATCTAACGATGAGTATAATCTTGATGGGTGTCAAATTGGGTCTCTGGTGGGGTACTTCATGCATGAGAAGGGGTAGGGGAGGGGGTGATGGTAACAAAGGCGGGCCGCTGAGCCCAGGAGATCAAGTTAATGTGGGCACTGGTGAGCCCAGGAGAGCGCTCTGTTTCAAAAGCAGCGTATCTGTATTTCTCAATCCATTTCAAGGCACTAATTGGACGGTTCGGACTCTCACATCTATAGATGAAACCGTTTGGATATCTGAAAGAAGAGGTCAAGTTGCATGTAATTTGAGACTGGTTTACCATTTTTTTTTTTATAACCCCAGGGTATCTCTCGCACAACACAGCCTTTTGGACAGCCGAAAACGTGCATACCCTATTGTCCACTTCACTTGGACCTCCTATAAAATTATAGGAAGTGGCCAACAAAGATAGATGTGACCTCTCCACTTCCTGAGGCAAGCAGAGTCCTAACCAATGCTCGTTGGTTGCGAGGTTTACTTAGTTAGCGTTGGATCTCATTAGAGAAAGTGTGGAATTCTTGATTGTGGAAAGTTGGAAGGTTTGGTTTTTTGCTTTGGCTATTTCTTTGTCTCATTAAAATAAGTGTGGAATTCTTGATTGTGGAAAAGTTGGAAGTTTTGGTTTTTTTCTTTGTCTATTTTTTATGAGTCAGCCCAGCTATCATCTTTTATTGATTCTTGGTACGGGGTATGTTGAATTTCTAATTTCATGTCTTTTGCAACTATTTCCTTTGCCAATAGGTCGTAGAGTTTGGAGGGTAAGCCGGAAAAAAACCGAGAGGAGTAGGGAAAGTGATGTACGAGGACAAAAGATGGTGGCTTTTCATTATATTTCTTTTGATTTTCTTTCTAGTTTTTTGGATAACATTTACGTGTCCTTTCCAATCTAAGAATCAAAATTTAAATTAAAGAAAAATCTAAGAATCAAGATTCAATCCGAGGTGGGTACAATAGAACCCAGATTACGACATGAAAATCAAATTGTTATGTATTTTATTGGGTTTTCTTATTCCTTAGAATTTTGTGGATTTTTTTCCAAAGAGAATATGACCACATTTTGTGGATTTCATTGGGGTTTTTTCATACATTATTTTCTTTTTTCTGGGAGAGCAAGATCTTATCTTTATTAATTTGTTAATGCTTTTTTACCAAATCCACTAGCATATGTTTTTCTTTCCATTTCTGTGGATTTTCTTTTAGAAAATAAAGATATTATTTTTAGTGGACTTTATAATCCAACAGAATTTAATTCCTTTCATTAATTATATTTAACAACTCCTAAATTTTAACAATCTTCAATTTTGGCCCCGGACTTAGCACAGGGCTTTGTTGCTAGTTAAAGTAATAAAAAACTGATTTATACCAGATTAACTTCAAATTAAGAACAGGTGCAATAGATAATGTTGTAAAAAATGACTAGCAAAATTGCCTGTTTCTCCAGGCTTTCATTTTTTTTTTCTCCTTTTTTCTTACAACATTAAAATAGAACTGCCCCGTCAAGCAAACCTTTTGCATATTCTTGAAATCAAACTTTTAGAAGTTCATTGCCACAGGGCTAAGAAGCAACTACATCTTCTAAGATGGAACCTCAGGCAATATTTTTTCCTCATCTGAAGGTAAAGCCAAATTCTACATCTTCTGAGCTACCAGCATCAAAGGATAGGAATTGGACTCTTCAGCTTTAGGTTTGCATAGGCATGGGCAATGCTGATGGCGCATCTTGCTCCGACACAGAATTCTGGTAGTTAAGACTCCAGTCAAAGTTTAGATGCTGGATTCTCCAACCGCTTAGCATACTCTTGGGCAATCCTGATGGCACTCTTGCTGTGACGCAGAGAGAACTCTGCGAGTAAGATCTGGCACTCTTTAGGCATCAGATCACCATGCCTACCCTGTAGAACAAAGAGGGCCCAAAAGGCCAATTCAGGGTACTCCACAAAAAATGCATTTATTTCTCATTCTCATCAATTTGCTACAATGTTCCAGCAAGAAGCATGAGGTTGTTAAAGATGAAATGGTAAAATGCTGCCATGAGTAGGGACTCCATTTTCCCAGAAACCTTAACATTTCCACCAGATTTAAGTAAACCTGATGATGAAAATATATGCTGCATTCCACCAAACAGAAGCAATAAATATAGTGTTAAAAGTGTTTAGCGGGCCATATCTGGGCTAGACCCCTCCAAAGACAGGATCAGCCAAAGCCAAACATGATAATGATGCAGTCTCAGAAGACACCCAGCCATGAAATTCCTGGTCCATGCACTGTATCCTCGTTAGGCCCAACAAACCCAACTTATTTTACAAGCATGCCTTCTGCTTTTATATTACTTAACGTCTACCTCAATTAGATCATTTTAAATTAGTTATGAATTTTTTATAATTTATCTTAGTTTTAGATTGTTGCTCATTAATTAATAATCATGGATTGCACTATAGTTAATCAGAAAAAAAGGAGCTACTGAGATTATTGTTTCAATTTCGAGAATTCTTTCTTAAGTTGGGTTTACGCCTCTGTTGAGGATTGCGATTGTTAACTGCATCTCCACTGAGATCAATGGACAATATCAACCCAACTAATGGGAGATATATGATCTGACAGCATCAAGACCCCTCTTAGCAGATCTGCACTTCTTCATTAATGTCAGATACAGTGGGCATTGAAATGCTCCAACACATTGAAAGTTTAAGAAAATACAGTTTCATGCAAATAATCTGGATATTTAAATTGATGTTAGTAAGAGCCTACTACAAATAGAAACATTGTCACCAAGGTTTCTTGAAATTTAACATCTGCAAGCAGATAGAAACATGATCAACTAGAGAGCAGAACAGATTATCCATATTAAAGACCCAAAAAATAGTAGGAACAAACTAATTGACATGCACACATTCATATAAGTGCATGAAAGGAAAGTACAAATGTATGCATGATACATAGAGGACGCATATTGTAAGACAGGAATAGAGGGCCATACAGTTTCATGAGCTGTCAATTTCATGAACCTGCAGCCATGTTGGCCCACCTTATATCGGATGGCAGTCAGATATCACAGGATTCTCCTCAATAAGCTTCCAATTAAATAACTGCAATGTTCCAATATGGGAGATCTAGAAGATCTGTAAGAAATCTCATCCGCAATGGCCCTCCTAATTATCAATAATATGAATTACTGATAATCAGCCTCAAATGAAAGAAAATGGGGATTGGGAAATCCCCAGTTTAATGAGGTTCAGGACATGGGAATTCGTTTTGTATCAATTACAAGTTGTATTTCCATGTCAAAAAAATATGGACAACAATATTTCTTCTATTTTCCTTTTCTTTTGTAGATATGCAGAGAAGAGCACTAGTCTTATGGTTGCAACAGAAACACAACTATTTTATGGGCTTAGCCCTCAGCAATTTTCTCCCATTTCAAGTATGAGAAGATTGTAACTCTTACCAAGCGAGACATTCTATCATAAACTGCATGGTGCATGACGATGCCTGCAGCAACTGACACATTGAAAGAGTCTACCATGCCTTTCATTGGGATACTGCAATGAAGGTCAGACAGTTCCAAAGCGTCATCACTTATGCCCCTGCAATCAGATTATGTACATCATTTTTTTTCTTCTCTGATTTGGAATCTGCAACACTTAAGAGAATTTTCTATTTTGAAAGTAAGCACTGGTTTGAGCTTAGGTTGCATCACCTCTTGCCAACAGAGGAGGGTATGCTTTACCACTGCACCAAACAGTGGGTTGGCAGATAATGTACAACAATTAAATATGTAACAGTGTTGTGGTGCATACACACAGTAGTTATCAGGTGCAATGTGCGCACCCGGTTGTCGGGCCCACTGTTGATCCAACACCCGCCGCCGCCCCCCCCCCCCCCACCCCCCAAACAAAACACACACAAAAAAAAAATTTAAAATAAATAAAATCCCACATATTACACCAGATCCATGGGGTCAATACCTAACTGAATGGACTGGGCTCACAGATCGCTCATATAAAAGTTTGGATTTCTGATCTACTACAAAAGTTATTTTCCTTACAAGGTCACTCATAGAAAAGCTTAGAGAGAAGGAACATCAACTTAAAAGGCAATTATTGGTCGCCGTTTTGTTATTTTATTCATTTTTATTATCATTTGCTTCTTATTCTAGATATGTTCCCATTTCGAACAAACTTCTATTGTATCCAGCTGTTTTTACATGTTTTATAATGAAAGGAGACTTCCTCTCCTGGCTCATGTTTCGAGAAAGAGAGTTCAGAATAGCAAAAATCATGTGCTAGAGTACTTGAATGGGGCATGCTAAAATGGTCTCCAACAAGTCTCCATGCAGATCCAAAGATACAGGGATGTTGGCATGAATGATTTTTTGGGTGTCATAGTTTGTGGGATGTCCACTTCTAAAAATAAAAACAAAACTGCCCACAAGGTGTAAGAATATCATTTAACAGTAACATTGGCTCAACCTGCCACAAGAAATGCAATATCTTTTAACTACAAAGGAAGCTATGCACAAAAACATAGTCAAAACTAAGAGGTTTACACTCACCTGTGCTCATTTCCAACAACTATAGCAGTTGGACATGACCAATCCATGTCATAAATGGAAACCTATAAGAAATCAATTATTACGAGTCAAAAACCAAATTACTTATGGAGGTAAGACTTGTGATGGAATGCAGATTTCAAGTACGTCAACTATGTCATATATTTTGTCAGACGAAGAGATGATCTGATTGGATATACCTTGTGCCCACCTACATTATTACCAATCAAGGGGATTAAAGGGCACACCATGGATTACAAATGACCTAAACATCATCCTCGTTGCATTTTTGAAGGATAATAGCCATCGGTTCAAGGGGCAAAACTTTAATGGTTATATTTTATGGTGAGTTCAAAACAACATTGAGGATCACTTTGAACGTAGTGATCTACAAGAAATCTACAATCCAGTGATGTTACTCTTTGCACCTTGAATGTGGCTTCACAATTGGCCATGAGTGCTCATTATGGTTTAAATTTTTGTCCACCACGGACTAAACTCAGGCAAGTCGATTTCAGGCCAATCAATTAGCTAGGTAATGGTATGGGTCAATGACTAGTATTGTGAAATTGCCCCAACACGGTTAACAACAACTCAGTTGAGTAACTGCAGCATGAGCCGGCACAAACAGGCATGGGACCAACACGAACTGAGTAGAGTGGTGATTCATTAAACCAATAAGAAAAAGAGATTTTAATTTTTTTTCACTCTTATCTCTTTGAGTTTCAAGGTAAAAAAAAAAAAGAAAGAAGGACAGGTATCGAATCCTTATTTTCTAATACCAATTTGCAGACTATGCTTAGTGGTAGAGTACTATCTCTATATAGTAGACCCAGTTTATGGTTAGGCAAAGTGTTATAGTCCACTTTTTGCCTAATAAACAGCAGTTGCACTAATTTTTTCAAATTGTTTTCCTCATTCCACTTGCTACTTCTCTCCTTTTTGTCCTTTCCATTGCTTTCTAAAGTCTAGATTTTACCCAAGAAAAAAAAAATCGATAAAAAAGGTTTTAATGAGATGAATGAGAAAAATACCCATAGCAGGAGAGAGAGAGAGAGAGAGAGAGAGAGAGAGAGAGAGAGAGAGAGAGAGAGAGAGAGAGAGAGAGAGAGAACAATACCATATCAGTTCCCAAATGAGTTGTAGCAATGCGATAACCACGCGACTTCAACACTTTAAAGCAGTCTTGGGTGGACTCCCAAAGTTCAATGTCCAACCATTTCTCAGCACCCATGCTAACATGGCGATTGTCTCTATACCTGTAATTAGGAAAGTAATACCATAAATTAGCATGAAAACATGAGGGAAAGCAATGTAACAACCTGTCATATAAGGAAGCGTCAGTCATGAAACTCATGACGAAAATATAACTGCAATAAACCAATGTGCATTCATGTTAAAGATCACTTCATTACCAACTACCGTGCATGAGAGTTAAATAACTCCAATCAAGCTACTTTTACATCTCTCTCTCTTGCTAATTGCCTTTTTTAAGGTACAATGAACCCACAACCCCTAGGTTGCAAACATAAGTATCTTCCACTGTACCATAGGCTTTTGTCTCTCTTGGTCATTGGTAACATGACTGGAACCTTCAACCACATGCTGCAACAGTGAGCACCTTCCAACTGTGCTACAGACTAGTCAGAATACCATAGATTTTTTCCCCTTTCATTTATTTACCTTGTTTTCTTTTGAGATGGAGGAATACATAGAATATTAGAGTACCATAAGTGTGAACATGAACTAAATCAAGTAATCCTGTTCAACCACAGGACTTTTCATATATATGTAGGATTCAAAAGTAAATAATTTAAACACCAAAAACGCAATAAATGGTTGGACAACTCAAATGCATATTAAAAAAAAAACAAACAAACAAACTCATTTGATAGCAAAAGCTCAAATTTCAAGAATGGATTCCAAAACAAACACTCCAAGAGAGTTTCAGGGCAAAACTGCCAAGTGCTTAATAATAATATATTTATATAAATATATATATGCTCCTATGAGAGATAGGGGTGGGGGCCCTCACATTTAAGTTGTTGGCATTGGATTAGGATGTGAGGCCCCTCACCCAATCTCTCATTTAAGGTGAGAGATATCTCTCATATGAGCAACTCCCATATAAATATATATATATAACCCTCAAGAACTCAATTTACGCATGGGATAAGAAAATGGGTTTTACATGTGTAAAGGATTCATGTGCAAAATGTTACATATGTGAAACACATTGCCATGCTTGTCAAAATCACCATTTTCACATAAGTAAAAAAAAGAGTACATCCAGCGGGCTTAGAGATGTGTTTGGATGTTTGGACATCTTTCATAAATTTCTCAAAAATTTACAAAGATTTATGGG
This sequence comes from Persea americana, assembly GCA_029852735.1. NCBI lineage: Eukaryota > Viridiplantae > Streptophyta > Magnoliopsida > Laurales > Lauraceae > Persea > Persea americana. Next base: position 76,975,560 of record CM056810.1, read on the forward strand.
GTGCGTTTGTGCAACGAGAGGAATCCTCAGTAAAGAGAAAAGTTATCCTAATTTTCTACGCAGCTTCTTTTTTGGTCGTTTGGCGCGACGCGTTTTCGGAAAAGGAAAAAAATGAACTAATTTTCCTCGATAGAGAAGATTGCCATTTCCAATGTGACGGATGGGAATGTAGGATTCTCACTCGCAGAAATGGAAATCCATAGAGAGCGGAATCCTCTCGCTGCACAATTTAACCCTTAAGATATGAAACTAAACGTCTTGGTGCTCATCATTAATATGAGAATATTGAATGGTTCGAACCATAAATCGGAGGCCTACATTTAATGTTCCATTCAAAGAAAAAATGGAGCCCACAAAAGTGCAAAAGATTAAATCTATAGGTTGGAATCTTTTAGAAGTTTTTAAAATTTGTCAAAATCTTCGAAGACTTAAGATATGAAATTAAACGTCTTAGGGTTTATTAGACCAATAAAGAAGAAGAACAGCTCGGATTACTAATCTGGCGCCCTCAAAAGTGCCAAAAATGGGCACTTAAGATTTATTACCGCTTCTCCTCATTTTACATATGTAATGGTTTACCACCTCCTTGACCATGTAAATGAGAGGCTGAAAATGCCTCACATGCATAAATGAGCGCAAACAAACGCGATTATGCATAATGGGTTTGGCATGCGAATGTAAATGAGTGCAAGCAAACAACCCGTTATGACTTATCCACTTTTTAAATCAACGACTGAACAAAACAGTCAAGGAACATTATCATTTAGAAAAGGGTTGTTACCAAATCAGTACCCTATTTAGAGGTAGTCATGCCGTCACGGAGCTAATTCTACATTTAATGTATTTAACTAGTTACGAATGCAGATTGTTCCAAATAACCAAAATGCCCTTGGTCACAGAAACCCATTTAGAAAAGGGCTTTTCACCAAAATAGTACTATTTTTTTATGGAAGTTACCAAACTACTGCCGTCTTAAATGTATTTAGCTAATTATGAATCCATAGTTCCATACAATCCAAAATACTCAAAATTTCTGTAAGTCACGCACACCCTTCTTCAACTGCAACAGTCAATCAAATCCCATTGCCAAAGCCTTGATTTAAGAGTATGGAGATGATTATGATAAAAACAATTAGACCAATTGTTAAAATGACCACTATTCAGACCCTCTTAACCACATCCCCTTCTCAAAAATGGCTCCTCTTTCAAAGGGATGTTAAAAATGCTTCCTTTAATGGTTTTATCTTTAAAGAAATTTATATGAAACCCCCTCCAAGCTTGCTTCATCCTTCTGGACATTTTTGCCATCTTTATCTTGCCCTTTGTGGCTTAATAAAAGGCTCCTTGTGCCTGATTTGCCTGATTTAGTAAGACCATCTGTAAAATTGAAGCCATCTGTAAAATTGGCTTTACTCAGAGTCATTCAGATTCCACACTGTTTTATGTTGATTAGATGATCATTACGCATCGTATTCAACTAATGAAGCGGTTTCTTCACAAACAATTTGACATGAAAGACTTGGGGTTTTTGTTATTTCTTGGACATCAGTCACCGCCTCACCCCAAGGAGTCCTTACATGACAAGTATATATCCGAGCTATTATTTCTTGAGCAGGTCTTACTGATGCTAAGAGAGTGTCTACAGCATTGGAAGTTAATGCTGAACAAGGCATTTGCAATAGAATTCTTCTACCCGAATTTATTCACTATCGTCAAGTTGTTGGCAACCTAGTATTACTTGACTCATTAATCATTATTGCCTTTGTTGTTCATACTATCAATCAGTTTCTTTCCGCTTCCACCGCAACTCATTGGCAGTCATACTAAGCATTCTTCGGTATCTTCATCATACATTGACCTAAGGGAGTGATTTTTCCCTCCTATAGCTCTCTAATCTCACCCTTACTTTGCCGCTCCCATATAAGATATTGCATTTTCCTTTGCAACACTCTCATCTCCTCAAAAAATAAGAAGAAGAACAAAATCTGTTTCTCTCACTCCTTTGCCAAAGCCTACTGTGCTCCCGCCCACACTACAGCCAAGATTGTTTAGATTCACCTTCTTATTCACGTTGGCATTCAACTTTTACATCCCACTCCTCTTTTACTACAACACATCAAAACTAACATATTGTGAACAGAGCCACAATAATGTTTTCCATGAAAGCAGCAATTCCCAGCACATTCTTCAATGCACCAACATCCTTCATTTTTCTCTTCCACTGACCCACAGGCTGACTTTATCAGAAACTCTCATTCGACTTAGTGGTTTAATCAACTGCTTCACAATCTCTCGATGTTCTCATATCTGCTGATTGTGAGCTTGAGGGAGGTGTAAAAAGAGACAGTTGTGGGTGCTTGGGCCAAGCCTAGATCATAGGCCCATGGGTCAATGACCACAAATATACTTTAAACATTAAGCTTAGTGACAATAGTTACTTCTATGAATAATTATAATCCTTTGCGGTTAGGCTAATAAGGGTTACGTACGCTAATTGTACTCTTATGTTTATTCATGTATATATGCATTAGTGAGGTGCCAAGAAAGGCCACCAAAATTTCTCCAAAACCACTTTCTTCTCCTTCATTCAAAATAGAAACTTTAGCCTTTAAGACATCAGAATGTCTCAAAAGATCAAGATGAATATTTAGAGTAGTGCCATTCAAAAAACAACTTCGGATTAGGACTATATACACAGATTTCGTCAAAGGGAACTGCTTTGAACTCCCACATGAATGGTTGCAATTACACGTGTTTGGAGCATTTGATGACCGAATGGCATGATGAGGCCCTCATATGACCCATATTTTGCCTTGATACTTGTTTTCCACTCGTCTCTTGAGTGAATTTGAAAATGATGATAACCACTCAAATCAATCATGGAGAAGAATCTAGCACCATGCAATACATCAGGCATCTAATATAACCTAGGAATGGGAAGCTCGTATTTAGCAATAATCTACTTAATTGCTTGGCCATTAAAAACTTATTCTCCACGAACCACCCTTAGCTATAAATGGTGCGAGAACCGTTCAAAGAAGCATGCTTTTCCTAATCAAACCCTTTTGTAGAAGTGCTATAACCTGCTTATGTAGTTCCACGTCCTTAGATGGACTCCTTTGATAATGTCACCAAGTTGGCAATGCAGCTTCAATTCTGGCATCAAATCAATGTGATGTTGAAAGTATTACATTGGTGATAAACTAGTTGGCAAGATTTACATACTCACTTGATAATGGCTAGGTGGCAAGATGAACTCGTCTTTCTGTGGAAACTTTGGCCTTGCAACCAACACAAACACCACATTTCCTTCCTTACTCTCTAACTCAAACGGTAGTATTCAAGGCCCTTTGGCTTCTCAGTTTGTTCTAGAATTTGTCTTTGATGAAATGCTTGTTGATTGGAAGCTTTTATCATGGACAAAAGGTCACATTACAGTTGTCATTGTTGAATGTATAGGTATTGGTGTTACCCTTGTAAAAGGCATCTTGAACATCCAGCCATAGATGCCTCAATAGAATTTATGTCCACCATAGCAATAACGGGTGACAAGAAGTTCAATGGATTATACGTTGTAAAATGAGCATTTACTCAATCCAAGAGGAAAACAGTTTTCAAGTACATCATTCTACGAAAGTATGTTGGTATTTGTTCATTCATAACTTGCAAGAGGTAAAATTTTGATTTAATGAATCTCTAGTAACAATGGTGGCACAGATATTTCATAGCTAGTAAAGCATTACAAAAATGAGAGAGAGAGAGAGAGAGAGAGAGAGAGAGAGAGAGAGAGAGAGAGGGAGAATGAGAGGGAGAGGGAGAGGGAGAGAGAGAAACAAACTGGTGCATCATTATCTTCAACAAGAGGATTTGATTCAGTGTTTGGTCAGGCAATAGTCCAACTTTTGAATGGGTGGTGGGAGAGTCTCTAAAAGAATCAAATATCTTGGGTTGCTTAGAGTTGCAACTTGCAACTAGCAAAACACCAATGGTGAATGAGTGTTAAATGGTTGGAGGTGAAGTAGGGTGGAGTATAGTCTTTAGAAGAAGTTCGTCCGAAATCAAAGTCAGGGAAGTAAAGTTGCTATTCAAGTCTAGTAGTAAATGTGTTTATTTGCAAGAATGATAGCATTACTGGGTTTTGGATTCCTAGCTCCTTCCAGGAGAGTAACCTTCAAAAACTTTCCTGAATGAGTTCGCCTCCCAATCTCAAAGTGGCTCCCTCATGTACTTTGGTTTGAAAGTTTGGCCTCTCCTAAAGTGGAAGTATTCTATTAGTTGGCAATTGCAGTATATCCGCTTTTGACAATCTTATAGGGCCTTTATCTATATAGTAGGTTCGCGCCTAATTCAAAAAGGATGAGGAGAGCGGAACATCCTTTCCTTCATTATGAGTTTTCATAGAAATTCTTGTGCTTAATTATTTCCTTGTTGGAATTGGAGAGTTCTCTAAATTCATTGGGAAATGTCATAACTCTTACGATGTTGTGGAAATGGTTCTTATAAAAAAAAATGAGACAGGCATTCTAGAACTACTTTACTTTTCCTTTTTTTTATAATGATTTCTCCAGAATTTAATGCACTTTCATGTTTGTTCATTATGGAGAGTGGAGGAGAATAAGAAATTTAACAAACTCCACTTGGAAGACATCGCCCCATTAAAATAAGGGTAGGACTATGGGTTTCTGCTAGGAAGGAATTGACAAATATTGCATTTTACAACATTGTGGGAAATCAGAATGCTTGTTTCTTAGGGCAAGCAAGCATAAGGTCTTAAGGTGAATATGCCTTCCAACTGGATGTCTCAAGTTTAATGTAGATGATGGCTCAAAAGAAAAATGGAGTCATAGGATATAGGTGGAGCCCCCTGAGAAAAAAATGCTTTCCTTCAGGTCACTTTCTCCAGCTCTATCAGGAGTTGAGAGACTTCGCAAAAGTGTTGATTATTAGAAAAGCACTAAAAATCTTGAAAGACTCTTCTTCAAGCAACCTAATTGTGAAAAAGGGATACACAAAAGCTATAAAGTGGTCTCTATAGGAGTAAAAAGTCTGTGGATAACAAAGTTTGCTACATACGAGATTAAGGAGCTTTGTAGGTTTTTGGATGTAGAATTTACAAATAACTTGAGGAACTAATGAGATACTGGATTCTTTACCTAAACACTGAATGAATAGAACTAAGCATATGTAGGGCCCATGGTCTAATAAGTGTTCTTTCCTTTATTTCCACTTTGTGCATACGTCTCCTATAACACCTACATCTCTCTTCTTATGATTTATTTATTTTTGGATGACGTAGATCCCTGAGGTCTATGACCCAACAATGCTAACCCGCCGGGTGGCACCCACTAAATCCACACAAGCGCACACCAGGCAAATCAGGGACAGTTTCAAATACAAGGCGTGGCGAGCAAACCCAGCCTTATGCCACTCCACCAACTCCCAGGTGGGTCTCTTTTTATGAAAGCTGACAGCGACCATTCAAAAACAATTTGATAATGAATGCTTTCGCTCGTAGTATTCTTCTTTTCATCAATAATAGGACCAAGCATTACACACAATTTACATAGATCTCCAAAAATCAGTATACTAGTCGAACTAGCTAGCCAAATAGATTTTTTCACTTTATTTCTCTCTGAATTTAAAAGCATATTTGTTTGATCCATATTGGGTTCCTAGAGATTCAAAACAATGCCTTCATATCACGGGTTTAATTTAAAGGTGTAAAGGTGAAGATCTACAAAGGGATAGTCTACTTTGTGGTGGGAAATGATTACACAGCCATCGCCCTAGTGAACCAAGTCCTAGGAAATAGTGTGTCCTATCCACATCTCCACCTTATATCTTTCATTCCTCACCTCTTCAATATACCTTCATTAGACCCACTTCATTCCTCACCTCTTCAATGCCATTTTTTATTTAATTCTTGCCAGTTTTAAAAACACATTTCTTAGAACTCCTAGTAATTCAATTCCACATAAACAAACAGGCCCTAATGCCCAGTTTGTTTGCATAGAATACATAGGAATTAATGCCATAAGTGGTTATCCAAGGTGAATATACAAAAATGGCCATCAAATAAGCTCCCCTTTTATTTTTTTTATGGGAAGTGAGTCAATAGAACATGAGAAAAGAATAATCAGCCATCACCCTGGTAATTTAAATCCTAGAAACGACAAGGCACCATCAACATTGCTACCTTGCATCCTTCACCCCTCAGCCCTTATCATTCACACTTCACCACTTTAAAAGGCTTCCGGTGGAGCTCATTTGATCATGAATTTGTATGTATCCCACCTCAAACAAACAGACCAGAAATTAAACAAAGAATGCTTTCACCTCAATTTCTTCTGCACCTTTTCGTGCCGTGGCCCGAAACCACATGAACAGACTGAATCCCAAGCGCATCCGCCGACCGAAATGCCGCCGACACATTTCCCAAATCCGACAATCCCTCCACCACCAAACAAACAGAGTAACTCCGATTCTCCGCTACTGTCCGCATCCTCTCCATCCGCGACTCCAATATACACGGACTGAGCGCATCAATCACCTCGCGGCTCGTCATGTCCGCATCTCCGCATCGAAGTCTATCCAGATACGGAAACCACCGCCTTCCATTTCCAGCTATGTAACAAAAGAAACAGACAAGAACCAGATATGAGATTATATGAAATGAGAACAGAAGATGAAGCGATCAAAACTGAAAATGCATTTACGTGCTACTTCTCCGTCATGTGTTTCGGATCTCCTTTCCAGCTTCATCGACCTGCTAACATCGTCTGCATTAGAAAGCAATTCCTCGACGGTGTCTTTCGACAGATCGTTGGGAGTTTCCTTTGAGGGTTCTATGCAGAGTGCTGCAGTGGATAGAGGAGAAGTTCGGTTTCGATGAAACCCAAACCCTAGATGGATTGGTCTCGATCTGCAACTGAGGAAGGAAAGATTGAGGGGTGGAAAGGGGGAGTAGGGAAGAGTGAGAGAGATGGGATTGAGATTTTTGAGAGGGAATGAGAGGAGTTTTCGTCGGGTGGTTGTACCTTCAAAGGAGGATAGAGATAGAGATGTGCGGATTAGGGTTTTGCAGGTGGACATTGCGGGAAGGGAGATGAGAGAGAGAGAGAGAGAGCTGCGAAGTTTTTGGTGCGCGGCAGAGGAAGGTGGATTTAGATGAGATGTAATTGGGTCGGATTTGTCTTTGGCTGTGGTCCATGATGTTTCTGACCCTATTCTTTTTTTAACATTTCTCACCCTGGCACATAATTTACAATGGGATCCCTCAGCTAGTGGCTAGTGCTCTGGAACATGTGATGGGGGCTAGGTTTCAAAGGTTTCAAACCAAACCAAACCAAACCAAACCAACCCCCCTCCAAATGAATGAGACCATTGGATCAAGTATGCATTTATTTTGGATAATGAAAGTTGTTAGTGGTGGATCAAGTAGGATCGGCGATGATCAGAGCCTCCATTACGATACAAATGATGTGTTACGGGAGATCCCCCCCGCCCTATACTCGGGTGGGGCCCGAGATGGGCCCCAGTGGAGGGGCTTCCATTTATAATAATTTTGGCCTAATACAATTTCAATATAGTTTATGTGTATATAACATATCATTTATAATTAAATTGTATTTCTTATAGCGTAAGGGTTGTTTATAGATCACCTCTTTTTTCTATCGAAAGTCTTCCATGGTATGTATTGGATCGGTCAGGACAATTCCTTCAAGTAGGGATGGCAAGGAGGCGAGTTTGGTATGGGTTGGAGTAAACCGAAAATTAAATTAAACTTTGCACCATCTCAAATCTATCTAATTCCAACCCAACTTGGCCCGTGACGGGTCACTAGATTGTGATACCAAACCCACCCCCTTTAGGTTGGGATAGATCAGATTCAAAGCTTAAAACTTTTAAAATACATAAAAATGCATGAAAATGAGTGCGGTAAAGATTGAACACACCACTTTCTCTTCCCACGTGCCTTAAGTTAAGGCCCAAAACCACGTACACCACATGAGTTTTTTGCCTATCACTTTAGTAATAAGTATACATATATTATATATTCAGGGTGAGGCAGTTGGGACAACAAAATTCAAACCCATACAATGCCAGAAAAACCACTACCAAATCTATTATTATATATGAAAGAGACTGATTTCAAATTAAAATCAGCTCTAACTCCTCCAAAATTTTGAATTCTCATTTAATATTATTTAACCTTATTCAATTCGATAAAATGTCATTTATTACTCACTCTTCCGTTTTTAATGGCACTCAAATCACACCCCCCCCCCCCCTCGGAACACCTCTCTATCTCTTTTTGCTTAGTCCCCATCCAAGTTTGGTCTCCCTTATCACATTGTTTTTCCCTTTCTTTGTTGTCATGGTATGGTATGGCTCGGGTCAAAGTCTAAAAAGTTCTATACCTACCCTAAACCCAACCAACTCACTATGAAACCTGCCTTTAATTGGAAAATCTCATATTTTAAATTTCTTTACATTCTTTCCTTCTCAATATTTGATATTTCATGTTTCTACTAAAAATTTTAAACTTCTATATTTATTACTTATTTAAATTTTCAATTGTGTGATTTTTAAAAAAGCCTATAAATTTTTTATGTGTAAGGTATACTTCTATTTTAGATTTTATAAATATAAACACATTAAATTAGAATTAAGATTTTTATTTATGTCCTAAAATTAAATGATATTTTTTGTATGACTTCTATTTCTAATGCCCGTGGTAAGCACAGGAGCGTTGTGCTAGTCCCTAATGGAAGCAATTAGAGGCGGTCCCTATTTATACTCGATCAATTGCGATCCCCACTTCCAAGAGAGGTGCCTACCCACACAAACTCCCTCTGGGTAAAGCTGGTAGTGGAGTCAAACACAAGACCTTAAGGAGCAAACTTAAGTCTTATGCCAACAGGACATCATTGGGGTTGGTTAGATCACACGTGTTTCAAGATGTTATTATATTATGTTAACATATCAAATAATAATATACTTTGTAAATTAGATAGGTTACATGTTATTAATATATGTTATGCATATTACAAATAGTTTGCAATAATTTTGACCTAATACATCTTAATTAAATTTTGTGTGTATTGCATATCACTTATACTAGCAAAATGCCCCCATGCTTAGCACGGGCATTAAAAATTATAAAAAAAAAATCATTTAATTTCAAAACATAAAGAAAAATTTTGATTTTGATTTCATATATTTATATTTTATAAAATCTAAAATAGATGTATTTCTCACACACAAAAAAAATATAGGCTTTCTTAAAAACAGCACAATTGAAAATTTAAATAAATAATAAATATAGAAACTTAAAATTTTTAGCAGAAACATGAAATATGAAATATTGAGATGGAAAAAGTTATAAGATATTTAAAAATATGAGGTTTTCCAATTAGAGACAGATTTGGTAATGAGTTGGTTGCCATACGTCAACTAGGGAAAAGTTATATATCTATTTCCATTGCCACATATAGGTGCTCTGCATAATGACCCATGTCAAAAATTGAGACTAAGATTCGTAAAAGGAAACTAAAATCACAAAAAAAAAAAAGAGTAAAAAATATGCAAATACCTTAACTTCTTATAGACAAGAAAAAACCAATGAGAATTGCAGCCATATCACATAGAAAAAAGGAAAAAAAGAAAGCCGTACAGAAAAGATACCCGTGGTGAAGAAGACTATGCACAAAGAAGGTAATAATTCATTTTCATTTACAAATCTCCATAATGGTTTTAAGAGTTAATAATAGGGTAAGGTGAAAATTAAGAGGAGTTTAAATAGGTATTAAAGATAGTCAAATTTGTGTCAAGATGGCCGAAATGAAATTGGAATGACATGGTTGATTTCTCAATTGGAATTTAATGAGGGTGGCTAAGATTTCAATGATGCTATTAAGAGATGGTCAAAATTTATTTTGAAATTGCCAATTGGAAACAGTCCCTTTCATATATTATAACTAGCAATAACGCCCGTGCTAAGCCCGGGCCCAAAAAAAATATTTAAAATTCGGATACATATTAGTAGAAAGAAAATAAATTTAAAAGAAAAGGCTATTAGTTATCATTCTTAAAATTCTATATATCAAAATATAAAGGTGAATAAAATGAAGTAAACTTGCACGTGAAAGAATACAATGAAAAAATTAGGATGGTTGGTCAAATCCAAACTCAATTCAATCAAATCCTAAAAGAAAATTGAAATCGAGAAAAGTGGGGTGCTCTCTTGCACATTTTAAAAAAAGTAGAAAAACATGCCCGTGCTAATCATAATATCAAAACTTATAGAAATGATCAGTTTCTTTAAAATAAAATGCAAAAGGTTATAGTCTGAGAGAGGGGGGAACAGGTCTATAAGAATCCAATACCTAATATAAAAAAAAAAAAACACACACAAGCCCATAAAAATTGAAGATTAATGACCAAGAAAGCTATAAAAAAAAAAGTCAAAACAAACAAATAATATAAACTATTCATAAAATCCAATAAATTTTGAAAGCCACATAGAAATGAAAATCCATAATCAACTCAATAACATAAGTAATTTGAAAGAACAAAACACCCATGAGAAAAAAAACTAAAAAGTGGAGCACAAAAGGGCAAAGAAAAAAGAACCCGCAAATTCATGAAAAACCATCATAAAAAAAAAAACTAAAAACTCATCACAAGTGAGAAATAATAATAAAATAAATACAAAATTAAATAATTTTTTTATTAAAAAGGCTATAAAAATATATATAAATAAAGAACCATAGAAAATATAATGATAAAATATATTTAGAAGAACCAAACCAACTTATGATAATCTAATATTCAAAAATGAAAATCTGAAGCCACAAAAGAAATAAGAAAAATTCATAAAAACATTTCAAGAAGAAAACTAAAAGAACCCAATGGAAGTAAAATAAACAATTAACTCATACTGATAAACAATAAGAAAGTTAACATTAAAAAAAAATAATGGTAAGCAATAAAAAAGAAAAAAATACAACATAAAAATGAGATTTCATAGAAAATCCCATGATAAAAAGTGATTTAAAAGAAAAAGAAAAACCAAGGAGTACCCAATACCCAAAAGTTGAAACAAAAAGACTAAGGATTAAATAAACCAAACAACCCAAAACTCAGCATTTCACATTCTAAAAAAAAATTATATAATTAGAACAAACAAAAATACTTGAAATTCTTTAGATTAGTGACACTTGGACACTGGAACCCATTAACACTCAAATGCTATTGCGTTAATAGAAATAGGATGATTTTGAGAGTTTCTTAATAGACAAAAGGTATGATGGAGAGTCCAAATCACAGAAAAAAAATTGAGAATACTCTAGTATTTTGTATTTTTTTATTAGAGAATCAATTTGACCGTGGAAATAACCTAGATTGAGGTGAAAATCTGGGATATCCCATAAATAGCAAGGATATTTGTCTTAATGATTGTGATTTCTAATAGATGGGGTCTATCTTAGTGTTCCACTCCTTTTGCATTACGATTTATAAAAGTTAAAGAAAAAAAATCAAATTCCACCCTTTCCCCGTCGGTAAGTGTGCATGATAGCACATCAGTTATATGGAAAATTTTCTGCCTCCTCTTTAGCTCCATGCTCTTGTCGCGAGTTTGTCTTTTTTCAATAATGTTATAGGGGTCAATATTCTAAAAAAATAGTTACTTTTATAAACACCTCATAGATAAATTCCAACTCCCTGTCAATATTCCAAAGTGGGACTGGGTCTCTTCCTCATTAACTAATAACTAATTTTAAGTTTTTGTTGATAACTATTAGCAAAATGATTCTCTATGGTGTAGTGGCATGGTTGTTCTTTTAAAATCCAAATTGTTCTAAGTTCAAGTCTCAGCACATAGCATAATTAATTTTTACCACATCATTAAAAATACATGGGTCAAGTCCAGTCTAATGCGGGCTAGATGGGTTAGCCGAACCTGAGATTTAATGGGTATGGGTTGTAGGTTTGTAAATCAGTTTCAGGTGTGAGTCAGTCACGGGTTGGTAGTTCAAAAAGTGCGCTCTACCTCTGGCCCGACCCAATTTACCCCAATCCAACCCGTTTGCCAAGGTCAAACTAAATTAAATTTGACGAGTCAAATCAATCGGAGTGAATTGAAAATGATTTCAATTTGAAACTACTTCGCTTCATATATAATAACTAGAAAAATATACCTGTGCTTAGCACGGGCAATATAATCATAATATCAAAAATTAATTTTAAAAAAAACTTTATGATTAGTTTCTTTAAAATTAGATGCAAAAGGTTTTAGTTTGAGAGAGAGGAAAAAAAAAAGTCCATAAGAATTCAATACCTAATACCATATAATTTAAAAAAAAAACATAAGCGCATAAAAATTGAAGACTAATTATCAAGAAACCAAAAAAACAAAATCAAAACAAACAAACAATATAAACTATGAAAAAAGTCCAATGAAATTTGAAAGACACATATAAATAAAACATAGAAATGAAAATCCATAATGAACTCAATAACATAAGCAATTTGAAAGAATCAAACACTCATGGGAATAAAAAAAACTCAAAAATAGAGCACAAAAAGGCAAAGACAAAAGAACCCACAAATTCATGAATAACCATCATAAAAAAAAAAAAACTAAAAACCCATCACAAGTGAGAAACTATAATAAAAGAAATACAAAATAAAATGAATTAAATTTCATTAAAAAGGCTATAACAATATATATAAATAAAGAACCATAGACAATACAATGATAAAAGAAATTTAGAGGAACCAAACCAACTTATGATAATCTAATACTTAAAAATGAAAATTTGAAGCCACAAAAGAAATAAGAAAAATATATAAAAGGATTTCACAAAGAGAACTTAAAGAACCCAATGGAAGTGAAATAAATAATTAACTCATAATGATAAGTATTAAAAAAATAAAAAATTACAACAAAAAAATGAGAATCCACAGAAATTCCCATGATAAAAAGTGATTTAAAAGAAAAAAAAACCAAGGAGAACCCAATGGAAGTAAAATAAATAATTAACTCATAATGATAAGTATTAAAAAAATAAAAAAAATACATCAGAAAAATGAGAATTCACAGAAAATCATATGATAAAAAGTTATTTAAAAGAAAAAAAACCAAGGAGAACCCAATACCTAAAAGTTGAAACAAAAAAGGGGAAAAAAAGAAACTTAATTACAATCTATGAAAACCATACAAATTCAAACTATGAAAATATTGCAAAGCTATAGAAATTTTAAGATGATGATTCTTTTGTATAAATCATTTTAAAATGAAATAATTAAAATTACTCAAATAAAATTTGATGAACTCAAAAGTAAATGAATTAAAAAAGGTTTACCTTTCAAATTGAAATATTTAATAATTGCACCACTGCCTCAAGATGCTTATATTTTAAAATGGGTTGAACACTAATCTAGACTAAACATGCAAATGAGACATGAGACGGTACTAAAAAGAGACACAAAGAAACAAAAAAATTATTGAAGTTGCTCTAAAAAAATACAATGAACTTAAAAGTAAATGAATGGAAAAGATGAAAGTTCTATTGTTGACATAAAAAAATAAAATTATATTGGAGAAAGTAGAAAATGATGCTCACATTTTAAAATGGGTTGAACACTGATCTAAACTAAGCATTCAAATGAGACATGAAATGGTACTAAAAAGAGACACAAAGAAACAAAAAAAAATATTGAAGCTGCTACAAAAAAATAAAATGAACTTAAAAAGTAAATGAATGGAAAAGATGAAAGTTCTCTTGTTGACAAAAAGAAATAGAATTATATTGGAGAAAGTAGAACATGATGATAATAAAAATGAGCTTAATTCTATATTTAGATGGACCAATATTATTAGAGATTCTTTTTACCATTAGTTCCGCATTCTTAAGAAAAATGTACAATCAAAATCAATAGATAAAAAGGAAACCAGACAAACCCAAAACCGAGAGTGAATTAAATAAAAAGAGTAAGGATTAAATAAACCAGACAACCAAAAAATTGGAATTTTACATTCTAAAAAAACAAAAAAGAAAAAAAATCATATGATCAGAACAAAAAAAAATACTTGAAATTCCTTAGATTAGTGGTACTTAGACACTTAGACACTCCTTGATAGAAATAGGATGATATTGAGAGTTTCCTAATAGACAGAAGGTATGATGGAGAGTACAAACCACAAAAAAAAAAAACTTTATTTAGAAAACTCCAGTATTTTGTATTTTTTTTATCAGAGAATTAATTTGACCGTGGAAATAACCCAGAATGAGGTAAAAATTTGAGATATCCCATAAATAACAAGGATGTTTGTATTAATGATTATGATTTTTAGTATATGGGGCCAATCTTAGTATTCCACTCTATTTACATCACGATTTATAAAAGTTAAATCCACACATACAAAAAAGAAAAAAAATCAGACTCCACCCTTTTTCCCTCAGCAAGCGTGCATGGTAGCACATTAGTTACATGGAAAGTTTCTCGCCTCCTCTTTAGCTGCAAGTTGTTGTCGCGAGTTCTTCTTTTTTCAATAAAATTATTATTTCTTATTAATTATGAAAATTATTGTTTTTGTTGATCAATTCCATATATCATATATTCATTTGAGTTTAATTTTATTGTAAAATGGATGTCATAGAAAATTAATGACTATTTGGGAAATCATATAAAATAGTTATTTCAGAAGTTTGATCATATATGCTTAAAGTACAATACATAAGTATGAAAATAATAACAACAGTATTTATTGAGGATAATATTTTAAAAATAAAGTTAGTTTTATAAATACATCGGAGATAAATTTTAACTCTCGGTCAATATTTCAAAGTGGGCTAGGTTCCTTCTTCATTAAAGTTTGATAATCTATGCTTAAAGTACGATGCATAAGTATGAAAATAATAATAACAGTATTTATAGGGGTCAATATTTTAAAAATATAATTATTTTTATAAATATCTCATAAATAAATTCTAACTCCCAGTCAATATTCCGAAGTGGGCTGGGTCCCTTCCTCATTAACTAATTTTAAGTTTTTGTTGATAACTATTAGTAAAAAGATGCTTTGTGGTGTAGTGGTAGGGTCGCTCATTTGAAGTTTATATTGTCCTGAGTTCGAGTATTGTCACAAATCATGATTAATTTTTGCCATGTCATTAAAAATACACGAGTTAGGTTGGGTAAAAAAAGTGTGCATTATATCTGGCCCGACCTAATTTACCCCGACCCGGCCCGTTTGGTAAGGTCAAACTAAATTAAATTAGTAAATTGGATGAGTTAAAATTGATTGGAGGAAATTGAAAGTGATTTCAATTTGAAACCACTTCGCTTCGTATATAATAATTGTTGTGTTTGGAATGAATATGTTATAATTAACATTACAATTTAGTGGAACATTTATGTAACATGCAAAAGAGAAAACTGCAATGTCTTCTTTCATCTATTATCTCGTGTATGGAAAAGATAAAATATTTGATTTGACAAGTTGTTGTGAAAGGCATACACTTACTAATAAAAATAACTTATCTTGAAAGTAAGCGGGAGGAAATAGAGAACTTAGACGTGTTTTCACTGGACGTACATTGATGAAGTTGTTTTCATGTAAGCATCTCAAACTAGAGGACACGGAAAATAAGAGAATACCAGTACAAGTTACATATAGGCCCTATAATTGTATTGTATTTTTTACAAGTCGACCCCATGAATGTGATTTATTGAGCTTGTTGTCGAGAGCGAGTCGTCGAAATTGATTTCTTGCGTCGCTTCCTCTAGGTCCTTCTCCTTGGCGATTTCAACTCCTTTTCAATGAGATTATGTATTTATCTTCTATTTTTCAAATGGAATTCAAGCTAATTCGTTTACAGACTCTTTAGCTAAATAAAGAGTGGACAGATTGTCTCCATTGGTTGTTCGTTCTATGTAATGTTGGGTTGTCCTTTTGGTACGATGTTCTTATACCATTGGGTCTCAATGCTTTTGGGTTTTGTGTTCCTTTTGTTGCCCTTTCATTTTTTAATGAAATCTTTTATTACATATATATATATGGGAAATTCTGATGTGAGAGACATTCTCACTAAGTTGGTGAGAGATGGGTGGGGGTCCATACATAAAATTCTACTCTCAGTCTCTCACCAATTTAAATGCAAAGACCCCATATATTTATGTGAAGGCCCCCACCCATCTCTCACCAATTTGGTGAGAGAGTTTCTCACATGAGCATTTCTATATATATATATATATATAAAAGTTGGCATCATGAAGGAAAAGCTTCTGCTTCCACATTTGCACCAGCCAATCCATTTTACCATCTTGAACAAGATAACTCACGTATGCACACCCACAAACTCTTTTCATGGTTGAAGTTTTCGTAGCCAATTATTTGAGTATTGAGCTCATCCTAATAGTCTTAAGAGTTATTGGTGGTGTGCACCCCGTGACAAAAAACTAATTTTACATGTCACATTTGACAACCAAATCCTTGAGGGAAGTACTTGTGCAAAAGTTTTTGAGGTAGGTGCACCTTTTGAAAACCTCACCTAATGGAAAACAAGAGAAAAATGAGTGTGGTGCTTTTGAGAATTAGTGCACATCAAGAACCGGACCACTATAAAATTGTGTATCTACATCTCCTTACCGCTTTTTCTATTATATGTGCATGCTATGGGATGCATGAGTAGAATGTATGACATTTAAATTGACCAGCAAGAACTCGTGTTAGATTTATATTCAAAATACTACCGTTGATTTTTGTATTAGCCCCCGCCCCCTGCCCGCCCCACCTTGATTTTTGTATTAGAGCGCCCCGCCCCTCCGTTTTTTGGAATGGGTTCTGGTTTTGGTTGTGCTTGACCCATCCCTGCTCCACTTGTCTTCAATTCATATGTCCCTCAATAAGATTTCGGTACATAAGACTATACTATATTGCTATATGAGCACAAATATTATTAGACGATGGTATTTTTCCACAAATAACAACCAGTAACAAACCCAGCCCATTCAAATCTAGCTGAATCTTGTGAATAACTCACTTGTGTCTAAAAAACTTTTTGATGGTCAACAATCATCTCATGGCTGTCCTCCTTATTCTCAAGTTCATATCTCCTAGGCCAGAGCTCACCTCTCCATGATCTGCCAACAACACTCAACAGAAGAGGTTAAACGGCACTAAAAATTAATAGGTCAAGCATCTTGCAAAATACCGTACCATTCCATTATTCATACTGCAAAGGTTAATATTACATGTGCCATTGCCGGAACCTAAGTTGTGTTTTGGAAAGTGACTTTTTTGGATTTAAAAAAAAAAAAAATACTATCCTAGAAAATGACTTCTTTCTAAATCACTGGATGACCATTTGATCGAGACTTGCCTTGATCGCATGAAGTCTCTAAAAGTTCAAATTGTTTAAAGCTTAATGAACATCAAGTTTTCTTAGGCACGCTTGTTTGGATAGAAAAAAAAATAAAATAAAGCTAAGTTAAATGGGCCTTGACAATTTAAAATTTCAACTGTATCATATTTGGATGAGTTTGACCATTGACAAATGAAATATTGTTGTCGGCCACATATATATCTATTTCACTTCCACCCTAAATACTCTAAAATGAGATTCTACTCCAAATCATAACTTCACACCAAACTTCTAAACATAGTGAAGTGAATTACTCTACCTTAACTTCAACCTACTTCTCCACTTTACTCCTCATGTGAAATCTACTCCACTTTTTTTCTCTTATAAAAAACTACTCCACTTTACTACACTCTTCATTCATCCAAACAGACAAAAAAAAAGAAAAAGAAGAATATAAAAGAAATAGCATTCTTTATTATTGAGAACACATACGAGCCTTCCTTTTATACCTCAAATCACAACTTTCAATGAAAACTAATGAGAACCACATAGGGTTGCAAACGGTACAGTTTCGGATCGGAACTACAATGGACCTAGACCCGTTTTTAAATAACGGTTCCAAATCCGATTTTGACTGGTAACATGTTTTGTTACTTCTAGACCTAGTTCTAATAGGAAAATCCGGATCCGGTTTCAGAACCGTGTCCACCTAGATGACTGAAATCTAGTTTCAAAATTGATTCTAATTTCTCTTTATTATTCTTTTTTTTTTAAAAATAAGCATATCATTTAACTTATAATAGTACATCAAATCTACTATCTCCAGTATTGTACATAAAATGTAAAAAAAAAAAAAGAGAAGTTTATTTTAAAGTATAATTTGCAATATCAATGGCTCATATGTCGGTTCCCGGGTCCACGGGTCAGAACCAATATGAACTTGGAACCGGGCCCGTTTATCAATCGGAACCTAAATTGAGTTCTGGACCAGGACCCGAACCCGTTTATGAATTGGAACATAAAGTAGGTTCCAGACCCGATTTTTTGCGGGTTGGATCTTTCGAGTAATCGGATACCCATTTGCAATCCTAAAACCACACAGCTGAAAACAAAGGAAAAGCTAACATTGATTACTGAAATAGTTCCACTGTAATGTCCTCATGAAGTCCTAAAACATGAAAAATATTGACCCATTCGACAACTTTGCATTTAGGTGTCCCGATTTCAAAGCAGCGAGGAGCAGGGATACAAGCTTAATTTAGTAAGGTTGAAGCTAGTGTTTGAGAAACTAGCTGATGGCCATTTGTTGACCTTCCACTTATTATTCCTTCAATTTAGCCCATTGTCGTTAAACACATGTTCTAAAATTACTATTAGTAGATCTTCATGCTAATCAACAAGGTAGGCGGGATTTGAAAGTCACGCTTGACTCGCAATGATATAGTATGATGACTATAACCATCTAATTAAGGGCCTCACATTTTAATTGGCATGTATGCACCTATTAAATCGATGAAACTTTAGAGACCTTACTCATATGGCTATAATAAGGAGTGGAACTACGAAAAAAAATTCGGACCAAGCATGAATTTTAAAATTTTGCGAAAGTTCTTTTTCAAGGTTTCCATTTCTATGAAATTTGCTAACGTGACGATTTTTTCTTTCGCGGAAAATGTGTATACACAAACGTGCCCTTAGAGTCATTATATAAAAAAATTTATATGGGGTGTGCGGGGGGATATTAAAAAATAAATTAAAAGCTTCGTAACATTAAAGTGGATTTCCAGGTTTTTTGGGGGCCAATATAAAAAACACAATTTTTTTATAACCTCAGGGGGGATCCAGGAATTTTTGGGGGCCATGGCTCCCCAACCCCTGCACCTAGTCCCGCCCCTAGTCATAAGTATAATGTCCAACCACATGGGAACCATCAAATAATATGGAGAGTGACTTTCTAATTCCTCCCTACCTCATGGATCAACATAAGATGAGTTGGGGCCCACAACCATGTTAGGAGGCCCGTAGGTAGTAGAACATCTCTATTCTTCAAATAGAAAATTTTCATATCAAAGGGTCAAAATTGTACATGCGAATGAAACCTAGTCTGCCTTTTATTTTATTTTATTTTATTGGAGGGTTCCCAACCCTTTTGCCTAGACTAATCCCTGTGGGCCCAGAGGAAAGCCGGGAAACTCCCCTGTAGCCTCAGTGTAGTAGTGCAGTTTCAAACCTACAACCTCCGGGTGTAATCGTGGTCCTAAGTCAACTAAGCTACCCATTGGGGTTAAAACTAATCTACCTTAACCTCACATGAACTACCTCATACCTCACTCCAACCATGCTTGGCTTATGATAACTGCACTCTACTCTAGGTTTCACTCCTTCCACTCATGGAATGTATGAGTGGGACACTTGTCCTGGGTGAGATGTCCAAAACTCCATCAGTTAGATTATATGTACTCAATCTACTGGATGATGTGAATAAATTGATTGTTTATAATTCCATGCTTTTTGCATGTGATGAATGATATTTTATCCAATGGTTGCACATAACTAATACAAATAACGTGAAGGTTTATGAGATGAACTGGAGCCGACAACTATATTAAATGTATTCCATCCATGTGTGTGGATGAGATTCACGTACAGAAAATATGGATCACAACTCTTATATTTGAAGTAATTTCACAACTAGTGATAAGGCTGGGCATCTCATCTGAATAAGACTGTAGCACCTCAGTCACTATGAGATAGTATGGTTTGTCTTAACCATTAGAGTGAAAGACTCTAGATTATTGTGCTACTACAATGGATGTATTGAAAGACCATGAGTAGTACATTATGCAAATCTGTCTTTGATTAATGACTGTTCTCATAATTCCCAAGCAATATGCTCTTAATTCTGAGAGATTAATGGACTCAAGTTTCTGTTATACATTTACTTTGAGTCACCAATGAGTGAGGCCGACTGTAAGTCAACATCTTGGTATCTTGGGCACGTGATTGTGGGACTATGAGAATATAAAACTTTCAAGATGGAATCTATCATCTAAGAGAAAAATATCCCATTGTGTCAATTAATGAATTTTATCATTGGTAACTGTGCACCCATCTTGATTAAGAGTTAATCAGATAGTACTGATGATTACTGTGATTAATTGAGTCATAAGGATAATAAGATGTGCATCGGTTAGACAGATTTAATCATATAAACCCATGGATATAATTGATGGAGGAGCCTACTTACAGTAATTGGGAAGTTTAGAGTCTTCTTGTAAATATTCCTATGATTGGAGTGTAATTGCATTTATATAGTGGAGTTATTTTTAATTAACTGTGAGTGCGGAATTCACATGAGATGTGGGGTCCAGATTTTCAGTTGGAGCCGGTTTCTAAGGAATACCTAGTGGTCTCCATACTAGCCCTAAGAAGTGAAGGTTACTAATCCAATTGAAACTCTTAAGGAATGAGGAGTATGACATATACTAATAGTGGAAGTAAGACTACTAAATATAAGCTAAGCGGAGGTAATCTATAAGACTACTAAATATAAGCTAAGCGGAGGTAATCTATGTACTATAAATAAATGCTATGGGTGGACATCCCATACCAAGCATACACGCCAATAAAGGATGCCCAAGCCTCTCTCGCTTTCCTCCTTTGGTTTCCTACGAGAGTACCTAAGGCTTTCTTCTTAATTGAGATCCCACCACTCTCTTTTAAGAAGTTCTCTAACAAGAGGGTTATAGCGTGAAAGAAGACTTAGGCTAAGAAGATCAAATCTACGAAAGGATTTTATGAAATCAACTGGTCAAGGTCATGATTTAAGCACAACCAAACTCCCACGGTATAGATCTACAACTTCTTTGTTTAAGTAGATCTTCTTGATATGTTTGGTTGTTCTTCTTGATCTGTCTTTTCTTGATGGATCTCTGATCTAATACATGAGATGAGGGCTATAGATTTTGGGATTTAGTTTTTGGCCTTATGGGTATTTGATCCCTGCATCAAATGGTTCAAAAGTTTTAAAAAATTATCCACGATGCCCACCTATTCCCAACACCATCACCGTCGGGCCATCTATTGATCACTGTAAAAAATTGAATTCCATCCCCTCTAGCCGTATACTGCCAAATTTTACTTTAATAGAAGTTGGTCCTACTAAAAATCGAGCATTTCACTGATAACATATTAATACAATCTTATCTATCAATTTTCTTTTATAGAAATCTTATCCATCATTAATCATATGCATTTTCCCATGCTAAAAGACCAACTCATACCAAAGTAAAATTTGAATATTTGAAGGGTCCAATTAGGTAGCTCCATGGTGAACGTCAGACATCACACTCACAAGAATGGTGTGGGCAACACTCAGAGACCCGAGACTCCTATTATAGCTAGGAATCGAAGGGCATATGAGAGAACATAAAACTGATCAAAATTGTAGTTAGGAATGGAAACCAGCCTTAAACCTTACATGAACTGCGTCGTTCCTCACTCCAACCGTGCTTGGCTTATGATAACTAGGCTCTACTATGGGCTTCCACTCACGGAATGCATGAGTGAGACACTTAGAGGACCGAGTGCCTTCCACGTACCCACTTCCCCGGGTGTGGGATGTCCAGAACTCCACCACCCTAGGGCCCTCCACGGATTAAAAATGAATTCCATCCCCTCTAGTGACATATTTTCAAATTTTATATTAACAGGAGTCGGTCCCTCTACAATATTAACCATTTCAAGGATAACACGATTAATACAATCTAATCTACAAATTTTCTTTTATAGAAATCTGATCCATCATTAATCATATGCATTTTCCCGTACCAAAAGACCAACTCATACCAAAGTAAAATTTGAATCTTTGAAGGGACCAATAAGGTTAGGTAGCTGTCCATGGTGAAGGTCAGACATCACACTCACAAGAATGGTGTGGCAACACTCAGAGATCCCACACTCCTATTTATAGATATAGACAGATAGCATTAGTTTCATCACCCCCTTTACTCAATCCACACTTCACACCTCACTCGCTTGTCACGTGTACCAGAATACAAGGATAGATAAAAACGTTTAAAACCACTCCACAATAGTATGAAAACAAGTTAAAACAAAAGGCCGAAGAAGTAAAGCTGTTTTTGCAGCCCACGGAAAACTGTACCCTCCCCTTTCAGGGCCCCTGGTTTTCAGCCCCAGAAAACATTGTTATTGTTTTCTCCAACCAGAACTCTCTTCCCTTTTAATCCTCTTCTCCCTCATCAGAAGCACACCCATCAGCAGAAACGCATCCCAACATACAAGCTCTTCCAATCTCCCTCCCTACACAATTGTACGGCAAGATCATTCAATAGAACATTGGAAACTCCTGGTTTCTTGGGCTTTCTTTGTTTTTTTTTTTTTTATTCTTTGTTTGGATGAAGGTTGAGGCTGGTTTGGTCAATCGAAAACGGCAAGGAAACTGTCAATTGCCCAAGGAGATGAGCAGGAGCAGCAAGAAGAACCGTAGGCGCCAGAAGAAGTCGATTACCGTTGTGCAGAAGCTCTTTGAGACGTGCAGGGATGTATTCTCTGCAAGTGGGGCTGGGATCGTTCCGTCTCAGGGCGACGTTGAGCGCATTCGACTAGTTCTTGGTATGGGTTTTTTTCCTTCCTGGGTTGATTTTGCATCTGGGTTTTGCTCACATGGCCTTATTTGAATCTGGGTTCATTTATTTTGGATGAAAATGGGCTTTATTTGGAGTAAAGTAGGAATCTTGTTTTGTTATTGTAAGCTGAAACCTGTGAATTGGAGTGGGTTTTCCGATTTTATATGTCTTTTGCTTGTCAGACTGTTAGATGAATGTGATTTTGTGAAAAATGATTGCTTTGCGTGTATTGGGGCAGAGATTTATTTTGATTTGGGAGGAAATGAATGAGTTGTATTTGATTGAATACGTTTTGTTTTGATGGTAATGTATTATAGGAATTGTGGGTTGTTTTGTGTGCTTTTGCTGCCATACGTGGAGAAACATATATAATTAGCATTTGCTTTAGAAATCTTGATTGAAATTATTTATTAAACCATAGTTGCTCAATGGAGAACAAATGCGGGAAATGAAATAGGAATCAAATGCACCAAATACTTAGTTTTGCAGGAGAAAAATGTGTTTTCTGTATATGGGGCAGTGGCAATTGGGAAATTTAGGTAATTACGAGGGTAATGAGATTCTTTGTAAGTGTGGTAATAAGTACATTACGATGGAACTTGGAAGCCAGTCTTCATGAAGTCTAATCTCAGCTTTCAGGAAAAAAAAAAAAAAACCAGTTTATGATCCTTTTATTGCTTACATGGGTTGTAGGATCCACATCTACACATCTGATTAAAGCTTTATAAAATGCATTGGAAGTTACATGTTCAAGGGAGTAGGAAAAGAGGGAGACAGGTAAAGACCCATGACGAAGCAGTGAGAAGAGAGTCAATGGATTATGAGGTATCTGAAAACATGGCTGCTAAAAAGGTTGAGTTGAAAAGTAGAACTAATAGAGCCAACCCAAAGAGATGGGATAAGGTCTTGATGGTGATGATGATGTCTTATTCTTTAATGCTTGAAGAATTGTTCCTTCATTACTTAATATTCATTCCATTTCATGGATTTTCAGAAATTTGTCTTGCCATATGCTTATTAGAACCTTTGGTCAATGTTCTTTTTTGTTCATTGCCACTGTCAGAGCTTTACCCCATCAATTTGGATGGGCTAAATGCATATGGATGCGTCATTCAGTGAATATACTCATGCACATTTGGGCAACAGTTCTATTCATTATCATACAAGACATGAATACATCATGTCATGCATATACTCATGTACATTTATTGACACAGAAGGTTATTTTGTAGCACAATCTTATACAACACAATGCAGGTCTTTAACATTTTTCGTGATGCATGATCGGTCAAATTTCCATATTTACAAGAATCAGAATGGCTTACACTAAAAAAAGGTATTATTTTACCAAGTCCAACTAAGAAAAGTGAAGTACCTGAGACCAGAGCTGCACATCTTTGAAAACCAACATGTATATGTATTATGTGTTCACAAGTCAAATGTAAATGCATGCAGATCCGTACGTACTAGTATCGTTCTGTGCTGTAAGTCAACTAAAAGCAAGACTGACCTACAACTAAATCCCAAAGAAATGTGGATAGCTGTTATATCTTAACCTGTCTATCAGACATGAATTTGTGTGTATTGCAACTATGCATGCACAATTTTAATCTCGTAAACGTGATTGTTAAGTGGCATACATGTTAACATATCTTGAAGCACTTGTGGCATATATGAATGTCATGCACCTGATTCCCACCATCTCCTTTTAAACAAATAATCCATACAAATGCATTTATATCTATTGTTTTGGATGTTTCGTGATTTGGATGGTTTTATTCTAAAGCTTATGAGGATGGGGTTTTTTTTTTTTTTTTTTGTCCAGATAGCCTGATACCAAATGATGTTGGATTGAGTCAAGAAATGCCATATTTCAGGATGGAGGAGTCTGACAAAGCCCCACCAGTAACATATCTGCACCTCTATGAGTGTGACAAGTTCTCTGTATGTTGCGTTAAATCTTACCACTATGAGTGTGTTTAGATGTAAATGGATCATCTGGTTTCATTCAATGCTCATTCTCTTCTTTCATTCCTTTAGATTGGGATCTGGTGTTTGCCTCCGTTGGCTGTCATTCCACTCCACAATCATCCAGGCATGACTGTTTTCGGCAAGCTTCTCTTTGGCTCCATGCACATTAAATCATATGATTGGGCTGATATTCCTTGTAGTTCTGACAAAACTCTCAATCCCTCACACTGTAAGTTTCAACCACTACTACATGGTCTCGATATGCAAATGTATTCCCATGCAATCATGTTCATGTGTGTGGAATTAGCATGCTCTAATGCTTTTGAGATAAGCTTCCAGAAGAGGAAACCCTGGTCTGATGCTTGCATGTAAATTTGCTTTACTAGCTGTAACCCTTTATGGCTGCATGACCTATAGTAAGAATAGAAATGCATGTGGAAAGTTAGACTGCAGTGTCCTAATAGATTGGTCCATTTCCTTTTTAAGGACTATTATTCATCAGAATTATAGAAAGATAAGTGATGAGTTATAAATGAATTGGTTAGCCGCACTATATGGTAAATCAAGTTAATTCTGTAAATGTGGAGCCTTCCTTCCAAAAGATCCAAACCATCCATGTTGTGGCCCCATAATATTTAGCTAAAGCTCTTCTCGAAAGAAAACAATGCCCACCATTGGGTTGAAGAAAGACATGATTAAAGCACTAATTGATAATGATTTTTAGTTAATTCAATTTACCACATAGTAGGTCCCCCACCTATTGGCGATTCAGATTGTCCATAACCTGCAAAATTTGCTTTCTGATAACTTTACGAAATTTCAGTCCAGTTGAAGTTATATATTCACCGTTGGATTGGACAAACACATGTTTTTCACATGTGATCAATCCAATGATTAATCTTACTTAAAGTAGCCTAAAGTCTATTGTGTATTCCAATTTCTGGAGGAAGGTTTAATAGCAAATCTGTTGTGATAAAACCCAATGGTGTAATATTTGAATTGTGTGAAACTTGGATCAGTGCTGAGAAAGGGGGAGTTTTTTTGTATTGAATAAAAGGGGGCCGCCTCCCTTAGGAAAGGGGCACTAGAAAAGTGGGTTATTTGTAAAATTTCACTATGTGTGCGTGCGTGCGTGTCCATAAATTTTATTTTATTTTTATTTTATTTTTTATGAAATTCAATCTACCAACGAGTGTAGTACATATTAGTGTAAAATTAGGGCGAGTACCAATTCATTGGGCGGTAGTTAGTGTAAGGGGTTGGAATGGTTAGTGGGGGTCCTATGCGGCGGTAGAAAAGTTACCTCTCAGGCTCTCAAGCAATCCATGAGAGGCACCTCTTAGCAAAAAGTGTTCCTTAAATACCTCTTAGCAGAATGTGACCGTGTATCTATGTGGTCCTTATTTGGAAATTATCATGTGTGTGTTTTCCTTATAGGTAGAAAAGATTGCCCCAATCAAATCATCCTAGGCGGCTATGATACTCGAATACTTGTACAAGCCCAATGTATTCGTATCCTACTAATACGGCACTTGTATTGGTACTTGATACTGCACTAATACTTCTAGGGAACAAGTTTAACATATCCTACTTATAAATCCTTTATTTCATATAGTTCTTTTAATATTTTACTTCTCACCATAGAAAATGCTAGAAAGGGACAAAAACAATGATAATTTCATTTATTCAAAAGTTATCTCAAGAAAAAAATTTAAGACACCATATCCATATCTGTGTCCTAGATTTTCAAAAGTGAAGAGTTGTATCCACAATCCCTATATTAGTGTCCGTATCTAAATCCGTATCTGGGCATCATAGCTAGGTAGCCTTGATTTAGGGCCCTTAAAGATTTATCCCTTAGATACGGTCCGTGTATGTAAATCTAGCGGTTTATATTAGTTTGGTGAGTGTCAAATGGGGTTAGTGCTAGTACATTGAGGGGTAGGTGCATGTTGAGGTTTGATCCATCATGCGCTTCTCCTTTTCCCCCCTTGAAACACCTTTTTCATCTTTGATTTTTTGGCCTTAGTAATTCACTCCATACAGAATTTGACCTCATTGATTTTTTGGACCATCTCTTATCCATGCGTAGACCTTCCTATCCCTCCCACCCCCTTGATTAGTGGTGTTTCAAGGTGAGCCACACATGTTGCACAGGTGTCGGTCATAGAACTTCAATGATGTGTATGTGTATAAAAGACATTGATCTTTTGTGCCATCCTTATATGAGCATGATTTGCATGACATTGTGGGCCCACATTGGGGATGGGAGGATGGGAGCCTAGGGTTCTATTTATGGATGAGGGTTACATCACAATCACCTTGTAAACCGTTATATACTTAGATGGCTATAGTTCAAGGGTTTAGGATGATGCACATTGGCCCGATCTTTTGCCCAATTTGCCCAACCCTAGATCTCAATGAGATCTTTTCACAT
Source organism: Persea americana (assembly GCA_029852735.1). NCBI lineage: Eukaryota > Viridiplantae > Streptophyta > Magnoliopsida > Laurales > Lauraceae > Persea > Persea americana. Next base: position 77,002,991 of record CM056810.1, read on the forward strand.
CCCCCGATCCCCCAAATGATTGCCATGCATCTATGTGGGCTCCATCAGGTTCATGCTAAGTTAGGTGTGGGTGGCGCACACCTGATCTTGTGATGCTTTTAATCATTTTGCTGTTCTTTTCTTCCACATTTTAAGGTACCTTTGAAAATCTTGAAGTCCATCTCGCTGGGATGCGTTTGGCAAAGGTGAAAACAGATGCTGTATTCACTGCTCCTTGCAATACATCGATACTTTACCCAGCTGAAGGAGGCAACATGCATCGTTTCACAGCAAAGACGGCATGTGCAGTTCTGGATGTTCTTGGGCCTCCTTATTCTGATCCTGAAGGCAGGCATTGCACATATTATCGTGATTTTCCATATGCAAGTATCCCAGGTTTGTTGTCCAGTCTCTTGTTTTGCATTGTGTATGGCATGTCTTGTGTGCATTTGTTAAAAAATCTGCCAGTGCCCTTCTTCGTACAAATATGTTTCTGGGATTGTATTTTAGTGATTCTACTATTTTGTGGATACATTTAGTTATCATTTGAATGAGAACAAGTGGCTTTTCTAACTAGTATTTCTTTGGATAGGCAACTAACCACCATCTGGCATATATTTCATATTATTAGAACCAGTGGTTTTGTAAAACCTCCCTCAGGCCTTGGTCCGTATGTAAAATATAATATTCATATTACAGTTGATGTGGACATTGGTGAGTATTGGAACTGTGCGAAAAGTCCTTTTGCAATGGATAGTGCTAAGAAGTCACTGTGTAAATGATGCAGAAGGATTAGTACTGTTGGCCCTACTGAATCAGGATTGAACATTTTATTTTGTATAATGTGCTTCCCAGTATTTCTTCCGCCTGCTTGAAAATTTCTATCATTTATACCTTAAAAATATTGCATGGGCAGTTTTCCTTATACTACTGAAAAAAAGGATATTTATCCCTATACCATTTCATCAACCTAGTTAATAGCAAATCTATAGTCCTGATTTCTATTTGATGGATTCAGAATTTCAAATCCTTTTTTGTTCCAATTTATACTCTTTGTTTGTAGTGAAAAACCACTCTTGCCACCTGATTGCAAATTAAGTTCCCTGCTTTACTCTATTTATCATCAGAATGTGGTATCTTTGTTTGTATGCTTTGCTGCTGAACTCTTCTTCAATCAGTTAATATAATGCACCTGCATCACCTATAAATATAGAAGGCATTCTGTATCACTCTTGTTTCCTCCATGCTTCATATAGATTCGGTACTTCAGATTGTCTTGCATGGTCTTCACATAACCATATAAGGGAACTGTGATTTCTTGGACCTTGGTCCTTCTCGGGGAAGGGTGTCTTGGACTTGTTAAGTGGGGCCTATGTTTTTTTACTTATGACTTTTGTAGATAGGTGCCATATTGAGTTTTAGTAACAGACTAGAATCCTTATTCATTGCACGTGCAGAAGTCAGGACTCAGTAATTTTGCATTGAGTTAAAGGGTGAGAGTAAAGCATTATCTATGATTTTGAATTGTAGGGTTGGTGGGCCACCATTTTCAGATGGTTTGAGGAGCGAATTAATTTTAAAATTCTCTTCCTGGTTATGTTCAGAACAAGCATCTATTCACCCTGAACTGTGGGGACCTATGTTTCTTTGATAACTTCCTCAGATAGGAGGTGCAGCTAGGGAGCATTATCTCTTATGCATCAACTTGCTCAGATGATCTTGTCGTTCCGGAAAGAAATCCAGGCTCAATAAATTTGGTCTGGCTGTCCATTTGTGAGGCTCTTGATGGATGACCAAGAATATAAAATGTTGAAGGCTGGGGCAGTTGGCCGCCACCCATCTAACTGTCAACATGGTCATATATGACATCCACAGTGAGGACCATCCGATTTTAATATTGTGCTACTATCTAAGGTTAATCTTTAAACGCATTTTGGAATTTGGATCATCTTTGTCTTTGCTACTCATCAGATTGGGGTTCTGATGTGTGCAATCATCCTACCAGTATCATGTCATTTATTTCATTTGCTCTATTGCTTGTTTCAGTGGATAAAGAACTGGGTTATGAAGGAGAGGGGTTTGCATGGTTGGAAGAGAAGGAGCTGGAAGATTTCTCTGTATCAGGAGCTCCATACGTGGGGCCCAAAATTGTGGAGAATTGATTTAGGTTAATACCATCAACTGATGCCATTGCTTGGAGTATTGTTCCCTTTTCTGTTTGTATGTAAATACACAGAGGAAAGAGAGAAAGAACAGCGAAGCTTCAAATTCATCCTAGGTTAATACCATCAACTGATGCCATTGCTTGGAGTATTGTTCCCTTTTCTGTTTGTATGTAAATACACAGAGGAAAGAGAAAGAAAGAAAAGCTAAGCTTCAAATTCGTCCTTTCCCCATGATATAATCAAAAGTTCCCCACCCCCACCCCCACCCCCCCCCCCCCCCCCCCCCCCTCCCCCCCTTCCTTTTTATAAGTTCCATTGATTTTTTTTATTTATTTATTTTATATTCAATTTTGCTCCTTTTGTATGATGTCTTTGTTTTACCATGCATCTTCGTAAAACAGCCCAGTCTTTGAAAACTGCCTACATTTTGCTTCTTGCCTTTATATGATCAATCCAACGTTGTTACTTCTCTCCAATCAGTTCACAATTTTGGTCGCGTACTATATGTAATTGAGCATTTGATGTGTAACGGAACCTATATAAGTCATTGCATGGTGAGTTTGATTCCATCGTCCAACTTGATCCTTAAGAAAACACATAAGATTGAAGCAAGCACTTTTTCTGGAAATCAGACAAAACCCGGTTGAAAGTCTCAAATGGAGATTGGAGAACTTCCTTTTTTGAATCTTCCCCATATATCTGTAACTATCTACGCTTGGCACTAGCTTATTAGTTTTTGATCTTTTGGAAGATTTTCACCTACCAGCAAGCTGTATGCCATGCTTATGCAGCCTGGCTCGTGGGGCCTACTTGGATGCATTCTGGATAGATGGAAAGGTCTAGAATCTTTGCTGATAAGAGTCAATCAAAAAATGGGCCCAGTCAAATTATCCAAGCCCTTGGATTTAACGGCTTTGAAGTTTAATGGTCTTCTAACCATATAAATTCTTTTGGGAATCGACAGTGTGCAAAGGTATGATGGGCATAAAGTTGAGCATGGTGCCAGATCATGGGGGATCAGATTGTGAAGGGAGTAATGTTGATCAAAGGTAGGCCCAAGTGGCCATTCAAGAAAGAAAAAAAAGGGAGGCCTAAGTGAGCCCAGTACGGAAGGACCATACATGAAGTCTACTCGCTGGAGAAAATCCTTGTAGATCTTTTTACTATCAAACCATTCATGGTTTAGTTCATGTGGGCTCCTTTTTTCTTGATCTGGTTCACTAATGTCACATGCTTGGGTCTTTTGTTTATGAACATTTTCCATGTTTGGATAAGAAAAGTAGAGTGGGGAAGTAAACGTATGATGTTATGTTCTACAACCTTTATTACTCCTTCACAAGCTCTTTTTTTTTTTTTTTTCCTTTCTGTTTTGTTTTTTTAATACCACACAAAACTGTGACAAACTTGAGTGAAAGTAAGTTTAAGACGTAAAAAAAAAGAAAGAAAAGGAACATTTTACCTTACTTACCCTGATACCTTTCTCGATCTTTATCATTTCCATGATGTGACATGTCACCTTCATACTCCACACATGTAAACAAGCATGAATAGTCAAATATCAATTATCAATCCCATGAGATGCACTCTGGGATTTACCAAGATCAGATATGATCAATGGAACGGTGTGCATTACTTCAATTAAAATGAAAATTCAGCTAACGATAGAATTGGTTTAAATTTCCAAATCTAGGTTTCAAGAGCTTAAAGGTCCTATAGGTTTCTGATAAGTACCTATTATTTAATTTTTATAAATATATATTTATCTAATATTTAATAAAGATAATTAATAGTCTTTGGTAAGTATTTTATATTTGTTAGAATGTTTTATTAGGATTTTTAATTGTATTTAAAATAGTATTGTCCATATTGTATGTAAATAGGCTTTTACGTGGAAGAGTGGAGAGATAGTGGGTTAGTGGAGTAGTGGTTTAGAGGTAAAGTTATTTTAGGATTGCAGTAGTTTTAACAGTTATGAAATATCTATAAATATTTGTAGATGTCGTATGGTTGAATATATAAATGAAGTATAATTTTAAAGGAATAAGGCTTTGCTTGTCTTAGGAGTTATGGTTCTCGAATCGAACCTTAGGAGGTCTTTGACCCACCTTGAGGTGGACTTTTTCTTTTTCACTCCAATTTTGTGTTTTACTTTTATTTTATTATGTAAAATGGTACGTATCAGTTTCATCCTTCGAAGGCCCTTTTGTTTGTATGGAATTGAGCACAGAGGAGTTCATAGTAAAATGGATTCAGGTTATTAAAGAGGTGAGTGGTGAAGGACATGAGGTGTAAATGTAGATGAGAAGTCCTCCTCACATGAATTAAGCTAGAGGGACCCGCCAATGGGTCTAATATTATCTTCTCTAATTGGCATGCATCTAGGCGGGTCTTCTGAGCTGGTGGTCCACATGAACATTAGGTGGTCCACTTGTTAGGGACATTATTCCTGTGGTTAGGAATTGGGCTGATATATTAATATAATTTATATAGTAAGTGAAGGGGACATCATATATGAACATATGTATCAATCCATCCAACATGAAGAGGCCCTTAACGTGGAGGAATAGCTAGTGACGACTTGAAAAGCAAAAGAATAGCCATCGGCAAAACCCAAAATAAAAAAAAAATCCATTCACATATGCTTCCCAAAAATTTCAGAAAAGCAGCTATATATTTGGAAAACTACATTCATTTTTATCTCCCCACAAATAGTGATAGAAAAATGAAGAGAGATTTGAAGTGAAGGAACTAACGACAACGAAAGTGACGGACCTTCTGTCTCTTTTTTTTTTTGGATAAAATATTTTTGCAATAAAATTTGATTGTGAGAAATGAGCTTTCACTTGTAGAATAATATGAGAAGTTACATAGTTTGGCTTAGTTAGTTTTCCCTTTTACAAAATAGCTATGAGGCTAAGGGTGGCAAAAATTGATCTAATTGCTAATCCACCTATATCCTATACAGATTATGGATCGAGTAAACCTGACATTTAGTAAAACGGGTTAGGTTAGGATTGGTCCGCAACATCTGGTTGACTCGAAATAAAATCTCATAACCCAAGTTCTAGCCTAAAGAACGTGAAGAGGAAGTAGTTTTTTGTTTTTTGTTCTATTGTAAGATTGATTTTGTGATTATGATTATCTTTTCATGCTGCCTATCTCAATCTCTGCATCTTGGCCATAGTACAACAACCCCTTCTTCTCATGCCATCATGTTGCAGGTTCAACTTGATCATGGCTGTGGGCCACCCATGGTTCGGCTATAAGGTATCAAATCTTCCAATCATTTTTTCTCCACAACCCTACACAAGAGAACCTTGTATTTGATGTTGAAATGCTTAGTTTGATGTTGGTTTCATATTTTCTTTTTTTAAATTAAAAATTGACACATTTAAATTGCTTCAAATATTCTACCATATTTATGAATCTTGGTTGGGGATTATCGAATCAATTCTAATGTTGGTTTTCAATGTGTATTTTTATGAACTTAAGCTAAATTCTTGTTCTAAATATTATGATAATGTACAAAAGGTGATTATATTTCTATTTTGATATTTAAGTATTGAAATATTCATTTAACTATTTATTGTAAGATTTGTATGTGTTCCTTTTTATATATAGTTATATCAAAATAATAATAAATTGTGTGCTCAATGTTCGGGTTTTGAAGAAAAAAGAAATGCTTCCAATTGTAAAGTGGGAGAAACAAGGATAGAAATGTGTAAAGAAACCCTAAAAAAGGGGTTTCCCAAAATTTCCGCCCATGGGGAGCAGATTTTGTAGACTTTGTCAACTATTTACAATATATTTGTGTCATGTGAAAGAAAACCTTATTATTTTCCATGGGAAGCATTTTCTCCACGCATAGTGCAAAACATCAAACATGGCCTCAAAAAAAAAAAAGTCCTCACTAGTATACTTCTTCCATTTCCTCTCTTTCAATGAGGAAGCCTAAGAAGGTCATTATAGATCTACCTCCATCCTCAAACGTCTATTACTCCTTTGGCTATATAAAGTGATGGTGAGGAAGCATAGAAATAGAGATTTTTTAATCCTCATCTTCTTCCTCCTTTTAGATTATTATGTGCCTTGGGAAAGAGTTCTAAGAAACCATTGAGGAAATTGTAAGAGGAACAAACTTATCCTTAAGATCTAATCCACCCATTAGATGATTCATCAAGCATCCATGTCTAAGCTTGTGGACGATAGAAAGTGATTTGAGTGGGAGAGATTTCTAATAAATCTACTTTGGCCTTTTAACAAATACACGATCTCATCTTTTGCATGATTGGTGGTGGAAAAAAAACTCTTACATGTATGTGGGCCCGGCAGGTAGAGGTTTAAAAGAAACACCTTATATTTAAGTGGGTTCCGCGATAGAGATATAGTAGAAAGGTGAGAAAAGAAATGCTTGCATCGAAGTGGGTCTCACGAGCAGAGATATAGTGGGTCAGTGGTGGGGAAAAAAACATTGTATATATGTTGGCCCAATACAAAGAGGTTAAAAAAAAATACATTGCATCTAAGTGGGTCCTACGAGTCACCATTTCATGGACAGCATGTGTTGTGCACTTAGGGTCATTGCTTTGGTGCAATGGTAAAAGTCTCGGGTGCCATGCATGATAACACATGATCGAGACCTGCGAGCAGCCACTTTGTGCAAAAATTGTCAAAGTTTAGGCTTGTCTCCCGTTTAGACCCTCCTAGGACCCTGTTTCAGTAGGACCGCACTGGGTAATGACCTTTTTTTATGTGTTGTACACAAGTTCCTTTGCAACCACTATTTATAGATTGGTTAAATGGTGGAGATAGCATTAACGGTAAAGATGGAGTCTCCATTGTAGAAAATATCACCTGTCAATTTATCTGATACTGATTGAGATACGGTAAGTGGGCTTTGTAAGCAGAGCAAGGAAGTGTCCAACCAAAAGGAGATGAAACTCCTTTTAGCATATGGGTAGAATCATGAATAGTGAGTTCAATATATGGGTTTTGAAAAATTAAGTGGAAGCGAGCTTTGTGGACCTTAACTACTTTAAACTATACCAATTTTTATCTCCCACTTTTAAAGATAGATTAAGCCTCCATTTTTAAAAGTCAGCCTCCATAGCTCCCTACCCTCTTTCCCCTTTGAATTGACTCATCCAGTTATTGTATGCCAAACTTGACTTGAACTATTCCATTGTAGTTAAAGTGTATTACAGGTGGCCAATATCCCAATGTTGTTTTCAACTCTTTTATGGTGACCTTAGATTTATGGACACGTGATATGAGTGGCTTGAAGAATTTCAAAAGGTAATATCATTATGATAAAATCACCTTAACATTCTTAAGAAAGCTACATCTCAGTTTGTACAAAAAGAGATGAATTCAGATTCTAATTTCGTGGCTTCTCTTTCCTCACTTTTCTCAATAATACCTTATATCTCTTAGCCCCTCAACTATTCTCATTTATCTCTGACTTTAACAGACTTAATATCCTTAAAAACCTCCTCTTTCATAAAAAGGATTTTATAATTGTTAAGAATATTTATTAGATGATGGGTCTAGTTCCTTTGAGATTAGAATTGGTTACCTTCCTTACAGGTTGGGTTAATTTGGGTTTGATTTATGTTGTTCTCTTCTCTGCATTTATATAGAAGCTTGTGTTAATAAAACTTATAGTGAATTTATTACAACTTTAATGATTCTTGAAATGCTGAGCATCATAGCAGTCATGCCGTACTTTTATAGAGATATCGATCCAACAACTAGGCATAGAACTTCTTCAGATAGTATATCAATAACCCAACCATTGAAATCTGGATTTTTTGTCTTGTCAGTCGTCATTCTTGTAGCAGCAACTGCAGATGAGTGTGCGAGACCTGATTCTGACATAAAGTAACCTCTGTTAACAAATCCCAACATATCTTGGCTTTCAATGAAGCCTGAGACCGTCTCCACGAGGAGCAGCAAATTTGAGGTAGCAAATGTGTACTACACGGTAAAGTCGAGGTATTTGGGAGATGTGGCTATTTTGAGTCTAACACTTACTGTTTCGGTTGGAGAGCTGAAGATCCTATGTTGCATAGTAGCTTTGAGTTGCTACTTCAATTGTCGTCTCGGTTGGAGATGGTCTAAGAGTATCTCCAAGAGCTACTTCATTTCTCCATATGCCTTTTTAAAAAATAAAGGCTTATGTGGCAAAAAAGGCATATGTAAATTTGACATCTAACTTGGGCAACTCCAAGAGAGATGTCAAATTTTTTTTTTTCATTTAATCCTCATTTGCTTTATTACATATATCTTACTTATATTTAATGGGATTTGGTACGATTTAAATGTTATTAAAGTAATAAGTTATTAAAAAATAAAAAATTCACAAATTGTACTTGAAACCCATTTTTCGTTGAAAAGGTAAAATCAAATTACATAATATTATAGTCAATCACAAGCTTCTTCATATTGACCTTGGAAATGCCACAGGTGTTCCACCAGATCAGTTTGGAGTTGAGAACGTGTTCTCTTGTCACGAATACGCAAGTGGTTTTGAATGAAATCTTAAAATTCCGCAGTGTGGTCACGTGACACAGGAAGGTCACTACATTAACCCTCTCGTGCATCGTAATTGGGTGGAAGACTTTGATCGCGTTCATCTTCGATAATCATGTTATGCATTATGATGCATGCCTTCATTATATGCTGAAGTGTTTGACGATCCCAGAAACGAGCAGGCCCACGAACAATTGCAAAACGTGCCTGTAGTACTCCAAACGCACGCTCCACATCCTTCCTTGTCGACTCTTGAGTTGCAGTAAAATTTGTGGCCTTTGGCCCATTAGGACATGGAATTGTTTTGACAAATGTTGCCCATGATGGATATATGCCATCAGCAAGATAGTAGCCAGTTGTATATTCATGACCATTGATTGAGTAGTTGGCGGAAGGAGCTCGGCCTTCAACGAGGTCGGTAAATATAGGAGATCGATCTAACACATTGATATCATTGTGCGATCCCGGTAGTCCAAAAAAAGCATGCCATATCCAAAAATCATACGATGCCATGACTTCAAGAATAAAAGAAGGCTTGTGGTGGTCTCCACGAGCATACATGCCTTTCCACGCAACTGGGCAGTACTTCCATTTCCAGTGCATACAGTCTATGCTACCCAGCATCCCAGGAAACCCGCGTTTCTCACCTTCTGATAACAATCTACAAATGTCAGCATTATTTGGTGTTCTCAAATATTCGTTGCCAAAAACATCAATGATCGCTTGAACAAACTTTTCAATGATTCTATAGAGGTATTTTCAGCAATCCTAACGTAATCGTCTACAGCATCCGCCGCAACTCCATAAGCAAGCATCCTCACTGCAGCTGTGACCTTTTGAAGAGCTGATAAACCAAGACTGCCTGCACTGTTTCTTTTTTGTTGAAAGTATAGGTCATGCGCCTCCACCGCATTTACAATTTGAAGAAAAAGAGGTTTGCGCATTCGAAACCTCCTTCGAAATTAAGAGGGAGTGTAGACAGGGTTTTCACTGAAGTAGTCATTGTAAAGCCTGTGATGTCCTGAGATTCGTCCTTTATGGATGACTGCGTGACCTTGAATAGAACCACGATGCACTCTCGTTCTTCTTCTTAAGTTTTCTCTTTCTTCTTCCATAGCAGCCCTACACAACATCTGCAACTCTTCATTCGGATCGGAATTTATGACGGTATGCCATAGCTCATCCGTCGTGTCAGAAGAGGAATCAGTATAATTTTGAGACATCTCCGAAGTGATGAACCAAAGATTTTCTTATTTTGAGATGAAGAGAAGTAAGAAGTTGGGTTGTAAGAATTTTTACCAGAGTGGTCTCTATATATTAAATATTCCAACGGCTAGTTTTCTCCAACGGCTATAAAACGGCTAGTTTTCTCTAACGGCTATAAAGTGGCTAGTGAAATGACAACTTTATAAAATTGAAGTGCAATATTATATTTAAACAAAACATAATTTATTAATTAAAATAAAAAATACATATTAATTCTAAAATAAAATACAATTTAGAAACCACCACCCAACCCTCCTCTCAGAATTTCAAGTCTTTTTTGAGGATAGTATTGTTGTTGCTCCTCAGACATATTGGACGTATCTATACTCATGATCTCCATCTCCACATGTATTTTCTTTAATTGCACCTTCTTCTCATGGTCCAAGGTGAATCTTGATCCATATAAATGTTCGTAAACTTTTTTTGCTTCTGCAATCTGAAAATTAAATGTTAGCTCAAATTAAGAATAAAAAAAAATTTCACACACACACACATATAATTTTACCTTATCTTGTTCATTCGTGCCACTTTGATTTCTGAAAATAATTGTGGCAAGACATCCACAAAATTTGTTAACAGAAGCTTGAATCTTGTGCCATCGTTGTGACAACATTTTGTCTGTTCGATCACTGGAAAATTACTTATTGTTGTGATAGTATTCTCCCACTCATTCCCAAAAGGCCCCAAGTTTCTGCTCATTTCCATGCACAGCATCTAGACTGGTGTTCAACCATGAACCGATGAGAAGACGGTCTTCTTCTATACTGAAGCCGGCACCTCGACTAACAGCCTTTTTCTTTAGGGCATCATCAGTAGGGAGTTCGGATGCCTCACCAAAATATTGTGAGTATTGGGTAGAAAAATTAGGAAATTGAGAGAGTTGAGAATCCATAGTGTGAATGAGGAAAAAAATGACTTCAACCACTCATAATTTATAAGCTCCAAGAGTTTCTCAAATTATCACAATTTATAATTAAAAAAAATAAAACGGTTATAAATATAGCCGTGTAACGTTCACTGATGTCCACTGTTCCATCAGCTATCTTAAGAGACCATAGGATGAATGCCATTGAACCATAGGCCATCAACGCCAATTTCCATCCCACAGAGATTTGCAACGTACATCGCTCTTATTATAATGAAAAAAACTATTTGAAGGAAGACTTTTTGGTATGCCATTTTTGGCATACCAACTCATATGTCAATTGCCACATGTAAATAGTGGTTCTGTTGGAGGAGACATCGTCTGCCATTTCCTGCCGTTAGCTGCTGAGTTGGAGAAATGGAGTATCTCTTGAAGATCTGGGTTTTCCAAAAAAAGAACTTCAACTGGGCTAGTTTAATAGAAACAAAGTTTACCTTGTTTAGTGTAGATGGATATGGGTACTTGAGTCCATAAGATGAAGATGAAGTAGAGTCAGAGTCAATCATTGATATTGGAAAAGTGATGGATATGAGAGAAGATTGGTTAGTAGAATGGAGAGGGAAAAAGAGTGTTTTGAGATGAGCTCTAGAAGAATCCAACCTAGAAACTTGCTCATAATTATTTTAAATTGTATACGATGGGACCCATGGACCCTACTTATGTCTGAATTAATTAATATTGAGTTTCTACTGTAAATAGAATTATAGTTAAATAGGAAGGATTATACAACATTGAGATTAATCAATGAAAGTGTGGGTGAACTTGCATTAGGACCCACACTTGTGACAGGGAGCCCAAGGGAGGCATACAACCATGTTTGAGGCAGCCAAAGGACTTATATGCAATTTTGCATATGTCAAGGCATTTTCATAATTTTGTAAAATATGGGGATTAGAATTATTAGTTACCAATTAATTATTTTTTAATATGATTAGTCATGTGGACCCCACTTGGTTAGTAGCAACAAACCCCCATGTAGGCATGTCAAATGGGTCCCGCCAGTCAACGGCCAGTGGCCCAACACGGCCCGGTCAACAGCACTGCCCACTGGGCACAGCCCGTGACATGGGCTGTGCTGGGCTGAGGGTCTTAGGCCCGTTTGGAACGGCCTGCCAGGCACGTGGGCTGACCCTTGTGGCTTGCCAGGCCCGCCCAACCACAAAAAAACGACCATATTTTTTTAAAAAGCCCATTTTACTCCTAACAGCTATAAAATGGTCATATAAGGGGTATTTTGTGTCATTTTCAATTTTACAAAGTTTATAAATACCCTAACCCTCCCATTCTCATTCATCACCAATGTACACAACTCTCTCACTCTATATACATTCTTTAGCTCTCTCTCAAAGCATTCAACTCTTTCACTCTCTATACACTCTCTAGCTCTCTCTTAAAGTATTCAACTCTTTCACTCTCTCTAAGAAGTTTTTGGAGGGCCAAAGATCAAGTCATCAAGAGACAAGATTAAAGAGGCCTTCAAAGATTTAGAGGTATTTATATTATTTAAATTTGAGATTCCATATATATAAGTTTATAATATATTATATTAACTCTCATTTTCTCCATTTTCTTATATTAATTATCACAAAAGAAGGCTATTACCCTATTACTGTTATTATCTTTAAATTTTATTTCTTGAAATATGGCTAGAAAATGTCCCACAGAATCTTCTTCCGTTAATTTAGGGGTAGAAGAAGATTTTATTGAAGTAGAAGATGAAGTAGGCAATTTTCCACCCCTCATTCCTCATAGTTCCCGTAAACCAACCAAGAGGAATAGAACTTCAGTAGTTTGGGATATATTTGCAAAGTTTGATGTTATTGAAAACGAAAAGAAAGTTGAAAAGGCAAAATGCAAATTTTGTAGTAAGATTTATTGTGCCGATTCAAAATCTGGTACCGGCCTTTTGTTAAGACATAGGCAAAAATGTTTAACCTTATATAAGCCGGTGGATGCTGGGGCATGGAGGCCTGTTCACAGACCCAAATTTCTACTACTGGTGGCGCTAGTAGTAGTAGCAGTTTGGGTCTTTTTTCTTTTAATGCACAAAGTGCTAGACAAAATCTTGTTAAAATGATTGTGTTATCCGAATTACCATTTTCTTTTGTTGAAAATAAGTTTTTTGAAGAATGGGTCCAGAAATACTGTCAACCACAATTTCACAGTATTTTAAGAAATGCAGCTAGAAATGATGCTATTAGACTCTGGCAGGAAGAGAAAACAAATATAAAAAATTACCTTACAGAAATTCCTGGTAGAATAGCCATAACTACATATATGTGGACTTCTAAAGGGGGTGATAGTTTTATTTGTATTACTTCACATAACATAGATGCAAAATTGATTATTAATAAACATATAATTAGTTTTAGCTGTCTTGAATGGCCACACAATGGAACTAGAATAAGTACATTTATTTTGGAAAAACTAGATGAATACAATATTAAGAAAAAAGTTATATCTATAACTTTAGATAATGCTAGTAAGAATACAATGGCTATTGAATTAATGAGATTGCATATGCTACTTGCAACTTTGATAGATAGTTCTATCTTCCAAAATAGATGTGTATGTCACATCTTAAATCTCATTGCAAATGTTGGTTTAAAGTATATTGTAAGTTACACAGATGCTATTAAAGACATTGCTAGATTTATTTTTTGCTTTGCACAAAGAAGACATTTGTATGCCCAAATATGTGCGAGCAAGGCGTATCAGCTATTAAAATACCTAAAGAGGTAGAACAAAGATGAAATTCTATGTATGATTTGTTAAACAAGGCACTTGACTGGAAAACTGTTTTGAACGAATTTTGTGCTTTTCATGCACAAGATTTGATAATTAGTGATGAACATTGGGAGTTATGTGCCCATATAAGAGATTTATTAGAAGCTTTTTGTACTTCAACATTATTTTTTTCTCCAGGATATACTATCCCGCATCTAATGAAGTTTTAATGAAGCTTTTTAAAATTATATTACAACTCAATAGATTTAGAGATAATTTTTTACTGAGTAACACTATTAGAAAAATGGAAGAAAAATTTAATAAATATTGGAAAGAGGCTCCAATGACATTTTCTTTAGCTGCTGTATTTAATTATAGGTTAAGATTAAGTGGTGTACATTTTTTTATTGGTGGAATAAATAAAAATATGAATTATATAAATTTAAATATTTTTTTCAAATATAAGGGCAAATTTACAAGCACTTTTTCAATTTTATTGTGAGTAAATGGGTACAACTGGCCTCAGTATGAGTCATTTAGAAGTCCTGCAAACAGGTGTTGGTGAGTGGGATATGTGATATTCTTCCCTGTCCATGGGCATGGCATCCAGCTTAAGCTTAAGCTCAAGTAACACAGTGACGGAGTTATCATCATATCTTGACGTCGGTGTAATACGGGTGCATGATACTTCTAGTTTTGACCTTTTAGCCTGGTGGATTCGACAAGAAAGCATTTATCCGGTGTTGGCCGCCATGGCTCATGATCTATTGACTATTCCAATGTCTTCTGTAGCATCAGAACATGCGTTTACTGTAGGTGGACGTGTGGTGGATGACAAAAGAACAAATCTAACTGAAGAAACGGTGTAGTGTTGTGTTCGCCTACGAGACTGTATTTGGCAGATAAGAGGAAGCAAGAGTTGACAACAATGGAAGATTATGATCCAGCAGAATACATTAATGGACTACACATCTGATTTTTTTATTTTTCCTTCATTGTAATTTGTAAATATATAAGTTTTTCATTCATTTTTTTTAAATCATGAAAATCATTAAGTCGGTACATCACATTTTAGATATTTTCTATTTTCTTAATTTTCTTGATCGAATTTGGTGGATTCCAGATTTGTCGAAATTGATAGGTCATAATCAAAATTGAATTGAAAAGCTTCTACTTTAATATATTATAATAGGTTGAGGAAAGGTTCAGTGAAAGTCAAGAATGAAAGGTGGCGATCAAAATTGAATTGAAAAATCTTCCAGTACAATATATAATAATAGATTGAAGTAAGTTCTAGTGAGAGTTAAAATTGAAAGTAGCGATTAGAATTGAATTGAAAGTTTTCCGCTATAATATATAATAATAGGTTGATGAGGGGTTCGGTGACAGGTAAACATGAAAGGTGGCGATCAAAAATTGAATTGAAAACCTTATGATATAATATATAATAATAGATTGATGTGGGTTCTAGTGAGAGTTAAAATTGAAAGGTAGTTGTCAAAATTGAATTGAAGCCTTTCACTATAATGTATAATAATATGGACAAAGCTATTATTTTTACAATAATTTAGCACAAACCTAATGCAGCAGCACAAAGTTGTTGTTGCTTTGTTGATGACTATCAATTATGTTTAATGGTAGACTCAGGATTTACTTGTAGGGGATATAATTGATGAATAATTTCCATAAACCTACCTATGAAAAACCTTAACTATTTAATAAATGGCATTTCCCTATAATCCCCACATAAGATTTCACTTAAATGGTCTTAGTCAGAATGACACTCTTAAATAAATAATATTCTTTTGGTAGAGCACTCAGATAAAATATTATAAAAATCTAAATATTTTGCAAATATCGATTTCATAGTAGGCCTACATCGTATTGGAATTAAGCTTCTCATAGAAAAGGAGCAAATTCTTCAAGGCCCTAATAATATCTATGCATTAGAGACAACAAAAAGAAAAGAAAGAGAGACCAATGAATCACATAAGAGTTCTACAATAGTGAGTCCATTTATAAGACATCTAAGTTATTGATAAAATGGCCTCCTCATGTGGGTAAAGTGCCATCAAGTTTCACTCAAATGACCCACCTTCATATCGATATATTTGAAAACTCTAAAATGATACTATTATTAACAATTCAAATATTTCATATAAATCAATCTAACGTTGGGTGCAAACTATAATGAGTCAGAATATTCACAGAGAACAAGGAATTTCTTTTGTGAGGTTTAGACTCTTTTTAATAGGCCCCAATAAGGAGATCAGCTCTAGAACATCCGCCTTTCTAGTTTATCTCATTTTTTAAAGTAGCACATGTTCAAGAGTCTCATAAAATGATAAAACTCTATTTGCAAGAAGTGGTAATGGGATGCCTACTCTTAAGGATGCAAAGAGAATAACAAGGAAAACTCCCTCCTCGAAAAGGGATATGATAAGTTTGTTCTTTTTACTTTTTCATAACAAAGAAAAAGATAAGAATACCCTTTATTGTTTGCTAAAATTATCTCTTTTTGGAAATAAAATATAAATTGAGGAGGGGCAAAATGGCATAAAATTAAAATCCCTGTAGCAATCCCTAAAATCTCTCTTGTTTATTCATTTTAAAAGGAAAATTGAGGAGGGGCAACTCCTCCGCCACTTGATATGTTCAATGGTTCAAGAAGAGGACAAATGGAATTCAATGCTGCATCGTAGTTGAATTTTCATCTTTCTACATGTTGAGAAATGATCATATGCTATGTTCACGTAAGTTTCAAGTATATACATGTGTGTGTATTAGAGAGGAGGGTCTTGGGTTTATTTTAGACCACCCTTGTGATTTTGATCATAAGTTCTCCCACTTTCCTCAAATGTTGCACATTCTCTCTCCCCACTCCTTATCTTATACAACTCTCATCTTATCTCTTTACATCAACCACTCATGGCTACTCCCCACTTTTAAAGTTTCCTTTTGTTTTCTGCAATGCTTTCCTTTCTACCCCACTTTTTGTATTTTCTTTTTGCATGTTCTCCCATTTCCTCCACTTCACCTATTCCCTTTCTATTCCACTTATGAAAACATGCACAGTCATAAGCCAGACAGGATGTATTCAAACAAACTCTAGTTAAAGGCTCTATTGCAACTTGAATAAATTCTATATACATGTATTTATATTTTGATTTATGCATGTCAATTCGTTCCAAAGGAATTAAATGTAGATTTTCTTCATTTTACTATATTGAGAGGGTTTCTTCAACTCTCTCGATTACATAATCTGGTTTGATTTCAAATGTTCATTTTTTTATAGATTTCTCTTAAAGATACTTTAGGAATCGTTCAATCTTGGATTGATTTTTCTATATCATCAAAGCTTATTTCTTCTAGATTTATAATTAAAATTTTATTTATTGTTGGAATGATAGATGATGATACAGAAGAAGAAGAAGAAACAATGTTTGAAGAAGAATTTCTTTTTAATGATCTAAAATTTTCAGACATTGTTAACTAATAATTATCACTAATCAGAATGATTGGTGACCAGTCATCTGTTTATGCCAACAAAAGCCCTAAACGCACTCCTGGCTAAACGAGCAACAAAGGCTACGCAACTACTTGGTCCTAAACCATTTCTTTTAGTAACAACAATTAATTAACGCTATCAAGTCTTAACAGATGAAAAAAATTGAAATTCAACTCACGATCAGAGTTTCGATTCAACTGAGCAATCAAAGAAATAAACAAAGAAAGAAAGGGACATGTGATGATGCATGAAATTTTGCAAAGTCATTATAACAGCATTAAAAGCAATACTTCTTACAAGGAGCGAAGACTTGTGTGGCTCAATACCAATTTACTCAAGGAAGATCGACTAGAAGACTTTCGCTACAAAACTAGAAGGAAGTTTAAAACTTACAACTGTATTTTGCGATGTGTTGCGATGTGTGAGACAAGGGCTCACAATCCCTATTTATAGACATTTATGGACTTAATTACATTTAAAATCCGCCATTGGATTCTACTAAATTGAAGTACATACAGTAAATAGATAAGATGTACACTTCATTTGTACCGTATCATTTGATCATATAATTTGCATTGTTGTAGCTGCTGCATGCGGTATTGTTCTGACATCGAAGGTACAAATGCTTCATTTGATGTGGATCATTTGGCATATACATAAGGAGTACCATAACGGGAGAATCACCATATGTTACACCCCGACCCGAGTTAAACTTGTTTAGTACTAATTAATTATGCTTTAGTTAATATGATTATACTTAGTTACTAATTAAGGTAGTTTATGTAAATTAGTTCCTTATAGGTTGATTTAGTTGAGTCTTGAGTCTTGAATAGGTAGGTTGAAACCAATTTGACTCGGTTGGGTAGACTCGAGGGCTTTTCCATAATTATCGGTTTTCTCATTTTGCATCATATGCAAGTCATCTTGGCATCATCGTGTGTATCTTGTTGAGCACGTCGATTTTCATACTTAACTTTACCTCATTTGATCAACCGTTGAAGAAGTGGGCCATCATTTGACTTAAAATGGAAATACACAAATGTAGTGGATTTTTGTGCAAAAATGCACAACCTTATCACTTCAAAACCCCCACCCATCAATTTCATTCGATTATTGCATCTAGAGAGATAGAGCGCCTTCTTCCTCTTTCAAGTCCTCTTTCTTTCTCAAATCATTTGGTACTTGTGGATTAAGAGATAAGGAGTTGGAGTCCTCTTCATCTTCACCATCTTCTCCATCTCTTCATTTTCATCAAATTTGGTGACAAGAACTCATCTTCGCCAAATTTGAATTTCTTGTTGAGGTAAGAAGCAAACCCCTTCTTGTATGTGATTTTGAGTTGAAATGGAGTCAAGAGACTCATCTTTACCATTCATGTATGTTCATCATCATTTTCATTTGTATTTTTTTTTATTAGGGCTTGTTATTTGGAGATTTTGGTTCAATTGAGTCAAGAAGAGGGTATTGAGTGAAAGTTCACCTAGGGCCAATGTTTTCATCCTCGAATGCTGACCGCAAGGTGGCCGAATCACTTTTGACAGAGAACAATATTCTGGAAAGCTAGCTGAGGTATTTCGGTTACCTGGCGGTTAGCCGCTTTTTGCAAAGAGGCTAGCCGCCAGGTGACCGAAAGGTCACCGAACTCTTTATTTCTGGACAGAACAGAATGGAGAGAACCTTAGATGAAAAACTGAATATAGGCTAAGGTAAGCATGAATCCTAGGGTCCAGAGAGGTAACAGTTTTGGGTCCAAAATACCTGAGATGATTTGCACACAAGTGGAGTCTTCTTTGATACATCCAGGTCTTCCAAAAGCTTGAACAATCTCTAGAAGTAGATCTTCCTTGACACACTTCGAGATGTAAGGTCTTCGGGACACAATGACACGGAATTGACAAACCAAATATAGTGCACACAGGAATGTGACACTAACAGTCTCCCCCTTTGACAATTTCGTGGCAAAACACCTATTCTATACACTCTTACAATAAATGAACCCAATAACACTCAAGATTACAAAAGTATGAGAACTTTACGAGGAAATGCAATAATTACAATTCAAATAAGAACTCCCCCTAAGAGTGTACTTGAATCTGAATGATATACCTGCATAGGACAAGGAACACACATTCTATGGTGGGATTGCAACTCCCCCTTAATCATTAGCCAAAAATAACATGTTCAAATGAGTTAGAAGCATTCTTTGAGACAAACACACATTCTCCCTTAGAATGTATCTGAAAACCTGAAAACCTGGGAATTCTCTCTCCCCCCTTTTGTCACAAATTGACAAGGGTAGGACCATGCAATAAGAGAGATAACAATGCGATAGAAAAATATATCAGGAAGTCACAAAAGTATAAAGCATGAATATGATATAAAAGTCAGACATGAAAGGTCATACATCCCAAGTTAAAAGGAATTAGCATAAGTATGTTAAACACATAGGTGAGGGCAGCCACTTGTCAACACAACATCACCAAAAAGAGAACCAATCAAACAAATGTGGCTAAGAGACCCACTAAAAACTAATCAAATGGAGGGGATGGAGAGGGAGGCATGTCGTTGAAATCATGTCCTCGACATCCCTTGGACAGAGCACCTAAGTATTTTAGAGTCTTTTTCAACAACTTCTCTGTCTTGGACTGCCGTTGCTCTATAGCATCCAAACGGTCTCCAACACTCCGTGATGCACCAGAAGAAGTAGCCCCACGAACTTGCACGGGAGGCACTGATGGAGCTGGCTGCAGTGAAACTTGATCACCTGCATGAGGAGGAACTGGCCCAGCTTCGACATTAGGAAGAAGATTCATCTAAATAAGGATTCGCTTGACCAAAGGGGGCATGATATAGAGGAGTATCAGTCGGCCGAGGAACACCATAAGAACGAGCTAGCTGAGTCATAAGAAACCCAAACGAGGCAGCAGTCTTTGTAGCATTTGAGAGGTGAAACCGCACGATGGTACGACAAATCAGCGATGGAAGACACATGGGAACACCGGTAATGACTTTATGAAGGATATTGACCATATAAGAAGTTAATTCGGTCCTATTGCCTTTACGAGGATAGACGTTAAATGTGAACAGATTGTGTAGGAGTCTATACTTGGGAATCAAAGCAGCTAGAGGAAAAAAATTCTTTTTACGATTCCACTCAGCATCATATCCGCAGATAAGGAGGGTTGCTTCAGCCTTTTCAGCCTCAGTGATGTGTCGGCAACCATAGTTAGACCATTTTCACTAACAGGGATGTTCATAATAGAGGAAATACGATTGGGGTCAATAGTGACTACTTGATTTCTAAATGCTACATTGAAAGAGCAAGAGTCAATAGTTGAAACAACATCAGTAATAGACGCATAGATGCTATAGACAAGAGAGGGATAAGCCTTATCCCCCCAATCCAGAATGTTATTCCAATTGATTTGAGCAAGAATAATGGCCGTTTCATGACCTTCAATAACATTACGGAGGGTGCGACGCTCAACCATAATCAAACTTTTTTTCATGACATTTAGCATTTGAGCATTTGGTTTGAGACTCATAGGCATAGATGGAGGAGGAGGAGAAGAAGAAGGGGAACTAGAGGATGATTGTGAAGGTGAAGGTGGAGGAGATGGAGAAGGTCTTTCTTGACGAGACGAGGAGCCTCCAGTAGAGCGTCCTCTTTTAGAGGGATGATTTACAGCCGATTTCATTCTAGGAGGCATTGTTTCGAACAGTTGGAGTGCCCACAGAAGAGAAAACAACACACACAAGAGAAAGAGAATCTGTGCAATAGAGAAAAAAGACAAGGGAACAAGGAAAAACCAAGAACAGGAAATGCAAAATAAAAGAAGGAGAGGAACAAGACGAAATGACCTTGAGGAATGAAGAAAATGAACCCCAGACACTCGGCTACGGTGGAGACGAAACTGAAGAGAGAAGAGAAGAAACCAAACGAAATAACAAAACCTAGTTTTAAAATCACGGGCCCGCCATGGCGGCTAGCCGCCGAGAGGGTCCACGGCTAGCCGAAATTCCCCCTCTTTTTTTTATATATATTTTATTTTATCGAATAGAACAAACACCAAGGGATTTTCTCATATTTTCAAATTTTGAAACATCCAAGGGTTTTGTTAAAATGTCTGCTAGTTGTTTCTCTGTAGATATATGCTCCAATACTATGACTCCTTCTTCAACTAATTCTCTAATGAAATGATGTCTAATGTCAATATGCTTAGTTCTAGAGTGTTGAACAGGATTTTTGGAGATATTGATAGCACTAGTGTTATCACAATACAAGTTCATGCTACATTGTTCAGTACCATAGTTTGTGAGCATTTGTTTCATCCAAAGCATCTGAGTACATCCACTACCAGCTGCTATATATTCTGCTTCAGCTGTAGATAAGGAGATGGATGACTGTTTCTTGCTGTGCCAAGCAACTAAACAGTTTCCTAGATAGAAACATCCACCACTAGTAGATTTTCTATCATCTACATTTCCAGCCCAATCGGCGTCTGAGTATCCAACAATACAAGTAGATGAATCATATGGATACTATAAGCCATATCCTGAAGTTCCTGAAACATATCTAATGATTCTTTTAACTGCTTTCAAATGGATTTCTTTGGGATCAGATTGATATCTGGCATTAGCTCCCACACTGAATGCAATATCGGGTCTACTAGCTGTAAGATATAATAGGCTGCCTATCATGCTCCTATACAGACTGGGATTTACACTCTTACCACTCGATTCTCTAGACAATTTCAGAGTTGTGCTCATGGGTGTGTTCATGTGCTTGGCTGAATCTAATCCAAATCTTTTGATCAGTTCTTTTGCATATTTGGTTTGGGAAACAAACATTCCATAAGTCAATTGTTTAACTTGTAATCCTAAAAAGAAATTAAGTTCACCAACCATGCTCATTTCAAATTCAGATTTCATTAGATTAGCAAACTCTTCTGTGAAGTTATTACAAGTAGATCCAAACACTATATCATCAACATAAATTTGAGCAATCAAAATAGAATCATTGGTTTTTTTGAATAAAGAGAGTTTTATCCACACTTTCCCTTTCAAAATTTTGATTAATTAAAAATTGAGTAAGCCTTTCATACCAAGCTCTAGGGGCTTGTTTGAGACTATAGAGGGCCTTTTTGAGATGATACACATGATTAGGCTTCTTTGCGTCTTCAAATCCTTTAGGTTGCTCCACATAAACTTCTTCTTCCAAAAGACCATTTAGAAACGCACTTTTGACATCCATTTGGTATAATTTAAATTTTAAAGAGCAAGCAATGGCAAGTAAGATTCTAATGGACTCAAGTCTAGCAACAAGAGCAAAGGTCTCTTCAAAATCTATTCCTTCAATTTGATAATATCCTTGGGCAACCAGCCTGGCCTTGTTTCTAACAATGGTACCATTTTCATCAAGTTTATTTTTGTAAATCCATTTAGTACCTACAACATTTTTGTCATTTGGCCTAGGCACTAGATCCCAAACTTCACTTCTAGCAAACTGGTTTAGCTCTTCTTGCATTGCATTTATCCAATTATCATCAGTAAAAGCTTCATCCACATTTTTAGATTCAAGAGTAGAAGTAAAGTAAAGATAGCTAACAATGTTTTCTAATTGTCTTCTAGTCTTGACACCAGCCAAAAGATCTCCCAGAATTTGATCCATAGGGTGATGTTTCACATTCACCAAATCCCTAGAGATTGGAGACTTGTTTAGTTTTTCAGTTTGGACATCTATCTCATCAATATTAGAGTTTTCTTGATATCTAAAATCATTTTGTTTGTCATCAATGACAACATTTATAGATTCTTGTATGGCTCTAGTGTTCAGCACTCTATATGCACGACTGTTTAGAGAATAGCCAATGAAAATGCTTTCATTACTTTTTGAATCAAATTTGCTCAAGTGTTCTCTATCCTTAAGTATATAGCATTTGCTACCAAAAATTTTAAAATAGCTAATGTTGGGCCTTTTTCCATGCCATAACTCATAAGCAGTTTTATCCAAGCCAGTTCTCAAGTATACCCTGTTTATGATGTGACATGCTGTGCTAACTGCTTCAGCCCATAGATCTCTAGGAACATTCTTTCCATGAAGCATAACGGTGGCCATCTCTTGTAAGACACGATTCTTTCTCTCAGCAATACCATTTTGTTGAGGAGTTTTAAGGGCAGAAAATTCATGGTGAATTCCATATTTCTCGCAAAATTTTTCAAACTTAATATTTTCAAATTCACCACCATGATC
Source organism: Persea americana (assembly GCA_029852735.1). Classification (NCBI taxonomy): domain Eukaryota; kingdom Viridiplantae; phylum Streptophyta; class Magnoliopsida; order Laurales; family Lauraceae; genus Persea; species Persea americana. The sequence goes on from CM056810.1 coordinate 77,026,345, forward strand.
ACTTCTTATCCGAGAGATTGCTCTTCCTTTTTCAACTTGGATTCTTTTTACAATCTTTTTAAATTCAACATATGCATCAGATTTTTCTCTTAGAAACGCAACCCAAGTGAATCTAGAGTAATCATCAACAATAACCAGCAAGTATTTTCTGTCACCCCTGCTCTCTTTCTTAGTTAGACCAACCAAGTCCATATGGAGAAGTTCTAAGGGTCTAGAAGTTTTTAGAGACTTGGATTTTTTGTGAGAATTTCTAATTTGTTCACCTTTTTGACATTCTCCACAGATTGTTTTTGATTTCCTGCTGATTTTAGGAAGACCCTTTACATACTTGTCCAGTTTGGACAAGTCCCTAAAATTTACATGACCAAGTCTTTTATGCCATAGTTGAGCTTCATCAAGATGAGCAATGTAACAGGCTGAACTAGATGATTCTTTCTGGTTACCGATAACATAACAGTTTTCTTTGGTTCTAAGGCCTCTTAGAATAATCTTTCCATTTTTGGAAATCTCATAACCAAGACTACTAAAGTTAACAACATGATCTTTATCACATATTTGAGAAATGCTTAGCAAGTTATGTTTCAAACCATCAACATATAAAACATCTTCACTAACAGGCATGTTGGGAACATTCAAAGTACCCTTACCAACTACTTTAGCAATATTCCCATCACCAAAGGTGACAGTTTCACCTTCATATTCAATTATTGTGGATAGGTGTGCTCTATCCCCAGTCATGTGTTTGGAACATCCACTATCTAGGTACCACAAGGAATGATCAACTGCTTTAAGGGCCGTGTGAACCAACAAGCCTTCGTTCTTAGGAATCCAAATGTATCTTTGTGTGATAGGGTTTTACCAAAACCTTGAGATTTAGCTTTGTTATGATTTTGTTGATGAAAATGTTTCTTAGAGGAGATTTCAGTTAATTTAACAGTTTTTGTGTGATTGTGGAGTTGTAACTTTAGACGACCAATTTGTTTCATCATCTCATTTAATTGTTGAGTGACAGAGTATTTAATTGTATTGTTATTAACAGATTTTTTTGTTTTAGAATTGACACATATCATAGTGGTCTGTCTTTTAATTTGTTCAATTTTGCAATCATTCTTGACATGTCCTTTGCTTCCACATGAATGACATGTAATCTCAGAAATGCTTTGACTACTAGAGGAAGTTTCTCCTTTCACAAATACAGCAGAGACATTAGGATTATGTTTGTCTATTTTATTGTACCCTAATCCAGTTTTGTCTCTATGATATTTTCCCATTTTAAAAAGTCTTTCAAAATTTTCTTCTCCATGGGTAAATGAATACTCATACTTTTCTTTGAACCATTTCAGTTGAGTGACTTCATCTCTTAAAAGTATGTTTATGTTGTTTAGAGTTTCAGCTTCTTTTTCATAACTCTTGATCTTGTTGAATTCTTTACTAGCAATATGAAATTTAGAATTAATTTTATTTAGTTCAATGGCTAAGATATTCTTTTCATTAGTTAACGTTTCAATTTTGTCTTTTAAGATTTCGTTTTTGGATTTTTGTTTGTTCAAGACTTCAATCAATTTGCAACTCTCCTCATAGAGTCTATCATATGTTACTTGTGGATCTTCATCATCTTTTTCATTATCTGAGTTGTCATATTCAGATTCAGATTCACTCTCCAAGCTCTCAACATCATTTTTTTTAGAATTTTCCATTGTTTCAAGTAATGAATCACACACAGTTCTGGCCATCAATACAGTGTGATTTTTTGTCTCATCTTTGTGTGATTCATTTGAATATGTTTCGGCTTCAGATGAGTCATCCCATGTAGCCACAAGGGTCTTTTTCTTCACTTTCCTTTCCATTGGACACTCAGTTGATATGTGTCCAAACTTTTGACAGTTATAGCATTTCACATTTCTAGATTGATACTTGGAGGAGGAGCTGACTTTGTTTTTACCTTTATCAAAAGGTTTCTCTTTCTCTTTTCTATTAAACTTTGAAGTCTTCTTCTTAAATTGTCTTAAGAATCTTTTAGTAAGCAATGCAACATCTTCAGCATCACTTTCATTCTCATTCCTTGATTCTTCTTTAGGTGGAGATGGTTGAGAGGCCTTTAAGGCTATTGATTTCTTATCTTTGGATTTATTGGAAGCATTGTTTATCTTCATCTCAAAGGTTCTAATGTTACCCGTCAGTTCTTCTACTTTCATAGTTTCAGGGTCATTGTATTCTTCTATAGAAGTTACTTTGGGGTGAAATCTTTCAGGTAGAGACCTAAGGATTTTGCTACAAACTTTACCTTCAGGGATTTGCTCACCAAGCGACCACATCTCATTAACGATAACCATTAGCTTTGTTCGAAACTCATCAAACATTTCATCTTCTCTCATTCTTAGAGATTCAAATTGAGAAGTTAACATCTGGAGCTTGGCTCTTTTAACAATGGTTGTTCCTTCATAATTTGTTTCTAAAAGCTCCCAAGCTTGCTTAGATGTCTTACATGTCATAATCTTTTTGTATTCTTCAGCATTCATGGCACAGGTTATGGCATTTAATGCCTTTGCATCATAGTCTCTCATAGCTTTTTGATTAGCTGTCCATCTGTCCTTTGGGAGAGGTTTGACAATGCCATCTTCAGCTGTGAAGGAAGGAGGAGTCCATCCATCCTCAACAGCATCCCATATTTCTCTACTAAAAGATTTTAGAAACACGGACATTCGGGCTTTCCAAAAGGCATAGTTAGTACCATCAAATAGTGGTGGTCTGTTTACAACACTACCTTCTGGATTAGACATTGGCACAAGAAAAAATAGATGAACTCCGGGTTGTAAAGCCTAAAGGAGTAACTTTGCTCTGATACCAAATGAAAGTTCACCTAGGGCCAATGTTCTCATCCTAGAGGGGGGGAGAATAGGTTTATCAAACTTTAAATCCATTTTTTAACCTATTAATCAAGATTTATAAGAGAGCAAGTGATATGTAGACTAAGTGTGATTATCTAGCAATGTTCAATGGTAAAGAAGGCATGAAAACTATATCAAAACATTTAGACAAATAACATAAATAAATGCACAGAGATTTATAGTGGTTCGGACCATATGTCCTACGTCCACTCACAAGGTTCACACAGTCCCTTGGTTCCACTATGATGAATCAAAACTACACAAGTAATGATTTCAATCACTTGAACATTACAATTTTGGTAACGAGGTTCGATCACACAGATCTAATCCCTCACATACATTTTAGAGTGGTTGAGTCCCACATATTCAAACCACTATCACTGGATACACAAGATTTAAAAGATGATGAGACACCAAACACTTGCCTTTGATGTATTCGGAAGTGTTTATCGAAGCTCTAACCGAAGTTGAAGCTTTATCCTCTTGATGCATGCTTGATGTTGATAGAGATATTCCATTGTAATGCACAATCAAGGGTCAAGAAGTTGGGTTCTAGATTTTCTTAAATGTATATCATTTGAAAATCAAACTAGAATCCTTTTTCCAAACACACTTTTCTAGAGACTAAAATATCTCATCCATTTTCTAGATTGGGTTAATAGTGTGTTTGGAAGATGGTTTAAAGGCTTAGAAAAGATGGGAAAAAGTAGGAAAGTAAGCTCTTCAAAAATGTCCTCTCTACAGTGTAAAACTGGCTCCAGATATATATAGAGAAGTTCCCAACAGCTAGTTTTGGCGGCTAGCCTCTTGGTAGTTCGGCTAGCCTCATTTCAATTTCTCTGTGGTAACGACTAGTTTTTCTAATTCGGTCAGCTCACGGTTAGCCGACGGTAGACATCGCGGCTAGCCGTGAGGTGACCGCAGGGTGACCGAATCTGCATCTCAAAAACCTGTAGCGTTCTGGAAGCTAACCGTGGGATTTCAGTTACATGGAGGTTAGCCGTCATCCCATATGGCGGTTAGCCAAAAGGTAATCGCGAGGTGACCGAACTTCCACAACAGTTGAGAAGTTTGTATTCTGGAAATGTAACCGTGAACCTCGGTTACCTGGCGGTTAGCCGCCAGTCCACACTGCGGTTAGCCGAATGCCGACCGCAAGGTGGCTGAATCACTTTTGACAGAGAACAGTATTCTGGAAAGCTAGCCGAAGTATTTCGGTTACCTGGCGGTTAGCCGCTTTTTGCAAAGAGGCTAGCCGCCAGGTGACTGAAAGGTCACCGAACTCCCTATTTCTGGACAGAACAGAATGGAGAGAACCTTAGATGAAAAACTGAATATAGGCTAAGGTAAGCATGAATCCTAGAGTCCAGAGAGGTAACAGTTTTTGGTCCAAAATACCTGAGATGATTTGCACACAAGTGGAGTCTTCTTTGACACATACAGGTCTTCCAAAAGCTTGAACAATCTCTAGAAGTAGATCTTCCTTGACACACTTCGAGATGTAAGGTCTTCGGGACACAATGACACGGAATTGACAAACCAAATATAGTGCACACAGGAATGTGACACTAACATTGAGTTGAAAGCACCAAATGAGGTAAGTAATGAGCAATTTTGATTAATACATGTGATTAATTCATTGATTGAGTAATATTATTCAATTGAATGCTAATTCAGCTTTTTCCATTTGAATAGATTGTTAATGTAGGAATGGGTTCTTTTAATTGGATTATCAAAGAATGGGTTGTGTGTGTGGAAAAGATATGGACCATAGCAGCAAATAGAGGCTCAAATTGGTCATATGATGATCTTAAGAACATTTTAGAAGCAGTTGGAAGAGTGGGAATGAATGGGAGTGGGAATTCCTTCAAAAACAGAGCTCTACTGCTGGTTCGGGGCGCCAAACAGCAAGCCAGCTCGCTCCCAGTGGGCTCAGTAGTGTCTACTTCAAAGTTCCATAACTTTTTATCCGTATGTCGGATTTTGGAGTTCCACATATCGTTGGAAAGCTCTTTGAACGTATAATTTAATTATCCACATATCCTCGTGATCAGAGGTTAGGAGAGGAAGTGAAGATGTCGATCAATGAACCATGCCCGTTTCTTTTGAGAAAAATGATTTTACACCTAGTTGGACTCCAAGGTTGGAACCATTGGCCATTAAGAGAGTTAATCCCACTTCAAGAGGCCTAAACTCTTCATAATCAATCCCTAAAGATGATTATGACATAAACACTAAACCAATAAGGTTTTAGGGTGTAAAGGATTGACTTTGTAGGTCCTTAGACATGGAATCCTAACCGATTATCATAGTCTGACGGAATTATATCATATGGGAAATCTTTGGTTGAGATCATCTCATATATTTATCCAACTCATCTAAAACTTCACCACGGGTGTTGATTTAAAGGACTTCAATGCACCTCACATATACACAACGTGACACCAACGAGATGTAACACGTGCAGTGAATCATCTAAAACTACATCGTAATGGACGGTTAGAGACGGCGGATAAATAGATTAGGGCTGGCTAGTAAATGTCCTTGATTCTATTAATCTATTTGCATTTGCATATTGAAATTGATTTATTTATTGCCATCAAATATTCAGTTACTTGTTATATGCATTATTCGTATTATTCCACAAATTGTACTACAATTGCCTTACAAATGTATCATACATTCATGTGTATTCGAATGGAGTAAGTATATGATTCGATTCGATTAGAAATTATTCAAGATTATGAATTAAATTTAGGGATTTGATTAGAAATGATTTGATTAGAAAAGTCTTACTCCAGTCTTATTATTATTCGATTCGAATGGTTCGGCACTACTTAACTTCAACCTTGTGATACCCGACGGGGTTAAACTTGGTTTGGTTATTCGAGACTATTGCAGTATGTCGTCTGGAGCACCGGAACTCCAGAACCGGATAGCCAGGAGAACCTTTGGCCGGGTCACTGGTGACATCCCAACTAGATTCGTGCTCTATCAGAGAGGATGAGCAAATGTAGTAGCCAATTAGAAAGTAAGTATTCGATTCTTGATTTGATAAAGCATGAATTATTCATATTGCACAATGTGCCTAGTTGACATTATTTGGTTGCTTTAATTTATTCGTCTTTAAATTCAAAATTTGAATAACATGTATTGAAACTTAATTGCTCATATATCTCGTTGAATCGTCGTATTCATAGTGCTACACTTGGTGTCACAGGGATCCAGGACACCAAAGAGAATTACTAATAACCATTCAGATTAGAGATTTGATTGGTAAGCATATTGGTTAGCTATGACCGCCGGAGTACATATCAAAGTGGTCATCTTGGGTTTGAGACTATGTATTTCATATTGCACTTAGCTTAAGGTAATGCATATGATTAGTTTTATTTTGCATTTGTATTAGGATTATGTTCCATGGAGATAAGCATCTAGTAGATATTTATTAGAGTATTTGTGTACTATGCATTTAAGAGATTTAAATTAGTAGCTTTATTAAAGATAGATTGTAATATAATGGATTGGATAATGGACTGCTCATGGCTTTACTATTGATGATATACGTGCTTCCGCAAGTAAATATTCTTTGACAGGTGTCAGTGAGTAATCCTCACATGTGAAATGTGGAATTTTCTCTTTCTTAAATTTGGACTTGGTCAGGAACAGGTGCGAGTTCACGGGAGGAGTACGCGTATCACACCTTGGGAACCACCCTGATCAGGGGATTCTCGGGTCCGGGATGTGACACCATAGCCTACAAAAGTGGATTTTTTAGTCACCTTTGGATTAATTTATGAATGCATATACGTATTAGCCATTTGATGCATTAAAAGGAGGGAGCATAGTTTATGAAGGTAATGAATGCTCTTGTTGACATGATTTGTCATGAAAATACTTTTTTACGGGTTTTGGCCATTATTGATGGTGATGGATGGATTTACTGCGGAACACTTGGCACAATGGAGTAATGCTTGCTGACTTCGGGTCTACATGTAAAACTGTTGCATACTGCATAAGAGACACATGTCTTGCTGAAATAAACCTTCATTGAGATTTGTGAGATGAAGTTGGAAATATTGTATGTCGGCAAGCTTGATAATCGGCATTCAATATTATCTTGATTGTCAGAATCTTTCTTCTGATGGAGGCATTGTTGCATTTGAATCTTCCTTATTGACGGAACTATTAGAAGAAGAAACTTTTTGAATAAATCTGCCATATTTCTTTATGATAAGTTTGTTCTTTTTACTCTTTCATAACAAAGAAAAAAATAAGAATACCCTTTATTGTTTGCTAAAATTCTCTCTTTTTGGAAACGAAATATAAATTGAGGAGGGGCAAAATGGTAAATAAATCCGCCATGTTTCTTTATGATAAGTTTGTTCTTTTTACTCTTTCATAACAAAGAAAAAGATAAGAATACCCTTTATTGTTTACTAAAATTCTCTCTTTTTGGAAATGAAATATAAATTGAGGAGGGCCAAAATGACATAAAATTAAAATCCCTGTAGCAATCCCTAAATCTCTCTTGTTTATTCATTTTAAAAAGAAAATTGAGGAGGGGCAACTCCTCCGCCACTAGATATGTTCAATGGTTCAAGAAGAGGACAAATGGAATTCAATGCTGCATCGTAGTTGAGTTTTCCTCTTTCCACATGTTGAGAAATGATCATATGCTAATGTTCACATAAGTTTCAAGTATATACATGCGTGTGTATTAGAGGAGAGGGTCTTGGGTTTATTTTAGACCACCCTTGTGATTCTGATTATAAGTTCTCCCACTTTCTTCAAATGTTGCACATTCTTTCTCCCCACTCCTTATCTTATACAACTCCCATCTTATCTATTTACATCAACCAATCAAGTTTACTCCCCACTTTTCAAGTTTCCTTTTGTTTTCTGCAATGATTTCCTTTCTACCCCACTTTTTGTATTTCATTTTTGCGTGTTCTCCCATTTCCTCCACTTCACCTATTCCGCTTCTATTCCACTTATGAAAACATGCACAGTCATAAACTCTTTCTTTTTTTCTTTAAAAAAGATTAGTAGGTGATTGTTTTTAAGTGAAAGTGGGTGAGTGACCCTTCATCTCCTAAGAGCCATTTTAATTGAAAGGGTTTGAGTGAGTAGTATTTCAAATCAAGGGTTAACCCATTTATCTACTATTGGATACGTTGGGTTTAGTAATTTGTTTTTCCTCCATGAAACTTGCTAGTCATATTGACGATACAATTTGAAATAACTATCATATGATATTTTTTATCAACTTGTTTGAACATCCAATGCATAATGTCCAATAAAATATGTATAAGATGATGTATAAAACCATACCCGGACCCAAGTGCCCAATCCTGAATATACAAGTCCTAGATGTGGACAAGACAAAAATGATTCCCAATTCTAAGAGTTCTTCTTTCTTTCTTTCTGTCTTTCTTTCTTCCTTTCTTCTGCCCGTTTGGGTAATTCACTTGTAAAGTGAATTCAAGTTAAGGGTTACATTAAGAGATAAGAAAAGAAGATGGGTCATATAAAAAAATTACAAAATTTCAAAAATCGCCTCTCTTTTTTAACTATAAAGAAAGTCAATCTCTCATTCTACTAAAAGACAAAAGGGCCTCTTCTTTTTATCCAAAAAAAATGTCAAAAGAGCTCTTTCATGTGCCACAAAATGACAAAAAGTTAAGCAGGATTTTAAAATTTCGCACTTTTTATAAGACCCATCTTCTTTTCTTTTCTCTTAAAGTGACCATTCACTTCTTTTTCTTTTTTGCTAAATGGTAAAATGTATTAAGAGAAAAAGAAGGAACGAAACATGGGCAGAAAGCCCCCACACCAAGAAGCTACAAAAACAGAGAAACAGAAGCTTTACAAAGGATGAACCAGAAAGTCAGGCCATGCCAAAAAAAAACAGCCCACAAAATAAAGATACAATAGCTTTACAGAAAGTCAAGCCATGCCCAGAAAAACCAAAATGAGATGGGGATAGATTGTAACCTTAACAGCAGATAGAGATATGATCATACCTTTAATCCGATCCTCGAAAATTACCTTCGCGTCCTCTAAAGTGGACTTCTGATTGTTGTGCTTAGCATCATTACGAAGAAGCCAAACGATAGAGATGGCATGGAGGAAGATAGTAGCTGCCCATTTTCTTCTAGAGACATTTCCAACATTTGAGATGACTTCCCAAATAGCAGCAGCAGAGGTAGAAGCTGGAGGGGGATTGCTATATAAGGCATTTGCTAGATTGGATGCCTGGTTCTTCCCGAAGATGACAGTTATAACATCTTGAAGCCATGTTGCATCTTCTATAGTTGGCCATAGAATCTGTTGGAGTTTTCCCAAGGAAAAGCCACCAGGAGAAAAAGGCTAACCGAGGGTTCACATACTTGTTCCAGATAAGGCCTATCCAAGGAAGATCAATTGCTCGGGTTCGTAGGAGATGCCAAGCAGCCTTGAGGGAGAGATTTTCAGAAGATGAATCGATCCAAAATAGAGTGTCAAAGCCAAAGTCGTCAGCTATCAAGATATCCCTGGTCAATTAAAGCAGATAGTCCTTAAGGTGAAAAGACAGGTGGGGAGGGATAGTCTAAGAATTCTCATGGACTGTGTCTATAACCCTATCCATGGAGGAGAATTGGATTGTTGGAAATCTAAAGGAAATAGAGTCCTGGTCAATCCAGTGATCAAACAAAAAGCAAAGTGACCATTCACTTGAATTCACTTTACAAGTTCTTTGTTTACATTTCTTCAATTTTATGGATGTTTAATTTGCAAAATTTGCAATGTTAATTACTTTTTTTTTTCTTTTTCTTATAGCTATTCCTACAATGAAATGATGTTTAATTTGCAATAGATGAACATATACCTATACTTACCATGGGTTATTGTGCTAGCCAGAATAAGTCAACTAGGGTTGGCCTTAACTTAATTTACACTATCGCAAGAGCCTAGCTATGCTCTTGTCAAATTTAATTCGATATACATGGTTAGATTGAACTGTGTTAAAAAAAAAAAAACTTTCATATTGATCAATCTATGATGAATATTTATTATAAATGGAGTGTTGCTCTTGTACCTTTCTATTGAAGAGCATCTAATATGCAGGGCTTCGATCAATCAAGAAAAAGTGGCAGTATTTTATTTTTATCTTTTTCTTTAATTTAATCCAACAATGAATAAAGGTTTTTAATATCACTCACTTAAGGGATGTTTAGAAAAGATTAAGTTGAAACCTTAATTAAATGATTTTACGAAGAAAAAATCATAAAACGACCGAAGAGTTGCTCGTACATAATTTTAATGAAATTACTCCTTTTGACGATATCACCAATCTGCATTGCTAAAAAACATCTTCTGCTTCGTCTTCTTCCACTTCGAAGATATAAAAAATAAAAATACAAAAAGAGGTGATAGGCCTGAGATAGATGATGAAGATGGTGCACTAGTCTTGGGAAGGGTGTTTGGAAAATGAATGGGAAAGAATTGGGTTTGGTTTGGAAGATGGATGAGATGAGGGTTTGGTGGTTGTGAAGTGTTTGGAAGGTGAAAGGGTGTGGGGTTCAATGGCTACGAGGTGTTAACAAGTGGGTTTTGCCCCTGCCCTGGCACCATCTCTCTCACCCACCACCTTCTTCCCCACTGTCTTCCTTGTCAACCCACTTCTCATCCACCTTTCAAACACCTCACAGCTACCGAACCTATTTCCACACCCTTTCATCCTCCAAATACCTCACAGCCACCAAGGGGAATCCATCTTTTGAACAGTTCGGATCTTCAAAATGCGTGCTGAAAGACTTACTAATAAGAGAGAATCACATGTAAATTCATTGTTAACGCGCTAGTTGTTTTTATGTAGAGGGTTTTACAAACACACCCGACCCCAACTCTTGGAAGTGGTACGCTGTCCAATCAAGCAAAGTAAGAGCACATCAATAAATAAGCAGTAAAGGGTTCGCAATGAGCTGAAATCCAAGAAAACTATCTTTTATAGACAGCTAATCCACCAAAACCTCTCTTACACGGTGAACCAATAGAGCCTAACTTCACGGAAAGTCCCATATAAAGCCGTGAAAATCCTTCTCAACAAGATAACCTTCTCAATATTTAAAAGATTTTTTAATGGAATGTAATGATTTGGTAGAATGGTTTTGCAAACAAAAGATTAAGGCTCACCCGCTTATATGATTTACAATGGCACTGCAACAACAAAGAACCACCACAAAAGCACACAAATATGTTTGATATTATTACAGCCATCCAACTTAAGACCTTGAAAATGAATAATTCATGTTCAGAAACCCAACATCGATGGCATACTGAAATGAGAAATGAGAACTTCAAACAAGTACTTTAGATAATTTTCCAGATGCATGTACCAGAACCAGTAAAAAAGCTAGTGACAAGCACAAAAACAGATCAATTGGGTTTGTGCATCGCAATCTTCTGTTGCAACTCCTCTTTCCTTGCACCAACAACCTTGTCTACTATCTTCCCTTCCTTCAGGAACATGAAGGTTGGCATCGCCTCTATTGCCCAATCCGTCGCAACAGACTGCAATAATGTAATTTAGTTGATTATTCAGGTAGTAAATGACAGAATTATGGATGAAGAACCACAAATACTAGTGAAACAGTAGATTCATATTCAACACATCATCTGATTGTGAGGCGTTGATGGAAGTTACCTTCAATTCATCAACATCCACCTTCAGAAAAGTAACATCAGGCAGCATCTGCGCCAGCTCTCCCAGATATGGGGCAATAAAACGGCATGGCCCGCACCATGAAGCAGTAAAATCAACCACCACCTGTGCATAATAACAAAGAAGCAATACTGTGTTGGTGAGGACCAAGAAAAATATCAGCCGGCAGCCAATATAGAGGCCAGATCAAGTAGAATCTCCTATTTATTAAAGATTGAACAAAAAAGATAAAGCTAGTTCCATCGAGAAATTAATACTTCATGCAAGATGAGGATATGAAAAGTAAGTATTTGCCATAGAATGCAAAGAGTGAAAACAGAATTGGACATGGTAGAAATAAGAAATTATTCGATACAGTGAGTAAATTTATTATTTGTTGATGGGACATTATAAACCTTTTGCTATTACCATACCGCTAAAAAAATAGGATGTGGTATCATCTATGGTGCTGACATACAGCATGGATGTGACAGGGAGATGTAATGGATCTGGTAGGGACACAAATTTTACACATAAAAACTTAAGTATTGGATATGGTATGGCACAATACGTTGTCTATTTTGAAGTATCCGGGCATCATGGGGTATCATGTTTTCTGTAATTTATCAGGAATATGCTAATAAAACAGGATTAGGTTGTACGTGAGAAATTCTTCTTCTTCTTTCTCCCTCTCCTTCTTTCCTTAGGACTTCCACATTTTTATTATAATTGGTGTCAGCACAGGCATCCATTCTTGTTTTATGCTCACACCACCAATAAGTCTTACTCAATAACCCATATGCTGACGACAGCACCTGCATGAACAGAAGCAAAGGGAAGTTGAACATGGCCTGATTCGCCTGGATTTGTAGGCTCTTTTAGTCATTTTTGCTGGATTTTTCAAAAGCTTAAAGCATTTATGTTGTCTCCGTTCTCCAAAAATGAAATTCCTAGGAAATTTATTTCTGTCTTAGAGAGTGAGATCCACTCAAGGGCCTGATTGAATATGTTTGGGCTTCCATAAAAAGTGTTTTTGAGTTTTTCCTTCAAGTCAAAAACCTTCTTCTGATTACCGAAGGAGCATCAACATCCCTATGAAGGAAACTCACTGAGTAATGGACCAGAATTTCTTTGAGGTGGAAGACAGTTTGTGACGATTTTTTGTGCCCTAATTGAGTGGACAATAAGAGCCATAATTTGACTGTGAAAACCCCTTTTTTTTTTCCTGCTTCCAAATTGTGTAGACTGGCAAGCTTTATTTTTTGTTCTTTACCCTCGGAAATCGTCCTACTGGTGTTGAAGGGATATGGCTGAGAAAAAATCAATCAAGTAGTAGTGAGGATACTAGTGTTGTATGAACTGCTGTCGGTCGGCGAAACATTAGTAATCAGCCTTGAGGTTAATACCGTAATTTTAATGAGACTAAATGACTAATTACCTCAAATGGGCATGATTGGCCAACATCTATCTTTGTGGAGTGAAGAAACTTGAATACATTGACATTTCTCTACCAAAAAGCCAGAGAGGATGATAAAGAAGAAGCTTCTTTGGATGCCAAGTACTGGATGATACTCTCTCTCCTTCATTCTAGGGAGAAGTTTCTCTTTCAGACATTCAAGTTTCCTAAGACATCTGAAGTGGAAGAGCCTCATTCTCATAAAAGTATCACTTGGTTGCATGAACTCCGGTTAGAAGTTCAAAGGAGGAGACAAATCAATGAGTAAAGCCAATAGTATGAATCAAAGAGTTCTGTAAAATGATTAATGAAAGTCAATAGTATGGATCAAAGGAGTTTTGTATAATGAACTTTATACCACGCGAATTACTTGGATGGGCCCCTGGAAGTCGCATAGAGGGAGTGAAGAAATAGAATATGCAAGAAAATATGAAATTCAAAAATGAAAAGGGATCGTATTTTCTTTGTACTGTATCTGAAATGAATCCTGTCTATTCCCATCCTTCAACTCCCCTAGGCTAGACTTTTGGGTTTCAGCCAACTAACTTTGGATAGCTTGGAGAATTATAACTCAGGACTAAGAAAGTTGTGGGAAGAACTAATTATCAGCCCATTTATGCGTGTTGTTCAGAGTACAAAGGAAGTTGAATGAGCATCAGCACAATCTTGACTTGTTAGGGCCCTGAATTCTGAGTATGAAGCTGTCAGCTGGTGTTCTAGCTGATGAGACTGCCCTCTGCAAGAGAACCACCGGAGATGTGACGAAGGCTGAAAGTTCCACAACTGACGCTCTATATCTTCTTTCTACGATGGCAGCAGTTCATGTGAGCAACGTGATATCCATTACAGGCAATTACATGGCAGGTAATATATTACGTGCAGATTTTTTTTCCACCTTTCCAATTAAGGTTGCATTGATCTTTGCACCCCTACTTTTAGTCTCCTTGCATTCTTTCATATAGGCAACTTCTTGAACAGTCAATTTTCCCATCCCAACAAGAATGGCCATACAAAACTAAATGGAAGTGGCTAACAAGATAGATTGAGAGAGGTCATCAGAAAAGTATACAATGACAGAGTTGAAGCACTGTAAAAAAATATAAGTGACTTACAAGCAAGACTGAGAGTGGTCATCAGGTAAGTATTGGATGAACAAGTTGAAGAATTCAGAGTTTCATTTTTATTTTTTTGAATGATAATAAAATTAAAAAAAATAATTAAGCAAGCATATGGAGATACAAGGGGCACTTCTCAAGTGGAAAGCCACATTAAACAAGGAAGAAGCAAACATAACAGTAAGAACAGATCTATGGACCAAAAATAATAGCATTATTCCATACAACCTCGCCCCTAGGTAACGCATCTGGTTCGAAATTAGCCACTTTCAATAAATGGGAGAAACAGGCCTCATGCTTAACAGAAAGATCCCTCATCTCGTCCAACCAGGGCCCAGTTCTGCAAGTTTCCAAGCATGAACCATATGCACACAAGATGCCACAAGTAAAATCACCTTCCATCACTAACAAAAGAGACCAAAGTCGCAAGCTACTTGCATTTTCACCAACATTGCAAGGGATTCAGCTTATTGAGGTTTCTATGCTGTGGCCACCAGAACCTAAAAACCATCTGTCCGTATTTTATCCATGATGTCATTTAAAACCAGCAATGCTATGTCCACATTGTATCCATGCTGTCACGAATCAAACCGCAATACCAACCATTCTTAGATACCCAAGGCGCAAGCGTCAAAGATGAGTTCCTAACAACCTAGCGGGGAAGGGCTTCCAAGGGAGCTACAGGTGATTATGAGAGCTAACATTCTCTATCACCTCAATCTGCATCACCTCAATCCAACCCCCCTCCAATAGGTCTGCAAAAAACTCAAATGAACGAATCTGAAGACAGGGCCCTGAGATGACTTGTTTCCTAGCAAGGATGAGGAAGCTCTTGACACCCTTCTGCTTATCATCAAATCATTCCTTGTTGTTCTCCTTCTAAACGGGGCTAAATCTTTTTATGCATTTATGAGTTAATTTGTTGACCCGCTCATGAATAAACCAATAAGTAAACTTTGTAGATTACTAAGTGCAATACCAAACACAATTGCAGAGAGGTTGATAAAAAGAAATTTCCAAGGTAAGAGTCCATCCTTAAGTAGTTGTGATGATCGATTTAAACAATAAGTCATTTATATAATTCTTTATATGTTTCTTCCTTTCTTTTTTCTTCTGGTTTAGTGGTGGATCAATTGCAGAGAAAGAGGTCCACAAATGAGGAAAGTAGACATTGGACTCCTCATCCAAACAATACCATCAAAATTTGAAAGAGTTACATTACATTCTTTTCAATCCATAGCAGGCCCAAAAAATTGGCTATCCATAGAGAAGCCAAATAAGTTGGTAATTGTGCATTGTAACAGCTTGAAATTAAGGAATTTAGCATGAGAGAGGAAGCAGAGGAATTCATCTGATTATTGCCAAATTCACATTGACCACATTTTCAAGGAGGGTCATCTTGCACGTCCTTGGTTAGTAGAGGAAGAACCGTAATAGATGCTGATGAACAATTTGGCAAGAGACCTGATGAAGATTCTAACGAGATAAGAAACATTACTGGAGCATCCACTAGGATATGAGCATAAACAGGAAGCAGCAATCAGCCTTAACAAGTGAACGTGGATCCTCAGTCAAAGAAGTCAAAAGTACCTTGCAAACTCCTTCACATACTCAAGCTCCACTTGAAGGTGATATTAAAAATGGTGGTGGACATGATGAGGACTGCATGGCCATCCATGAGACTGTCCAAGAGTTTCTGGATAGTGCCCATGTAGACAGAGATTGTTATTATAGAAAATACAGGGCCCCACAATCAAATGGCAAGGAGCAAGAATCTCATGCTGATATTGGGGATGGATATATGCAAACAACAAGATATTAGAGGGCAACAAATAATGCGGGATTATGGCTTCTACAATTCAGCTTAGATGCCCAATGGGTGTATGAAGACAATACCTGAATATCCCCAGCCAGTGTAGCCACAATCATTAGGGCCTTATGGTTAAGATGATCATCAATCGTCATGTGTACATAACTTGTCTGAGTTTCATATCCTTATCCTCACCACGCATATGGATAAGCCCAAAAATATCATCATTATGAAACTGATGATCTCCTCAACATTCTACTTGGCACTGACTTGCAATTTGTTAGCCCATAGGTACGGTCTATCAGTCTATTTTATTTCTTCATGTCTTCAACCAATCACGCCGTTTCATATTCATTGTTCATTATACCGTGTAAACTATTGAGTGCATCTACTTTCAGTCAAACAGTTAATTATCTTGCATTCATGCTATATAATTGCTTTGTTTCAATTGCTTGTCACTTAATGTCTTAGTGAGTTACTGGCTTTAACATTCAACAACGTAGAATAAAATAGATATTTCAATCGATAGCATCCATGACATGAATGCAGCAGAACAAATTGAACAGTTTTGTTCATTTTAAAGTCATACATCCAGTGAAGTATATAGGATCTACATGACATTTAACGATCCAATAATATGTATATACCACTTGAGACTGCAATTAAACATCAAAGTTAACATATTCTAGTATCTTTGATGTTTTTAAGGTTTCTCCCAAAAAAAAAAAAAGAAAAAGAAAAGGAAAGAAATGGTTCCATAACCAATATGCTAATAAACCAAGTCAATCCAGTAACCTTAAGATGCATATCATTTCTCGGACTGGCCAACACATGTACCGGTACTGCTATTTTGAACTTCAAAACCAAGTCAATCCAGCAAGTATGACTGTCTCAGCTTGACTTGTCATGATTTGGCTGCATCGGTCCATCTTAAGGCATTTCTATCTCTAAATATTATAAAAACTAACAAACGTCATATATATAAGCCTTACATTAGTAGAAATGATAAATTTTAAAATGTATTTTAGGAGTAACATACACTTTTTTTAACATTGCATACATTTTCGATCTTTTAGATACTATAAACATATATATAACTATTTATAACTCAAGCCTAGGACAGAGGTATCCAAAGGATGCGATACCTCATACCCATACTAGTGCTGGTAATTGCTACTACACCAATACTTGTATGATACAGTTTCAGGGTATCCTACCCTTCTAATTCCCTTACTTCACTGGGGTCGTTTGGTTGTGGAGAAAATTAAGGAGACGATCTTCCAATAGGACATCCTTTTTCCTTGTTTAGTTTCTTTTAAGAGGAGAAAAGTAATCTTTCCTTGAACTAGCTTTTGTAAAAGGTAAGAGAAATGGTCTTCTCCTCCATAAGGTGGAGAGAACACCAGTTTCTTTAGTAAAATGAGTTTTATTATTAAAAGTAACATTTAACCTCTTAATAATATATATATATATATATTTTTTACTTAAGTAAAGGGTTCAAGTTGTTTTTCTCCTCAAGATCTTTTGCCTTTCAAACCCAAAATCATCAGACAATCACCACCAGAGAAAAGTGATGATTTTTCATGAAGCAATATCCCACACCTTAATTTCTCTTCATTTCTCCGCCTAGTGGGGATCCTATTGGTCAATTTTCTCTCCATCCAAACAGGCTCAGAGTTTTCTTAGCTGTCTTACTTTTCAACACAAACAAACAAACAAACAAAAAACTGTCACAAATAGATTATACGTAGCCAGCAACCGTAACCCATATTTATATCCATCCCATGTAACGTATCTAAAAATTTGGCTCAAGATATATCAAAATGGAGAAACAGAATTCATGTAGCCAACCTCAATATAATTGGGAGAAGGATTTGATGTTTTCTCTCCATCCAAACAGGCTCAGAGTTTTATTGGCTGTCTTACTTTTCAACACAAACAAACAAACAAACAAACGAAAAACTGTCACAAATAGATTATACGTAGCCAGCAACCGTAACCCATATTTATACCCATCCCATGTAACGTACCTAAAAATTTGGCACAAGATAGATCAAAATGGAGAAACAGAATTCATGTAGCCGACCTCAATATAATTGGGAGAAGGATTTGATGACAATGATATTTGTACCCGTACCCCTATCCCCTACATCCTACCTCCGTATATAGGCATCATAGTTTCCACATGTTGACTCTAACACCCAGTTAGTAATTTCTTTCATCGGTTGACCGAAACTTGATACCTGACCGAGTGAAATCAACCCAGTCCAGAAACGATAAAAAAATAAAAAGTCTTTTTTGACTCCAGTCCCACTCCCAATTGAAATCCAAACTAGTTTGAACTCAGTCCACGTCTTTCGACCTTTGTATCTTCTACTCTTTTTCCTTCACCACAAAACCCTAGGGCAAGATAGAATCACATGCATACTTCCGATCGCATCCTCTATCTCAGATTAGAGAACAGTAGGATAAAATGGGGTATATGCCCAATTTTTCCAACGAACACGAACAGAAAACCAACCAATCAGATCATCAGACATGAGAGACATCGATCAACATCATCAATTTCAATTTGTAGTAGAAACATTAGAAAGAATCAGCAAAGAAGGCATTAAAATCAAAGAGAATCGTACGAGTTTCTTTGAATCGTTGCCCTTTTGGAGCTGTTCGTTCCATGCATCGAGAGAGTGGCAACTGATTACGGTTCCTTCCTCTGCCATCTTTTCCTCTTTCGTCTTCGCAGATTACAATGAGATTGGGATCGTGATCTTCAATTTATAGAATTTATAGTCTATAGATAGATTTTATGTGACAACGAAGAATCCGTATCTTAGATTTCACTCACGCATTAGGATTTCTTGAAGGCGGCGGCTAAGACTAATAAAAGTGCGGATGGTATGTATGAAAATCTAAACCGTCCATAGTAAATGGCCCACCATTGGTATCTAATCATGGACATGGGAAAATATCAAGGGAAAGTTTTAAATAAGGCGTAAAGTTTTTGCGTTATTTCGAAAAGAATATACAAGTTTCAAAACTTTTGAAAACACTCTCTAAGTTTTGTAGGAAATTTTTAATTAAGGACATTCATCTATTTTAAGTTATTTTTGGCAAATTTTTCCCTCGATTTAAAAAAAAAAAAAAAACACGTGCAATGCCTTTTATTGAGATAAAACTCACATTCACCTTCTTTATATCACCCTAAATTAAATTATAGTAAAGTGAGATTTTCATCTTCCGCCATGTTGCTTGTTATATTGAATCGACACTCTCGAGCTCAAACAAAAGAGTTTGAATGTTAGGCTTCCACTCTATGCCCATTGCCAATGTAATTTTTTTATTTTTTCTTTTCTTTTCTCTTCAAGCCCTGGGCCATAGCCTTGACCCGTGAGGGCTAAGTAATGGCCCATGTAGCATAGGCCTTCCAAGGGCTTTAGCTCTCCCCCAGGCCTATCTCATAGATGTCGAGGGTAGGACTTGGATAATCTTGGGCCCAACTGCTTTCAAAGCCTTTTATTCAAGGGTCACTTACTTTGAGTAGTTTAAACTTTTAGTAAGTAAGCCCCACCGAGCATCTTACAAAGTTCTCGCTAGTTGAAGCCTATGAAGATCAAGATTTGATCCTTTTCTATTTGGTAACTTTACTTGTAAAGTGAGATAAAGCCTAAAATCAAGAGAGAATAAAATACGAGGGGGTCTAATTATAACGTGATGACCTTTTTCCTTTAGTAAAGTAATAAAAAAATCTTTTTGACTTTTTATGTAAAAAATAGATGGTTTTAGTCATTTAGTGGCTTAAAAATGCTGTCTTTTGACATATTTTTATTTTATAGGGATAATAGCAGAATACCTACCTATACTTTGCTCAAAATGCAAATCATCCTTCTAGACTTTGGTATTTTGTACTAAACCTACATGTAGTCCTAATTAACATGCAAAATGAACGGATTCCATTAGTATTACCGGCGTAGGTCGTATAAATGATGCCTGGTGCATACTGACGGCAAATTACTTGCCCAAAAAAACTCATTTACCCCTGAACCTAGCCTATAAAAATGGTAATAATATAGGAGCAGCTCTCGGTGATTTTTTTTTCCAGCCATATCAAATGCCTTCCTCTCAAAACTCCAGTGCCCATTGTTCTCATGGTTAAAACTCTCAATTTGATGGACGTGGTCTAACAAGTGAAGAATTCCAATCATACATCTGGTGGGCCATCTGCCTGATATTGTAAATGGGCAGTGATGAAGAAGGGTCACCTCCCAAGCCATGAGGTGACCATCATCTGACCTTTCTGAAGAAACTTCACACTCGCCCAAGAGAGCAAATTTGAAGGTCTGAGAGAGAATAAATACAAGACCCAGAATAAGAAAATCTAGGAGAATATGCGGAAAGTGGAGATTACCCGGATGATGACTATGGAGATATGCTGAGATTGAACACAAGAAGATAGAGGAGAAAACCATGTGGAGAGGGAGAAGCAAAAAAAATCCAAATGGGGTATTAGCCTAGTAGCTAAAGAAAAAGGGAAAACGGCTAGCACAACGTAGATGGGAGGGAACCCAGATCGGGAAATGGGGTTCTTGAATCCACAGGTGGAACAAATGTGCCGGACGTCCATCATAGAATTCTACGGCACCGCCACCTCGAATTCCGACCTCGTCGTAATGTTCATGCACCCGTCGGAGATCCATCGGGTCTCGAAACTACAAGCGGATCGCGATGTCGAAATTGGGGATGAATTCTCCGAACAGCGCCTGGTACGAGTCCTAGCAGGCGGATGCGGTTTCCGGAGGTGGGAGAAAGCGACCTGAGCGGCGAAGATACTCGGCTTGAACGAGGTGGAGGCCTTGCAAAGCGAACTGGCATCCCAAATAAGTGTTCAGAGCGCGGGAGAGGAATTTGCGGAGGACGGAGAAATCCATGGGGCAGGAGGAGCCAGCGATCAGTGGAACGGACACCGGAGGCGGAGAAGATGGCGAGATTGAGAAACCCTAGTAGGAGGAGGAAGATGAAGGAGGAGAGGAAAGTTGGAGTTTTGGACTTGGGCATTTGGGAATTAGGGTTTGGGCATTTGGGAATTAGGGTTTTGAAATTGAATTCAGATGAAACGGGACTTTAAGGAGAAGAACCCTAGCAGCAAGCGAAAAAGGGAAAAATGATAAAAAATGCCAAGACACATCTTATATATAGAGAGGTAAATTCGTCATTCCATATTTTCCGTAATATCAAAATCCTTGGGAGTGGTCTACATTTTGAGCAAAATACAAGTATTATGCTATTATCCCTCTTTTATATTATATAAAAAGATTTATTTTATTTTATTTTTGAATTCTTGTACTTTTTATATCTCAGCTTTTATTTGCTTCACTTTACAAAGTGATGTGAGGTGAAGCCGTGGACATGTCTTGGCCCACAGTTTTTTGCTAAAACTGTGGACACGTCACTTTACACAGTGATGTGAGGTTAAGCCGTGGAAATGTGTGACTGTCATGGACCAAAATATGAGGAGGAATTGGGGACAGTAACTTTTAGCATATGGACGGTAACTTCATGCGCTTTTGCTTGATTATATGGGCTAAACTAAGAGGGAGAAGGGGTATTTTGAGCCTGATACTGTAGGTCCATAGCAGAGAATTTTGGAATCATTTTAAGGGCTCTAACAATTGTTAACATCCCAAAATTTTGGAGACCGATATTTTGTTTTTCTGATATCGATAGTTTCGGATTTGGGGAAGAGAAAGAACAGAATTGTTTTAGGATTTATTTATTTATTTATTGGGATTCGAACTCACACAATCATGTCTCTGCCAAGCGGAGAGACAGCCGAAGGACCTTTTTTATTTTGTTGGATTTTGGGGCAGCAAAAGGAAGCAGGCGAGCTCGAAGTGAAAACGCAACTTCTTAAGTCACTAAATGATAAAAAAAAATTATCTATTTCTTTTAAAAAAAGGGATTATACTAAAAAAAAAAACTACTTTAGATGCATCCTATGTCAAAACAGTTATTTTAGTTTCCCTCCTGCTAAAGTGGTCTTCCCGCCAAAAAATCCTTTTTTTTTACCAACTTTTTCCAAGGTCGATATCGACCCTTGTTTTGTATTGTAAGGGTCAATAACAACCCTCAACGAGTGAAAGACATTGTTTTCATCATCTTCCTCCTCTCTTCCCCGAACCCAATCCAATGGGAAAATCCAAATGCTCGGTTCTACGCCAGACACTCAGATCAATAAAACAATTTGCATGCCTTCAACCAAAATCTTGAGGAGCGTCCATCTATGTATCCATTTAAACAGTGGTTAGAAAAGGATTTGTGATGCTTGAAGACACTTCCGTATGAATGGACGCCTTGCACAAGATAGCCTTCAAATCAGATATAGGGCTGCAACTTTAATTAAAAAGAATATCATCGATCAACAAATACACCAGCTAATCTCCCATGCTACATAGAAAACAACAACATAAGAGCTTAAGCTTTTTGTGAGCAAGAATACCATCTGATCAGCAAATACACCACACAGTCTCCCTTAAGATCATTTGGTTCATTGATCTAAGTGTCTGGTGTGAAACTAAGGATTTGAGTCTTCTCCATTGGGTTGGGTTTAGGGAAGAGAGGAGGAAGATGACAGAAAACTATTTTTTTCGCATGCAGAAGGTCGATATCAACCCTTAAATACAAAAAATGGGTCGATTTTGACCCTAAAAAAATTCGTAAAAATAGAAATAGTTTTTTGGCAGGAAGACCACTTTGGTAGGAGGAAAACTAAAATGACCGTTTTGGTACAAGGTGCATCTAAAGGTTTTTTTTTTTTTTTTTGTAAAATCCTCAAAAAAGAAAAGGTGAAAAATATTTATCATCAAGCTACTAAAGACAAAAGGCCATCACATTATAATTAGACCCCCTCATATTTTATTTTCTCTTAATTTGAGGCTTCACTTTACAAGTAAATTACCCAAAGGTTTGTGTATGTAAGCAGAGTCAGATTATCAGTCTATATTTAGTCTCCTTTCTCGTGTTTTTATTTGCAAGGATGACTTCGGTCCGCGAATTTGGAAGACACGTCCTTTTTTGTTTTCTCTTTCAAGTCTTTTGCTAGATGCTTGTGAGTGGGCAATCAGGTGTTGACCTTCTTTGTTCTCTTGACCGGCAAGGTCTGGCTCCTACTAGAGTGGAGGCTTTCTGCTGGCTTGCGGCTTCAGAGAAGGTGCCCCGGTGATCCTCCTCCGGAAGAGAGGCATTCCGTCAGAGAACATCTTAGGTTTGTGTCCTCTTTGCAGGCAGCATGGGGAATCGGTGGATCGCTTACTCCTTAATTGC
This sequence comes from Persea americana, assembly GCA_029852735.1. NCBI lineage: Eukaryota > Viridiplantae > Streptophyta > Magnoliopsida > Laurales > Lauraceae > Persea > Persea americana. The sequence goes on from CM056810.1 coordinate 77,049,617, forward strand.
GGTTTCTCTTATCGGGTGTGGAGCATTTTTTTTGCTGAGTGGTGTCTCTTGGTGTTTCCCCGGGTGGTTGGTGGGTTTGTTTGAGGTTTGGAGAATGTGTCCTTTTTTGTTTTTTTTTTTGTGGGGCAATCTTGTGGAGACTCATCCCATTTGCTATTCTTTGGTCAATTTGGAAGGAAAGAGATAGAGGGTTGTTTAGGGGAGTTTCCATGGAGCCGGATGTGGTTTTTTTTTTTTTTTTGCAAGGGAAGTATTTCGGTTTACTTATAATGAACATGTATTACAGAAAGGAGAGTCACTGCTGTAGGAACAAACCCATTTTTCTGATGTCAAACTAATACAACCATGGAGTCGAACATGGATTATTGAAAAAACCAATAATTCTTGTGGATCCATTTCAATAGTAAGCTCTTGAATATCCAAAGGAATGAGTTGAAGAAGCTCACTTGGTGAGTTTACATATAACAAAGCGGGCTTCGTGTAGGATGGGTTTTGACAACGTGTAGGCGGATGAGGGTCTTATTCAATTGGAAGGCCTCTATTATAGGTGAGATTTCTAAGGTAAGAAAGTCGTTTTGCTTGGCCTCCTCCGAGAGTCTTGGTCCATTCTCAGGTGAAAAAGTCACTTTCTTGGGCTCCTCCTAGATCTGAGTGTCTTGAAGTTTAATGTTGATGGAGCAGCGAAAGGCAAGCCGGGCTGGGCTAGGATTGGTGGGTGCTTTGAAACACTTTAAGGGATTGTGTTGGCCTTGTTCTCTAAGTCTATGGGGTACATAGAGTCTAATGAAGCGCAGATTTTGGCTATTTTAGAAGCTCTTCAGCTTTTTATTCACCACTTTCGTAACAATCTAACTGTAGAGAGAGACTCTTTAAATGTCATTTCATTGGTGTGCTCTTGTGCATCGCCTCCTCGGAGGTTTCAGTTTTATTTTAACGAGATTAAGGAGCTGTCTTCATCAATCTCTGTGGAGTTATGTCATGTTGGGAGGTTGGCTAATGGTTTCGCCGATTCGATGGCCAAGCAAGGGTTTGATAGATCCTTGGAGGTTTCAGTTATATTTTAACGAGATTAAGGAGCTGTCTTCATCAATCTTTGTAGAATTCCATCATATGGGGAGGTCAGCTAATGGTTTCGCCATTAGATGGATAAGCAAGGGGTGGATAGATCCCTTCCATATTTTGCTTTCTCCTAGTTGTTTTGTTGTGGTTGTAACCTTGCTGTGGCTCTCTGTGTTCTTATTGTAGGTATAATGCTTTTATACCTTTAGGCCAACTTTGTGGTCAGGGCCAGTGGTTCTTTATATTTCTTTTTAATGGGAATTCTTTTACTGATAAAAAAAAAAGGAGAAATGGGATTCTCTGGAGGAAAGACATTCTTCCACCCCACTTTTAGGATTTCCTTTCCTAAGAAATGATACCATGACCACAAGTCTCCATGTCTTTTTAAATATATAACACAAATGAACTTACAACTTTTCCTCTTAATGTTAGGTTAAGCTTTGGTTCTGGTGAGCCAAAACCTGATATAAAACAACAGAAAATCTCAAACTAACTTGTAATCTCTTACAATATGCAAACAACACATGCAAATGACATTCCCTGATTAATACCTACCAGCAGCAGCAGAAGCAGCAAGCTTAGATGAACTGAATCGAACATCATCACCCAAGAAGTGCTGAAACGGCCACACAATAAGTCAGTGACATACCTCACTTGATGCCAAAGAGGAAACAGTCACGGCCTTCTAAACTCGCTTCACTTGTGCTGACCATGCCACTCTTTTCTTTTCCATTTATGGAACCCCGCCCAGAAGCCATACTTGACCCAAAGTGATGAGAGACAATGGAACAAACCACGGTCACATATTGGTAGCAAGTTTTAAAAGCATCATCATTTAGCTCCGGAGATAGGTATTCAATGAAAACGGTGGCGGCCCATCCTGGTAATCCACAAGTTAAAAAAGAGTAAGATAATGCTCGCACCCTTCAATCAAGATCATTCAGGATAATCATTTCAACAATCCCATGGGTCTCATCATGATGTTATACATTTGACTTCAAACTGCGGGGAACCTATAAAGCAGAACGGTTTGTTCCTTGGTCTCAAGTCCTAAACTTTGCAGTAGAAGATTATTTGCCATGAAATAAGTACATCCCTTATACAGCATGCAAGCAAAACAAAAGCAGACATAACCGATTAATTAAAATCACAGCAAGTTCTAAATAGTTCTTGAAAGATGGAGGGAGAACAGGCAACAGTTGTGGTCTAGGAATTTGTACCAGACCAGCAGCAAGAATTAAACAGATGGTTGGTATTGAAGACAAGACGCCTAAACAAATTCCATAGGTCACATACCTTGCCAAGTTCTTGATTTAAGCAGAGAGTAACCGCTGTAGTTTGTTGTAACAGCCTTTCCATTGTTGAATGGCTAGGTAAGTTAGAATGGGCTGACACCAAGAGAAGTGTAGAGATATTAGCAAGCCAGATTTCATTCTCATTCAAGTATGTGAAAAGGAAAAATGAAGTCATCTTCAAAACAGCAAACTGGTTAAGCTTTATGGCGGCAAGGTAATCAATATTCTAAATGAGGGTGAAAATATAATGAAGGAAACATACCAAGGATTGCTCGATTGAGGCTGTCCACCACACTCTGTCTATACTCTAGGTTGAGTAGATGGAACATTGGAGACTTTTCCGGCTCCTCATATGCTAGCAGGGCCATTAAATCCTGCAGTGATTGTGGTCATCATATTCATAGCAGGCACTAGGCCTTTTAATCGTGAAAGGTGAGAGCACGAGAAAATGTAGGCATCTACTCAAGGTCTGTGTATTAACAGATAATAATCATGTAGGCCTACAAATTATGTAATTAGTCAACAAAGTTCCATTGGAAACAGAAATAAACATACCAAAACAATAAATTATCTTCCAGGGGAAAGGATTAAAAGAAGTTTGGATAAAAATGTAAAATGAAATCAAGTCCTCAAAACAATCTTCAGCTGAAGCATACAAAATGAAAGGAAACAAGATGGTTGTTAACTGTTGAGAAGACGCATCCAGGTTCCCTTTTTTTCTTCTTTTTTATAGTAATATAAAAGAAAGAAATGATAAGTAACATGACTCAAACGTCAAACCAGCAACCTTGTGGCATTGAGCACTTTCCAATAGTGCTATGGAATCTTGTCCAGGTTTTCTCAACAAAGGAGGCTCTTTCCCTTCAGTTGCCTGACTTGTCTCACATTCCCAACTGCCTCACCTTAGATAATCAAGTAGTGGTTCAAGGACTTTGACAACCTTTCATCTCTCCAAAAAGCCTCCCATCAAACATGGTTTACAGACACCTCTTCTGGCATTGGTTGGATGAATATTCAAGTACTGTGCCAACAACCAATTATTGTCAAATTCTTTTATAGCCATTCTTCCTCCTTCAAAAATGTTGCTGAACTTCGCATCAGTCCTATGTTTTTTAGCAGGCAAGCATAAAAGGAGGAGAGGATTGCATCATTTGCCGTTCCCAAGTACAGTTGAAGGAGACATGCCATCCTTTAGAAAACTTTTACTTGAAGAATAATTCCTAAATTCCTAATGCCAGGGCATGCGCTACAAGAAATCTGCTGCTACAAAGCTTACTTGTAACGAGAAATAAGCAAGGGTTGACTAAGGGCTGTAAAGAAGAAAAGATATTTCGCACTTGTCCAGATGGGTGAGTGTGTTAGGAAAATTAGAACTCATGAGGACAAACATAAGAGTAAGTGAATAACATCTTTTCGTCGCCCTCATTGTAGTTTTTGTGACTTTTTTATCGGTTTCTGATTTTGCTGGAGGGCTGGTGGGTATAGTGCTATTATACCTTTCGTCGCCCTTATTTTTTATTTTTTGTAATCTTGTTTCAAATCTTTCGGTTTAGTATATTTTTCCTGTTACCGTTAAAATAATAATAATAAAAAGGACATTGATTGTGAGGTTTGTCAACCGTTAAAGAAATGTAGGAGCTCTTATCTATTAAGTGTCAGTGCAAAGAAGGAAGTTCAATTTTTAATTATTTTTAATACATACTGGTGTTCGGTATGCTCCCTTGACTTCAACTATCGGTCATTGGAATTTTGTTTCCTTTATCGATCATGCAACAAGGTGTGCTTGGGTATTAAATGACCACTCATGGGGAGTTACTCGCAATATTTATGAATTTTCATAAAATGGCCATTACAAAATTTGATGCAAAAGTTTGATTTTGCACATGCAAATAGCAGAAAAGAATATATTTCAAAGGAATTTCACCGTTTGAGCTCCAATTCCACTTCAATTATTATTTAGATGCTTGCGGGGCATTCTTGCGATGATCAATCAACTCCAAATAGGCTCTAGAGAGTTCACATTCATAACTCTAAAAGTAATTCTGCATGATAGTTTTATATCAAAGGCGCAAGAAGGAAAGAGTTGTTGACTGATGAAAGCAAAATAAGATTTAAAACACTCACCCTCTCCTTGGTTTGATAGATTAGTAAAGCAATGGTGCAATATGTAATAAAAAAAAGGTGCCATGTGGATGTGAGAGGCAGATCACATGGTATTTGAGAAAAATGCAAAACGCCATGTTACTATTCCTATTGTCTATGTGGATGACACAGTGATTTCCAACAACGATAAAGCAGATGTCAAAAATCCAAAGATGTCTTAGAAAAGAATTGGAAACAAAAGATCTTCGAGAGCCATATATTTTTTGGACCCAAAATCAAAGAAGGGTATTATGATTACACAGTGGAAGTACGAATTAGACATGCTTGAAGAAACAAGAAAATAAGGTGCAAAATCAGTGGACATGAGCAACATGCATATTAGAGGTTGGTTGGAAAATTAATTAATTTGGCTATAACCCAGCGAGACATATGTAAGTCAGTTTACACATGCTCCAAGGAACTGAAAATCTAGCGACAGTTAACAGGATTTTGAGATACTTAGAAAGAGCATCAGAACAAGGTGTTTTGTATGCTTGACATGGTCATTAAATGTGAACGCATATAATCGTTAACGGGAAAAGATCTAAGATCGATAAGAGATTGACTACAAGATCAACACACATGTTGGTGGTAGCTATTGCACGATCAAGTTCTAAAGTCGAATAACAAGACATGGCCCATGAAAGTTGTGAATTGTTGTGGTTGAAGATCTTGCTGCAGAAATTGGGATTTAAGCATATAGGACCAATGACTTTACATTGTGAGAAACTGCTTTCTCATATTTCACTCTTAAAAATTACCTCATCTTCTCATAAGATCGACAGCATTAGTTGCTTATGATGACAGGAAAAGTAAAATATAATATGTGATAATTTTGCCATCCAATATGTCATATTTTTGAAAAGCGATTTAAACAGAAGCTGGTAGAAGTGGTATAATCAGCCACATTTTCAGCACACAATATATGCTGTTTGAGTTTTTTATTTTTCTAAATGAAGATCAACTAGAAAAGATTGAAGGATGAGATTTGTAAAAGAAACATACTTCCAATTTCTCGACATATTTTTGCACCTTCCCAAATGATGTCAGCTTGGTCTGTGCAAACTCCAGAGCTTCTGTGCTGCCAAAGAAAGAAAGTGAATGTTTTGTGCAGTTTAAAAAATGAATATAATTCATACTGTGCACTTTAACAGTTTGCTCACCATTTTCTAGAGCAGACTAGCTCAACAAAATGAAGGCTTAGAAGATCAAAATGCAGGTCCTTATTTTCCTCTAGTAACCCATGAGCTAGCTGTTTTGTCAATTCTATGGCCTTGAGAGCATGACCCTCCAAAGCAAAATGAAAAATTGCTACAATATGAAACCAAGGAAAGTATGAAATCAGTACCATTGTTTTCTATTAAACAGAATTCAAAACTCTAATTCTTCACAGATATAAAATAAGAAAATATTATAGCCACCACGTAAAGAAACATTTCAGACTCCACATATATATAAATTGCAGTGTCTAAAAGACATCAGGTAGAGAATACTTCTGCTCCAGCATTCAAGGAAATTGTTTATTCCATACTCCCTATTTGTAAACCGTTTTCCTCGTGTGTTCAGATCCGGTCTCTAACGATTAAAACTCTTAGTATTGTTGTTAGAATTTTTAAACAAGTTTCGTCATATAAAAATATGTTTAGTATATACATGTCTATATATTATAATATTATTTAATTACATGTTTCAATATCAGATTATTGAAGAATTTCATGTCCAAAACAAACACCAATGTCTGTCACCACACATCCATGTCCAAGTTACCAACAAAGAAAAACCCACATTTTCTTTTTTCCATATCTACAAGATAATCAGCAGGTTGCTTCATTCCAGTACAAGCAATGAATGTCTCTGCAGTCTCTTTGAAGCAATCATGCACAAGGTATGATAGGACAATGCTGCGAACATCATTTTCATTGATAGCCTGCAACAATGCAGAAAAATAGAGGTCTTTAGAAGTTAACAATGAATGAAATTTATAGAGATAAATCCAAGTTCCTATCAAAATCAAGAGACAAAACAAAACAATAGACAGAAAAATCAATCAAAAATAATCATGAGAGAGAAAGAAATTTGCAATCTTACACTTCATTGGAGGAAAAACAAAGTGCTTAAATGGACCAAATGATTTTTATGCAAGAATAATTGAATGTTGGAGGAATGCTGACGATAAAAATAATAAATATGTTAGTTTCAACTGAATGGACATTGCTAACAAGTTGTGTTGTATTTTTTTGTAGATGGAGAACAGGGTGTGTTGTGTCTGTTGATAGGAAGTTTTTCGGTCAGATAAGAATCAGCCACAAAATTTAGGGTTAGTATCACTACATACCAATTGCAGGGGTCCAGGGTTGGAAGGTTTCCTTGTGTATTTGTTAGTGGTGGACCAAGCCATTAAAATAAGGTACCCATTATGCATTCACTTACAAAACCATTAAAATTGAGACCTTTAAATAGATGGCTACAACCATCATAACATAGTAATATTTGGCTGACCTAATGGGTAGCACGACCTTCGAATTCCCCCACCCTAGAAATTCCCACGCATTAAGGTGCCCCCCACAAGCATGAATTGCACCCTCACTTTTGCAGTCAGTACCAAACCAAACTAAGATAGAGAGTAATGGGGACAAAGATGGCTTAGTGGGCAACAAGGATAATTTGGTGTTGGACTACAGGCCTGTTGGAAATTAGGACCTAACTCTCTTAAAAGGGATTGCAATCAGTCAAAATTTGAGACATAGGCACTGAATAGACTAACTTGTTACCCTAACCACGTCCATTTAGGCCTAACATGGGACCCAAATCAATTCATCGCGGCCCTATTGGGCCTGTGCAGCTTGCGCAAATCATCCCAGCCCCGCTCACTTTCCTTTCTCATTGACTCTCCTACTTCTTTTCCACTTTATTTGATTTCCTCTTTAAAACCTCTTCCTCTTCTATCTAGTTTCTTCTTTAAACCTCTATTAGATGGATAGCTTGGACTAAAGTAAGTTGTGGTTGACATTTAAAGATTTCTAGGGCTTTTCTTAGCTGGATTATTTGGTGTAAAGAGATCTAGAGTTGTTTCCAAGAAAGACAGAAAAAATCCTAAAGTAGAAAAGATAAAGAAAAAATGAGGAAGAAAAGGAGTTGAGGATGAAGAATGATATGGTAGTGGTGGCCAGGGTTCGCAAACCACAGCCATATATATAATTCATTGATCTTTTCACAATTAAAAGAAAAACTGCAGTTTTCCCTAATTACATGCAAGCCTGTACTGTAACTAATTTGAAGACTCAACTTGTGAGGCAATCTATTTTATGTTCATTTAACCTGATTTATATTCCACAAAGACCCCAACCCAGAAAAGTACACAAGCTTAGCTTTTCAAGATTGCACCCTTCAAGTGCATATGCAAATACCCCACAAAACTTTTCAAGAGTACACCACCCGTTCATGTACACATTACAAACCCAGTGTTATATACCAATGAAAAAGGAGAATGCATAAATTTTATTGGGTTTGAGCTTGTAAAAGGGACAACACTAACATGACAAGTCATATAAAATTTCCTAGATAGTTTCATCCTCGCCATCCTTTTCTTTCTTTCTTTCTTTCTGCTGGAATATGGACCACTCTTCATTTTTTTTCATCAATAGGATGGGTCATTGTCTAATTTCATTCTTAAACATCTATTCACCATAGATTCTCCCATCTAGGAGATTTTTGGAGCTTGGACTAGCAATCATAACCTAACTACATGTGCAAGCTGAAAAACCCCGCAAATCTTATATTTCTTCTAACAAAACCAAAAAAAATAAATTAAATAAATATTCTCTGCCACATTTACTGTCAAAGAGTGCTTTTTATCAGGGGAACAAATCCAAATTCAATTCTCTCATTCAACGTTCACCATCATAAATCATGAAATATTCATATTCAATGTACAAATCAATCCACATAAGCACAAAGTTCCGCGAACAAAAAAAAACAGGCAACCAAACAAAAAAATACCAAAACCCAGCATCAGAAACTAAAAATCTGATCATATCCTATTCACAATCATCAATATTAATTTCTAGCAGGTCCCCCAACTTCTTAGATTGTAATTAAGGTCACAAATCAACAGACCCAAACGATATTCTTGCAAAATATCAATAACCCAGATCGTAAAATAAATAAGATCATCATTTCTACAACCACCCAGATTAAGAATGTGCAAGGGTTTTCTGAGATTGAAGAGATCTTACCACATGCTCGTACTGCCGAGGATCCAGATCCATCTTAGAGCGGAGAGAAAGAGAGAGGGAGAGAGAGAGAGAGAGAGAGAGAGAGAGAGAGAAATCTGCAATTGGTTTGTTATCGTTACTTCTCTGTCTCCGCAATGAAAACCGGTTCCTGTTGTTGGGTATCTGTGAAATTCACTGGATGGGAAAGGAAAGGAATGTTAATGTCATGGGTGTTGTTGGGTTGGGAAAGGAGGATTCCCTGTGCGCAGGAAACAGGAAATTCTCTGAGCCCACTTCTTTTGATCCATCAGTGGGGCCTACTTTGAAATCCAAATCCATCCAAACCACTGTCCACCTTGTTTTATCAAATTGATGAAGCCCCCCATAACTCCCTCCCATTGAAACAAAATTTATCAAAATGAAAAAAAAAAGGTCGGGACACCTAGTGCGCATCGTTTTTGTGTTGTTCTTAATTTTATATTTAGATTAGATTGTGCTGAAATTAGATTGTGCTAAGGCTATACTCCTTTGGGCTTGTTTGAAAATATTATATTAAAGTATTCTATTGAGAATATGTTGTATTTTGCTTGTTGGATAATATTATAAAAGTTTTGTTCTAAGGAGTAGACATTAGTTCAAGTCGAACAGCAAAGGTGTTTCATCTCACACAACTATCTATGTCTCAGCAGCAGGTTGTCTCACCGCTCACCATTGAAGGAATTAAATAAAATTAAAAGAAAAAAAAGAGTGGAACGTTGCCTGGGGTTCAGCTATTAAAATTTGAACCGTTAAATATAAACTCTATCTAATTTATGGGGCATCTTCGGATTTTACGCGATTAAATTGAGTGTTTGATCACATTGGAGCATACTCAGATTTTTAGTAAAATTTGAGGATATGCAGTGGGCATTCAAGAAGGTGGCCAGTGTACAGTTTCACTCCTTTTAACTCGAATTTTCTCTAGGTTGAAAGGCTCAGAGGATCCTGAAGGTAGACCCCAGACTCCAATTGTAAAGGAATGTTCCTGTCATTTCAATATTTGGTCACACATCATTGCCCCTTTTATTTTTAATACCTTGTGTGTTCTCAAAGTCAAAAGCCCCAATCACTATGCACAACCACATTAGATTCTAGATTTGCTCTAAATTCATGTGAAAATAGCAGATGTGTTCCTACATTTATAAATGAGAAATGGATGTGAGCATGTCATTATTTATAAAAATACAATTACATTGTACCAACCAAATTTCAGCTCTTCCAATCACATGTTTTGAAACTTTTGTCAGTGAAGTCAACTGGTAAGTCGTGCATGAATGGTGGTTAATTATAATCAATTATAAGTAAATGGATTGATCTCGTTATAATTGATTTCGATTTCAGAAAATGAGCCCTATATTGATAAAATGAATTTATGGAAGGTTGCTCTCTTATATGGGTGTTCAAGGGCCAGGCCAGCCTGGGCCCAACTTCTTTGGGCTGGGTTCTGGATTGATTTTAGTGCTTGGGCTTGGCTTGGATCTAGGTGTTTTGCCAGTTTAATAAATGGATCGGGCTTGGATTAAGTGGCAAAAAGCCGGAAGCTCGGCCCATCCTAGCCCGCCACCAAATAAATCATACAAGGGGACTGTGTAGTAACTCTTTCACCCAAAATAAGGAATTAAAAAAAAAAAACCCTTAAAGTTGATTAAAAAAAAAAAAAAGTCAGCCCGGCTGTCAAGATTGGCTAAATGGGCAAGCTCAAGGCTTACATTTGTAAGTGGCCTGGGCTCATGCTTGTATTTCTCAAGGCGGGCTAGGGCCGATATTCTCAACTCGCCCTAGCCCGGGCCATGAACACCCCTACTCTCTCCCGTCACATTTAGTATTTTGTAATTAAGTTGAGAAATAATACATGATTACTATCGCTGGTTAGTGATACAAAAAAGATGAATGTTGCAAGCTTTAGAGAAAAAAACAAGCCCAATCAAAAGCTATAATCCATGTTGTTTACAAACATTATTTAAATTTTTATTCTAAATTTGTTTAAGAATGTTGTTTGCAAACCTGTAAAATATTCTCTACCAAATACACATGTTAATAAAATACACATTGCCATACATAAAAATAAAGCATATCCTAACCAAAACTGGTATCTTACAACCATAAATAATTTAGTTTATGCAATAAACTATTTTATTTATTCAATTCTTTTGGTACCCAACTTAGGGGGTTGAGAACCCAGCCCTCCGGTGAGGGAAGTATACCTCGGGCGAGGGAAGGTTATTGCCCAAGTGTGAATCCAGGCAATCATGTAAGAATTGACGCCTCTTAACACCGGGGTAATATTTTAAGGAAAAAATAAAATATAAACAGGAAATTCACCTCCATGAAAAAAGAAAAAGAAAAACAGAGGATGTCATCAATCACTGACCGTATGAAATGCCATTGATATATAAGCAGTCATCGGATGATAAAATGATGGAATGAGAAGGGAAAGCTAAGTAGAGGAAGAAGAAATTGAGAACAAAATGTGAAGAGAAAAAAGAAGTAAAAAAGGTATGGGAAAGGGAATAGGAGTGGGTGATGGTATTTTTATAATTTTGCATGAAAGACATAAAGACATGAGCAAAAGCATAATTCATTATCAAATATAACAGTGGTTTTAGGGTTATTGATTTCGGGAATATGGAAGATATTAAAATGAAAAGTACGGATGTATGACTAAATAATATAGCTACAGGGTCCTACTTTTAATTTTGAAAAACTGTAGACGCATTGAAAAAATAAAAAAACAAGACAAGCAACATGTGGCACCAAAAAGATCAAGGCCATTGTAAAGTGAAAAGGGAGGTCTAATATGTAATGTTCTTAGCCCATGTTTGGCATCTCTATTTTCACCATCTATTTGTCTAAATGTCTAAAGCGGACAGAGCTTGGAAAAATTAAAGCGTTTGGCATAAGAATTTACCCTCTGTCCATTTCAGAGAACTAGAGGCAAATCCTGTTAAATTGAAATGCCTCATTTCTGTGCAGTTGGAAATCAGAGCTTTTGGCTTTGAACGAAGTAGAGGCGTTGGTACATTTTTAAGATGAAAGTGCCCTTAGACGTTCTTTTATTGGCACCGAAAATCCCTTTGAAGTACTCATTCGTTGAACACTATAGCACACTTCAAACCGGGAGATGGAAAAGGGAAGAGATGCGGAGCAGATGGTGGATGATACTGTAAAATAGACGACTGAAGCAGATCCAGGTACGCCTTATGTCTCAATCTTTCCCTTCGTCTCTTGTTCTTTCTTTGTTTTTTCTTTTTTTCTTTTCTTTTTGGTTCTGGAATTGCCGATAGAGAATCGACGAGGGATTTGATTCAGTCTGGGTTTTGGGGCTTGGCAGAATGGTGGTGCATGCTCGGTGATGATGGGTGGGATGGATTGGGTTAGGAGCCAGGAAGCAGGAAATGAGATTTCGATTTGGGAGAGTCGTTTTTTTTTTTTTTTTTTTCCGATTACAACGAACAGTTTTCAAGATGGTGGATTGAAGGTTCTAGGGTTTCAATGGGTTTCAATTAGGTTTTGGGGATTGTGGATTGGCAATGGAGTAGTTGGCAATGGGGTAGGCCGATTGGGTCTAGGTGCAGGGACTGGGGTAGTTCATTCAAACATAACCTAAAACTTACTATTTCACCTTCAACTTTACCACCTTGAAAGTTTTTACTTTGATGAGTTGTGCCTAGTTCATGTGATCAATATGACAGTGAATAACCAATGACTACTCTAACTTGCCACACTATTATTAGCCATTTCAGATTTAAATATATGCAACATCTTTGATTCATCTTTCCCATTACGGCTTTTGCTTTAATTTCCTTCATTTAGTTTCTTCTTATCTGACCCCCTCCATTTGTTTTAATCATTGGCGTTTGAATTGGACTTAGAAGAAGAGGAAGAAGAAGAAGGAGCAGCAGCAGCAGCTCGGCCTTTTGAGGCTTGTTTAGAGTATGATGAAGGTGCCAAAGGAGTTCGAGCTCCAAAAGGAAGGCGGTTTTTTTCTTCGGGTTCACGCTCCCAATGTCAAGAGAGCCATGAATGTGAGATAATTTTTCTTCTTTCTCTCCATTTCGTTCTTGGGTTTTACTTAGTTTTTGTATTTCATTCTTAATTTGTCCCTGTTGGGTTCCATTATATTGTTGTCAAATGTTGTTTCTCTTTATTTTATTCTTGGGTTTTTAGTTAGTTTTTGTATTTCATTCCTTGTGTCTGTCGAGTTCCATATATTGCTGTCAAATGTTGTTTCTCTTTATTTTATTCTTAGGTTTTTAGTTAGTTTTTGTATTTCATTCTTTGTGTCTGTTGGGTTCCATATATTGCTGTCAAATGTTGTTTCTCTCTATTTCTTTCTTGGGTTTTACTTTGTTTTTATATTTCAATCTTTGTGTCTGTTGGGTTCTATTATATTGTTGTCAAATATTGTTTCTCTCTATTTTATTCTTGGGTTTTTATTTAGTTTTTGTATTTCATGCTTTATTTATGTTGGGTTTCAATATTGCTGTTAAATGTTGTTTTCTCTATTCCTTTCTTGGGTTTTACTTTTTGTTCTTGTATTTCACTCGCCGTTTCTGTTGGTTCCATTATTGGTATCAAATGTTGTTATCATCATTTTTTTTATGTTGATTATTGTTGATTGTGTGAATACTGCTGTCTTTTTTTTTGTAAAACCCTTAATCAACACATTGAGTATCTAATACTAGGTGAAAAATCATTGTAATGAATCAGCACATTTTTTCTGAATTGCATAATGAATCAGAACATTGAGTATGGAGTTTTTTTTTTTCCTTCTATAGATAGCTTTGTTGAATTTTTTTTTTCTTTCTTTCTTTTTTTTTTCTTTGTGATTTTTGAGTTGTGAAGTGATTTTTTTTTATTGAGTGTGCTCATTACATCCATCTTTCTTTTGGGGGCAGTCTTCTTCTTGCTCTTCACCAGAATGTTGACTGCCAAGTGCTGAGACACACCAGGGGGTCCACTTGGGTCTACCACCAATCAAGGGGACATGGGGGGATTAAAAGGCCCTATTCATAGATTAGGGATATCCCAGGAGAGAATGGGTACAAATAGCATTGCAGTGAATTCAGGGCCTCAAAGATCCACAGTGAAAAACATGGAAAAAAATCGGGTGATCCATCCCAAGGGTGACCATAATTCTGCTCGGTGTCAAAGTTGGGCCATTGCTAATTTATGGGGTAGGGTAAGTGAGAGAAAGGGAGAGGAGCAATGAGAGAAAGGAAGAAAGTGGTGTGGGAAGTGTCTTGTACCAGGACCCATTGCTATTTGACTATAAGAGTGTCGTACCCCGCGTTTACCTTTTATGAAAAGTGGTCCTGGTGGAGGCCATCTATGTCTCTAATTTTGGCATCATGGGTGGATGGTTTCGACATTGGGTTGTATGAGGATGGCCTGATGGAGCCAAGCTATTAGCAACTTTAATTTTGAGTTCAGAGGTTTCTCTTTCTAAATTAGTTTATGGATCAACATGGAAACTCAAAGCCCATTGTGAAGTTATGTATTCCTAAATCTTGTTTGATTGCAGTTCCTTTATATTTTCTTAGCAAAACCTAATTAAGATTTATGCAGTCGACTATTGGTAAGTCTAGGAGTTAATGTGTATAGAAATCAACTATATATTATTATGAGGTACAGGTTTGCTTATTTGCTTCCTTTACTCTTTGGAGTTCATGGATTGCGATCTGACACTTAATATTTAGGGGCCAATCATGATGAAAAGTGTGATATTGTTTTCCACAGTTCTTCTATGTATATGAATTGTTTGAATGTGAAAACAGGGCTTCCAGCAACAACAAGCACCAAACACCTCAGGTTTGCTAAATCAATCTATATGAAGAAATACTCACATCAGATTTGTATGAAGAGAAACTCACATCATACAAATATGTGTATGATATCTGTGGGTTGTGGAGATGAATGTTGTTGTTTGTAGGCTCTTGTTTGTGAGATAAGAGTTGGGTGCTTGTTTGTTGGGTTTTTGCAGATACTTGTGAAGGTATTTGAAAGGCTTAGATGAAGTGTGAAAAAAGCTCGAAAGCACAAGACCGGAACAAATGCAAATGACAACTAGATGAAGATGTTACAATCATCTCATTCTTTTCATTTTCTACCAACTATTTTGTTGGGTTGGGTTTATTTTGTTGAAAGGATGTTTGAATATTAATATGAAGTGGAATGAATTTTCTTGTTTTATTTTTTGATGGTTTTGGAATGGAAATGGATGTTGGGTGTGTAGTAGATTTGGTCTTGGATAATGATATTAGCAGCTTCAATTTCTCCATATGACACGGATTAGAAGTTGTAATAATGTACTGTTGTATATATAGGAAAAGAAAAGAAAAAATCAAATGAATAAGAGATTATGATGTTATGGTATGTGTGCAGAGGGCATATTTTGATGAAAATGTGCATAAGTTCATTTTTTACATAATGACAGAAGATACCCCTTTAAAAAGAGGCAAACCCCTCTAAAAAGAGGTTAATAAAGGGCATACCAAACAGTCTATTTGAAATAGACCCGTTCATTACCAAATACATTTTTTTGTTCTAGCCTCTTTTTTTTTTTTTTTTATAGCTCTTTTTCTAATGGCTCTATTTTGAGTGGTCTGTCAGAAAAAGAGTAGAGATGCCAAACAAGGACTTATTTAGCACTCGTGCTTTTTAAAACCCAGGTTTGAAAAATAGTTGAGTTGTCTCTTAAATTGATCGAGTCACCTCATTTTAAACAAGGGCCAAGTCAACCCATAGAGAGACTCGGTATATTTATGAAAAAAAAAGTTATAAGGACAAAGTGGCGAACCTAGGATTTTGGTTTGAGTGGGGCTAAAGATGGTCAAAAGTCAATTTCCTACTCAACTCTAATGTTTAAAAAAATCTCCAATGTTCACAAAAGTTTACCCTAAATCTAGAAATTATTTAGACAGAATAATTTCAGAATTCTAAAGAAAATCATTCAAGTGATCACTTAATTTGTATAATAAATTAAAATCCATTCAAATGATCACTTAATTTCTGTTGATTTGAGGACTTTTTGAGAGAATAAGAGAGGATTTCTACCATTTTTTTGAAGTTGAAGAAAGGGAGGGGGGGTTCAATGGGTTTCTTAAGTGGGGGCTGCTCCAAATGGGCCTAATAGCCCTTATGGGCTTTTTCAGGTTGGGCGGGGGCTGAAGCCCCTAGACCCTTATATGTCAGGCCAACTCTATAAGGACAGTTTTCCCTTTTATTTTTTATATATTTTTAATATCTAAACTTTATTTGGATTGATTATCATGAAATAAGTGAATTGATTTGTATTTATAACTTTCCAAACATCTAAAAGATTTTTAAAGGAACTTAAATGAAAAAAATAATCTCCTGAGTCAAGTTTCCCTTGAGTTGGACAGGTCACTTTTGACTGTTGAATTTTCCTTTCTCGCGAGAAACTCAACTTTATCCATAGTCCTCTATTGTTGTGACCAACTAAACATGGAAAGGTGAAAATCTACGCAACTCTAATTACTTTATAACATATTTTACTTTACCACTTGAAAAACAAACACGGCCGAGTAAACTGGAGTGATTGATACTTGGAGGATCCAGACTTGTGGTATGTGGCATTTGTGGGTTCTCAGAGATTGCAACAAAAGAAAGGGAGTGAACTCAGGATAAGGATGAGCTAGATCATTGTCACAAACCCAGGTTTTCTAGTCTTAATGAGATAATATTGGTGTGCTTTCAAAAGATAGATCAGTGCTTCATAATTAACACTACGTCAGCCCAGTAAATGTTGTCTTGACCTCATTCTATACAGCAAACTTTTGATTATCTTCCGGTATCTATGTCATTTTCAAACTATGAATATCTTTTAATGATGTAAAATATTTGCTGAAAGGTGTGCAAATTTCATTACTGCAAACATTCTGCAACGTTGAAAGCCAAAGTACCCTTCATATTGCAATCTTATATGTACTGTGAATTTATTTATTTTTTACAACAAAAGCAAATAATATCATAGGTACAAATGAAATATAACTTAGTTTATTGGGATTTGAATCATATTTCTCTAATCCAACTGTTAATATTATTTTATCTCAAAAACCCAAGCCTACCTGGGGTGAACAGGGTGGATCCACAGGATGGTTTGAGTTTACGGGTAGGGTTTGCAAGAGGCATGACAAATGCATAAATGCCTATTTGAAACCTATTTATCTTGTGGAATCCGGATTCTCTATCGCAGTTGGTTTATATGCCCACTAGCTATACATAGTTTTTTTCTGTGGCGTAGCGCACTGTGAGTGGTCTACTCTCACAGTGCCCATAACAGTGAGAAACTATCAATGACGAGACAAAAATTAGATTGAGATATTGAAAACCTCTATAAGTTTTTTGCTTTACTAAAAGACTAACATGTGC
Organism: Persea americana; assembly: GCA_029852735.1. Classification (NCBI taxonomy): domain Eukaryota; kingdom Viridiplantae; phylum Streptophyta; class Magnoliopsida; order Laurales; family Lauraceae; genus Persea; species Persea americana. Next base: position 77,066,760 of record CM056810.1, read on the forward strand.
ACACAATATACCATTTCCAGACCGTCAAGCTACATAGGAGAAAAATACCCTTGCGATCTTGTGTAACCATAAGCTATGCTGATGCAATACCTGTACATAGGGATGTAGATATACAGGTATTGCATCAACAGAGGACCCGGAACCGAAACAGCTAATGAGAAGGTGGAATCGGACTTGGATCTGGAATTATTTCGGAACGGATTTATTGGTTGTGAAACCAAAATCGTTAATGAGAAGAAGGACCCGAATTCAGAGCCATAACTATATCTGGGACGCGTCCAGATCCGGGTCTGGATCTAAGTAAAGAATGATATGTGAAAAAGCCTAGTTTTTTTTTTTTAGAAATTCTCAAAAATTAAGGTAATATGCCTGGTCTCGAGTCCATAGGTCAGAACTAAGGCGAAGCCGGACCTAGATCCATTTAGATCACCGGTAAAAAAAAAAAAGAGGACCCGGAACCGGACCGATTTACTTATCGGGACCTAAATAAGGACCTAAACCCAGTTTTGAACGGATTGGGACTTCCGGATAATCAGAAAATTAAGAACCCATTTACATTTATACATATACATTATATGGATAGTTTTATCTGGTCCGTCCTTATATAGAAGAACTTTATAATAAGAAAAGTCTAAATTTATATAATTAAACCCATTGTTTTTTTTCTTTATCCCCCTACAACAAAAAAATGATTTTTTAGGAGATTTCATATAGAATCTACCATATTAAAACTAGGGGTTTTAAGGAATAAAAAACTACTTTTATTCTTTCCACACTGACCCTAAATCAGAGGAGTGGAACTTTACAATAGGGCTCACTTTTTTAAATCCGAGCCACTCAAAATAGACTCCCTTCCAATATTTGAGGTATTCTCAAATATTCACCATTCAATAGAAAATGTAATCCACGAATATGGATAAGATAATATTAATTACATTTTGAATCATACTACTAATCAAGGGTGTTAGTACCTAGTAGATGTTGGGAATGGCCGATAAAGAGGGCGGTTAATTTGTGTCGGATAGAACATGAAGGAGCATTTCTTGGCCACAACGATCCGGACTCCCAAAAGTAAGATGCAAAGAGTTTTAAAATGAATACTCCCATGTTAAATAGGTCTTGTTCTAATTTTACTATAAAAAAAAGTTGGTTCTTCGGTGAGATTGAACATATAATTATCAATCACATTATTAACCATATGCTCATTCTTACAAAGGGAAATTTTATTTGCATGCACATGCTTTGCCGAGCCAATCCACTTTCTGAGCTCACCACACCTAAAAAAACAAAAAAATAAAAAGCCATTTTTGCTGAACCCACCCCAATAATACCCAAAACACCCTCTTATTCTCCTCTCCTCTCCTCTCCTCTCCTCCTCTTCCCTTCTCCTCGTCGGCGAGCTCCCCTCTCTTCTCCTCTTCTCTTCCCCTTCCACTAGTCACGACCGAACCTAGACGTCTGGCCCCATCACCGGCGATCATCTCTCTCGCTCCGGTGAGCTCCCCTCTCTATCCCACCATCACTGACGACCATCTTCTCTTTTTTCTTCACGTGTATCACTCGCTGGTGGGGTGCACAGAGTTTCAAGGCCGTACACATAAAATGGTGCATGAGATTTCACAGCGTTGCACTTACAGAGAAGGTGAAGTTCATGAGTATTTTCATCATTTCACACATGAGTATTTTGGTATTTTTTTTTTTTAAAGGTGGGTGTGCTCAGTTATTTCTACAGTGTAAATAAAATTTCCCTTTCTTACAATGCCTTCAAATCTTATTATAAAAAATCTGAATTTAAAGTGTTCATTTAAAACTGTTCGGATTTTAAATAAAGGGGTTTTTGCCCAAAAAAATAAATTTAAGTGGCCACTGCACTAAATATGGAACTTTAGCCAGTAGTGCACCAAACAGAGAATCCGTATAGAAAAAGTAACTTTTTTCACCAATTTTTTTTTTGTTGCATTCGACCTTCATTTTCTATGTTGAGGGCCGAATTCAACTACCGTTATAACAATTGAGGGTCTTCATTTTCTATGATGAGGGTCGAATTCGACCCTTGCTATAGCAAGTGAGGGTCGCCGTTGAATGTCGCATTCAACCTTCGCTATAACAAGTGAGGGTTGCCGTTGAAGGTCACATTCGACCGAAATTGTACATGAGTGACTTTAGATACTGGAATGGTGGTTTTTTAATTGGAATCGACACCTGCTTTGAATGCGACCATGAATAGCACGAAGGTAGGTCGAATTCGACCCTAGGAATTAAGATATATGGGGGTGAACTTAATGCCCAGCGTCGAATTCGACATTTCCTTGTGTATTTCCAGGTCGAATTCAACGTTGGGAGGAAAGTAGTAAAAAAAATAAGTTCCATTCTAAGAAAGCTGTTAATCAAAATACAACCATTCCAAAGTCAATAAAACCTTCCAAAATCTAAATATAACAATTAACAAAGACAACCTTAATCCATTCACATGCAACATTTAAATTACATCCAATGTCAATAAAATTCAAATTCAATAACTTTACAGACTGTGACCATTAGAGATGAGTCAAATAACTTTCTTTCTACTGCTTTCTTGTTAATCAAAATACAACCATTCCAATCATATATTCTAAAGTTACATAGTTACATCCTATCTCAATGTCAATAAAAGTGACACACCAACTGCTTTGTCACCAAAGGTCAAAGAGATTGAGTCTATTTTCATTTAATTTCCAGCTTCGCTTGAATATCTCGATCAACATCCTACGGCGGAAATATGGCATGTCAGCTTGAGTGAACCGAACTGGACGGCGGAAAATACAGTGCTCCACAAACGCACAGATAAAAACACCACAATCACTTCCATTCTGTTGATGGGGAATGTTTGCCTTCACATCCATCGACCACACCCATGGCTCCGTCCACCCGTTCTCATACAACCGTTCGGTTAACCACAATCTATGTAGAGAAGATGATTTAGTGGGTGAGTTCATTTAAATAAAAGGATCAAAATCAACAAGAATTGAATGGATACTTGTCAAATCAACAATAATTGAGTGGAAAATGTGAGGTTAATTTCACAAGTTCATACTAAAATTTTGTGAGTCAACCTTATACTGCCAATTCATGGTAAATGAGGTGAAATGTTAGGTCAGAAAATACGTTTTTAGAGCTTATGTAGTTTCATGCGTTTTTTCACTTCTTTGTATGAAATGCAAATGCATAAAACAATAAACTAGTGCTGGAATTCCCATGGAAACTCAAGGAAACTGTTAAGACCACGGATACAAGAAAAGCAACATCTAAACCTTAAAGGGAAGATGCCCAAACAGCAAATAAATTCATTTAAAATCCATGAGAAGTCTAGCCCTGCTCATATTCTTACTCATTCATTGCATATGTACCTTAGATCAGAGGAAAGATGCCCAAAGGAGGTGGAAGCAGACAAAGACTGCCTTTAACGCACTTTCCATCTTCTAGAACACGATTCGTAAGGGTAGGGCATGAAGGGAAGATGAGATTCGATATATTATGAATTTTATTTGAGGGCCGAAATTGACCTTCAGTGTTGAAACTGAAGGTCGAATTCGACCACAAAAAAAAAATGGTAAAAACAATTAGGAATCCCTTACGGATTTCCAGTGAGGTGCATGTTTGCCTAATGTTTCTTATTCGATATACTGACCACATAAAGTATTTTTTCTGGTAAAAATCCTTTAAATAAATGAACTCTATTTTAGAGTTTCATTATCCTCAATCACAAAAGGCCAAAAGTGAGACAATAGAGCATCCGAACTCCACTCTTTCTCAAAAACCCATAAAGAGAGAGATAAAAAAACACACTGAACATAAAGTAAATCAAAGAAGAGTTGGAGAAAAGAAAGCTAAGGAATAGAAAAAAGGCCAATATTGACAACTTTCCTGTCACTGTAAGTGGAAGGTCTTATGTTTATAGTGGGGAAGATTTTCTTTCCCTTGGGATCTCTCTCTTAGACTGGCCCAGCAGATCGAATCTTTCCATCAATTCTTCTATTCGATGACGATCTGAGCTCTTCAATGGCGTTGGAGAAAAACCCACTTGTTGGTTTCTTCATTTGGTCACTTTTGTCTTTGGCTTTGTTGGTATGCTTTTGGTCTTCTTCTCAGTTGCTTCTTCCTTGTTGTCCTTTTCCTTTGGAGGGGGTCGACCACTGTGAATTGCAATGGCTGGGATCGGGTACTTGGGTTATAATTTTATCTGGGATTTACTAAATCAGTGTTGGGTCGTCGAAGATCTATGTTAGAGAATGTGGGTTTAAGGTAATTTTCCTTTTCCCTTCCTCATTTCATTGTTGTTTGGCTATTTGCATCTATCCTTTTCTTTTTCTGTTATTATGGGCTTGTTTCTTTCTTGATTTTTTTCCTGTTTGGTGGGTTTTTTCTGTTTTGTTGATTTGGTTAATGGGTTAAATCTAATTTTTTTTGGGGTGTGTAGAGAGATTTGGATTATTACTATTAAACTTTATTATTAGTATTACTATGTTTATGTTGTCTTTCATTTAGTTTGAGGGTCTTGGTGATTTGTATTTGTTGATTTGGATTCCTAATCATGTTATTGCAATCCTAATTTTTGTTTGTTGTTGATTTGAATGTTTGATGATTAGGTCTCTTTTTGCATGTTTGTTTTTAATTTGGTTACTTTTTTATGGTATCGTTTGAATCACAGCATCTGCTGATTTTTATTAGGATCTCGATAACTTTCCATCTTTATTTATTTATTTTTTCTATAGATGAGACGACTTCAGCTATTTGGGACTAAATGCCTCCAAACAATGGCCTAAAAGGGCAAGGGGAAACAAAAAGAATCTAACTTTGGGTTTTGTTACTGGTTTGAAAGAAGAGATGCGGCTGCCTTTATTTTGTCGTTTTTCATTTTTGAAGCTCCCGGCTATTCGAGTCAAAGTTTGTTTTTTTTCTTTTTCTTTCTTTCGTTTCTCCTTTCGTTTTCCTCATTCTTTTAGAATGTACTGTAAATTGATTTCATATGAAATGGCTTATGAATTGACCTGCTTGAGGATAAAAAGATGTTTATTTAGTGTCTAGTGCATGGTGCTGTAAGCACTGACATCGAGTGTTTTGTATCTTATTGAACTTCTCAATGGCTAATTCATCTCTTCAAGCTTTTGGATGATGACGACAAAAATCTATTGCCAAGTTGGAAGATGCTCATTGTTGCAACCATGAGGTTGTGACTTCCAGTCATATTACTTATCAAAACAAGAAAGAAGAAGAGGTGTTTAGATGACATTTTACCATAAAACCATATATTGCCTACTTTGGAAAGTCCAGCATCTCAAAATCACCACATAAAAGGAATACAAGGGAGAGGCAGAGATTCCATTGATGAAATTCTCTACCTCAATGTCAGGAATAAACTATTATTTATGATCAGAGAAATCATGTGGGTAAGAATCGTTGTTCAAGAAAAAAATAAATAAATTATGAGATATACAAAACCTTTTAACCTTAACACAAGAATCCTTCCTGTCCAGTTGCTTAATTCCAAATGACAGGTTTGCCGGCTCAGCAGAAAGTTTGCTGCATCTGTAGGGATGAAGGTGAACAAAACACACACATCTATAGTTTATTGCAGGAGGTTCGTAACATGGAAACCTTTTCTGTTCTTTTGTATAACCCAAAGAGATACATTGGGGTGACTGATTAGAAAGTTTGTTGAACACTTGAGGAGGAAGATGAACAAAACACCCACATCCAACATTTGTAAATTGAATGGGACTTATGGAGGTGGAGAAAGGATCTCAATGCTTAGAATGGTAGAAACTTGTCGATTGATTAGGGGAAACCTAAATCTTCTGTTCAGAAAGTTCTTGGAACAGGTGATTCAATGAGTGTAAACCATTTCTAGTATATGATAATGTTCTATTTCAGTAACTCTATTTTGTTGAGGGTGTTTGATGGGACACATGAAGCTTGTTGATGTGGTCATGTATCACTTGCTGAAGCTTTTCATACTTAGGCCCGGGAACGGATTTGTCCAATGGCTTTGTTGTTAGATTAATTGGAGTTAGTTGGGAATATAGTGGTTTGAACATCAATATTTCAGAGATATCTTCCAGATGAGAAGATATGGCAGTCATGAGCTCGTATCTTTTCGTCAGGGTGTTTTTGTGTTGTATGATGGTGCTGAACTGCTGATTAAGTAATCATTGCACTCGGAAGCCACAAAGATGAAATGTTCTCTGTTAAGTCATTTTTGAACATTTGACTGGCCAAAGTGAATTTTCAAAACCGTAGGTTTACTGGTGGAAGATAAGATATCACCAAGAGTACTGACTGTTTGTCGGACGTCTGTATTGCATCTTTACTCTTTTCAAGACACCAACCAACAATCCATGTATCCAACACGCACGAGAAACATTTGACTGTGGGATTGAACTTATTATGAAGTAACCCAAAATAACCCAAAATCCATGATTAACGATGATTTTCTCAAATTATAATGATATGGTCGACGTTGCCTCAAAAGCACATTGTTTGCTTAGAGGAATTAGAAGAAATGGAAAGTAAAAAACACTCGTGAGAAAGAAAAATTAGCTAGTGAGGGTCCCAAATTTAGAGAAAAGAGTTCTTCATCCCTTTCTCCATTCCAATAATTCCCAATTTCATGGTCATATATATTACAGCCTTGGCAAGGAAAGAAAAACTGAACAGTTACTACAAACGAATTGTTCAACAGAGAACAAATTATTAGACAATTACGGGACAAGAAACACAGTTTTGAGATCGTACAACTGGTGTGGTGAGGCAACTTCTACGTTACTGGCTCTTTATAGGAATGCTTGCTCCATTTGCAGTTTGGACTCTATATGTACCATATTATTTTTGAATGGAAGAATGATCCAAGGCATGTGACTGGATTCTCCCAAGTTTAGATACCACACTGATGGTGAAGATTTAGGTTTACTTGAGAACCTCATGGCCTAGAAGGTAGCCCAGATCATTGTTGACTAAAATGCAAGTTTCATCTGTGGTGGAAGCTTCAAATGGAAGCCATGGCTTCAGACTTGAGCTGTTGGGCATTTCTGGGATGCCTCGCCATGTGGTTAGCCTCGATGCATAAGCCCTAAATGCTTGCATATATACTCTAAAGGAATTTTTCCAACAGTATATTCTTCATGAATGATGCAGTGCTCCATGTGTGATATAAGTTTTTTTGCTCATAGTTTCATTTTGGTTCATGGATAGTCCAATCAACCGAGACCATTCCTTCTATATTCATCCCCACGTCATAGACCTTGACACAAATGAGTATGCGTGTTTTTTCCCAATCTGGAAAATGGTCCAGTTCTCCATGTGGACTTCAATTTTTAGTGCTCATTGTTGCATTTTGATTCATTGAAAGTCCGATTCTAATATTCATACTATTCCTTCCATACATTCCCACTGGTTATAGGCAGCATGCGTAAAATATGCTGTATTCCACCTAGATGAATGATGAGTGCTCCATGCGCTCATTGTTGCATTTCAGTTTATGGATAGTCCAACAAAACCAATCTGGACCATTCCTCCGGTTTGACTCAATTGGTCATTAGCTGCAACCACCACTGATGTTGATTGAATAATGCTAACGATCAACAAGGCCTAAAAGATTTACAGCTTAAAGATTTTTTTTTGAAAAATATACAGCTAGAAGATGGGTTTAATAATTAAACTGAACCACCCATTATATGGGAATTCCATTCATATATTAGAATGGTTTGAAAGAATCATCTAGATCTGCTAAATCCAACCAATCATATCTGTGGCTTGGAAGATGGCATGGCCGCCTGGTCATTGTGATTACGAAAAGGGAAAAATTACAAATGTTAACGTGGATAGCATAGCCTGATCATTGTCATTTCTTCACGGTGGTCCATGAGGTCTTGACTGGCTGAAATAGATGATGGCTACTGAATATATTGTCTCCATATCAAAACACAAATGTGAGCACTGTACTATCCATGAGCACCGGAACTTCTGTCATCCTTTTTCTTTTTTTTACTAATTGGATTGATAGTGTTGGAGTTCTTTCCTCGCTATTATGCAGGTGCCATCTTGTCTTCTGTTTTTCTTTATGCAATATTAAACATGTGACAGCTGCAAAACTCTCTATGGGCCCACCTGGATGCTTTACGATGTAGAGTTGGAAAAAAAAGTTCATGTTTGATTGTGTCCAACTAGGCATGAATCGGGTCTAGGTTGCAGGAGCAGGACCCACCTGGAACCCGAATTCTATATTATTAAAGACCTGAAACCAGACTCGGCCTCCAAAAAAGGGCTTGGACCGGATCCAAATGAAGGCTTCTTACATATATGCTGCTATAATATACCTATATATACTTGACGTGAATAATAATACTTGATATACATAATAATACATATTATGTAGCTATGACATTGGGTATTTGGACTCCTCAGGTATGGATTCCACAGACCCCAACTTGGACGCAAATAAAAAATGGTTCCAAAATTGGACCCATGCCCAGATTTTCCAACTTGGTCCTTCAGTACCTGTTTTCATCCCTAGGGAGCAAGGGATATCTTGATTCTGATGTGTATTACGAGTGGACCTAATAGCTGCACGATCAAATGTTCCAAACCCTTTACAGTGCATATTTTTGTGATTAAAATTAAATCCAATCGTGGATATTGGATCAATATTAAATTGGGCTAATGCTATTCAGCGAAGGTAGATGTGTGTGAAGGCATTGGATTAAGCTTAGGTGGCCTGTCTACAAAAACAAAAGTATGTGTAAAGTGAGGGGGGCTGTTTCTTAAAATTTGTCATCAAGCATTTTTCTTTTCCTTTTGAATGGTAATTAATTTTCATCTTTTATTCTGCCTCTTCATTGTACATTTGTTTTAAATTGTTTGTGTTGAAATTGAAAATCATAGAATCGTGTTCCTTCTTTGTAACTTGGGCTCTAAGCTGACTCAGTCCTATTTAAAAGTTTCTCTCAAGGAATGTTTTTGGTGGACTTTCTGCTGCTTTTTTGAGATTCAGCAGAAATGGGAACAAAAGTACACTGTAAAAGCTACTTGCCAGGATATTACTCCATGAGGGATCTTAATGAGAATGGTCAATACTTCAACTGTTTTATGCCTATGGCTCAGAATGGATATCTGGAGTGTGACAAGGAAGTCCTAAAGCAGATAATTCTTCAACATGAAGCCATTTTCAGGAAGCAGGTATGCTTAATGTGTTATTTTCAGACCAAGGTATGCATTTAATCTGTTAAGTGTGCAGGAAACAATAGAAGTTTGTTCGGATTTAACTGCTATGTTTAAATGGGTTGGTTTGGACCCTGGACAGTATTAGACCCAAAAAAATACTAGGTCTGGGTCTGGGCCTGGAGTTGAGGGCTGAAGATCTTATGGACCTAAATGAGACTCCATGCGGTTTTTAATTGTTATTCACGTTGTAATCATGGTCCCGACCACACCTGATTATAAATAATCTGGTCTCAGCCCGTGTGGAACCAATCTGAATATAGCACTAGTTCCTACTTTGTGGAATTCTTTTATCATTTATTTCGGTGGATGTAGGATTAAAAACATGAGGCTTCGACCATGAGACCTGACTGCAGTCAACATGGAACTTAATAATGTTTCTCAAGTTTTAAAAGCTCAGTAAATTATTTTTTGTGAGAAAAAGGCTTATTAGATTATCATCGTTATTGTTTTTGTTTATTTTTTTAATTACCCTTTTGGAGTAGTTTGCTAATTTTTCTCAGCTTTTACATAGATTGATAATCCTTGCAGAGTTGTAGTTTGATAATAGGCTTGATGGTATTAAATCACTGAGTTTGTCAAGCACTCATACGAAATCTAGAATATCAGTATTTTTTGAGTAAATGCATGTATTTTCTTGTGATCCAGGTCTTTGAACTACACCGGCTTTATAAAATACAAAGGGACTTGATGAATGAGCTTCAAAGGAAAGAACTATGCAAATATTCCATCACAATAGAAACATCACCATTTAATCCATTTTCATTTCACAGGCCATCTGAAGACACACAAAAGATGAGGCAAATGCCTACAGTAACTGCGGTGAATTCCACTTATAGCAGGTCATCTTTTTATGGCACTGAAGATAGACAATCTCCTTTACACTTACTGAAGGAAAGCAAAGTGCAGTCAGACTCTGGGTTAGTCCAGAATGGCATTGGTATTAATGATTATGATCTGTTGGGCTCCAAAGTCAAGAAGTTTCAGAAAAGGATGTTTGACTTACAACTTCCTGCTGATGCGTACATTGACGGTGAAGAAGGGGAAGGAACTGAAAAGCGGACATTTCCTGAGGTGTCTTTAGGGTCAGTCTATAGTCAAAATAAAAAGTATGGTATAGAATCTGAAGGTGAAGGTGACATGAGTCTGAATCTTGGCACTGGTGACAAGATGATACATGGAGGAGATGATAAGAAAATAGATTGTCATCTACAGAGTAGTCACAACACCCACTGTTTGGCTGACTTAAATGAACCTATCCCAGGAATTTGCATTGAGGAAGCTTCAGCTTTAGCTTCTGTTAATCATGTAGGTCCTGTGTCTTGCCAAGAAGGGATTCAGGGGCAGGAACTGCCAATGGAACAGAAGAATCTAAGCATCTTAGGCGTGTCAAAGGATTTCTCACAAGATAACCGAAAATGCAGAGACGAGTGGAGTCTCCCAGACTTGATGCATTCAAAGAATGAAGAACATAAAAGGAAATGGCTAGCCCATAGCCTGGAAGCTGGTAAGCGCTCCTTTAATTGATTTTTTCTTTTTAATTTTTGAGTAAATGACATGACTTGAACCTGTGGTTGCCACAATTCCTTCAATCCATATTTTCAAATCAGCATGAGAGCCTTTGATTCATTTTTATTTTACATGTATATACTCTTTCTCATGCTGTGATGCATGTTCTTCTGGGATCCGATAGATAACAGTCAGGTTGTATTATATTGCATGTTCTATAGTAGCCTTCATGATAAATACAGGAACAGGTGCATGACTCATCAGATAGGGCAAGCTCAGAAAACTTAATATGCAAAAAACTTATTCTCTTAGTGGTATGTGAGCTGCCAGTGGACCCTTGACAAAAGGTTTATGATTGGAATTTCATCTTGATAGCTATTCAAGCTAGTCCATTATAATTTTTTTGTACTAATTTTCTGCATGGTTCTATATACAGAGGCATCAGTTGGGTGTATCTGCTGATCTAAAATATCAGAATTATATGATACTTACCTGTTATTGGTTGTATCTGTTCGTATTGGCACAATTTTTCTGAGCCCCGATAACTTGAAAAATATGAAAAAAAATCATTTATCTTAAAATGGTAGTTTGCTTCTTTTTGAAAAAAAAAAAAAAGGAAATAATTTGTAGGTTCTTGAACGATGCTTAATTCTAAACTGTCCTCTCGTAGATTCTACTTTTTCTTCACTAGGCCATTGTATATGGGTATTAGGTGGAACCAGAACGGTCCTTTAGGTTCTATGTTGTTTGATTCTAAACTGTTCTTTGTTTAGGTTTACTGATTCTATGTACTATATTATCTTAAAGTTATCACAAACAAATGTTACATGCTATTATTTTATTCATAAACTATGGAATATAAACCCATTCCAAATTGATACTGAAGTTTGAAATTATTTAAAGCACGAAGTACAAAAATTGATACAAATGAAGCAAGAAGATAAATAGATATCAAATTAATAAGTAATCAAATAGAGCTAATTATTTTATTACTGAATAAGCCTCAATTAGAAAGTTGGAGAATTAGAGCATTAAACATGGTAGTAAAAAAAATATCTTTTAAGAAATTTAGTAAGAAAATGAAAAAGAAAAAAAACAGGTCAAAATTCAGGCATCCATCAACTGGAAATACTTGTTTTTATAAATGCTGAAAATATTACCTCGAATGCTACATACTAAAGAAACATTACCCCAAATCTTCGCCGTAAAAAAACACAAAAATAAAAAATTGTTCAATTCAGTCCCATATCTGTCATGAGGGGCCAACAATGGAGTTTTTGAATTAGCCGATATGCCACAAATTGTCTCATTGGAGACGGAGGATGAGGTCAAGGAAGATGGTGGTTGTGATGGAGGAGGCCGTGGTAGATTCCAATGGCTGATTGCTACTATACATTGTGGTTGGAATCAAAAGCTTCAGTCATGTTGGGATCATCGACGTGGGAAACCACCTGCATGCTCGTGATGGGGGATGAGGTTAACGCAGAGGCCAATGAAAAGATAGTGGTGATTGTGATGGAGAAGGCTGTGGTATAGGCCAAGGGCACATTGCTACTGCAAATTGTGGTCGTTGAAATCAAATGATTGAGTCATGTTGGGATCTACATGGGAAGTGATGCAGGCCAGCGAATAGGTCGGCCAACCCATTGGGTCCAGTCCATAGGCCCAAGGGGACATCCATTTAGTTAGGAAATATTATTTAGTAATTTGGTTTGTTTGTGATTAATATTAGTTGGTTTCCTTTTTATTTTAGATATGATTCATATATTAGGAAATATAGTTGCTTAGGGACAAAGCCAACTCCTTTATAAAAGGATGTTAGGCCTCGTTGTAATAGACATGCTTATTATTAATTAATCTTTTGAGTTATGGGAATTTTCTCTTCAGTTATGGTGTTTACGCCTCTTGTGAGGTTGCCCTAGTAGCTAGAATCCATCTTTGGATTCGATCAATCATTCGGGAGATTGATTTATTGTTCGATCGTGGATCTTGGCTGCGTCAATTGGTATCAAAGCCGAAGAGCAATTGCCGGGAGGACAACCGTCCCTTCCGGATTCTATCCTTGGGCCATTCCATCAATCATCATCATCCGTCCATCCATCCAATAAAATCCCTCTTCATTCTCCGCCGCCACCCCATCTCTTGAAACCAAACCCTAAGCCTCCAACTCCCTTCCCTGAAACCTATTCCACTCACCGAACATCCCAGAACCAACGGAAAAGTAAAAATAAAAATTATAAGCCGAAACCCATTAGACCCCAGTCCCAGCCTCTTCACCTCACAACCCAAAGACCCAACCACAACCTGCCTTCCCCGGCCATCCTCCACCATACCGGCCAGGGAAAAAAAAGAAAACAGAAGAAAGCGGTAGAAAAGAAGAAAGAGCAGAAACGACGAAGAGCAGAAAAAAAAGAAAATAAAAAAAGAGAAACAGAAACGAAAAGAAACAGAAAGCAGCAGAGAAAAAAAAAAGAGAAAAGAAGAAAGCAGCAGAAAAAAAGAAAAGAAAAGAAAAAAAGAGCAGAGAAGGAGGAGACTGTGTCTAAGAGCATACCTGGCACCGACGACCAACGCTGCTGCTCACAACGCATCAGTCAGCACTGCTGCTCTCGTCATCACTGCACTGGCTCCAAGCAGCATCGGCACCTCGGAGTAGTTGCAGCAGCCTTCTGCTTCAAAGTCTCCAGCCTCAGCCTTTCCCTCCATCTCCTCCGTTTTCCTCCAAGCAGTAAGTGAGCTCAGCAAATTCCCTTCGTTTCTTCTTCAGCTAAGATCTCTGTTTTTGTTTTCTCTGTGCACAAACACCGAGAAAAAGAGATGCTATTTTCTCTCCCACGTGTTCTGCCTGGGCACTGAACTGGGCCACAGTTTGGGCCTGATTTGAGCCCGTACCTGAGTCCAGCCCATTAACAGATAAAAAAAGAGAAAAGCATCAGCCCAGTTCAATGAACAAGCAGCAAGCAGTGATGACATCAGCAGTGACATCAACGCCCAATCAATGTGCAGCGTTAACCAATCTGCAGGCTGGACATCATTTTTGTTGATATCTTCACCATCCCAACACTGATTGACGATCTGTCTTCACCTGTAAATTCCAATCAGTGGGATCTTCACCTCTGGTCGATCTGATTTTAATTTTGAAGAGCATTAAAAGTTTTAGTCTTTGCTTCAAGTCAATATGAAAATTTTGGGGAGCTCAATTGAACTTCAAAGAATTTGGTATAAATTTACATATGGAGATTGGTATTTTGAGAATGAGTTCTACTTTGAGCAATTTCTTAATTTGAAGCAAGAAGGCTTGCCAGTTGATGAATACACCCGCCAATTTCAAGAGTTGCATGAGATATGCGAATTGAAGGAAGATGAGATACATGATTTAGCTCGTTATGTCCAAGGCTTGAGACCCGATATCTTGAAAAATATGAATTATTACAAAACGAGTCAAGAGGCATCCTTAGAAGCCATTCGTGCTAAGTACATGCTTCGAAAATCTTGCATGTGTCAATCCCAATGTCAAGAAAAAAAATATACAGCAAAGACCAAGAGCTTATATTGTGGAGAGACTTTTTGTAGGAGAAGATAATCCCACTCTTGTCATGCGTCGATTGCTCAATATAAGTGAAAAGGAAGAAGAAGAATGGAGACAGGTTAAGAAATTCCACACACGGGCAAAAGTCGAAGACAAGTCTGCTAATTTGATTATTGACAATGGTGGTGCAATGAATTTTGTTGCACAATAGGTCATTGACAAACTTCATTGGCCAATTGAGAAGCTTCCTAAGCCCTACCAAGTCACATGGTCTAATGGTAATGTTATCCCCGTGACTCATCAATGTTTGGTATCATTCAAAATGGGCCATTATGAAGACAAAATTTGGTGAGATGTGATCCATATGAATATTGCTCATATTATTTTCGGACGTCCATGGCCGAAATGTGTACCATGATAAAGAGACGAATACATATACCATTTTGTGGAATAGAAAAAGAGTTATGCTCGTTCCATTGACAACAACAGCCTCATCTTCGTCTACATCATCTTCTTCCATTGAACCAAAGAAAGAGCTACAGAAAGAGCAAAGAGTTGAAAGAGCAGACATGATTGCACCACAAGAGATACAAGTCATGCCAGCAGACATCAAGCGTGCAAATGATGATCAAGGTCAAGGCAAAGCTGATCTGATGGAAAATTTGGAACAAGTGCAAGATGATCAAGTTAGTGTTCCTCCAGAGCCACAATGGGTAGGGGAAGAATAAAGAGAAGCAACCATTGAAGACTTTGACCAGGTTACCAAACAAAGTGAACATCCGGTAGATCTTGTTGCCATGCCACTTTCGGAAAATCCAACAGCATCATTGGAAATCAAATCAATTGTCCCACTGGTTTCACAAGAAGGTCATGTTATTAAAGTTCCTCACATTGACTTCATTTTCGGGGAGCCATAATGGATTGTCAATTTTCATGATCTGTTGGTACAACGACAATACCTGAAGCATCTAATAATTAGATCACACATCCGAATTCACTTCATACATCAGCAGCAAAGACACCTCCAATGTACTTCTCAATGGAGTAAAAGACCGCATCAAGCTTCCAAGCCATGTCATGAGAATGCAGATCAAAAGAAGAACCGGATGTTTGTGCGATTTATTTTCGACCCAGGTGGACATTTTTCAGAATTTATGGTCGAATTCTCTCCCTTTTTATCAGGCTATCAACTTGCCGGAGTCAAGTTTTTTTTAAGCGGGGGAGAATTGTTGTAGGCCAGACAATAGGTCGGCCAATCCATTGGGTCCAGTCCATAGGCCTAAGGGGACATCCATTTAGTTAGGAAATATTATTTAGTAGTTTGGTTTGTTTGTGATTAATATTAGTTAGTTTCCTTTTTATTTTAGATATGATTCATATATTAGGAAATATAGTTGCTTAGGGACCAAGCCAACTCCTTTATAAAAGGATGTTAGGCCTCATTGTAATAGACATGCTTATTATTAATTAATCTTTTGAGTTATGAGAGTTTTCTCTTCAGTTATGGTGTTTTCTCTTCTTGTGAAGTTGCCCTAGTGGCTAGAATCCATCTTTGGATTCGATCAATCATTTGGGAAATTGATCTATTGTTCGATCGTGGATTATGGCTGCGTCAGGAAGCCATCAGCATGCACCGCTAGAGTTGGATCCTCGTTGTCTGTAGTTGTAGCATCTTCACAAGTTATACCTAATGTTCTGGTTTTGTTTGGAAAGTCATCTTTCCATCTATATTTCAGTCATGGGATACTTGGAACTTTAATTTTGAAATATGGTTTTTTGTCCAAACATGATTATAGTTTTTATCCTGCCAATGATAATAGATGATCTGATGCTACGTTTTCTCTCACTCACTTTGATATATATCGTCTTGCCCCCCCAGTTACTTCATCTGGCTATCATTGTTTTTCTACATTCGTTGATGATGCCTTTAGAATGACTTGAATTTACTTGTTGGAAGGCAAAGATTGAGTATTTTCTTTGTTTAAAGTTTCCCATAATTTGGTCATAATGGATGAAAGTACTTGTCAAATGCATTTTAAAAGTAATGGGTGTCACCGAGTCCCAGATCGAATGTTCCTATTTGCTTTAGAGCAGAATGAAGTTGTTGAAAGGAAGAACCCCGTCTTGGGATAACTTAATCACTACTGGTTGATGCTAATTTTGAGGAAGTATTGGCCTAAATGCTGTTCTAGAAATGGACTTAACAGAGGTTACGGAGCTGAACAAAAACAGAATTAGGGGATACTGTTGATGAATGGGTATTACCTGCTTCAGTACCAACATGATTGATGGGGTGAGAAAAAACTAGAGTCCAACTTGATCAAATGGTGTACAAAGATTGTACATATTTTCAACGTGTGCAGGACTTGATCAAATGGTCCCCAAGCCATCTCTAAATCCAACTCTTCTTGTAAAGTACTCATGCAACCATGGGCACGCATTATGATTTGCATGCTAAGCAGTGTATAATGTATTATGATTTGTTTCTTTTCTTCTTCTTCTTTTTTTTTTTTTTTTGTTTTTATGTCTTTTCTTGGTAAGATGACTTGAACCCACAACCTCAAGGTCGCAACAGTGAGCACCTTCCACTATGCCTTGGGCTCCCGTTTGAAAAAACAAAGGAAAATCTGTGTTTACCAAGTATCTTCAATTGACCTTGTCCTATTGGTCTGGCTCATGTGGGGCCTCAGTAGTCACTTATAAGAAAATAAAGAACAAGGAAAAACTATTATGACAATCATTAACTATATAAATAAATGAAAACAGCATACACATCCACCTCATGTTACCTTTTAGTCATTGGTTTGGAATCTGGAGGGGCTTTCAGATCACTTTTATAGTGGCATTTCTTTATCATGCTGTAAATAGCAAGTTGTCTTTTGCTGAACTCTTAGATCTAATGGTTGCATACTTGTGTTTTACTTTTTTGTATTTATACCAATGTTAATATCGATTTTACAGGGCAAAGTAGAGTTAACCCAAGTTCTGCTACTTCCACCTTTTGTCATGAGAAATGGAATGTGTCATCTGCGCACTCACAGGCTGATATAAAAAAGGCACATGAACTGCCAAAATTTCTTGCATCAGATCGGGGTAGAAGAGAAACATGGTTTGGAGGGAAAGCAACTTGTGCTGAGATGACTAAAAGAGATTCTAGTCACACTGTCTCTAAAGTTATAGAACAGGTGGCTGCTCCAATATCACCTCTTCATTCAGCTGTTTCTCGCACTGATGATGCCAATACTGCATCTCCCTCAGTTTCACCCTGGAGAAAGCCAGCAGACTGCATATCCCAGGTCCCATTAGCAGCAGTTCAAGCACTTCCATGTCTGAATGGATCATTAGCGCTGGACAGACACAGTAAGAGTTCCAACTCATCATTGCAATGCCCTGGCATTAAGAAAGATATGTGGGATCTTAATGTTAGCTTGAGCTCACATCTAAGTTCCATGACTGAGTTGCCCTGTCGAAATGGTTATAATTATGGGTTTCAATCAGAAAGTAGTATGTCAATTGATAAGCTGAACCTAAATTGCAGTGATTGTTCATCTTATGAACATAATGATGTTCCTGGGCATGGAAAACTATCCAAGGGTATGCACTGCACGGATATGAATTCTGTGAAGGACATGAATTTGAATCTCAGTGTTCCCAATGGTTGTAAGGATGGAATTAGTTCTATAGCGGATCATGTGCAAGTTGATGGAGAAGGAAAGCATGGAGATCCATTTAGCAGAGTATCATGGGTTAGGACAAAGTCAACCTTGAATCAAGCAGCAAGTATTGGGGGAGGTTTTACCCAGAAGGATTTGGGTTGGCTAAGGGGTTGCTCTCAGGTGGTGTCTAGTGGAGAGCTAGATTCCCAGCCATTTCATAGTAAAATTGAAAAAGAAAAAGGTCCTTCAGGTTCCATAAAGGATTTCACATATACTATTCATACCAAGGATGCAGAAGCCAACAAAATTGCGCTGGCCAATGGCACAAGCAGGAAGATTTTTGGTTTTCCTGCACTAACAAGCTGTCCTATTCTAGAGGATCCATGTCCATATAGCTCATTGCCCATGTCAAGTCAGAATCAATTTGGAATTGCTGATAGTGATAATGGTGTGCCAGCCGGTTTACCTTGTGTTGACACATCTAGTAAGCCTTCATTGCTCAACTTGGAAAAGAAGCTGTTGGCAGAAGATCATCTCTCAGAAAAAGAGAGTGATAGAAGCTCAACTGATTTTAGAGGCCACATTAATTTGAATTCTGTGCCGGTTACAAGTAAGGAGCAGCCACCTGAGTCGTTGGAGATTAAGATCTCATCTGAAAATGACAGAGATGCTCTGATACCTTCTGTTCCAGAACCTACTGCTGAGTTTGCAGCTGAGATAGATTTGGAGGCCCCTGTAATATTGTCGCATGGAGTGAAGGATATTCCTACGGAGAGTGAAACTCTAGGATGTAACCAATCAGTGAAACTTGTCCAACTGGAGCATTGTGAGACAGACTCAAATGATACACTTGTCAAAACGGCAGTAGAGGCTATTCTTGCCATGTCGACGTGCAATTATAGCCATTTGGATGATGCCAGTTACCTCTCGTCTTCTGCCCTTAAGGACTCCCTTCTTTGGTTCTCGGAAGTGGTTTCTTTAAACTCGGGTGAACTTGAGGGCATGGTGGCAGCATCCAAGGGAAGGGGGGATGCTGACAGTGAGTTGTCAGATGATGGGGTTGATTTCTTTGAGGCCATGACGTTGAAGCTGACCGAGATGCAGGTGGAGGAGTGCTGTTGGAAGCCCTGGGACCGAGAAAATTTAGAGGAGGAAGAAACTCGTTCCTCAAAATTGCTAACTCGACCACGGAGAACCCAGAGGAGGGGAAGGCAACGGAGGGACTTTCAGAAGGACATCCTGCCTAGTCTTGTTTCCCTCTCGAGGCATGAAGTGACTGAGGATCTCCAGATTATTGAAGGGCTGATGATAGCTTCTGGTTACTCTTGGCAGACAGGGATGACAAGGAAGAATGCAGCAAGAAATGGATGGCACTGCCGGGGAAGAGGGAGGCGGCGGCCCAGAGGCTCAGCTGCAGCTGGGATGGGCAATTGGGGTTGTCTACTGCCAAGGCAGTCAAGTAATGAGGAAATTGAACTTGAGGGGGGAATAAGCCTACAAGGCTGGGGGAAGACGACAAGGCGGTGCAGGAGGCAGAGGTTCCCAAGCAGTAATGCGTCTACTGCTTTGACTTAAAAGTTTCATTAAAGAGGGAAAATTTGATAGGAATATTTTCTGTAGTTCTAGAGCGAGAGAGGTGTAGCCATGATATGAATGCTCTGTACATGTCGTCTTGGCCCATTATTTTGGGCGATTTGATCATCTTCCTTGAGTTTCTTGAGTTTTACAATTTGTATAAATTCATAATAATGTTGCATTGTCTCTTATGTGCAGTGTTTCATAGCCTCTATTTTCTTCTTTTAAGGACAAAAATCCGCTAATTTGAGTTTGAGAAATTTTCCTGATTTCTAGATAGCAGTTACCATCTTCAATCTTGAATAGTCTTTGTGCGCAGTAGAATTTCAATACCCAGATGTGTAATTCACTTGAACACAACTTTTGATTGAAGGGTTTCTGAAATATCAAAGCAGTAGTGAAATATCAATGCTACCTGCTGGTTTTATGTGCTGGACTTGTATTTTTAAGCTTTTAGATGCTACCTGGTGAGAAGTGAGAACTCCCACAGCTTACCAAGGCTTGTGTTGAGGAATTTTTGGTTTTATGGACCGTGCCATTGACCTGATAGTGATACCCTTCATCTTAGGTTTACTCATTGCGCAGATGGGTGCTTCCCATATTCTCACTTCATAAAATCTTATTATGACATACTCTACCATTGTACCTTGTAAAACTCTCAAGCACAAATTCTATAAAAAAAATTGTCAAAACTAGTTACAGACAGGACAAACATGGGAGATGTATTTTCCAGCCTTGCATTAGGCCTAGCTTTCATCCATTTTAGTTGCTCATATCCAATCATATCTAGAAAAGCCTCTATTGTTTTATATTTTGAGATTGTCACACGAACATATTTTCCTCCCTATAGTATTTTCTTTTTTTGAGAAAGAATGTCATTGAGGACTTGTGATGATCCAGCTTACCTATGTATTACCACTACTCGAGAGACCCACTTAGAAACTTAGCCAAAAAAGCCCCATTTTATTCTTATAAAGTGAATCGGGATGGCCCCGAGCTTACACATTTTTAGCCGGGCGGGGCTTGGGCCAACCACTCAAGGCTTGGTTCGGGCTTGACAGGGCACCCCTATTCGAAACCGCCTTAGATTTGTTTGACGTGCGTTTGTATGGGTTTAGTGAGCGCCACTTGGGGAATTCATCCGGTTGGGTCAAAGACGTCAGACCAGTGATAATCTCATTAAAAAAGAAAAAGAAAAACCACTTTAGTTTGGTCAAGACTCGGGTTGCACCCGACCCGACCCGACCCGACCCTGACACTAGACCCCTCTCTCATCCCTTTTTCCTATAAACCCTAAACCCATGTAAAACCCCTCTATCCTTCTCTCTTTGTGCTCCCAACTCCGATACTCCATACGGAGGAACGTGAAATTGAGGATCTTCGGCCTAAAGCATCATAGATTTAGTTCTTCATTCCTTCTACGAGATTAGATTTCGGGACTTTTTGAAGGTTAGATGCATTGTTTTCCTTCATTTTATCCATTGCAAAACGATCGAAGATCAGTTTTTTTTTTATTTAGGGCACGTTTATCTGACACATTTCTACAGAAAAACCGAATCTTCCCGTGAATATGTGCTTATACGAGCTTTTGCGTGGAAGATTTTGACAAAAATCCGCAATTTTGAGTGGGAGGGGTTGGAAATGTAACTTTTTCACAGTGAAAAATCTCTTCTTTCTTCCTCCTCCTTCATGTCTACATCCAAAATAAAATTGGGGTTCCTTTGCTTTTGCCTGATATTGTCTTTTCTTTGCTTCTTTGCAGGCCATTTATTTATACAAATAACAATCTGACATTGGTTTGTTTGCAATGCGACTTGCAAAGTGTTTAAGAGTTGTTCCCAGCATGCCACGCCTTTCCCTTGGTAAAATTTCCTCCTTGTATTTGTATTCGGTGTTTGATATTGGTTCTTGAAGCATTGGATCAAGATTTTGTATTTCCAGTGCTGATAAATTGATGTCTCTTCTACTTCTATTTTTCCGTTGCTTCTTGTTTGGGTCATCACATATGCAGAATACAAGCATGATAAAGGGGGGTTGCAGATAAATTAGCTTGATTGGTCACCGCTAACCATCTAATATAAGGCAATGAAACTGATGGTTGGAAAAAATAACTTGTGAATGGCTCACTCATTTTCATTGATTAGATGAGTTGTGACTTCTAATCCATGAAACCTGATGGGACCTGCGAACCCCACCAGCATGTTGCTTGTTCTGCTTTTATTGTTGTCACTTTTATTATGGGATATGTGCTGACAAGCTTTGGGCTTACTAGCTTAGTCAATTTTGTTCTAAATCTAGGTATTATGCTGCCAAGTCCATGAAATTCTACACTTGGGCGCCTAAGCTTCTCTCTGGGCCCATTCACGATAGGTCCCAAGTTACTAGAGCTTGATTCATGAGAGCATAAGCCTGGACCAATACCTTGTGTTCAACTAGTTCAAGGGAGACGTTTGTTGCTTTATTTTAAGATTTTTATGACTGTATTATTAGTAATGTTATTATTTATTAAATCCAAGGGTTTGTGTATTCTATTTAGTTAGCATGAATTCTTTTTTGGAGTTCTTAATAAGTTGATCTGGGTCTAGAGGTTTCCACACTTCATTTTAGTTAGCGAAGCGTAAGCATATTTAAACTTTTTGATATGGTCAATGCATTAGTTTTTCCTTGGTTTCACAATAAAGTAGCAGAACATTCTTGTTTTGTTGTTACAGACTCACAGATGAAAAGAATGCAAGCACTAAATGATAATGTTAAGTGCTTTTTTCAAATGATGATTTTCTTTGCAGACACTTAGTATTCCACAGTTTGAAGGTTGCTGTGGATCTCTATTTGAAAACTTCTGTGGAAATTTTGTGTGTATTTGCAAATACTAGTCTTGGCTGATAAGTGCTTATTATCTGTAGGCCTGCTCAAAGGTCCACAGTTTTGTTACTCAACTGTGTCATTTGATGAAGATGAAGCACTGGATGGAAAACTAGAAGATGATGATTTTATGTCTAACAAGAGAGAGTTAGAACCACAAGGCGTTGACCCTAAAAGGGGTTGGGGTTTCAGAGGAGTGCATAAGGTATTCTCATTGTACTGCACCCGTGAGCTGTTTATTTTTTATTTTTTGAGCACTTTAAGGATATATGAATATTTATTGTTGTTTATGGTTATATGTAGGCAATCATTTGTGGCAAAATTGGGCAAGCTCCTGTACAGAAGATCTTGAGAAATGGAAGGACAGTGACCATTTTTACTGTTGGAACTGGGGGTATGTATGATCAAAGAATTGTAGGAACGGAGCACTTGCCAAAACCGGCTCAATGGCACCGGATTGCAGTGCATAATGAACAGCTTGGGGCATATGCCGTACAGCAACTAGTGAAAAAGTATATATTGCTTCCCTGGGATATTGAACTTGATGTTCTCAATGTTTGTAGGAAGAGTTTACCTGTATTGCTATAGCAGTTCTCTGTTGATGTTATTTTTCATGTTATTATGTTGTTGATACTTTTATGTTTGTCCTTTCTATCAGCTCACCAGTTTTTGTAGAGGGAGACATTGAAACTAGAGTCTACAATGACAGCATCAGTGGTGCAATTAAAAACGTCCCTGAGATTTGTGTCCGCCGTGATGGTAATCTATTTATCCATCCATCTATCAATCGATATTTTGTTATTTGTTTATTTATACCATGTAAGTATTTATGTTTTACAATTTTTTTTTCTTGCCCCCACTTTAGTTGGACATGTGAAGTGATCGGTACATTCTTTTTTTCTTTACTAGAACAGGCTGAATACCTTTGTTTTACACTAGTTATTATTATTATTGTTTTTTTTCCTAAACATTATGCATTCCTCTACTTTATAAGTATTGGTACTGTGATCCGACCATATTGAACCCCAATTAGTTACCAGATTTTTTTTATAATTAATTAGCAATGGGAGCCATAAATTGTGAAAAAATGATAAGCTTCTTCAAAGTAAAGCCTCACACCCTGTTTAAAAAAAAAAGGAGTAAAACCTCACATTCAGGGATTAGAGATCTATGCCCAATGCTCATGTATTGAAGCATTCTTGTATCCATACAATGATTCCATTACTTTTGAACTTTGATATTGGTCATATGTAAAAGAATCATCATCATCATCATCAAAGCCTTGTCCCAACTATGTTTGCGGTCGGCAACATGAATTCTGTATCTCCATTCCGATCTATCTTGAGCCAAATCCTTATATAAGTTGCATGTCTTCAAATCTATTTTTACTATCTCCATCCACATCCTCTTCGGCCTACCCCTTCCCATTGGTGGGATATTTGGGTTGTGAAAAAAATTTATGTTGGCTGTTAACCTACATAACGCAATCCTCCTTTATCCAGGCTTAGGACTGGCAGTAAAAACTGGCGAAGTTATTCCTTAAATGCACATATTTGGACGGTCTAGATAAAAGTTGGGCCAAAAATGAACCCAACAATAAAGAGGCAAGAGGATTTACCTCTGAATGCTGAAAAATTCTTGAAAAATGTTCGAAAAGATCTCTGGATGCCCTCATAGTAATCCATGATCTCATGAACAGTGACATCCCGTTCCTTTTTATAAAAAAAATAAATAATTGCAGAATCTCTTAGCGGATACCACGACAAACTGGAATCAAAATGCTAAAGAGAACCTGGATTGAATTGAGAGTTCTCCTATTGCGGTTTGTTCTGCTATTTATATTCACCTCTTTCCTTGTTTACAAGATAATTCTAGTCAATCTTCTCCTAATTACAATCAATCAAATATTCTAATTACACTTGACTTGGATAATGAGAATCAGAAATCCATATGGTACACCTATGGTACAAACAGATAATGCCCTCCACTAAATTTGGTAGTCCACATGACTATCTTATTTATTATAGATAATGTTCTTCATTAGATTGCTTGGAAATTCAGATGTGATGGTTCCTATTTCTCAATGAAATTTATTTTCTTCAACTTGCTTCCTATCAATTTATCCTTGCAGGCAAGATTCATCTAATAAAAACAGGAGAAGGCATCAGCAACATTTCACTGGATGATATAAGTAAGTTTTCTTCCTTGGCTATTGAGCTTATTTATCATAGAATCATAGCTATCCTCATTGTTCCTACTGTGGTTGTGTTGTATGCTCATTATTCCTGCTGTGATTTTATTTTACTTTTAACAATTTCTGGCAGGGGACGGATTGTTATAAGTTAAAGCGGCACATGGGAAGTCATTTTGTGACCCAACTTGCATTCACTAGCCGTGAAGCATTGAATTTTGGTAAATGACGTGATTTATTTTACTTCTTTTTTGTAAGACGCTTCTCGGTCAAGCTAATGAAAATACAATGAACTTGTGTTCCCATGCACATTCTTTTCAAATATTGGTTCTCCAACCGAAGGCTCTTTCAGAAGACATAGGCGTGTTTGCTTCATTTGAATGGCATGTAGTAATGGCTGTAATGGTGCCTTTTTACTTGACAATTACATTGAAAGCATTTTTTGTATGCCATTCATTTTCGAGGGACATGACTGAATCATCTGCTATGATGATTGCAGCATTGTGGGTCATGCAGTTTATTTTGGTCAAAATCTATACAGCCTCTGTTTTGATTATATGCAATTTCTGTTATGGTAGATTTGAGATCCTTGAGTTTGTTCAATGTTGTTGCTTCAAGATTCTTGCATTGAGAGAGGATGCTAAGATCAAGATTCAAGCATATGCTTTTCATTTTTTGACCAGAATCTAGTGGTTTCTCTGGTCTTTACAAAATTAATATGCATGAAATATGGTATCATATTATTATCACTAATTTGTATTATTGTTTATGGCATGAGGCTTTGATGATGAATAATTAACCTCTACCCGTCCCAGGGGTTTTTTTTTTCTTTTTCCATCGCATTTCTGCCCACAGCCTCGATGAAGAGGGTTGTGTCACGTGAACAATCGGTTGCAAAAACTTGCAACAGTTAATTATAAGTTTTAATTAAGAATCTTGGTGTGGGTTCCACCTAGGGGTGGCTAAATCAGACCTCATGAGCCCAACCTGCATTTGACCTATGTAACCTAATTCGCAACTGACCCATATAATGTAACCTAATTTGCAACTGACCCGCAACTTATATGGGTCAGATGTGGATTAGGAATTCTTGACCTGCCGCTTAAATGGGTTGGGTTCTGATCTGTCTAAAAATATGTTGGATTTTTTTCCAAAAAATTATCAGAAATCCATTAATCCACTATTAATGTCAAGGATTTGAATTTATATAAAAAATAGGTAACTAAAAGAATGGGCTATTGAATGGGATATTCTTTTTTGGAGAAATTGCTCATAGGTGGCAATATAATATTGCAACCTACCTAACCTTTTTTACTCTCTGACTGTTCGTTTCCCAACCCTTCTAATCTGAAGATTCTTCTCCCTGTTTTCTTCTATCGACTCTATGGGGCTGCTTCTTTGCTAGAATTTCTAACAAGAATTTGAGGTGTTGGGGTTTTTTAGACAAGATGTGATGGCTTGTTCCATGCTATTTGCAAATGCCATGTTTCTTCTTAACAATTTCAAAATTCCAGCCACAGAATTTTGGAATTTTAACTCCTTTGCTTTTTATTGGAATTTCAGGATGCTCAAGGGTAAAGAAGGATTCTTGGGGCATTCAGAAATTCTGGGGAGAAGAATTCCTTGAATTCCACTAAAGAAACAGGCCCTATATTGATGTTTGCTAAATAAGTGAAAAACCAACACTTGATCAAGACGCTATTATTCTGAGTAAACACGAGCAAAATCTAGCGAATGAGTGAATTTTGAACAATGTCAATGAGGTGATATGCCCCCAAATGATTTGATGAATGCAGCATAATTAATAACAACAAAGTCAATTGCATAATAATAATTATAATAATAATTATTATTATTGGTAAAAATTCATATATCATTAATTCAACCCCTTCCCAAGCACTTCCTTCCATTAAATCAGCACGTATGTTCCCTATCGTGTTTAGATGTGTGGTGAATTGAAGTACAGTGAGGTGAAACATTAATCAAGAGAGAATAAAATATAAAAATTTATGATAATGTTTTGTTTTTAGTTGTTTGGTATGGATTTTTTTTGACTTTTTGTACTTGATGGAGTGAGAACTTGAGAAAAGAAAAATGTTAATAAACAATTAAAATTTGTGAAGGGCTGGGACCTTCGTGTAGGGATTTGCCGCCGAAAGGGGTGGTCCCGTGCCTTCCTCATAGCATTTGGTGCGATGATGAAATGACCTGAAAACCTTTGATTTTGGTTATGTTTTTTGCGCTATAGGGATTTGAGAATTCTACCATCCAAGGTCAGACTTCCGGTGTTGTGGAAGAGGAAATGCTTACATGACTCTACACAAACATACCCTTGGCGTTGGGACTCGGACAGCTGATTGGGCATGTTTTTTAATCCAACAATCTAATGCGCAGTGAGATCTTTGCCAAAGGGATTAGAATATTTACTCTCATAGATACACCTCTTGGTGTCAGATTCTTGATGACTATACATACGCGTGCATACACACAAAACCTTCAGGAATGGTCTTGCAGATCCCATGCGAAGAATGATCTACTCTATGGGGCCTGTTTTGATGCTGATAATCACGAGTGCGGGCTGATAATCCGAATTTGACATGACCATGAATTGGATGATTGGAACATATTTCCTTTTACTTGTGAATACTTGATTCGACACTTTCTTGACTGTGCTGAGCACCGTTTGGAATTTTTTTTCGAATGACCTAGGATATCCCTCGCTAGCGATAGCACATATAGTATCTGGATAACGAAGGGGTGGGAGTGGAATGAAAGTTTAACCTATGTACCCGGACAATACAAGGGGTGGAAGTCGAAGTCCAGACTTTAACTCAAGTACCTGGATAATGCAAGAACTAGCTGAGCCACCGCTTTGACTGCAACCACTGTATTTTTAAACATATTGACCGTTGATTTTTGGAGGGTTCACATCTCAAGGATCTTCAATTTCATGTGCCCCACTACAAAACATAGCCCTGCCCGTTCGTGCCAAGCAGGCCGCCAGTGAAATCGAGCATGGCAGAGGGTGCACCACTCGTGGACTAAATCATTCTAGTTAAGAGTTAAAGACCCCAATTTGTTTGTTCACAGTGGATTTTTGAGCTCATGACACTGGTACGAATTGCTTTAACACAATGTCTTACATAGGGGTCCATGAGCAACCAGTTATCATCTTGCTCATACTATGATTTTTAACATATGAGTCCATGACCCAAGGTGTCTACGAGATGTGCAATTGAAAAATAAAACAATCAAAATGAATAATTGAAAAATAAAAGAGAGAGAGAGAGAGAGAGAGAGAGAGAGAGAGAGAGAGAGAGAGAGAGAGAGAGAGAGAGAGAGAGAGAAGGGACGCTTATAATTATGAGACTTTTCTTAAAAACTGATTTCTCCAATTCGGAAGCAGACTAATTAGAAATTCTAGCCCCAATAACAGTGGGGTTGGTAGAAATCAAAACCAGATTGAACCCCGAGTGGTTTGCTAGGACCACGGCTCATGATTTATAAATTGTGGAGGAAAAAAAAAAAAGATTGAGAGGCTAAAGAAATCAAAATTGAATATTTCTTTTTGCTTAGAAACTAAATGGGGTCTTCTTAGCTCCTACAATGTTGTTGATCTAGCAAGGGATGCGAGTGCGTGAGCTTGAGTTTTCAATATATGGGAAAAAAAAAGTGGAGTTTCTTTGCATAAATATTGAAGGGTCTCAATCAACTTGGTTTTGTGTTGCCAACACACTCATGGTATAGTAGTATCACACGCGCACATGATCCATCACAGGATCTTCAAGTTTAAAATGTCACTCCACACCTATACCCCAACCTAGATAAAAAAAAAAAAAAAACTTTGGGTTTGGATTAAGTGCATTTATACTTGCTCCAAAGCTAAGTGCCCAAATCACGAAGCAGGAGCACCAAAATGCTAAATTTTAAAATAATTGTATGTCCAGAACGCCTATACAACATAATACTTGTGGGTTTATAAACAATTAACTAGTTGGCACAAATATGTCTTATTCACAAATTCAAGTATAAAAAATGGATAAAATATTTAATTTTACAATTTGATCACATAAAATAAATGATAATTAATAAGTCAAGAGCAAGTTTCTTCATTCAAAAGATAAATAATAAGGTTACAAAAAAAAAAAAAAAAACACAAAAAACTAAAAAACCTATAGGGTTCGCTCCACATTCGGGATCGAAAAGGCTGAGAGAAGGTTTTGGACACTAAGCTCCTAAGTCCAACAACCTTACTCACCCTCAACCCAGGCCGTTCCTCTCCAAAAACACCAATTCCACATTTTTAGAGCAGGATCGAAAAGGTAGAGAGGAGGTCAGGGCCACTGAGCTTGTAAGCCCAACAACCCGGCTCACCCCCGACCTAGACGGCTAGACCCATCCGTTTTAACCCGACCCTTCGCTGACACTGGAAACGGAAGCCGCAACGCTGGTAAAATTCCAAAATTTTTCGGGAGCGCGGTAAGACTCGTTTTGAAACTCAATTCACAACACAGCACGAAATCTCAGAATTTGAAAGAGAAAAAATCCCGGCAAACAGTACCCTGTTGAAAAGACATCGTCTCATTCTCTCTTCTAGTTCTCTACTCTTTTTATATCCTCATTCCACTTCACTTCCCTTTCCACCTTCCACTCTCTCCATCTAGGGTTTCTAGTATCTATCCATCAAATCATCGATGGCCAAGACAGTCAAACGCGAGTCTACCACAGCCCGACCGGACTATCGTGCCGAGTCGACTCGCCAAGGCGTGACCGAGCGCCGAGTCCTCCGATCCCGGTATCTGGCCGTAAAGAATCTGATCAACGGTCTGGAATCTCCTTCTCTCTGTATCTCTGTCTTTCTCTGTGTGTGTGTGTTTCACTTGGAGGTTGAAGATTTTCTTTTGTTGTTCTTATGCAGATGAGAAGGATGATATTTCTAAAGTGGATTCTGACAAGTTTGGATCGATTATTGGAGAAGTAGAAAGCCTTCACCAGTTTGGTAATTTGAATAAAGAAAACCCCAAATCTTGTTTTCTTCATTTTCCCCATCCTTGGGTCAATACTCAATCGTCATTCTTTTCACCTATATGACGTTTATAACCTTCCTTTTTCTTCCCCTTGTCTTTAGATGAGTAATGCCTCTAGTTTTCATTAGATTTTACTGGGCATTGTTGGGTTTCTAGAGTTATGCTGATTACGGGTCTGGTCAAGAGTGAAAAATGCAGGATTCCAGTATCTTGGTATGATATTATTATGGTGACTTTAATAAAATTTAGTATCAAGGATGCTGATCATTTCAAAGATCCATGCTCAGGTCACTAATCAGATGATACCATGGGATGGATTTATTGGTTGCCTGCTATAATGCAGTAATCATTATTAGTTTACTAGTATTGTTCTCTATTTAGTGAGACAAGTATTACAATAGTTCCCCTGCCTATTGCAGTTTGTTATGCCATGCTTGTCCTCCTTTTAGGGAGGAACAGCATGAAGGTTTTAGCCAACTGGGCATTGCCACTTGGGAACCAATATGTATATATAAGACAAGTCTTGTGATATCAGCTTTGAACTTGGTATTTATAATTGATTAGCAGAAATGAAGTAGTTCTTTTTGTTTAAAGTTCAACGGCCTCGAGAACAAGTTGCAGATGCAGAGGCTCTTTTAGATATTGCCAATACTTTGGTGGTATCTGTAAAATCACAGGGGAATGAAGGCTTGACACCATCAGATTTCATAACATCTTTGCTTAAAAATTATGGGCAACAATATGGAGCAGGAGCTGGGGAGAGTTCTGGCAATTTGATTTCCTGGAAGGATGTTGGCCTTGCTGTTTCTTGTATTTTTAGGAAAGACTCTGGATGTTGCACCATGTAAGATCATATTTATAATCCCATTAGAGCAAAAGGCTGGAGAAAGTTTGTGTTGAAGTTCTTATTTATTTCTTCTTCCATTGTTGGCTGTTAGGGTTGGGCCCATGAATAATGAACTTAAGCAACGGAGGGCTGCAGTTCAACGAAAACGTGCAAGGCCAACTGAAAGAACTTGTCCTGAAGAGGTAGTTCTGTCTTGTTTCCAGTTCTAACGTGTGTTTTTGTGTCTTTTAAAGTTGTTTCTTTATTCCCAATTTGTTTTTGGTTGAGAAATTATGATTGTCACTGCATTTAGTATTTTTCTTTCAGAAAATATGCATCTGCAAACTATAATATTGATCTTAACATTCTAATATGAAAAGAAGAAAATATAAGGTGTCGTTTGTCTTTTATGCATGAGATATGCATATTGAATTTACATTTGTAAAATTTACACATGTAAAACCAAATACCATGTTTTTTTTTTTTTTTGGGAAGAACCATTTTCACGTGAGTAAACATTGAATGGCTTGAATTGCACATCTAAACTGACCATTTTGGGGTTGAATGGGTCGACTAAAATTTTGAATGGTGGGAATTAAAATTTTGGTGACACCTTTTCAGATGTGAAAATTTTCATATGAGAATGGCAACATTTACACACCATGTTTACAAACCTAATCCTCCTAAATGTTGTCTATGATTTTAAGTACTTTTTATAGATATAGGAAAAGGTTACATGCTGTTTCTTACTTTTTTTTTCCTTTTTCTTTGGAAAATTGAGCTATTTGCTACTTGGTAGAGCAGCAAAGAAATAGAAAGTTGGAGATTTTCCAATCACTTCATATGAATGCTGTTGTCTCAATATTTCTGTTTTGTAAAAGGATTCTAGTTTGAAATATGTTTCTCCAGTTAGGCATCTCTTCTATCATGCGACTGCTAGAGGATTCTACTTTTTAACAATGGTGTTACCTTTCCTTTTTTATTTGGATGTAAAATGTGCTGTCCTTGATAGTTAGGGAACTTTGATTAACTAACTCATGCTTTCTTCACAAAAAAGCATTTCCTTCCTCTTAATAAAGTAAATCAAGGTATTGAGATATTATTAGAATTCTGCAGATGAACATGGTACTCAATCAATTGTTCCTACTTGATTTAAACTAATTTGTGTTTTTGCATGAAGAGCTGTCAAAATTTTGATTTTATGTAATCGGCCTTGTGTTTGTGTGCAGGTTGATGATGCAGGCACAGAAGAGAAAACAGATACTGATAAGAACATGTCGACCATGTTTGAGATATTGAGGAGGAAGAGACGTGTCAAGCTTGAAGCCTTGGTGTTGAATAGAAAGTCTTTTGCACAGACAGTAGAGAATTTATTTGCTCTCTCCTTTCTGGTTAAAGATGGGAGAGCTGAAATAGCTGTAAATGACCATGGTCATCATCTAATCTGTAAGTCTCAGTGGTAAAGGTAGATGCTTTTCTTTGATTTCTTTCAAGTTTTAATCTTGTTACTTATTACTGTATTCTGTTTTTCTGCCAGCACCTAGAAATGCTCCTGCTGCCAACGCAGTAACCTCAGGAGACGTTTCTTACAATCATTTTGTTTTCAGATTTGACTTCAAGGACTGGAAGGTACAGAGCAGATGTTTTTTATGATTTAATTCCTTGTATTTATCTGGAAAGACTGGATTCACAGACTATATTTTGTGGAATGCTATGGAGAGTTCCCAAAGAACACCCATTTTCTGCATGGGGAGTTGTTGGGTTTTTTTTTTTCTCAGGACTCTCCATTCCTAAAATTAAGCTAGAAAGGGCTTTGGGGAACTAAGTCCCATTGGTTTTCTTGGTATTGAATTCTTAGAAGTTCATGGTAAACTTAGATCTTGCAAAGGAATGATGGAAGAGGTGAGGAGATATAAGGTGGAAATGTAGATGGGACCCTCACTTCCTAGGACTTGATACTAAACTGATGGTTGGGTAATCATTTTCTACTAAAGAGGAGAATATTTGATGCTTTTTTGTAGATCTTCACCGTTACTTAAGTTTAGCCCCTATGATGGGAAGCAATTACTTAGAATTCCTATGAATTCAATTTTGGGCGAACATCCCTCTAATGATTCCCATGATATCATAACAGCAGAACTGTAATGGATATCTGGTTTTAGTTTTTATTTTTATTTTTGAGAGTTGCCATGATGTATACAGCCTTGGAATGGATGAACCCGGTCACTCTAATCTATATAATGATTTGATTGCCTTAATGTATAGGAAATGGTTAAAACCAGTTACTAAGTGGCATTAGTTTTTTTTTACTCTTTGGTTACATTGCTACAAATAGATTCATGTCTTTGCATTCTGCCCTTTTTCTAATAAATATGCCTTTTTTTTGTGTGTAGTTGATGAGTGATTCAGCTGTGGATGGAGAAGAGTTGATGCCTCATAGGAATGCACTCATATCTCATAATAATCAGATGGTGCCTGCACAAAATGCTTCACAGCCTTCTGCACCTACAACACCTATAAGGAAGCTGTCTAGGAACCGTGGCTTGATCATACAGGAAGAATCGATTGTTGATGATACACCAGAAAATGACAATGGCAAACGTAAGCGCCTGTTCTGATAAGTTGGACGGAAAAGTATAGATCTCCTTACGACTAGTTCTTTTGTTGATGACCAGGCAGTTTTTGTATCTATAGCTTTATGTAGTTTGTGTATAGATCAATTTGTAAGCTGCTTTAACTTCAATCATCTTGCTTAATTTAATCTATCTTTAAACATATCACAAGACATTTCTTCTGTTCCTCTAGTCAGAGATATGCTCAGGGTTTTTAAAACTTGGATTCAGTCCTACCTGAGTTGAGTCGCCTTCTGTTCGACCTGCAATGCACTGCACTGCAACCAAGTCCCTCCATTGATCAAAATTTAGATTAGGAGCACCAAGGCTCTCCCATTCCTTGCAACCTGGGGCAGCAAATTGCCATGCCTGAAAGGCTGAGACTTGAGTGCATTTATCTTTCCCTCTATGAAAGAAACATGAAACCCTATCCTTAGATATTGGTAGAAGCTTGCAGGGAGGGAGGATCTTGCCTACAAGAATGAGATCTTCAGTTTTACTGTTCTAGGCTTTTAGGGGATTATTATAAGGGGCCAAAGTGAATGGACCTGGCTCAAGTGAATGAACCTGACTCAACTCAAATTGGGTAGAGTTGCCCCCTTCTTTTGATCCTTGGCTATGCTTCAAGAAATTATGACTTGAATCATTTGGCCATAAAATTAGAAGTTATGGTTTGGCAAATCTGCGATAAAATAGAGGGTTCTTTGGTTCTGTTCAAGTCTGAAATACCACGGTATTTGCTCTTCATTTGACTGTTTCCTATTTTAGCACTACTGTTTGTCATTAATCTTTCTAATAAAATTGAGTGCAATGCCTGTTGAATTTCTCATTTTACCTGGATTCATGTCGTCTGTACCGATTACCAAGTGTTTTTGGGCCCCTTTGCTCTAGATCCTTTGGGATAATTTGGTACCTTTGCACCTTTCTACTTGTAAGAGGGTTTGAACCATGGCTCTCACCTCAACTCTTTCATATGGATTATAGCCATTTATGTGCACATGATTTAATATTTCTTCACTGCTACCCATGCCCGTATAAGCAGGAAGAATAAGCCCACAAAGTGGGAAAGATAGCATACACGTGGGAATAGTGGTGTACACATGGGTCTATCCCTATGCAATCAGGTGACAATTGGGGTTCCCGACTAATTGAGCAACTCCTCGTTGCACATAATTTATTTTTAGAGATCACTAAAAGCTGTGAAGTATAAACTAGTGTGGAGTCACTGACTAAAATCTCTGTTCAAGAAGAACAGAGAAGTTGGAGGTGCACACCAAAGCGTTGTACTGCCAACCTGCACGCGAACCAGCTAAATCATGTAAAAACCAACAAGTGCCTGGGCACTCCAACATATAATGCTGGAACAATTCTCCCAATCAGCCCCTACATTCTGGTAGAGGCTTCTTTTTGGAAACTCCATTAGTGGAATTATTATTATTATTATTTTTTGCTATCGGAGGGTTCCCAACCCTTTGGGCTGGACTAGTTTTTTCAGGCCCAAACAGAAGCCGGGTAAACTCCCCTATAGCCTCAGTGTGGTAGTGCAGTTTCAAACCCACAACTTACGGGTGCAAACCGTGGTCTTAGGCCAACTGAGCTAGCCCTTAGGGTTACTCCATTAGTGGAATGGCAGCATGAGTTATGTATCTATTATTAGCAAACCGAAGAGGCCACTAAATAATAATATAGAGCTTCCTTTGTTACATGGTTTAATCCTTGATTTTTCTCATCCATCACAAACTGAAAGTCTGATGTCTTTACATGTAAATTTATCATAATTTACTTTCTGAATTATCTAATCTTTCTGTTTGACTGTTACCCAACTAGCAAAGGGCCTTACACAAAATAATAAAATATGGAGCGCCTACTAGGACTGGGCTTTTTCTCCTGGAAAAGTTAAAGGGGCTTTTATGAAAAAAAAAGCTTAAACCTTAATTAAACGGTTTTATGAAGAAAAACTCTAAAATGATGAGATAATTGTTCGTACTTTTTTTAGGATGAAATCAACCCCACTTGACGATATCATCAACCCAATTGACAATAATCTCATCAACTTTTGCGATAAAAAAAATGATATTTTGCTCTATATTCTTCTATCTTCAATCTCGTCAACTTTCATGGCAAAAAAAAAATGATATTTAGCTTTATCTTCTTCTACCCAGTGATGGAAAGGTTAAGAAAATCATTACATTTTGTGTCCGAGTGATCTTCCTTTAGTAGTCTTGGCAATCTTCCTGAGGCGAGTGGTTCTCATGCTTAGTTTCTACCCATTTGTTGCCTGCTTCACATGAGTTTTGAAAGTTCAAGTTTGAAGTGCTAGGTATTTGGTGAAATGCTTAAATGGGGATTTTCTCTCGAAGTGAGGTTGGAGGGGATGAATTTGGATATGCTTTTGTAAACATGAAGAGTTTTAAGCCATTTGCTTGGGAAACTTTCGTAGGGGAGCCATGTTAGGAAATCTTTGCGTAGTAAATGTGAGGCTTTCACCTAGGTATTGTATTGTTTGTGTGGAGTTTTAAATCCTAAGAGTACCTTTTGGATTCCTTAATCTAGAATCTTTAAACCAGCTTTAAGAATGGACTAACACAATAACCCATGCTGATCATAGGTATGTCCATACAACGCAATTTAAATATTCAAATAAGATTTTCATGCATAGCAATGATTTTTTGGAAAGAAAAAAATATGACTGGTAAGGAGAGTAGAAAGGGAATATGAGAAGTGAGATAAAAAGAAGTATATGTAGAAATGGAATAGGAGATCAGGCAAAAAGGTAATTTTGTAGAAATTAAAAGAAAAAAAGAAAAAGTAATGGATAGTTATAAGAAGTGGGAAGTTATATTTCAGTTTCGGTCAAAATCAAATCAAGTGGTCAAAATTATCTAAAACGCCTCTAGCTTAATATATAATAATTTGATAGTGGATGGATTGACCATACTTCATGATGTGATTTGTGAAAGAGTTGTCAAACTCTTCTTCTTTGATGCATTCATCACCTCCTTTTGATTTTCATTCATTTATTTTAAATGGCTATTCATCTTTTGCTAAATTTTAGTATCATTCTCTTCAAACCTAAGACAATCAGGTATGTAAACTATAGAAGAAGAAAAGTTGCAAAAGGTTGACGATAGTCAACTAGGGTAATTTCGTCCAAAAGTATGTACGGACAATCATCTCATTTTATGGTTATTCTTCATAAATCAATAGTGGGATAAGGAGAGCAATACTGGAAAAAAAAAAAACACTAAATAATGGAAGGCTTTTTTTCGTAAATTTGCATAAAATAAAGCAAATGAAGTTTCTTTTTCTAACAACAAAAAATTTGTTTACGCCAAATGTTGGAAAATGAAGTCTATAGAAAAGCGGAACACTTTTTGTTCTTTTCTTTAGAAAATGCATTACACAACGTGCCCCTTATAAAAACAAGAATTTTTTTGCTAACCTAACAATATTGTCATAATATATAGGGGTCTAGTTGCATCCTCAGTTGATTTTATCTTCAAATCCTCATCTTTGAATTTAATTTTTGATAAAATTCTATACCCTACACAACACCCAAGAAGGATTATTAGATCCATTATATAGGGTTAAGTAAATGGAATTTATATATGTACAATTTGCTTATGTGAATCCTTCATAGGTAAAAATCTTATTCGAAACACTACGATATTTGTTTCGAAGCTCACATGAGCAAATGATGAATGGTTTGAATCAAGTATTAAAAAAAATCATTATCTAAAAAGCCATCAATATCTAACATGTTGGAGCTAATTGGTCAAGAATATGACTGGTTTGGGATAAAAGTTTAGAGCCTATAGGAGTTGCAAAAAATAATAGATGATGGTGGGTCTTGAAACCATGGGATATTAGACACATCACTTGCTCTAGCAATTCTTTCGCCAAAAAGAGTGTAACACTTCCACATTCCTTTAGGTGTATAAATTTTTATATAAAGGCTTTTTTACACTATTTTCACACCTTATTGTTTAAATGAGTGCAAATAAATATTACCATTCATAAATGTTATACATGTGCAGCACTTACACATGTAAATCGGTGCTCGACTTCTTAATGTCTTTAAGGATTTGGGAAATGTGATGTTTCCAAAGCTGCAAAATCTCATCTATGTGGCGGGCTAATGTTTTAGTTGTTCAAAATACTTGTAAAGATGGGGTTGTCTGCATAGATGATAAGAACTTACCAAGACTTATGGGTCATTGTCTTCTATGGATGGTAAATGAAAATGGAATTTATATATGTAAGTTTGCCAAAATTTATAAAATATTTTACACATGAAACACATTTCCATGGATCATTGGGAGAACCATTCACACGTGAATAAACATTGAATAGTTTGAGTTACAGATAAAAACTTTCAAAATCGATGAATATTTCATTTTGGGGTTATTGGGTCAATTAAAAAATTAAATGGTTGGTATAAAAAGTTTGGGTCTCATGGTAGCATTATATAAATATATATATATATATATATAGAGGAAGGCTCTCCTAAGCTTAAGCTTAAGATAAGGTAAGCTCAAGTTTGTGGTGGGCCCACCTGGGGACCTACATGGGGATGGGGGTGGGGGGGATTTCAAGGACTCATTGAGGTCTTCCTCTTTACAAAAAATCAGCCACAACCGTGATTTCTATTATCTCCATATAGGCTCAAAAGTTTAATGGTCAATAGTCCATTCGGATGAATATATAATCGATCAAACAGTCTAGTATTTTCGGATCTGATCGAAAATTGGTGAACATGTGCAATTTAGAAGGGTCAAGTGTTTGGTCCATTTGGATGGACCAAAGGTGGGCCCCACAAGCATGAGCTTACGAAATTTTATCTTAAGCTTGAACTTAGGAGAGCCTTACTCATATATATGAGATATATAAATATATATATATATATAAACATTGCCCAATTTTATAACTACAACCTATCAAACACTCTAGTTGTACAAGAGGCACTTCTAGCCAAAGAGGTGTACAACATTTTCACATTTCTTTGAGCGTGTAAGTTTTTATATGAAAACGGCTTCATTTACACACCATTTTCAAAGCTTAGCACAAACGAAAATGACCTTGCATAAATGTTACTCATGCATCATTTGGAATTGTCAATAGGTGCAAACAAATGGCTAAAATCTTCCTTTCACGTTTATTTGAATTTAGATTGCTATAAATCAAATGTCAAAAGATGATTTAATTATTTTTCTTCTTTCAAAGTATCCATGGTGTTTTGAAATTTAAAAATGTCTTCAATGTGTGTTTGAGGATTCTTGGAGACAAATTAGAATTTTGGAGGGAAACCAAATTTTAATATATTTTTTTTGAATTGCCCCTTTAAACTACTTGATTCACATATTAATGGAGAATCCGAGAATTGGTTGGAGGGAGGATCGATAAAGAACGTTTAACCTTTTCAACTTATTTAGCTTCTAAGTATAGAGACTTTCATATCTTGCCTCGATTAATATCGGTTTTCTAATTAACCATTATATCTAGAGATGCACTCACTTATAAAACCGGAATCGGGATCATATAAGGCTTTTACTCATGGTGCTCGTAGGGAGTCCAATCATGGTCTGCCACGTCACCATAGGCAGCCTACCTTGGGTTGTCCACAGTGACGTGATGGATCATGATAGGTCCCCTCACAGTCACTTTGGGGAAAAGCCTGACCATATCTGGACTCGCAAAACCAATAGAATGAAACCATGTGAATTTTAAATCTCGGCCGTTTGGGTTATTGTCCGAATAGGGCATGAGAGGTGAGGGCTTCAACGCAATTAATGAAAAAAAATAAATTTGCTTTGCCACATTTCCTAATGTTGAAAAGTCAAACAATCTCTCTCCATGTTAAATATCTTTGTTAGGATTTGTAAAGGAGCAAAATCAGCCATGGCATTTGCATCAAAGCATCATCAATCTCTTTTTGCTGGAGTTCCAACACAATCTAGCATGAAAATGGCTCCTTGCAATCCTTCTTATATACTCCTAGTCTTAGTTTCTTCCAATGGAGCCCTATCTTGGTCCCTGTCTTACTTTATTCGAGCATTTCAACAACTTTCAGGTATGATTAATTTCATTGAAATTATTTCAATATGAGATGATCAGTACACTAATTTTTTGGTGTTGATGTCAGTTTGGTGGTTGCTGATTTTGATGGTTGCTCTATTGAGTGGGCTTGCTACTCCAAGAAGAAGTAATATATATTCAAATACAAAAGGGGCATAGATCACGTGGGTTCTGCGCAACTGAATCGCAGGTGAGGCCTATATCATCAAAGCGTTGCCCCCAACTATAATGGGTTGGCTGTAGGATATCTATTTCTCCATTTTGATACATCATAAGTTAAATCCTTAGATAAGTTGTACTTCTTTAGAATGTCCTTGCTACTTCCATCCATGTCATTTTCAGCATACCACTTATTTTTCGCGGGCCATCAACTTGCATGAAAAAAAATCTTCCTCATTGACACCATTCTTGAGGCCTACGGTGGTCATGTTTAAACCATCTCAAATGAGTTTTTCTTATTTTTCACCCATTGAATCATTGATGCCACCCTAAATGTTCTTGAAAATGCTCTTTTTTTATTTATCTTTCCTATCTTTACCACACAATACATACATCTCAACACTTTCATCCCTACTATACTCATTTTGTACATGTATTGCTTCTTGATTGGCCAATATTATCCTCTATAAATGTTCAAATTATCTCAAACGAGCTTCTCTTAACCTTGAAATGCCTCATTCTCTATAAAGAAAAAAAAATTAACTTAAAGTGATGTGAGCTTCAAGTTAATTAATATATTATGGTTGAGTCGTTTATATATTTTCTAGTTTTTTTTAAAAGCTATCAATCTAAAAGTGGGTCATCTGACTGAACTCTAATGAGGAATAGCCATTACATGGGGAGGTTGTTTTTTCAAGATTGAGATTTCTCGTAAGTGGATTCATTGCCATGTATCTTTATTGTGAATCATTGTTTTCTCTTTGGTTTTTTTCCCTATCTTACTGTGCATATAACATGGGTAAACTTTGAAATCATTAGTGGACTACAAAAGAATTGCCCCCATTTCTGTGAGAGATTTTACTCCAAAATCCACAGTCAAATTAATCTTTTAAAAGATTTATATTTTCATAATATTTTATCTAAGTGTTCTAAAAATCGTCATTTTGGTTATGGACCATTTAAGTAAAATCTTGTGAAGAAAACAAGGGAAGGGACCATTTCTTGAATGGTCTAGAGTTTTCATAAGTGGGACTAGTGACACCATTGGTCGATCACCCTTACCTCCTACGAGGAAATCCTAGCTCTGCCCCTATTAGTGGGCCACACATGCTCGTTCACCAAGAATTGAGAAAAAAAATTTATTTGATGAATGTGGTATGTTATTACTCTAGCAAAGAGAGCAACTAAAGACTTTTTCTTTTTTTTAACACAGCCAAGGGTGTTGGAACCCAAGTGAGAGCCCCCACACACACGAGAAGACAATCCACTCAAGTAGGAAAGATGCCTGCATATGCGAGAAAAAAGCCCACACATGTAAAAAGGGAAACCCGTACATACAGGAAGAGGCGGCGTATCCCCGGTTAGAACCCTTTTTATGATAACAACATGATTTTATTTTATTTTTATTGTTTTTTACAAGCCCTCTGCAAAACTGGAAAAAGAGACCTAACATACTAACCTGTAGTTGCAGATTCCTAAATGTAAGAGTGGAGACCGAAAGCCCTTTATTGAAAACTCTCTTGTATTCTAAATCTGTCATTAGGACCTTCTTCAAAGGCTTACCATCTTATAGCTCTTAGCCAAAACAAATAACATTCTTTTAATTAGATTATATATCTAGAAGATGAAGTATTTTAAGCAAAAAGAAAAGGAAAAACAAACCTAAGAGTAGCTGATACACCTGTGCATGTGTGTGGCTTCATACATGCATGTGGTCCTGAGAACCACCAATAGTTAGCCCCATGTGTTAACATTCTTCCACTTTGCCTAAGACTAAAACCTCACATTAGACAAAACTCTGATGTGGTCAATTTCTTTTACAACTATTCAGAAATTTCTTTTGCAACTATTCAGAAATTTGGCCTGACCTTAATTATCCTACATTCTAAGAAAGATATGATTAGGGTTCCCGATTCAGAAAATAAAAATAAAAAATGATGAGGGTTCAATGTTAACCTCATTTCTACATTCTAATCAATAAAAAAAAGCCAAAAGAAAAAATCGTTTTTCCCCTGTGTATTGCCATTGGACATAATTTCATTTCAATAAGAGCTGGGCCCACTACCATATCATGCCTAAACCATATAATGTCACTTGTTTTTTGTGTTTTACAGTCATATTTCTTAAACATGTTGATCTAACACCCATACTATGTCAAATTCAGTTGTAGGAACCATGGGGGTATAAATTTTGAGCAATTTAGGTTTTGCAAGTGAACCCATTGATGGAATTATATGCATAACATCAAAAGATTTGGAACTTATAATAATTCTTCACACATTGGGTGGCTTAGAGGAATGAACGGCAATCTGGGATCAACAAACACTTACAATCACACAAATTCTCCCAATCACAAGCAAACAATCCATGAAGATGAAGACACAACGATTAATGTGGTTGGCCAAAATGCATATGTCCACAAAGAGAACTCTCATTAATCTTTTCTCTTCTCTACTTAGAATTAGTGTCACTAAAAAACAACAATATGCCCTCGAGCCCTGAACTTCGATCCTGGGTAACCAAGACTAGCTGATTGACTGAACCATAATAGAAGACATACTCCGAACGATCTCCACATTGGCTTGGACTCTGTCAATCCTCAATCCACCTCGAAGATACCAATTAGTCTTCATTTCGTCTACCTTGCCGAAAGGTATGTCCCCGCATCCACTATGATCAGATGTGACTCCTACACCCCCCATCCAAGGGCTGCACCTACAATCTCAATGATGTGGTGCAACAATCAAGTCCAAGCGTACCTTGATCTTCTCCATCAATTTCTAGAAAACCTTTGTCTCCTTTTTCCAAATTGATCATGCCCATCTATTGAAAACCTTACTCGCATCCTTGCAACACGATGACTTTTCACTTTCAACTATTGAGGCAAATGTAAACTTTATTTCGACTGTATATATTTCTTGGGTTTGAGGTAGCGAATTTTTCATTACTTGCCTTTCTCTTGAATGCTTGT
Organism: Persea americana; assembly: GCA_029852735.1. Taxonomy (NCBI): domain Eukaryota; kingdom Viridiplantae; phylum Streptophyta; class Magnoliopsida; order Laurales; family Lauraceae; genus Persea; species Persea americana. The sequence continues at coordinate 77,109,004 of CM056810.1, forward strand.
TTCATCATTCATGTAGTTTTGGCCCATTGTTAGATACCTTATTTGAAGCGTTTTTTGCACCACTGTTAGGATTTTTAGTGTTGGCTAAATTTATGGGTTGGACAAAACTCTAGGAGTTTTTTTAGTTATAATCTTTATTTAGAAAATGACTCTGAAAATAGAAGATTGGAATGACTCAAAGAAGATAGTCTGATAGAATTAGAAGAACAAAGCTAGAGGATATAGTGCGCTGAAATTCTGGATCAACCAGAATGGGGTTCGCTCGAGCAACCAAATCATCCGCTCGAGTGATCAGATCATCCGCTAGGGCGGACATGTGTCGGAATGGCCAAACGCTGAAACAAAACCTCATCTGCTCAAGCAGATAACGCGGTAGAGTCCAAGTTAAATTATAAACTTATTTCTAATTGTGCCAAAAGTAATTGTTTTAATCCTAATCAAGTTAGGCAACCTTAAGCACGATCCAAAGGCTATTTAAAGGACTCAAGGGCTATTCTAAAGATATACTTCACCTCTCAAAGTTATGAGCTAGAGATTTAATTTTTTATTAAAAAGTTGTTCTGCCAAGTTCTCTAGAGTCAATTTCTTCTGCATCCTTTATAGAAGATCATCTTCTTGCATAGAAGATTTGATGATTCAAGCGCTGGATTGAGTCTGTTGCAATTACCGGTGTGAAGTCGTTGAAGTGTGAAGCGATACAAGGTAACTTCAATCCTTAAGTAGGGGATATATGGGAAAGAAATATGGGTTTCTTGTAATTGCGAGATTCATAGTGCTTAATTATCGATCTAGTTTAGATCCGTAGTTTTTCACTCGGTTAGGGCTTTCCACACAAAATCTGCTGTCCTTGTAATATGTGCTTGTGATTTTATTTCTGCTGCATAGTAATTATTTTTGCATACTTTTGGGATGATTTACTGAGTGGACCAATTTAAATATCTCGTACCCTAAATTTTCAATTGGTATCAGAGCTAGTTGCACTAAGTTGTTGTGTTTGATCCTAAGATATTTCTAGAATAGTACTTAACCCCTTGCTAGATAGTTTAACTCCTTTTGTTTGTTGAATAGAAATCGTCCTTCTCTACAAAGAAGCATTTCTATAAAATTTAAAGAATAAGTTGCTTTGTATAATTAGCATAAATATGCGGGGCATTTATAAAATTATCTTTAGTAGTAATATTGTTTTTGTTCAAAATTCACAACAGGACCTATCCGAAATTTCCCACTCTTTCAAAGGCATTTCCACAAATTCTCTCCTAGAAAAGTAGAAGTTGACAACTTTCAAGACTTTTATGCATAATTCGATTGCATCTCCAAATCTTTGCTCTCTTCCTATCTGTCCATCTAATCCATATGCCCAATATCCGCCATCCATTTATTTTTTCGCTTCAGTAGTTTTTTCTCAATCTATAAAATGTTGTTAGGGTTTTTCCCTGTAACTTATCTTTAGAAGTGACTTTTCCATTTCCCTTCCCAAAAACTCTGATTTTCCTGAGACCTTCTCCTTGCTAATAGAAATTACAAAACTGTCTAAGACCTTCTTTTCTTAAGGCACATCCATTACTTGCTTTTTACTTTTTTTTTCCTCTCATTATAATTTATCTTTTCCTATTTCTTTACCAAACCCTTGATCATTGGAACTTGTGCAGCCCACCTTTGTGTGAAGAATCCACCTTTACTTATTGAAGTGAAACCTACAATGAATATAATGGGAATGGTTGTACATATGATCAACTTTGAATAATGAAAGGTGGGCCTTGAATCGAACAACTTAATTATTTTTTATTTATTTTAAAAAGTAGTCTTTTGTCAATGATCTGAAATGTACATTTTGTGGGTTCTATCATAAAGAATCACATTGACTGATAAATGGTGAGGATGAAAGACTCGTGAAGTTTTAGTTGCATGTCTTGTTTAAGGCCAATTTGATTGCATGAAATATTTCTTAGGAATTATAAGGAGTTACTTTACCAATAATTTCTTATCCTAAACATATAACATAGTCTGTTTATTTGCATGGAATTGAATTATCAGATATTTACATAAATGAATTTCTTATTGTTAAAATATGATCATGTTAGTCAAATAGTATGGACCTAGATTTCTAAAAACTCAAAGGAATCCATTATGCCATGAACGATAGGACTTATTTGTTCGTATAAAATTGAATTCCTACGAATTCAAAGGAACTCATTTTACGATGAATTTCCTTGTATTGAGAATTTATAACATACTTGTTTGTATGAATAGAATTCTTAGAAAATCAAAGAAATCCAATTTACCTTGAATTTTTCATCATGAAAATAAAACTGATATTTTTATTTTATTTTAATGGAATTGAATTCCTAGAAAATATTGTAATAGTCTTATCATTTCAATAAAGATGTTAAAAGAAAATCATAAAGTTATTGACCATTTTTTTTATATGGAAATTGAGGTCAATCTTGAATTTAATATATATTATAAAACAAGATAATTGACAAACAGCTCAATTCAAAATCTATTGAATATTTTAGAAACTGCGAAACAACAAGAATACTGCAACTGTAATATTAGAATATTTTATTATGTAATATTTTATTTTGCTACTATTTAAATGTAAAAATATCTTATTCTATACATATCCAAATAGACCCTAAGATCCAATAGAATTTATAAAAACGCATGTTCGATCACCATAGCTCAATTATTTAATAATGCTATACATTTTCATCTAATCCATTTAAATCGATGTAATTTTAGTCCACAAATGCTACAATATAAGTTTGCCAAAATTCCAAACCCGTTCATAAAATACATTTTTTATGTGATAGTCCGAAAATGTAAGTAATTGTAGCCTTGAGGAAATATTCATAACTTTGATGAGGGGAGGGGAGGGAAAAACCATCTCTAGAGAGAGGTTAGATATAGGAAAAATCTCTATTTTTGATTCAAAATTCACAACAGCCCCTGTCCGAGATTTCCCACTCTTTCGAGGGCATTTCCACGGATTCTCTCACAGAAAAGGAAAAGTTGACAACTTTTCGAGATTTTTAGGACCTGCCGTATCGCATAGCTCGACTGCATTTCCCAACCTTTGATCTCATCCTGTCCATCCACCTGATCCATAAGCCTATCATCCGCCGTCCATCTATTTTCTCCTTTAAGCGACTTTTTCTCAGTCTATTTATTGCCGTTAGGGTTTCAATCTTTTCGAAACAATTTCCACCCTCAGATCCAGATCCTACGGTCCATATCAAACGGAGTCGTCGCATATCGAAACTGTAATTTTTTTTATTTATTTTAGAAACTATCGTTTTCTGCTTCTCGTCTAAACCCTAGAGGTACTCTCGTGAAATCGAAGAAACATTTCTCTGTTATGCCTCCTGCGAGAGAGGAATCCTGAAATTGATTGAGGAATCTACCGATTCTCGTGCCAAAGCGTCAGATTGGGATGTTTTTCTCTTGGATCGGCGGTAAAAATCCGATCTTGCGGGCTATTTCGATCCAGGTATGAGCTTTCTGGATCTTTTTGTATAATCAATTCGTTGTTTTTGCGATTTGGAAGATATGGGGGCGATTTGGGTGTGATTCTTGTGATTTTGTATGACATGGCAATTGGAAATTGGGTTCTAAATCTGAGATCGGTTCGATTGTTTTTGCAGAATGTATAATGGGAGATGAAAATTGGGGGTTTATGGTTTTTAGATGGGAGATAGAGTAAGGAATCCGGAAACTCTTGAAATTCCTGAGAAATCAGAATCTTTGGATGGGCAGAGTGCCCCTGCTGGGAAATCTAGGGCTCAGAATGGGCAGGAAAACGGGGTTATGAAGAGAAAGAGTTGGGTGAGGAATAAAAGTGAGAGCAGCTTTCTGCAAGAGAAAAGAAGAAAGGGTCGAAAAGAGGTTTCTCTTAGTAGTATTGAAGATTCCACTAAGAAGAGTGGCAGTTTAGACTCCAGGGATTTAAATTTTAATGCCTTTGGGCTGAAATTGAGTAGTATTGCTTTGTTTGAGAAGAACCCAGTGGGGAGGAAGCGCACAGAGGATGGAACTAATATTCAGGAAGAAAAGTTTCAGACTTTGAGAAGTCTCGATGATCTTTCCCATTCTTTGGATAACAGTAAGGACAATGTTATTGTGATTCCAAAGCGCCCAAGAGGCTTTTCTGGTCGAAACAAATTTCAAACAGTAAATTCTGGTTCAAGGAGAGAGATCAGTCGGCCTCCTACTTCGAAGGACAATAGTGGTGCTGAATTTTCCAGGAGCAAGTTAATTGGGGTTCGTAAAGAACCTGTCCAGGCATTCTTAGATAAAAGGAAAAGGATTCTTGACAAAGTGGAGGGCAATAGAACTAATTCAAATTCAGTTTCACAGTTTAAGCATGAAGACATCGATCCAGTCCAATCTGGCTCTCCTGCTCCAAAGAGGGCTCGCAGGCTCCGTCTGAGGGAGAAGAAATATGATGGAGAGAAGCAAACTCAGGAGGACAAGCGGCCACTACTTGAGACCTCTATAAATTCCATTGAAAACTCTCAAGAAAATGATGAGGAGAACCTTGAACAGAATGCTGCAAGAATGCTCTCATCCCGCTTTGATCCCAGCTGTACTGGTTTTTCTGGGAGAGGAGCTGCTTTGAAATCACAATCTGCTGATGGGTTGTCTTTATCACCGTTTCTTCAACGGGCATACAAGAGTTTGGGTAAGGATGCCTCAATGGGTTCAGAGACTGCTGGTAGAAAATTGCGGCCTAGGAACCAGCAAATACAGAAGGGGTTTTTCAAACGGCAGCGGCGCCACTTTTATGAGGTCTGCTACTTGGACATGGATCCATATTGGGTTGTAAACCAGAGGATCAAGGTCTTTTGGCCCTTGGATCAGAGCTGGTATTATGGCATTGTCAAGGCTTATGATACTGTGACCAAGTCACACCATATCAAATACGATGATCGGGATGAGGAATGGATCAACCTTCAAAATGAAAGATTCAAGCTCTTGCTCCTTCCTGATGAAGTTCGTGGTAAATCTTATCCAGAGAAACGAGGGAGGGAACAAAGGCTCTTGCAAGAGGACGTTGATGCGAATTTCATGGATGAGAACTGCATGGGTAACTTTACGGAGTCAGAGCCTATTATATCTTGGTTGTCTCGATCAACTCTTCGAGTGAAATCGTCCTCACATGATATTATGAAGAAACAGAAGCAATCTCATGTGTCAAAGAATTCTCCACAACATATCTTTTCTGAGAATTCAGTTGAGATGCCTAATGGGTGCAGTGATATTGGTCCCTCTAGTTCAGGTACAAGTAAATTATTTGTGAGCTCTGAAGTACGATCAGTTATCCGAAAAGTTGCTGAAAAATCTTTGGAGGAGTCAGGCACATGTTCCAGTGATAGAAAGATGCCTCTTGTTTACTTCAGGAGGCGCTTCCGCAATAGGCGTCAAGGGTCGGGAAATATGTTGGAGGAATCTGCATGTAGAAGTGTGGATAATTCTGTTACTTTACTTGCTCGTGTCATTGACAAGGTAGGGCCTTTAGATGAATTTGATATTGCTCTACAAAGTTCCAGTATAAAAGATTTGAAACTTGCGGAAAAGGACAGCTCATCGATGTCTCTGGAAAATCTTATGTCAAAATTGCCTGGTTCTTCTACTAAATCAGAAATAAATTTGATGTTGAGCCTACCACCACTGCGGGTCCTTGATCTTGCCTTTGGAGCTGAAAACTTTTGGCTATACCATATGCTTCTGCTGTTTAAATATGGTAAACTGACAACTGTTTGGCCAAGTGTTCGAGTTGAAATGCTTTTTGTTGACAACATTGTGGGTTTGAGGTTTATGTTGTTTGAAGGGTGTTTGAACCAGGCTGTGGCCTTTTTATGTTATATTATGGCAGTATTTTATCGGCCTAAAGAACATGGCCTGCTTGAAGACTTCCAGTTCCCTGTAACATCAATTAGATTTAAGCTTTTGGGCTTGCAAGGCATTGGAAGACAGTTAGAATTCGTGTTCTACAACTTCCTGGAGCTCAAAAACTCAAAGTGGGCTCACTTGGATAGGAAACTTAAACAACACTGTATAATCTCCAAGGAGCTACCCCTTTCAGAGTGCACATATGCTAATATTAAGACCATTCAAAGTGGAAGCGATAAAATTCCTGTATCTCCAGTTTGTGAGGTGCCTGTTTCCCTTCAGGTATTTCTTTTCCTTTTTCCTTTTTCATATGCTTTCTTTGTTTGTTATTTTAATTTTGGATTGTCCTGGAAGTTCGTGCAAGATGCAACTGAATTTGGAGATAATGAAATAAAAGAGATGCTGACATTACAATGGGTTAAATGATGTTATGCTCCCATTTAGCAGAATCATTAGTCTCTGATTTAGCGATCTAGGCATTGATCTGATGGCCTTTCTGAGAAAGGGTGTTTCTGAATATCCTTACAGACTGGAACTCCCTAGCTGCCCAGCCCAGTCTTTTGCCCTATTTATATATATATATATATATTTATATATATATATATAATCTGTTGACCTTTTAAGGAAATTATTTTTTGGGTTTATCCTCTTTCTTAGACGAGAGCCATCAGACCAATGTTCCACAATCTGGATTGTGAAACAATGGATGCAATTGTATTAGTGGCATGACAAGATACGCATAGCGTTAATAACCTTGTTAACCCCCCCTGCATTCTTTTGTCCTTTCGCTCTTTAAAAATTTTCCTCTCTGTTATAAAAAAAAGTTTCTCTTACAAAATAGCATCAACAACAGCAATGAATGAGATATCCATCGGTCAGCTTGTAATTGCTGTGTTAGCAATTAGAATATTGATTATATGCCTTAATTGTAAAATTACAATTTTTTTGAATGCTGAACTAGTAATGAGATGCTGATAGTTTTGCTCTCATTTGTTTCATCTATGAATTGTAGAAGAAGTCAAGGCGAAGTATTATGTGTCGGAATTGCTCATCTTGCAAATTTGATGGGAAGCTCAGAAGGCTCCCTCCATTAGTTCTTTCTTTTGCTGCTGCTCCTACTTTCTTTCTCAGCTTACATCTCAATCTGCTCATTGCAAATAATGTTGCTTCTGGCAACCTTCAAAACCACGACCTTATGTCTTTGCGAGAGCGTCTAGAGGGGTTTCCTAAATTGGTTGGTGATGGTGGCTCTCTGGTCGGGGATTCTTTGGACCTAGATTCAGAAACTATGCTTGAGAACATGCGGTGCTCTTTAAGCTGTGATGCAGCTTCCATTGGATGGGTATCTAATGTAAACAGAAAGTTGGAGGCGGTTGCTCCCTCTGTAGGTGATGATGGTAATTGGATGAAGACATTTCAGGAATCCCTACATGGTGAGTTGGATGTATGTGGAGCTACTGTGGGTTGCCGAGGACCGGGAAAGAGTCAGAGTGACATGAATGTTGCTGGGCATGAGATTTGTCCATGCCATAGTGGGTCTCGGAGATCTGTTGGGACATGTTCTTCAGTTCCTGACAGATCTTTTCCTGAAACGGCTAATGGGTGCATTTCTCTTTTTAATGATAGTGACATTCAGTCCTCGTCATCTGTTGATGTGGAAGATCAACCATTGGACCACCCAGCACAAGTGGCAAAAACGTCTGCGAACAATTTGGGTGCCCGGAACATGATTGAGGGTAACATCTACAATCCAAATCCAACTGCACCTAGAAGTATGTGGCATCGAAGTAGACATGGCTCTGTGTCATCATCATTTGGTTATCGCTCAAAGTTGTGGCCAGATTTTATTAGCAATGATTTTGTTAATGGCTCTAGGAAACCTCGAACTCAGGTTTCATCCCTATTGCCATTTGGAGGTTATAACCTTGGCTCAAAGCCTAGAAGCCATCGCCGAAAGGGACATACTTATAAAAGGATCAGTAATGAGAATGCAAAGGCGTCTGATGGTGCTGGAAGTCCTCAGAGGTACCTGGAGTCGTTATGCTGTGATGCAAATGTCTTGGTGACAGTCAGTGATAGAGGGTGGAGAGAAAGGGGTGCGCAAGTTGTGTTAGAGTCCGTTGATCACAAGGACTGGAGACTTTTGGTGAAAATTTCAGGGGTTACTAAGTATTCACACAAGGCACACCAGTTTTTGCAGCCTGGGCCAACTAATAAGTACACACATGCTATGACGTGGAAAGGAGGGAAGGACTGGATCTTGGAATTTCCTGATAGAAGACAGTGGGCTCTTTTCAAAGAGATGCATGAAGAATGCTACAATCGAAACATTAGGGCCGCTTCAGTTAAGAACATTCCTATACCAGGGGTTCGCTTGATTGAGGATAGCGATGAATGTACTGTTGAAGTGCCATTTATTCGCTCCCCAAAGTACTTTCGGCAGATTGGGACTGATGTTGATATGGCCATGGATCCATCACGTGTTTTTTATGACATGGAGAATGATGATGAGGACTGGTTTTCGAAATTTAAAAGTTCTTCAGATACTAATGGGACTAATCCACCTGAGATAACAGAGGAAATATTCGAGAGGGTGATGGACTTGTTTGAGAAAGTTGCATATGCTCAACAGTGTGAGAACTTTACAAGTGATGAAATAGAGCATTTCATGGTTGGCATTGGACCAATAGATGCTATTAAAGCTATCTATGATTATTGGCAGCAGAAGAGGCTGAAGAAAGGCATGCCCTTGATTCGACATCTGCAGGTGACTATACTCCTCTCTGACTTTTACTCCTGCAATCATGCATTTGTGCATACATGCATGCATACACATATGGAAATGAAAAAGGTTCATCATTCCTTTTAGAATTTAGATATCGACCATTTATATATAACAGATGGGGGGTTTATGGATAAAATAAAAGTTATGATTGGATGGTGTGTTTTTTTTTTTTTTTTTGGGTAAAAGATTGGACGGTGTTGAAACTTCACCTTCCCCTATCATTGTGACCCTTTCACATCCTTTCTAGTTTCCTATGTTAGCACACTCTCTGCATGAATACACTATTGTTTAAGGACCAAAATAAATGCTGGCTGGCCATCTAACCAGTGCACATGTATTATTGCAGTTAAGTGCCAAGCTGTTAAAAAATGGAAAAAGTTGCAAGCACAATCAAAATATCTGGTCAATGCATTATTGTACATTAAAAAGATAACATGTTGATATTGCTTCCAGAATCAGAAGAAAGCAACAGAAGTAATGCACACACAAAAAAAAAAAAAAAAAAGAGGGTCAAATCACCAGAAGAACAAATGCACAAAATTGTAAGGATTCTAGAGCTCATGTCACAAACCAATCTATTTGTTGAGAAAACGCCATTTTTTTTTTCTGAAAGACAAATCACTTGAATCATAAGATTCGAACAGAGCAAATATTGAATCATAAGATTCACACTTGAATCATAGGGTTTTACCTATAAATGGGATTTGTTGTACAGATGAATCTTCTTCCTTCGGATTCAATATTAATCATAAGATTTCTGCAACAGCGATTGTTTGCATTACAATAAATAGAGTGATAGAGATGTCACTGTCCTTGCAATAGTTGACCACTTCAGAAAAGTTTTCTATTGATATATTGCCACAACTTTCCTTGGACCTATACTCATTTGATCTGTTTTTCTCTTTCCTTTTCTCTCCTTTTTTGTAGTCTCTTTTCTCTAATAAAAGTCTCCGTTACCGATCTCTCTCTCTCTATATATATATGTATATATATATTGCCAAAACATTTTTTTCCTGGCTTAAACATTGCTAGAATATTGGACTCTTGCTTTTCTAAAACAGGGACTCACTAGACTTCAGAAACTTTTCCAGGACTCCCTAGAAACACATAAAAAAAAAACACTTCCTATACTAGGATATAAGAAAGAAATAAAACTGCTTAAATTGTGTGGTTCCACATTTGCAATTAGTCATGTGATAAATTATCGAGTTGGACCTTCCCTTTTAACATGTTGGCCCTTGGGCCCTGGGCTGGATCTGATCCATGATTCGAAATCCTATTTCATTTCCTCTGTTTGGCTGCATTGCTACAGTATTGTATTCTTTCTCAAAATAAATCTTACAAACAACCCCAGCCTTCAGGTTTTATGTTTATACTTAATACAGTTGCACAATCAGGTCTGATCTAATATCTTATGACCTTTAACAAATGCACCTTGTTCCTTAGAGTTGGTCGTAATCAATTAGCAAGGTAATCACTTTCCACAGCTGATTAGGCAAAACTCACTAACCCTCACTGGACTGAGTACTAAAAGAGACACCCATTTCTTTAGACAACTTACCTCTTTGATGAAACTCTCCAAGGAATGCCATCATATTGTCTTTAAATTCATCCCAGATTTTCTGATGAAACAAAGGACCACCAAATCAAATGCCGTTGGCTTTACTTTAGAAAAAGGAGCTTGCAGCCATGGTTCAAAATAGCGGCGGCTACTACATTATTAGCCGTAGTGGTTAAGCTTGCTACGCTATTTTGAAAATAGCGGCCCTACGGTCTAAATTCTAGCAGAGCCAAGCGGTTTTAATTTAAGACATTGTTTTTCTTATTTCTTCTCCTCAATAGCCTTTGCTAAAATTGTCTCTACCCTTGTATGGTTCCAAATCACTAAAGAAAACACAGAATTGGCTGCTACATAAGATTTAAGTTCTTTTGACTACTTGAAACATTCACACCGCTATGCCGCTACGTATCGCCGCAACCGCTATATATCACCTGCTACGTGACGTTTTGGCTATTGGCTGCTATGCCCATTGCAACCGCTATTTTGATCCTTGCTTGCAACATTAATACCATATCCAAATAGATCCTTTCAAATTATAGCCCATCCAAATTTAGAAATTACAGTTTTGCACTTATTTTTATAATTCTTCACAAAATGAACAATCTGGCATGCAATACCCTCTCAAGCTTCCCACAAAATTCCTCTACTTCCATGTTTTGAATACAGCTATTCCTTCAATCCCTGGCTAGATTGTGGATTTTTTTTTCTTTATTCCATGACCCCACCTTAATCCATTTATTCATGGGTCTTTTCCATAATTATTCATGGATCTTATCCTATGGAGATTTTCTTTTGAAATTTTCCTCCAGGCTTCCTCATTGAAGCTTCTGGCTGTGGAAAGGTAACCATTTTCCTTGTGAATATCTGTATTTTACAATTATAAGCCCCCCAGCCGCCACCGGCCCCACCCCCCCACCCACCCACCCCCCCGGGCCGCCCTAGGGTTAGGGGTCGCGTGGAGTGGCGAAGCACGTGTCCGAAGACATTTCAAAACTCTCCGCAGAGACGATAACAAGGACGCACCTCAATGGGAAAACCCAATTCATTTAATTAAACTCTGAAATTCCATTCTCTACAATGCCATATAAGTAAGAAAGCATAGCTTAAGGCCTAAGAAACCTAATTAAACTAGGAAACTAAGCAAACTAGAATCCTATCCTAATTAGGACTCATTAAAATTAAAAATGATAACTAATGGCAACTAATTAAATAAAATAGAAAAATCCCTAAACTATCTTGTGCCCTACACATGTGGCGTAACGTCAATCTACCCCCTCTTCCCCACCAAAACACACGCAAAATAATAATAATAATAATAACAAAAAGGGAAAAAAGATCCCACACGCAAAATAATAATAATAATAATAACAAAAAGGGAAAAAGGATCCTTTATCTTTTTGTGACAATAACTCAAATAAAAAAGGCGTCGAACCCCAAGATTCTAAGATGATATTTAGGAGGATAATAGGCTGTGATCCAAAATTGGCAACGCGAAGTGTGCTGAGAAGTAGTTGCAAAGGGCTCCAAGCCTCCAACCAACTATTAGATTGAAAATTTATCAGTTTTTCAACAGAGATAGGTCCTTTTGGCTATTAGCCCATGTTAATGATGAGTCAATCATACTGAGATTGGCAGCAAGAATAAAAATGCAGTTGCAGAGGATGTATCGCCCCCCCTCAGAGCTAGCCGTATCATTTTTGGCAACTTGTATATCATCACGACTTGTATCTGATGTTAAAAAAAGACCGAGAATTATCAAAGAATCCAAAATATTAGAAATTATTAGATCTTTACATTTATTTTTTTCAGCAACTAAAAAATAAATGGATGTATTAGACTGTTCAATGTTATGGACATTCTATCTCTTTTTAGGGGTGGAGAGAGACCAGAAGAATGATTCATTTGGATGCATTGGCTCACCTATACTCATGTAACCTAGGTATTTGAAGTTAAATTCTAATAAAATGTTAAGGGACAAAGATTTGAAACTAATTTTGATTAGTATTTAGTATTGTCTATGTATGGTATCATCAATCATGGACTATGTGCTATGTACTATATATAGTATACTAGTACTTAGAATCCATAGATATGGTGAGAAAAACCCCAAAGGACTTGCTAGTGGCCCAAGTAATGCATGCTTTATTCTCCAAACATGTATTGCAAAACCATTCTTAAAAATAGAAAAAAAATAAATTCTATTATGAAGGATTTGAGCCCATTCTCATCCAAAAGAAATTTAGAAGACCTAAAATCAAGAACCTTAAATTCTTTCAACCTATGTCAACATAAAATCGATATTCCCCGTTTTGTACAACAACAACAACAACGTCTTCCTTATCGTCAAATACATGAATGAGAGGAGATATGACTATCACAACAGTATGATGGGACAGGACTCTGACTGGCCTTCTGCTAATCAATTTGTAAGTGCATTCCTTTCCAAGACATACCTGTGTTAGGTTTTGGATGTGAAATATTTCAACATTTTTTAAGTTTTACTGCGTGAGTTTTGCTCTTCCACTTGAACCTAGCCATGCTTCTAGTGACTCCACATTTTGACACACTTTTTTTCTCTATTTCACCTAAGATTTTTAACCGATCTCTCTCCTAGCTCATTGGACATGTAACTGTTCAGTTCTTATGGGTGTTGTTTTTTGCCTTCTGTGAATGTGCCGGCACCATAGTTACCTAATTCGTTTCACAGGGTTTTGAATTGCGAACAGTTCATTCCGAACAATTCGCTATTTGATTCGTTGAAATGCGGGGTCCTAGAACAATCCAATTCGGTTCAGTCTGTTGAGCAAAAAGATGAGGTTCTGCACAGTTTGAAAAGGAATAGCATGAAATGTGAATTTTGAGTAATCATGCAACGGCAAAGTATGCATAATATAGACCACAGTGTGGCCCGATAGCACCACCACAAAAACAGGGGCCCATTAGATTGGTTGTTAATAAAAAATCTGTTTTGCCAAAAATTATTAATCATCCAATCAAAAGAAATAAAAACAGATGGTCAATATAGCTGCATTGAATGGTTAAAAATCATTTCCTTGGACTGTATGACCAAATATGTCCGATGAGGTCTATTTTTGTCATATCACTAATCCATCAAGCTCTCTTCCTTATGGCGAGACCGCTAGGCTACTCGTACATACCACATGACCACCATCTCACAATGCACAAAAACCTCTGTCAAAAACCTTTGTTAATAAGTGAATGTATGGAAGAAAAGTAGGTAAACATACACCGCATAAAAGACCAACTGTACATCCATTTGTAGTCCAGATTCTCTAAGTGTTTTACTCAGAGAAATCCAAAGGCAAAGGAGTGGAACTCCATAGTGGGACCCACCTTCGAAAATCCGACTCACTCAAAATAAATTACGTTCAAGTGTATGAGGGTACCTCCAGATTTTACTCTAGAAGGAGTTGGTATCGCTGTACGAATAAACATGTAATTAAAAAAAGTGATTACACAATCTAATGCATTAATTCATTAATATTTTATTTATCAAATGGTCAATCTTATGGCAGGACCGAATTCTATTTGGCTAAAATTTGCAAGTAGCCCACACAATAGGTTGGCATTTATTTTAGTGGCCCACATTTTCAATAGATGGGCTCCATTGTAGAGTTTCACTCCTTTAAGTTAGGATTTCTTTAAGTTAAAGCCTCAGAGAATAGAATTACCCTTCTAATCATGATCTCTTTTTGCATGTCATAGAGGATTAGTAATTATTAACTGCATTGCATTATCGAATTAGTGCGTCGAACTCAAACTTTGATTTAAGCGAATTGGAAAACGAACTAAATAAGCTGACCCCATCAAACTTTCGAATTTATTTAGCAGCCGAACTACGAACTCAAACACGAATCAGACGAACTGCGAATTAGGTAACTTTGGCGAGCACCATCTCGAATGATATTCCTTGATTTTTATCTTAGACTGTAGCTACTCTTAGTTTTTTCCTTATGTATCCATTCCTAATTTTATCATTTCTGGTAACTCCACATTTAGTGTGTGCATTTACATATAATCTAGCTTTTCTTGTTTCTTCATTGCCCAACATTCAGCTCCATACAACAAAACTAGGACTAACTGCCGTTGAATAAAAAATGCCCTTTTGATAGGAGTGGCTGTCAATAATCGCATAACAGTCAACTAGTTTGTCACTTTGTCTCCACTTAGTCCAATCTGCATGATCCTATCAGCCGTTTTTAACTCAATACCTTCGTTTTGTTCTCTGATTGCGCCAAGATATTTAAGTATCCTACACTCTGTTGTGTTCTCTCCTATTTGTTCTATGATTGCGCTTAGATATTGAAATCATTCACATTATGGTATGTTGTTTTCGATTTTGATCATCTTTAACTTACCCACACATGAATCCACAGAACTTGAACTGCTAAATTTGACTCAAATCCCTTCTTTCCCCTGCCTCCTCCACGCGCCCCCCCCGCCCCCGCTCTCCACCCCCCCCCAACCCCACCCCACCCCACCCCACCAAACCCACACAACCCCCCCAACCTGGTCCTCCCCTCCCTCCTCTCCTCTCCTCTCCTTTCTTCACACCCCAAGCCCGGTCAATTAATACGATATCATCCTTCAAACTTATACCATATGTTGTCTTAGATAGCTGCCAGGAAGTTGTCCGTAATTTAGACAAATAAATAGGAGCTTACCCATTGGTGCCTTGATGGAATCAACTTCAATAGGGGGAACTCAGATAAAGCCCCACACAAAGTTCTCACTCTTGCTGTTGATTTCTGCATACCCATTGGTGCCTTTCATTTTTCCCCCCAATGTCTGTCAATTAACTGCCTCAGTACCTCTCATCGTCTTCTCAAAGTCAATAAAAACCGTGTTTTTTCCTTTCTAGACTTTCTTATTAGTTGTCCTGATAAGAATAAGTGACTTTTGTAGCGAGACATCATGATTTAAAATATAGGTTGAAGGTGTCAGTCATTCCAAAAAAATCAACATGCTGTGTGGATGCACAGTGGTTTGCAGCTGTTGCAGCATAATCTTAATTTGAAGCAGAATTTTAAAAAAAAAATCCAAAATCTAAGGTATTGAAAATTGTTGGAATCTAATGTCTTTTTCCATTAGAGCATGTTGCATAAGGGCATGTGGCAGCCCCTCAAAGTGTGCACGTTCTATATCATTTTATTTTATCTTAAACTTTTGAATTTATTGAAGTTTAGTGTTTGATTTAAATATATTTTCTTAAGTGTCAATCTGATTTTTCCTTTTTGATCTAAAATGATTGCCGCATATGCATGAGCATTTTAGGTAATTCTTATCATTGATGCATTGTTTCCATGTGCTCTTCCTTCCATTGCATTCGATCCTATGCACACAATGCTGGAATATGCCTTTGTGATTATAAGACATAGATAGAAAATGATACCTTATTGAGCCATCTGTTCTATAATTTTTGGCCATTGATCCAACTTCCTCACACTCAACCACTATCTATGTTGGCAATGATGAAAATGATCTAGTGACATGACATCTTCTGCTGGATTGGATCATCCTGGTTTTACATTTTTAAAAACATTTGGAGCCCTTAAATTGATTGCTATAACATTTTAATACCCTTTTTGTCAAAACTGCATCTATGTTGAATCCTTCCTATTCGACTAGCACCACTACACTGCAATTGGTGGTAGCCTCAAGTAGGCGCCACGAAGTAGACCCCACAAAGAGATCCCACTATAATTGGTTCTATATTTAATTAACAGCTCGTTTGCCTACTTGGTATTGTGTTTGTGGGAATTCATATCTAAGGGTGAGGGTGCTTTTATTTAAGTTGTATTAAAGGGTGACGGGTGGAGGGTCTAAGGTGTAGATCTAGATAGAACCATCTTTTTCTTATGATTTCATTTATGATGGTGATGATTTGGTAAGAATTTCCTTATCAATGTTATATGATTTGGCAGCCCCATTGTTGATCTTTACCTATGATCTCTCACTTTAGGTCCCTTTGGCAGAATGGAATTATTTAGAAATCCTAGGAACTCCATACCTGTTAAATAAACATGCTCTATTCTTATTTTTCATATTTTCATTATATATATATATATTTAATTTTGCAGTCAGTGGCCAAAATGACAATATCGACAAGAGACGGGCAATACAGGCTGATAATGCTTTAGTAGTAAAATATCCTAGCATCAGTTTTGCCTGCCATTTTAAACCATGATAGATCTATCTGTCATATACCCAAATTGTTTCTTTGAAGTGTTTTGATTCTTCCTCTGTCTGAAATTTTATTGAACAACTTGGTTAACCTATCAATACTTATTTTGCTATAGCAACCCATGAAACTATATTTCTGGCCAATGCTTTTTTTTTTTCCTTTTCTTTTCTTTTTCGTTTTTTTCAGCCTAGCTTAGGCCGTCTGTACTTCTAGCTGGATATCTTATGGATTTGGTTCAAACCAATAATTTTCTTCACTCACATACTCCATAGTTCAAGAGTTTCTAATATAAATCCCACATCTATCTTTTACCTCTTCTTTAACTTGGACACTTTTATTTTTTATCTTTAATTCACCATAAAGAAAGCCCACATCTATCTAATATAAATCCCACATCTATCTTTTACCTCTTCTTTAACTTGGACACTTTTATTTTTTATCTTTAATTCACCATAAAGAAAGCCCACATCTATCTAATATAAATCCCACATCTATCTTTTACCTCTTCTTTAACTTGGACACTTTTATTTTTTATCTTTAATTCACCATAAAGAAAGCCCACATCTATCTTTTACCACTTCTTTAACTTGGAAATTTTTAGTTATTTTATCTTTAATTCACATTTTATATTCTAAATCTCTAGTTTTTCCATCTCTTAGCATGCTTATAAAATCCCTTCTCCTTCTTACTCTCTCAATTATTTAACTGCCCATATAAATTGTCATAAGCTATGTACTTGGTTTTACTATTTAGAAAAAAGGGGGAAAGAAAAAACAAAAAACAAAAAAGTCTTCATAGTTGGTCTTAACCCTTACCTATAGTTTTCTAAACAGTATTTTTGTTAGCTTGTACCTTACTGTGAGATTTAAGCTCAAGATGCCACAGAGATTCTCTTTGATACCTTGTCTCTATTGAGATTTTTAAGGTTGACAGGGCATTATTTCTTTTAGCAGAAATTAAGGATTCTAGGCTTCTAGCCTCAAGAAATGTAGTTTCCCAATGCCCTTTTTTAATGACAAATTTGCGGTTGATGCCAAAAAATTGTTCAGTATGTGGGTGTTTCAGTGATTTAGGGATGAGCATTGATCTATCATGCATGGCAGTTAGTCGTATCATAATCTTCTTTTTGGGCTTTCAACCTTGGTGCGTTGTTTTCCTTACTAAACATTTGCATGTAATCAGTTAAAAGGTTAGGACCTAATCCATTATGCTAATATCACTGATATTTGTAATTTATCGCCATAATATCACTATTTGTTGAAAATTTCTTATCACTTTATTATTGCAACAAATTGAATTTATGGTCAGATATGTTTTTATCGCAATATTTATGGTATCATAGCTTGAAAAATATCAGATGGCTGAAGTAGGTATCAAACCCAACAGGAAGAAATCATTAGACAAGCGTTGCCACCCAACCTGCAAGCAGTTGCTATACTGAGCTTAAACAGAACAAGGATAATATATCCCTGCTAGTTTTTACTTTTCTAAAGTACTTTCTTCTTATGGACGTGTATTTTATTTTTTATCCACACAGTATTCAAATCATTTATACAATATATCTTCTCTCTGTTTTATATTGTATTTGACATTTTAGGTTTAGACGCCATGTTTACCATTCAAAAAGAGGGTCGAAATATTTTTCTTAAAATAGCAAGTGAGTTTTAGTTGCTTGCTCTGCCGGGTCAGAGAGTTGTTTCAGATTCAAACTCACAAATTGATGCGCACTTATTGCCGTGTCCCTAACCAGCTGAGCAACTGCCAGGGATGGTCATAGAATTGTTTTACACATAGGGTATCCTGTTTCCCATTATTGGATTAAAGGCTCAGATTTGCTGCTTAAGAGGGCGGTGCTGTCTTTCAACCTTAGATTGTCATCTGAGCAATCCCTTATTAAAATAATTAAAGTTTAATGAAAGAGAATCTGATCTGGCACTAAGCTAATACTGAACTCTGTTTTCCCACTTTTAAGAAGGTTCCTCAATGACTTACCATTCTTTTGCTCAATTCAGCCTGCATTATGGGAGCGATACCAGCAGCAATTAAAGGAGTGGGACGCTGTGATGAGCAGAACACAAAATTCATCTAATGGATTCACCGAGAAAGCAACATTGGTTGAGAAGCCTCCCATGTTTGCTTTCTGCTTGAGACCACGGGGCTTGGAAGTCCCAAACAAGGGCACAAAGCAAAGGTCACACAGGAAGTTTACAGTTCTTGGTCATCATGGTGGTGTTTCGAGGGACTCAGATGGCCTCCATGTTAATGGTAATTCTTCTTCTGTTGGTTTTGTTTGTTTTTGAATTGTGTCATTATTACTTTTGCAATTGTTCTTATCATTTTCATATTATTTGTTTTTTTCTGGCACCAGGCAGAAAATTTAATGGGTTTGCTGTTGGAGATGAGAAGGCTTTAGTTACTTACCAGAACTATGCATCTTCAGATGTTTCTCCTCGGCTTCAGACCTCATCGAAATTATCACCGAGGGATGCATCAGGGCTGGGAAATCTATCAATGACCAGCGACTGGTCAGGGAGAAACCAGTATCCAAAACTACAAAGAAATAAATCGAAGAAATCTGGCATGCATCTCTCGCCTCGCAAAGCTCTAACTGCTTCAATGCCATTTTATCAGAGGACAACAGAAAAAAGGAATGGAGACTGTCAATGGAACAATGCCTCACCTGAATATCATAGCCTTAAACGCAGCCAACTGGATGGGTTTCAGAGACACACAGGGGATCAGTTAGGTGGTCCAGATTTCGATGAGTTCAGGTTGCGGGATGCATCTGGTGCAGCACAGCATGCATTAAACATGGCCAAGCTCAAGAGGGAAAGAGCTCACAGGTTGCTTTTCAAAGCAGATCTTGCAATGCACAAGGCTGTGGTTGCGTTAATGACTGCAGAGGCTATAAGAGCATCAGAGAGAGAGTCAAATGTCGACGAATGAGTTAAAATGGAATCAGAGGCAACGAGGGCAAGTTTACTTTGAACACCACAGGCATTTTCTTACAAAATCATGGCCAAAGGTTGCTCTGCGAAGAGTTTGGCATGTGATCTTGCATGATAGGTTATCGTCATCAGTGATGGATTCCAAGTGAACTTTTGACATTGTGGGAACAGAGAGTTATTGTCGCGTTAAGTTTTGTTGCATGGCGGCTGAGTTCACCAGGGTCACGCTTGCGGTTGTAGGTATTCTCTTCTATTCAGCAAAGCGTGGGTGCTAGAATTTTGGTTGTTAATCCCTGTACAGAATTCCTTTTCAACCCTGTTGCCTTCCTCTTTTCAAAGTGCATATGTAGCAATGCTAAAGAAAAATTGGCCTTAATAATACAAACCCTGCTAAATTGATCTGAATTACTTTGTCCAGAAGATGGAGCCCTTGTTTTTGATGGATTGATTTTGTATTTAGGGCCCTTCCATAGTTGCTGGAGTTAACAAAATGCAGTCTATATGATGTTCCTGCTTGAATGAGTCATGTCCTAAAGAAATGCAAGTAATTTGTACGACACTCTCTAACAGAGATTAGAACCCCTGCTGCATATTCTGCACTTTCATGTAGAGTTTTGCTTTTGCTATCAAACCAACATGTTTTTGGAACCTGAGTCAGACTTGTGGGTCAAGCAGCTTGAACAAGAACAGTTAGGTCTTCAGGACGACCTCTTCTTACTGGTAACATGACTGAAACCTATAACCTTAATAGAGTTGCCACACTATGAGCACTTCCAACTGTCTAATGGCTCAATCATTGACCATTAGCTTATTATGGTGTTATTTATAAGACCATCATAAGTTAAGCAATGAACAAATTCACTATCACCAGTGAGTTGAAAGACCATATCATAAACTGAACTTAAATTTTTCCTTTTCTTTTTCTTTCTCTGAAAGGATAAAAAAATGAGTTTTCCGTGTAATTCCATGATATCGTGGAATATTTGGTGGGAGAAGCATTTTGACGAGTTTCAATCTTCTGTCATTTTTATTCAATCTTGAGGACAATTTTTTTTTTTTTTTTGGGTAAAAATCCCTTTTTTAGATAACCAATTCATAGGACCCTTTTCTGAGAATTAGGAAAAAAGTTTAAGACCATTTTGAAAATTTCACCTGTTTATATATCCCTACCAGTCCCTATAACAATGATAGTATTGGGTCGTCCTAATTTCTATCCTTGTGTTTCATCTAAGCTCTCTGGATCCTCGGAATGTAAAGCCTAGACTCAGTTTTACCTTTAGATTTAGAGGATCTATAAGCTCGAAAACAATAATGGAAGGTAAGCATTTTTATTTGTAGTTTTCTTGTAGGATACATTTAAGTGGTTGAGGCTGAAGAGCAGCCCTTACAATTGAATGTATAAACTGGTTAGTTTGTTTCAGTTATATTTCATGGAAATTAACTACACAGCAGTTCAACTTCAAATGAGCTCTACCAAAGGTTTTTTCAATAGTTGAGGGAAGGAAATAAAGTGGTGATGTAGATGGGACCTAGACTTCCTTAGGTATTGAATTACAAATGTAATGGTTGGCTATTCATTCCCATCTTCAATTTTCATTGAAGGAAATGTTTTTTGATGGTCATTTTTGTCTACTCACCTGTAGTCTTCTTTGTTAACTACTACTTATTACATGAATTTCAATATATTCTAATCCAAATAAATAGGCTCTTAGCAAATATGTCATAACAATTCTCGTCTCATGATTACTATTTTCGACTTGTTCGGAACATCGGAGAGTCCGTTTGTGTTCTTCATCATTATGGTAATAAGCACTTGGGATTGATAGACTGTGAGATGGTTTATGGGTCTCAGCTTTCTTTTTTGTCGTATGATGTTGGATTTGCATTTTTTTCACCCCTTATCGTTAGTTATCTGGTATTCAGGCCAAAATTAACCTGCCCTTGTCAATTCCTGGTAAGAGAATCAGAGACTGAATCATAGCCTTGTTTGCCTCATTCAGATTAATGAGTGATTACTGGCCGCTAGATTGGCTGCTGCTTGGTATCTTACATTTAACTGTATACACTATGAACGACTCTTTGCCCGAGTGGTCACCTCTTCCCGCTTGTGCGGGCTTTCTTCTTGCTTGTGCGGACCTCCTTCCCACTTATATGCGGGCTCTCTATTGAGTTCCAGCCACCTTGGCTGGAATACAAAAAGAAAAAAGAAAAAACTGTACACAGTATGATATTAACACTATTGTATGATGCGGTGCGTCATCTTATTGTATACTGATCCTCCTGTTTTATATGTTGGAACTTTGAAAATATGTTGAAAATCATTTATTTAAAAGAACTGAATACAAATAAGCAAGAGAAAAAACTTTCATTTAACTTTAATAATATGTTGATACAAGTGTTCTAGAGGTCTTGCTTTGATCCCTCCGATCACTGGTCAAACCACTTTTTTTTCCGGATTGTATGTCTTTTCTACTTTCCTCACTTCACCTGAAGTTTATTTCCCTCACCAGAGGGCTAGGGTCCCAGCCCCTAAACTGCATACGAAGAGAAAGCAAAAAAAAAAAATCCTTCCTTGCACCTATATATTAAATGTTATTTCTGAGAAAGATTGCTGTCCCCAAATTGTCTCCTTTGGAGCACACGTAAAATGACATTTAAAATGTCCACCAAACATCCTCAAATGCTTTTAAAGCTGACATGTAAGTTTAACAGTCACCCCAACCAAACCACCTCAATGCATTCTAAAAGCTATTCTAATAAAGCACTTCCAACTTTTAAGAACCCCGCAAACACACTCTTAATTAATAACATAACTTTCATGTGTACAAAGCAATACTAATAGCTACAACTCTGCGCTGATAAGCAAAGCGGACTCAGTGATCAGCAGGTCTTTTGCACTTAGTTGGTGGCCCATAAGAGAGAATAACATTTACAACAAAAAAAGGCCAATCAAGTAGATGCTTGGTAGCGCCGCTGGTTGGGGCACTCCGTAACCACCCGGAGGTTTAAGCATCGAAGCCCGTCAATGCGTTGAACCCCAAGCTCGACGAACCCGGTGAGTGGAAACAGGTTGAGGCCACCACCCCGGAGGGCTAGCCAAGTGCTCAAAGAAGCCTTGGACACCCGGTCAGCAAAAAAAAAAAAGATGGTTGGGATTGTGGATGGAGCATGCCCTTCAGAATCACAGTTTGATTTTGCCATTCCTTGATATACAAAATATGGATTGCTAAGGTCGTCCAATCAGGCAAGTTTTAGACAATCTTCCGTCCAAAAAAAGCCCAAAAGCTTCGACATCCTGGATTAATACATCCGAAGAATTTGCAAATAAGATCATACCCAATTATCAATTCCACGTTCTCCACAAGACCGAGACGATCTGGAGACAGTTTCCTCTGATAGCAATTTCTTTGAGCTGATTTTCGATATCAACCTCGAGTTTTAAGTGTTTCGCGCCCATACAATTGCAGAAGAGCCATTTTCCAGAAGGCATATTGGTATGATCTAGGCACTATTAAACATCTGGGACCTTGATAATACTGGACTCACCATGAGATCCTCTGGAGAAGTTCATCTGTTTTTTACACCGAAAATGGTTCCAGGTTCCAGGGTCACCCATACACGATTCACATAATTTTTGGTAGGACAAAAAAAAAAGGATAGACATATTGTGAACATAAGAACGGCTGGCAGCGCATAGCTCCCCTCCACAAAATTTAGAAAGTCAATCATCCTAACATAAGAAAAATTTTCTCCTGAGTCCAGGATTTTGTACGAGTGATCATCTGGGTCGTCCCCAAAGGTAGGACCCCATTACGACCAGTTGTTTCAATTTTCTTCTATCTTCCTCCCAGTCCTTAGCTCAGATTCTTGTTAGGGACACTAAAGACCCTCTTTTAAGAGGGGCTCAGATTCTTATTAGGGACACCGAAGACCCCCTTTTAAGAGGGGATTGTGTTCATTCTTGTTAGGGACACCAAACACTCCCCGTAGGAGGGAAATGTGTTCGAGTCCTCTCAGGCGCAGGAACCGGGAAGAAAAAAAGGAAAAGGCAACATGCTTTGGTGCATTTGTATGACAAGAGGAATCCGTGGTGGAGAGAAAAACCGTTCTAATTTTCCACGCAGCCATTTTCGGTTGTTTGGGGGAACACATTATCCTCACAGGAAAAAATAAAAAAACTGATTTTCTTCAATAGAAATAACTTTGATTTCCCATGCCGAGCATAGAAAGCAGGATTCCCCTTGCAGTAACAGAATTCACAAATGCACCCCAAAGTTTCTTGGCATTTGAGGGAAAAGAGGGACATAACCCCTGAATTACTAGTTGACAAACAGGCCTATGCAGGCAATGGCATTATATATAAATACCCCTGCGCGCACTGTGTGTGTAAACTCAAATGCACTTCCTACTTCTGCCTGCTAGAAAGCTTAGGCCCATCCTCATAATTCAGTTACCTGGAACCCCGGTTGCTCATAATAGGCAGTTGGTTGTAAAGAGGGGTTAATAAAGTCCAAACTGCAGAACTGTAGGCTCACGCACAACACAAACCACAAAGATGCAAATGGGCCTATAATTCTTCCTAACAGCCTCTGATTTGCAGACATGTCGGTGCAAATGTAGATTTGGGGTGCATCAAAAATCACTTCAAGATGAAAAGTTGAATACGCATTAATCTACTTATATCAGGTTTTTAGTTAAAATAAAATATACAGGACAGAATCTTTCACAGATACGTAGAGATGTATGCAGCAGTATTCCCACTTACATCATAATTAAGGCAGTCTTAGCGAAGTACATTTAGTAATCAGTGCCTATGACACCTTATTAGCCACCTGTGCCCTGCCAAAACCAAAGGGAAAGGTTCAATTTACTTCCCCAAACATTCAAGTTCAATAAGAAGCTAAAAAACCATTCAAATAATCCACAACCACACATCAAAAAACATAAATGTAACCATTCAAGTTCTGAACAAATACCACCTCATTAGCTATATCATCAAATGGAAAGGCAAAAGAAAGGAGATTAGGCTACATTTACTTCTGCAAATATTTAAGGTCAATAACAACACATTAAACTGATAACAGAAAAAAAAAAAAAAAAAAAAAAAAAAAAAAAAAAAAAACCAACAACGATCGATGGAGAAACATTTAAAAATAATGTGGACATTCAAAACTATCACATAAAGCTACATCATCAAACGAAAGAGAAACCACCAAAATAAAATATTAAACTCTAATGTACATAAGGTAGAGTTTACAGAAGTAAACCAGACACCACAAATCACGAGATTGTTGAGCATGTCCTATCAATTTGGATTAAACAATTATTAGGTTCCCACGTGAATGAGTGAAGCTATGAAAATAAAAACCACCAAAATAAGATTTTAAGCGCTGGCACACATCAGGTACAGTTTTTTCAACAAGGCACTGGACACCACAAATCATCAGATTGTTGAGATCAATCAACAAGACACAGGGCCAGCTTTTGCTCTTTTGGTTAGTGTGCTTTTATTGCTATATATATATATATATATATTTATATATATATGGGGGACATTCATGTGCATCCATCCCTCACATGAATATTCCTTTTACGCACATGACCATTTATGACTTTTCCTCTTTGGCACATGAAAATTTCCAATTATGAAAGTGTCCCTCACCCTATGGTGAGGGATGGATGCACATGAATATTCTTCTATATATATATATATATATCAAATTTCAGGTATACAGTATAAGACATGTATACCATATCTATGCAGAGAAACAACGATGACTATTATGACATGACAATCCGTTAAATACTAGTGTTCTATACTCAATTTACAATTTTTTTTAGTTCTTTATGGTTTTTCCATATTTTCTGCTTATATTACAATTTAGGATAACACAGTCCCATTCCGCCAAGTCATATCAATAGATGCAGATACAACTTCCACCCTATAGTTCAATTTAGGACTCAAAGGGTGATCAACTTCCACCATAGTTCAATACTTAAACTCCGCTTAGAATCCCTCTGAGCTCATTCAAGAAAACCCATCAATCATATGGAAAGTAAAATCTTCCTAATAGGCAAGTGTAATCTAGATCACCATAAAGTGAGGAACAACTAATTTTTTTTATAACTTTAAAAGATCACAAGCAAACATTGTGGATGCCTTCCTCATATAATCAATCAATCCAAATAAACACCGCTAAAATTCGGCGTAGTTGTCATTGAATTACTATCCTATCTAGGATTAGGATTGAACCTGTGAGTTATTTTTCCCCACTCATCTCTATTTAGGACCACCACTTCTATCCCTTAATAATCCAACATGTAACTTGAATCAACTAATTCCATGTTTTTATTAGCTTCCCCGTTACATGGTTCCTTGTAGTAACTTCAACATTGTAGCTCTTTTTACAATTTCTGCTCTTGTAAGCGCATGCCCTAACAAACAAACATACAAACAATGATTCAAAATTCCCACATCAAGCAATTGGTCCTATTGGGTTTATCCATTGTATGGTCCAGAAAGCTATGACTAAGGTGATCTCTCTTAAACTCTTAATTTAATCTAGGGTTTTATCCATACTGATAGACATTTAGAGCCCCTTAATCGGCAACCACCTCAATCTCAAACCATAAAAAAACAACAAAATTCAACTAGAAAACAACAACAACAACAACACTTCATCTAAAAACCACGAAGACTTACAATCAGGAGGACGAATGGCGGCCCTCGCACTCGAGGCTATCATCGAAGTTATTGGAAGGATACTTTGCAGTGACCATCCCAACCTCAAACACCAGATTCTCTCCACTCATTCTGATCCCAGTAATCGACCACCACTTGAAGAATGCCCTCACCTGGATCCCGTCCAGCTCCGAGATCTTCCCTTCCACGAGCTTCCCCGTGACCCGGCGGGAGTAGGCGGCGAGGTAGTTGTCGGGAGGGAGCGTGATCCGGCAGATATCGTCCAAATTCACGGAGAAATCGCCCGATGTGCGATTCAGAGAGTAATTCAACACGTTCGTTGGGAGCAATCCGATTGGGAAACCCTTGTTCTTCAGCTCGTCGTATGCTGAATTCAGATTAGGGTTAGGGTTAGGGTTAGGGTTAGGGTTAGGGTTTTGGGAGGGATTTGAAGAAGAAGAAGAGGAGGAATGGATGGAGAGAAGGAGACAGGTAAAGAGAAGCGAAAAGATGTAGATGGCTTTTGCCATGATGCGTGTCCTTCCGCTTTTGATTTCGTTTTTCGTCGTGGATTCTGCTTTTGTGCGTATATATATAAAGAGTAGTTTACGAAGTATCGACTTGACCGAATTTGAGTAGGGAGAGGAAGAGAGAGAGAGACACCTAATACAAAGCAGATTTGGTGGTGGGTATGTAATACATGGGTAGTATTTGATACGTGTAGGTTTTACTAGTGATAGATGTAACAGACGAATTAAAATAACACATAAATTTTAAAACTTTTCAAACTACTTCCTACGTTTTTAAGGAAGTTTTCAATTAAGGACATCTATTTATTTAAAGTTATTTTTTGATAATTTTTTTTTTATTTCTTTTTTTAAATATACAAATTACCCTTCATTATAATAAAACTCTCGTTCACTTTCTCTATATTGTCCTCATTTCCCTTGCCGGTGTTCTCACGGTGATCAAGAACATCCAGTATTTCCACAACGATTGGCTGCATGTAGTGGCTGCCGAAATCATGTCATGGCTTTAAATGAAGGGCAATTTGGGTATTTTCAAAATGTTGAGGGAAAAAGTCCCCAAAAAATACCTTTAAATGGCCGGATGTCTTTAATTGAAAATTTACTTGAAAGCTTAGGGACTGATTTTAAAATTCTCAAAACTTGTGTCCTTTTTTGAAATAATGCAAAAACTTAAGGCCATATTTGAAACTTTTTCTTAATACTATTAGAATCCTTTTGAACCTTGAGGTTGATGAATCCTATGAATTGTTGGCAATTAATAATTTTGGAGAATTTGGGATGGTAGAAATCTCTCATTTTTATTTTTTTTTTTGGATTTTTAGGTCAACCCATCCTTCGTATTTGAAAATCCTCGTATCTTACCAATTGATACTATTTTTGTCATTTATATGCATTGATAGTGATGTGAAATCTTTAGCCATACATATTTTAGTAAGGTATAAATTTTTTTGGCTAGTTTTCAAAGAAAGTACATAAAATTTTTAATATTTTAAAACAGTATACAAGTTTTTATAATTCTTTTAAGTTAGTCCCCTCAGTAAAAAGATTTTAAAAAATGACTGTATTACACATGTTATTTCGTTAAATATTTCCTTTAAAAAAATGATTAAAGATAAATGATCAACTCCAGGTCAAATGACCTAGTGGAGCCCATTCCATCTACTTTCTATGCATAAGAATAGGAGATTCCAAATGACTAAAAAGCTACCTTCGTTAAATGCTTGCAATCATCAAAATCAAAATGGTCACTTTTAAGGAGGGAAGAGGTTAATAGAAGACAAAAAAAAAAATCTCATAAGAGAAGGGTATTTTTGTCATTTATCAATAAAATTTATGAATATGACCTGATTGAAAGAACTGATAAAACTTTTATGGCCCATTTGACACTTTACTAGAATAGTAAAAGTCAAATAAAGCCTCCGTTCTTTAGACAAGAGGTCACATCGAAAATATTTTAATTTAAAATTCCCCTCATCTTTTTAAAAAACATAAACAATAAACCATCTTTATCCACTAAAAGACAAAAAAACTCCACTTTTTTATACAAAAAGTCAAAAAGATTTCATACAAAATAATTAAAAATAAAAGACCATCATAACACACTTATATTTTATTCCTTTTTTATTTGATGCTTTACTTCATTTCATTTCACTTGATTTTAAAAGTAAAATTACCAAATGGCCCTAACTTTTTTGAAATATTCAAATTATCGTTTACTTTTCTTTTAAATGAGCCAAAAATTATATACTTTTTTGAAACTTTAAAAAATAAAAGTGTTCTAAAAGATTCAAAGACTTGGCTTTGTTTGAGCAGTATTTACCACCACTTCATATGTAATGAGAACCAAAAAGATTGAAATTATACGCTATTTCACACCTCATTTACGTGTCACATCCATAAATAATTACGGACAAACGTCATGATGAGAAAAGCATGCTCTACATTTGAAGAAGCAAGGCCTCTCTCCATACGAGAGAGTAACAAGTGGAAAAGAAAGGAAGAATGCGGGGAGAGGAAAGTTTCTCATATGAGTTTTCTAATGTGTGATTCAAAGTCCTCCATGAAATCAAGAAACCTATCTATTATAATTGGCAAGGAGAGGAAAGTTTCTCATATGGGTTCTGTAATGCGTGATTCAAAGTCCTCCATGAAATCAAGAAACCTATCTATTATAATTGGCTCCTCTTCGTATGACGCATCTTCCTTTGATCTTCACTCTAAACTGGAAAAATACACCCGTGCTTAGCCTGGCCCCTAATTTTTAAAAAAAATAGACATATATTTGTTTCTATTTTATCAGAATGAAGAATTTAGAAAAAAAGGCATCGATGATTTATTACCTAAGATGAGAAAAAAGGTGTATAGAATATATGCGTAGGATGTAATATCTTCAAAAACTAAAATGTAATTGACGGAAATTGAATAAAAGATCTTTCAATTTGAGTTGATCCATATTTGAAAGACAACTGTTCAGATGTTCACACGTGTTGCATGAGAGATTTCTTAAACATGTTCACACACGTGTTGCATGAGAATAGAAGGAAGATGAAAGACCTACTTTTTGTAAAGTTAGAGAAGTTATAGTGTGGAAACAGTTATTAAGAAGTTAAAAGGGTGGTGGTCAACATAAATTGCATGTAGGTCAAAATCAATTGGCTCTATATGTTTGATTTTGGCAATTGGGTTCAGTTCGCTTCATATTATATAATTAGTGCACTATACCCATTATTTATAAAAATAACTGTGGATTTTTCATTGAATTGAGTCAATATCTTTTAGATATGAAGTGTTGTCCATGTAGATCACAGAAAAATCAATGCTCGTTGATCGCCTATTGGAGATCACCGGTACCATCGAGAGGTCATGATTAGCCCCAATACCTCAACAAGTTGTAGGTAAATAGAGATGTAGCCCCCAACACCCCTTAGAGCCTATTTGTTTGTATGTAGTTTAATCGTAAGGAAATCATGATAAGATGGTTTTGATATGGGATTATTAAAGAGGTGAGGGGCGATGAATATAATTATAGAGAGTATATTGGCAATGATTTTAAATTATGAGTGAAACAGATGTAGTTTTGTTTTAAGAAATAAAAGTATTTCGTTTACTTATTTTAATAAATAAAATTAGAAAACAAATGAGATAATTATCTCAACTATACTCAAAAAGCAAATAATGACTAAATTACTATTAAATGATTAAGCAATTGAAAATCTTTCTGGGTAATAATATAAAACCAGCAAAACTTGTCCACACTTAGCAGGAGCAATATAATTTATCACATTAAAAATAAAAATCTTTAAATAATATTTTATCAAAATTATATTGAGATGATGAAAGTTGCAATCAAAACTAAAACATATAATAACAATATATAGTTAGTTAATTTTAAAATGAAAGCACTTTAATTTATTTGAAGTCACTGGAGTGTTTTACTTTAAATATTTATTTTAAAATAAATAAAATAAAATTATAATAAATATTAAATTTGATTAAATTTTTATAAAAATATAATATGAAGAAAAAAATTCACATACAATCCAATAATGAATAACAATTTATAAGAAACACACTATTTGTGGAGTGGTGTTGGGACCTTCTGCGTTGCGGGGGCGCCAACTGAAGAGCTTCTTATACTAGGGCATGCTATACATGTGAAGGAACGAGCTCTCCATACAAGAGAGCAACAAGCAACGAGTGGAGAAGAAGGCAAGAAGAAGAAGAAGATAAGAGAGAGAGATTTCTCAAATGGGTTCTCTAAGACGAGCATCAAAGTCCTTCATCAAATCGAGAAACCTATCTATTCTATCTGCCTTCTCTGCATATGGACCGTCTTCCTTTGATCTTCGCTCCAGATTTGCCTACTGTACTCATTCTCGCCAAAACAACCGTGAAAGTCCCATTGATTTGAGCCAGTATCCCCCAGAGAGGATTCGAAACTTCTCCATCATCGCCCACGTCGATCACGGAAAATCCACGCTCGCCGACCGCCTCTTGGAGCTCACTGGTACCATCAAGAGAGGCCACGGTCAGCCCCAGTACCTCGACAAGTTGCAGGTAGAGAGATACAGCCTCAATACCTCTTAGGACCTGTTTGTTTGCATGGAATTGAATTGCTAGGAAATCATGGTAAGATGGGTTCCAACATTGGATTGTTAATAGCGGATAAAAGGTGGAAATGTAGATGGGTTTCTAGATTTTATTGGATTTTATTTGATGGGGTGGTTGCTGGGTATTCTTTTTTCATCTCCCCTTATTTGATTTTGATTGAAAGGAGATTACTTGATGGTAATTTATGGATGTTCACAGTTGTTTCTTCAACTTTTGCCACATTCAAAAATACATTTCTCAAGTTGTTACAGACAAGGACTGTTCAAGAGGTGAGGGGGAAGTACATAAAATTCCATTACCTTTTCAAACAAAAAAAGAAAGGTGAATACTATAAGGTGGAAATGTAGATGGGGTTCTAGATTTTATAGGATTTTATTTGCTGGGTATTCATTTTTCATCTCCCCTTACTTCATTTTGACTGAAAGGAGATTACTTGATGGTAATTTGTGGATGTTCACAGTTGTTTCTTCAACTTTAGCCACTTTTAAAAGTACATTTCTCAAGAGAGGATTGTAAAAGAGGCAAGGGGGAAGTGCATAAAATTCCATTACCTTCGAACAAAAGAAAGAAAAGCGAGGTGATGCCATTTCCCGTTGGTCATTTATGTGATACTTTCTAATACATGTCATGGGCACCTTTGTGGTATTGCCAGTGTCTAATGATGTTTACACAACAGCAGAGCTGGTTCAGTTGATAGCAGTCAGTTTGGGTTTGGGCCAATTTAGGTCTAGTTGATGCCTACTGGTTATTAGTATACCTTGTGTGGGCTAACCTTTATCTCTGTTTTCTTTTGTTTCTCTCTATTGATGATGCCAACTTCTGCTCCTTGTTCTATCTTAATGGATTTGCGAAAAGTTGTTATTTACAAAAAAGAGTGTTTCTATTTTAGGGACTTAAAAATTTTAATTGAAAAACTCCTTAAGTAGAAAAAGAGAAGAAGAAGACAAAAAAAATGCAACTTACAAACACTAGTTATGTGAGACCAAGTGTTGTTCTATGGTATCCAGTTCTAGTATTGCTATACAACTGTGCTGAATCTTCTATTTTGTGCTTTCAATAAAATGGTTACCAAGCTGAAATTAAAAAAAATGAAACTATGAATATTTCTTGAATATTGGTCCTTTAAACCTTTGTGGGTTACTATATGATTTGGTAGATTGATAAAATAAAATGGTGCAATTCAAGACTATTCTTGGGTTTGGGATTGAAGTTCCAATCAAATGTGAAATAACATTCTCTTAGTTCCGCTTGGATGTTGCCTTCCCTGTTTTGTTACATTTGTGACCTGAGTTCTCTTTGTGAGCAAGAACATGACAATTGTACTTTTAAGTCCTTTTGTTTCTTCATCTATCATGGACTGCTTCCAATTACCTTTTGACCACCTTTTTCAGGTAGAGAGGGAAAGAGGAATAACAGTAAAAGCTCAGACAGCAACCATGTTTTACAGGAATACATTTTCTAGTCCCAATGTAAAGGATACAGAAGAGTCCCCTACTTTTTTGCTTAATCTAATTGACACACCCGGTCATGTCGATTTTAGCTATGAAGTCTCAAGATCCCTTGCAGCATGCCAAGGTGCCCTTCTGGTTGTCGATGCCGCCCAAGGTGTTCAAGCACAGACAGTTGCCAACTTTTATCTGGCTTTTGAATCTAACCTGACCATTATCCCAATCATAAATAAAATTGATCAGCCAACTGCTGATCCTGATCGTGTTAAGGCTCAGTTAAAATCCATGTTTGATCTTGATCCAAATGATACTCTTTTGACTTCGGCCAAAACTGGCCAAGGCCTTGAATATGTCCTTCCTGCAGTCATTGAGCGGATACCTTCCCCTCCTGGGAAATTTGACTCATCGTTACGTATGCTTCTGTTAGATTCTTATTATGATGAATACAAAGGGGTAATATGCCATGTTGCGGTTGTTGATGGTGCTCTAAGAAAAGGGGATAAGATTGCATCTGCAGCAACTAACCAGGTTTATGACGTTTTGGATGTTGGAATCATGCATCCTGAGCTTACACCAACTGGGGTGCTTTTCACTGGACAAGTTGGTTTTGTTGTCAGTGGCATGCGTTCAACCAAAGAGGCCCGTGTTGGAGATACTCTTTATCGTGCAAAAAGCGTTGTAGAGCCTCTTGTTGGTATGTTTAGCACTTTCTTCTCCTTATTACCATTTTTTTTTCTCATCATCATTTTTATTAGTGTCATTACTAAATAGTCAAACAGAATGAATTGGCTTCTTTTGCTGCTTATTATTTGAAATAGATGAAAAACATATACTTCTTACTATTTGATTAGTGTTTTTTCCCCTCAGAAGGGAAAAAGGGTGCTTGACAGGGTTTGTATTTTCATGTATAACTTCTGCTTATGGGTTACTACAGTCCTTATTCATTGAACCATATACAATAGGTGAACATTGCGTTGCTCCCTCGTATACCATGTCAATCCATTCTCACAAATAGCGCTGATGTTTTGAAAATATCACAATATTATTGGTGACAGTACTTTCTTGATAATAGCATGATATTTTCAAAATATTTCAATATTGAAAATTTGCATTAATGTCATGAAATATTGCGGGTTTCTCACTAAAAATCGTAAATTGTTGTTTCAAGAAGTTTTAAAAAGTGGCCTGAGTTTCATCATCAATGTTCTTAGAGGTTTAAACCTCTCCTTAATGGTGAGGTTGGCCCCATTCTTGGTAATGGTGATTTGGTGGGTTTTTAGCATTTATTACTATTATGAACTATTCACTACTAGGGATGTTCATGGGAGATGCAGATAGACCTTAGGCCACATGTGTAGGGCCCAAGATAATTTAAGTATGTTGCTTATTTATTTAATTAATTATTTTAATGAGTTGTAATTAGGATAGGATTATAGTTTTTTTGTTTCCTAGTTTGTTTGGGTTTCTTAGTCCCTAAGATTTGCTTTCTTATTTATATGACATTGTAGAGAATGGATTTTCAGAGTTGATTAATTAAAGTTGGGTTTTCCCATTGAGGGGCGTCCTCGTTATCGTCTCTATGGAGACTTTAAGTGTCTTTGGACATGCGCTTCAGCACTGATTTTGCTTTGGCACTTCCATGCAAGCCCTAACCTAGGGCCTGCATCAGTTGGTATCAAAGCGAAGATCCACATCGCTCTGATCACCCTCCGGTCATCGATCGGAGCCTATCCATCCGTCATCCATCGTCACCCACTCAATCTATCCGCTACTATTCCCTACCATTCCATTGCATCCATCCAAAGAGCCCTCCTCTTTCCCAAACCCATCCCTCGTCGAATCCCTAATCCATCCCCGTTCCATCCCCTACCTTAGAATCCCTATAACCATCAACCAATCCCACGGCCAACATAAAAAAAGAAGAGAGATCTGCATCTCTGTCGATTGTCCAAAATCTCAGCCATAGAACCCCTATCCCAGTAAAACCTGCCCCCTCGCCTGACCTCCTCCGGTAACCCCAGTCCGCACTACCTTGACGACAATCTGCCGCCTTCCTCCTTCATACCGAACCCCCAACCCCACCACAAATCCCTTCCCCGCCACACCCATCATCATCAAACCCCTACTGCAAACCCTTCCCCAACTTGTAGCCAAAAAAAAAAAGAAAAGACTAACCCTAATGCCAAAAATTCATACTTCTTCCCCGTGAAGCCAAAATCCTGCTACAAAGGCCAGCCCAAACGACCAGCCACCGTCATCTCAAAACCCTAATTGCACTGTTGCGTGCACACCACCGCAGTGCTGCTCCCACCATAGTCTCCTTTGTCACGGGTGCCATAATCTATTGGCGACAGGTTACGTCATCTCCTCCAAGATTGATCAAAGACCAGTTTGGGAGAATCTCTGTTGCGTGATCACCTCAAATCGTCTCTATCACCCCCTCTTCTCTCTGCTGTAAAGAAAGAATTCGAAAAAGGGTTTCAAGCCCTTTACTTTCCTTTCTCACACACTAAGTCCAAGAGGGAGACACAAGTGTCACTAGTGACACGTGCTATTTTTAGCCCTTGGTGATTGGGCCCTTGGTGATTGGGCCAAAAATACAACCAGGCCTGATTCCATATCCAGGTTGGTTCAAGTTAGTTCCGACCCGACTGCACAAAAGAATCCAAACAAGATTATTGCTGACATCAGCTACTGACATTAGCAGAGTCAACGGCCAGATTTGATCAGATCAACTGCTAGTATTTATTTTCGTGATTGCGGAGCCATCAGAAGTCAGATTTGGAATCTATTTGCTCCATCGTATTTCTGAAGCACAGATCTACACATCAGGTCAGTCCATTATGAAATTCCATATCAGTATATTTTACAATAATCTTCAACGAGCCAAATATGCACTTAAATATGGAATTTGGTATGTTGAGAATGAAGATTATTTTTGGCAATTTCTTGATTTAAAGCAAGAAGAAGAAGAATTGTCCATTCTTGAATATTCTGACCAATTTTCGAGGCTCCAAGATGCATGTGGAATGGAGGATGATGAGAAACACGATTTAATTAGTTTTGTAAGAGGCCTGAGACCGGATATAGTGGAGAGAATGAATGATTGTAAAAATATTCACGAGGCATATTGGGAAGCAATTTGTGTGGAACGCATGCTTAAAAGGTCTCATATGCGGCAAATAGCTAAAAGACCTGTTGTGAAACATGTGGCGGAGGATATCCATATTAACATTGAGATATGAGAACCAAAGAATGAGCAAAAAGATGAAAAGGGGGCCTGGAATTTCTTCTATGAGCAATGGTGATCAAGAGCTGCAAGCAACACGGAAAGACAAAAAGCTTATTGAAGTCCCCCACCCTCACATTGATTTTATCCTCGGGGATCAACAATAGAAACTTGGAGATGAACATCGGTGGATAGTCAAAGATTGTGATTTGATGGTGTAGGTTCTACAAGTAAAGCAACAAACGGCTCAATTGCACATCAACACAATTTTCAGTCATCAAAAGCAGTTATACATGAAGATCTGCGTGGAAGCTGCAGATAGACCAATAAATTGGAAGTTCATCAAATTGATATTCGAGCCAGGTGGACTTTTACCGAACTCGAGGTCGAGTTCTTTCCAAGCCGGGGAGAATGATGCAGATAGACCTCAGGCCACATGTGTAGGGTCCAAGATAATTTAGGGATATTGATTTTTATTTAATTAATTATTTTTATGAGTTGTAATTAGGTTAGGATTATAGTTTGATTTGTTTCCTAGTTTGTTTAGGTTTCTTAGTCCCTAAGATTTACTTTCTTATTTATATGACATTGTAGAGAATGGATTTTCATAGTTGATTAATTAAAGTTGGGTTTTCCCATTGAGGTACTTCCTCGTTATCGTCTTTGCGGAGACTTTTGAAGTGTCTTCGGACACGCGCTTCGGTTCTGATTGTGCTTCGGCACTTCCACGCAAGCCCTAACCTAGGGCCTGCATCAATTGGTGGGACCAGCCTAAGACTAACCTGAGCCTAGCCTGGATTGGGTGGACTTGGGCTCTATTTTTAGGCTTTGGGCTGTACCCCAGCCTAACTTCTGGCCTATTATTAAATGGATCATGCCTCGGCCTATAGATGCTTGAAGCCCCAGCCCTGGCCGACATACTTGACACAAGGATGTGTATATATTTTGCAAATAGGATGTGTCTGCTACCATACTCAAAGAGGTTATGATTGCAACCAATGTAGTCCCTATTGTATTTGTATACTGTAATTAGATAGGATAAGTCATTGTATATCTAGAGAGGATTAGTATCCTTGATTATAGATAATTTGTAGCTTGATTACAGCATGTGATTAGATAGGATACAGTTGATTGACCACACTTTGTGGTATCGGGAATGTTTAATCTTTCTATTTGATATTCTCTGAACATTCCCCAGTACAATGCTACTTTCCTT
Organism: Persea americana; assembly: GCA_029852735.1. Classification (NCBI taxonomy): domain Eukaryota; kingdom Viridiplantae; phylum Streptophyta; class Magnoliopsida; order Laurales; family Lauraceae; genus Persea; species Persea americana. Next base: position 77,145,610 of record CM056810.1, read on the forward strand.
CATGCTGACAACAAAAATGCAATACAAATTGCAACAAACTCTGCCTTTTGAAGATAAACTCATCACTCTTTCTTATGTTACTATTGATCTCCATCTTGCTGACATCTTCACTACAGCTCTTCCACGGCTTAGGCATCAGTTCTTTACTAAGAAATTGATGTTGGTTGATTCACCATGATCAATTTGAGAAGAAGGGGATGAGGAGAAGAAACTTCTCTTTTTTTTTTTTTTTTTTGGTGGGGGGTGGGGTGGGGGTGGGGGTGGGGGGGGGGGGGGGGTGGGGTGGGGTGGGGTTGGGGTTGGGGTTATTATTGTGGGACTGGGGACCACCATAATTGTGATACATTTGTAATCCAGTGTATCTACAGGATTAGGATGGGACCCCATATCACCCAAATTAAGGGGACCACCATGTTCTCTTTTCAGTACAAGACTCTCGTACTTTTTGCTTTAATGAAATTAATCATTCAAAAAAAGAAAAGAAAGGAAAAAAGATTGGATATAGTTTCTGTAATTAGATGGGCACGCTGCTATAAGATATTGGGGTTGACTGACTCCCTTGGATACTCACTCAACTCACTGGCAATTTCCCTTCTCTTGTCATCCATTCTTCTTGCATTATCCTTCCATTGTTATGCATATCTGGGCATCTTCGCTCCCAGCTTGGCTTCATTAGATGCTTATGATTAGAACATCAAGTTTTGACGCCAAGTGATAATTCAAAGTCAACTATTTAATTTCCATTTTTAATAATTAATGTAAATAATGCCTTTTTCCACCATCGAAAAAGAATGCCTTTGTTATTGATATGATATAATTTAACTCTTGGTGTCACTTTCCCTTTTCCATCATTTTGTTCATTATCTTATTTCCAGTTTTTGTTTTCAGGTTTCAAGCCTGCAAAGCATATGGTGTTTTCTGGTCTTTATCCTGCTGATGGATCTGATTTTGATGCTCTTAACCATGCAATTGAGAGACTAACTTGCAATGATGCCAGCGTATCTGTTACCAAAGAAAGCAGCACAGCACTTGGCCTTGGTTTCAGGTAAACATGATTACCTAGCAAGTGTCTCAATATTACTTTTTCTGATATGCTTTTTCCCTCCTTTCTAAATGGCAAGACATGAAGAGTGTGGTTCTGTCCTAGGCTTGACAAGTTGTCTTCTTGATGCAGGTGTGGCTTCTTAGGTTTACTTCACATGGATGTCTTTCATCAGCGGCTTGAACAAGTACACTTTCCAAGTTCTTCAATGCCGTTCCTTTTTCTTTTTCCTTTTTTTTTTCAATTTTGATCATCTTCTCAAGTTTTCATTGTCTGCCCTTTGTTTTCCCTTTGTTTCCAAGCTTTGATTCAATAGATATTTGATATCAACTTCTTTTTTGTATTTCTCTTTTATTCTTTCTTGTAAACATTTTTTGAATATTGTATATTGTAAATCAAACCAAGCTGTTGGGTTGCTAATGCTTCAAGGCGAATATATCTGGGGTTTCCACATGCAGCCAGATGTGGAAATAGTAGAAGCACTTTAATGATCAGTACAAAATTGTTGATTGTGAAGATCTGATATAAATTATAAAAGCAACTAAATTGATTAAAAAACTAAATAATCATTAGAAATGGTGTTGCATTGGTTTGGAACTGTGGCATCTGTCTTTCTTAATATCAATTGAGAAAAGTAATGTGCTCATGATATGATAGCAGTTTTGTGATAACATCCAATTGATTTAGTAAACAAAAGGTATCAGCCTAACTACAACATGTAGGAACCTCTGATATTGATTTTTGTGACTCGTTCCTGATATTGTCTTACTGCAGGTTTTTACCAGTTTCATCTCTTTTGAGCATAGATTACATACCTGACGAAGTTTCCAATTATTGCTTTTGTTTGATCTCAACCTATCTACCTTGCAGGAGTATGGTGCCTGTGTCATTTCTACTATTCCTACAGTACCATATATTTTTGAGTATTCAGATGGAAGGTATGGTAATGGATTTGCTGCTTTCATCCAGTCACTGGGTTGGCACGTAGTAACAGTTAATGATGACATAATGGTTTATTATTAGCAAAGTAAAAGTTCAAAATCCTGCTGCATTGGCCTCAAATCCTGGAAAATCTGTAACGAAATGTTGGGAGCCATCGGTGATTGCTACCATTATTATTCCTAGTGAGTAAGCTCTATTCCCTTGCATTGTTCATCTTAAATTGTATGTTGGATTGTTTGGTTGCTCTTTCTTAATAGTATTGAAGTGTTCATTCAGTCTGCAACTGCTTTTATAGTTCTTTCTTAGAGCATTTAAGCCACTATTTGTCATTCTGAATAGTTATCTACTTACAGATATGTTGGGCCTATAATTACCCTTTGTTCTGAGAGGAGAGGAGAGCAGCTAGAGTACTCATTTATTGACAGGTGATAATATTTAGCTCGATAATTTTGCAAATTGAAGAATGGCTGCCATCTGATTGTCTGAGCTTTATATGCAGTCAGCGTGCATTTATGAAATATCGTCTACCATTGAGGGAAATTGTTGTGGATTTCTACAATGAATTGAAGAGTATCACATCTGGATATGCATCGTTTGACTATGAGGACGCTGAGTAAGTTTTACACTCACTATTTTGAATAGTTTATTATCATCCAAGTTCAACTCATTTAATGTTGAATATACTTCATTCTTGACCATTTCTTTTGCTTCACTGTAGCTACATTCAAGCTGTTTACCTTTTAAATTTTCAAAAAGCTTAATGATATGTATGCTTAGTTTCTTTAGCTGTATGGTTGAGGCAATAAAGGAGCTTGAGAAGGTTCTGTTTCTGAGCTCCTTAAGCTAGAGCGTTATAATCAATCTTGTCTAGCTCGGTAACTAGATGATGATGGATACTCTTTCTATAAGCTTAAGTGAGCATTTCTATCAATAGTTCTCATATTTACAAATACAGATTGTATAATCTTTAAAGATACATTTTTCTGAGGGGGATAAAGTGACATTCAATTTATATATGTTTGTACACTAACGGTAAACTAGATTCCCAGAGTCCATGAGGCAGCCGGATTATTACTAAGCTGATTTGAATTCACAAATCTGCCAGCGAAAGTTTTTACCCTGAATCTCCACATGTGCCTTGTATTTTTATTTTATTTTTATACAGGGACTCAACTCATGCGCCAATGCAAACTACACATGTCCGTTGCAAGCTGAGCAACTGCCAGGGACCATGTGCCTTGTCCAATTGCCCCATACTTTACTTATGCACTTGATCCTGAAACGACATTCTTGCTTCTCCATAAAACTAGATTTCCACCTAGTGCAATGACATGGGCTAGGTTGTCTATCCCTTTGATTACCAACCCAAATAATATCTTTGATCACTTGTAGATCTAGGTGCCCATGCTTCAAAAAATGAGCCGCTTTCCTTTAGTGGATTTTGAATACCTCTGGCTCTGATAAACGACTTTCACACGAGTTGTAAGGTGCTTGTGTAGACTGACTTTGTCACTTCCACTTTTTAGGCAATATCAGGCCTCGTAAGAGTTAGATATATCAATTTTCGCACTAACTGTTGATGATACTTTAGATCTTACACGTTCTTCTTCCATCAGTGCATACATTGACTATATCCTAGTGTTCTGGTTTCCTTCTGAACAACTAAAACATACTTTCTTTGTGAAACTGCGATCTCTTTTCTGTTGCAACTGCTATTTTCAAAAGATGCTCTAGTAGGCTCAAGTCATAAAGCTTTAAATATTTTTCCTTTTTTACATTCAATGACATTCTGTTTTCTACATGATGACAAAAATTATCCCTTTATAGGTGAATTTCAGAAATTGTGTATGATCTGCATTTCTCACAGTAAACCTTTTCTTCAAAAGTGCTTCTCTGGACCTCTCGAACTAAGTACAGGGAGATTGCTAAGACCCTTTTTATTGTTGTGTTCAGTTTACAGACTCATCGTTCCTTGAATGGCAAAGCCAGGAGGAGTTGTGGCAGGTTTCCTTGTTTTGTTTTCTCTGTCTAAGCAGATTTGTCAAACCCTTTTCTGATATTGAAACCTATCATATCTCCTCTTTCTTGTCAACATGTATCAAAACCTCTTATCACGATTTCTCTCTATTCAAGATCTAGTTCATCCATGGTTGAAAATATCGGCCGATACAAACCAGTATCGGTCAGTACTGGTACAATATTTTGATGGGGAACCGGTATCGGTATCGCCCATCAAAATATCGCCAAAATATAGGAAAATGTAGGTCGATACCTAGAAAATATTGGTTGAGTCCGATATATCGGCCGTTATGGACGAAGAAAGCCTTCCCTGATCCTTTTTTCATCTGAGCAAATTGAAAATAATGAAAAAAAAATACAAAATACATGCAGGGGAAAAAATGGAAGATAACAGAGAAAAGAGAGGGAGGAGAGGAATAGAGGCGTGCATGAATGGCGGACTAGGAGCTGCTGCATGTCGGCGTGTTTGACTCCATCGCCCTATCGCCGCCAGCCACTAGACCTGGGTGAAACCATCGCCCTCTTCCTTCTTCCTCCTCCTTCCTCCCCCTCCTTTCCCTTTTCTTCCCCTTTTTTTCTTTCTTCTCCCTCAGCTGCTGCCGCTTTCTGTTTCAGTTTCGGATGACAGAAAGGTAAATGAGCCTTTTAGGGCAAATGCCCTTTTACACGTTTTTTTATTTTTCTTTTCAGTTACATACATGTATGTAACTTTCAATATTGATGGTCTTTGGGTCTTCTATAGAAAATCTAACCCGCTCAAGCCTCATAGTAATTAGCTCTCTCTTATATCGGTACTGGAAAAGTTTCATTGTAATAGGAGATTTACCCACTGTCAAATTGATCAATTGATCAATTTTAGAAAAAAATGTGCCAATAATCACAATGGGCCCTAAAAAAATTTTACTCAAGAGTTATGCCCACTTCTATATTGATTACTCATAAAAATGTTGACAGAATTTTAATATAAACCAAGTGTGGTCAATCCAATAATGGGATTAGTCCTAATAAAGCGCTTGTAATCATTTAACATGTCCAATTCAACTGTGGGCAGGTCTGATTGGAGTGAATTTTTCAAAGCTAATATAAGAGGTCATAGCTATTGTTAATGGTTTAGATTTTAGATACGAACTAGTTTAATGAATTTGTAACTTATAAAGATAGACACAAAGATGAAACATTAATACGTGGCATATTTAGCATTTTCAGATAAGACAGTGATGCAGAAGGTTATAAATTAGGAAGACCGATATTTTGATCTAAAGCTGTTACTAATGGATAAAAACATTGTTTTCCAGTATTTTACAATATTTTTTATTTTTTGGATATTTTTTCAAAATTTTTTGGAGTAAAAAAAAAAATTCCATGCGGCGATGACTGCGACGGACCGCAAACTGCGACCAATACTGATACCATATCGGTTTTTGGGGTAGGCCAATACTGAGATTTTAAACCATGAGTTCATTTGATCCACAGCTCCATTGCATATTCCCTGATCATCATCTCTTCCCATCCTTTGTAATTTCGCTGTCTTTCAATTTTTTTTATGAGTCAAATCACCCTGAGGTCCACCCTTCTTGGTACTAAGATGTAGATACTGTCAAAGAGTGATGGTGAGGACCTGTTTGTAATTATTGGGTATTGTGGACTGGTTTGTAAATATGACAAAAATTTGGGTTTTTTTAAATACATAAAAATATAGAGAACTGTATATTGCTGTCACCCAACCTTGATGGTGACTCCAATACCCTTTGTTTGAATTAATTTCCCCCTTTCTGAGTTATTCTTCTTCCTAATGTGACTGGCTTATTTACCTTTTAGAGAAAAATAGAGATTTTTTGATGGATTAGTTTTATATGGTATCAGAGCTTCCTCTGAGTAGAAAACTGTGTTTATCAAGATTCAAGTTCTTGATTTGGAAGATTTTGAAATGTTTGTGGTTTTCTAAGGTTGCCAAATTTCAGCACTGGGTTAGGTTAACTTTATTCGATACTGCAATGGATGGTGTTGAAGAAGAGAGGAGCAGACAGTAGTCACTGGTAACTGTCGGGGGAGTTGTTATTTCAACAGATCTTTTATATTAAAGGACCCAAACTTCTTGATTATACAATAAATTGATTATTGATCAAGGATTTTTTAGTCGAGAGTGCAGACGGTGCACTTGACCTTGCAGACAGTGCATATAATGCACACTATGCATACAGTAAATTGGCAATTCAAAAAATTTTCTCAATATTAGCTTCGCATTCTTTACAATAAAAGGTCTTGGATTTGGGATTTCAACTCAACAATTCCAGAAACATTTTTCCACAATTCTTCCCCTTTAGAAAAATTTGCATTAGATGGGACAATAGCCATATTTGTTGCTAACTCGATTTGAATTTGATGTGTTCGATCGGAACTCATACTGTTTATCAAATAGGTGCCATAAAATAAATGCTGCACTAGACATACAGAACAAAAATTGGCCAAACACCTGAACCAGGTGTTATGCCCACTGAATAGGAACCTGATGTCAGCCAACAGAGAAATGGTTTTGTCAGAGATCATAATATATCTAACTATCTGAGAGATCATTCCGATACTAGAGGATATACTTTGGGAAAAAAAAAGATTGGTCCTGAATAGCCCAGATGTCCCTGATTTTTCACCATAAAAATTGTGGGAGTATTGTTTTTTTTGTTGGCAACTGGTAAATGTTATTTTTTTTAATATTTAAAATTCGTTAAAAACAAACAGCACAAGAGACTTGTGCTGGTAAATGTTATTAAGAGCTAGGTATAGGAGCATTACACCATATGGCAACACTGTAAACTACAGGATGAGAGCACTTAGATCTACATTCCTTTCAACCCCTTGCTTGACCAAGGCATCTGCTTTGCTGCATGCTGACCTGCTTGTATGTGACAATTTCACCTTAGCGGATGAAGAATTGTGAAACACTTGTCTGGGTGAACTCCTTTCCAAAATTCTAATGGTCAATCTTATAGTGGGACCAATTTCCATTTGAGTAAAATTTGGGGATATCTCATACACAGGAGGGCATTTGTTTTGAGCGGCTTGTATTTTCAATAGGGGGCCTCACTGTGGAGTTCCCTTCCACTCAGGATTTCTCTATGTTCGGCTTAGAGGATCTGGATTCTGGACTCAACTATGCAGGCAAAAAGGAAGGCAAGACTTATGCAGGCCAGGCCCATGATCTATGGGTCGACTAAGCCCACTGGGCCTACCCTACTCGCTCAACGGGACCAGCCCATTTACTGTGGAATTTAAGTTGATTAGGAGTTTTAATTAGCAGTCTTGATTTATTTAGAAGTCTTTAAATTAGGAATTTAGTCTGACTTGGATTTGATTTGTTTTTAAACCTGTTTTAGCAAGTTTCTAGGAGATATTGTTTCCTTTAATGTTTAGGAATGGAGAGTCCTAGTAGGAAAGGGGATGTCCAATCCTCTTATAAAATATGTTATCCCTCCATTGGGAGATACAGCTTTCATTATTCAATAATAAAAAATTGTTATGGGTTTTCCTTGTGGTTGTGATTGCTTCTCTGTGGTTGAGAGGACTTCTATGTGTTGAGTGCCTCATGAGATTTGGCCGACCCACATGGTGGAGCTGGTCCTTGCTTGGAATCTGTCTAGGATTCGGCAAACCCCCTCGTGGAGTTGGTCCACAGTCATTCCATTTTCACTTGCAGATTCGGGTTTGCTTCAAAGACCTGACATGTTTTTATCATACAATGGTCAAGTTCCATAAACTTGTATTGTCCGGATGAAATCAGATAAAGTTAATTTCCAAAGATGAAAGGTTGGCAAAAGACCCACCTCTTTGTATATAATTTTTTTTTACAAAAACTCTGATAGGTCCCTGATAAACAATCAAAGCTGATCCCTTTGTTTTTGGATGCCTTTGATCAACTACAGTGGACCCCACCAAAGAGTGACAGGTACGCATGGTAATGCCAGAAATGACAAAAATCTTGCAGAAAATATCCTCAGCAGCCATAGTTCATTTTGCTGAATAATGCCCTCGTAGATGAGCCCTATGAAGCTCAGCTTGTCTCACACAGTGATTGCTACTCCATAACTAATTTTTTTTATAGGATAGGAACGCAACTTCTGGCACTATGAAAATTAACAAAAAAAATGAAAATAATAAAGAAAATTCGATTGGAATCAGTGTAGGTTGATGTGACTATGATTTCTTCTTATGGATGTCTTAGAGCACAGTGATTGTATAGAGCCTATCAGTGTATCTTCATAGATTGCAATAGATATTGGGTATGGTTGTTATCTGAATAAAAATTGCTTGTAGCGTACAAATATGTACTGTAGGCCAAAGATACACATGGATTGAATGGTTGAAGAAGATGGAGGTTGTGAGGATCATTCCAGTCTGCTGCACTAGCATTTTGTTGTGGTTGTTTGTCATAAACATTGCAGGATGTATTAGTGAATTGAACTGGAAAGGACCATTGTTTAGAACTCTTTTAAGAAAAAATTACAAAATTCTGAGTTTTCTATTTTTTAGTTGTCGTCATATTTCTTAGGTCTGTTTCATTGGATAATTGCATTCCAATTTACATGAGGGCATTCACTTTCTAGGTATCAGATATCTGATTTGGTGAAGCTTGACATCCTTCTCAATGGGCAACCAGTTGATGCTATGGCAACCATCGTTCATAAACTAAAAGCGCAGAGGATTGGACGTGAACTAGTTGATAAGTTGAAGAAGTTCATAGACAGGTTTAACATTTTTGTGATTAATTTGGGATACATCCTTTAATTTCATTTAACTTGCTCCCTTGGTGCAGACTCCTTTTTCTTTTACAAGGCTGATTATCTTGTTGATAATTGACAGGCAAATGTTTGAGATAACAATACAAGCTGCCATTGGGTCCAAGGTTATTGCTAGGGAGACGTAAGATATTGGCCTCAATCTTCCTTATATGATACTCTAGAAAATGCCATCTTTCTAGGTTTTGCTTGTCATTCACAAACATTATTTTCCTTTAATGTATCTCTATGCTTGGTAATGGTGATTTATGAAAATTCAATGATTGCATTTTTTTGCGTACACTCCTCTTTAGTTTGAAAATTCAATGATTGCTTGAATTTTCATAAATTCAAGCACTATGCCTTACGGATGTTACCTAGAACATTCTATTTTATCTTTTACAAGATTGTCAGATGTCATGTTCTTAACCTCTTTAGTTTGACACTTTACTAATATAGTAAAAGTCAAGTAAAGCCTCCATTTTTCCAGACAAGATGTCACATGAAAAGCACTTTAATTCAAAACTCCCACCATCTTTCTCAAAAAAAGTAAAAAAACAACTATCTTTATCCACTAAAATACAAAAAAACTCACTTTCCCATACAAAAAGTAAAAAAGATTCGATAACAAACAACTAAAAACAAAATACCATCATAACCCACTTATATTTTATTATTTCTTCAAAATCAACTTTATTTCACTTGACTCTATTAGTAGAGTTGCCAAACTGGCCCTTATAGGGAATTTTCCTATGAATGATGAAAGTTTTTCCCCCATTTTAGAGTTACCATTGTATGTACTTCAGTGAGATTTTCGTCTTTGTCAATTGTTTAGTTGCCCTGTTGGTAGATAGATCTTCAAAGACATACACTTGACTAGGGGGGCACATGAGCGGTTTGGATAGGTTTTGAGGGGAAACCATCAACCAAACCGAATCTATCGATTTTCTATTTTCCCAAACCGAACCGAACCGCTCATGTGCTCAAACCGGTTCGGTTCGGTTCGGTTACGGTTTTTTTGTTTTATATATATATATATATATATTTTTTTTTTCCACAAAAAAATGGTAGTTCAATTGGTGAGAGATGTTGGATTTCAAGTAACGGAGTGAAGGTTCGAGTCTTCTTCAAGTAATTTTTCATATGCCTTTATATATTTTATAAAAAATATATTTATATAATTGGTTCAGTTCGGTTCGGTTTGAGCGGTTTAACCGCACCTTCAAACCGAAAACCGAACCGAACCGAATCGAACGGTTCGAAGGAAATCCGAACCGTGACTGAACCGATCTACTACAAAACCGATCCGAATCGCCCGGTTTGGATCGGTTTAGCAGTTCTTTGTGCACCCCTACACTTGATACAAGAACAAGGAAACCTTTCTACCTCTAAATGCTTAGTCACCAACTGTTTCCTGATCTAGGTATTTGTTAATCTATACTTATTAATGTGGTTTGCTTCTGTTTCTCCTTAGTCCTGAAAGTGGTATGATCTTCTCCTTGCCTGCACAAGGGGAAGCGTTCTTGTCTTGCTCATCTTATTTTTGAGTTTTCTTTTATGAGTCAGTTTTCCTTCATATTATGCCCTTTTGCCTTTTTCTTTCCTTTGTACCACTTCAAGGGTCAAAGATGCCTTGTCTGGAATGAGGTTATAAATAAAGAGTGCTCTTGAAAGGAGTAAAACATGGGGACTTACTAAGTTTCTTGGAGGAAAATGTGTAGAGCAGTGCAAGGGGGTGTTCTTGAACCAGAAGTCAAATGGAAAAATGAATGTTATTTGTCTGAGTGGTGTCCAAAAGGCTTCATAGTTCATACAGAGATATGAGATTGATTACGATGAAATATTTTGTGCTATTGGAAAGAATAATTTATGTTCACCATTCTCCGGTTGCTGTAAATCATTCTTTGCCATTATGCCAACTTAATGTGCAGCATGCATTTCATCATGGAGACTTAAAGTAAGAGGTCAATATGGATCATTTTGTATGGTTTGAAGTTTAAACCATTCCAATCTGGTGCTTTTGCAAATTGAAAACGGATTTTATGGGCTAAGGCAATTTCCTCATCTGTGGTTTAACAAATTTAGTCATGCCATGTTGAAATTTGGATGTGTTGAAAGTACTGCTGATTATACGCAGTTCTTTTCAGAAAAATGTTGGAATAGTTTTTTCTTTGTTGTGTACATGCACGATATGGTTGTTGCTGGTTGTGATCTTGATGCAATTTAATATCTGAAAGTCTGTGTCATTACTGATATTAAGGATTTGGGTTAGTTGAAATATTTCTTAGGCATTGAAGTGATCAAGTCATGCAAGTGTTTGTCATCTCTTAACAGTAATTCTTTACAAATTTATATTGTGAAACTGAGTAGATAAGGGAAAAATCAATTGTCACTCTCATTGAGCAAAATCATCGCCTAAAGCTAGATAAAGTTCATTTGATACCTGATTTAGGACTTTATGAGAGATCTGCCAGTAAAAAATCTAATATATTTGAACGATAACTTGGATTGATATCTCCTTTGCTGTTAGTATCGTTAGCTTATGCGTACCTCATGGACAGGTTGCTTTGATGTTGCATAGCACGAGGTATGTTCAAATACCTGATGCAGCTTCTAGGATGCTATATTTTATACTAACCATGGACATTTTGGTTCTGAGGTTTATATGGTTGTGGATTGGGTTCTATCACATACTTGCAGGGTGTTGACTGGTATTGAAAACTTGATGACGAAGTTAAGCAATTCCCCTATGTTAATTTCAATCCTGGTCTAGTTGATCGTGCTAGAGGCTTATGTGGAAGATTGGAGATGGAAAAGTTCATCATTTATCTTGATTGAATGTCTAGATGGAAGATATGAATACTGTGGAGGTCTGGGTAAAAACTATAAGAACTGTGTGGTTCTAGACATTTAAGAAAAAATGTCGAGCAGGACATTTTCTGTGGTGTCCTGTTTGTGGATTGGCTTTGACTTTTGGTGGTATTTTGGGACCCATATTTCTCTACATAGGGACTATTTTGACACCCTTCTTTAGAAATTCGTGTTTCTTCCTCTCAGATTTCTGGTTCTCTGAAGATTTAACTTAAAACTGTTTGTACCATTGTTTGCAAATTATAATATATTAAAGCCAAGTCTTCTAAAGCCAATTTTGACTGTAACCATTAATTTTGACTGGGTGTTATATTCCTTCTTTGTAACTAACCCACGTTATCCCCCCACTTCCACTTCCACTTCCGACTTCCACTTCCACTTCTACGTGCAACCACTCTACTTCTTCCCACTTTTCACTCCTCTTTTTAACCACTTCATTTTCATTTCAGATCTCATATACACTTAATCGATGTATACTCTTCTTTCCTTTCCACCCAACTTCTCTTACTCTATTTTTACACTACTCTTGGATTTTAAAAAAAGAAGAAAAGAGGTACTGTCATAATCTTCTTTTCCATTGTTTTCTGTCGGTAAGTGTTTGAGGATGATTATATGTTATTTGAATTTTTTAAATTGATTTTTATGTATGTTGCTGCAAATTTTATGGGTAAGTATGCCTGTGCTTAGCATGGGTTAATGTGCTAGTTGGATATTAATAAGATGCTTCTGATTAATGTCATGGTAATGATTAGTGCTTGTGGGTGCTAATTATGGTAATCTTCATCCTTGCATATCATAGCATCTCAGCAATGAGGAAAAATGTCCTTGCAAAATGCTATGGCGGCGATGTTAGTCGGAAGAGGAAGCTGTTGGAGAAGCAAAAGGAAGGCAAGAAACGAATGAAACGTGTGGGCTCTGTTGATATACCGCAAGAGGCTTTTCATGAGCTCCTGAAGGTCTCCGGAAACTAAATAGCTGCTCGTTGGGGATTTTGTAAGTAGTTGAGTCCTATGTATTCTTTTTCCAAATATTGTGTGTAATTCTGGCTTCTCTTTTGTCATTTCCATGTGAAATTAAGCTCTTAAATTATAGATCAAAATATAATGTTGTCTTAACATAACTTGGTCATATTCTCATTTTATTAAATATACAGGTCACTGTATCACTCCTCTTTATAATTTGAGATTTGCAGAGACTAAAATACCACCTTAACTGTTCCCAAGTATGCGACAATCGTGATTGTTCTCATCAATCCTTGGTGATGGTCATCTCTTGGATTTATTATGTCACAAAATCTGGCCTAGTTTAAAGATCCTGAAGTAGCTTGCCTTTTGTTGTGCACTGTATTTAGTGCCCAAATGAAGATGTAAAATGCGACTCAGTGTTTTGGTTGTGCAGGATTCGGGAGGAACAGCTATTTATTCAGACCTGCTATGCCAATAAAGCTTGGGATTCATTCCCTGTTTTATGGAATGGTGGAGCAGACTGCATTTGTCCACTTGTAAATGCAATAAAGGCGTAATTAGAAAACCAAATACCCATAAGTTTTCCCATCTATTGGATAAGTAGGTCATACTGTCATGGTGCACTCCAACAGAAGCTGCTATCAATGTAGATCACTTGAACCTTTCTAAAAAATCAGATTAAAAAGATGAGTCATATTGATGAACTCATGATTGAGGCGATGCTATTCTATTCCAGGTGCAGGGAGCTCATGACAGTGTCGCTCAACATTAGCCCTCTGCTGGCCACTGTGACAACCTACAAAGAAAAGAGCAGAAAAAGAAAGTGTTCTCCGATCGTTTGCAAAAGATTTGTCATCAGAAAAGGTTGTTTTTTTGTTTCACCTAAAAGAAACTAGATGGCCTAAAAAGCATTCATGTAGGTTGAGCAGCTGGTGTTATTTTTCCCCATTAAGTAGTCATCATCATCATCAAAGCCTTGTCTGAATTATGTTGGGGGTTGGCAGAATGAATTTTGTTTCTCATTTCCTATCTACATGGAGCCAAACTCTTGGATGGGTTGCACTTGATAGTCCATCACTACTATTTATTTATGTACCTGTTTTGGTCTACCCTTTTCGTTGGTGGGCCATCGATTTGAATAGTTTTTTCTCAACAGCTCTGCTGGTGACCTGCATTGGATATGTCCAAACTATCGTAAATGAGGTTTTCTTAATTTATCATCCATTGAATTGGTACTCTTAAATGCTCCCAAAATACGCTAGGGAGTTTTCTTTTTACCAAAAAAAAAAAAAAAAAAAAAAAAACACTAGGGATTAGTTTTCGGCTGTCCAGGATTGAGTGTCCTTCAGGCTTAGGGTCAAGCACTTATCGGCTAGGCTAGGTGGGAAATATCCTAAGTTATAAAAAAAAATGTGCTCATATTTTATTTTATTTTTTCTACTTTGATCATATATTCATCTCAATATTTCAATCTTTGCCACATTTTGTGTATGTGTTATTCTTTGATAGGCAAGCATTTTGCTTCAAGTTTTTCCTTCAATCTTCTTGTTATATAATAAAAAAGCATTCTAGATGTAGTTTCCACTTCAACCATATCGCTCTTACGTCTTTTCCAATTCTCCATCTTTACTAATTATCAAGGGCTCTTGACAATTTCATTGAGTAATCTTGACGTAGTTATTTTAATTGAAGAGGCTAATCTTAATATGTGAACTCATACACCGTCAAAAAGAAGAGGGGTAATACATGAACGAAGAAAGAGGAGAATGGTGATATCTTTGTTCAAAATAAGTCCAAAAAAAAAAAAAAAAAAAAAAAAAAAAAAAAAAGGAAAAAGAAGCAGGAGGACCTTTGGCGTCAATATTAAAGTTTTGGGTTCGTCATTGTTTCAAAGTTCAAGGGGATATTTCCTATAAAAACCTCTTTTTTTTTATCAGTAACAATTTTTTTTTATTAAAATGAGTAAGAGGTTACAAAAAAATAAAAATAAAAAATGAAAGGAACTAAAGGTACAAGAGGGTTGGACCCCACTAACTCATCAATTACATAGTAAAAAGTAGGGATGCAGGCGGATCGGTTATAGGTAGGAATTATACTGGACTAGGTAGCAGAATTGTTTCTAAACAATGATTTCGATTTCAACTTGAAGACTGTTTTGTTGATTTTATACCTGATCTCGATAATAGGACCAAGATTCAGTTTAGGAACCAGTTCATACCGGAAGGCGAGGATGCCAGTTCTAAAATCAGTTCTAACTCCTTTTTTATTTTTTGCCTACTATATTTAGGATTAAACAGTCAAACTTTTTGTTTGTTTTTTTTTTTGCCGTGTAACCCTTTCAATGGAGAAAAAATTAAGTTGATTTTGAGTTACAATTTGCAACATTAAAGATTCATATGTCCTAGATCCACGAGATGAAGCTTGTATAGATTTAGAGCTAGACATGTTTATCAATTGGAGCCTAAATTGGGTTTTGGATCCAGACCTGTATATTAATTGAAACCTAAAATAAATTTTAAACTTAGTTTTTTATAGATCCAAACATTCAAATAATTGAATAATCAATGCCCATATGCATCCCTAGATAAAACCCTCCTAGGGTGACAGATCTAAGGTCATGAGGAAAGGTGACATTAAGGCCTGAAGATAAAACTTGAATCTTATTAAAGATCAAGTGTAATTTCCAAGGGTATTCCTTTTTATTTTGATACTCAAGCAAAGGCATTTGAAGAATCGCTCCACTTGTCATGAAGATTTCTTAAAAGGCAATGAAAACTTTCAAAATAGTTAACACCCCACTTCATTAGAATTGCAAAAACCCACATTTTAGAAAACATAAACAAAACGTTGCCCTTATTTTTACGAACTCCAATTTCCGCTAGCCCTAGCTTATCTTTTAGAACTCCATCAATGTTAAATTTGAACACACAAAGAGAAAGCATTTATTTATTTACATTATTATACATAGGAATCAAATACATAGAATTCACACCATAAATGATCAAGTGAAGATTAAATGTGAATTTAAAAAGATGGGCATCAAACCTTTCCTTTTAGGGAAATAGAATAAATAAAAAAAAAAGATTCTTTTGATGCTCATTTTTGAAATTTTATATTTGAGCTTTATTTTTTACCACTAATGGCATGAATCTTATGTAATCAATTTCTATATTTTTTAATATAAACAAACCAGTCCTGAATAAAAAAATATTATTAATAAATTCTTGTGCATATGCATTATCACATTTATCACCAAACAGTCGATCCAACAGTGGAACAAACTCTACTTAACCTAAAATTTTATTACATTCCATATTTCTAGAGGAGGTTTAGTTTGAACTATTTGGGATTTCAACACGTGACCTCCACTGCAGAGATTCACTCCTCTTAACTTTGAATTTCTCTAGGCTAAACCCTTTTGATGTTAGGATTCCATATCAAAGTTTGTACATCCTTGAATCTCATTGCTTTAGGAGCTGGGAAAATTCTCTCACGTAGAAAGCACTGTTTAGGAGTTCTCCATCTGGATCGTCTCATCGGTGAAAACTTCTGAATTTCTCTTTCTTGCGAACTACGATCGGCACCAATCCGAATAAATTGCAGGGCAGAGGGGCGCAAGAGAAAATCATCTTGGAGAGTGGAACTCTATCATCGCCCTACCTTCAATCTTAATTAAGCTCAATTCCTATTTAATAAAAAATATTTTTTTTTTTATTTTGAACCGTTTATATTTTTTAACTTTTAGAAGGTACTTAGATGAATGCTAAAGTTACTGGTTATAAAAAGTTTAAAAAAAGAAAAAAAAAGAAAAAAAAAAAGAAGCAAACAAACCAGTCTTCAATTTAGGTGGGAACTACAACTAGAGTTGCAAACGGAACGGTTCCAAATCGGAACCATAGTGGACCGGAACTCGTTTCTAAATAATAGTTCTGGTTTCGAATCCAATTAGAGGACTAAAATCTAGTTCTAAAATCAATTCTAATTTATTTTTATTCTTCATTTTTCTTAAAATAAGTATATTATTCAGCTTATAACAGTGCATCAAGTCTACTGCTTCTAATATTATATATAAAATATATAAAAAAAAAGTTGATTTAAAGAACAATTTGTAATATTAAAGGCTGATATGCCGGGTCTGAAGTCCGTGGGTCAGAATCTATATGGACACAGACCTAGACCTATTTATCAATCAGAACCTAAATTAGATTTCGGATCCAGACCCTTTATGAATTGGAATCTACAATAAGTTTTAGACTCGATTCCGAATAAATGAAAAATCGAAATGCTTATTTGCAAACCTACCCACAACCCAACGGGTCTGCCGGTCCGGTAATTCCTACAATTCATCTCCCACCAACAAATCTGAGAAGAACCTACTATACTAGTACTAGTATAAATTAAAAGAAACGCGGTATTTTGCAGCTCTCTCTCTCTATATACGGAGTCGACCTGAAAGAAAGACGATAGATTTCAGAGATTCTCCTCCTTCGTTTTCTCCGACGCAAGGAAAAAATGGTAAGGAGATTTCATTATCAGCTTCGGATCCTCTCTCTATTACATTTCGAACTCGTGATTCTCTCACTTTCTTCATCCGATCTCGTGTTGATTTCGGAGATTGGTATCTCTTTATCCTATCTTGGTGTTTGTTTCAGATCGTCGTAGATTGGTTGAAAGTTTGCATCTTTCTTCATTGAGAAATTAGGGTTTTGATTTTTTTTTCGCTTAAAATTTAGGGTTCAATGAGGAGTCTCGTTTATGATGTGTTTTGTATGCGATTAGATTATTTTCTTGTGTTGAGTTTCAAAGGAATTGCATGATTTGATCTTCTCTTTTGTGGAACTAGATTTTTGGTGCTGTTGATTTTGCACATAATCTGTTCTATCTGTTCGTGTTATTTGATGGGATCTGTTATTGTCTATTGTTGTTTGCGTTGATAGAACTTCTGTTCATGTTATCTATTTTGTAAATGATCTGACTGCCGGTTTTTCCTAAACATTGGCCGTATCGATGATACTTATCAGCATATTGGCCATATCTGTGTGAATTTAAGGAAGCGTGAGAAATTCTGACAATTGTCTAAAAACTTGGAAAAATGGAAAATCCTAGATTTTGAAATTTAACTTATCCACCCCATTTTGTGTGTGTGAGCCAATTTTTACACTGATATAAGATACTGTTTCTTACAAGATGGATTCTGTCTAATTTTCAGCGATGCAAAGTAAAGTTTTTGCCTTTTCTAAAGCATAGTCCGCAATTGCGTTACTCGCGCTCGAGTGTGTTACCTTCTAAATGCAGTGTTCTTGTTATGAGTGTGGTTTCATAAACATGTACCATGTTTTTATGAAATAGAAACATGCGCCGATAGTTTATTTTTAATCTTTTGAGGTTCTCAATTAGTATGTGTGCAATCCTTGGATGACAGTCTTTTTTTTTTTTTTTTTTTTGAAATAATTGATCAACTACATCATTCAGGAATTAATTGCCTTTAATCTTGTGAATCAATAAAGTTGGACCTCAAGTGTAGAACTTCAAACAATATTCTTTTTATGCCTTTGTTTCTTGAGTCGCGCTGGAGAGTGCTCGAGCGTGTTTTCGCTTTAGAAACGCCCACTGCTTGCGGGGATCCACTTGAAGGCTTGACCATTAAGGGGATAGGGAGATGGATAGGTTTTTACTTTTTAGTGGACGAGCATCATGGACCGATCCAAATGGGTCAATAATATTCTGATTTGTTCCCCATTTAATTTAGAACATTTAAAATTTAATTTGAACCCATCTTGATCATCCAATTTCAGACCTTGCCCTTTTTCTTGATCTTCCCTGATTTACATGAAAATTTGGCTGTCTTTTGATCAAGCCGATCAAGATATTCAACGGCTAGATTTGTTGTATATCTACATGGATCTCGATTAGAGGCTCATGCGTCAACTTGGGAGTAGCTCCAAATCCAATAGCATAAAATTATCAAGGTCACTTGGATGGTTTGAACGCGTGCGTAGAAGGCCAAAATGGAACTGTTTATTGAATCAAAATGGTAAAAATGCAAGGAACTGTGATGCAAAGTGGATGCCACCATTAGAGGAAGACCCCGGGGACTATGTTGCTGCCCAAGCATTTGCATACCCGAATGCATATGATCGATTTTATGTCTTCAAGTAACAAATTCATCCAATAGTCTGCAAATAGAACTGAGCCAGCTGAAAGATGATCCAATTATTGGAAGGCCCTATAGAGCATAGCAGGACCATCAACAGAAGCCACACCTGTGTTCTTTTACTGTGTGAAGAACTCAATTTAATGCTCTACATTATTTTTAAAATTAAAATTGAACTATATTATCAACCATGTATCGTGTTCATTTCTCCCCAATGCGTTGACAGCGGTTCATTGGTTTACTAGGTCTACTTAGCAAGTTTCACAGCTTTTAGTTTTGCATTAACCATTTTTTCTAGTGAATTGTTCCTTGAAACCAGCACTTGTTTCTTTGATTGATGCTCTTTCACTGCTATACAAAAGTTTAGTTGCAAATTAATTATTATGAATTGATGTCACAAGTTGCTTGTATGTGACACATTATCTTTTTACTTACAGACAACTTCAAGGCGCCTTGCTGACAGAAAAGTGGCGAAGTTTCAGAAAAATATCACAAAGAGGGGATCTGTCCCTGAAACAACAGTAAAGAAAGGCAATGACTACCCTGTTGGTCCAATTGTTCTCGGCTTCTTTGTCTTTGTGGTCATTGGATCATGTATGTTATTTCTCCTTTCCTTATGATCCTTCAACAGTAGACATTTAATCTAAAGCGTTCATATGAGTTTGTTGTCCCTGCAACAATATATATCTTGGAGGAGAATAGAAATTGGTTGATGTCAGAGCTGGTATCCTTTCTAGTAGATTATTAGCGGCATCTGTATGATTCATTGAATTAGAAAAATGTTGATGGTGCTTTTTGGTTATTTTGAAAATTATATGAGGAAAACTAACAAGGGTTAGAGAAAAAAGAAGAGAAAAAAGGGTCTTGTTGCTGTCTGGGTCTTATCCAAGAACAATTCTTTTAGAAAAGCCATTGCCACATGCAATGTGGAAACTAGCACCATTGGGTACCTTTCCCTTTTCTTTTCCCCCCTTTCTTTTAAAGTAGAAGACATTTCTATTTTCATGTGTCAAACTGACACAGTCATGGATTCACATGGAACCCCTAGGCAGTATGCAAACTGCTTCAAAGACTGCAATAACTGTGTAACAGGGACTGTTACGCTGTAAACTGGAATTCAGCGACTTAGAGATAGGGTTGAGTTGAACTACCCTTTTTCACTGGATCCCCAATTTAAACACCAAGATAAAGTGAATAGAGACGAGGGATTAAGCACAGAGATGTAAAATATCAAATAACTACACTGTTATTCAAATCTGAAAGTGTCAACTGTATTCCCACTGTCAACCATACATTGTATATAAAACCCTCAAAACACTAATTTCTAAGAATCCTACACATTAACACTTCCTAAAAAAGACCAAATACACCTCAACTTCCTAAAATAGACAATGGAAAAGGACATGAAAAGAAAGTACACACTGTTATGCCAAAGTAGTATGTCGACTGTGCACTGCCCCATACAGTCGACTACCTCCAACTATATAAAATCCTAAAAGGCCCAATTACAATCAATAATCCCCATAACTGCAGCCTCTGATCACTACTTGCTTTTTTGAGACATGCATTAATTTGTGAAGGAAATCAAGGTTTTGATGAAGCTTCCAAAACCTGTGTCGTTCCATACCTTTTTCATGAAATTGATCAAGGGGCCCACATGGTCCATCTATCATGATGGAGGCCCATGCCCATGTCATCTACACCCCTGGGCAGCCAGCTGGTGTTTGACACAAAGTGTTGGGCCCAGTTGGGCCCTATAAACTACAGCCCAAATACTTACACGTCCAGCCGCTGTTGCAATACCTCCTGTTATGTTTTGGAACATGTAAACAGCCCCTAATGGATGTATTTTTCAGCAGTTCTTTGAGCTGTTTGCGTCCTTTCTTCAAATAAACTGATCTCACATGGGTTTGGACACCATATGTGCGGTCATATGCCTCCAAATGTGCTAGAGTGTGCCCAATTATGTGATTTTTGTTGCTATCCGCATCACAAACGGTGTCTGATATGGAACTTGTAACATCTGATGGGTTTTAGTTACCTATCCGATGTGCCCAAATATGTGTAATTTTGACTAGTATTGGAGATATACTCCACTTTTGACAGGATCGTTTTGAGAGTTTTCGATGCAGCCTTGGCCTTGGATCAAAATATGGCTTAAGCTGCATGAGGGAAGATGACCGCGGGAGGGCATTGTTTGGAACTTCTACAATAAAATTCGAAACGCACATAGCAAATAGGAGATGAAACTAAGTTGATTAAATTATTTTGAGTCTTACATGCATGTATATATAGGCTTAGGAGCACATACTTTCTGCCACAAAAACTCTTTGTCTGCATATTTGAATGCAATTAAGACAGCTGATAAAAGACTTCTGCAATAAAACAAGCTTTATTTTACTCTCTTTTTTTTAAATAACGAACTTTATTTTGCCTTTTTTTTTTTTTGGGGTGGGAGTTGGTGGCTTGGGGTCGATTGATAATATTTATATTTGTCGATTTATTGCCAATTATTCAAAAATAAAACTAATTTCTGAATATTCTTTTAATAATATTGGAATAAAAATCTTAAATTTGTAAATATCCCAACATTTTCCAAGACATACGTTCTCAAAACTTTGTAAAAGCAGTTAATATGAAAAGAGTAGGCCAATGATTCCAAATCGCTCAAAATAATCGTTTTCTCGTTTTTTTTGGCACCAAGAGTTGTATCTCACTCTAATCAAATTAGGACTCTAGTAGAATTAATCCCGTATAAACCAATCCACCCACAATTAAATCTTTTAATTGGTTATTTGTGATCGTTTGATGGTCCACGATTGGCGATAGTCATGGGTGGTTGAGAGTGCAGCACTTAAATCCATCATCATATCATGAAAAGATTAGATGTGAAGATATAAATGATGTGATAATGCAAAGTTAAGGGTCCGCATCCTTTGAGTCCATCACTTGCAATTCCCATGAGGGGTGTGGAACTCTAGAATGGGCCTTACTTATTGAATATATGAACTGCTCCAAATAAACCCCTCCCCTTGGATTTCTCCAAATTTTATTCCAACAAGAGTTTGATGTCACCATAAGATCGAGTATATGATTAAGAATGCCAATGTTCAATCTTATGGTGGGACCAACTCCTATTGACTTAAAATTTGGAGTCAACCCATCATTTCTAACAGTTCAGATTTTTAATAGGTAGTTCCTTTGAGAAACACTCAAAGTTGCAATCCCTATCCTTTGCCATTGTGCTTGAGACAATTAGGAACGTTGGGAAACAACACATACATTTTTGTATTCGCGGTGAGAATATTAAGATGGATGTGTTGTAAAATTAGGAAAGACCAAATCAGAAATAAGCACATTCAGGAGCATTTAGGGGTAGCGTCAATAGATGATAAATTAAGAGAGACTCGTTTGAGATGGTTTAGATATGTCTCTCTCAAGCCAATAACAGTGCTGGTGACGAAAGTCTCTATGTAGGGTGATGGCCCCTCAAGAAAAAGAGTAGTCCAAATAGGACATGGATGGGAGAAGTAAGGATAGATTTGAAGAAGTGCAATCTGCCTCAGAAAAAGACTGAAATGGCTAAACAAAATTCATGTAGCTGACCCCAATATAGTTGGAACAGGGCTTTGATGATGATGGTGGAACTTTATTATGCCTGAAACTTGACATATAATAAGAAATATGATTTCTTCATAAGGAATAGAAATAAAACCTCTTAAGTTGCAGACTATGCCCTAAAGAGCTTGGGAAATTCAAGAAACGCCATATCTTTTCAAGAAAATGCCAGATGCAAGAAGGTATCTCACAATGAATAAGTTGCTTCACTGTGCATATTGCAAGTGAAGTAAACTAATTCGAGACAAAAACCTTCCTCCTAAGAGTTTCAACTCTTCATATGTTACCTGTTCCCCCCAACCAACAAAAAGCCTTACCTCTTGAAGTAGCCTGGCCTATCTAGATTTGTGAACAAGGAGGGTGACCTAGATTCAGCAATTCCAACGCCAAGGAAAAGGTTTTTTAGGAGAAAAGACTAGAGAAAGACTGCTTCGAAATTCAAGCATCATTATCTTCCCTGCATGTAAAAATGTTGAGCTATAAATTATAATTGCTTTAGTACTTGTCAGTTGTCACAATGCAATATCTTGGCTTGTTGGGTAGATAATCTAATGTTGTATCTAGCAACTATTTTTTTCAATTACCTTTTACACAACTTATGTTGAATGGATCCATTACAGTAATTGGGTGATCGCTTCTTGACCATGTGGGAGCATGTGTGCTTACAAGCTATCATCCTATGATCGCTTTTGGACCATTATCTTGGGACTGGGAGCGTAAAGGTTCTAATACCAGTTGCTACGACCCTATATTAGAGACTGCACAATCTCATTAAGGGGAGAAAATGAGAAATCCTTAAGAAACTGGACAATGAATAGTTGTTTATTCATTTTTCCTTCTTACAAGCCATGCTCTTATATAGATGATTTTAACAATCATGCAATCAAAGAAATCAAGGAGAAAAATCTATTGATTGCTATGATCCTACTAATATGCATCTAATCAAATCCATGCTGATATCCTAATGCACTTTATTAATATCCTAATATGATATGCAATTTAGGGCTTCTCAACTGAGAATCTTTGTTGGCCTAACATGTGCGTTTGGAAGTTCATTGGTTTGCCTTGGGAAGTCCCGATGAAGCAGACAAATGGATTCTTTCATGACCAAGTCATTTTTGGTACTTTTTAGGTTACACCAACGCATTGTTAACAAACATGGATAAAAGCTGAAATCTGTACCTTGTTTGATGCAATTCTGGTTTTGGCTTGCATGGTTTCTTCCTGTCAGATTGACCATATGATTGGTTTATATTGCTGTTATTTATTTATTTATTATTGGCTTATCTATCATGTTATCCATGTGTTATAATTTGAACTTTTAATATTATGATCCAACACATTTTGGCCTTTTGCTTTTCCGTATAATCCTGTTGTACTACTAAAGCCTTTTCAATACAAGTTACCATATATATATATATATATATATTTATATAGGGAGATGCTCCTAAGAGAGCATCTCTCGCCTTACTATGAGAGATAGGGGTGGGGACATATATATATATATATATATATGGGAAATGCTCTTATGAGAGATGCCCTTACCTTACTATGAGAGATAAAGTGGGGGCCCTCACATCCATATTCAATGCCAACAAAATAATTGTGAGGGTCCCCACTCCTATCTCTCATAGTAAGGTGAGAGATGCTCTCACCTTAGCATCTTATATATATATATATATATCGGAAATGCTCTCATCGTCTTACGGGGAGAGACACCATGATGGGCCCACCTATCACCAATCCGAACCATCCACACACACGGGATCCCCCGAATGACATTGAAGCCCATGGATCCCCATCTGAATGGAATTGACCGTTGGATCTTTCTATTTTCTTCTTTTTTTGCTAATGGACCCCCCGAACCATCCACACGCACGGGACCCCCCTAATGACACTGAAAGCAAACAACAACAAAGCAGGAAAAACAGAAAGAGCCCTAAAACCAATGGCCTTTTGCTTCTTTTTTTTTAATGGACCTTTGTATCTAGGGTAAAAAAAGCTTTCTTTAATATAAGTCATTAAACTTGTGGGCCACAGATCAAGGGCTTAGAGGCATGGGATTGCACCCAAACTTGATAATGTCTTATCTTCCATGCGAGAGTTAAAATTCTTAATGCAACATGGTAGACATTGTCATCTTTCTCTAATTCTGTACTTCGATTTTGGCTTGTTCTTACTCTGTGTCTCTCTTCACCAGGGTGTGTTCTCCTCTTCTCTCTCTCTCTCATGTTTTTTTTTTTTTTTTTTCTTTCACTTCTTTTTAATAGAATTTGTCTCAGTTGTGATGTAAAATATGGAGGTAGAAACCAAGGTAACTGTCCACTGATTGGATGGATGGGGTCCTTAATGAGTGATTGTTGAGCCAGAGACAGCAGTGATATTTATTTATTTTAGTTGTTTTTTTTTTTTTTTTTAATTTACAGCTTTCAGTTGGTAACCCTTGCTGTTGCCACCATCTTCTCCCTAGTACATCTGATGGGAGATTTCTCATACATTCCATCTTCTACTCCTTATCATGCAATATCACTATCTTTTAATGCAAATTAATCCGCTTTCTTTTAACTTCAGAAATGGGTATTCAATTGTATTTCCATGTGCAACTGAATTTTTGTTTTCCCCCCTTTTCTTTATTGGCAGCTCTTTTTCAGATAATTAGAACAGCCACTAGTGGTGGAGCGGCCTGAGGTAATGGACAATGTTCTTATGGGAATGGATGCTCATGGATCTACTAGTGATAATATATCTATTAAAGTCTACTGTGTTGGGAAAGAGTGGATAGATTAAAATCATTTATGTTGGTTAAAATACTAGTTCTTTATAAATGATACCTCCCGCTATATCTAAAATCTAAACTAGTGTTCCATTTTACTCAGTTTCTGCGGCCCATGTTTTACATGTGTTTTCCGTTGTGTACCGTTTCCTGTTGTGTTGTATGACTCTTTGAGGGTGGGTGATGGAATCATTGTTCTGTATGGATGACTGAAACATCAAACTTAAAAGATTACATTCAGAACTTCTACCTTACAGAAAACGAGTGGGGGGGCATCCCGAGCACAAAAACTCCCTTGGCTGACAGTCTAGTTCCTAAAAAATTTCTCTGTGGGGCTATAGTATGGTACAGGTAGGGACGTATCCCTCCTGGCTGGATGCTAATTGGGGAGGGATGTCAATGGGGCTCACTCAGTTTACCCATTCGCTCGGAAGTTCGAACGCAAACACTGGTTTTGTGTATGGGACCTATTTAACTTTGTTGATAATCGGGTCTAGGTCCGGTTGGGTCCAAAACCAAACATCCGGTTAACCGAGTCACAGTCGCGGCCATGTGGAAGAGTACCAGAAGAACTGGCCCCATTCTAGAGGAGAGATCAAGTTCAAAGATGATTCTTCCATGAAAATACGTCTCGATTGAATTTTTCCTTCTGGTTATCGATTTTCACTTCTTAATGCAGTACTTTAGGTCACTTGGATTTTAAATTGACTATCTACCTAATGGAAATAATGGGTACACCTAAATAGTGGCGTTATAATAGGCTCACTTAAATGAGGCAATGATGGGACCTCACAGGCGACCCACTAGTTCTAAAAAACCCATCTAGTTTCGTAGGACTCGCATATGAAATATCTATTCATCCGCCAATATTTCCCATGATGTTCGCCTACATAAGATAAGAACCATTTCATACTAATGTAGAAACTAGATAGGCAACATGGTTGAACAAGTTGGATCTTTGGATCTTGTATGTCCCGGGTAGAAATGGTGGAATCAGGAGGGAATTTCATCAATTGACACCTCACTTGTGCCCCACCCCCCTCCCCTCTCTCTCTCTCTCTACATATGAATCTATCTAAAGATGGTAATGTTCCACCCTAATAGTGGTGTCACTATTGGGTATTGGCCCACTTGAATGATGCAATGATAGGTGACCCACTCCAATGTAACTCATCCGCTTATATGATCCATTTGCGTGGGCCTATAGTTCCAATGATCCACTTGACCCACTCCAAGAAGGCATCCCAATTGGATCATTGAAACTATTGTTTTTAAGTGCCTTAAGTTTGACCGGTTTCTTAAGTTTTAATTTTAATGAAATTCAATCCAATGAGTGGCAATGACAATATAATTTAGATAAGTATGAAACTAGGGTCCACGCTTAAGTACAATGAAAATGGTTCTCACTTGAATATTTTAATTATTTGTGTATATAAAATATCCGTTTGTGCTAGCACTTCTGCACCACGCATCCTTTCCTTTGAAATCTACTTGAAAGCACGACAATCTTAGGATAGGAGATTTTCAAATTTGGCCACGCGACCTAAAGAAATCATCTGATCATAGGAGGTATTATTTAAAAACGCATTACCTTAAGAAGATTCTGAATGTTATTCTTAACTTTCAAACTATTATTTAAAACAAAGAGAAGAAAGAACCACATGTTGATATCCTTATGGAAACTCCGTATGAACAGCTTCAATTGAATTCACAACATTGGGTCCGCTTTTGATTGGTCCAAGCCTTTCAGATTACACACCTACCATCTCGAATCTCACTTCAATCCAAGTATTGCATGCTGTTAGTTAGCCCCATTAATGCTCGGATAAACAGAACAGAATACTAAGTTAAATTCTGGTTTTAAATTTATTGATCATTCTAACAGTTTACATGAAACCAATTAGTGTGGAATCTGGGGCTTCTTTTGAAAAATGTAATGATTTTCTCCCAGTTTACAGTGAACGCTTTTAATTTAGGGGCTTTCCGGATTTTTGCATGTACTCTTGTCTCTTTGATGGTCGAAGGGGAACATATGCTTGTAGACATTCCCGTCGAGAAAATTTCATTTTTTAAAAAAAAAATTAACATTTCTTATTATCCTTTTAAGTGAGCATGCCCTTTTAAACCCAAGATCTTGCCCAAACCCAATCACACTATGCTCTACCATGAGGAATTCTAAGGCCAAAATCCTTTCGAAGATGAATCATTATATAATTGTGAAGGCGGAATAATTCATATTAGGGTTAAATTATTTGAGTTAGGGTATGGTCACAAATATCATTCTCAGGAAACTATCAGCTCCGAGATATATCAGGATATTTTCAAAAATTGGGTTTCTTGGGATATCATTAAAATGAATTCCACAAAAATAAATTAAACACAAATGAAGTAAAAAAGAATGTAAGTAGTGTTGTCTCGTTATTCCAAATACTATCATGATTTTCTCATGATTTTTAAAAACTTCGCAGGTATCCAAAAATATCAAGATATTTTAGAAAAATATTGTAAAATTATAGGATATTCTTGAAATAAAATCAGTAACAGTGACAATGGGTTAGGGGAGGGTTTTAGATGTGAATTAGAAGGCATTTTGATCTTCTAATAGCTTAAAATAGTTGTAAATAACAATAATAAACAAAGGCCGTAAAGCGCGTTTCTCTAAAATAGTTTCAAAGTTAAAGGGGGTTTTCAAATTTTATTAACATCAGGGTTTTAATAGAATTAAAGCAAACATCAAGGGGTTCTAGAAAAAACACACAAGTTTAAAATGAGTCCAAATTCGTATCCTATACCCAAGTCTACCAAGTATTTAGTTACCAAGGGGAGCCTTTAACTCTTTAAGGAGTCATCTCCCCTTCCACATATGAAGGATAACCATAGGAATTTCTAACAAAAAAAAAAAAAAAAAAATGGCACTCATTTTACTCTTGATTTTTGCAGAGATTTACAGCAGCGCCCATGGCCGAAAATCATCATTTAAAACATACTTCTGTTATCAGCATTGGGTTACTAGAACTTCTATGCAATGCTGTTCTTTTGAAGGGGCTAAAAGTGAATGATTAAATGTGAAGATCCACAGGGAGCCACCATTTCATATCCCCTTGGATAGGAAATGATTACCCGGCCCGCCCATTAACTTAGTAAATTAAATCCAAGATATGTGATGGACCATCTAAATCTCCACCTTAGACCCATCAACTATTGATAAAACTCTCTTTCGCTACAGATTCAATGCAGCATAGGCAAATGGGTCCATAAGTGTGTGCCTTTGAACAGGGCACGGGCACACACTTATAAGCTGCTCGGTGGGGCCTACATCGAAGCAGCTATTTCAGATAATTGGTCAGTCAGACAAATATTAAACAGAGAAATTAAGCACTGAATGCAAAATCATTCGGTAACAACCAACCTTTCATGACCAATGTCCTTCCTCAAATATTGAGGTTTGCATGGTCCCACCCACCAGGTTTCAGGATATGAATGCATCCTTTGTAGGCCCCACCTATAGATCAAGCTCATAATATTATGAGGTTAACGTTTTGACAAAATAAAAAAGAGTTTTTCTTGAGTAATTTCTCACTTCTTGTTATATTCAACCAAAAAAAAAAGGGTTTTTTCTAGAGTAAATGTTGACTTCTTGTTATATCTCACATAATCAGTCTTTCTTATAAATTGGATCCACACAACATAGAAATTGAAGAAACGATACCTTCCTATCTTCAAATAAATCACAGTCCAGAGATAAAAATGCAGATGTTGCATGGTCTTGTTGCTTTGATTGGCATCATTCTGAGGCAAGAACTTCATCGTTCTAACTTACTAAGTAGCGCCTCCAATGGAGGCAGCTCCTTCGCAATTTGTTGCCAGTCTGGCATGCCCTATAGAATGAGAGAAAAGCATCATCAATCATCAAAGAAAATAAATAAATAAATAAAATTAGGTAGGAATAAGGCATCTAGAATTCCCTGCTCTCTACATATTACCTGAGAAAACAAAGAAACCTGGCTACTGCAATGGGCCATTAAATCAAAACAAATATAAGACAGGAAACTAAGAAAACTATATTGTTTTTTTAACTACTATAAATATGTAAAAGGAATTAATCAACAGCACCAGTGGTCTTTGTCCTGGTGATCTTCCCCAAAGCTGCTTGAGAACTACCACTACAATGACGTCCTACAAAAAAAAATATGTAAAAGGGATTCTTTTCTACAATGAATAAGCTTGTAAATTAGGTGTTTTTGGTGAACCTGTGAGTGATTTTTTACACTTTCTGCTAATACACTTCGAGTCTGATGAGACCTCTCAATCTAAAAGCAATCATTTCAATTGCTACTTTCTATTCAGTCACTCACATGAGTGCAATGAAACTCTAAATCTAAATTGAGTAAACCACAATTTATCATGTGACTAGAAAAAAGGTTTAGAGGGATTCCATGTTCACGAGGCAATATGCATTGTGAAACATCATTTATCCATTGAATCATAAGTAAGCACTAATTCAAAGTTTGGTCTTGGATGTTTGGTGAGGTTTACAAGGCTGACAAAATGGAAAGAGTATAAACATTTTTGCCTTGTTTTCATTGGAATTATTCCTTTTATGAAGGAAAGAAATTGTAAATCGCGAAGGGGGGGCCTGCCTTCTGTTGGTAGAAGTAAGAAAGTTCACTCCAACCAAAAGGAAAATACTGGGAAGGAAATACCAATTCAGCATAAGAGAAATATATCAATGAATGAAAAGGCAACAAAGCAATAAAAACAAACTAGACCAAGTATGTAGCGTCTCTCTTCAGTCCCTATTCAGTGATAGAAGCATGCCAGAGTGGGGCAATCGCAGTCATGCAAATGTATATATATATATATATATAGTTATCAGGACCATTTGTTTAACTGGAGACTCATGAGAAATCGGCAATAACTTGAAAGTGTACATTTTGAAAGTGCCAGTCAAGTTAGTAGGATCGTCCAATCGCAGTGGTGTTGTGCAATGGCCATGGCAGGGCAACCAAATGAACTTTTTGGAGGCCAGTGCTTTGGTATCACATTAGACGTTAGATGCTTAGAAAGGAATTCTATCATCCTCCATCTTTTGGATCTCATCATATTTCCGTTTAGATATAGAAAGAGGGATGTTAAAGGCTTGCATCCATTTGGAATTAAATTCAAGTTAACTTTTAAGTAACCATATTAACATTCCTAGGAAAATGGGATTTGAGTTTATCGGTTTCTTTTAAGGCAGATCAGATATTGGAATAAACAGAGAAATTGAAGCTAAACAAGGCCGTATGCCGATTCCAGCTGAAGATTATGATAAAACCCAGCTGCTGCATCTTAGTAATGCATCATGATTTGTAGGCCTTTCTAAGGTAAAAGGGATTTCTTTAAGCCATTTTCACAAGAATTTAAGTAAAATGAACCTCGGCACATTTTCCAATAAATTTGAAAAAGGTGATGGAATTCATAGAAATGTAAAGCAACAAATTTGATTTCAAGAGATGTTACTACAGAGTAGCTGGCAATGGGATGGGCTGCCCCATCAGACCTTTTTATACTTCAGGCCAGGCTTGGACCAGTTCTTAAGGCCTGTCCGCCAGGATCAGCCAAAAAGTAAGCCCGTTTAAGTGATTGGGCCCTGGCTTCAACATCAAATCCAATCAGCCCAATCAACCTAATCTGTTTATGGCCTACTATATCATAATCATTATATAAGTTGTCTTCGTCGTCGTCGTCATCAGACACTTAACTCAACAATCTAGGTTTACCTAAAAAGTTCCAATGTAGAACTCCACACCTTTTTTTTTTTTTTATAGACCACAAAATCTACCTAAGAAATTCAAACAAGAACATAAGG
Organism: Persea americana; assembly: GCA_029852735.1. Lineage (NCBI taxonomy): Eukaryota > Viridiplantae > Streptophyta > Magnoliopsida > Laurales > Lauraceae > Persea > Persea americana. The sequence continues at coordinate 77,176,614 of CM056810.1, forward strand.
CCTCTGTCTTTGTCTCCCTCACTATGTGCATATAAGGATGACAATTCACTCTATCTAGTATATGAGAAACCCATCCATATAGGGCCACCTTCGTCAGTCCCCCAAGCTCCCCAACGCACCCCCCACCAGTTTGAAAGGTAAGTATGTATTAATCACAAACAAGGGTGAAAACCCACTATACAACAAAGAATCTACCCATCCCCATTGCAACACCCCAATAGGCAACCAGCTATGCAAAGCATATGGCGATCTACAGTTCTTTTTTCTTTCTTTTTTTGGTGAGTATTGTTGTTTCGCTCAACCCCATTCAATGCAATGCTCCCTATTGCTCATGCTATTCCTCAATGGTTAGCCTAAGGCCTAAAATAGTCTCTCCCCTTTAGTCTGTCACAAAAGAGCAGTTTCTGGCCATCTATACATGTGCCGAAACCATCTCAAATGATATATATATATATATATTTATATTTACTCAATTGCAACTATCGGAAAATTACTTCTTGTTTCTAATTCTATCCTTTCTAGTAATACCATGCATCCTTCTAAGCATGCATATATTAGCCACATGCTCATTCAGACCCATACAAAATATCAGGCCCTAACTGCAACTAAGTATAAATTAATTAATAAGTTTTATAGAAAATATTGTATTTTCATTTATAGATAAATTAACATAGTTACCTTTTTTTTGTAGAATTCAAAAACATTTATTTTTGTTGACAATGTAGCTTATCATATTTAGCACTACAAACAATTTAACTAACCTTCGAATGAGATTTTCACATTTTATATTTAAAACTAAAAGAGATGATGTGACAAATTTAATTTTCAAATTGAACATAAATAATTTACCATTGAACAATTCAAACTATTGGGCTCGGGTGCTCAGGCTTGACGTTTTTCACATGGGCAAGGCTTGGGTCAGCATGTAGGCCCATGGGGCCTGGCCTAATTTTGAGACCTGATTATAAACGACTAGGCAGCCTAACCTATTGATCCCCCCCTACTACGAAATATTTTTATGAAACCTGATGTAGCATGAGCTCAATGCGAGCTCAATGCACCTTAATAAGGTGCAAGTTGACAGCCTACAGCCCTACCACAGAGTGTTTTATGAAACCTAATGCAGTGCATGCCTTCTGTGCCCAGCCTATTGAGTATTGAGCCACACCCCTACCATAAGGTGTTTTGAAGCCTGATTTAGTATGAGCATACTGCATCTTAATAAGGTCCTTCCCTGGCCTATTGTCATCACTACCAGAGTGTTTTACAAAGCTTGATGTAGTATGAACCTACTGCACTTTTTTAATAAGGTACATCTTCTTTGCGGAGCCCACTTGGGGAACCACAATGCACAGTGGGATGGGAAGGTTTCATCGCATATGGGGCCAGCTAAAAGATTATCCTTAGATGATGATAACAATCAATTTACAGGCCCCAAGAAATTTAATTATGCAGCCCACTTTCTGAGGCAACTGGGCCACCACAAAAGATGGTGCATGGTAAGACGGTAGGGTCTGTGGCAGCTATCAATTTAAGGAACCCGAAGATAACTACCAATGTAAACTTAAAATGATTCAATCCAGTGGTGAATCACTCCAATCAAGATAAAATACCTTCCATTACTAGTACACATTGATAGGTGAGCATGAAGGGATCCAACTGACCACAAGATGGGCAGGGAAAAAAGATCACATATGTTAGTGGTTCTTACCAATATCATTTTCATTGTTTCATATAAACCAATATATGTAGAAGTGGGTGTCATATATAGTAGGAACAATATAAAATTCCATGGAATAAATATTATCAGAATGGAGCACTGGACCTATATCCTCACTAAAAGGCCCTCACACAAGATTGCAAATTTGCTAAGAATCAACTTTCTCATTTACTTTCTACAAAGGTTTCTAACATATTATGCGTATCAGAGAAACCAAGGGCACTAATCAGAGACCACTACATTTTCTGACAGAGAAAGCTTACCGAAATATATATATTCTCTACACTTACCTTTCCTGATCTTCGAACACGACCATCTAGACGTAATATTATGTACACATCCTCCTCTGTATTAACACCTTCAGACTTCTGTTGATCACGTATCCACCTAAAAGATCACTAAGAAAATCAGGTTCTGAAAAAGTATTGATTTTTATCATGGTGACTAACACACAAAAGATTATCAGTAAGAAGATTAAATTCATAACTGAAAAAAAGAAGGGTAAAGAATAAGTGCTTGGTTTGCTAAAGCTCCTTTTTTTTTTTTCCCGGCTACAAGTAGATCTTGAACTCGCACACACAATGATGCCGCTAACCAGTTAAGCAACAGCCGGGTATGTTCAATAAAGTTCTTTCGTTATACATAAAAATACATGGAAATTTATAAATAGACCCCATCTATGACAAGTATCAACAAATGCATCCCTCTGCTTCTTTAACATTCATAAAGGGCATTTGTTTCATGTAATTGAACGCACAGGAATTGTAAGATTTCCATTTCTAAAAATGGTTAAAATTGAAGAAACTAATGTGAATATTAAAAAATGACCATCAATTCTATCCCATCCAAGAATGAGTGGGAAATGAGCACCCATCCACCGCCCTAGAACTCAAGTCCTAGGAAATTGAGGGTTGCATTTACATCATTGCCTTAAAGCTTTCACCCCTCACCTCTTTAATAATCCTTTGGTGGAGCTAATTTGACCTCGAGAATTCCTATGTATTCTATGCAAACAAACAAGCCCAAAATCATTCCTTTACAAAAGCCTCCCTTGACACATTTATCAGATCTAACCCTCCTTACTCAAGATTCAATGGCACACACCAGATGAACAAAGGAATTTTGGTTGAATTCAGTGATCCTCACTGTAGGAGGTCTCAGCATCTTATAGAATTCCTGTAGGCTAAGTCCAGCATCTTCCTATAATTTACAGCAATTAAAATCCCCTAATTTGGTGTAAGTTACAACAATTAGAATCCCCTAAATTGGGGCAGCTTACAGCAGATAATGTACATGATTCTCTGGTAAGATAATCTGCAGCCCCATCTTTTGACACCATCTATTTGGACCCACAAGATGAAAAATCCTACCCATATACCCATCCGCATGAAACCCACTAGATGAAGATTCAACATGTCTGACCTAGCATAAATGCGGCCCACTAAATTGAACCCATTTACCCAACCTACCATTTGTGCCCATCTAAATGAGACCGACCACACACAAACCATCCACCTTTCTATGTGGGACCCATTGCACATGTAGATGGTTAGATATTTCTTCAAGTGGTTCCATATAGATAAACAACTTAGTTGGATCTAATGGGTCAGAGTCCACCATCATCACATCATTACATCATTTACATGATCCCCCATGATTATGTTATTTAGGTGGATCCACAATCATTAAATCATTTAGGTGGATCCTTGTGATTACATCATTGAGTGTGACCGTCTTATGTGCAGAGGGTGGAGAGAGAGAGAGAGAGAGAGAGAGAGAGAGAGAGAGAGAGAGAGAGAGGGAGGGAGGGAAAGCTGTAAACTTAACAAAATAAAACGTAGTATTTGTGTCCATTTTTTAAAAAAATTCCTGATAGATATGAATGTCAAGGGACAATTTTTGTGTATGCCAAAGAAAATAAAGGGTGTCTTCTTGTAAATACCAATTTAGAAGGGTGTCATTGTCATGGTTAGAAAATAAAGGAGTGTGTTTGTAAATTTGTCGGATAATCATCCAACCGAAAAAGGTCATCTTTCTAAGGTCAAAACATAGAAAATTGCATAAGAGATTTAATTTCTAAAACTTCAAAACAATGTTGTGTTTGTATTTTCAACATACACCATGTACCTATGGAACTTGTTCAACGTGGTAATTCAAGTTACCTAAACCTCCCTCCAAAGTGAGTACTGGATTATATAAAAAATAAATAAAATAGTTTAGAGAATCAACAGACCAAACTGTCAATTCCAAAATTCCCACAATTAAATAATCGCATTTATGACCTGAAAAACCTCCCAATGAAGCAATAGCAATAAACGATTAAAGGGAAAAAAGAAGAAGAAAAAGATCATATAACAGCGAGTCATAATGTTAATAACCATTTTGAAACATGAGTGGATGAAGGAAAAAAAAAAAAAGCAAGAGTGTGACCTTTCCCATTCATCAGGCGAAACAATCTCGGCTTTAAACCGCACCTCTGATTTCAAGCGCGATTTTGCTGTTATAGACTCAGTTCGTTTCTCAAAATCATCCTACCATGCCATTTCAAAAAATAAATAAATACATAAAAATATCATCCTACCATGTTGGCATCACATGCAATGTCAGCAAGCTGATGTAGCTTGTATGGTCACAAAATTGCTAATGCAATGCATAAAATTGCAATTAGTTAAACATATAAGTTGCTAGTGTTGTACTCCAAGTCTCCGACAACACTTGTTGAAAATATATATTCTTAAATTTGTGGTTGAATGATATATTTTCAAAATATTTGTACAACATTCATCCAATTAGCCCACTATATCTTGATTCAATGTTGCATAATTAGATTATGGATGGATCGAAGATGCAAAGCACATAATGGACCAGATCATATGGATCTTCACAATAATGGGTATTGACATGAGGATACTTAGTAAATGAAAGGACAAGGAATTCCATGATGGCTTTCAAGTTTGGATCGAGACCGCTACTTGGGCATGACATTCAGGTACATATCTCAATCATAAATTTGATACTGATTGAACATATAAGTGTCAAGATCATCATCTTGATATAATTGATATATATATATATGATCTTGATATAATTGATATACACGCACACACATACATATATATATATATATGCATACATATATATGAGGGATTACTTTCTAATTTGTATAATTCTAGGTTAAATTGTTATTATGAGGATAAGGTTGTCCTAAATTAGGATTAGATTAAATTTGTGTTATTTTAGGTTAGAGTTTGGATGTGATTAAGGCTTCCTATTATGATGCAATCAAGCTTCCTGGTTTAGGTTAATCCTTTTATTGCGCTTTAAAAAGCATAATAAGAACTTTATTGGCTATTCAAAATCAATAAATCAGAATACAAAATTTTGTCAAGATGTAGTCCCTAAATCTCAATTTCACACCATGGCTAGGTTTAGATTTTCCCCTTTTTTCTTATTTTTCAAAAGAGTTCATCTCACTCGGCCCTCTAAAAAACTGAAAGTCCATGTTGCTATTCGTTCCTGCTTTAGGTAGACAACAACCTTCATAATCACCATTAAAGGTTTCTTACTTCGTTCCTCTTTGTCTTCTTCATCCCACATCAAACTCTTGCTCTATCACAGTAGCTCATCTACTACAAAGAAAACCACACCGAAGAGGCCAAAGATCGCAATAGTGGAACCCGTGGCTAGATTGAATCCTTTACCGCGTAAATGCCCTCTTCCATGGACCTGCAAGCACATTGGGCCGAGTCAATGCTGAAATGCCGTTGCTTGCTTGGGCCGAATCAAAAATCCCAATAGTTCCACTTTCCTTCTTGTCCATCAATTGGAAAGAAAGAGAAACCAAGCACCACAATGAGACATGAAAGCACCCAATCCCATTTCCATCTCAATATGTGGAATGGTCTTGAGGCATATACACTGAGATTGTTTGGGAGACATGGTCAAAGTCGGGTGAAAAAACCAAGAATTAGAAAGTCAATCGCTTAGTAAATATTGATCTATGGGCGCTGATCATCTCTCACCTTTTTTTGAAGCTTGTTCTTTTCCTAGTAGCTCACATGCTCATTTCCATTTTTAAATGTGCACGTCCACTTGTTGCTTTTTAGCCTACTCCTTCTCCTTCCTTTTTGTCCCCGTAATAACAATTATCGTACTGAAAGGAAGCGTTCTTCTGCTGATTACAAAAAATAAATAAAAATGGAAGCATTCTTCTCTGAACCACAAATCAAGAAAAAGAAGGGAAACTAGATTGTAACATCTGCTAGGTTAAAAGGAACTCCCACCCCACCCCACCCCAATTTGTAACCGCTACGGTGATAACAACATTAATATAAGCATCCTTTCATTGCAAAATATGTGCAAAAGATTCGGAACAATTTTCTATGTCTTAACTGACTAGCCATAAATTATTACATTACTCCCTTCTCCATAACAGATGCATCTAATGCTAGAATAAAAATAATAACACCAATCATGAGAGCGAGAGCCATTGTTCGATTTTCTGGTTTGACCTTGAGAGGATCAAAGACTTTAGGCTCAGTGAAGGCTACCATCACCCTCGAATTGAAATTGTTCATGCTGGCTAGGATCCAAGAGTAAGGGATTTCTCAACTGGCTTATTCTTTCTTATTCCTGAACCGGCATGTCCTAGAAACAGCGGCAACGGCGCGAGGAGTTAACAACCGGACATGCTGCAACCTAGGGATCACCAGGCAGCTCTTTCACTCTATTGGGATCATAATGTATTGCTACCTATTGCACCGGCAACCAAACTTGAGCATATAGTAATTCTTTTCTATCTATTTCTAACCCTTGGATCTAAAAGATAAGAATGTCTGATGGAGCTTTTTGTTTTTTAATGGCAACATAATTCAAGCCCACGACGCTGTGGTTGCGTTACTAAGCACCTTCTAATTGATGGACCTGATTTTTGTAGGTTGCCAATCCACAAACCCCGACTCATAGTTTCTGTGTTCAATGGATGGACACATCAACATGGCCAGAGTACTAGATGGAGGACAGTACAATTACCCTGTTACCACCCAATTCTCATTAGAGTTAATTCATATAATCTTAATATAATATTTTTTAGATATTTTCCAGTTCAACCAAATAATCATTAATTGTCAAATGTCAATGACAAAACCTGGTCACCACTGGCTCAGTTCATGCACCAAGTCAAGCCACAATTTGTCCAAGCCCAGCCTCTTTAGCAGCCATTCATTCTCAGATCCAGCCAACAGGCTTTGAAAGTTGAGCCCCAATCCAACCCACTTTCAAAATATTAACCTGCCTTTTTAAATGTGCAAGGTGCGACATCTAGTCCAGCCTTTAACGCACTATTTTGATTGGCCATTATTTGCACACATGATGGAAGTTCAAAGACAGCATACTGTTAGATGCCATGTAGAACAACCATGCATAATGAAATCTTTGCATCCCTACCCCTATAGAAGGAAGAGATGTGGCTGCCTTCGGAGTTAGACCAAAGCCTTTCCTCTCCATGGGTGGCCTTCTATCTTCACCCCAAATAACAGGAATAAGAAGAACACCTCGCTTGATGAGTTCAGTTCGAAACCTTTCAGCCTTCTGAATAGCTGCAAAAACAGACTCCTTTCTCCCAGCTAAAATTACCTAAAAGCAATAAGCAGAACAAAAGTATGAGAAAATAGAAAGACTGCCTCCAACAATCCATTTGAGGGTCTGTTTGGATTTTCACCAAATCAGAAGTGAACTCTATATTAGGCAAAACGGATGATTTTGTTCCGCTGCATATTTTGGGCAGTGCTGAATAGCAAAACTGAATTATGTATCAGTTTCCCCTTTCTCCCAGCTAAAATTACCTATAAGCAGAACAAAAGTATGAGAAAATAGAAAGACTGCCTCCACAATCCATTTAAGGGTCTGTTAGGATTTTCACCAAATGAGAAGTGAACTCTATATTAGGAAAAACGGATGATTTTGTTCCGCAGCATATTTTGGGCAGTGCTGAATAGCAAAACTGAATTATGTATCAGTTTCCCCTTTCTCCAGCAGGAAACAAAACAAACCCCACCCCCCCACCGCCATATATGTATTTCTGAACTGGTCAGTAATGCAGCCAATTTGTAGAAAAGTGACCTGGGCCAGAAAATGTAAACATCCAAGCACAGCCAAAAGTTATAAACGAACATCTAAGAGAGAAAAGAAATGGAATTACTCACAGGCCTAGTAGTGTCTCGTAGCTGCACGAGCTCAACAATCCGATTGGTTGAAAGACGCAAAGGCAACCTAGACAGAGTCTCATCCCTAGATATCTGTGCAAGTTGCTCCTCCTCTTTCTTGTTGTCCCAGAAAAATAAGGCCACAAGAACAATAATACCTGTAAAGTGCTGGTTCAAAAGTTTAGTCAATGAAAGAATCAAATAACTAGGATCAGCATGTGAAAATCGAAAATGGAACTTTGTAGATCAGAACCAAATTGATTAAAGATGGCTTTACAATATCAAAGTAGGACCACGTGACATTTCTACTTAACTCCAGAAAACTTAAGCCAAAATAATTTCAAAGAACTCAAAATAGTATATAAGTGGTTTGGATGAACCCAAAACCAGCATTATTATAGAACATAAGGCTCGTAGGCTGCCTGTGTATAACAGGTGCTTTTGTGTGAACCGCAACCTTTTTATTTTATTTTCTTTTATTTTTTTCTTGGTTTTTGACTGGTATTCTTTGAACCACATCCTTGGCAGGCACATTACCCAGATGGAAATTTTGGATGGACAATGGATCCCCTCCTATCCAAGAATAATGTAAAACCAAACTGATGCATCCTTGACCTTAAATAATTGTGAAATAAGAAGTGAATGATTCTGTAAATACAGAAAAATGGACTCTTCGTAGATACCATCATTGTTGTCAAAATCCTAGGACTCATACGCCAAGTCCTACAATTCATATAAAATCCTAAGGAGAAAGATTTGTATTCATGCATAAGGGAAATTTTGTAAATCAGAATTGGTTTAAATATTTTGGCAAGACAGAATTCTGTTACAATTGGGGGCTGACACAAAAATCACAATAGGCGTGACACTATTTATCTTCCTTTTCCACCTAGAATAAGTATCAGTTCTAAAAGACAGAGAAATTGTATTCCATGTAATCTGAAATAGAAGCATAGACTACCTTCTACCCTGTCGAAACATCTAAGCACACACTTTATTGTTATACTTTGTTTAATTAGCAACAAAAAAATTTCATCATCAATGGCAGGTGTAGATGGACAACTATGTGAAACATTTCGTTTACAGTGAAGCTCCCCATTTACCTCCAATGTTGATGGCAGCATTACCAGAAGTCTCCCAGATATCAGGAGCATCATCACCACCTTTAACTGCACCTATTAATCTAGGTATAGTGAAAAAGGTTGAAATCCCTGCTGCCGCAGAAAGAGCTACATAAAAAAATCTCCTAACACCACGAAATGGTGCTTGGACTTCACTGATGAGCTTAAGATCTCTCCTGAAACTGTATCCAATATCTTCACCACCTAGCCTTGCCTGTGAAAGGAAACCCTATCAATAAGAAGACGTGATGTTTTTATTTTATTGTTTTGAAAGGTATAACAAGACATGATGTTACAATTTCTTTCGACACAAACAAATTGCAATAGGTGAAATTGTTGGTAGAACAAACCGTTAACTGTTCAGCAGCACTCATGACAAAGCAAGGAAAACAAAAACTATATTAGGTGGGACACTATATCTAAATTTTCTGCCCCAAAACAATATTGACAGACAGTTGCCTAACTTTTTGAGGTGTCAGTAAAACTCTATAAGTAATGTACTAGAATATCCAAATAGCATGTGAATTGAGGTTCGCCCATGCACCGTTAGTTATGAAGGTGATAAAAAAAAACCTGTTACATCTGCTGGTGCTAAAAGATGAGATCACCTTTATTAGAGAACGATAGACTAAATATCATTCCAAACTGTATAAAAGCAAACATTACACAGCGGGCTAAACAACAGAAACAAAGCTATGAACCTCTTCTTGCAACTCCTTAAATTCTGGTGTGGCTCTGAAGGAGGCCAAATCCGGATCATTAAGAATGGTGCTAAATTTGAGATTGTATTCTCGTAATGCAGTCCGAAGTGCGTCTGCAGCTCTCTTGCCTTCTCCTCTGCCCAAATTCAAAATATTAAAGAAGGAATCCAATCACATTTAATGACAGATTTAGAAATCCTAGTAATGATGTACTTTATTCAGATTATCAGCTTCATTTAGGGAAAAATCCAGAGACAACATTTATTCAAAATAGTAAGTCATGAAGAATCTACGAACTTAGAGCAAAGGGATCCAGCTTTCTCCTAGCACTGCATTTTAGTAAGGACCTGTAATGCAACATTTTCACTCACTACCAAAATATGAAAGAATGAATATAAAATTATGAGAAGGTTTGCCAACTCTCTTGACCTCTCCAGAGTCATAGGATGTGTATCACAAGATAGTGCATATGATGATGAAAGAAAACAATGATTAAAAAAGGACAATGTACATAAGGAAACAAAATGATGATTAGAAAAGGGCAGTAAGTCAAACTATCCAACTTACCATCCCAAAAAGGAAATTCAAACTATTGAACTTCATTAGATGTGAACCAAATCAGTTACAATATTTGGGAATAATGGATGGCCATATGTTTTACAAATCATTGGGGTCGCATGAAAGAAATGACATCATCTGGGACACTGGCTCCATCTTTTTTGCTCTAAATCAACTTCAATGATAAGCACTACTAATGATTTAGGGTGCAGAAAGCAGAAAAATATCATCCCAACCTTACGTATTAATGATTTAGGGTGCAGAAAGCAGAAAAATATCATCCCAACCTTACGCATTCCCCTCTCTCTCTCTCTCTCTCTCTCTCTCTCTCTCTCTCTCTCTCTCTCTCTCTCTCTCTCTCTCTCTCTCTCTCTAAAAGAACCGAATTACATGCAGAAGGAACACCCAATTCCACCCTGAAGTCACTATTTCGTAGTCTGACCTTGAAAGTTTGACCAGTGTAATGCAACTTTTTTATGAAGGCTTAGAGGTAGATGTCTGCTTTATGTAATTGAACTTTTTTGATGAATTTCAATTCCATATTGATTTGGTTACTAATGCAACTATCTACTGAAGATTTTACCCTTGTGAATCAGAAAATAACTCTAGGAGATGCAAAATCAATTATAATATATCTGAACCATAGAGATCAACTTACTGTGGTGGGAGCTTAAAATGGTTAAATTGAGAAGTTTTGCAGCTAATTCTCAATAAAGAATTGCCAAGATTTATAACAAGTTGAATCAAAGTTTGAAACAAAGCAAGAAACACTGGTAGAATTTCAGAGAAAAAAGCAATGGGAAAGAAAAGCAAGATTCCTACCTATATGCATGGCAGCACGCCTTGTTATACAGTGCAGCTTGAGCTTCAATCGGGTTTGGATCTAGAGAAAGTGCAGTTTCAAACTGAGAAAGAGCATCTTTTACCTGGCACATTTGTCAATACAGACACTACATTCAATGCACATAATGTAAAAGAGTTATGAACATTAGATCCTTGGCGATAAGTAATAAGAATAAGAAAATGAAGCACATGCGAATCATGATCATCGTTGACTCCTTAATCCATATCCCATCTACCACGGGCTGGCTTTGTGAGTTCTACACTCTCCTCAACCATAATTAAAACCATGTTATTCGTAGCTCCAAAACTTAAAAGTTCTTTCTCACTACTTCTTTCCAGGCCTTTGTTGGCCTCCCTTATCCTTAGATTCTTGAATGGGAACACCCTAGTTCCTTGAACTGAAGTATGGCAAATATTGAACGTTTGGACACATTGTACTTCCAGATTCTTACACCTTTTAGAAATTGCAGCATCAGAAAAATTGTATATTTGTACTACTTGGAAGGAAAAATATCTTGGTGTACACAAGCAATTCATTCAGATATTCAATTGTTGATTGTCAAGAAAGAAACACTGCCATTCATTCATGAACCATGAATTACAGGTGAAATTATATTTAAAAGAAAGAGATGAAGAACAGTTATTCAGTTCACACAACAAGCAAAGATGTAGCACCAAGAATCAAAATTGAACTTCACGAAATTATGAACAAAATTAACAAGAATAAGAGCTGTAACTATCAACTTCACAAAGTACCAATTTTGACAAAGAAAAAATATTGAAACAATAGGCACCCATTTCAAACACCTGACGCATATGCAGGGAATTCAAACCATATACTGCACATAGCATAAAAAAAATATCAAATGGAAAATAGTTGCTACTAGACACATACTAAAGCATCAAATTAGTGAAAACAGTAAAACTAATTGGAACCAAAGACAAGAATAGAAGCTAGAAACCAAAACTTCTATTTGGTAAATGGAAAATAATGCCAAAACAGTGGCTACCCATTTCATAGGAAGTAGATTAAATATTAAGAATCACAATTACACTCCACTCAATGAACAAAAACATTAAAAACACAAATCCAGCGACAACCCATTTCAAAATTTATTGGTTTTCAGATGAAATAAAAAAAAAAAAAAGAAAAAAAGGAGAGAGAACAGAAAACACATGGACAAATGCAGGAACCAAAGCATCTATTGGATAAACAAAAAAATAATACTGATATAAAGGCTACCCATTCCCTTCAATACAGTAACTAAGACCACCCATTTCGCCAAACATTGGTTTTAAGATGATATTGAATGAAAGAATAGAAAACACATTAGAATTAAGGCTAATACAACATGGGTTTAACGAGAATGTAGGATAGAGATCAAAAAAAAAAAAAAAAAAAGAGGAAACGTGGGAGAAGAAGTTTAATTACTCGTCCTTTGGAGAAGAGGGAGAGACCCAAATTGACACATGATTCTGGTGTCTGTGTGTCTGTTTCTGATGACTGAGATGAAGAAGAAGAAGCTGAGATGAGACGGATACGACGAGGTTTAAGAGATTTGGTGAAATGGGTAGTGTTGGGAAGCCATCTTCTTTGCTTCTGGAAGCAGAGCAGATGCTGCTGAAGAGCAACAGCAGCCCCAGCCATTGATAGAGATCATCAACCGCTATATCCACTAAGAACAGATAAAAATGAAATAGAGGTAAGCCCATGGGCTTTTCTGCAAATGCACTCCTTCACTTTTTACTTATTTGCAAATAGTCCCCCGAGAGCAGGGGTGCTCATACCTCATGGGCCTGGCCGACTAGGCCCACCACAGCCCAGCCTGATTGACCAAATGGGTGGGCCCGGGCCTTGCATGTTTGAGGCAGTTTGGGCTTGAGCCGGGCACTTGCTGACCGGATATGGGCATACATGGATATGTTTCACCCTGGCCCGACCCAGTCCATGAATGGTTTTTTTATGGTATCATGGATAGAACCTGCAACCTTGTGGTACGGGTGCAAAAATGGGCACCTTCCACCTGTGCTGTGGGCTCTTGTACCTGTTGTAACAATTTAATCCCTTTTTTTTATACTGAAGCCCAATTAAATCATTGACTGCTCTTGCAATTATTAAGGCTTGACTTTTAATTGGTTCCCACGATGTGAATAGTATAGATATGGTAGAGATTTTGTGATGAGGGCACGTTAATGGCTAGGAAAGTGAATTTATAAATAATTTTGTATGAGTGGGTTGTCTTTATGGAGATGAGTGGATGCTCTTTGTTTTGGACTAGGTTGAGTACAAGCACTCTCATTATTTGCAAATAGAGGCTGTAAAGATTCTTACATGTGTTTATTTAAGCATATAGAATGGTATCTTTACTCATTTGGACGTATGGTGAATTGAAATACGGTGAAGTAAAGCATCAAATCAAGAGAGAATAAAATATAAGAGGTTATGATGGTATTTTATTTTTAATTGTTTGGTATAAAATCTTTTTTACTTTTTGTATAGAAAAATAGAGTTTTTTTTTTTTTTTTTGCCATGCAGTGGAGAAAAAATGTTGTTTTTTTCTTTTTTTTTTGAAAAATTCGGAGAAAATTTTAAAATTATATACTTTTGATATTACCAACCGTCATTTCTTGTATTGCTCCACTTTACTTTAACTTAACTAGTTAATTGCCAAACACGCCCGAGAATGGATGGATGGTATTTCTAGTCTCTATTTTCGATGCTTCCTTCTCAAATTGGATGATTCAGAGGGCCGGATTCCTCTCTAATTTGATGATTCAAACACTGGGTCTTGATCTGACTACAACTCTAAAATTTTGGAATTGAGAACCCATTTGAGTCTGTGGGCCCCCTGACAATATCTCCTGGATACGAACCGTCCAGGTCTTATGAGGCGGGTTTTGAGCATTCATGGCTTTAAAAATACACTTCATACCCATATCGTCACGAGTCACGGCTTGTTAGCTCCACTGTTTGATTTAGGCCTCGTTTGTATAACCCAACAAAAATCGCTCCTACTTATCCTCTCTTGCAAGGAAATTATATGAGGTCCCAATTTTACGCAGGAAATCCTGCTATGCCGAACAACTACGCATGAATCACAAAAAAACAGAAGAGTTCCCCACTCGCACTGAAAATGCCTTCAACAGACGTTTGTAAAAGCCTGATTGAACTGTTTGGTTCAGCACTCTGAAAATTTCTTTTTCAAGCATGGAAGCTTCTTTATTTGTGGGCCCATTTAAGAACCACCAATGTTAGAAATCAGAGTAATCAGAGTGGACCACCAATATGATATGTGATTGCTCACAATATTGGTCTAAAACTTATCACCCATGTTATTATAGATTTTGAAATAAAGGACCATTTTCTACCTCATGTCCTCAAATAATCTAATATGAAGATTTGACACCATGTAACAAAAGATCCTAGCTTTTCAATTAAAAATTGATTGTGCCGACCAGCCTCGGCATCTAATGGGGGGCTCCATCAATCACAAGGCCCATAAATAAATAAACATAAGACTACCAAAAGCTGGGCTGCACAATGCTCATTCTAAAATTACATATAACCATAGGCATAAGGCCAGATAGATTACCAACAAAATTTATTCCATAACATAAAATTCTATATTCCATTGCATCATGTGATTCTTAGAGTTAATACAAGTACAAACATTTTTCTCTAGAAGCCTCACCATCTTATGTGCAAAACTTAATTCTCTACTTTAAAATAAATAACCTTCTCACTTCTGACCTGCTTCAGAAGGTTCCACAACCTCAGCTTCCACAGCTTCCTGGTCCCCAGATACCCCTGGCTGGGGGGCAGTAGCCCACTGTCCTGTTGGTTCTGGAGCCGTCCATTTGCCTGCCAGCGCCATTCCCATCATCTCGTATATCTTCCCACCAAGATCTGCTGGATTTTCAGGCTGCAATAAAGATAGATATTGATCAGACATGGCATGGCAATATCTGGATATAGTGAAGTTTTTGTTCAGTTTGTCATGTTTAAGGGAAGAACAGACTGAACCGTGGACTTTTTTTTTTTCCAGAATGATAACTGTGGATGGTTTCTCCACTTCCATTTTCTCCTCAAAACACACCAAGAGTTTAGTTACTACAGTTCCATGACCACACAGCTCGAAAGGCCCGAACATCCCTGAATTGAACAAATTGGTGGCATGACCTCAAGCACACAAAAAAGGAAAAAGGGGCCAAGTTCCTAGCCTGATACAGTGAATGTAATTTATTTATTTATTTATATTATTATTATTCTTTTGTGTGTGTGTGTGTGTTGGTGGGGCGGGGTGGGGGGGCGCCCGGGGGGGGGGGGGGGGGGGGGTGGGGTGGGGTGGGGGGGTGGTGGTGGTGTGGTGGTTAGTGAAGAGAAGATCCTGGGGAAAGAAGAGCTCAAGATAATATTGCTCATTTTAGCACTCTCCAGCTTCCCTAGGAGGTCCCAATAACTGCTGGAAATTGCAACATGGAGGTCTCTGTGAAGGAAGTGGTTTTGTTGGAATCTAGTGCCACTCTTGTTGGGAAGGATACAGAACACACATTTAGACGGAGATTTTGGTTCCCAAGTCCTTCAAACCAGAGTTGGTCGGTAGCTTAGCAAGTAATCTAATCCAGAAGGGGAGCATCGTTCAGGTTTAAGACTATAAAGTTCGTGGAAAATGCCAGTAGGCATACATCAACTATCAGAAACCAGGCCTGGTTCAGCCTGGTCTAAATCTGATGTTGAAGAGGTGTTGGCAGCCACTGTGGATGATGAAAAGTCCTCCATCCTCCATAGATGGATAGAGCAGCTAGGGACACCTTCAGAGTTTGTGGCTCTCTCCATGCCCGTCACCATAAGATCTTAGCAATGATCAGTTCCCGTCTTGCATCAGATGTGACAATCATCTACGAAACTAATATCCAGGGAGGTAATGGAATTTGTTCGTGCTAACTGATATGATTCTTCCCCCAGAGTCTTTTTCTTTGGTGTTGGAGGCTAGGGATCTTGTTTCCCTGATCCATCTGCAGGCTGAATAAGCTCTTGTAAACCTGTCACCAGTTGCAGCCCCACACCACTTGTGGACGCCACTACATAGAGAAGGTTGCATCACCAGACGCCAGGTAAATGCTCAGGGATGAGGTAAACCAGGTTGGTCATCCCTAAGGAGTGCCGGTACAGCAGAAGAGATGGGTAAGAATGACAGGTTCAAATTTGAAACAGAGTGGATGCTTCTAGAAATGAGCCTAGCTCACTTGTAGCCCCGCCTCAGTATAATGGGACCCAAGTCCACAGAGCAGCTGGGCCGTTGCAGTTGAGCCTACCTATTTCGCCCCAGAGCCCACCAACTTCAACACAAAGCCTGGCTGCCTTGGGTTAGACCCGTTTTCTTTTCATCTCATCATTTTTGTCCACCTTCGTTTCTGTAGCCTTCTGGCAGATCTGTTTTATTTGACTTTCCACCATCCCCTTCGTGGTAGGCAGTTCTCACCATTCCAGCAAGCAGACAGCAATGGAGCGGTCTGCTGCAGTGCTGAGAGGAAATAATACCTCTCCCGTTTTCAGTTTTGCAAGAAATACAGTTGGTAGTTCAATGAAGCCTGGGGCCTCTGATATCTCCCTCCGGTTGAAGCGAGGAATCCTTAGCACCAGCTTCTGTCCACAGGCTGTCTCAAGCTATAAGTGTCCTAACATAGGTCAAGGAAGATTCCCCCTATAGCCAAGGAAAACGAATCGAGATAGTGGGGACTGGGGGTGGCGAAAAACCAGGTTTGAAAGATTTGGATTGGGTGGAGGACAATCCAAGGGATCTATAAAGTGGTGGGCTTCACTTTTGGGGGCATGAAGAGGACCTGAGGAAGCCCCTGGACTTTGTGTGCTGAAGAGACGCTTCTAGTGAAATGGAAGCTACATCAGAAAAACAACTGTGTAAGGCCAAGATGGAGCTCCTGAATTTAGCTAGCTCTACCATTTATGATAAAGGGGGAAGGTCATCAATCTCATCACAGGGGCTAGAGGATACTGTAGCCATATTAGAGCATATTATAGTCCTATGGATGGCTGTGAATGGTTTCGTTAGACTCCATTGGTAGTGTGAGGAGGTCATTCTCAAGGCCAGGCAACTTTAGAAGCATTACCAATGCTGAGTTCCTTGCCACTCTTAACTGACATTCAAGAGGCATACAACCTGTGGATTTTCTTTTCCTTCATTTATTGAAGGTGACTAGGCCTATGATTATCTCAATAAAATTAGAATTGTTTCTCAGAAAAAGAAAATATTATCAATAGCAACAAAATTTTGTTAAAAATAAGAGACCTTCAGGGCATAGAACACAAATGACCCAATGGAGGTGGGGCTAGAATTTCTACATCAACAGATCATCTCCATATCACTTACATCTGGTTCATCCTTGCCAATATAAAAATTATTAAAATATAGGATTGATCTCCATATCATTTACATCTGGTCCATCCTTGCCAACATAAAAGTTATTAAAATATAAGATAAGTGACTTGTACTGAATAGAATTCAACTTGGGCAATAAACTTCTGAAAAAATTGACCACACCCATCTCTTCCCAAGTCTCCTCATACCATCAGTAAGCCAAAATATACAACCTAGAAAGTTTTGACCAGGGACCATAAAAGGTTTGTGGACTATGGGCAGCATACTAGCTGCTCCCCCAAAAATGATACTTATTGGTCACTGAGCTTGAAATTAATTTGAAGTAAAAAAAAAATCTAAAGATTTTGTCTAAAAAATCTAGAAAATCTAGAATATTAGAAAAATGATGGATTTTGATGTTTATTTCATTAACAACTAGAATAAATATATCTGACCATACTAGCCATAAAGCTCATGTATCACTATATCATTTAAAAGAACTAACATTGATGTATTCATTCACCAATCACCACTTTATTAGATTAAGACCTAATATAATATTAATGGTCAAACAATTGAATCAAAATTTGATAACTAGATAGTACATGGCTACATGTGTAGTATATACTATATAGTATCATGTCATACTCAATCATGAACTATGTAGCATGCAATATTCTAGTACTGATTTCATAGTAACTACCTAGTGCTTTATACTTTATTAATTGATAGCTACACTTAGATTTGAAGGATTGATCAAAATACGAAAATACCAACAAAATTACCTTCATAAACACACTTCCAAAAAAAAAATCTCATCATTCTAAAAATCCCCACAAACTCAAAAAAAAAAAAAAAAAAAAAAAAAAAAAAAAAAAAAAAAGAAAAGAGAGAGAGAAAACTCCAAAATGATTTGCAAATGGCTGAAATAGCACATGTATGAGTAGATCTATATTCCAAACATGCATTATGGATAACCTTGTAACCGTTCATACTCAAAACAAAGAACGAAAAACCCTAAAAAATTAGCTAAAATTTGGAATTTGTCTTAGCTAAGCCCCCAAGCTATTTGTTACGTATTGACTTTAATTTTGACTTTAAAAAATGTCTTATAAAATATCAGGGCATATCAGCTATAAATTGGCCTATAAACATCATATCAGGAATTTATTGGCCAATGCACTGTGACACACGTGAACGACGATAAATTGCAAAAGCCGGAGTGGACTCAGCCGATACGATACATATCGGACGATATTTTGATCAATGGTTTTGACATATAACAGCCCATCTCTAAAAAATTTACTAATCTAAGATCCTATTTTTATCAAGTCCCACATCCAAGTTGTTGAGTTGATATAGGCCCTTCTTTTCTTACAGACAATTGTCCTATGAGCAACATCAGTAAACCTCTCACTTGGATGTCGAGAAGGGGACAAAGGAAGAAACCCAAGAAAAGCTCTATATAAATCTCCTTTGGGCTTCTAGTTATATGAATCATCAATGGTGTTGTGCATGTCTAATGTACCTAAACAAAAGCCAGTGGTATTAATCAAACAAGTAGAACAGTGAAACAAACTCCTTGAAGATTGAATACTTACAGTAAAACCACTAGAAATTAGGGCGGTGTCATATAAAAGATCGATAGCTCTCTGTGCCTCAGGATCATCAGGGCTTCTACTGCATGCATCCTGTATGGCAATGGCAAGGAGAATGAACCAGGAGCTTCATCAACAAGTTGCACAATAGAAAAGTGGGCCGTGCATTACCAAAGAAAAACACAGATAAATTGGTAAATTACAACCCATGTGCATCATGAACAAAACAAAATACATGGGAAATATGTATAGAGCATGCCATCTAGAGACAGCATGGACACAGCAGAAGTACACATTGTACACCAATTTAAAATGTCCAAATCATGGCCCCATAATGGACATGCCATTGCAGAAAAACTAGAATGGTTAAATGGTTCAACCTCAAATCAATGGACATTTGTTTATTGAATCTGGGCAGACGACCATTTTCATTTTATCAAGGCATTTGACGGTCACCAATCTGATGGAATTGTGCATTTTGTGACTCACAGTTTGGCCCTCTCAAGTCTCAAGAATAAGGCCCATGATGATATAGAAAATTTGGACGGAGTTGCATATGCAAGGTGTACAGTGGGCGGTGCTCCATGTGTATAGTTCACACCATATTCTAACACACACAAAAAAAAAGACCCTCCATATTGATCATACATTCAAGTCTTTGATAATGGGATGCTGAGGATTGATCTCGAAAACTCTTCTCCCTCGCATGAACTCCAGGCTAGAAGTATCTCCCATTGTTTGTGCCTTCATCAGCCTACAAGAAAAGAAATTTCATATATAAGCACAAAAAATAATACAACTCCATTCAGTACACCTGCTTCGCTGTCACCAAAGAGCCTCACCTCTCCATGTTGGCAGACCAACCAAACTTCCCCGAAACAAGAACACAAGGGGAGGTGCTCAGACGGCTGGATATCTGTACGCTTGCAACCTTGTCACCCAACCGTTTCTTGATCCAATCACAAGTTTTGCCAAATTCTTGCTTGATTTCTTTCTCCTTCTCCTCATCCTTATCACCTGCACTTTCAGTGAAACGCTAAAGACCCTTCCAGCAGTTAAACCAAAGGGAATAAATAGAACGAGGAGGATTCAACTAACTAACCCAAATCCAAGTCCTCCTTGCTGATATCAACAAAGTTTTTCTCCTTATAGGACTTAAGGTTTTGGATGGCAACCTCATCTATCGGATCAATTAAGAATAGCACCTGCAGTAACAGCAGCCAAGAAGATTTAGCACAGGAAAGAGAAGTAGGGTTTACAAAAGTGGAGATGACATGAACCTCTTCCGACAAAGTTAAGGCTGCAACTGGACCAGCCCCAGCTTGGTTGGGTGCTTTTGGCATACAGCCAAGCCCCAGCGTCATGCCTACTGCTCAAGCTAAACCCAGAAGAAAACAGGCTGGAATCAGGCCAGGGCCTCCAAAGTTGCAACCCCAATAGAGCAAACATGTATAGTACCAGTATCCAGACAGGTCTTCAAAGCAGAAAATGTGGAACATGTTAAAAGGTCAATACATTTTTCCATTCAATGTTAAATATAAGTTTGTCAAGATACATTACAGTCAGATTGCAGAAAGATTAATTCTATGTTATAGTTGGAAGGTTTTGCATTCAATTTTGACTGCTTTCTCTTAACTTTGACCATAAATGGGGCCTCCATCCATCCTCAGAGCCCACATCCTTCTTTAAGAGTAATCTCTAATCAAGTTCGACTGTCAATAACATATCGCAACAGGTCAGCTTTGGTACAGGTTGGGCTAAATCCAAACCCAGCCTGACCAATGATAGGCATTGTACAGGTTGGATCAGATTTACTACTCGAATCTTTTAATTTTAAAATATTATAATAAAAATAAAGTGCACGTGCTTTTATTATTATTTTTTTTCTACAAATATTGGGGGCGAACATGTCCATGCTTAGCATGGTTATTGTCCTAGCCTAAGATTAACCACGGTGGAAGAATATTTAGAATCAAATTGGACAACATAAGAACCAGCAAATTAACTATGCCAGCATAAAATAAGTGATGGCATCTCTTTTCTTTTGTTAGCTTTTCCAGCACAGGGCAGGCAGAGCATTTTTCCACCCAAACAATATTGCATGCTCGTCTAGGTGCAACCAGTACGAATTCGATATCAACTTGAGAGGAGAACGCTGAAAGACCAGAATGCACCTGATCTAGTTTTTGTCCCATCCACCACCCAAATGCAGAACAACATATTATCACCAACTCTTGCTACTTGGGGCACATCCAACTGCGACTTAAGTTGCCAGAATGGCTAGCCCAACCAGCTCTGGGGAGGCCCACCTGACTCACATTTTGGATAAAACTTCTGACATGCATAAATGATATATGATGAAAGCCCTGAATGAGATAAATTAATTTTCAGAACAATACGTTCATTTCATAGTGGGATACCTCAAAGTCCTTTTCAAGAAGCTTCTCTAGGGAGGGTGCATTTCTTGCACTTTTCACGTTGTCTGCCGCAATGTAGTAAATATCCTTCTGCTCGGGTTTCATGTTCTCTATGTACTCATCTAAGCTAATCAGCTCTTCCTCACTTTGAGAAGAGGAAAACCGCAGCAGTGGAGCAATGCGCTTATGATTTTGGTGGTCCTCAAGACAACCTAATTTCAGGTGCTTGCCAAAATTTTCCCAGAATTTATCATAATCCTGCATCATGAAATGAAAGAAAAAAGTAATAATTAAACAAAATACAAACTGTAAGAGTAGATAAGCATAATAATAACCAATTTCATTTGCTTCATGGTTCATACCTTGGCCATTAAGAGGTAAAATTATTAAGGGCCAATCTCTCAATGGCAAGCATATAGAGTAAAGGAACTTACATCTTTATTCTCACTCAAAGATATGCCCAAAATCATATCAAATGCCTTCCGAACCAACCTCTTCCTCATGATTCGTACCTGCCAGAGTCAAACATAAGAACCTATTTTTTTTCTGAAATCAACAAACAATTTTTTTATTAAAATAGGAAAACTGCACATAGCAAATGTTGTCTGCTAGGTAGCAGACAAAATTCAAGATAAATATGAGCAAGCGAGCGAGCACACATAAGAGATCAATGAAAAATAAATGATGGAGAAGGATGCAATGACCCTCGTAAGACAAACATATGACATTCAACATTTCTTTCCTACGTGGCTCTAAAATCTACCAGTGTGTTTTAAGATTCCTATAAGCAGCCATGGGAGCATTCACATCTTACACATGGTTACATCTAACACAGCTTCACTATGCAGGGTTTGAAAACCCGACGCACACACGCACACAGAGGAAGAGGGAGAGGGAGAGGAAGAGAGAGAGTATTGCAGATTGAGATGGAAAGCCTCCTGCGCGGCTATGCCCACCAAGTTGAAGTTAAGTCATCGTCCTGTCCTTCCCTTCTCTCTCTTGCTCCACCACCATTTCCTCCTCTTCCTCCATCACCGTTACCTCCTCAGCTCACCTCAACCTCCCCATGGCCTTATCTCCATCACTCAAACCAAACCCAACTCTTATGCCTCCCTCTAACTGACCATCTAAAAGAGAGGGTCTGGTGATAATGGCTTTAGAAAGGGGGTTTGGTGGAGTTGCAAAGAAGGCATTTGAAGGGTGATTGAATATTTTAATGAGATTGCTCTCCACACTCCACAGTAGCAGAAATTTCATACTAAGGTGGAGATAAGAGTTAGATTTAGGGGTTTCTAACCCTTCTGTGGGACTCGGACAAGTCAACTAGGACTGGGCTGATTCATAAAACCGTCATTATAGCTCAGTTGAGGTAGAGCCTTATGCCAGATGATCACCTCGAACCACATATTCCAGTAAGTCACCAACACCTCTTCTTTCCCTATCCGAAAGATAAGTAATCGCCCATAATGGTAGAGAATATTTCAAACAGCACACTCTAATTCGCCTAAGAAACAAAGAAGCCTTTTAACATTAGGAAAGATCAGGTGAATATACTTACAATACGACTTTCTTGAAGAATCTCTCTCGAGACATTGAGTGGAAGGTCATTTGAATCCACAACACCTTTGACAAAGCTAAGGTATCTTGGAAACTATCCAGGAAAAAGCAGCTCAACCTTAGAGGATGTTCTACATACATAAAACAATGAAATATACATCAAAATAAAAATAATGCCAGGAAATACACACCAGCTCCCCATCAAAGTCATCTGAAATGAAGACACGTTTAACATAAAGCTTTATGTTCTTTGTTTTGGGATTGACAATATCCTCTTTTCCCATGGGAGACATGGCTGGCACAAAAAGTATGGACCTAAATTCCACCTCACCCTGCAACATCCACCCTTCATTAGCTCAGCACAAGTAAATAGCAGATAGTAAAGCATGACAGCATAGCGAAGTATCTAAATGTGCACAAGATATTACCTCTGTAGTGAAGTGTGAAGAAGCTAAAGGATCCAAGTACTCATTGAAGGTCTTCTTGTAGAATTCATTATATTCCTCAGTAGAAACCTCTTTAGGGTTGCGGAGCTGCATGCAACAAATAAATGGAAGAAAACTAAGATGAAGCCAGCCCAAATGTGAAAGAAAGCAAATGTCAAGAACTAAAAAAAAGCATAACATCATGGCTCACCCAAATTGGCTGAGTTTCATTGGTAAGTTCCCACTCCCAATATTTCTCAACAACTTTCTTAGTTTTCTTCTTCTTCTGTACAAAAGACCAAAGAAACACAATCATGAAGAAACCCATCTTGAAGACAGCAACATAGAACTTAACATTACTCGCTGCAAGAATGGATTGATAAACAAAATGAAATACCTCAGTTTTGGTCTCATTCCCCTCATCCTTTTTACCTTCAGCTGGGTCTTCATCAACCTCAACCTGATAAATTCATTCTTACGTTAGAAGAAAAGGTTGAATTCAAAATCTGGACATGCAACAGAATTAATGTGGAATTGCCAGTTAACAGCCTGCAATGAGAATGAGAAATGAACCCAAAAAAAAAAAAACCTCTATAAACCTCTTTGCAGATTCACCACCCCCATTATCCTCATTTCTCATACGGCGGGAAAGAGTGTCACTTCCCCAAAATCCAGATGAAAATGCTCATTAATTCTTATCTTCACCCAAGAAGACGGCTAAAAATACCATAAAGTATACTAGCAGCAATAAGAAATTAAAAAATACCAGCTCGCATTCCTACTAGGCAGATCAGGTAATTGGCTACCAGTGTATCATCCACAGGGCATAAGAGCATGTTCTGACTAATCTAAATTTTCATGCGAAAGCAGATACTGCAAGCAGCGATATCCAAGGATATTAATTTACCTCTTTAGTAAATCCCTTCTCTTGCCATGTATATATTGGGAAAGATACGAACTGTGAATAATTCTTCACAAGATTCTGAACCCTTTCTGGGTGTGCAAAACCTTTGTCATCCCTCTGCACAAAAACATTGCACAAGTATTAGCGAGGAACTATTGAAAATGTTACAATGAAAAAGTTGACCATGTCAAGGACCTTAAGAAATAATGTGATGCGGGTTCCTCTTGGAATGAGCTTTTCTGCGTCAGTCTCCTCGCGAATTGTATAGGAGCTTGCATTGGCTTCCCCTTCCCAAACATATTGTTTATCAGATTTTGGGCTCTTCGTAGAAACCACAACCTTGAGATATCAATAACCAGATATTAGCAAAGGATAATGACAAGAAACACAGAATAAAAAAGAATCTCCAATTCCAAGCATTCAATTGAATTTTGAATTTGAAATCAAAAGGATAAACTAGGTGGGAATCCAGTGAGTTAAAATAATTTAAACATTGAACTGTACCTTATCAGAAACAAGGAATGCTGAATAAAATCCAACACCAAACTGGCCAATTAAGTTGCTGTCGGCACCAGATTCTTTACTTTCCTGTCAATTAAGTTCCAGATTACTGATTATATGATGTTTCCTTGACAGAAAGAAGGCATGGGCTGCTTCTGGTATAAAATTAATTATGTTCTAGAAACCATGATGGGATTGTCTATGGTTAATAGCAGCAGTAGTAAAATAACTATAACTATTCATGCAGTTGCTGCCTGCTTTCACATGGATTACTAAGCCAATGGGGCATATTTCACAAGCACAAAAGCAGATGATAGATTTCATGAAATGGTGGATGGTTTTGAGGTTTCATGAAATAGAATGTTGCATAAACGGTTTTAATCACCAAAAAGATCGCCTCTGCAATTACAGTTTGGGCTGTAGAGGGCCGAGTAAATGATACGGTCAAACATTATATAACTCCCCATCAGAAAAGGTATTAAAATAAAAATTATGATGACAATTAATGTATACACAAATTTACCTTGACCGCCTTCAAAAACTTTGCAGTTCCACTTTGTGCAATAGTTCCAAGGCAGTCAACAAGTTCTTCTCTGGTCATACCAATGCCTGTATCACTGCACCAGGGGCAACACACAACTCATATGTAAGGCTTCCCAAACAATATAGAGGAAGATATCACTTATATCTGTTGTACTGAATCTCACGTTAAAGTGATGATCCCATTGTCTTGGTCTGTTTGGATACGAATATCAAGATCAACAGCTTCCTTTAGAAGTGCAGGCTCCGTGACACTGAGAAACCTTAGTTTGTCCAGCGCATCACTTGCATTGCTGGAAAAAGTCAACTTCATCAATGAAAAATTAAACATAATATGCAATAAAAGGAAAAAAAAAACATTAGCTTTGATCAGTAAATGATGGTTCTGTTCCATTCCTTTAATTGGGGGCATTTGGAAACTCTAAAAATAAGTTCTTATTTTATGATTTAGAGCTTATTCACATATTAGAGCAGTTGGTAAATCTCTAATTTTATTTTCTATCTTATCAAAAATAAAGTTTTGGCCTCTAAAAAGATAAGCTAAGGGGAGCTGCTTTTTTTAGCAGAGTCATTTCAGCCAAAGTGGAAGGAGGTGGACAATTGGAAATTTACTAGTGTTTTGGAAGAAAATGACATCCTAAAATTTAAAATTTAAAGCACCCCCCACCACCCCCCGCCCGCCCCCCCCCCCCAACCCTTCTTTTTCTCCTTCTTTTCTAGCACAAGTAAGTATTCATGCACCCACAAAGTCCCTCACCTTTAGCACTACAACCAGGATTAATCCCTGGTTGTTTCTGTGGAAGGGAGCCGCACCTAGCTAACAGTGGGTCCCATGTTCACAATTACAAAAGGTGACCCACATTCTAATTCCTTATAGATGGGCCCACATTATAATTCCTTAGAGATGGGCCCACATCGTAATTCCTTAGAGATGGGCCCACATCGTAATTCTTATAAGGTGGGCCCCTTGTTCTAATTCCTGAAGGTGAGTCCCATGTTGTACCCATATCGTGATTTCTAAAGGTGGGTCCTATGTACAAGAATTCTTATGTGGGTCCTTTTTTGCAATTCCTACAGGTGGGCCGCATTGCACTTCCTAAAGGTGGGGCCCATGTTCTAATCCAATAAAAGTAGGCCCCATGTTCTAATTCCTAAAAGTGAGTCCCATGATATATTTCTAAAGGTGTGCCCCATGTTCTAATTCCTAAACGTTAGTCCCCTGTAATTTCCCCATGTACAACAATTCATAAATGTGGGCCCACGTTATAATCCCTAAAGTCTCATGTTGACAATCAGGAAAGGTGGGCAGTAGGTCCACACTTCCATTCCTATAAAGATGGGCCCATGTTCTAATTATTAAAGGTGGGTCTCATGTTGTATTTCTAAAGGTGGGCCCCATAGGCAAAGAATTTTTAGGAAATGACAGAGAAATGCCCCTCTAATTAGCTCTTATTTGTATGTTCACCAAACACTCCATTGTGAAATAAGAGCTTTTCTATAATTTTACCAAACAGACTCATTGTAATTTATAAATTAGAACTTAAAATTAGGGCTTCCATTCTAGAACTTAATCTAATTAGCTCTTATTAAGAGCGATCTAAAAATCAATTTTTTAATGATTAATATAACTCAAAAGCAATTTTGACATGCTGCCGTAATAAGAGTGATCCATAAATCCTACCAATATTATTGGTTGTTAGTTGTTACAACACAAAGCTCAATTAGGTAAGTACTGTGCTTTCCTTAAGAAAGGTAAGCAGGTCCCTTTTCTGACCAGCAAGGCCTGCCTGTGATCGGTCACTTCAAGAAATGATATAGCACTAAACCAAACTTTGAAACTTATCAAACCTATATGCACCATCAGACTGAAATTTGATACAGCCACAACTTAGCCAATTAAATCAAAGGTGGCAGTAACTTCCTTTTTTTATCCCCAGACTGAACCTATAATAAGACCTTTCCAAACACAACCCAACCCCCCCCCCCACCAACGCGCGCGCGCACACAAAAAAATAAAATAAAATAAACCCACACAAAACAGAAAAACCAAAAAAAAAAAAAAAAAACATTTTACAATGATGTCTTAGATCTAGTTAGGCATATAGAGAGTTGTTTCTTACATTGAATAAGCACGGCCTACACACCTAATGCAAATTTAATACGATGATTTAGGCATTGACTGTTAGCATGGATGTATATATATATAGAGAGAGAGAGAGCTTAATATTTTTCATGATTGGTGGGACAGAAGGTGTGTTCTCTATATAGAAGGCATGATATCTGGTTGTACCCTAAACATGGCACATTCTACAAGTGCAAAGTATCCATGTGGCGCTTCTTGTATTAATTATTCTTGCCAAATCACAAGCATCCAAGAAGTGGCATACATCACACTAGTTTCTTTTAATTGGAAAGATTGTGTTTTCCTTCTTTTTTCTTTCCCTCTTTTTTTTTTTCAATGATTAATTTGAAAATTGTTGGCAAGCTATTTCCATAAAAAGAGCCACTCATGTTCTTGACAAACGAGACAAACTCCAAAATGTTTTTTAATTATACTTATATGAGCAATTGTAGAACAAAACTACTGATAACGGTCGGGCAGCCAAAGTGGAGACAAGCTATTAAGTGCATGTTTGGTATCTCTATTTTTCACCTCTATTTGTCTATTTGTCTAAATCGGACAGAGGTCAGAAAAATTAGAGCGTTTGGTAGATGACTTTATCCTCTTCTTATTTTAGAGAAGTAGAGGCAAATCCTCTAAAATTGAAATGCCCACTTTCTGAACATGTGAAAAATAGAGGCATAGGCTCTAAAAAACGTAGAGGCAAATCCTCTAAAATTGAAATGCCCTCTTTTTTTTATAGCTCTTTTTTTAATAGCTCTATTTTAAATGGTCTATTAGAAAAAGAGTAGAGATGCCAAACATGGCCTTAGTGTTAAGTGATCACTAGGCACAACTAGTGGTATTCGATATTGGTACGAGGTGTCCAATTTAGAAAATCCCCAGATATTCAAATAAAATGAGTAATACAGCATCAGTAAGAAGTTATGCACAATTTTACTCCAAAAAACCAAGCAAAAATTATTATTTTTTATCAGCCATTAATAGACCATTGGGCATTGCCACTGTTGGTGAGGTGCATAACTAGAAATAATTTTGCAATGCACATATGTGCTTTTGTGTGCGCGTGTGTGAGGAGGGGGGGAAGGGGGGGAGAGATCTTAAGAGACCTTACTTTCATGCATAGGTCAATAAAACTCTGATGTTGCTTCTATTTTAGTTATAAAAAAAAAAGTCTTAAACTCGCAAATTCAGCCCTACATGGTTGAGATAAAGCTACGACAACAACCATGACGACGATTTGACACTGCAGTCAATCAGATGCTGGTGACAAGAATCAAGATGTGGAGAGCTTACCTAATCAGCTCCCGAAGAAACACCTCTTTGTTGCTGTATAAGCTATGAACTATAAGGTCCATAAGGCGACTAACCTACAATACAACCCAAATAAACAAAAGAAGAAACAAACCAAATCAAATCAAATTTGAGACCAGAAATTGAAAATGAATGGAGAACAATTTTTAGTTGTAGAGCAGAGACCTCAGCTTGGTACTCAAATTTCTCTTCTGGTGGATAAGATGAATCTGTGGCTGCAGCAGTTGATTCATACCGGTTGAAAGCGAGGAGGCTGTTTCTAAGGTTACAGTGCTTTGCGGAGTCAGAAGCATTCTGCTTCACTGGTATCAGAACAGAATACAATCTCCTCGCGAACTCGGAATGGTGCGAATCACTGCCCTCGCCCTGTAAAAATGCAGAAAAATTAACTAGTAAGCACACAAAGACTACGACATAAGTATCATCTCCTTCGATTTCAGATGTTGGTCATATTAAACAGTAAAAATGAGAATCACTTCTAATGAAAGATAAAATGTAAAGCAACGACGCATGAATCTTTTCAAAGATTCAAACATATTAAGATTGGAACAAGTACACATCGAAGTTGAAAGTGGAGAAAATTTCAAAGAGCACAATACA
Source organism: Persea americana (assembly GCA_029852735.1). Lineage (NCBI taxonomy): Eukaryota > Viridiplantae > Streptophyta > Magnoliopsida > Laurales > Lauraceae > Persea > Persea americana. The sequence continues at coordinate 77,206,115 of CM056810.1, forward strand.
ATCAATGTATAAAAGAAGATTAGAGAGAAGAAAAGAGAGAGCTTTCAAAGATTTTCTGAGATGTGAAGCAGTTTTTAGGGTTTTTTAGGGGTTGATTACCGAATCGTGTAAGACGGGAAGTGGAGGAGGAGCCGAGGTCCGAGTGGTTGCGCCGCCGGTGCGCAGGATGGCAGAAACGGAACGCCTCGATAGCCTATGCATTTTGCACACGCACAGAGAGAGAGTGAGGGTGTTAGGGAAGGAGAGAAGGGGATGATGAGATTTAGGGTTTATGGAGGGTTTTAAAGGGGGGCGGGGAGAAGTTTCTGGACAGGGAAGGCTGTCTGAGATGGGGGCATTTTTGACATTTTGCTAAACCGGTGGGGCTTCAAAAGAGAGCGGCTAAATACACACTAACTTTTGCCCTATGCACACTGGAATTTGTTTTGACCAATACACTCGTACGGAAAATTACCGAAAAGTACAATTTTCAAAATCTCCTCATCTCCCTTTGCTTTGCTCTCTACACACGCCCACCTTCCGGGCAATCTTCCTTCCCTCCCATTCATGCAACCCTCCTTCCTCTCGTGCAATTTTTTCTCTACAACTCCTTATTCTTCTCCCACCCTTCTTGTCACTCATCTATGATTCTTCTTGTCACTCGTACTTCAATCTTCATCTTCACCTCATTCATCTCTCATATTTAGTCATTTGAAATTTTTAAACAATGGATAAGCAAATGGTGGTTTTCGATGATTTCAATGGCGACAAGCAAATGGAGAAGCAAATGCTATGGATATAAAAAAAAATTCACCATTGAAAATGAAGGGTCGGTGATTTGTTCAGCTACACAAGGCCGAACAAATAAAAGATGTTCAGGCTTATATGGCTGAACAAATTTGTTTGGTCTTGTGTCGCCGAACATTTTAGTGGCTAGATGCCTCACAAGAGCTAATGAGAAAAATGGCAGAAACACACTAGAAGTGTTGAGCTATCTTTGGCCATTTCCAAATTTCCTCTATAAGTTTAGATTGTAGAGATGGCAACTGTAGTATTAAAAAAAACTTGAACCAACTATTAAGGTGACAATTGATGTTCTGATATTTGATTAACCTTTTGTACAAAATAATCATATATCCTAAGGGCATCTATTTCGATATGGAGAAAATAGGGTGACAACATCTTCCTGACTGATTGCAAGGATACCAAACACTTCTAAATTTGGCTGTGCGGTGTGATCCTTCTGTTTTCGGATGTTGGCCCTACGGTTGGCAAAAATACATATTTTTTTCATTGTTTATACGTTCAGATAAATAACCCTAGTTGCTCATCACAATTGTTTTGTGTCAAGTTCTTACCTGTTAACAACATTAAAGGCAGTAAGGTTTAAAAAAAAGCTAACATTCCATTGCCATTTATTCACATCCTCCTAACTGTGACGAGATCATCACATAGCTTGAGAACCTACCTGACACATAACTCAAGATCCATCTATTTAGATAACTTGAGTGACATTCAAGTTACCTTATATGTTTTTCTGCCTAAGTAATTACCAATAACAGATTTGGAGGTATTGTGTGACAAACCAAAAAAATTAATAGAAGCTGAAAACACTAGAAACCAAGACCATCAAAAGAATTCACTATCTTATGGCATAAATGTTGGTTTAGCCCACTGTAGTTTGATTGCTCATTGCATTTTCATGGGTATGGTTACAAAAATTCATGTGAGGTGTTGTACTTCAAAAATATTATATACATACTTCAAATGGACATTTATACAGCTTAAATAAAACAACACAGATCCTTCCTTAGGCATATACTCACACAAATTGAACAACTTAGATTTCTTCAGCTCAACTCAGGATTCTAGTGTGCACAAATTGGTGCAACATATAGCATGGCACTCTATAAACTTGGAGCTTTTTTTCTACCACTCGACAAAGAAGGGAGATGTATAGGATATACGTATTAAAATAATTTACTTTCTCAGGCCGCTTAGGAATTGACCTTCTCATGTACACTTCGAATGACTTCATGAAGCCGTGGGAATAATGAAACAAGCAACAGTTTCATCCAGCGAGCAATAGGGAAGCTGTTTCAGGCACACCGTTGACTGCAATGCACAAGACAAAAGAATGTGTGTCTAGAAACTAAGTGGGGAATATAAAAATTGATAAGTTAGTATGTATACACTGTTCGGATCTAATTGGCTGAACAAAATGATTTTGTTCGGACCTGTGTAGCCAAACAAACGAAATTTGTTCGCCCCTAAAAGGCCAAACTGTCCCGAGAAAGTAAAAAAAAAAAAAAGTGTGAATGGAGGGAGAAAGAATGCATCTCTCCAGCCCATTCAACCGTTCTGATGCCAACAAACAACCATTGCTATGAATACATAAAAAAGAATAAAACGTGGGGAGATGAATATGGAGGGAATGAGGAAAAGAGATTTACCTCAACAGTGGCCTTTTAGAAAGACAAAGAGTGATGAAAGCATAAAAGGGCGAGGAAGAAAAAAGAGAATGAGTAAGGGGGCAAAGAGGAAGAGAGTGAGGGAGTAAAAATGAGGGTGAGAAAGAGGGGGATTTGAGAGTGAGTGACGGTGAGAGACATTGGAGAGTGAGGGGGAAGGAGAGGTGTGTAGAGAGCAATGGAGGAAGTATAAATGGGGGTATTTTGGGAAGTGCAAAATGTGTAGAGAGTAAGTGTGATGGGTTTTAAAGAGAAGCAGTGCACATAGAGGAAAAGTCAGTGTACATGTAGCAGTTCTTTTCTTTTTGAAACAAGCTTCTAAATGCACCCCATTTCTCTTTGCACACCCGATTTCTCTATACACCCTCCAATAAACTTAACCATTACAGAATTTACTATCTATAAACCCACCCCCCCTAATATCTAAACTACCTAACCTCAACTCTTTTCTCTTTACACTCCATGTACGACCTAACCTCAACTCCCTCTTTCCTCTTTACACTCATTGTTAACACCGCCCCCCGCCCCCCCCCCCCCCCCCCCCCCCCATAATGCTCCCTCTCCATCTCTATTTCATTTTTGGATGTAGCTTTCCCCAACCCCCCCACCACCCCCCCAACTAATGCTCCCTCCCCATCTCTATTTCATTTTTGGATGTAGCTTTTTTTTTTTTAACCGAAGGCCTTCTATGGTGGTTTGATTGGCCTCAAAATGGGTTGAAGGGATTATAGAGAGGCCTTTTCTCTCCCTCCCTCTCCCTTAACCTTTTTTTTCCTTATCAGTTCAGCCATGAAAGACCGAATAGATCACGACCCCACTGCTTCAAAGTGATGAAAAAATACTTTTCTAAACGTATTTTCTCACTGCTAAAATGACCACAAGACGTGATTTGCTTGTCCATTGCTTGATAATGATAAATGAGTGAGTACTATACGTAAAGAGCGAGAGACGAATGAGATGAAGGGCAAGGGATGGATGAAAAAAAGAGAGTATGGGATTAATATTGAGAGTTTGAGCGAGATGAAGCGAGTGGAATTATATGAGAGAAAGAATGGTTTTTTAGAATTGGAGGGAGAGTTCAGAGTTTGGTAGAGAGAAGAGGAAGAATGGCTTTTGAGAATTGGTGGGTGGAAAAAGAAATTGGAGAGTCGAGAGGCTGTTAATTATCTTTTAGGTAATTTACCACAAGGGTATATTGGTGATAAAACAAAATCTAAAATGGTGGGTGTGCAAAGAGAAATGGGGGGTGGGGGTTGCATTTAAAAGCTCTTGCTTCAAAACCACTACTTCCATGATGTCTTGTGTAGTTTGGTGTCTTAGATGCTTTTGAATGAGTGGTACTCTACCGTGGGGCCCATATATTGATAATCCATTTGGTTCGGAATGAATTTCATCTGCTCGCATGACAAATCTTCAGAAAAAGTTTTCTTTCTCTGTATTTTGGGTCACTCATTTGGAGTAGAAACCTAACTTGAGAATGAAGAATCCATCACTAGTCATGGGGTTTATACAGTTATACCACTCAACCATGAATGTGTTGGCTTGTATATTTGAATCTCACTTAAATAGGTGTTAGCCTCATGTTGAACACATGGTTGATAGTGTGAATAACGCACGAGATTGTACTAATCAAGTTACGAGTCATGCGTTCAATCTTAAAACAACATAAAAATTTATGTGATTTCTCACTATTTTGAGTTTTTTATATAAAAAAGGGCATTTCAAATATTTTGCATTATGTATTACATATGAATATATGTAGGGAAAATTTGTAAAATCCTAAATGGCGGGGAAAACCTAGCATTAGGGACCTTATAGGAACAAAATCCCGGTTTAAAATGATCATATATAACCACTGTGTCCCTCACACACAATCTTTTCAAAAATATGTGGTGATATTTAGAATAATAATTTCAGAAAATTTTGTTAGTTTTTTCAAAAAAATGAGGGGAAGAGGGGGTTTTTCTTTTCTTGAGGGGAAGAGTTGTAACATTTGTCTGGAAAAACGACTTCTTTTTTTTTTTTTTTAAAATCAGCATCTCTTTCTTCTTTCTCTATGTTATTAGACAAAAAATAACGGGCATATTCCACATAAAAAATAAACTCTATGGAACCACATCCCATGATGTCCACTAAAAAATGTATTTTTCAGGATTTCATAGAGCTATTGAATCCATAGTTGCCACAACTCTCATCACAATCCAAGGTAATGCTTGGTAATAGGCAAAGAATCCATGAGAATTCCTCACTACCTCGCCACATGGATTTCTTATAGAGGGTTTATATGACTAAGGATTTGACATTGATATCAATACATATCTATCTGTATAACCAATAAAAGTTGGTTTTGGTAGTGAGGAAAAAGCAAGAAGAAAACAAATTGGGAAAAGTTGGTATTGGTGCATAAATTTGTGAAAATGAAGATTTTTCAAATAATTTAAAGGGGAGTCCAACCTTAAAATCCTAAAAAAAAGGAGTTACACTTTCACAAATCCTTGGGAATTTACAATTGTAAAGTGTGTGGTTTTCACAACACCCATGAAAATCACTGGGGAATCCCGGGCTTGTTTGGGTAATTTACTTGCAGGTGTAAAGTAAAAAGAATGGTTAGAGAATAAAATAAGAGGGGGTTCAAATTAAAAAATGGTCAAGGCCTTTTGTCATTTAGCCCTAAAGAAGTTTTTTCTTTTAATTTTTTTTTTACTTTTTTTTTTTTGTGAAAAGAATAAAACCTTTTACATAAAAAATAAGAAGAAGAAGAGGCGATTTTAGAATCTTGGTACTTCCTGGGTTGTCCCATCTTCTCTTATTCTATCTTTAATGTGGCCCTTCACTTCATTTCACTTCACCATATAAATTAATTACCAAGACAAGCCCAAAAGAATTTGATTGGCCAATGTGATATAATGAGAAACATTATCTGATAGACATGTTTGTATGTGGCTGTCATGCTAGGTGTCTTTAATTTGAAGGTCTCACGCCCCCATGCCTTTTTGATGGTCCAATCTTACGGGGGAGTATTTCCCGTTTTGTGAATGAAAAAGCCAAAAGTGAATAAGGCTCTCAAGTCTCAATCCATTTGAGCGGTAGAAGAATGACAAATGAGCCGCCGGAGGATCGCTGTCCAACATGTGCAAATATATATTAAAAATATAATTAAAAATTATTTAATTATTTTTTTAAATAAAAAAGAGTCCTACGGGCTAGCTCTTAGAAGGCACAACCCGGCACGACACGGCTTGTAGCTGTGGCCATGGGTTGTGCTTGGTTGGAACAAGCTGTGTCCAGGTTGCGCCAATCAATTGTTGGGTCAGGAGGAGACATATTGATCGGCATGCCAAAATGTCTGGGTTCGAGAGGCCCTACCAATTATCGTCTTTACTTGGATCTTTTTCAGTCAAGTCGTTAGAATTTAAAGGAATGAGCTCTATCTAGCTCAAAGGAAGGTTGACAACAAGTCTTCTTTTCTCCTTTACCTCAATGATATAATTTTTATTCAGGCTACAACCCCAATCCTAACCCTTTAGAGTCGGCTAAAGGTAAAGAAAGACATGCTCCATTGTGGTAACTTCACTTTATCAGTAAACTGAAGTGTAATAAAAAAAACAAAATTAAATAAGAAAACATCATATTTTGAAAAACACTTTTACTTAAAAAAAAAGAAATACTTTTTCTTGTCAACAAAATGACAAAGAGTCATTTTCTTTAGTAATAAAGCCAAAAAATTACATTCTCATTTTACTTAACGATGATACATTATTATTTTTGGATTTGACCACTCTTTGTTTATTTGTCTCTTAATTTCTTAAATTGACAATTCAGTATACTTTACTGAGATGTTGGGCCCTACTGGGCCTGCTGTCGCATTTAAATACGCCGAGGGAAGAGCTCGAGCCGGCCCAACCGTTTGATAATCCTAGAAGTGAAGGGCCTGGCTTCAGTGGGCTTGTCAATGATACAGGTCCTACGAGAAAAAGGGCTTAAAAAGTCAAAAACACCGGCGGAGGAAAATCACTTACCTCCCTTTCTCCTCCCATCTCCATCATCCAGCTCCTGTTCGATTTTTTCCGGTTTCTAGAATCTCGTTCTTCACCTTTTCTCCTTCGATCTTGTCCTTCTTTGAATACCCTGCTCATTCAGTCCCTTAAAAAAAACAAGGCCAGTAGAAAGAAAGAGAAGAGAAAGATCCAATTTTTCTCTAAGAACCGGAACGAATGAAGAGACGAGGATACGAAGAGGATGCATCTGCATCAGTCGGCCCTCCTCAATCGAGAGCTCGATTGAATCCTCCTGGTAATTTGAAGCAAAACCCATTTTTCATCTCTGTTAGATTGATCTTTTAGGCCTGTAGTTTTTGAGTGATTTTGTTTTTTCATTTATGCTTCAAAGTTTTAATTTTTATCTGATTTCAGGAAAACCCATTTGTCACTTTAGTGGCAGTTTTGGTAGAAATTTGCTATTTGCATTTATATCACAGGTAGGGTTGTGTAGGTTTTTTTTTTTGAATTGCTATTTTGAGCTAAAAGATTGTCATATATTGATATTTTAGGACTATACCTTCTGAGAGATGTTTGAGCTAGAACAATATCTCATGATTGTTGTAAATTTTAGTTTGGGTTCAACGTGATTTTTCTTTGTAATTTTTGTTTTGCCTCAATTATTCAGGTGATTCAAGTTTTCTTGAGGATGGGAGCACAGAGGATCTTGCGCGGAAAGTGGCGGATCATTATAGCCAGAGGACAAATCAGACTCTTGAAGAGCGAGAGGCAAGCCCAATCATCCATTTGAAGAAGCTGAATAACTGGGTATTGTTTTGATTTGCTTTTCCCATGAAATCTTAATTCATTTTAGTTACTCAGTCTTCTTGTGCCTGAATGATAATTGGAAAGCAAGAGAAGATTTTTGAATATGAATGAGAATTGGGTTATTTGGGCTTTGGTACGACAACGTGGTTATTTTAGGTGGGAGGGGGATTTTATAATCTGACTGGCCATCTTGAAATAGGAAAGCAGAATGCCAAATCAGTTGACTGAGTAAAGCATATCCCATTTTTTTGCTCCATGTGTAAAACACAGTAGTATGGTGGATATCATTTGACTTGGGAATATCTGTTCTGCCAAAGTTAGTTTATTTCATAATTTCGAGTCCGTCCAGTGTATAGTAATGAGCAGCGGTGCAAAGTTATTTGTAATGAATCTCTCTCTCTCTCTCTCTCTCTCTCTCTCTCTCTCAATATAACTCATTTGGGTTGGTAGTTTCCTTAAGATTTATTAAAATTCCCAACACACCCATGTCCATGGGACAAAATACTGGTGCTGCACCGATACTTGTAGGATGCCATTTTAGGGTAAGCTACTGTACTATGTCACTATTCCATAAGTTTCTATTGATTTTCAACATCAAGATCTAAGAAATAAATGCACATGGTAGTGCTTTATTTAAGTTTAGACATGTTGTGAAGAAGAGTAATACTTTTTATAATCACATGTATGGGGTGAACTATTTCTAATGAGTCAAAAGTGGGTGGAGTGGCATAAAGCGTGGGTTTTCTCCCCATGTTCTGTGTTTGAAACCGGCCCAAATTTACCTGGTGTGTGTTTAGTAGGTGCCACTCAGGGGATTAGTCCTGTTGGGTCAAAGATCCTTTTGATTAATTTATGACATGGTTAGTATATTGTTTGTCTTATGTGGTTCTAATACTTCTCATTCATCAGATTAAAAGTGTATTGATTCAACTTTATGCTCGCCGGGGTGATGCTGTTCTCGACTTAGCTTGTGGTAAGGTATGTAACATTTTGATTTTGTTTCATGTGTCATTTGCACATGTAACAGATTCACATGTGTACGCTGAACCATTCCTTTCTTTCTTTTTTCTTTTTGATTGTTGTTCTCTTTGATTGATTGTTACAGTCCCCCATTTTTTTTTTCCATTGAAAGAGAAAAATGGATTTATAGTCACAGAATCAAGCAAACAAACGAACCCTAAAACAAAGCCAAAAATGTAAGGGGAGAAAAATAAATAAATTTCTTTCTGCTCTAGTTGCCTTTTTGTTGGCTCGGTGCCACATGAGACCACTGCCACTCTGATTCCAGGCGGGGCCCTTGATGGTAGTGAGAACCATTCTTCTCATGATGTTGGATCCTTTTCCATTTTCAACCATCTGCCATACGAGCACACCTATTAGCTTACATTGCAACTGACCCATGAGTATCTGGATCAAATTAGTCACCTTAAATTGTTTCTATTCACCTGAATTTTGTTTTGATCACGAACATTACTTATTTTTATTTTATCTCTAAAAGACCTGAGTTTTTGTTTCCAATTTGTTTTTTTACTCAGGGTGGTGATTTGATCAAATGGGACAAGGCAAAGGTGGGATACTATGTCGGTGTTGATATAGCTGAAGGCTCGGTAAGTGATTCTTAATTACTACTACTACTACTACTACTACTACTACAAGAAATGCTATGGTATCAGCTTAGCATGTTCAGTTCAAATGTTTTTCTTATGCATCTGTATCTCTCTGTCTTCAAGTGTATACATTTTACCCCTATAATCTCTATCTTCTTGTTTGAATCATATCGTAGTTTATTGTATGTTACCTTCTACTATGTACAGATAGAAGACTGTCGGACACGATACAATGGTGATCCAGAGCAAAATCCCCGAAGGAAAAGGTTCACATTTCCTGCACGCCTTATATGTGGAGACTGTTATGAGGTAATCACTATTATCTTTTCCTGCCATCTTCAGTTGTGGCCCATTTTGTGGATGCAATAGTTTAGTTGCCCATCCATCCTCATTTTGCGGGTTGGTTCGAAACCTTCCCCAATATTTGGATGGGTCTTCAATCTTCATGCCTCTCTCTTGAGCAATATTCACCAGGTACTGGTATCCTTAAAAAGAAGGGCAGCTTTTGGCATCGACATATACATGCTTTAATTCAGTAATTTAATCTGGGCATCGACTGCTGTCAATACTGTTACTTTGAATGGTTGAAGATGGATGATTGCCATTTCTACTTGTATGTGATTGCTCCCAGGCTCACTTGGATAAAGTTCTGGAAGATGATGCACCGTTTGATATATGTAGTTGTCAGGTGAGTGGCTTTATTTTCGTGAACTTGTCAATTATAGGTGAACCAAAGGATACTCGGATATTTTAAAATAGGTGATACTTAAGAAAAAGGCAATGCATCCACGTCGTATAGTATCTGATGCTTCATTTTTATTTGTAAAATACATCCCTCTGCTATATCCGCAGTGTGTTCTTGTCGTATCTGTACTCTTTTCTGGCATCATAGCCATGTGGGTCCTACATGGGAGGTGCACATGGGTGCCTAGACAAAACACAGGCATTGAACTAGGATTCTTGTGAGTATAGATATATGGTTAAAACTACCAAAAATCCGGGCTTGCTTCTCAAAAAGCTCACTCAATTTTTTATTTTTTATTTCCTATACATTGATACAAACCCTCGCACATTATCACACACTTATTCTCCATGCATGGCTTACCCACTTGAGCGACAGAAATGTAAGAGGAAGGAGATGGTGCTCAACAAGCCAACATGTGCCAAGGGAGTAAAAAAAGTAATCTCCTTTGTGGCGTAATAATAAGCATTGTCAAAAATCCGAAATTGGCACTGATCTGATCATTGTGGACTGTTGAATTAAATCCTAATAAAATTTGTACTCATAAAACTAGTAATTTCCCATTACTGATAAAAAAACTGAATCATGTTTTTTATTTTGTTCTTTTCCTTTTCCCTTTTTTTTTTTTGAAAAAGTTATGTTGTATGAGGGGTCTTATTTACTAATTTAAAATTTATTTTTTTATTGGTAGTACGTGTCAATTTGCACACAGGAAAACCTATACCATCTTGCTGATTTTGGTCTTTTTTTCCGTTTTTTCTCTTTTTTTTTTTAAATGTTGTATTTGGGCCTGGGGGTCCTATTTACCAATTTAAAATTTAGACTTGATTGGTAGTATGCATTAACTAGCACATAATCTCATACATTTTCTCGACTGCAGTTTGCCTTGCATTACTCATGGTCAACTGAAGCACGTGCACGGCGAGCTTTGGCCAATGTATCTGCATTACTTCGTCCAGGTGGCACCTTTATTGGAACAATGCCAGATGCTAATGTTATTATTAAAAAGTTAAGAGAAGGTACTTGCCTTGTACAGTGGTAGTTGTACTAAGCTTATCAACTCCTTTTTTACTTGTCTCCAATCAAAATTACAGGTTCATATTTTATGTCGATGTTTGATAGGACAAGCATTATATTCCTTTAGAAAGGGTACAGAATCAGATATCATGTCATACTTCATTGAGAGAATCAACTGTTTCAACTTTTGTCCCGGCAAGTATACGGACAGGACTGTCCTTTGTAATGTAAGCAATTGATCTATTGGGCCCCATTATGGACAAAAATATGCCATGATATCTATCCTATCGTCATAATATTTTCTTTGCCTGTAATCCTGCTTTGGTTTTGTGCCTGTGAAAAAAAATGTATTTTCATGTGCCTGTAAAAAAGAATGCAATTTCTTTAATGCATTGAACAAGTGAAATTTTTACTCTTGCGAGCATGCAGCTGAGGGACTGTCATTTGGAAACAGTGTGTACTGGATTTGTTTTGATGAGGAATATGCCCAAAAGGTGAACATTTGTACCCTCATGATTTACCAACATATTTGCTATTGTGTGATCATTCAGTTGCAGTGGGGTGTGGAGCCAATAATATTAAATGCTTTTATCTATGTCTTTCTTGGCTCAGAGATTCAAGTCTTCTAGTCCCTACGGAATCAAATATAAGTTCCACTTAGAGGTAATTCATAGGGAAATTAATCCTCTTTAAACCCATTTTTGACAATGTTTGTAATTTTTTCACAGATGTTTCTTTTGAAATGGTGTAGTACTTTGGTATATGAACTACTGTTTTTGTACTTATTCTTTAGCTGATCTCTCTAAGCCTTGTCTGATGGATCTTACCATGGTGGAGCCATAGCTTGCTAAATCAATCCATTCATAATCATGCTAACAGGACCAACAAACAAACGTAGGAAACTATAAATCGATCTCAGGTAAAACACAAATTAATATAACTTGGGCTGAACATCTCTCAGGTTTCCAGGTCTCCACAATGTTAAGCTCAACAAAATCCCACAAATGGCAAGTTAATAAATGTTATGATATGGCACTGCCTGTATATGGATGTATTTAACAAACAACTGAAAATATTCAGCAGATGATTTGATGACAATAGTTCATCGAGAACCAAACCCACAATAAACCAGATAATGACAGTCAAATGGCAAAACAACTAGACTGTTATGCATGTAGTCCAAAAGACTGGCTCTGTTCTTGTTTTTTGAGCTGATTGAATGGCAAATACATAGAACTAATAACTGCGGATGCCCCCGAATCAAATGAATTTCAGCACTAAATTGTTGTAGTATTCAGTAACCAGAAAATTATAGGGGAGAGCATCAACCAATATCCTGAAAATCTGATGCACATGCAGGGTAGAGCATCGCATTTGGGTCTCATGCCCATTTTGAGGCTTCATATGATGATAATATGGTTCTCACACCCAGTTTTCACAAAGAAAACAAGAATATTTGCAACTTACATGCAGAAGCCAAAATGAATGTAGCATATATTCAGAAGTACAATAAAAGCTCCAAAGCTGCATGGTCCACTGGCCTACATGAATATTTTTTTTCTTCAAAGCAAGGATATCCTAAAACTAATCCTTTGATCTCATGAGGTCTTATCTCCACCCTTACTGCCACAAAATTACATCTTACACTGAAATGCATAAGATTAAATGGAGAAAAAAGCCATAGCTGTCAATTTCATTTCAGACCCCTTTTTGGTTTAGCTTTCTGCAAATTTTTTTTTGCTAAATAGGAGATTTATATTAGACACAAAAGAAGGACAGCCAGACAGAACATCTACAAAAAAAACATGGACACAGAAAAGACCCACCGAATCCTACAAGACATAACAGGCAACATAAAACAAGGGACACAGAACATGACCCAACAACATACCCAAATATCAAGAAACTCAGAGACTGCCAACTACATCAACACAAGCCCAGGCAACTAGGAGCCTGTGCCAAAAACCCACACTAGAAAGCTAGGAGAACAACCATTCTTTCATGTGATTAAGACCACCAGTAGAAGGACCAGCCTTTGAAACCTGCAGAGCGCTCATTTGGTTAATGAAGTCAGCAGATATAGTAGTTGAAGAAGCAGCAGCACAACATTGGGCGAAGGCGATCATCTGGTTGTATGTCAGCGCTGCTTGCATGTCCTGGAGATATTGCTCGTGCCCCGGGGGAGAGGATGGAAACAAAATGGGGGATGGGTGATCCAGTTTGCCGAGCATATCTGCAACTTTGTTTGCAGATCTCTTGCAGAACTTAGCCTCCCACCAGGAAAACCGAGTAAGAGCTTGGATCACCCTTTTCCAATGCAGCATACAAGACCATGAGAGAGTGCCATACTTCTGAAGTCAGTCCGCTATAGCCAGACAGTATCCCTCTGTGACTATATGCTGGTGTTTCAGCTTGTGGCAAATTTCCTAACCTTAAGGAGAGCCTGTAGTTCAACTTCGAGTTGGCTCAACATTTCAGTGTTTTATTTTGGAGTTCTGTTTTGATAAAATTGAGAAAACTTAAAAAAAATATTAAAAATACTGAACCATTCAAAAAAAAAAAAGTGAAAGATTGTAATGAAAAGTGAAAATTAACATGCATTCTATGTATCTTTAATTCATGCTACTAAATAAAAAATCCAGTATATGAGTCATGTATGCAAAATACATACTTTATATGCTATTTTTATTTGTAACACTGAAATTTTTACGTCCCAACTCTCATCTTCAATTGTTAATGTCATGGGCCCACGGCCTAAAATAATATAAAATAACCGCGTTTACATAATCGCCACACTACACGGGCAGATTATTTCCTAAATTAAAATGGTGTGATTTTGTTTAAAAAAATTTGAAAATAAATGTGTGATTTTTCCTGTTCACCAAAATCTGGTCATTCTGGCTTGTTCAGCCAAACAGGCTGAAATCTAGATAGAAACAACTGAGTAGGGCCGAACAAGTTGAAGTCTGTAGCTTAGCTGGTTTGGGACATCATATGGCGGATGAGGGTCCGTGAGTTCTAGTCTGTATGAAAGCAAAAAACAATAGTTTGAAATCTAGAAAATTTTTACACAAGGCTATTCGAAAAATAATAGTTTGAAATCTAGAAAAATTTTACACAAGGCTACTCGGTGCCCAAATCAAACATTTTAGGCCTGTTTGACCCAAAATTGAGTAGTAAGGAAAAATCTGCGTCTTTCAGAACTCTAATCTTGCAAATATTATAATAATTCTATCATAATTGGTTGGTTCATGCCATAATAATGATATAATAACAACCTGAGCTTTAGGAAGTGTACAATTTGTTGGCATAAGACTTCAATTTGAGACCATCATTATCTTACTGAAAAGAATAAAAGGGACTGTTGACCTTTGAAGTCATTTAGAGTACCTTGAAATTCCATTTGATGGTTTGAACAAGTGATTGACAGATACTGATTCCAGAGCAATGGTACAAGTATTTAGTTTAGAGAGATAAGTATTTCTTCTGGAAGCCTATGGATAACCTGAGTAGGACCAAAAAAAAAAAAAGATAATAAAAATAAAATAAAATAAAAATCAAGGAATGCTTTATTAAAGTATTACAATTTCAAAGAACTTGGTGCAACTGGAATGTGTCAAAGACCTTGAATAAAGTTATACAATGCATGAAAGATTGTAGAGCTTCAGAAGATATGGCCTTAAACAGGGTTGATTGGGAAAATCCAGATAGAAATGGATAAGGTTTCAATGATGATGACGATGACGAGATATATCATCTAATACTTAAATGCCATGCAAACAAACCCATAAAGTTTCCAGAATTTCAAACCTTTTCATCAGGAGACTTCTAACTGAAGTATCTATGTGGTATTTGGTTGCTGTATTTGTCACAGAAATGAGACATTAACACTCCTTTAAGCACACACAACTATCCTATATTTATGTTAAACCCATGATTTGTGTTTTTTATTTATTGAATATTTCATTCTGGGCTCAATAATTAATTAAGGATGGAGAGATTTAGGAAGATGTTGTACATATGATAAGAGTGGGATGGTGAAAGTGGAGATTTGCTACTTGACTGCTTTGTTATCTGCACGTACTGGCAAGATTGAAGGGGAAATTCTACAATATAGCGATTAAACCGACTATGATCTATAGAGCAGAATGTTGGCCAGTCAAGAAGCAGCACATGTACAAAATGAGTGCAACAGAGATGAGAATGTTGAGATGGATGTGTGATAGAACTAGAAAGAACTAGAAATGAGCGCATTTAGGAGCATTTGGGGGTAGCATCAATAGGTGATAAAATAAAGTCTTTTGAGATGATTTGGACGTGTTCAATGCAAGCCAGGAATTGCATTGGTGAGAAGTCTTTCAATGCAAGTTGATAGCCCGCCAGGGAAAAGGGGCAGGCCAAAGAGGACATATATGGAAGTAGTAATGTTTGATATGCAGAAGCGCAACCTATCCGAGGATTTGGGTTATGATAGACCGGAATGGAGAAACAAAATTCATGTAACTGATCCCAACATTGTTGGGACAAGGCTATGATTCAATAATTCGTTCTTGCTTTCGTGCTTTAATTATTTAGTACATTAGGAAGTGTCATGCAATAGTTCTGACATAGTGATTGTTGCAGGATGCTGTTGATTGCCCTGAGTGGATTGTTCCTTTCCATGTGTTCAAATCATTGGCTGAAGAGGTATAGTCTCCTTTCTTGTGACACTTCTTCCCGTCTGCCTGATTTTTCTTGTATGTGCATGTATTCATCTTTCTTCTAACATTTACATGACCTTATCATTACAATCATGGTAGAAATTTGTCCAGTCAAATTTAAAGCGTTAGGCCTTTTTCTCTCTTTGAAGTTGTGAAATACTAAACTTCCTTTTGATGGGAATTTAGGCGGTTCATGATATTTTGCAATTTTTCTTAGAAAGATGGGCATTTTCACCAAAATCAGTAGGCGGAAAACAATTAACTAGTGATTTTGACAACAAAAATGCCAGGTTAAGGCCGTCTCAAGGGGGAAAAATGAAGATCGAAGGTGCTGATATCTTTGGATTCCAAATAAGTATGTACGAGGACATGGATAGTGACAGGGATAGGTATCCTAGAAAAATCTTGAAAGGAGATAGATATGGGTTAGAGTGAAGGTTTTATATTGACCATTTAGTGTCCACACAGGGGTCTTTATTTTGGAAGTAAGTTTTTGTTCTCTTAGAATATTATACATGTACACAAGTGATCTCCTGGGCGATGTCACCCAAGAGAGTGACACCTCTGTGAGGTCCACACATAGGCCCTCATATGATCCTTCCCCACTGTTGGTTGAAAGATCTTTGCTTGTACAGTTCCATGGGCCGAATTTGAGCCCAATACGTACTAACCCTCCAGTTGGAATTGAGATCAAAGGGGTTTCCAACTGTTGGTTTTGCATGGCCTATATCTCAATGATGATAAATCCAAATCTAAAATTGCGGCACCACCAATTTAAACCTGCACCCCATGGGGCTCTTGCCCAAAAAAATATTGCCCATGGATCACACGCACACGCACAATCTTTCATATGAGAGGTAACAATAGCACTTCATGGGTCCCACTCATCCATCCAACCCTCTCACATTCACTAACCCCCACTAATTGGCACTCACCCGAATTTGAGACTTTTCTAAACGATACGTCTATACACACCGTTGGATTGTAATTCATAAAATAAAATGTGACTTGAGTTGAGACACTTTCATGATGATTTGATTAGGATGGTTTTTACCCAAAATCTAATCCGCAATGAGACCTTTTCATCACACTATCTCTCCATGACTGGCATGCTTCTCAGTAGGCCATACAAGCAGGCACATAAGACCATGAGGACTGCTCCGTGGGACCCACCAAGGGCCATGCCCTTTTTTTGCCCTGCGGGGTTTTGGGGGGGGGGGGGGAGCATCTGGGGGTGTGCAAAATATCAATCTCATTAGCTTAATCTCTTGATCTATGGTTCTCAAGTTTAATGGTTTTAAAAGAATCATCGTTTCTTATTTCAATCCAATGGTGATGTCCAGCTGGTTGAGTTCCAAATTTGGGCTCATAAAATTCCAAAAGGGGTGGGCAGGTGGGTTGGTTTTAATGTGCATGAGGGTGGAGGATGATCACAGGCGGGCCAAGTGGCTCCCAAAAGTGGGCAGACTGCACATAATGAACTGTGAAAATTGTTATCATCTGAATGTTTCTGTATATGATTATATATTGAGAGAGAGTTCTGGGGATGACTTGGCCATCCCCAACCTAGGAACACCTCAATTGTTGGGCCCACTTGCCCCCCTTGCATATGATCAATCTAGACACCTCACATCCCTTATGCTCTCCAAACAACCCAGGCTGTGCCCTCCCCACCCCCAACCCCTTCACATGCACTCTCTCCCCAGTTTCGACTAGCCCTAATTCAATGCCCATCTGGGTTTATCTAATGGCTAAGATGGGGACAACATGGGACCCTCAAAACGTACCTCTCATGACTGGGTGGTCTCATTTTTTGTTGACAGGTATGTCTTAGATTTACCTTCCAAACCCCTAACTGCCATGATTTGCATGCTTCCAGCTGGGCCCTATAGCCTGACACATGCAGGTTTATTCTCAATACTTCACCTGTAATGGAAGCTGCAAATAGGCCTATATAACTGTGTTAAATTCTCTAAATCTGGGTTCTTTAACATAGGTGGCATATCTGTATCCTATCATCTACAAATTCCGATGCTTTGGAATCATAGTTTATAATATGCATGGACACACTATACATTCACATCTGATCCGAACATAGTGGTGACAAGGCTTGATGGTGATGATGATGATGACACTATACATTCACAGAACGACATTTCCATGGAAAACGTGAACATTTTGCTGGATGTGTAAATCTGAAGTATGGTGGGAAAAACTTTCTGCTGGAAGTGTTGCTGAAAACTCCCGCCCAAATCAATCATTGTCTTTGAGGATTAACTCTGAGGGGTCTCTATCTCAAACAAATAAAAATTGCTGATTCCATGGCTTGCATAATCCACACCCTTAATTAAATATCCATGGAAAAAGTACACCTTGAATTCCACAAACAGCATAATCTTCACCTATTGTAAACATACCCTTAATAATGATGTTACCATGTTCTTCAAGTTCATTTTGGGTTTGTTTCACTTCATAATAAATTGGAATGAATCAGATTTACCATGTCACCTGTCTTTGTACTTGTCCAGTATGATTTGGAGCTTGTTTTTGTAAAGAACTCCCACGAATTTGTTGCCGAATACTTGAAAAAGCCTGAATTTACTGAGCTCATGCGGAGACTTGGTGCCTTGGGTGATGGAAACCTGGATCACAGTGAGTGCATATCCTCCTCATTTTGCATTTCATATTTAAATTATGTTGTGTTGGTTGAATGAAGAAAGTAAATAATATTTGTTGAGAAATTGGGTGGGAAAAGAGAATTATTACTCATAACAGAATCAATTTGTGAAGATGTGATGAAAATGCTGACTTGTATCAATTACCTCGATGTTCACTACTCTTAGCATATTGCTGGCAGAATTTGCTCCTGCGGGTGTCTGCATGTTGATTGGTGAAGGATTCAATCCATGCAGTTAATGCAAAGGTCCCTTGCTGCATTGAAGGCGAGCATTAAATTTCGCATTCGAAAATGCTCCTAGTATGCTGAGTTAATAAATCACATTATCTATAAAAAAGTGGGGAGAAGTTGAACAGACCTTTCTGACACATGACGATATGGCAGACTTATATGCGATTTAGCCATTTGGGCCATTCGTCAGGTGCAGCCCACCATAAACATACCCTGCCCATAAAAATAGGCTCATCCATTTATCATATGCTTGAATGATAAAGGTTTATCATGTGAAAATGATAAACCGATATGGCAGACCTATATGAGATTTGGCCATTTGGGCCATTTGTCAGGTGCAGCCCACCATAAACATACCCTACCCATAGGCTCATCCATTTATCATATGCTTGAATGATAAAGGTTTATCATGTGAAAATGAAAGGACAAACCCTCCATATTAAACATTAATTTTTGACCTATCTGATGAGTGAACCAAATTTATTTCTGGGTGATTGATGCTTGTGCTGGGGCTGTTCATAATGTTGGTGTGTAATGGATATGTTCGGTTCAAAGCTCTCTTGAGGCAAATGGTATATAAGCATTTAGAGATGCAAGAATGGGTAATACAAGGGTTTGAACTCTGCTTAACCAGTTGGAACTTGGAACTGGAAGTAAGTACTGTAAGTCAGCGTAGCAGCCTACCCAAAAAAGGGGCAGTCTTTGCATTGTGATGGAAAGCTATTTAAATATTCATGGCATGGGTCTTCAATTCTAAAGAGAGCTGTGGGAAACAGTTTACATCATCAACGAGGTAAGAGGCTTGATGAAGGGGCCAGTGTGTTTTGTATTGATAGCAAGGGTAGGTGAAGAAAATGATATATCAGAGAATATAATTTTCATTTTCCAAAGTGAAAAACATTTGTATGTTTGGCAAGACAAGAGAAATAAGAAGAAAAGATTCTTTTCTTTCAAAAAGCTTAATATTTTTTCCTACAACTCCCCCCAGTAATTTTTTTTTCTTTAGTATAGAACTTTTTAAAAATGTGTCTCTATAAAAATTTGTTTGGACGATGACGAGAATGATGATGATAAGGGTGATGCTGATAATGATGGTGATGGTTATGACGACGATGATGATGCTATGTGTGGTGGTGGTGATAATGTTGACGGTGATGATGATGATGGGTAGTGGTGATCATCATGATGGTGGTGGTGGTGATAGTGATAGATGGTTATGGTGATGATGGGGTGGTGTTCATGATGATGATGATGGTGGGAGGATGGTGATGGTGATGATAATGATGAGGTGATTGTCACCAAGACGACAATGATGCTGGTGGGGTGGTGGTCACGATGAAGAAGATGGTGAAGGTGGTGGCGAAATTTTCTTTAATGATCGAACAAGTCAAGAACGTAAATTTAAGTAGTTTGCATTTTGAAGGTGGGCCCCATTGATGGGTTTGAAGAATTAAATCACACCTAAATAAAAGTGTTTTATAGGTAATTAATCTAATAATGAACTTTACTCTGATTAATAACATTAAAATGTTGTTATCTTGAAACTTCTTTGACATATATTGTAATTTGTAGCACCTGACAAACAACTCAATTTAAAATCTATTGTATTCTTCAAAACCTACCAAACAACAAAAATATTATAATATTTTAATATTACAACATTCTATTCTATACTATTTTATTCTACCAATATCTAAATCTCTAAGTATTTTATTCTGTAGACATCCAAACGGGCCCTAAGAAGTTAGTATGTGATGCAAAGTCCAAAGTATATGATGACCTATATAATAAGTTGGGAACAAGTGAGGGAGAGAGATATTTTCAAGCTTGCAAGATGGGGAAAAGCAAAAGTAGGGACTTAGATTATGCTAGATGCATAAAGAGCGATGACCAAAATATTCAATGGGAGGCTTGGAAATGGGCGGTTATACTTCATTAGCAGGAGATGTCTTCCATTGCAAAATTGGGGTAGCGGGAGTGAAGAAAGCGTTGGCAAGAATTTGGACATGAAAGGTTACGGGTTGGATGCCATTTTGACAGAGGCTTGAGGAGATATTGGATGAGTTTGGTTAACTAGGGCTAGGCTCTTAAATAAGAAAGTAGGGATAGAAAATGCCAAATGAATGGAGATGAAATGTTGAAACACTTGAATACTTGAACAAAGGAGATATAATACCTTGCACAAATATCATAGGGTTAACCTTATGAGTCACTATGAAACTATGGACAGAGTAATGGAGCAAAGATTTAGACAAAAGACTAAGATATCTGAAAATCAACTTGGTTTCATCCCAGGAGATCAACTATGGAAGTTATTTTCTCACTTAGACAATTTAATGGAAAAATAAGAAGAGGAGGAAAAATCTTCTTATGATATTCGTCGATCTAGAAGGAGCCTATGGCAGGTTGCCTAGAGATTTGATTTCCTCAGATTTAGATAAAAGGAGTATACCAAGAGGTTATATTAACATTGTTAAAGACATGTATGAGGGAGTGATAATGAGTCTATGAACTACCTACATTTGGAGAGACAAGTGATTTTCTAGTGACCACAAGTTTGCATTAAGGGTTAGCTTTAAGCCTATATCTCTTTGCAGTTTGGACTGATTATGGACGAGCAAACTACTTATATATAAGAGGAGGTACCTTGGTGTTTGCAGATGATGTAGTGTTGGTGAACGAATCGCGAGATGGTGTGAATGCGAAAATTGAGAGATTGTAAGAGGCTTTAGAATCCAAGGGCTTTAAAACAAGCTGCGTGAAGATGGAATATATGAAACTTCGTGTGTGTTGTGCAAAGAGCTGTTGGCTATTCTTAATGAAATCAACCCAGAATTTTTCAAAGATGTAGCCATAAGATTTGTACTTGGTATCAGAGCTGTAAAAAGAGCTGTTGGCTATTCTTAATGAAATCAACCCAGAATTTTTCAAAGATGAAGCCATAAGATTTGTACTTGGTATCAGAGCTTAGGTCATCATAGGTTTATGAGTAGGTTTAGTTTTAAGTTCCTTTCTTATTTGTTCATTCTTCTCCCAGTTGTTTTTGTTCAAAAAGAGAATATACCCAGTTGCTGTTGAAGGTGTAGACGAGAGCTCTATAGCGCTTCTGACCAAAGCAGAAGGTTCGAAGGACCCTTCTCCAAGAGCTCAGTCAAGAGTTTTTGCAAGAGAAGGCCCCATTCGATCAACAGTGGAGAGAGAGAGAGAGAGAGAGAGAGAGAGAGAGAGAGAGAGAGAGAGAGAGAGAGAGAGAGAGCGAGCAGTTGTAGTTTCAAATCCAGATCAGAGTAAGGTCCCAGGCTGTGGGTTTTGAGGAGAGCAATCTTGACTTCATTAAGAAGCAGTCAGGGCTCGGAGAGTGATAAAATTGAGAAGCTCGAAGGCCATTGTTGCCTTTGCAAGGAGAGCTTGTAATAATCTTTCTTGATTTCCAAAGCATTGTCACTCTGAGAAACCCCTAACAAATCATAGCATTTGGCTTCATCACAGTATATGGCGTGAGATGGAGGAATATTAGATTATAGAGAAGACACATATAGATTGTCTTCGCCATCCTTCTCATTCCTCGTCTTCGACTAGTCATGGGTAGAAGAAAGTGATGGAAATGGTGTTGAGAAGATGATGAATTTGGGTGCTTGCTGGAAGAGGAGGCCATCTCTCTCTCTCTCTCTCTCTCTCTCTCTCTCTCTCTCTCTCTCTCTCTCCGGCTTAGGTGTGGGCAACACTCCATTTCAACAAAAAGGGCATATGCTCCTCTCTTATCTCAACTCTCTCGTTTGACATGTTTTACTGGGGCTCTTTTGCACTTTGGACCAAGTTTATTGGTGGTCACTTAGGTTGAGTAAATCAAGCCAGACTTAAGATCTGACATGTTCTCATGCCCGCTAAAAGCACATTTGCTTTTTTGAAGTTTTCAGAGTCATCTAGATTAAATTTAGGTGTTTCATTGACCTATGGGTTGCATTGAATGTGTTTATCACAACCTCGAATTTGTGGGTGTGTGATATCTGCAATGTTTTTTCATCACAATAATCAAGTTAATTAAATCAAGAGTTTATGAGGTTGTCGAAGTTAGGTGGAGAAAACTGTGTCAGTACCACACAGTAGGTTGGTGCTATGGGTCTAAGTAATTAGCAAGTTATTGGTGAGTATTCATCCATTGTTGTGGTGAGTTATGGGTTTAGTGCTCGTAAAACCTACTAGACCACGTAGGAAGACTGTAATAGTGTAATGCTGGGTAGTTTAAGGAGGCAATGCACAGGGCCAACTTTTGGTCTTCTGGTTAGTGTGCTTTTAGTGCTCTCTCTCTCTCTCTCTCTCTCTCCTTTTTTTCCCCTCTTTCAAAATTTTCAGAAAGTCTGTTGTTTTTCCGTAATGAAACCAAGCTGATGCCTATCCTAACAAAACTAATAATTATATGAATAGGATTTTAGGTTGTGTGCAACTGGATCTTACACGTTTGCCGCATTCTCATGTGTGGAGCAAAACAAACACTGTACTGTCCAAGTTGATATATTTTAATATCTCCATTAGTTGGCTTCTTAAATTTTTACTTGAATTCTTTTATATATGTGGAATGATTGTGATCTGTAACATGTAGGCACGCTATCACAGGATGAATGGGAAGTTGCTTACCTGTATTTGTCATTTGTCTTGAGGAAGGTGAGTAAATCACTTCACCCAAATTCTATGACATCAGTTAGCATGTTTTCTGAATTGAGATCTTTGATCTAAATATTTCAATATATGGCCAATTTGGGAAAATTAACAGGTTTAAGCATTTCAATAGTTCTATAATGAAATTTTGGACAATTGACGTAGTTGAGATATCTGATTAGATGGCTTAATCACGGATCCTTCAGACCTTACGTTTTTCTCCATTGAGATTCTAAATTGGGCTTGATGTTTTTTTATAAAGGAAAAAACCTCTGAAAACTAGAAAAAGAAACCCCAACTGAAAATACGGGTGTAAGTTTCAGAATTTGATGGTTTTTACTGTGCTGAAATGATGACAATACTGTTTTTTTTTTCAAGTGGGAGTTGTTATAACTTATATTACCCTTGACCCAAGGATGTGCATCATAATATGGTTGGGCCTTGAGCATGTTCAAGTTAAATAATGGTGTTCTTCCAGCGCTTGGCTCAATGGTAAGACATGTCCTCTAATCATGATAGGCAGGGGTATTTGGGTCATGCTTAGACTCTCCCTCTGCCTCAGAGGCAGCATATCAAAAACAAGTTGTAACAAGAGCATATGGCATAGTTGAAAGATGCTCAGTGTCATAACCACAAGGTCGTGGGTTTGAGCCATATTGCCATTCTTTAAAAAAGAAAAAGGTTGGAATACTGTAGACCCACCATCGGTGGACAATTGCCCCAAATCCTCTGGATGGGACATTTCTAGCCCTTATTGACACAGTCAAGTAACCAGTTGTGAGAGAAATAAACAATCAATTGGTTTTGAATGAGAATAATGAAACGTGTTGAGTGGCTAGGAGACTTTTCCTTTCTTGGTTCTTCGAGTAGTCAGTCCACACACACCCCATTAAAATCTATTGTTTTTATACTGAACCATTGGTCTCTTCTCAATCCTAAAGTATGGGATTCTAGAGCATATCCTTGGGCACAGAGACCTATAATGTCTTTTTCAATTAGTAGACTTCATGATTTGGAATAATATTTATGCCTTTTCCAACTTCAGCGCGGTCAACTTGATAATAATCGGAGGAGCAGCAGAGTTAACAAGGGACAGATGCAGATATCAAAGGATGACATACTGTACATAGAGGGGGAGGTGTGAACAGATGCTTCTAAGTCAATCCCAAGTGCACGGAATTCTTGTTGGGCAGGTTGAGGCTCAACTATACATCACCAGTGCAAGCGAGGCCAAATGGCAGATATAACTCTCTGCTTCAATAGAGTGCAAGCAGCAGCATAGGCAGATTACACACTCCAGCTAGCAAATTGGAGTAAGCTGACACTAAAAATTCTGTAACTAGTAGACCAAAATCTAACCCTTTTGACAATGTTTCTGATAATGGTTTTGGAAAAAGGCTCCAAATATGATGGAGATGAAGGTGAAGATTTTTTTCCCCCGACATAATGAGAGATGAAAGCATCTCAGAGAATAACCAACTTTGATGTTAACATTATTTCCATTTGAATTGTTATTAAACTATTGCAAGCGAGTAAACAAATTCCAGGTTTATTTTGTTGCAAGTTCTTTTTTGTAACTCCCAGCTACCTGACTGGAACAGGTTCGATGGGAGATTTTCTAGCCAGCTAGTTTTGTTTGCGTAGAGGGCTGTAGACTAGACTGTAGGGGTGTCATTTAACCTGACTAAAGGGAGAGGACCCAAAAAAAAAAAAAATAATAAATATTTTACCCCGAATTCGGGGCTATTTAATGATCGCCTTTTAGATTCAGGTATGCAGTTATGGACCTTTTGGCCAAGGACTCCGCGCCTTAGAAAGTGGAGAGGTCCTGTGTTGGACACTTACTTCCGTCGGCCACTTCTTGTGTCCAATTTCTGTCGGCCACCTCTTGTGTCCAACTTCTGTTGGCCACTTCTTGTAGTTTTACCTGGTGCATGTGGATAAGAGGATTTACATGTGCCCCTATGATTAATTTTCGGCTGTCTAGAATCTTGTGTTCTATGGGCTCAGGCCCAAAGGCTCCTGGGTTGGGCTGGGCGGGAGATACCCTCGGACCATTAGTTGTTAAAAAAAAAAAAGTTATGGACCTTTTGGGTGATCAGATCAGCTCCATATCCGTTTGGGTCATACTTGATGCTGTAACATCTAAGCTGTATTGAAGCTAGGGATCTCAATGGATCCTGTCTACTTACCCACCTAAAATGTACATGATCCAGGCTTAATCAGCATCGGCCCCTAATTTGAATCTGCGATTGGATCAGATTGTGAGTTGTAACCAGCATTCACTGGACTTAATTTTGCACATGCGTAGATCCTAGGTTCCATGGCATCTGGTAGGGCAAATGGGCCTCACTGCCATGTGTTCAATTTTAACTGCGAAAGAGAGCATCCAGTGCTGAAGCAGTAAAGGAATTATGGCTAGTAACTTTGTAAGTTAGGAACATTTGAAGGCCCTACTCACAATAGTATCTGAGCCATGGATAGAAATCCATCAGTGGAGGCCCTTGAAATCCAAAATATAACGAAGGAACTCCGTTCTCTTTAATGCCACAGCATGTGGAGTGGGTCATTTTCTTGATGAATGATAATATCAATGCCAATAGTAACTGGACCACTGTAAAACCCAAATAGAACTATTTACATCATCTACATTAGGGCATTTATGTTTTTTAAAGAAGAAAATAAATATATAAGAAAATTTGTACTCTGTTGGTAACAAAAGCATATTTGTGTTCCTCTATGAACTATTTAGTACTGAAATGGGACTACTAAACTTTCAGCATATTACTGCTTCTGCTCCCATTTTGAGTAATGACATCACAATCTTCTTTCTGATTTTGAAGCTACTTCCTTGGGATGAATCTTTTCAGGAAGTAATCCTGGAACCTTTTCAAGAAATATTTCTAAATAGACATGCTCGTAATTTATAACTTACCTAAATTTCTCAATTCATAAATTTGTATATATGCATTATAGGGATTAATCCAGCTCAGAGGGCTGGGACACCCTCCATCGTAGAAAAAAAAATGTATATATGCACAAACATATCTTACTGATTTAAAATTTAAATAACATTAAGTTCAGCGGCCTGTTCGTGATGACTGAATATTAGCCTAAAAAGAACCTTTTCCATGACTTCCACGGGAGAAATCCGCCTGCAGATGATGCATAAAATCATAAATAAAAAAAAAAATTAGCGTTGGATCAACCACAAATTCATCCATGGTACTCTAAGAATATATATACACACACACACATATTTATTTATTTATTATGCTTAATAAAAAAAGGATACTTCTTGTAATCTTATTTCATTGCAGTATGATAAAATAAACTCGGCAAAAGTAGTAAACATACCACAGCCAGGGCAGCGGAAGTAGTATTGATCCCTAAGAACAAGTCCAGAACCACCACAAACTCCACATCTTCTTTGTGCCACCTATGGGTAAGTGTGAACAAAGTCCTTGGTGTAATATAATCTTTAAACAACCAATATCTAAGCAGAAAAAGGAATAATCACAACCCATACCCATAAGTTTCAAAGAAAATAAATTATTTTTAGCAATAAAAAGGGAGGCATTATTCAATGTAGCCATCTACTGTCGCTTTGGCGCATCGGATTGAGACTCCAAAGAACTATTGGTGGAGCCAAAATGGTGACAGGGTTCAGTCAACAAACATCAGAAGGAAAAAAACACTGAAAAAGTAGACCACATTAGGCCTAAAAATTGAAATTCACAAGTTTATGGAAAGCCAGATTCCAAGGTGTTCCTTTCAATTGGCTGATTTACTTGGAAAGTAATTTCACCAGTATGGAGGTGACAAAAGCATACAAGGCGTCCCCTTTGGCTAGTTGATTTCAATGGTTTGCAACAAGGTAGTGTTCTGATGTGCTAAAACGATATCGTATGTAGGATCTTAAGCCCATTGCGACTTCAGACAATGCACTGATGTGAATCAAGTTTGTTTAAATCATGCTTGAGATCCATATAATAAGATGATTGATCTTTCGCAGATAACAAGGTCAATTCACAAGCAGATTGAAGATTACTCCATGTTGAAGGCCATCATGGACTTGAGAAAGAAAAGGAGCTCACTGCTAGATGATATATTCGTGGTCTTTTGTCTTTGGCAGTACATTTGGTTACAGTTGGATTTTTCAGTGCTTTGAGACTGTGACAAATGTGTAGCTGCATGGACTTTGGTCTGTAGAAACAACAAACTATCAAGAAAGGAAATTAGGACCAACAAAAGTGGCCGGGCTGGGGCTCTCTTCTAAACTTCACAAAAGGCTCTGAAGGATCAGGGGAGTACGGAACGATAAGCTCTTACAAAGCCAACGAAGAGCCGAGGAAGTTTGACTGAATGTTATTGATGCCACAAGGGACTCAAAACTTTCAAGTCTCTGAAGTAACAAGTAAATAATGCAGAATGGAAAATTGTTAAAGATACTGACATTGAATAAGAGCCTGGTGAATGAAGACATCACTCATGGAAATTTTCTTAAAACACAAAACCAGAGGAAATCTGGGACATGGTAATAGAGAAGAGCCAACTAGAGTAGTCGGATATTTCAAGAAATCAATTTAGGTTTATGCTAGGTAGATATACTACAGAAGCAATTTTCTTATGGGGACAACTGATGAAGAAGAGAGAAAAAGGATCTTACATATGGTTTTTATTTATCTACTTAGTGAAGGCTTAAGATAGAGTTTGAAGTCAAAAAGGCTTTCCTAATGCACATGTAGGTATCATACGAGTGTGAAGACTATGTGGAGGTAGATAATGGAGTTAACAGCTAAACTTAAGAGTGCAACAAGTGTCCACCAAGAGATTCCATATATAAGCTTGATCAATGATCAGAGATCTACTGATGTATCCTGTTTGTTCATGATGCAATACTTATTAATGAGTCCAGGAAATACGTTAATAAGAATCTAGGAGTGTGGAGAAATGAGTCAAAGAAAAATGGGTTGAAAATACGCAAAATAATGACGAAATATGATGCAACTGAAAGTGTACCTAACTTCAACAACAACAATAACAACTACAGCAATAATAATAACAGTAAAGTACGGTTGGATCATGTAAATTGGCCTGGGTTGATCTAGTCTTTAAAACATCATTAATATCTGTACTCTTAATGTAGTTTATACTTTCGAGAAACATCACAACCTTCTATAGAAGTTGGACTTAATATCTGTACTCTTAACGTAGTTTATACTTTCGAGAAATATCACAACCTTCTATAGAAGTTGGACTAAAGTTTGTTAAAGAACCTAGTTAACCTTGTGGATAGGTTGCAGTACCACAATTTATTAAAATTCTAAACATATCAATTCATTAATTGCTTAGATCAGTACTAATCAGAACTCCACATTAGTATTTTGAGTTGGATCTACGAATTGCACCCACATGGGTAAAGAACTTGGACAACGTAAGGAAGTCCACTTTGAATTTGTATGCAACTGAAAGTGGTATGTTTTTTATGTTTGCATATTGGATAAAATGTTATTCCAGTGGGGCTGCAATAGATTTGCATGTCTTCATTTCATTTCAATATTGAAACTATGTTATTGCTGAGATTTTCTGTTAAATTGCCGAGTTAAGTATTCTCTGAATTGTAGACAGACTTTAGGATGAATTAGATCAATCAGATCTATCCTCAGATTGGTCTGGACCAATCCCATATTGTATTAATTTGGTATCAGAACTTTTGATTTGTGTCAAAATCAAAGTTTCAGAAACAAGGAATGGAGAAGCCAATCAGATCCACCTAATTCCCCCTCAAGATAAGAGTACCCAACTTCAACAACAACAACAATAGCAATAATAACAGTAAAGTATGGTTGGATCATGTAGATTGGCCTGGGTTGATCTAGTCTTTAAAACATTGCTTAAACATAACAAAACAAAAACTAATACTCACAATCCGTTTCCCAAACTCAATTCCTGCGATCAAGAAAGGTGTAATTCCAGCTGCAAAACAGATAAGAAACTTCAGATAAATGAGACTTTTCCCTGTTGGGCCTACTGATACAGTACACATGAACTTGCCAGACGCATCAATCAGGTGAGGTCTATCATTTGATATCCTAAAATTAGGCCAGGTGGGAAATCCTTACTGCTTAGTGCCACAATTGAGAAAAGAAATGGATGATCTCTAAGGATCCCACCAACATGTCCAACATAATGATAAAGAACTGTTAAGTGTCTGGAATTACTGGTGGTCTGAATGGAATCACTTGCTCAATTTTGGCATAAAGGTCAGTTTGGTTGAGGAATTAGTGGGGATGGAATGAAATGAAAACTTTACAATATTATATTAAAAAATGATTCTAAAAATGAGGGGATAGGTAAGTGAAAAGGCACTTCTTTGAATTATTAAAATTCCAAGAATGACTCTGTTTTTTTTTTTTTGTTTTTTTTTTTCTACATTAGAGATTCTAACTCACGCATCGTTTAAACAATGAAAACATGAGATGAAAACATCCCCTAACAGCCCCAATTTAACACCATTTAATGACAATTTCATTTTAGGAATTCATATCATTCTTGAACCTATCAGGCCGCGAAAAAAGTGATTTGTGGGAGTACGGATGCTTAAGAGTTTCATTAAGAGAGATTACAATGCAGATTTAGTAATTCACAGG
This sequence comes from Persea americana, assembly GCA_029852735.1. Taxonomy (NCBI): domain Eukaryota; kingdom Viridiplantae; phylum Streptophyta; class Magnoliopsida; order Laurales; family Lauraceae; genus Persea; species Persea americana. Next base: position 77,235,653 of record CM056810.1, read on the forward strand.
GATGAATAGATGATGACCCAACTCATGTTCATCAGGACCTCCACTGAACATAATCTGATCACAACCATTCATCTGGTGGGCCTTACACATCATAATCAGATCTAAAAGAACATCACTTCTCCTCCCCACATGGACCGATCTCACTTGTTATTCACTGGGCCCCACAGCGAAAAAATAAAAACAGTCCATCAAATGATCTCAATCATGCAAGTAATTTATTGACATTAGCTTATCAAATGTGCACTGTGGCCATACTATTTGTGGCAATTGGGACGGGTCGGGTTGACAAGGGGCGTCACGGGTCTAACTACAACCCATATCTGACCTGTTAAAAAAAAATATATCAAGTAAACCCCCGGCCAACCCGCACTTGATGCAGCTCACCTCAACTCAACCTACATCCAATGCAGGTCAACTGTTTAATATGACCCAACCCGACCCAACCTGTAGAAGCTTGAACTAAGTCCAATATATTTCAAATATTAAGACTATATCTAAGTTTGGTTGCTGTAAATTAAAAAAAACACCACCCAAGCTGTTTAAATGGGTTTAGACATGTAAGTTGACTCTAACCCGACGTATTTAAATGGGTTATGCAGAACGGGTCGATCTTAACCCGACCCGTTTAAGTGTGGATCGAGTTTTGCCTTACCTGCCACTCCTAATTTCAACCATCCGTTTGTAGGCCATATGTGGCCCACCAATATTTAACTGATGCGGTCAAAACCTCACACGAATCAGAGCAGAATCAACGGACCAAAAAAGAAAGATTTCAAAATACCTAAAGCACCAATGACGATCTGCCATGTGATCTCGGCCCGCACCGGATCGACGGTGGATATAGCCTCATCAACTGCTCGGATCCTCGTGGAGAATCTCGAATCTCTGATCAGAAGCTGGGTCCTACTCCTCCGCCCTCTGCTGCTTTGAAGGAGATTCGGGTTAGGGTTGATCGAAACTCGGGTTTTGAAGACGGACTCGGAGCTCCGAATAACTGAAACGGGCGATGGAATCCGAATTTCCATTGGCTCTCTTTCTTGTGATGTCTTTCTACGAACAGAGAAGGGAACAAGAAGACGCTCGAGTCGCGTAGGTGGGGTTTTGTAGAGTGCGTAGGGCTGACGTGCGCGGGCGGGGTTTAGGCGCCAAATTGTAGCCGTTGGAAATGGATGAGGTTCGTTGCTAACTGCTGCTATATGTGAGTCTTCTGTCAAGTGTTGAATGGAAGGAGTGGAGCTCCACGGTGGTCCATGTATTGAAAATCTGAGCCATTCAAAATGCATGTACTTTTTAAATGCGGGACATTTTTCAAAATTTAGGATTGATCTTATGATGAAGATGGTGATTAATATAATTTCATGTATTATTAATTATATCTAATCACATTGTTAACCAACGAATGGTAGCTCAGTTGACTATACGCCTCAAGAAGTGGAGAGATCTTGTGTTTGATACCTACCTCCGCTGGTCACCTTTCGTAGTTTCACCCGGTGCATGTGGATAAGAGGGTTGGTTTGCATGTGCCTCTTGAAATTAGTTTTCGGCTGGATAAATGAATGCCACGGAAAAGGAATTATGTTTGTGTTAAAAATTTATGTTTGGTGCAAAAACGATTTTTTTGGGTAAAATAGCACTTTTTATGCTTTGGTGTGGCTGCCAACTCCTCAACAAGGACTGATGTTTTTTGTTTATTGCAGCAACTTTTTCATGATTTCAAAAAGCGGAAAAAATCAGTCATATTATCAAAAGAAAGGATGATGATGAAAATAAGATAGAAGAAAGGATGATGATGAAAATAAGATAGAAGAACTTGTTACTTTATTTCGATTGGATCAATACAGTGGCCCAATATTATAAATACCCCCTAGGCTAGTCCATGTCAGAAACTTACATTGGATACAGACCTCACGACTGTGGCCACAATTTGAGAACTACCAAATCTGTGGACTTGCGCATCCCCTATTCACATGGATCTTGATCATGAACTAGTTTACACAGCACTAGTTTCTGAAGAACCTTGTGATTCTTTTATAATAATCCCAAATGACAATTTCCTAGAAATAGGTATCCATTCAAACAAAATTATTTAGTCCGGAAGTGGATTAAAAGTATTCAAACGCAATGTATATCACCTACTCTTGCAGCCAGAATTCAAATACACAAGAGTACCCAGAAAAACTGCTCATAACATGGCATAATCATTATGTGATAGGAATATAAATGGCACCATTTTGTTTGACAAATAAAAGAGCACATAGCATTTGGAAATGATTAATAATAGAAAATATATAATCACACAGTGTCATGATTTTTAAAAAACAAAAACAAAAAAGTCAGACAAGTTCCCATTGGCATCTAGTAACTCTGCTCACAAAATGATCATTCCACATCCATCAAGCGTGTCTCGTAACTCTGCTCACAAATTGAGTCCCATCCTTAGTCGAATCATTGCTACTTCTCCATCATCATCACCATTATTATCTTCATCACTGATATTGTCACAAATTGCTTCTGCCCTGCTATGTTATATAGTTCGGAATGTCACCAGTTGAAGAGTTCTTGAGGCATATGTGGCGCATGTGTGTTCGACCATTCTTTAAGAGATACCCAACACAGTGACAGGGTGCAATAAATCTATTTCCTACAAAAAAACAAGTGCAGCCTTTGAGTCTAAAATGAACCAAAGAACTTTATTGGTAAATACAATGAGATGCTTGTCAGTGTAATTGGGCAGTGAGATCAGACATTTACATGTTGAATCATGAAACCCACTATAAAGGCGCCGCCACATTGCATCTTGTAAAGCTGAGTCAAAAGCTGAACCTCATCACTCAACAAATACATGTGAAATCTCATGTCAAAAGAAACTAAGGCTATGACATTTTGTGAGATAAAACCCCAAGAAAGATGAAACTGCAACATATGCCCCGAGTGAACAGCATTAACTGACAATTCCAATCACACAGAGTGTTAATATAAAGATTTTTAAGAAATGCCAACAATGACAAATATGCATATATCATTTTGGCCAGAGACAATAAAATTGTTGATGTATTCATTAACCAAAATCCAAAACTAGGGGCCCCATAACACTTCCACCTAAAACAAAAAAAAAATCTACCTATGACATTGACTAGGCTATGCATGCTGAGGTAGATTCAGTTGCCAAGGAACATGCAACGGTAATTCCAGGAACACTCCAAATAAAACTATAATTAAGCAATACAAACACCAAGGTTACGTGATTCATCCTAGGGCCTGTTTGTTTAGCACAAATAGCAGTTAAAGGTGGAGTAAAAGTAGGTATGCAGTGCGATGCTTTTACTTCACCATGTTTGGATGAAAAAAGTGACGCGGAGAAGGAAAATTATGATGTGACACCACTAACCTTTTACCAGCCCACATACCTTTTTTTTTTTGTTTTTATCACAAAAAAATATGAGAAAAGGTGCTTTTTAGACTACACTCTGTCTCTCACCTATACTTCACCTCATACTATCCAAACAAGGATTTTACTATACCTCTACTTTATAATTTAAGAGGCTTTAATTTTACTTTTTCCATGATTTGACATCCATCTCCCCTTTACTCCTCCACACATTAAACAAACAAGCCGACAACATTCACAAGCAATCCAGAAAACCTAAAATTTCCCATGGAATTCTGAATGCTGGAAAAAAAGTCAAGCAAATTCACTGTCTAGAGGCCGGAGGCATTCTATGAGAGGACCATAGTAACATTGCATGAGCACTAATTGGTTTTCACAAGGCCCTTTGCACCAATTATGATAAATTGTCCTTTGTTGTAAGGCTTTGAGCTCATTTCATTATGTCTGGGGGTAGCAGATTGTAGGAAGCTCACTTATTGGGAGCTGTTTATAATTAGGAAGTGACCTGGGTTCCAATTGTTTCTTGCAAAAGTTTTGATAGGAGGTTAAGGAAGATGTGACCAATTTTTGCATGATTGTTTTTCCTGGAATCTTTGTGAGTGAACAAGGAAGATATGATGAATTTCTTGCATGAGTTCCACCGGAGAAGAAGGCCCTATAGTGAAGGGTGATTTCTTTATTCCCTCCATTTTCTTAAATAACCAGAAAGAGATTGTGATTATTGAAAAACTGAAAAAGGAAAAAAAAAAATGCACTAATGATAATGCAACAGTCCCAAGAAAAATAGATACAAGCAAAAAACTTAAAGGACACATTCTTACCATCTAATCTTTCTTGGAGCACCTCTGTAAGCAAGCACTTGTTGGGTTATGTCTTGTATTCTTAGTTAACCGGATTGATTCATCTAGGCTATAGCAAGTATCTAGATCTAAGTCGATGGTATTTTGGTCATTTACATCGAGCTTTATTAGGGCTTAAGAAAAAAATAGTTGGACAAAATAAGACTAAACAAGACTTCCTTTCCTATGGATGTGGGCACACTGCCAAACTACATAATCTTGGTGAGTGTTCTTCATATGTGACTTGCTTAATTGGATATGCTTGTGCATCATGTTTGTGCGTCAATTGCAAGTTTCCGCTCCGCCCCAACAAGTGGTATCAGAGCTTCATGTTTGTATAGGAGATTCGTCAGACTTTTTAAACTCACATAGTCAACAGTGCCGGAGGACGAAAGAAGGGAGACAAGTATCTTGAGTTTATTCTGTGATCGGCGAAGTTTTCCTGGAACGGAACCCCTTTGATGAATGTTTCGGCCAAAGATAATTGAACCTTGCTAGAGCAACAACCCCTTCATAGAACAAGAGGGTTTGTCTGGCTGTCAAAGAGAACAGATCGAAAAAGAAGGGCAACGGTTGCTACGTACTCAAAGAAAGAGAGGAGGAATTGGACTGTGCAAGGCCAAGGTATATTGTTCCCCCAGTGAACAATTCAACCTTGTACTTGCTTTGAACCCCTAATTGACATCGTGAACCATATTTGTATTTTCTTAAGTCTTCTCTTTCTAACTGTTAAACTATCTTGATTTGTGCATTGCTGTGTACATCTGGTCATCAAGAGCACGCAAGCAAAAACAGATTTGGAATTTGAGTCTGGATGGATTCACAATCGCAAAATGAATCTTAGCCCTCTGATTCGGGTCAAAGTGTCCTCTGACTAGTCTGATGACAAGGCATTGACATCGTGTCTGATGTCGGCATGCTATAGAAGGCAGTGATGCCAAAGCAATCTTTGACCACGTCGTTCAAGCCGCCTGTTGTTAGCATATGGCCATCAATCATCAAAGGAGTAGTTGGCACATGCTATAGTACATAGAATAACGGCCACTAGATTATTTTGAAAATAGCAGCTCTAAGGTCTAAAACCGAGTAGAGCCAAGCAATTTTAATTTTAAACATTGTTTTTCCTATTTCTTCTCGATAGCCTTTCCTAAAGTTGTCTCTACTTATATGGTTTCAAATCGCTAAAAAAACACAAGATTGACTATTATACAAGATTCATATTTTTTTTTACTACTTAAAAAATTCACACCGCTGCACTACTATATATCGCCACAACCGCTTGCTATATAGCGTTTTAGCCACTGGCTACTACACCAGTTGCAACCACTATTTTGATCCTTGTTGCAGTAGCTTGTCGTGAGAATCTGGCATGTGGTGATGGTGTTTGATTGTTGCTTGTGAGACATCGAAAGCTAAAGATAGCACTAACAGCAAGCGGATGAGGACATGCAGTGGGGAGTGGCTTCCAAGGCGAGACAAAGTACATTGTCTCGTGGTCGGTCGGACTAGAGTGGTGGGAGGCGGATCCCTCCTGACATGCAAACCAACCCTTCATTTTTTTCCCTTGGTGCACTGTAAAATTTGGAAAAAACGTCACAACTTCTTTCTTGCATTTTACTGTAACAATCAAGCCCTCTTCCTCTACAAGAAGATGGATTTGGAGATCGATCCTCTTCTTCCTCCACATAGCCGATAGGATAATCAAAGGGCACCCTCAATTGGTCGATCACGAAATCAAACCCAAGCAATCTCAACCTAGCTCTGATACCACTTGTTGGGGTGCAGCCAAAAACTACAATCGATCCAAAACCATGATGAAATTACAAATCCAATCAAGCAACCAATTACATGAAGAACACAAACAAGACTTACATTGTTCGGCAATGTTCCTATGTCCACAGGTAAAGAAGACCTCACATCCCTAGGGTTAGGGTTACAAGTTATATCAATATATATAAATATATATATATACACCATAAGTTTTTATTAAGCCCTAAGAAAACATCAGTACAAATGAGTAAATGACCAAAACATCCTCAAATCCAAATAGCATATTTGTTTTATTTACCAGTAAGGTAAAATAAATGTTAAATCAATGGGAAAGATAATGGTTTGGCAAAGGTGAAGTATAGTCAATAGTGTTTGATAAAGGAAAGTTGCGTTTGTTTTGCATGAATTAAAAGTAATTTGAGAGAGTAGTAAAGTAACTACTTTTCTTTTATGAGGTAAGATGTTTTGGTTGTTGGTAAAGTAAAAGAAAACTCTGGCGGCTAAAACTTTACTTTTAGCCTTGTTATTACCAACCGAACATGGGTAAAGTAGAGCTTCTGGAAGCTGGGACTACTTTACCACAACTTACCACATGGAAAAACAAACATGCCATAAACATGGACCATGGATGGCCATGATGAATTGATCCGAATGACTTGGAATACAAGGCATAGCTTGACAACAACATGGAAATGAGCTTTTCGATTTTCTGCGGCAGAAGAGAAAATTCATCAATCAAACTTAGGAAGAACATGATTATCCTTGTGTAAAACTGCAATCTACTCCATAAGCAACATGTATACCTTCTTTTCACTTTGAAGTTTCTAAATGACATCCAATGTCTTGGGTCCTCAATCCTCATCAACACGAGTTCCTTCTGCCTCTATTCTTTTGATTTACTCCTAAACAAATATTTTAAGTTAATACATCACAAAGATGGACAAGAAAGTAATCATAGCAACAAAGTGAAGATGTCAATATGTTACCAGGACTATGGGTTCCATCCGGAGTTCTAGTTTTGACCATCTCAAAGAAAAACTAATCCGGATTATGGAATTCTGCCTTTACTTTAAATTTCTGCATAACCAATCAAACCATCAGAATATTTAAGACATTGGCAGCTACATCAAAAACTGCATTTCATGTTAAATGTAGCGTCTAGATACAGGAAGAAGAAAAAGGGTTATGTTTCTTTCAATTCTTGAATTAAATACATCAGACCGAACAGACTCAGATGGTTTGTCCTAGACAGGAAATCAACCTTTCATTTAGGGGAAAAAGATCAAGAAATGTTGAAAAATTATTTTGTGGGTGGGTTCTGAATGCTGGAACAAAAGTCAAGCAAATTCACTGTCTGGAGACCAGAGGCATTCTATGAGAGGACCATAGTAACATTGCATGTGCACTAATTGGTTGTCACAGAACCCTTTGCACCGATTATGATAAATTGTCCTGTGTTGAAGGGCTTTGAGCTCATGTCATTATGACCGGAGGTAGAAGACTGTAGGAGCTCCCTCATTGGAGGAAGTAAAGGAGCTGTTTTTTAATTAGGAAGTGACCTGGGTTCCAAATGTTTCTTCCAAAAATTTTGATAGGTGGTTAAGGAAGATGTGATGAATTTTTGCATGATTGTTTTTTCCTGAAAGTTTTGTAAGTGATGAAGGAAGATATGATGAATTTCTTGCATGAGTTCCACCGGAGAAGAAGACTTTCTATAGTGAAGGGTGACTCCTTTATTTCCTCCATTTTCTTAAAAATAAAAAAAGAAAAGAGATTGTGATTATTGAAAAACTGAAAAGGGAAAAAAATGCATTAATCATAATGCAACAGTCCCAAGAAAAATGGATACAAGCAAAAAACTTAAAGGACACATTCTTACCATATAATCTTTCTTGGAGTACCTTCGTTAGCAAGCACTTGTTGGGTTATGTCTTGTATTCCAAGTTAACCAGATTGATTTATCTAGGCCAGCAAGTACCTAAATCTAAGTTGAGAGTATTTTGGTCATTTACATTGAGCTTTCTTCGGGCTTAAGAAAAAAAAAGTTAAATATATCAATGTAACTTGTAACCCTAACCCTAAGTGGGAGAAAGTAAGAGAAGAGTTCCTTTCCTATGGACGTGGACACACTGCTGAATTACGTAATCTTGGTGAGTGTTCTTCGCATGTGACTTGCTTGATTAGATCTACTTGTGTATCATGCTTGTGTGCCAATCACAAATTTTTGCTCCGCCTTAATAAGTGGTATGAGAGCTTCAGGTTTGTAAAGGAGATTCATCGGATTTCTTAAACTCACATGGCTGATTGTGGGCGAGAAAGAGAGCAGCGAGACAAGTATCTCGAGTTTATTCTATGATTGGCAGAGTTTTTTTTTTGTCACGGAACCCCTTCAATCAATGTTTCGGCCAAAGACAAGTGAACCTGGCTAAAGCAATAACCCCTTCATTAAACAAGAGGGTTCATTTGTCTGTAATAGAAAACGGATTGAAGAAGAAGGGCAACGGTTGCTACGTACTCAGAGAAAGAGAGGAGGAATTGGACTGGGCACGGCTGAGGTATAGACTTTCTGCTATATAGGACAAATCTCGTCTTTCTAGTGCTTGCACAAAAATGAGGGCCTCCCCATGGGTTGTCGTTAGAGATCCAAATGTAACGACAGAAAGACAGGTTGTTGCAAAGATCGGCTATAGCAGAGTATGGATGACAACAAGTAGGTTTTAAATGGGGACCCGCCCCAACCTGCTCAGAATAGGGTCGGATTTGGTAGTGAGTTGATCAGTTTTGGGTTGGGTATGGGTTTTTGCACTATGAACTGAGTCTTGTTCAAGTTGGGTTTGGGTTCTGGGTGTACTTGACCCACCTCGCCCCATTGTTTGTCATTTTCAGGGCACGAATCTCAAGATCCGTCCATGAATCACTATTGGACAGCAGCCGTCCATTGCCAACCGCCAACCGGACAACAGTAGACAAGCGGTAACTGCATAAGGTATCCACAGTGAGAAACTTGCACTGCCACAATGCTCATTAGAGTCTCCCCCTTTCACTTTTTTGGACAGAACTTGTCAAGTCCAAGTTGGGTCAGTTTGAACTGACAGGTTTATAGAGAACAGTCCCAAGGCATGCTCACTTCAGACGTGAATGCTCAGAGTTAAAGGTTGAAATTGTTCCTCCAGTGAACAATTCAACCTTGTACCTGCTTTGAACCCCTTATTGACATCGTGAACCAGATTTGTACTTTCCTAAGTCTTCTCTTTCTAAACTGTTAAACAATCCTGATTTTTGCACTGCTGTGTAGATCTGGTCAGCAAGAGCACGCAAGCAAAAACAGATTTGAAATTCAATTCTGGATAGATTCACAATCGGAGAATGAATCTTGGCCCTCTGATTTGGTCAAAGCGTCCTCTGACTAGTCTGATGACAAGGTATTGACATCAATACATCATGTCTGATGTTAGCTTGCTATAGAAGGCAGTGATGCCAAAGCAGTCTTTGATCATGTCGTTCAAGGCGCCTCTTGTTAGCATATGGCCAACAATCACCAAAGGCACACATGTTACAGTAGCTTGTTTTGAGAATATGCCATGTGGCGATGGTGTCTAATTGTTGAATGTGAAACATCTGGAAACTAAAGATAGAACTAACAGCAGGCAGCTGAGGACATGCGGTGGGGAGTGGCTTCCGAGGTAAGACAAAGTACATTGTCTTGCGGTCAGTTAGGCTATGATGGTGGGAAGTGGATCCCTTCTAACATGAAAACTAACCCTTCATTTTTTCCATTTTGGTGCTCTGTAACATATGGAAAAACGTCACAATTTCGTTCTTGCATTTTTCTGCAGCAATCAGGCCCTCTTCTCGTACAAGAATATGGATTTGGAGACTGATCCTCTTCTTCCTCCACATAGCCAATAGGATCATCAAAGGGAACCCTCAATTTGTCGATTAGGCAATCTAAACCTAGCTGTGATACCATTTGTTTAGGTGCAGCCAAAAACTACAATCGACACAACCATGATGAATATACAAAGCCAATAAAGTAATTAATTACATGAAGAACACAAACAAGACTTGCATCATTCGGCAATGCGCCTATGTTAATGGGTAAAGAAAATCTCGTGTCTATAACCTTTTCTTCTCTAGGTTAGGGTTACAAATTACATCAATATATTTAACATAAGTTTTTCTTACGCCCTAAGAAAGTATCAGCACAAATGAGTAAATGACCAAAACATCCTCAACTCCAAATAGCATATTTGTTTTATTTAAATGTCAAATCAATGGGGAAAGATAATAGTTTGGCAAAGGTGAAGTATAGTGTTTGGTAAAGGAAAGTTGCATTCGTTTTGCATGAGATACTAGTTAAAAGTGATTTGAGAGAGTAGTAAAGTAACTACTTTCCTTTTATGAGGTAAGGTGTTTTGGTTGTTGGTGAAGTAAAAGAAAGCTTTGGAGGCTAAAACTTTACTTTTAGCCTTGTTATTATCAACCAAACGTGGGTAAAGTAGACCTTCTAGGGGCTGGGACTACTTTACCGCAACTTACCACGTGGAAAAACAAACATGCCCTAAACATGGATCGTTGATGGCCAAGATGAATCTATCCGATTGACTTGGAAATCGGAATACAAGGCATAGCCCAACAACGACATGGTAATGAGCTTTTTGACTTTCTGTGGCAGAAGAGAAGATTCATCAATCAAACTAAGGAAGAACATGATTGTCTTCGTGTAAAACTGCAATCTACTCCATAAGCAACATGTATACCTTCTTTTCACTTTGAAGTTTTTAAATGACATATCCAATTTCTTGGGTCCTCATCAACATGAGTTTCTTCTGTTTGCTTCACTCCCAAACAAATATTGTAAGTTAATACATCACAAAGATGGACAAGAAAGTGAAGATGTCAATATGTTACCAGGACTATGGGTTCCATCCGGAGTTCTAGTTTTGATCATCTCAAAGAAAAACTAATCCGGGTTACGAAATGCTGCCTCTACTTTAAAACCATCCCAATATTTAAGACATTGCTAGCTAGATCAAAAACTGCATTTCATGTTTAATGTAGCATCTGGATGCAGGAAGAAGAAAAAGGGCTCTGTTTCTTTCAATTCTTGAACTAATTACATCAGTCCGAATGGACTCGGAAATAGCTTGTCCAAGACAGGAAATCAACCTTTCATTTAGGAGAAAAAAATCAAGAAATGAAGAAAATTTATTTTGTGGGGGCATGGAGCCACAACAAAGGACATAATTTTTCACCATTTGAGTTTTGCCAACTCCAAATGCCAATCACAATTCACAGCCTAAGCTATTTAACCAAAGCCCAAAGATATGCCTAGCTACACAGACACACACAAATTATGAAAGCAGACACATGAATAAATAAGATCCTATTCCTACCAAACCCAATGCATATTTGGATCTAAAAGAAAGACTTAAGTGAAAGAAAGTAAAACATTAGCAGAATGAAAAGATTTAGCAATCAATATGGTTTTGAATAGGATCCAACAAAACAACTATTGCATAAGGCAGGCAGTTGAATGATGATGAGAGGCTCCTCCTTCTTCCTAGTCGCCGCCGCTTTTGCTTCCCTTCTCCTACCATTCTGCCCCTCATCCCCTTTTCAGTCACTGGGTCTCTGTTTCCGCCCTACAAATGGCTGCATTGGTGTATCTTTTGTCTTTAGGGAAATTTCAAAAGGTCCCTGGAATATTCAAGTTTTTCACTTTCGATTTTTTTAATATACCATCCTTGGATAATCCAGATTTTGGAGGAGGTCCATGCGAATTCAATTTTAATTTAATTCTCTCTGCTTTGTTAATCTAATACCTTCCCAAGTCTTTTATACGTATACAATTGCAGAGGAAAAGTTTTTGCATGCAAACTATGGTACCAAGTGAAAATGGTACACGAAAAAGGATATAGATGGAAGTAGCAACGATAGAATTGAAAAACTGCAACCCATATGACATGACGACCCATGGGGGTCCACATTCTAAGTTTGAAAACATACTCAGTTTATTCTTAAATTTTTTTAAATAATGCCTTAAATTTTTAGCTTATTTAAAAAAAGATACAAATTTCAAAACTTTTTAAATTAGTCTCTAGGTTTTTTTAGTAAGTTTTTAATTAAGGACATTTGGCCATTTCAAGATGTTTACTACGAATTTTCTCTTCAATATTTTGAAAATAACCAAATTGACCCTAATTTAAAGTCGTGGCATGGTTTTTGCAACCACTATATATAGTCGATCGCTTTGAAAACACTAGTTATCCGTAATTATCGTGAGGGCTGGTGCAGTAATTGAGGAGAATACAAAAGAAGTAAAGGGGTGTTTTCTTTCCATGAAGGGTAATTTGGGTGTTTTAAAAAAAATTGGAAAAAAGGTTGTCAAAAATAGCTTTAAATGGATGGACGTCTTTAATTGAAAACTTTTTGGAAAGCTTAGGGACTAATTTGAGGAGCTTTGAAACTTGTGTCCTTTTTTAAAATAAGATAAAAACTTAAGGCATTTTCTGAAATCTTCCCTACTCTTAACTTTACTAAGTCACCTTGTTAGGAAAACTCGAAGTCAAATATAAGTAATTGCTTAAGGTATAGAGTTAGTAATTTAAAAATGATTGATCCAAATGTAATAAATTTAATTTTGTAAAGTTTACCGAATCAAAAGCAATAGAAAACATAGAATGCTGAGTTGAAAAAGAAAAATACAAAAGCTGTTTGGGTCAAGAAAGAAGACATCTCTTCTGTATTGGTACACGCTATGCTGAAATATTTAAATTCACAAGTGTGTGTGCCTAAACTTTATTACCCTTGATCTATAAGATCAAGCCCCCACCCCAGTGCTGATACGAAGATTATATTGAAGGGAAGCTACTGCATCCGGATTGACAGAAGCTGTATGATGATATTTGTTTGTCAATTTTGGACAAATACAAGGGGAGAAGAATGGAGCTAGGGGGAGATATACAAGTTAAAGCAATTCAAGATCTAAAAGTTCAAGCAAAGGCAATGCAAGATCTACAGTGCTGGTTTTTTTTTTTTTTTTAAATTCTATGTATTTTGGGTTTTTCTTTTGGGTAGATCCATATTGTATTATTTTAGGTCGTTTTGTCCAAGAATTGCCAAAAGGGGGAGATTGTAAGAGTCAAATTTTGTCAGAGCCAAAAGAAGTGTAACGCTGGTAGAATGAGGCAGAATGGTGTCTCGCTATAGCGAGAATGGCGAACGAAGCCCAGTTCGTTCAGAACTCTTTGTTAGAGTTTGGGTTTGATTCATCTTCTGATTGAAATATTATTAGAAGACTTATGCACGAACTTGAGGCTATAAATTGGGTGATTTTCTCGACCCAAAGATAGAAGATAAGAAGTTAATTCTCTATCTTGATCTGAGGTTAGAATACCCTAAGAAAGATTTCCTTGTTTCTCTAGAGCCATTGAGAGATCGTTCTAGTTATGCTGCTTCTACTCTCTTGTAGAAGATTGATTATCTTGTTTGACAATGTGCGAGGAGATCAAGTAAGGAGAATGGTGCACAGTGGAAGTCGTATTAGTGGATTCTGTGCAAGAACAACTACGGTCCTTAGGTCGAGGAACATAATGAGGTAAAGGAGTTGTGAGTATATCTTGTAACTGTTTGTGAACTTTTGATTTCTAGTTCGTGGTTTTTCTCTCTAGAAAGGGTTTCCATGCTAAATACTGTGTCTACTTTCTTGTGGTGTTTGATTGGTAGATAACTAGTTTTATATTGTCTGATTGGTTATTTCCGCTGCATTGATTGGTTAAATTAGAACTAGTATCCATTCTCGTGGGTCTTGCATAATTCTCATATAATATAAAGATATAAGAGATTTGTGGAATATTCTAAAATATTGTGGATAAAAATAAAATTAAAGTAGAGTTGTGTAGAAGTTTATAGAGTAATTCATTAAATGTTCCCTGCCGTTTGACGAGTAATATGTGGCATAACATACTGATTCATTGTATGGAGCAGAGTTATAAATATCAAACTTTACGTTAATTTGTAACCCATCTAAGTTTGTGAAAGTAATAGAGGAATATTAGTGTTCTCTTTCTTCTTCGAATGTAAACTATATAGTGCTGAACGGGACTGAATCTATAGAACAATTCACAAGCAAATGGATGGAAAGTCAGGTTTAGGGATATAAACGGGTCGGTTTCAATTCGGGGCCAAACCTTTAATGAGAAGATAGAACCAGAATCAATTCCGAATCGATTTTTGTTTCCCGAATCAAAACCATTAATAAAAAGATGGAACCGTATAGGAAAAAAAACTACCTTTTGGCACGGGTTTAACGGGTGCAGGACCCAAACATATTGTAATAGGACTCAATTTTTAATAGGCAATCTCTGGGTAATCGGAGAATCGGGAATAATTTACGTCCATACTTTCGTCTTCATTAACTTTTAAATGTAAGAGTGGGAAATACCTCAACTTACAATTTAGTCGACTTGATCTTTTTCCTTGCCACATCTTTATTTAATTTTATTTTTTTTCTCTAGATTTTTGCTCTATTTCCGCAACCATGATTTGAAATTTTAGTTTTTTGTTTTTTTTTAATCAGAATGAACAGCTCGGATATAAAAGTACTTTCAACCGTTTCAATTCTTCCTGCTACCTCCAGTCTCCAGCAGCACACCTCCTGCCCATGCAAGTTTATTCCACGGCGTAAATTTCACTCCAATCATAGATAAACATAACAACATATCGTCTCTAAACATGAAGTGCGATTTAGGCCAGTTTTTGTACATTGTGGTTATGAATAAGTAAGTGGACATGAGTGGGTCGGATCAAATTGAAGTGGCCTCCACAGTCTGCACCTGGAGGTCGGTTAAGTGCTCACAAAATTCTAACTAAAAACAAATCCAATTGTTTTTCAAAACCTAATCTGGCTTTTGTTGAATTCGCTAGAAGTAGACCAGCCCAAATAAATCATGTCCACATGGTGGAGCCAATCTGGACCTCATAAAATATACGTCCAAATGTTGGACCCATGCTATGGTTGTGAATGGGCCTTGCACGGGCCAAGATACACACTTTGACTGAGTCCAGCCCATCATGTGGGCATGAAAGTTCCAAATCCAGATGTAATAGAGCCCAGGCTCACCCTGTTGACAGCCCTATTCTACATTTGCCACCTGTTTTTGTGCTTCTTTTTCTTCCTTAAAACATTGAGGCTCCTGAAAGAAAATCTCATGATCCCGCCGCCACTACCCTCTCCTTCATGGCATTCATGGATGGGACGGACCCACGTAGGGCTCTAAATTATGAGATATCAAGTTCATGTTTGTTCCAGGAGTTTTATCAGGTTTCTTTTGGTAATGGATTTGTACAGGAATGCAAATGGGCATCTGGCTCACTCTGATTATTTAGAGATTTGGATCTGTAAAAAATCTGGTTTGAAATCTATTTTAGGTCCTGAATCATGACTGGGTTCAGGTCCATAATGTAACTTAGGTTCCAACAGCTAAATGGATTTGGTTTTTGATTCATACAGTTTCGGACCTTTTGACCCGAGACCCAGCATACGGGTCTTTAATTTTGCAAACTGTAACTCAAAATTGACTATACTTGGACATTTTTATGTTTAATTCTGAGGCGGTAGACTGAACAAACTGTTATAAGTTGAATTATATCCTTGCTTTCAAAGAAAAAAAAAAAATGACAAAAAGAAGTTGGAACTGGGTTTGAAACTGGATCCCTTTCTGTAGTTGAAACCGGTTTTAAAATTGGATCCGGATCCTCTTATTAGAACCGGGTTCAGTTTGCATCTCTAGATTTATAGCTCTATGCTAGGAGTTAATCATGTTTCTTTTGGTCATGGGTGCATCTTCCACCGATTTAGGGCTTGACCCATGTGGCCCACTAGAATGCAACGGCCGGTTAATGTTTACCGCTAGACCCATGGGGCCTACTAAAATGCAGACCAATCGGGAAGGTCTATGTACGCCTAGGATGTTGCGAGAAAGAAAAGGATGGAAAGTGGGGCCCTCGGCCCGGCCTCAGACAATTTTCAGCCTTTTAAGGGGTCATTGGTTAGCCCTCAATTACATAGGTAATGTAACATTTGCACATGAATTTGTAAATTTTGGTGCAAAAATGGTATGTAAATTGGGCCATTTCTAAACCTCTCTGGGTGTATTCAGTATTCTCATAGATGTAATAAACCCCATTTTATGAAGTTTCAAATCTTATATCCTAGTGGGTTTTGAGAAATAAATACAATTTACATAAAAACAACTTAATTTCGTATTCTAATTTTCTGCAGTTTTGTGCGTCCTAATTCATGATCCGTGAGACCTACTATTTCCTTTGTAGAAATTTTTTGGAACCCACAAAAATTGTATAAAAAAACTGATATGGATTCTCTCTATCCTCAGTCATTTACTAATGGTGATTCCAAACAACATAGCAGTATGCTTTCTATATGGTGAAATCCCATTTTCATATACAGTGTAAAAGGCAAATTAACCCTAGATGAAGTTTTGTGTCCCCTAGATGAAGTGTTTTTTTCTTTTCTTTTCTTTTATTTTTTATTATTATTATTTGTATGGTCAATCCAATGATGAGCATACATCAGATGACTGTCAAATCTTATAAAACTTACTACATATTTTTGAAAATTCCAAAATCTTCAAAAGGAAATCCTTTCATAGGAAATCAATGCTAGACTTCCTTTAAATAATTGTTCAAATAAAGAAAGGGATTTTCAAGAAGTTCCCAACAATAAATGATAACATACACCACTTGTTAAGAACTTGAGACATAAAGGACTTCACCATCACCAATGCTTTCAATTTGCTGGATTACTTCCCCTTAGTTTACCGTTTCCTCTCCGTGCGCCATTTATATACTGGTCTCGCGGTAGGGCACACAATCTCATCTTCACGAAGCTTGCGTTTTTTGCCCTTTTTCTGTTTTCGACAAATAAATATCATTCAATTACTACTAATACATTGTAAGGCAACTATACACAGTTAAGAAGCAACGTCAACTGGAGAGAACAGGAAAATTTTAGAAGTAGAGGTATGACAATTGCCCACATCCTACAACACCTACATGTGGGAATGTAAGGACTGAGGACAAAATTCATTACCCAATGGGAGTCCTACTGAAGCAGGGTCCTACCTTTGACAATTTTACACAAAGTGGATGATGCCTCCAAAAAATCTCACAGATGATATAATCAAGGCCATTTGATCCGAGACGTATAAATAGGTGATTTTGAAAAGAAGACAGAATCTGTCACATTAAACAGGGAAATATGGACTCCTAAAGTCAGTTTTATGGGGCATCCACTATAATCAGTGTGTGCAACCCATCAGTATCTGTTGTTTTCTTAGTCGCTAAACCGTGTACCTTAAAACAATAGGTCTACATCTCCACAAAATTTTAAGAGCAAATTGCATGATTTAAGTTGTAGTGCTTCTAAATTCCTCAGTCACCAATACCTGTAATTCCTTTTGCAAGGCCATGTCCATGTACAGTTTTTCCAGCTCAGCTGCCCTCTTGCTTCTGTCCTCCAGCTCTCTGTAAGAAGCAGCAAGTTTCCTGAAAAATCAAATCAGTTGCAGTCGGGATATTATTACAGATCTAATCAAAACACATACAAATGTAAATGCTATATATTGTACGGACACATAACAGGTACGCATACATGTGTACATCCATATATTGTATGGAGACAACACTAACGAAAGGAACCAAGGCAGCAACTTGGGCCAACAGACTCATGGCTGAGTGGAGTTGGCACTTTAGTATCACACAAATGCCCAGGGTTTGATCCCTGGGGCTTTCAGTTTACAGTATCACTCCTGACCGTAGCCCAACTTAGCCCAAAAACAAGGGCAACAACTGGGGCTTATTCTTGGCAGATTTTTTTTTTTTTTTTTTTTTTTTTTTTTAAGTTCATTAATTATAAATGACAAAAAATTAATTTGTAAGTCTTTGGTTTTTATTAATAGAAATCCAGAAATAGCAGATTCACTCTCCCTCCCTCGCTCCCTAAACATATGAAAACAAAATGTCATTTGTCGTAACAAATGATTATTAAAGAGGAGAGGAGCTTAGGATATAAGGTGTAGTAGTGGATGGCTGGGCATTCATTTTCCATCTCCTTTTAATTTGTTTTCCATCTAAGGGAGATTATTGGATAGATATTTATGGATAATCGCCTTTACACCTCCAACTTTAACCACTTTTAGAAAAACAGTTCAAATTCCTAGGAAGTCAGTTCCATGAAAAAGACAGCCTAAGCGAATGGTGCTTAAAGCCTTTCAACATTTGATTCAGGTTTACTTTCCTTTCCACCCAATAATTTATGCAGCTTTTGTTGGACGAATTAAATACTTTATTTTTACTTTTCACAATTAAAAATTCTTGCGCCTGTCACATCTCTCCACCTTAAACTTGTAGTTGACATTTCCCCCAAAAAGTATTGCACTGCTCAAGAGACTAAAGCTTTGATACCAATTGTTAGGAAAGTGGCTCCTTCTGAGTTAACACGGTGGCCAAAGAACAAGCAAAACAAAATCAAATCTCTCTGTGGAACTGAATGCTAGAATAAATAATTTTAATTACCATTCCAAAAAAAAAAGAATGTGATAAGAGTAAGCCCACCCAGTCACACAACAGTCACACCACACAACCGGAACCAACTGGAACCATGGGGTGAGCAGGTAGGCCCAGTGCTAAGTATGGACTCATCAGTTTAAGATTTGAACAAGTGGATAAAGATTAACTCTGAGTTGTTAGCCTAATCATCACACTAGGTTGCAGATTGAATAAGAGTTGTCCATATGATTTCTTTCTAAATAATAAGTAGTAATCCTTCTTTGATTGGATGATCCTTTTTAATTTTATTTCTATCCATGTAAGCTGGAATGGCTATTTAGTAGAGGAAAATCAATATGAAAAGGAGGAGAAATTATTCCAAATCTGTACTCGCACAAGGAGGCCCAGTCCATCCTCGAACTTGGACAACCTATCTTCTGCTTCTTCTTCCTTCTTCCTTTGTGATCTTATTAGAATGCAAAAAGAAAAGCCAAGCGAATTTAGCTAGAAGAAGTCATTTTAATTACCATTAAAAAAAAGAATGCTAGAAGAAAAGCCAAGTGAATTTAGTGTCTAGAGGCCAGAGGCATTTTATGAGAGGACCATAGTGACACTGAACAAGAGCTAGTTGGTTTTCACAAGGCCATTGCACCAATTATGATAAATTGTGTCCTTTGTTGGAAGGCTTTGAGCTCATTTCATTCTTTCTGGAGGTAACAGATTTGTAGGAAGCTCCCTTCTTGGCGATCGGGCTCTTGGACCAGATGGGCTTCCAATTGTTTTTTCTAAAAAGTTTTGGTAGGTGGTTAAGGAAAATGTGATGAACTTTTTTGCATGATCATTTTTCCATAAATTTTGTTAGGTGGTTAAGGAAAATGTGATGGAACTTTTCGCATGGTTGTTATTCCGAAAGTTTTGGGAGTGGTCAATGAAGATGTGATCAATTTCTTGCATGAGTTTCATGAGAGAGGAGGACTGTCTATAGTGAAGGGTGCTTGGTTTCTTCCCCTTTTTCGGAAAAACAAATAGAAAGAGATTGTGGTTATTGAAAAACTGAAAAAAGAATGCATGGACTAATAATAATGCTACACTCCCAAGAAAAATGGATAAAAGCAAAAACTTAAAAAGCACATTCTTACCTTTTGATCTTTTTTGGAATACCTTCAGAGGTAGCTGATTTCACCTTTTCCAATGTCCTTGCACTTATTTCTTCAGCTTCTTCCCTAGAGCAAAGAAAGAAAGTTCTTTGGATGTTCAAGTTATTTGGCAATTTAGGGCATATGCATTAGTAGCAGCAACATATCGTTGTCAAGAAATTAAAAAAAGAAAAGAAAAGAAAGAAAAACACTACTAAAATGAAAGAAGAGTCATGTCCCACAAGGACCGTGTGTTCCTCCATTATGAATATTCTTGACATGCCATCTTTAGATCTTACACCTGTGTCGTTACACTCATGAATACCCAGAGCCAAGTGTATAAATAATGCTAGCACAACAACAAAGAGATTGCAAACTTGTTTTTCAAACATTCTGTTGAATCCAAAAAACCACAATTTTAAATATATGTAAGAACTCAATCACGGTGCAAGGTGATCCCCTCTCACCTTCCTTATCACCATTGTTACAAAAGGATTTGGTCATGTAATGGAGAAGCCTTGCACACATTTGGCAAAGGATTCAAACTCAGAAATGAGGGATGGAGCTCAATCATTTAAAGCTTGTTCATAGTAAAATTATGTTCTATGGTGCAACTTTTATAGAAGTAGAATCATCAAAAGGCATCATCAAGTATTTTGAAGCAGTTTCTGGTTAATGAATCAACATTGGTCAGCTTTTACTGGTAGGGGTTGGAGTTTCATTAGAGAAGATGGGGAAGGCTCAAATTGTAACATGCAGAGCGGCAATTCTTTTGATTAAGTATTTAAACTTTACACTTGGAACAGTGTGGAATCTGGCATGCTAAAAATGGAAAGTAAGTATGCAACATGGAAAAGGATAGTCTTTTGGTGGCTGAATCACTTGGATTAAGTCCTCTTTCACAAATCTTCCAATTTTTTTTATTTTTGTTTAAGATCCACATGGCGAAAGCAAAGAGAATAGAGAAACTGCAGCATGATTTTTTTTATAGACGAAAGGAAGAGAAAAATAAAACAAAAAAAGGCTTCATTTGTTTAAGTGAGAAAAGTTTCTAAGTCAAGAAGAGATTGGGGTTCAAGACACAAGAAGAACAGTGGAACAGGGTTGTGCATAAATAATTAAGTGGTAATAAAGGTTTCGGTTAGAGAGGGATGCATTTTGGAAAAGGGTTATCATTGAAAAGCGTTTTGGGGGTCCAGAAAAGGGTACTAGAGCCCCTAAAGTAAAAGGTCTAAATTATGGAAATGGTTGTGTTTGGTTTGGAGAGTTCAAGCCTAAAGTTGAAAAGGTATTTTTTGAGGGTTTCATTTTTTAGTTGCAAAGGGATCCACGCCCTACGGTGCTGTTTTGGAAGATATTTGGGTGCGTGAGTATGTTATTTGCTAAATAATAAATATAACAGAAAATGTAGCATTCATCATAAATGGATTTTAAACCTTCTCAGTATATTGAGATCCAAATCAGTTTTTAACAAGGGAATTAGATATAGGATAATAGAAGATAACAGCATCAAATTTTGGAGGATACTCGGTGCCACTTTGAGCTTTTAGTTCCCAAGTCTTCATATTGTTGCTATGGATTGAGATGCAATGATCTGGTATAACTACCATTAAAAAAAAATGATCTGGTATAATTTTCAAGCTCAGGGTAATACCATTTGGACACCCTTTTTTAACTTCTCCTCCTCCTTTCTATAAGGTAACAGGTAACATGACTAAAAACCATGTGTTCGCCCATGGATTGTAAAATTCAGTTGAAACTAGTCGAAATTCCCAATTTGTAACAGTTTCGGTCATGAGTGACTGATACCAATTTCATATTTGTTTATTCTAAGCCAAAAATGCATTGGAACTCTAACCTCACCACCACTTTTACATTGTTGTTATTTTATTTAAATCTAAAACATCCTAAAAGCAATTGAAAATGAAGGTCCACAAATTTTTTATTTTCTAAAATCATCACTTTTAGAAAGAAAAGTCCAAAACAAACTAAAACATCAGTCAAGAACCAATCCATCAGCCAATTTATAAAGTTTCAAATAGTGTTCGAAACCATGTGTTTGATATCCCATTATCTTCTAATGTTTGAATGCTTAGGGACAGTTCATTTTTATTATTCCAACACCATGTTTATTTCACCAACCAGATAAATGCAGTTTTTATTATTTCAGCACCAACTGAATTCCTTTATATTCCACCGATGGGTAACAATTACCAAATTTTGTAATCAGCAGACATGGTAGACTCTCGGTTCAGAAAATTTTCATGTACTTTTCATCCCATGATTCTCAGCCAACTTTTCACCTGTTACTAGGAAAACTCTCACTCTGCCTCATATGCCTCATATTATAGGTTTTCATTGGACTGCAATGAAACAATTCAATTGACAATTAATTTCTTGTTCAGCAGAAAACATATTATTCCTGTTGTTTTCATAATGTGTTTATAAGTGGCTGAAAGTGTGGATCATTTAATCAGAAGGATTAATGGGGGCCTAGTTTCAGATCATACACTCTCTGGGAGGCTGGTTAGAAGTCCGGTTTATCCGACCAGTACTCAACCTGACATATCTTATGTTGTCCACATAGTTATCTCTGATTAATTGACATCATCTTCACATAGTTACAGTTTCAGATCATACACTCTCTGGGAAGCTGGTTAGAAGTCCGGTTTATCTGACCAGTACTCAACCTGACAAATCTTATGTTGTCCACATAGCTATCTCTGATTAATTGACATCATCTTCACATAGTTACAGTTTTCTGAATCATGCTGTCCTTGACGGACTTCAGATTACGCCTTAATCTTCCCAACTGATTCAGTTCTTACTTTCTTGGATTGTGAATGTTAATTAGGTGGGATGTAAAATAATTTTCATTCTACGGTTAACTGGTGAATGTCTCTCAGAATTATGTGGTTTCAATGAAATGCAAGAAGCAGGATCACGTTTTCCAAATTATCCATAGAAACAGAATACAAAATGCCATATGCTTACTCCAAAATCACGATTGATTCCACTTCATAAAGACAATATCAATGTCAACCAATCTGCAGATAATCCAGCCTATAATGAACGAAACACGCATATAGAAGTAGTTGTGATTTCATTTGACAAGTTTTTGACATACAAGAAATCAATTCCACATCTGCCGTCCAACCTAAGATAGTGGACATCATTGGCCAGGCTATGACACATGATTGTCATCACTCATCAGTAACTTATTCGCAAATGGTTGTTATTTGACCTTCCATCACCAATTTGAGGGAAGAGGGAAACAGTCCAGTGGAGCACTAAACAAAAACAAGGAAAATTGCAACATAACTATTCGGTTGTATCGTATCTTGACGAGATTGTAAAACCCATAAATTCAGTCTGAAGATTACAATTTCAAGTGTGTATCTTTTCCAAAAGAGGGAGACACAATCTTGTCACGACTGAAGTCATTCTTCCAAACTTTCCGTTTCTTTTTCATTTTCTGTTGTAAGTTCCAATTTTATACAAAGAGAAGCCATTTCCATATCTGAACCAGAGGAAAAGAAGAGAGCCAATAAAGAGCCTCTTTGCACTAATAATAATGTTCTTTCTTTCTTCTTGCTATTTCCATATCTGATTCAGGGGCGAACAACCATATTTTAGTGTTATTCTTTTTCGTTTTTATTGTGACTAGAGGTAAAGCCAAGCAAAATCTGCAAAATGGTGCCACTTCTGATTGTTGTTGATGTTGGATAAAGACCAACCCTCACAAATTGCCACTGAGCAGAGAATATCACCACTCAGATCAAAGTAGTTTTCTTCCTTTTTTTTCTTTTTGAAAAGATAACAATTATGAATAAAAAACAGGAAGAATGTAATTACAAGATTAAAGAAGAGCATGAAAAGAAGCAAATAAGTATATCAAGAGTGATCGCTGGAAGTGGAACAGAATGATCTCAGTTAAGGTCAACTATAGCACTTGATAATCTCACATTTATCTTTGGGCGACAAAGATAAATTCCATCCACAAATTCCATTTCAAAAGACAATCAAAAAGTAAAAAAAAAAAAAACCTATTTCAACCATTTAAGAGGCTAATTGCTTAGAAAGAACCAACATTGAACCTCAGCGCACTTATTCTGACAAGAAAAAACAGCAACTATTACCAGTCTACCCCTAGGTATATTCTGAAGGGTTGAGAGCTCAAACCTGTCCTCGGCATAATACACATGCTTGTTTGGTGGTTGATTATCAAGAGAATGCAACATAGATCTGAGCTTTTCAATTTTCTGAGGCAGAGAAGAGAATTCATCAATCAAACTAATGACGAACAAGATTGTCCTTCTGTCAGACTGCAATCTATTCCTAAAGCAACATGCCTACCTTCTTTTCACTTTGAAGTTTCTGAAGGACATAGCCAATATCTTGGGTCTTCATCAACATGAGTTCCTCCTGACTGTATTTGTTTGCTTCACTCCTAAACAAATAATGTAATTTGTAAGTCAACACAAAATAAAGACAGACCAGAAAGTAATCAAGGCAAGAAAATGAAGATGTCAAAATGTTACTCTGGTCTATGGATTCCATCCACAGTTTTTGTTTTGATCATCTTGAAGTAAAACTCATCTGGGTTCCGGAATGCTGCCTTTTCTTTAAGTTTCTGCATACCCCCATCAAACCATCAGAATATATTAGACATTGCTAGCAAGAGCCAAAATCGCATTTCATATTACAATAACTAAGGTAGCATATGGATACAGGAAGAAGAAAAGGTTAGGTTTCTTTCAATTCCTGAATCAATAATATCAGCCCAAGCTACATTGGAAATGGCTTGTCCTGGACAGGAATCAACCTAACATTTAGGGAGAAAAAAAAAAGAAATGGCAATACATTATTTTGTGGAGTTTGGGGCCACCACATGGGACATATCATTTTTCATATTTTGAGTTTTGCAGGTTTGAAATCCCAACACAACCTAAGCTATTTAACCAAAGATATGACACACACGCACACAAAATGAAAGTAGAAAAATAAATTAAAGTAACATAAACTAGATAGAATACCCTTAAAGCTTCCTCCTTTTTGTGGAATGCTTGTGCCCTTAACGCATAATCTTTATGCTTTTCAAGAAGTCCGAATTTTTTCCTCGAATGCCTGTGACAAAAGTATAAAATTGATAACATCACTTTTTTGTTTTTTTTGGATGGCAACCCAGAAAAAAAAGGAACACATTGGAGAGTAAAAAAGGGTCTTCACTCACGGCTGAGCTCGCTCCTTGTGAGCCCTTCTATAGACCGCATTCCTTAAAGATGACATTGTTGAGAGGAATGAAATAATCAGCCCCTACCTTCCTGCAAAAACCAAAGCTGCAATGCAAT
This sequence comes from Persea americana, assembly GCA_029852735.1. NCBI lineage: Eukaryota > Viridiplantae > Streptophyta > Magnoliopsida > Laurales > Lauraceae > Persea > Persea americana. The sequence goes on from CM056810.1 coordinate 77,260,707, forward strand.
ATTTAGCTCTAAATTTGTTTCTTAAACCACTGCAAATTACAAAGTTCAAGATAGAAAACATGGTAGGAGTATTAAGTGCTCAAATCAGCAACCACCCACAAACACAATTTATATAATTTAACAGCGGCAGACCCAGGATTTTCTCGAGTGGTGTGGATGATCATCAATTGACAAAGTCAAAACTAACACCAAGTGCCAATAATCAACGCCAACTACCAATAATCTCCAATTATTGCATGGTTTAAAGACCTGATTTTTTATTTTTACTTTTTTGGTAAATTAAGTATAGAGAACTCACATCCTACCACTCTACATATCTTTAACTACAACAGCCAACTCCTCAAGAAATTTTTTTCCCAAGTAAGTGAGATGGGAATCAAATTAGTAACCACACTACAACAATAATAAATAAACTCTGAAGAACTCCAAAGAAGTATTAATCATTATCATACAAAATTAATACCTCTTTGATTATTTCTTAATCTCCTAAGAGTTCCTCTATCATACAAATCTAAATTAGACCACCTGTATTTATAAGTGAAAATTATCAACATAATCGTAAACATCATATTGTGATTCAATAAAAAAAAATCAACTTGAGAAAAAATCTAATAAGAAAGCAAAAGGAAAGTAGCTAAAAATCAAGACCCATCAAATAAATTAAAGAAAATCCAAAGTAGTTTTGGGAGAAAATTAGAGTATTGGGTCACTGTCATTCAGAAAAAACAAAAAACAACAAAACATAAATTACATAAAGGAAACAAGCCAAAACTCAAAACCCCCCAAAATATATATATATATATATATATATCAACCATAAATCAAACCCCATTAACACAAGCAATCATATTATAAAAAATTAAAAGAAGAAAAAAATTGAAGTATTAGTAGAATCAGCTGGACAAAACAATGATAAGATTACAGACTTTTTTATTCTGTTTTTTGGGATTTGGGATCTACAGTGAGAGAGCAGAGCATCTAAACTAGAAATGCTTTTGCACTAGGTAAGGTGCTAAAAACAGATGCCAACTATATGTTTGAAGGTCGATTCCAAGAGCAGGAGTCGATTCAAGAAGAAAAGTATAAATCAATCAAATCCATTTGCAAAGAGGCATTTTTCCCATATCTATTTGATTCAAAGGTAGAAACCTCACCACTGCCTCTTATTTGTAGAGCGAGAGCGAGAGAGAGAGAGAGAGAGAGAGAGAGAGAGAGAGAGAGAGAGAGAGAGAGAGGTGTTGTTGGCGAGGAGGAAGCAAGAGAGAGAGAGGTGTTGTTGGCGAGGAGGAAGCAAGAGAGAGAGAGGTGTTGTTGGCGAGGAGGAAGCAAGAGAAGAGAAAAGGAGAGAGAGAGAGGGCAAACCGGGAGTTGGAAGGGGAAGAAGTAGACGATTGAGCAGAGCGATAGTTGGGCTTTGACAAGGGCGTTTCGCTAGGGAGATGTCGACACCAAGAGGGTTTTTCGAGTCCTGCGATGGCTTTACGAAAAGGGTACCTTGAGACTTTTTGGATCCGACCCAATGCATATTTGGGTCTAAACGAATGACCGAGGAAAAATCACAAAACATTAGTAGAATGCAAAGGTTTAGCAATAAATATGGTTTTGAATAGGATACAACATCTGTTGCTCCCTCATTCTTTCTGTGTAAAAACAGAAAGGAAGGGAAATAAAAGAGAAGGAATCATACAATTACATCATCTGACATTTGCCCCGACAACCGTCCAACTTTAAATATTTTCTGCACAATTGTTTGTACAACAATGTTGTAATATCGTACAGCACTAGGATATTGTACAGAGTAATATTTGCGATATCGCACAGCCTTAGACTATCGAGCAATATGATTTGTACAATATCGCACGGCCTAAAATCTTGCGCAATATGATGTGTGCAACATCGAGCCTTAGAATCCCACACAAGAAAAATACTTATACTTTGACCTCTCGTGGACGAATGTTAGATCTAAGGGCGGCTTATGAGCAATACATACAAATAACACTATAACCTTTACAAAAGGGGGTCAAGTCTAGATGGTGTTACAGATTTTGAACCAAACAAAGGCATTTTCCATTAAAACTGGGAGGACTTTAAGAATGACCCAGCAATTTTAGATGAAAGAAGAGAAAAGAAGAGAGTATCGAATTCACCGACGTTTCTGCTTCTACTAATGCTCTTGTCTTATAATTTCTCGGGCCTTTCTCTCCCTTGTTCTCTTTTAGGGCATGTTTGTGCACAAGCCTTTTCCGTGGAATGCAGAAACTGCCACTTCAGCAAAATCCATGCTAATTGAATGCCATTGAAAAAGTCTTCAATAGAAATTGAAAATCTATGTTTGGTGCGAAATATTTTTCTTTGCGGATTTGTTACTTTTCTTTTTTGGTGCGGCAATTTTCCATAGGGAAAGAATTTGCCAATCCAAGAATAATTTTTTTCTCAACAGTTCTAGTGCTCTCTGCCACAACCTATGACAGGTGAACATAAACAAAATTACATGAATGCATTGAGGACAAAAAAGAAGAAGAAGAAGGGAATTACAAAGAATTAAGGGCTACAAGTAACCGGTTCCATGAAGATGAACAGAGCATTCAAGAAGTACCAAAAAATAACCTAAAAAAGGCCTTTGTATTGATTGAAAATGAAAATTTCGTGTGGCCATTTATACACTAGAAGAGTCAAATTTTAGAGGCAAAATGGATTTATACATTAGAAGAATCGGATTTTATAGAGTAGCTCATCCCATAAAGAAAATAGTATCAACACAAGGCATACAGCTACAATCACACTTGTCCATCATGTTCCCACCTCAGAGTCTCATACACATCATCTTCTCTTGGTGTCTACATGAGTTCCCAAATGTCAAAACAGAGAAGAGGAAATGATGAGCAATTCCTTCTTTATTGGGCTTGTTAAATCAACATTGAGTTCCTAAGAATTTTATAAATTAATGCTTTCTATCAAATGGGCAATTGAAAGTACAAGAGTTCATCCACAAGGAACCACCAAACCATCTCTTCTTTGATGGACGTTGGGTTGGGTTGGTCGGACTCGGACCTCAAAGAGAGGGGCCAGACATGATACAGAAGAGGGATAGGGTCTTTTGTTGAGACTCGGAGAAAAGCTTTAAAGGAGAGTAATGTAGGTGCCTGCAATTGGAGAGGTTTCTGTGAAATCGAGGAGAGGGTTTTAACAAAGACATTGTTGAGGTTAACGTCCACTCTCGCTCCTGAGCGGTCATAATTGTGGTCGAGCCTTCGCCCTCACCATAAAACTATTGTTGTGTCGTTTCTTATCACTAATTGGTTTTTGGATAAGTGGTAGCTCAATAGGGTGTAGAATCCTACAAGTAGTATTTGAGCTTGGTGTTGAGTGCTGGGGTTTCGCACGGGTTAGAACATCGGGCATTTTGGTGCCAAAACAAAAGAGGAACGAATGCACTATGTGATTCTACATTTTATTTTGTTTTATTTTATTTTTTGAGTTTCATTATACAACCCACTAAAGGTTTCCTTATTTTTAAAACAGTCCCCTATAATTCCAGTATTTACTCATATACCCCTCATTTCTCATTTTAATACCTTCCATGTGGGCCTGTCATTTTAGCTTTATTGCTTCTTCTTTAAGTTTTTTATATTATCTTTATATATTCTTACTAGTGCAAAAGGGATGTATTCTTGCTAATAATAATACACTTTCTCCTCTTAACTCTCAAAATTTCAAAGCCTAAATTAACACTGATTTTTTAGTACATTTATTCTTGTGATTGAAATCCAACAATGCTTAATAGTTAGATGAATGTTAAATTGAAAATATTGTCAATTGTCAATTCATAAAAGGCAGATGAATGTAACTGTTTTAAAATTTTTCAAAGATAAGACTCCACTAGAATGATTTGGTATGTGGAAATTCTTGCGAAAGGTGTGGGATATAGCATACTCTTTAACCATTTTCTTTCTTTGACAAATAAATAAAACTGAACGTTTAGAACCCTAGTCACCAAAGCACTTATGATGTTGTTCAATAAAAAAAAATCTAGAGATATAGATTGTATTCTCCAAATGTTCTCTTAGTTGTCCCTTTGCAGTAGAGGTTATACAAAATAACACTTGGTCCATACTCGATACTTGGCAACAATGTTAAAAAAAAATAATGATTTTCTATTATTAAGGCCCTAGGTCCTACGTTGGTCCTAAGGGTAGGGTAAGGGCCTAAGCAGTGCAGGCATTCCAAGGGTTTTAGCTTGCTCAGGTCTAGCCCCGGCTTATATTGAGGGTAGGGTAAGAAAAACTATGGGCTTGGCCCTTTGACAACCCTACATCCATGCCCTTATCTATAGCCTAAAGATAATGGACAGTCAAGAGTTATGTTTATGGTGGATTTTCTTTTTTCTTCTCTCTTATTTCTTTTCTTTCTTTTTTGAAAGTGATGTCTTTGCTCTAATATTCATCACGAATAAATGTAGGTAGGTGTGTCATTATTTACAAAGATACTTTTGTTTTATCCCAAGTCTTCATGGTATCTCTAATGTGCGTGAAATCGATTTAATCGTGTGTTTTGGAATACTCATAAATCCACTAGCAACAAAGGCCCTGGTATAATAGTGAAAACTGGAAAAAGGAATCTATTATGTTATTCTTAAAAAGACTTTAGAAGAAAATAGAGACATCTACCAGAAAAATCCCCTTAAATAGGGAAATCACAGTTAAGGACCCTAAACTTTGGCCGTTGTTATAAAAGTTTATGTTGGCACCAAAAATGTCACTTTGCTTCGTCATACACTCTCAACATCAAGAAGCTAAATGAAGTAGCATCGTACCACAAATAGGCAATGTTGCTTAAAACATCAAATCTTGTCAGAATCAAACAAAAACTGCAAGATCCTTCAAGACAGCCATAAGAAGAGTATACATGAAGTTTCAGGTCATTTCAACACTATTTAGCCTAACTTCATTCTTCCAGCAGCTGAACAAGAGCTCCCAGCGGTGGTGAAGCCAGAGACACTGACTCAGAAAATAGAGCACACAATTGGCCTAAAAATGCCACTAGAAGACTCTACATCAAGTTTCAGGCCATTCTGACATCGTTTGGCCCCAAAAGGAAAAAGCAGTGGCAGAGTTAGCTTTTCCAGCTGCGACGGCACCAAAGACATCAGGTCTTCGATCAGAACCTATGGATAGTCTCAAAATACTTCAAAAAGGCTTTGTGTCAAATTTCAGGTCGAACCGATAATGTTTGACTCTCATCAATTCTCAAACAGCAAAATCAAGCCTCTCGGCAGCGGGAACCATCGAGACCATCACTCATCAAACAAAGCACATGAGTGGTTTCAAGATATTTCCAAAAGGCTACTTGTCAAATTTCAGGTCATTTCGATAACATTTGACCAAACTTTGACTCTTGGAAACAAAATCAGACCTCTCGGCAGCGGAGCTTCCGGGGACCATGACATCCAAATCGGAGCTAATGGATCATCTTAAAATGATTCTAATAGGCTCCTTGTTAAATTTCAGGTCAATTAGACATCGATTGACCGCACATTAAAGCGCGGCATCTTCCTCATAACAAAATCAAGTCTACTGGCGACGAGACACCATACGGCTTCAAAACTCAAACAAAATCCTATGGCTTGTCTTATTTATTGCTCAGGAGGCATCACTACAAATTTCAGTTCATTTCGACATCGTTTGACCAAGTTTTGGCTTCTAACAGCAAATTGGCAACAGGGTCTTCGGCTTTTCTATAAAATCGGAAACTTTGCGCTTTGATTTGCATAGCTTCTCATCAAGTTTTCTTCAGGGAATTTAGGCCAATAAATGTGCAAAAATGTCAGGAAAAATACCAGAGAAAAAAGAATAAAAAAACCTGAGAAATAGCCAAAAATTGGCGACCAAAAGGGATGAAAATCCCCATAGTCGCAACGACCATGGGTGCATGGTTGCCAACGACCATGGAAATCCGGGTCGCGGGATTTTCACCAAAAACCCACTTTTTTGGGTCCTTTTCGTGTTTTAAGATGATTGGCCTTTGCGGTTTTCCAAAAATCTGATTTTCAGGGCACGAAATCCATCGATCTTCGTTAACATCACGGATCCGCCACCGAGATCATTGGATCGTCATCGAACGCTTCAAAATTGCCAATCAGCAGACCAAGAAAGTACACTTTCTGCCCGATCAATCGAGAAATCGACAGACAGATGTTGTTGGCCCACTGGTATCGATCAATGTTTGAAATTGTATAGTCATCTGATATCGATCGGCGTAAAGATCTATCGGTGATCAAGCCTCCTAAATCACAAGAAGAATTCCAAAACATGAGGCGCGGCCCACGACTCTTTAAATTCCTCGGCGACCACTTAATGCAGTTAAATGACCCATTTTTTGACAAGTTAATTTGGTCATTAACTCATTATTTTGGACGACTCTTCAAATTCCTCGGCAACCACTCAATGCAGTTAAATGACCCATTTTTTGACAAGTTAATGTGGTCATTAACTCATTATTTTGGACAGTTCAATCAGAAGTAAGGAAAAAGGAGTTACAAGTCCAAGTAATCATTGCATCAAATCATGTAACTCCTCTCATTATGGAGTTTAAAGGCAATTAAATGCCCATCATTCTTCATTAACCAATCAGAAGCTAAAAAAAAGAGTTACAAAATAATGAAATAAAAACTTGGAACTCCTCCCATCATGTGGCTTTAATGCATTAAAAGTCTATAAATCCTCCTAATGGCCACCAAAAGCCTATAAAAGAGGGGTCATTCCAAGGAAAACGGTCTAGAAGAAAGTCTAGAAAATCAACAAGAATCCTTTTGCAAAAGTTGCTATAACAACCTCTCCTCCGTTGAAGAGACTTTGCAACAACCACCATAAGGTGACCGAAGTCCTTTGGAGGGGCCACCCTCCCAGGCCCTTTCCTTCTATCCACATGGCTAGACATGGCTTTTCAGCCTTTTACTGGATATAGGACATTCTCTTGGTCTTTATCTTCTAAGAATCTGAGATCCAACCCAAGCCAAGTGAATCAAAGCGTCCTCTGTTCTCATCTGAATGATGACGGCGAAGTCCATACATGACTTGCGACCGTCAATTTGAACGAGTCCCCGCAATCTTTTGAGAAGTCAGATTTCCCTTTCTTGCTTTTCATTGTATTTTGTATTTTTCTAAAGAGACAAAAAAATCACAACTCTTATTTTTACATTTTGATGAGAATTGTAAATCGCCTTTTACAGCAAAATTGTCTTTTACGGCAAACAAACAAATGAAAATCGCCTTTCGCGGTAAAAACATGTCTCTTTTCTTAAATATATATGTGCAGTGAAAACTAAAAAAAAGTTGATTTTCTTTTCTACTTGTGAAGGTGGATCTCCATACCACCACTTCTAAATTCTGAGTAAAGTAGAAAATATGGTATACCCGTACACAAAATGTTGATGCTCGCTTTTCTCAGCCCCCCGGGCACGAAAGGGTTGAGCCCCTCGGACTTTCACGTCAGCCGACCACCTCGGTAGTCCCGGGACCGAAGAGAGGCCGAGTCCATTAGTTTAGGGTTCTCAACTATGATTACTCTCTTTAAGGGGGGTTTTCCAGTAGATGTCCGAAGTAAATAAGATGAGAATAGAGCTTAAAATTTTATGGTAAAACATAATAATTAGCAATGTTGTTATTAATAAGAAATTAAAGTGAAAAAAAATAGTAAGAAGTATTGCATTCAATAAAAAATAAAATTAGAGCAAGGGACAAAGTGAACTGAAAAGGCCCACATCATATATGCTTGTGTGTTACTCTCATCTTATAGGTGATTATAATATAAAAAGAAAAGTAAAATCAAAGAGTGCGTCTTCAAACAAATAAATGATAGAGAGATGTGGAAAGATAAAAACTAAAAAGTGACCTTTTACTTGTTTCGTTGAAACAAGGAGATACCGTTTCATCCTATCAACGTCGCCCAGCCCGACTCAAGCCCGAACTTTTAACAACTCTACTTCTAAGTATATGAAGGTCCAAATTTGTCTATTTAACTGTCAGGCAAGGAAATTAGGCCCATGTCCAACCTATAGGCCTAAGAACACAACCAAAATATAACCAAATTTTTTATCCTCCATATTATTATTACCTTGGATGAGGATTCAAATGGGCAAAACTACAAGGATAACTTTCCCTAATGTCTTGGGAGCCATCCATCTAGTCTTTAATTTTTGAATTTATATTACCTAAGGAAAAAGCCTTCACATCTACTAGCTTGGCTTATCGATCCATATCGTAGACAGCCTTTAACTAGTTTTTAATTTACGAATCATAGAACACATAAAAAGTTGCATTTGGTTCTTCAGCTAGACACTTTAAATCCCATCTTAATGTGCCCACTATCCCTACCAAATGCATGTAAGATATAAACTGAGGCTGCAGCAATACGCCAATACTCAATTTTAACGATCATTTCGTTTCGTTTGATTGGATGTTAAAACAACAATCTTTTATCCTCCATATTATTATTGCATTATTAGATTATGATTTAGATGGAAAAACTAGGAGGATAACTTCCCCTAGTCTCTGTGGAGCCATGCATCTATATAGGAGGCCATTGGGTCCCACAATATTTTTTTTCCATTTTTAACTTTATCTAAAAAGAAAAGTCTTCACATCTGTTGTCTTGGTTCATTGATCAGATCTTAAACAATCTTTAGTTACCTATTTTGGTTAGCATAAATTTTAGATATATATGAAAAAAGTTGGTTGGGTTCTTCACAAAAACAACGTTATGAATAAAAAAGATCTACAAACACAATCTTCAATCACTTCTTTTAGAAAAGCAATGGATATGAAATAATAAGTGTGTTATTGGGTTTTAGTAAAATACAGTAACACATTAGTTATTAAAAAATCCTGAAGATTATTTCAATCCAAATTTCAAAGCAATTACATAACAAGGGATGAACATGGACTATTTTGTGGTGTCACAAACAATGAAGTTACATTTCTTATGGTGTTTGCTTGTATCTTTTCTGTGACCTCTTTTTTCTCAAATGGTGGCAACCTCTGTCTGATTTTTCTTTCTCAGGTATACTTATCTTTGAAAACTCAAATTCCTACTTTTTATGTGTATATTTCACCACATTCCTTGTATAGTACCTTCTTTGAACAATGACGAGATAATCGCCTCCTCTTTGTTTGACATCAAGTTTATTCCTAATTAATTGATCATATGCTTCCCTCATCCTGTAAGCATGCATTTGGACAAAAGAAAGTTTCGCTAGAAGAAAAGGGACTTTTAGGGCATGTTTGGTAACAGGCGAGGAATTCATAGATCTAATGATTATTCACCACTATTGGATCAAGGATTCATCGCCGGGGATTTGTATAGTTGAGGGTCTCACATTGATATTGGTGTGTATCGATGCATATAGTTGAGAAAAATAGGGTTTGGTGTGTAAATCAACTTAAGTGAAGATTTTCAATTCAAATCTTATGGGGGCAGTCGGATCTAAAAATCCTAACAAAAGAAGATTTCCATTCGTCTAAATCCTCAGGAACTTACAATTGAAAAACTTAGATTTACCACAAATTTAGGGAAACCAAAAATCTTTTCCCCAAGGATTTGGTTGCCAAACATGACCTTAGCGGCAGACAAAAACCGTTGCTTAAACCTATAGAAGCAAAAAACTAGCCACCGCTAGTTTTGCTTGTGAAAGATACTGTCACAATAGTTTTTAGCGACATAAAATTATTGTCGCTAAAAAAGCTTTTTAAACTAGAAAATTGTCTATTTTCATCAATAGTGCCATATTATATTAGAACTAGCAACGGAAAAAGACAACTACTATTGGTCACTTTTCATAGGCAGCTACTTATTTTTGCTATTTTCTCTTATATTGTGCCATTTCATTTTTGCTTCTAATAATATTCACTTGAGCGGCGGTTAATTTTATTTGCCGCTAATATATCTTTTTAAAAAATACCAAAAAATAAAAAAAATCTTGTAATATGTAGCATTCACATTTGTACACATTCATACAAAACAATAATCAAATTTAAAAGAATTAGAGGTGGAAAAAGATTGTCTCTATGGTGACATTTATCAGTTGTTCTTTATTTCCATTGCTATTTCACTTTGTAGCGGTGGCTTGTTTTCACTTCTTATAGTATTCACTTTAGCAGTAGTTTATTTTGTCCGTCACTAGTGAATTTAAAAAAAAAATAACCAAAAAATTAAAAAGAAATCCATGAATGGGATCCATATAAAGAAGTATGCTCTTCATATTACGATATTATAATGGTCTTACCCTAGATTGTCATAGCCTGCATTGGATGTGATGCTGAACTTTTTTCAGTAAGACTTTCCATTTGAAGACGCAGTTGAAGTTGTTTGTCTTAAGATAGGAGTTCTCATGAAGACCAATCAACAATGGCTTAACCCCACATCTTGCCCTTTTGATGGTAGACTAGGATCATGCACTGATGCAACTAATTACACAAAGATAAGAGTTCTTCCAAACCTATAAACCATCCAAACAATTGTGTGGCTGGTTGCCTACTTCCTAATATGTAACTACCAATGTTTTGATTTAATACGTAATGAAAACTGAAGCTTTCCCTTATTAGGGTGTTTTACTGCAACAAAAAATCCACATACAAGATCTAGGCCTGCAAGTAAGCAAAAAGTGGAGTTGACAACTCAAAAGCCAACAAGAAATAGGTAAGTTTGAATGTAGTTGTGGTCCAATCTGGGATAATAGCAGCTCTCAATATCAACATTGTTTCCCCTTCTGCATGTCCCATGCCCAAGATAGATCCCTGGGGAAAATATCTTATTGCCCATAAACTTTAATTTTGCCCTACATCACTATTTAAAAAAAAAAAGATAAAATCTCAATTATAATGTGATGCATTGATTAATAAAGAGACTGAATCCTAATCTCTAATTAGACTCCTAATCGAAGTAATTTCGCTATCACTTGGTGTAGATCACTTGTTCTACCACTCTAATTATATTACATTATTTCTTATTTATATTAATTAAACAAATTACCAAATATAAGTAAAACCACATTCCATGCATATTTCTCTCTCTTGGGTTCTTAAATATTTTGATTCTTTGGGGATTTATAAAATCTAAAATAGTTAAAATATGTTTCATTAAAAAGTAAAAGGGAAATTTTATTCATTCTTGAATGTTTTACAGAAAGATGTGAAAATGACTCGCACATGTATTTGGATGTGCTTCAAAACATCATTCTCACTTTTGTCTCTATCTCACCTTCTGAGTGCAGGTTGTTTACATGTTTTTTTATATAACTTCCTTGTTAGGCTTAGGAGATCAAATATAATTAAAAAAGTACAAAAGCACAAGAAAAAGAAGAGAAAGAGAGAAAGGCTGTTGTTCTTCAGAAAGTTGCCCGAGATGAAGTTGGAGAAGTCTGCCATTTTGTAGTTTATCTCCCAATCTTTGTAATTCATCACACTTATGTGGAAGAAGGTTTAACAGAGATGTCTGCTTCAAAATAACAAGAATATCTCTGCCCTTCCTCTCTGGTGTGAAAGAAACAAAGAATATTTTTTTGGAGACTGTCACCCAATCTTGAAAACAACTACTGCCTGATTTTGACCTAGAAAAGAGAGAAGAAGTAAGTCTTTTGTGTTGAAAATGACAGAGTTTCTAGGCTTCTTGCACTAGATTGGATGCTTGCTGTTCTCAAGTGCCCCTTTTATGGCCTTTGTGAGTCCATAATCGTTGAAAATCATGGGTGAGTGGAGGCGGTTTTGAAAACTGTAATTAATGGAGGCTGTAACTGCTTTTCTTACGGATCCATCAACTACCAGGAATGTAATCGTCCAGATCATGGATGGTAACTGCGCAGCAACCAGCAAAACACTTTCATAGCACCCAGTGGCTAGCGTCTGATTGGTGAGCTGCAGCGGCAGTATGCATACCACGGTCAGCATCTTGTGAGTTAAGGCGGCGGGTGAAATCTTGTATGGACTGTCCGTTGAGATTCTGTAATTATGACAAGCTAGCTCCAACGGTTAGTAAAAATGATCGAGTGCTTTCATCAACACCTTCATCTGGGTGCATCCACTCGACTTAGCTAGCTCCAGCGTCGGTAAAAATGACCGAATACTGTAATTACATTGGAAAGCTCAAGTGCTTTCAAGAAGAAGTTTGTGACTGTCGATCTTCTTCAGTAAATCCAAGGTGAAAGGCACCTAATCGACACTTATATGTGTAACATTTAACTGCAAAACTACGGTATTGTCAAATAGTAAATGACTAAAGAGTCCGAACTATTGATCCCATGGAGAGAGGATGGAACAAGCAATGAATCCAATTAAAGGAGATTAGACTAAGATATAGCTAATATAGACAATTGAGGTGAATAATTAAGACTACTAAACTATGCAAGAAAATTAAAATTAAACTAATTGGAATGTGAAATAAAACTAAAATAGCAACTAAACTACTCTAACTGACAATCTAAGATATTAAGTTAATAAGATCTAACAAACTATACTAAACTAGTGGATGAGTGGTGGTGGAAATGGAAGATTTAATGTAAAGATGTGGTGTGAAATGTGTAGAATTTAAAAATAAGTTGTGTGAATTGTGTATGATTTTAAAACATGTGACGTGAAATGTAGATCTAACCATTTAAAAGTGAAAATAACAAATCAAATAAAGAGTAAAATTAACAACAATCAAGATAAGAGATTAGGCAATCCAAAATCCACTAAGCATGTAATTAATCCAACCAATGCTTGTTCTAACTCAACTCCCAAATCCACAATCCAATTAGCAATCTCTTTCCTAATTAGATTGGATGATATAACAATGAAGATTAAAGTAAAGAAAATCAAAGGCCAAAATCCAAGATCATCATCTAGCTACCCTAACAATAATTCATCAAAATCAAGCTACAAAAGATCAAATATAAGGGCTCTAGAGCATGCTATGTGAGAGAATTTAATCGAACTACAAAGCATCAATTGAGATTGCCAAGCATCAAGTGTAGAGATAGAGCATGAGAAATGAGAGAGATTAGTACAATTAGATCCAAAATCTACTAATCAATCAAGGCATAAGTAGGGAATTTAAACTAAAATATACATGCAATTGAATCAATTACATTACTTAGCTTTAAAAGGAGAGCCTAATTTAAGAGCTTTATCTACTGAACATCAAGAAAGAGCTCAAAATCTTCATTAATGATCTTCAATTGCACACTTTCTCTAGATTAGATATACTTAAGCTCCTAATTACAATATAAAAGTATAGAGAGGGTAAAATAAAATTGCTAAAAGACTAACTTGCCAGAAAAAGCTTTCCCATCTCTACAAATACGTTCCAATTTATAGGAAACATTGAGGACATTTGATCGGCTGATTTCCTTTCACAAGGATTGCTTCCATTTTATTTGTTGCAATTTGAATGCTTTTGATTGGCTCATTTGCTTTCGCATATGTGCCTTTTGTTTTATGTGGTCCTTCAATATGGACGCTTTTGATTGGCTTATATCCTTTCACATGGATTTGAAAAATATGTAATTGTTAGGATTTAAATCTATAACCTGTTTCATACCAACTCAAGCTCTAACCAATACACCAACCACTCCTTGTATTAGAAAATGACTTCTTTTATTCTTAAAGTCTTCTCCCTTTATTTTGGAATTCTTCAACTCTTCCTAAGATTTCTTCATGTAACTTCTTGATTGAAATATCTTCTTGATGCCTTAGGACACTAGCTGGAAGGTTGGGGTAGTCGTGGGGTCCACCTACACAAGAAAAATTATATAAAAATGTGATATAAATAATCGGATTTATGCATAATAATCCGATAATCCATTAATGTGATAGAATGATAAAATATTTGTGTAAAGTAAATAATATGCATATGAGATGTTAATAAAACACGGACTGATGAATGATAAAATATGCAATATTTAACACTCATCAGCACCTAAGTATGTTACATCTTATGTTGATTGTCCGGAGTGTTTCCCTTACTTGGAGAGGTTTGTTAAGAAAGAACGCCAACGAGATGGCTCGTAACTATGTACCTAGCAATCTGGTTGTCAGAAGTCGTCTTTCCTATTGCGGTCAAGGAAGTTCGAACATGCTGCATCTACCCCACCTGCAAGATGGATTTTTGAGTAAGGTTTGCCTTAGCTCCCTCTTTGGTCAGCTATTTTTGCACGAGATTGAAGATGATTAGATTCCTCGTGCGTTGTGCCAAGCCATACAACAGATATGACGGTGAGCCTCTTTTGTATGCATGGTTCGTATACCATTGCCGTGGGTTACACCGACTTGGGGAGCTAGAAAATCTACCATTTTGTAGGGCCATCCCAAATTGATCAAACACAAACCTTTCTCTTGCCACGGCCAGGAGGATGGTAGCTAATCACAGAAACTACGATATCTGCAAAAGACCAATGGTGGTGCGCTATTTGCAATGTACTGGCCTTATTAGTAGTTAGTGTTTGATTGACAAGGAGAACTCTTATACCTGGATCTTACCATTGACTAGTTGGAAGAAAGAATAGCTTGTTTCTATCAGGTTTTCTGATTTTGTCTTCCATAGTGAGGGGTTGATTGATATTTAACCATATATCCTGGCACTTTTCAGCAGGTAGTTCAACTATTCACAAGGATATTAGGGCACCCGGGCCGAATTAGAGGGAGAATCGATAATTCGAGGCATACACGGATCGGATTGGTGCGGACTAGGCCAAATCTGTCACTAATCCGTGGCTGTTAAAAGCTGATCCGATTTGATCCGTGGAGGACCAGATTGGATCGGATTAATCCGTTCAATCCATTGAATATAATTTTAAAGAAAATTTTAAGAGCATGCTCTCAAGACTAGGGTGAAATTTTGTCTAGGGCTTCATTTGTGATACTTATATATACAAGTGAATTACATTTTAACCCCTAAAGTTTTTTCTTCTTTTATATTTAGACGTCTTAACTTATATTTAGACCCCTTAAGTCTTTTTTATTTATATTTAACGTCAACGGATCAGATCAGATTGGATTGAATCCGCGGATGGAGGGTGAAGTCCATTGTTAACGGATTATAAGATTTTCAATCCGTTACCAATCCATTTACCTTCGGTTTAGTTAAAAATCCGTGGATCGGATCAGATCGGTTTTATGGATAGGCGGATTTTTTGTGCATCCCTATCGAGAATACCACACTTCAGGATACATTACATGCATGGCTTTTCTTCTCTGACTGTAATACTGATGCTTCCATCTGATTGCCGTAGTATAGCACTCCGGTCTACACTTCTGGTTTCGCTGAGTGGTATGCCATTAGCCGGACTTCTCTCTGTTTTGCCCTTAGAGACAGGTTGTTTGAGGTGGGGATTATTTCAAAGTCTAACGCTGACGGTTCGATCGACCGCAATCATTCAGACACACATGTTCATGGCGCTTCTAAATGGAAGATTGGTCTCTATGAAGATGGTGTTGACCGTTGTGCACCTTTCAACAATTACAAATATGGAGTTGAGAACCAATCTTTCATGGCTAGGAGGAAGAGAATGCATGAATTTCCTTTTTAATCTACAAAAGATCAAAGATTTCATGAATCCAACATAAAAGAAAGAAATTTAATTGTCAAACCTCTTTTTTGGTTTTTTTGTAATCTCAGTTTCCAAACTTTTGTATATAAATGTGGAATGACATGGATTTTTTTTTTTTTTTTTTTTTTTTGTTTTTTTGGTGGGGGTGGAATGACATGGATGAAGGATGCCGTAACCTTCTCTGTCGTTATCTCGGGAGACATCATAATCCTTTTTACTCCACTTTTGTCTTTTTTCTTAAGATTTTGTTGTATTCTTTTTCATGCTTGTGATTAATAGGTGTTTTACTTTTATTCTTTTGCTTAACTTATTGTTTGTTTGATATAAATGGGTTTTCAGGGTTTGGATCCTTGGTGTGAGAGATGGTGGATTCGATGTGGCATCATATATTCTTTATGGTAGTTTATGTTCTTTTGACAGGTTTGCTTTGGGAAATTCAAGAACTATAGTTAAAAAAGAAAAAAAAAACCAACTATAGTTTGGTTTGATCTGATATTTACTACCAATTTCAGCATTCCATGTGGGGCCCATTTTTTCAGTCCATTTACACCATTGGTTTGGTGATCGACATGCTGAATAATCACAATAGATGATATGTGGGACCAACCTATTTATTTGTAGTATGGAATTAAATTTATAGGAATTCTAAGAAATCCGTTTTTATGGAAAGAACAAAATTTGAAAAGCGAAAGAGAGTATCCACAAACCTCCTTTAAATAATCTATTGGTAAAAAATGAATACTCAGTTATGAAAAACCAAATCCATGATAAGTCAGCACTTTATAATCTCCATTTACATCTCCATCCAAACTCATTTTAATTGTTCTAGTTTTTTGTGCACCTTATGTCACAACCCCAAAATCTAAATCTCTGGGTTAAGAGGTCGGGTTCTTATATCTTAATCTTACTCTTTGGCTTATTTCTCACATAGAAGAGGTAAACATATTTTCCTCTCTAGAGAAGATTTTAATTTCCTATGAGAGTCATATGAACATAGAGTTCCTCTATTCTGCCGAATGAATTAGTTTTTCCCTTGCAAATACTTGAAACCGATTTTTTGTGACTATTTTTAGTGGGTCTCTAATTTTGTCTTGTCTATGAAAGCCGCGGATTCTAGGGCTAAAAAATTGCTGGAAGTGATGACTTTCTCTGGTAAATGACTGATCCATAAACTACATAAACTACTCATGTATTTCATCCAGGTCATGCTCAGTCAAGTAAAAGACTAGGATCTTGCTTGCTTTAAAAAATGTTTTTTCATTTTTTGGTCTTGTCTATGATTTGGGGTCAATTCCAGGAAACACATTTACATAAGTTTTTTTTTTTTTTTTTAAGAATTTTTAACACTCTAAAAAGCACCTACATGATTTAAAAATGATGGATAAACCTAGTGGCTTTTTTTTTTTTCTCGGAACTTGATCCGAGTTCAATTTCTTGCCTTTCAAAGTTCTATAAAAAAGAGAGGAATACTTAATCAGGTCAGGCTGAGTTTTGAAATTTCTATCACTTAATTCATGCCCATTTCAAATATTAAATGGGCCAAAACTTAGATCTAGGCTCGGCCCAACTACTAAAACCCAAGGCCCAAACCTGCCCGACGCGGGTTGTCCCCACCCATGAACACCCCAACTTATTTGGGTGATTGTCACAAGGATAAATGATATTTGAAAGTATGATCACTATAAATACTTTATTAAGCAATATTCTCATAATTTCATCAGAAAATGAAAATATTGGAGAAAATCAAGAGAGAGTTGGAATAAAAAGTGAAAAAGGAGGAAAGATATAAAAATGTTAAAACATTAAGATAAACAAAACAACATGCTTGTAAAAAAAAAAAAAAAAGAGGCCTGTTGGACTTGGACAGAGTAGACCCAATGCTTGGGCCTGGGCCTCCAAAGAGGGCTTCCTCTTAAGCCTTATCACCTCTTCAAAGGGGCTTTTACCAGGTCGCATCTACATTGAATTGTTGAATTGAAAATGTATCTTATAGATTAATTTTGGCTGTCATTGAAACCTACTTTGGATGGCTAGATCAAGGTGGGCTAACATTCTTTTTCACGGTCTTGATTTGATGATTATGATCATCATATTTAATCTATGAAATGTTGATTGTTCTGTTACTGGTTTAACAAGTCTGCAATTTGTGTTACAGGAACTATCATTGAGGCCTTGTCTTATGATTATTCCGCAACCATGGAGGCAAGTTTGTCATGGATTTTTCTTTGAAATTTACATTTAGTCACATAGCTTTTTTAGTGTTTAAAGGGAAGTGCTTCTATGAGAGAAACTCTCGCCAAATTTATGAGAGATGGGTGGGGCCCTCACTTCCATATTTGGGGTCCTTGCATTTAAGTTAGTGAGAGTGGATATAGAAGTGAGAACCCCCACTTATCTCTCATAAATTTGGTAAGAGTGTCTCTCGAATGTACCTCCCGTGTTTAAATATTGTTCTTTAGACTTTAGGCAGACAGAGTTTGTACACAAGTATCCTTGGATGGCCCCAGAACCCCAATTCAGAATTGCATAAAGCTAGAGCCCATAGCAGAAAATATCACTTTATTCAAAATCTTACCATGGATCTTCTTTTACTATCGAAAACATCAACTTCTGGGTCACTGGAAACATGGCGTACAGTCGACCATTGTATAAAATTTAAAGACTCAGCTTGAGTTGTGGGACAAGTTTCCCAGGGGAGTGTGACCCAGAAATCACTTGGAACCGTCCCACTCACCCTACCTGGTTATCTACTGAGTCAAGTTAACTTGCCCTGATTCAGGTGTATCATTGATTTTTGATGGCCTAGTTGGCCTCTACCTGGAAACTAGGGCTGCTTGAACTTGGGTTGATTCAGGACTAGATTTAAATTGGTTGGACACTTGGACCAAGCTTGATGTGATGAGCCTAGCTATTAGCCTGGGTCAGGGCCTAGGCCTGGAAATGAGTCTAGTCTATTTGATACACGCACATCATAATAATAAACCTGAAGTACCAAGAGGCACTTTCCAATTCAATCCATTAGCATACCTTGTAACACTTAGACCCCGCTCAACATGTTTTGACCGAGTCGACTCTACTCAAAAGGCAGCAACTCAAGCCATTCTTTCCCAGTAAGTCAAGAGCTACTCCAAAGTCACCCAAGTTACTTGACTCGATGCCCTTCTGAGTCAGTTGGCGAGTAGAGCTTTAGAAATTAGAATCAATGCATTGGACTAGAAGCATAATCCATCGGCATTGAGATAATGACTTGCTTTTCTTCTTGCAGTGTTTGGCTGAGCCTCTCAAACCACAATATGGAGGAGGGATTCTAGTGAACCCAGGATTCAACAATGGATTGAGAGGATGGTCCAAATTTGGGCCTGGAAAGATTGAACAGAGGGTGTCGAAGGGAGGAAACAATTTCATTGTGGCTCACAGCAGGAAAGAACCATATGACAGTTTCTCACAGAAGCTTTACATGAAAAAGGAGTTGCTCTACACTTTCTCTGGTAACCTTTCTGCCTTGAAATAAAAGGTAGCTGCCTTGAAGTTATAAAATGGATACTACCTATTTGTAAATTCCAATCATTGATGTGGAATAAAAATTAAATCTTAAACCCCCAATGCTTTCTTTTAAATTACAAGTTTTGTGTTATTCTAGCTTGGATTCAGGTCAGTGAAGGCAAGGCACCAGTGACTGCGGTTTTCAAAACTGCGAGTGGATTTATGAATGCTGGCACAGTTCGCGCTGAGGCCGGTTGTTGGTCGATGCTTAAAGGAGGCCTTACTGTAAATGTTTCTGGGCCAGCTGAAGTCTATTTTGAGGTAAAAGTTTCTCTTCTTAACTAACAGAGTAAATAAAAATAGTGGTGATCCTGATAACTGGATTTTGTCTAGAGAGGGACCAGCTCCATGTATGACAATACACTATATGA
The DNA here is from genome assembly GCA_029852735.1 of Persea americana. Lineage (NCBI taxonomy): Eukaryota > Viridiplantae > Streptophyta > Magnoliopsida > Laurales > Lauraceae > Persea > Persea americana. Next base: position 77,280,198 of record CM056810.1, read on the forward strand.
CTAAAAGTAGGGGCATACACTTCTATAATATTGTTCAACTTGTGCATATACCCATTGCAAATATCCATCTCTTGATTGATGGGTCAGCCCCCAAAATCACTGTTGCTCATTCTATAATCTTCTCTTCTGTAGACATCAAAACATCCTTGCATGTTTTTCACACCTAGAGGTACTTATACACCTACCAATATTGGTGCTATGTTCAGTTGATAATCTTTTCCTCTGAACTCATCTTTCGCTTTCCTTGTTATTTTTTAACATGTCATACAAAATGAATTAAGGTGCTTTTGAAAAGCTTGGAACTTGATAGAGAGAAAAAACCAATAGTAGTTTCTTTCAATTAACTTGTGCAGAGCAAGAACATAGGAGTGGAGATATGGGTGGACAGTGTCTCATTACAACCTTTCACCCAAGAACAGTGGAGGTCTCACCAAGATGAAAGCATTGAAAAGGTATTCCTCCTAGCAGCGAAAAGTTAAATTTTGGAGTGGACCATTTTGATTTTCCATTTTCTTTGGATTCTCAGAATCACCAAGTTAATGAATTCATGTAGGCACGTAAGACCCGGGTCCGGTTCCATGTGGCCAATCCGGACGGGACTAGCCTTGCAGGTGCAATAGTTTCTATCAGTATAAAAAAGGCAAGCTTTCCATTTGGGTGCGCCATCACTAGCTCTATCCTCAACAATGTGGCCTACCAAAACTGGTTCACGAGCCGATTTTCGGTCACCGTCTTCCAGAATGAGATGAAGTGGTACTCCATTGAGAACATCCAGGGCAAGGAGGACTACTCTGTAGCAGACGCCATGGTAGCGTTTGCGAAGAAAAATGGCATCCCAATCAGGGGTCACAACATCCTTTGGGACGACCCACAATATCAACTCAACTGGGTCAACTCCCTCGGGCAGGATCAGCTGCGGGCCGCTGTCCAGAAGCGAGTCAATTCCATCGTTACAAGATACGAGGGCCAGGTGATCGGATGGGATGTTGTCAATGAAAACATGCATTTTAATTTCGTTGAGAGCAGGCTTGGAGGAAATACCTCTACTGAGGTTTTCCAAACAGCTCATAATCTGGACCCCAACACCCCCATGTTCATAAATGAGTATAACACAATTGAAGATAGCCGGGATCCGACTGTAACACCCGACAAGTATCTTGCTAAGCTGGGTGAGGTGCAAAACCAAGGGCCGACAGCTATTGGGCTTGAGGGTCATTTCCATACACCTAATATACCTTACATGAGAGCTTCTATAGACAGACTTGCTGCTGCAAAACTGCCTATATGGCTCACAGAGGTGGACGTTGATCGAGGCCCAAATCAGGTAACTTCAAACACCCATGGAACCAACTGGTTGAATTTGAGAAATATTGCTACATAGTTGGATTAGCTTTTATATATAGTTAGAAGTAATTGATCATTTACTGGTTATATTGGGCCTGGGCTGGCCTTGTGCTAGCCAGTTTTTGCTTAGGCAGCAGGCTTGGACTGGGTCTAAAACTTGTCCTATGTCCCGGACAAAACAAGAAAAAAGAAAAAAACACTTATACACACATTGTTGCCAGATATAGAATGCTTTATATAGTTTCACCATCTTGTGATTTTGGTCCACAGGCAACCTTCTTGGAGAAAATTTTGAGAGAGGGTCATGCACACCCTGCTGTACAAGGAATGCTGATGTGGGCAGGTTGGGAACCAAACGTTTCTAATTACAGGATGCGCTTAACAGACGACGATTTTAAAAATGTTCCGACCGGCGACGTCGTTGACCAGTTGATCAACGAATGGAGGCCCGCCAACATCGCCGGTGCAACCAACAAGGACGGCTTCTTTGAGGTCTCACTCTTTCATGGAGAATACGTTGTCAAGGTCTCACATCCTTTGAGAAATTCATCCAGGACGACTCACAGCCTGAAAGTGGTACCCCGGACTGTAAATGAGAATACATTCCATGTCAAAATTCAAGCATGAGAGTTGTTTAGCCTTTGGTCGCGGGTATAATATATAGAGGAAGATTTTATTATTTCAAAACTAATTTTCTTTCATTTTGGGCCAAATTTGCATACTTGAACATCTTCATTTGAATCCCGAGTTGCATCATATGAGATGGCCAATGAATTTTGTTGAATGCATAAAAATATTGCTACAATAAGAAAAAAAAAATGATCTATTCAGATAAACAGGAGACCAAGGATATAAATCCACTGTGAGGTCTACTTATGATTAAGTCCAAATCACTCAAAATTAATGTCTCTATGTGCACAGAGGTTGGCCAAATTTTATATCAACCAGAATGATTTTGAGTTAGGCATGGGATTTCACTCCTTTTGTTTTGTACATTTATGATCAATCTGATGGCAGTCTTAACTGGGATCTGAGTGAATGAGTTTACTCTCAATTATAATTAAATGAAAGGGGGATCAATTTCGATAGGCTTGGATTTCAAAACTTGGCCCGAGTGATTGTTTTATAGGTGTGGATGTCCTCCTATAGGGGAATCTAACATCTCTTACGTTCATTTATCTGATTTAATTCATACAAAATCTTAATTGTTGGTTTGGCCTCCATAAATTTCTCCATTTGAAGACTCTTGAAGATGACATTTAGGTAAGGTTGATCGTCCCCATAGATACATGCAACACCGATTCCCTGCTTCTCCTTCTTTCTTTCTTCGATGATTTTTTGGTTCGCAGATGATAAAACTATGGTGGGCTATGGATAGTAGTAGAAGATCCACCTAGTGCTTTTATGCATTTATTTTGAAGAAAAGTTCAAATTCTATAGAGTAAATTAAGCAGTAGAGTCAAAAGGCCCATAGAAAATCCGTTAGCATGTGCTTTTATGATCCAAATTATCTAATCCATTTGCTAGTTTGATTTTCCAATAATATTTTTCTTAGCAACTGTTGATTACACCTTTTATCAAATGGTATGGAATTGGGGTTTCATGATCATTGTGACTTTTAGTTAACCAATGAATAGGCCACATCTCATTCATATCTGACGTGTAGTTGTGTATGATTGACATTTGATTAAATGGAAGAACAAGTGGGGCTCTTTTCCAATCCTATACAGTGAAGCAGGATAAAGAACATTCTGTAGTTTCTTTACAAAACCAGGACATTTAAGTGTCCATTATTATTGTCGTATATGATGTTTCCAGTTTCGGTTGAGAGAAGGCAAAAATAATCTTTCAAAACTTTGCCAATATTCCTGAGTTAAATTGAATTAGAGAAAATGATTCCGCATTATATTTACGAATAGGGGGAAGAAAAGAGTGACAGCTGTAGAAGGGGAGAATTAGAAACCCTAATTTCTTTTTCCGCTTTCTTTCATTTTGCCTAAATTATAATCTACATGTTAGGGAGGATATATATATATATATATATATATATTTGAAACGGTAACAAAAACATTCATTAAAGGAAAAACAAAATACAAAAAGAGAATAAATGGAAGTACAAAAAGATTGTACCCCGTCTAACACAATTTACATAATCACATCCTCCCGAAGAGACACCCTCTTAACTCCTTATTTAGCCAAAGCATAAGCAAAAGAGTTGGCCGATCGTAGTTCGTGACTGAAGACCACGAAGAAAAGATGTCAACAACACCCAGATCTCATTAAAGAGGAATTGAAGTTTCCATAGGTTACATTACATGTTAGGGAGGATGAGACAATGTGTTTCACTGAAATGAAAATTATTGTCATTCATTGGATGACATTTCTTTGCTTAAGAAAAAAATGGTAAGAAAAAGAGAGAGAGAGAGAGAGAGAGAGAGAGAGAGAGAGAGAGAGAGAGAGAGATTTATAGAAGTTCATCGAAGATAAAAAAAAAAAGCAGCCCATTGCGATCTGTTTGAGTTTGTGGGTATACAGAAGAATGTATGGCAGTGAGTTTCTTGGTGTTTGCTTATGCATGTCAAGTCACTAGTAAGTCTGATACTTTGACCAAAGCTCCAGAACTGATTTACATCGATGTGCGAAGTGCGTGGAGTGCTGAAGTGGAAACACGTTGGATGGGGTACGATTTTTCCATTTTGTCACCTCATCTCAATACCTCTTTGGTTTTCAGGTCTGGTCTTAGACCGTCCTGAAACAGTACACATGAATCACCTGGCACACAGGATGTTTTGTTTTTACAATATTGGAATTTCCCTGACATGTAGTGTGGCAACAAATGCATCGTATCATTATGGATGAATATCAGATTTGTATTTCAAATAATTCTCTTTTGTCTATCATTTAAATAGGGCTTCATTGATATAGGGTGTAAATGAAGTATACATTGATTATGAATGTATTGGGGTTTACTGGTAGGATTCAATATGCTGAAGGTAACCAAAGGAAACGTCACGATAAAGCTGTGGGATCTTGGAGGCCAGCCGAGGTTTCGTAGTATGTGGGAGCGATATTGCCGTGCTATCTCTGTTATTGTGTATGCACCTCTTATTATAAAAGTTTAGAGTCCTCAACTGTGGTTACTCTATTTAAGGAAATTTTTTCGGTTGATGTCCCAAGAAAATAAGATGAGAATAGAGCTTAAAATTTTATGGAAAAACATAATAATTAGTTCTTAATAAGAAATTAAAGTGAAAAAAATAGTAAGAAGTATTGCATTCAATAATAAATAAAATTAGAGCAAGGGATAAAGTGAACTGAAAGGGCCCACATCATATATGCTAATGTGTTACTCTCATCTTATAGGCGACTGTAATATAAAAAAGAAAAGTAAAATCAAAGAGTGCATCTTCAAACAAACAGATGACGAAGAGATATGGAAAGATAAAAAGCGACCTTTTATTTATTTCGTTGAAACATGGAGATACCGTTTCATCCTATCAACATCTCCAAACCCGACTCGGGCCCGACCTCTTAACAACTCTACTTCTAAATATATGAAGGTCCAAACCTGTCTATTTAACTGTTAGGCAAGGAAATTAGGCCCAGGTCCAACCTATAGGCCTAAGAACACAACCAAATTTTTTATCCTCCATATTATTATTGCCTTGGATGAGGACTCAGATGGGCAAAACTACGAGGACAACTTTCCCTAATCTCTGGGAGCCATGCTTCTACTCTTTTTTTATTTTTTGAATTTATATACCTAAGAAAAAAGCCTTCACATCTACTAGCTTGGCTTATCGATCCATATCTTAGACAGTCTTTAACTAGTTTCCAAATTAGGAATCATAGAACACATAAAAGGTTGCATTCGGCTCTTCTACTAGACACTTTAAATCCCACCTTAGCGTGCCCACTATCCCTACTAAATGCATACAAGATATAGTCTGAGGATGTAGCAATGCTCAATTTCATCGATCATTTCGTTCTGTTTGATCGGATGTTAAAACAACAATAACAATCTTTTATCATCCATATTATTATTGCCTTAGATCATAATTTAGATGGAAAAACTAGGACGACATATAACTTCCCCTAATCTCTGTGGAGCCATACATCTGTGTAGGGGCCATTGGGTTCTACATAATTTTTTCTCATTGTTAACTTTATATGACCTAAAAAAAAAGTCTTCACATCTGCTATGTTGGTTCATTGATCCAGATCTTAGATAACCTTTAGTTACCAATTTTGGTAAGCATAAATTTTAGATATATATGAAAAAAGTTGGTTGGGCTCTTCACAAAAACAGCATGATGATTTAAAATTAAAAAAGATCTACAAACACAATCTTCAATCACTTCTTTTAGAAAAGCAATAGATATGAAATAATAAGTGTTATTGGGTTTTAGTACAATATAGTAACACATTAGTTAGCAAAAAATTTTGAAGATTATTTCAATCCAAATTTCAAAGAAATTAGATAACAAGGGATGAACATGGACTATTTTGCATTCCTCACTTCATATGATCCAAAAGGGGAAAAAAAAGCCTTCACATTTGTAAGCTTGATTCATTGAGTCATATCTGAAACAATCTTCAGTTACCTATTTTGGTAAGCATTAAATTTAAACATATATGGAAAAAAGTTGGTTGGATTCTTCACAAAAATCTACAAACAAAATCTTCAATTATGTTTTTGGATTGTATTAGATATGAGACAATAAGTGTTTTATTGGATTATCAGTAAAAAGGAGAAGTGCATGAATCATCGAAATCTTTAAAGATTATTTCAATCCCAATTTCAAAGAGATTTGACCAGGGACGAACATGAACTATTTTGCATCCCTCACTTTTGTATATAAATAACGAGCTCTATAGCTGTAATCACAAAACTTTTACAGTAGAGGTATTACAATACAAATGAAGTTACATTTCTTACGGTGTTTGCTTGTATCTTTTCTGTGACTTCTCTTTTCTCAAATGGTGGAAACCTAAGTCTGATCTCTCTTTCTCAGGTATGCTTATCTTTGAAAACTCAAATTCCTACATTTTATGTGTATATTTCACCACATTCCTTGTTTAGAGGCCTTCACTAAATAGACCATTGAATACCTTATTTGGACAATGACGAGATAAGCACCTCCTCCTTGTTTGACATCAAGTTTTTTCCTAATTAATTGATCATATGCTTCTGTCATCCTGTTAGCATGCATTTGTACAAAAGAAAGTTTCACTATAAGAAAAGGGACTTTTAGGGCATTTTTTGTAATAGGCGAGGAATCCATACATAGATCTAATGATTCTTCACTACCACTGGAACAAGGATCCCTCGCTAGGGATTTGTATAGTTGAGGATCTCACATTGATATTGGTGTGCATCAATGTATATAGCTGAGAAAAATAGTATTTGGTGTGCAATTCCAATTAAGTAAGGATTTTCAAATCTTATGGAGAGTGATCGGATCTGAAAATCCTAACAAATAAAGATTTTCATTTATCCAAATCTTCAAGAATTTACAATTGTCAAACATGGATTTACCACAAATTTAGGAAAACTGAAAATCTTTTCCCTAAATATTTTCTTGCCAAGCATGACCTTAGCGGTAGACAAAAGTCGCTGCTTAAACCTATTGAGGCAGAAAACTGGCCACCGCTAGTTTTGCCTGTAAAAGATATTGTCACAATAGTTTTTAGAGGCATAAGATTTCTGCCACTTAAAAAGCTTTTTAAGTTAGAAAACTGTCTATTTTCGTCAATAGTGGCAGATTGTATTAGAACTAGCGACAGAAAAGGACAACTGCTATTGGTAACTTTTCATAGGCAGCTATTTATTTCCGCTATTTTCTCTCATATTGTGGCATTTCGTTTTTGCTTCTAATAATATTCACTTAAGCGGCGGTTCATTTTGTTGGCCGCTAATATATCTTTTTAAAAAATACCAAAAAAGAAAAAAAAACCTGTAATCTATAGCATTCACATTTGTACACATTCATACAAAACAATAATCAAATTGAAAAGAGTTAGCAATGGAAAAAGATTGTCGCTATTGTAACTTTTATCGGTTGTTCTTTATTTTCACCGCTATTTCACTTTGTAGCGGCAGCTCATTTTCGCTTCTTATAGTATTCACTTTAGCAGCGGTTGATTTTGTCCGTCATTAGTGAATTTTAAAAAAAAATCACCAAAAAATTATTTAAAAAAAGTTCATGAATGGGATCCATATAAAGGAGTATGCTCTTCATATTACGATATTATAAGATTAAATGCTCTTACCCTAGATTGCCACACCTTGCATTGGATGTGATGCTGAACTTTTTCCAGTAAGACTTTCCGTTTGAACACGCAGTTGAAATTGTTTGTCTTGAGACAGGGATTCTCATGAAGACCAATCAACAATGGCTTAACCCTACATCTTGCCCTTTTAATAGTAGACTAGGATGCACTGATGCAACCAATTACACAAAGATAAGAGTTCTTCCAAACCTATAAACCATCCAAACAATTGTGTGGCCGGTGGCCTACTTCCTAATCTGTAACTACCAATGTTTGCTGTGATTTAATACATAATGAAAACTGAAGCTTTCCCTTATTAGGATGTTTTGGTGTAATATAAAACCCATATACAAGATCTAGGCCTACAAGTAAGCGAAAAGTGGAGTTGCATTCCCCATACAAGAGGGAGATGAAACCATCCCAATTCAATCCATTGAATTTGGTCGTGTACTAGTGCAAGATGGGACTGCGGATCCCATTATACATAACGAGGCAGCTTTAACAAAAGAATCCGCCCCAGTCATTGATGCCAGTACTGAAGTGATAACTTTAGAGCCTTCCGTTCAATCTAGTGAGACTCTAGGAATTTTGACCCATAGTAATGGAATTCTTCGAAAATCCTTTGCTTTATTTTCCAGTACATTTGTTTTTCTGTTATAAATGGCTTATCCATTTTTGTTTGCTTTTGGCAAATCATTCACATTCAGAGTCTCTTTTACAACTTAAGGGTTCAGTGGAGAACCCGAATAATACAACTGCTTCTAAGCTTCTGGTGGTTCTTCACCCATCTCCTACAATGGTTAGCACACTTCCAACCGACAGAACACGGGCTGCAATTGATGAAACAACCCGAGCTCTTGACATTGAGGCTCGAGTCATTTGTTTTAGAGCTGCAGATCTTTTGGGGGAACAACCCAGGGTTGTGATGGATGAAAGTGAGGAAGAGATGGAGGCACCCATTATACCAGGTAACCTTTTTCCCTTTCTGCGTGTACAATTAACTCCTTTGCCTTTTCATTATGTCTCGAGATGCTTGAACATGACTTCATTTATGCAGTTGGCGAAGGTCCTTCTTCTTGGGCACCCACAGCTACAGAAAGAAGCACAAACAACGTCGTTTTGACTCCTATACCAGAGACTCCGGACAATGCATCTTTTGAGCTCACTCCATCGCCAGTGTTACTAAAGCAACAAAAAAGGTGCATAAGGATGATGCTGACTGGGGTAACGCAAACTATTATAGCATGTAAGTTGGATCAGCTGTTCAATTGTCGCCTTGTTGTGGACAATATTTTCAGTATGAACTGGGCACCATTGAATATAAGGCCTCTAAAAATGGCTTTTGATGAGCTTTTTGTTTATCTGGAGAATTTGAAGGAATTTCACAGTCAGAATCCCACTACTTTGTTTGAGCAAGAAGTAGAAGAGAGACTAGTCCGTCTTCGAGCACAGCTTGAATCCCAACGCCAAGAACTAGATGCTCCTATAGTTGCTCAGAATGAGACTCTTGCTTCTCTGGACAAACTTCGAGATATTATTGAGAAGACTCGGTTGGTTCTTGTCGATTTGGAGCAGCAATATATTTTTCAGCAACAGCGACTGGGAGAACAATCTTCAAGGCTGGAGGCTTGCCAATACAGTTTTTCAATTATTGAGAAAGAATTAAAAGAATTTGAGGCTATGCTGAATGAGTGGCTTGGAGCTGATTGGCAACAGAAGGACAAAGCATTCTTGGTGAAGAAGTATCTCGCGGCCAAGCAAGCCATGGTGAAAAGGCGCATGGATGGATTCAATGTCAAATGCCAAGCTTTCTTCAACAACTAGGATACCTCTTCCCTCCCTATATTTTGTTCAATCACCCTTTGGATGAATCTTATTCAATTGTCAATGACAATTGACTTTTTTGAATCACTGTCTCTTTGATAATTTTTAAAATATGGATTGGATGTGTGATTTTGATTTTCAGATTCAACAACTCACGATTTTTTTGTTATAAAATCGTGGATCAAAATTATAATGAGAAGGGGTCATAAGGATAGACATTAGCCGGGGTCTTTGACTTGATTCCCTTATTCAATAGATTTGATTCAAAGACCAATCAAGTAAAATGAACATTAGCCGGGGCCTGATAAGAACATTAGCTGGTAGGGGTACACAAAAAATCTACTGATCCGTAAAACTGATCCGATCCGCGGATTTTTAACTGAACCGAAGGTGTATGGATTGGTGACGGATTGAAAATCTTGTAATTCGTTAGCAATGGATCGGTAACGGATTTCACCCTCAATCCGCAGATTCAATCTGATCCGATCCGTTGACATTAAATATAAATAAAAAAACTTAAGGGGTCTAAATATAAATTAAGAGGTCTAAATAGAAAAGAAGAAAAAACTTCAGGGTTCAAAATGTAATTCACTTATATATATATATATATAAGTAAAACAAATGAAACCCTAGACCAAATTTCACCCTAGCCTTGAGAGCATGCTCTTCAAAGAAATTTTAACATTGGATTCAACGGATTGAACAGATTAAACCGATCTGATCCGGTCTTCCATGGATCGGATCGGATCGATTTTTAACAGCCATAGATTGGTGACGGATCCAAATCCATCAATCCGTACGTAACGGATTGGTGAGGGATTTGGCCTAATCCGCACCAATCCGACCCGTGTACACCCCTATTAGTTGGGGTTCAATCTCAACTGTGTAGACTCAAAGGATATTTATATATGGAAGTCAAATGGGGTCTTTACAAGGACTTTGGCCAAATGACAAAAGAAAAGTCAACTAGGGTCCATGAAAGGGACATTGGCTAGAAGACTTATGTTCAAATCAGGGAGATTGGAAGTTCCACAGATCAAAACGAAGATGAATCTGAAAATGAATTTGAAGTGGGGATTTAGGAGTAGTAACGTTTGAGAAACTTTCCATTAATAGCATCATGCACCGGTCACCTTTAATAGTGAGGACAGCATATGCACCATTTGAAAAAAATTTATTGATGACGTAAGGTCGTTCCCGTTTGGGCTCGAACTTGCCTTTGGATTTATGAGTAAGGATCATAGGTCTTCAAACTGCGAGGACTAGGTCTCCTTTCTTGAAAACCCTTTCTCGTACTTTCTCATCAAAAGACCATGCCATGCGAGCTTGATAGATTTCGATGATTTGCCTGGTTGCGAGTCTTTTTTCGTTGAGTCTAGCTCCTGGAGTCTCAATTCAACATGTTTGGTGTCTGCAAGTTTTTCTGCCACTACCACTCTGAGTGAAGGCAATTGAACTTCTAGGGGTACTGCTGCTTCGCACCCGTACACGAGGGAATATGGGGCTGACTTGGTTGGGCCTCGAATTGTGGTCTGATAATCCCAGAGATCTTCAAGGAGTTTTGTTCCCCATGATTCTTTGTTATTTAAAACCATCTTCTTTAGGATTTTATAGATAATCTTGTTGAATGCTTTTGCTAATCCATTTGCAACGGGATTTTATGTAGTGGAATGGCAGCAATGATTACCGTATTTGTCACAAAATCTATAAAATTTGTCATTCCTGAATTGTGGCCCCTTATCATTATATAGACATTTAGGCACACCAAAACGACACATAAGATTGTTTTTGACAAAATTAATTAAAGTATCAGCTTTTACTTTTATCAATGGAACTGCTTCAGACCATTTGGAGAATTAATTTGTAGCCGTTAGGATGAAGTGATGACCTTTGTCAGTTGTGGATGTATCTTACCAATGATATCCATACCTCAAGCTTCAAAGGGCTAAGATACAGTTGTAGATGTAGATATGTTGGTGGCTAATGTATATAATCACCATGAATTTGACTTTCTCTGCACTTTTTAGCAAACTGTATGGAGTCTGTCACCATTGTAGGCCAGTAATATCCCAGGCTCCGAATTTGATCATGTAATTTGAGTCTAGCTTGATGTGCGCTGCATAACCCTGCATGTACTTCTTTTGAGGTTTCTTCTGCTTACTTTTAAGACAGACATCGAAGCAGAAAACAGTGAAATGATCTTTGATAAAGGGTTTTAGATAGAAGATCGTAGTAATATCTTGGTGCACACCTTTGGATGCTGATTCGATCTTTGACGTTATCTGGCATGAGACCATGTAAGATGAAATCAATGAAAAGCTCTCTCCAATTTGTGAATGATTTCTCGTAAGAGGGGATTCGATTTGAGATTTGAAAGCAATTCAATATAGCCTGATGGGTGTCAAGAGGAGGTAACAATTTTTGTTCTATCACTGTGACTTCCAACTTGTCATTTTCTAGCAAATCCATAATGGATCTCGTACCTTGGAACATGATGGAATTCTATCAATGTGAACTAACTTTTGAGTTCTTGAGCTTTGTTGAAGTAAGGAATTAGGTTTGGCTTCCTTACTTCATATTCGATATTTATCTATATTATGATCAACTGAGAATCCCCATATACTCTCTGTATATCAATACTGAACTCTAGTGCCAATTCTAGCCCCATGATTAGAGCCGTATATTCTACTACGTTGTTTGAACATTGTTTGAATAATAAGAAAGAATGGGGTATGTACACTCTTTATAGACTACAGAAGATGATTCTCACTCCTAATTCCATCTCTCCGAACTCATCAGTTCGTGTGGCTTATCGAAATACATGGTCCAATGAAGATATGGACCTACTGTGCGTTTCATAACTCTTTCTGTCAAGAATATTGGTTCATCTAGAAGGTTGTCTTTGAATTATGAATCTTTAGACTAATGATGTTCAGCTAAGAAATCAGTTAAGGCTTGGCCCTTGATTGCTTTTGCCGGAGTATATCTTATGTCATAACAAGAAAATAAGATAGACCATCAAGCTAGACAATCATTTAGAGAATCAACTTTGGTCATCAATACTTTGAGGGGATTGATACAAGACACTGAGTATACTATGTTTGATAGTAAGTAGTGTCGAAGCTTTTGCATAGCAAACATAAAGGGTAAGCATTCCTTTTCGATAGGCTTGTATTTGTGTTCTGCCCCAACTAGCATCCGAGACAGATAGTAGAGTGCCACTTCTTTACATTCGTCGTTATTTTGAGCTAACATAGCACCCAAAAAAATGATTTAAGGCTCTTGTGCATAGGATGAATGGTTTGTTTGGCATCGGTGCAGCTAGCACTGACGGGTTGGTCAGATACCTTTTGATATCCTTAAATGCAACATCACATTCTTTGTCCCAAACAAATTCAACACCCTTCTTCATGAGGTGAGAGAGGCCTGCATTTGCCAGATAAATTGGAGATAAATCTCCTGAAATAAGCTAATCCGCCCTGTAAACCTTTGAGTTCCTTGAGAGTTCGTGGGGGAGGCATCTCCATGATAGCTTTGACTTTGACTGGGTCGAGTTTGATTTCCGCTTTTCGAACAATGAGTCCTGGAAATTTCCCGGAGGATACTCCAAAGAAACATTTGAGAGGATTCATGCGGAGCTTAAATTTTCGTAATTGTTCGAAGACTCTACGTAGATCATTGAGATGAGTCCCTTTTTCTTGCTTTTAATGGCCAAATCATCCACATAGCATTAGACTGTTTTATGTTGCATGTCTTGGAAAATTCTTATCATAGCTCTTTGGTATGTGGCCCCTGTTTTTTAGACCGAAGGGCATAACTGTGTAACGGTACACTCCAAATGGAGTTTCTGAACGAGGTGTGTTTTTCATCCTCTTCAAACATTTTGATTTGCTTATACCCCGAGAAACCATCCATGAATGTCATTCTTTTATATCCGAATGTGTCAATCATGACTTCTGGGATAGGCAAAGGAAAATCATCCTTAGGACATACCTTGTAGATCTCGGAAGTCAATACAAACCCTGATTTGTCCATTCTTTTTGGTGACTGAGAAAGTATTATCTAACCAGTCGGGGTGTTGTTCTTCCAGGATAAATTGAGCCTCTCAAAGTTTTTGTACTTTTTTTTCAATCTTATTCATGATTTCCGGCGTGGTGCGTCGTTGATCATGTTTCACTGGCATGACATCTTTTGAGATGCTAAATTTGTGCACAGTGATTTTTGAATCTAATCCCGGCATTTCTGCATAAGTATATGCAGAGCAATCGACAAACTAAATCAAAAAATACACAAAATCCTCTTGTCCCTTTCCTTTAGGGCTTGTTTCTTAACTAGAATTCCTAGAATTCATGTCTGGGGGTTCTCTGGGAATTCCAAATGCTGGAATTCTAAAATGCTACTGAGTTCTCTCATTTCTGAATTATACGTTTTATTTCCATCTAAATTCTTGCCAGAGAATTTCTAAATTTTTTAATTTCATAAAACTCATGTTTCATTGCTACATAAATTCTAGGCTGGAATTACACATTTTATGCATTGTAGTACATAGGACCCACCTTTTGTGGTTGTAAACTTGGAACCCAACTGTAAGAAGTATAATGTGGACCCACCTCAGGTATATGGTACATGGGCCCATCTTTTAGAAACTAAAATGTGGGACCCAATTTTAGAAATTTGAACATGGACCATCTTGATAGGAATTGCACAAGCCCGATTTTTATAATTGTGAATATGGGCCTTCTAGATTACCTCCAAACTTGCTTGAGTCTACTGAACCCATTCTTGTGTGGTACTTATGAAAAACATTCTCAACTCTCCCACTAGCACTTTGTTAATGGGCTCACTAGCTACTTTCCATGGAGACTCTACTATGACACCCATTTCATGTCAATGCAAGCTTTCATGCACAATTGACCATAACTAAATTAGAGAAGAAAACTTATAATTAAAACTAAAAAACAGACGGACAATCCAATGAAATTGACTTTGTATGTTACATACATCTAACAATCTTCCACTTCCTAAAGCCCATCAACATATACTTCTCAAACACCTTGGTAGGCTTTGGAAGGGGTTCATGAGAGTTTTCTTTTTACAAACTTTTGGTCCAAATTTGCACTAGGAGTCCCAAGTAGATATTTTACAATTACAACTTGCAAGTGGCAGCTGACGTTGGTTAAATTGTTCTGGTCTTGGATCATCTTCATGTCATGCATTCCAGTGACCACCTTCTCTAAATCTCTTTCACCTTTTAGGTATCTTTAATCCATCTAAAAGCTTCAGTCATTTTATAATTGTTCCACTCAGATTTAAAGACTGTCTAGAGATGTCCATGCTAGCAAGTGAATCAGTTCATATTCTTCTGGTCTAGAACTCAATTTTTCTTGAATGCTTCAAGAATAATTCCTTGAACCATTTGCTGAACTACAATAGTAGACTGTAGACCCTCTGATTCTCTCTGAATTTGATTGGAGTAGACTTCCATTTAGAGTGCAGCTTCAAACGGCCTTCGCACTAATAACCGGAGCTAAGGATAACTTCAAATAGCTGCTTCAATCTTCTTATTGAAGCTTAATGATGTTCTTTCGCATCTACTTTTACAGTCAACCGAACCCATCCACAGAGCCTTGGGGTCTGATATTAGAGGTCTGTCAGACACTCCTCTTTTGTAATTTATAATTAAAGTACAAGTAATGTAAAGCATCAAATCAAGAGATAATAGGTTATAATGGTATTTTGTCTTGGTGAATTGGTAGGGAAGTTTTTTGACTTTTTTTTTATAGAAAGTGAGTGTTTTTTTGTCTTTAAGTGGAAAAATGATGTTGCTTTTTTATTTTTATTTTTTTTAAATGAGGAAATTTTGAAGATATATACTTTTGATGTGACCTCTTGTTTGAAAAATAAAGGCTTTACATTACTTTTATTAACCTAGTAAATTACCGAACAGCCCCCTACCACGGGGCCAAGTCAAATTTAGCAGTGAGCTTAAGCCAAGGTTAATCTCCTTAAAAGTCTATCTGTTGAAGAGTCGAATTGGGATCCTACTGTGATTTGAATTCAAATTTGAACATATGGGATTGGCATCTAACTGATGCTGCCCAGTTAAGGCAATCATCCATAGATCTAGCATACACAGGCAGTTTGTATGAGATCTAGTATTCACAGGCAGTTTGTATGATCTATCACCAGTGGAAAAGATAAGTATGTAACAATATTCGGAGTAGAGTTGGTAAGTGGCATCAACCCCATCAGGGATTCGCATTCCTGTGAACAGGTACTATTTTTTATGGTAGCCTCTCACATCCTCATTAACATCCCAGAGGCTCTCAGTATCATTTTAGTCAGTAAAAACATTTTTCGATGAAGCCCAACCAGTAAGACTGCCTATATGTATATCCAATGCTTGGATAAAGAACCCCCAGATTCCTGGCTGCAAAAAGATCTTTTGATGACCATAACTATCTAAAATGAACGACCAAAATAATTTAGTATAGCCATTCTATTTAAAGCCCAATATTCAATGAGTGTTCCCTATGTCTTGTGTTCAAAACCCGCCCTTAATTTGCCCTAAATTTAGTCCGTGTATGTTTATGTGAGTTTAGCGGATGCCACTCTAGGGGATTAGTCCTATTGGGTCAAAGACCTCAAGGATATCTACGTCATTAAAAAAAAAAAAAGAAATGAAAACTGTATAAAACCGCAATTTGCTTGAACCAACTGGCACTTTCGATGAGGGGTTCCGTTGGCAACCCCACATCTCACTCGCCTGCCTAGGGATTGAAGGTATGCCATTCTTCCATTCTTCTTCTTCTTCATTTTTATTGCAGCCCAAGTGTCTGGATCCATCCCTCCTTTTGCAGAGCCTAGGAACAGACAGGCACATGTTTGATACATGCTTTCTGAAAAGTTTTTTTTTTTTCCCGGACTGGCTGTTCAACTCGGAGATATGCAAGATAAGAATATTCAGAAGCCTTCAAAAATCTTTCCTTTCATATTTCTCAGGACAAAATCAATAGGAACAAATTATATGGCTGCAGAACTACAATCCAATGTGAACCTCGTCATTGTCATCTTTTTTATAAAAAGGAAAAGAAAATACTCAAAATTGTCATCTTTCATTATTAGCTTGATGCAACACCCAGTGCTGGTACAGTTCTTCGATTAGTATGACTCCCAAATCTCTTTACTACTCCAGGATCAGATAAGGTGTCCCATACCTAGAAAAGGTAACAGAAAATGATCAAAATTTCAAAGCTGGAAAGGAGTAAAGAGATGAAATAGAACTGGGACATGAGGATTGTTGACTCACTTCTAATCTTCCCTTGGAACCTCCTATGGCCAACAAGAAAGGGCTGTCTTCACAGAACGATACTGAAAACACAGCTCCCTGAAACAATTTACAGATCAAAAGCATTAACAACTTGTCTCAAGCAGTGGTGGAAGGAGGAGATTTTCCTTGGGAGGGCCATTATATTTAAGAAATAACCTTTGGGGACCATAAATAAAGGAAAAAAAAAGCATAAAATTCTCCCCAAGGAGTTTTCCGAAAATTTTGGGAGGGTCATGGCCTCCCTCTCGTCTCAAGGTTCATGCATTTATCCGTGCTTTTAAAAGATGAAAAGCTGAAGCAACCCTGTAGAAAACAAGTGATAAAGGGACCAACATAGAAAGTCATGATCCCGTTTGACCCTTGTTTGGAAAAAAAAACACTATTGGTTAGCTCTGTTGGCTTCATATCAAACTTAAGATGGAATCTAATAGAAAGCTGTCCAATCCAGCCACACAAGTGAATTATTGACACATACAAGCCAAGGCACACACAAGATCTCATGTGTATATGCTGGGGCTCAAAGATCAGATGGGCATGAATCCAGCAAATGCCATAAATTAAAATTGAGAATAAAATGTGCAGAATATAAGTAAATAAATCAGGGTTGCTTACCGCTTTAGGATTCCTTGATGCAACGCATGATGGCTGGTTATTTGATAAATCCCAAAGTTTAACCTGAAACATGTACATGTAGAAAAACGTCATAAAAGCAGAAAGTCTGAGAAGAAAGAAATCTTCAAATGTGAGGTTACCATCTTATCTGTCGATCCTGTTGCAAGCATCTGCAGAAAGAACAGTGACATGGTTATAACCATAAAAAGTTCTTATTATTTATTCTCATTAATAAGAAATAAGCTAGCGAAGGCTTCCATTAAACTTAAATTAGAGGGCACATACATGAGGAGCAGATGGATTGTAAGAGATAGTACAAACAGCTTTATCATGTGCATGAAGAGTGAAACTTGGCCTCAATTCAGACTTTGGGTTGGATGCAGCAGCCCGAATGTCATAACCCTGAACTGTACCATCTTCAAGGCTCACCTGAAATTTATTTTAAAGAATATTAATCCAAACCCATTGCCGTGTGTTTTATTTTTACAATTATTTTTTAATTTTTTTATTTTTTGTGGCTAGATGTAAGTGATAAGGATAGGTCTGAAGAAATACAGCCTATCAGAGGATATCACTCAGGATATACTGGAATGGTGAAACAAAATTCATTGTGGACCCGAACATAGTTGGGAAGGCTTTGATGTTCAGATATGCAGCTAACCAAAACTAGACTCAAAAGCTGGAAGCAGCCAATTTCCGTTCACCTGGCCCCGTTTGGCTGCTCTGGTCCAAATTTTGGCCTATTTGGCCAAACAGGCCGAAATGGCTAGATTTTAACCGAATAGGCAAATCGTGAAGAAAAGTTTTCCAATTTGGTTTTTTTTTTTTTTTTTTTTTTTTTTTTTACCAAAAATAAAAACCTCTTCCTTTTGATTTAGGTACTCATTTTCCACATTAAAGTCTAATGGAATTATGTGAAATGTTTATCTTACTAACATATCATATTGTTATTTAGTAAT
This sequence comes from Persea americana, assembly GCA_029852735.1. Classification (NCBI taxonomy): domain Eukaryota; kingdom Viridiplantae; phylum Streptophyta; class Magnoliopsida; order Laurales; family Lauraceae; genus Persea; species Persea americana. Next base: position 77,298,540 of record CM056810.1, read on the forward strand.
TAGTAGAATGAATCAGAGACATATAGTAGCTAAATGTTAATTTCACACTTTTTTATTATTTCTCACATTTCTCAGCTACATATATTTTAAATTTTACTGAAACAAAACCCCAACATGACACTGATAACTGGCCAAAGTGTTTTCAATCTGGATTAAAACCAGAGTAGAGTCCAAAATGGAATTGACAATTATAAGCCAGACTCAATTAGAATGAAAACCAACCATAGACCTGAATCCAAACTCCATTGTCAAACAGGCCTAATAAATGGTCCACACCCAAACCTTTCAGAGTGGGATCCTTGGGATAACTGGGTAATCAAAAATCTATTGACAGCCTCAATTTTGAATGAACATCAACCAGAAAAATAATTGGTGTTTAAAAATAAAAGCTTGCAAATTTTCAGATTCAATCATTACTGGTGATGTTCAAATCTCCAGCAAAAGTCTTCTCAGCATAGAAAATGGCAAAGAGAGTAAAAATTTCAGAAATTTACCACAAATGAATGCTCAGTATGTGGGTCCCATTCCAAGCTTTCAACATCAGCATTAACCAACCATTTAATACCAGTGTGTGAGGGAGACCTCATGTCCATCTGCATTTCATATACAGAGCAAATATTCCACAGTAAGGATTTCAAATAAATTGAAAACAGCACAAAATCAAGATCAAAATACTCTCATCCATTCAATTGTTTACTAAAGTGATTACAATATATGTACGCTCACGCTAACAAGTAGGAAGCGGGCGAGAAGCACGAAAAAAGTTGATGGAAATCAAGTAAATTAAGTTACTAAAAGTGGCTTACAGTATAACTATCATCTTCTTTCCTTGATAAATAACATTCACTTTCCACGGAAATAACATTCACTTTCCATGGTTCTCAAACAGCAAAAAATTTTCTTTTGAACGAAAAGGGAATCCGTAATACTTCGAAGGATCAATGACCACTTATAACATAGTCCTGTCAACCCCATTTTAAAATAAAAGGGCAAGTTTCACATTGAATCAGATGTCAGACAAGGAGAACTTAGAAATCAGAAGGCAAATCACAATAAATGGAAGATTGCATGTTGGTTCAGGAACAGAAAACCAACATATTAGAAATTTCTGAAACGCCAGACAGGATACCTAACACGAGTACATGACCACAGTTCAAGTACCAATACTGTATCATGATTCATGACACTAGGACACTACTTCAGGAACCGTGACAAGTATCCTAGTCTAGTGAATTTTCTTTAAACCCTGAACATTTCTTTGAGGTATTAAAGTATATATTTTTTAGATGGATATACTTTAATAGCTCAAAGAATAAACAAATGTATCAATGTCAAGATCCAGAAAATCTGGAAACATGACTCGACTTTCTTATTGAGTTTCTAAGCTTATTCCATGTGGACAATATGGACTTGTATGTGCTAACACCGGAATTCCATGGCATTGCGGATTCCTTTTCTCCAGTGTCATGGGATAGCAATCCTAACCCCGTCCATAGAAAATGGTTGCACTTGAAGTTAGGAAAAACAGTTCAACTTTTTCCTCTTTCCATGCAAAAAAAAAAAGCAATTCACGAAACGGTAGAAAATTGATAAGAGCAGAAAATCGGAGGCTAATCCGTGCGACTAAGAATCCTCGGCATTCCAGAAATGTGTCCAGTAGGAGGGATATTTTCTTTTGTGTGAACGCGTATGTGATAAGTCCATATAGTTGTGAAATCCGTTTTGTCTCAGACGAAATTTTCGAGAAATTTCGTTTCAATCAACATACTGAAACAGCCCTACACAACTTTTTGGTCAATTTCAATGGATTTTGGGAATTTCAGCCAAAATGACTTTTCTTTCTATAAGGACTTGCTTCAAAATTTTTTACTTAAAAGCCCCAACCCTACCCTAAGCCCTCTTTCAAGGGAACGAAAAGAGCCCTCTTTCAAGCGAACGAAAGAAAGGGGCAAAAGGCCCTTTCACCTTTAACAACCAATACAGCCCATCTTTTCCCCCCTATTGTTGGGCTCTTGGTCCCCCTCCTTCCCTCCTCTTTTTTTCTATGATAGGTTATCGGTCTAGTGAGACACACTGCCCATCTCATTAAAATTTGATCCATTTAGTGGGCCTCGCCATATTTGAGCCCTAAACTGAAATAAAAATTCCACTTAAAATAAATTCCTAATCAAATTTCTACATATATATATATATAAATAAATTTATATTTCCCGAAACATAAGTCCGAAAAGTTTAACTGAAATTTGTGAATCGGCCCAAAATTTTCATTTGGAGGGTAAACCAAAACGGCATCCAAAACGAAACTCACAACTATGGATAAGTCACTTAAGATTCATTAATACGAAAGAGGATACAACTGGAAAACTAAAAAAGACTGGCACAAAGCCACAAACCAACAAAAAAGAAAAAGAAAAAAACATCAAAGGGCCAAGAAACATAATATCTAATCCACTCCCTGTTTCGCTGGAACATTGGCCACTTCACTGGCTCCCCTAACATATGACGAAATTCAACCTCCATGAAATTGCTTAATCCTTGATTTCATCCAGGGCAAAATTATATTTATATGAATTACATCGAATACTTTGCACAAAGAAATGCAATTGCTGTTGCTCTCTCCATTATTAGGAGACCTACAAATAAATCATGACAAAGTTCAAATGTTGACAAGGAGGGAAAAAAAAGACAATGTAAATATCCATGGGTCCATCAGGGATCCAATAGTCCAAAACTTCAAATGTTATGGCACCAGTGGACCAGTCTGACAAATTGAGCTTGGCTGGTTGAATGCTTTGTTTTGAAGTATTCCGTATCATAGCTAATAAACTGAGTTTTAGTAAATAGCTGTTCCACAGCATCCTCTTGTCTACAGTGGGGCCAATTGGGGCTGACAACATGCCACCAATCACCTCATATACTAAAGGCTAGCAGAGTTCAACCAAAAAACTCTCCAGTGGAGAAATGGAAGTCAATCAGGCTCAGTTCCCAATATCCACTTACGAAATTGGCATTTACAAAAGGGAACCATTATAGTAAAGATGGAGATCTAATCAGAGGGAGCAATAAACAATACTACAATAGTCACCACTCAGCAGTTTCTAAGAAGCGTATTAAACCATTCACTCATCCCATTAATCACATGCATCTGCAAATGGCCCAAAATACACTAGTTTCCAGAATGAAAATGATGCAAGAAGCATTTTTCACAAATGCCTCATTTCCAAAATTTTGTCGCAAAATTCACATAGAAGCATAAAACAAATGTATAACATGTGAAGCTAAAGATGAAGGCATCTGTCAGAATAAAGAAAATTTCCAATAACTATGCAAGAAAAACATCGATAATGATAACATGAGAAATGAATAAGCTTAAAATGGACAAGTGCACTGTTTACCATGACTACAGAGTGATCAAAAGATCCACTAAGAAGAACTTCTGGCACATGCCGGTTCCATGCAACTGCCTGAACCTGTAGTGACATTAGGGAACAGAGAGAAAACACCATCAGATACGAGTTAAGGAGGGAGGTGGTCAAGGGGGAAAGCTTTGATACCAGAAGTTTGTGAAAGGTTTTAGCGGGAAAACTTTGATGATGGAATTTTTATTTTATTTTATGGGAATGGTTTATACAATAATATTTCAGAATAAAAGCATAATAATAGTGTATCATATCTGATGATTCATTATTTTCGCATAAAGTCCATGTGAATTCCACACTCATGGTGTGTCCCTGGTGTATTGAGGCATCATGGGGGGAGCATACTATTTCTAGAGTAGATTTTAAACTAGGGACTAAAGCTTGTGATGGCGCAGCCCAAACCCGATCGATGAAGATCTACACCTCCGACGGTGAGATCGAGCCCGAAGACTCAAGACCTAAGATCACTTAGGAGAAATAGCCAAAGATAACTCACGAGAACTTCTGAATTTTATTAGAATATAGCATGTTTTACAATCAAGCATCCCTCTCTATTTATAATAGAAGAATGGTCTAAATAAAGAAACTACCAATATTCAGTGATTCCTAAAATCTCCAAGTAAATCAAATTACTAAAATCTCTCTGATTAAATCAAATCACTAAAATTACTAAATTGTTTAAGGAAAGCAAATCAATAGAAGGTTCCTTGGTAGGATCCATTAGTGGGCCCTCTTCTTCTTGGGCCTCACTGCATCAGTGTCCAATACAAAAAATAAACAAGATACGTGCTTCTACCACCAGAAAATCCTCAAGGTAGAAAAAAAAGAAAGAGATTAATATTAAAGGAAAGCCAAAAACATGATGTTAAAGTGAAGAATGTTTCTCCAAGGGAAACTCGAGCATTCTTAAAAGAAGTCATTAATCTACCGAGGTAAAGAATAATTGCCTTGTCAGTGTGATGTTCCAATGTGAGAGAACATTTCCCAGTAACCACATCCCACACTTTGACTGACTCGTCCGCGCTTGCACTGGCCAGTACATTTCTAAACATGGGCAGAAGCAGAGACATTAAAACTATAACTGGAATAAGGGCTCGACACTAAAATAATATACATACATCATGGGGGAGTATTCTCATGCATACTTCCCTCACCATATGATGAGGGACACTTCCCTTTTTGGAAATTTTCAAGTACATAGGATGAGATACACTTGTACTTGAAAATTCCAAAAAAGAGAAGCGTCCCTCACCCTATGGTGAGGGAAGTATGCATAAGAATACTCCCCTACATCATGTGCTTACCTGACCTCCTTGTTCCATGCAAGACCAAGTATGGAATCCTTATGGCTGTCCTTTTTGTATTTGACTGAAGCCTACGGGAATTGAAATCCAAGAAAGAAAATAAATAGACCTCCAAGTTCATTATTTATGAAGATAAATAAGAGCATAATAAATTGTGCTAAAATCATAGCTTCAGACACAAAACTTCACAAGCAAAAATGTGGTGACAAAACCCTTGCAAGCCTCCATTATGGGTCAACACAGTAAAGCTTTTATAAATTTTCCTTCGGATACTATCATAACTTTCCCTGTTAAAGAATCAGGATTGGGAAAAGAGAGGTAATTCCTTCTTTATCTGAAAGCAGAAAACTCGGAAAAAAAACTGTTTAATTTATTTAACGCAGATGATTTTACCAATAGATTAAATAATTCATATTCCAAATATGGTGGATGAGACAAGCCAAGATGAGGACAAATAATATAAAAAGACAAGAATGAACTCTCTATGACCCAAAAAAAAAAAAAGGGCAAAGCCTCCATTGTCACTCGATATAAGCACAGACCCAAGGAAAAGATTAAGCACATTAGCCAATTTTCAAATGAAATTAAAATTAGGAGAAGAAAACAATCGCAAACCTTCTTTCCTTTCTTCTTCTTGGAAATGCCTCCTAATGACATAAATGGTTGAACTTCATCAATCTGAAAATGGAAAGGTAGCACAAACAATTAAATAAAGGAGATATACTCATGCCCAATGCAGGAGAGGATAGCCTAGATTTAAAGGACCCTCTATCCTTGATCAGTCTTTCGATTATTTGGATCAACTTGATTGATCAAGATGCATGTTAATCAGTGCAGGATCCATAAATCTGGTTCAAAACATGAAGCGAAGGGACACGATGGATGCAGGGTGGCTTCCAGACTAAGGTCAAAATATTCTGAATTATTTAGGTATCCAAATCAAGAAATTGAACGACCGATTGATTTCATCCATCAAGCTCAATTTGACTCAAAAGGGCCCATTAGTGCTGAAACCGTCGGAAGGCATTATAGTGCTGAAACCATTTGACAGCATTATAATGCTGAAACCATTGGACGGCATTATGCTGGGTTTGACCCAACTCCCAACTAAACCAGGCCCAAAACCCAGCTCGGTCCAGATTGGGGTGGCACTTTGATTGGACGTCCAAGCCTGAAGATGAAATCCAGCCAACAGCTGGGCCCACTAACAGCTGAATGTAGAGCCCTTGGTTCCCCCTACATGCGGCACCAATGAATTCCACCAAACAGCCAATTTCAGAAATTGGTCACTTTCAAAACTCAGTTTCCATATCAATGAAGGATTCTCAAAATCAGAAGTATTTAAGAGAGATGCTACATTTGGAGATCTTACAAAATAGCAAGCAACTACAGCTAAGGAGATTCAAGTGTGGCCCATGCCCGAACTAAATTGGGCATCCAAATCATATTCAGCCTACTTACAAACAAACTTTCTTTATTTTGTTTTGTTTACATTATTATGTTACGTAAGCAAGTTAGAACTCTCTATTATGAGATTCCTTTCTTTAGTCTTTTAGGATACAAGTTGGCATGAGGAAGTAATTTAGGGCTTTTATTTCATTGGAGACATTATAAATGCCTATGTATGTTGGACGTCCAGCCCTAGGCTGATTTTTATGATATTTTTCTTAATATTTTTTGAATGGTTTTGCAAATTCTCTCTTCTCCTATTGGTTTGAGATGGATTTTCTCCCGAGGATTGAAGACTGTTTCAAGTGGTGGAATGCATTTGGGGAAAGCTTTATACTGCTTATCTCCTTGCGTTTGATTTAGTTGTTGTTGATTTTGGGTTAGGAAATTGAGTTTAGGAAATTGAGTTGCTTCCCTGATCAGTTGGGCTCTTCCATTTGGCTGCATCAATGTCATAAAGGACTTCATCTAAGAAATACTTATCTGTCCATTCAATAAAATACATATACATATATATTGGGGGAATTTTCAGGTGAGCTCGTGCGTAAATAGCTTAGATGTGCACAGCCTAGGTAAAAATTCCTCCTATGATCAATCCAAATGGGACACACACTACAAGCCTACTGAATGTCACTTATCCCATGTTTTTTACACCGATTTAAATGGGATCAACCATCAGATTGAAATTAAAAAAAATCTGAATTTGAGGGCCACTGATCAAGAAGTTAGGAACTTAGGAAGCTATGATGGACATGAAATTTCGGACACATGGGTCACATCTAGATCTTTCAATCCTCACCTTCCCATGAATTGACATGGGCCCCACAAGGCTGAGCACAAATTGATTAAATGAGCATGTGTGCACCTGAAAGGGACTCATGTGTGTGCATGTACATACATACATATAAGGTCTACAGTATGTTCAAAACATTGGACAATGTGAAATGAAGAACAAGTTACATACAAGATCAAGGTCCCAAATTTCAATAGAAGGTTCCATTGAGCCTACAGCTATGAAGTTTCCTGCCAAGATGAAAAATAATCAGTCGTATACTAAAAAGAAAAGGTAAAAGTCTAATGCAAAACAAAAAAGCAATGACAACAACATTCGAAAACGGAAGGAATAATTTCATGAATGTAAATTGTAAAATTTAATTAGGATTAGTTATGCTACTTAAACTGTAATATCACTGTAGAAAAAGACACTAGAAGACACCATTCAACAATTTTAAATAAAAAAAAAACGCACTCAAGGACAAACAGATATAACCCATGCATTCTGTAAAATCAATGGAGCAAAAGACACCAGAAGACACCATCCAAAAAGTTATTATAATAATAATAATAATACAAATAATAACACCAAAAGGCAAACAAATACAACCCATGCATGCTAGTAAAACCTAATCAATTCAACACTCTAATCATCAGAAGGGTCAGGGTAGTCATTAACTCATAATCACTTTTTTGAAGCTCCAATCTCATATTGCATAAAACCCTATGGTGCAAATAACCAACTACTGGCATTTCAATATACACTAGATAACTTTGATACAGAATACAATAGCATCTAATAGGAGCAGCATGTTTATACGAAGTGATGCTCAAAAGCAAAATGAAATAATAATTTTCTAATGGCCTCAATATCATTGATGGGAGTGGAACATCATAATTTTGGTCATACTACTTGCTGGCATAGTGATGGTTCCTTTTTATGTTGTTGGTTTTAACGTTTTGCTTTTGGTTTTGCTTCGGGCTTTGGTTTGCGAGTCCTAAGCATCTTCAGTGTATATTTCTTATACAGTACTGCCCTCTTTATTAATAAATTTGCCATGAAAAAAAAAATCCAGGGTAGGTAGCAGCAAAATCCAATATGAGAAGCCACTCACACTCACACACACACACAAAAAGAAGAAGAAGCTAGAGACTTCTTCAAATCAATTAAAATTTAAATATGACCCAAATTACACTGTCTGACATTCTTAAATTGGTGTGTCCTTCAGAACCATAACTCACCTTTATCTCCACCTTTAAGATTGCAATCAATCCATGTTGTGCACAAAGGAAAGGCTGGCAGGATGATATCATGATGAACGTACATGTTTGAATCACCGTCTCTTGATTCTTCAAATATCCAGACCTGCCAAGATAATACGGTACAAAATTTCAACTTCCTTATCTTGATAAAGGGTGCATTTGATATTTTGGAAGATGTATCCCAAGTCTCAATCAGGTGGAAATAAATGGTTATCCAATCTGTTGTGGGCCTGGAGCAGTGTGGAAAAGTAGGACATTTTTCCTAACTTCTCTCTCCACTGAGGAAACAGCACAGATATTGATTTGGGAAAAGGAAGGAAGTACTGATGCACTTCCAGTTTCCATACTGCTCGAACAACAGTGGGCAGAATGAATTACCACCCGTTTACCAAGTTATTAAAAATGCACGACCTTTGGGCACTTTCACAAACATGTCCTATATCAATTGAGTGCTAATCATGTCTAATGTCGAAATGGAACTCAGAGTCAAGTCCACCCAACAAGTCACAGTTACAGCAACAAATGCAGGAAAATAAACTATTTCAATAATTTCAATGATAGACAGAAAAAAATAGAAGGAAAAGGAAGTGCAGGTCTAGATATTCACATGCCTCGAGATGACTGACATCATCTTCAGTACGCGCACAAACTATAACTGCATCTGTTGGCTTTATGACCATATCCTCGATTTCTTCTTCATCATCATCCTCCTGCTAGAAGCACCATTTATTAGTTCATGAACTGCAGGCCACAACACTTTATGTACCGATACAGTACCAGGTTGACAACATGGTAGCAAGTGTCCAGAGGAAGAAATGGAGAGAGTTCTGAAACAGAACACAATACTTGCAGTCTCCAACAACACAATGTGCACGTGTGTCGAAATTATGGAATTCTTTTTTACAAATATTGTAAATTGCGGATATACAAAATAAACCAAAGGTCAATTATTTGATTATTTCCGATTCTAGTAAGTTTTCACATCTCTTTCCGGATCTTTCATACTTTATTTTACAGCCAACCTAATCCATGGGATGACAAGCATTTCATATTTCCTAGAATATGCATCCAGATACAAGTATGAAACATGCATTGAGATCCAGGAGAAGTTAAAATGATAGCTTTGATAAGACCAATGCCAATAGTGTGCATGGAATATATGTATTTACAATTTTAACAGCATCGTTGTTCATCAAATTGATTACTTTATAAATGCTAATGACTTCGCTGAGGTAATAACCAGATGGGATAAAAAGAAAAACAAAAACCATTTCAGAAAATATAGATAGATGTATCAGATTAGATAACCATATCTGAGATTTATAGATATGCCAACCCCTGTTTCCATGCACAAATCGCACATAAGATGATCATATCTAGGCATCTATAGTGAGTTGAAAATGAAGCAATAACACCATATCTAGGCATCTATTGAGTTTGAAATTAAGCAATAGCAAATTAAAGAAACATTGCAACCTTTTACAACAGAATAAGACTTACATCCTTATCCTTCAGATATGGGTCCACGTCATTACTCGGATAGTAAGCATCACCAAGTCCAGAGCTAAATACTTGAATGCCTGATCCGAGTCCAAAAAAAAATATTCATTGGAAACATGAGAAATAATCCTTGAAAGAAAGGATAAATCATATAATTTATAATTGATAATCTTCTCAAAGATCAATGAATCCAAGCTTTGGAACTACAGGATAACTTGCTAAAGCACAGAAGGTACCGTCATCCTCTTCATCATAATGCTCCATGTCAAGTTCCTTAAGGCCATCAGTTATGTCATCAAAGTTACTCCCAGGTGTCTTTCCAAGAGCACCTGCTGCTGCCAATGCATGGGCGACTTCATCAGTATGCTTGGCAGCATTGACATCCATTTCCTCGTCTTCTTCATCCTCGCCATATCCACTGCATAAGCAAAACACCAATCAGACTAGACCAAGGCATAGCTACCTAAACAAACCCCTCTCCCTCCATCTCACAGTGCACAGAAGCTTTACAAAGTCATTTCACATGGCTTCATTGGGACTTTTGGCTGAAACAGTTGCCTGTTCAAGAACCCTATAATGGTTCAAAACAGATCCAGAAAACTAAAGCCAGCAAAGCATTTTCTCTTTGTTTCCATTTGTTATATTATGTAGGCCACGATATTTGGCCTTTATAAATTCTCAAAAGATTAAGATGTGTTTGGGAGAAGGACAAACTTGAATCAGTTGTGATGGATGGCATTAACCCATTAAAAGCAAGATATGTTTTCTGTGATCAGTGACACCAGTTCATTTCAGACTCCTATAAAAGCTATGTATAAAAAGAAAATATTTTTCAATAACATAATTAAAGAAAAGAGCATTCTACAACTTACAGCTTGGAAATGAATCTCTTTCTCAATTGAAGAGTGGTTGCTTAATTGATCAGTGTGACATGACAATTGATCAGTGTGACATGACACTAGTTCAATGAAAGGATGAAGTTATATCCAAGGACAAAATATGACTTGGGTTTCTGTGATTGTTTCATCTTTATATTAGTACAACAGTTTCTGTAGAAATATCGCATTAACTGATGGGTGGGTGAGATTTGTATCAAATGTGTGCACAGTCCTCAGCACCCACGTAATTTACATCCAGCTGCCGTAATCAATCAGTGACAAATTGCACCAAGCAGTCACCAGGTGACACTCAACAGCCAATAGTTAATTATTGCATTATAAGACAAAAAATTTATCTTATTTTGAGCTAGATATTTGGTGAACAAAAAATAATACTACAAGTGGGTCTACTAAACCTATACTGAATGAAAGAGCAAAAATAAGCAATAAAAAGTGTCAAGAGCATAGCAATTTTACCTTCTTTCGAGGGCACCACTCTTCAGAATCTCTTCAATTTCCTCCTTAGATGGTGGTTCTGCGACTACTGGAACCACCTTTGAAACTCCCTTAGGGACCCAACACACAGCAGCAATCATCTTTCCCACTAATTATCTTATCTATGAGAAATAAATACAGTGTAAATTTTATGATGCACAGTATCAAACACATGTAACAATCATAAAAGTAGCTCTCCTTCATTCTGAAAAAAATAAAAATACAGCTATCTTTACTAAAACAGCTGAGGTTTAAGGTTTAGGGTTTTGGGTAACAAATGATCAACAATCTGAAGCGGCCAATAAACTTAGAATAGAGAGAGAGAGAGAGGTAAGATAGAGTTCTACGTTGCCTCTGCCTTCTTCGTCGCCGCCTTCCTTTTTTTTCCCTCTCCCTCCCTTTTACTTCAGTAGTCTTGTTTCTGTTCTGCCCTGCAGACAACCCTAGGCTTTCTGAAGCTCTTTAAGGGCATGTTTGTGTACGGCAACTTCCATGGAAAGATGAAATTGTCACATCAACAAGTTCTATGGTTTTTAAATACCTTGGAAAAGGTTTTCCGCGGAAGTTAAAAATTCATGTTTGGTGCAAAAAAATATATATATCATCGATGAATTGGTGCTAATGTTGTTTGGTGTGGTTGCAGATTCCTTATTGAAAACTATTATTTACTGTTTGGTGCAACAATTTTCCTCGGAAAAATAACAAATATGGAATTGGACCCATCTTGATTGTCAAAGGCCTTGGGATAATAATATTAAGGGAGTAGTTTGGCAGAAATCAAGATTCTTTGTGGCCCTTCAAATTGTAAAGAATCTCCATTTCACAATTTGTCTGGAGTAATATTATGCTGTTGAACGGTCGGCAGCTTGGACGTGTGGTTCCACTTGGATGAGTGCAAGGGTCAGCCGATGGATCCCATATGAGCAAAATCTAATTATGATAACCATTCGACTGAGGGCCTTAAACTATAATTGTTGGAAAATTTATTCTATATACCCTCCTTTTAACAAAGGGCATAAACACCCCTCAACATTGAGAAGGTTTATTCCTTTTGGTTGTTTGATTAATTCAAAAATCATGGTTTCCAAATGTAGGCATGAGAAACAATTGGTCGGCGAATTAGGAGTGACATTTCTTGACCCAACTGATGCAGCCCGACCCAATACTAGACTCTGCAGGCCCTGATGGGGCTGCATCACCAACCTATGGGCCTGCATCACCAACCTATCTATCCAACTTCCAACCTGATAATCCAATGTTCATGTTGAACATTTTTCTGTGTTTGATGACATTTCTAAGTAATAAATGGGCTAGGTTCGGATTGAGTACATTCTCATTGTTCGACCTTCCCACCCTACATGAACCCATCCTGACCTATCTAATTGCATTATGATTCACCAATTTAACTAAAAAAACAGCCTCTTAATTAGGTGCTTGGGTTGACCCTTTTAGCTAAGTAAGTTGGCAAATTGTGATACTTTCAACCTGACTAAGCAAAGGGTTTCGGTTTCAGTTTCGGTCAGCTTAGCCTTAACCACAGTGCGCTCAGCCTAGCCTATCTTATTGTCACTCCTGTGGGCAAAAGCACTCCAATTAATAATTGTTGGGGATGTTGCACAGGCAGTCCAGTCAAGATGCTCTGTTTCAGTAGTCTGAAATTGGCCTCCTTAGATGCCATTCAAAATTTACAATGCCATTTTGTCATTGAACATTCACAATGCCCAGCACTCTTCATTTCTGCACGATGCTTATACCCACTCAACATGAATACAAACCATAAACTCGTTAACACCATCAAAAATTCAACATATTGGGTTACAAACAGTACCCCTTCCATTAATGGATACGACAATAGGTAAGAGGGGGAAGAAAGAGGGTGGCTGGCTCGGGGGTTGGGTTTGGGGCGTGGCTGCGGGGGAGGTGGGGGTTGTCGTCAGTTAGTAAGGGGAGGTTGTGACGACTGCAGGAAGGTTGGGGCGCCGCGGTCGCTATAGGGGAGAGAGAGATAGAGAGAGAGAGAGTGGGGGAAAAGATATTACCTGCAGAAGGTCGATGTCGTCTTCAGGTTGCCGCCTTGCTCTGGTCGATGAAGAGGAGAAGAAAAGAGGCTTACTGCCTTGGGTTTTTGACATCAGAAACGTCAAACTGGTGTGGGGTCTAGAGGTATCCCTTACAGTTGGGTAACTCTATTAACGTAGTAAAGTGAAATAAAGTTAATTTTAAGAAAATAATAAAATATAAGTGAGTTACGATGATTTTTTATTTTTAGTTGTTTATTATAGAATTTTTTTAACTTTTTGTATTAAAAAATTAAGTTTTTTTGAATTTTAGTGAATAAAGGTAGTTGCTTTTTGACTTTTTTTTTTTTAAAGATGGGGAGAATTTTGAATAAAGTATATTTAATGTGACATCTTATCTAGAAAAATAGAGGCTTTACTTGACTTATATTGACTTGTATTGTATTAGTAAAGTGCCAAACGGGGGCCACCGATCAAAACGTTAGATGGTCTTTGTAGACTCAAAAAGGGGCTTTCGTGATCATCATACTCCCGGTGAGCCCAATTAGGAGGGCGTTTGTTCGTACGTAGCGCATGCATGGATCCTTTTGGCTCAGACTTGTCGGGACTCATGGGCCAGAGAATGAAGCCTATGAAAATCTTTCCAAAGTAACCTTTTGCTTTTTACATGTGATGGGAAAATGACATTTAGATGTGTAGATGTTATGGATGCACGTACGCAGGTGTTTTAAGGGTAAACACATTAGTATGTTCGTCAAATTCACCATTGTTGGCATTAGTAAATTAGGATATCCAGTGATTTTAGATTTGAGCTTTTTAGATATTTTTCATATATTTATGAAGATTCATGAAGAATTAGAATGTGAAACTAGACATCTTGGTATTAACCATTAATATGAGAATATTAACTTATTCAGATCATGACTTAGTGCATGTTTGGCATCTCTATTTTTCACTTTTATTTGTCTATTTGTCTAAATCGGACAGAAATTAAAAAAATTAGAACGTTTGATTGATGACTTTATCCTCTACCTATTTTAGAGAAGTAAAGGCAAATCCTCTATGAAATGCCCACTTTCTGGGCATGTGAAAAATAGAGGCATAGGCTCCCGTCAATCCTCTAAAATTGAAATGTCCTCTTTTTTTTATACCTTTTTTTTTAATGGCTCCATTTTAAATGGTCTGTCAGAAAAAGACTAGAGATGTCAAACATGGCCTTAGGGCCCACATAAGTGCAGAAAATTATATTTACTTGTTTATATTTTTTTCACAAATTGATCAATATCTATGGAAAAAAACGTAAGATAATCAACTTTCACATGCTGAGGTATATTATTTCAATAAACAGAGTTAACGGTTTGGATTACAAATATGCAGCCCATATGAATGAGAATAAAAACAAGGTAGTGATGGGCCCCACGAGAATGCAATCACCGTGTAAGGAGTGCAGTAGTGCCTTTTTTTACAAGAAGGGGCAAACGCGATGGTCATGGTATATAATCCTTGTGTATGTAAATCATCTACACACGTAAATAGCTGCAAACGAACAACCCTTTGGAGTGAAAGCTTACTAGATCTTTAATTTTCTAGTTTATACACTTTAAACATTGGCAATTTGTGCGTAACCCTTAAGTCATGTATGAGTGAATGTTACGATGAAGAGGGACATTTATTATGAGCAATTTAGAATTTTCATTAGTGGACACTTCTATGGTTTTTTTATGGCCATCTTTACAAATTTATTACTGGAGAGTCATATCAAGAATCCAACTTGCTTGAGATCACTATCAAGTCCATCACCATGTCCAAGTTCAGTCCAAGCATGTGGGTTTACATATTCTAAAGAAATAGAGGTTCTAGCAATTCTGAAAACCATCCGCATTTTTCTATTAGATTTCTTCATAACTTGATCGTTGAGAGTGACTGTTCAATGATATTTCATGGAGGAGGCCTGCCCTTGAAAAATCTCGTGTTTCTTCCAGGAGTTCAAAAGTCCTTTCTGCGTCTTTCCAAATTAGTTTTGGCATATAAGTGGAGCAATTACGACTGGTGTTTTTGCTAAGCAAAGAGTGAAAAGGGCCACGAATTCATGTGCTGATATTGGACATAGGGCCGTTCGGATGCACGAGGGGTGAAGTAGAAGCGGAGTGAAATGTAACATCATCAGTGAAATGAAATCGAAGTAGGGTGAAATAAAGGTAAATGTGTTATTTTGTTGGACGTTGGGATACTTGGTAAAGTAAAATGCTAAGGCTAGATACAAGAGTGTGCTCGGAACCATTTTGCCACTCCCTTTTGCACTGGTGGCTCAAGGAATTCAAGTCAGTAGGGTCAACAAAAGACTTATCTTTTGCAAATCGAATAAATTTATTTCCCCTTTACCAACATATGTCATCTTCTGCAGTTCAACAAAATAAAATAAAATTCTCAAATAATTTATTTCCGATAATCCGACAAAGATATTGAATTCTTAAAAAAAAAAAAAAAACTAAAATTTTAATACATTGTTACTAATAGTTCTTAATTCAAAAAGAAAATCCAAATATATAAACTCTTACAGCTGCCTCAACGGGTTTTTATACGTTGAAATCGTTGCATAATAACTTCATTATCAATAGTAACAACTACATCATTTTCAATATATGTGACCAAATAGTCATTCATCCATTGATCTCAACTTGTTATTTACGTACTTGATTGCTGAAAAAGACCATTCTACCGTTGCAGTAAAATTAATGCCAATTTTAGAAGCACATAAACCAACTGGTATATGATATCCTTCTTTATCTCCACTAATTTTCTAGCAATGCCATAAATTCATTTAAATTATAAAAACTTATTACTAGAGCGCATATCAGCAATGTGGGCCCATTAATTATTATTATTTTTTTAGATAGTTGGCCTGTTAATTTGGGTGGTGGGTATTTTATGGTAACTTTTGTCCACTACTATTGCAATAAAAGAAAATGTGTAAAGTTAGCTAATATGGGATGAAACTCTTAAATTGAGTGGGGTCAAAAGCGTCCTATAAGTTCAATTAATGACATAAAAAATCTTATTTTTAAATATTTTTTCAGATCACAGTGCTGTCAATTGACCCCACTGTGATCCATGTGGCACCGCCCATGCCCTTTTGGGCATTTTTCCAAACATATTGGTGGCCTTCGTACGATTTGATGTTGTCCCAGTCATAATTATTATCATAATAAAAATTCTTACAGATTTTTATCATAAACATCGCATGAAAAAATCCTGCATATTTCATCATCAACATCATATGAAAATTTCTTTTTCTTTTCAAAAACATCACATTCAATATTTCATCACAAACCCACTCATTACATCATAAATAAATCATAGCCGAAGTCTTTCTAAAAAATCCTTTCCGAAGAAAGTCATAATCCATGGCACCACGGATTCATCCAAAGAGAGGAATCCTCTCCCATTACCAAACGTGACCTCAATAAAAATTTAGCAAGAATATCGATAAAAATAATTGCATGAATATAAACCTATGAATAATAGAAGAAGAAAAGGCAAAAAAAGAAGAAGAAGAGGAAGAGTAGAAGATGAAGTGTCCGAATCAAAGACGGAGAGACGGGTTTCTTCTTTGCTCCTGGTCATTGGAGAATGACGAAGAAGGAATGGAATAATGAAAAAGATTTTACTCCATTAATCTGAAGTGTTTTAAAACCGGGTGGAGTGAAATTACGAGTAAAGACACGTGGGCCGACATATTTACTTCATTAGTAAGTTGGATTGCATCTAAACACCCATTTGACTAAATTTTTTCACCCTTTCATCCCTCGAGAGAATTGTATTAGAAACTACATTGATCGGCCCCACATCAGATCTAAAGTGAGAAACATAAAAATTGGGTGACTTGAGCTGAGAATTTACGGTCTCCGGTATCCACCATCCGCTGCAACCTTTTCAAATTGCCTCCCCTTTTGACTCCCTGTCGCTGTCTCCACACAAGTGAAACCATTTCAAAGCCCTAGAGAAACCCCTCAAACCCCACAACACAAACATTCCCAGCCATGTTCTCTCCCGCCACGAGGAAACCTCGTCAGAAAGGCCGGAATCTCGCCGCCGAAGCCCCCAATTCTCCGGCGACGCCTCTCTCCGCCATCCACAACCAGCTCCCGTCCTGTGCTTCCTCTATCCCCGACCGTCCGACCACCGGCACCCCCGCTCCGTGGGCCTCCCGTCTCTCCGTCATCGCAAGGTTAGGGTTCTCCAAAAATCTCAGAGTTTCCGAAACCCTCCAGTTTTTCTTGAATTTTAGGCAGTGAAGTTGTAAGCAGTTTGATTTTGTTGTAGAAACCACATGAGATTTGTGTCGTGTGGCGATCCCAAGTGTTGCATTGATAGAGTTTTGTGATTGTTAAACTGTTACTTACATTCATTTGTGGATGATTTCTCTACATTTTCTTGCGTTTCTGTCGTCTTCGTAGAATGATGATTTGGCTTTTGAAGAGGAAACACTGGAAGAAGAGAAGTGAAAAGAATGCTGCGATGATTTTAGTGTTGTTGGACTCTTTCCTTATTGTACTATTGTTTTCGATTATCTGATTACTTGGTTGCAATTTAAAGAAAAGGAAATGAGAAGAGTGCGTGTTCATGACTGTAATTACTGATGTAATTACAAACACCTCTGCTTGTAAGATCTGACCTATTCATCAGGGCAAGTGTTGATTGTTACATGTTTGTTGCAAGTGTGGCAGTTGGCCGGATTTCGTGGACTGCCATTTTCTTGCATACATGATATTGTTCATCGATCAGGCTGACTAGTCTGGATTTTGGGGTAGGCTGGACACTGGGTTATATGAGATATTTTAATTGCAATATGGTGTCAATTGCATGATTAGACATTGTGACTATCGTTTTAGTTTATTTGGATTGGTAATATCTGTCTCTCTATTATTGATTAATGAATGTTGCATCTTTGCACCTTTGTTTTCACTAATCTTCCTTTTCATAGAGTGACAAACTGACACGATCAATTAGCATAATCTCTTCTCCTATTCAGAATTTCACCTACCAAGAGAACTGATAAGGGAGATGAGGCTGACCCAACCCGACCTATATTTGTTGGAGAATTTCCTCAAGCCCTTCGTAGTTCACAAGCTGACTTTCTGAAGAAGAGTTCTCCTGGTGAGTATGCTGTTTGTGTTAGGAATTTTGTCATTCTCAGTGTCTGGAATGATCAACTGGCTGTTTGGGTCCATGTTAAAGTTCCTGCTGGAGATTAAATGTTTTTATTTTTTGTGTTAGGTGATGGAGGGATATCTGGCGGCGTTGATAGGGAAACATCTCTGTCTTGGATAATATGTGGAAACAAACTTTTCGTCTGGAGCTATTTATCACCTGCTGTTTCAAAAAACTGTGTTGTCCTTGAAATTCCTTCTGTTGTTCTAGAAAGTGGAGATATTAACACAAAGTTTAGGCATGGCAGTAGCTGGATGGCTTCTGTTGTCAAATGGAACAGCACATATGGAAACTCGAACAATGTGGTATCTCAATGCAACTCAGCAGGCATAGTTGTCTGCAACCAGAAAACTAAGGCTGTTATTTACTGGCCTGATATCTACTCTGAAGGTGGGAATACACCAATTGTTAGCCCTCCCCCTCTGGATAAATCCCGAGAGACTGCTTCACCTGGTGTTAGGAAAACTACACCAAACTGGCACCAACAACCCAACTGGACTGGAAGTAGTAGAGCGGTTGAAGCAAATGTTTTTAACTCTTTGATCGCTTCCGCAATTCCTGGTTTGTTGCATGAGTGTATTGCTATAGCTTGTTGTTCCAATGGAGAGCTGTGGCAGTTTAGGTGCACCACCAGAGGAATTCATCAGGAAAAAGTTTCTCAGGATGTGGGTGCTGCATCTACATATGGTAGTGATAATGGGCAACCTTCAGCAAACAAGGGGTATGCAAGATCACTTGTTTGGCGATCTCGTCACTTTGTCCCCTCAGATGAATCCAGTCGCCAATTTTTTCTGATGACAGATCATGAGTTACAGTGTTGGGTCATTTCGTTCACAGCCAACATAAGCATTTCAAGGATTTGGTCCCATGAAATTGTTGGTACTGATGGTGATTTGGGTATAAAAAAGGATTTGGCAGGCCAGAAGCAGATTTGGCTTCTGGATATGCAGGTAGATGACAATGGAAAGGAGTTCACTATTCTTGTTGCCACCTTCTGCAAGGATCGAATAAGCGGTTCGAGCTATACACAATATTCACTTCTAACGATGCAATATAAAACGGGGGTAAATGTGTCACTAGAAAGTATTGGGTCAATGCATGAAAGGGTCTTGGAGAAAAAAGCTCCCATCCAAGTGATAATCCCAAAAGCAAAAGTGGAAGATGAGAACATTTTGTTCTCCATGAGACTCCGTGTTGGTGGCAAGCCTTCGGGATCTGCAGTCATTCTTTCAGGAGACGGAACTGCAACAGTCGCTAATTACTGGAGGGGTTCAACACGACTCTATCAATTTGATTTGCCTTGGGATGCAGGAAAAGTTCTTGATGCTTCTGTTTTCCCTTCCACAGAGGACGGTGAAGAAGGAGCATGGGTTGTAATGACTGAGAAAGCTGGAGTATGGGCAATACATGAAAAGGCCGTTTTAGTAGGTGGTGTTGAACCACCAGAGAGAAGCTTGTCCCGTAAAGGAAGCTCAAATGAAAGAACCACAGAAGAGGAGAAACGAAGCCTTGTATTTGGAGGCATTGTTGCTCCTAGACGAGCTAGTTCTGAGGCATGGGATGCTGGCAATAGACGAAGGGACGTGTTAGCCAGTATTACACACCGAACTGCCCAAGATGAAGAATCAGAAGCCTTGCTTGGTCGCTTTTTCCATGATTTTCTATCATCTGGGCAAGTTGATGGTGCATTTGAAAAGCTTAAAAATTCTGGAGCCTTTTTAAAGGATGGAGAAACAAATGTTTTTGCTCGTACAAGCAAATCTATTATCGATACTTTGGCAAAACACTGGACAACAACCAGAGGAGCTGAAATCGTGGCAATGGCTGTTGTGTCATCCCAGCTTTTGGATAAGCAGCAGAAGCATCAGCGATATCTTCAGTTTCTTGCTTTATCCAAGTGCCATGAGGAGCTGCTTTCCAAACAGAGTTTGTTTCTTTCCTATTATGTTGATTTTTCTCAATGAAATTGTTTGGCGATCTACATGTATTGTGTTGGATACATTGCTTTTCATTTTCCTTTCCTCTTGCCTTTTGAACTAATTATTTTATGAACAGTATTAAAGTTTTTATTCACTGAAGAAAAGGGAAACAAACAAAAACCCCCACTATGCCCCAATTCAAAAACACACAATACAAATTGCAGCACCATCCCAAGCCCTCACAACCCAAGAAACATCCCCAAAGAAACCCAAGACCGACAGATCATGCTTAAAACCTCATTAAGCATCATTAAGCAAGGGTTATTGCTCAATCACAATTAATGGAGCAATGGATATTCCAATTTCCAAAGCTTCCATTTCCCTATTCCTTTTAGATGTTCTCTGAAGTGGCATCCCCTTTTACTTCTTGAGATCTCTTCCCAAAAGCCCTTTTACAAATACTAAATGTCATTGCTACTGAGAGCAAACCCAACTGCTTTCCCACTTTTTATTTTAATCATTTGCTTCTCCATCCTGCCTTGCGCTTCTGCATCTGTGGACCAGTTTGCAATGGAACATCATCACTATCATCCCTTTTGCAATCCTGATTTGAGGCCTGATCTCCCCAATGCGAACTCCAGAGATTTCCCGTCAACTGTATTAATATCATTTACTAAAGCAACATTATACTTAAAAGTTGGAATAAAGATCTAAATCAAGAAACAAATTCATTCATCCTTATCTCAATCATGATTATCAAAACTATTGTAACATAAAAGGAACTACATATAGACCACTTAAATGGAAGGCGACAAACAACATAACTTGCAGACTTTGGATCCCTGGAGGAGGGTGCATATAGATCACTTAAACGGAAGTACAAATTGAAAAATGAAAAAAAAGAAGTGTATGTAATAGGTCATGTTGCCATCTATTCATTCTGCCTTGAATTATTGGTGCATCGGTTATAATTATTGACCTTCCCATCCAAAATATGCAGAAGACAGTGAAAGGATTATTTCTGTTAGTTTTCATTCTTTCATCTTCAGCCATCGAACTTCATCTAGTTTTTAGACGCTATAATATTTGTGGTAGCATCAAGGGAAAATTGCTTTGTTGAGCCACTTGCTGTGGTAGGCAGCTCAAGCAAAACCACCTCCCTTGAATTAGCAGTTGCTTGAATATTTTTCCATGGGAGGAATGATTCTCATGGTTGAACTGTAGTGATCAAGCAAAACCACCTCCCTTGAATTAGCAGTTGCTTGGATATTTTACCATGGGAGGATTGATTCTCATGGTTGAATTGTGGTGGTCCTTTTCTAATTAACAGTTCACATAAACAAAGAGAAGTACTCAAAATGTACAGGTCCTCCCAAACACCATCCTAAACAACCTTCACTAAATTACAATGACAATGTTTTTCCTACATCCATCCTGCCAATCAGGTTTTAATTATCTTAAGCTCCTTCTTTGAGGTTTCTTTACTCTTGAATCCTTTTCATTACTTTCTTTTGGAATAGGTCAAACAGTGATTCTAGTAACATTCTTTATTAAGCTGGCCCCTCTTTGAAAAAGGATTTGAGCACCATTGTCCATAATCTCATTTTCTCGTCCAAGGACTCTACAAAGACCCACTGTAAACCGAAAAGGTTGAAAGATAGAAGAGCCTGTGCCAAATCTTGTGCTAGAAAGCACAGTGGGTGAAAAGGTGATTGAGTAGTTCCTTCATATTTATTACAAAGTGGTCACCTTTAAAAAATTAGCCATATCAAATCCTTTTCCATAAGCTATCCTTTTCCATGCACGTGGTGCTGTGTACTCACCTAGTGACGATCATTTTATGTTCAACAACGAATACCACTATGATGTGACTTATCTCCCCAAGTTACATTATCTGTGCAAACTTTCAAACCATGGATCAGATTTTTCAAGAAAATTGCAGTTTGATTAGCCATAATTTGTTTGGTTAAATTGAAACAGTTAAGTTTTAATGCAGTAGTTTGTTGAATTTTCCTACTCTTTGCAGATTATCACTAATGCCCTACAGTGCACATCTTTTTCTAATGCATGTTTGATAAGGAATTAAGAATATTTGCGATGGATTTCTCTGCTAAAATTTGGGGCAATTTGTAGTAACAAACTCAAAATCTGTGACGTCATACAACAAATTAGCTTGGGAGTTTGGACTTGACTTTTGGTAGGTGCTGAGTTTCGCATTTTGTAACTTGATTGTGAATGCTCTGGCAGCTCCTTCTCGTCTTTCTGACGATTGGCCATGATATATCTGATGAATCGGCCATGATATTTCTGACCCATGCACAATTTCATGAAAAAAGAAAATTTCAACTGCTACTTGGAGAATATTGAAAGAGAATATTCAAAATCAAGTAAATATTTTTAATAGATAGGCATGGGGGATAATGAGAAGCGACAGGAATCAACGTATCAAACCCGACTAAAAACCAAACGACCGATAGATGGTATGTTTTGGTCATAGTGTTCTTCGATGTATTGAAAGAGAATATGCAAAATCAAGTAAATATTTTTAATAGATAGGCATGGCGGATAATTGGAAGCGACAGGAATCAAACCCGACTAAAAACCAAACGATCGATAGATGGTATGTTTTGATCATAGTGTTGTTCGATGTACGATGTTTTGTGAATAGTGTTTTTCGATGTAGGCAAGTCCATCTCAAGCTGAAAATATCATTTCTCATTTGAATATTAAATGTCATTTCTCATTATCAGGGCATTCTTTGCAAACTATCATGGAGCATGGTGAAAAGCTTGCTGGCATGATACAGCTGAGGGATTTGCAGAATATGCTCAACCAGAATCGATCAAATGGGTCCAACTCTCCATATTCAGATTTTCCTAATGAGATGTGTGGTTCTCTCTGGGATTTGATTCAGTTAGTTGGAGATAAATCTCGTAGAAATACTGTGCTGCTGATGGATAGAGATAACGCCGAGGTATTCTACAGCAAAGTTTCTGATCTTGAAGAAGTATTCTACTGCCTATCTAATCACCAACAATATCTAATAAAGGAAGAGCAACCTCTTTCATTTCAAATTCATCGAGCTTGTGAACTTTCAAATGCATGCACAACTATAATTCGCACTGCCATGCATTACAAAGATGCGCACCAGGCTTGGTATCCCTCACCAGAAGGCTTAACGCCTTGGTATTGTCAACCTGTGGTGCGTTCTGGTCTGTGGAGTGTAGCTTCTTTCATGCTTCAGTTGTCACAGGAGGCAACAGGACTTGATTCATCGTCAAAATCAGACATAATATCTCATCTAGAAGGGCTCACAGATGTTATACTCGAGGCTTATGCTGGTGCTATCACAGCAAA
The DNA here is from genome assembly GCA_029852735.1 of Persea americana. Lineage (NCBI taxonomy): Eukaryota > Viridiplantae > Streptophyta > Magnoliopsida > Laurales > Lauraceae > Persea > Persea americana. The sequence goes on from CM056810.1 coordinate 77,322,127, forward strand.
GATTGAGCGGGGAGAAGAGCACAAAGGTCTTGTAGATGAACAAAGCAAAAGGAGGGATTTGCTTCTTGATTCACTTTATCAACAAGTTAAAGGTTTAGTAGAAGCCAAATACCAGGTTAGTTTTCCAGTGTTGATGAATATTTTCATACCGTTTACCTAGTGGCTGATCTAAATTCGTACCCTCCAAGTAGTGCTTTAAGTGATGACATTTGAAGATCTGTAATTTTGTTCTTTCTTCCTATATGTTTTTGTTGTTCAATTCTTGATGCAGTCCCGATTTCACACTATCGGACTGCTAGGGCCCAATTAAACAAAACACAGAAATTCCAGCAAGTAGGATTGTTGCAAACGATTCACAGAAAAATTCAGAATTTAAATTAAGCTAGGAACAATCCGAAATTAGCCCAATACTGACCTCTAGAGCCTTCGCATTCCTCTTGGCAATTGGCATCCAAACAACACTTTGTTTCTTTGCTGGAATTCAAGGAATTCTTGTCTGGAGAATTTCTGAATTCCCAAACATAGTGGAATTCCTGTATGCTCCCCTGTGCTTCAGCATCCAGAAATTTCACCAAAAAGCAAAGGAGCTGGATTTCCTGAATTCTCAAGTGGCCATTTGAGACCTTTCAGTTTTGAAATACTTGTGAAGAAACATGGCATTTCCAGATGCCATGGGACAAGATGTAACATCATGTCCAAAAAACTCCAACATGCCAACCAAATTCCTGTCAAGGAATTCTAGTAAAGAAACAGCCCCAAGGGAGAGGAAACATGACATAAAAAGCTCTGCTTTATTATGTTTTAGAAACTGTCCAACTACATGCTGTATAGCAGTCGACCACTGTTTGGTATATATAACCTTTCAAAACGTCATAAAACCGTAAGAAACCCTAGTAATCTTTCCAAACATGATTCCCTAGTAAAAAGCAATGTCCTAAAAAAAAAAAAAAGCAAAAAATTAGAAATTTCTAGATTCCCAGATGTCACTGCACTCATGTAGAAGATTGTCTGTGGGCCCCACATGGGTCACCCTTGGATCAAGTGCACGCCACGATCAGTGAGGGCACTCTTGGGCGACTCAATTGAAGTGGTTATCCTATGGGTTTGGTTGGGTTGGGTGTGACCCACTTAACCTGCTGCCCAAAGGGATTGCACGACCAGCTCCTTTTAACATTGTAGAATATGAAAATTCTCAAATAAGCCCTTGTTCTGTCTTTTTCCAAAACAGCCCCTGAAATCATATTTCTTTTAATCATTAAAACTGCTTGGGCTCCGAATCTCAATCAAAACTTTATTGAATCCTTGCGAGCGTGTTGGATCTGAAACATATCCTTCATGTTGGTCAAACTTGATTGAATCCTTGCCAGGTTTCATTTAAAGGGGTTTGACCCATCTACGGATTGGATCTGAAACATATCCTTCGTGTTGGATGGACATCCAACATGAAGAGGAAGGCAATAGGCCTGAAACCGAATCAGCACCACCTGAATCAAGGCCACAAACACTTGTAAAAATTAAAAACACCAACAGGGACAATCATCAGTACCACCACCATTGGCACATTGGCACATATAAAAAAAAGGGGAAGGGCCATCATCATTTTCATCATCATCATCGATCAAAGAAATAAAAAAAATCTAACATGCAGACAAAGAAGTCCTCATCTTCATTAGAGAAAATTTAAATGGAGTTCAGCCACTGTTTTTTTTTTTTAATATTCCAGAATGCTTGACAATTGTTCATTATTTTTTAAGAACAAGCTGCCTATTACCAATAAGCTATTTCACATTTCTATGCTGAAATATGTAAAATAAGAGAGGAAAAAAAAGAATACAAAGAAGAGGAGGAGGAGGATGATAAGGGAGAGAGAGCAGTGTGAAATTCACCTAAAAAGGAGAATAGGATAGTGTCTCCTCTGGATTGCTGCTGTGTAGTCACTGCTCATCACTAGGATAAAATCATCGCTGGCAGAATATTCTCCAATGGGCGTTCTTGCGCAGCTCTACCAATCTTTTGGATCAAACCTTTTTATTATTGCATACTAAATTATCAATTGATATTAATTACAATAATTCTCGTGGCATCACTAGACCCTTCTTTTCAGTCTAATTTTCTGTACCACTGCATAATTTATTGTCAATGGTATATTAGTTTGCTTCATCATCGGTGGTGTCATCATCATCAATCACCACCATCATCTTTTTCTTCTTCTTGTTCATCTTAGCATTACCCATCAAATTATTTAGACATGAGATAAGAGTTGCAGCTAAGTCGCAGAAACTGAAGGAACCCCACCTTTTTATTTCTTTGTATCTCATCATAGCCTTATGATGGTTTACGGGGTTTAGACAAGCGTATTGGCATTGATGACATCCCCCCTTTTATTTCATTCTATCTCATCATGGCCTTCTGATGATTTGCAGGGTTTAGACAAGGGTACTGACATTGATGACATAAAAGAAGCCAATCTAAGGGAGCTTTCTTCATCCGTGCTGTCTATTGCTAAGCGCAATGAGGGCTATCAAACTCTGTGGAACATATGTTGTGACCTCAATGATACCGGGCTCCTTCGAAGCCTCATGGTATAAATCTTTTGCGCACCTCTTTGTTATGGATTTCATTTTGCCTTTTATGTTGTCCTGTTTATTATATGTAGCTAATGCATTTTGCTTTTTCCAACTAAGAAATGAATTGGTAGGCAAGTATATGTGTAACATCACCATGTTGCTTTTAGAAGGAGGCTGACATTATTCTGGCACTCAAAATTGAATCTCTCTGTAGTGGTTTCCTTATAAATGTAGAACATGTTCATTTAGCATGTGCTGATTTAAGTCAATTTTGTGCTGATTTAAGTCAATTTTTTCTGAACAATGATATTTGTATTAAGAACAGAAGTAATCCAACAAAAAAGCAAGGCCCCTCACTATTAGCATCTTGCCGAATATGACTAATAATATAGCATGGTTGATCGAATGTCTTCAATTTCATCGATGTAATCTGCCAACCTTGAATGGTAAGCAATAGGAGCAAAGGTCTCCTTGTACTTAACAGCATATTGTTGATGATTCCCAGAGCCACTAGATGGGATCAGTCCAAATTCCCATCTGATTTTTCAATCAAGGAGACCCATTTACACTCAATTGAAGTAATATTCAAAGGACATGGGATGAGATACTATGTATTATTGGTAGCTAAGCTAATCCTTCTTCCATGTCTTTCTGCCAACAATTACAAGTGGTGGTTTGCAAATAAGATATAGAGACAACAACAATATCCATGGAAGCAAATAAAGAAGAAACATGAAAAACAAATCGGTGTAACTGGCCGCCTTGACTATCTAGTAGAATATAAAATGTTGGAGGAACGTCTTTGTGACATCTTGATCCAGGATAGAGGAAGATGTATTGGTATGAGTCATAGGGAGATCTTTTTCTCTTGTACAGACCAATCCAAATATGTTAAACAAAAATGAAGTGGAGAAGGCAGGCATGATGAATATGTTTGGCAATGTAGAAATGCCCATTTGAAGAAATATAGTTTTTTAAAATTAATTTTAGATGATAGTACAACTTCTCTTAAAGTGCTAGATCATAACAAAAGATTCCTTTTTGTCCGGGTGCATATCAGAGGGACATACACTGTGCAGATTAAGTAGATGACTCGTGTCTTTCATGTGGAGGGAGGTGATCTAAGAAGACACACTTGAAAGTGTGGAATAAGCCATAGTAGGGTGAGATTTATAAAGGAGAAGTCCTGAGTATCATTCTTCAAAATGGAACTAATTTTGGTGATTAATTAGAAAAACAACAGTTTTCCAGGATAATAGAACCCGGATACCTTCATCTTCCATGTGGCTTCTTTCTTCTCAGTTTTGGCTTCTATACCTTCGGCTGTTGGTCTGCTCAGCAGTCTATGGAAGGCTAAGGTTCCTCCAAGAGCGGTTGCTTTTGGGTGGATATTCCTTCATGGATTTATCCTTACTATGGATAATCCCCACTCTTTTTTTATGTGGAAGATTGTAATTGTCAACGCTCAGCTTACTTGCCATCACCATGCAGTGGAAGAAACAGTGGATCACCTTCTTCCTAATTCTATGGTTGTACAAGAGATCTGGAGATCTGTGCTTCCAATGGTTTGATTGTAGCTGGTGCTCCCTTTTCCTTTTGACTTGACATTTCTCATGTTGCACCACCTATAATGAGTCAATTTCTGACTGATCCTCGACATCTTCATATGATCACTGTTTAACATATCATTCACTACCTCAATGGGACCAAACGACATGCTACTCTTCTCGTCCTAATAATTGCTTTACCTCACTACCTACTCTAGTGTAGACAAAATTTGGGCTCGGAGTTCTTATCTGGGTGTCTAATGCTAGATGCTCAACTACTGGCTTTATGTTCTTACTTAGGCTGTTCTTTATTCTTTTGGAAATGCAAAAGCAGATACTTGTATGTAAATCCTCTACTGAGGCAGAAAACTACTAAGCCATGTCTTTGATAGTTTCGAAAATTCGTTGGCTTTAGGGCATAGTTGTGAATTTCGTTTCAGATGCCATTTTGGTTTGCCCTCCAAATGAATTTTTTTGGCCGATTCGTAAATTTTGGTGAAACTTTTCAGACTTATGTTTCGGAAAAAATATAAATTTATTTGATTAGGGAATTTATTTTAAGTGGAATTCTTCCTCCTCCTCTATTTCTGTTTGAAAGAGGGCTTAGGGCAGGGGTGTTGGCCTTTGAGAAAAAAGAATTGCAACAAGTTCTTTTTTAAAATAATTTTGGCCGAAATTTCCGAAGTCCACCAAAAGAGACCAAAATCCACCGAAATCGATCGAAATTTTCGAAACTGACTGAAATCGACCGAAATTGACAAAAAAGTTAGCCAAAAAGTTGTGTAGGGCTGTTTTGTCTCGGTATGTAGACCGAAACGAAATTTCTCAGAAATTTCTCAGAAATTTCGTCTAAGATGAAATGAACTTCACAACTATGCTTTAGGGACTAGTGAGCAGATTGGGTTTCCCTTACAGTGGCCTGCTCCACTATATGCCAAGGATACTGGTGTATTCAGATTGCAACTAATTGGGTTATCATGAATGGACCAAACATATTGAGGTTGACTGCCATTAAATTCATGATCAAGTGGAGAATGTGGCCATTAATTACTTTTACACCTGTCTTCTAGGCTGCAGCTTGCAAAAAGTTTTACTAATGGGGCAGGCATCGTTTCTTGGCTGGCAAATTGATGTTTCTTAACCAATGTCAATAATTTGAGGAGGATTGTGACAAGTTTGATCTTCCTATGGACCATACAGTAGTGAGGTTCAGTGATTAGCGTAGCCTACAAGAATACTGTGGTGGTTGTATCATTACAAATTAGAAGATCGCAATCATGGATTTTGGATTATAATTATGATGCTAAATGATGTAATTAGGGAAGTGATTGATTGCAATTAACTCTAATTAAGCAGAAGAGATTCTGTTTTTTAATGTGTATACACATAGAGGTGTCATCTCTTGCTCTGGGGATACATGACCCTTTCTTATTTGTATTCTCAGACTCCCACATGTTAGGCATGCATCTCAATTCTATGTTGAATCACATGATGAAGAATATTGATGTTTCAGTAAGGTCAATGCAAACCTGTTCAGCGATGGTCATATGCATCTCTCTCTCTCTCTATATATATATATATATCTGTGTGTGTGTGTCTGTCTCTTCAACCGCTCGCTACTCTCTCTTGAGTGTGTAGGTCTGATATGGTGGAGATTGGAGCTATCCCCCTTCAGGGGAGGGTCTCAGTAGTTTCGAGGGATTCAGTGGATCCATAAGAGCTAACAACTCCAACCATCTTTCTTTCATATGCAGGCGTATTGGTTGAATCACATAAGAAAAGAAGGATTTATCTGAAGAGAAGTCTATGGATTAGGGGCAGTAGTGCCCAATTCACCTTGTTTCCATTCCCATAGTTGCCTACACCCTTGCCAAGGTTTAGGATCAAATTCCCTCATTAGGCCAGCTGCAGTGAGAGATTACTAACACCACCCTTAAATGAGGATTGTAAAATGGATGACCTCGTGGGAATGACTGGATGTAGGTTGCTACATTCTGCTGAAGATCTCCTAAGGTGGAAGGGGAAGACTGATTGCCTTGTAGTGCGAGAAATTGAACGAGGCAAGGAAGAGGTAGGTAACTCTTCCTATGATGTAGAATTCTACGCCATCGTTCATGCTCTTAGGCATTGGAGGCATTGCCTGATTGTGAGGGAGTTTTTTTGGATTTTCTGGTCACAAGGCTCCAGTTCTGGAATGCCTAGAAAAGGCTGAAGATTTTTGACAAGAAACAGGAAATCCCTCAGAAGGAACTTTTGACCTACTCGAGGAGGAGGTGTGTCAACTCAAATCACTCAGGAACAACAGGCTGATCTTCTAATCCTGATCATGAGTTGCCCTCGTTATCAAGTGAATCAAGTCCATCTTTGTCTGTACCGCCCGATCATTCAATTAACTTGGTATAAAGTGCCGGGGTGTGTGTGTGTGTTCGTATAGTGAGAGAGGATTTTGTAAGTTTGAATGTATTGAAATTTCAATATGGTCAATGCATTACCATACAGTGGTTTTGTTGGGGCGGGGGGGCGGGGCGGCGGAGTGCGGGCGCCAGCTAACAAGCCATTGGATCTAAACAAACGCAGTGGTAGATGGGCATGATTGACATTCTGGAAGGAAGGGAGAGAACTGCAAATAAAAACCAAACATATAATTAGGACTATGTTGTTGCTTCTACCGACAGTGGATGGCCAAACATAGCACAATGCCTCCACTGCAGTTGTAGTTCTCAACAAAAATTATGTATGATTTTACAAACATGTAGATCATATTCTGCTTTTTTTTCCCCCTCTATTTTGCCTGTCGGCCAAGGAAAAAAAGAGAATGAAACCACTATGATCATTTTGTTTTGGATCTTCTGGATCCAATGAATGAAATATACCATTGAAGTTGTCCATGGGTATTTTCATTTTTGTCCTTTTTACTCCAAATTGAGTTTCCATGACAGTTTCAGAATAATTTTATGATGCAGCATGATAGTGTGGGACCAAAAGCTGGATTCAGTTCTTTCGTGTTTAAACAACTGTATGGAAAACACCAGTACGCTAAGCTTTTAAGGCTTGGGGAAGACTTTCAAGAGGAGCTAGCAATTTTTTTGAAGGAGCACAAAGATTTGTTGTGGCTTCATGAAATCTTTTTGAATCATTTTTCCGCTGCTTCAGAAACTCTTCATGCTTTAGCTCTTTCAAATGATGGCAGTTCTGACTTAGTGACCGAGGGCGGGTCAGATTCTCAAGATACGAAGCAGAGGCCATCTCTAGCAGATCGAAGGCGATTACTCAATCTCTCTAAAATTGCCACCGTTGCAGGTTTGCTATTTTCTTTGATTTTTTTTTTTCCTTTTCTCGCTCTTGTATTGAGTATGATTATCTCATGCTTTTAGTACTCTTTCACTTTGATGTGAACTACATGCTGTCTTCTTCATTCATCCTTGAAGAGCTTTGCTACTACTTCCATCTTTTATTTAATACATTCATTGAGAATGTGAAATGTGCTTATCTACTAACATTGTAGTATTGGCTTTACTGCCTGATACAATAAAGGCTAGAATGATTTAGCCCATAGATGCAATATGGATCCCACAGAGATGGCACTTTGGGATTCTTCTGCAGGATAAACCTAAGGATCTGCACCTAGGGCCCTTGAATTCACCACCAATGGTCTTTGAGTGATCACCATGAGGGTTTTGCATCGAGTCATCACCACACACAAGGTGCATAAAATAATGTGATCTTTTTTCAATGGAGTTGGTGGAGCATACATATAAAAGTTTTGTTTTCAAGAAATTTTTTTTTGCCGCTTCTAGGATTACAAATCCTAGTATCAATGAATTTCAACCAATCCTTTGGACCTCATAAAATAAAATTGAACCAGACAATCCCTTGGTTGAGAACTTTATTATATTTAGAAAAAATTGATGACTTGGAGACTTGTGGAATCAAGGACTCTTAAGACTTAAATAGACTTCTAAAGAAAACTTCGATTACAACTCAGATGTTCCTACACGATAGGACTAATTCCCCAATGATAAGAATGTCTTGAGTAAACAAATCATGGTCATTATTGGATCCTCAGGCTGTCAATCAATTTCTACCATGATTTGATTCTCAGGCTGTCAATCAATTTATACATGCCCCTAGAACTGGCCATGCTTAAGACATAAGATACAAAACTAAATGTTTTGGGGTTTATTAGTTTGATAAAAAATAAAACCGCCAGATTACAAATTTGGGGCCCATGGGACTTAAAAAATAGAAGGTAGTTGATGGGTTCTGAGCTGGTGCTCTATTGCTGGTGGAAATAAGGCAGGGAGGTGTATCAGTGCCTCTTTGAAAGTGAGGTATGTAATGGTTTCACCCTTGGAGAGGTGTAAAAATTTTGATGTGAAAATATCGCTAGATACACATGAGTTACATTCGATTTTCACACCAAAATTTACGCACAACAATCCGATCAGCCATGACCTATGGAGTAGAAAGTTGGCCAATCAAGAAGCAGCGCATGCACAAAATGAGTGTAGCAAAGATGGATGTCCGGTAAAACTAGGCAAGTTACAATCAGAACTCTATGCTTGTGGAAGCATTTAGGGGTAGCATCAACATCTATAGATGAAAAATTAAGAGAAACTCATTTGAAATGGTTTGAACATGTCCAACGTAGGCTAGCAATAACACCATTGGGGAAAATCTTTTCTGTGTAAGTCGATGGCCTACCAAGGCGAAGGGGTAAGCTAAAGAGGACATGGATGGAAGTAGAAGGATATATGTAAAGAAGTGCAACCTGCATGAGGATTTGGCTCAGGATAGGTTGGAATAGAGGAACATAATTCATGTAGCCGATCCAAACATACTAGGACAAGGCTTTGTAAATGAATGCAAACAAACCCGTTCATGCATAAATGTCACACATGTAAATGAGTGCAAACAAATGACTTTGGATCCAAACATTCTAGTTTCTTCTGGAAAGCCCAGTTCATACTTCCTTTGAGTGATAGCTATTCCTTGTTTAGATCTTGGAATTTCAATGACTAAGCTACTTAAAGAGCCAAGCCTTTGATCTTCAGAAGACTTTACTAAGTTTTTGAAATTACTAATATCTAGTACCTCTGTTTTCTGTTCTTTCTTCTTCTTGAATAATATTTCCTTTCATTTGACAAAATCGCTTCGTGTGTAGCCATTCCCACGAATTGTCGATCTTGTTACTTTTTTTCACGTTTTGTTCTATATTTTTTTTCTTGTTCAACTCAAACCTAAGGCATGTGATGTATCAGGTAGGGATTCTGATTTTGAGTTGAAGACGCAGCGCATAGAGGCTGATTTGCGTATTCTGAAATTGCAGGTATGTCATATTCTGGAAGCATTTAAAGTTGCACCTTTTCAGCCTTAGTCTTTCCCAAATTTATATTTTACTATCACCTGAGTTAAAAAAGACATTGTCAGGACGACACATTTTTGATGCTACAAGTTGCTTTGAAATACTTAACTTTTTGAACACTAGATCGTGGGCAAGAGCCCAGGGCATAGCTGAAGGTGCTCACTATTGCAACTTTGAGGTTGTGGGTTTAAGTCATGTTAACAATAAAAAGAAAAAGGAAAAGAAAATAGAAGACAGAAGAATGTGAAGAGGCGAAAACTGAGTGAGTCCAATCAGAAAGAATAGCACTCCTGGTCCAAGAGTAGTTATAAAACTAGAAGATTTCATCTCTCTTCCAATCTTGAGAATGTGGGAATTATCATTATTCCTTCAAACCTTCACCAAGTAACCAAAATTCCCAATTGCACTTTTGTGGAAGATAATTCAATTACAGCCTTCTATCATCCATTGTCTGTCAGAAATAATCTCTCTCTATACATCTATGTATGATTAAAACCTTATTCAATGCAATTGAAGTCATGCAACTGTTGCTGAGTCGCTCAATTTGAGATCACTACTCTAGGATAAGGCAGTTGCTGATCACAGAACATCTGAAAAGGTGCTTATGATTATCTGACATTCCATGATCAGCTATTATTAGGCAACATGATTTTTGTACGGGTTAGTTTTGAAAGTTTAGAAACCTCTAAGCTGTAGAAGGAAGGAACAAATCAAGTAGTGCTGCATTTCTCCAATTTTTAGTGGTTTTCTTTTAATGAAAGAACAAATCAATTAGTGCTGCATTTCTCCAATTTTTAGTGGTTCTGTTCTATGAACCTTATCCTCTGGGAGCCACTCACTTCCTAGACATTATTGCATTTTTGGAACCTTGTGCTCCTGTGCCTGTATCTTCCCTGGTTCGTTCCCATTGATTAGATTCCATCAGTGATCTATTATGTTGGTTATTTTCTGAAAGATGTGGCACCCGCTGCTTACCCAATTATTTATTTTCTGAAGTGTCCTCAGTGACTACTTGCATCGGCCAACTTCATCCCAGTTTCTGTGATTTAAGTGGAACTACATTAGACTAGGGGCTGATTTGCAGAGTAGTTTCATTAATTCACTAACATGAAGCAAATAAACGACTGTTAAGTGTAATCAACCCCTATTTTCTTCTCAAACGAACACAAACTGCAAGTGGAATCAATCTGTTAGGTCTCTAACATGAAGCAATCAATTTGTGTTATGTGAAACCAGCTACTTTTTCCTTTTCGGTTAAGAATCTTAAAAAATAAAAATAAAAATACCACTATTCCCTTCTGAACTCACTTAGTTGCACTGCTAGTGAAATATGAATGGGGGATGGGGAAAATAAATAGAGATTGACATAAGTTGGAGAATCCACTCTAATAACCTACTGGAAGTCAACAGTCTATAGTGTTCAATTGAAAAAGACTCCTTGTAGCCTTTTGTAAACAGAATCAAACTAACTCCAATCTGAATTTACTCTGATAGTTTGATACTGTATTCTTATTCTTATGATGCAACGAACTGGTGAAATAAGCAAAACAATGGGAATCCTGAATCCGTATCATAAGTCACCAAACCTGAGCAATACTATAACAAGGGAAATGCAATTAATAGGGATCTGAACAGATATTAAAAAAACATATTGCATCATATTGGACTGACATAACATTTCTGTTTTAAGCATTACACCTATAGGTAAAGGACTAAGCCAACCTCAGATTAATGAAATAAGGCTAAGATGATGATGAAATGGCCTAATAGTAGGGGTTACAAAATTTGACCCCACCCAGACCCCACCCTCCTATACAAATTACGAACACACATTATAGATGGCTTGGTTATTGATTATAAACCTTAACTCATTTAATAACTAGATCGGATTCGGTTTAACCTTTTAGACCTGTTGAATAATTGCATGCTTATAGAATCGGCAAACCCACATATCGTCTTCCAATCTCCCTTCCCCATTTGGAATTCAGCACACGCGTGTTGTGTGCCATGTGTATCCATGTGTGTGTTACACACTGTTTGTGTGCACACCTGTGTGTCTATGCATCGATTGTTTGTTTTGGTTTCTTCCCTTTCTATTTTTGTCCCTTCTGGCGTCATCAAATTGCCTTTTGCTATCCTTAAAGATATAGGAAAAGAAAAGGAACCGATCAGGTTTGGGTTGGACATACAGGAGCCATTTGATAAGAGGGTCAGGTCTGGGTTGATACTTGATCTCCCTTTTATGTGCTTCAACCTGACCCAAACCTTTGCTACGGGTTGGACATACCTGAGCCATTTGATAATATAGGGTCAGTTCTGGGTTGATACTTGGTCTCCCTTTTTTGTGCATTAACCTGACCCAAGCCTTTGATACTACTCGAGGGTAAAGGAGATAAGGAACCGCTATTTTGAGGGGGGAGAATGATTCCCAATCAATAAACTGAAGACTTTTATGGTCCGTCCAAAGAAAGAAAAAAGGAAAGAGCAACTAAAAGAAAGGTAAATCTCGTTAATTCATCCGCCCAATGAAAGAAATTCTTGATTGGATATAATCTACCACATATGAACAAAACACGAGTATAATCGTTGGCCCCTCCCCCACTCCGCTAAAACGCAATTAGAATTCATTAAGAGCGAGAATAATTTACAAGAGGTAGATGGGAGTGCACCCCCAAAAGGAAAACAAAATCCAGGGGAAGCACTAAAGGAAGAGAAACAAATGCAAAAGAAACAATGGAAGAAAGAACAGTGAAATTTGTATTGGGACAACCCATTGGCCTTCAGCTAGTGTGGTGGATTGCCAAATAGGGGCTGAGAGGAAAATGTGCTCCTGAGTAACTGTTGGGACCATGGCCGGCCAGGTTGTCAGGGACGGTTCCCTTTTCACTCAACATGAGTGATGCACCAAGGAATATCCTCAAGCAATGAGAGAGAAAGAGTTCCCTTTTCACTCAGCACGAATGATGCACCAAGGAATATCCTCAAGCAATGAATTAAACCGAGTGCTTTAAGAGGAGGAACCAATGAGGCAAGACACCACAAAAGCTGAAGATGAAGAATTAGATTCAATCAAAAGAAGGGAGCTGGAGGAAAGAAAGGAGTTTTGCATGCGATCAATATGATGGTGGGCTCAAATCTGATTGAAGCTGAAATTGGCCCAGTTTAAATGTATAGAATATCTATTTTGCATGGATATAGACGTGAGCCTTAGCAATGGACTTATAGCATGGATATAGACGAATTCATTCATCAGACCTGTCAAACTAAAATTCCAAATCAGATGAATTGAAATGCAAATCAGTGGAACCTACTCCATCGAATTTTCTGATGAAGCGAAGTCTCGAATTTTGAGTTACAAACTTAAATGCAATTTAATTCTTTTTTGGATAACACTCAAATTCAAATTATTCAAATTACGAACCAGGTAATTGTTAAACAGGCCCAGGACCCATGAAGAGATCCAGTCCAGATCATAGTATGTCACGTGGATTTTATTGGGTCAATAATACAGTTGTACATATTCTATTTTAGTTGTTGTTTCCATAACTTAGAATAGTAATTGATGTACCTACCTAGATTAGAGCCTTGATTAAGGCATGTAATAGTTATATATTGAGGAGAGATCTCCAAAGGAAGGACACGATAATACAATCTGAACATTCAGAACGCTTATTCTAGTCTGTCATTGTGAGAATGATAGTAATTGTGTCAAAAATGAGGTGTAGCCCAAAATAAACTTTAACATTTCCGCCCCTAAAAAGACCACCTGCAGCAGGTTTATCTTGAACAGCAGTACTATCATTGTAGAGTTTTAACCAATAAGAATTTTGATACATGAAATGGTAGGAACTTTCACAAGTGGCTCAGGAGGATCCAACCAAGTAAAAATTAGCACCAAAAGCTAATCCATGAGAGCACTTAGAGAGAATAGCAAAGATATCCTAGAAAGAGATTTGACGTTGTGGATGACTCCATGTGGGTAACGCTTTGTGGCAAATGTTCACTTTGTTTCTCTCATGCTATAAACTCTCCAAAACAATGATTATAAGGCATCCACAGATGTCCAACCCTACAAGTTACTACCATAAGAGAGCCCTGCACAGTTCATTAGAAGAACGGGACTATTCATTTCAAAACTTTCTTTTCAAAAATAAAAATGTATCCTTGCACAGAATGGGAAAGAAATACCTGAAGGATCAATATTATGAGGCCTAAATTTTAGTATGGAAACAGCAAATGTTTGTTCTCCAAAAGATTTAAAATATCAAATTATGAATATCTAATATTTATAACTAGATGCAAAGTTACACCTACCTGAAGCCTTTTCCAAATACGTACTTTTCTGTAAGATGGCATATCTAGCTTTTCGTTGTTCAACCAATACATCCCTAATTTTTTGTCACTACACCCATCCATAAATCGGTCATAACCCCGTTTTATCTTTCTTTCTTTCATTCTTTATTTATTTTATTTTTTTGCACTTTTCTTTTCTGAGTGACACTTGCCAGTTCATCAGGGTTGCACAGGTTGGACTTTGTTGGTAATGTTGCTCAACCCCTTCAATGGAACCAATTTCACAGTCTCTGATACTTGAAAGTGGATTTCAGCAGGGAAAATTAGTCAGCCCTGTGTGCTTTATTAGGGTTCTACTTTTCCACCCAAAGCCAAAATTGTTGCACACTTCTCAGTTAAGAGAAATAATTGGGAGTAGTTCAGGAATTTCAATCCTTCTTGACAGAGTAGTTTGAGTAGTCCACACAGAAAGGTTAAATCAGCAGCTTGTTCGAACTTCATTGGTCTTGGTCCTTAATTTCAATTCTTTGAGCTTGCTTTGCTGTGTTGCAATCTATGTTCAAATGAATATTTACATGGATGTTTCTTATATTAGTTGCACCTGGATGTTTCTTCTCAACTTGGTTTTACGTTCTACTGATGTGCATTTCTCGTTTATGCAGGAAGAGATTATGAGTTTGTTTTCTGATGACAAAGAAGTGCAAGATAGCACACAATTGTTTTCTCCTGCAGAATTGATCGAGATGTGCTTAAAGAGCAAAAACCGGGAGCTTTCCCTGCGTTCATTTGATGTGTTTGCATGGACCAGCTCCTCCTTCTGGAGGTCAAACAGAAGCCTGTTGGAGGAGTGTTGGAAAATTGCTGCTGATCAGGACGACTGGGCAGGCCTTTATCAAGCATCATTGGCAGAAGGGTGGAGTGATGAAGAGAACCTGCGGCATCTGAGAGAAACAATTCTCTTCCAGGCTTCGAACAGGTGCTACAGTCCAGATGCAAAATTTTATGAAGGGGGTTTTGAGGAAGTGCTGCCGCTGCGACAAGAAGATTTAGAGTATACCATGTTGAAAGACCCAGGCTCTGTAGAGGGGATTCTGATGCTGCACAAGGATTTTCCTGATGCTGGAAAACTAATGGTGACTGCAATCATGTTGGGCATGCTTGGTGGGACTGATGATGAAGCAGAAGATGAGGCCTTTATGGAATGAAAATTCATTTCTGCAATTTTGTAAATCTTGCACTTGAGTCCATTGAGCGTGAAATTGTTGTTCTGCACATACATGCTTCGATTGCGTCTGTGATTAGGGCTGTGACTCTCCTTTTTAATTGGATTTGAGATCAGCTAACAGAGATGAAAGCTCCATGTCTCACTTGGTACTACTCTCCCCTATTATGGTAATGAAGGTTGGGTTGGGACAAACGGGCCTTTTAGGTGATGCAGCCCTTAGGCTTCTACTTGATAAATCTAGCCACTGAAAATTAGTTTGTATCCCAGCAAAAAACTGTTTAGCTAGACAGAAAATAAAATACATTTTAAGAATACAGTAAGATATATGGTACGTGTAAATGATAAATAATTTAACAGCAAAATAGCAATGATGGAATCTAATACATAAAATAACAGTCAATTAGGACTAGTTCCAAACCAGTCCAACCCTACCTTGGTCACTCTAATCAAGAAGGTGGGCACAGCCATTGTCACCACTTCTGACTTGTTTGACCAAATCTTGACCACGCCAAGGTGGACCCAGCTGAGCCAGTCGTTCCAAGGTCAGGGAGTGACCAGAACTTAGGAGGGTCCTTGGAGAGTCTCCAGTTGTTCCAGTGCAGTCAGCTCTTTATAGGAAGAAAGAGAGAGGGCCATGTGCGTAATTTAGAACAGGCACCATATTGCCATGCTCTCTCTTTAGGGCCTTCGATAAAATTAAATTCCTAGGATTTCATGGTAAAATGGGTTCCAATTAATCCAACAATGGGCTATCAAATAGGTGATGGATGAAGGACATAAGGTGGACATGTAGATGTAAATTTGACTTTACATGTATTTAATTTACTATTACTAGGGTAAAGGTTGGGTATTCATTTTTCATCCTGTTTTAATTTATTTTTCATGAAAGAGGCTATTTGATGGCCATTCATGGATCCTCTTCACCGCTATGAAATTTTAACTGCATTTCTGAGAATTCCCAGGAATCTAATTCTGGAATACATTTGATGCTGGAATGTAAGTGAGTATTTTCTCATCTTGAAGATGGAGATTCAAAATTTAGAGATAATCCAACTACATTAATCTCGGAAAAGTTTCATCACTTGGCAAGGGTTTTTTTTTTTTTTTTTTTTTTCAATGTATTTTACAATGCTACATAAGTATTCTTAAGAGCAAAGCAGATGCCTTGACAATGGTGTCCTCCTTTTCTTCTTCGCCTCTTTCTCTGGAAAAACACTCCCTCATCCTTCCCCTCCAGCCAGGCAAGCGTTTTCTTCTTCAGATTCCAGTGAGTGGTCTACCTCAAATCGCGATCTATCTTATTGAACTTGAAGGAGTATGGATCCATCAATTTTTTCTATGCAAAAGAATGCAAATGAAGCTTGGCGTTTATTGGAAAGATGTAACCTAGTATTAGCATCGGCCGCTTTTTTGGATCCTCTATCTAAGATGAGATATTTAGAGTTTAGCTTCCCTAACATTTATCCAAGATCACAAAATTTGTTCATGGATGGACAAATAAGTAATACAGTGAGTAGTTTGCATATTATGAAAAAGTTAATATAGGATGGTTGAAAATGTCAATTGAGGCAGTAAATTAACAATCAGGGACAAGATTTGTGTTAAACACAAATCTTTCAGGTTGAGCACTTTATGTCTATGCCACCAAAGGTTCCAGCCAATATCTAGTTAAAAAAGAAAAAATCAGATGGGGCACTGTTAACTTGAATCTTTGGAGTATCCTAAATTCCTAATGGATCTTATGCTAGATATTGGTTGAAATAGGCGGAGGAAGTAATTTTCTCTAACCGAACTTGGATTATATTTCCTGTCATAAAGAATCACCTATACAAGTAGGTCAAAATATAAACTCTTCACTCACCAATAATCCCTACAAGAGCATGATCCATCAAAAAAGTGATGAAACCGGTTTCGATCCCTAATGATTATCTTTCGATTGTATATCATGGAAATAAGCTTAATGGCATGGTGGCAATCATCGCATACTCGAAGATTCTTCACAATCCGAATGGGGGATTGAGGAGCAGTATTCAAAAGCCCAAAAGCAATGGCCAATTTCTCACTGTGATGAGCCAACACATTCTCTTTTGCTTGTTCATCCACATCTTGCAAAACCAAGGCCGTCATTGGGCTGTAACCAATATCATTTAACCGAACAATCATCTCTTCTAACATTTCATATACTCTCTCCGACAGAGGGTGAGACTTGTCACCCGCAATGAACTCATGAACCATATTGTCAACTTCGATCGTACTGCTCCCAGGGACCTTCTGGATGCTCTTGCCTCTCATCATCTTTCTAACATTAGCAACATTGTCCCATCGCTTGCCTTGAGCATATATGTTTGACAAAAGCACATAATGGCCATCTACATGGGGTTCTAGTTCAAGAAGATTGATTATAGCTTCCTCTGCTAATTCAACATTTTTATGAATTCTACAAGCACCAAGCAACGCCCTCCAAACTATGGTATCCGGTACAAAGGGCATGTTTACAATAAAATCTTTTGCTTCTTGAAGGCGCCCTGCTCGACCTAAAAGATCAACCATACATCCATAATGCTCAATCTTAGGACTAACACCGTATTCATTCATGGATGTGAAATATGACCACCCCCTAGTTACAAGACCGGCATGACTACATGCGGTTAGCACTCCCACAAATGTAATGTCATTTGGTTTAATTCCCTCCGACAACATCCTTGAGAAATGATCAAGAGCAACCTCCCCACACCCATGGTTTGCAAGACCCATGATCATGGCACTCCATGTAAGTACATCCCTCACATGCATATCACTGAAGACTTCCAGCGAATTCTCAAGATCCCCACACTTTGCATACATGTCTAGAAGAGAAGTCCCAAGCTTCACATCTATCTCAATTCCATTCATTCTTATATACTCATGAACCATCTTGCCCACGGCCAATGCACCCACATCCCCACATGCAGACAGCACGCTGACCATCGTCACCCCATCAGGCACAACCTTTGCCAATTGCATCTCTCTAAACAACCTCAATGCTTCATTAGACTGCCTGCTCCTCGCATACCCCGTAATCATCGAACTCCATGAAACCAAATCCTTCTCACAACTCCAATCAAAAAGCTGCCGCGCGGCATCCAAATCGCCACCTGCAGCATACCCATGAATCAAAGTATTCCACGAAACCAAATCTCTCTCCGGCATCTCATCAAACACCTTCCTTGCACGCCCAATCTCACCAGCTCTAACGCACTCCGCCAGCAACACATTATACGAAACCAAATCCGGCCTCGGCATTTCATCAAACACCTGCAAAGCAACTCTAACATCAACAGATCTCGCATACATTTCAACAAGGGCAGTCTGCACAAACAAATCAGCAACAAACCCGAGTTTAAAAACATGGGTGTGGATCTTCTTACCCATCTGGGCATCGTTCGATCTTCCGCAGGCCTGAAGAACAAGAGAGAGACTGAAACTATCCACAGGAGTGGCGTGTAAGAGCCTCATTTGGGAGAAGAGAGAGATGGATTCTTGTGGGTCATGGGCATTCAAGTAAGCGCGGATCATGGTGTTCCAGATGAATGCGTCAGGGTTGGGGACTCGATCGAAGATGGAGCGAGCGTAGAGTAAGGTTGAAAGTGAAGAAGTGGGGCTTGAGAGGGAGAGGGAGAGGTTCAAGAGCTTCGCGAGTATGAAGCGGTCGTGGTGAAGAGGTGTTTTGAAGATGAGAGCGTGGATTTGGAGGAGATGGTCGAGGTTCGTTGTTGCTGAGTCGCGAAGGAGAGACATGACTACCTTGAATCGCATATTCCACAAACATCACTCGCGGGAGTTTTTTCAAAGTTGAATGCATGGACTTGAGGTACTACTACTACAACTGACCATTCAGGACGTTTGTGTGTGTGTTGAGGGTTTTGGGGTGCGACTTGGCTTGGCACTAACCAGTTTCGATGTTTTGACACTTCAAAATGGGAACATGTTGTATCTGATATTTTCACTTTTTAATATATAAAATCCGTGTGTGGATTTATATATAGCGTATCATTGCCGTATCCATATCGTATATAGGAATCATAGCTAACAGAGCCCTAAATCGACATGGCTAGAAGTGAAACTTGGGTTGGGCTACCTTAGGTTTGGATTTTGAAGAGGACTTAATTTTTTAAGCCCTTAATGAAATTATTCAAGTATGGTTTGGGTTAGGGGTTGGGCTTTTGGTACCTGATTTCAACTCAGGCAGCTAATTTATGGATGATTTTGTTCGGCCCACGTGTGTTTATTGTAAATGTATAATGTATATACGATAAAAATATAAAATATATCATCATCATCGTCGTCATTGAAGAGTTGTCCCAACTATATTGGAGTTATTAGATACATGAATACGTTGTACTTCTTTGGATCCATTTTTATTAGTTTCATCTATGTCTTTTTCGGTCTTATACCTATTGTTAGATGGAATATATAGACATGATAATAATATGATATTGATTTGTTTTCTATTTTTTGGAATGGTAACAAAATTTTCTAAATTTTATATATTTTGAAAAACAAATCAAACAATCCCACCTCACTCAATCCCAAATGCACTTGGGAAGGTAATTTATAGTTTGGAATGAGTTCAAGCCATGCGTTTTCAAGTTTATTCAAATCCCATGGTTTGGAGCATAGTTGTCGATATTGTTTTGGACTTCATTTCGGTCTAATCTATAAAATGAAAAGTTCCAGCCGATTCAGAATTTCGGTGGGAATTACATTTTGAGAAAATAAAAAAATTAATATATATATATAGAAAAATAAAAAAAACAAAATAAAAATTATCGATTTAATTGATTCTGGTAAAACTCTTTGAAATTACATTTTGGGGAAAATACAAGAAATACAATATATATATATGCTGAAAAAGTAAAAAAAATAAATATAAACTCAATATTAATTATGTCAAAGAAAATTTCGGCCAAAATAGGCGGATATCCAAAACGAAGAATTTTAACCCCCAAACTTTTCATTTCGGTCTTTTCGGCCGAATCGGCGTGAAATTAATAGCTAGGGTTTGGACTCACCGATAGCTTATCCGACCCGCCCAACTAACACCCTAGTTTAGTCAGTCTCAGTAGTGTGTGTAGGGCTGACAATCGGTAAAAACAGCGACCAAACTTAAACAGGTAAATATAGTGGGCCAGAAACTTGAATGACTTAGTGAATTCTAATTATGTGAAGTGCTGTATGAAGTGCTCAACCTCACAAAATCACTCCCCAAAATAATTTATACTTCAGAAAACCCAACTCTGTCTTCAAAGTCCATGGAGGACACACTCTCCCACCCTTTCCGACCATTGTTTTTGCTATCAACCAAACCCTTATCAATTTAACTAATTTAGCAGAGGACTGAGTCTTTTAAGCCCTTATGAAATTCAAGTATGGTTTGGGCTTGGGTTTTTGGTACCTGATTTTAACTCAGGCAGCTGATTTATGATAATTCTTTTAAGCCTGCATATGTGCGTTTATTGTATGTGTATAAGTTTTGTAAGAGGACTACCGTAGTTCCTTCCAGGCCCCACTTGGATATAGAGAAATGGTAGGTGAGAACAACAGTCCCCCATATATATATTGCTGATGAGGGTGTTTGGCCTCTTCAAGAATCCACTATCCTTTTGGACGTTTGAAGTCCCTTCCTCTCGTACGCACCTAATCAAGCTTTTGCCTGTGCCAGTGGCCCCAAGAGAGAGAGAGAGTAATACTTCCATCAGATATTCAGCTTGTAAGTGAAATTACTACTAAAGGCCACGCCATTGATCGAGATGTAAGAATCTTATCATTCAAATCTAGAACTGGTTGATCACATGGGAAGCCATACAGCAACGCTCTACATCCAACAAAATAAATGCAGGCAGGATGGATAAACATCTCTCAAAATGCAAGACTTTCTCCACCTGGCGAGCCTTCACTTTCCCATCTTTTGGCCCCACCACCACCATCCCATAATCACGTTGACCCCATCATGATTATGAATCGTACGATCCTCATTGCCCAAGTCTCTTTCTTACCATTTGCCACAATACCTACCTGCCAATCCACCGCTAATGAAACTACAAGAGAGGAGTAGGTATACAAGGCCTCTTCAGAGTCCCACATCGCTAAAGAACGTGATTCCCAAACTCTCTATAAGCACTAGCACCAGGTATTAACATCGCCGAGCTCAGTAGCGTGAGCTTATAACTCGAGCGGGGGCTATAAGGTGGTGTGGACGAGCTGACTCGACCTGCCGGGTTGGGCCAGGGGCTGCAATGCTGGCTCGCCCGTTCCAAGTCAGGCAGTGGGCCATGTGGCTTGGGCGAAGGCCTGGGTTTCTTGGCCCTTAGACGGGAGGGCATTGCGCCAGGCTGGCTTCACAGAGCAGCGATTACCTCTCACTCTCGACAGTGGAAGGATAACGGGTCGGTGCAGACCCAGGCCCAGTGTGCCCTAAGGGCCGTTTCACTCGGACCACCACTTTTTGACTTTTTTTTCCTCTGTGAAGGGTCCAAACAGTTTATGATTTGTGGAATTAATCTGTCTGGGTCAGCGTAGGTGGAATTAATCTGCAATGGAGCCTGAAAGTACCCAGGTTGCCAAACTGATATCTGGGTCCGTGTGTACTGAGGCCCACCCAGTATACCCATCTCACTCGGACCGCCACTCCTTTTTTCTTGGGTTGTGATCCCTGGGTCAATGGATGGTCCAAAACAGTTTATGATGAATGGTATGAGAGCCCACAATGTACCCAGAATTTGGATTGTAAGGATCTGTTTTGTAAGGCCCCACAGTTCATGACCAGGAATATGAACTCCTTTTTTTCTCAAACTGATGTCTGGGTCATCTTCAATAGGGCCCACAGTGGCGATAGTAAAGACCCAATTTTTATGGCTGATCCAGTAACTGGATCATGTGCAATAGGGGGGTGCACACAGTTTAGATGGTGTGGATTCATCCTTCTGAACTTCTACCATATCATTTGTGATGAGGGCCACACGCACTGGTTGTGCCACAAGAAGTTTTTTTTGTTTTTGCCAATTTTCAAATTCCGAAGTAGGTACTGCTGTAGAGATGACCAAATGCTTTATATGGGTCACTCGATTGGAAATAGAGTCAACACTGGCCTTGAGATTAAAATGGAATGCAGGAGAGGTACGGAAGGGTTTGGTGGGCTACATATTTAACAACGGGCCCAAGCCTGCTCATTCCAGGCTTATTATTAAGCACAACAGATAGACCCAGCACACACCGGTCTGGGCCTTATAACCTATGGAATGGCACACGGCCAGGAACCATCCCAAATGCAGGACCATAGATACATTTGGTAACAGGTGGGGAATCTAAAGATTTGAGGATTCCTATGCAGCCTATTGGACCACAAGATCCATTACTATGAGAAGAATGATACAGATTATTTAGCCCATGTGGCCCACCTTTTATTGATCAAAGATGCTCATATCAAACACCACTCTCTTATGAAAGTACTAACCAATTTCACTTCAATCATATCACTAGGATTTAAGTAGAATTTGGGACACTACTACCTAAACATAGGTGTAGTGCCAGTGAGTTGAATTATACAACCATGGGCGCACTTCTTGACAAGCTTAAACTGTCATCAATCTAGCATGAGATCATTTTTCTTATCCTAGAGGCTTAGATCACAGACGGTGTGACCCACTTCAACAAATTGAAAAGCCAAGCGTGCTATACATTTTATTGGGCCACACCACACATAACTGATGCGGCCAGAGCGTCTCCTTGATGGACTTTGCAACCCTGCCAATTCTAATATTCTCCACTCTCTTTTAGACCACTCACAATCAATTAAAGGACATGAGAAAAAAAAAAAATATATATATATATATATGAATTAATGCTAGAAAACATATATTCCTGTATATACACAACCCTCTTCAAAACAAACCCTTATCAAAGCTCACCTGCATTACAACATTTGCTCTATTTATGTGCAGGGAAAGTACAGCTCGTAATGTACAGCATTATTCCATTGTTCTCCTGCAAAAGAGGTTTGGAAAATCGCAAAGAGACAGGGAAATGAGGAAGAGAGGAAGAGAACACCTGAGAATGTTTGCACAAACTGACCAAGCAAAGCCAATTACTCGTTACGAGTGTTCTGCTCCATTCTTTCATCCTGACTTAATCCTCTCTTTCGAGGCATTATCATGAATTGCCTCCCTTCAACTCAACCCAGAAGGATGCCAACTGCCTGCTATAAATGATCTCACGGACTAATAGAGCTGTCAGGCATTTCTCAGACTTTTGACCTGGGCATTGATACTTCTCTTCATCCTTATAAAGCTTGCATATTTTTGTGGGCTCTGTTTTTATTCTCTCCAGTTTCCTACTTTCATCTAGTATGAAAAAAATGGAAAGACAGAAAAGTTATTGTAACTCTTGTTCATTGTTATTATCAGGACCACCACCACCATGTTCCTCAATATGGCTATCTGAGAAGCTGTCTCCTGAAGTTCTCCTTAAACCTTCATGGTCAGGTCTCTCTAAGTAATCATCACCTGTCCATTTCCTTTTCATTATTTTGGGTATCATGCGTGCTACTGCCTTGGTCTTTAATTTGGTGTCATCCTGGTTAATCCGCTCGAATCGTACTGCTTTCACCTTTCTTGCATTCCCTTCCAATATCTAAACAGAATCAAACCAACAAGTTGCAATTGGTGAAACAGCTTAAGACTTCAAAGCAACTTAAGATGGAGGATTTTGAATGCAAATGCAAGAAAGCTACAGAAACGGAATTACTTGCGAAATGCAGTCATCTGAAAAGAATACATGCCTCCCGAACAAGATTTATAGAATGTAACAAAAAATTGCAAGTGTTATGAAAAGGCAGGCACAACAGATTTTTTAATATGTGTTGTATACGGTTTGAAGCAGATACCTTTTATTTTAATTTTCAAAAATTGAATTGAGTGAAAAAAAGAACCAGCACTCTTTCCTATACTGGACACATCACAAATTCACAATGGATAACAGAATTTTTATTCATGTGACATACCCAGACAACACATCCTAATAAACCCTTCACTAAAAAATCTAAATGACCACATGCCAATGATTTTGTCTAAATACTAAATGCTCGACACCATCAGTCCACCACTAGAGATCAAAACTCAAGGAATTTTGAGTCGGTATCCCCAACGATGGTTCAAAATAGCAGCCAGTACGCCGCAATATCCACTGTAGCGGTCGAGGCCGCTACGCTATTTTGAAAATAGCGGCCCTACGGTCTAAAACCTAATAAAGCCAAATAGTTTTAATTTTAAACATTGTTTTTCCTATTTCTTCTCAATAGCCTTTCTTAAAGTTGTTTTTACCCTTATATGGTTTCAAATCACTAAAAAAATCACAAGATTGACTGCTACACAAGATTCAAATTCTTTTGCCAACTTAAAAAATTCACACCACTACGTAATGCAGCAACCACTACATAGCGTTTTGGCCGCTGGACAACTGCTACTTTGATCCTTGTTCCCAACACAAGCTTGTTGATGTATATATTGAAGAATATTAAGTAGGCATAGGAAACTTCACACTCTCTAGACAAATTTAGGTAGGAGTTTCTAGATACCGAGTGACAACGCTAAAATATACGAGATTTACATTGTATAAACACAAAGTTTGGGGTTACATAAGAACAACAACAAAGGGTATAAGTCATGTAAGCTGAAGGGGATTAAATCATGTATCTATATCTACGAGTGTTTGATGGGAAAAGCAACATTTAAAATTTCAGTCTATATCAGCAAGCATGTGTGCCTCTACTTACACGTGTGACTCTGCAAGTTTACATGTGTGCACCTGCGCATGTTGACTTCAAAACAACCTTTTAACATAGTGAGAGATGCTTTTTATTTATTTATTTTTATTTCTTAGTGGCACATGGTGAGAGTTTCTGGTGTTCTCCATAGAGTTGAGGATATGTATGAGCAGGTATTGGGGAGCTGAGGTAGCAAACAAGCAAGCAAGTATTAGCTGCAAAAATGAATGCCACATTATGTGCAGTTCAAGGTTTTGAGGCTGAAGTCAAGCAAAGCATGGGCGGACTCTAGAGCATTACAGGGCCAAGGTGTGGCTATTGGTTAATGAACTTTAGGCAAGAGGCCCCACATAATTTTTGCATAATCAATTTTCTACATGACGTGGATTTTACCAGAGATTGAAGTCACTCAAGGGTTGAGGAATCACAATCAACTAATACATGGAACTGTGAAGAGTACACAAACTTACCAAAATAAAGCATTCTAACAGTTCATATTACATGGAACTGTGAAGAGTAGACAAACTTACCAAAATAAAGCATGCTAACAGTTCATATTACAAAAGAGAAATTTCATTTGGCTATGGTGGTATAGGTTAGACATTCTTAACTTGAAGTTGACTGAAGTTCATGTATACAATCACAGAAGCATTTCTAGGTCTTGAAATTGATCACTAGGTGAGCAACCACAATCAGCTGCAAGAAGATTAGTCTTGATAGTCTATAGATCCCCATTACATCATAATAACAACAGGATTCAGATCAGTTGAACTGGAACTCTGACATCTTGATACTATACTAGAAATCTATAATGCATGTGATCTTCTAAAATTCCCAAGTTAGTTGCTGAACTCCATACCACACAGTGACATTTTTTTTGTTCAGTACAAAACAAAGCATCCGATAGAAACAAACTTATGAATTAAAAAATAAATAAAAAAACTCTCCATCTACTAGCCACAACTTCGAGAAGAAAACATTTCCCACTGAAATTTGAAATCTACAGTCCAGGTACTAAGTGCTTCCAAAAAAATCAACAAGAGGACTAACAATATGAAAAGCTTACCACAAGTTTATAAATCTGATTCTTTTCCATCTGATCTTGGTGATCAGATCCTGTTTCGCTATATTCACTGTTATCTTCTCGGTTTGCATCTTTAAGTACCACTTTGATACTCTCACCTGACCTAGGAATATAGCCAAACGACTCGCACACAAAACCAGATACAGTTTCATATTGTTGACCCTGCAACAGATCAAAAAGGAAGAACGAAAATGAGCACCTCACGAAAAATAGAGTAGCAGTTCCACTCCTTAGCTTTTATTGTGTATGAAGTAGAATTAATTTAGAAACACAATGGGAAAATAACAATGGGAGTGTCAAACAATAAGTTAGGGCATGTTTGTATGAGAGAATTTTCAGTAGCATTTTTATTTGAGGTTATTTCATTTCTTCAGAAAATGGGAACTTCTTGTTTGTATACAGAAATTTTCTGTGCGGCGACATTTCCACATAGAAGTAAAAGTTTCCCACACATAAATGATAATCTGATGTTTGATGCAACAATTTTCTATGAAAAATTTTCAGCAAAAATCCACGATCTTCAGGATTTTGAAGTCAGGGGGAGGTCTTGGACAAGTGCAGTTTTCCATAGAAACTGTGGGCTCTCCCTCCTTTCTCCATTACTGCACTAAGAAAAGTGGAGGTTCCATGGGTGAGGAATCCATCCCTAAAGATGTCCTTGGAGAAAGAACAGTGGGTTCCACATGCCATGAAGTCCATGGAAGATGGTTTCAATGGATTTTCGCCCCATCTGCATCTGAATCTGCTTTCCACAAAAATTGTGGAAAATGCCTCTACCTCAGAAAATGAACATAAAGGAAAGTGGAAAAAATAAAAATAAAAAACATTCTAACATGGAAACCATTTCATTCCTTCCAAAAATATGCCTCATGAATCATGATAGACATATCTTCAAGAGTAATTCAGGATTATCATAAAACACAATGAACACAATATGAATAAGCATTACAACATCTCACTGCAGATTAGGAATCAATATAGATTTTACAAGATATATAGGGCAGATTGAGAAACTAAAAAGCAATTAATTGAGATAAGATCAACAGTAAATATCTGGAATTAATAAGGATAATGGACAAATGAAAATCACACACTTAATATTATTATTTACCAAGAGTCTCCAAAGTCAGACACTAATCATTAAATGAAAACAAATCATTACAAATTCTGCAATTGGCATTTAGCAAAATGGGAAAAAATCCATACTAGGTTTCCATGAGAAGTGATTTTAGTTATTCTTCATAATGTAAAACATGCAAACCTCTGGCATTTCGATATTTAGATCTTCAGAGAGCTGATCAATAGATGTATTTGCATCCACATCATATGTTCCATCAGCTCGCATTACAATATAACCAGTTTTTTTCTGAATCTCCTCCTGTTATAGAGCAAAGCCAGATAAGAAAATGCACATATAAACATGCACACAACATACACTATAACATAACAGGTTCTTTATTATTATTATTATAAGTGGGAGCATGGATATCGCTCATGCCCAACTTGCCACAGCTATGCTGAAGACACCCTCTACTTATTTCTTTAGCAAGATAATTTATGAGATCATTGTCTGATCTTTGATGACACATTATCTCTTTCTCAATAGCAACCCTTTCTTTTATGACATGAGAATCACCTTTGATATGTTCAATACACTCATGATGCACTGGATTAGATGAAATGTATATAGCTGCCATACTGTCACAGTGAGCTTTCATTGGAGAGATACAGCTTTATCAACAGACTCTTAAGCCACAAAGTT
The DNA here is from genome assembly GCA_029852735.1 of Persea americana. Lineage (NCBI taxonomy): Eukaryota > Viridiplantae > Streptophyta > Magnoliopsida > Laurales > Lauraceae > Persea > Persea americana. The sequence goes on from CM056810.1 coordinate 77,349,769, forward strand.
CACAAACTCCCATGTGCCATGGCCTGATACTCAAGTTTGGCACTTGATCTGGCTACTATATGTTGCTTCTTTACTATGATACCCAGATATTTGTACAAGCCCAAAGTGTCCGTATGGGACCGATACGACAATTATATTGGTACCTTATAATGCACTGATACTTCTAGCGAACAAGTTCAACATATCCTACTAAAAAAATCCTTTATTTTATGTAGTTCTTTTTATATTTTTACTGCTCACTAAAAAAAAAGGGTACGAAAATAATGATAATTTCATTGATTCAGAAGTGATCTAAAGAAAAGATTAGGACACTTGTATCCGTATCCGTGTCCTAAATTTTCAAAAGTGAGGAGTCGTATCCCCGATCCCCGTATCAGTGTCCATATTCAGATCCGTATCTGGGCATCATAGCTTCTATAAAACAGGACTTCTACCCTCCAACTAGCAGTAATCAGTGGTAGATCTGTCATCAAATGATGCTGCCCAATCGGCATCCATATAGATCTCGACAATGAGATTAGCATAATTAGCATACAACAAACCATACCCTGGAGACTTCTTTAAGTACGCAAGTATGCGATAAACTGCATTAAGATGTCCTTGCCTTGATGCATACACAAGATGACTAACAGCTCTAACCACATGAGAGATATCAGACATTGTGATTGTCATAGAAAAAAGTTCAGTAACCAGTAGCTGATACAGACATGGTTTAGGTAAAAGATGACCACAGTCTAGCTGAAATCAATGATTCTTCTAAATTGGACACCAAGCTAACCAGAATCACAAGAGAAAATCTAAGACAGACTTCCAGCAAGAGATTACAAAACTCCTACATGACTGTGCCATTTGAATCAAGTTCAAATAACTCAGACTCAGGGAGTGACGCGGTCATCCTAAAGTTGAGTATAATTGGCTGAGTCGCATTGGACTTGCCGAGTCCGACCAGTTACCATCTGAAACGAAGATTAAAAAAAAGCCAGAATTTATTAGAACCATTATAAGGGAGCATGCATCTGTATAATTACTACGTCACTAAGACTGGATCCAGTTTCACTTTTTAGGGGATGTCAAGACAATTACTCTTCCCCAAGGACCCAAACATTCTTCTGCAGACTGTGCATGTATATATATCCTATTGCTATCTTGCTAAAGCTAAATCTGCAACACATTTTAGAAGATATTCCGGAAATTATTCTTCAGCAAGGACACGGATATTCTTCTGTGGACCATCTTAAATATGGAGTACCCTTCTTCATGGTCTTGCAAGACACATTTCTGCATATTAACTTGAACCATTTACTTCTAAATATATATAATTTTTTTGAAAAAAAAGTGACTATTCATTACTCAAAGGGAACTCCAGTATAGGATATATATACTGACTCAAAAAATCCCAAGGAACTGGGAAAGAGCAACGTCTTCTAAATATAATTACATTTTTAACTGTGATCAGTTAAGATATGTGATTGTAATCCATCCATCTTCAAAAAAAGAAAAAAGCGATTGTAATGTAAAATCCCAAATCTAAAGGGTGAGATGTACACGAATTTTACTTTATAAAAGAAAGAGACCTCGGTCGAGGAAAGCCATTTGAACATGTTTGTACTTACACCGATAGCTATTGGACCGGGTTTTTCTTGATTGAATTAGTAGGACTTATGGTGATTAGAGATAAGGAGAGGAACTAGTCACATTCAAGATTGACAATGATGGAAGAGACCTCCATTGACTTATGCATGCCATTTTGATATGTGAATTTGTACTTGCAATCAACAGCTTTTAGACTGAGCTTTCTTGATTGAATTCCTAGGAGTTTTGGTTATTAGAGATAAGGGACATTCACATTCAGGATATATAATGCACTCCAACATAGAAAATACGTACTGGCACCTTGACACAAATCCTGTACTATTTGGTGATCAGTTGGATTCCCAGATCCTAGGCATATTTTCCTCAATCTGAATGCATTGGGTGCATAATTTTTAAATTTACTTTATTGTATCAAAGACATCGGTCCTGGCACTGGCGCAAGTCTGTCTTCGACCATAAAAATCTGCCCAGCATACTTACAGTTGCAGTAAATTTCTGTTAACACTAAGACTGCTGTTAACAGCTTGGTGTGTTGACTTCTGCAATATAGATTTAGGCAGAGATCGTATTTTCGAAGGGCCACTGATTGATAACACGACTCAACAATCAATAGTTTGAGGGTTATTCTCATCAGATTGCATCAAGTTAAAAATATCTAGGAACAAGTTGTCTCAGTTACATGTGCTAGCTGTGGTCATTTTTGTAAAGAAGAGAAGCAAGCCTTGTCCTTCTGAGCTAAATAGGCCATAGGTCCAAGAGCTCAATGCGTCACTCATGGGCCTGTGGGATGGATAGCCCACAGTTCTGTTGTAACTTTAAGATAAAGTTGATGTAACTACCAGCTAGGTCCCATCTCCTTTAATTAGGTTAATGAGGGTTATCAATCCTGATTATATTCTTCATTTAAGAATATAAACTTTGTAAGTGAGAGAAGATAACACCACCAAAACCTTTCCTGAAATTCCCATTTTCCTCTACATTTTACATGGCATCAGAGCCCTGAGTTCTGACCTGAGATTGATTTCTGAAGTTCAATTACTACTTTCTTCTCAAGACCTTCCTCTGGAATTTTTTTTTTTAAGATGTCAGGATTCTGCTCGGCAGCTCGTGCATTCCTGACTGTGTGATCGTGCCCTCTGCTGGTGGAGGCCACTGGCCCATTTGGCACAAAAGGCCCAGCCCTACTTCTCTTCTTTATGGTTGTCAAGGTATTCTTCTATATGAACAAGCTCAATATGGAACTGATGTAAATGAGGTTATTCATTATTGCAAAGAGTAATGACATTTCGAAATAAGGCACAAAAAGATAATTTTAAAATTATTATAGAATTTTACCTTTGAATCATTCTCATCAAAGATTTCACCAACAATTTCCTCAACAACATCTTCCAAGGTCACTATCTGTCATGCCAAAAGATAAGTAAGTATGATGGACACTGGACCTGTGAAGGCAACAAATAATTTATTGCAGAATTCACACAGACACTCAATAAGTAGAAGTTGAGATTTAATAATGCATATTCCATGATTTGAAGTACTGCCACAATTGGTTCCAAGTTTATCAAATTAAATGTTTCACTTGGTTCCAGATAGATTAAATGCACAGCAAACAAATAAATCCATAAATAAATGCCCCACTTGGCTTCCTGACATAACACAAGGTCAACATCCTCTCACATATTCCCAGGACACTAGGAACTGGTTCCATCTACCTTGTGAATTGTGATGACCCAAAAGTGATGAGATATCAATTGAGCGCTTCTAGAGAACATATTGAAGGGAATTGGGATCAGCAAAAGATAAAACTGGAATTATTACTCAGCAGGTGACATGTTTGAACTGAATGCATGGTAAGATTATGATATTATAGCAATTGGACAGCCAGACTATTTATGACCTATAGTGCAGAAATGCCACTGTTGACAGGGCCAGTCTCTATATGCTACCTGATGCATTAATATATTTCTTTTCCTTCATCAACAGTAGAGCTGTCAATGGAGTATGGACCCAGGTCTGCCCCAACTCCACCTGCATCAGTACGATAATTGAGAATTTGGACTGTCCAATGAGCCTAACAGGATAGGCCCGGACCCGGGTCCAGGGTTCAAATCCTTAATTGGGCCACATTTAGGCCTTCTGGACCCAGGTCCATTGGAATCTAGCAATACATAGATTCCAAAATATAGCTATATGGACATGTATACCATATTTATACAAATGTATATAATATACCTCTTCTATTTTATTTGGATTGTGCAAAGAGAGATCTTTGACTAAAAATGAGCTTTTAATGGACTCGGGCCTTTACAGGACCCGAACCTTTAACAGGCAGCTTGGGCTTCCTGTATTCCTTATCTGGCATGGTCAGGCCCGGGGGTTCATGCTGGACCAGGACTAGGACTTGTACCATTCAATCCTCATTGGGCACAAACTTGGGCATGGGTAGGCCCAGCTCAATTTGGGCCTGTTTGACAATCCCAATCCATGGCAATGAAGCCTGGTCAAGGATGGAAGGAGACAACTTGATCACTTGCAACATTTTTTTTTCTCTCATTAACCAAGCTTCTAGGTTATTCTAAAATATTGTTCTCCCTTTTCTATTGACAACATACCAAGCATATCAACCAAAAGGAGTAATTGGAAGCCATATTTTATGGTGATCTTGTCAATAGTTCATATTTCTACACACCACTAAGATCCATCTTTCCATTGACTCAAAGAGCACTAGAACCATACGGGCTCAAGTTCTCTTGGATATATGACCCTATTCATTTCATTACTTTCTGATAAGACTCTTCAATATCTTCTGGTATATGCCCCTCATAGATGCAAACTAGATTGTGCTATGGTCATCTGGTGTATATGCCCCTCACAGGTGGCAATCTAGGACGTAATTCCTCATGGCAATGTCCAGATTCTTACACCTCTTCCACAGACTGACAGAGAAAACTAGAATTCCCATACCAGGGCAGAGGCTTCAGAATAATTTTCTCCCTAGAAGGCTCCAGTACCACTCTCACATTATCCCTCCAGAAGGTGGAAGTATTTTTCTCACCAAGCTATATAGTGATTGACATGACCATGATAGTAATACATGGCATGTATCCATAACTTCACACCATGTATCCATACTAGGAACCATTTAGAGACTGTTAGCCTCAATCATTGCCATTGAACCAAGAGGGACAATAAGGCGAAAAGGTTGCTCCACCAATAGCTGAAACTTGTTTTACTTTCTATGGCACAGTACTTCCTCAAATTTTAACGTATATAATCATCCTAAAAATGCATCCGTTAATCATGCAAGTAGAGTCCAAATGCTCAACCTTAGTTAATCTTCCTCATTGGACAGTTGGGTGCTAGAAAGATTGCATGAATGACTATAGATCACTGCACATAACCTAATGCCATCTTCCTCAACCTCAAGTTCAATATAACTTTGATGATCATCTTCCTCACTAGGTGATATTCCTTCTTCATTATGTGAGCTTTCCACCGCACGTGCCTACCTTCTCTAGCAGTCCAATGAAATGAGCCCCACTTCATTACATCTGAAAACTGCTTCACCTTTACTCTGATCATCTGTTTCAAGCATTTCAAGACTATAAATGTGCATCGAGTCCGGACCAATCATCCAACATTCCTGCCCAGCACCTTAGTCCCTAAATCTTCGCAGAGCAGTCCCCTAATGGATCTCCTCACAACACTTCCAGACCTATTTGGGCACCTCCTTTGATGTTTCTCAATGCAAAAGCCCTTCGGTAAGACTTAGTCACACACCATACTTGTTTTTTTTAATTTAAAAAAAATGCTTCTTGAATTGTCAGACACGAACATTTCAAATAGCAAAAGTAGCTGCCCCCTGCTTTCCATCACGTACTTTTGTACTATCAAGTATTGGAAATCCTTGATACATATCGCTAAGCTCTGGTATCCTTGTCATAAAGATCAGAGATATTGCAATGGCTCTGGCTAAAAGTTGGAGGAAGAAACCCTTCATCTATTGCTTTATTTTGCCCCAAGACATGATCGCCTCTTTCCCATCTGCTCCCTAATGTCCATTAGTTGTCAAGACAAAGCTCGTCCCAAGTTCTATGGCAGTGACTCTGACTTTCTTTGCATTAGACAAATCTTTATAGTACATGCTCCTTCCATCGTGCTCAATCGATCAACTATTGTCCCCCTTTCATTTAGGGATCCACAAGATTACTTAAAGCGATCTGCCCCTCCCTCAAGGATAGTATTGTTGCTCTACAGCACACTGCCTTCTCACTAGATGGTGGCCATGAAATAATTGCCAACTCTCCACAAGGTTTTAAAACTTGGATTGGGGAAGCAACTCAATCTCCCTTGAGTTGAGTTGTTGACACAACCAAGTCGCATGAGACTGGGTTGAGCCGGAACAAGTCTTTCCTGACATCATAAAAAAAAAAGAAAAAAAGGCAAAAAAATATAGCAAAATAAATAATAAAAAAAAAAACTCTAATATTATATGAATCTAGAATTATAAGATGTGTTATGTTTTACTTACAAATAATGAATTTAAGTAGCAATAAGCACATTTATGTTTCCTTCTGTCTGATTAATAGTATCTCCAATCCTTGAATGCTTGATCTTCTAAAATATGTGATTTTGATCTTCCGGATTCAATTATTCAATGCATATGCCCCTAAGGGCCTCCTAGAGCTTCTCCAAACAAAAAATTGGGAAATAAAGTGATCTGGGGAAAATAAACATAAGAATTGGACTCATGGTGACTTTTATCATGAACTAGGCGTCTTAGCGAATAGATATTGGGTCAACCGTCAAACATTGACTTGCCTCTGATGTTCTTGAAACTCAAAGTGTCAGGCATCATACTGAATCACTTGGGTCAACCTGATTAATGATCCACTATCCAAAGTTCTGAAGAGAAACTAAATATGAAGGAATACTAACACGAAATAGCCACCAAAGTGTTGATTCACACGTCTCACAATCAATTCAAAAGGCTCACATGTCTAAAACTCAATGTTGGGTTAGAGAAAGTATTTAAAAAAAAAAAAAATTTTGAAACTTCAAAGAATGGAATAGTTGAGGAGTTATTGCTTGTATATAGTGTCTATGAACAAAAGAAGCCCTAAATGCAATCTTAGCCTTACAATTAAGCTACAGATGTTCTAATCCAGGTCGTTATAACTTAGTAAAGTCAAAATGTCAGAAATGCCACTATTAATTAAAAGAAATAAAGAAAAGATTAAAAAAACAAAGAAATGGAAGTGGGATCCAAGCCATATGATAGGTGCCCTTTTGAGCTTCACCAACTGATTTAGGTGCTCCAAAGTAATAATCTGCCAATGTTAACAGTTGGTCCATATTGCTGATTATCCACAGATCATCACCAAATTTAACATGTTTGACTCACTCTCATAAACCACTGCTTTGAGCTTAGCAGCTATGATAAACACTTACTTCTATTTCGTTTGCTGTATAACAACAAAAAATTATGTTTTAAAGTTTTATTTTTTATTTTATTTTTACTTCTCTGTACTTTTTAATGCATAGAGATTCTGTGCAAGTCAGCCATGTTTGAGTTCTGGCAATAGGACAAAGCTTCATACCAGGCTGAGCCTCCACCATCTTTTCTTCTGAAAAAAGGCAGTAAGGAGCTGAAAGATGTTCAAAGCATCATTCAGTTTGCAAATCCAGGGAGATGCAGTGACTGTCACATAATGGATAATAGTTCCTCCAATGTAAAGCCAAGGAAGCTAACTGATATAAACTATGTACTGTAGGAGCAGATAACATTGCACATGGCATATGATAACATGGAGAAAACGAAGTAAAATTCTACATGGACCAAGTGGGCCAGTAAGATCAAGGATGGATCTGGGATTTTGGCATGTCGCTGGCCTCAGCCTATTGTTAAGCCTAATATAGATCAATGGAGGCGGGCAGGGTGGTCTTATGCATGCCTAAAGATCCAACAAGTGATTCGTCCTGACAACACATGAGCCTGACTTGCAGTCATGCAGACTTGTTCCGCCCTTTATTTTAGGCTGAAAAACTATACAGAATAGGCAGGGAACAACTTTCTTAAGTCTGGCCCATCTGCAATCCTATGCCTGTTCATACATGTCCAAAATGGCACCATTTCAAACGGTGTTGTTACTGTTGGTTCTTCTCAATGGAACTCAAAGGCCAACTATACGCTTGTCGCCATTTTTTTCTTTTCTTTTGAATGATGGACAGTTGCCATTCTCACAAGGAAATCGTTATGCTTTCCATGGTTATCCAACCTGAAAGTGACGGAGTGAAAAGCGCATCCGTTGTAAGAAAGAATCGAAGCATCCAATACCACTCAATGCAACTGACAATAAATATCAATGATGCCATAGAATAAAATATTGCTATTAAGAGTTCAAATCTAAGCAACAAACCATTGAAAGAAAATGACATGAACATACCCCTATTGCTCCACCATATTCATTTAGAACAATGGCCATGTGAACCTTCCTGTTGCGGAACTCTCTCAGCAAATTCCAGACTGACATTGAGTCTGTGATATCAAAATGTCAAAATTCTTCTAAAAAATTGTAAAAGTACTAGCCAAAAAAAGGGTCACAACAAGCATCTGCGGATCTGCATCATAGCATTTTGAGTTACAGATGCTGCATTCCAAAACAATGCAGCAAGTAAATCTACGAAGTTCAACACACATTGCAGTAAATGAACTTCTCAGCTACATGACCAATACGCAAAAAAGAAAATTTAAGTACCTGGTACAAAGAAGGCAGGCTTGTGTGCAATTTCTCCAACAGTAGAACTTTCGAGTTGATCAACCTTCAAAAGCAGACAGATCATGTTTTCCAATGCTACAAAAAGAGGAGCATATACTCCTAAACATAGCACAAACAGGTGCCCAAGGATGAGCAGAAAATTAAATCAAAAGTCCAAATTTCAATCAAAACTTACCTTTTCAACAAATTCCAGCATGTCCATAGCATATACAATACCAACTATATTATCAACACGCTCCTCAAAAACAGGTACCCTAGTAAAATGTCCATAGAACTCATAAGGATGCATTAAAATGAATGTACATAAAGAATTGTTCAATCCAAAGATCTCTGAAAAACCTGGAATATTGATGAATCACCCATAACTTTTGGAAATCATTAAGTGTTGCACTAGCATCAATAGCAACAACATCAACCAGAGGTGTCATCACCTCCCTGACATGTGTATCTTTGATTTCTAACACATTTTCAATCATATCCTGCAAAAAGGGTCACTTGTAAGCATTTAAAACCCAGCCAATCTTGATGGGGCATTCCAAAGCATTAACTAAAGGTTATCCTAGGAATGGGGTCCAACATGCTTGTAAGCAATGAAGAACCAACGATTGACAAAAAGAATGAAATTTAAATTGATCCTTGTTTGTAAATTGGCATTAACTAGAGGGGACCCTACATAGGGAATCCATCAACAAACTAGAGGGGATCCTACATAGGGAATCCATCAACAATAGAAAAGGCTGAATTCGAAATTTGAACCTCCCTCCCTCCCTCTCTCTCCCTCCCTCCTCTTCAATCAAACCGTGAATATATTACCGTAGTATAAACCCAAAAAAGAAAAGGAAGATGCAGTGAATGTTGTAACACCTTGTGTTTTCAATCCATATATTTGAAAGGAGGAAATCCTCAAGTAAGCACCCTTATATGAGCACCTCCTATTTTTAGCATGTGGGACACCCTACGATCAATCCAACCCCTTCACACTCACTACCAGTCTACTACCCCATGAATTGTCATAGGTCCAAATTTGACACTCATCCAATTGCTACTCACCGTTGGATTAGAATCAAATAAAATGACACCTTCTAAAACCATTAAAACTTGAGGGCCAAAAATCAAAGGGATAAGATCATCTAATGGGTTCGATATTTTGTATATCTGTAAGCCTTATTTAGATCTTTTGATCCCCCACCTCCCCCATGATTGGCATGGCCCCGGGTGGGCCCCACAAGGCAGTGCTCAGCAGAGGGTGACCCTTTAAAAGGATTGGGGTTAACCCAATTAAGGCTGCAATCAAGGTATGCTTACAATCAAATCATGATAAAATCTCCTATGATCCATATGATCCTATTTATATATAATTGGATGCTAACTAGGACTATAGGAAAAAAAGAACTTTTCTCCTATTTACAGTCACAGGACATTTACATTCACGTGGTATCATGTTTGTGGTCCCTGGACCCCATCTCTATACTCCCCCTCAAATTGATGCAGAGTTGGACAAAGCATTAATTTGGTAGTAAGGATATCATGCTGAGATTTCGTCACTGCCTTGTTGAGGAGACCAGCCAATTGATATTGGGAAGACACATGGGGCAGACTTATGCACCAGACGAGACGTTAGCAAATTAAGCAACAGTTAACCTTGATGCGTTTGGTTTGCTCGTGAAAAACAGGATTTGTGGGCCTATTGAAATTGCACTCGTACTGTCCGCATACAACTCATTGGGACACTGAAGAATGGATGATGATGGTGGGGTGGTGGCCATGATGATTATGATAACAATAATGATGCTGAATATGATGGTGGCAGCGGCGGCAGTCACTATGATCATCATGGTGATGAAGCTGCTGCTGATGTAGTGGTGATGATGATGTCCCACCTCGTTATATCATCAAGGAAGGTTTTATTCCGACCAGATTTATTCCCACCATCTGATGACATGTAAAGCATGTGATTTGAATTTTTTCCTTATTTTCATCATGTTCATTTAGATGTGATCAATCTTATAATGATAGAATAAGTGGGAAAGTGCATTTGACTAATTTATATTTCAAAAATGGCTCCATTAATGGATTTTGAAGCAACAAATTACACAAAAATAAGGCTTTATAAGTGAGTAATCTGATAACAAACACTAGATCAGTTTACTACTGAAAAATGTTGTTATCTTAAAACTTTTTTTTAACATAAACAATAATCTGCAACAGCTGCCAAACAAGTAATTTAAAATCTGTTGCATTCTTTAGAAACTGCCAAACAGCAAAATATTACAATAATTTAATATTTCACCATTCGTTTCTATAGCATTTTTTCTATAGTAATATTTAAAACTGTAAAATATTTTATTGCAAATATCCTAACGGGCTCCAAGTCAATTAGTTTAAGATCAAACAGCCCGAAAACATAACTTGCTGATGTAAAATCGGATTCACATTATGAGAACCACATTACAATAAAAGCTTCCAAGTCTAGAATGAATACCAACAATGAAGTTCAGACTATCACCCAAAAGGGACTTTAAAAAGCTTTAAACCCTTGGTCCGTTCTGCCACTTGTGATATTTAGTAGTGTAAAGGTTCAAAGTCACAGATTCAAACCACATGGATTAGTCAAAAAAAGCTCCTGATTGCCTAGAGATGCTGAAGAATAATTTTCAGCAAGTAATCACATGTGTGGGGTTGCAGTAGCAAAAAAAAAAAAAAAGGAGGAAAAATAAGACACAAGTAACCCAACCAAACATCAGTGGTACAAGCACCTGTTCTTCCTCTTCAATTGCCCCGCTCAACTCTGCTCCTCGTAACATCAACTTCAATTCATCTTCCGTAACATATGGTTCACTAAGCCACAGCAGCAAGATTAGTTATAATATCTCTATATACCATAAGAAAATGATCTATAAAAGGGATATAAGAAAAACATTTATGAGCATTCAAGCAACAAATGCATAGATGGAGCACAATTACAAGAGAACACCCGGAAAATGGATGCAGTAAGGATTAATCATCTTTATTTCTGCCAGCAATCATCATGAGTATTGAACAGTTCTCATTAACTATAGACAATATAGCACCACCAATTACAGGAGCTAGGTCATGAATTCATGTGAGGACTGCGCACTGATTTGTCTTGCCCAAACTGATAATTTGATGTTTACTAATGCTACCACCCTCCCATATCGGTATAAGATCTGGTAAAATATTATATATAGTTGAAAGAGCAGCAGCATATTATAGCATAAATACATATGTTTATCTCTAGTAGTTCGTTGTCTTTCCAAAATTCATAACCAATAAAACTGATCACTTCATATATAAACTAAACTGGCCATTAAAGCTCTTGATTTAACACTCTATAGGGTTTTCTCCTTGAAGGTCAAGAAACCCTAGATTTAGGAAACCAGCCCATGCTTCCATATCAATACCCTTCCACCAAGCTTGAATCAAGGACAAATAAAATATAACAGATGTCTTTTGTTGATTGCATCAAAGGACAAATACACACAACACACCACAACAGAACAAAACTTTATCTTTCTCATGTCTTCCCTTTCTTTCCTCTCTAACCAACCCTAAATTTAAAAACCTAAGACCTAAGATGGCTTCTTAATGCAATTCAAAAAATACATATTGATAGGAATACTCTTTGATTATAAGAAGAAAACTCACAAATAATGCAGAAATTAACTGACAAAAGGCTACAGAAGATAAATGAACTATGGAAAACTGACACTTTAGAGAAGTGAAACAATTAAACAGAGCAATTAGAAAAGAACCAAAGAATGGATAATATAAACATACCTTCTACCTTTCAGACCTAGAATCTTCAGCATTCCCATTGAAAGAAAAGTGGCAACTCTTCCCACAGGGTACAAGATAAAGGAAAGCCAGGCAACTGGCCTTACCTATATAGTTGAATGCAACACTTTCATCAAAAAAGTTTAAAGTATAGGTTATCAATTAACTCACTCATACAAATTAATACATCACAACACAAGAAATCCAAATCTTCAAAGTGAATAATCAACAGCACTAAAATGTGAGCGATATTTTAAATCCAAGGAAAAAAAACCAATGTTTCACCTTACCACAAATCTCACTACGTCTGTGGCATAATGGACAGCTATGCTTTTAGGAGTAATTTCTGTAAGAAGTAAAATAGCCACCTGAAAATTGGTTGAAATGTAAGTGGTTTTAAGTCACTCACTCTGATAATAGCCAAATAGAACCCATACATAGTCAATGATAAAAACCATCAAGCCAAGGGAACGCCTAGCTCTTAATCATCAGTACAAATAATTAAATTTTAATTGCTAGTTTGCTACAACACGAAATCTAAGAGGAAATGTATACATGAGAAACTGATTGACAAGGCCTCAGTAATGAGATTGAGGAAAGAGCATAAAAGAACTGAAAATTTAGAGTAATTTAACTAAGAAGTTTAGACTCAGGAAACTACTTGCTTCTATCTTTATCAAGAAATTAAAGGTCAATTATGAAAACCTATGTGCCAAGTGGATCTATAGCATAGTTGTGAATTTTGGTTAGTTTTGGCCAAAATCGCTGAATAATATCAGTTTGGACAATGGTCTAAACCGAACGGTTCCCCTGAAAAAATTCGGTCCAGAGCTCAGAGCATTTCCACAGAAGTCTTGGATTTCAGACCATTTCGACCAAAATTTCAGATTTCAGAGGAAACTTTTTTTATCATAAAAAAGCACTAAAGACCTTGGGTATCCAAATTTTCTTTCTTTTAGTTACCCAATTAAGGAAGATTTAAACCCCTAAAAATTACTCATTTGGCATGTAGAAATAACAAATTGCACTATTGATTTGTTAGAATAAATTAGATGAATAATTGATATCTTATTTTAAATTTAATATTTTATATTTTTCTAGTGTTCAGATGCACACCTCGCACACCTGCGCACCCCCCAGTGGGGCCCACCTGATCACCCATCCAAAGCCCACTCACAGGGTCCCTCCAATGTAGGATGGTAAAAGGCAGTGGTGATCTTCCTCTAAACACTACTTGGTACAATTTTGCAAATGCATTGTCAGATCAATGAGTTCAACCATAGAACTAGTAATTAGAAGTTAGAACTGATAATGTATCCCATCATGTGTTGAACTATGATGCACTAATACTTCAAAATAGGCAAAATATCCATACTGTATCTATCAGATACTTCATGTTTGTGTCAATCATATCCATGGCATGTACTTAGCATATCTATATCTATGCCATATGTGGTAATCATAGATCTTGAACATACTAGGTAGGCCACATTCACAATATATGGCTATCTGTAGAAAAAAAAACAAATATATATTAATATATACATATAGAGAGAGAAAGAGAGAGTGTAACAGTATGGGACAGAAAGAGGATTAAAAAAATCTAGAAAGCAGGCTTAATCAGAACACAATCTGCAGCAGTGAAAGTGAAATGATATGCTTGCGACTGACTACCATAGTTAAGCTTAAGTGTTCGTATAGGTCATAATCCAAAATCAGTTCAAAGAAAAGGGAAAAAAAGGAAGCCAATAAACAAATGAATTTGAACCCATCATATAATTTTGAGACATACAGTCATAACTCCTGTTGCCGCACTAACACCAGCTTCACCAAAAGTTGCTGTTGCTGCCTCAGTAACAAGTGCAGTTGCAACAATATTGACCACACTGAGTAGAAAAAAGACAACAATAAGAAAAATCTTCAGGTCTAAGGCAAAAGAACGGAACAAACTGTAGCAAGAAACACAAACTATGCAAATTATGAATAAAGCAGTACGTTGTGCCAATAAGAATGGTCGTCAGGAATCGAGTAACATCACTACGAAGCATTTGGAAGACACCATTCTCAGGCTCTTTTTCAGCCAACTCACGCACCTGATAAAAAATGTACATGAAGCTTAAATAACTTATCTAATCATAGAACCATGACAAATAAGAAACTATTACGGAGATACAAAAACAGCTGTGATCTTTAGTTCATGCACATATGTGCAATCCAAATTATTTCCTGAATATTTGGAAACCCCAGAAACCAACTTTTCTTTATCATTTTTTTGTAACTTTTCTTTAACAATTGCAAACTCCAAACAGAAATTCGTGCAAGTGAAATGTTAAAAGTTATAACTTAAACCAGCTTCTATGATGACATTCAACTATGGATACACAATAACAAAATAATAGATAAAACATTCAATTAATGCTCATAAGAAGTTTTATCGATTATACTCTTATTAAGGTCTTAATGAGAAGAATAATGCCGAAAAGTAAAAATCTTTGTCCAAGAACCTTAAAGAAATTACTTCCAATGTTAGTTTCTTCAATATGATATATGTGGGATGCAAAATGCCATAGCAAAAGGTAAACAAATTAAAAAACTAATCAGATGAAACTAAATAACTGCAGACCAGCTTGCTGCCTAAAATCAGCAATGCATTGGTAATTTCTTTCACTGATGTCCTTCCAGATAATTACATTTAAGAGGATGGATTAAACACTGGGAGAAAATCATCGTCCCTTCCAGAAAATGGATGAAAAGTTGGCTATGAGATCAGTCTCTAGAACAAAAAGGGAGATAGTATCCTTGTACCATGGATATGCTGTTCCAAAGAAGGGCAGTTTAAGAACACACTGGTTGATGAACAGAAGCCATAAGAACAAGGTTAAAAAACCAACACACTCAAACTAGGCCATGCCATTGCAGATTGCTACAGAAATGGAAAATGTGATGCAGCTAGCTGTCTTGTACAAGAGGCCCAAGGCCTTGGTCGACCACCTCAAGGTAGGGTCCCACCTTAACCTCATTGATTTCATTATTTACTTGACAACTTAGTCACAAGTTAGCTTCAATAAAACCACACATAGATTAGCCATTCTTTAATAATTCCAAGTAAGCTAGTAAGTAAAGAATCTTAGCTGGATTTCAATTTAGAAAACACAGCTGTTACTGAGTAAAGAAAAGTTTCAAATTCCAGTGCAGCCACAGTAAGAGTAGCCAGCACTGTTCATCCAACTGAGTGAAAAATCAAACATGACCACTTATTAGTACTTAAATTTATTCTAAATAATTAAAATCATTATCATTATCAAAGCCTTGTCCCAACTATGTTAGGGTCGGCTACACGAATTCTGTTTCTCCATTCCGATCTATCTTCAACCAAATCCTCAGATTTTCTAAATAATTAAAATAAGTGTCTTAATATATTCTACATTTGCAGGAATAGTTAGGGGCTCCCCTTGCCGTTTTCCCCTTAACAAGGTCCCTCTATAATATAGAGAACTTCTTCACAACAGTTTCCACTAAAAGGTTTATATATGAGATAAACATTTTCCAGCATGTTATTTGAAATTTCCTTTTCTTTTCTATGTTAGGACAATTACAGTGCCTTCTGTAATTCTCTTATTGCCCATTCTAAAGTTGGATAGACTAAACAAAATGAGAAAGGTGCAGGTGCTTCAAGGCCAATCTCATGGACAATCCAGATTACCTAGCCTAAGCCCATTCAGTGATTGGCCAAATTACATGCACAGAACTACATAGGTAAAAAAAACCTGTTCTCACATTTCCAAATCAAACTCCAAAACCAGCGCATATCTCTCTTCTTCAATCATGCATTATTTTGAGTTGAATCTCAACACAATATACCTACCAAATAACCAAACCCAGTTTATATCTTTCCCAAATTATGCAATTGTTTTCAATGAAATGCGAATATGAGATAAAACTCCCTCAAACCACATGTTTCAATTGAACTCCAAAAGACAAATAAAAAACACTTAAGAAAAAAACCCAGTTCATGGCATCTTCCATAAATTCATTTATTGTGATTGATTTTGATGGGAGATGCCACTAGGAAAACATGGATTATACAAATACCCAAACTTGCGAGGATAAGAAATGTACCTTCCAAGGCCACAACGTAGTGATGGAAGTCTCCGCCATCGAAAAGAAGGCAGACAAACCCAACAAAGCTGTTAAAACCAACCCTTGCTCTCTCAAAACTTTTAAAACCAGCAACATTTTCGGCCACGCCCCTTTAAACAGCACTCCACCCTTTTCAAAAACCCTAACCCCCGCATCCAAAACCCCTTCCATCGCCAAAACCCTCCGACAACCACCAATCAAGAAAACCCCACAAACCACCGACGCCAGCAACAATCCGCGCCTCGCAAAAACCATAAAAATCCCAAAATCCGACTCCTCAATCGAACCTCGGCCAACTTTCCCACCACTCGAAACAACCCATCCCCCCAAAGCATCAAAATCACGGTGGCTGCTGAAATCAGCTCGGCCGACCCCGCCGCAGCTCTTCGCGACCCGAAGCGAAAGAAGGGGAGTTCTTGGCCGAAACCTCCCTGAAATTCGACAGCAAGAATTGATTTTGATGAGAACTGGAGGTTTGGGGAGTGATATGAATCTTGATCGTCCGAGAATAGAAGCCTCTACTGCTAAATCCATGGATTAGTGTATAAAGAGAAGGTAAAAATCGGATTTTTTCCAGTGGTTTGGAAGAGTTTTCAGATTGCAGAGATTTTTGAATATGCGAGGTGGGGAGAGGGAGATTTCAAAGCCCTAAAAGGAGGGATAATATTACAGAGACGTTTGGTACTTGTGTGGGTGAGAATCTGATTCTTGGGTATCTCATTTTCAAACTAAAAAAAGGGTGAAAGAGAGGAGATGATGATGATGAATGTCCATTTGCTTGTTTTGGGTGTGTTTATAACCTTGCGAATCAGACGCCCAGGTACAAGTGGAGCAGAAGGGACAGACAACAATGTCTTCAAATCCTCTGTTCTTACTGGTATACTGTCGTCGCGGGAGATGGGCCCTCTTCGGGCTTCACTCTTCCCACGCTCTCTTTCAAACGTAGAAGAAAAATAAGGGGCGTTTGGAGAAGCACGAGGCACTCGAGGGGAAAGGAATGAATAATCTAACACAGGCAGTTGCGTTGCGTTGCGTTGCATTGCACCCAGGGATTGAATTTGAATGGAGCTGATTCAAATGATCAGATAGGCTATTCACCTAGTGTGTGTGTGTGTGTAATATGAGATTTCAAGAATGATTTCATGTCAGGGAAATGCCTTCCACAGATTCTATGCTGTGACTTGTGAGTTAAAACTACAGTATGGAAGAATTCTTTACAGGAATTTACCGTATAAAACCATAAGATGTCTTCATAGTAAAAAAAGGCCTCAACAGATAGGTGTGAACGGCAGTGGCTCTGTGGGCCAATTTTGTGTTTTATTCAACTGTTGAAGCCCAGCATCTATATCGACGCTCCTTTTTTCTTACTTTGAAGCAAAGACTAAGCATCCATTCACTGAGCACGTTATAAGTTCTCTTGTTTATGTTATTTGTCAATGGGGGCATCAGAAACTAGAGGGAGGACGCCTAAACATGGGCTTATTATCCATTCTCCTGTCTTTGGCCAAGCACTTGCACGGAATAAAGGCCTTATAGCTTGCTACCTTGCGCCAAGTACAAACTTGCTTGTTGTGGGGAATCACAGGGTGTTGTTGTGGGTAGCAACACCCACTCCCATAGCCCTAGCCAGAGGTCGATTGCATGTTGTGTTGACCGCTTTTCAACTCTTAGCCCTGTTTATGAATTTAAAATTAAATTGCTCTCCATCTCTATATTTTTGTATTATTGATCTCTTGAGCATCATCATTTATATACTCTCACCAAATTTCACTCCAATAGGAGTTGGAACCACCGTGAGATTGAACATTGTAAGAAGTTGGCATTTTTTAATAATGCGATGATGGGATGAAATTTTGTTTAAGTAAGATTTGATGAGGACCCATAAAAGATGAATTCATTTTAAATGACTTAGATTTTATACAAGTAGGTTGTAGGCCTCAATGAGGAGCATCACCGTCTCTACTGAGAGTGCGTTTAGTATCGTGGCATTTGAGTGTTTCATATTCCCATGATATAAGGATGTAGAAAGCATCTATATGTAAATCACTGTTCCAAAATTTGGTCTTATTTGAAGGAATCTTAACATCTTTACTTGCTGGCATACGAAAGTTGGAACGAAAAAACTTTATTTTTTAAAATAGCAACACACCGGCACAATTGTTTCATACTGATCTCTTGCCTTTAAAAAAATGATATTTAAATATTTCAAATCCTTTCACTTATCTCAAATAAAGTGGCCTCACTTGGTAATTCCTAAATGTAGGTCATATGGTCACAATCACAAAAGGTGGGGCCTATATTCTAATTCCTATAATGGTGGGACCACATTATAAATTTTATGGATGTGGGCCCCATGTTTCAAGTTTTACAGGTGGACATCATGTTGTAATTTCTAAAGGTGGGCCACATGGTCATAATCACAAAAGGTGGGTCAATATTATAAAATTATAATGGTGGGACCATATTATAAATCGCATGAATGTGGGCTTGTCTTCTAATTTATAAAGGTGGGAATGACGTTGTAATTTCTAAAGGTGGGTTCCATGTCCATAATTACAGAAAAGGTGGCTCCACTTTATAATTATTAAAAGTGAGTCATATGGTCACAATCACAAAATGTGGAGCTACATTGTGATTCTTATGAATGTGACCTCATGTTCGAGTTTCTATAGGTGGGTATCACATTGTTATTTTTTAAAGGTGGACCCGTGTTCACAATTTAAAAAAAAATGGCCTCACATTATAATTCCTGACCCACATTGTAAATCTTATGAATGCACTGCATTCATGTTCTAATAAGGTGAGGCACCACATTGTAGTTTTTAAAGGCGGGCCCTATGTCCACAATCACAAAAAATGTGAATCCACTTTGTCATTCATAAATCTGGGTCATATGGTCACCATTACAAAGGGTGGACTCATATTGTAAATCTTATGAGTGTGAAACCCATATTCTAATTTCTATAGGTGGTACCATATTGTAATTTATAAAGGTGCATCACATATTTACACTTTAAAAAAGGTAGCTCTATATTATAATTTTTATAAAGGTGCGCCTACATTGTAAATCCTATGAATATGTGTTCCATGTTCTAATTTTTAAAGGTGGGTAGCATATTGTAATTTCTACACGTGGACTCCATGTACGATAATAATAAAGTGCTGCAAACAATAAAATGCGGGTCTCACATTGTAAATTTTATGTCCACTTGTTAGAGTAAAACTTTTATAATGTTACCAAACAAGTTCCATACAGTATATTCTCTGTAGAGTAATTTAATATTATATTTTTAAACAAGCTCCACAAAATATAGACTCAGCACAACCCGATCTCAGTACAACCTTATTCGAGCATGAAATTGGAAACAACAGGCAAATGATGCCAAACATGCCTGAGTTTCCCAAAATAAGTTGCCCATGGTTTTTTGCTTCTGCTTTGAGCGACCTTCACACCTTTTCAGTTTTGGGTTGTTACTTTGTTTACTTTTTTTCATAAGGAAGACGAAAAACACTCCTGGAAGGAGGCAGTCTATAGAATTTACCACCTCATGGGACCCTTTGTGATTAATTTTACTCACCCTAATTTAACACTAATGAAAATTATACTATAACTCAAGAGACCATAGCCTTCCATTATTCCTGTTCATGTGGAATTCTTTGTTGGATTTTATTTTCTCATGCTCTTCACCTTACTTTCTTTGATTTCTTTCTTTTGTGTGTGTAAAGGGCTGAAGGTTAGATGTAAAATTTACCACCACACGGGACCTTTGTGATTAATCCAACCCCCTTCCTGGCTATCCCCCATGAACTATTGTCACTCACCCTGATTTAATACTAATAAAAATTATACCCACTGTTAAATTGAATTTTATAAAAAAACATGTAACTGAAAAAACAATTAAACTAAATTCAAAATTAAAGGGCTCAAGCAAAACTCAAATCAGTAACGTTCATGATGAGTTGGCGCATTGTGTAAAAAGAACAACAGACTTAATCCAGGCCCAACCCATTTGTTGATCAAGTCGGAAATTGTCAACCCAAATCCAAGTAAATAAATAAATAAAAGGCTCAACCTAGATCCTGAATTACTTGGTCGGGTTCGGTTCGGTTCGGTTGGCAAGCTGGAAAAGATAATATAGTCAAGGCCCAAACCCTTACATTTCAGCTCTTATCCCCACTAGTTTGGCAAAGTTTTAAAACCTGGAGGGCTCATTTGTTTGATTAATTTTTTAAATATTTTTGGGTAAGTTTGCATTTGAATTGAAATCCTAGAAAGCCATGGTAAACTGATTAGCAAACCCAAATAAAAAGGAGTCCTAGTCTGTTCGAAATAGAAGAGTCCTTGTGTGACCGAAGTAACAGGAGTCCTGTGTGAGAAGGACAAACCCAAATAGAAAGTAGTCCTAGTGAGTCTTGTGTTCCTATGGATTTATGATCACAAGTATATATATATCTCCAAGTCCAATGGCCCACCACTACCAGAATAGCACTTTGTCTTCAACGGTTCTGATTGCTCTTCCATTCTTCCCGGTTTGTTTGAAACCAGATTCACTGTCGAATCTTCTTTTCTCCCTCGTTTTACCTTTCTTCCTTCTATCATCTAAAACTATTATAAGTATCCTAACATCTGCTAGAACAGTAAACTTCAATCAATACCTTCAATTCTCATCTCTTGAATAGCATTCAAGAACCCTTCGTCCCTTCCTGTTAGATCAAGAAGAGGAGAGCTTTCTTTTGTCTGGGGTGCTTTCTTTTTTCTGGGGGTACATCGATTCTTGATCTTGGTTGCAAGAAATAGCTTCCGATGGATATCCCATTGGGATTTCGATTCTGTCCCACCGATCAAGAGCTGGTAGTGCACTTTCTCAAGAGAAAGATCCTTTCTCAGGACCTCCCACATGATATTATAATACCAGAAGTTGATTTATACGAATTTGGTCGTCCAGAATATCTTCTAGGCATGTATTTGTTCAAGAATTCAATCATCTTTTTTATCTGGGTCTTCCTTTCTTTCTTTTATGCATCTTCATCAAGAAACTAACTTAAAAACTGAAAACACGATCAAATCTTGCAGAAAAATTCAGGCCGCAGATGGATTCTAGAAAAGAAAAGCATTGGTACTTTCTCACTCTATTGAAAGCGAAGCATGCAAGCGGGAAAAGACCAAATCGTATAACCGGACTGAATGAGGGTGTGTGGAAGGCAACTGGATGTGCTATTCCTATTATTGATCATGATGATGAAAACATCACGTTGGGTTATAAGAGGAGCTTTTGCTACCACCAGAAAAAACCAAAGAAAGGCAAGACAAATTGGCTCATGCATGAGCTCAGTACCATCGATGATAATATAAATGTAAGCATGGATGCATGTGGTGTTTTCTCTCAATGTTGTTTGCTTACATTCAATCCTATTTTTAACCTGAGGTTTTGTCTTTGCAGTGGGTTCTATGCGAAATCCATCATCATTCAAGTGGGTCTAAAAGCAGTCAAGAAACTAAGGGAGCAAGCGATGCTGCGCCTGAATTGTTTAATACAGATGATGCTAACTATTGTTTCAGCACATCACAAGAACCCATTGCAGCTATGATACCTTACCATTATGATTCTCAGGTTTTTTCTTCTACCAATACAATGATAGATATGGAATATGATGGAAACATACAATCCGTCAACAATCTTTGCTCATTGTCTGCTCTAAGTAATCCATGCATGCCTTCCAATATAACGATAGATATGCAATTTGATGGAAACATGCAATTGGTCAACAATCTTTGGTCAAGGTCATCATCTGCTCCAAGTATTTCATGCTTGCCTTCCAATTCAAAGATAGATATGCAATTTGATGGAAACATGCAACGCGTAAATAACCTTTGGTCAAGCTCATCATCTGCTCCAAGTAATCCATGCGTGCCTTCCAATACAATGATAGATATACAATTCGTCAACAATCTTTGGCCATGCTCATCATCTGCTCAAAGTATGCCCTGTGTGCCTACCGGCTTGAGTAGAGAAGATGACTCAAGATTCCCATCGTTCCATCAGAATTTGCAGTATCCGGTGGCAACTCTACAGTCAAATGGGACATTTAGTGGGGTTGTTAATCTTCTGGGTAATGCTGGGATGTTTTGTGGTCTACAGGGCCCAGTTTTATGAATGGATCTTAGGATCATTCAAGCACGGTAGGTAAAAGAGGGAAGGGTGTCGATGCAAGTGACATAAAAAGAAATTTGTGTAGTTAGAGAGGTGTCTTTGTAATTAAAATAAAGTAAATGGGTGTGTTTTTAAATTTTTGATGGAGAAGAAGAAAACAAATACCCATCAGTCTGACACATCTATATTTCTCAAAAGCCCAATGCATTTAATAACAACTACCCTTTCCCATTCATCTAGTTTCTCTTTTTTCCATCTCATAACCCATGGCTTTTTCTGTAGCATGCTTGACAATAGGTGACCATATTTTTCTCTCCATTTTAGAGAGTTGATGGAACCTTATTAGGTAGCTGAAGCTCTAGATGGGTTTTTCATGGTGCAATGTTTTGGATCTTGCCACTTTTGGATTTGTTTTCGCTTTATTAGTGCATGAAAGAAAGATCTAAACTGTCATCAGCCAATAGGGTCCAACTTCTTGGATCAGTTTGTATATACAAAATTTGAATGATATCGACATGACAATGCTGATTGAAAATATATGTTGGGCACATTGTAGCCGGCCCACCAAATGGATGGTCATACAACAGTCTATTGGGTTGGCCTGCATATTGCTCTAATTTATATGCTTATTGAAGCATCATACTGATAATCAATCAAGGATCTATATTCCTCTGATATGCCACCCTTGGTAACAGGGCAAAATGATAAGTGTTACAATTTGGGCAACATCTTCAAAATAATTAGAAATCAATAAATAGGAGCTAACTCAGGCCATCAATCAAGGGATAGTGAGATGGATAGTATGGATTTGGCACCCAGATGGTCATAAGCTAAAAACTTGGTCGGATGGAGCTCTCACCAAAAACCGAAGGCCCTGCTGGTAATCTGAACCCAGATGGTCATAAGATTCAACAAGTCCTGCACTGGGCTCTACAAATCTATATAAGCCAGGTGAATATGACTGGTGGGTCTGACATTCTCAGCAGGCTATGGCTGTTGCTTATGTTTTTTTCCTATTCTGGGGCTTAGGTGCTGCTTCTGCTGCAATATGCTCCTTTTGTGCCCGCTCCTTAACTTGGACATACTTTCTACTACACTCTTTCCCAAGATTTCAGCTTTGATATTGTTTTCCTTAGGGCACGTTTGGCAAATAGAGAAGAATTCTCAGGATTCCTTTGTTCAGCTAGAATCAAGCCATCCTCAAAAAGAATATTTTTTTTAAGAGAGTTCCAAGTTTGGCAAAAAAGAGGAATCCTATGATTTAAACTCTATGTGATCCACTAGTTATAGGTTTTCTGCAATTTTTACAAAATCCATGAAAAGCCAAGGGCTGAGCTTTCACTCCTTAACAGGCCATGGCACTTTAGAGAGTTTGAACGGGTCAGATGTTTCAAATGGGGTCCATAGGAATTAAAAAACAATAATTTAGAATCTGTATGTTTTTGCGAATATCTCAAGATCCACGATGGATCTACGGTAGAAATTTGATCTAAAGCCCAGATATCAGGTTCTCCGGTTTTTGTCGGTAATATTTTTTTCCCCTGTATAAACCCGTTCAAGAGTCAAGTACTTCATAGAACCAAAGATATATTTAGTTTGGAAATTGCTTGAATATCTCCATGCCAATCAAGTTTAGGATGTGCACAATCATGAGACACTTAAATACTTACTTATGACAGGAGTCATACTCAATTTACATGGGTGTCATTCTCACTTTTAGACGAGTAAAAACTCCAGGCAATGCATGGGCTAAAATAACAAATACAATATTAAAGAAAATGTCAAACAATCAAACCTAAATGAATAATCATATATATATATATATATACGAGAGGCTCTCCTAAGCTGGGGCTTATGTTATCCTAAGCTGAAATCCTTTGCAAAATCATCTCCATGGTAAACTCCTTTATCTCACCATGTCCATCATAAGATCACCTTAATAAGATCGCATTCCTTTTTCATTACTTGTTTTTCTTACCACAAAATACCTTAATCAATGTATGAAGCATTTATTTCTCTTCTTTTTTCTTTTTTCATTTTTTGATCGGTAGCATTTCTTATTTTAGTATATATCTAGTTGAACTGACATCTGATGATCAGAGAGCCGGAAAAACTAAAAAATAGTCTTGAACTTTGGCTGTTGACACAGGCCTTAATGTTTTCCCTATAACGTGAAATGTAAGAATCTACATATGACGCATTCCTTTTAGTATACTATAACTAGGGGAAGAGTAAATTTATGAAGTAGCCCACTCTTCTGATAATCGAGATCTCTTTGGCATAGAGATCAACATGAGTACCAAGTATCAATAATACAGTAACAAAACATAATTGGTGAACCTACATGTGGGGCAGCTTCTTTATTTTTGGATGTAGAAGACATGATATTATATATAAAAATTGAAAGCAAACAACCCACTCATTTGGGGCTGAAGCTTCATGATTTATCCTAAATCCTTGGATGGGATGTGATTCATCCTGAATGATTAGGATTAAATATATGTGGGCCTAGGGTGTAGTTCCGAGAAAGTGCTACACGGTTACTATGTAACGTTTGACATAGAGGATTCAGTCTGTCTCATATCTATGTCATTGCAATAGGAGAAACTATATATCATGAAATACAAATCCTCTCTATCAAAGAAGATTAATTACTCTCGATTCTCAATACAGTACCTTACCAATCCAACTCATATTATAAATATAATCTCTATTTTTTTTTTTTTAACTTAAACTTGCTATCCTAGCCTGACAACCTAACTCAATCCACCTATAATCCTTTTAGTAGTTCAAGCATTAAGACTTTTCATTCATCATCCGTAAAAATGCATTTACTTTTGATTTGACCAAAAAGGCTAGACACGCATTAGGCTCAACTTGATCAAACCTCGAGAGACCTTTCCGCCAACAGAGATATGCCTATCCTAGATATGGAAAGTGATCCGGTTAGGACTAGATCAATGGGCGAGGTTAGCCCAGACTCATCCTAAATTCAGGTAAGCATGCTTGTACTCTATCAATTTTTTCCTGTTAAGTCCACCTAGTACTTGGTTCGAGAGAGCCCATTCCGCCCCTACCTATTCCATCATGAAACTCACTTTTCATCTGTGAAGATCCGATCCCAAAAACCCAGATGATATTGGTTTTTCATCGTAGGATTAATAACGATTGGACACTACCCAATCTTTTCACTTCTCACTCACTAACTGCTTCATATTTCGTGAACTTACTTTACCAGGGAAGTAGGGGTCAAATCTGAAAATTCTAAATTTTGAGAATCACCTCTTTCTTTTAACAAAAGAAAAGAGTTAAAAAGACACTTTCTCATGCCACTGAATGACAAGAAGAACTCAGCATCTTCATGGACCAGGCTGGGCTAGGCTAAGAAATGTCCAAAATGGCCCCACTTCTAAACTAGAAGCCTAAGCCTGGCCCAAGCTTGAGTGTTGCCGGCTAAGCCTAACTCGCATGGAAATGATGAAGCTCGAGTCCGACCCTTGCTGGACTTATAGAATGAAAAAAGTGAGTTTCTTACCATGTCATGGGCCAGCAGAACTGGTCCGGTCATATCACCTTCTGTGAGAGGTCATGGGTTTGAGTCTCCCCGTTACTACTCATTCTCTTACAATTATATATGTATATTTAGGCCGAGTAAGAATTCCGAATCTCAACCACAGAGTCCAAATAAAAAAAAATTCTAGGCACGGCCCAACTATTATAACCTAAACCCCATGCTCGATCTAATGCGGGCCGGCCCTGTCCACGATCACCCTTACAAAAAAAAAAAATTTCTTAAAATAAAAATTCAAAGAGCTACTCTCCCGCAATTTTGATTTTGCCAAACCTTTACTTTTGTTCTCCATTTGCATTTAACTAGCTACTCTCCCGCCTTTACTCATTGATCAAATAAATGATTTATTATGTGATTTGATAGTATTGCGTTTAAACGTTAATTATACACGCCAATCCAACACTGTGTGGACCAACGCCCCACTACCAAGATGTAAAAAAAAAGGCAAGACATAAGAAGAATCCATTTGCAGGTTTTCCTCCACTAAGAAGGGAGGAAATCTTGCAAATGCGATCTTACTACTGTATACATTGGCGGTATAGCTGCAAAGGCAAATCTTCCTCATCTCAGAATCTTACAAGTGCCACTTTACCTCCCATAAGGGTAACGGTAAAGCTGCTGAGTGCCCAAATCTATTCCAAACGCCTTTCCATTTCCTTTAATATAAAACTAGCAACACACTTAAATTTAATATTTTCTTGAAATTTCATTATTAGATAAAAAAATTTAATAAAAGAATTTATTATTTTGGAAAATGGCTTGGGCCGTCCCAAAAGTTCGTGCCTATGGGAAAAAAAAACAATGGAGAGATAAATAAAGAAAATCTTTTCTTAATAGGGCAAAGTAATGTATAACATGAAAAAAAAAAAGAATATATACATATACATATAAATTAATAATGGAGGGTGTCTACATTACTTTGGACCCCACCTAAATTACCCAAAGGACTCTAGTCCAAAAAATTCAAGTATAGACCATTTTGGACTCCATAAAAACTGACTTTTGGGTGCAATTGCTCAATTAATGGTAGGGGCCCATTCGATTCTACACTCAGATACCTATATTTCAATTTTATAATAATATAATATCATCTCAAAATAATTGATATGAAAATGCTCTCGTGCGTCTGTCTCCGACTGAACTTAATATGAGAGATGGCATGTGGGGCCAACCAGTTCTTTTTAATCCATTGATTTGCTTGCATTCAGTGGGTGCCCACATCCATGGTTCCCAACTCAATTTTTATGGGATCAAACCTAAATAAATAATCATATATATAAATATATAGTTCTCAACTATTTAGAATCTTGTGTCCCTCAGGCTCAGAGCCAAAAGCTTCTAAGGTTGGGTTAGGTAGGAGATATCCCTGGTTATAAAAAAAATAAAGAAAGAGGAATTCCTAAATCTGCAAAACGAATGTTTGAACTAGGTTTTCCTATCTATTTATTTTGGGGGTCATCATGAGTTTATTATTATTTTCAAAATGGAAACCTTATTCTTGTATCTATACATGATCAACGTTGAAGTCCTTGCCCACCATTAGCCATGCATATGAGTTGGGTCCACCATCAGTAGGTGAAAAATTAAACAATGTTTTGATTACTTTTGTTTCTCATTTTGGTTTGAAATTAAGAGGTGTAAAGATATTAAGAGGTTTGAAATTCCTATTATGACCCACTGACGGATTTAATTAGATAGGTTCTCAATCATCTTGGATAAGTGGGCTCCACTGTTGTTGCAGTAGGGTGAAGAGTTCATACACCTTTTTCTTCTTAAAGATGTGCCACTGCCCAGGCTGCATCCTATGTAAAGCAATCAGTCTCCTCCCCTTAATGGGTCTCAAGTGTCCAAACTTGATTTGTGAGGGAACAACTTTCTATTTTTATTTGTTGTGCCTGCTTAATTTGTTTTTTTGGTAATGTTTGCCTGCGTAGTTTGTTACAGAACGCTGATATAAAAGCTATCTCAGGTTGGGTCGGTCATTCCATTCCTTGCAGCTCGCTCACTCATCTCTCCTTCTCTCTCTCTCGCGGTAAGTCATTTTATAATCTCTCTCTTTGATTTATCAAGAAAATGAGTCCTTGTGAGTTGTGTGTCAGAAATTGTCAACCCAAACTGATCAATCAATAGAAACTGTTGGGTTCGGTTTGATTGGCAACCAGATCATAAATTGACACTGCTAATTTAAAGTTCTAAACGAAAGACAGTATAGTCTCGCACCAAACCTGCACAAATATGAGTCCTTATTTGTGAAGGCCAACTGATACAAAAAACGATTGTTGTGTGACCAAAATAAAAGGAGCCCTTGGCCCTGTGTCCAAACGGCCATTGCAAAAGCCACCTCTAGCAGAATATTATTTTTTATTTAACAGTTCTTCTTCTTCTTCTTTTCATTTAGATTGTTATTATATATAAATATATATATTTATTTATGCTTGTGTTCTCCCGTAGCATTAAGTTTTCCTGGTCTGTTCAGATTCTTTACAGTTTTCTTTTCTCATGCCTATTGCTATTCTTCATTTGATCGTGTAGAAAGAACATTATTAAGTATCTTAGCTTCTGCTAAACTGCAAACCTAAATAAATACTTTCAATTCCTATGTTTTGAACAGCATTCAAAAAGACGAGGGGTATATTGATTCTTGGTCTTGGTTGCAAGAAATAGCCTTCAATGGACATCCCAATGGGATTTAGATTTTGTCCCACCGATCAAGAGCTGGTAGTGCACTTTCTCAAAAGAAAGATCCTTTCTCAGGACCTCCCACGTGATATTATTATACCAGAAGTTGACTTATACGAATATGGTCGTCCAGAATATCTTCTAGGTATGTATTTGTTCAAGAATTCAATCATATATCTTCCTTTCTTTCTTTTCTGCATCTTCATCAAGAAACTAACTTCAAAACTAAAAACCCACGATCAAATCTTGCAGAGAAATTCGGTCCGCAGATGGATTGTGGAAAAGAAAAGAACTGGTACTTTCTCACTCTACTGAAACCGAAGACTCCATGTGGGAAAAGACCCAATCGTGTAACCGGACTGAATGAGGGTGTGTGGACGGCAACTGGATGTCCTATTCCTATTATGGATGATGATGATGATGATCAAAACATCACATTGGGTCATAAAAGGAGCTTTTGCTACTACCAGAAAAAACCAAAGAAAGACAAGACAAACTACCAGACAAAACCAAAGAAAGAGTACAAGACAAACTGGATCATGCATGAGTACACCATCGGTGATAAAATAAACGTAAGAATGGATGCATCTTTATTTTTTTTATTTCTAAAGAATCAATGTTGTTTGCTTACTGTCTTATCTTATTTTTAATTGGAGATTTTGTCTTCGCAGTGGATTCTATACAAAATCCATCATCATTCAAGTGGATCTGAAAGCAGTCAAGAAGCTGAGGGAGTAGGCGATGCAGCGCCCGAACAGTTCAATACGGATGATGCTAGATATTGTCTCAGCACATCACAAGAACCCATTACAGCTTTGGTACCCTACAGTTGTGATTCTCGAGTTTGTTCTTCTACCAATACAATGATAGATATGGAAGTTGATGGGATTGCTAGCTATTGCCTCAGTACATCACAAGAACCCATTGCAGCTATGGTACCCTACAGTTATGATTCTCAAGTTTATTCTTCTACAAATACAATGATAGATATGGAAAATGATGGAAACATACAATCCGTGAACAATCTTTGCTCATTATCTGGTCCAAGTACTCCATTCGTGGCTCCCAATACGATGATAGATATGCAATTTGATGATGGAAACATGCAATCCGTCAACAATCTTTGGTGATCATGCTCATCATCTGCTCCAAGTCTTCTATGCATGCCTTCAAATACAATGATAGATATGCAATTTGATGGAAACAAGCAATTCGCCAACAATCTTTGGTCAAGTTTATTAACTGCTCCAACTATTCCATGCATACCTTCCAATACAATGATAGATATGCAATTTGATGAAAACATACAATCCGTCAAGAATTTTTGGTCAAGCTCATCATCTGCTGCAAGTATTCCATGCGTACCTTCCAATACTATGATAGATGTGCAATTTGATGGAAAAGTCCAATTCGTCAACAACCTTTGGTCAAGCTCATCAACTGCTCCAAGTATTCCAACTGTGCCTTCCAATACAATGATAGAAGTTCATTTTGATGAAAACACGCAATTCGTCACAATGTTTGCTCGAGCTCATCATCTGCTCAAAGTATGTCATGTGTGACTTCCGGACTGAGTAGAGAAAGTGACTCAAGATTCCCATCACTTCATCAGAATTTGGAGCATTCGGTGGCAACTTTACAATCAAATGGGACATTTAGTGGGATTAATCTTCTGGATAATGCTGGGATGTTTTGTGGTCTACAAGGACCTAATTCTATGAATGGGTCTTATGATCATTCAGGTACTGTAGGTTTTTAAGTTTTAGTTTTTAAAATGACATGATTCTTTTGTTTGAAATTATAGGCAAATCTTTGTAATTATAGAAAAAAAAATCCCATTGGGTGGTGTCTTAATCTGGAATTGTCAAAGAGCGAAGGGTTTGGATGCAAATGACATACAAAGCAAGTTGTGTAGTTAGAGAGGTGTCTTTGTCATTAAAATAGAGTACAAGGGTGTGTTTCTAAGTTTTTGATAGAGAAGATGAAATTCAATACTCACCGGTCTCGACACATCTATATTTCTCAAAAGCCAAATGCATTTAGTGGTAACTATCCTTTCCCTTTCATCCAATATGTCCTTTTCCATCTAATGACCCATGCTTTTTGCTGTAACATGATTGCAAAATAGGTGACCGTATTTTTTTCACCATTTTAGAGAGTTGATGTAACCTTATTAGATAGCTGCTGCATTGATTCCAATCTTATTTCAAATATCTTTTGATGGTGAGTTTGTTTGTATGGAATGTAACTCCTAAAAATTAATTGTAAAATCGGTGGCAACAAAGAGAGTTGAGGGTGAAAGATATAAAGTGAATTCGTAGATGAAACCCTGAATTTATTTTTTTTGGGTAAACTATCTTAGTCCTAAATTACCTTAGTCTTAATCTAGCGATCATCCCTAGGGTGCCTCATTTCAGTGCTCCGCTAGAGGACCTCTATCTGTGTTCAGCTAGTGTACCCCTATACTCCACGGCACAGGAAACTCCACCGTTAGGCTCTCTTGCGATTCGCCGTGGACCATGGACCGTGAGTTTCCTATGATTTGATTTACTATGGTTGTGGTATGGTATTCATTTTCATTTTTTAGAGAGACAATTTGATGGTCAATATTAGGGGGCTAGCTCTCCTAAGCTCAAGCTTAGGATAAGGTAAGCTCAAATTGATACATAGTCGATTCAACGGTTTAGATAATTTGGATCTAATCGAAAGTTGGCGGATATATGCAATTTAGGGGAGTCATGTATTTGGTCCATTTGGATGAACCAAAGATGGGCCCCACAAACAAGGAGCTTACAAAATTTTATCCTAAGCTTGAGCTTAGGAGAGCCTTGCTCCAATATTAGATCTTTACATATATTTCTTCAATTTTAACAACTTTAAGATATACATTGTTTAGAATTCCAACTAATTTAATTCCATATAAGCAAATGGGCTTCAAATAAATTTGCTTAACAAAGTTTAGAATAAAATCCCAGGCATGTTTTATGAGACTAAAAATAAAATCAGAATCAATTTGTCATCAATCTATCTTGGGTTTGTTTTAATTGTCCATTTAAACTGAGGATTCTAATTGACATGCCACAATTGGATGCTCTTCTGGTAGAGTGCTACACTTTCCACTCCATTGTATCTTACGTTACTCTTACAACATATTTTACAAGAAGCCTGAGGGTTTTGGAACCGAAAAACATAGGCCTCGACCTTATTTTTTACCAGACCAATAATTGGGTCCAAATCTGGGTCCACTTGGGTTCATACATGAATATGTAGACACCCCGAGCGACAGAGAATAAATATTTTATTAGAAAGCTGACTTTGTTTTTATGCAATAGCTGAAACAGGTAGGGGGACCAGAGGCTCGATCTTGTGGTCAAACAGACATATAGGTTCAAATCATGTCTAATCGGGTCCACTGGATTTGTACCCAGGGTTCAATGATGTACATCTAATCAGGTCTGGATCCTGGTCTCCCACAAATAAATACTGGACCGAATACATTTAAGATGGTCATAAATGCAGCAAGCCCTGCAGTGGGCTCAACAAATCTAGATGAGCCAGGTAAATATGCATGAGTGTGGAGAAACATTGATGATCAATCAACTGGTCTATATGCTGTGGTGGTGGTCTGATATTCTCTGCAGGCTATGGCTGCTGTTTTTTAAGTTTTTTCCTTTTCTGGGGCTTTGGTGCTGCTTTTGCTGCAATATGCTCCTTTTGTGCCTGCTTCTGTAACTTTGAAATACTTTCTACTACACTCTTCCGCAAGCTTTCAGCTTTGATATTGTTTTCCTTAATGTATCTCATCACCAAATCCATGGCAGTAAGTTCTGTCATTGTGGCTGAATAAGCCTGTGGAAGACACATAAATGACAGCGTTTGACTTGTAATTGAAAGAAACAGAACCATCTAAACATGAAGCATACCTCATGCGGATTTCCATTTCCACTTCTACGCATTTCTTGAGCCTGCTGCTTGGCTTCCTTCAAATACTCCTCCAATAGGGCTGAAGGAGGGAATTTATCCCCAAGCTTAAAAGCAAAGACAAATTCAAGAGCAACCATGTGCTTATTCTCACAAATCAGCTGTTGAATAAAATCTGTTCCAAAAAAGCTTGTTGATTTAAGGTTACCGGGCTAAAACTTATGTCCATGACAAAGAGAGAGGGAAGGATGAAATGGAACTCAATAATAATGATAGACAGAGTACCAAATGAACTTATTCAGGGAAAGAAATATTAGATCATTCACAGGCTGAAACAGGCTGGGTCAAAACCTTGTCATCCAATCCCAGCCTGTCTAATTATATTACTCGTATCCCAGGCCGGAGTCAGCCAACATGCCTAAAGTACAAACCACTTATAGAATACATTTGCCTTCTGTACTAAATGTGAGGTCTGGCCTCCATGCATAATAGGCCCAGGCCTAGATGTTTATTATTGGGCCCAAAAAATAGTAAAAGGGCCAAACCCCATGGGCCTAAAAACAGCCCAAACCACTAAATGCAAGCAACGACTTGGGTCCTGTGAGCAACCATTCATGATAGTAACTGATAGGTTTTGTGAGCAGTTTAACCAATAGTTAAGTCTCTTAAACCTGCCCATTTTCACTAACATATTTAGTAAGTAGTATAATTCGTTATAAAGGTTTAACAAATTTTTAACATCTGCTACCTCTCTTAAATAAACCTTCTTTACTTGGCTTGGCGTGCATCAAGCTATTGAGCACTGCCAAATGGTTGGTTAAAGAATCATAATTCATAACACAAAATGTTCAGAGTATTTCAGCACCATTTAAAACAAGAATCTTCTATTTCCAAAAACTGTTAGGGTTTTGTTCAAAAAGTGACCTTGTACGTATTGAATTTAGGGTTTTAAATTTGGATGCTGGTCTTTGTGCCCATCAAAAGCAGGATGAGTTGGTGCCGTCCATGCCAATATTAAAAGTCCATAAAATTTTCCAAGAACTCACGAGAATAATAAAAAAAGGAAAAAATGTGCAAAATAACCTGTTTAAGTAATACTTTATCTCAATGTAGAGATGTGTTTAGTTTCATTGAATACTAATGTGATACTCATGACTACATATAGCAAATAAAAGGATCAGGTCAGTTTACATGCACATCAACATGAAATATGTTTTTGTTTTTTATTTTATTTTATTTCCAAACACACACATAGTTAGGCCCTTCTAGCCTCATATTTTAAGAATTCCTAAAAAAAAACCTCGATTGTTCTTCTTTTCTTGATTTCTCTTCCATAACCACACCAACCCCACCCCACCACCCAAACCACCCCCACCCCCCACCAAAAAAAAAAGAAAAAGGGAAAATAATGATTGCTCTTCAATCTCATTGGGAAAATCTGATTTCCTCTTTGCTTTTATCGGTTACTAATAAACTTGTATTGCAAAACTAAAAGATAAATTTAGTACAAACCGGGCTAAAAACTAAGGAAAGTAGGATGAAGCTATAAGAGCAATATACCCTACGCTAACATCCAAATAATAAAGGAAAATACAACATCAAGTCAACAGAAAAGGTACTCTATCCACCCCATACTTGGCCAGATTATTCGCCACATCATTAGTTGATCAACAATGTGATGAAACTCCACCTAATTGGATAAAATAGAAAACTTGCTTTTGTTCAAGTAAAATTAAAATCTCCAAGGACATCCACCCATTTCCACTTGTTACCCAAGAAGTTGCATTGGCACACTTTCGACAGTCAACGAATTATGAAACGAGGGTAGTATGATTTCGACGTAAAGTGAATGTAGTTAAAGCATGTTCAATGTGCCTCACTAGTAAGGAATCTATAGACCATTTCCTTCTTAATTGTCCCCTTGCCCAGTGCATTTGGAGATCTATTTTGTCTTGGTTCCATTCTTGTGGCCCCCTGCCAAATTCTATCCCTTCTTTGTTTGGCTTTTGGAGATTAGGGGTAGGCTCTAAAAGAGGAAGGGTCATGTGGAATCTCTCGTTCTTAGCGGCAATTTGGTCCTTATGGAAAGAAAGAAATTTGCAGTGTTTTGAAGGAAAATCCCCAAATGCAACAAAGATAATAGATAATATCAAGCATCTGGTGGTTCTTTGGGTTTCCCCCCCAACCTTCATTTAAGGGAATATCGATAAGCTCCATTATTCACAATTGGGATGAAGTGGCCAGATCCCACCCTATTGCTAGGCGCATCTTCCCCAGATGACACCCGCCTCCGCATGGAGCTTTGAAGCTAAATTTTGATGGGAGTGCAATTGGTAATCCGGGTATGGTAGGTGTTGGTGGTGTTATTTGTAATGAAGATGGGATTATTATTTTGTCTTACTCCAGCCCAACAGGTGTTTGTACAATCAACAAAGCTGAAACTACTTGCCTTGCACATTGGTCTTCGAGAAGCTTCCCGCTTACAACCTCAACGACTCCTTGTAGAAGAGGACTCTTCTTGTGTTATACAGTGGGCGACTCGATCTTCTTCACCTCCGTGATATCTGGCAGACATTATTGAAGAGGTGCTTTAGTGGTCAGGTGATTTGAACGTTTCGTTCAATCACATTATGAGATCAACAAATGCGGAGGCCAATAAACTCACAAAAGAGGGAGTTCTTAAACCTTCTTTGCTCGCTTCTGGCCCTACTTAAGTTCCTTTTCTTTTTGTTGGTGCCCGATGTTTTGGGTCACAAATCTTTTTGTACACCCTTCCCCGTGTTTTTGTAGGGTTTTTTTTTTTTTTGTCGTTTTAGCCCTCTTATACTGTACGATCTTTGTGCAATGAAAAGTCACCTTTTTCAAAAAAAAAAAGAAGAAAAGATCTTAGCGTCATTTGAGTCCTTACTCCCTACTTTTGGAAAGGAAAGAATAATCTAGCATTTATTGTCTTGAACAATCCCACCTATACCATCTGAGCCCAGCTAACCTCTGGTGGCTTATCAACATTGAACTTCAAATAGCCCTGGTAAGCAGAACAACTCTACTCATTGTTGCTTTTGATGAGCTACCCTCCATACAAGCTTCCCAAGTATGAACATTGTTGTCTAAGGATCATGGTTTAAAATACTAGTCGATACCGGTGGTGCAGTATATATCGACCAATACGTGCCATATCAGCCCACTGCAAAACTGCTATCTTGATGATTATTAGTCTTGTGGGGGGAGGGGCCGATGACACTAAAACCCTTCCTTTCATTATTTTCTTTCATTCCTTTTCACTCCAAGCAGCCAGAAACCCTATTTTACCTTCCCTAATTTTTTATTATTATTATTTTTTTTTACATTTCTTGTCAAAAGCTCAAGATTTGAGTGGGTTTCATCGCGACGAAACCAAAGAACTCAACCAAGTGGGGGCTTGTTTTGTAAATTCACTTTACCGGTGAAGTGAGGTGAAGGGTCCACGAGACAATAAAAAAAGGGGGTTAAATCAATAAGTGCCATATTAAAAAAAAAAAAAAAAACCCTCTACTTTTTACCAAAAAAAAGTCAAAAAAGTTACTCTACTTTCACATGCCACTAAATGACAGAAGGTCATCTTTTTTTTTATTTTTTATTTTAAAAGTTCTTAATTTGACCCTTCATCTCACCTCACTTTACTAGTGAAGTTACCAAACAGGCCAGGTTTTGGAGCAAATCTTCAAAAATTTAAGCACTTTTTTATTATTCTTTTTTTATTTTTTCATGATTTTTACCCGATTTATGAATTTTTTTCAAAAAAAAAAAGGTAAAATAAATGCAACTAAGGCCTCACAATGAGCTAGATTTGATTATAGACTCTCACTTTCTGATAGATCTAATGGTTTTAAGCCTAAATCTAGAAATTCTGTTTTTGAAAATTTTGGGCTTTTCTAGATATAGTGATTTTGAGCCTAAATCTTAGTTTCTCTTATATCTAGTTTCTCTCATTGCACCCTCTTAAAGTTATTTAATGTTATTTTCCATGAAGTTCACTGTTGTAATTTGTAAGTTGGAACATGTGTGTAAGTCATAAATTACTTGATATTTGAGTACTTAACTACTTACTACTTAAGTTTAATATTACTAATTTATGATATTTCTAGTATTTTTAACATATACATGTAAATCCATCATTATATTTGAACTAACTTCGAACAATTCTAACAAGACAGCAACACAGGATGTTATGACTTAGGAGGAACGGTTTTTGGTTTACAGTGTACATTAATGAAAAAAAAATGATTTCTAGTATTTTCCAATATTCTAGATGTTTAGGATATTTATTCAATTCTTTTTGAGGTTGAAAAACTTCAAGCCATGAGCCGCGACCTATTGTTTTTTTAGGATTAATAGTGATGACGACCGAGACTTGCAACTTTGTACCATACTAAGGATAAATTTTTTAGCTGCTTCCTAGATTATTGCCCACTTTCCTATTCTCATGTTACCAATTCCCTGAGGAAGAGACCGATACTCTACCTTTTCGCTTTTGATGTGCCAACTATCTAAGCTTCCAAAGTATGCAAAATGTTGTCTAACAATAAACTTTGAGCACCTTCATAAATAATGCCAATTTGCCTATTCTCGTGATAACAGCTAATACCCTATGTATTTAAGTATCAAGTATGCTGAACATAAAATTGTTTTGTAATTAGTCTTACGCATCTATATTAGCAGAATAGCAGGGGCTAGTTATAGATAATGACTTGGGAAAGGGCAATGAGTGGAAAGGACAAGGATAGGCATCCAAGTTAGGTTGTCTAAGAGTGTCTTATAAAAGGATGAATTAATGTCATATTGATGGTCGTTCATGGGGTAATCCAAAGTCTCATGCATGGGAAAGCCATTATAGAATGTGATAATAGAAACAATTTGGTGGTTTTATTTAGTCATCATTAGTGTCACAAACTCACCAGACTTATGCAAAAAGGGATTCAAATTGTTAAATCACAAGTTGGGTTCGGTTGAAGTTAAAGGAGACTCAAGTAACTGATGCAGCCGGATTGGTGGAAGGATACGCCCAAGTGTAGGCACCTTCAAGAACACACAATTGCTTAAGAGTTCTACTCAAAGGAAGAAGAATTTTCTAAACATGATTGATGAAGATTCAAGATACCAGCGAGTTCCTTTAAACAGGCCTCTTTAGAATCCAAAGAAGGTAATCCATTATAGCACTATAGCTCCTAAGCTAACATTCATTATATCTAAACTATAAGTAAGTAAGAAAAATAAACAGGTAGAAGCTAATTATCCTAATGGAGATATCAAAGGTCAATTGATTCAGTTGATTTTGCACACAACTGGACTAGGGCTGTACTAGGCCATTTGGCCAACCGTTGCTTGGGCTTGGACCCAATGGACCTAGTCTTGGGCTGCATTAGTTCTCCCTCGCTTGGAGAGAACTCACCCTCAAGTTCCATTAGTTTCCTCCTGGACCGAAGATCCACCATACAAACTTCTGATTTTTTTGTTGATCTTCATTCTCTCCGCATGGATTGAAAACTTTACTTTGCCCATGTTCGGCATCTCTATTTCCAACCTCTATTTGTCTAAATGTCTAAAGCGGGTAGAGGTTTGGAAAAAACAAAGCATTTGGCACATGAGTCTATCCTATACCCACTTTAAAAGAGGCAAACCGTCTTAGAATGGAAGGCCCCATTTCTAGGCTTGTG
Organism: Persea americana; assembly: GCA_029852735.1. Taxonomy (NCBI): domain Eukaryota; kingdom Viridiplantae; phylum Streptophyta; class Magnoliopsida; order Laurales; family Lauraceae; genus Persea; species Persea americana. The sequence goes on from CM056810.1 coordinate 77,388,092, forward strand.
AAAATAAGAGTTTTACCCTCTCTTTTTATGGCTCTATTTTGGATGGTTTTCTTGGAATAAAAGTAAAGATGCCAAACAAGGAGTTGGTCTCTTCTTCCAACTAGAAGTAGATTGGAGGAGTCACTTATTTTGATGGTCAAATTTTGCTTGGATGTGCCATCGAACGATTAAATGTCCCTGTTGTTGAATTCGTACCCTCTTATCACAAACTTTCACTATCCATTGTTCACCCCCAAAGATGAAGTCAATGTGGCGGACTGCAACAGTTGGATCATCTTGAGAAACTACTGAAAGAATTGATTTGTCCACTGGTAATCCATATGGCTCTTCTGAAATTTCCATTACCACCAAAACCACTGGATGATCAGGATTGTTGCTCATAAAATTTAAGTCTTCAGTGTCCTCTTTTTCCTTTTTCTTCCTTTGCCTCTTGTTTCTTCTGATCAACGCTGTCCATATAAAGAAACACAATTGATTTGCCTTCTTCTAGTTCCTTCTAAAGTATGGCCCATCATGAGAACTTTTGAGTTGCTTCTTTTGATTTTTTTTCGTGTAATCTTCTTTTGGTTGATCTTGCTTTTCTGTCACCCTTGACGTCTCCTGCCATGGTTTTCAGCTCCCTTGGCACAAATTGCTCACTTAGAAGAAATTGATGATGGTGATAAAAAATGCTCACTTAGAAGTTAAAAAATTTAACTTCAGTTCAACTCAAATTATTACTTTGCCTAGGTTGGTCCTAATGGGCCACACACTATGTAGCCCAATTGGGGCTCCAAGAAGAATTGGCTATAATTTAATTGATGACAATGAAGATCGATTCAATATTTGATTTTATCCAAGATTTGAGTTGGGTTCCTCTTTATTATTTTTTATGGCATAATAGGGGATGGCCAAGATCTATGAATTATCACCGGTCCATCTTCACTTCTTTGTGACCAATTTCATCATCCATCTCCAACTCTTATACCATCACACATCCCCATAGTCCATACACCTATCCATCACCACACATCCGAATACGCCCATCCAAACACAACTAATCCCCAACCCTTTACCCAATCCCATCATCACAATCCACCATCCAAACACTCCCAGTCCAAATGCACCCTCTCAAACACACTATCACAACATTCTACAAAACCCACAATCACCACTGAAACGCCTTGAAAAATCTACCCACCATTACCACCTTCAAATCTTTTCGAAAACCCAACCAAATCCCAAACCCTTCAGCCCTACCTGCATAACCAATAAAAAATCATGTCCCAAACCCTTCATCCCACCTCGTCCCACCTGCAAAATCACCCAAATCATGTGAAACCCAACCAAAATCCCACCCTGGCGATAAGATCCCTAGATTAGAGGCTGCAACATGTGCCCCTGGTACCATGAAGATGGCATCATCGATGCCGATAGTGTCGAACCGGAATCTAACCATGCCGGTCTCGCAGAAGCTCTCCTGGACAAGCCTCGGTGAGGCGCATAAGGTAACTATTGCAAGTGTTGCCCTCATCGAGATGGAGGAGGTCCCAAGCTGGGGCTTGCTCATCTTGTTTTTGAAGAGGCTCCGTGGAAGTGACGAGTGAGAGGTCATGGATCAGGTTTTGACAGAGCAGAGAGAGAGAGAGAGAGAGAGAGAGAGAGAGAGTAAAAGTAAAAAAAAAGGGGCCGACATTCTGCACTTGTCTCCCTCTGCACTTGTCTCCCTCGACCCATCCATGGGGGTTTGGTTGTGGGGAATCATCCTAACCCTACCATCCGTGGCCCACAAGTCCAGACCATTCAGATGGGTGATCAGTTAATGCGCCAGTCCAGTCCATTCAAATGTATCAAAACCCAAGGGATGTGCGAACTATAAGGTGGGGTGCTTTATTTGGTCCACTCAGATGGACCATCAGGTGGGCCCCAGTAGGGGTGCGCTCTATGCATTAGGTGTTCATAGGATAATTTTCCTCTGTTTGTGTGAATCTTTCATTCGCATCCAAACACACCCTCTACGGTTCTCCTTATGCTCTTAGAAATAAACATCCAGACAACCAAAATTCCAGAGTGCACACCAAGTAAAGAAATGAAGCAGCATTTAGAATGAGGCATTTATGCATATTCATAAAAGCATTCAATCATCCACACATAGGCTATCAATGACATTGAGGAATCTCTGAGTCCAATCATCATGGATATTGCTAGAGCTTCAGTTTATTTTGATAGCACTGAGTTTAGTCACATTTCTAAGAAAGCATGTTCGATGGTTTGTAATGTGTGTGGTTTTTCTCTTTGATGATTAATATATTTCTCTGTAGCCGGGAAAAAAAAATCATCCAACACAGGCAAAACACAGCATCAACAGAAAGGAAAAATCAATGCAAACAACAAAGAAAATCTTACCAGGAGCCTTCTCTTCAAGACCAAATTCCCGGAAAAGCCTAATTCGCTCCTTGTTCTCAAATCTACTAAAAGCTACGAATAGCCCATCCACCCCAACATCAGAAATCAATTCAAACGCCCTTACAAACTTCAAAAATGCCTCAGGCAGCACCATGCAAATGAAGTTGATGTCTCTCATAATCTTCTTCCACCTGCCCGCCAATTCCAGCGCTCTCTTCCTCTCCACCTCCTCCACCGTGATCTCCGTCTCGGACGCCATCTTCATCAGCACCTCCAGCACCAGCCATTGCCCTTCGTAAAAGCAAAATCCCAAGCCTTCAATCACATCAAACGCCATCTTCCCAGGGTTGGAAGAGGATCTCAGTTTTTCTGCCACCTTGTCATACATCGTGGAGAGAGAGGAGGAGCTCTTTGTTATGAGATAGCGCAATCCGTCGCTGCCTGGTTCTGGGCGTTGTCGCTTTTCTGGGGGTCTTTTCTCAGGAACAGTTTGGGGCAGAAATTTGAACAAACCAAGCTTAATAACCTTTTGTCGGGCTTCTTTCGATTCGAGATCGCTAAAGCTCTCGTCTTTCTGATGCTTGGATTCGAGATTGCGAATGCTTTCGTCTATACGCGATTGGAGAGTGGATTTGTTCTGCTGCTGCTGTTGTGATTTCGATTCGATATTGTCAATGCTTTGCGGCGGCTGGTGTGATTTCGATTGGATATGGGGAATGATTTCGTCGATCTGAGACTGAGATTGGGGAGTGGATTTGGCTTGCTGATGCTGCTGCTTGTTCGCTTTGGATTCGAGATCGCGGAAGCTGTCGTCGATGGATTCTTTGATGGAATCGAAGTAGTGTTCGATTTCTTGCCATTGAAGGGAGAAGGAGAGGGCGGATGAATGAGGTTGGAGTTGTTCGAAGGACTTTCGGAGGTTTTCCTTCCTCCATGAGATTTCTTCTATCTGCTTCGAAATCGACTCCAGAGAAAGAGAAGCCATTGCATTGTCAACAAGGAAGAAGAAGAAGAAGAAAAACCCTAGAAAGATTTAAGGAGATACAGAGAGAGAGGTTGAAGAAAACCCTAACCATGAAAGGATTTTGCAGCTTTTGGATTATGCTTTCTGAAACTGCAATTACCGAACCAAAGCCAGGCAAAGGGCCAGGCCGGGCCACCCTAGCCCAACACATGGGCTAGGCCCCGGGCCTGGGCGGCCCGATCCAGTTTACGCCCCTAGTTAAAACAAGGAGTGGAACTCAAAAGAAACTCCTTATAGATTTTACATTAATTAGTATTTTAGGTTTTGACCGCAAGCTTACTTATAGAGACGGATTTTCCCACCCCCTTACCAAATTTTGAATATTTTGCTACAGCTATAATTATTGCGTTTGAGGACCAAAATGCCTTTGATTGTGCAATGTTGCATATGAGTTAATAAATTGTGAGATTCTTGCATTAATTTATTTGTTTTCCTCGATTTCACATAAAATTATAAATTGTGTGCTATCACACAAATTTAGTTTCTTTTCTTTGACTTTATCCTTTTTCCTTGCCTCTATGTCTACGATTTTATTTCCACCATTTTTTTCCTTTTTTTTTATCATTTTACTCTACATTAAGGTACGTCGGGTCTTCAAAGTTCAATCTTCTATATTTTTAAGTGAAAATGTCTTTTATAGGTTTTTTGTTTCTTTTGCTATGAATGACATGTTCTAGCCCACGAAATATAGATCAATGGATCATTCATCTCATACTCTATTTAAAGTAAGATATATCAATACATTGTTATATCAATACTCTATTTAAAGTAAGGTATACTAATATTTATACGTGAAAATATTCTAGTGTAATACATTGTTATTATAGGATTATTGTTAGTGCAATATGTTACTGTAAGGATGTTTTGTTTATTTTTATAAAGATTTTGGGGGTTTGAATTGTGTTCCTAAGGTGGACGATTTTTTCATTTCCTCTAGTATGGAGAAGGTCTTGGAAAAATTAAATTCTTTTGGAAGGTGGAGGGGAAGCTTATCTCCATAGGTAAGCTACATGTCAAAACCATTGGGTTGACTATTTGATTAAGAATGTGATTAACACAATCACCTTGCACCCCATACTTGACTTGTTATAGACTTTAGACTTGCAAAAAAGAAAATGACAAATAATGGTGAGATAAAGTTTATGGCATAGTGATGTTTGTGTAGCCAACACAATCATGCTTCAGTGGTGTTGGAACCTTAGGCTCCGCTTGGTATCATTTCGTATTGTTCCTGATTCTATGCTGAGACCTGATTGTGCCGAGATCGGATTATGCTACCATTCTCTATAGAATTTATTTGGCAACATTATATTAAATTGATCTGTAGAGAATATTTTGAATGGAACTTGTTTGTCAATAGCATAACAATTGTTTTATAAGAGACAAAATATATAAAAAAAATCATGTTTCTCAATAATGTTGAATTTAAATATATTATAAATATTCATAAACTCATCATAAATATAAAAAAATAGTAGAACCCTACCTGATAATGCCAACCTATATTTTATTATATTGTAATTCTGATTGTAATCTCTGAGTGTTGAATTTGAGTTATATTCCTTTTTCTTGGTATTCTAAATAGAGAAAATCCCTATGTTGATCACTACATGCATATGTGCACAACAGTACTCAAACTCCATATATGAATATCTCAGTCGGACAGTTCAATTGGACAATCTTTTTCTGCAACCAAGCTCATGTATTTCAGTGTCGGTATCTTACAATTTCAAACAGTGTCATCCAGCAGTTGAATAATGTCATCATTCAACAGTTGGGATTTGAGAATTCTATGGCTAAACTATAAAAAACATAAAAAATAAAAAAATCCATGTCTGCACATTGGCCGAACCCTTCTTCTAGGTGCCGTTCATCAAAGAATCCGGTAGTCATCAGGGGGCTGTGTAAGGGATTGACTGGACTCATAGTAACTATAAATGAATTTGATAGTGTATATCCAGGATTGATATCATGGTTAAAGGCCAAAATAAAGGGGTTGCTGTAACTGTGTAATCAAGGACTGTGTATAGAAGTTCTACCACGTGAGGTTTAGGCTGACAAGTGGGAGAAAAGCTCGAGTGAATCTAGTTCTTTCATATTCTAGAATTGTGAGTATTATTTTTCCCTTTTATGAATTTTCTCTAAAATATTTCATGGGTTTCTTGTCATGTCCCAAAAATGGGCCTGGGCTAATACGTGAGAGTAGGGGCAAGTTAAGAATTTTTTATAATAAACCACACAATGTGGCCCCCGTATTATGGTCCTTAAGGATCGGAGTTCGCAGTGAGGTATAAATATTTCCTCGGTTAGACATAAAATACAGCGGAACTTCATATTTAACAAAAAGTACGAAATAACATTTCAGAGTATACACATCTTTACATAATCTAGTTAATGTTCATAAAAAGATAACAAAAGTAGTTTAATTAAATGGCTTGTATAAAAACCTAAGCCAACAAAAGAGTAAACACGAACTATCTAGAATATATGAAGACACTCGTGTGCTGGTCACGGCAACTGAGACAATGTCATCGCCACTTTCTTCATATTCATCGGGCTGAGTAGCTTGACGCACCTCCTCTTCCTCCTCTAGGGTATAAACAATTTTGGTACCTATTTACTAGGCATAGTATCATCAACTACAAGTAGTTGGCAGGTGGATATACATAAATAATAACAGATATACAATGCAAAGCGATAAAGAACAAAAAAAGCATATAAAATATAATAAAGGAACGATCAATAGTATTACAATCCTTCCACAGACTCTAATAGTTAAGGTTGACCACATGAGCTATCATCATGACATGAAAAGTCGAGCTATTCAGGGATTTTAGCCCTGTTCAAAACAATACTCAATATTCAATGGATGATTAGTCCGGTTGAAGTTCACATTCACATTCATATCAAGGAATAATCAGTCCCCGTTCAAAATAACAGACGATGTACATCCGTTTCACATTCACAGTCACATTCAATACGATCTATACAATCGTCCGCATTCAATAGATAATGAAAGTAAAAGGCCTAGTGGTGCCTGATAAAAGATTCAAAATCATAAACGAATAGTGAAGGACTTGATTTAACCTGTGTGAAAAGGTACGTAAAACGAAGAGATAGACTATTGCTCAAAAGCCTATACTGCATATTCCATATCCATATCTATTTCATACTGAGACAATAGTCTTATCAAGCCTTAAATCAAAGCCACTAAGTCTCAACACTTAAATCGATGAAATCAACACGAAAAGTTCGATATCAAAGGGAGGATAATAGTTCCATTTAAAACATCTGAAAGGTCCTCCAATTTAGGGTCCAACCATTTAAGTCATATAACCATATGGAAAAGAACCTATTTCAGTTAGAAACAGAGTCTCCACGATTAGACCTACAGCTAGCCATAAGAATACACTATAGTTGCCTCACGGCTAGCCATAAGGTAACTTCGAGCTAAGCGTAAGTCAATATGACAATCAATCCATCCCAGGTTCATTCCCAAACAGAACCTGACACTATTCTACGATTGGTTGTACCGCTAACCCTAGAACAAATCAAATACAAGCAATGGTGAAATTGCATTTTGGTTTATAAAGAGATGGATTTTGGAGAAATTGCATTTTGGTCCATTTTGTGTGAAATAATCTCCGGGTCACAATTTGAAATAATTCGAAGGTCTGGATCAAGATGGTGTAGAAAGACGAAGCTTAAGGAATTATAATTACCCAATGGTGTCATCTCAAAAATATAAAATTACAACAAAAAAAAAAAAAAAAAAAAAAAAAAAAAGAAAACCTCAACTTCCCTGAAATTCCAAACTACACACCTACTATGCCCAAACGAACTCAGGCCTTCACGAAATTTCACAGACACGATCCTTGTAGTAAACCAGCCATGTTTGGCTTTTAAACAAGCTTAATTGACTGATATTACAATTAACTACAGTAATTACACCCTAGAATTCTGGGAATTTACATTTCTTCTCATTAAAGATTGTTACGAATTGATTTGAACAATTTGTTTTCTGTGTATGGAATTATTGTTTTAGAGATTGCTACTAAATTTATGTATCTAAAAAACTACAGTTGTTTTGGAATGTTTTTCACTGTTCATGCTTGAAACAATCATGTTTGGGGATTTAAAGACAGTTTGGTTCTCTTTAGACTTAGCAGCAAAAAGTCCTTTAAGATTATTGAATGATTGGTGTGATATCTTAAGTCTTGTACAGTTGTCCAACAACCTAAGTCTTAATTTCTGTTAAGGGTACCTCATGTTCTGGCTGGGCAACGAACTTTATCGTATGATTTTCGTTATAGATGTTAAGTACAGAGTACTCAGGGGTGCACCCAAGCACAAGCCCTGCACGTAGTTGCACCTTTTAAACTACGGTACACTTCAAAAAATTCAATAAAAATCATGGATCCACCCACAAAATCCACATGAAAACTCTTTGTTGGCTACCAAAACCAATTAGACTACCTATTAAGGTCCAAACCCCTCAAACGAAAATCCTAAATCTGGCGTTGAGAGTACTTGGAACATTGCATCTCGTTCGTTATTCAATAAGAGTCTCAAAATAGCAATTTGTTGTTCTTTTGGCGCAGAATACACTTTCATTATTTACTGAAATGCAGTTGTGTTGAAGTGGTGAAATGTATTTTGCTTACTAATCAGCAAGTCCTCACTTAGCAGTGCCTTGTGATTGTGAATGGCAGATTCTCTCTGGCTTTGAAATTTGTTTACTCTAAGTGGGTGGTAAGGTCGCCTTTTTCGTATTTTTTTCTTCTGAGTTCCTTACCAAAATCAAAGAGCTTGGGATCTAGTTCATGATGAGATTGCACCCAGCATATGTTTTTCTTGGTTCATTGGACAAACCCATGAAGCTAATGTTATTTGGATTATGTGTGGGGAAATACCATAATACCAAGATTAAGCTAAACCTCGGCAACAGTGCCAGTCAGTTCTTCTTGATCTCGGTATCTCACATCTCAGTAGCTCGGCAGCTTGGCAAGACCACTTCTGGTCTTGGTAAGAGTACTAAAAGACGGGAGTGGGCCATCACACCCCTATGAGAAGTACGGACGCGCACTGACAGATAGGGTGACCGTAATAGAGATAAGAAGTTGACTCTATCACCCCATCACGTCAGCAGTCCTAGGGGGAATGAAAACTTTCGATGGGATATTCTATTTTCACCTACCACTCAGTGTCAGGGTAAGGCCCGATGGGATCTTACCCCCACCTACCTCCACTCAGCAAGAAAGTTGACACCACTTCCACCTACATATACGCATGGGGTTAGTCCCATGAAGGTATGCATAAACACATACACGTTCATCCTACCTTCTCTTCTCCACTCTACTTTTACATAGTTGCAGAACTAACTCAGGCATCGAAGTGCCTTCGGCTGACCGCAGCTAGGGCCTCTGACCTCTGCTTCTCTTTTTCCCTTTCAGGTCTCGGGCGTTCGGTCTTTCCCGTAATCAAGTTCTACTTCCTTCTAATTAAGTGGGTGTTATTTTTGGCACTTACATATTACTAGTTCATACTTCTAGTAAAGTGGGTAATTGAGTTCAGCGTCTGTGGGATGATTCTATCACACAAGTCTCCACAAATCCAGAAATATTCAGTTGCAGTCGGATGTTACTACAAGCAGCTAACTAGGTAACATGAGTGTTTTTTTTTTTTTTAAATAACTAACATTTAAAAGACACTTCAGATTCTTACACAAGTACAGTTTAGTCCTCGATAGGGCAAGTGGAAATTAATCATTTTCCAAAATTAAAATACACTTCAGATTCTTGCATAAGTACAGATTAGTCCTCAAAAGGGCAAGTGAAAATTAATCTGTTGGAAATCAGTGGGTCTCCTTAAATTTTTGAAGATGAGGAGGGAGGGGTGTTTGAGATCTACCAACACATCTGATTTGAAATTCAGTACGGGTCATAATGCTTGAAGGAGACCCAGAGATATACCAATACTTTTGAGCTAGTATACATGCATATATATATATATATATATACACTGAAATCAATGTGAAATCTTTAATCATACAAATCTTCCACAGGGGAAGTCCAAAATCTACAAAATGAATGCCTGAATGGGGTTTTCCAATTCATTTATTTTGGAGGCCATATGATGAGATGATTATGATTTTCAAAATCGAAACCCTTATTCTCATATAACTTATACATGATCAATGTTGAAGTGACCATGCATATGAGCTGGGTCCACCATCAGTAGGTGAAAAAATAAATAATGTTTTGATTACTTTTGTTCCTCATTTTGGTTTGAAATTAAGAGGTGTAAAGATATTAAGAGGTTTGAAATTCCTAATGTGAGACCCACTGACGGATCGATTTAGAGAGATTCTCAATCATCTTGTGATAAGTGGGCTCCACTGTTGCAGTAGGGTGAAGATTTCATACACCTTTTTCTTCTTTAAGATGTGCCACTGCCAATCAGTCTCCTCCCCTTAATGGGTCTCAAAGTGCTCCACCTGATTTGTGATGGGAACAACTTTCTATTTTTATATATTTGTTGTACCTGCGTTGTTAGTTACAGAACGCTGATATAAAAGCTATCTGAGGTGGGATCGGTCATTCCATTCCATGCAACTCTCTCTCTCTCTCTCATTCCATTCCATGCAACTCTCTCTCTCTCTCTCTCTCTCTCTCTCGGTAAGGTACTTTATCTTCTCTTTGATTTATCAAGAAAAGGAGTCCTTGTGTCTAACCAGCCTTTTCAAAAGCTATCTCTAATGGCCTTCCTCTAGCAGAATATCACTTTATATTTTACAGTTCTTTTTTTCTTTTTCTTGTTTCCATTTAGATTGCTATTATATATGCTTGTGTTCTCTCGTAGTCTTGAGTTTTCCTGGTTTGTTAAGATTCTTTACGATTTTTCTTTTCTCATGCCTTTTCCTATGCTTCCTTAATTTGATCGTGTAGAACATTATAAGTATCTTAGCATCTGCTATACTGTAAAACTAAATCAATACTTTCAATTCCTATCTTTTGAACAGCATTAAAAAAGAAGAGCTTTCGTTTCTCTGGGGCATATCGATTCTTGATCTTGGTTGCAATAAATAGCCTTCGATGGACATCCCGTTAGGATTTAGATTTTGTCCCACCGATCAAGAGCTGTTAGTGCACTTTCTCAAGAGAAAGATCCTTTCTCAGGATCTCCCACTTGATATTATAATACCGGAGATTGATTTATATGAATATGGTCGTCCAGAATATCTTCTAGGTATGTGTTTGTTCAAGAACTCAATCGTCTTTTATATATGGAGTCTTCCTTTCCTTCTTTGATAAATCTTCATCAAGAAACTAGACTTCCTTTCTTACTTTAATGTATGCATCTTCATCAACAAACTAACTAAAAAAAATGAAAACCCATGATTAAATCTTGCAGAGAAATTCAGGCCGCAGATGGATTATGGAAAAGAAAAGAATTGGTACTTTCTCACTCTACTGAAACCGAAGACACCATGTGCGAAAAGACCCAATCGTCAAACCGGACTAAATGAGGGCGTATGGAAGGCAACTGGATGTCCTATTCCTATTATGGATGATGATGATAACATCACATTGGGTTATAAGAGGAGCTTTTGCTACTACCTGCAGACAAAACCAAAGAAAGAAAAGACAAACTGGATCATGCATGAGTTCACCATCTATGATAAAATAAACGTAAGGATGGATCCATCTTTATTTTTTATTTTTAAAGAATCAATGTTGTTTGGTTACAGTCGATCTTATTTTAATTTAATTGGAGATTTTGTCTTTGCAGTGGGTTCTATGCAAAATCCATCATCATTCAAGTGGATCTGAAAGCAGTCAAGAAGCTGAGGGAGTAAGCGATGCAGCGCCCGAACAGTTCAATACAGATGATGCTAGCTATTGTCTCTGTATATCACAAGAACCCATTACAGCACAAGAACCCATTACAGCTTTGGTACCCTACAGTAATGATTCTCAAGTTTATTCTACTACAAATACAATGATAGATATGGAATATGATGGAAACATACAATCCGTGAACAATCTTTGCTCATTATCTGCTCCAAGTACTCCATGCGTGCCTCCCAATACGATGATAGATATGCAGTTTGATGATGGAAACATGCAATTGGTCAACAATGTTTGGTCAAGTTCATCATCTGCTCCATGTATTCCATGCATGACCTCCAATATAATGACATATATGCAATTTGATGGAAAGATGCAATCTGTCAACAATCTTTGGACAAGCTCATCATCTGCAGCAAGTTTTCCATCCGTGCCTTCCAATACAATGATAGATGTTGGAAACATGCAATCTGTCAACAATTTTTGGTCAAGTTCATCATCTGCTCCATGTATTCCATCCGAGCCTTCTAACACAATGATAGATGTGCAATTTGATGGAAGCATGCAATGCGTCAACAATCTTTGGTCAAGCTCATCAACAGCTCCAAGTATTCCATCCGCACCTTCCAATACAATGTTAGATGTTCAATTTGAAGGAAACATGCAATTCGCCAACAATCTTTGCTCAAGCTCATCATCTGCAAAAAGTATGCCATGTGTGACTTCCAGATTGAGCAGAGAAGATGACCCAAGATTCCCATCATTCCATCAAAATTTGGAGTATCCGGTGGATACTTTACAATCAAATGAGACATTTAGTGGGATTAATCTTCTGGGTAATGTTGGGATGTTTTGTGGTCAGCAGGGCCCTAATTCTATGAATGGATCTTATGATCATTCAGGTACTGTAGGTTTTTAAGTTTTAATTTTTTTAAATGAGATGATTCATTTGTTTGAAACTATAGGCAAATTTTTGTAATTGTTGAAAAAAAAAAAAAAGGAATCCCCATTGGGTGGTGTCTTAATTTAGATTTGTAAGGGTTTCAATGCAAGTCACATAAAAAGAAAGTTGTGTAGTTAGAGAGGCATCTTTGTAGTTAAAATAAAGTAAAAGGGTGTGTTTTTAAATTTTTGATAGAGAAGAAGAAATTCAATACCCATTGGTCTGACACATCTATATATATTTCTCAAAAGCCAAATGCATTTAGTGGTAACTACCGTTTTCCATTCATGCAGTTTATCTTTTTTCATCTAATAACGGTATTTGTTGTAGCATCCTGATTGACAATAGGGTAACCATATTTTTTCTAAATTTTATAGAGTTGATGGAAACTTGTTCCAATTTGATTTGAATTACCTTTTTGAGGGTGAATGGAATGCAATTTCTAAAAATTTATGGTAAATCAGTTTCAAGAAAAAAATGTGAGTAGTGAAGGATACAAAGTGAGTTTACACTTTACAGATGGGACCGTGATTTTTTTCCTGTGCATGAGAGGAATGGTAAACTACCCTAGTCTAAGTCCAAGTGATCATCGCTAGGGGTGCTTTAGTTCAGTGCAGTGCTCAGGACCTCTATCCATGCTCGGCTAGTGTCCGCCCACTGTTGTACTCCACGAAACTCCACTTTTATGCTCTCTCTACCATTAGGCTCTCTTGCGGTTCTCTAAGAATTATGAGTTTTTAAGCATTAGCATTATGAGTTTACTACGATTTGATTTACTATGGTTGTGGTCTCGCATTCATTTTCATTTTAATTAAGAGAGATTATTTGATGGTCAATAATAGCTTTATATTTATTTCTCCAATTTTAACGACTTTAAGATATATATTGTTTTGAATTGTGATGAATTTAATTCCATGTAAACAAAGGAGTTCAAATAAATTTGCTTAACAAAGTTTAAAATAAAATCCGAGGCGTCTTTTAAGACCCTGAAAATATAAGTAGAATCAACAGACCCTTGAATAACATGATAAATTTGTCATCAATCTATCTTGGGTTTGTTTTAATTGTCCATTTAAGCTGAGGGTCCTGACACGCCACAATAGGATGCCACTCCATTGTATCTTACAACATAGCTATAAGAGGATATTTTACAGTGTATGATCTGTGTTATTCTTCCTGTAGTGTAATTCTCTCACTTTTCCAAGCCATCTTCTTTGATTATTAGGGTTGGTTTGTTGGTTCTTTGGTGGAACTTAATCTCTAGATGGGTTTCTCATGGCGCAATATTTTCTATCTTGTTACCTGTCTTACTTTTGCATTGCATTTTTTAGCAGACCAATTGGGTCCAAAATCTAGGTCCAGTTGGGTTCATACATGAATATGTAGATACCCCGAGAGACACAGAATAAATGTTTTATTAAAAGGCCGACACCATTTTTATACAATAGCTGAAACAGGTAGGTGGACCAGAGTCTCGACCTTGTGATCAAACAGTCATAGGTAAAAGTCATGTCTAGTCAGATCCACTGGATTTGCACCCAGGGTACAATCATGTACATATAATCAGGTCTGGATCCTGATCTCTCACACATTAATAATGGACCCAATACATTTGCGTGGCTAATTGCTATTCGAGTCTTCTATTGCTTCCTAATCCTAGCTGAAAGAGCAGCATTTTGTTATATCAAGTATGGGGGACATTCCTGTACATCCATCCCTCACAGGGTGAGGGAACTTCCCTTTTTACACATAAATATTCATTTTATGTATAAAATCATATTTGAATTTTCCTCTCTTGCATATGAAAATTTTCAATTATGGAAGTGTCCCTCACCCTATGGTGAGGGATGGATGCACATGAATATTCTCCATCAATTATAATGGAATTTAAAGGGTAAAGTTTGTCCATTTTAACTTTCTCCCCCATATGCATAGATAGATCCTGTATGGAAAGTCCTCTGGTAATTTGTAAAATCAGTGGGCCCCACGAGCCTCTGGATCATGCAATTATAAAAAGTTTTTGACAATGGCATATATACTTCATGAGCATAGTATCTGGAACGCTGAAATTGGCCACCCGCCGACTCCAATTTGCAGAATTGGTAAATTTCAGCTGGTTTGAAAGTTGATAAAGTTAAAAAAAGCCATATTTCCGTCGCCAAACAGTAGAACGGCTAAGATCCCATGCACAAGTTACCAATTCAGTTGAAAATATACAAGCCCTGGCAACAAGGAAAAATGATAAAGAGTAACAGTTTGAGCATCATCTTAAAAATCAGTAGAAAAGTATGGTCCAACCAAACCCATTACAGATATCAGTAAATAGGAAGCTCATGCCATCAATCTAGGGATGGTGAGATGGATAGTACGGATTTGGCACCCAAAAGGTCCTAAGCTGAGAACTTGGTTGGATGGGCCTCTCACCAAGAACAGAAGGCCCTGCTGGTAGGCTGGAACCCAGATTGTTGTAAGATGCAGCAAGTCCTGAACTAGGCCCTACAAATCTATATGAGCCAGGTGAATAAGACTGAGGAGAAACATGATCAATTTGCTGGCCTGTACGCTGTGGCCCTGCTGGTAGGCTGGAACCCAGATTGTTGTAAGATGCAGCAAGTCCTGAACTAGGCTCTACAAATCTATATGAGCCAGGTGAATAAGACTCTGGAGAAACATGATCAATTTGCTGGCCTGTACGCTGTGGCCCTGCTGGTAGGCTGGAACCCAGATTGTTGTAAGACGCAGCAAGTCCTGAACTAGGCTCCACAAATCTATATGAGCCAGGTGAATAAGACTCCGGAGAAACATGATCAATTTGCAGGCCTGTACGCTGTGGCGGTGGACTGATATTCGGTGCCGGCTGTGGATGTCGTTCAAGTTTTTTCATATTCTGGGGCCCGGCTCTAGCCTTGGCAGCTGGTTGAGGCTGCTTGTCCCCTAGCTGCTGCTGGGGCTTTCGTACTGCTTTTGCTGCTTTGCGCTCCTTTCGTGACTGCTCCTTTAACATACATCTACTTTCTGCTACACTCTCCAGCAAGCTTTCAGCTTCGATATTGTATTCCTTAATGGTTTTTATGACCGAATTCATGGCACGAAGTTGTGTCTTTGTGGCTGTATAAGCCTGAGGAAAATACATAAATGACAGCATTTGACTTGTAATTGAAAGAAACAGAACCATCTAAAGACCAAGCATACCTCATGTGGATTTCCATCTCCACTTCTACACAATTCTTGAGCTGCCTTCTTGGCTTCCTTCAAGTAGTCCTCCAATAGGGGTAAAGGAGGGAATTTATCCTGAAGCTTAAAAGCGAAGGCAAAATCAAGAGCATCAATGTGCCTATTCTCACTGATCAGCTTTCGAATAAAATCTGTTCCAAGAAAGCTGGTTAATTTGAGGTTACCGGGTGAACATTTTAGTCCATGACAAAAGAAAAATGGAAGATGAAATGGAACTCAATAACAATGATAGAGAAGGTACCAAATGTACTTATTCAGGGAAAGAAATATTATATCTATTTACAAGATATGCCCATGGTGGGGCATTCGTAGACTGAATCAGGTTGGGACAAAACTTCCTCATCCATCCCAACCTATTTTACTATTAGTCGAATTCCAGGCCAGAGTCGGCCAACATGCCTGAAAGTTTGGCCTGAGCTCAAACCATTTATCAGGCCTCTATGCATAATAGGCCCAGGCCTAGCTGTTTATTATTGGGCCCAGATATAGGAAAAGGGCCAGCCCCATGGGCCTAAAGACAGCCCAAACCACCAAATGCAAGCAAGGACTTGGGTCCTTCGAGCCACCATTCAAGATGGTCCCTGACAGGTTTTGTGAGCAGTTCAATCAAAAATTAAGCCACTTAAACCTACCTATATTTTATATATATATATATATATATAGAGAGAGAGAGAGAGCAAGGCTCTCTTAAGCTCAAGCTTAGGATAAAATTCCGTAAGCTCACAATTGTGGGGCCCACCCTTGGTCCATCCAAATGAACCAAACACACGACCCCCCCTGAATTGCACATATCCACCAACTTTCAATCAGATCTGAATTTACTGGACCGATGGATCGACCGTGTACCGATCCGAATGGACTATTGACCACTAAACTTTTGGGCCCAGATCCCCACGCCAATGTGGGTCCCCAAGTGGGCCCTAGCACACACTTGAGCTTACCCATCATAAAGGTTTAACCAATTTTAAACATCTGCTGCCACTCTAAAAGAAACCTCCTCTACTTGGCATGGTGTGTCAAATTATTGAGCAATGCCAAATGGTTGGGGTAAGAATCATAAGACAAAATGTTCAGAGAGTATTTCAGCACCATTTAGGACAAGAATATTCTTTTTCCAAAATCTGGAGGCCAAGCTTAAATGGAGTGGATTTAAGCCATTAGGATCTTCGATTATTGAGAGATCCTGGACGATTGCAAGTCAAGCTAGTGGCCATGCAATTATTAAGCCGAACTTCAGCTAGGTGGATGCAAACTAAGGCAAGCAGCAGTAGCCGCTCCAGATTGGAGCCGATCCGGTCATCTAATCCTACCCAAGTGCCCGGATCGCAGAGTCACACTGAGGGGGCAGCTAACCAACCGGGTTAAAGAAACATCCAGGTTAATCCAAGTTGTTCACTCAATGCCTAGTTCAGGATCTCCAACTGCACACCAAAATAATGGTGTGGCGCTACCAACCATCGTGGATGGCAAATATCACAGAGGTAATTGTCCGTGCGTTTAATTCGATTTATTGCTAGTGGCCATTACCAAGATAATGTGTTCCTGTGTGGTGCGGTGTGATGCCCTCCATGAATGCTGGCCATCTCCTTCTAGGAAGACCATGGTAGTTTGACTGAGGAGTGATCTATAATGGACAAGAGAAGTACTACACCATCCAATGTTAAAATCTGATCGTTACCCTATTCCCAAATGTAAGACTCTACAATCAAGAGACAGATCATGGGATGCTTTGTTAAGTAGTTAGTTTGCCGCACCTTTTACATCTATGTATTTTGGGTATTGGTTAGTAACTTGAGATGGTATTAGAGCCAACACGTTCTGGGTTCAAATCCGCTTAGGGAAACAAAAAGGCCCCATGTTGCGTATTGTGTGCGGGTGCATGCGCATAGGGCAAAAAGGCCCCATGTTGCGTCGTGTGCGGGCATGTGCTTCAAATCCGAGGCGTGTCCCGCCCGAGGGGGGAGGGTGTTAACTATTTTGGGTGTATTGGGTACCAACATAGATCTTGATGATCCAAAAGTGTTAGAAGTCGCGAGCGACAAAGTCTCGGATTTGCAGATCTCCAATGCATAAGAGTCGGAATACATTGATCCTTTCCTCAAGGGATCCTGCAACCGGATGAACAGCAAATATAGATGAAGATTTCAGATGATCATAACAGCACACCTCATGAAGAAATTCAAGTTGTAGTGGCCCATAACCTAGTTTGCCAAAGTGTAAAAATAATCAATGCAAAAAAAAGGTCTAAGCGGAAAAGAAAGAAGGGACGCTGAGCAACAACTCGAGGTCAAGTTTCTCTCAAGCAGGGAAGAATGATGTGGAATTGGTTTTTGGTCAAGAATTTTAAGTCACTGAAGCATATATAGAGAAGATTGAGCATCCTAAGAAGGCCCGCAAGGGTCTCGACAAGTTTTGGTCCAGATTTGGTGGCCAAACAATCTATATATTAGCTTCAAATCACATTTCAGGGACGGTATTGGTATAACCGTGAATGATAGGGACTGCTTTGAGATTTCAGAAAACTGAAACTCAAAACAGAGCAAGGACCTGCAGGATATTTTGGTCAAATTTTAGTGGGTCAAATCCGACCCAATCTAAGAAAGGAAGGTGTTAGTAGAGACTAGAGATGGCAATGGGTTGGGTTTAAATGGGGACCCGACCTGCTCCTATTATGGGCGGGTTTAGTAGTGGTTTTCATGGTTCAGGGTGGGTTTGGGGTTTGTTGCCACACCCGCCCCCATATATAATATATATTTAGTTCTTATTAAAGTTATAAACAAAACTCAAGTGGTTCAAGTGATGCTGGACATTAACTTAATGCATGCGGGAAGAAAAGGTAGTGTGTTCGATCTGTACCATTCATTCCTAAGCATTTATATATTTTTAAAATTTTAACCTTTAAATTTGACCGGACCCCAACCCAAACAGGGCTGGTTTGATATCACATACCAATGAGTTGTCAGGGGGCTGGCCGGGTTTCAATGAGATAAACTTAAGATTGGGCAGTTTTGGGCTTACCCCAACCCGTACCAAACCCACCCCGTTGCCATCCCAGGCAGCAGACGCTAGCAAGGTCACTCAAGCCTTTACTATAGCATCGTTGGAGTGGATTTGCCAAAGGGTGGGGCATGTGGAGCCCCCAAGAATTTCCATGCAAGATATCCCAGACGACCAAAAACTGAAATTCTTGCAAATTTCCTTGCATTCTTCAGTAGATTTTGATTTATTTTGTTTTACAAAACAGTGACTCGAGCTTCTGTGTGGTAGGAATCAAAGTAGGATTTCTAGGGTTTTATGGGGATTTTAGCATTATATATGCAGTGGTATGGTTGACTGCTTTACACAGTTCATGTTCAAAAGTGAGTTTTCTCAGTATAGGTGTTTGTGCTTGCTTTGATTCTCCATTGTAAGCTTCTCTTCATTAGGTCCTATCAAATATCAATCTATATTGTTTCTACCTCTGCGCTCACTACGTGGCTGCATGCCAATTCTAGTTGGATTGGTCCTCTATATTCCTTGTCTACTATCAAATTCCTTAGAGGTTGCAGTCATTGTGCATTGCTATACAACAGTATATTGAATACATTCGTTGGGTCAGCAGGTTCCATATACACCCATGACTGCATCAAATACAACTTGTCGCTGTAATAGGAAACCATGCCCCATTGAAGGAAGACAATTAGGGCATCTAACATGTGAGTAAACAGCCTAAATTAATCTAAGTATGGAAGATTTTCCTTTGATCCCCTTTAAACTCAGGACCTGCATGTTCTAGTTAGAGTTTTGCATAGAATTCATGTTCTAGAACTAGGGTTTGACTTCTCTTAATCTAATGTGATTTCCTCATTCTAGTCAATGCCCTAATCTTAAAAAATCATGTTGGAAAACATCCCTATGGCAGGACGTTTTATCGTATTAGGGTTTCGAACCAGGTTTTGCAATTTCTACATATGAATTACCTTGCAAACCTAAAAATATGATGGAGATAGGCACCAAACTTAAAAGGACTATCAAGTGGGAAATTTAGGGTTTCACCATGGTTCCATAGGATAGGGGTTTCCGCATTGGCCGACCACCATAGGACCATGTCCCATGGTCGCTGGACCCTTCGTTCATTATGTTGGGTCGTTTTAAGCCTTTTTTTTTTTTATACATAAACTCTATAGGGTTTTTATGATTTTTATATTTTCAATCAAGTTCGATGATTTTTGAAGCCTACAATTATGTTTAAACATGAATCCGGCAGTTGGTATCAACTTGGTCTTTAATTTCTTCTTGTTTCATCACCCTACATGTGCAAAACACTGTGAAACCAAAGGGGATGGTGTCAATATGCCCTAAAATCACAAAATATGAATAAAGGAAAGATGTTATGGGCTGGCATGACCTTATATGGGGTCTACAATGATCGTCCCTCCTGGATTGAAGGATTCATGCTGAAATTGGGTTTTCTGAGACATCATTGGGTTTGTGTTTATGGGATTTACTACATGTTATGGTTAATCTAGTTTAGGGTTTTTGTGCTATTCATGTTTCCTTTATGATTTATCATTAATTCCACTTGATTTCCTCTGTTTTAATCATGCATGCACACCTGCTGCTCTTGTGTGTTTTGCTAAAAACCCTCATTTCATGGCCTTAGATTTGAGTTTTGACTTTTGATTAGGTTTCCTTGTATACTAGATAATTCATTGAATTCCTCAATCATCCACATTCCACACACAAGCTATCAATGAGATCAAGGAATGTCTTTGAAACTAATCATCTCAGATATTGCTAGGGCTTCAGTTTATTTTGTTAACATTATCTTTAATATATTTCTAGGAGTTATAATGGGGCGCTGCATCAGTTAGCTAAAATTTGTTATTCCCTCTTGACCGATTTTGAGTGGTTGAAGTACTTCCCTGTCTGGTTTTGTATGTGATTTTGCTCTTTGATGATCAACATATTTCTCTCTACGCATAAATAAAAAAAGGGAAAAAAAATCATCCAACACAGGCAATACACAACATGAACATTTAAAGGAAAAATCAATGCAAACAACAATGAAAATCTTGTCACCAAGATTCTTACCAGGAGCCTTGTCTTCAAGACCGAATTCCCGAAAATACGGAATTCGCTCCTTCTTGTGGTCAAATTTACTAAAAGCTACGAATAGCCCATCCACCCCGACATCAGAAATCAACTCAAACGCCCTTACAAGCTTCAAAAACGACAAAGGCAGCACCCCGGAAAAGAAGTTCACCCCGCTCATGATATTCTTCCACCTGCCCGCCAATTTCAGTGCTTTTTTCCTCTCCACCTCCGCCACAGTGATCTCCATCTCGGGCGCAATCTTCATCAGCGCGTCACTTACCAACCGTTGGCCTTGGTAAAAACTCAAGCCGTCTATCACATCAAACGCCATCTTTGCAGGGTCGGCCGAGGATCTTAATTTCTCCGTCACCGTGTCCGAGATGGTGGAGAGAGAGGACTTATTCATTTTTATCAGGGAGCGCAATTCGCAGACGCCTGGTTCTCCTCGGCCTTGTTGGGTTTTTTTATCCGTAATGGTTTCAGTTTCAGGCTGAGATTTGAGCAAACCAAGCGTAAAAAGCTTTATCCGGGGTTCTTTCGATTCGTCGACATCGAAAAAGATTTCATCTTTCTCAGACTTTGATTCGAGATCGCTAGGGCTTTCGTCGATCTGAGATTGCTGCAATTTCAATTCGAGATGGCGGATGATTTCTTCGAGATCTCGAATGCTTTCGTCGATCTGAGACTGGAGATTAGAATTATTCTGCTGCTGCTGCTGCACTTTCTTTTTGATATCGCCAATGATTTCTTCGACATCTAGAATGCTTTCGTCGATCTGAGATTGGAGAGTAGAATTATTCTGCTGCTGCTGCTGCGCTTTCATTTTGATATCGCCAATGATTTCTTCGACATCTCGAATGCTTTCGTCGATCTGAGGTTGGGGAGTCTGCTGCTGCTTGTGCGCTTTGGATTCGAGATCGCAGAAGCTGTCGTCGATGGATTTCTTGATGGAATAGAAGTAGTGTTCGATTTCTTGCCATTGAAGGGAAAAGGAGAGGGCGGATGAATGAGGTTGGAGTTGTTGTAATGATTTTCCGAGGTTTTCCATCCTCCATGAGATGTCTTCAATCTGCTTTGAAACCGATTCCAGAGAAACAGAAACCATTGCGAACAAGGAAGGAAGAAGAAGAAAACCCTAAACACACAAGGATTTTGCAGCGTTTCGGACAAAGCATTCCATTATACTTGACTTGACTCGTTACAGGCTTATGAAAAAGATAAAAGTATAAGTAGTGGTGAGAGAAAGCTTCATGGCGAAGTAATGCTTGTGTTTATTTTTGTATGAGATATGAGGAGAAGTAATTAGAGAGAGAGAGAGAGCCCCACCAAAAAACAGAAAGAAAGAGAGAGAGTGGAAAATTAGTCTTGCAGGTGGGAGCCACTGTCCATAATAAAGCCCAAGGGAAGGGACTCGTATGCCGGCTAATATACCTCTCAATGATTTACACGATTGGAGATTTATTTAGGTCGCATTTGGCAACGAAATCGTTAGGAAAAATATTTTCGATTTATCTGGAGTTGTGGTAATAAAAATCTTCATTTGTTAGGATTTTCAGATCCTACCACCCCTTATAAGATTTGAAAATCTTCACTTAAGTAGATTTACACACCGAACCCTATTTTTCTCACTATGTACATCGATACGCACTAACATCAATACGAAATCCTCAACTATACAAATCCCCAGCAAGAAATCCATGTTCCAGTGATAGTAAGAAATCATCAGATCTATGAATTCATTGCCTGTTACCAAATATGCTCTTAAAATAGGATAAAACATCTCTCTGTTTCTACAAAGTAAGGGATCCGGTAGATACAAATGTGGCCGCGTGTTGCCACATTAGGCCACTTATTCACTCACCCAGTTAATAAGTTGAAATTTACTTTTAGAGAAAACTACACATCCTAGTTCCAAATACATGAACACTTTTTTTTTTTTTTATGGGAATAAAGTGATAGAAGAGGGTCCCTCTTAAGAAGAGAAAACCCCATTCTTAGATTAGAATTGTTCTCTCAAAAATTGAAGTCCGTGTGATTTTCAAGACTGTAAAAAATTATCAAATCTAATCACCATGGTTGAAGATATGTTTTATATAGAAGGTAATACGGTCCTACCATGGTCCCATATAGAAGGTACAGACAAAGTGAAGGAATATAATTAGAGTCCCCTGAACATTAACTCTGGCAAGTGTGAATGGTTGGAGACGAGCATCAAGGCAACATTGAATCCTAGTGAGCGATTCAAGCAATTCAGCATGTTGCAGACTTGTAGGAAGCAGTGCGGACCAGTGGGAAATACGCAGAGACCATCCTCCCACCATTATCCTACAGAACCTCTTCATTTATACAGTAACTACCCATTTCGTAGTAAAATGGGCAACCAGAGTGTAAACAAATTGCTAAGAAAAGGAGACTATAATAATCCTCTTTAGGCTTTTAAATGCTTCAAGATAATTTTACTAACTTACATACTCATTCAGTGAAAATACATCCCAGTGATTCAGGTGCACTAATAATATCCCATACTGGAAAACAAGCACAATGCCTGTGTTTTCTTTTAAACAATTGTGCACTTCTAAGTAGTTACCGAAAAACAAAACCACTTCTTGTAAATTGAAAGGGTAAAAACACTAGTTGTTGCAACTAATCTTGTTTTACCAAACAAACCAACCAGTTAAATGTTACCATATAAACTTTCTGCGAGAAAAAAGGCGAAAAAATGCAAGTTAATTTTCGTGATTAAGTGAAAAACCATTTCTAATTACTCATACTTAGTTGTCCAAGTGATGCAGAAAAGGTTATCCACAACTTTGGATTTCCGGAGCACCCCCACAAACGTGACAGGCCCCAAGAGTAAAGATGAGACCTTAGTTCGATGGAGGCATGGAGCTCTCACCAAAATCCAAAGTTACTCAAGAGGTTTAGCCTGAAAATTCTTGCATGAACCAAATCGAATCCAAATCTATGTCCAGAGTCCATACATGAATATCTAAGTAACCCGAAGTGATAGAAGAATAAGATACTTATGAAAAAGCCGATGTCGTTTTTATGCAATAACTGAAACATGCCGATGGATCAGAGGCTCGATGTTGTGATTAGATAGTCATAGGCACAAGTCATGTTTAGTCGGGTCCGCTGGATTTGCAAAAAAGGTACAATCATGTCTGGATCCTGGTTTCCCATGGAAAAATACTGAACCCAATCCATTTACATCCTAATTGAATTTGGGATTCGGTTATTCTATTGCTAACTAATCCTAGCTAGCAAAATTCTGGAAAGAGGTAAGTTTCAGCTGGTGTGAAAGTCGATTAAGTTAAACAAGGCCATATCTACGTTGGGCCACCTGTTGAACAACTAAGATCACATGCACATGTTAAAAATTAAGTTGAAACATATACAAGCCCTGGTAACAAGGGGGTGGAAATGATGAAGAGTAACAGTTGGAGCATCATCTAAAAAACCAGTAGATAAGTGTGGTCCAACCAAACCTATTGCAGAAATCAGTAAATAGGAAACTCATGCCACCAAATCTAGGGATAGTAAGATGGATAGTGTGGATTTGGAACCCAGATGGTCATAAGCTGAGAACGTGGTTGGTTGGAGCTCTCACCAAAAACCGGAGGCCCTACTGGTAGTCTGGAACCCAGATGGTCATAAGATGCAGCAAGTCCTGCACTGGGCTCTACAAATCCATATGAGCCAGGTGAATATGAGTGTGAAGAAACATGATCGACCAGCTGCCTTGTAAGCTTCTTCGCTGCACGCTGTCGCTTTCGTCTAGCTGTTTTCGCATTCCCTCTTGCCTCGGCAGCTGGTTGAGGCCGCTTGTTCCCTATCTGCAGCTGGGGCTTTGGTACAGCTTTTGCTGCAATGCTCTCCTTTTCTGCCTGCTCATTTGGTGCTGCTTTTGCTGCAATGCTCTCCTTTTCTGCCTGCTCCTTTTAACTTAGACATACTTTCTACAACACCCTTCAGCAAGCTTTCAGCTTCAATATTGTATTACTCAATGATTTTTACCACCAAATTCGTGGCACGAAGTTCTGTCTTTGTGGCTGTATAAGCCTGTGGAAGATACATTAATGAAGCATTTGACTTTTAATTGAAAGAAACAGAGCCATCTAAACACCAAGCATACCTCATGCGGATTTCCATTTCCATTTCTTCGTATTACTTGAGCCTGCTTCTTGGCTTCCTTCAAGGAAGCCTCCAATAGGGTTACAGGAGGGAATTTATCCCCAAGCTTAAAAGCAAAGACAAATTCAATAGCAGCTACGTGCCTATTCTCACATATCAGCTTTTGAATAAAATCTGTTCCAAGAAAGCTTGTTGATTTAATGTTATCAGGCCAACATTTTAGTCCATGACAAAAGAGAGATGGAAGTATGAAATGGAACTCAATAACAACGATAGAGACGGTATCAAATGCAGTTATTCAGGGAAAGAAATATTAGATCTGTTTACAAGAAATGCCCATGGTGGGGCATTCATAGGCTGAATCAGGCTGGGCCAAAACTTCCTCATCCATCCCAGCTTGTTTAATTATTAGTCGTATTCCAAGCCGAAGTCGACCAACATGACTGAAAGTTTGGTCTGAGCCCAAACCATTTATAAAATGAATATACTTGCCCTCTGTACTAAATGTGAGGTCGGGCCTCAATCTATAATAGGCCCAGGCCTAGCTGTTCATTATTGGGCCCAGAAATACGAAAAGGGCCAACCCCATGGGCCTAAAAACAGATCAAACCACCAAATGAAAGCAAGGACTTGGGTCCTTAGAGCAACCATTCAAGATGGTCCATGACAGGTTTTGTGAGCAGTTCAACCAATAATTAAGCCTCCTAACCTGCCCGTTTCCACTTATATATTTAGTAAGTAGCATAATTTGTCACAAAGGTTTAGCCAATTTTTAACATCTGTTGCCTCTCTAAAAGAAACCTCCTTTACTTGGCTTGGCGCATCAAATTATTGAGCCTGCCAAATGGTTGGGTTAAGAATCATAAGACAATGTTTAGAGAGTATTTCAGCACCATTTAGGACAAGAATCTTCTATTTCCAAAAATGGGAGGACGAGCTTAAACAGAGCAGATCTTTAATTATTGAGAGATCCCTGACTAGTGCAAAGTTTAGCTAGTGGCCAGGTGATTGTGAGGCCGAACTTTGGCATGGTGGGCACAAACTAAGGCGACGAGAGGTAAGGGAAGTGCAAGGTAACTTCATGGGAGAAGACAAAGCACCTCACGCGGGGCTGTTCTCCACATCAACTATGTGCGATCCTTGCTCCAACCATTATAGCATATCCAACAAGGAGACCAGACAATAAAGGAATACACAAAGGAGTTTCAGCAACTCGAGGGCATAATGATCTGAACAAGTTGGATGAGCAGTTGGTGACACATTTGATCGACGATCTTAGGCCGTCAATCGCCGACCAGATGGGCCTTGGACCAACCTTCACCGTCGCCGAGGCATGCCGGCAAGCAGGCCTTCCTAAAAAGCGCCTGAAAAGCAGCAACAACATGGGATGCCATTATCAAATCTCACAAGTCAGTCCAAGAGTAGCAGTAGCTGCTCCAGATTGGAGCCAATCCAGCCATCTAACCCTAGCCAAGCATCCGGATCAAAGAGTCACGTTGACGGGGCAGCTAACTGACCGGGTCAAAGAAACATCCGCTGCTACAAGTGCAACAAGGTCAGGCCAATCTCGTCTGAATGCTACCAAGCAAAAAAGAGCTTTGGTATCAACATCAAAAGATAAAGGCATCATGCCAGAGCATGAGAGTGAAGACTAGCCCGAAGGAGGTGGTGGAAGTTGTTCTTTTTGACGATGAATTTCACACTGGGATAGTTGACGATGGATCGGAGATGTTGATGGTCCATAGGTGTTTGTTGGCAGCGAGAGAATTAGAATAAGACCCAGAAATTGAAGAGATTAAGAACATCAATGGAGATGAGAATCAATCTTTAATGATCCGGCATGATTCGTTAGTTTTGGCAACTGGCAAGTGACTGACAAGACAGGCTAATACAGCGGAGAGGACTATTCCCGACTATTTGATTCGTGGGAGATGGGTCTAATTTGTCATTCATAGGGAGATGTTTGATGGAGAGAACCAAGTTTTTAGTCGCTCTTAGGGTGTCCACCAGCCCGTTATTCAAAGACTTCTCCATAGATCAGATTATGCACCATTGGAAGGAGATCGCCTCCTATTCTGTGGAGTCAATGTAGATATGTTTATGGAGTCTCTTTGTTTTGTTCTTCTTGTGCTTTTTTGAGCGAGTCAGTATTATTCTCTTGTACTGTTTGCTGCTTTAATGAAAGTTACCATTTCAAAAAAAAAAAAAAATTGTCATTCACAATAGTAGTAGCGATGTAGCACCAATTTGGTCGCTCAATGCCTAGTTTAGGATCTCCAACTGCACACCAAAATAATGGTGTGGCCCTACCAACTGTCGTGGATAGCAAATGGCCCAGAGGTTACTGTCCGCATGTTTAATTCTATTTAATGCTAGTGGTAATTACCTAGATAATGTTTGGTGTCATGTGATGCCCGCCATGAATGCTCGCCATCTCCTGTTGGGAAGACCATGGGGGTTTGACTGAGGAACAATCTATAATGGAAGAGAGAACACATATAGTATCCAAGGGAGGAATCTGATTATAACCCTATTCCCAAATGTAAGGAGCTGCAATCCAGAGACAGATCCAGGAATGCTTGATAATCCAAAAAATGTTAGAAGTCGCAAGCGAAGGAGTTGCGGATCACATTCCGTGCTCACCACGCAGCTGCAAACCAATCTATGGTGTTTTGATTTGATATCTAACATTCTAGTTGGATCGGTCCTCTATATTCCTTGACTACTATCAAATTCATTAGAGGTTGCAGTCATCGTGCATTGCTATACAACAGTATATTGAATACAGTCGTTGGGTCAACGGGTTCCATATACACCACCCATGACTGCGCCAAATATAACCTGTAATTGTCATAGGAAACCAAAACCCAAGCCCCTATATACACTTGCACGCTGAACCCCTCTTCCAAACAACTCAACTTGAAACAATTAAGAAGAAAAGGAGAAGAGAGAGCTAGGGACGGACGACCTAGGGTTGGGATCCAGAGCAACTCTTGCACAATTGAAGGAAGACAATTAGGGCGTCTAATATGTGAGTTAATCAACGCATGCATGATTTTCCTTTGATCCCCTTTAAACTCATGATCTACATGTTCTAGTCAGGGTTTTGGGTAGAACTCATGTTCTAGAACTATGGTTTGATGACTTTGATCTAATTCTCTTCATCTAATGTGATTTACTCATTCTAGTCGATGCCCTAATCTTAAAATTATGGAAAGCATCCCTATGGCCGGACGTTTTATCCTATTGGGTTTTGAACTAGATTTTGCAATGTCTACATATGAATTACCTTGATCCCATATTACAACATGAGATCAAGTTTTACGAATGGCTGAATTTGCTTACAATAATTCAATCAATCGCTCCACTGGCATTTCACTGTTGGTAGTAATAGGTGTTCATCTGTGCTTGCCTAATGGTCTAGTCTCGTGGCCTCTTGAAGTGTGAACTAGTGCTGAAATAGATAATTTCACCAAACACATCCAATGGATACATGATGAAGTTCGACGCCATATTACCGCTAGCAATGAGAGTTACAAGGCTCATGCGGACAAGTGTCATCGTTTCCTTAAGTTTTCTGAAGGAGATATGGTTATGGTACGTATCCATCCGAAACGGTTACCACCAAGAGCTAATTAGAAGTAACATTCATAAGGTGGGTCCATTCAACGTTTTGAAAAAGCTTAGCTCCAATGCCTATACTTTAGAATTACCATCAGATCTTGACATCAGTCCAACATTTAATGTTGCTGACCTCACACTCTACCATGGGCATGATAATGGTGAAGAATATGAAAAACAAGTCATTGCCTTACCAATTGCTGCTCCACCTACAGATAAAATCATTGATGTTCTCAATGACCAGCTTGTTTCTACACAACAAGGAGGATTCAAGAAGTTTCTTGTCCGTTGGCAAAACCGTCCAATCTTTGATGCTACATGGATTATTGCTACCGACTACCAACGACTAACTCTAGATCTCCGTGAAGATTATCAAGCTATTAACTCGCTGGAGTCGAGTTTTTCCAAGCTTGGGAGAGTTGATGCAGTACGAACTAGGCCTAAGAAATCATCTAGGCCAAAATATTGACGCAAAGGTAAACCCGGTCCACTGGGTTCAATCCACACTCCACAGGCCCAATTGATTGAGAGCTACAGATGGCAATTCCCTTTTTATCCTATTTCTATTTTATCCCTTGTTTAATCAGGGAACTATTTCTAATTTCATTGCCTGATTAGAATTAGCTAGTTTCCTATCTTAATTAGAAAGTCCTGTTTGCTACGAAACAATCCTACTTCTCTATATATAGTTGTGCAATGTGTGTGGCTATACGCCTCTCCTCAACTCACACGGACAAGAGTTTCCTGTGTGCTCACGCATGTGAGGCCCACCTAATGTTCCATCCCAGTGGACTGCAAAATAGGGACCCCCTAGACACTAAGTGGTCCCAGGGTTTGGCAGCTATCCAAACGGACTGGACTGTTGGATTGACCGTGAACTCATTTTGGCTGGCGGAAACTTGTCGCGGGGGGGGGGGGGGGGGGTGGGGGCGGGGTTGTGTGTTGAGGGAATACACCCTGTACAGTACTGCATATTCTCTTAGAAATAAACATACAAGACAATCCAAATTGTGCAGTGTATACAACCAAGTAAAGAAATGAAGCAGCATTTAGAATGAGGCATTTGTGCCTAATCATAAAGGCATTCAATCATCCACACACAGGTTATCAATGAGATTAAGCAATGTCTTTGAATCGAATCACCTTGAATATTGCTAGAGCTTCAGTTTATTTTGATAACATTGAGTTTAATCGCATTTCTAGGAATTATAATGGGGCACCACATCAGTTAGCTAAAATTTGTTCTTCCCTTTTGGCTGATTTTCAGCGGTTGAAGGACTTTACTGTATCGCTGTACGGTTGGTTAGCACCTTTGATGCTTTGTAGTGTGTGTCTGTTTTGTTTGTGGTTTAATATATTTCTCTCTAAATGGAACAAACAAAGATAACATGAACATTTAATGGAAAAATCAATGCAAACAACAATGAAAATCTCATCACCCAGATTCTTACCAGAAGCCTTGTCTTCAAGTCCGAATTCCCGGAAATACCTAATTCGATCCTTCTTAAGCCCAAATTTACTAAAAGCTACGAATAGCCCATCCACCCCAACATCAGAAATCAACTCAAATGCAGTTACAAGCTTCCAATATGCCACAGGCAGCAACCTGGAATAGTTAAACGCCACCATAATGCTCTTCCAAATACCCGCCAATTTCAGCGCTCTCTTCCTCTCCGCCTCCGCCACCGTGATCTCCATCTCGGGGGCGATCTTCATCAGCGTGTCCAGCACAAATCTTTGCCCTTTATAAAAATCCAAGGCTTCTATCAAATCAAATGCCATCTTCACAGGGTCGGCCGAGGATTTCAATTCTTCTGTCACCTTGTCATAGATCGTCGAGAGAGAGGACTGATTCATTTTTATGAGAGAGCGCAATCCGTCGATGAGGCCTGGTTCCTGGCGTTCTGGGGTTTTTTTCTCCGGAATGGTTTCAGTTTCAGGCTGAAATTTGAACAAACCAAGCATAAAAAGGTTTCCCCGGGGTTCTTCTGATTCGATATCGCTAAAGCTTTCGTCTTTCTGAGACTTGGATTCCAGATCGCTAGAGCTTTCATCGATCCGAGATTGGAAAGGAGATTGCGCATTCGTGCTTTCATCGTCGATTTGTGATTGCGGGGGAATGCTTTCGTCGACCTGAGACTGAGATTGGGGAGTGGATTTGGTTAGCAGCTGCTGCTGCTGCTGCTGGTTGTGAGCTTTGGATTCGAGAACGCGGAAGCTTTCGTCGATGGATTTCTTGATGGAATCGAAGTAGTGTTCGATGTCTCGCCATTGAAGGGAGAAGGAGAGGGCGGATGAATGAGGTTGGAGTTGTTCGAAGGCTTTTCGGAGGTTCTCCTTCCTCCATGAGATTGCTTCTATCTGTGTTGAAATCGACTCCAGAGAAAGAGAAACCATTGGTTGTCAAGAAAGAAAGAAAGAAAGAAGAAGAAGAATCCTAACATTAGAAGGATTTTGCAGCTTTTTGAAGAGCGTGTTCCATCTTTGAAATGGCCGGGAACCTCCTCATCATCGAATCCAGATCCTGCATCGGGGTTAGTTTCGCACTTTACCAGGATAGTAAAAGTAAAGTAAAATTTTTATTTTTCAGAAAATATGTTATATCAAAAGCACTTTAAATTAAAATTCCTTCCATCTTTTTAAAATAAAAGTAAAAGAACAACCACCTTTATCCATTAAAATATTAAAAAAAAAAAACTCCACTTTCCCATACAAAAAATCAAAAAAATTTCATAATAAATAATTAAAAACAAAATACTATCATTACTCACTTATATTTTATTCTTTTTTCAAAATCATCTTTACTTCACTTTACTCTACGAGTAGAGTTGCCAAACTAGAGGGACACTTATAATCCTTTCAAACTTTCACTCTCTTGTTGCTTTATAGTTTATAACAGGTACTTTCATTTTCTATCTATTATTTTTTGGGGGAACTGGTTCAAAAAAATTCATTTGTTACTGTATCCAATTCGTCAGCCACATTCTTTTGTTTTATAAAAATATGTTCACTTATTTTTGTGTTTTTTTTTTGGGGGCTGTTGTGGGGCTTTACTAATGGTGTCGGGTGAAGTATAAGTTTTTGTTTGTTTAAAAGAACAAAACATAAGTGAGTTATAATGGTATTTATTTTTAGTTGTTTGTTATGGAATTTTTTTTACTTTTTATATAGAAAAATGGATTTTTTTTTTGTCTTTTTGTGAAGAGATGAAGTTGCTTTTTAACTTTTTAAAAAAATATATAGCAGAAATTTTGAAATAAAGTACTTCTAATATAACTTTGTTTTTTTGAAAAACGGGGTTGCTTGACTCTATTAGTAGTGTTACCAAACAATCCAATACCGCTGCTACATTCTTGAGACATGGTTTTAGTTATACAGTCAAGTGACAGTTACCGTGTCTCAATGCCACTCATTTACACTTTTTAACAGTTGTTATCACCTTATAGGAAAAGGTTGTGATAAAATGGAAGAATGGACAAAGGGATTAGGTACTAAATAATACGTGATCATATACCCTGCCCACATTGTTTTGTTCAGTGATGACAGAAAAATCCCGAGGCATGGATGCACTGCATCAGTATTCACTTCACAATCTCTTGAAAATATGTTCAGGTGTTATATTTATTCAGTCAGCTGAAAGATACTATGTTTTGATGCCCACTCATTCACTCATCCAATGATTGGAATCACGTGAGGAAAACATTGTGATCAAACGGCAAAAACAATCAAAGGGAATAGAGACTATTTAGTGTGTGAGGATTTGTTGTCCTCCATAACCGTTCTGTAAAGATAACTGTTGTATTGAGGACAGCACGAATGTAGTGCAAGTAACTCTTGGTTGGAAGATGCCCATGAAGAGCTTTCCACAGTAAACTCTTTATTTTCTCTGGGTGACTCAGTTTCACAACTCAGCTGTCATGCTCATTTATCCTCAATTAAGTTGCTAACCATCAAACATAAGTTGCAAGCTTGCTACTTACCACCTTTATTATGTTGTGCATTTCCTAATCATTTACTGTACAGCTCGAAATGTCGATCAGGCTTTGTTTCAGTGCATAGTGAATTCACAATTCAGGTCATGTCAGGATGATAGCAGTTTAAAAACAACAAAAACAAAAAAAAAAAAACAGAAGTTCAATGGATGTTGCAGGCTGTTTTATATAAGTTGACAAGAGATGAATGATCTAAACAGAAACTCTTCATTTATATAGTAACTACCTGTTTCATAGCCAAATGGGTAACCATGGTGTAAACATAATGCTATGAAGAGAAGGATACTATAACAATCTTCCAAGGCCTATAAATGCTTCAAGATAATTTTACCAACATACAAACTCATTCGATGAAAATACATCTCGGTGATTCAGGTGCACTAATATCCGATACCTCAAAACAAGGACAACAATTGCCTTTTCTTTTAAACAATTACACACTTCTAAATAGTTAACCAAAAACATGACCACTTGCAGTAAATTGAAAGCTTAAAAACGCTAGTTGTTGCAACTAATCTTGTTTTACCAAAGACTCCAACAGGTTATAAATGTTACTGGACCAACTGGTTCAAAATTGTAGCCATTAAGGTCCAAATAAATGTCCCATCACAGCTTGTCATTAAACGCAGCCTGTTTGAGCCACCTATTTATGTATATTGTGTATGTAGATAGAAATTACCCAATGTTGATTACATATAATTTCAATTTCAATTCGATTTCATAATAATGACCGCTGGATCAAGAGAATGTATTAGTCAAATTCTCCTACCAGATGGCCACCATGATCATTAAATCAGTGTCATATTCCTAGGTAATTTATGCATAACTAATCAGATTATTCACCATTGTATGTAGATAGGAAGAATTTGAAAGACAGTTCAAACAGAATAAACACCAGTATTCAACAAGATTAATGCCTTACAATTTACCAAAAAAAAAAAAAGAATAATGCCTTACAATCATAGGCTTGCATCATTGCTTAATGTTATGACAAACCCAGCAAATACAATTAAGAAAATATTTACAAACTATATGGGGGAGAATATAAACCTAATGAAGTGTACAATCTATCTGCCAATGTGAGCCATTAGGATTATTGGCATCTTTGAAAGCATCAAGAGGGAATGGATTTTCACCGTGACATAGCTACTAGTACCATGCTGTTAAGTACCACCGCCATCATCATTGCCATCATAATAGTCATCACTGTCTTGCTCATATATCTGATATTCGCCATCACTTGCATCGGCATCTTGGGCGATGCCTTTGTTGGCACCACTGGTGCCATCTTTAGGGAATGGAAGAATGCCAAAGATCTGTTGCAGATAGTCCTGGTTGATGTTTTCTCCAATTGGATCTGCTTATAAATATAGGAAATTTGGCTTGCTTTATGGGAATTAGACAAGCTGAATGCAGTAATTAGCCAAATGAGATTGAGCAAAGAACCCATATCAAGAAAGCTATCTCATGGTAATTATGTTATCAGTTCAGGCAAGACCAAAACCACTAGTAAATATTCACTAACTCTTCTTTTCTTGACCAGTAAGATACTCAAACACGACAAGAGCCCGTGGCATAATGTAAGGTGCTCAATATTGCAACATTGAGTTTGTGGTTTCACATCACATTGTCTATCAAAAAATAAGAAAAGGAGAAAGAAAAATGAAAAAGAAAAATGAAAAACAGGACTCAAATTCACAACCTCGTGGTTGTGACAATAAAGTACCTTCCAACTGTGACAAGGGCTATAGTCCAGTAGTTTTCATGAACTCGATCTCATCCCAGGCGGTACTTCCCTAGGAGGTGCCCAACCAAAGTGCCATGCATGCTGTTTAGCACAAAAGACCAGGACCCCATTACAAAATCCTACCTGGAGAACAAAATAATTAACCTATTACATGGATAGACATCAAAAAATGATGACCTTAGATGGTGGATAATAAACAAGCTACCATTAAGGTTACTGTCTGTTGAAATATGGGACAGCATAGAAACCAAAAACATAAGGATATCCTATCACTATTCTTTAGCTCCTGCCTGAAGGGAATAGATTAAGATTGGAAGGAAATGAAATGACAACCCGTTGTTAAACCAGTCAGGGATATTAAAACAGAGCCTTGTAAAATGGTAAATATACTCAATGCCGAGCATTCATTTAGAAAGTAATGGGCATTACAAATGCATCTTCAGGGGTATGTGCATAGATACATGGTCAGAAGAACAGAATCAATTTTGTGGGCCCTCACTATGGTCGGACAGCATCTAAAGGACGACTAGAAACAAAAAGGTTAATCCATCCACATTCAATAGAATAAGGTCCTTTGCATTGGTGATTGGTGATGAGTGCTTTACCCAGTTTATTTAGCCATGTTAAACAGTGCACAACTAAGAATTAGATTATTTAAATTTACTGATAGAGAAGCCAAATTATCTAAGACTTAACGGCTGATAACATATGCTCCACATTTACAGTACCAGTTGGACACATGGAAAACAGAGATGCAGCACCTCATTTTCTAAATCGGGGTAAGCAGATGCAAATACAGTTAGTTACCCATTCAAAACACTCCACTTAGAAGTAATTTCTTTCTTTCTTTCTTTCTTTTATTTTTTTGTTCCTCTCTGAAACTTTTATCTATGCATCTTTTTTTTCCCATTAATACCTTGAATAAATGAGCAGTCTTTCAAGAAAATGAAATGTAACAACCTATTATTATTATTATTGTTGTTGTTGTTGTTGTTGTTGTTGTTGTTGTTATTTTTATTATTATTATTTTTGTGCTATGTATCTTGAGCAACTGGTTGAGGAGTGATACTTTAACTTGAGGATTCAAGGATCGATCCCTGGGCATATGTGTGAAACTAAGGTGCCAACACCATTCAACTCGGAGTGTGTTGTCAAAATGTAACAAATTTTATGATGATGATGATATATTTCTTCCAACAAAGATACAGTAAAATCAATACTAGCTGTTTCTTTTCCTTTCTTTTTTTCTTTCTGTGCTCCAGTAAATACTCACACACCCATGCACACACTCACCCGAGTCCCCTCACCATCAGCACTACCAAAAGGATTGATCCCTGGTTGTTTATGTGGAAGGGAGGTGCCAGATTCCTCACCACTGAGCTACCAGTGGATTGGCAGAATCAATACTAGTTCAAATATACAGAACTTGATATAAGAAGAGTCAGCCAAAAACATATTCTATAATTATCCTACATTGCAGAAACTGGTATAAGAAGACTTCACCAAAAACATTTTCTGCACCTCTTCCAGTGAGGCACTAGCCAAAAAAAAAAAAAAAAAGATTCATATTCTGCAATTATCCTACAAAACAGCATCAAGATCAAATCTTGTCCAGTGCAGTATGGACTAAATGCAACTATACAAGTATATTAGCTAGTAAATAGCAACCGAAGAAACATTTTGTTAAGGATACAGGAACATGGTTGCAAAGGAAAACCATCATCTCCTTCGCCCTACAAACAGAAGTGCAAGTTATTATGTTAGGCTCAATGAACTTAAAATAACCGATGTGGCAAAAGTAAACTTCAGAATTTTGTGGAGAAGCTTATTTTGGCGGATTATTTTAACAGCCCTGGCTCCTATTGGTCGTGCAGTTGGGACCCACATATGACAAGGAGGTCCTATCACTTCTCATTAATGAGAGCTGGCAGACTATAAACCTTTTTTTCCATTCACAAGTAAACCTTACAGATTTACTTACTTGGTACTCATTAAATTGCTCTTCATCTTCGTCATCTTCAATTTCATCGTCATCATCACCAATAGCTTCCATGTCAATATGACTAGTTTGGTCCACTTCAGAATCATGACTACTGGAGCCTGAAAGCAACAAGAAACCAAAAAGTGGATGAACTACACATTCTTCTTGCCAAGAAAAGGATGCTTAAGAAAAACAAACCAAATTAGAATACCAAGACAACCTTAGATATGACACAGTCGAATGTTTTTAGAAGCGGTTGGGGTTACAACTTGAGGATCGCCTCAGGGAGTAGCTTCCAAAAATGCCCCCGCCACATGGTTGTGCCTCAATTCTAAGGCATGACTTCCATTTCAGGTGTACATCTCACAGTATGAAGTATATTTGAGGAGACCACCCCAGATGAAGTGTATGCTTCAGTCACTCCATATTGGGGAACTTATGCCCTACTAATCTTATTTATTTTTTTAAGAAAAAGGGAGGTGCACTTCTTAAATTTAACAACTTAAAATTTTCCTCTCTTTTCTTTTAACAATGGTAGCGAATCTCACTTAATTTAACCGTTAACTCATTAAAAGAAATAAAATAGCCAACCTGCCGAATTAATTTTTAATGTAACCAATTATTTATTAGAAGACATGCTCATGCACTTATACGTTAGACACTGAGGCTTATACCTCACTCTTTGGGGAAATGGAATGCCTCACCTATGCCTCAATGTTTTTAAATATTGATGAAGATCTAGGCAAATTTTGGGTTAGTTGGTGAACCAAATTATATTTAAAAAAAAAAAAAACTATGAGTACAAGAAGGAAGAGGAAAAATCACTATTGAACCTTTTATAGGAATAAAGGAGATAGTTATAATTGTGAAGATAGTTATAATTGTGAAGACTGTTGAGCCATAAAAAATTAGCAAAAAGAGATCAGAAGGGACCCATTAATTAATACCTAAGACAAGAATGAAATGTTTCATAGAACCAGTTTGAGTTTACGAATGGTAGGTCTACATTAAAAGTGATTATCCATGAGATGGGTATACCAATACTCGATCTTTTGATCTTTAAGTCTATTTTGATGGAGACAACCATAAAGACCAAAGAAGAAATTGGTTTGAAAGTGATTATCCATTTGAGACAAGTCACAAGAAAAGTTAAAGACGGCACGTAGTTTTCTGTTCTGATTGGTAATGAAATTTATATGAAAAAGAAAATAATCAAGGTAGTTTGATTTCACAGAGATTGAAGAGATGATGGCTATAAAGGAATAGTAACAAGTGTAAGAATTGTGTAGGGAGACAACCAAGTTCCATGTTGGAGTTGGGCTTCACCAGGGGAATTAACTTTTGAGTTGTCCATCTTCATTAATTGGGAAGTACTATCAGTATCAGATAAAGGAGATTCCCAGATGCAGTACATTCCATGAGGGTTCCTACCAGATAGAGAGCTCGTACTAACAAAAAATAAGCCACATACCTACAACCGCTGGGTTCAATAGAACAAATATTTCTTTCAAAATCAATTGAGCATCGCACAATACCTTAACTATCAGCCAGATATAAATGAACAGCCAGGCATAAAATCAAAACCTGGCAGAATAAAATTATCCTGCATGAAACATTTGTACCAAATTATAGAACACAGGCACTTGCACTGAACGGTGATGAACGGAACATTTGGACAAGAAGGGCACTCAAGGATGACAAAGGGTCCCCATCTTCCTATTCTGATAATTTTAACCATCCGCTAGAAATGATATGACATGTATACAAAGACAAAACTTTCTAGAACAAACCATCCACTTTGCAAGTTCTAGATGGACGAAAATGATTGTCAAACCAAGTCGACAGAAGGGAGAAATAGGTCATTTATGGTCATCCTTTTTATCCAAAGCCATCACTCCCCATGTACAATGTAAATGTTTTACGCCATTTGTAAGGTGCAAAGCTTTCCAACCAGATCACTTCTGATAATGGAAACTAGTACCACTAAAAAATTTAGTTAACAGAGTACACTAATCCATTTTGAACCTGTGCCAACATGTTGATTCTCCTTTTCATTGGACTTCAAATTTCTTCTTATAGATTGTTGCGTCTTGCACTTCTCAAAGCGCTCAGATACAGATTGTAGTAAAGCTTCTGCACCACTTCTAGGAAATATTGAAAGAAACCTCATGCTAACACGCAACATCAAGGTTCGAAACAGGTCCCCAGAAAACCATCCTGTAGAACGCTGAAAACCACATAGTCAGTAAAAATACCATAATAACCAGCATTCCTAGGAACTAAAAATCCTGAGACATGCTCAACATGAACCAAAATAGTAAATGATCTTGAGAAGGGAAAGTAAGAATATAAGAGGGGAAAAGGGTTAAACAGAATAGACATTAAAAAATGCAGAAATTAGCAGGTCATACATCAAATATAGAATAAAAAAATATGATCTTGTGGCACACAATACTATTTCATTAAGGAACAGAGAAATCTCATTCCTGTTGTGTACCATACATTTTAACTTATTAGCTGAATTTTCCTATATCAAGGGGATTGTTATTGTTTGTTATTTGGTTAGAGGAGATAGAATTAACTTTAACTAGAAAGATTTCCATGATATATATTATTTTGTAGTCTTGACCGGCATTTTCGGTGTAGTTTTGGATGACATTATGTTAGAGGCCTGACCGTTTCCCATTTGGTCTTTTCTTTTTCAAGAAGCCTTTTTCCTTTTAGTCAATATCTGAAGCGTGGCTAATCTCCATCACTGCTCTTCGGAACAGCATTTTCTTGCAACAAAAACTGGGACCTGCAAATTTTTGTTCGTCATCCTTTGATTACAGCTTAGCTGGCATTATATTACTGCATCTTGTTGTTCAAGTCCCCTATCAGGCAAGTTGCCTGGCCCAATTTTTTGGTTCTGTAATTTCTGAAGATTTTCCACTTTAAAAAGTTAATCTGAGGCTTCTTGTGAGTTTTTAAGATGTTTTGGAATCTGTTAACGGTAGTTTTTGGCCTGAAGTTCAACTTTTCTGCCTATTTGGGATCTTGTAACTGCAGTTTTTTGTCTCAGTTTTACTAGATATAAAAGACTGGAAGCCTTGGCATTGCTTTGAGCACTGCTGAATCTTATTTTTCTGTTGAATCTTGACATTCAGAACATTTTCTCTCTTTATGTGTAAGAAAGAAACAATCTCCAGTTAATCAGGATGACAATTTCACATGCCATGGCCTTTTTTTTCTTTTTTCTTTTTTTATAACAGTAAAGACCAAAGGATATTAAATGAAATGGTAAAAACTAAAAAATGACTAAATTCTCTAGGAGTAGAACACACTGGACCTGGAATGGATGTGAGTAGGCCTGAGCCAAAGCCTAAGCCTTATGAAACCCGATTTGCCAAGCCCAACTCTGACACAGGATTCAAAATCCCAGCCCGATGAAACCTCATGCCGAACCATGGCCTCAGTCACTTTACATCAAATGGAGAGTATATGATTCTAGTGACTTGGGATCTATCTTTGATACAACCTGCTCATGTCAAACAACATACCCTCCTTGTGTTACATGAGTCCAATGGTGATAGGCACCCACATTGAAAGAAAATTGAAATTTGGGCTGTTGCCATTCATTAAGGTACACGTTGCAGAAAAAATTCTGTATTTACTATTAGATTTTTGTTGAAAACCAGAAAATTCTGAAAAAAGGAAAAAAAAAAAAAGAAAAATATAAAATATGGGGCGATTTGAGAATAAGAGAAGAAAAGACTTAATGGTCCTCCTTCTTAGGGTTGGATGACCCTCTTCATTAATTTATAATAGTAACAATATGAAAAGTTAAAAAATACTCCATCTGTGCAATTCCCCTTTGGAAATATATACACACTAACCTTTCCGAAAAAAAAGTCGAAATGTATGATCCTCCTTTGGACTGTTTTGGAAACACTATAAACAAACTCTTAAAACTAACTAGCTATTGTTTGACAACACTCACCCACAAGTTGTTGGATTAGTATTATCTTTCTAGATAAATAATTAATGGCAACAAGTCTATGGTTGTAACTATTCATAAATCATCTTTGTCGTCATCAACACCCCATCAACCATTGTCATACATCATATATGAGAACTGTCATAAATGTGCACATAAAATCAGGGACCGTATTTTAGATGCTTCAGCAAACACACAAGATCTAAAACAGCCCTGTCTGGAAAATTTAAATGTCCAAAGACCAATGAACTAGAAGGAGACTGACAAAGATGTGGAATGAAGTAATCAAAAGCGACATCTAAGACTGGAGTGACAGAATATAGCTCTGTAAACGTTGAACTCACAAACCTCACTCCAGCTATCAAGGACAGACATTTACAATCAATCAGCTATTATTATGAGGCCTATCTACAATCTTCATATAAGGTAAAATGCGAAACCTTCGTGTTACAACCACGAACAAGTTCTAGAAAGCAAGAAACCTGTACAACCTTGAAAGAACCCGAAAGTGAATAACTTACTGTAAAAGTCATCTGACGTAGAGGTTTTCTGATTTCTTCTTGAATGTAATCATCATCAAGTTCAAAGAATTGCAAGGAAATAAAACTCTTTGAAGGGAAAGCTCGAAACTGGCATATATCTTTCCAGGCATAGTTTGACCTAAAGACACAAAAAAGTAATAGAACTCAAGCAACTGATGAAACAAGTGGATATCAACTACAAAAACAAAGAATGTACATAGATTTTTCTGTATAGAGGAAACAAGAAGATTTTTCTTGTATATAGGCATATAGGAAACAAGTGTAGAACACCTATATAAAATTATAAATGCAAGCTATCTTAAGTAAACAACTTCTATGTTATTACGACAGAATTATTATTATTTTTAAATCCATTTAAAATAGGAATTAGATTTTACCTTAGGTTTCCAACGACACCAAAATAACTAAAACAACCTCCTAACTCTTCAGAACTTGCAAAACCCAAACTAGAACAAACAATTATCTGCCCGGTCATGGTCGCTCAACATGAGACCCACAGATTGCAAGTAGTCGATGCTTAGTTTCAGGACTCATCTAATTAAGGCATTGTTGTCAAAATCTTAGGATTCGTATCATGAATCTTACAATTTGTATCATACCCTAAGGAAAAAGATTCGAATCCATGTAATGAATCCCATTTTCAAGTGAATGCTAGGATTCAAGTGTGGATCTAACAAGCTGATACTTGTTTTATTGAATCTGACAAATCAGGTGATTTGTCTAGGTGAGAATAGCCACTGACAAATGGTTAATATCAGATTTTTTCACTATCTTTTTTTCTTCTTCTGTTAGTGTTTCTATTTGAGATGTTATTTAGTGAGCAACAAAACCCCTTAAATACTTGTGTGGTTTTGGAGAGAATTTTGAGATAAATATGGAACAGGCATGTGACTAGATTGTTCGATTATACGTATGGGTTTCGTCCTATATTCTTTTTCATTTTATTTTTTTGGTGATTTGAATTTTAGTTCTATTTTTTATTTAAAGAGAACCAAAAAAAAAAAAAAACAAAGAAAGAAAAAACCACTGCAACTCATTTATGTTTCCTAGTAACATTGATATCATAGACATATTTAACTATTCATACATATCATTTATGATATATCAATATATGTCACCAATCAATATATATATATATATATATATAAATCTATGTCAATGGTGTTCTTCATATGATGATACCAAAGTCTAATTTGTCACTGTATTGATACGGAAGGATTATAAATGACTACTTCATTTTTCCCTTTTAAATTTTTTTTATTTGTTTACTTATAATAAGAAGTAGATCCAAGTTGAAACACAATTCATGATACAATTCGATTAATCACCTTGAACAATACGATTTCAATTTAAATAAACAAAAAAGATATCATTTCAGCTACAGACCTGAAGCAATAAAGAAAAAGAAGAAATCTTTCAGGAAACTTGTATCGGTGTGACATAGAGATTGAATTTACAATGGAGTACAGTACAAATCTGAATGTACAATAATAGACAGCTTGTGCGTCAAATCTATCTAAAGGATAGATTTTTAACTTGAAGTATTACAAAAGATATAGTAGTCTATGGAAATGCATAAAAGAGTGTTCTCTTAGGGATTATGGGAACAGATTGTTCCTCCTCCACAGCTCCCCTCGAGCTCAGGATGGGGAAGCATCAAGGGATTGGTAAGCAAATGGTGAAACCGGCAAAACTTGATGAGACTTCTGAAAAGTCTGGTAGTTACACATCTGTAGAGATACAATAAGATGAATAGTCCCTTGGAGGAGATGCTTGGCTAACAAACTAACAATCAATCTGGCGTGTTTAGTTTGTTCATGAAACGCCTTATTGCAAGAGAAGCAGATAGCACCTCTGGTGTGATAGCTAGAGAGGGGTTGGCTGAGAACGATAAATGCCTATGCCTGCAAGTAATCAGCAAAGCCAGACAATTTATGCAATTGTAAAGGGTGCAATATTCTACCTCAACAAAGGAGCAAGAGACCATAGACTGTTTCTTGCTCTTCAAGGAGATAAGAACGAATAATAAATAAAAACCAATAATGGAATGCCATGAAGAAGTGCTACCTATCCGAGGATTTGGTTTAGGATAGATCAAAATAGAGAAACAGAATTCATGCAACCAACCCCAACGTAGTTCGGACAAGGTGGTGGTGGTGGTTGTGATGATGAAGATGATGATGATGATGAATGGAATGCCATGAAGATAGCGAATGATCTGTAAAACAACAGCCCAACGAACAGTGGTGGAGCTAAACAAACTGATTTATGGCATGTATGACAAAAATGATATTAGGGCGAGTGGTAGTGAGATAAACTAAGCTACCAAACATCTGACGATAATGGGTGGGATCAGGGAGAGTATTTTCATCCAAGGCTTTCATCTTAATATTAAGTTC
The DNA here is from genome assembly GCA_029852735.1 of Persea americana. Taxonomy (NCBI): domain Eukaryota; kingdom Viridiplantae; phylum Streptophyta; class Magnoliopsida; order Laurales; family Lauraceae; genus Persea; species Persea americana. The sequence goes on from CM056810.1 coordinate 77,430,996, forward strand.
AAGATATCTGTTATCTTCTCAGAGTAATGCCAACCACCTTTGAGAAATTGGAGAAACGTTATGCATCTCACATGTTCCACCCTTATTCCATTGCAAAATGCCATTCAAATCAATTAGCCTACGAAAAATGACCCTGGATGCAAACTAAACCACACAAAAAAAGACAATTCATGAAATATCATAGAAATAGAAGAGTTCTTTGACAATGCATATAGAATATTCACAGAAGTTATTTTCTTGTTGAATCAGAAGGGTTAGTTATTACGAATACAATATATCCAAATCTATTAGAAAACCTCAATTTTAATGATCTTAGACTGCTTTTAGGGAATATATTAAACATGAAATCCTTTGAAAATCAATATAAAAAGGGCAACATAAAAAAGGTTCTAATGATTTTGAACAATCTAAGGTTTCAACCAAAGCTATCAAAATTTCTGATCGAAAACAACCAAAGCTGTTACGGAACTGACAACTTTTGCCACCATTTTTTAAAAATGCAATAGGGATGAGCGTCTAAAACAGTCTCTAAATTAAGAGAGAGAAGATCATCTTATTTCACTTTTCACCTAAGGTAATAACAACAAATTCTACCAAGAAACAAATGCATACATTAATATGATTACACATAATATTCAACATGCAGCTTTCAAAAGAAATGCTGAGGAAAAAATAAATTACTCACCCTTCAGTGCCTCCATAACTTCGTAAGCAAGGTGGTAATCGAAAATCAACTCTTTGGTATCTGTTGGATGGAAATGAGCATGAAGATAGCATCAAGCACTTCAAGAATCCAAGAAATTTCCACCCAGGTACAAAGACGAAACAAGATAGAAGAAGCTTTGCATTCATGCGACAAATTGGCATGAGAAACAAAGAGCAGAACATGAATATGAAGTTCATGAATCAATAATCATCTTCACAGTTGGAATATTGCTTAATATTCTAAGGGCATTGTGGCCACCAATTTTTGTAAGGGCAATATAATAAATGTATGCTTCATTGAACTTAATAAAGAGAAGTGGGTGGAATCACATTGAATAACTCAAAACATTCACTCTATTCATTTTTTTCTCCTCATCCTAAACCTTAAAACCTAACCCCAAACTCTCACCTAGACATAAATTTCTACTTAGTACCAGAGAAGTATGAGAGACCAGACCGCAGGTACCCAGTTGCAGCAGAACTAGTGCTGACATTAGCAGGCTGCAAGCTAACACCAGCTGTTGTACATCCTATGTTAGGGGTACAGGTCGAGATGTACATGGGATAAAACATTGTGTTTTATATAGGCTTATCATCATTGTAATCATATGAAGAAGTTTGATAAATTAATGCAAATATAAAAAAAAAAAAAAAAGTATGGATTACATTCATGCAGACAGTCCAAGATTTCAAGATAAGTTTCCTCCTCAAGGAGGTCCACTAAAACATTTCTACCACGCAGAAAAAAGTTCTTTGGTAAAGGATGAGATTTGAGGCAGATGTGAACATTCTATCCCATCCTGTCACCCATGGGAAATTGATCACAAAAGCCATTTCCACATTAAGATAATCAATGGAAACATTTAGAGGATGAAAAGAATAGTAACAAGCCCTGAATGATGTATTAAAGGGACACAAATTCAAGGAACTAAGAGTAACGGAGAAGTAAAGAAAGACCTTATATGGAGTGGTAAGGAAAGATATGACAGACTATAGAATTATAAAGATCATGGCTTTTAAAAGTGGTGAGTGGAAAGGTAAAACCCACAAGGTCTGCCCCATTTAAATCAAATAAGACTGATAATAATGAAATAAATAAAACACTCATATAAAGATTCACATACAAGTCTAAAAACTTTTGTGAGTTTTGTGCAAATATGTGGGGCCATGGGTTTAGGTTGTTGGCCCCTTTTATCTTTGAAGCCTATAGAATTTCAATGCAGAGGATACTTGAGGAGTGTGATATGTCCACCAAGAGATATTACCTACTGATTGAAGTTAACAACTTTCCATCTGACTATTCTATGATTAGTCCTTGCAAAAGATTTCTAGGCTCCCAATACAAAGAGGCCAGGAAAAAATAGTTGAAAGAAATGACCCACCAAACCATACAACCAAATATGTTAGCAAACTCAATTGTCTACTCCTGCCTCAATTGGTCCTGTAAAGTACCACACCTCCAATGATTAATTTGAGGCATGAAGGCACCGTGGACGATTTGAAAACAATGTTGACATTTCGTATCTGCTCAGTGAACACAACAGTGTCATCAACAAACTACAAATAGGTTACCTCCATATCATAATGTTCTATGGAAAAACCCCTTGACAGTTGGAATAAATAAACTGGGAAAACTCAAGTGCTTATAGAAAAAGAAAGAAATAGTTACAGAAGTGGAGAGGAAGAGAGAGCAATCTAGGGTTGTTAGTCTTATTTGACCAAACACCTAGTCCTCTTTATTTATTTTGTTGAAGCTTTGACTGTTTACCAAAAAACCGCAGTTTTTTTTTAATTAGGACCTTTCCTTACAATTGTAAAAATTACAACCCAGTCCCTGAACAGCGGAAATGAATTATAGAATGACTCTGTATTAATCTTTAACACTCCCTCTCATGCTGATGCATAAATGTCTACTATGCATAGCTTAGAGGAAACACCCGAGCCGATAAATGCCTCATGGAAACACCTTATGTAAGGAGATCAGCCACTTGATCTTCTCATCTTGTGTACTCTAATTATGTATCTTTTCTTGCTACTTTTCCATGAATGAATGCTACTTGATCTTCTCACCTTGTGTACTCTAATTATATATATATATATATATATTCTTCCTACTTTTCCACGAACGACATGACACTCAAGGAACAAATATCGGCTGCGGCCATGGCTGCTATGCTAAATTGAAAATATCGCCACTGCGGTATAAAACCTAGCTGAGCCAGTTTTCATTAAAAACAGTGTTTTCCCTTTTTTTTCCTCCCCAGTCCCCAAGGCCATTTCCTAAAGTTGTCTCTACCCGTATCTGGTTCCAAATAAAAAAAATATAAAAAAAAAGCTGCTACACGCCTACACTAGATTCAGGTTTTTTTTTTTTTCACCACTTCAAAAATTCACATTGCTACGCCACTACATATCACCGCAACCGCTCTGTATCGCTCGCTACATAGCATTTTGGCTACTTGTCGCTATACCCACTACAACTGTTATTTTGATCCTTGATGATGATTAACTTTTCCATGTTTTGTCTACTCATGATATACTGGGTTTGATTCGATATGGATGCAATATTATCATAGTATATAGGCATGTGAATCCTCCCATCAAATCCCAACTCACTAAATAGAATCTTCTATCTACCCAAGCATGGAATCCTTCCACCTATTAATATTTGCTTTAGCAGCTTCAACTTCTAAAGAATATATATATATATATATATATATATATATGAAAACCCATCCTTCTAGAGACATGAAAATAAGACCCCCCACTTTTGCACAGATCTTTAAAGCCTTTCACCTTCAGCCACAATTTATAAAATATAAAGTGAATTGATCACACCTATTATTTCATGATATTTACTTTGTTCATTGACTTCTCTTCATCTAATCCTCAACCTTCAATCTCTACCACCCACCTAGAGATTAAAATCCAAACAACAAAGAAAAGCGACCAAAAATTGCTGGTTGCTGGCTAGCGCAAGCGCCCTATAATGTAAGGCGTGCTATGGATTTTCAGCCTACACTTGCTACAAGGACAGGTTGGTTCAAGGACCCACTGGTCAAAGGAAAGGAGAGGTCCAGATTCCGGGACAAATCAGTAAGACACAAGAGTGTCATGAATGGTTCCTTCGAGAAGGGTGTGATACCACCACATATCAGGCCTGATAAGCGGTCAGTGGAGCTGCATCCCTACTCAATCTGGTCCATGGACATTGCTCTCTAGGAGGTTGGCGGTTGGCCACCTATCCTACTTAAGAGCTAATACAAGCCCATCAAAGATAGTACTAAGGGTGAGTAAAAAGAGTGTGAGCTTGTGTGTAAGAATGAGAGTCTGGGAGGGTGGGAGTGTGCGCGCGCGCGCGTGTGTGTGTGTGTGTGTGTGTGTGAGAGAGAGAGAGAGAGAGAGAGAGAGAGAGAGAGAGAGAGCACCAAAAAATAGAAACATGAAAAACAAGGCTATAAATTCAAACGATGGGACAAAAAAAGTGACGACCCGTGGCGGACAAGGACTACTTGGCATCAAAGCTTAGACTAGACTGCTCAAGAACTGACGCATTACATGTTCATGAAATCAACAAATGAGATAATCAAACAAGAGAAAGAAAAAATAGGATTAAGTCTTACGGTAATATAAAGTATAAACAATAGCAGACATCATACATACAGACAAGTTTAGGCTGTGTATAAACAAGCCCAATATTGCAACATTTCAATTTGCAAAACTGTTAATTTTGTCATACTAATGACCTCCAAATACAAAAATAATGCAAGATCTCCCCCTTAAATCGCAGCAGATTTTCCTTTAAGGGCCTGTTTGTTAGCATTAGATTACATAGGAATTCATGTTCAAAAGAGCTTCACCAAAGGATTATTAAAGAGGTGAGGGGTGAAGGGTATGATGTCAGAGGGGAAGGAAATAAGGTGGAGATGTAGATGGGACCTTGACTTTCCTAGGTATTGAATTAGTAGGGTGATGGCTGGGTATTCATTTCCCATCTTTCCTCGATTCAATTTCCATTTCTTTTTTGTATATTCACCTTTGGTCCACATTTTTAACCACTTATGGCATGAATTCCTATGTATTCTATGCAAACAACTAGACCTTAAAAGGAAATCTTACAATATTCTTCCTTCAACCAAACATAGCCTCAGCCATACATTGAGATCAGGATTCTTACATCCGGGACTCAGGATCTTTACGAGGATCATATCCCTTTCTAATCCAGAATCGGCCAAAGGGTCCTGTGGAAAAGTAGTATCCCATTCTGAAGAGAAGCCTGCAAAAATCAAGAAAGATTTCATGAGTGTATGTTCTAGGTTTATCAGAAACTCAGACACCATGCTCATCTCAAAACAAAGTAAAAGGAGAACCAGTGGATTATCTACAAGTATAAACGCATGTTCAACAGGGGAATTTTTTTTATACCGAGCGATTGTACAGTTAAGCCTGCCTTTAGGTAACATCAGTACTTGGTCTGCTCCATCCCACTAACGTTCCAAAAAATTGAATAAGGGGTCTGGTTATGGATAATTGTTTAGAAGGCTTCGAAGTGCAAATGCCACCAGTAATTTGGACCACTCATAAAAGACAAATCAATGCAAGCGCCTGGAGTAGGGAAAATTTTCTCCAGCTCACCGCACTCTATGGGAGAGCTCATCCGGATCATCCCCAAAGCTCCCGAATTTCACATTCCCACGTTACGACCGGCACCAATCTGAATGGAGTGCCAAGTGCAGGGGCGTAGGAGGAAATGGTCCAAGGAGTAGAGGGCCCACACAATCAGTGTGGGATCCAAGGTCGAATGTTTTCCAATAAAAAGTGGCACCATTGAGCCAATTGGGTCCCCACATATATTTTTATAGGACATTTAATTCTATTAATTAACTAGAAAAGTTCTGTTTATCATTATATTAATTAAGAGTTTTTTACTATTTTGGAAGACACAGTTTATGTGCAGAGATATTTTGGTAAAATGATCTTCCATTAGGGCTGAATAGTTAACGATCAAACCATCTTACAGTTACACCAGTCTTTAGATTAGTTTTTAATAGGCTAGGTTGAATGGTTTCTTATTTAGGGTCCAAGCTCTATTTGCATGGATTTTTTCTATGTTTTAGCAAATAAGACGTTACATATTTCAAAAAAAAAAAAAAAAGAACATTACATAGCCTATTTTTCTTGTGTTCATATATCTCTTTCCTGATAAGAGTTGGTACCTGTTATTTACTTTTTTAATGCAATTAATGAATAAAAGAAGAAAAAAAGAAACAATAAAAAAGTATGACTCATGGATTCTGGGAAAGAAAACAAACTGTTTCATAAAATCAATGTGTTAAAAGCCCAGCATGCTCATCTTTGATGCTTATTGGTGCAGTGAAATTCTGCTTGCTTCATGAGGTGGGTCTAGTTTTTTCAATGTCCCTTGGGTCCTCCTATAGACAGTGGAGGAAGTGAAGGACTTAGCATTTAGCAAAGGATATGGCAGTCTCTGTCTCATGTCGAAAGGAGCAGAACTTGGCAGCTGACATTCTGGCTAAAGGGAGTTACTTGTTCTTTAATGATCTTTGTGCACGCTTTGTTTTTTTAATGTAGTGGTATGGGTGATTCCCTCTTTGTAGGGTTTGGGTATTTTCTGGGTGGTCTCAATGGCCATCTAGAACATTTGATGTGCTGCTGTAATAAAATTTTGTCACCATTAAAAATAAATAAATAAGATGTGTTGATGGGGTGATAGTATTAACTGAAGGACAGAGCCTTCATTCACCGCAGATGTTCAGCCTTTGGAGTCATTACCATTGGCAGCCTTGGGACTCTCCACACAACGGCAAACACTTGCTCAATGCATTCACAATAATGAGAGGGGAAAGAGAGAATTTTTATTGTGAAGGAAAGAGAATTTTCATTGAATACACAAATGAGAGAATGCAAGAAATTTTTAGGGGATAGGATAACAATCTTGCCTTTAGGGATCCTAGATAGGATTTTCTTTCCTCTCCATGAGATGAAATTTCTTTTTTCTAGATAGTGTTTTTTTCCCTCTCTTTTAGTACCTATATGCCACTCAAATGCTTATTTCCTTGTTGTGTTGAAGCTATGCAGGAAAATTAAACTCACACCTCCGACAAAGACTGGCACCTAGCCTACTCCTTGCTCCTTAACTACATTGGGCATGGGTGATAAATCCCTTTTTTAGTGGCAATTGATAGATCCCTTAATATAGAGAATGAAGAAAATGCGTAGCTCATCAAGGGTGTATCTCTCGACAAAGCCTCGTATGAGAGATGTTTGCCCCAAATTCAAGTCATGACCCAGACTTAAGCCCCAAGGCATTTTGGGACACCTTGCCCTAATGGAAGCCTCAAGGCGAAAGCTTCAAACGCTTGTGAAAACATTGACACAATCCAATATGGTTATAAAGCTATTTACCATTTACTTCACATTTCACTATGTATAATAATAAAAAGAAAAACAATTGTTTCTCCAGCAAATCAAGAATCTGATTTTTCAAAATAATCTCCCTCAAAGGATCTAAGACACTTGAACAGCCCTAATATGTCTCCTAGTAAGAAACAAAACCATCTGGAGAGTTAAAAATATAGGCTTTGTTTTGTGAAAAATCGCTACTCATAAGCTATGATGCATGGATACTTCAAAACGGGCAACGTATCGTGCCGTATCATATCCGATACTTCACTTCTTATGTGTAAAATCTGTGTCTATGGCGTGTCCTTGCTGTATCCATGCCATATCTATGCATCATAGCTCATAAGCAGTTGCATGGTAATTATATACTATTAATTTACAAAATTCATGCAGATTGATCTGCAATTAAAGATGTACATTTTATTAGGAAAATAAAGACAATTCAACTATAGGTACAATCTGAAAACAAAATGATTGTTATAGTTACATTTGTACCTAAAATTTGAGACATATTGCATATAATTCAATTTGTACCATACAATTGTAACCAAGAATTGTATTTGTACCATAAAATTATAATCGTGAGTTGTATAATTTCTCTTTCAGCATTAGAGACAGTTGGAAGATGCTCAGAATACAAACCATGATGTAGCAGACTCAAGACATGTTACATTTTTAGAGAAAAAATTTTACAACATTGGGTCCCATGGCGAAATGGACTATGCGCCATTCCTTCGTGAAATAATCCTAGCAATCCAATTGAAATGGATAACTTGATGCAGGCCAGACCATGGGGCCCAGTCCCTAGGCCCTACGGGGGGACATCCATTTAATTAGGAATATTATTTAGAGTTGATTTATTTAGAAGTATTTAAAATTAGGATTTTTATTTAATTTGGATTGTTAGGCAAGTTAGTGATTTAGTTTCCTTTATTGTATAGGAAAGTCTTATTGTCCAAGTAATAGAAGGGAATGATGCTACTCTATATAAGGGTTGACAGGCTTCATTGTAATTCATGCTTACTTCAATTAATTAAAGATTTCTCTGAGTTTTATCTGAGTTTTATCTCTTATCATGGTGTTATTATCACTGTCGTGAGTGTGCCCTAGTGGCTGAATCCATCTTTGGATTCGATCGATCCATTGGGAAATTGGTCTAGTTTTCTAATCAAGGATCCGGGGCTGCATCTTAGCTACAACAAACAATCAACATTTAACGATGGATTAATTCAAAGAATAGAACCTCCACAAGAGGGGTTTTAGGGTCTTCTAATCAGAGGGTTGTGGAGCACCTACGATCCAAGCATGGGCCTCATCATGTACAATATGCAAAAACATACTCAAATTGAAAATTGTATTCTCCTTATAACTGTCTTTCTTTTTTAGTGTTTTTCATCATAATATATAACGTCAGATAAAGAAGTATGCATTATGAGGACAAGTAGGAAGCAAAGAGGACCGATATTGATAAACCAGACGAAATACCTTTTCATTTGATCATCGCTGACCATTACTCCATCATCAATTAGACGTTGATGAACAGAATATCTGGGCCATATCGGCCGTTCTTCAAACAGTTTAGATATAGCCATCTGCCTTACCCACTGAGGTGAACCATGGGGAATGTTATCCTCCCAATTAATCTTCTTTGGAACCTGTATGAATGTTAAGTTCAACAGGAAAATAAAAAAAATTCAAAAATACCATGCAATTTCTGCCGACAGTGGGCATCAGACATTGGATGGTGATAAGAACCTGAATTGACTTCAATCTAGCTATCAATAAGTTTAATAACTCAATCTTCAGTGTGTGGCTCGCACAGGGCCCTTGAACCATTATGACACTTCATTTCAGCCAAACAAACAGCTGCACCCTCTACAGGTGGAGGATTCAGCTACCCTCTGACCAAAATGACAGTGTCTACTCCATTTCAAAAAAAAAAAAAAAAAATGACAGTGTCTACTCCACAGATAATCTTCTGGTGGAAGGTGATTCCTCTTGTGTTATCGGGTGAGCTTCGAGGAGTTGCAGCCCACCATGGAGGTTTGCAAACATTGTAGAGGAGATTTGGGATCTTGCGAATCTTACCTCAGCTTCCTTTTCTCACATAAAGAGAGAAGCGATGGTGCGACAGATATGCTAGATATGCTAGCTAGGGATGGTGTCAAGAGGAAGCATTTGCTATTTTCTCCCTCTCCAGATTAGCGGTTTTGGTTTTTTTGAGCTGCTGTTTTGATGTGCTGGTTAGTTATTTGGCTTCTCCTTATTGAGTGGTTCTTGTTTTTTGGGGTTTGGCCCTTGCTATTCAGTATTATTCTGTTGTACTGTTGAGCTCTTTTTAAATTCAAGTTACCATTCAAAAAAAGAAAAAAAAAATGATGATACTGAGGGGTTTTTTTTTTTAAACTATGATAGAGACAACCACATTTTTTTTTCCTTTTTCCTAAAAATTTACAAACAAGACCTAGAAGAGAACTGCATAAGAAATTAATATAAACCAAACAATCAGGATATCTTCTATGTTGAAATCGATTGCAAGACAAGGCTCAATATTCATCTGCAGCACAAAAATAAAAAAGATGAGTCAGCCTCAATTTTCTGGTATGAAAAGTTCTGTGACATGTTTTAAAGCTCTGAAAGGCAACCTTTTTTTCATTTCCTAAGAACAGAATATAGAAAGAAAAAGTGGTTTTCTCATTTATGGTGCAACACCATTTTCTAGGAATACCATTCCCCAAGGATACAATGTTCACATGTATTCTTGGATTCCTTGTGACAGGATAGATGATGGAGAACCACTTCCAAAAGTATGGAATTCCCTGACTAATACAAGGTCTTGTTTCATTTTATTTAGTAAACCTGGATCTATTTCTTTCGCCACAATCGTCCAACGCATTTCTACCAAGGCGCTGGCACACAAACCCATGCAGAATCCAACTGTTGACCCTTACCCCATGGTCAATCATAAGGAATAGTAATGGTAAAATCATCTAATTTCAGGTCATTATAATAAGAATCGGATAAGATGAGCAAAAACATGAAGTTGAACCAGATCTAGTTTCAGGATCCACTCTTTCATAGGTTTCTCACTCCCTCTACCTCTCTCTCCAAAGAAGCAAGAATAAACTGAATTTGAATTCCAGCATGTTTGTTTGCCATGGAATAGAACTTAAAAAAAAAAAAGAGTGAAATCTAACAGTTGCATTTTTTCTACTCAAAAATGTGTTTGCGGAGATTGCAAGCAATAGGTAAGGCTAGCTTTGCCAATTAGCTATCCTTACCTGCCGCTTGCAATCTCCGCAAACACGTTTTTGAGTAAAAAAGAATACAACTAGTAGAGTTTATTTCACTCTATTGTTATTTTATTCCATGGCAAACAAACAGAAGCTCGTTTGTTTGCATGGAATTCAATTCCTAGGTATTCCAAGAAATGAGTTTTAAAAATGGGTTAAAACTGAAGAAACAAATGTGAAAATCTATAAATGGGCATCAAACTATCTCCTCTTTGAAGAAAAATGGATCAAGGGAAGGTGGAAAAGTAATGTAGCCATTGGACAGGATTGTAGCTCTCCACGGTCTAAAGACCAAAGGTGACAACTGACAAGGGTATCTTTTTTGTGAGCGTGCTTTGAACACCACCCCTGACAAGTTTTGGTCTGGGGTCATCCCAGACATGTTTTCACAAATCTGAGTGGAAACTTGCAACCCGTCTTGGCATTAAGGACAGGTCCTCAGGACCAAATATCCCAAGATTATCCTAATGTCAGGACCTGTAAGGGTGAAAAGAGGGAGAAAAAGGTGATTCCTGGTAAAGTCCTAGATTTAACACTATCTGAAGTATTCTCAAAGGTCAAGAAACCCTAGATTTAGCAAACAAAGGAAGACCAAGATAGAAGATGATTTGAATCAGACAAAGCGCATGGCAGTTGCACCTAGGGCCAAACGAACTGCATGGTGGTGGCACCTAGGGTTGGGCAATGCCATCAATATATAATTTATGAGATTTTGAATATTTAAAAAAAAAATACCAACTTTTGTCTTATTTGCAAAACAGTCCAAAATATCCCAATTATTACAACCAATCCTCACTGTAACTCTTAATTCTCCCCCTCAAGCTAGTGGATAAATATCTACTATGCCCACCTTGGACAGCGTATGATACCAACTTTCCTCTTAAAACTGCCACAGGAAGAAAATCTGCCAACTATTCATCTGTGTGTTCAAACTTCTTGATCTCTGTATTTTCAGTCTTTTCTCAATAAAATGGACATCAACTTCTAAATGTTTTGTAAGTTCATTGAAGACTGAATTTATCGTAATCTGTTATGCTAAAGTAATACAAAAACTAACACCATAGGACCTTTACATATAAAGCCCAACTCGTATAACAAAATCCACAGCCACGATGATTCACAAGTTTCATACACCATAGCTCGATACTCCACTTCAAAATTGGATTTAGATACCACGAGCTGTTTCATGCTTTTCCATGACACTAGGTTTCTTCTACCTACCATGGTAAAATAGCCGGTTGTTGATCTTCTATTGGTCTTTAACCCAGCCAAATCAAAATGGGACTCCGCCACTAAATGAACAATGTCTATAAAATCCCTTGTCCTGATGACTTCTTGAGATGCTATAAAATCCTTTATACAGCATTTAATTGTCCTGTTCTTAGAGCCTGCATGAAGTAACTAACAACACTTACAGCATACGCTATGTTTGGGCAAGTGATGGTTAAGCACAATAATCATCCAACCAGTCTTTAATATAATCTGCTGTCATAAAGTAACTCTTTACACTCCACTAATGAGGTGATTCTGCTCAATTGAGCAGCTGCAGGCTTTGGGCCTGTTCGGCATCATTTTCTACAGAACTGTTTTTCGTTTGTAAGAAACAAAAATGTTAAAAAATCCTTTGGCTACGTTATCATAATCATTTCAAAAGGAAAATTCTTGAAATAACTCTAAACTATCAATGGAGAATTTGAAACAATTCACAATCATTTTTCAAGTGGAACGAACGCTGCCCACTTAAAAGTCTCGTCCCGGTTCTCTCATCATCATCACCAAGACCTTGTCCCAACTGTGTTGGGGTCAGCTACACAAATTCTATTTCTCCATTCCAAATTGCCTCACTTCCCTCATGATGTAGGATAGCATTGCGGCCTACATAAGGGGCCCAAGACAGTTTAGGAATATTTGTTTATTATTTTTATTTCCCTGATTAGTTGTCATTACTTTCTAATTTTATTTAATGAGTTGTAATTAGGATAGTTTCTAATTTTGCTTACTTCCCTAGTTGATTAGGAATCTTAGCTGTTAAGTTTTTTTTTTCTTATTCATATGCATTGTAGAGAATGGAATTGCAAAGAATTGAAGTTGAATAATATTTTGGTGTGGGTTTTATTCTCTTTGAGGCGCGTCCTCATGTGAAGTCTCTGCGAAGACCTTTATCGTGCTTCGGCACTTTTCACATAAACCCTAACCCTAGGGTCCTACGCAGTGTTATGAAATTCGGTTCGTTTCGGCCGAAATTTCCAAATAATTTCAATTCGTTCACTCTACCTAAACGAACAGGACCATGTAATTATTCGTCCCATAATTCATTCCAATTTGTCCGATTCGGTCCGAATTTTATGATTTCGGCCTATTCATCCAATTATTTGTCCCAACATTTCGAGTCCCTTTAAAATAAAATAAAAATGAAAACCGAAAGGGCTAAACATTTTTTTTTTAACTTAAAAGAAAAGGTCAAAATTACATTTTCGGCCTTTTGGCTTAGAGAAATTAGTGGGCTCCAATGTGGAGCCACCAATCAATTAAAATCTAAATAACTATATGGGCCCTATCTCCCCAATCAAATTTTATTCCAATAAAAAAACATTTTATTATGAATAAGCTAGCCAAGTTTCACTCTAATATGAAATAACCTATCAAATATAAATCGACATATTGCATTGATTTAGTACAATAAATTAAATATATCATATATTATTTTTCATTTTAATATATATAAAAATGAAATACACTACCACACTGGGGCCACAGGGGATTTACCCGGCTCCCCATGGGCCCGTAGGAATTAGTCCAGCCGACAGGGCTGGGACACCCTCCGTTATAATATATATATTATTTTTCATTTTAATATATATAAAAAAAATTTCAAAATATTTCACCAAAATCTCCTAATCTGCCGAAACATTTCATTTGGAGGGCAAACCGAAATGACATTCGAACCGAATTTCGTAACACTGGTCTTGTGTCACCTCATCATCATCATCATCACCATCTCTCTCTCTCTCTCTCTCTCTCTCTCTCTCTCTCTCTCTCTCTCTCTCTCTCGCTCGCTTCATTTTTTTTACCCACCTAAAAATTCCTTCATCATCATCAAAGCCTAGTCCTAACTTTGTTGGGGTTGGCTGCCACCTAAAAATTCCTTCTCTCCACCTAAAAAACAAGCCCTTGACACTACATTCCTAAACAAATTTCGCACAATCCACTCTCGAAATATTTCATTCTCAACTCATTCAATTCTATGAATAGAATGAATTTCATTATTGGAATGATGCCAAACAGGACCTTTGCTCCTTGCATTCTTGTTTCTTCTAATAGATCAAGAGTATATTTCCACTCGCATATTACAATACCTTTCTTTAAACTTGCAAATTAAGTGCCAAGAAAATATCTTAACTCGCCAAGATCCTTGATTTCAAATTCAGAGTGTAGATGTTCCTTTAACCCTTCCCCCTCCATATCATTACCAATAATAACAATGTCATCTATGTACACAATCAGAATAGTAATCCTCAAGCCATTCTTCTTCACAAACAATGTCTGATCTGCATGCCACTTCTTATAAGCCATCTTTAACATAGCGTGACTAAATCTGCTGAACCAAGCTCGTGGAGACTATTTTAGCCCATGTAAGGCCTTTTCAAGCAACACACCTTGCCACCTTAAATTTTTAAGGAAATTCGTGGAAGCAATTTCATTTAGACCTCTTCTTGAAAATCCAAATGAAGAAATGCATTTTTTACATCCATCTTGTCTAAAGTCCAATCATGATTTGCAGCAAGAACGAGAATAAGTCGCGCTGAATTTAACTCTGCAACAAGTGAATGTCTCAAAGTGGTCTATACCATATAACTGTTGAACCCTTTTGCCACTGTCATTGCTTTGTAACGATTGATTTTTCAATATATTGATTTACACAAAATTCTTAGTTTAGATGTAATAATGCTTGTTCTCTCCTTAGAGAAAAATTTTCACCATAAGGTGGGCCCACTGGAAGTTCTCACCGTAAGATAGTGAGGAGTTCTCACAGGAAGATTTGCCTATACATATACATACATACATACATATATATATATATAGAGAGAGAGAGAGAAAGGTAAAAATAATTTACAGATCAAATGAACAATTTTACATCTAAAGAAAATGATTGGGCCATGACTCAAGATGCAACAAAACATGTAAAAATCCTGATGCTTCCATTTAAATACCGCCCACCCACCATTTGGTGATATTGACTAGATATGATGGGCCGCCTGTGGACGCCAATCGATATCTTTGAAGGAGATGATCAAGAAGAAAATAGAGCAACAGCCTCATAAAGGGCCAAGTGTAGGACAACCAAAATATGCTGATATGGGAAACCTTAAATAGCACGGATTCAGGATGAGCCCCAATCTGACCAACAGTCAGGACCACCTAATCATGGCCCCAGTTGCATGTTATTAGGCACGTCAGGATACTGTATACATATTGTAGCATCAAGACACTATTTCCTATTGATAGATCAATTGATCAGCTACAAATTAAAGCATTATGTTTAATTGTATATACCTCCCAATGTTGTCTTACAACTGCCTGCTGCTTCAGTTTTGAATTCAAGGAGACTGATGGGTTTAGCCTGAACAGCGTCAAGGAAAATAAACTCATGAAAATACACAATTCAAAGAGAGAAGATAGAAGAAAACAGAGAACAATATATAACATGAACGATGATTCATTATACTGAGTCCAATAGCATCAACAAAATCCAATGGAAACACATTATAAAAGAAGAATTAATCTTTCATCCTCCCACATGTCTCTGTAGTACACAATTTAATAAATAATGTTCGCAAGCAAAGTAATTAAGTATCAAAAGTTATATGCCAAAGAAAACCAAGAAACAACACAAAAAGAATATAATTTCAACCATGGAACAGCCAGAATAAGCTGCAAGTGAAACAACTAAAATGCTATAGAAAACAACACAAAAACCAAATCACTATCAAGTGTCTGAGAAACAAGGAAACTTACACTAAATTCTCTGGCATGTCTTTGGACGTGAAAAGAGGGGGTACCAGAAACATCAAGTCCTCTTGATCTATATCCATAAGACCACCCTTCTCTGTAAAAGTTAAAATTAAAATAAAATAAAATAAAAAGAACAAAAATAAATATAAAAAAATACTAGAGAAGCATCAAAAGCAATAATAGAAGTAGCTGTTTCTAAATGAGCTACAGGAACAGGCATTTTCAACAACACTGCCAAATCTAAAATCATAAGGAAATCCAGGCTTCACCAAAGTGTGTTTCCACTTCAGTCCATTGCCTCTTCCTCTTTCTGGCCACATCCGCATGAACAGCAAGAACATGTTGGTAGTCTACCATTCCTGGCAAAATTAATGTAAAAGATCAACCATAAGAAAAATGCACAGATACATGTCCACATGAGCAAAGTATTAAATAATGTGAAGCATGTATCATAGGACTTTCATTTGAAACAATCAATCCAAATGTTGGGGGTGTCTTCTAGTGATTCCTTCATTCATCTTGAAGAGCCATTCTGGATCATAGTCATTCCATTATGGATCCCATCTCAGTTTGCCTCTAAAATGAGACGTCTTGAAGCCCATTTCGGTAATTTTGTGTTCTATTTTGGAATTATACATTACAAATTTTATATAAAAAAAAAAGTGAATGTTTAAAGTAACACGGAGAGGCAGTTATATCATTTTGCACTGCCATTCTACATTATTACATGTCAGATTGTCATTTTAATCACTAGAGGATATATGCAATTTCGTCTTTCTTCACAAAATATAACAGAAAAAAAAGGGAAGAAAAGCAACCAAAATAATTTATATTCCTCATCTCGGCCAATTGTGTTCTGTTTTGGAATTATAAACCAAAAAAATTAAAGTGAGAATTTTAAGTAACAGAGAGGCAGTCATATCATTCTTCACTTCCCATTCTACATTATTACATCTGACTGCTAAGTGCCAACTTCAACACTAGAGGATATATCTAATTTCATCTTTCCTCACAAAAAATAATAGAAAATGGGAAGAAAATCAACCACATTAATTTATATTCATTATCTTTCTCCATGCTTATAAAAGGAATTTAATATCCTTGTTGATTTTAACCTACGGGTGCAAAGGATGTTCGATAGTGTGGCTGCCACAAGATTCTCCAAAAATAATTTTTTCACATGGTAAAGTACTAAGGTCAAGAGACAGATTTTATTTCTCAGTTCTCACAAAACACTTTATATGTTTTAAGCCCTCCCATTTCTTTTCTTTCTTTAGCTTGGCGGTGTAAGAAGTCCTTTTCCCCATGTCCTAGGATTAAATATAAATAAAGAACTAGTGCATATTTTCAAGGACCAAACCAGATCAAGATGCTGACCAAAACAGTAATACACATATTTCTCCCTGAAATTCTTTCTGTAATCAAACAGTTCAGCCATTTCATTATAGATACTTATATTGGAGGATATTGGGAAAAACTCCTCCATGAAA
This sequence comes from Persea americana, assembly GCA_029852735.1. Lineage (NCBI taxonomy): Eukaryota > Viridiplantae > Streptophyta > Magnoliopsida > Laurales > Lauraceae > Persea > Persea americana. Next base: position 77,447,920 of record CM056810.1, read on the forward strand.
CAATCCCAATCATCCAACTAGTAGAAATCCTGCATTTGAATAAGAACCGTCAGGTATGATCATTTTGCTCAAGCAATATTTTCTATTACGGTATATGGAAGCCCATTATTGTAATGGTACTAGTGCCCAGACACAGAGTTGTTTGCAGAATTAGCATCAGACGGAGTAGTTAAAATGGGAAATCATAAAATTGTTCAAATACAGTAACATCATTATCAAATATAGGACTGTTCAAACAGTCCAATTTGGAGTAATGGCAACGTAAAGGGCAGCCAGAAAATTGACAGCCATAATTGACCTACATGTGCTTAGAACAGAATTGTGTGCATGCATATGTATCATAAAATTTCACAAATTATCGATGCATTTCTTATACATTAAGGCTTTATTTGGGCAGACGGGCAAATATTGCAAGTTCACCACTGCATACCAAATGTTCAAATATTAGCAAATTTTATGACACCGTGCAATGTTAGCACATTTACACCCTTTTGCACAATAGTGCAAAATTAAATTGTCATTTCACTAGTATTATCTCATATATTAAGGGAAAATCAGCCCTCAACCTTGCAATGTTCGTTTCACAGCACTCACAGTTTGGATGGCCACCAATATTGACAATGATAATATATTTTTATATTGAACCAACTCATAATATTGCAATAGATATTGTATGATAAGCTTTTCCAAATGCACATGGATACAACTATCAGTGGTAGCAAACTCTCAAGAGAAAAAAAGCATCCCACTCTCACCTTCAAAATAATAGGCTTGAGGCACTCTAGCCACAATAGCAGCACACAACCTCACCGGTGATTCTTCTTCAAGTATCTTTGCATTGTTGCCTTCACTGACAATAGATAAATCACTTTCGGATATCAATTGTTGTCCTTCTACCCTGGATTCACTAAAGCCAGGTACAGACTCCAGATTGGGAATTTCTGGAGATAAAGGTGTTTGCCTATTTTCAGAAGTAACAGCATCTTTCTTTTTTGATATTTTAAGCAGAAGACTACTACATTGACGAAGTTCCCCAAATGCAGGATGTGAATAGGGGTCTTCAGGGCGAAAATGAAGCTCCAAATAGTTTGACTTTGAACTACGGGTCTGGAAAAAGAATAGATTTTATATTAAATTAGAAAATAAAACAGCTAATAGCCAAAAAAAAAAAAAAAGTTTAATATGATGCAAAAAGAAACTATAAGATCCTAAACATGAAGATATGCACAGTATAGTCTGGACCTGCATATCCTAGTCATAGTTGGGTGATCCACACTATTGCTATAATAGGCCCCATTATATACGGACATAGTCCCAAATAAGCAGGCCAAAATATATTGTCATCCCATGCATGGAATTTTTAAAAGGGGAATGTGAAGAGTTGTATTTCTTTTGTAACTGTCAACTTGAAAATAAAGGCCATCAATCAAAGGGTTGGGATTCCCCCACTGGAAGATTCTAGAGACATGGTCTATCCTCCAATGGGCCCCACTGGATCAACAATCTGAACCAAAGAACAATAACCACACTAAGACAAACTCGTTAAGGATTATACAAAGCCTCCAATGGCAAGCAGTATTAAGCATCAGCAGCCCCTTGAACAAAGTTTCCTTTCGAAAATATAAAAGCCAGTTTCCAATCAATCAATAGATAAATACATAAATAAATAAAAGCTAATCCTGCTAGCCCCCGTAGATTATACCAAGAGGAAGCAATTCTCTGTGACATGGGGCTGCAACACTTAACAGCAAAAAATGACACATGCATTGATTCATTTTCCTTGAAAACAAGTTGGCAACCAATTTAATTCGTCAAGTTGTAGCAACCCATATCTCCAAATCTAATGCTCAAGTAAAAAAAAAAGACTCCAAATTTATAAGAAACCCAATATTTGCTTCGCAAGCAAATGGCCTTAAAGTACTAATTTTCTTGCTTCCTGATTCTCAGTCACCTTTTAGGAATGACTGCAAAAAAGAAAACTTCTCAGTGGATCTAATAAAAGAAAAAAAATCAAGGAATAACAATTGAAATGGCATGTACATAGAAGACCAAGTATAGGTTGTTTTGACAACACTGTGGATGAGTATAATGGATTCTTGGCAAGTAAGAAAGTGACGTAAACAACACGTTTCACCTACTGGATATATAGATAAGCAAGTGTATCCATATCTAGTTAATGAAAATAATGCACATATAGCATATACCAGGTAGAGAGAGAGACCTCAATTTCTAATAGGCAGGTTTCATGGTCTGATTTGGTTTAAGTTTTTTAGTGTAAAGCTCTTCAGCAGAACTCTTTTAACCAAGATTGATGATGGTGATCATGAGAGATTCTGATAATTTATTCATACACAAACTGACAGCAACCTTCTCTTCTAGTTGATATTTAGCAGATTCCCTGAGGTACCCATAATCAGTGCCCAACTTAGAACTCCAGACAATCAATCTCCCACCTTGTTCCATCATTAGCAAAACCCTTTTCTTTCCAATCAGAGTTGTATCCACCCTCAGACTGATCATGTCTAAAACATGCAATTTGACTTCTTTTTTTTTTCAATTATGTGTTTCAGATGCAATCAATGGCCCAATGGGCATAACTCCATTCAAATTAAACACACACACTGGTGATATAACAAGGTTGAGAACAACAATCTTGATCAATTTGGATTTCAAATATAAGCTCCACTAATAGATCTACAATGATAATTACTGACTCCCTCATTCAGAAAATCATGTATTCTGCGCTTAGCGATTGAAACCAAAGCATTACTAAGTGGGGGATTACTAAGTACAAAATAAGAAGTAGAAGAGGAGATTAGAGCTTAAATTACTCAAACACAAGGCATTGGCATGTAATTGGATTTTGGGAAAGGCAAAATAAACAGCAATGAGACTTAAAAGGGTTGGCAGAGTAACCAACCTTGAGGATTCCTTCAGTTCCTCCAAGGGTTTCGATGGCGCGAGAGGTGGAAGAAGGATAGCCCGGATAATGCACCGAGAATGCCTCCAAATCAGGCAAAAACCCCGATATCCGGCCCCCAGTTATCAACCCCATACCCCTATCTATCTCTCTTTCTCCGCAAGTGATTCCTTGACGATCTTCGATGGGATTGGCGCTTCTTCACATGTGAGAATGACAGAGCACGACAGTTCTACGAGTTTTGAGTTTCGGCCGGAATGTAGCGTAACGGCCGATACCTCTTAGGAATCAGCCGATGTCGAACTGATATATAAAGCTAGCAGCCGATATTTTAGTGACAGCGTTTCGGATGAAAATAGAGAAGCTTGCAGGTGCTGCGCCTGCTTCTTCTCTCTCTATTCGTTTTTTCTTCGCTCTCTGTTTTTTTCTCTCGGTGTTAACAGAAAGCCCTACGAGATGGCTTCTTATTTTTTCCGCGAGGAATCCAGATCCACGTCAAGGAATTCATAATTCATGGCTCTTTAGAGTGGGCCCCACCCATTAAATTCAAATTTGTTTGGAAGAATGCCCGGCCTTTTTGGATAGGCAAAAATATATATATATATATATATATATATTTAGAGGAAAGTGAAGTTAAATAAGTCCTAACCGTTTAAAATTTTAACTTTATGTTTGAATGAGTTTGGCCTGACCGATGAAATTATGTTGTCAGTCATATGTAGTCTATTTCACTTCAATCCAAAGAAAAGACAATGGATTATATCAAAAGTACACATTTTCAAAATTCTCACCATCTTTTTTAAAAAAAGTAAAAAAAAGCAACATCTTTTCTTCAGTAAAATACAAACAAACTCCACATTTTTATATAAAAAGTCTAAAAGATTTCATACTAAGGTTCTTATTGGGGAGGTCTGGGGTTCAACCCCCACCTCCTCCACTATATATTCCTGCATGTGTATATGCGAGCTTTCTTCCCACTTCGGTGGGCTTTCTTTCCTAGGTGTGTCGGGCTTTCTTCCCACCTCGGTGGGCTTTTATCCCAGATGTGCCGAACTTTCTTCCCACTTCGGTGTGCTTTTTTCCCGAGTGTACTGGGCTCTATACAAAAAAAATAAAAAGCCAAAAAAAAGAATCCCACCCATTGAAGCTGAGGTACCAAAAAAGAAAACAACTAAAAAACAAAATACCATCATAACATCTTATATTTTATTCTCTCTTGATTTGACGATTCACTTCACTTTACTTCAATTCACCATACATCCAAACATGCCCTAAATACTTCCACTTTCTTGAGTAAAAGCACATTTTACTCTAAACTTTATAATAAGCATTCAAATAAGGTGATGTGAAGTTAGGGTTGCAAACGGGACGGTTTCGGATCTTAACCATAGTAGATTAGGACTTGGACCCATTTTAAAATAACAGTTCCGAATTCGGTTTTGAATCGGAACCTATTTTGTTGGTTCCGGATCCAGTTTCGATAAGAAAACCCGAATTCGATTATAGAACCAGGTCCACTTAAAGAACTCGAATCTAGTTCCAAATCAACTCTATTTTCTCTTTATTCTTCATTTTTTTTAATAAGCATATCATTTTAACTTATAACAATGCATCAAGTCTACAACACCCAGCATTATATATAAGAATGCCCAAAAAGAGTTTGTTTTAAAGTACAAATTGTAATATCAAAGACTCATATGCCGAGTCCCGAGTCGAAACCCATACAGACCAGGAACCGGACCCGTTTATTAATCGGAACCAAATTAGGTTTCGGACCCAGACCTGTTTATAAATCAAAATCTAAAATAGGTTCCAGGCCCGGTTTTTTGTGGGTCGGAACTTCCTGATAATCGGAGAATCAAATACTCATTTGCAACTCTACGTGAAGTACTGTGCTTTAACTTCAACATACTTCTCTTCCACTTCACTCCTCATGTGAAATCTACTTCATTTTACTCAACTCATTTATCCAAACAAACAAGTTCACTTATGGGCCCTCCCTGCCCATGGGCCCTCGCGAAATAACCCGTTGATATAAATAGTTTTTCGGGTGAAATTTATCTATCATCACTATCAAAGCCTTTGTCCCAGCTATGTTGGCCTATGGTTTTTCTCTAATGTAATTGATCATGTATATAAATGCGTGAATCATTATATTATTTGATCAAGTTTTATGTATGATGTTATGGGTACGGGGCTATAGTTTAAAAGGCCGGCCAGATTTGGACATTGCTCAACCTGGCCCAATTCGTTATGAACACCCCATGCCACCTTCAAGTGGGGCTTGAGGGGCCCACTTGAAGGTGGCATGGCCCCCACGAATTTCAGCCATTTAAACTAGGGGAATTTAATTGTGTTTTATATATGCAAACGCAAGCCTCAATTTGGACTTAGTAGAGGGGACCCAAAAGCTTCTTGCTTTTAAATGCACTTTTTATTTTTGCAAAATGCCTCAACTCTTTTATATTACCTCTTACTAAAAACAAATACAGGGGACATGAAAAAGGAACCCAATCATCATGCAGAACTGTTTTTTCTACTGTTTTTATTTTTCCAACTGTATCTATCCCAAAAGAGAGAGAAAAAGATACAATTGAACTTTTACAGGTAATGATGTGAGGTTTGAAAATACAATTAGCAATACAGAGGGAAGTTTCTATTATAATTTCTTCCTCTTATGTTTGAGAGAAAGCTTCTCTCATTGGAGCCACATATAATTTCCTAAGCCTTATTCCTAAAGCTTGTATTCATTCATTCATTTTCATACGCTTCATTTTCTTAAACAATTCCTTGTAATGATTCTAATTTTTTAAGTTGCATAAGAACCTCAACAACTTAATAACTATTTTGCTTATGTATTCCAACTGATGGGCTCGCTTAGAGGCATTGTGTAGGTCAGATGGAAAAACAAAATCCATGCAATTAGGCTACCAACCTTTGATTACCAACCCTAAAGTTTAATGGTCTTTTATTATTTTTTATTTAATCTAATGTACGTGGGTATAAAATTGGGAATGGTGCAAGATGATGTGGGATAAGAGTGTGAAAGGAGCTGCATTAGATTTGCATTAGATTTGCACATACTAGAAACTTCTTTTGAGGAAAGCTAATGAAGATTTAATAAGAAAGTTTTATCCGCAGAGTCATAGAAAAGTTAGTACATTTTGCTACTTTTTTGTAAGAAAAGTGGTCACACCAAACATTTGAAAGAAAATGCCGGTCCCAAATGGGTGTTAGAATTGAACTCATTGGGAACCTTTATAGATCCTGCGAACTCACTGAGAATGCTCTCAAACCTACCGGATGATCAATGAAGGGTTCTCAACTCAAACCTACTAGATGATCAACAAAGGGTTCTCATCTCCTATTAAATAGAACAATTTCTAGGAGTTACGACTATATGAATCTCTATCCTTCCTCAAATCTCACGTCTCAGCACGGGAATTCTACCAAATCGGGTCCGATCCAAACTCTCTGGCCCAAGAGTTTGATTCTTATATGACTCAACCAGATCAAAAGTTGTTACGAGTTCATCTACGGCACACTGCTGGGCTCAATTTGGCATGAGCCCATGGCAATCAGGCCAAACAATTTTTCAATAACATTGTCCTACCAATATCACCAAAATCCTGGAGTGGCATCCAGAACTATTGTAAACAAAAAATTGGTAGAGGCCACAGCTATGAGAATCCATACACAATAAAACCATACACACCCCTGGATAGGACCAAAGGAAGTATAGTACCTGCAGTGGGCTGAAAGACCTTGCCAGAAACTGGTGTTACAAATGTCAAGATTTTGGCCACTTCTCCTAGGACTGCCCAAGCTTATCACAGAATACCCTGCAATCTTTTCACTATTGTTGGTTTGTGTTGAAGCCCTTTAGACTGATGAAGATTTTAAACCATTAGATAATTGATTCAAAGAGAACCAAGCACAAGACAAGGGATGGAAATAGATTACCTGGATTTTGGCAGTAATTGGTGTTGCAAGTGTCAAGATCTCGGCCACATCTCCAAGGACTGCGCAAGTTTAACATAGTATGTGCACTGCAATCTTTTCACTATCGTGGGTATATGTTGAAGCTTTTTTACATCAATGAAGATTCTAACCATTAGATAGTTGATTCAAAGGGAATAAAAATGGATTACCAGGATTTTGGCTTGCACATCATGCTGGTGAGGATACCTCGTTTTGGCACCAATGAAACAATACATGCCTCATATATTGTGCCCCTCATGCCATCTCAATTAAGTGTGTGTGTGTTTTTTAATAACTCAGATGATTTCACAAAACCATATGGAAATCAAATTTTCAAAATAAAGAGGAGAAACTGCTTTCACACTGCATCACCAGCGCTGTCCATTACAAACACCGCTTGTTTATTTGTATTAAAATACATACGAACTGAATACATTTGGTGGTTAGAAATGAAGATTAAAAGTGAATTTTCAAAAATGATTATCAAATGGCATCTTTTTTTTAATTATAGTTCCGTAAAAAAATATTATTTGATAAAAAATGCCATTTGATAATTATTTTTGAAAATTCACCTTTTATCTCAATCTTTAATCATCCCATATATTCAATTCCTATGTATTTTAATGCAAATAAATAGGCCTGAAGGGGTATTTTACATTTTTCATTATTTTTTTAAAGTACAGTGACCAAGCCTTGACATTGAAGTCAGGGGTAAAGCATAAGAAAGATTAAAAATAAAGTTTTTCCAAAAAATAATGTGTAAAACACAAGTAAATATTTAAAATTGAAAGAATATGCCTTCTCGCCAAAGGTACCATCATCAACCAAGAAGAACACAAAGGCGTTTACCGAAAATACACGATTAATGAATATCCATAAGATTGTGTCAATCATATTTTTAATCAAATAGTCTATCTAATAGACTATCAATGGGGTTACATTGAGAGCAGGTACCATTGTGGAGTTCACAAATTTCAACCGGTGATTTCTATTGTATGGAAGGACGTGTTTCTACAACAGCAAAGTAATGGATTAAGGACTTAAAACTTTTGTGCCTGTTTTTTTCTCATCGTATAGTGTAGTATGACTCTTCGAACTTTCTACCTAGAACTTCAGTTCACATGGAATCGACAGTTGATATTTCTGCTTTGCAATGTTTATACTCATAGTTGAGTGGTGTTGGCATCATAATTTCACACACACGCGTTGGGTTTGGTCGACCCCTGTTGGTTGCAAGCTTTCAATGATATCCTGCTTAAAGAAATCGAAGAATTTAAGATGTTGCCCCCTTGAAAGTAAAAGGTTAGAATGGTAATTAGTCAGGAGCATTTTGACTTTTAGGATTCAACTGGCCAAAAGTGCTAATTTAATTTTCATTAAATTTGAAATTTGGATGTCACAAGGACAGCTACTATACTTTGTTAGGGATTCCCCTGCAATGTATTTCCTTTTGGAAATGCTTGCAATCAAATAGAGGCTAAAGCTGACGTATCACACTTGAACCACTATCCCAACATAGAAAAAAAAAAAAAAAAAGGAAATTAAAATATTCTCTCGTTCTCCTAAATCCAACATATCCATAAAGAGGTTTTTTCAAGGAGGGTTCAAGGTTTGGTAAATAAAAATGATTCCTAGCATCTATGGGATGTGTGACTCAATTGCTCAAAAAACATGAGGAATTAATGGTATATATTAGACCTTCTATCCGTTTTTGAGCATTTTAAACATGATTATCAATTCAGACTTAATCAAGGGACCTTAAAAATGGGTTTCCAAAGAGAAAACTGACAACTTTTAAGTTACCACCCATTACCAATGCTTTGTTCCACGTTATTTCATTAAGTTAATCTTTGTAATTGGGCACGGTGTAGGTTTGACCCATAATAAAATTGAAAACATGGATCTTGAAAATTCTTGTTATTAATTTTCTCTTGATATTAAATCTAAATTTTCCACGAAACCAAAAAGCTTCAGGAAAAACTCACTACATAGATGTTTGCCAAACACACTCCAAAAGCATGTTTGGTTAAAAGATGTTTCCGACAAGGAAATGAACTTGTTGGAAATTTCTTCGCTTTCTTTCCCAAGAGCACCTCAAATTCTTTATTTGATGTAAAAATTAAGAATTTCAACACACATAAAAAAAGATACTTTTAGTTTTATATATAAATTACGAAAATTCAAACATTCTAATGGAACAGGCAGCATTAGCATTTAAAATTTTAAATTCAAAGGAGGCATTTGGAAATTGGAATTCCCATAAAATTTTACAGACTGGAATTCTCATAATCCAAACAAACACGCCCGAGGTCAAAGTGTCTGGAGGATCCGGATTCCCTGCGAATCCGTGTATCCAAAACCCTTTTTCAACTTTTCCCACCAAACACCCCCAACACACTAACATAAATACTCGCCTCGTATAACTCTCCCTCTCTCTCTCGCGCTCCCAAACGAAACTCGACAGGTCGGTGTCGTAGCAGTCGCTCAGGAAAAAACACAAAGCAAGTGAAAATGAGGGGCGTCTTCTTCCACCTCCTCAAATCAACAAGAAACCGACGCCCCTTCGTTCAATTTCATGCCTCCACAACACCATCACCATCTTCATCGTTTCCCGCTCTCCCAAACCATCACCATTTAAATATAAGACCTTACTTTCGATCCCCTTTTCTCTCCAAAAACCACATCTCTTCCTCTTCTTCCACTTCTGTTGCTGCTGCTGCTGCTACTAATGGTTTGAGGAATGGACTCATTAGTTGGTATTTGGGTATGATCGAAGCACGTCCTGTGCTCACTAAGAGCATCACTGCAGGCGTTATTTTCACTGCTGCTGATGTCTCTTCTCAGGTAATGACTGATTCTATCATGTTTGTGATTTTCTGGGGTTACCCTTTTCTCCGTTTTGATGATGATTGATGGGGTTGTTGTGATTTAGAGAAATGAGTGTTTGGATTAGTTCTGTGAAATTGAAACTGAAACAGCTTAGATATGTTATCGATTTGTTTTAATTTGTGTCAAGGTTTTTATTCGATGCAAGTCAAGGTTTCATAAAAGGTGGGTTTGGTGAGAGTAGCTCCTTTACAGAGGGGAATTTGCGTTGCTCATTTGTGAGAAGAAGAGGGTTTGGCTTGGCACAAGCCCCCTTTCTCCGTGAAGGGTCTGTTTTGTTTGCTGGATTCCTGTTGGGGAGAAATGCGAATTCTCCAACTGCTGGGGGACAGCAGGATTCCCAAATGCTGGGGCTCGAGTACAACCCAGCATATGGGAAGCTGGAGCTCGGAAAATTTGGAAGGTCAGAAGTGCCATTTAAGAAGGCTGGATTTTTTAAATTCCATTTTAGAGAGCAGGGAATTTGAAATTTTCCTTAGACGACAACCGACATTGATGTTAGAAATTCTTAGCACATCAAATTCCTGTTAGAAAGTTCTCCAAATAAATGCCGTTAGATGGCTTAGAGAAAAATTTTAGTAGTGAGAATGTCACATGTAAGAATCATGTAATCTGGCTTATTTTCGGCAACCTACCCCACCTATACCGTTTTCTACTTACCATTAGGTCCATGAAGATGTGATTTCTTGGAATTCGCCATTTATTATTTTTCCCCCCTCATCAGGGTTGTTTGTGAGGGTCATTTTGTTTGTTTGTAAGTGGGAGTAACCATATGGTAGAACTAATAAACAATGGAAAGGAAGAAATGTTGTTTAAGATGGTTTGCGAATTTACATAGAAAGTTGGAACAACTAATGATCAAAGAATTGAACTGCTTTGATGACATGAAGTTTGAGACCGTGGAGTGATATAGTACATTGCTCCAAATCCTAGATAGGGATGAGTGGAAAAGTAGAACTCATAAAGCCGATCCCAAATATATGCTTTCATGGTGACGACGATGATGATCTGTATAGAGCCATATATGCCTTTGAGATTATTCACTAACTTTATGATAAATCTATGGTGATTGATTTGAACGTTTTGATCTTCTGCTACAGTCTTTATTTGTGAGGATTCTGTTCACTTCTAAATCATTTTTTTGGAACTTTTTATTACTTCATAGCCCTTTAGTTGTCTCATCTTAATGTTGTTCTTAACATGGTTTCTGCCCAGTGGAATCAAAGAACCAAAAATTCAACTTCCATTTTTTCTTTCTTTCTCTTTTTTCAAATCAAATTTGCATTCGTTCAGTTTTTTTTTTTTGGAGAAACCTCTGGAATTCTACTTTTGATTCTGATGGATGATTTGTTCCCGTAAATGTTCCAATCAGATGATTACACTTACACCTTCAGATTCCTTTGACCCAATAAGGACATTGCGTATGGCTGGATATGGAATGCTGATTTCAGGACCCTCACTGCACTTATGGTTCAATTTCGCCTCAAAGCTTGTACCAAAGCGGGATTTATTCAGTACTTTGAAGAAGATGATATTGGGGCAGACTGTTTATGGACCTATTATGACTGCTATTTTCTTCTCTTCAAACGCAGCTGTACAAGGTACAGCAATTCACTTTACTTTTTTATGAACAGCACCTGTTTGCATTCACTTATGACTTGTGTGATAAGTAGTTGGATTGCTATGCGATCATTTATATGTGCTATGTCTTTTATCTATTGGTAAATGTGCCATAATTCATATTGAGAGCTGAAATCGAGAGCTGGTTCTTGACTCCTTAGGAAGACAAGATAGTGAAGAAATTTAGCTACAGTACATAATCTAATGATTATGTATATGATTTCCAAATAGAGAATCGAAGAGCACAATGGATTGGACGTCTCTCTCACACAACAAGTGAGAAGAGAATGAGTTCTATAGTCTATAACTTTAAATGCATTTTAAGATTGTTACAGACAGTTTTTTTATATGTTTATTATATAATTTAAAGAGGAATTCTACAAATTGCCCCCTTCAAAAAGATCTGCCCATATCTAATGTTCAGCGAAAGACAACTCATGTGGAGACTTTTTCTCCTTATTTAAAAGCAACATTGATTAAATTACCGTTTCCTGCTTTTTCTCCCCTTTACATAAGGCTTTATGAAATCTCAAAATAGTTGGACATAAGATTGCATGGGTGGGCTCATTTATAAAATCTAAACCATTAAATTAGGAAAATAGTTGGACATTAGACTGCATGGGTGGGCCCACTTATAAAATCTAAACCATCGAATTAGGCTTAAGTCTGAATGATGAGATGCTACAAATCCATTAGCAAGCATGCCAAAATAAAATCCATTGGTGGGCCTATTGATAAATTAGTGGACCCTCATAAAATCTAAACCAATTTAAATTAAAGCAATGTTGTAAATAAATAATTGACCCCTTATGTAATCTAGACCACTCATAATTAAAGACTTTATCTAAATTAGCATTGACTCACTTCAATCAAACTTAGTCCTACCACCTGATTTTATAAGAGAGCCCCACCCCGTCTTGGTGCGTGTTTATTGTAAGATAGAAACCTTCCTTTTAAGAGGGAGAAATGGTAGGGAGGATATGTTATCACTCGTTTGTTTAAAGAAGCAACAGAATAGGAAGCTTTTAAGACTTTTTAAGGATAAAAAGTAAGAAACATACATAACTATTCTTCATGACAACTTCGCATTTATTCGTCAAAAATATGTTGCATTTTTGGCTTTATATGACGCTCAGTTTACGAACCAAAAGATGAGAGATAATATGTAAGAGTGGGATAAGAGAAAAAGAATGTTATTTGGATCAGTTGTTTGGATTATGTCTATCCTTTTGTGATCCTTCTGATCTTCTAAAATATCCCACAAATTGGGCCTAGGTGGTAGATTAGGGATGCAAATGGGTTGGATTTGGGTCAGCATGTTGGAGCTACCCAGATCAGTTTCCCACACGATACTTGTGTGTTATCTCTGGATATGGCATCAACTTAAAAAAAAAGATCTTGTTTCGGATACAGATCCGAAATAAGATATGGAGTGCATTAGTATAGCTGGATAAAAAAGCTTCAAAATTATTTTTTAAAATATTCAACCAATGGTATATGATTAAAGCTAATTAGACTCTCAAATGTCAATAGGACGCAATCTATGTATCCCTTAAAACCTATAGTTATATACATTTTAATATGTGTATGTAATCATCCTGGATCTGGATCCTCAGGTCAGAACATATTTGGATCCGAATCCTGGTCCTATGTGCATGAATCTGGGGATCTGGATTTGAATTTCTCCCATATCCAAAAATAGGTTCCATACCTACTTTATTTAGAATCGGAGACTTCAGATTTTTGGATAATCGGATAGCCATTTGCAACTTTAGTACAGGTTGAAGGCTCATTTTGGTGAAAAAAATTGGAATTAAGAACATCAGAGAGATTTATTAAATATGTCAACCACTTGCCTTGTTGAAGAGAACCATTGAGTGGCAAGAAACAAGTGCTACCTTCTCACAAACATAGTGATAGTCGACTTCAATCTATCCCTATGATCATGAAACACCAGGTTGATGGGCACGTGCATAGCATTGAGACTATCATCATATGAGGTTGGTGGTTGAGATAGAAAATGCCTAGATCACGAAGCTAGATTAGTAGTTGTAACAGCCATGGATCAGTGTCTAGTCTTGGCACTCGGGCAACCTTGGCCTTTTCTTGGCACTCCAGGAGTTATATTTCCAAAAAAAAGGTACAAAATCCAGAGTGGATTTTTTTCCCCCACGGGGGCAGGGGGGGGGGGGGGGGGTGGTGCGCAATGCAAATACCATGTTATAAGGTACCGCAGATAGAATAATACATGGGCTTGATAGTGATCATCAGTAGGTTTGACCATGAATTGATAAACATGATTGACACTGTAGGAGAGATTGGGCCGTGTGGTGGTGAGGTATTGAAGTTTACCAGCAAACTCTGATGGTGTGTCAGATTAGAGAGCAAGGGCACTGCTGGAGCAGGATATTTCTTTTGAGCCATAGGGGAGGTGAGAGGTTTACAACCATGCATTTGAGCACGGTTGAGAAGATCGGGGGCTTACTTGGATTGAGACAAATAATGCCCATATTTAGTTCCTGTAACTTCAATGTGCCCAACAAGTTGTGAAGAAAACTAGGATCTTTTATAGCAAATTTATTTCCAGCACAATGGTTAAACAATTTGAGAGATCTCAATTGCTACTAGTGGCAATTATATCGTCAACATAGAGTAGAAAGTTGATGATACTATGGTAGAGCGACATATGAACATAGAAGAACCACCAACGCTGCAAGAGAACCCAAGTCGATCAAATTAGGCCCATGAGGCCTATTGTAAACGACATAGTGCGGTGTAGCATACAAACATGATTGGGATGGGATGAGTTAATGAAACCAGGGCTACTCTATGAAAACCGCTTCTCGAAGAAAGCTAGTCACGGAGAACTGATTCTTAACATCCAATTTGACAAATATTACATAAAACATCACATTTATTAATGGATTTAACTTATATAAGACTTTTGTTATGGAAAAAGCTCGCCTCAAGTGCCTATGCTGCACTTCCTTTGTTGTAGACCTATTATGATTAGAGAAAAATGCTTGAAAGTGGACGTCTTGAGCATATGCAAGTCTCTTTTCTAATTCCCACCATTATTATTTGCTGACTGTCCTTGTCCTTCATCACAAAACCAGTAACCGAAAACTCAAAACTGCAAGGCTTGTAAATTGACTAATACATAACAAATTCTTCTTTAACTCGGGAACAAGGACATTTTTAATGAGAAACTTCTGTGTACCTCTGCCCAAAAGTGTATCACGGGCACATTTTCAAGGTATGGCCATTCCCAGTTATAACACTCGTCGTAATCATTGTAATCCCTCAAATTATGTAATTTACTTGAGTCACTGGTCATGGGAGTAGATATGCCCGAGTCCAGAAACCACTCAACATCTTGATTGTCTCTAGTGAGAGCCTTTGGTATGTCATTTGAAGTGCAGGCTTGATTGAAATGATGCCAACACATGAGGTTGGAGCGTCAGTATGCAGATTTGACACACTCGGTTGATATCTGATCATGAGACTGATTCGCTTCTTAAATTTTTTTATTTGAATAGCAACATTTCTACTGTTTTGTCCTTATTTATAAAAACCATGACCCCATTAAGCGAAATTAGTTACTTCTTGTCAGCCCTTCTTATTGAAGGTCCTGCCTCCATTAGGTCCCTTTTCAATAAAAGCTACAGTCTGATTCAGGGAGATGCATGCTTCAGGTTCATGAATAGAAATCCAAGTTTCATGGCTTTATATAAGAGAAACAATCTCTTTAAAGAGGTATGGGAGGTTTATACACAGTCGTCACAAAGGACTTCTATTCTTTTCCAAGGCCATTTAAAATGAAATGAGATTTCTTTCTATTATTTACAGCTTTCGCTGGTGCTGCGAGATCACTTAAAATTTTGCATCCTTTCAAATAGGTTGGAAGAGAAGATGCCTTCTTACAAAGAGATTGTAGCTTTTGTTCAAGATGAAACTGTGTCTCTGGACTCTTAGGCAAGGGCTTCTTCTATAGCTGTCCATAGGTCTCTAACCTATCCATTCCGGACGTATCCGTAATTCATCCTCGTAGCATTTGGTCCAAGAGTCTCCATTTAATAAAATCCTGGTTTTTAATAATCTTATTGCTGGTTGTTTTGTGACCATTTGGGTGGCGATCATCTCTTCCGGATGTGCGACTTGTTCCATCGACAAATCTTTCAGATCTTGACTCATAAGCAGTCCTAGCATCTGAGTTCGCCTTGACCAGTAGTTGCTTTGAGAGAGCTTGATTGATATGAAGTTCCCAACATTCATTGCTGAAGGGTAAAGATATCATGGGGAAACCATGAATGATCTTGTAAGAAATTCAAATGAAATAGGATTGTTTACACAGCTAAAGCTGTGTACTTGCTTTGATACCATGAAGAGAATCAAAGAGCACAATGGATTGAGCGTCTCTCTCTCTCTCTCACTCACTCGCAATTAGTGAGAAGAGGACGAGTTCTATACCTTTATTTACAATTTAAGATTGCTAAACATAGTTGTGTATGTCTACATATAATTTAAAAGGATACATTTAAAAACCAAAAGATAAGAGATCAGAATTAAGAGGTTTGGAATAAGAGAAAATATTGTTATTTTGATGATGTTCATCCTCATGTTAATCCTTCTGATCTTCTATAATTTCATTCTAGGGTCATGTTACTTGTTCTGTTTCATTTGTTTAACTTCATCAGCCATCATTTAGAGCCTGTTGTCTATTCACATGATGGAGACATTCGATCAACTTTGATTGCTGAAGTTCTGTCAAATTTTTTCGCATCAGAGTTGCAGAAAATAATAATGATCAATAGTACGAAAATACCAGCAACTTTAGAACATTGTTAAGTGTAATTGCATTGCGAAGTTTTGAAAATTTTCCTCAATTTAATTTCTTGTCCATAGTTTGGTCTCATTAACTGATTTAATCTTGTTAGGTGTCCTTGATTGATTTGCATTTTCTTACCCACTCCATATTCATGAATATCTTGATCTTCCTAAATCACCAAGTAATTAGGCGGTTAAATGCATTTCTTAACCTACGCATCTTATGTAAAATGTGTTTCTTGAAGAATATTGGGAATTTTATTTTAAGTGGAAGCTTCATTACCATTTGTAGGGTCTGGGAAGGTCTCAATTTGATCATTGGAGTTCAAAGTGTTCTGATTATTCAAACTAAAATTTTATGTGTTCGTAATTTATTTAAGGTTCATAATACCTTTCTATTTGTAATTCTATAGAGCTACCAATGGAAACTAACATTCATAAACATATGAAGACGGTGTCTTTGGAATATTTGAAGATTGGGCTCTCTTGAGAAGGAATTCATATGAGGGAGGTTGTAAGAAGAAAATTGATATTGTCATATATATGGCAGTGTGTTGGTGTAAACCCGAATCTGATCTGACTCGCATTGGCCCTGCCCTGTACTCAACTTACCACGACTCTTTCGTTTATAATATGTGATACCAAACTAGTCCCTTGATGGGTAATTGGGTTGGGTTTGATACTGATAACCAACTAGGCTAAGAGAGCTTTCTTACATATCAATACTCCTTTATATAAATATATATATATATATATATTGGTCATAAACAGGGCAGGCATGGGTGGGGCAGCCAAAACATGAACCAGGCCTGCATTAAAATATGTAAACTCATAGCTGCCCTAAACCCGACAAGACACTACGAGATGTGCCTTTGATATGTGCAGGCTGAGGCGGATTATTTATTTAATCCAACTTGTTGTCGTCCTTAGATTTTATGATTATTCAAGAGACTCATCATCATCATCATCATCAAAGCCTTGTCCTAGTTAATTTGGGGTGAGCTACATGAATTATGTTTTGCATTACTGTCTATTTTGGGTCAAATGCTCATATTTGTTGCACTTCTTTCAATCTGTCCTTATTAGTTCCATCCATGTCCTCTTTGTCCTACCCCTTTTCCTTAAGGGGCCATCAATCTCCAAAGAGAAACTTTTTCTCACTAGCACTATTGTTGGCATGCATGGGACATATCCAGACAATCTTAAACGAATCTCTCTTATTTTATCACCTATTGTTGATACCTCCAAATGCTCCCCAATGTGCTCCTTCTGATTCCATCTTTCCTAGTTTTACCACACACTCATCTCAACATTCTCATCTCTGCTACACTCATTCTTTGCATGTGTTGTTTCCTAATTGGCCAACATTCTGTGTCATAGGTTATAACTGGTCTAGTCACTTTCTTGAAAGTTTTCGCTTCAATTTTATTGGTATGTGTTGATCACAAAGCACTCTAGAAGCAAGTTTCGACTTCAAGCGTCTAGCCCTTATCCTATGTTCGACATCCTTCTCAAGCTGCCCACCCATACTAATTATAGAGCCAAAGTATCGAAAAGACTCTTTGTAGTATCTTTGAGTGTTACAGGAGTTACATCTGCACATCCCAACTGAAGTTGCGACTCATATTTTCTGCCTTTGCATGACTTATTTTGAAGCCCTTGGATTCCATAGCCTCCTACTATCTGCAAAGTTTCACATTTACGCTATCTTTTGATTCGTTCACCACTATTTCATTTGCTAACGGCATACACCAAGGTATCTCTTTTTTATTTAACTCGTCTATAATCAACGAAAAGAGATAAGGTCTTAAGGGTGACCCTTGATGCAAACCTATGGCCACTAGAAGGTCACCTCTTTCTCCATAGGTAATTCTCGTACTTGTTACCGCTCCCTCATACATGTTTGACAATGTCAATATAACCTCTTGGAGCATTTATTTTCTCTAAACCCCACAATGTAGGATTTCTCTAAGCCTAGTCCTATAAAGTCATTAGTGGTGCCCACCTAAAATTTCAGTCCACCAAACTCATCAGCGCTGCCCAACTAAAAATCCAAGCCACTCAAAAGCATTGCACTCCTATGTGTTAGTACAATCCACTTCCAACTCCAATTAGAGTAGACTCCACCTTAAGATTGATCACCAGTAAAACATGGAATTTTACCCCCTTTTATTTTAACCATGTGTTTTACATGTAATCAATATGGATTATGGGCCCCATCCTGATTCAAGTAAAACTTTACCTAGAGCAAATGCAAAGAAGAATAGTTATTTTTGGTTTTGATTTAAGATATAGGCCGTAGTTATGTACTTATAGCATAGGCAGTTAGGCACAGATGAATTATTAGTTCATTGAACTTGTCGTACTTGAACTCCGCATCAGATGAGTTGAAAAACGAATCAAACGAACTTACTCCATCAAGATTTCTGATCAAGCTAAGTATCATTTTACGAATTGCGAATTCAAATGCAAATTAATCGACTGCGAATTAGGTAACTATGGTTTAATCCCCTACTCTCACTCTCCTTTTCCCTGAAAACACTAAAGAAATGAAAGCATGAACTAACTAGTAATGCACTAGGATATTACTAGCTGATCTGTTAAATTCTAGAAACTCAAGAAAAGTGACGAGAAAAGCTGCTGTTGGGCTGAAATTGGGACAGACTGCTCTGGTGCTGCTTGAGTGGCACGGTGGCTGTTTACGCTGTCTTAACTGCTATGGTGCCAATAATGATGCCACTATTGCCTTACGCAATGCACAGTTGGGGCTGGTTCCTCCTTTTCACGCTGATAACTTCTAGAGGCCATTTGTGTTTTGATTTGTCAAAATTTTACATATTATATAGCGTTGAAACTTAAAAAACTCTTGTTGAGGATATCAGCATGGCAAGCAAGCCTTATCCTTATGAAGTTGTTTTCAAGGTGAAATTCCCTCTTTTCAGTGATCAAAACGCGTTCTTTCACACACATACACAGAGATCTGTTCCAATCTCCTCTTCTTTTATAAAAAACCCTTTCATTTTTATATCTAAATGCAATCTTACTTGACCAAGGTCTCTGTTTCTTCTCTCTCATTTAAGCAAAGCTTATAAATCCCTTTTTCTACCTTGGTTCCCTGCTGCTCACCAAATTATGATAGGCTTAATGCTTGGCTTTGCTTATAGGTTTTTTAGCTACTTTACACCTTTCTTGCCTTTCCTCCAACAGCCTAAATTGTGTCCGTCTTATTTTATTTGTTTTATTTCTCACCTTTTGTAATTGTTCATCAGATGTCCTCTAGTTCTGTTTTATTTGGTTGGTTAGGCTGCTGGGTTGATTGTATATGTTTATGTAGACACTGGACATCAAAAACCATAGCTAACTCAATTATTAAACGATATCAAATTAGAAATTCCCATGTTAGGGTCTTTCTGTCCATTTGAAAACTGAAATAAGGATTGTAGGCACTGAAAAAAAAACACTGTTTTCATTATGACATGCCCATGCAGCAACATTGAATTGATTAAAATTACTATAAAAATCTTTCATAGATATGTACATACGTAAACATGCATTATGATTTTCATCACTTTTATGCTTCGACTACATATGTTCTTAGATTTCTCTTATTTCATACCATTGCTGACTTTCAAATGCAGGTGAAAGTGGTGCTGAGATTGTTGCCAGATTGAAGCGAGACATGATTCCTACTTTGATAAATGGGCTTGTGTATTGGCCCGTGTGCGATTTTATCACATTCAGATACATCCCTGTCCGGCTACAGGTAACTTCCAAGATTTTCCATGCTCTGTACCTAGTCTGATTATACATGGAAGATTGTTGATGGTCATATTGTTTTTTCCATTTTTTGTTGCAGCCATTGGTGAGCAATTCATTTTCGTTTCTATGGACTATCTACATTACATATATGGCGAGCTTAAAGAAAGTGAACGTGGATTAGATCCTGACCGGTGGAACCCTTATCAACTATTCTCCAGTTTTTTTACTTCTTAAATTGTTAGTTATCTCTCTCTCCTGTCAACTGACTGCGTCACACAGGGGATGCTAACATGACAATACTTTCCGTTTCCTTTTACAAGACTGCCCACATTATGGGCTTCTTAACAGCTTCTGAACACCGTTGACAGAGGCCAAATTTGCTGTTTGCCTCAGTTTGTCTGGAGGACTGCATGACGCATGTCTTCTAGGTGTTTAGATCATTTCTGATGCAAGGTCTGTTGTTGTAGATGTCATGAGATGTTTTACAGGTTATAATCCCCTCGATTCTCATTATTTCACAAATGCTGACATCCTTTAATGTTCAGATTCGGTTGTTATAAAATTACTCGGGCTCATGCCATGGCCTGTTTTCAGTTGATGGTCCGCCAGCTCATGGTGCTACCGTTCTTTCAGATGTGTGCCCTAGTTTATCAAGATTGGCCACTTTTTGTATTTTGTTTGCTTTATCAGCTAATGACACTGAAGTGGCCAGTAAAATTTAGAGGCAACTCTGGGGGACATGCGGACATGAATTGGGGAACCTGGTTGTTGGGCCCACCTAACAGCATGCCAAATCAGGGGGTGGTTAAAGGTCTCTGTTTGAGTTGCCCCAAGTGGGCGCGATCCTGATGGTCTTAGGTGAAATGAGGTGGGCGTCACAACCAATCCCTTTGTCCTTGGCTTGTGGACATTGATGTGGTGATCCCTTGAAGCCAAACCCATCATAGCCGATTCTTCCTCTTTTGTGGACGGTCAAGCCCAACGAGTGTAAGGTCAGAATTATTGGCTGTGATATCCGCATCAAGCCCAGCAGATGAAGGGTCAATAATGGGTTAGAATAATTTCCTGGGATCTCTCTACAGTATGGTTCACTGTTGTATACAAGGTGCTGGTTCCTTGGTGTGTGCAGCGATAGGATTAGGATACACTTAGAAACACAGTGTTCCTAATTTTTGCTCTCAGAATGATCACATGCACTAGTATTTTTGCAGGAAAAACCAGACTATAGGTGTTTTTTTTTTCTTCTTCTTATGGAGATAATCCTCCTTCCGAAACATGTTTTCCCCAGTTTCAACAGGTCTTTGTGGTCTTTTTTCTTTTACACGTTGGGATATCAAAATGAGATTTACGTATGTAAGCGAAAACACATTGTCATTCCTGATTGAAAATACCCTTTTTATTCCCTGAAAGTGCAATGGTTATAATAACAAAAGTTTAGAGGCACCATTTTCACTAGTAAATGATATATGATTTAGTTATTTTTGGGGTTTTCATATATATATATTTTTAAAAATCCATGAGCGTCTAACACATGAAACTTAATGTCTTGAAATTTATAATTTATATAAGAATATTAAATAGTTCGGGTCATGAATTTGGGGCCCACATTTTTAAAAATCCATGAGCGTCTAACATATGTCTTAGGGTTCATCTGTTTAATAAGAAATTGAATGGTTCGGATTGCATAGGACCAATGGTATCAATAAAATAGAAGATGGTTAATGGGTTTTGATCCCCCAACACATTACAAGTGATAATTATATTGATGTTTGAGGTGTAACGGTTTTACACCATTTTCAAATAAAATCTATGCATGTGATGAATAAATGAGTGCAAACAAATGTGTTCATGCTTATAACATATACATGTACTGTATGCCTATTGTGTATACTATAATTTTACCATTTTTTAGGCTCTGATGGCCTGTTTGCTTGCATGCGTCATGCTTAATGGTAGTAAAGATGGTTAGATTGAGTATAAAAGGAGCGGAGAGTTAAGGTCTAGAACTTGGAGAACATGGAAGGTCAAATTACGTTTCAACTGCGCAACCAAGTTTCTTACCATGAGCACTACAATTAGGAATTGATCTATAGTTGTTTTTGCGGGGGGCGGGAGGGGGGGCGGCGCTCGTTCTCTTTTCAAAATCCAAATCCACCGATCAAACAAGGAATTTTAGAAATTCTATAGCCATCCATCCACTGACATTGCTGTCAGAAGTAGGAATATCAATACAATATCTTATGGAATGAAGACAAAGCTAAGCGGTCTCAGGTCCGGTCGAAACTTAGGCTGCACTCAACTCCTTCCCAATATTTGTGCCTGATAGAGATAAATCAGCCATTGTCCTTTTGTGGCAGAGACAGAAGGTGTGAAAAGCAATGGTGGTTAATCCTGGGATACACATATCTCTAGAAACAACAACATAGTTGAATGTGAATCTATTTCGATGGTAGGACCACATCAAATTGATTCTCAAAGCATTTAGGCCACCACATGAAAATTACAAACCCCCATGTGATATTGCTGGTACTGTAGGGTGCAGGGCACCAATTGATACATCTAACTTCAGCCTCTTTGGGGAATTTATGGAACATGGATATCTCTTCTTTTGTTGCTCATTTTTATTTCTGGATAGAAGAAAAGATTTCATGGTTGATCTATTAGTGGAATTATGATTAGGTCCACTCAAAGTGGGCCCCATCCTGAATCAACAGGGACTCAGAAGTCAAAGCAAATGGGTATCACTTAACATCCTGTCTCTATCATTTTAATTTTACGTTTTAATCATAAATGTCTTAAGGGTATTTTAATAAATGCCCTCGTACTTCCAAGCAACCTCAAAAAGGCCCCTGTATTTTTTGTTTTTATTAGAGCCTCCCTTATCCTGCTGCGAATCTTTGGACTTATGGGATGGAAAAGCATATATTAATCCAAGGACCCCGTATTTACCGGCAGAAAAGCTTCAAAAGCAATCGGTTTTCTACAGTGCTGTAGAGAACTATTTCCTCTGTGATGGTAAAGGCTTTTCCTTTAAGTGGAAAAGTAGAAGGTTACAATATGATATTACTGCGGATGTTATACAAACATGTTTTTACAATTTTTTTTATTTTTATACATGCTATTTTTTTTTTCTGGTTTTATGCGGTGCCCTTCCATGCTGAAAGGGGAAAATGAATGAACAATTTTTTCTCTACTTCACGAAAAACTATAGCACCACTTTTCTATAGCACCCCGAAAGTAGAAATCCAGGAAATGCATAATTGTAGCGTTATACAAACATTTTAGCTTATGCAGTCCCATTTTAAAGCAGTTTTGACCCTCTCTGCCCTTTGAGGAAATGATTTTGAGATGACTCAAGGAAAATCAATTAAATATTTTTTCCATGCAGTAAAGCGCCCAAGAAACGCGCCGTATGAGGAAAATTAGAGCCTGCTTCGCAGCAGCGAGGAGTCCAAGTTCTAGAGCACGTTTGTGGGGCTGGTTTTCTATGGAAAAAGTATAGATTGCGGAAATCCTTTTTCATAGTATAGCGAAATTCACGTTTGGTCTGACCACTTTTCTGCAAGGAAGAGTATAAAAATGAGCTAACGAAAAGTTTCTGTTGAAGAGGAAAATTCTCGAGACGTGCACAATTGGCCTAGTTTTAAAACCATTGTGGAAATTGTAAGATGTTATCTCAACTAATGAAGATCCAAAGATGCCTTAAAATGATTTATTTTTAAACCTAAGGGCCTGTTTGGATAAATGAGGAGTGGAATAAAATGAAGTGGATTTCACATGTGGAGTGGAGTGAAGAGAAGTAAGTTGAAGTTAAAGCAGAGTACTTCACTTTACTCTATTTGGATACTTATTTTGAAGTTAAGGTTTAGAGTAAAATCCAATTTTACTCAAGAAAATAGAAGTATATAAAGTTGAAGTGAAGTGGAATACATGTGGCTCACAACATTACTTCATCTATCGAGCCAGACTCATCCAAACGGGATAGAGTTGAAATTTTAGACTGTTAGGGCCAATTTAACTTCACTCTACTTCATTTTTTGCCAATCCAAACAGGCCGTAAAGATTTCCATTGTGGTCTATTTACTGAACTGAAACACTCAAGAGAGAAGGCCCACATACAATAATAGAATATGAACAATAGCCAAAGAACAGAGAGCTGCTTTGACGTATAGTTGAGCTACATGTCACCATTAATTTTCCAACTTCATTCATTTGACAGAAGACAACTCGAGGCCGACTCCTACTCTATCAACACTGCTTTTTAATGTCTCACAGAAATGGAAAGGTCCTAGTCCTAGTCCTAGTCCTACCCGGAACAAATTTTACTCCCTCTATTATGTAAGGTGGAAACTGCCAAATGGGAAAGTAAAAAGGGTCATTTCTTCCAAGTATAAAGGTTATTTGCCCCTATTCTTTGGCCTGTTTGTGAAAAAATCCTCCTTTTCAAGTAGTTATAATAAACTCTCTATTATAGTTAGATCACAACCTGGTGTCATCTGTAAAAAAATATACATACTCATGTGAGACTTAATTTTTATATAGGCACACGCACATGCACGTACACACCAAAAAAAAATAAAAAATTATATATATATATATTTTTGAGAATGAGAGGGGCTTGGTAAAATGTAATTTTCCTGAACTTAAATTTAATATGAAATGAATTTAAATTTAAATTCGTAATTAAGATTAAAAGGTAAATCTGGATAAAGTAAATCTTTATTGATAAGCTAAGTCGCTAGAAGGTCTTTTTTGTTTTGGTTTTGATGATGTGGGGATCCTTGAGGTCTTTGATCAAATAGGCCAAGTCCTCCGAGTGATAAACTTACACAAACATACACCTGGCAAATCTGGAGTAGTTTCGAATACAAGTTATGAGGAGCAAACCCACGCCTTATGCCACAACACAAGTGCCAGGTGACAAATTTCAAACTGCAAAACGATATCCTTCTTAGTAAATTAAAACATGAAATTGACTTAAACTAAAAAACAATCAGAGTCCTAATCTAGAATAATTTTAAAAATGTTATTCCAGAGCTCTGTAGGATGTGAATTGGATGCATGGAAGGATAGAAGGTAAAGAGATAAAGGAGAATAGCTAACCAAACTACTTGTAGCAATTGAATTAGGACTGGCTGTGAACGCAAACACCCCCATGCTTCGCTTGTTTGATTTCATACCCACTTCAAATTCATGGTATGATTGATGAGGAAGCACTCTAAGTTGTACTATGTCCACATGGTGTTAGGGTGTAGGGTAATAGAGTGTTTTGGTGTCTGCTGTCTTCGGGTCAGTCATGAGGCTTCTGGGTTTATATGGGTTTGCATGATTGCTTCCTTCGTTTTATGTGGCACTGATATAGTGCACTGCCATAGTGGCATGTAGTATTATTCTCAGCTGTAGCCTAGGACCTTTACTCCTATCTCAGATTTTTGCTCTGGATCTATATTAAGGTCCTCCTCACATTTTTCTCTGAAAATATTATATCATATTATGCATAGGAATATTCAATAGAGAACAAGTTCCCTAATTGTTTTTTGAAAGGGAACATTTATTGGAACACGTTTTCCTTTATGAATTGGCACTCAATCAAATTTGACACTCATTTGGTTAAACTACATATAAAACATTAGATCTAAAAAACAGAGAGAATTTGTCTTAGGTTGAGACTTTTTCAGAACCAAGATCAATGGCTGTGATGATTTCTTAGGACCATTTTGGTCTACCCCTAAACCATATCAACCCCGCCCCCCCCGCCCCGCGGAAAAAGCTATTCTTTCATTCATGTTTAAATCTTGCAAAATTTTGATGCGTATATGGCCACCTCCCATAGTTTTATCCCGTGCATGTGGATATGAGGGATTAGTTCTCGGCTGTTTAGAATTGAGTGTCCCTCGGTCTCAAGGTCAAAGGCTCTTGGGCTGAGTTGGGGGAGAGATACTTTGGGTTATCAAATTTTTGTTTTTGTTTTTGACGTGTATAGAAAGGAACATTGATGCACTGAAGATCTTGCTACACTTCTGAAATAAAAACCTTCTAATGTTGTCCGAACAAAATGAAAACCTATTGCCTTTTGATTAAAATGTCAATTTCTAGTAAAACTACACAGCAATCGTTAAAAACCTTACTCAGAATAAACTTAAAATAGAAAAAAGAATTAAGAGTCACACTGTAGTATATGAGTTTTATATAGGAGAGTTAACTAGGATCTGTGAAAAGAAGGAATGGAGAGGGATAAAAGAAGAATGCAAATTAACCAAGATAAATTTATGAATTCTAAAATATTTGTAGCAATTGGAATAGGATAGGTTGCAATGCAAATGCACTGGCAAAGCTTTCCCCGAATGAAATGTTGCTTTTTAATGACTTCATACCCACCTCACATCCATTGTATGATTGATGATGAGACGTTTTGAGTTGTAAACATCCCTGCATGGTGTTAGGTTGTGGGGAACTAGTGTTTGGTGTCTGTCATATTCGATTCATTGGTGAGGTTTAAGGGTTTATCAGAGTTTGCATTATTGCTTTTTTTTTATATGTTTGTTTGTTTGTTTTTTCCTTCGTGTGGTAATGATGTTACAGTACATTGGCAGGTAGTGTTGTTCCCAATGTAGCCAAGGTCCTCACATTATGTACTGACTATATATTAATATTAGAAGAATACGCAATAGAGGACAAGTTCTTTTCTTTTTAGAAACCTTTTTGTGGGATATATGACTAATTGACTCTCACCTCAATCTAACATTCATAGGACTATATATGAGCCATTAGATTGAGAAATTAAATGGAGAAATGACTTTATTTAAAAGAGTTGGAACTTGCCTGTTTGTTTACATGAGAAGGAGAGTCAAAGGAAAGTTGAAGCGGATTGCCGAGTCATGAATAAAGGAAAGAGGGTTAAACTGATAAAGTAAAAAGCACTATAAGACAAAATTCTACTTCTCTTTCTCTCCATTTCTTTTACATTATTATGACTAAATTAGGACCACTTTTGGTATACACTTAATCTACATGAAGCCCTTTCCATTCCCCCTCCCATAATTTCGCATGCATTCATGTTGCCCATAAGAAAATATTTTTCTATTACAAATTATTCCTCTATAGCATTATAATCAAAATCAAACTTATAAAGTCTCAAATTTAACAAGTCCAAACAAAAGGATTCAATTATACTTATAAATGTATTACATAAAAGCAAACATCCAAAAGAAAAAGGCAGCTAAATCATTTTCCACTACCTTCTTCTCCGTCACATCATTGTGATGGGGGAATGTATGATGTCCACATATATAGATATGGATATATATATGGATATATACACTCAGACGAACTAGTAAATGAATACATTATTATGGAAAAGTTGGACATCAGAAGAACATGGGAAAGAAACAAAAAGTGAAGGATTAAGACAAAAGGAACTTAATCCATTAAGAGACTGTTGAACCATGTCTAACAAGTAATTATACACTACTTTATGCCATTGTAGTAAGGGACATGTTAGAGGCACATCCAATAGAATGGAAGGTCATTATCATCAAAGCCTTATTTTATTTACATTCGTAATGGTGCCCGGGTTTAATAGGTACTCAATACATTGTCCACTCAATAGTTAAAGAGTTATTTTCAAGAACTCGTATGTATATATGTATATGTTTACCAAAAAAAAGTTAAAAAGAACTCATATATAGTTGCAACTGCAGTTGTAAACAAAGTAATTATCCCAAGTTACTGTATGGTCACTATGGTGCTTATGGCAGCTAAAATATGATTTATTCTATGCGGTGATTACTTACTACGTTCGAATTTGCTCATGTCAAACAGAAACCTCTACAAAGGAAAGAACCCAATTTTCACTTCATTCGGTATGATATTAACTGTTGGATTGGTCTAGTGTGAAATATTGTTACATTTCTATATAATCAATCCAATGGGGCACAGAACTTTGTTGTTAGTAAAATTTAGTCAAATTCCTAAAATTCTGATAGAGAGGTGTCCATGTCATATGAGTAGATCTGATGATGCAAAGATGGATCCCTCATAAGATGAATCAGATATTAGCTGCCATCAGCACCATAAGTTCTTGTTTCTTAATTTAGAGCAAACAATTGAAAGCATAAGAAAACATCATTCTCCTCCCTTCATGAGAACATACTAAAATAATACAGACACTATTCACTTCATATGTGAACAAAGCAGCTAGATGAAAAACAACAGGCTGGTAATGATCTATGCGGGAAGCTTCTACAGTAATAGCCTTAAGACAATGCGCAGCATGGATACAGTAGAACTAGGATATCGAATGCCGCCGAGTTTTGCTTGGTTTTGTCCGGCCTTTGGCATTGGAAGGCTTGATTCCATCAAAGTGGAGGAAGGGATTCAGACGACCGAGCGTTTTAGATATCGAGTTGATAATAGATTTTTTGGGCAATGGAGGCTTATCTGCTAATGGGGTGTTTACTGCTGGTTTCTCAATTTCTCTCAGTCGCATCTTCATTTTCACCAATTCTAGTTTAAGGTCTTCATTCTCTCTGCGTATGCTCGAAAGCTCATCTGGATGACGATGATGATCAGTCATGTACTTCATTTTAGCCGGAGAAGCTGAGAACTCCCCTTCCTTCGTTAAATTCATTGCATCTCGAAAGCGTTGCTGCTCATAGTAAAGCACTTGGACAACCGTCTGCACAGGAAGCCTTTCATTCTGAGCTGCATGAGCACAGGCCTCTCTTGAAAGTTTCTGGCAGTCCATCAAACTGCAAATTTTTTTCCTTTCCATGTCGCTTAAAGTCGAATGAGCCTGTGAATTGAATCAATAGCATTGTATAATTAAAACAAACTGGTCATCTTAGAAACTATGTTGCCATATAATAACCAAGAAAAATCGGCAAGAGAAAATATACTGATATTTGAAACACCCAACTTGGATACTATGTTACATATCATAGTCATCATTTTCCTCGTACCAACTCCCTACCATGTAGAGTAGTTAAGAGTACCACCTTCCGAAGTAGACCCAGTTCTGTTCATCAAAATTTACAAACTAGCAAATGTCGAGGATACAAGTATTCCATGTATGAGATAAGATTGTGAACTTGATGGAGTCGAGACAAGATAAATGAAGAAGAACTCCTGAACAAGCCATTGCAAGAAAAACACAGACATCATAATGGTATTCCACAAAACAGAACTCACCTTCAAGTAGATATCTATTGCTCTGTAGATGCCATCTTCAGTCACCCTTGCTTGGTCAGGTATTAGTTCAGCAAGCCCAATGAACTTCGAAACATTTAAGTTGACATCAGACGCTATTTCTGAAAGGTAGCTCTCCATAAGCTTTCCAACTCTCTCCAGCTCGCCAGGCAGTGAAATGCTGTCTTCATCTGTGTTATAGCTCAGGTGGCTTCCATTCGTTTCAAATTCTAGATAGTTTATCATGATCCTCTGGATGGTGTCGACGTTGAAAATGGTACTGCCAGGGAAAGAAAATGAGGGGATCAAAAGATCATCCAACACAGCTTGACCAAGTTGTGAAGCCAGCCTCTTTTCTAGGTCGAGCCGGCAAGAGACAGTTGTCTCTAGATAAATCGCTGATCGTAGAAGCATTGAGAGGAAGCTAACCGACATTGCGTTCTTCTCTCTCGGAAGAAGGCTTACAATTGTTTCCAACACAACCCTTTTCTCATGTTCTTCTCTTGGTATGATCTTCTTTATCCCTTTATTGAACAGGTCCTGCATCCGGGCTTCAAATTTGAATTAGTAACATCATAGAAACCAAGCACCAAATATATGAGTATGTTCAGTGCACCGTGTCAGACAACTCAAATACTGGCTAGTATATATGTTTTAGCCAAATCCTATCATATTAGAGAGGGGCGATATGATCATCGAGCCAAAGACTATAGTTTGTAACTGAAATCTTTGTACCCATGTCTGTGTTCTGAAATTTGACAAATTGGAATTCACATCTGTCCTATACCAATATATGCCTTCCCCAAATCAATACATTATGAAAGCTCATTGACCATAAGATGGAATTTATTTCCAATTTGGACTCAGAACTTCTGGCCTCATTTGGAATGGAGTAGAGCCCAAAATTACACTGATTGGACTAACTTTGCCATCTGATTCTGCCCATTGAATTTTGACCACAAACCAATTTCTTCTTAATCATTCACTAGATGTTCATAGATTGGATTTCTAGGATGGCCTGATCAGTGAATTTCAGGATATACCCCATCGAAATGGATCTACGACACAAATGGAGGAATCCCCATGTCGGTAATATCAATCTTCATATCTATTTAATGTAGTATATAAAGTGAATCAATTTGGGTGGGGGAAGTATCTTACCAACCCTCGCAGAGATTTCTGTGCATACAGCATTAGTATAGGCCCAAGCGCATATTCTTTAAAGCCTCTGGACTTCATGGCCATGAGAACACGCTGAAAAACATCAATCCTAAGTACAGTCAAGTCCTCTGCCCACCAATCTACAATGGACTTAATGTGTGACGTGGAAGAGCTTGTGCTTTCTAGGCTATTTTCAGTCCCCCAAGATGAAGAGAACTGACTTTCTTTAGATGCTAGATATGCAACTGCGTCTATTGATCTGCTAACCAGCTTTACATCCTCCGCCATTGGAAGGAGGTTCTCCGAAGAATGCAGTACAGATATAGCATTTGAGAGGCTCTTGAATACCACTTCAGACAGGTAGGCCTCTGTTTTATCCACAAGGTTCCCTGTGGCATACTCCTCTGTCATTTCAAGATACTCTGCCGCACACCGAAGAGTAGCTATATTCTCTATGGCAATTTCGAAGTTGATTCCATAACAAAATTTTGCGGCCATTTCAAACAGTTCAGCTCCACCTGGGATGTCTGGAATTTCGATGACAGAGAGATCTTTGTTTTTGGCTTCCAATACCCGTTTTCTTATGTATCCGCACTTGGATAACAATGGAAACTGTAATACATTTTGCAGTAGATTAGATATATGATGAAGACTATATGCTCTTGTAAAATTTTAACAGAAAAGAAAGTAAGGAGAGAATCTGTTTTTCTGCCTTTTCCTTTTTAATCAGTGTCAGCTAATATCCTTAGTGATCTTGGGAGGAAAGTTCAGAAATAATATCCCACATAATGTGGGATAAGACCCCTTTCACCATAAAATTGAGACACTGTTATTTGGGGTACATCCAATCATGTTCCTAACATGGTTGATGTACTCAATATCTTTCTGGTCTTTTGAATTCAACTTGTAATTCAAGGATCCAGTTATCAGTAACCTCTCTACAAACATGATCATGGGTTTTAATTTTCAATATATAGCCAAAAATGCTTGTCCATTGACAAAAAAAAAAAAGATGAAATCATCTCATTGAGGGAGGCATTTGGAGAGATCAAAATAAATAAACAAACAAAAGATGATTCGAATCATGTTTAAAGGTCTGCCAAACACAATCCACGATTTCAATTCGTTTGTGACATGATCTAGAGCCACCCAATTAGCAATTTCACCAATTCTTGTTTTTCCTTTTCTTTGCGCTATCCCCTTTTGTGCTGTAATTTGGCAACCATATGCACTAGAATATGAAAAACAGCAGATTTCTGTAAAGGGAACGCGACTTCATTACCTTGTGCAATGCGAAGGAGGCTCCCCCAGCTTTAACCGTCAAGTCGCTCGGAATCTCCTGAGACAAAATCCTGTTGAAATTCAACAAACCATCTTCATGACTTCACTTAAATCAAACTATTTTCCTTTCACTAGCAGACCCTACACTTCCTGAACTCGAGAAACCCAGTAACAAGAAGCTGGAGAACATGAAGAAAGAGAGAGGGAGAGAGGGAGAGAGATGAAGGAAAACAGCATACCATTCACCAGTTCTCTTCATGGCAGTGAAGATTAGCTGTTTCTTAGTGGTTGACAAGTGAACTGGTGTGGGTGCAGCTTCTTTATCAATCCCCACCATTGCAGTTACTAAAAAAAAGCTTATGTTCTTTCTATTCACTTGTCTCCATCTTGTTAGTTGAAGAAGGAGAACAAGGAGAAGAATGAGAAGTTTTTACTCTCTCAAGGTTGTGAAGTGATATAAAGCATGCCATCAGTAGTTCTTAGTAAGCAAAGTAGGAAACTATTCCATCAACTATGGGAGAGAATCTCCATAACAAAGCTATATTTCTTGCTCTCATTATTGCATTATCATCACTTCAATGTCTACTTGTCTACACCAAATTTTCTCCCTTTGAGAAATGAAGGAACTGATGTGTTTTCAGACTTTACCCCTTATCTTCCAAGATATGTCAGATTGCCCAATCGAATAAAATCTCTGCCATACATTTGACATTTTAGCCATGCCAAAACTTTGTGGCAATCTTGCCAGATTTGTCTTGTTACTGCTACTAATCTCCTGTGTCTAATGTAAAAACTCATACGTATATGAGTTTTCCCATGTAAACAGTTTAGAAAATATAACAACATTTGACGGCAAATACCATTTTTATGTGCAATGCATTTTACTATGTATTAACAAAATTAATGTATGGGGGTGGAAGTGGAAGAGGAAGAGTCTTCCTCATTTCCTCTTTAATTGAGTTGGCTCCAAGACCTTATAACCTTTCTAGAATCCAAATAGCAGGTCCCAAACATAGTTAACTGTTGAAATCATGAATTGAGGTCCGTAAGAGTGTAAAGAAATCAATAAAAAAAGGCATAAGGCTATTTTTTCATGTTTGATATATTTCTCAAAAATTGCGAGGATCTAAGATATGAAACTTCAAAAATTTCGATTTATTGATTCTACATTTGTTGAACATAAAATAATAAGGGGCCACAGCAGTGCAGAAAAATCAAACAACTGAGATTGAGCTATTCTGGTATTTTTCATATATTTTTCAGAATTTGTGATGATTTAAGATATGAAACTTCTTAACTTAAATTGCAGGTATATGAGAATGTTACATGGTTTAGATCCTCAATTGGGAGGCCAAAAGAGTGCATAAAACTGAAATAATAGAGTAAGGCTGTTTATATGTCTTTTCACATTTTTCTCAAAAATCCATGCGATTTTTGAATGGTTCAGATCTAGAATTGGGAAAAATACAAAACTGAAAAAAACATCAGAACATCTAACATAAATGTGTAATCAAGACATAACACATACTTAGTAAGTTCCCCAAATCTCCTCTAATTTCGGATCCTTATTATCCCCTAATTTAACTCCACATCAACGTGTCCTAAAAGATTTTCCACTTTGGTCTCATCTCTCTCAAACCAATTTTCATAATACTCATCCCCTATTAATTAGGCAAATCACATTATTATCTTTTCTAAAAGGAACACATGCACATCCAATCCGAATATTTAAATTTTTGGGTCAAATCTATCATCTAATCTCGGTTTCTATATCTAAGTGAATATTTAAGTAAACTTCGATTCTCTCTTTCTCTTGATCTTCTTGTGACAAGGTATGTTTCTTTCTAATCTGCACAGGTAGAGAGGTTTACGGGCCCAATCTAAGCCAATTAATACAACCAACCCATTTTTATTAGGGGACTGTTGGCTAATTATTTCCCTTTTATTTGTGTTGGCAACTTAGTCCCCAAAAACGTTGTATGTTTTGCGGGGCCCATGAGTGGGTGCCTTTGTCTGACACACGTTGGATGTTTTTGTTGTCACATGAATCAACGATCTAAATCATGTTAAGGCCAAATAAAGATAGAGAAATGCTATATGGACCGACTCCCAGCCGGAATAGGAGCCAGAATTGCATTGTAATGACATATTTACCCTCAAATGACCTTCACTCAATCACTCAAATGTCTTTTCACCTTTTTATTTTCGGAATTCGGGCTCCCATTCAGGCTGAGAGTCGGTCCATATAGCATTTCTCATAAAGATAAACCGACGATTTTTCCGAGTTCGGATCCTCAAATTACATACGAAGGACTAATGGTCATGTTTAGTATCAATTCGAAGTGTTTCTCAAATCATAGGAGGTTAGGTGTTCGTGAAAGTGAAGATCAATCCCAGCTGCGCCCCATTCCTCAAAATCACAGTGGGGTGTTTGAAAAATATATCAACCTAGGATGATCACAGTCTTTATACTTATACATGTAGACTTTGATGATGATCGTGATGATGATGGTCCAATAACTTGTTTCATTTCCAGAGCTGGGGTATGCTCCTCTGATCATAGTTCTTATATTTATATATGCAAGATTTGATGATGATTCTCGTGTTGATGTAGCCCACTCTCTTATTTATGATCCAGCATGCAATTGACTGATGATCCATGGCCGCAAAGCATGAAATAAATATGATATAAGATGTAATGTAAATTATCATTATATCATCACGGGCGTACCTAATCAGTCCAAATTTTTATCTTTTCATTACTCCTTCCCTCATCTTGATTTCTCTACAAAATCTTTTTTATTTATATTTTAGTATTTTTTGTTTATGCTTTCTTTAATATGCACAGAAAATGAGTTTTTATTGGAATATATGTTTCTTTCTTTTTTGGCCCGTGCTCTCACACTAGTACATAGTAAATCACTTTACCAGAGGTGGAGGTGTGGGAGATTTTATTTAAAAACAAACCCACCATTTATACAACATTTTTTTACATATTTGACTAATTTACACATTTAAATTATGATAATAGAGCATATGCATATATAACGTTTACATATCTTTTTTTTTTTTTGGGTACCCCAGCTTAGGGGGGCTATAGACCTTAGAGGAGGTAACTCAAACCTAGGGGTGAAGGAACACCTCTTACCAATGGGGTAAGAAGCCATTCTTATATAACATTTACATATGTAAATACAAATCAATGAATTTCCTCCTACTAAGGGGTCGTTTGTTAATTTCACATGTGCAGTGAAAATGGTTTACATATGTAAATAGCTCTTGTATAAGAACAATGTCAGATTTTTAACCCCAATTGTCTACAAAATTGGAACCCTTGCATTAAAGGCTTCGACTTAAAATTCCTATGTAGCAGTGATGTGGGGGGTCTGATGCAACTTCTCCTCCTCTCTAAGTGGATAGAAACCTGTGATTTAGGCAAGCATGATTCAACTTTTCCTCCTCTCTTAGTGGAGGAAAACCTGCGATTTAAGGCATTATGGGCTAGATGTAGCTTCCTAATGCAACTTTTCCTCCCCTCTTAGTGGAAGAAAACTATGATTTAGGCAATATGAGCAAAATATATCTTTTTCTCCTCTCTTAGTAGAGCAAAACCTGCGATTTAAGGCATTATCGGCCCGATGTAGCTTTTCCGGACGTAATAGAGCTTTTCCTCCTCTCTAAGTGGAGGAAAACCTGTGATTTAAGAATATAAGCTTGATGCAGCTTTTCCTCCTCTCTTGGTGGAGGAAAACTTGCAATTTAGGCATTATGGGTCTGATGCAGCTTTTCCTCCTCTCTTAGTGAAGGAAAGACCGCAATTTGAGGTATTATGGGCCTGATGTAGCTTTTTCGGGCCTGATTCAGCTTTTCCTCCTCTCTTAGTGGAGGAAAACTTGTGATTTTTGGATTATGAGCTTGATGCAACTTTTCCTCATCTCTTAGCGAAGGAAAACCCACAATTTAAGGCATTATCGACTTGATGCAGCTTTTACAGCTTGATGCAGCTTTTCCTCTTCTCTTAGTGGAAGAAAACATATGATTTAGGCATTATGGGCCTGATGCAACTTTTCCTCCTCTCTTAGTGGACGAAAACTTGGGATTTAAAGGATTATGGTACCTTTGCAGGGCTTTTCCTCCTCTCTTAGGGGAGGAAAACCTGCGATTTAGGCATAATAGGCTTGATGCAGCTTTTCCTCCTCTCTTAGTAGAGGAAAACCTGTGATTTTATGCATCATGGGCCCGATGTAGTTTTCCAGCCCTGATGGAGCATTTCCTCATCTCTTAGTGGAGGAAAACCTGCGATTTAGGCAATATGGGCCTGAAGCTTTTCCTCCTCTCTTAGTGGAGGAAAATCCGCGATTTAATGCATTATGGGCCGGATGTAGCTTTTCTGGGTCTGATGTAGTTTTCTTTTAGTGGAGGAAAACTTCTGATTTAAGGAATTATGGGCCTAATGTAGCACCTTAAGGGCCTGATGCAGCTTTTCCTCCTCTCTTAGTATAGGAAAATTGTAATTTTGGCATTATGGGCAAGATATAGCTTTTCCTCCTCTTTTAGTGGAGGAAATTTGTGATTTAAGGCATTATGGGCTGAATGTAGCTTTTCCGGGCCTGATACAACTTTTCCTCAGGAAGACCTGCGATTTAGGCATTATGGTCCTAATGTTGCTTTTCCTCCACTAAGAGTGGAGGAAAACCTGGTATTTAGGCATTATAAGTCTAATGCAGTATTTCCTCCTATTTTACGGAGGAAATCCTGCCGATTTAGGCATTTGGGACATTATGCAGCTTTTCCTCCACTCTCAGTAGAGGAAAACTTGTAATTTAAGGCATTAAGGGCCCGATGTAGTCTTTCAGGACCTGATGGAGCTTTACCTCTCATAGAGAAGGAAAACTTGTGATTTAGGCATTATGAGATTGATGCAGC
Source organism: Persea americana (assembly GCA_029852735.1). Classification (NCBI taxonomy): domain Eukaryota; kingdom Viridiplantae; phylum Streptophyta; class Magnoliopsida; order Laurales; family Lauraceae; genus Persea; species Persea americana. The sequence goes on from CM056810.1 coordinate 77,484,467, forward strand.
TTTTCCTCCACTCTTAGTAGAGGAAAACCTGGGATTTAATGCATTATGGACCTGATGTAGCATTTACGGGGCTGATGACAGCTTTTCTTCCTCTGTTAGCGGAGGAAAACCTGCAATTTGGGCATTATGAGTTTGATGCAGCTTTTCCTCCTCTTTTAGTAGAGGAAAACCTTTGATATAGGCATTATGGGCTTGATGGAGCTTTTCCTCCTCTTTTACTGAAGGAAAACCTGCGATTTAAGGCACTATGTGCCTAATGTAGCTTTTCCGGGCCCGATGTAGCTTTTCCTCCTCTCCCAGTGGAGGAAAACCTGTGATTTTGGCATTATGGTCCTATTGCAGCTTTTCCTCCTCACTTAGTGGAGGAAAATCTTTGATTTAGGCATTTAGAGCCTTATGTGTTCATGTCACAATCACATGTGTTTTATTTTTTGAAATTTCATACAACTTCTGAATTTTGATAGGAATATCATTCCAAGTTGTTCTTCTTGACTGATGTGATTAGTTCATCACTTCAATCACATATTCTGTGCTTGGACTTCTAAATGCATTAGGCATTCATTTAGGAGCATTAATTTTAGAATTGATTGAAGTAAACATTCACATACATTGAGCACTCACCTTAGCTACTAGGGGTGTAACAGTTCTGTTAACCGATGATTTTGGGGAAACCATTAACCAAATCGTAACCACGGTTTTTTATCTTTAAAAACCGTAACCGCAATTGTATGTATAAAAACCGTGAAAAACTGAACCGTGGTTAACCGCATTAGACGGTTTGGTTACGGTTAATAACCGTAGAATAATCTAACAGCCCTAGCAGTTTTAATTAGTGGCACAGTTACAATTCTGTTGTAACAAAAATGTTGGAAAACAAGAAAAAAAAAAGAAATAAATGAATCTGTAACAAGTCTTTAGATGATCAAGTTACTAGCTTGTTGAGATATGGAAACCATCATCCCAATTGCATTGAGAACTATCCCGGGAGGTGAAAACAAGTCTTAAGAAATAACAACCTAACAACTCAACCGAGCTGGTCATCCTGTAAACTTTTAGGAACAAAACTTTTGTACCCTGTAACATATTTTGGTCTAAAGAACAAAACTTTTGCACCCTGTACAAATTCTCTGGTTTCTATGGGGAAAGAAACCAACTTTACCATTCAACATTATGTCATATTGCAGGTTTCCTCGTAAAAAACAAGAACATATTTGAAAATGAAATAAACTTTCAAAATCCACAAACAAGAGAATTCCCTCAACCAAACAAGAACAATAAGCAAGAAGCCCCCTCCTCATTTTTTATACGATCTCTAATTCAAATAAAAAATTAACATACACAAACCACATATTAAAAAAAAATTGTTGGAATAGGGAGCTGTAGTCATAATCCCTCATCAACATGACGGTAAACAGAATGAGCCAAACGAAGAGCAAGAGGGAGAAAGAGCAGAGAGATGGAGACGGAGAGAGAGAGAGCGGAAAGGAGAGCGAGGGATAGAGATCAGAGAGGGAGAGTGGAGAGATGGAAAGATGCAGCGCATGGCCAGGGAAAGGGAGAAGGAGAGGGAGATGGGAAGAAGAAGGAGGATAGAAAGGTAGGGGAGAGGGCGGCGTGGAGGGAGAGGAAGAAGAAGAGAAGGGAGGAGAAGATGCGACGTGTGTGCGGGTGGCAGAGAAGAGGGGAGGGGTGTACCTAGTGATGAGGGAGGTGGCGATGCTGTGTGTAGGGGGAGAGCCGCGACGGTGCTGCACTGCTGCGCGTGGGCCGGGGTTGCTTCTTGCATCTAGTAGAGGTGGGAGCACTGTTGTGCGTGGACGAGAGAGGGGATATGGAGGAGGGGAGGCGTGAGAGAGATCTGGAGAAGAGAGATGGAGGGAGATGGGGGAGGAGAGATGGAGAGGAGATCAGAGACAGAGGCGTGAGATCAGAGGCGATGGCTAGGGTTTGGTTTTGCATCTTTTCTTATGTATAAGGTAAATATTTCGTTTAGCCCCATATTTTTTCTTTTATTTGTAAACGGTACGATTAACCTAGCCGTATTTTACGGTTCGATTCGGTTAATAATCGTGAATTATTACGGAAAACCGTAATCGAATCGAATCCTGCGGTTTTTTGTTTTCATTAATCGTAACCGAACCATGAAACACGGTTATTAACCGCGGTTCGGTTCGGTTCGGTTAGACCGTGTTTTTTTTTTTACACCCCTATTAGCTACTTGTAAGTGTATGATTTTAATTTTTATATCAGCCTGTGTTAGAGGAAAATGTAATGAGTTAAAATATTGTATCTTCTTGAATGTACTCTAGACACATTTAATAGATCAAATCTTTAGCCTTGTATGGGTTATTGCTTAGCCTTAGAAAAGCACAAGTGTTAAGGTTAGGGGCGAACCATAAAACCCAAGAGGTTATTCCTTAGCCTTGAAAAGCATATTGTAGAGGTTATTGCTTAGTATTGGAAATCATTTTGTAAAGGTAATTGCTTAGCCTATTGAAAAGTATAGATAGTAGGAATCCGATCGGGTGTGATCACCAGCCAAGAGTGGATGTAGGCTTTTGAGCCAAATCGCTATATATTATTGTGTCGTGGTGATTCTTGTGGTGATTACTCTTCTTATTTGCTTCCGCACATTTATTTTGCTCATCACTAGTGCCATTTCGTTTAGAGAAATTTAAAAATGGATTAATTGACATTATTTGTATAGCTCACCCTATTGCCCCCCCAACCTACACCCCCTTCATCGACTCTAAGGTTTGGATCCCGGACTTTGAAAAATTTGCGATTTAAGGCATTATGGGACGGATATAGCTTTTCTGACCCTGATGTAGTTTTTCCTCTCTTAGTGGAGGAAAACCTGCGATTTAGGCGTTATGGGCCTGATGCAGCTTTTCCTCCTCTTTTAGCGGAGGAAATTTTGTGATTTAAGGCATTAGGGGCCTGATGTAGCTTTTCCGGGCTTTATACAGCTTTTCCTCCTCTCTAAGTGGAGGAAACCTCGTGATTTTGGCATTATGGGCTTGATGCAACTTTTCCTCTCTCTTAGTTGAGGAAAACTCGCGATTTCGGCTTGGTGTACTTTTTTAGGGCCTGATGCAGCTTTTCCTCCCCTCTTAGTAGGAGAATATATGTGATGTAGGCATTATGGGCATGATGAAGGTGTTCCTCCTCTCTTAGTGGAGGAAAACCTATGATTTAAGACATTATGAGCCTGGTGTAGCTTTTTCGGGGCTGATGCAGCTTTTCCTCCGCTCTATGTGGAGGAAAACATGTGATTTAGGCATTACGGGCTTGATGCATCTTTTCATGCTCTCTTAGTGGAGAGAAATTTGTGATTTAGGTAACCCTGATTCAGCTTTTCCTCCTCTTTTTAGTGGAGGAAAACCTGCGATTTAAGGCATTAGAGGATAGGCGTAGCTTTTCCGGGCCTAATGCGACTTTTCCTCCTCTCTTAGTGGAAGAAAACCAGTGATTTAGGTAAAATCCATATTTTCTTCCTCTCTTAGTAAAGGAAAACCTGCGATTCAATGCATTACGACCCTGATGCAGCTTTCCGAACCTAATGGAGCTGTTCCTGCTTTCTTAGTGGAGTAAAACCTGTGATTTAGGTATTCTGAGTTTGATGCAGCTTTTCCACCTCTGTTAGTGGAGGAAATCCTGCGATTTAAGGCATTAGGGCTTGATGTAGCTTTTCTGTGCTGATGCAGCTTTTCCTCCTCTCTTAGTAGAGGAAAACCTGCGATTTAGGCATTATTGGCCTGATGCAGCATTTCCTCTTCTCTTAGTGGAAGAAAACTCGTGATTTAAGGTGTTATGGGCATGATATATCTTTTTCGGGGTTGATGCAGCCTTTACTCCTCTCTTAATGGAGGAAAACCTGCGATTTAGGTAATATGGGCTTGATGCAACTTTTCCTCCTCTCTTGGTGGAGGAAAACTTGTGATTTAGGCATTATAGGTTTAATTCAACATTTCCTCCTCTCTTAGTGGAGGAAATTCTGCAATTTAGGCATTACGGGCTTAATAGGCATTTCCTCTTCTCTTAGTGGAGGAAAACTTGCTATTTAAGGAAGTAAGTGCCCGATGTAGCTTTTCCGTATTGATGGACCTTTTCCTCCTCTCTTAGTGGAGGAAAACATCGGCATTATGGGCTTGATGCAGGTTTTCCTCCTCTCTTAGTGGAGGGAAACTTGCGATTTAAGGCATTATGGGCTTGATATAGCTTTTTTGCGGGCTTGATGCAGCTTTTTGAGTAGAGGAAAACATGTGATTTAAGACATTATGGGCCAGATGTAGCTTTTTTGGGCTTGATGTAGCTTTTCCTCTTCTCTTTGTGGAGGAAAACATGCGATTTAGGCATTATGGGCCTGATGCAGCTTTTCCTCCTTTCTTAGCGGAGAAAAAATTGCGATTTAGGCATTATTGGCTTGATGTAGCTTTTCCGGGCCTAATGCAGCTTTTCCTCCTATCTTAGTAGATGAAAACCTGGGATCTAAGGCATTATGGGCCTGATGTCGCTTTTCCTGGCCTGATGTAGCGTGTGCTTCTCTCTTTGTGGAGGAAAACCTTTGATTTATGCATTATGGGCATGGTGCAGCTTTTCCTCCTCTCTTAGTGGAGGAAAATATGCAATTTAAGGCCTTATGGGCTAGATGTAGGTTTTTTGGTCCTGATGTAGATTTGCCCTCTCTCTTAGTAGAGGAAAACCTGCGATTTAAGGTATTATGGTTCTGAAGTAGGTTTTTACTGGCCTAATGCAGCTTTTCCTCCTCTTTTAGTGGAGGAAAACCAACGATTTAGGCATTAGAGATTTTGTATGTTGCTAATTTGATGGATGTACTATCACCTTACTATCATTTGATTACACACTCATTGGAATTTGGAATTTAGACATGCATATGCATTTAATTTTCAAAGACACTACCCTGCATGTTTTCAGTCTTAAATGCACTTCCAAAAGACTAGTTTATTAATACATGTCCTTGTTTTTTTGAGTAAAATCTAGTTAGGAATCTAGGTTCATGATTTGCATACAACTTTCATTTTTAGAATCATGAATGCTTGCATTAATCCATTTGGCCCTGTGTTCCGAAATAAATAATTCAGAAACTTCAAATTTTGAAAGGAACCTCAGCCAAGCCAGAGTACCCGATCGACCGGATCCCTCAGGATGTCGACTGGATTAACTAGCCATTGTAAATATGACCGTTGGACCGAGTTGACCCGAGACTTTGGATGTTGACCGAATGAACTAGTAGTTGGGATTTTTGCTATAAATAGCTTTAACTCATTCCACACAAAAGCAAGACATTTTGGTTGAATCTTTGGAATCGTTTTTAAGTCTAAGGAAGGCGAATGAGCCGAGCAGGCTAGAAGAGAAATGGAAATTCAAAAAGCTTGAGATACATAGGTATATCTTTACAAGTTAAGCTTTGATTTCCATCATTTTGAAATCCAAGCTTGTTCAAATCTTTGAAACTATGTTTTAGCATGATTCCTAGTTTTGACTGAGTTGTTTTGCAAACATTGATCACATAGGAATATTAATTTGTTTTGTAAACATTCATGTCACAATCACATGTATTTTATTCTTTGAAATTTCATACAACATGTGTATTTTGATAGGAATATCATTCTAAGTTGTTCTTTTTGACTCGTGTGATTAGTTCATCACTTCAATCATATATTCGATGCTTGAACTTTTAAATGAATCAGGCATTCATTTACGAGCATTAATTTTAAAATTGATTGAAGTAAACATTCATACACATTGAGCACTCACCTTAGCTACTTGTAATTGTATGATTGAATCTTATTTTAACTTTCATATCAGCCTGTGTTAGAGGCAAATGTAATGAGTTAAAACATTGTATTTTTTTGAGTGTACACTAGACACATTTGAGAGATCAAATCTTTAGTCTTGTATAGATTATTGCTTAGCCTAAGAAAAGTACAACTGTTAAGGTTAGGGGTGAACCATTAAACCCAAGAAGTTATTATTTAGCCTTGAAAAGCATATTGTAGAGGTTATTGCTTAGCCTTGGAAATCATTTTATAAAGGTAATTGCTTAGCCTATTGAAAAGCATAGATAGTGGAAACCCGATGGGGTGTGATCACTAGCCGAGAGTGGATGTAGGCTTTTGGGCCGAATCACTATACATGATTGTGTCGTGGTGATTCTTGTGGTGATTACTCTTCTTATTTGCTTCCGCACATTTATTTTGTTCATCACTAGTGCCATTTCGTTTAGAGAAATTTAAAATTGGATTAATTGGCATTATTTGTATAGCCCACCCTATTCACCACCACACACCCCCCCCCCCCCTCTCTAGTGTTCGGATCTTGGATTTTCACAAACCTGCAATTTAAGGAATTATGGGCCAGATATAGATTTTCCGAGCCTGATATAGCTTTTCCTCTCTTAGTGGAGGAAAACCTGCGATTTAGGCATTATGGGCCTGATGCAGCCTTTTTTCTTCTCTTAATGGAGGAAAACTTGCGATTTAAGGCATTATGGGCATGAAGTAGTTTTTCCGGGCTTTATGCAGCTTTTCCCCCTCTCTTAGTGGAGGAAAACCTTAATTTAGGTATTATGGGTCTGATGTAGTTTTCCCTCCTCTCTCAGTGGAGGAAAGACAACTATTTAAGGCATTATGGTCCCGATGTTGCTTTTTCAGGCCTGATGCAGCTTTTCCTCATCTCTTAATGAACGAAAACCTGTGATTTTGGCATTATGAGACTGATGCAGCTTTTCCTCCTCTCTTAGTGGAGGAAAACCTGCGATTTAGGCATTATGCCCTTGATGCAGATTTCTTCCTCTCTTAGTGGAGGAAAACCTGCGATTTAAGCCATTATGGGCTTGATGTAGCTTTTCCAGGGCTGATGCAGCCTTTTCTCCTCTCTTAATGGAGGAAAAACTATGATTTAGGCATTATGGGCCTGATGTAGCTTTAGTGGAGGAACACCTGCGATTCAAAGAGGAAATCTTGGCATTATGCGTTTTAGGTATTATGGGTCTTATGGAGCTTTTCCTCTTTTTCTTAGAGGAGGAAAATTTGAAATCACCTAAAAGTTTGTGGCATCTACCTTGTAATCGATTTTAATCTAATTTAAATGAAGCGTGAATCAACTCTTCATTAATTTTTCAAGGGCAGTCTTTTTTCATGTAATTGAGTACATAGGGATTCATGGTCAAATAAGCTCCAACAATGGATTATTAAAGACCTCAGAAGTGAAAAATATCAAGTGGAGATGTAAATGAAGCCTATGGCTTTTGTATGATTTGAACTAATAGGGACATTCTTTTGAAATCAAAAGAATAAACCCATAATTATTATTATTATTTTTTTGATAAAACACCACAAATATACAATATAAAAATAAAAGTCTATAGATAACCCAATAAAAAAAAAACTTAGAGGAAAAGAATAAACTCATGAAAATCCAATGCCTAAAAGCCAAAAATTGAAACCAAGGAAGAAAAGAAAGAAAAATATAAATCTACGAAAATCTATCACCAGAAACTAAAAGAACTCATCAAAACCGAAAAAAATAATAAAACAAAACTATGATAAAAAGCAAAAAAATAAAAAATATTAAATAATCGGAGTATTCCTTTTCATTTATGATTATTAATTCTCCATCAAAAGAGGAATTGTTTGGTAGTCATCTTTGGATGTTCACCTTTGTCCCATCATTTTTAAACTACTTTTAAAAACAAGAGCATTAGAATTTCTGGGAATTCAATTATAAAACGTCAATGATTGAAACTTCTCTTGTATCACTACTGTTTTGGTCAAACATCCCCTTTGATTTACTTGTAAGCCCACCCTTTCTGGATGCAATCTTGGAAAATTTAACCATTGTTTCCAGGTTTCCGGAGGGGTCCTTACATGAAGCATATACGGAAAAGTTTCAGTGGACATATTGAAGTGATGATGTCCCAACCCTATCTAGATTGGAAGATAGAGGACATCCGTCCAGGTATGTCCCATAATTTTTTTATCCTGACCATTGATCTGATGTTGGATGGATGATGCCTCAAAGAGCTTCTTGATTGTAATGTAACATGGTAAACTTACATCTATTTGGTAAACAATACGTAAGGACAAATACAGGAAATGGGGTAAGGGTTCACAGTTTGGATGGTTAGGACCCTATGGCTAGGGGTGTCCAAGTGGCATTGTGGGGTTCCACATGTAAGGGTCTGGATCAATGAGAATAAAAACTCAACCACTAGTAAGAAGTTAGATACAAGTGGGTGGTGATTGAGCTGACCAAACCCATGATAAGGACAAGAATTTATTGCAAAACTGATTTTTGCATACGGCTGTTTAGAAGCTACATCCAGTGCAATCTTTCATTCTTTGAAAGAGGGCACTACATTTAGTTTTCCTAGGCCCAAGTCTATACTTACCCATGTAGGGCGCCACTTTTAGTGTTGTAGAGGGTTGAAATGATGGACAACAGTCAACATTATATGGAGAACCTAAGATTAAAAGGAGAGCGACCGTCTATTTCTCCCTCCTCTCAATTACCCTTTGCTGTGCACCTTTCCATTCGTTTCCTTCTAGGCCCATGATTATTGAGGGTTTTTTTTCTTGGTACCACAGCTAAAGAAGCTGTCACTTAAGGAAGAACCCACGTATACATGGAAGGTAGCTCAATCAAGTGAGAAAGATGCCTACACAAGTGGAAAAAGGTGACATACCTAGAATTCAAACCCCTGACAGCCAAGTAAGAACAGACACTCCTTACCACGGAGATAAGGAGCCGTTCTTTTTGAAATACCACATAAGGGTTAGATACCGCATAAGGGAGCAAATGAGCTCCATCGAATACATAAGAATTTTTTTGGTAAAATAGGATACATAGGTATCCAATTCATGTGTATATATGGTCAAATGAGTTGGGTCAAAGGATTATCAAAGGAATGCATATATGTTACGAGTTTCATTTAATTTATTTTACATTGCCCACCCCACTGTGATTTGTTAACATAGTAGGCCCCCCCACATCTAATTCCTCATTCCCATATCGAAGGGATGATGAATTAATGATATAAGGACGTATGATTTGAATTATTAGGGTGACAGCTGAGTTTTATTTTTGTTTCATCTTTCCTTGATTTAATTTCACCCACACTCTGGTGTGAGGTCTGCCACTCCCATCCAAACCAAAGACAAGTCTTATACTCTAACCATGGATCATTTCACGACTTTCACATAAAAATTGGAGCATGTATCACTCCAATACGTGTTAAAAGTGACTCTTCAGGTGTGAGATGATTGTCTAAAAGTTGGATCATTTTCTTACATATGCCTAATTTAAAGTTGACAAAGGCAGGAGCCTAGTTGGCAATGCAAGTTATTAGCGCTGTCAAAGGAAGGCTTTGCTTATATGAGGGTTCTTATCTCCAAGGAAAATGAACTGAACAGAAGGATAGAGGATGAACTAATAAGGGAGTGGAAATGTAAACTCCATTGGACACCCTGCAAGCAGTGGGGAGAAAAAGCAGCATCTCTACTGTCATTGGGCCTTAAAAAGAGTTTTTTGTTTTTTGGGTGGGGTGGTGTTTATTTTTTCAAATTTGGAAATCCTCTCTTGCAAGTTAAAAGTGTTGAGAGACCAGGGGAGAGAAAAAAAATGAGAACACAAGTAAAACTGGTATATTACATTCTAATGAAACTGAATTACAGGCACCAATATGTATGAAACTGAATTCAAAAATGCTAAATTAGAACCCCACCTTAAACATGAAACACAATTCCATAAGAGATAACTATAGATCTCATCTCATCATATCAATCTAAAAAAAGAATATTTTTATTAATATCATAATCTACATAGCGTTACCGGCCCAACCTCTTCGGTGCATATGCTGAGTTAGTGGTGTCTTCAACAAAAAAAAAAAAAAAAAAAAAAAAAGGAAGATAAAAAAGCTTGAAAAAATAGGTTTTCCTTGGAGACTACAGCCACACCAAACGGATGAGAAAGCTACTTTTCCCTCGATTTCTCAGTCCACAAATGTGCCCTTGGTGAAATTTGCTTAGTCTTGTTATAGGTGTGCAGAATATTCATTTGTTTGTTTTAGTCCTCATTCCCAGTCTTGCAGAGTATGCTTCTTTGCAACTAAGACCGGCCGTTCTATGACTTCCTGGTTTGTGTGTTCACCTAACTCAAACGTCCCTTCGCAGAAGAGCATGTGTGAGCTCTTTGTTAATCACTCTTTCTCATCTGGACCATTAGGCACTAAAGTTCAAACAAATTAAGATAAGTAAATAACACTCTTTCCAAATGTTGAAGGTTGTAGAATGCTACCTAGGCTTGAATATGGATTCAAACCAAACTAAACACCCCACCCCACCTGGCATACACTTTTCTTGTATCTACCTTTGTCCGACAGACCCTGATCTGGATAAGGAGATTAGGTCTTATCACACGGTTGGTCCCCTCGGACTCACCTTAGGCTGTCACCTTGCTATAAACTGAGGCAGTACTCACCTATTTCTATAGCTCGAGTCCCATTAACAGAGAGTCTGAGTCCAACCATTTCAAAATGGTTTATTGTAGATATCTCATTTGACACCTTACATATAATTAAAATATCTGTCATATACAGCATTACCTTCATTGTATTTAGATTAATTGATTTTAATATAATTTAAGCTTATTTAAAAGACATTAATTCTTCTTGAAGTAATTGAGCTAGGATCCTTAGAAAGTCATATCATGAAAATTATAGTACCTAGTTCATTCTCTTGCACCGGTCATCGATAAAAACACCCATGTTGTCTTAAAAGACTAATTGTGCTCATAATATTCAAATTTATTCAAAGTAACTAAAAAATCCCAACACAAGAAAGAAAGAGAAATTAGGCCCATCAATTCAAATTTAAGACATTCTTTTCCTTTCCCAACCTATGATGGTCTAGATCTATAAATTATTCTATGCTACATTACAAAATCCTATGTCCATATCAAAAGTTTGCCATACAAATGACCCTTCGACGTAAAAAAACTATAGCACTGCAAAAGCCCTTGAGTTGGGCAATTGACCATTAAAGAAAGAGTTACGTAAAACATCAAATCAAGAGAGAATAAAATATAAGGAGGTTACGGTGATATTTTCTTTTCAGTGGATTATTAGGAAGTCTTTTCAACTTTGTGTAAATAGTGAGTGTTTTTTTGCCTTTTAGTAGGGGAAATGAGTTGCTTTTTGACTTTTTTTTTAAAAAAAAAGAAATTTTGAAGATGTGTACTTTTGATGTGACACCTCATCCAAAAAATAAAAGCTTTGTGGTACTTTTACTAACCTAGTAAATTGCCAAACGGGCCGAAAGTTACTCTAGTGATGGAAAAGCACAGAGACCATTCAGTTACCTTAGTGGTTCTTAAACGAAGGAAAACAACCTCACATGAATTGGAAATACAGCACCGAGCCTCAAAAATCCACTGACTACATTGTTTGAAATCAACGACAAGACCATCCCCCATGTCATAGCATGGCATAAGAGCGAAATGTCTCCCCTGATGATCTGAAACACAAACAGCAACTGATAAGAATATGTATACCAGGGTAGTGAATCTGGATTTCGTGCAAGTTACTTACAAGTAGAAATTATTGTACCTTAGTATCACCTTGTTTGCTACTTTAGAAGAAATCCACGATAAATCCTTGTCTTTAAAAGCTGTACATGTTACTATGAATGGAGATCTTCAAATGCCTGGCTGTGAGCCTCTTTCGTCAACATGGATCACATGCTCTGTCAGCTGGATGGCAATCTACACCTGCTCCACGAGAGCATCAATTGATATTTTTGCCAATCCAAACGTAGTATCCCAAGTGGTGAGGCATCTCCCTGTCCACAGAGTATACCAGGGATTGATCACTGGATATGTAGGACAGGGATCATGTAATAGAAACACAAAAAAATAAAAAAATAAAAAATTGAGGAGGGCTTGTTTGTTTCATGTATTTGAATTTCTAAGGTTGTATTTCTGTAAGTAGTTAAAAATGAAGAAAGAGAAGTGAGTATGAAAAAATGACAATCAAATAACCTCCTCTTTAATTGAAATAGAATAGGGGGGAGATGGAAAATGAATACCCAACCATCTCACTAGTAATTCAAATTCTAAGAAACTAGTTAAGGTCCCTTTTGCATTGATGAATGCTTCATATTATTCACCCATCACCTCATGTCCGTAACAACTCCTAACCTCTTTAATAATCCTTTGGTTAAGCTCATTTGATCATGAATTCGTGTGCATTCTATGCAAAAGAACTTGCGGTTAGAAACTCTAAAAAAGAACTATAGATAAAAGAATTACACTACTGCAAACGATGCAGTGTTTGCAGCCTTTGTGGCCTACCAAATAAAAGAAATTCATGAATTAACTATCTATAAAAAAATCAAATCCACTAAGTGTTGCCATCTTTCCGGTTAAAAATATCTAAAAAGCCAGTAAAAAGGTTTGTTTACTATTGACTTCATAGAGTTAGATGGGAAAAAAATAGGCCAATGAATTTGATTTTCTTTTCTTAGATATCCCTAGATTCTAAAGACCTCTTGAACAATCGGGCAATGCTAGCTTCCATCTAACACATATCTTGTTTCAGTTGTAGGTTATTTTCACAAGAAAATCCATGTAGATTTTTTTAAGGGCATGCTTGTTTGATTCAATATATAGAAATTCATAGTTAAATGAGCTCCACCAAAGGATTACTAGAGTTGATATAAGGTGAGGGGTAAAGATTATAAGGTATTAAGGTAATGGGATGTTGATTTCCTAGGATTTAAATTACTTGTGTGATGGCTGAGTATTTATTTCCTATCTTCCCTTCATTCGCTTTCAATTAAACGGGAGCTTATTTGATGATCATTTTTTGTAAAGTCACCTTAGATGTTCATTTTTAACTATTCAAAGATTGAATTCTTACGACCTAAGACATGAATTCCCATATATTCAATTCCTATACATTCTATCCAAAGAAGCATGCCTTATAAGTGTTTCATTGACTTTTTATTTATTTATTATTATTTTTTTTTTGTTGATCTGAACCTGTCAACGGGCAATGATGGTATGAACCATTCAGACTTAGGGCTCACCATGATAAGTCATTAACCATTAATTAACAATAGTTTAGTCCCTCTCTTTTCCATTACATGTTTGTTTCCGAAAATCCTCCATAGCTTCCTCAGCAAAAATCTTCATGATGATTCCTGAAATTAAAAATTCCACACGAGACAACTTTTTTAGCAGCCCATATTTTGTTTCATATAATGGGGCCCACCTATTTATGATTTATCCCTGTACACACATTTACTTCCCTTGAATTTGTATTGATCTTAATTTGATAGATAGTGCTTCATCCCAGAAAGTTTGCACGATGTTAGTTTTTACTTTGACCTAAAACTACGTGTTAGGATCATTACATCGCCTTGATATATATTAGTGTGCCTGTAAGCCCATGTCAAAAAACTTCCATCCCTTTTTATCTCCCTTGATTGCCATTGCATTCAACTGGACACCATACGGCCGTATGAGGTGAGGTGTAGCATTGCAATTTTAAAATAAAACACATGTAGAGTTTGTGGGGGCCATTACCCATCTTAAACTAACTTGTAGAGTTTGGCCAAATGGATGTTACCACCATTTATCCCGTTTAAAGCCAAACAATGGATGGTAAAGTAAAACTTCTATTTTGACTGTTGATTTCATGGCTTTGGATTAGACGCCTAACAACATCTAATTTATTAAATTAATTACAACTAGTGTACATGTAAAAACTCTCTTTTATCTAATAGGCTACTGGGCTTGTAAACTCTTCCATGTGCCTTATCAAGAAAGCATAAGAGAAATTCTTTACGCAAAAGTTAGAAGAAAATGCAAATATCTCTCTCAAATACCTCTCTCTCTCTCTCTCTCTCTCTCTCTCTCTCTCAAACTAGTTTTATCGAAACTTAAAAAAAGCAGGAGAAGATTAGTTCAACTTTGTACCTAAGTATTGCTTGGGCTTAATTAGCTTATTTTCCTTACTTGGATTGACCTTCTTATGCTTTTTGGTCCTAAATATGCTTTCAGGGTGACCTCCAAGATGCAAATTAGAACTGGGAAAGGGGTGGCCTAAAATCCTTTATCAAAACCTTTATTTTATTAGTAATCCATCACTAACACCTTCCCAAGGGGTAATTTTACTACAGGACTCTTTGCCGAACTAAAATATCAGTTTTGAAAGAGATTACAGCTCTAGATGTTCAAGTAATTTTGAACACCAAAAAACCCCTACTCTGTAGCCTACAGGAAAGTTAGGTGCAAGTTGGTGATGGTCCATAGTCCATATATATGAGACTCTACACAAACTGGTGGTCGTTTTGGCCATTTGCATGTGAAGTCACATGCTAAGAATCTATCTTTGGTCCAAAACACCACACAAGAGTAAAGCTAAAACTTTTGACAACAACTTACATCTTGGACTTCATTTCTATTTGAAAACAATGAAATATTTCTTATTTTAAAAGGCCATGCAATTTAATATAAAACTTTCACTTAAACACTGATATAAATCAAATGTAAATATCACTCAGGAAAGGTGGTGGTTGCAATGTATCAACATGGCCGAGCCGGTTGCTTATAGGTGGCTGGCAAGCCCGCATCTCACTTGATTACCCTAGGATCAATCCTGTGACATCTCTGGGTAGCCACTCTTCCCCTTGTATGGCTCTCCTTACCACTTGTGTGGACTTCATCTTCCCACGTGTGTGGACTCTCCTGGGTTCTAAACCCGTTGGTTGTGGTAAAAACAAAACAGGCTGATCTACGCCCGTATGGTGATCATTCCCATCAATAGATGTGTCTCTATCCTAGATAAAGATGAAAGAAAGGGCCAGTTTGCCGATCAAATGTATCTACACCCTTAACATATGGAGTAGCTTTTCTCTCTAGGAAGCTTTCAAGACAACACCCCCTTTCCTCCCTTTTTTTTTTGTTTTTTTTTTTTCTTCAATTGTATATGGAGGAATGGTAAATTATCCTAGTTCTAAACTGCCATAAATTAAGGGATAATCCCTAGGGTGCCGCTTCTGTGTGTCGCGACTATACGTCATCAATTGTGCACCTAGTGTATGACCACTATAGTATTCTACCAAAGGACCTAGCTCTACCTCCATGTTCTACCAGTTCCAACGTTTAACACTTTTTTTTTTTTTGGTACCCCACCAAGAGGGCTGGACCCAAGAGAGAGCTCACATATACATGGGAAAGGAGCCGACTCGAGTGGAAAGGAAGTCCGCATACATGGGAAGAAAGCCAACACAAGCAGAAAAAGAGCCCGCACATGCGGCAAGAGGTGAAATTCCCAGGGTTTGAACCCAGGTAGCCTGATGAATGCTTAGGCAGGTCAAGCCTAAAAATCCTAAAAAAATGAAAATCTTAGGTGGTCCAAATCCTAAGTAAAAACTGCTAACTTTGATTTTTCTATGGTTTATACAAAGTAGAAATCTGTTTAGTTTTTTCATAAACTTGGTTGCCATATGTGAAGATTTGGATAATGAAATTACAGTAAATTACTAACAAAATCATGTTAGATGTCTGGTGCACTAAATAGGCTCTCATAATTTCATTGATATATACTTTTGTTTGATGTTAGAAAAAAACCATAAAGGTATTTTTAGTGCACCGAATAAGTTGATTCTTTCAATAATTTCCTCAAGAAATTATAAAGACCATGATCCTATTATATATACCAGCAGGTTGGTCACCCACTCAACCATCACTGTCACCACAACCTTCTTTTTCCGTGACATCCCTCTCATTCTCAACAGGCACACGCAGCAATCTCTTTCATGCTGAGATGAGCCCCTTTGAAGACCCACATCTCAAAAGTCTTATCAAGTTGGGGCAGGCCCAAGAGGTGGACCCATATGTCTCTACGATGAACAAGTTGATGTGATGGGCACTGACATTTGATTCTACTTTACATGTGTGTTAATCTACATAATCACAAGCTACATATATTAGTGGGGCCTTGGGGGCTTCAGATCATTAGTTTGATGCATTTGTTCTTCCAATATTATGAAAAAACGAGTAGCTTGTGAATAATAGTCGAAAGTAAATAACATTTTTTTTTTCTTCCCTAACGGAGTAGGGTTTTCAATTCTTTACGCTGGACTAATCCCTCTTGTCCAGATAGAAGCCGGATAAAATCCCCGTGGGCCCCCAAGTGACGGCACTAATTAGTGGACTCAACATTTCATTTATAACGAGGGGAGAACCGGAGATCGATACTATGAACTCTAGTTCTGAAAGAGAGAGGAATTGTGGTCTTGAAAACTTTTAGTTAAGGGACTACTATGAGAAGAAAATGGAATTTGAGAGGGTGCATATATAAAAATCATAAGGTCCTCAGGAACTTTTTGGGGCCATGGCCACTCCCTTGCTTGTGAAAACATAGGTGTTGGTTGGCTACCATGCAGCTCATACTTTTCAATTAAGATGAATTTCTTCACAAAAGTAGATTTTGCTTTTTTTTATCCTTCTGTAGTGTAAAAATACATTTTTATATTGAGATGAAAGAATGAAATGATGTCCAATCGGGGATGTAGTTTTCACTATTCTAAATGACAGGATCATAATAACCAGAAAGTCCTCTGGGCGGACTTCTATTGTTGATAAAATGGCATGCTGAATAAAGAACACCTGTAACAGAGGTTTAGTCCTGAAGCCATCACAAATTTGATACTCATCAAAATTTTAAAAATTTGATACATTGTAAAGCCATTAAAATAGTGGGTCATGTATCAAAGGATTTTGTTCTTTTTTTGGTACCCTAACCAAAGAGTTGGGTCCCATGAGTTTGCCCACACATGTGGGAATAAGGTAGCATACCTAGAATTTAAACCCTAGGAGTTGGGTGAGAGTCAAAATTGCTAACCAACTAAGCAACTCATGTTTCTCAAATCATAGAGTTAGGATGATCCAACGGTTTTGAGATTTTGCATACATATAATAGGACCTATCTAGATCATTCGATCCCCACCTTGCTTGTGATTGACTGAAATTTGTAAAATCCCATACTAAAAGGGTGAAAATATTTTGTACCATTTAGGCTTTTACTAAGCGCACCTCACTAAAGAGTCTCATGAGTTTTTCTCACGTAAAAAACCTCAACATACCTTTTTCTTTTTTCCACCTGAAACAAAAAGACAATATGTGGAAATACATATGGCTAATGGTTAGCAATCCCATCCCTTACCCAGCCTTTCAAGGTTGGATCCCTAATTAGTATGCTGCTCTCTTTTTGCTTGTGTGAGCTCTCTTCCCATATGCAAGGATGATCTCTTCCAATGTGTGTGGACTATCTCATGGGTCCCAGCCCCTTGGCTGGAGTAAAATAGAAAATAAAAAAGACAACATGTGGAGTTGTGGAGCGGTCGAAATGTGGCCAAAAGCCACATTAGTTTAAATCCTGTGGGAGCAGGCTTAGAGGATGATTAGGCCGTCCATATTAATCTATCATCACATACAAAATCCAATCTGGCCACCGAAGTTCTCTTTAATGCTAGTTATGAACAGTTTCAGATTAATCACATCATAAATCCCTAGTTAAGCCATATCTCTTACCAAAGTAAAATCTAAGACATGGCACTAATACAAGTAAGGTACATTGTTTCAGAGTGTCTTTTGTTTGATAAAAAAAAGTTGTAGTGTGAAGTGAAGTGAAGTGAAGATTGAAGCTGGGAGAATATGGCTTAAACAACACTTAAAAATCTTATAGTTCTCTCCAATAGAAATTCTTAGAATTTCGACAAACAATATCTCCCTAAGGCCTTGTAACTCCAGAATTTTGCATTATATGGATTTTTCTTTGAGTTTCCCATCTACGGGACGTAGTCCTGAGCTCAGAAACTGATTTTATACCTTCCATGGGAAGTAGTTCAATTTTCCCTCTATCCACGTACAAAATCATTGCACCAAAAGTAGCAAGTTTGGAAAAGCAAATCTTGCCAATCTTCACCACCAAAAAAAAAAAAAAAAAAGTGCTTTGGGAAACAAACCCCAAATGATGAGTTCAAAGCAATGGACTAAGAGAACACTCGTGGGCCTTGCCTAATTCAAGGCCCACTACCTTCTACTTGCTGCAATCTTCAGAAGTGCTAGCAAAACCTTTCATTTCTTTGCACGATCATTCCCATATCTATAGATTCATAATAAAATTAAGATAGTGCACCAATTGAAGTCCTTATATATTGTCAACGTAAACACTTAAATAAGAGGGACATTCATGTGCATCTATCCCTCATCTTAGGGTGAGAGGGCACTTTCACTGTTTTGCACATGAATCCCTCTTTTACACTTCACCCTATGTACTTGAAATCCCCCTTTTGTACTTAAAAATTTTCATTTATGGAAGCATCTCTCACCCTATGGTGAAGGATAAATATTGAAACAAGGACATTCATGTGCATCTATCCCTCATCATAAGGTGATGACACTCTCCCTTTTTGCACATGAATTTCCTTTTTGTACTTCACCATATGTACTTGAAATCCCCATTTTATACTTGAAAATTTCCATTTATGAGGGATAGATGCATTTGAATATTTCCCCTTAAACAATATCATCAATAGGGTCTAGTACAAGAAATCATGCCATGCAAATGATGTACCATATTTTCAATGTTGTCCTCCCTATTAATGATACTTTACCGAATAAATACAAATAAGATCCAATAAATAAATTACATTTTAAAAAATAGCTCCCCTAAGCTAAGCACTGGTCCTTGTGGGGGCCACCTCGGGATAGGACCCCCACCTATTTGTATATGGTGAGGGCTGCTCAAATCAACATCATAACCACTTGATCAACGAATGCTCACAAGTTGTCATCGTCCAAACGAAAACATAGTTAATTAAATGGTCTGGTCCATTCGAATGGATGTCAAATTTAGAATTGGTGACCACCAGGGAGAGGGGTCTTTGTTTCATAATCCTCTCATATCGATCATAAGGTGGGCGCATTAGGTACTTCACCTTCTTTTACTTTTCGAGAACTTGAAAAAAAAAAAAAAAAAAATCAAAGAGGGTCAAAAATAAAAAACCTAAATTACACCAGTAGCCTGCCATGTGTATGACCAAGAATGCCCTACGCGTAATGTCATTACCCGGTCCTCGTCCAAGAGTCCCGGACGGTTACAAACAGGCGCGCGGCACTGACTGATTTCGGAAGCTCTTTCAAAACTCCATGCTTTTTAAAGCTGAGAGAGGAAGAATTTACGACGAGAGTTGGAACCTTGGAGGAGAGAGAGAGAAAAACACAAAGGGTGTCTTCTTCTTCTTCTCATTCTAGTTCTTATTCTTCTCACGTTGGATACGTCTTTTTATGCACTTTTCTTCCAAGTTCTTGTCAGGTTCTCTATCTTACTACACACGTACCTCCACTAACAAATCTTCCCATCTTTCTCTCTCTCCCTCCCTCCCTCTCTTCCAATTCCTCCCCGATCGAGCCCTGTATCTTTCTTCTTCGTATGGGCTGGTGGCTGAAGGCCATTCGACCTATTAGGAGAATATGGGTTCGAGCAGCCAAACGCCTGGGGATCCGAAAAAATGGTAAGTGATTGATTTGATTTTGATGAAAGATCTGGGCCCTTGGGTCTGGGTCATTGGGTCGTTTGGCCTTCGAGTTGGTGAAATGATGGTACAGTTCTTGTAAAATTCAATGTGACTCATATGGACTCACATTTGCCCACATAATCTAACCTCCATTAAATATTCATGAGTCATTAGGAGTGAGAAAAACTTGTTCTGCATTTAAATGGGTCGAATTAGGGTTGACCCGTATGACCTGGAAAACCAAGTTATATGGTCGGGTTAAAGTCAACCCACATAATTAGGGGCACGTTTGTGTACAGCTCTGAAAACCGCTTTGTCTTTTTTTTGTTTTCCGTGGAGCATTAGGGTTATGGTTGCAAACGGATATTCGATTATTCGATTGTCTAGAATTTCTAACTCGCAAAAAATCAAATCAGGAATTTATTTTAGGTTTCGATTCATAAATGAGTCTGGGCCAGAACCCAGTTTAGGTTCCGATTGAACCGGGAACCAGCATGTATTTGATATTGCATACTGTACTTCAAAATTAATTTATTTTGAATATTGTTATATATAATATTAGATGCAGTAGACTTGGTGCACTATTATAAGTTAAATGATATACTTATTTTAAGAAAAATAAAAAATGAAGAGACCGTTACTTACAAATGGGTCCAGGTCCGGGTGCAAAGTGGTTCCAACCCGGAACTATCGCATTTGCAACCCTAATCAGGGTCTCAACGAAGGAAAAAAAAAAAAAAAAACCACCACCATTGAATTGGTTGCTGCGAAATCAGGGAAAACCAAGTTAGATTTTCCACTTATGTGAGGAGTGGCTACATCAAAGGTGTTTTTAACTATTGTGCGGAAAAGGTTTTCTGCTTTCCAAGCTTTTTCTCAAACGTGGACATAAATGTGCCTTCAGAGCCTATTTCTTTAGCAGAATTTATAGAACCCAAAAATCCCAATGAGATAATTGTCAACATCATATCAGAAATTCCCGATATTATGAAATCCCATAAGGAATTCTACTAAATGAAGAGGCCCTTAGATCAATATCTTGGTTTTGGGGTTTAATATTTTGATAGGATACTCAGAATATTTTATTTTATATAAAATGAGCCAAAAACTTATGTTGGCTTTATTTTATTTATTTATTATTATCTGGAACTAAACTTAAATTTAGCTTTATTCTTTGAAATTGATTGGGTTTGCCCTAAGCTTATAGAAGTTGGATCTGGTTAAACAGGTCGATCTGCATTAGATGCAGGTTATCTGGGTTGAGTTGGATTTACCTGCAATGGGTGCGGGTCAGAGTAATGTGACCCATTTTTCAAACGGGGCATATGCTAATTGAGGTTCCACTCGTAGAGACTCCTGTTACCTGATCTGTTTTTACCCAACATATTTGCCACCTCTACGCATACTCAAGGAACTCTACATAA
This sequence comes from Persea americana, assembly GCA_029852735.1. Taxonomy (NCBI): domain Eukaryota; kingdom Viridiplantae; phylum Streptophyta; class Magnoliopsida; order Laurales; family Lauraceae; genus Persea; species Persea americana. The sequence goes on from CM056810.1 coordinate 77,505,501, forward strand.
GATCTGTGGGACTCATTTGATTTGACACTCAATCAAGTTTAAAAGACCCTCAGTTGATCACACATAATTTTGGCATTCATCTACTTTGTCAAGAAGCTTAGATTTAGTCAGCTTTGATTTATTTAAAATAGTGCCTACCTAAAATTTTATTAAGGGGTCATTTGTTTACATTCATTTACGTTTACAAATAAATATCCCACATGGTGGTTACACATCAATCATCGATGACCGCACTGTTTACGCAATGCATAAATGATGTGAACATGGTTTTTTTTTTCAGCCCAAAGTTTATGCATGTGGGAGGTGTTCAACAATTACACACCTCGACATTAAAAGGTGCATGCTATAGTAAAAAGGTGTCCATGACTGGCTGACTGATTTTTTTCTTCAATTTTTTTTTAGTGGGCCCCTAATTCAAGATATGTACCATTATATGCCTTTAAAATGCAAAAAATGACCGAAGATGTCAAATATTGGCTGTTGATTCATTATAAATTTTGAGATATTTGTGAAAAAGTCTTAACCCTAAAGTCTTCCACTCTGGACTTTGGCGGACCCTACTTTTATGATTCAAACTGTTCATCCTCTTTAGATGATCATAAACAGTTTGGAGGGTGGGAGGTGTTTGTCAAATTTCATATCTTAACTCATGATGAATTTTGAGAAATCTTTGAAGAACGTGCAATAGTAGAACTCATCACATGTAAATGACGTGATGGTTGGTATTCATTTTCCATCTTCCCTTGATTCACTTTTCATCAAAGTAAAGATTATTTGATAGTCAATTTTGAATATTTTACTCAGATCTTCAGTTTTAACTACTTATGACATGAATTTTTATGTATTTAATTTCAGTGTATTCTATTCAAACCGGAAAACCCTAATTAGTTTTCATGCATAAACTGAAAGTTGTTAATGAGCTGGCCCCAACCATGGCCCAACCTGATTTGGGCTGGGTTTGAAACTTAGGTTCTAGTATTCACACCAAGCTCGGATCTAGAATTTGGGTCCCTTCACGAAGCTTGGCCGGGCCCAATCCATAGAAGCAGTGCTTGTAGTTTAGTGATTGTTTTCCCTAAATAAGTGAAAGAAAGCCTGAACAAGTGATAGAATACCCCTCCGGGCCTGGCTTGGTCCGATTGGCTAGATGCGTGGGCTCTTACAGTCTTACTTGATATGTTTCATGAGGGCTGAGCCAGGTACTAACAGACCCTATTGGACTTAGGCCAGATATGGGCTAGTGTTTTTAAAATTGGCATTGAATATCCCTTATCTGGCCTAACTCGACCCATGAACACTCCTCAGCTTGGAGACATTTCTGCATTAATCAGACACACACCAAATACAAGAAAAATTATTATTCAGGTCCAAATATAGGCCCCATGCCTCATTTTTCAGGTTGAACCCCTTGGGTGTATTAAAGTAAATAGTCCCTATTGATATCCCTATATATATATATAGAGAGAGAGAGAGAGAGAGAGAGGCTCTCCTCAGCTTAAGTTTAGGATAAAATTTCGTAAGCTCGTGTTTGTGGAGCCCACCTTTGGTCCATTATATGACTCCTCTAAATTACATATGTCCACCAACCTTTGGTAAGATCCGAATTTACTGGACCGTTTGATCAACTATGTATCAATCCGAATGAACTATTGACTATTAAACTTTTGGGCTCATATGAAGATGATAGAAATCACTATTGTGGCTGATTTTTTGGTCAGAATAATATATATATATATATATATACAAGGGTGCCACAACCCTTTGGGTTAGAATAATCCCTACGGGTCTAGGGGGAGCCAGGTAAATCCTTTGTGGCCCTAATGTAATAGTGCAGTTTCGAACCCTCAATCTCTGAGTGCAAACCGTGGTCCTAGGCTAAGTGAGCTACCCCTCAAGGGTTATTGATATCCCTATATGAGTAGTATGCTTTGAACTTTTGCATTCCTCTTTGACCAGCTTTCCATTTTCAACCTGATAAATAATGATCATGGTTGGATGCTTGAATTGTATAGGGCTGTTGAAGCTCCGCAATCATGTGAGTGCTTGCAAGTATGAAGATGTGCATGTGATGTGGGCGCTGCTTCAGAAGACCAATGAAGAAAAGCATAGTCGGACGCCAGTGAAGAAGTTGAAGAGACCCTTTTGGAAGATATTTGTGGGAGCGAGTCGATCGCCTATCTAAGTCGTGGGTAGTGAGAACTAATTCTTGGATGTTTAAAGCAAACAAAGAAGAAAAGCTAATTAAAAAGAGAAGCATCAGCGAATATTAGAACAGGAGAGAGTAATAGTGAACTTCAGTTGTTGTTTCTTGCAGAGAAGAAAAAGATCAAAAGTCTTGGTCCTCCCATACATCTCTGAAATAATGTATGATCTCCAGTGCTTTGGATTTGGAGTGTTTTGAATCTTCCATACGGACTCTCTCTTAATCTTGTGCCTTTTGTTTTTCATGCCTTATAAGTTTGTTCGGGCAGTAGTAGTTTTAAAAATTGTTAAGTAGGGATGAGGATGATAGATAAGTAAGAAACATAATAGATAGCAAGTAAAATATAAAATAAAGAGTTAGTTATGTAGGTTGATGGCTCCAACAAAAAAAAGAGGTAGGTCGAAGAGGACGTTGATGGAAATTGTAACAATAAATATAAAGAAATAAAATCTATCCGAATATTTGAACTACTAAATTAAGAACCAGGATTTATCCAGTCGACCAAATGTTTGTGCATTAAGTTAAAGAAATTTAGAAAGAAGATTTCAGCCAATTATATTGTGAGTTATGTGCAATTAGGATTTTAGCTATGTATGCGAATTTCCAAGTGGTGTTTTGGCACCGACTACAAAATACGATCCCATTTTTTCCATGTTTCAGGGAATTAGTAATTTCATTTTATGGACTGATAATTCTGACAGTGAGCAATGGATATCACAAGCCAGCTCTCTTAATTACCATGGCCAAGAAACAACCCTCCCACCACAAATATCCAATTGATGTACATTGTAAGCATTACAATTGCAATTATGTATTCCATTAATCACAATCTGTACCAGTGCCACAATATCAGTAAAGTTAAAGTAGTCACCTAATTTTTTTTGTTTTTTAACTATTTGAATCTCCATGCTACTCTAATTGAAATTGTTTGAAATTTAACAGTTTCCTACTGCTTTAAAAATTTGTTGTATAGTACCTTTTCCAGCAACAATCAGCAATGGGGCCTTGTGAAACTCATTTGACTCACTTGTATGTCTTTGATAAGATGATCGTAGCCATTTAAGTGGGGCCTTCCAGAATGCTATTTTGTTATCCTCCGATTGAAATGTGAACCATTGTCAGTGGCCTAACCTTTGGAGGGGATTAATCAACCAAACCCACACAAATTCTCAATTTCTTGGACAACAGTGAAAACAGTAAAAATCTGTAATTACTCCTACTGAAGGGACATAAAACAGAGAATTGCGTGGATAATAATAGGATGGAAATGATGCACGATATTAAAAGAAACAAAAAAACGCCTGAAGTACCACAGCCTCACTCATGTGAAAAATTGAAGGCTGGATTGTCGAGCAGTTCATCCACGGGTTAACCATCTGAGAAATCCTTTTCTTGCAGAGAATCGACTAAGAATGGAATGCTGCATTTGAGAATATGGCACAACAGGCATTTAAATCAAGCTCCTTGTTTTATAGTTATGACTGTACAGGAGGGTAATTTCCAAACTTGGAGTTGTACACCAACAAATTAAAAGCATTGTTAAAGTGCTGTATTGGGCTCTTCAGTCATCAGCCTCTCTGTTTTTTTTTTGGCTAAAGGTAGTGTTGTATTGGGATTTTTAGTCATCAGTATTTTTTTTTTTTTTTTTTTAGCGAAACAAGGGGTAGATAGGGTTATTCCCTTAATTGCTTACACCATGTAATTATCTATCTTTGTTATTTGAGTATAAGTCTCTTATACCTGTTGTTGGTGGTATGTTGTATTTTTGTTTGCCTTCTTTTTAAAATAATGTTTCAGTTACCGTTTAAAAAGAAATAAATTCAGTATTTTTTATTTTTTATTTTTGCTGAAGGTCATTTGTATTAGAAGGAGAAAAAATACAAGGCAAGGCCCTACAAAAGCAGGACTTTGGCCCCCAAAAAAGGCAAGAATGTCCTCAATGCCAATAAAAGGCTACTAAACAAACAAAAAACAAAACCAAGCTAGATCCTACACACAACATAGCCAGACCCTAAACCCAAAAGAAAGAAACATAAACATTAAGCTATCCAACAATCAGCTTCAAAACTTCAATGGCCAAATCTATCAAGGCTAAGCACAAGAGGATGAAGTTGCTGAACATTGATTCGATCTGCGAGAGTGCCTAACAAGTTAGAGATGCGCTCTTTGAACAAAGATTTGGCACTTGGTAGGGAAGGCTTGATGTTGTTAAACTTGGAGTCGTTATGAAAAGTCCAAAGAATGAAGATGAGGTGGAAGAATATTGCAGCTGCACTTTTCTTTCCATGATCATCTCTACCTATGCAAAGAGCAGTCCAAATGAACTCAACAGAAGGATTGTTCGGACATGAAATCCCTTCAAGAGAAAAGAGCCACTTACAAAGACTAGTTGCTAGATTACATTGAAATAAGATGTGGTAGTCAGATTCAGCATTGGAGTGGCAGTTGTAACTTTTAGAAGCCAGCGAAATACCTTTTGGTTTTGCCCAGATATTTGTTGGTGTTTTCCTTTTTAGAAGACGCCAAACCACACATGAAAGTCTGGGGTCGACGAAGGTACTCCAAACCAGATTCGCCTAGGGACTGTCAGAGCCGGAGAAAGAACTAGGTTCCAAGCTCCTGAAAGAGAGAACTTGCTTATCCATATCAATTTGTCAGGGACGGATTTAGCCGCACTTGGTAAATGGATCGAGAAAGCTCTTTGCAGGAAGTTTTGGAGAGCAGTGGGAATGTAGTTTGGGTCCTTTGGGATGCTCCAGGATCCATCCACGGATATGATAGTAGAGATGGTCTCAAGAGGGGAAAAACTAAAATCTGGGAATCTGTGGGATCATGATCAATGCATCCGTTGAACCAAAGGCTAATAGAATTTCCACTACTAACAATATACCAACCTAAAAGCTTAAGCTCAAAGGTGGAAGGCCAAAGAAACTAGACATTGTGGATGTGTCCCCCTCACGTGCACGCCCAACATATTTTATAGACGGACCTGTCATGTGGGCTATACAAAAACGACGGGATTGAAAACCCGCTCTGATACCATATAATAAACCATATACCAACTTAAAAGCTTAAGTTTATGAGTGTAAGTCCCAAACGGGTATATATATGAAGCCTTGCCAAAGGCATTATTTAGAAAATGTGAGATGTTGGGCTTTACTTTACCAACAGGGGGAGCAGACGAATCCACTTCCATATGCAAGAACCGGACCGGGTGTTTTGCAGATGCCATATTGAGGAAGACTTGAAATATCTGGATTTGAACCAAGTTGCCCAAATAGTAATATTGGAAGAAGCTACTGCCCAACCAAGTTTCAGCATACAAGCATCATTGAACTCTTTCACCCTCCTTAATCCAAGGCCACCTTCTTCCTTTGGAAGACAAACTAATTCCCATCTCACCAAATTACTTTTGATTTTATTCGGATTTGCCTACCAAATTAAAACAGGCCTTACTTGAGAGGGAACTTTGGTTAGGGAGGCGAGAGAGCACATGTTTCACCAATTTCAATCTACCAGCAAAAGATATAGTTTTTCACCTTCTGACTAGCTAATTTTGCTCTCATCTTATCAACAAGCATGGAGAAATGAGAATGCCTGGATATACCAAGAAACATAGGAGTGCCAACACAGGTAGTAGGGAGGCTGGCTTGGGGGATATCAAGAAGAGCAGTGATGGTGTTAAGTCTCCTTGGACTACATTTCCCAATAAAAAAGTTGGCTCTTTCAAAGGTTGAAATGTTGATTGGAAGCTTCTTGATATCTTGCAAAAAGGGTCTTCAGACATCTAAGACCCTTCTTAGTGGCTTTAAGAAAAAGAAGAATGCCATTTGCATATAACAAATGGCAAGGAGTGATAAGGATATCCTAGACCGATGGAAATAACCTCCAGGAAGGTAATCAAGTAGCTATGTGCGTGAGATAAACTAGAGTATTGTAATATCAATATGAAAAATACAATCTGCAGTTTGTTTGAGTTAAAAGTTCCAAGACTGCTCTAGAAATAAAATCAAAAGATGGAAAATGAAAAAAACCAGCCATCACCTAAGGAAATCATTTCCTATCTTCTTTTGATTTTATTTTTCTAAAAGGAAATGTTATTTGATGCTCATTTCTTGAAAATTCACCTTTGATTTTCATTTTTAACCACTAATTGTATTACTCCTATGTATTTAGCTCTTATGTATTTTAATACAAACAAATAGGCCTTAAAGAAAAAGGGCCCTAGTGTAATAGTATCATGTAAGAGTTTTCCTTAAGTAATTGAGATTTTACTCACGACTAAACACCTAGTTTGCGATTAATTTGTGTAGAGTTTCACTCTCATACCACTCTTACATCATCTAAATATTCCTTCTCCATCCACTTGTATATGGTGAAATGTACAACGAATTAAAATTTTTTTTTTCAAAATCTTTCACTTGTTTCACCTAAATTAGAGTGGTCACAATCCATTAAAAGCCCACTATAAAAAAATAAATGAAAGGCCTGCTTTTTTACTAGAACTCAGGGAACTTATGTTTGAAAAATGTCTAAATTTTTAGACATGGTGGAATTTCTTAATCCTCGTTTGTACTTGACCATCCAAAAATCGCACTGAGAAGCAAAAATGCTGAAGTTCCAAGAATTTCAAAGGTCATTTGAGACTTTTAGGAGATTGGGATTTAGAAATTTTAGCGGAAAAAAATGATATTTGCAAATGCTATGGAATAAGTCATCATTTCATCTCACGCACCAAATTCCTGTTAGAAAAAATTCGTAAAAGTAAGAAAGCACACCCAAAACTAACTCTCCTCAATCTAGTTTCAAATCAAAAGAAAACAAAAGATGAGGGAATTAAGGGAAAGAGCACATATGAAAACTTTTTTTTTTATTAAAAGGCACAAAATGACAAAATAGATACACTAGCTTAAAAGTACTAAATTATAACAAGAAGAGAAATAATTTTTTTATTATTTTGTACTTTTATTCTCAAATCCCCCTTCCCTTTTCTTTCGATTTTATCTTTAATTTAATTCAACCCCACCCGTGCATATGAAGTGAGTGTTGAACAATTCAAGTTGAAATGACAAAAATGTGGAGCCAATGATGTAAATTTCCACTTGCTAAAGCTGAAAATGACTGATTAAGACAATTTTGTCATCAGATGATCCAATGATACATGACTACCAGTACGACCTGGCAACCCCTCACTTCTTCATCTCCCAACCCCAGAAAATATCCCTCCCTATTCCAATCTTGGGTCAAGAATCCATGGCTCCTCCCTATGGTCCTAGAGTGGTAGTGCCCATAGATTTGAAGAAGCGGCCATGGGAACAGAAGCTGCCCCTTCACAATAGATGGCACCCAGACATACCTGCAGTTGCTGAAGTTAGAGTTGGTGAGCACTTTAGAGTAGAGATGGTAGATTTCAGTGGTGGTCGTATTGGAAACAATGACTCTGCCCATGACATCAAACATGCAGATCCTTCTATTGTAAGTACTTACCATGATATCAAACATGGCTAGCCACTCTTCCCACTTGTGTGGGCTCTCTTGGTTCAACTTTTTGCTTGAGTTTAAAAACAAAAAAAAAAACGATGTGGGGCTTTTCTGATTTGGGCCTAAGATTGATTGAGTCACAAAAATCTAGGATTGAAATCAAATTTTAGTACTCAGATTAGAATACGATTATACGATATCAGAGGACCCTGTAAATGAAAGCAGGTATTCATGCTAAGTAATACACCTAACCACTAGTCCAGGTGGCCAACTTAGCAAAAAAATAAAAAAAATATTTGAAATATGATAGCATGTACTAAATTTGATTTTCCATCCAAAATCGATCATAGATTCTGGGGCAAACATACTAATTGCAATTTGCAAGTGACATTACCCTTTTCAACCTCTGGTCAGGCGCATTATCTCAGTGGACCAATCAGAGTCTGTGATGTGGATGGAGTTCCAGCTAAGGCTGGTGATCTACTTGTAGTTGAAATCTGCAACTTGGGTCCTCTTCCTGGAGATGAATGGGGATTTACAGCAAGTTTTGAACGAGAAAATGGTGGTGGATTTCTGACTGACCACTTCCCTCAAGCAACCAAAGCTATTTGGTATTTTGAAGGAATATATGCCTACTCCCCTCACATACCAGGTAAAGTCTTTATCATGTCTCTTCAATTTGATGCATTTAGGTGTACTCTAGGTTGGAATCAGTTTAAATTTTTTGAATATTTGAGACTTACACAATAAAGAATAGTTTAATGTTTCATTGTTCCTTGGGGATGTTAACGAAATATGATGAATCAACAATGTTGGAAATTGGATACTGTTTTATGACTTGGTCACCCAAGGCATGCCATATGCGCAGATCTCATAATGGGCGCAGCCAGGAAATTTCCTGCCCATTCACTAGATTATGGAAACAACCCATCACTCATTCTGCCCATTCACTCAACTGCAAGAACTTGATTGGCAAAGCAACAGTTGCCATTGCTAAGTTTGGTTCAAGGTCCATGAAGTGGTAGAAGGATTTGCATATCTAATGTGAATTTTCAATTTTGAACCATCCAAGAGTATCAGCAGAGCAGAAACATCCAGCTGCAAAATACTCATGCAGAACATGACTTTGGACTTTGGAGTGCCTAGTTAACTTTTAGATTATCATCAAATTGTTACTGGAAACTTACTTGCAACTCCTTAGTCCTTTCTTAACAAGCTTATGAAATGAGTGTACTTTTTAGCACGCATCAGATCTCACCAACTAATATTTGCTCTACAGGCGTGCGGTTCCCAGGTCTAACTCACCCAGGGTTAATTGGAACTGCACCATCAATTGAACTTCTGAGAATATGGAATGAAAGAGAGAGAGAAGTCGAGGAGAATGGCCCTAAATCTCTGAAGTTATGTGAAGTTTTGCATATGCGCCCACTGGCAAATCTACCAACACCCAAAGGTTGCCTTCTTGGAATGGTATGAGGACTCAAGCCATTGTCCTCTTTCACTTGAATGTTTTAAATCCTGCTCATGCACTCTGCTATTGTAGCCATGATAAATTATACTCAAGTTTTCTCACGCACTCCCATCAGAAGGTGAGAAAATTTTTGTATATCAAATCTACCTTTAGGTTCATGCATCAATGGCATTAATCACTAAATAATGGGCCCCAAATTCTTGGAAATTAAGCATCAGCAAACTATGCTATTTTCAAGGTTCTGGACTAGATCTTAGTTACAAAATTAGACCAGTCCAGATTTTTGTGCTTGAACTGGGAACAAAAGTGTCCTAAAGATGTGCTAATGCGGTCTATCATCAGACCCTTGGTTGATAATATTTGTTTATGTAGGAATAGAATAAAGTCAAAAACAGAATGCTAATACATTGTATCATCGTATAACATCAATATCAAAGAATGGCAATGGAGAGTTTTTCAATGAATTTTAAATCTTCTTCTATTTCTTCCTTATTATATCTTTTTTTTCCCTCGTATTTTCTCTCCTCTCTCTCTCTCTCTCTCTCTCTCTCACTAATTACCAATATGTCTGGATAATTGGGCCCTTAAGAAGGATTAGGACTTTCAAGCAAGCTCAATAATTTAGGAATTTATGGTACTCAAACTTGGGGAGGATTTTCCGAGTTGTGCAGCCACAAGGCTTATCTAAAGTGGTCTCACTTTTAACTTGAGGAGATTGTAGCATTAGTACAAAGAAAAGTCTTTTATTCTCCTTTGAGGTGTGCCTAGATTCTAGGCTACATAATCTCGATCAAGTGGTGCTAAGCAAGACTTGGAGGTTCCTTGACTTGGACAATCCTCTTCACCAATATGTTGTGTCAACAGCACATTTGGAGTTTTCCTATGAAATGAACCTTGACCAAAGCGCTGAAGGGTCAAGGGGTAGAGATCTAGATGACCGTTAAAAAACTTTTCCCTCATATGGTTGGATTCTTTTCATAGGTTGAATGATTTTCATATGAAAATTCATCAAAACAGTTTAGAATATGCCATGATATTATCACTATGACTAATTCTCTTTCCTAGATGGTACAATCCCTCCCTTTTCCTTGGAAACAACTTGGAAAAATTCCAAATGCACCCAAAGAGTTTTAACTCAAATATAATTTACTAAGAGGTCATAAATATGTGTCCAGCTAACCAGCCTACACAAATTACCAAAAGTATGGATGGGAAAAATGTGAACATAAAGTTTTGCCGTTGGAATGGTTTATCTTGGACCAAGCATGTTGGCAATAACCATTAATTATTGATTATTTCTCAATAAATGTGGAAGGACGGACTTCTCTGGAGGTGAGGTGAAGTTTAACCATAATAGAACACATGGAAATTGAATTGAGAAATTGACTAGTCATGGTAAAATGACGAGTAAAGTTATGGATAAGATAAACAAAACATGACATAGTCTCTATAAAGAGTATGTTGTTCAAATCAATTCTAATCCTTTCACCGGAAACAAATTACATAAAGTGACACCGACTTTTAAATCAAGTTGACACATGCTAAACTTTGGGCAACAATTTGATTAGTTTGCAGGGTTTTGCAAAGATTCCGACAATGGCAACTTTTTTTGTTGTATCCAATTTGCAGTAATTTATTTATATATTTGTGTGCTGGTTAAAATACCTGTCTTTTTCACTAGTTTATATTATCTTGTAGCAACCTTGTTGGGTTTATGTCTTCTATTCTGGGTGAGCCAGGGACCATGCTTTAAGTTAGGAATATTTTGGTAATTGTACCCGAGCTTTCTTAAGAGTTAAGAAAGAGAAAATTATCTATATGATGTAACTTGTAACCCTAAATCTAAGAGTGGAATAAAGAGATAGTGAGTTCTCTTTGGCACAGGTATTTGCTCTTCCTCACATATGCGCACAACAAACCTAAATGTAGCTATTATGCACGAATATTGATCTTGGAAAGAAGTGGATATCGGAAATGAAAATACAACACAGATTTTCTGAAACCAAGGAAATGAGGTATATGGGAATCATATTCATAGCATAATACTTAAAGAACAGTTTTATGAATGTGGTATTTCAAGCATTATAAATGTGCCCAAATTAATAAATTTCCATTTATCAGTATGATTGTTATATGAAATTTATATATTTCTTATGCCAAAAGTATAGAAAAATAATTACAAGTTCAAGCACAGAAAAATACAAAAGAAGACTTATTTAAAAAAAACATTTCACACTTCGAGTATATCCACTAATGATATGGTAACATATTGTGTCTAATGCATTGGGCATCTACAAAGTAGTTTTTTTTTTTTTTTTTTTAATGATATGGTAACATATTGTGTCTAATGCATTGTGCATTACTAATCTCTTTATCTTAGACAACCAGAAGTATTGTGCTAAGGTTGTTTGAAATTTGTAGATCCCAGAGGGCACACCAGAATGGGAGAAGATTGCAAATGAGGCTGCAAGGACAATCCCAGGGAGGGAAAATGGAGGGAATTGTGACATAAAGAATCTTAGTAGAGGCTCAAAAATATATCTTCCTGTATTTATAGATGGAGCAAATTTCAGTACTGGTGACATGCATTTCTCTCAAGGTGATGGTGAGATCTCATTTTGTGGAGCTATAGAGATGAGTGGATACCTTGACCTCAAGTACTCTCTCTCTCTCTCTCTCTCTCTCTCTCTCTCTCTCTCTCTCTCTCTCTCTCTCTCTCTCTCTCTCTCTCTCTCTCTCTCTCCACACACACAACACACATTTTGTCTTAAATCAATTGGTCATATGCTTGTACATGTTTCTATTGAATAATTTAAAGTATGTTCCATAAGGATTGCTGGTAGTACATAAAGTGAAGGACAAAACTAATTTCTACCTGGTTCTCAGTTCCCAATTATTTTACTTTCATTAGAGAATGATACAGTTTTGCTGCTACATGTTAATCCTCTCATGTTCTCCCCTACCTAGTCAAGATTTTAAACACTCACTCTAAAATGTAGAAACAATAGATGTATTTTCAGATGATCTTGGGTATATTTGGATGTTTCACAAATGTAATTGGTTTGTATTTTGAAGGACATTATGGTATACCATGACATTATGTGTTTGGGAAAAGTAGAGATCCTAAAATCACATTTTTTTACTATGTGCAAAAATCTTTGCCAATGCCAATAGTGGGGAATTATTAACACAATATTAATTAAATTGATCTTTTGTTTTTAGGTAACTACAAGTTGGTTAGTGCTACCACTATTATTTATAAAGATTGTTCCAGTTTCCTAATTTCCTTTTTACTTTACAAGATTAATAGAGAGAATGTTTTGGGGTGGAAAATGCAGAATCACAGAATCCCACCAGAAGAGATTTCCCCTTCAGTGTCACTCCAGAAAAAGTGGGATGGATCTATCCTCCCAGAATATCCAAACCACCTGCACTTCAGTGGTTCTCCAAACTCACCCCGCATTTAGTTCAATTACAACAGAGATATTGAAAACCAGGGTCCTAGTCCAATTGGGTATCTTCTTGTTATGCAAAACCAAGGGTGTTTCTTCCTGGCCATAGCTTGTAACCTTTGTTATATCTGTATGTGTGTGTATAGAGATCATCTCATTAAATGGAAAAGAGGTTAAAGATACCACCTCTAATGATTCCGCCAATCCTTATATTCCTAGTGAAATTGATCCATTAATACATTTGGATGAATCTGATTTTTAGACTCGAGATAATAAAATCATCCCTAAAGTTTATCCTTATAACAACCATTTTCTTCTAGCGAGTTCAATCGTGAAACAAGTGCTAATTCAATTTATTAACCACAACTTTCTGAGGGGTAGGTAAAGAGGAACCTGCTTTCTCTAAGTTCAGAATTTTGAAGATTATATCTTCTGATGAATTGAACCAGAATTGGTTAAAAGCTGACAAGGTAAGTATGCCCAATGGTCAATTAAATTTAATTATTGGGACTACCAACAAGCATGGAAAATTATTTTGTTGTCTCAAAACTATCATTTTGGACACTGTTGGTTTATAAGATTCCAACCACAAGAAATCATTTTTTTAATCTCAAATTGGTTCTTTGAAGACTGGTGGAGCATGTCGGGACCATCCATTTGTCTTTTTTGAAGAAGCTAATGGACTTTTTGATTAGTTTAAAGACATTCATCATGATGATGATTACATTCATAACCTCAAAAAATTTCTTACGAGTTTCTTCGCCTACTTTTGGTATTCAATGAATTTTGAGATGGAAATACAGAAAGGAGTTTTCAGATTATCCATCAGGAACTTCGCTTTATCTTGAAAGATTATTCTTTTCCAAATGGAGGGATAAGTACGATATAAACACTGCTGCTCCTCCCTGCAAAGTTATAATCAATGAAGTGATTGTAAAGCCAACAAAATTCCACTTGAAGATTCAACGTATCAACAGCTCAAAGATTAGTTAAAACCAGAACTATTAAAGAAGGATTGGAAACATCTGCTGCTTCCTTTGACGGAAAAGTAAAAGTACTTCGGATAAGTCTCCTTTTGAGCTCCTTAAAGACTCTAAAGATATAGGTTAATCACAACCAATTTACTTAACCAAAATAACTCTGATTTGACATGAGAAGATCAGGAGAAGACAAGTTCTCCTGGAATGACAATGGAGATGATTGCCATGGTTTGGACTTTATCATTCCAAACAAGAGTTAAAAGGGCTTACTTCATTTTTCAATTAAAGGTTAATAGTGAACCAAAGATTTAACTCTGTGCAGGTAAAATTATCTTCTACAGACAACATAGTATAAAGACAGTGAAGAATTATTCGTGCAGCTACAGTGACAGCTACAGTGAATTCTACAGTGAAAGTTACAATGACCGATGCAGTAAAAAGCATATTCTATTCTACGTAGTGGATTTTTAAACACTGTGAAGTCCAGAGCTGATGGCTGCCCCTTCGTATCTATAAATAGAAGACTTGTTTTGTCTTGTAGGCAGGCCTTAGAGAGTGGAAAAGTCTTGTGCTTGGTTTTAGTGAGAAATTTTAGTGTAAATGTTTTAGCGTTTAAATCTTGTTCAAGTGTTTGTAAAAGTATAAGACAAGAGTGAAGGCTGAATAACTCTTGAGTATTAAAGAGTGCTTCTGTTTGTTAAATCATTGTCTATTTGTTTGTTCTGAGTGTATTGCGAGACTGACTGACTGAGATCCTGGCTAGTTGGTATCCGAGCCAATCAGTCTTAACATTTGTGGTGATATGATTGTGAGTATTTCTACACAATTTGTATTTTTTTACGAGTCATGTATTTCTGTTGTTAATCAGCATTCAGCAATATATGTTACATGTTATTTCTTTGTTATGTTGCTCTTCCTTGTGTACACTTCTTGAGGATGGCAAGAAGATTTGATTAAGAAAAATACTAAAGTGGGAGATTTAGTAGTTTAAAACTTTTATATTCTTTGATATGTTTCTTAATTGGTTTAAGAGAAGCTATGTTTGAGGCCTCTTTTCGCAAGGTTGTCCGATTTTTAGCCATTTTTGCGATATGCATTTAGGTATTTAATGTAGGATACATAATTTTTGACAGGCCACTTGTAATCTTTTGCCAATAAAGAAATTGTTAAAAATGTCATGTCTTTGAAATCTTACTTCGAAGGATCATCATCTTTAGCCTCTTCCTTATTAAGTTTCTTTAGCTAACCATTCCTACCAAAACCACAGAGGCATTAGTAGAGGTAGGAAAAATACTTTTAATACTCCCCCTTGGGGCCCACTCCTCAACACTCACCCTCAGGCGGCTCTTCGCAGGAGCACTTTTGGTGACATGCATTTTTTTTTAGCACCGAGTCGTTCCTCCAACGATTCGAACTCGCGGCCAATATCTGATACCATATTAAGTTTTTTTAGCTAACCATTCCTACCAAAACCTCGAGGCATTAGTAGAGGCAACACAAATACTTTTCAATGTTCCTCATCATTTTTGTTGTCAACCAATATTTGTAGAATGTCTGTTACTGTCCATGATTGTGGACCTCGGTAAGGTTCAAACAGATGAAGTTTATAGGAAAGTTTATTTTCAAATACAGGCTATCTAATTAAAACAATGAAAAGAATTGAATCAGTCATGGAAAAAGAAGAAAAACTTCAATTGCTCACTAAAGAAACCATTGCACAACACTCTCAAAAGTACTACTATATTCACATAGGTTTGATACAAGTAGCAGTTAAGCCCTTAACCAGATTAGGACTTAATACCTCTGCTCTTGTGTATGTTTGCAACAGAAGACTTGAAATTTCTTTCGATTCTCTGGTTGGAATGGTAGAAGCAACTCTTCGTGTGGTGGTAAAATGGTTACCTTTCATGCAAGTCCGTGAGAGGTGCCTTTTAGCAGAACATGGCCCAATAACGGATAGGAAGTAATTAAAGAATGAAAATGTATGTGAACAACCCAAAACACTTTATGGTTTCTCAGTTATATGTTTGTGTAGTTATTTTAGAGATGGTTTTGAATTCAAAATCAGTTTATGCTGTTCCATTATGATTGATGGAAAATTACTGCTCCATTGAGAGTTTCTCCTTTCTCTTTTATCCATCTTTTAGTATTAGTGATTGTTACAGAAACCCATACATAAGAATCAAATATCCATTAGAAATGTCCTCAAAATCTCACTCTGTAGCCATCTTCATGATTAGAATCCATTTGGTTTTGACTTATGTTTGTTGGCGTCTTGTTTATAAGGTGTGAAATCATAAGGGATGGAATGCGAGAATACCTGACGCCCATGGGTCCAACACCTCTGCATGTAAATCCCATCTTCGAGATAGGCCCCGTTGAGCCGAGATTCTCCGAATGGTTAGTTTTTGAAGGAATCAGCGTCGATGAGAGTGGCAGACAGCATTATCTCGATGCAAGTGTTGCATACAAGCGTGCAGTCCTCAATGCCATTGATTATCTCTCCAAATTTGGATACTCAAAAGAACAGGTTGGTGGTTTTGCTTGAAAAAGATTTTGCTCTTGGCATTTTAGAAACAAGTTTTTCATAAATATATGATGCAATATCCAATGTTTATAGTAAAAATTTTCTGTGGACGCACGTGCGTGTTCTTTTCTCCTAAGATTTTTGTTCTCCAGAAAAAAATCATGAATTTTATGACTTGTGAAGTCCACAGTCAGAATGTCTACGGAAGAAATACATGAGAGATTACACATCCCCTGAAATAATGGGGATTACTGATAGTGTGATGGCTGTAGAGATAAGAGATGCTGTTTTGTGAGGTTCGATGTTTGGTTTTGTCAGATGTATCTGCTGTTATCATGCTGCCCATGTGAAGGAAGGATTTCAGGAATCGTGGATTCTCCAAATGCTGTGGCCACACTCGCAATCCCAACTGCCATCTTTGATCAGGTAGTTTTTTGGTAAATAGATCAGGTAGTTAATAACATAAATTGGAACTGTAAACAGTCTTTTCCATCTTCATTTTCTCAATCTTTTTCTACTTTGAACAGGGTGATAATTCCTTGTATATAAAGAAAATTCAGCTAGAACTGTTAGTGGCAGGCCTGCCTTGATGCGATTCAACCTCCTTATTCAAGTGGGATTGAAATTTCTTGATGTGGAATAAAATGGGACAAATGTCAACACGATCTAAAGATCATAAGTATCTAGAAGTTTAATGGATTAGACTTCTAATATAACTGTCCAGACTTTGATGCTCTTAAATTGATGGTTGCAATGATTTGATCATCCTGTTTTTTTTACTTAACACTATTTAACATTAAGCGCTTTCAATCCCACCTAAATATTATTATCTGTCTGCAAGGTGGGCTGCACAACAGGTCTCCAAGTACTGAACTTAAGGACTGGTGGAATGGCATTCTACTGAACTGGGTCTAAGCTTAAATCCACCTTGAACAGATTGTGATGACACTAGATCTAAGACTGTCCAAAGAACCCAACGGGCTTTAGCTGTCTTGGGCTCTTCATATTGGCCCCTTTTAGACAGAATGGAAAACTGTGGCTGTATCAAGCGGGCATGAGCTGTTGTCAGACTTGAACGCAAATTGGAGCCCTAAAATCCATCTTAGAGGCAAACCTTGGCCCATGTAAGTCGAGCAAAATTCTGGCCGCACCTAGTTGTTTGCATGTCATTATCTGCCTAATACTCTTGGGATACAGATGGATGATTTGCATCGTTTTTTTGTGACTCTTGATTCTGTTATATTGATCTGATATGGGAATCACTGAATCAGTCCCACATAGATGGCACAGTAAGTACATATCAGCTGATACTCTGCTGCAACCACCAATATGGTTATCGCTTCATGATATATAGAAAAAATAAAGATTTGGAAAGTCCAAAACTGCGTTCATATAGAAATTAGCACAAAAGTCCCAATTTATTTCATTAATGGTATGTTTATTGGCATGGAATTGAGTCCTCATTGTAAAATAGTTAAAAGAAGAAAGGTTAAAGAGGTGAGGGGTAAAGAATGAGATGGAGATGCATATGCGATGTTGACTTTCCTAGGATTTGATTTTCTGAGGTGATGGTTGAGTAATCATTTTCCACCAAAGTAGAGATTATTTGATGTCCTTTTGTGTATGTTCAACTTTGTGTCTCCAATTTTAGCCAGTTTGACAGGAATACATTTCTTAGATTCCTATGAATTCAGTTCCATTCAAACAGATGGTAATAAAAGAACAATTCCTCTCTCTCCCTCTTGTGTGCGCGTGCAGGCGCTTGTGCTTTTGTCTCAAAAAGAAATCCAGGGTGAAACTGGATTTTTCTAAGGATGGAATGATGACATGACACACTGAAAGTTTATAGTGGTGTATACCTTTAAAAAAGAGAATAGGCCAAATCACTATTCGATTCTGTATTTACATGCTACATATAGCAAATGTACTAGGATAAGCATTAAGATGGTGTACCACAATGTAACATATATATTGGATATTTTGCATTTCCCATGATAATATCACAATATTTTCTTTAAAATATCTTATCATATGATAAAAGTCAAGTTTTCATTAAAAATGGTTTTATCTCAATATTATAAAGATACTATTCTGCTAAAAAAGTGATAAAACCCAAAATGATGTTTAAAACAACATAAAATTTTAATTACTTAATCTTTTTTATTATTTAAAATTATTTTATTTTCATTTTTGGGACTGGGGACTAGGAGAAGTACAAGCTGGAAGTTAAATTTGTTGCTACTTTTGTCATTAGCCTTGGTATATAGTTAAGTTTGTGAGTATTGTATGCTCTTAGCCTAGATACTGATATAGATGGTTGAACATAATCATATCATAAAAAACAACAAGGATAATAGTTCTAATCGGACATTGCTCCATTTCTGCTAAAAGAAAAAACTCCATTGGGTAAGAAATAGGCAAAGTGTCAAGTCCTCTCATGCATCTATGATCTATCAACATGGGCTACTTGGGCCTGTACTTTGAACTAATTCTACATGACTGCTAGAAACATTTTTTTTTGTGATTGAGGTCCAGCCTGTTGACAACATCACTTGTTTTATTTTTTATTTTTTCTTTTTTGGTTTTTGTTTTGAATACCTTGACTCGTACCATATTTATGTGCTTGTGCAGGATATTCGGCCTAAAACAGGGAAAGTGCCTGTTGGGCCTCGAGTGGTGAGGAAACCTGATGTGATGAAATGTTCATATGATGGGAGCTTGCCCATAACAAAGAATCCAAGTGCCAATGCATGATGATTAGGCATACGCCGCAAGTAGGTATTCTTTGAATATCACACTTTTCAAAATTTTATTCATGTTCTAAAACATTTTATATATGGGAAATGATAATATAAGATTGACCATGTGGTCAAGTAAGATCTAGTCAAGACCAGCACGCATGCAGTCCACTTAGTGAAGATCCGAACTTCCCAAAAGATTTATAAACCCCATGTTTACCTATTTAGGTCCATGATTCAATTAATCATATTCTTGCTATAAAACCAAATTCTCAATATAGGTCCCACATTACATGGAATAAAACCAATTACATGATTCCAGGATAGGAATTCATGCATCAAAATGATCCCCAACATTCATCTTCTCTCTCTATGGGAGGTATGAATGTGTATATGAAGGGTTGAAACTGGGGCAGGCCTAGCCTGCTTTAGACTGGAATTTTAATGGTTCTCAAGGCCTCTAGGTTTTCAAGCCTGTTTTTATGGTCTGGAATCTAAAGCAATTGGACTGAGTTTCTGTTGAAAGCCTAATTACATGGGATTCATGTTTTACTGTTAACATAAATGGATGTAATAATGTAATGTTTTATGGAAAGACTAGGCTGGGTTTGATTCTTAGGGCCATGGGCCAAAATATCAGGACCAATGATTAACTTGATTGACTTGAGAGAACTTTGGCCCAACCCAATTATTCACATTTGAGCATGATTGGTGTCAAGATGTAAGATCTGCCTTGGATGGCCATGTTACTACATAGGCTGGGAAGTGGGGACTACAGTTTGAACTGGCTTGGGCAGGCCTTTCAGACTGGGCATATTCAAAATCCAGGGTTTTTTTGGGCCCAAGCCTTTTTATTTTACTTCCCTAGATAGTAGAGTTCGCGGAAATTTGTCTTTTTTTTTTCTTTTCATGACGAGGAACCCGCCGACCCCCTTCAGTTGATCATTGGTAAAACCAGCGGACCCCCCTTCAGTTGATCATCGTCTTTATTTATCCATAAATCGATCCTCATGCAAATGACTGGGATTGTCTATTATGTTACTATTCTGTACTGACCTTCTCATGATAGGGATTCTGATCACCCACTCAGGTAGCCTACACAGGAAGCAAAGTTCTTGTATTGCAGAGTTTCTAGTTCCAGCTCAAAGTGAAGGTTGCCAAAGTATTACCTACCTTTATATGTATTAACAAATGCATCAATTACAACTGAAAGTATGCATATTTCTTTTCTTTAAACATCTCCTCTTGGCAATAAAGGAACAGTGTAAATTGTATAGTATTAGCCACATATCTACTTACTAAACAGTTCTGGCAGTACTAGTGAATACTTGAAAATTTGGATCTCTCTCTCTCTCTCTCTCTCTCTCTCTCTCTCTCTCTCTCTCTCTCTCTCTCTCTCTCTCTCTCTCTCTACATATTAAGCTAAAAATTCACAGTTTTTGCCTTATCATGATTCACAAAGTATCGACTATAAAACACTCGTAGTTACTAGGCATTTGATCAAACAGTGCGCTTAGGGTTTGATTCCTCCTTACTGCCTGAATTAATGTGATTTTTAAATTTTAAAAACTAAACACCATTAAACATAATCCGACCCGTGGTAGGTTTGGTATCACATATCAATAACCTATTGTGAGTGAAATCGCATTCAAATGAGGTTATGTAAGCTTAGGTAATTTCAGGTTTACCCAAATACCTACCGAATTGAGGGGGTGCTAACCAACCGAGCAATGCCTGGTTCTCTAACTAGTGTCCTAATGGGCTTGAAGCCTGTGGCCTGAGTACTGCCCAATAAGGGACTGAAGTTTCAAACACTAAATTTGGGTCAATACCCAGGCCATTGGACAATCGGAATCCTCAAACATCAAATTCAGCCTCAGGCAGACTTAGGATGTGCCTTAAGATTCCCTTAGCATGTCCATTTTAACTTCCAAAAGAAGAGGGCCAGCATATATACCTATGGTGCTCCATGACACTCCAGAAAATTGGAAAAAATTATGACATGAAAAGTTGATCTTTTTAAGAAGATACAGCCATTTTGACGATGAATTGGCCTATAAAAGATGTTTTATTAGGATAATGAAAGACCAAAAACACTCCTTTGAGGGCAAGATTCACATAAGCTAATTTTTTGTTAGGCAAATTTTGTAAATAGCTATTGTAGGGTTTTGGCCATTCTAGTTTGTCCTAATTTTATAGATGAACATATCAAGAGTTACAAAGGAACAGACCAGCTTGCAACCTTGGAGCAAGCCTATGATCAAATCTTACCCCCTTCCAGACACTCAAATCATATTATGTAAGGCCTCTTTCTATTCGCAAAATTGGACTATTGGTCAGGAATAACACTTCAAACTTGAAGACTAGAGGTTGATCTCTAGGCATGTGTGTGATACTAAGGTGCCAACACTATTCAACCATGAGTGCGTTGGAATATAAGGCCTCTAATTGATCATGCAAATTTGCACACATTTAAGCTATAAGAGGAGCCTTCCAAAAACCTACACCAACGTTGTCATGCTTCAAAATAGGCTGTACCATTCCTTGCATTTTAATGGTCTGACCACTTGACACAGCCAATGAAACGTTTTCCCAATCATTAGTGAAACCAAAATCTTCCATCAACAGAAAATCTCATGCTAAACAAGAAGTAAAAACAGATTAACATACTCAAATAACAAATGATTTAACACTGCTGAAACCTTTAAATCAACAAAGATTTGATCAATTCAAAGAAAAGAGTGTAAGGGAAAGAAACTCTCATTCAAAATTTTGCAACTCGCTTACGATTCTTCTATTTATAATTCTCTTAAATCACTAGAAACAATTCAAATTATCGTCAATCCATTCGTAACCTCCTTAATCTTGGAGATAAAATTCCAAAATTTTGTTAGGACATTGCATGTCCAAAACCAGTTGTAAGGCCCACCAGATTCAAGGGCACACCAATTGGCGACCAATCTGATATTTTGGTTTGCTACCCCTTGTGAACAGTGTCCGATTTGGCCCATCTTTGATGGGTCCTTCTCAGGTGTGGCCTGCTGTCAATTATTCTGGGACCGATAATAGTTTGTACCATATCCCTCGCAATTTCAGCTCCAGTACAATCATCTTTGGGACCTATTTTTAGGTCCTTCTCAGCCACCCAATTTAAGCTTCAGCCTCTTTCACTTGATCGAGCCAAGTGCAACACAGCATTCTTTAGGTCATGAAGTTGGAACTTGTAAAAACCTTTAAATTAGTATCAAGACAAATACTCATGGTTGAGTGGCACAATCCCTCCTTGTGTCACTACTGGCCAATAGACCAATCTAGCGAAGAAGAAGAAGAAATGCAACGATGTAAATAAAATGCCAAAATGGAATCTCAACGTGAAGCAGGGGGAACAAAAGAGAGGAAAGAAAATAAGGCTTCAAGAGAGGACAACTAAAAGATCGTTTAATCAACCTATAATTCAAGTCACCAACATGATGGGGAAAAAAGAAAATAATATTAATGGTCCTTGTTTTCTTCTTTTTTTTTTGCTGATGAGGGTGTCCGGCCTCTTCAAGAACCAACTATTTCCCTGGGCACATGGAAGTCCCTATCTCCCCCATGCATTGGGTAAGTTGGGCTTCTGCCCGGATAAGTGGTCCCTAGGAGAGATGTTGAATTTGAAACTGTAACCTCCAATTCTTCAGCCATCGTCCTAGCCAACTGCACCACTCCTCAGGGTTAAAGGGTCTGTGTTCACGGGGAAAAAAAAAAAAAAGAACAAAAAAAGGGAAAAAGGGAATAATATAACCTTTCCGATCATCTAAATACTCAGAAAAAAACACCATTCAGCAATTTGCAATTAGAAGGAAATTATCTAAAGTAGAATGATATCTGCTCCAATTCACATGCAGGTTAACGGGACATTTTGGACTATTTTACAGTACTAAAACAGAAGTATAGATAGCACTGTTATTGCTTGCATTCATTTGCTCTGGACTCGCCAATCCTTCCGCTTCTCACCTTTCGCTAATGGTTTGGTTACACTACACTCATTAGAGAATAAATAGGGGACCCTGATAAAGCTGAAAAAACGAAAAAGCCTGAATAGGCAGGGACACCAACATCAAAGATGACCTCTTTTTTTTTTTCCCTTCATCTTCATAGCAAAACCCGACCAAAGATAAATCCTAAAAACACTTCTTCCAAATTACCATTCCAAATGTACATAGATAAGAGTGGCTCGCTATTTGGGTGCTGAGCCGTGTGGCAGCGGTGGCGGGCCTGGAGGCGGCGGCGGAAGACCTGATAGAGGACCCATATTGGGTCCCATCCCCATGCTGGTCCCACGAACATCCATGGCTGGGTTTCCAGTCTGCACACAGCAAGAAAATTCTCTAGGTTGAGCAAGGCCCACTACTAATATATTTCATGAATGAAATAAGGAAATCAAATTATTTTAAAAATAGGCAAATTGGAAAATTAACCAACCATGGACATTATTTAACATAAATATTTAAAATCATGAATTGTGTGTGCTCTTGAAGCTTCCCTGTCCTTGGTTCCGATAGGTAAAACACCTGTAGCCTCACAGACTAGCTGACATACATTTTATTGGCCAATATTTAAAATCACATATATGAGTGACATATTTCATTGTTGATTTAATAGAAATTAGAAACTAAGTAAATTTGTATGAAGCAATATGCTACCAATTGCTATTTTTCTAATTTTATATACATATATTAAAATTTTAAAGCATACAAACAGAGAATTCTGAATTGAATCACTAGAATGCCAGACACCAAACCGTTTCAGTTGGGAGTAAAAAATAAAACAGAGTATGAAATGAAATCGACGATTTTGATACAGATGCAGAATAGGCAAGATCATGGAAGCATGTAAAAAGCAGCCAATAATTTTCAAATTTGAAAATGAGGCAAAATATAGATCCATGACCCCAGCTGCTGGGGAAATCATTTTGCCTGACAAGAGTCTGTAGCACAGCTAAATGGCGCTCATTGTTGTACTCAAGAAGTGGTTTGCTCCAATCATGTTACCACATGGTTAACAAGAATTATTCAGCTTAAATGCCTTTTGCAAGAATTAGGGTCATGGATAACAAGGCGACTCTTACATGCAATCACCAAATAGGTCGACTACTACTTTGTGATGACATTACTCCAATAAGATCACTAAGGACTTCTTTGTACGATGAGAGGACTCTGCAGTCCACGGATTTTTGCTTCCACGGGAGAGGAATCTTGCATCCCTGCCCCTCCCATAGGAAATCGAGATCCTCTCTATAAAGGAAAATCAAAATCAATCATTTTTCCCCTTCTCCACAAGGAAGAAGTGTCACACCAAACACGCAATAGTGGGCTTCACGGAAACACAGAAAAATCTTCCTCTACCACAGAATCCTCTCATTGTACAAACAGTAGGTATCCCGAGTTCCTTGACAACGTCAACTAGCAGACATTATAGAGGCCCTAATAAAATCTCACTATGATTTTCTTATAATCAAACTGATGTTACAAGAATCTCCACAGCTATTAGGCAACTAGAGACTATAGAGAACCACCGGATGGATGGATAGATGTTCTAACGCATGACAACATACCATGAATGTACCATACCATTCAGTGGTCTCTCAGTGAACTATAATTGTAAGCCCTTCGTTAGCTATGGATAATTGTGTAGATTTGATAGTAATCATTATACTTCTGTGACCCTTAATTAATGATTGTAATGGCCTTTCATTGCCTTCATTATGATTATAAACAGAGGCCTGTATCACACTGCTGTAATGGTATTCTCACTCAGCTCATCAATATTTATTTTTTAATTTTCTTTTCTCTTAGATTGTTATTTATTCAATCTTTTGCAAGATTGTTCTTGAAAATAACTACTACTATTTTTTCTCCTCAAGATAAACAACTCGCACTCCTTTTAGGATTATCAATAGAAGTACAGAACAGAGAAAATAGGCAGGGAAAAATACTTGTATACCTGGAACGCATTGAGTCCTGGAGCTGGCCCAAATTGTCCTGTTTGTGTTCGATTGAATACTCCCCCAAGTTGATACGTCTGCTGTGTGCTCAAGCCCTGAGTATTTGCTATCCCATTTCCAAAGCTCCCCATTGTCGGAGGTACATTGTTGTTGTGGACAGGTCCTGAATGCATCGGATTCATCCCCATCATGTGTGATTGTGGCAATGGTGGAATCATCTGATTTGTTGAACCTTGCATACCCTAAACAAGATAGTTTGTCGATGTACCCAATCACAGCAGAAGATTCACCACAAAAATGCATGAATAATAAAATAAATCTTTTTCATTGATCATAAATGATGCAGGTGCGTGCACGTTTCAGTGAATACATCATTCTTCCAGCAGGCCCTTGATACATGGACACCCCCTACTAGATGATCATGCTAGCCCATTCATGCTTGGTTATAGTCTTATAGATAATGATAGCCAATGAGAAACACTTAATTATGGAAAATCGGACAGTGATAATCATCAAATAGGTTAGATTTTAACAATCGATTTAGGACCCATCATATAAAGATGTGGATGGCCCAAAGGATGTTCCCACATGCATGATTTTAAGATAGAGCAAAAGGTATGATTGGACACTGTTTAGATTCAAGAGAAAAGCATACTCCATAAAAGAAAAGAAAAGTTACCATTGGACCAGGCATCTGCATCTGCGGAGGCATGGGCAGTGATCCTGGGATATTCATAGGCATGCCAGGGGGTGGTAACTGGGGTGGAGGGCGAGGTAAATGTGGATGTGGAAGCAGCGGTAAGTGTGATGGAGGCTGCATCTGTGTCAGATTGGGTGGCTGCAGTGGTAGAGAAACCATTTGCTGCGGAAGACCTAAGTGCTGCTGTTGTGGTGGAGCTTGAGGAAATTGCTGATAAGCTTGCTGCTGTCCAGATGCTAGGACTGATGGATGCGGGCCCGGTGGGAGAGGAGGAGCCCCAATAGGCAGAGTACCTGGAAGAGGCTGCCTCTGTTCTCCCTGTTCAGATGTATCCAAAGATGGGGGGGAGAACGGCATCGCAACTCCAACACCAGGAATAGTACCTTCATTTCGTGTCAATCCAGCAGCAAATGGTCCTGGAGTTGTTGGGGGTTCAGGTAGTGGGAAACCACCAGCAGAGAGTCCAGTAATCACAGTATTTTGCTCTCCATAACCTGTGAAAAATAAATATTTAATGATGACACCAATTTCTGATATGATTAATAACAGCACAAAAATTACAGGATTTCTTTTCATCAAGCCTAAGGTGATGAGCCCAAAACAGATCCCCAGAGAGCAGAAAGGGTGGTGGAGGAAAATTATCGAGAAAAAAAAAAAAGGCATAGGTTGCTTCAATAAGTGGAAGTTATCACTAGTTCTTTTTTTGGTCCCTTCTTCAAAAAAAAAGTAGGTTGCTTCAAAAAGTGGAAGTTATCACTAGCTCTTTCTTCTGTTTCTTCTCCTCTTTCTTTTTTTTTTTTTTTTTTTTTTGTATAGTTATCACCAACTGTTTTCAACATGTAAGATTTACAAAACATAGAAAGTGGCCCTATCAATATTGGTCGGCTCTATTCTGATGCACCCATTATCAAATAGGTATAATGTTTTGGGCTACAAAGCACCTAGCATAGTGACAGCTAGATGTTTAGATCTCACACATGTATGCTAGATAGGAAAATAGTCACTATAATTTAATGGAAAAAGAAAAAAAAAAAAAACCCAGTGTAGCATTGATAAATACTCTGTACTCAGCAATATAATGGTCAATCATGAGCATAAGCTACCATTGTGCAGATAGCAAACATGCGCATGGATTGAGGCTGTCTAAATCATTAAGTACCACTGAACACAAACCCTTTTCTATTCGGTAGTGACAAAAGCACCTTTGGATTTTTTGCTCTAATGGTTGGCATTTTGTCAATAAAATTGGAATTAGGAAAAAAAGAAAAAAACCCACACAGCATTGGTCCACATTGGGAATTTTGGCCTGTTTTAGATCAATGATTTCCAAACTGAAACGCAGATTTTGGCTGACAAGTTACACTAACCGAACCGAATAGTTTCGGCTGATTCAGCCCCAATGAACTGATTTTGACTACAATGGCATAGCCCAAATTTAAATTAAATAAATGAACTGCGACTGATGAATATATGTTTGCCGAAATGGTCCATATGGCCATTTATGGGGTAAATCTTCCATTCGATAGCCACCACAATACAGGACAAAAGAATCTTGGCTTTTACCTTGATTGTAGCCTGCAAGTTTTTCACGGCAAGGATCACCTGGTCTGTTTCTACACCAAAATTTGGTTGTGTGATCATTGCTACCGCTACAAAAGAAACAAAAAGGTGTTAGATTAGGGGCAAATTAGGCAAAGCTCGACCATCATCTTTCATCATCAACAACTTATAGCCTTATTCCATCATCAACAAACATATTTAACATTTCATAAATTATTTCTTAACGGAGCCATGAGTCACTATTTCTCATGAGTCCAAGCTTGAAAGGACCCAGTTCTTTAAGAGAGTAAAATGAGCCCATTAGGGCTTTATGTGGATGGAGAGAGGCAAAGGAAAAGGAAGAAAATACGAAGGAGAGGGAAGAGATACAAGAGGAAGAAGTAGAAGGACTCTCTCTCTCTACATTTTTGAGTTTCTTGGCCAATATGGCTGTTACAGCTGATATTTTGATAACATCGGCTGATGTGGCTGATATTTTTCCAAATCAATATCCATTTAGTCCTGGCCTACATTTTTAACCATGATCTCATCCCCCAGCATACCAAAGAAGGCTTCAATAAAAGAATGGTCTAAAGCAAGTCACCCAATCAAGTAAGGCTTCTCAATAGTGTGAAAATGGTAATCATAGACAATATTATCGCGAAGAAAGATCAGAAGTACCTGCATAGAATATATCCAACAGGATGCCAAGCTAGGTCCCACACGCTACTATCATGTGCCCCAGCCATTTCAATCTGTGGAGTTTCATTCCTGTGGATCAGAACAAATCTTAGTGGCACATAATTATGGGTAAAAATGCAATTTATCACAAGAAGAGCAAGAAGACGCCAGATGCAAGCACACATTCAACATTGTAAACGCATGTCTAATATATTACTAAATTTGATTGCAACGGTTAACAAAAGCTAGTTGCATTATAGAATGTACTGAGTTCATTTTAGTGGTATATATATGTTGTTTCAAACATAATTGCAGCAAAAGACCACCGCATACAGGAAGGGCATTCAGCTCAGTATAGCCCAGCATTTCCACTGATTTGTAAATGCAGACACTTGAAAATGGCACAAGTTCAAGATAAATCACCCATCAGGAGGCTACATCAAACATGTATCCATGGTAAAAATAGACAGGTCCACTCATCATGTAGTAGCACATGTATAAAGCAAATGGACGGTTAAAAAAAAATGTTTAGAAGTTATGTTAAATGTACATCTGCCAAAATGAAGAACAGGCCTCTCTTCAGGTCCAGGTAATCACAATGAGCTTCTGCACATGCACAGCCTTTAGGTGGCTAACATGCACTGTCACATGTGGAGCAACAGATAAAGGGCCATGGCCTTATTCTTGCCAAGTAGAATAGAAGGATTCCAAAATGTTTGAAGAGTTGAAGCAGCACAACAAAGTGCTATTGCCATGCCATTCAGCCACCGGTGCATGAAATGGATTAACTAGATGACTATATGTGAGAGAGAGAGAGAGAGAGAGAGAGAGAGAGAGAGAGAGAGAGAGAGAGAGAGTACCCAACAAGCCAATGAAAGATGGATCCATCATAACTCCCACTGACAAAATATTCCTCGTGGAATGGATGCCAAGCCAAAGCTAGAAAAGTTGACAGGGAAAAGACACATGAAACAAAGTGAGTTCAAGCTTCATACCAACCGAAGATAAGTATTAAAGAAGCCATGAAATTACTAGTGCCTTTTTGGCCTTAAATTGATGCTGGAAAACATTGTATCACAAGAGAAATCCATTATCCATGAACAAGAGAGATCATTCAGTATGGGACTTGAAATACATGAAACAAAGTGAGTTCGAGCTTCATGCCACCTGAAGATAAGTATTAAAGAAGTGATGAAATTCCTAGTGCCTTTTGGCCTTAAATTGATGCTGAAAAACATTGCATCACAAGAGAAATCCATTATCCATGAACAAGAGAGATCATTCAGTATGGGACTAGAAATACTTGGAAAATAGTTCAGAAGTTCAAAATGAATACAAGCGTGTGACTGTGTGTCTAAGATTTAGTGCTCAATGTCGCAGCAGAAACATGACAGATCTGAAAATGCACTAATTTCTTTGATAAGAGTTTGATAGGGAGACAGACATGGAATCCAATCATCCATTTCTCAAAATCCTAAATAACGTACAAAAAGAAGAATATCCAATTCAAACCATACTATTCATATTTGATATTATGGCTTTTACTTGGAATTTTGATCCATTCTATAACTTTATCCCCTAAGAAAAATTAGTTTTAGTAGACAAAGGATATTCGTGGCCTTTCAAGCTTGATATATTCAAAGAAGCTTAAAAAAAATCTTAAGGTTTCTAAAAAGCGAAAGACAAAGGAAATAGAGGAAAACGAGGCCAATTGACCTGTGGAACAAGCACAATACCCCATATGCACAGGTATTTTCTTGTTTTTATTTGGTATTTGTAATAAATCAAATGCTTAAAGAAAGCACTCTCTTTAGTGTACAGATATAAACAATTGGAACAAAAACAAATAAACGGCCAAATACAACTTCCGTAATATCTGCCAACCCTCCTCCTCAAGCTAAGGCACAAATATCTTTTTTCGCTTCTTTTTTTTTTTTTTTTTTGAATGGCAAGGCACAGATATCAATCATGCCAAGCTAGCCAAAAATGTATTGTAGCTGTCTAGCTGATCTCTAGGCAAAAATGTACACATATGAAACTGAAATTCCCAAGCAAAATAGTTTTTATCAGTGAACTTGATGGGGAGAATATCAAATTGATCTATTGAAGCCATAAGTAATCAAGTATGAGTATCAATCAAGGGATCTAAAGTTTAAAAGTAACAATCCAATCAGATAAAATGATGTCTATAGCAAATAACGTCCTACTGAAGGGGGAAAAAAAAGCAGCCCTCAATCCAATGTTTCTCAATATACAGCAGGGCAAGAAGAGTGTCATAAATCTCTGGCACTAGATGGGCCACAGAACCAATCAAATGGATATCAAAACCAAATTAGACATCAAATACTGATCTCTCAATCAGTGGCAAACTAGGAGATTTATTTTCAGGCGGAAATCTTGAAAAACAAGGTTTTTGCATGGTTTAATCGAAAAACAGTCCAGAAAAACAATCAAATAGAAGATTGAGTAAAAGTCCAATCTCCGATCGCTTATAAACTCACACAAAATCTTCATAAATATCTCCAAATTTAAGCAACCTTCATGGTATGAAACTCTAAGATGATATCAGCAGTGGGCCCCACAGGTAACCAGGTGAAGACAAACTATGTTGTCTCAAACTGTATGGCTCAATCAGTCATAAAGGATCTGATTTTTGCAATCAAATGTGTAGATCTCTAGAGCAATAGCCATACAAAGCACAAGTTTGATCAAAATGGAAGAAAAGGGGAAAAATATCCAAACAACATTCTCGTTTGACGATGGACCCCACGATGTTAGTCGGACTCTGATACATAACAATTCCAACGGCAGACAAGAAACAATAATATAAAATTGATTTTTGGGAAATTGGGTGTCGTCCACTGAGAGAGATCAGCCCTTTTGATATCCTCGTGTATCTATTACAGCCATATGAATCCCCTTAATTGGGGTAATTGGAACTAATTCCTAGCTAATAGCTCCTAATGGATAAATATACATATGGTATACAAGAGGTGTACAAGACTTGAATGGCCCACCCCACATATGGAATCCTGCAAGTGTATCTTAATATAGGACTTCAACAACTTTGTGGCCTACAGACTATTATACCTCCTTGATCAAATGGTACCCATTCTTTACACATATAGATAAGTCACAGGGAGACCTTTCAAACCCCTAACGCACCAAGAGTGTCATACTTCTAGGCAGGCCCTATAGACCAGACCATTCTTAGTTTAGGAAGCCTATCCTTTCTGAAAAATGACTCGTCTGTTTGTATGTATGAGTGCATGGAAATAATCTTAGTTCCAATTGCAGCCCTCAATCTAATTAATAAATAGATCTCAAAACCTATCACAGTAATTCCTAAACTAGGAGTCCAAAGTCAACAAAATATAAGAATTCATTAACTTTTTTTTTTCTTTTGAATGGTTACTTTCATTAAAAGAAGCAAGCAGTACAAGAGATGTATACTAACAAGCTAAAACAAATCAGGCCTCTGAAAGAAATAAGATAGGGCCCTGAACAGAAAGTAAGGTGGTGGCCCTGCAAATGAAAAAGCCAGCTCCTTCCAATGCAACATAATCTGGTCTATAGAGTATCCTTGAAAGGACGGACTGATGGACACCCAAAGCGCAACTAAGAGCTTTACTTCTCCGCCAGACAGCTGTCACTGGTAGCAACCCCTTCAAAGCATCTAGAATTCCTTTCTTTCCAAATTGTCCAGAGGACTGCTAGAAAGGATAGTCTCCAAAGTTCCTTGCCTCTTGGAGCCCCGATTGGAATCTTCCAGGCCTGGAAGACCTCTGGGAGGGACTTTGGGAACACCCACATGCAATCAAACCATTTAACCACCGAGCACCAAATATACTGAGCACATTTACAGTTCAGCATCAGATGATCCGCCGACTCCTAAGAATTCATCTGCCGACTCCTAAGAATTCATTAACTACGAAGAGTCTTAAGTGAAATAGGAAAGCAAGATGTCGGAAACTTTAGGACTTGCACAAATTTGGGGGTTGTGCAGATTCATAATTTCTGTGAAGCAACTCCTATGAGAGCCCCACATGATATCTCAAGGGATCTCATAAGATTTTTTTTATCTTTTACTGCTGCATGCATCAATATGTTGGTCAAACAATCAGGTTTCATAACATGGTCATAATATGGAACAGGAATTTAGGAAAAACAGAGATACAGATCCCACTAACCAGTCACATCCTTGCGATGTCCACGGAATGATTCAAGTTCTTTCATTGCTCTAATATCATAGAGCTGAAAATTCATGATGGAACCATTATGTCAGACCACCAAGAAAGAATTTTAGAAACAGAAACCTTTAAAATGTATACATAGTTAAATAAGAATAACAGTACATCTGAAAATATCCAGTGAACTAAAAAGATGTTTAGGAAAAAGATACAGATTGTTAATGTCATAGAAAGATCCAACGCTGCATGTTCTGTCAATTATGAGGGTAATTTCCAAGAAATAACTAGTGATTGCTCACCTTAATTATTTGGTCCTTCGAAGAAGTTAGCACCCAGTTGCCATTCTGATTCCATTTGACACAGAGCACTGTATTTTTGTGACCATGGCTGTAAAAGACACACATAACTAGACCAAGACTATCTGATCGCCATATCAAAATTTGGGTACATCTAAGATAAAATACTTACAAAGAACAAAGCTCTTTCCCCGTTCTGGCATCCCACAGCTTGACAAGGTTATCCTTCCCACCTATTATAACAGACACAAAAATTAGTAAAGTACGATAGCAAGCAAGCATTGGAAGATGTATCTTAAATAGTGTACAGAATATATATAAGAAATATATATACCTGAAACTAGTAAAGATTTTGTTGGATGCCAATCAACACTCTTAACATCCCATCCATGGCCTGTCTGAGTTCAAAGCATATAAAACAGAGATAGGTTACCACCCAAATGCAAAAATTGCATATAGCAGTCTAATTTTATTATGAACATCACTTAAAACAGAATGATTAAAAAAAAAAACAAAAAGAAGAAGTCATGCCAACGGTGAGAGGGAGGAGGAAGAAGTCAGGCCATACCAAAATTGCATTCCTCCGTCCAACAGTTGTGTTAAATTAAGTGTCGGTGGTGCTTCTAAATGTAAAACATGGCTTTTACCAAAAAAAAAAAAACGTAAAACATGGCAGGCAGGCATTGTTGGGGTGGGGTGGGTGTGGTGTTGTTTAAGAAACAAAAGAGGCGAAGTTGTTTGTCTCTTTTCTGGTCAAGCGGGTAATGTGGAATCAAATTAGTGGAGAACCTAGCAATGAGGGAGGATCTAAGATTATACAAAGAAAAGTTTTCAGGGAATCTGATAGTCGAAGGTGCCTCAAGAGGTTCCGCTAGGTGGGCAACTAGGAAGTCTGAAGTTTCATGGTGACTTTTTTTATTATATGAGAAATATGGACTCTTCAATCAAAACTCAGATGTGAATTTAAGCATATGAGTATATCAGGCATCAAGGTAGCAATGCTGGAAAAGGAGAGGGTTCATCGATCTCTGGTAGAGATGGGTTGATGTTTTAGGTTAGTAATTTGGGTGTAACATTGAAGGGTGACTTTAATCAGATTGATGTTTTAGTTGAGGAAATTTGCGTGAGGCTCACAGTATAGCTCTCTTGAAAGAAGAAGTGGGCTCATAGATTTAACTTGCTTGTAGAGAAGAGTCAATGCGTCCAGTGAGGAAGTTTGTGGGTCTTTGGGTTCCACAGTATAACTGTCTTAGGGCCTGTTTGTTTGTAAGAATTCTGAGAACTCTTGTCTTCGTAGATTTCTCCAAATGTTGTCTCCAAGTGGAATTCCAAATGCGGGAGTGTGGTCCAGCACTGAGAAAGCTGGAATTTTGAAAATTCAAAATGATAAAAGTGACTTTTCGGGCAGGTTGGTTTTCAGAATTCTAGCAACCATGGACAGCATTTTGACTGCTCAGGGAACATGATCTAACACAGAGTCAACAATCACCAACACCCACAATTCTCATCAGAAGTAACTCCAAACAAACAAGCTCTTATACTGTTTAGGGTGGCTTTCAACAGTAGGTAAATCTTTAAGTGAGGGGGTTCGTGGGACTTCGGGCATAACTATATAAATCACTCTAAAAAAAAAAAAAAAAAGAAGTTAGTGGGTCTATGGGTGTAGCATTCTGACGAAGACAAAGAAGAACAGGAGAGAATACTTTTTTTTTTATCGATCAAGAAAGAAAGAAAGAATACTAGGATATACAAACATTATTTCTGGCCATTTTCACAGATTAATATCATGAGAGAAAGGTTGCACCACTTGATCTATTCCTTGTGATTTATAGACTAGGATTTTCGAACCGAAGAGAAAAGGGATTTGTCTCATTGTTACCAATTGAAGCAGAGGGACTAAAATATCATAACATATTCTTAACTGATGAGGATTGCAATGATGAAGTGCCAGAAAATCTTATAGTGGGGCAAGCTTTAGCATATGTGGAAGCATTTGATCAAACACATGGGGTCCGAACATGTGTTAAAAGGCTCATCTCAAACTGGAAGCCTTAACAGCCCATCATTATCATGTAACTATAAAAGAGACGGCTATTTAATTTTTTTTTTAAACTGCAAATTACAGCAACCAAATTACAGTAACCAAATTTGTGAAAAACAAAATACAGCAAACAGACTGATCATTTTGGCCCAAATAAATGGACCATAGAGGGCCCAAACCCACTGAAGCCCTATACCCCATGGGTTGCCCATGAGTGCTTCAAACTGCTGAAAGCCACTTCTACATAAAGTGGTCCATGTGGGACCGTCCAGAGTGTTCTGGACAACCCAGCCAGAAACCATTGCTTCTTTTTTTTTTCCTCGCCTTTTTGAGCTTGTAATTAAATCAATCCATCATCCTTAGGACTAGAAATAACTGTAATGTGATTAGGGGGAAGATTTAACTGTTTTCTCTAGAATATTCAATGAGTTCTATAAAATGCAACAATCTGATTCTGGAGTTTTCAGTCAACAGTCATATTCAGAATAAAGCCATTGTGGTCTTTAGATTCTTGTTCACTTCACCATTGTTTCCTTTAGGCTCTATTATAGAGTGGTAGTTGCATGGGATTGAATATCTAGGGTGGTCATCCACCTTTGGCTTTTTTTTCCTCACCCACCCACACACACAAATCCCTCACCATCAGCACTACATCCGGGGATTGATCCCTGGTTGTTTCCGTGGCAGGCAGGTGCCTCACCAACAGAGCTACCAGCGGATTGGCAGAGACAGAGATCAGTTCTGCTGTCCTACTGTAACAGCAATATCATACAATTAGGATACTGCCGCTGGGTTTCTTTGATACTTGTGACTGCATCATTAACACACTGAATAATGTAAAATTATTGCTAATGAATAAATCTTTGCTGCAGCAAGGACTTCACAGATCATGCACAAATCGAATCTGATCAAGAAAGAAGACTAGCATATTTTCAGATTATCACAACTTCAGATCCAAATCTAATTAGGGTCAGGGAACTGCACAGTTTTCAAGCAACCAAGTTCTATCCTGGGTGGCAAATACATAGATGAGAAATTTCAGATTTCTCCTCAGACTGCTTCATTCTTGATGAGATCTTTTTTATAGTGTCTACAGAACATAGAAAGACAATTTTCATGTTAACAACATGGATCAAAATCCCTTCTCCAAGCAGGCGGTTTCTTCTGATTTAGAGAGAGAGAGAGAGAGAGAGAGAGAGAGAGAGAGAGTATGTAGCAGATCCTAATTAAGCATGATTTCTATTTTAAGTTTTTAACTAATGAAACAACCCAGCTAAACCATAAATGACTTCATCTCAATCAATATATGTGGTATCATACAACAAATATAACCATGATAACAAAGATCTATACATGAAAGGTAGGTTTAACTAGCATTCAGTCTCAGCAATGAATAGCCCTAAATAGATGGCCAACAGAGATGAAGGAGAGATGCCTCAAGTGAATTCTAACATATAACAAGAGTGCATTCCACAAAATATAGCAACACAGTCCGAAAGCAAATGCTAACTAGACACAATAATTACCTGATAAAGACCGTTCTTCTTGGCACCGCGCAAAGTCCCAAACTTTAACGGTAGTGTCATCAGAACAGGAGCAGAACTTCAAATCTGTCCTACTGAAACTGTTGAAAAAGTTATCACCTGAGAAACCTCATCTCAGGGTTTTTTATTCGTATCAGTAAATGAATTGCATGCAAGGCATACCTTAAATCGCGTACTGATTCTTTATGAGCGGATTTGTTCGCCTTCACATTGTTCATGCTATTTTGCCAATACCTAAACAAGAGGCCGCATGGTTCATGCCCAACAAATAGGTGCAATTCAGATCAAATAAACAGAAGTTGGTAAAGATAATTCTCAAGTTACAATAAGAAAGTGTCTCATACTTTATTGACCCCCCGTCATCACCACTAACCATCCAGTTCTCATTATGACTCCATACCATGGACCTAATTGCTTGATCATGAGCCTGCAGCACAAAGCACAAAAAGATGCTGGGAAAAAAATTTCTACTTGGGACATTTATAACCTGAAAGTTACATGAGGAAAAACATCATTTGCCCTTGCATACCTGAAGAATCATTTCAAAGTTAAAAGACTGACCATTCCATAAAGTAAATTCACCACTTTGTGAACCTGTGATGAGGCGTCGCCCTGAAGGGGTCCACTTTAAGAGAGAAAAGATAACAAAGTAGTGTTGGTCATGCATGAGAAGAAAAATGCCAACAAAAATAAACCATAACAGAAAGGCAACGGAGATTTCCAACCAATAGTTTTTTACAAGTGTTATACTGATTAAGGTTTGATTGGATTAGGACAAAAGGCAGAGAACACTGTCCACACTTTGAATTACTATGGACGGTTTTCTTCACTTATTTTCTCCACATCCAAATGACCACTTCATATAAGAGTCCACAGAACTTTTTTTTTTTTTTTCTGAAACATAAGAGTCTACATAACTGAACTACTCAAAAACTAAGAGTGGAATGAAAGGGTTGATGCAATTAAAGGACCATCAATTTCCCCAATGACATCAGAAAGTTAAAACTTCAGGCAGTCATGACCAATGGAAGAAAAGATAATGAGGAGATCATTCACAAATATTTTTTAGGGGAGAAATGGATAATTCACTATTTAAAATGAACCCAGTACACCACTCTTTCTACTTGAAATGAACTGGCACTTACAGCAGAAATGATTGTCTCTTTTCTTGATGAATGTGTGGACTTGCTATCAACCAGAAATTATTGTTTCTGCATTTCCTCCCCTCTCAACAATTCGAAGAACTCAAAATGGCTCAATTCACGGCTCAATAACAAGGCTTGAAGGGTTTTGAAAGGCTAAGGGGAAACAAGAACTCTTCAAGTATTTTGTGAGAAGAATGGATGTCATGTGTGCAAATGGACATAAAAAAGGAAATAGGCAGGCTGCTAGAGGTGACATGGGAAAACTTAAACCACATGGAGAATTGGATGGTATGGCAACTTGGGTTGCATGGGACTTAGGTCATGTGTCACATCACCCAATGTCTTCTAAAAACCAGGTGGCCCACCAATGATGAATATTAGTGGATTTCAGGGTAGGCGAACAAGATCAAACATCAATATTAAGTCAGCCATGATCAGGTTTAAGATTCAAACAGCAGCTGAAAGATGTCAGTCTTATCTGATCTTCATCAACCTTTATCATCTTCAACATTTCCTATTTGCTGTTGCCATTATTCACGAACCTATGTCGACCTTTGCGGATCAATGGTTGATTTTGACCAGTTTTCAGAGATTGATGTCAATGTTCATGGATCCTCAGCTATCTTGACCGACGAACAGTTAACTTTGACCAATATTCATGGATCTTTGTCAATGTTGACTGATCAACAGTTCATTTTGACCAATTTTCACAAATATCTGTCGATCTCCATGGATTTTCAACAATCTTGATAGACTTTGACCTGATCTTGTTAACTGGAAGGATTTAGAGATATTGGGGCCATATCCAAGTTGACATGAGTCAGTTGGGTGTATAAGAGCATAATTACAAAGCAAACCAAGGTGCAAAAAACCTGGATACTGCTCTATATGGGTTGATCAAGGTGTACAGGACCATGATCATGTTTTGCATGCGATGATCAAGGTTGATGGGACCCTAAGGAGGTAGGCATGATTCACCTAGCATTGTGCCTCAAACATACATGACCACACTTTTGGCTGTAACATGGTAATATGCCACCCTTTCCTTTGCTCTGCTCTAAACCTTCCCCTCCTTAATGCTCCACTAAGAATAAGAAATCGAGCACAACAGTGGGGAGCAAACCATAGCAATGGAGGGGGTTTCTTCAGATTGTCTCCTAGGGAAACAACCACCTTCAAGGAACTTGAACATGTACATCCCACCATAAGTAGAGATCACATGTTGCTAAGTTTTACCTTGATCTTTGAAAAAAAAAAAATTATGTGCCAAGACCTTACAGCCATTTGCATTATGGTCCAATTGACTGTATCAGACAGAAGTGTGTCATGGACATTGGCAGATCATACATATCTAAACAGAAGAAAGTTGTGTAGATAGGTCATTTACAGGAATTATATGAAGCTGGGAACAAAAAATTGGTATAGTTTAGGCTTTCTAGATCAAATAGATATTGCTGTTGAAGGGCACTAATACAAAGGTTATATTTATCCTAGTACAAAATGTCTGGTGTCTTAGCTGGGCTTGTATGAATGATAACAATACCGGAAATAATGCCTACTTTTGGACTCCAAACTTTTTCCTAGTCTGGTGAGTGAATTATCATCTCAATTATAACAACTACAATCCTCACTACTACTGTAAACCAATCACTGGTTGACCATAATGCCTTTCTTTTCTAACTTTTCATTTCAACTTTCCTAAAAAGCATAATCCAGTGCTACAGTTCTCGTAGTTAACCTCCTGCATCCGCTTCCTTCATGGGGTTATTAAAAACACTGAAGAGGTAAAAACTATTTCCCTATTACATTTTTTTTTTTTTAAATAGAACAAGAAAGCCTATGTCATACAGATTGCAACTGAATAATTAAAGATAAATTGAACAACTTACCAAGACACGATTTATTGAACACCGATTTTTGTTTGTAGAAGCATGGACAAATTTTGTCGCAAAGCTTGTAGCTGGATTGTCTGCATATGCAATTGGTGGTAACATCTACATATATGACCAAAAACATAAACACATTTAAGAAGACCAGTTGGAAATTCAAGTAATATCATGTCTAAATTTTATCTAGAATTAGAAAACCTGGAATTACTATGGTTAGGAGGACAAAAACGAAGGCATTGAACACAGTTTTAAAAATTGGCCAAGTGGAGTCCTGCCCCTACCCCAATCCCCAAGTCTCCCTTCTCAATTAAAAAGGGGTAAAAAAGGCATTCAAACACATCTTTTCTCCCTTTTATCCCTAGGAAGCTTTTGGGGATCTTTTCATCTTTCACACTCATTTTAGAAGATTAAAACTGCATCTTATAGAATATCTAAGTATTCAAACATTAGATGCATTGTTCATCAAATGAATGAAAAACAAACGACAACACCTATTTATACCTACACCTACATTTGTTCATACTAACTAAAACATGATGATTCTTAAAGCTCTATTTTTATATGACATTAATTTGAAAAAAAAATAGACTTTTATTCATACCTTTCAACATTTTTAAGGTTTTGGGCTATAGGGGCCAAACCGTCGCAACTCAGTTGATTCACTCCAATTGAGGGGGAGTAGCCCCCTAATTCAGAGATTTTAAAAAACTTGCCATAGCAAGGTGCTTGAAAAGCTTAAATAAATAAAAAATAGGATAACTAAATATACTACCACACACATTATCTACAAGTGCTAAACATCGACTTCAAATAAGTCTGAAGGATTTAAGAAAGGGTAAGACTCGAATAAAAAATATCAAAATAAGCCATAATAATTATTAGCATATTTTTATAGTATTTTTATTTGCATGTTCTCATAATAGCATAAACTAAATATTGTATTATACATTTTTAATCTTACTTCAATAGGTCCAACCATTGTTCTGAAAATTAGAATCATATCACAAATCGTTCATACCCATGAATCAAATCGTCATGAATCCTATCACAAATTGTAGGATTTTTTTTTAGTTTTCTATTAATTTTT
Source organism: Persea americana (assembly GCA_029852735.1). Classification (NCBI taxonomy): domain Eukaryota; kingdom Viridiplantae; phylum Streptophyta; class Magnoliopsida; order Laurales; family Lauraceae; genus Persea; species Persea americana. The sequence goes on from CM056810.1 coordinate 77,545,451, forward strand.
TTTTAACAGTTTTCTATTAAAAATAAAAAAATAATTAAAACTTTAAAAAAGAAAAAGGTAGTTATTCATAATCCACCATTTTTTCCATTCATAGTAGTATAAATACAATGACAAATAAGTCTATCATATAATCATATCAAGAACATCATGACATATATTAACAAATAAAAAATGATAGGTGCAAATAGTTAATATTTAGTTTTTGTTATCTTTAAATCAAAATATAAAAGTAAAAGTAAAATCCAAACCATCAATTACGCAGTAGAATGTCTCTTTAGGTTAAGAAAGTGTTCATGAAAAAAAAAAAAAACTTGAAAAAGATTTTTAAAAAAGATATAGACAAGCCACATACTTACAGTCGAGCGCTCTTAATCGAATGATGTTCTTTATTCATCTCTAAAGCCTCCTTAAAACCGTAAGAATTCTTAAGAGGTTTCGTTAACTACTGAATGACATCTTAAAAGTAAAAACATCAAAGAAAGAAAGGAAAAATATAAAAGATTATTAATATTAACTTATCGGTTGTAGATATTATTGCTCAGCCGAATCGCTTGAATTGCAAGATTCAATCAAACAAGTGTTGAAACCTAAGATTCACACATGAATCCTAAAATTCATCTGTAGTTGGGATTCGTTGCATAGATACTAATTGTTTTCCTTAGGATTTGGGATACAAATCGTAAAATTTTATATCACACTATTTTTCAACATTCAAGAGTAGAATGTTGGCTAATCAGAAAACATGTAACATGCAAAAAATGAGTGCAACAGAGGTGAGAAAGTTGAAATGGATGTAGTAAAACTAGGAAAGATATTATCAGAGATGAGCACATTTGAGAGCATTTAGGGTACTAGTGTGTGATGGTTTGGAAACGTCCAACACAGGCCAACAACGGCACCAGTGAGGAAAAGTTTTTCTATGAAGTTGTTGGCCCCTCAAGAAAAAGAGGTAAGCTGAAGAGGCAATGGAAATAAGTAGCAAGGATTAAATCTAAACAAATGCAACCTATCTGAGGATTTGGCGCAAAATAGACTAGAATGCGAAACAAAATTCAAGTAGCCGACCCCAACATAGTTGGGAGAAGGCATTGATGATGACAATGATGGATTCCATATCAACATAGCACAAGAAATGAAGTGTTAACTAACATCTATAGCTGCAGCTGGAGTAGGTTGCAATACTGTTCTGTCCCTTGCATCTCGTTGTGACATCCTCATCTGCAAAACATGTGATACAGCTTATTAAATATTTCACTACATAGATTAAAAAGTTAAAATATGAATATAAAATTAACCATTCGGTCTGCAATTAGCAGAATCGTTGCCCAAGGGGTACATTGGGTTCATCCTTATGTTGGTGCATTGTTGTAATTTTGGTTTTTTTGCTGTCACTTCTGTTTTCAGAGTCTTCTACTGTGTGCTGTTGGTTGTTTTGTTTGTACTGGTTCCTTCTTTCAATATAATCAATCAAAAAGGTATAGAATTAACCATCTAATATGGTGATAAAATATCTAAATTTATTTCAATGAAGACATTCTTCAGAAAGAATACACTGGCCAAAAAAGTATCAAGTAAAGATAAATTATAATGACTTTTTATGCATAAAGGTATAATTCAATACATAGTGCTAAAATTGGGATTTAGTACCTCATAGTGCTAAAATTAGGACATCTTTCAATGAAGTGAGAATGTGAGATCGAATTTCCAAATAGGTTCATTATGCACAACGCATCAAGGAGAACCGCTTACCTCAATATTGCTCATTCCAAATCTCTCTCTCTCTCTCTCTCTCTCTCTCTCTCTCTCTCTCTCTCTCTCTCTCTCTCTCTCTCTCTCTCTCTCTCTCAATGACTGTTCAGATAGGATTGGACCATGGCAATGTTCATAGCTGCACATGTTGCAGTTAATACAGTTATGGACAGTAGTTACATTTAAAAAAGAATAATGGACAGCAAGTTGGGAGAATGTTGGGAGCATGACGTTATAGCTACAAGGCTGTCGTGAGAATGCTTACAAAGAAGAGCCAAGATCATTGTTTTATAACCTGGGACTCAGATGCAACCGGAATTGCTTCAAGTTCAGTAACTACGCAGGTCAAACTGAGGCTCCCTCAACTCAACAACTTGTCTAATTAACGTGACTAAAATCTAGTCAGGTTTTAAGACGATGGACCACAGTCCCCTCCTCGATTCCATTTTTATATAGGTAATAGCTGAACACCTCCAAGATTCCATATGCAGCAAAATGCACTCAATGGAAGGACAGTGATAACAAGAGGCATACATAACTGAGAAAAGATCCTGTTTTGGCAACCAAACCAGTCTCACCACCTGATTTGACTTATGTAGGATCAACTTTCGCTTGATCCAGCCTCCTCATCTCACATGCAACCCCCCACGTGTAGGCATCAGGAGTGTCCTCCACAGTCATTAACAGGACCATTGATCAGTCCAATCACAATGAACAAATAAATAAATCAAGTCAATCCTAGGAAAGAAGCATGAAGCCTATGTTGAACTGGACATTACAAATACTCATTTCCCAATCCCAGAGACTGGGAAGTTTGCTTTTCTAAAAAAACAGAAAACTTTAATCATTAACAGCGCCCAACCGCCCGTGGGAAACACCTTTCTGCAGAACTGCAGAAAAATCAGCTGTTTCTTTCCTCCTTTCCTTGAAATCATGCTGCTGCACCTAACTGCTTTAAAAAGGGATGAGTGCAGAAACATGTCCAGTTTGTGTTCCTCTTGAGTAAACTTGGTGTTACACAGACGTTCCCTAAAAGTGGAGATGGAGAGGGAATTGTAATTTATAAAGATCCAAGAACTATTGTGGACAGTTTTTATCTGTTCCCTCCATATAAAAAAATGAAAAATATTATTCCTGCGGAAGATGAAAACATGATTATTGTTGAAATTTTAATGCGTTCAATTCGCCACACAGGATCAATTTTCATAGGTCTTAGATCTGAATAACATAATCATTAATTCAAGCGTACTTGAATTCATTGATCAGTCAGTCGATCACAACACGAGGCTGTTCTTTGCAGGATTTACAACTCGTGTTCACTTCCCTTTCTGCCTGCTTATCGATAGGGTGCCGATCAAAATCCTTGAGGTGTCGTGAGTTACCCTTATACTCTTATTTCTAGTCTCCATTAGGTTCCTTTCCTATCATGGAACTTAGAGTGGTGGGTCCCTTTTATTTTGCTGATTGGGTAGGCAGCAACTTTTATTTTCTAAATTGACAAAAGGTTTGCGCCTTCCGAAGATTACTAAGTCTTACCATCTTAGGTTTCTAGAACTCATTGTCTACGAAGAGTTGCTACTTATATGTAATTTTCATGCTTTTATTTGTCCATTTCACTCATGTACGCTTAGTAGCTAAGATATAATAATTTTGCGATTCACATAATTAATGACAGATGGTTCTCATTATGTCTGATACTGATTATTGACAATGTAATCAGTTACAAAATAAAGTAAAAGCTGAAACACACACATAAAAGCTGAAACACACACACAAATAAAATAAGCAGTTTGGAGTTTGGACATACCCACATGTTTCATTTTCCCTTTCTCCCACTCCCCCAACAAACACCCCTTCTTTTAATTTTCTCAACTTGTTAAAGATTTCTTTTTTTTATTGGTAACAGAAGACTTGTTAATAAGTTTTTCAAGAACTAAATCAAGTGAAGTGACTGGAGGATTGAATTGGTTTACATGGTGACAAGTCTCACACATAAACCAATACTTCTTTCATAAAACCATATGACAAGGTATTCGATTTCAAAGTAGATGAAACAGGTCAAGGTTTTTCCTCTGCAGAAACATAAATACAGGCTCATGTTGTAAAATAATATCCTACAAAGTTTCATGAAAAGAAAGTAACAATAGAACAAAATATAGCCTACGGATTTAAGAAGTCGGGTCCACCATGGAAAAATACATCCCAAGGATTTAAAATGTCTTAAGTCCACACAATGAATTGAACTTAATCGCTGGACATCCATAACATATGATGCCACCATAAATGTGAAAAAGTTACAGATGATTGATAAAGCTCACCTGCATGTATCGAACCACAGTGCTAGTATAGTCAACAGCTCGACGATGTACAATCTTTCTCATTCTTTTGGCAGCAAAACTATCTGCATTCATAGTTTTGGCAGCAAAACTGTCTCCATGTGCTACAATATATTCATCAGAATAGATAGATAATATTAGCAACAATAGAAAAACCATATAAACCTAGTTTATATTATAATATCCAAGCGATGCTCATAAAAAAAAACACTAGATCATTTTCAACCATTTTATGTTTCCGTTTTTCACTTTCCAGGGGGTCAAAATTTATCCTTGAAAGTGTCTTCTTCCTTTTCTTCCACATGGCCTAGAAACAGGTTTCTTTTCTTTCTTTCTTTTTTTTTGGTGTCTATGCATGTGTTGTGGTTCCTTGGAATTCTAATATTAGAGAATGGTCTTCCATTGAATTTTCTAAGAGCTATGTAGACGTAATGAGCAGTAAAAAAAAGAGGACATGCAATTTGGGGGATATGGTAGCCGCCGCCACCAGGAATTACAAAGCTGAACTTTTATATAAACTATCAAGCTGACATTGGTGGATCTTCTTTCGGAATTCCAACTCCAGCAGGCATGGGAGGGCTCTTCCAAGACTAACTACAAAGCAGGGTTTTCGATGGATCTTCTGTGAGAATTGGGAAACCAAGGTCCAGCATGCATGGGAGGGCTCCTCAAGATTAACTCCCTTTTTTTTTGTGAATAGTTCCTCGAGATTACCTCTTACATGATTAAACCTTCGCATGCCTGGTAGTTTACCTGCACCAGAAACTATAAAGCTGAACTTTAATAAAATTCTCAAGCTGGACTTCAAACCATTCTTCAGGAGATCCACGTCCAGCAGGCATGGGAGGGCTCTTCCAAGACTCTTAACTATTCCATGATCAAACCTTCTCAGGCCTAATCAAAGTGAGCTGACTCTTCTGAACTTTAAAAGCTAAAGATGCAGCTGCTCATTAGGAGTACCATACCTCTATCTGAAGATTGTATTGAGAGAGTACTCGTGGAACATATCATAGCATGTGTTTATCTTGTATAGTATAGCACCTACACAATCCTTTTCATTATTTCCTAAAGTGTATACACTAGAGTGGTGAATATACAGATAAATGATGAAAATTATAAATTTATCTGTACAAGAGAGACATTGATGCAGGCCAGACAATAGGCCGACCTATTGTCTGGCCTGCATCAGACATCTGATCACACCATGACACAGACAATTCCAAATGTCATTTCCCCACTTCATTATTGTGTTAATCCAAGTTTCGTGGGATCACAGCCAAAGGATCAAATGGGTCAATGAGTCTAGTTACCCAGTCCACAAGATAAATGGTACTCACCAGGTGTCGAGCATAACTGATGTGAGCTGCAAAAGAGGACTCGAGGGATTTGAAAGATTTGGTGAATTTGCTGGAATGTTCTGCATTCAGAGAATACCTTTTTTTCTTTTTTCTTTTTAAAAGTGACTGTATTTATAAATGAAAACCATACAGTATAAGAGAGGTATACTGTAACAAAAAAGCATGAAGCCAAGTCCCAAAAGGCAAAAGAACCCAACCCCATCCCCAAAAACAAGACAAAAACTACAAAGGGAACATGTTAATAGAAAGAGTAGGAAGATATGCGCCCTCCTTAGCAAGAAAATCAGCTTCTGAATTGGCACTTTGAAGAATGTGGAGAAGGTAACTTGGAGGCTTCTAGCAAGATCCAAAATCACATCCACGACACCTGCCAACTTCCAAGGGGCTTTAGCAGAAGCTTTGGCCCATTGGATTGCACAAAAACAGTCCCCTTCCACAATAAGGTTAGAGAGATTCAAACAGAGAGCTTCTCTAAGGCCAGTTCTGTTTGCCAATAATTCTGCCTCGTTGGCAGAGCATACCACAGCAGGCCCTAAAAAGGAAAGAACAGGCGACCCCAAACCGTTACGGATAATTCCACCCACCCCAGCCAGACCCGGATTACCTATGGCACTCCCGTCAAAGTTTAACTTAAAACCCTGAGGGGGAGGGGGAATCCATCTTTAAATGCTAGGAGGAGAGAGGCCAGAGAGGAGAAGGCCACTTCTTTCCAATTTCTCAATACTATGTTTACAGAGATCCCTTTGAATGAGGGAAGATGAGACACCCAAGAAGCAGTATGGTATTTTATCTTGTCCCAAGGACGATCCTCGGCTAACGATTTATCATTAAATCATCTATGTTCCTCTCTTGCCAAATTACCCAAATAGTAGCCAAAAAAGAAGTCCTCCACCTGATGCGTCCCCTACTGGAACCCACCCCCAACTTCCAAGCCTCAAAGTGTTCAGAGAAATGGGCTGGAAGGACACCACTCATATCAAACCAGCTGTAGACGGAATTCCAAAGGCCTTGGGCCACCCTACAGTTCAGAAAAAGATGGTCGACCAATTCTGCATCTTTTAGTCACATGGGAAAGGCGTTCACAATTACCATATTCCGATGCCTAAGATTATCCATGGTCAAGGTCCCACCATGCAAAGCTATCCAGGCGAAGGCAAGGACTCTAGAAGGAGCCTTAATCTTCCACAACAGTGAAATAGGAGAGGCATTGGAATCATCCCTGTTGAAAGCATCATAGAAAAAAGCAACCAAGAAAGACCCATCTGTAGAGTAAGTCTAAATCCTGGAATCCCTACCATTCATCGGAAAATAAACCCCTTCAATAAGGGTGAACAACGAGCAAAACTGCTTGTCCTCCTCCACCGATAGATCCTTCTAAAAGTAGGGCCTCGCGTAGTTCTTCCTCCAACTCGCTCTATAAATTCGATGACTAGAGCTCTCCAGTTTTGGGCACAGCGAAACAAATTCGAAAATTGAGTCGCTAGCAGAGAGTCCCCAATCCAAGTATCCAACCAGAATCGGACCCTATCACCCTTACCAACATGGAAGCAAATGGATTGACTGAATGGCTCCAAGACTGACAAAATTCCTTTCCAAATTCCAGAGAGACAACCAGAACCACTATGCACCTCCCCTAGAGACATTGTATTTTGAACTAATAATCTGCTTCCAAAGACCAATAGAATCATCTCCGAGGCACCATAACCATTTAGCCAGTTGGGCTTGATTCATAGCTTTAATTGGTCTAATGCCCAGACTGCCCTGATTTTGGGTTTGCAAACAAGAGACCGCCTCACCAAGTGGGATTTTTTCTTAGCCTCAGACACTTGCCCTAAGAAGTTCTGCTGCAATTTCTCAATCCATCTAATAATCTCCCTAGGGCACTTGAATAGAGATAAGTAGATAGGCAAACTTGATAGAACCGATTTAATGAGAGTAATCCTTCGTCCATGAGAGAGATAACTAGCCTTCCAAGAAGGTAGCCTCTTCTCTAACCTTTCCATCACTGGAGACAATGATTTAGATGGGGTACTAATACAAAGGGATAAACCCAGATAGGAAGATGGAAGCGTGCCGACCTTACATCCCAGGATCCCAGCAAAGTCATGAGGCGATCTTCATGCACTCTTAACACAAATCACTTCGCTTTTAAAGAAGTTGATATTGAGACCTGACACCGCATCAAAACATAATATTATGGCTTTCACATTCTGGACTTCTTCATCCTCTGCGGCACAAAAGAGAAGCGTATCGTTAGCAAACCGAAGATCAGTGACAGTGGGAGCTGTAGTGCTTAGCTTAAATCCCTTAATAAGATTCTCATTAGCAGCCGCTTCGATGATACGACTCAAAGCCTCACCTATAATGACAAACAGGAAAGGTGATAGAGGGTCCCCCTGCTTGAGGCCTCTCAAAGCAGGGAAGAAACCTTTGGGTTCCATTTACCAAAAGAAATGGGTTAAGGAAACACATTCCATAATCCACCTCCTCCACCTATTCCCAAAACCCATCCTACCAATTAGATAGTCTAGGAAATCCGAATCCACCCAATTATAAGCTTTTTCCAGGTCCAACTTACAAATCAATCCCAGCCTTTTATGAAGATTCCTACAGTGGATGCACTCATTGGCAACCAGAACCCCATCTAGCATTTGTCTCCCATTTATAAAAGCCCCTTGAGTGAGCGAAATTAGATCAGGCAGCATCTTCTGGAGTCTACTAGCTAACACCCTAGCAAGGATTTTATACACAACAGATTAGGCTGATTGGACAGAAATCCTTTTATAGAAACAGCACCTGACTTCTTGGGAATAAGAGTGATGCAAGATGCCCCTAGGTGTCTGGAGAGTTTGCCCCTATCATGAAATTCCTGCATGAATGCAAATAAGTCTTCTTTAATATCTTCCCAAAACCTTTGGAAGAGCACCATAGGGAAACCAGCCAGGCCATGGGCCTTCTCTCCTTCTGTATCAAACACTGCAGATTTGATCTCTTCTTCTGAAAATTCTCTTTCAAGCCAAGAAGCCTTCTGAAAGTCTAACACATTGATAGGTAAGCATTCAGCGAATAGTTGTCACACATTTCTGTTCCAGCAGAAATTCATGAGACATTACATTAGAGGAAGGAAACTGGAATTAAAGCCAACAAACCAACCACCAACCACACCGCCCCACAAAACCACCCCCCCCCCCCCCCCCCCACACCTCACCCCACACTGCCCGCCCGCCCTCTTCTCTCTTTTCTTCCTCCACTCCCTCCCTCCCCCTCTTCCCTTTTCCTCTAAAAAAAAAAAAGAGTAATTTACCTTCAAAGATTCTAGTCAGATCTGTTCCTGTTCAAACAATTTTTTTTCTTTTTTCCCCATAACTACCATTCTAGAAGTACTAAAAAACAGGGTAAAAGTTATTTAAAACCCCAAAAAGCAATGAGAAGGGAGGGTCATTTTCCCTGCAAACACCTTTCTCTCGTTTTTCACTTTCCAAAAAAAAAAGAGTGAAAAACCCTAACCCCAAACTGTCGAGTGTTTGAAAAGGTCTTATATCTTGGAAGCAAGACAATTAGCTTTTTAATTGCCATTGAGAAACAAATAGTTTTTATTTTCTTTTATCGGCATTGAGAAAACAATTAGGTGTTCTCATCTCCTGCCAATGTATCATGTATGAGCTTATATGACTTAGAAATCCTATGGCTTCAATGGCTACCTAGTTAGACAGAGATTCATCAGCAGCATCCCACACCTCTTTACGCACTCACATTGCTCACAGTGACGTCTTTGACAAATGAAGGACTTTGATAAATGAAGGACGCATATTGAGATAGATTGTCATAGTTTAACATTTTCAATAAAGCACTCTACATCTTTGTTTAGTCTCCTCCACAATCGGCCAATTTATTTACTAAGACTTACCGAATTGCCTGGTTTTCACATTTAGTAGATTGATCGCTCAATGTTATGAATCAAGCATCATGTGCTCGATGGAGTTTAAAAACTAAAGCGCAGCTGTTTCTTAGGACCACCATACCTTTCTTCTAGGACTACATAAAGACTACTTCTAGAATGTATCATATCAAATGTTAATTTTGTAAAGCATCTAAAGCAATCCATCCTGACAATTTCCTAGTGTATACAGCTATGAGAGAGAGAGAGAGAGAGAGAGAGAGAGAGAGAGAGAGAGAGAGAGAGAGAGAGAGAGATGTTTGGCCACACCAACACATAAAACAACTCCTGACACAATTTTTTGTTCATTATTGTGTTAATCCAAGTTTCATGGTGCAAAGGTCCAAGCCAAGTGATCTATGCTTCAAAGAATTCATCTTGCCAAAGATGCCATGTGCTTCTTGCACCGTGGTCTGAGACTCTAAAAATGCCTTGTAGCAAGCTAGATCATTCAGATGCATGGAGGACAGCCATTTCAGTGTAACAAATAAGATATGAAATATTTTGTAACTCTCATTCATTTTCTTTTCTTGTGTTCTGCGACAGATGCATGAGCAGCAAAGCCCAACACTTTTTCTTATTAAAGGGTAACGCATATAAGTTCTGGAGTTTCAGCAGCACTGTAACAGCACTTAAAAAAATTAAAAAAGACTGCAACAAAAAAAAAATTAATGAAATAAAACAATCCAAACATTGGAAACAATTAGGCCATGAATTTCATCATAGTCACCATCCCCAAAAGAGAAAACCAAAAGAAAATGGCAGAAGTCCTCATTCTTCTGGTCTCATATTACCTTCATAAGGAGTAGGAGGAAGAGGAGGAGCGTTGGAATGAAGATAATCTGGCTGGACATTAGTGGAAGAAGCCGATGGCTGACGCATAGGTGGCCCCCTATGGAAATCGCCAACCTGCTGCTGCGGGTCACCATACATCATCCTTTTTTGTCACGGGATGATACAAACCTGAAATATTTAGCATTTAAATTTTCAGTCAATGAAGCAGAACCCAGGAGATAACATCAAGATCCCACGGTTAAGAATGAAATGTAGCAGTCAATCATTTTACCAGGTTTTTCTTTAATCATCTAATCAGGCTAAAGGTGTGTTCAATTTCGTTCTTTTAACATTCGTCCTCATATTTTGTTTTCTTCATTTAAGAATGTGTTTGGCCAAAGCGGTTGAATGTGCTTGTGCAATTAACTTGCCAGAATTAAGGGTAACATCACTGCTTTCTTATGTTAGAACCATGTGTCAGCTTCCCAATTTAAGTTCCCAATTGTTTGATTGATTTGAAAACGAAAAATGGACTTATTATTATTATTAACATCGCCTGAAGTCACAAACTCATGGTTGCAACAATAAGCACATTTTGTTTGTGCCATGGGGTTGTCATATTGTACTCTTGAGCTTTTCAGCCCAAGTCAGCAACTGCAATTGATCAAACTCTGCACATTCTGTTTCCGCCATGGGGTTGTCATATTGTACTCTTGAGCTTTTCAGCCCAAGTCAGCAACTGCAATTGATCAAACTCTGTAGGGATGCTAAAAAGTCTGTACAAAAAAACAGAACCCACAAGTTCATATTCCAATGCAAATGCGAACAAGCAGCAGAACAGATAGGCAGATGGCCATCTATTCCACTAAATGCATCTAAGATTACCGCAGATTGGTTACATCCAATACACCATAAACTAATATCACTGCAATTTTCCATATCTTAAAATGACAGACTGATAGATGTCCAAACAAGGGTGCAACTCAAGCAATACCACACTTTAAACCGACAAACTCAACCCGAGCATGATGCGACGGGGTAGCCTATGACCACACTATCATCTACATCCCATCTTTTACACTAGAGAATTTTCTTTTTTTCAACAAAATCCTAGCATCTATTCCTCGTGTTCTTAATAACCATCAAAAACATTACAAATATAAAAAATAAAAAAGGGTTTTTTTTTAATCAATCATCTTCATAAACCCTAGCTTCTTTTTTTTTTTTGAATGATAAACCATAGCTTTTTGGGTGAAACCCAAAAGTGGTACTTGATGGTTTTCATCAGAATCACATATAGGGGCTATTCATTTGCATTTTTTCATCACTGACAAAAGAATGAAAGCAAGGAAAACAAACCGTCCTCTCCACAGTTTCATTAAAAATCTAAACTTAGAGAAAGAGATATACATATTACGAAGAGAGAAGTCTTTGGGTCAGTTTGGATGAGGGTGAAATATGGAGAAAACGATCCCTGGGTCAAATTTCGACTGCGAGAGTTAGTTTTCTACACATCCAAACGACTGATTAGGATACTTGAACGTACCTTGAGGAGATCGTGAAGAGGATAGGAAACCCTAGCGCTGAGAGGTTGGCATAGGAGAACGAGAGAGATAGAGAAGAGGAGATGGTTATTTTTGCAGGAGCAAGGAGGAGGGCAGAGAGAGGAGCAGGAGCAGCAGCAGCAGCAGGAGAGCTTGGGACGAGGGAAGGACGCTGGAGATGAAATAGGAAGAGGGCAGTTTCACGAACAAAGGGTCCCTGCCTTTTCTTGTAATTTCAAGAAGTCCCTTGAGAAATCTATATTGCTAAAATAGGACTGTGTTTTTTCACAGGCACCCCTCTAGTGAGCACATGAGCTCACTTTATGCATAGCCAGCTTAGAGTCCGGATCCGGTGAAGTAAAAACCCACAGTGGTGACCGTGACTCGGCATTTCACGGTCTAACATGTCACCACACGGGTTTTCAACTCCATGCATAGACTCTTTTTGAGGATTCCGATCCTAAGCTTACTTCCTTGTGAACCCACATGAGGCCCCACTGGGGAATGGGACCGAACGGAATTAAAAAGATTTAGTAGATGGGTCCCATCTGTGCACAAAATTTGGAGTTTGTTTGATTATTCTAATAACTTAATCAACAACCCGTAAGTTTTTACTGTCCAAAATAAATGCACAGTCAGTCCAACTGTTTAGTTCATTTAAATGGGTATCAAGCCCGAGACCGGTGACTATAAGGGGGTCTCTATTTTATGATCCACTCGGATGGGTCATAAAGAGCCCCACTAGATGTTGTGTTCGGTGAGGTGCCCCATAGGAATTCCCTTTTAAAAAGGTTTTTGAGTAGCCCCATGGGTAGTTGCGGACCATGGTGGCACTTTTAACTAGATCCAGGGATGGTCAATGGCTGAAATTTTACTGGTGTGAGCATATGCATGGCAAGCATTGACAAGGCTTAGATTTGATTTGAGCTCGTTGGATTATGGTTAAGCAAGGCCGAATTCTTATTGGGTAAAAGCCCGATTCTTAGGGGGGAAAAAACAAAAACTGAAAATTTCCATAACAAGAATCTCTTATCACTGTCACCATCATCATCATATAAAGTTTAATGTATTATTTATTGTCTTTTGGGCATTTATTTATATTGAAGCTTACTGCAGTGAGCCAATTTTCTAGGGGCTGAGCCCAGCATAGCAAGAGTTTTGATCCTGAATTTAGGCCCAATCCTGGGTTGAAAGGCCGAACCAACTATCCAATTGAATTTTCATTAGACTTAGCTCACATAGATTTGGGCCTAACCTATGACCATGAACAGCCTAACTAAGACGGAACCTCAAGCCGTCTCATGCATACCAAATGTGGCTTTTGCCGTTCTACAGGGTCTCCTTAGATAAGTGTGCCAAGCATGATAGTCCTAGCTCAGCACGGTCTGTTCATGCAAATTATATAATAATACATTGAAAAGATTATGGGAGTAACTCATTCCATAGCGCAAATTGCATGAAATAGAAGTAGGAAAATTGAGATAAGAAGGGAATGTAAGAGAAGAAATAGAGATGAGATTTCCTACCAAAGAAAATGGTGGAACTTTAAAAAATAGAGAGTGGAGGTGAGTAGTTTGATGAGAAAAAGATCCGAGCAAGCAGTTGGATGAGATAAGTAGTGGGAATCAAAATGTGGAACAAAAAAGATATAATTGTCGATCAAAATTACAATCAATAGTCAAAATTAAAGCCAAAATCATTGGCTTTAATATATTATAATAGGTAATAAACAACTAGTGAAAGGTGCTCAACACAAGTACAACGAGAAAAATAAAATAAAAGCCAATGCAGTGAGATGGAAAAAAAGAGCATGTTCAACTCCATATACAAAGTTCAACCAACAATTCTATTAGAGGTGATATCCATGATTAACTACAAAAAATGTGACTTTTAGTAGCGGAAGAATTCACTTTTAGCAACATTTTTTACAGTCGCTAAAAGTCTTTTGTAGCAGTGAAAATCGTTTCTCTTTGCTAAAACCACCTCCAAAAGCTTAGACGGACTGTTTTGAGGAAAAAACGACACTTTTATAGCAAAGGGAAAAACAGCCACTAAAGGCAATTTCTTTTTTTCCCGCTAAAAATCACTTTTTATTCTATTTATTCCATGTTCCAAGTTGCTCATTACTCTGATAGTGTGATATTGATCATTACTTTAAAAATGAATAGATTGTAAAGAGAACATAACCAACTTTTCATCTTCTATCAATGGTTTGGATTGTTGTTCCTCTATCACCCATGTCGCACATTTACCTAGTTTGCGGTTGAGTCTCCCATTCTATGTCATCGTTATCATCAAAGCCTTGTCACAACATTCCATAATAATGCCCAACATGCCCAGTTAATATATAGTCTATTCTCTCCTTTCCGTTGTGAACGCAATCAATTACCGCACAACATATAATATAAGAAAAACAGTTAACCATGGGACAAACTTTACATCTCTAGCTAGTGTTTCTATGCCCACAATGCAAGGGACCACATTTTTCTCACAACATCTGAGAAATTAGAGGTATAATGTATGATTGTTCTAGTGTCTTCATGCCTCTCAATTAAACGGACTCGTATAACCCTAAGCAACCCTTAATATATATTTATAGCTGATACAAGTTATCCATCATGGTTATTGCTATTTAGACTACATGAGTGATACTTTTAGTTTGAGGAAGTGACAGTTTGAACCCTTTGACATGTGTGTGAAACTAAGGTGCCAACACTACTCAACTATAAGTGTTCAGGCAACATGGATAGCACTTGCCACTACAACTTGTACATATGTTGACGCAAATTCCTACCACTCCAACTATGAGTATGTTGGCAACATGGATAACATTTATCACTACAAATTGTACATATGTTGATGCAAATCCCTACCCTAAAACGAGAGAGAGGGGGCTGGAGAGAGAGAGCACTCCTTGTACAACTTAGATAATACATAATATTTTATTAACATGTCTTGCGACTAGAACAACACATGAAGGCATTCATGGCCTCTTATTTGCAGTTTCAAACCCATGCTTATTTTAAGCTACAAGGCTTATAGATCAAAGCCTGTATCATGCATCCGACCATGTAATATCAAAATCACCAACCCGGGATCCGGTGATCCCCAAAGCCTTCCACACTGCAGGAGATGCATCCACTATGTTGTTGGGGCATGGCGGCTGGTTGTCATGTTCCGAATCACACCCAAACACCGAATCACACTCGTCCACTACCTTGGCCAGCACTGATCGACCGTTGGCGTTGATCCTGATGTTCTTGTGGCAGCGGCTCCCACCATTGTACCATCCAGTGGAAAGGGCTACAACCATTTCTTTGTCGCTGTGGTAGCTGTCGTCGCACTCGGAAGGGCCACCACCATCACCACCTTCCTCAAAGCTGTTGATGGTCATGTGTGCGTTGGTGCTGCCACCAGTGATGGAAGGGGAGCAACGGTATTGTGGGTACTTCTTTCCTGATACGCAGCACTCGGAGTCGTGCTCTCCGTTGCAGCCACCTCCCCTGCCTGTTAAGTAGCCGCTGGGGTTGCAAGTTGCGAACACGGCATCGGAGTGCCCCATGTTGAGGCTTCGTGGAAATAGCATCATCATCAGAGCTAGTGGGAGATACTTGGCCATGGGGTTTCTCTCAATTATTTTCTTTGCTTGGGGTATGTTGGGTGTGAGTGAGTCTCTTTGTTCAGTTTGGTGAAGGATTTATAGAGGGAGTGGGATTATATTTTATGCATTGTTGTATGTAGGAATCATTGATGTATAGGTTTTTTTTTTTTCTTTGGTATATATCTCTATCAGGTGAGGTATGCTGCAGGGAGGGGCGGACCCAAAAATTCTTTCGAGGCGGGGGGCCACTATGAAGATAAAAAACTCTTTTAGGTCCCACATATGAAAAACCTAACACGGCCTAGGCTGGAATAAGTTGAACTAGGATGCTGCACATTGACTCACGGACATGCAACAATAGAGAGAGCTCTAATTTTTTCACAGAAGACAATTATAAATCAAATTCGTCTCCATCCATCTCAAATTTTTTAAACTTTTTTTTTCACTAAAACTTTCAGCACCGCACAGTGAATATCTTAAGCAAAACTCAGTTCTTTTTTTTTTCTAGAATGGCAAATTATACTGGAATTTTAAATCTCTTAAGTCTAGAGGCAGGCTGTTCTTGATTGTGATCTTTTTTTCTCTTTTTTGTCTTTATAAGAGAAAGACTCTTGAGTCCAGAGGCAGGCTGCTTTTTATTGTAACCTTTTCTTTTGTTTTTTGTCTTTATAAGAGAACTTTTCTTCTTTGTTCTTTGTGTGGAAAACATGAATTTAAACTGTGGAACTATTAGTGGATCTTCAAAATCGTAGGTTCCAATATGGAACACTTGTGGATTTGGAGAGTCTTGCACATGCGAGTTGATGGGAACTTACACATGCAACGAAGGGGGAGGTGAGATTCAAAGCCTAAACCTCCCAATGAGAACTATAGCTCCTTAACATTTAAGTAAGGAGCCATTCTCCTTAGATCGCTTTTCATGATCTTTATTATGCCATTCTACTTTAGTCTATCTCATTTAGAACAAGATTTATGTGTGGTTTGAAAAGTTGCTATATTTGGACGTGACCATCTAATCTAGTTTTCTATCCAAGATTATTCTTTCCAAATCCCTTTGGTATGAATGAACTCATGTATAGAAATTGTAAGGAAGATTTTAAGGGCACAGGCACATTGTCAAAGCAAGTTTGGTTTTTAGCTTAGAATTTTAAGAAAATGTGACTAAATTTTATAGCCCCAGCGAATTTTTATACATGAGATTTTTTCAAAATATTTTATTTCTAGAGTGATTTTATTTTAGTTAGAAAATGGAAAGCAAGGTACTGCATTTTCGATTCTAAATCCCTATCTTTAAAGTAGGCAAATTTTTAATTCTAAATTAGCAAAGACAAGCCGGGAGCTACGGAATAGTTCAATGAGGGTTCAAAAGGTAATTACAAAAGCTAATGAATCCAAATCCTCGAGGCTTTAACCTAGAGAAACCCTTGAGTTAAAGGAGTGAAACTTGGAACTCCACAATGGGGCCCATTCTTTGAAATCCAGACCATTCAAAACAAACTCTCTATCAATATATAGGATATCCTTAGATTTTATTTCAATCCAAATACAAAATGTGATTAACACAATCTTATGCACATTCATTACAATGGTTTTAATCAAATGATCAATCCAATATAGGACAAGATCTCATTCCTATGAAATGAGGATAACCCATTTACCTGGAGAGCGTTTATTTTGAGCGGTTTGGATTCTAAAAGGTGGAACCATGTGTAGAGCTTTACCCCTTTAACTATGGCTATGTAATAACTTTTTTGTAAATTTCGGAGGTCCATATGTAAAAAATTATAAAATCTTCTAAAGAAAAATTGGGTTTTCATAAGTTGTGGAGGGGCCATATGTAAAATCCATAAAAACTTGTAAAGAATAAAGGGACTCTCAAAAATCTTGGAGGGGCCATAGGTAAAAATTCATTAGGAAAGAAGGGGGTTTTTAAAAATTATGGGGGGGCCATGGCCCCCACCACCAACCCCCCCCCCCCCCCCCCCCCCCCCCCCCGGTCCGCCTCTGGCTGCAGGTTGATCCTCTCAACTTTGACTGGGAGAGAAATTATGAATTGAAGGAATTGAAATAAGAGCCATATCTATTGAAAATCTAAGCTAACACAATAAACTTCCATTTCTTGCTTAGTTGGTTAAGGACATGAGTATCAAATAGCAAAAAATAAAATCCCTCACGGTGAATATGGGATTCCCTAAATTTTAACCCCATAGGAGTTTGTCCCTCTATAAGATTTTCTTTTGATTAAAAAAGTTGATGGTGAATCATGCATAAAGTTGTGTCCACATGATTTCTTATAAATGGTCAATCTTATGGTGAGACCAAATCCTATGGGGGAGAAATTTATGGACACCCTATACATCATGATGGATTTTATTTTCAATAGTTTGGGTTTTCATATTTCTACAGGTGGGCCTCACCATGGTTCCACTTCTTCAACTCAGAATTTATCTAAGGCCTTGTATGTTTGCATTAATATACATAGAAACTGAATATATATATATATATATATCCGTGTGTGTGTAGGGCAGTTAAAAATGAAGATAATACGTGAATTTCTAAACATGGGCATCAAATAACATCTTCTTTTGATTCTACTTCCTAAAAAAACTGTTATTTTGATTTTCATTTTTTAAAACTTACCTTTAATTTTTATTTTTAACCACCCTATATAATTAGTTCCTATGTATTATAAATCTCTAATACAAACAAACAAGCCATATGGCCACATTTTGCAATCAAATCCTTGGAGAAAAGATTTCGCTTTCCATAAAATTACGAAAAACCCACATTTGATAATTGTAAATCCCTAAGAGTTAGCACAAATTTTAGGTCCAAAACAAACCAACAACACCCCCCCCCCCCCCCCCCCCCCCCCCCCAAATAGGATTTGAAAACCCTCAAGGGTGCATACGTGCATATTGAAACCAATTTCTCTCAATTATGTAGATCAATTTGTACCAATATTGATGTAAATTTCTCAACAATACAAATAGTTAGTGAAGAATACCTCTTCCAGAGACAACGAGACATCCTCAAAGCTGCATATTCCTCACTTGTTACCAAATGTACTCTAAGTGGAAAGAGGTTCGATTCCCACTGAGGGTGCAACTACACCAAATGAGTAGGAAAGAAATTAGGCACACAAAATGGGATTCCTATCTAGCTGCTTTTATATGAATTTGATGCTACACAAACATGCCCTAAGTCAAGTCTCCATGGGATCTCGGCTCCCTTGAGGCATGGGTCCCAGGAAATACAGTGGGCAGTGCGACTTAGATGCTTAGGTGATGCCGAGGGTCGTTGTTCTTTTCTTCTTTGAGTACTCAGTTTTAATTGCACTTGTATGGTTTCTTTCCTGGTTATTCCTATTCCTATATGACTGGGGTAAAATAATATTTGCTTACCTTTCCGACGTAATATCAAGTGATTTCAGCAAATGGAAACATACTCTTGAATTTATTCAAAACCGTATCTCTCATGAGGACCCCACCAATACAATGGTGGGCTCAGCCATGGCACGATATTCACGTGTAGTGGTGGCAATGGGTGGGGCCAGGTCGGTTTTGGCTTGAGCCTTGACCCTTGAGCTGACCATTAATTCAACCCAAACTTGGGAAATGGTGAACTTAGTTCAGCCCACTTGCTATGGAAATGGGAACACTCCTCTCTGGATGTCTTCTAGTAGGAAATAACTCTACTTCCTTAGTTGACTTTCCTACGTTGGAAATTGGAATGCTATATCCCCTCTGGAGGAAAGTGGAAAATGGAATTGTCCAAGATCCAACCTTTTATATTACTTATGCTTCTATCAATGTTTCCATCCATCCAACTCGAGTATCAAACCCATTGAAACACGGGGAGTTGATTTCACATTACATCTCTTGTACACACACTACATCTATATTTGCTCGCATATGATACTTAGACCCGCTGGCCATATTTAGGGTACATTTGTGCGGCCAGTTTTTCATAAAAATGTCTTTTGACACTACATCAATTTTGCACTTGGGGTGGCCGTTTTCCTAGGAGGACTAGTGCCAACATGAGCTAAATATTCTGTGAATCCATGCAAAAGATTTTTTTATTGGGTCGGACAAAAATCTTCTATGGAAGAAGAAAAGGTCCTGATTTTCCTATTCACGTCCGATTAGGAATTTTTCTCTTAGGAAAAGTACCTGGACCTATTCTTAATGATCCTTCGGTGGTCATGTGTGGACTCTCCTCATATCCTCTGGACCTCAAATACCTATGAGTTGTCCCCACTTCTTTCATCAATTTTCTCTGATTTGGGATCCCATTGCTTGTGACACCCACTTTTTTGTGTGTATTTATTGGGCCAGCCCACCCACCTGGCCCTCTCGCACACCGGCTCGTACAGGAAGAATCTGTGGGGATTTTATGGAGGAATGTGACCTTAATATTTTAATCTTCAGACATGAAGTTAAACTTAGTTTTCCATTTTTAAATTAAAAGAAGATGAAACCAATGAAAAGTAATACTTATTCAATGTCCAAACAAGTGGCAGGTAAAAATTTTAAGGACTTTGTTCCTTCAACATACCTTTTTTTTTAATTATGTAAAGTCAAATGGAATTGAAAGATAATAGACATTCTTTATTTAGCATTAGGTAATAAAAATTATATTTAATGGGTTAAATCTAATGCTGTGATTGACTAATGATAGTGGTAATTGTTGCTTTTAACTTTCCAAACATTATAAATTACACATGATGAACAATTCAACATGAATTCTAGAACACTAATTAATTAAGGCAATTCAAATGATAATAAAAGTAAAATACAAGAAAATAATTAATTAAGTATTGAGATTCTCACCAACTCATGAGAGGCACAGAGGGGACATTATTGATAATGACAAATAAAATAAAAGTAAATCCAATGAAGAAGATACATAAGATTAAAAAACAAGACACTAAGGGCACATTTGTGTAGCCGGTTTTCCAAGTAAAAAGTGAGGATTGTAGAAATGATTTTCTGAATTAAGTAAAATCCGTACGTATTTGGTGTAGCCGCCTTTTCCTCACAGAAAAGCACAAAAACGGACTAAGTTTTCTATGATTCCTTAGAAAATAAATTCTTATGGATTGCCTACACTCTCATAGTTGAGTGGTGTTGGCGCCTTAGTTCCACACACATGCCGAGAGATCGATTACTAGGTCTTCAAGTTAAAGTATCGCCCATTGACCAGTGGCCCAATGTAGCCAAAAAAAAATTTCTAAAAATGTCATACCTGTTAAGTTGATTGGTTTTCTGCTTCTCACCAGCTTAAGGTCAATGAAATAATTTCATGTACGGGTGCAACATATGATTCACACCATATATCTAGCTTGCAATTTTCTTAATTTGCATTTGAACTTGCAATTTATAATTCGACACATAGCATGATTTAAAAATAAATAAATAAATTGGTGGAGCATGATCATTTGATTTGCCTGAATTTGAGTTAGACTTCAAGGAGTTCTATCAACTTATTTATCTTTGTTCATGCTACAACTCCATCATTGGATCTGCAACTAAAATTTAAAACAGTTAGAATAACCACTCTACTTGTACATTTTATTAACAAATGAGGTAGCCTTGAAGTTTTAGTAGGAATAGTTAACGAAGAAAACTTAATACCCATTACTTACATTGTGTAGCATCAATTGATAGGCATGAGAAGAGGTAAGGTAAACGACAAATAAAATCATTATATTATTTTGTGATGGATATATATTATGAGCAATGTTGAACATTGTGTACCTTTGGCTTCAAAAGATTGTTGAATTTCTTAATAGATTGAGACACAGAAAAGCAGAGAGATGATCACTAATAAATCATCACAACCCTCGATTCAACCTGATACGGGCCTTGTCTTATATATGAACCAACAGGCTTATGGTGCTACTGATTTAATCATACTGATCATTTTGTTCATTAAAGGCCTTAAGAGGGACAATGAAGGTTTCGGAATACTGTGGTTTTCTTCTGCAAAGCAAGGGTACTTAGATCATTTGCTGTGATAGATAGTGAACGATGATGGAAGCAACTGAGAAGACAAAGTGAGATTTGAAGAAAAGACGTGAACAATCAAGATTGATGGTCACTTCTACGGTGTACTGTGTATAGATATAGGATAAGAAAAGAGAAATTCTCAAAAACCTTCCATTTAAAAAACGCCCCCTTATTGCTGCCTAATTTTTCATGTTGAGGAGCCTGCCTTAAGCCAATTCAGCCACACACACTATCCCATCATGAATTGTTACAAGTCTAAAATTGACATTCATCTAACTTTTATCCACCGTTGGATTGAAATCTTAAAAAAGTGAAGTCTTTTGAAACAATTAAACTTAAGGGTCATAAATTAAGGGGTTAGGATGATCTAATGGAATTGAGATTTTGCACTTAAGTAGGTTTTATCCAGATGTTTCAATCTATTGGCATTCTATGATTGTTATGCATCATATAGGCCCAAGTGGGGGTGGTGTTTTCTTAGTAAAAGAAGCTCCCCGGAGTTTTGGAGCACTCCTCTTTTTAATTATGTTTTTTTTTCTTGCCTCCCCGTGGTAAAAGGCACCGAGTTGGTGCTAGTTGCTACTATCGTCAATTTTTCTGATTTTTTTCGCTCTTATGCCCCCAAACTTGTTATTCAAACCATTCAATATTTTCATAGAGCTAATAAACTCCAAGATATGAAGTTTCATACACATCATTATGAATTTTGAGAAATATATAAAAAAAAATTAAAAAAAGTCAATATGCAAACTGTTCGAACAATATAATCTGAATTTCTGATTTTATGCACTTTTGTGGGCCTGCAATTTGTGTTTTGAACCGTTTGTCAGTGTCTGAGACCTACCATTTTCTTTACAAATAACTTTGGGACGCTGGAACCCACTAGATCTTACGAAAATTAAGATAGATCACCTCCTCCCTTTCCTCTTCTTTTCCCAAGCATTAATTTCTTAACTTTTCTGATTTCAGATTGAGTTAAAGAAACAATAATTAGTGGTGAAACCATAAACTTTTACCTAGTGTGGGGCCACTATGTAAAAAAAATTTCTTTGGGTGGGCTATATGTAAATTAACATAAATATTCCATAACATTGAGGCTTTCCAAATTTTCTGGGGGACATGCCCCTCCCTTTGAATGAGAAAGGTAATTGGAAACAAATATTGTAAGATGTGAAACATATGTATACATATATACAGAGTTTACAAATTTAATTTGGTTTATATATCTTGAGTGGTGAAAAAAACACACCCTAAAAGCCAAAATACCAATGCCTTAATTGTGAAGTCAGAGAATCCTGACTCAAATTGTTCCAAGCAGTTGTTTTATTGGATATTATATTTTTTGTTAAGCCTGTTGGAGAGGAATAATGACCAGCAAAGGCTGTATTTTTATAGTTTGTTTGGCCATCATCTCATTTTCTCTACACAGAGGATCCCAATTCCCGACTGAGCTAGCTCCAAGCAGTTGCTTTCTCTTGTGTCAGGTGATCTTGATTATATAGTGTGTGCAGGACCAGTATGGGTTGTTTTATATTTATATTTTTATTTTTAATTTCTTTGGCAGTTCTCTCCTTGTGGGACCCATCATTTGGGTCAGGTGATCTTGATTATGTATATGCATTATATAGTGTGTGTGCAGGACAAGTATAGGTTGTTGTTTTTAGTTTGTTTGGCGGTCCTCTCCTTGTGGGACCCATCAGTTGAGTGTGCACTCTAGTTTGCTTGTGATGCCGAGGGGTTTGTTTTCTTTCTCCATTGAGAACTCAGTTTTATTGGCATTTTGTATGGTCTGCTTCCAATCTACTTGTTATAAGATTGGTTGCAGTAATAGATTAGGTCACCTTTCAGACTAGTAATATCAAGTGACTCCAGCAAATGGGACCGAACAAACTCTTGAATTTATTTTTGGTCTTCATTTTTGCGGATTTACGCACTGATAGCAGATTCTCTCACCCGTGCACATTGATATGCACCGATATCAATGTCAAGCACTCATCAATACAAATCCCCATGATAAATTCTTATTACAGGGAATCTTTGAATCTTTGAATTCCTCATCTATTAACAGACATGCCTTTAAACATCCACAAGGAATCCTCAATTTCTCAGCTGGTACCAAACATGTGTTTAGGACATGATAGTGTATAGGTGTTGTCCATGAAAAGTGGGAATTTCAAACAACAAAAGATGGTAAACTAATACAACGTAAAAGGATTTTTGCGGGTGATGGAAATCTATATTTACCAATTTTTTTTTTTCTATTTTTTTTTTCATGAAATAGCGCTTTTTGCATTCAGTCTGACTGGATTTGCCTGGGGACATTCGAATAGATGAACACAAAACCCAACTGAAGAAACATGCTTCGTTTCCTTAAGGAAAAAGGAAAACACTAGATATAAACCAAATCAAGTAGGTGTTTGAGTGCCCTTTGCTAATTGGCCAAAGCTTTTGTAAATGTTTGATTCAATCTGCTATAAAACCTTCAGCCTCTTTAAAACTTTTCAAACAAGACTTGAATGTCGAAAGAAAGTTTACTTTAAACAAGTTTTCCCTTACAATTTTTATAATATAACAAATTTATTTGTCTTACATTTACTTTATGATAAATTTGCCCCATAACTTCTACAATATGATAAATTTGCTTTTTCTAATTGAACTTGTAAAAGGGTCTCATTGAAACAACTCTATCTCAAATAGATTTATTTGAATTAGCTCTATTTCAAACATATAAAACATGCCCAACAGGCCACATGCAATAAATCAAACAAAATCTAAATAAAATTTACTTGTTACTGTTCTAAAAAATCTGAATAAAAAAAAAATCCTCCATATTTTAACCCCAAACCTCCCAATAACAAAAATATCTCCTAAAAGTATCCAAAAAATAGAGAAATTTACATGTCAATCTCAACTCTCTAATTCAATTGATATTAACCCCAAGGGGTTGGCCGAGCGGTTAGAACCACGGTTCCTCTCTTCTGGAACCAAAAGGCCTGGTATCGATCTCCAGTTCCCCCCTTTTCAGGAACCAAAGGTCGAGTCTACTGGTGCTACCACTTGGGGCCACAAGGGTTTTACCTGGCTTCTCTCTGGGCCCGGAGGGATTAGTCCAGCCCAAAGAGTTGGAAACCCTCTGTCAGCAAAAACAAAAAATAAATAAAATTGATATTTAGATGGAAATATTTAGAAGGGCTATGGAGAAGTATAGGAGTCAGAGAAGAGTAAGGGGAGGGATCACAGGAGGGGTATAGATAAAAGTAGAGAGGCAGAGAAGTCGGAAGAATAAGGAGAGAGATCGCAGTAGAGAGTCCCCTGGGCCTAACCTAGTGGATTCATTGTTAAATGGTCAGGTCTGAGCTCATATATAGGTAAAGGCCCAGTGTGCTACAACATATATTAACACAGTAGGGTGTACACATTTTGCAAACAGGGTTGATCCAGTCTGAATTTTTACACCCAACTAAAAATAGGCAGCACTCAAAACAAGCTCTAGCCCATCCCTACCTGCCCATGAGCACCCCTAGCACAAAACAACAGAAAATCACCCAGAGAATCAGGGCAGATTCTGCAGAAAAATTCAATACATACTCTATCCAGTGGATTTTTTCAGGAATACTTATCCATGCTGGCCCTCATCAAATTCACTTCTACTCATCAGTAATCCAAAATTGAAAGCCAGGAAAACAAGGAAATGCAGATTTCTTTTATATTTAAGTTTAAGAACTCTAGTATGAAAAGAAGAATGTAAACTACCATTTGAAATGTCTCTGCTAAAAGGAACTGGGGCTAAATGCTGTTAGCCCCCAAATGCTATAAGGCAAAGATTCCAACTAAATTACATTCTATCCATTATCCAGACGCATAATTAGCCTACAAGCTTTTTTATGCAATTTCATTGCTAATACTCTCTTCAAATGTCTAATTAAAAGGGTGAAGGATTGAACAAATACATACAATCAAAAGGCAAACTCCCAATAAGTTTCATAATAAAAATAAATAAATACAAAATCTTCCAATATGTTTGATCCAACGATTGATACAATAGCAGACCCTCATTTTAGATGTGAATCATTCCGTCCCACAACTTGTAAATAGGTATTAGGTACTCAAAAATAAATATATAGGCAGACCTCGAATTCAATGCCAAATGCTCACCCATTTGTACTCCACACACTGGTTGGTTAGAATTGTCGAGTCTCTGAACCTCAATGGAAATTCACCGAAAAAGAAAAATCAGTTTAGTTCGCCACTGAATGGATGATCTGCATTGTATAGGATGTTCATACTCACAATTTGAGGAAAGCAGCACAACACACCTTATAAACTAAAAATATTCACAAAGTAGATTGAGATTGCCACCCAGACTTGGACTCTTTGAAAATATTTGCCTTGTAGTATTTGAGCTCCTTTATACTTTCTTTGATGTCATCCATAGCTCTGTGTTTGTTCTCCTTGGAAGGAGCTTTTTTATTCTCTGATATGAAAAGCAAAACCATTCGAAATGTTATATGGTTTTCCATAAGATACAATTTAACAATATTGCTTCTTTTGCATCCTTGGTTCAGTTCAGTTTCCAGCAAACCATCCAAGGTTCTGACTGATATGCAAGGACTCAATTCAATTAACATCATCACATCATCATCATAAAGTACAATAGTTATAAAGGAGGCATTTGTTTAGAGGAATTCTTGACGAGAATTCCATATGTTGGAAATTTCTGACAGCAATGTCATTGTCCCCCAGCATTTGGAACCTCTGTTTTAGTGAGATTCCAAAAATCCAGCATGGATAGTCACTTTCGGCTTATAAAAAGCTCCAAAATCCAGCGTCCAAAATGCTGGGAGATATTTGAGCATTTGTGAATCAATCCAGGTGACAACATTTGGGGATCTCTAATATCCTCCCAATATGAATTCTAAGAAATTTAGCAAACAAACAGACCCTAAGGCAGTTATTAATCATTCACTTAGTGCAATTACAGAATTATTAAGATTGGAAGCTAACTTTGCTACTGCCATTCCGTACATTCATAATATTCATTTATTTTGGTAGAAACAGGGCATTGTATTAAGCAGAAACAAAAGATACAACTGAGGATCAAAATATAGGCCATATTGATATTATTAATATATATTTGTTAAAAAAGGCCTCTCACATCAATATCGGCCGATATGGGCCGCCATATAGGTTGACTAAAACTCTGTATATAGATTCACATGCAGATGGGCTTATTAAGGAGGCCAAGTTTACACGAGATGCTAATGCTGCCATATACTCATATTATATTCAGTTTCCTTATTGGGATTACCATGTTTTGCCAAGGAGATAATTAAGAGGAAAAAAGAAGTTAAGTGTTACAAATTCAACAAGCAGTTTCTTAATCAGAGTGTCAGGTCATCCCATCAGGATGCTTTTGAGCTGTGCTACATCAAATCCATGATTTCAACGATTTAAACTTCAGTTCTGTAACGAGAATTCACAGTGGAACCTGTAATACAATTTACTGGAGCAGAGACCAATGGTTCAAGGTAATTAAACAATTGAATTCTTTTTTATTTTCAGAATAATTGAATGTGTTAATATAGTTTCTGCAATAGAAAGTTCAGGTGATGTAACCATTAATTTTTTTTTTTTTTTTTTTTTTTGAGAATTTCATGTGGTTGATAACCAACAGTGGCATTTGGCAACATTGTTTCATACCTCATACAATAGTTTCTATTATTAGTTATTATTGTTATCTTTGAAGAGTCTCATACACCACTTGACGGGGTAAAGCTTTGATGACAATGAGTGATTCTTCCAAGCCGTCTTGTGAGTTTCCTCTTTGGATAAAAGCCTTGGAGATTTCTTTTTTTTTTTTCAGGGAAATTAAATCATTGGTCTCTTCTCTTCATGTGATTTTTCAGTATGTGAGTTGATAGGCAAGTGGTCTCACGGATGCTTTAGCCATGCAAGGGGTGTCTACTGTCTAAAGTCAACTTTGAGTGCTTCAGTTATGTAATTTGTGTTTTTTTCGTTTGGGTGGAGGCTTATACCATCTTTTTTTTCTCTATTTTCGTTGCATGGTGTTTGTAATAGGCTCTCTCAATATAATTATACCATTACTTCTCAAAAAAAAAGAAAAAAGAGAGACAACTCCCATATAGTATACTTAACAAATCTGTTCGTATCAATACAAGATAAATATTATATCAAGAAGGCAAACTTCATAACAATATTAGAAATGGGAAAAGATATTTTACCTCTTGGATACCAGCGAATGCAAAGAGCCTTAATACTGCTAACATCCACAAGGATATGGGAGAACAAACCAGCCAAATCTGGCATATACTTCTGGCAAGAATGATAATAAAAAAAATCATAATAATCAACAAAATGCTCAAAGTAAGATAGGAAGACCACAATTATCCAAGCAACGCCTAATAATTTTTAGAGGAAAAAAGAAGGATTGGTCGAATTACTAAGGTCCAGGACAAATGCGTACTATTCTGCACCATAAAGCGCGCACACACAGTTCCATAGAGTTATGAGCATAAATGGGAAATGGCCTGAGCTAGCACATTAAAACATCAGATTTGAAAAATCTCATCAGGATCACAAACTTGGGACTTTGGGCAAAGAACAACCACTAGATTTGGACAAAGTTCAGCTCTATGGGCTGTTCCTATTCGCACTTGAGACAAAAAAAGAAGCCTGATGCAGCCATTAGCAAGTTCCAGTATGCATGGATTTTCCAATTGGAGTTGGGCCTACCGGTGTGGTTAATGGGATGGGATTCAATCATTCATGAAACATGTCTTTGGGTTTGAACCTAATGCCACATTGGGCCCGGGCCATCTACACACGGGAGGACAATGGAATACATGTGACATGACTTGTTTGGGCTTAGGCTTATTGGATCGTGGGTTTCATGTTGCTGGCCTGGAACCAAAAGCCTCTTAGCATTGGCCTGAAAATCATGAGTGGGGTTTAGATAACTTTTTTTCATGCCAACAATTGTTTGATTTTCCTTTCTAAGCTACAATTTTTCCATCAGTTTTCTTTGTAAACTTCATACTTTATAAGGCAAACTTTCATAGTCCTTGCAGTTATAAAAATAAATAAATTTTACTTCTTACTGTACATGATATAAACCTTATCCCAGATAAACCATTTAAGATTTCTTAAACTTTCATCAGTGAGTACTACTGTTAAACTACCCTTGATTTTAGTGTATGAACAATCAACTACCACATTCAAAAGAAAGAAAAAGTAAAGGACATGGTAAAGACTTACCTTCAAAAATGAGAAGTCCACATAAACAGAATTTCCCGCTAGAAGGGGTTTATATGTGCCTATATGTTTTTCCACAAATTCCATTACCTACAATTCAGAGCATATTTTTATATAAGCTAATGAAATGCAAACACCCAATGACGAATAAGCAGCAATCAAGTAAATAGCAATCATTCAAGAGCCAATGAAATGGATGGCAACTTTCTATTAATGATGGAGCACTCATGTGATACTAATGTGTCTTATCAAACACAGTGAAAAGGATAAGATATTTCCAAATGGCTGAAAAAGGATTTAATGTAATAATGAAAATTTTGACTGCAACGGGCAACCTCTTCATGAAGCATGACCTTTATGAAGTCCAAAATAGCAGAAAAGCAGCAATCACAAAAATTTGCATTTATCCATCGATTCCTTTATAATCAAGAATCAACTATAAAGCCCGTGGTTATTGGTAGACAGCACCATACATAGTAGTGAAAAAAGAATTCACAACCTGGTTTATCGCAAAAAGAAAATTCATTCAAAACTAAAACTAAAAGATGCAGGTTTCATTCTCACAGCAAGCTTGTCTCTTGGAATTTATTTTTTATCAGTATTTTTTAATGGTGTTTTTTTATCAGTTTTTTCTCTCGTATAGATGACCATACAGTGCTTGATCATCTAACATCAATTAACTTTTCTAAAGGTGTCAGATATGTTTTGAAGACAATTAAGACCGTTGTACAAAATAATGAAAGCAGAATTTCTTTTATTGCCTATCAACTCATTGACCAAAAGCCCCATTGAGTTTGTACTTTGTAAAGTAATGAATTTGGCTATTAACACGGGACTAGATATTCACCTTGAACGTTGACCAAGTTATCTCAGGATACTTCGCAAAACCATCAAGACCAGCTTATTATGCTGGAAGAAACTTTATACCATTTGGCCAACATAAAGATGGTAATATTTTTTGGGTAAACAACATAAAGATGTTGATCTTTGGATACGGTATCAACTAGCATAGTCCAAAACTAGAACTAATTGATCATGTCTTCAAATACGCACTTGAATAAGATAATAGCAATGATCTATACAACAGGTTAGCCTACAAAGGCAAGCTTATGCCATATGCAACAGTGGCAGTCTAAAGCTGTTAATTTCAGCAAGGATTCCCTCAACAAAAAAGCACAAAAAGTATAGGTTCTCATTGCCATGGCAATGATTCATTGCAAATCCCATAATCCACAATCCTGCAGATGCCATTAAGTTTGTCTCCATTCAATGCGCTAGACCTAAATAATTTTCCCTTTCACTAACAGTTTTTTTCCCCCTTATTGGACATGACATGAACCCACAACCTCAAGGTTGCAATAGTAAGCACCTTACGTTGTGCCTCAAACACATGCTATTTCAATTGCCACAAACACATGCTCTATATCAAATGTTACCCCAATCTTTAGAAACAAACCTGTTTCTCAGCATTTTGTTCACTGGTTGTGCTTTGAAGCACTCTCTCAGTCAAACCTGAAATGAGTTGGAAAGTTAAAATCCCATTAGGTTCGTTGAAATATATTCATAAAAAAGAAAAAGAGGGCACTAGAATATCATGCTTCTTTGAAAAAAAGTTATGTCCGATCACTTTTTTTTTTTTTGAATAATAAGTATGTCTGATCATACTTTAATTCAAACCTTCAACAATCAATACCAAGAAAAGCATACCACTTTCTGCATGATGGCTACGACACCACTCTCCCATATTATCCAGGCACTCTTTTGTTTGATGAATTACCAAATCTGGGCCCTAAAAGGTAAAAAATCATAATTTAGATATATAGATGTAGCATATCAAAGTAATAACCCCAGAGAAAGCACTTTTCCAACGTTAAATATAACTAAAATCATAAAAAAGGAGGAATGTACAAAATCACTGTAGAAATGTTCTAAGATAGGAAATTGAATGTGGCATTACATAAACTTTATACCTTATTGAGAATAAATAACTGTGAGAATAATGTCATTAACAAGAATAGGAAAAGAAATAAACTCTATAATAGTATGATGTTCTTTGAAAGATTCAATGGGTGAAGATCCATGCATACGAACTCTAGCACTTACTTTGTCACATAAAAACAACAAAGAATTGCAAAAAGGCCTAGGTTAACTAAATGAAAGGCACACTCAAGAAACAAAAATATGCTGAAACCAAAACCAAGATTCAATGGAGTATAGGAAAAGGTACACCCTAGGTGATAACAGATGCATGAATAAGCAGTTAGAAACAGAACAAAAACTGCTCAGCATTGCAGAGGTATTGTCTCAGTCTTCACACAGATTTCTTAGATAGTTTTTACTAGTGCTTTTCTTTCTTAGATAGTTTTTACTAGTGCTTTTCTTTCTTTCGTTTTTTTTTTATTTTTTTTATTTTGCTTAACTATCTTTAAAATTAGCAAAATATTGGGAGGAGAATCTAAACACAAATTTAAACTGAAACTAAAATGGCCCTGATTACAAATTGGTCTGTCATACTATGCCCAGACCCACAATCCACAAATCTAGAAAATTACAGTAAATTGGAAGAAGGAAAGGAACACAAATAACATGCAACTAACCTGACCTGATTAGAAGCAGCTTCTCAATCCAACGGGAACCACAGTCAATCCAAAGGAGAGAAATTAACTATGCTTTATTTAAGCAATTGCTGAAACTGGAACTGTCCACATATATGCAAAAACAGTCGACCAGCCCACCTATATATAGTTTCTAAAACCCTAGTAAACTACTAAAAACAATTACAAAACAAACACCCACCTTCAATTACACTTAATTTCCTAAATTGTTGGGATCCTGAACTCCTGATTGGCAATGTGACTAATTGGTGTGAAACTGCCGTCCATCTTTAGGCGAGTGCCTGATTATATGTCAACATCCTCATTGTCCAATTACATAAATATCCCTTTAAGGAGGTTGGCAAAAAGAAAAGCCCGTCAATTATCTACAAGATTAATCTGCAAGATAAGCATTCCAATCTTTGAACTAATCTTGTAGAGATATCCTGCTCCCCGCGTGTAGTGCAATTGGTACTCTCTTCACACTCCCCCTCAAATTGATGAAGATTATCAAAGAGCTTTTTTTTAATCAGTAAAAAGAACAATTATATTAAAGAGATTATTAAAGATCATCAATTTGTGCGTCAGAAAATTATGATATCTTGAAGGTTGCAACTTGAATTTGGGAAGATACATTGGGAAGCATAATAGTTTTAGCTTCAAGTGTTCACGAATGAAATGACACTCAACTGTAATGTGCTTGGTCCATTTGTGAAGTTTTGGCTTTGTCGTGGTCCATATAGCACTTTTATTGCCAGGCATCAGCATAAAGAGGAGTACGTGCAAAAATAGAAATCCTAGTTCTCGAAGAAAGCGTAGAAGCCAGAAAATTCAAAACATGCATAAAATATGGATCGATATTCAGCTTCTCTAGAGGGGACTTGGACCGTGCCTAGTTGCTTACATATCCAAGTAATCCGGAAATCCCATAGAAAGATACACCACCGTGTTCTTGCCGAATCAGCATCAGAATAGGCTTTGGGTTGCAAGGAAGCATATGCGAAAAATAAAACCCTACGTCTATTAGATCCTTATAGGTATCGAAGTATGTGAAGAAAAAAATTCCAGTGAAGATAATGCGAGTTAGATATAAAATAACTGACAATGAACTGCATAGGAAATATCTAGTTCAGTCATTGTAAGATAATCAACTAATGCACTGTAAAAAGCGGATCAAAACAGGGTCCCCACTGCTTGAAATGATCAATTGGCTTTGCATCCGACACCCAAGCCATTTCAATTAGATGCTTTTGAGTATTTATTTATTTTGAGAGAGAGAGAGAGAGAGAGAGAGAGAGAGAGAGAGAGAGAGAGAGGAGGAGGAGGAGGAGGAGTAAGTTCCAAACAAAAGAATTGGTCTAAAAAAAGTAAGGTGCTCTAGATCTTTCATGTGAAAAGATAAATGTAATATTTTCTTCAAGAATGCAATGCACATCATGTCATCCACATAAATTAGAATATTATCAATGTATACCAAAACTAAAGTAATACCCTTTTGGGATTTTCTAAGAAATATGGAGTGATCACAATTTCTATTTAAACCCATTTTTAAGAATTGTAGTCCAAAATTTCTCAAACCATGGACGTGGAGGAGCTTGTTTGAGACTTAGATATCTGTAAAGTCCATAAACATATGTGGAATTTGGAACTATAACGCCCAGAAGAGTCACGTACACTGCTTCTTTGGGATCTCTATGGAGGAAAGGATTTTCAACATCCAGTTGAAAAAGGGCTAGGATTTGATAGCAACAATTGCTAAATCACTCATATGGTTGTCATCTTTGAAACATAAGCGGATGTTTCATCATAGTAAATACCATGCTCTCCTCAGTAACCGATGGATGAAAATCGTAGTCGCGGTCGTCGTTGCGGTTAACCTTGAAAATACTTACAAGGCCACATCATGTTGTGGCGTGAATTTTTTCAACCAAATAATTTAAAAAAAAATATATCCAAAATATTAGAAAATGCTAGAAAACAGTGTTTGTTTTCGTTAGTACACATCATAAACCAAAATACCGGCCCCCCTAAGTGATAGCACCTTGTATTGTTGTTTAATCTTCAATTGTTAAATATGTCAACTTTTTAAAGTTTAACCTCTGGGTCCCTCCTTATAATTTATAAAAACATTAAAACTATCACCTCTTATATTAGCTTGGTGCAGCCCCGGACCTTCGATCGAAAAGACCAACCCCTCAGATGAGGTTGATCAAATCCAACAAAAGGATTCTACACAGAAGAACACTCACAGCCATGAACCCATGGGAATAACTCACGTTAATTAATTTGATTGAATAAAGCATAACCATGACATTAAGAAGCTACTCTATATATAGAGTAGTAGTGTTCCTAAATAAGCAAGAGAGGAAATATCTAATCCTAATCAACTTACAATTTAGAAAAGGAAACATTCCTAGATAATTAAGCAACCTACTAATCTAGAAATAAATAAACTACTAATTCTAGACAATCATGTGGACCCCATTAGGTGGGTCCATCAGGTTCTGTGGACAGCCTTGGTCTTGGATCTGGATCGGACTGCATCAACTCTCCCCGGCTTGAAAAAACTCGACTCCGGCGAGTTAAATGCTTGATAGCATTCATAAAGATCGGGATTCAATCGCTGAAAATCTGATGCAGTAATCCACGTAGCATCGGAGAGAGGACGGTTCCTCCAACGGACATAGAACTTTTGAAAACCACCTTAACAAGTGGAAACAATCTGATCATCAAGTAAATCAACAATCTCATCAGCAGGTGGAAGATTAGAAGGTAGGGCAATAGTCTGCTCTTCAGTTTCTCCATCATTGTCATAACCACGGTAGAGCGTAAGATCCTCGACATTGAAAGTAGAACTGACACCTGAATCAGATGGGAGGTCTAGCACATAAGCATTGGAGCCAATCTTTTTTAGAATCTTGTATGGACCAGTATTCCGTGGATGCAACTTTCATACGCGCCAGGAGGCGTACGTTCTGGACGGATACGGGCCATGACCATATCCCCTTCAGCAAATTCAATAAATCGACGATACTTGTCAGCTTGCTGTTTATAAGTGGCATTACTGGCAGATATATGCCGGCAGACTTCATTGTGCACTTGTTGCATGTGTTGAAAGAAGCTTTCCGCATCGGCACTAATTCTTCCATCTACAGGCAAAGGTACAAGATCAATAGGTAGTCGCGGGCGAACTCCTTTCACAGCTTCAAATGGAGAAATACCAATAGACCGATTGACCGATTTATTGTACGCAAACTCAGCCATAGGCAAAGTCTTGGTTATCAGCATAATTTTGTTTGATTTGTTCAAAACCCTGTACACTAACAGACATAGTTGTTAACAAATGCTTTCGTCGACTGAGTGCATCAGCTATCAAGTTATCTTTGCCTGCTGTATGACGAATGCTGAAATTGAACTCTTGTATGTAAGCACTCCACTTAGCACGGTTGGCACTGATCTTCTGCTGTGAATGAAGATGTCTCAAAGCATCATTATCAGAATAAAGAACAAACTCTTTGCCAATCAAGTAATGCCGCCAATGACGAAGTGATTGTACAAAGGCATAGAATTCCAAATCATAAGAAGAATACTTTTCTTGGCATTAGAAAGTTTCTCGTTGAAAAATGCAATCGGGTGTCGCTCTTGACTAAAAACACCCCCAATGCCGACATGTGAGGCATCACAAGCAACTTCGAAGACCTTGTCAAAATATGGAATTTGCAAAACTAGGGCCTCCGTGATTGTACACTTAATGTCTTCAAAGGCTCCGGTGGCAGAACTAGTCCACCGAAATTTACCTTTCTTCAAGCATTCTGTGATCGGAGCCATGATACTACTGAGATTTCGAATGAATCTCTTGTAAAAGTTTGCAAGACCATGAAAACTTCAAACTTCAGTGAGTGTAGTGGGAATAGGCCAATCAAAAATTGCTTTGACCTTATCAGGGTCCATTTTAATTCCTTGTGCCGACACAACAAATCCCAAGAAAATAACAGGATCACTCAGAAATGTGCACTTCTTGAGATTAATATAGAAACGTTCTCGACGAAGGAGTTGACAGATTGCATCCAGATGCTGAAGATGCCAAGTTTTGTTCCTGCTGTAGATTAAAATGTCGTCGAAGTAAACGACGACAAACTTCCCAATATAAGGCTGTAACAGTTGTGTCATGACCCGCATGAAATTACTATGTGCATTGGTTAATCCGAAGGGCATAACCAACCATTCATAAAGGCCATCTTTGATTTTAAATGCAGTCTTCCATTCATCACCTGGCCTTACACGGATTTGATGATAACCACTTCGCAGATCAAGTTTAGAAAAAATATAGGCACCAATCATCAAATCCAACATGTCATCTAATCTGGGGATTAGGAAGCGGTACTTTACCATGATTTTATTGATTGCACGACTGTCGACGCACATGCGCCAGCTTCCGTCTTTCTTTGGAGTGAGGAGTGCAGGTATTCCACGGGGACTGAGGCTTTCCCTGATAAATCCCCGTTTTAAAATATCATCAACTTGCCTTCTTAATTATATATGCTCCATGGGGCTCATCCGGTATGCAAGCAAATTTGGCAATGAAGCTCCCGGTACAAGATCAATGGCAAGTTGGGTATCACGTAATGGAGGTAGCTCCTTAGGCAGCTCATTGGGAACTAGATCAGCAAATTTCTTCAGAAGGGGCTCTACTTCTTGTCAGACAGATGTATTAGGAGATTCTTCTAGAACTTGCCTAGCAATCAAGGCATACATGATGCCCTGCTCTTTGCTTTCTTCTTCAAACTTCCGCATAGCTAAGATAGGAAGTGTTGGACCTATATCAGATGTGGATGATGAAGATTTAGCGAGCAATGGAATCAACCTGATCTTGCATCCTTTCCAGTTGAAGGTATAAGTATTGTGCTCATGAGCTGTAATGACCTTAAGTTTCTATAGCCATGGTCGCCCGAAGAGAATGTATGTAACGTTCATTGGAATGACATCACATCGAATTGTATCTTCATACTGGCCAATCCGGAAAGGGACTATACATTGCTTACGGACAGAAATGGAGTAATTGTTGACCCATGCAACTTTATAAGGCCTTGAATGCTTCACGGTTGATAGCTTGAGTTTCTCTACTTCTTCCTGAGAGAAAACATTTATTGCGCTGCCTCCATCAATGATAATGTTACAAGACTTGCCCTTGCAGTTGACTCTTGACCGGAAAATGGAGGCATGATTCTAGTCTTCATTTTCTACCTTCGCATCAGCTACTAACAGACGATGGTCAAGAAAAAGCAGAGGTGAACCGTCATCAGCTTCTGTATCGTGCAATTGATCTTCTGTGTTTTCATATTGAGGCTCTGCATTGAACGGCTCTTTTTCGATTTCCTCATCATATCGTTCCTCATCTTCTGGCTCATTACTAGTATATAAATTTCTATGTGGACACTCAACCGCATAATGGCCCTTTTGTTTGCAGGCATGACAAACAATATCTCTTTTATCTACTCCTCTGCTGGCAAGGTTATCATTCTGATTCTGTGACACTCACTGATTTTGCTGTGAAAGAGCCTGCCTCTGCTGAATGGCTTGTTGTGGCCTCTGCGGTGGTTGCTAGAATGGTTTAGGAGGAGAAGGACGATAACCTTGCGTCTAAGTACGATTAAAAATAGGTTTAGGTCCTCTTCTAGTGGAAGACTCGCCGACTTGAAAAGTGTTGCGCCTCTGCAACTGAAGTTCATGCTGAGCTTTCTGGGCTTTACAAAAGAAAGACCTCATGAACTCTGGTGTAATCAAACATAGCAACTTCGCGTCAGATATCATTGCATAATCCATCCCGGAATCTAGTGATAGTTAGACGATCATCTGTTTTCAAATTACAACGAACAATATATTCGCCAAACTTGTTTGTATATTCTTCCACAGATAGATTGCCTTGCTGGAGGGTAAGAAACTCTTGGTGTAGTGTGTCAATGTAATCAGAAGGAAGGAAATTGCTCTTGACCCTTTCTTTCAGGTTGAACCATCTAGTAATGGGCTGTCCCAATGCGAGTTCATTATTTTCAACACCATACCGCCAGATTCTAGCAGGACCCTTGAGCTTAACCTTCGTAAAGGCTATCCGCTGCTCATCAGTCATGCTATACCAAGCAAAATAATCTTCCAGAGAATTAAGCCAATCAACAAAACCTTTCGGACTGACATCTCCAGAGAAATCAGCCACATCAATTTTAACCTTCTTTGTGATATCATCAGTGCGGGGTGGAATTGGGGGACCTAAGCTGTCTAATTCAGCGATGAGACGTTGTACAAAGTCACGCATGGATTCTCGTTGCTCAGGTCGTTCTGTTTGAATGGGTGTGAGTATTTGTAAGGAAGCGGAAGACCCTTCTTGTGCAGCCAACTGTTTATTTTGTAATTCAATAAGTGCGGATTCTACGGTGCATAGACGATCCATTACTTCGTCCATATCTTGGCACAGTTTGGATAATTGTTCATCACGTTCCTTGTCTGTTTCGAAGCAGTGGAAGGAAGAACGTAGATTTGCCTTCGCCGGGAGGAAGCAGAGGACGAAGGCGGTAGGCCTGCTAGTCCCTGCGTGTAGAGATGAAGGTTTGTTTCCCGGACCCGGACGTCAACGACCGACGGTGCTGCTGCCTCTGGTGCACGGTACGTCTTCGATCTCAAGCCCTCTTTTTCTCTTCGTCTCTGTTCCGCTTCTCTCGTCTTCTACTTTCTTCTTTTTTCTTTTTTTTTCTTTTTTTTTTTGGTTATCTGGGATGGGGGTTTTGTTCGACAAGGCTGGAAGATGAAGGCAGAGGGTGGGTTCCTTGAGCAGTGGTCGTGGATTTGATTGGATGGAGGGTTGTGGGTGGCTTCGATCTATGATTGAGGGTTGGGGTTTGTTTTTGAGAAATTAGGTCTCGGTGAAGAGTGTGGGTAGAGAGTATGGGTGAGGGAATGTGTTGGAGAGAAGGAGGCACTGACGGATGGGCTGGGGAGAGATGGGTGGGCGATGATGAACCGGGGAAGACAGTCGTTTCCCTGGCGACCAGATCTGGGCTTTGATACCAATTTGGTGCAGCCCCGGACCTTCGATCGAAAAGACCAACCCCTCAGATGAGGTTGATCGAATCCAACAAAAGGATTCCACACAGAAAAACACTCACAGCCATGAACTCATGGGAATAACTCACGTTAATTAATTTGATTGAATAAAGCATAACCATGACATTAAGAAGCTACTCTATATATAGAGTAGTAGTGTTCCTAAATAAGCAATAAAGGAAATATCTATAACCTAATCAACGTATAATTTAAAAAAGGAAACATTCCTAGATAATTAAGCAACCTACTAATCTAGAAATAAATAAACTACTAATTCTAGACAATCATGTGGACCCCATTAGGTGGGTCCATCAGGTTCTGTGGACAGCCTTGGTCTTGGATCTGGATCGGGCTGCATCATAGCTTCATAAAAAATTTCACTCAAATCAAAGTTGGACCCACAATTGAATTGTGATACTACATGATTGGAATCATTAGTCTACATGTTTTATAAGTGATTAATTCACCAAGACCAATTTCTATTTGAGCAAAATTAGCCAAGGGGCATTTGTTTTGAGTGGTTTTGAATTTTCTGGGCCCTTTAAGTAAAGGCGTAATTAAAAAAAGAGAGGATATTTTCGAAATCTTGTAGGCTTAAGGTGAGCCACCAAAAAAAATCTAAACTACTCAAAACAACTGCCCTCCTCTTGTATGGCCCCGGCCAAATTTCATTCTAAGAGGAGATGTGTCACTATTAGATTATTTTTTACTTTAACTTAAAGGCCAAGGACATGTGCACATGTGTGGTACTAAGGTGGCAACACCACTCAAGTTTTGTAACTTGACTACTATATAAAAAAGGAAAACCTTAAAAGGGCATTTGCCCTTTTATTTGTTTGAAATAGAAAAGGAGGAGAAGGAATGAGCTAAGAAGCACGGACACAGACACGACACGGCACGAACACGCCGACACGGCATTTCTCAAAAAAGTAGGACACAAACATGTCGGGGACACGCTAATATTTAACAAAAATAATAATAATAATAATAATAATAATAATAATAAATCTAATCATATACTAAAAGATAATATCATTTTAACTTCGCAATCAATTTAGCAATCAAATAAATAAAAATCCAAGTACCAATGTACCACTGTAATATTTCCCCCTCCTTCATTAAGTTTCTCAAACTTGGTTACATATTTCCACAAAGGCTTATTTATATCTTCTTCATTGGAGGGGTGTGAGCTACAGCCAGGAATGGAACTCATATTCCTAAATTCCAGAGGTGAAGAAGCAGCTGATAAATAAAAAAAGAATTATTTCACATAAAAAACAGCAGCAAAAAATAAAAAACATCAGCAGCAAGGACATTTGCAGATTTGCATAGTCGCAGTGAAAAAAAAAAACAGCATCAAGGAGGCTTCCAACAACAACACAGCAAAAAACGGAACGTCTAATGATCAGAAAAACAATAGTAGATTACAAAAAAATAGTACAGAAACAACAAACAGATTTGATGAGCCAAAAAAAAAAAAGTACAGAAACAACAAACTGTAAAAACAGATTTGATGAGCCAAAAAAAAAAAACAGCAGCATGAGCAAAACCTAAATAAAAAAAAACATGTTTTTCATAATAAAAACTGAAAAAAAAAAAAAAAAAAAGCAGCATCAGAGAAAGAAAAAAAGAGCAGTAGCAGACAAAAAATAGCGTACCTGATGAGAAAAGCAGTACCACAAGCGAAAAAAGCAAAAGCAATACCACAATAGATCTTCTTCTTTTCTTTTCTTCTTCTTCCTTTTTCCTTTTCTTTCTTCTTCTTCTTATTCTTCTTTCGTTAGGGCTGGACAGACGAATGGGTTTTTTTCTATTTCGTTTAGGGTTGGACGGATGAATGGGGTTTTTTTTCCTCTTTCGTTTAGGGCTGGACAGACGAATGGGTTTTTTTCTATTTCGTTTAGGGTTGGACGGATGAATGGGGTTTTTTTTCCTCTTTCGTTTAGGGCTAGAGCTAGATGGATGAATTAAAAGAGCCTCATTTTCCTCTTAAGTTATAACCTTTTACAAATAGCCCCCCTTTCTTTTCTTTTTTTACTTTAATTTTAATTTTTTTTGTAATTAAAAGAGGCCAGCGTGTCCAGAATATAAAATATAAAAAAATAAATAGCACACTCTTTTTGGCGTGTCCGACATGTGTCTGAGCATGTCCATGTTCGACACGGAAAGGTGTCTGTGCTTCCCAAGGAATGAGGAAAAGGGAAACAAAATGGGAGGGGAGGAACAGGAGAACCTGGTCAGCGAAGACAATTTCGGTAGCGGTGGCGGCAACAATTTCAGCAGCAGCAAGGTTTCTTTTTTTCCTTTTACCTGCATAACCTAGGGAAATGGAGGATCAGCATCAAAAGAGCGGAGTATAGATTTTTAGGGTTATTCGAGCGGTATTTTCAAAATATCTGCCAATACCGATATTTTAAAATACAAGCTGACAAGATATCGGTCAATACTAGTATCTTACCAATATTTGAAAATATCGGCTGAGCTACCAATATTTTGGCGATATTTTAGGGAACCGAGAAGGAAACCGATAAGTATGTACTTATCAGTTCAGCCGATGCCAACACATATAACCTGAAATATGCTGGTATTGGCTGATATTTTAAGCTATGCGATAGCCACATGCAACAAAGCGTGCTTTGTATCTGTCAAGACTTCCATATGATTTTATCATTATTATATAAACCCATTTATAAATGGGTCAATCACCATGTGTGCTTATATAGGAAGCCTATAACTCCTTATTCATAGCAATCTGCCCATACTTCTCCTTATTCATAGCAATCTGCCCATACTTATGTTCCATCGCTTGCTTATAAGATGGAAATAGATTTTAAAGAAATAGGAACTAGGAAGCGATGTAGTCAGACAAATCTGGATGATGGCGAAGAAGACGAAAATAGCTGCCCCACCATAGTTGGGATGTGACTTTGATGATGATGGCGATGATGATAATGGTGAAAAAGAAGAAAATATGGATATTGGTTAATAGTAGTCAATTCCATTCTGTTTCTGGTCCTTTAGTCGAAACGGAGAAGGCATCAAAGTTTTCGGTCAGCATACCCATCTATACAGGTCAAAATCCAGGTTTCCGGCCGATATGTCTGCAATTACCAAAATGGCTTTGGGCATTGGTTTTCAGGTTAAAAAAAAAAAGAGTAACTTACATAAGAAAAGTAGAGATATTATATAAGAAACATCTAGCCCTAGCTAGCAGTAAGAAAAATAAAAGAAAAAACCGGACAAGGAGAAAAAGAAAAAGATTTGTTGCTGAAAATTTTAAAGTGAGAGAGAGGAGAGAGAGTGGGGGGGTGGGGGGGTGGGTGGGGTTGGGGGGGCCCTCTCTCTTTCTTTTTTCCCAGTTTGAATAAAGAATTAGAATGACACCATGACTACTGAAGTGATGAATCGTCAGTCTTTTCCAGAAGAAAAGCATCGAAAAGTGGTTTGAGTGAGGCTCAAGGAGTTGAAGGGGCTAGGCCTTAAGCGGGGAAATAGGGTTGGTCTGAGGGTTTGGAAAATAGGGTTGGGCCTGGGGCAATTTTGGAAAATAGGGCTGGGCCTAGTGTGAGTTCGGAAAATAGAAGTGGTTTAGGGTGGATTTTCTAAAAGGGTTGGGGCTTGGGCTTGATTCATGGCGCCAACTTTATTTTAAAATTTCTTGACTATATATATAAAGGGAGGTGCTCCTATGAGAGCAGCTCTCATCTTACTATGAGAGATAAGGTGGGGGCCCTCACATCTATACTGGGGGTCCTCACATTTAAGTTGTTGACATTGGATATGGATGTGAGGGCCCCCACCTTATCTCTCATAATAAGGTGAGAGATGCTCCCATAGGAGCATCTCCCATATATAAATATATATATTCTATTTTTCTGAAAAGTTCCATCGAAATTCCTAAGCACTGCTATATTTCATTTTGAAGACCTGACCGAAATGATAACCGAAACAGAATTGACATCTATATTGGTTAGAAGACCATGTGTACAACTGACGATTGATGACATATGCAACAGAGCTTACTACTTTCACCCAAAAAGATTTAGGAAAACCTAAATCAATAAACAGAGAGAATAATTTGGAAGGGATGTGTTGATGCTTATATTATACTACCTCATTTTATTAAAGAGGATGATGACACAATGTTTTAAAGTAATTCCCTTTTGTTGCTAAGTATTACTGGAAATATAAAAAACACCACATTGTATCAAAATCTTCTGCTAAAGCTATAAGTACAGATGCATGTCTTTTGCAAGTACTTAAGTAATTGGCTCTAACGTCTTCTTCGTAAACTTGGAGTCTTTCTTAGTAGTTCCACCCCACTTTATGTAAGCAACTTGAGTTCCATCCAAATTGGAACAAAAGTGCACCAAACACATTAAGGTGGAATGCCACTTCATAAATAATGTCTTGTCTAGCACTACGTCATGTTTCCTCCAAGGTCTAAAATATCGGACTCAGGACCCGACCTGGCCATGCCTGAGTCGGGCTGAGTCCCGATTTCAATTGGAACACTGAGTCCCATAGGACTCGGCATGGTTTCCTCCCAATTGA
Source organism: Persea americana (assembly GCA_029852735.1). NCBI lineage: Eukaryota > Viridiplantae > Streptophyta > Magnoliopsida > Laurales > Lauraceae > Persea > Persea americana. The sequence goes on from CM056810.1 coordinate 77,588,279, forward strand.
TTACCTCCTCACCAAAGTAGTGATGAAATCTTGCCAAGATTTTCTTACCACTTATGCATCAATTTGAGAGGGAGTTTGGAAGCAGAGAATCGGAGGCCACAAAAATGACTCCACATGACATGTGCTTGTACATAAATAATACTTAATACCCATTGTAATCCAAGAAGATTAGGATTAGTATCTAGCTGTAATTAGATAGAATCATAGAGGAGATTTAATTGATTTGATTGTAATCCAATTACCTCAATGGTAGCTGCCTATAATTAGGTTATACTAAAACTTACAAAAGAACAATCAACCATTCTCAGTGGCAAGAGCAATATTTTTATCTTTCTTGCATACTTCTATTAGCTATGTCTCGATCAATGCATGTCGGAACTACAACAATAGTTTCGTCTCACCTTAATGGGCTAACTTAAGCCCTTATCTCTTCGTACTAATTAAGGATGAGTTGACTGCTCATTTTCAAGAGGAGGTACCTTATTGTATGCAGTCTGCAAATGCTATCATGTTGGCGGATGAATCAAGAGACGGTGTGAATGTAAAACATGTGAGATGGCAGGAGGCTTTAGAATCCAAATGTTTTAAAATAAGCGGTACAAAGACAAAATATATGGATTGCAACTTCAGTGAGCATATGCAAAAAGATGAAACTACTGTGAGAATTAAAGCGCATGAGATACCACAAAAAAGATTCTTTCCGTTACCTTGGCTTGAAAATTAGGAAGGATTGGGAGATTGATGAAGATGTTAAACATAGGATAAAAGCAAGATGGTTGAAAAAGAAACTTCCTTGTGGGGTGCTTTGTGACCGATGAATGCTAACAAGATTGAAGGGATAATTTTACAGAACAGTGATTAGACCAGCTATGACCTATGGAACAGAATATTAGTCAATCAAGAAGCAACATATGCACAAAATCGATGTAGCAGAGATGAGAATGTTGAGGTGGATGTGTGGTAAAACTAGAAATGATGAAATTAGAAATGAGCGCTTTCAAGAGCACTTTGGGGTAGCATCAATGGGAGATAAAATTAAAGAAACCCGTTTGAGATGGTTTGGACATAGCCAACGCAGGTCGGCAACGGCGCTGGTAAACAAAAGTTTGGTTATGCAGGTTTATGGCCCACCAAGGGCAAGGGATAGGCCGAAGAGGACGTGGATGGAGGTAGTAAAAATATATCTAAAAAAGTGCAACTTATCTATAGATTTGGCTCAGAATAAATCAGAATGGAGAAACAGAATTCATGTAGCCAATCCCAACATAGTTAGGACAAGGCTTTGATGATGACGATATTTGTTTTGTGTGTGGTATGGGGTGGGGGAACACGTGGTCTTCTTTGAAAATCCGAAAATTTACCATTGAAACTTTTCCATTACAATCATTCTTAAACCTGCCTTTAAAGAAAATATTTATGACTTATTTGACTCTTAAATTCCAATTGGTCCTGTGAACATACAAAACTACTTTCCTTATGAATCACCACCAATATTCAATGTTGACCTAATGGTCTCGTTCAATGAGTATTGAGTACACAAGGCCCATTACCAAACCACCAACGGAAATTGGAAAGTTTGTTTAGATCAAATGAAAAGAAAGCCTATTTCCCTAATCCCCATTTCAAACAATGCACTTAATTATAGCAAGCACCAATGCCCAAGATAAACCCTTCCCTTATAAATTTCTCATCGATACAAAAAATGAATCATATATTTGGCAATGCAAATCGGGATTTTAAGTGGTTGAAGATAAGAATTTTATTTAGTGTTATCATGAAACAAAATGCTTTCGCCCTAAGTAAAGTGATTTTAATACTATTTATGCTGAATTATTTTTCGAATTTTGGGAAATGCATGAAAAGATTAATTTCTAAGGAATGCTGCTCAAAAAATGCTATGGGCTTATGAAAGTTAATGTCCATTGTAGGGATATACTTTAGCTAATTCACATTTTGGTTTGCTAGATTAAGTTCCATAAATTTGGAAATTATCGACTCTTTCATTAACTTCCAGAGAAAAGTTCTAGTCCATTATCTTAAAAACAAGTGACTTTGTATAAGTTACGAGAGGTATTCAAATGTGGTGCTTATGGTCATGTTTTAATTAGATAAAAAATCATTGATTTCAATTAATACTTGATTATTTTCCTTTCAACATTTGGGATTTGTATGTTGGAGTGAATACGATCAATCGATCCCCAAGCAGATGTATAGTTATCAATGTCATAATTCATTTCATAGGTTTTTTATTTTAACTCTCGCTTTTGCCTCAGGACTGAAATGTTTTGACCATTTGGTGTTTCAACATTTCATTTCAGCTTTGTTCTTTTTAAATAATGAAAATTACAGAGCATTAAGAAAAAAAAGGGAAAAGATAGTACAAAACTAAAGAAAGCACAAAGACTACATGTTTACATCATTGTACAGTATCTATAATGAACTATAGTGGGCTAGGCTAATGATAAATCATCAGTTGACTTTCACCACAAAGAACTGCAAAATCTAAGGGACAATCTCCTTCAATCCTAAGGTCATGTTTGGCAACCAAATCTTTAGGGAAAAGATTTTTGGTTTCCCTAAGGGCCCATTTGGCATTTTACTTTTAAAATAAAGTGGAGTGAAGTGAAATAAAAAGAGGGAATAAAATATAAGTGGGTTATGTGGTATTTTGTTTTTAGTTGTTTGGAATGGAATATTTTTTACTTTTTGTATGGGGAAATGAAGTTTTTTTTATCTTTTAGTGAATAAAGGTAGTTGCTTTTTTGCTTTTTTGTAGAAAAAATGAAGGGAGTTTTGAATTAAAGTGCTTTTGATTTGATGCTTAACTTTACTTGACAAGTAAAATTACCAAACGGGCCCTAAAGTAGTGGTAAATCCATATTTGGCAATTGTAAATTCCTGAGGATATGGAAGAATGGAGATCTTCATTTGTTAGGATTTTCAGATCCGACCACCCCCCATAAGATTTGAAAATCCAGACTTAAGTGGATTTGCACACCGAACTCTATTTTTCTCAGCTATATGCATCGATACACACCAATATCAATGTGAAATCCTCAACTATACAAAACTCCAAAGAGGAATCCTTGCTCTAGTGGTAGTGAAGAATCATCGGATCTATGGATTCCTTGCCTGTTACAAAACATGCTCTAAAGCACATCAACTAAAATCCTCTGGGGAGCGTAAAAAGACATTTATGCCTCAATTTTTAGGGTTTTATTACGGCCATTAGTCCAAAAATAATAAGCTCCAACAAAAAAATAGCATTTCTACTCAGATAATTTTGGTCAAATGCTAACAAAATTTACAAAAATTCAACTCGCATGACCGAAATTGACTGAGTTTTTAACTGAAAAGTTCATAGAGTGTATTTTCTTAGAAAAATGGAAATTTTGGCTATTTTAGCTGACAAGAAACAAAATCGACTTTAGGAGAAGTTGACAAAAAAATTTCACACCAAATCACCTGCCAACATAACTAGTTAAACAAAAAGTCAACAACCAACATAAGTAAATAATACAAGTTTTCGAAAAGTGCAACTGTTGCACAGAAGGAAATTAAACAAAAGATGAATAGCAAGATATTCAAATTACCAAGCAACCAACAGTCTCATCAAGAAAGGAATAAAACTCACCTCCACTAATTTGTTCAATCTACCATCCGTAATAACACAAGCAATCTCCAATATTCGATCTACTTCGACATCCAAACCTAAAAATGACAAACTAGAAGATAAAAAACTGAAACAACCAATTTCTTTCAACATTACTACTGATTGAAAAATACAGGACCTTCAATGTGACAAGTGATAAGAGACATGAATGCCAAAATCTATGTCAAATAGTCCTTTTAGTCAAGTGACAGGGTCAAGACATTGTCATAGACATGTGATGTAAGAACATTTTATCAATGCTACAAATGGAAGTGCAAGAACTCAATGGCAGAGTTCATAACCAATCAATTGATATTATCAAAAGATGTGCATAAATATGAAAATTATTTCATTGTAAAAAAATAGTAAACTAAAGCATTTTACAACATCACCATCACCATACCTGATGCAGGCCAGACCACTGGACCACGTTTGAAAGTTTACTCCAGAAGGCCCAAAACCCACAAGGCCCAACCATGACAGAATCTTGGATTCTCCCACAACAGTTTCTAGATTTAAATCTTCTAGATGATTTCTCAATTTTAGTAGATTTATTAGATTTCTAATAATTGATATGATTTAGCAGAATTAGGGAGTTTCAAAAATTATATGGCTTGATTACTAAAATTATGTTGAGACTTTATTATATAAAGATGTAATCCCTTCTCTTGGGATATACAGAAAATTAATGAAAATTGAGTTCTCTCAAGCATGTGCTTCTCTCTTGTTTGTGGTGTGAGACCAAGACACCCTACCCTAAGCCTTCTGGCTTGGAGAATAGCCCGTTGGCTACCTCCTTTGTTCCTTGCGCTGCTTCAATACCTATCTGCATTGAGCAATAAGAATGTATTTTATGGTGAAGGTAATCTATAACAGTGATAAGATTGGCCCCTACCAGTTACCAAAGCTAGTTATATTAGTGCAAATATGTTTTAAAAATCCAATGCCATAACGAGATGTCTGATTAAGTAAAATGCCAAAAAATTTACCCATACACCCTACATAATTCAAACATATTTTTAAGAGATTTTTTTTAACATAAAAATAATATGCAGTAAAAAATAAAAATACTGGTAAAAATGTAGAAAGTACAAATATTTATGTCAAAATTCCATACCATAACGAGATGTATAATTCGGAAAAGTCCCAAATACTCACCCGTGGCACTAAATGATATTCAAACTTATTTTAAGTAAATGTTTGTGTTAACTTGAAAATATTATCCAGTACTGATAGTAGTGAAACCTGTGCAAACTTCACTATGAAAGTAGTGAAATCTTGATTTTATCAACAGCAAAACAAAGTTTAAATTAGTATGAGAAGAATTTGTGGGCAAAAGGGCATTTCTGATATGTGCCTAACACAATATTTTTGCCCATTTCAAAGAATTGACACAACACATAGTTTCTAATTAAATTCCCTCAAGGAGAAGCTTATATTGGTGTACCCTAATCAATCAATCAATGCTGCATGCCATATGTGGATAAATACTACAACTACCACAATGCCAAAATAAAAGGGGAAAAAAGCATAGCATTTACGCTGAGAAGCTTATCAAACATTCCAAACTGAGACTGAGAAAAAAAATTCAAAGTAAGCATTCAATGGTCATGGCAAATAAATCCACAGTCGTAACAGAACTGCTGCCTACCAGTCATTTCTAAATCAATCCATACTAGGGGAAGGGAAAGCTTGCACTCTCCGGAAGATGATGAAAGGCTTTGCTTCGCATTTATATCATTTGTAGACACTCTGATTTTCGCTGGACCCTTATCTTTCTTCTTACCATTACCTGTATAAAGAAAATAGTGTCATCAGTGCACTTTGCACTTTTAGCTTGCTTCCTACTCCAAGCAGTTTGTAAACTTGCTTCGCCAAATTTGTACCACATGTGAATAATAGTAAGACTACTGAAAGAAAAAAGAAAAAAAAAAAAGAGGAAAATATCATAAACAATGAAAGAAGGAATCTTTGGCACACATATAGTGTCTTGATGGGTAGAGTTCAGTATTAAGAGGCCTACCTAAATACAGCAGCAAGCAATAACAAAACCAAATGGTACAAGAGAGCCTTGCGTTCAAGCATGTAGTCATATGACTCATATCAGTTTCAGCCAATGCATCAACTTCGTTACAGATGTTTTTAGATCCTTTGAGGGATTAGTTTCAATGTGGAAGACATACTACTAACAAATTCTTGGCATCTATAGTGAAAAACAGTGATAATGGTAAATTTCCCACAAAAATAAAAGCATTAAGTCCACAAGCTCTATGAAAATGTTGTTGAAACTAGAATAATTTGACAAATAGCTTTGCAAATCATCTCAATTATGAACAAATTTCTGTTAGCAATACAAAAAATTAAAAGCATTGCACTGGGGATGCGAAGGGCCTTCCAATGCCTTGTTTTGCCGACCAATTCTCCCTCAAGTTTTGTTCCGCTGCCATGTGCAATGCCTCAGCATGTGTTAGTCCAAGGCCCAGATAAAGGAGGAAAATTGGCACCAAACATTTACATCACGATGCAGCCCCGGGTCCGCCATCACGAATAGATCAATCTCCCGAAGAATTGATCAAATCCAAGGATGGACACACCACTAGGGCACGCTCATGATGAGGAGAAATACCATAACTGAGAAAAAATCTCAAAACTCAGAAAAACTTAGATTTAATTGATGATAAGCATTTCCATTACGTCTAGGCCTAACATCCTTATATAGAGGAATTGGCTTGATTTCTAAGAAACAAAACTTTCTAATTCTGAATGAGCCTAAATAGAATAGGAAATTAACTAATATTTATCCTAATCAAATTAAACTATTTAATAAGATTCCTAAATAACTGGATGTCCCGTTGGGCCAATGGACTGAGTCCAATGGGTTGGCCAACCGATGGTATGCCCTAGAACAAGTCAATTGTACAATATAAATCCCACCAAATCAATTCGAGTTCAATTTTGTAGTACTTAGCCACCCCAATTGGATGAGATTTGGTTTATGATAATTAAAAATTAAAAAAATTAAAAAACAGCGATAGATTCTAAATTTTATGAACACGGCAGAGTCAAAATAGTTGATTCTGTAATACAAAGATATTAAATGAGATATACATCAAACTCACATGTCCAGTGAAAAAAAATTGAGACAGAAATTTCAAAGGGCTCAGATTTGTACTAATGATAGTAAGATGAAGAGGAGAGCAAATGTATAGTGTTGTGGCAATAACTTAAAGGTTGTAATGGGGCATTAAAGACATAAAAAAATAAATTCCTACCTGATTTGATTGCAGCACCATCTTCATCCTTTTTGGCAGCAGCAGAAGCGACCATACGCTGCTCTTTGTCATCTTCAGCATCCAAAGTGAGGACAGAGAAGGCATTTGAGAGATAACTCATTGCTTAGGGTTTTCTATCACTTCAGAGATAGTAGAAGCCCACAATCTCACACTGTCTGCATGTACGCAGGTGAAAGTAAGTAGTAGAGTTTCGAAAAAAGATGAAGTGGAGAGAGAGAGAGAGAGAGAGCTTTTAGTGGTTGTGTACGCATGGGATTGAATACATACGTAAGTTCTACATAGTACCTTTTATACAAAAGATTCATTTTTATAACATTTGTCCATAATTTTGAAAATCGGAATCGTATCGCAAATCGTTCGTACCCATGAATCGAATTGAATTGTGAATAGTAGGATTTTTAATTTTACTAATAAAAATGAAAAATAATTTAAAAAAAAAAAAAGGGAAAAAAAAGGTAGTTATTCAGAACCATCCATTTTCCCATTTATAAAGGTATACATGCCATGACAAATAAGTCCATCATACAATCATATCAAGAACATCATGACATATTTTAATATATAATGAATGATATGTATAAATAGTTAAATAAGTTTAAGGGTATATATATTGTTACTTTTAAATCAAAATATAAAAGTAAAAAATAAAATCAAAAACAGTAATCTTACACAATAAGATATCTCTTTAAGTTAAGAAAGTGTTCGTGAAGGAAAAAACAAAAAACCATTAAAAAAAGCAAATATAGATAAGCACCATATGTACAGTCAAACGCTTTAATTAAATCCATGTTCTTTATTCATCTTTAAAACCTCCCCAAAGCAGAAAAAGTCTTTAAGAGGTTTTGTTAACTACTAAATAACATTCTAAAGTAAAAATGCTAAAAGAAAGAAAGTATAAAGAAAAAAAAAAAGGTAAAAGATTGTTACTATTTAGCTTATTAGTTATGTCTATTCTCGCTCAGCCGAATCGCTTGAACCATAAGATACGATAAAACGAATATCAACTCATAAGACTCACACGAATCTTAAGATTCATATATAAATGTAATTCACTGCATAGATACGAATCGTTTTCCTTAAGATTTGGGATACAAGTCGGGATTTGAGATACAAATCGTAGGATTCTGATAACTATGCATATGTGATATGTCTACTAATAAAATTTTCAGACCTTTTACACCTTCGATTCATTCTACAACGTTTGTTTCTAGCCAAGTGTAAATTGCACAAAACTAATTTTTGTAGCCATATTTGACGCGGGAGCAGAAGGTATAGATTTCATGGATCACGTAGTTGATATGTGGTTGATCAGGACCTCAGTCAGACAGATCACTTTGACCAATCACACAGATTTTTTTCTCCATCTTAATTGGGGCCCAATCAGGGAAAAGGGCTCAAACAAAGTTTTGGATGGCCATGGATTGAAAATGGGTCACAAATTTAAAGTTAAATATGCTAAGTTTTTGGAGATCCAAATTAGTATGTAATCGATCACACAATTTGATCCATGTTAATTGGGCCCAATCATGGAAAAGGGCTTAAACAAAGTTTTGGATGGCCCAGATAGATTGAAAATGGGTCACAAATTTGAAGTTAAATATGCTGAACTTTATGGAGATCCAAACCAGTCCCCCATTGACCAAGCCCCCCAAAAGGATCCAATTGATCTAAACAGGTCACCAGGAATGAACTGGACATTATCTAACTTGGGGCCCATAGATCATGACCCAAACCAGGCCCAGCCCCCATGGAGCACCCAAGTCTGATCCACAAAAATACACGTGTCTGGTCCCACCAATCCAAGAAAGACTCAAGAGTTAAAAAATTTTCCAAAATATAAGAGGCAAGGATAAACAAGAAGAGGGACTTACAACGCAAGTAGAGATTCTAGAACTTTCAAATTTTAGTTTTTTTAATAATGTATTATAATAAGGAAATTTAGTAGTAAATTTTCTTTCTTGGCTAGAGGAGATGAATGGCTAAGATTTAAGATAAATTACAGGTTTATTTTATGAGAAGAAACTATATACATACATACATATAGATATGGATATGCAAGCTATAAGGGACGCCCAACCCACATTTGGACCTTGTTTATTCTCTTTCAATAATATTGTATTGGTTTGCAATTATTTTTCTTCTATATTTGTGTGAGAGTGTCTCCCAAGGATTGAAGACTATTCAGTTGGTGGATTGAGTTTTGGGACAAGCATTCTACTACTTTTCTCCTCCTACTGATTAAGCTGCTGTTGATTTAAGGTTAGGGATTTGATTTAGTTCCCCTCTCGATTGGGCTCACCCTTTTCGCACTGCATCAATATTTAACTAAATATGGACATTTTACCTATATATCATGTAAAAATAAAAATAAAAAATCTTTGGACTTAAAATGTTGAATGAGACCCAGATACATTCTACCCTCAAAGTGTTTGATTCTCATTGTTGAGTCCAAAAAATCCAATCGTACATCTAAAATACCTTAAAACATAAAAATATCATATCTATTACACCACATATAATCAAAATGTATAAATTGAAAAAGGAAAAAAAGAAAGAAAGAAATTGCAAGAAACTGCAGAGCATACTTCAGGCATACAGTTTCCTCCAGCAGGAGCTTCTGAGAAATTTTCTGTATAAGCTGAGAGAGAGAGAGAGAGAGAGAGAGAGAGATATGAAATACTTTATGAAAATTAAATTAATTAATTTACGACAACAATTTCTGGATGGTGATGAATCAAACGAAACACCCAAGTCTACTCCACTCAAATCTATTACCTTAACAACAACCCGGGAGCAGAAATATAAGCCCGGGAGTCAAATAACTAATCTTTCTAGTGAGCGACTACATGATTGAAAGCTTCTTATTTTTCCCTTTTTTTTTTTCATAACCATGACGTCTGACAACAAAGAGAACCTAAATATCTTCTCTTCTCAATCATCTAAAACCAAAGATTTTAACTTTCAATCACCACCCATTTGCAATAATGTCCCAGTAACATTCTGAGATACCAAAACTAATTGTCCCAAACTCACATACAATATAAGAAACTAAGATGAACCCGTACTAATCTTCACGGGTTCTCCCAAAAGCAATAGCACCCAAACGATTTTCTCTTGAACTGGTAAAAAAAAGCAATGATTTTTGCTCCACCCCATTTCCCAACATCCTGTTCAGGAAACATTCCCAGATTCTCAGACCCTTTTTTTCCCTAAATACATCCATGACAACAAACAATCAGACTCAGATGATCCTAAATAACAGCTTTTCTGCATCGATTAGCAGAGACCAGGAAAACCCAACTAATCTCACCCAACACTAATCCACAAAGTCGAAGAAAGATTGCAAAAACAAGCAGAGTTCCAAATCTACAGATTAAGCAAAATCTCTATCCATACCTCTCTCGTTGGCCAGCGGATGCCAGCAGCGAATGATGCCGATAGAAACCAAACCTTTTGATTTGGAAGTACAAATCAACGGTATGATTCCTCTGCATCAAATATCAACCCAGTCCTGTTAAACCCTTTTAAGAACCCTAGTTCTCGTCATAAGTTCTTATAGAGAGGGAAAGAGAGTTGACGCGCTTGCGGTGTTATTGGTCTTATGATCTTTCTCCGTGGATTCGCGTCAGAGGACTTTGTACGGAGGAAATCACTCACTGGTCACCAAGTGATGTCAACTGTGTCCAGATTCTCATATTCAGGCTTGGAGACGAAGAAAAAGAGATGCAATCAAAAACTTCTCATCCCACGTCCCTTCTCTCTGTGCAAACCACTTAAGTCCAAAAATTAACAAAAGAGAACTGCTAATTAAGTCCAAAATTAACAAAAGAGAGCTGCTACCTCCTCATTGCTAATGCCACAATGTGGAAAGAGAAATGCTGGCTGTGCCATTAGCTACTCTTCGAAGAAATCCCGAGTTTGAGCAACGTATAATAAAAAGGGGTATTTGGCGGTAGGTCCCTAAACATTACGTTTTATAGCCTGGGGTCCAAGACATTTTCTCATAGAGGCAAGGGTCATCTCTTAACACTGAGTGAGTTAAAAGGACAAAAAAGCCCTCTCCTTATACACTCTATACATCACCAAACACGCTCCGCTTAAAAACATTGAGACCGTCATACACTCCGAAAACTAAGCAAAATCAAGATTTTGAAAGCGAAGACGAAGGAAACTGTGGAAAGAAGTAAAATCAACTCATCAGTGACCTCGAGCAACCGAATCATCTTGACTTGAACTTAATTGAGTTTGACATAAATTTATCTGAGTTTTGGTTTGAATTTATCTAAGTTTGACATGAAGTTATTTGACTTTGACATGTATTTATTTAAGCTTGTTGAGAAGTTATCTTAGTCTGTGATCAATTAAACAGAACTTTAAATGAATTTATCTGTATGTTACATGATTTTATCTGAGTTTGATTTCAATTTAACTACATTTTGTATCAATTAAACATGGTTTCAAATGAATTTATTTGACTCTGACACAATTTTATCAGAGTTTTTACTGAATTTACCTGAGTTTCTTATGAAATAATATGAGTTTGGTAAGAAATTAACTGAAATTCACATGATCTTATTTGACTTTGAAATGTATTCGAGTTGATTTAAAATGAGTTTTTCTGAGTTTGTTGTAAATTTATCTAAGTTTTGTATGAGTTATCTGACTTTGACATGAAATTATATGACTTTGACGTAAATTTATCTGTGTTTGGTATGAACTTATCTAAGTTTGATATGAATTTATTTGTGTTTGCTTTGAATTAATCTTAGTGTGATATAAATTAAACTGGATTGCAGTGAATTTATCTAAATTTGTTGTGAATTTATCTGACTTTGGTGTGAACTTATCTGACTTTGGTGTGAACTTATCTAAAATTGATGTGAGTTTATATGAGCGTATCTGTGTTTGAAATCATAACCAGCTTGAAAACAAGTCATGTCACTTCAATATGAATTTATCTGTATTTGATATAAAATTATCTGAATAGATTTAGTTTGGTTTGACAAGATTTGGTTTGAATTTATCTAGCTTTGATAAAAATTTATTTGAATCTAAAATGAAATTATATGTGCTTGAAGTGAATTTAAATGAATTTGTTATGATTTTATCTAACTTCGACTTTGTTATGATTTTATTTGACTTTGCTTTTGACTGAGATGAGTTTAATATCAATTTATTTGAGTTGTATATGTATACGGACAACCAAAAGCACCCAAAGGGGGAAAGATGACACAAAAAAGCAGCACCAGGTAAGCCACACTTGGCAAAATTCCATTAATCGTCATTCCCTCCAATTTAAAATTTGATCGAAGACTCATCTTATTACATTTAAAATGGAAAATTATCCGGGAAAGATGATGAGCTGGAGCTAAAAACCAAGATTAAATTGCATGACACACATTCAAATAGTTGAAAGGGCAAATCAGTCATAATTTTTTTTTGATATGGCATGCTTAGGGACCACTGCCTGAATTAATCCCATGCGCAAGAGACTCTAAGCCTTAAACATTAATGCTATGTACTAGAGACTTTCTAACACGTTACTCAGGGATCCCTCGCTAATTTAGTCCTTCCTATGAATGGGTAATTGTAAACTTTGCTTGGATTAGAGTTGGGATTTTTACCATATGATTGCCCTTAGATCTAACATTTACTTTTGAACGGTTCTCAATTTAAGTTTTAGTATATCATAGGTGTGATATTATACAACCCTCGGATGTTGTATGAACACCCATCTGATAAATATTTAAACTTTGATGCAAATGTCAAGTGGGAAAAATCCTATTAGAATTTGTAAAGATTGATTATTAATGTAACGTATAGTGTGAAGAGAGTATTCTCCCATAAGCTTATGGAGCTCACTTAGATGCATGTTTATAAATGAAAAAGAGTCCATATTCAAAAGTCTCTTTATGGACAAGCTGACAAGGACAAGCAAAAATTCAGCTTGATTAGATAATTATGTTTTATTAAGTGAGTATCTTTGTGGTCCCATTATTAGGGTTGTCAAAGGGTCGAGTCGGGCAGGGCCTGTGTTTTTCCTAACCCCAAGCTCATTATATGCAAGGCCAAGCCAAGGTAGGCTAAAGCCCTCGGAGGGACTGCACTACTAAGGCCCTTACCCTACCCATGAGGGCCAAGTTTTGGGGCTCAGGGCCTAAAAACAAGAAAATTATTATTCATTTATTTTTATTATTTTCACATTGTTACCAAGAATCAAGTGTTGATCGAGGGTTATCTTGTCGAATCTCAATTGAGAAGAAACCATTAAGAAAACATTTGGAGAATATATGTTGTCTAAAAAAAACTTCCTTTTATCGATACGTTAGTATGAAATAGCCTTCATATCCCCATTTTATTACTACTAAGTGATCGTGATAAGGGTGTTTTAGTATATATTTACATATATAAATATATATTATATAAAAAATAAAAGTACGAGGGCTAGGCCAAGTTGGGCTAGTACTATCCAAGCCCAGCCCTCAAATTTCAGGGCTTGGAAAATTTGTCCAAAGCCCAGCCCTAAGGCTTTTCTTTATAAACAAAAGCCTTCATTTTAAGAGCTTTTTAGGGACTAGGCTGGGCACCCTTGACTAAGGGCCATATTAAGAGGCCTACTCATTATATGATCCTAGCCCACGATTTAGTAGCCTTAGGTCACATTTGCAACTAAGTTTTCATGAAAATATTTTTGCTTCTTAAAAAGTCGTGGAAAACCGACGTTTGGCAATTATAAATCTCTAAAGATTTGGACTAATGAAATTTTTTTGAGGATTTTAGATTTGACCTCCCCCAATAAGATTTCAAAATCTTCACTTTTGCAGAGTTGTACACCAAAACCAAATTTTCTAAGCTATGTGCTTTGATACGATCGATATTAATGTGAAATCCTTAACTATATAAAATCCTTAATGAGGAATCCTTTTTCTAAGGGTAGTGAGGAGTCCCCATATCTATAAATTCCTTATCTATTACCAAACATACTCTTCACTGTAGATTTTTTTTTTAGATTCAATCCAATTGTGAGTGAAGGTTCAATAAGTGTAAAATTATGCTAAGTGTTGGATTGTGAAATTACAAGATTAGCTGCAGGGGCAAGGCGTAGGGTGGGGGTCAGATACCAAAGTCCTCATATAGGAGAACACTTCCCATGACATAAAGATGTGTGTGTGCACGCGCCCTTTAGCCATTATGTATATGACAGATATGAGTGTATGTATAAATTTAAGTCCTATAATCATATTGAATAAACATGAATGTTTTTTATATGCATATGTAATCAATTTCATGGCTCATTTGATAATGAATTACAATGTATTCCAATTCCAAGCAAACAAACAAGCCCATTTAAATCAATTATTTCGTTTGGAATCCATGCACAAGAAAATAAAAAGACCTCTTTGACTCTATCCATCGGAATGGATAGATTAGAAAAAAAAAATAATTTTATTTTCTTTCAACCCTAGCCCAACCTTAACCCTTGCGGGTATGGTAAGTGCTAAGCTAGAGCAGGCCAACAAAGGGCTTTAGCAGGCCCACAAAGGGCTTTGGTCAGCCTAGGCACGGCCCACATATGCAAGGGTAGGGCAAGGGCCAAACACCACCCACACCCCCCCACCCAAACCCAAAAAAAAAAAAAACACACACACACATAAAATGGAAAACAAAAGAACAAAGAAGAAAGTTTTCTAGAAATTTTTTCTCTTTAAGTATAAGCAAAATCTTATAAACAAAATATGACAAATTAAAAGACTGCTTGTAACATTGTAATTAACTTCATCTCCTTTTACCAAAAAAAAAAAAAAAAACCCTCATCTCAAGGCCTACCTTTCAATGATAACGACCATTTGCGCGCCAATGCTCCCTCCCTAAATTAGTAGGCATTCAAATGCCAAGTTATCACAAATGGTAAGAACATCAATAATATCACCACATTTGATAATGACCCTTGTGTAACGGTTTCAGCAATTAAAAATTAAATTTGGTGGCTAATGTTAATGTTATTTCGTCTATTAGTTCTTAGTGAAAAGCCATTAAGTTCTTAGGCCTTGTTTGGCAAATATTATCTATATGAAATAGATTTGCATAATACATATTTGTTTCAAATGGCCCCGTTTGAAATAGATGTATTAGAAATAGTTCGTTTGATAACACAAAAAACCTAATTGAAATAGTTTTTTTTTTTTTTTTTTTAAATCAATGGTTGAAATTTTTTCTTGATTTTCATGAAGTCCATGAGGAATCAAGTATGTTTAACATCCCAAAAAGGACTAACAGTTCGGATCTTGCGTTTCAGGCTCACAGACTTTAAAAAAGTAGATATAACTTTCTATATTTCTTGAAAACATATCAAAATCTATGATTATCCAACGATTGAAATTTGGCCCCCTAACCGTGTTTGATCTTTTAAATATATCTAATGGTTTGTATAGTCATTTACTATACTATAGTTAAAAAGAAAAAAGAAAAAAAAGGGATTGCTTTTGGACAAGTCACAACCCAGTCAATGACGATTGGTACAAAAGGCCCACCATTTTTTGTGATTCTCTTGAGATCCACAAAGAAGCAAGCAATGAAGTTTGCCAAAGTAGCCATGTTTAGTATTTCAAAGAGAATTAACGGTTTAGATATTGACTTTAGGGCCCATAGAGCTTAAAAAAAAAGTAGATATAAGTGTCTGCATTTTTCTTATAAATATCTCAAAATATACAATGATCGTTGGCTGAAATTTGGACCTATAGCTGTGTTTGACTTTTTGAATATAACTAACGGCTTGGTTCTTTATTTAATGTTCTAGAAGAAAAAAAGGAAAAAAAAAAAGGGACTGCCTGTGGACAATCACAACCAAGTCAAGGATGCATAGTACATGAACGACCACAAATTTTCTCAATTTCCTTGAGACACACAAGGAATCAAGCATTGAAATCTGACACTATGGTTGTGTTTATCATTCCAAATAGGATCAACAGTTTGGATCTCATGTTTGGGTCCCACATATGTAAAAAAAAAAAGTAGATCTAAATTTTTGGACCGTTTTACAAATATCTAAAAATCTATGATGATGCAACGGTTGACGTTTGGACCCCTAGCCTTGTTTGGCCTTCTAAATATATCCAACGGGTTGGATCAAGCTTTATCGTCCCATAATTTAAAAAGAGAAAGAAAAAAAACCTAACTATCCTATGAGAACACCTATTTCACTGTAGTGTTGGGGTCTTTCCACTTCAGACGTTGATGTCTGTTTGAATTCTACACATTTTCTTGGCTTTCAGAAACAGACCCTATATGTCTAAAATCTATTTTAAATAGACATTATTGGATGACTTACAAAATAGACTATAAATCTTAAGACAATAAGAGGCAGCAAATAGATTTGCCAAACACAACCTAAGAACTTTACGCGCAAAACTTGTTTGGCAATATCATAACAATTTTGTTTTGAGGAACATAATTGAAAGAATTTGTTTAGCAACACTTAGGGATGTAAATGGGTCTCTGATTCTCCGATTACCCTGAAGTTCCAAACCGTTAAAAATCAGGTATGGGTCCTTATTTAGGCCCCGATAAGTAAATGGGTCCTGATCCGAGTTGGTTCCACCTTGGTTTGAACCCAAGACCCAACATATTACCTCAATTTTCGAGAATCTCTCCTAAAAATTATATATTCTTTTAATATCATTCTCTACCTAGATTTGAACCCGGATCTAGATTCGCCCATATATGGTTCTGGTTCTGGAGCCAAGAAACCGGTTCCAAAACGGTTCCGGGTCAGGATCCGGTCCACCTTCGCCTTAACGGTTCCGGTTCCGGGTCCACCATGGATCCAAACCAAAACCAACACATTTACAACCCTAGCGACACTAGTGGGATTCATCTAGATATTCAGGAAAAAGCTTTTATAGAGCCATGTGACCCACATTTAGAAATATACCATTGGACTCATCTTTAGGAATTAGAACACGATTGATTATGCATTTCATGGGCCCACCTTTTGAATTATTGTACATAGGGCCCGCTCTTATAGTAATTAGAGCATGGGCCCACTTTTAGAAATTACAGTGTGGGCTCACCTTTAGGAGTTACAATCCCACATAGGAATTGTTGTACATGAGACCACCTTTAGGAGTTACAATCCCACATATATTTAATACGATCCCCAAAAATAAGCAGCCTTTCCCATAGCCAGCAAAGATGAACAGTTTCCACTCAAGGCATTTATGGTGGCTTTTACATTATTGTTTTTTCAAAGGCCGTGATAACACTATTTGAGTAATTTTTTCTTTTTTTTTTAATACGATCCCCAACAATAGGCAACCAGTTCCATATGTCAGAAATTAATTCACCGATTTGTGGATAAATCTACTTAGTTGAACCAGGGCACTATATGACTGAGAGTCAGTTTTCCATCATATTTGTTCTAAAGTTACCAAAAGTGTGGAAATCATAGCCTCACATTTCAAAATTTTTATATAATACGTGTTAAGTGAGAGATCAATAATTCAACAATTTCTCAAAAACTCTTTCTTAAAACAAGATAGTGGACCATTTTTCTTTTTTTCCTCACAAAATAAAAAGTTTCAAAGATCAAGGCATCTTCGTTTCATAAAAATCCTTTTAGAAATCCCCCAAAAAACCAACAAAAATAGTAAAAAATAAATAAATAATAAAACTAAAACTAAAACTAAAGGAAAAGAACTAAAACTACTAAGACTAACCCAAAGGTTAATACCCCAACCCCAACTTAACCTAATAGAGGACAAGCAAAGGAAAGGAAAAGGAGGGATATCACATGGGTACCGCTTAACATAAGGTGGAATAGAGGAAAACGGGGACAACACCCCCCAACTCGGGCCAAAGTACCTGTGAAATGTTAGCAGCAAGCAAAAACAAAAATAAATAAAACCTACAATACAATCCAAACCTGCAAAAGACATGACTCGGCACTTTTTTCATGTCTACCTCCTTTATATTAGGAATTAACAAGCTCTGCATTCCCCGAGAAAGTGTAAAATCATTTATGTAATGAATGCGGTGTATGTAGATGGAGGGATCAACACCTTTCAAATCAGCAACTGACCAGCCGATTGCACTCTTGTGCTCCTTTAACACATCCATGATTTGATCTTCCTGATCATTAGATAGATCAGGAGCAATGCTAACTAGCAAGGTGTCCTTAGGTTGAAGAGCTTTTTCCACGAGCTCATCAATAACATCGAACTGGTTCAGTGTCAAGGACAATGAAATTGATAAGAAAAAAGAACTTATCGATCTTGACCAAAACATCCTCAATTATGCCCCGGGGCACCTTGACAGATCTATCAGTAAGTTGCAAGATAACTTGAGTGGGCTTCAATTCCCCCAGCCCAATCTGCTCATACATCGATTAAGACAAGAGATCGACACTTGCTTCAAGATCCAACAATGCATAATCAATAATGTGACTTCCAATCGTACAAGTAACGGTGGGAGTGCCAAAATCTTTTAGCTTGGGAAGAGTGTCATTATGGATAATCGGGCTCACTTGCTCGGTAAGGAAAACTTTCTTGGGCACATGATATTTAGATTTGAGCTTCTGAGTGCACAATTCTTTCAGAAATTTCGCATGAGATGGCACCTGCTTGATAGCATCCAGCAAAGGTAGGTTGATCTTTACTTGCTTGAACACTTTTAACACTTCATCTAGAATTGCTCCTTTTTTACTAAAGAGAGTAGGTGTGTCAAGACAAGTGGGAAAATGGGCTTTAGGCACATATGGGGGTACCACAGCTGGGACAAATGAAGAACTGGGAGGAGTGACCTCATTCCCCTTACAAATCATTTCAGCCCCAGAGCCATTGGGATTGGCTATAGGTTCTCTCACATCCTTCTTAGGATCCTCAAGCCTAGTCTCAACCTTACGCCCATTCCTTAAAGTGACAACCATTTTTGTTTGCTCATGATAAGTACCATGAGGTTGCAAGCTACTACCCACCTCGAATGCATTCTTAGGGTTGACCATGGGTTAGCTAGGCAAACGTCCCTCCTCTTTTATTAAGAGCATTAGCTATTTGCCTTATCTGGGCCTCTAGCTTGGCTATAGACTGTGAGTGGGAATGAACCAGCTGAGTGCTTGTTTTGAGCTATTGCAGCACTATCTCCTCAAAGGATGGATTCCTTTTGCAGTGGATAAGGGTTGGGGGTGCGGGTAGGACTGTTGGGAATGATAGGTTGCATGATTAATAGGAAAATTTCGCCTTTGTAGTTGAGAGGATGAAGTGCCCTGGCCAGGTGACTTCCAGGCGAAATTAGGGTGATTGCACCATCCCGGGTTATAAGTATCTGAAAATGGATCATTACCCAGTTTGGAGAACCCCTATGCAGCATTCACCTGTTCTTTCACAAATTCAGGAAATTAGGGGGCTGCAAGATAATTGCTCACAAAATGAGTAGGACTGGAGCAAAAGGCATAAGCATCCTGAGAGGATGGGGATTGGAGAGATTGACCCATAGATAATAGCTGATCCAACTTTTTGGTCAAGACAGTCACTTGAGTGGTGAGTCCATTAGACGGTTGATTTTCAAGCACCCATCTAGGTTTTTGAAAGTTAGAGGCTGCTGTCCTCTCCAATTAGCAGTGGAGGCATGGTGTTGAAAGGTCTCACTTATATTTTCAAAAAGCTCTCATGCCTCATCCTCATTTTTCAACATAATAGATCCCCCACTGGCGGTGACTATCATGTTTCGCCATTCAGGAGACAGTCTATTATAAAAGAACTGTACCTATTACCACTTAGCAATTTGGTGATGAGGACACTTCCTGATGAGATCCTTAGACATATCCCATGCCTCATGAAATTGTTCATTATCAGTTTGGGTGAACGATGTGATGGACCGTCGGTACTGATTGGTTTTGCCTACGGAGAAATATTTATCTAAGAATTCTTATTGTAGTTGGGCCCAAGTGGTGATGGAGTTTGCAGGTAAAGTACTCAGCCAATACTTAGTTTTGTCCTTTAGTGAAAACGGAAGAAGTAACATCTTTAGGCCCTCACTACTGAAATTATTTATCCTCACAGTAGAGCAAATAACCAAAAAATCATCACTGTGATTGTATGGGTCTTCATTGTTCAAGCCATAAAAAGAAGGAATAAGATTGATTGTACTAGGCTTGACTTCATACTGAGCTGCCTGAACTGTACGCAGTTGAATACACGATGGTGACGCGTATTCCGAAGGAGTATAGTGCTCCTTCAAGGGCCGAAAAGGAGGTGGAGGTGGTGGAGAGGGTGGATTGTTCACCCCACCTCCTTCCTTCGCCATTGGTGAAGTTGTGTGTGGAAAATTAGATAGTGCTATGACAAAGCTAAGTACGCACACACACAACTCTTACTACAAGTTATAAAAAAAAACTCAAAGTGTCTAGAGTTTACAGTGCTTTAGGTAGAGAAGAGAGATTTCCTTGAGTAAAACTTTGCCCTTTGTGAACTCTCTTGGATCCCTGCACAAACTCTTGGATTTTTTTTTTGTTAGAATCAATAACTTACAATAAGGATAGCAAAAGATGTGAGTAAGAATGAAAGATAATATATATATATATATATAAATGAAACTAATGTTGGAATTTAAAAAAAAAAACAAACAACCGTGCTAATTGTCCCGGCAACGGCGCCAAAATTTGATCGTACCAAAACAGGGTTTGTAAATATAATTTATACCTAGCTACTATTTCTACTCATGAAAGTAAAAATGTTAATCGAGTATCGTATCCACTGGGACAAAAAGGCTAAGTAGTGTTGGTTTCCAAATTCCTAAATTAATCATATTAGAAAACGAAGTGTTGATTTGATGGGTTTGATTCCTAAATTAGCAAATTAAAGACAAGGTTTGATTCAATCGAAGAAAGGTCTTAGGGTACAAATCAATTCTAACATCCCAAAATGGCGAATATAAATCTAGGGTTTCAACATCAACGCTTTAAGGACTCGTTTTGGTTACAAAACCTTTACAGAGTCAACAAATAAGAGATGTGGGTTTAGATCGGGGCATAACCTATCTCAATGGCATAGATTATATTAGACCTAACAACACATTCATTCAAATATCATTATATGACTAGTATTCGAATCTACAAGATTAAAATAATAAAGAAAGATATTGCATTAATAAAGAAAACCCAATCAATGGATAATATTCATGTCATATAGCCAAAAGCGTTCAAAGTAAAGCTCTAGAACCTATACATCACCAAAATACAATATTAGGGCTTCATTGCAACCCTAAGGTGGAGAGTTAGTTACTCAAGGAGTGAGATTGACGAAGAATCTTTAACGAAATCCCCATTGGCACTCTTTCAATGCTTCAAAACCAGCCTTCAATTCTTCTCTCAAGATGTGAATACCTCTAAAACGAGTTCTGGGTTTCTTTTATAGCTTTTCTACCAATTTTTCTTCAAAAAACGCGGAGAGAAACAGACGTCATATGGGGGTTTTGGTGTTCGGACGTCGGAAGCCTAGAGGAAGCAGTCTTCGTATCTTCTTAATTTTTGCTATTTTCTTCTAATTTAGCTCTGAATTCTTCATCTTCACTTAAAACACCTGCAAACATTAAAATAACACAATTAATGCTAATTAATATCATTTGACGGTATAACAAAGTCTTTATTAAGGAGCCTAAATGGTGTATTTAGGTTCTCATCAATCAGTGTCCTATAAATGCATCGCCAAGCTCTGCATTAGACTCACACCAACAGATCACCAAAACAATCAGCAAAGCAAAGATATAGTGGCCAAGTGTTTTCTACTTGCTTTGATGATAATGGCATTGCTAGCAAGGCTCAACATGGGGTACTGCTATACCCTGTTGGGAACTTGCCGTCCCAGTGGCTACTTAAAAGGCAAGGGAGGTGGCTGCAACGGAAAGAATGGCTCTGAGTGCTGTAAGAAAGGAAAGATGTACCCTCAATACCGTTGCTCGCCTCCCATCACTAGCCAAAGTACCAAGGCACACATGACCATTAATAGCTTTGAGGAAGGTGGTGATGGTGGGGCTGCCTCCGAATGCGACGACAAATTTCATAGCGACAGCGAAATGGTGATGGCCCTGTCAATGGGATATATGGTACAACCGTGGAAGTCAATGCCTGAAGAACATCAGGATCAATGCCAACGGTCGATCAGTGCTGGCCAAGGTAGTGGACGGCTGTGATTCCATGTACGGGTGTGATGCAGATCATGACAACCAACCGCCATGCCCCAACAACATAGTGGATGCATCCTCTGCAGTGTGGAAGGCTTTGAAGATCCCAAAATCGAAGATTGGGGATTTTTATATTACATGGTCAGATGCATGATTTACTTCACATCATGTTGTAAACTTCACAACATGTTGTTGTTGTTGTTGTGGTGGTGGTGACATACCTTGTTAGGCTGGTGTCTATCAACCTAAGCTTCCATAGTAAGTGGTCGTCAGTATAGCATTAAAGCAGACCCACAGAGGGTGTTGTGTATATGTTTCCGTATAGAGCCGCACAGAGTGGTTGTCAACAATTGTATGTCTAAATAAAAATGATGAATTTGCTGTGATCTTTTGCATTAATGTTTGGGAGAATCTTATACTTAAAAGGTTACAATGAATGAGATAAATAAGGAAGTAAGATTGAAACTTATACTTGTCAACATCTTAACCAAGCTTATGATCTTAAGAAACCTATTACCATACCAAAAGTAACTTGATAGATGTAATAATTACAACCTTCACATTTTACACCTATCACACTCTTTCAAATCAGATGATCTTCAAATGGCTCGTGCAATCAGTAACATCGAATATAACCCGTTGATCTTTTAAAATGAAAGGCTGATTTATCGCTTGTAGAACATTTAAGTTGATGGTCAATGCTTGTCGCATCATTGTCGCATTGTGAAAAATTTGATTAGAGTCGATGGTTCCTTTAAATCATTTATGTCACAAAAATCCTCCTCCATTAGCACGGTCATGGCACAAAAAATCTATCGATAGATGGAAAATAACAGCAGAAATAAATATCCACCGCTAAAGATCTCAATAGCGACGGAAATTATCCGCTGCTAATGCCTAGATTTCCACTGCTAAAAAGGAGAAAAGAGCATTTATCCCTCTTAAAAATAAGATTTTAGTAGTGGATGTGTAGGCTTAGTCATGAATATTTTTTGCTGCTATTGTCATTTTTAGCAGTGGATACTTATTTCCACCGCTAAAACCAATAGACAATACTTTTTAGTGGCAGATATAGCGACGGACAGATTTCCCCCGCTAAAGGTCTTCTAGCGGTGGATTATTGACTTCTAGCGGCAATTTATTTCCTATAGCTAAAAGTGACTATTTTTGAAGTGACATTTGCAGAAGAATTTGATCGTTGGCTAGATTCTTCATCAGCTGCTACTTCGTGAAAGGCAAAAATTGTCAGCGGATAGCAATTGCGGGCATTCTACAACCACAACATATGAGAAGTACTTGTAAAAGCTTTTTGTCAATGAAAGTTAGGACAATAATACAAGTAGTAGACCAGATGAACCATCACTCCTCTCATGTCAAGTATCTTTTCTTTTTTTTTTTCATGAGAAGACGTATAGAGTATTACACTTGAAGTGAACAACACAGACATTGTCACGAAATTTATATAGAAGAACCGGTAAATATATAGGCATATTGAGTTAGACAGGCTATACCTATTAAACAAGCCAAGATCGATTGGGTTGCTTAACACTACTTTTGAAGGAGATCCCACTTTTCTCATTACCTCTCAATTCTTTGAGTTGCCATCGACAAGCCTCTTCAGATATTGAAGACATGCAATAATTCCTTCCCGGCACCTTTGTTGAAATATTAATTCAAATGCTACATGTGTCTTATGTTGAATAAGTCAGTTACTTTGAAAGAGTCAGTAACGTCTCTGTGTTAGTTCATGAACGTGTCCCTGTTAGTTCTAAACGTGTCCCTGGTAGTTCTAGAGATCAGGTGTTCATGGGACACTTGTCCATTTATTGTTAGTCAATTGTATCTATTTAAGTGGTTGATGTAAATGAAATGGTATGCTGAATGCAAGTGTCACTGATTCCTAGTCGTTTCTACTGATACTCTGTTACTCTGTTTTATGTGTGAAAAATTACTCTGCCCACCTCCAACATATTTTTGGTATCATAGCCTGAGAAAAGCTCAACGACTATTCTGAAAGTGCTACAACTATTCTGCAAGTGCTGCAATAGTGTCTGCACAACTGTTCTGGAGGTGCTGCAAACAACAAAAACAAACAGAGAGTAAGGCATGGCCAACACCAATTCTGTAAGTGTTTCTCAGCCATTAGTTCCCATTTTCAAAGGTGATAATTATCAGTTTTGGAGTATCAAAATGAAAACCTTGTTTATTTCATATGATTTATGGGATTTAGTTGAGAATGGCTTACCTGAATATGAAACACAAGAGGGAAGAATTACTGCAGCCCAAAAAAATGAGATGAAAGAAAATAGGAAAAAGGATGCAAAGGCCCTGTTCTACATCCAACAAGCTCTGGATGAGACTATCTTTCCTAGGATAATGGGAACCACAACATCTAACGAAGCATGGGAATTGCTTCGAGATGAATATAAAGGGTCCAGTCAAGTCGTTAACTTGAAATTACAAACTCTTCGCCGTGAGTTTGAAACCTTGTTGATGAAAAATTCTGAATCTATTCAGGGATTTTTCACAAGAGTTACAACCAATGTGAACCAAATTAGGTCTCTTGGTGAGGTCCTAAGTGATCAAAAAATTGTTGAAAAAGTGTTAAGAAGTCTTACTCCCAAATTTGACCATGTTGTTGCTGATATTGAAGAATCCAAGGATTTAACTACATTGTCTATGAATCAACTAATGGGTTCTTTGCAAACACATGAAGAGAGGTTGAATAGAAATGCAGAAAAGCCAATTGAGCAGGTTTTCCAAACAACACTTGATTTGAAAAAGGGGTCAAGTGGCAATGCTAGGACTCACTCCAACCAAATGCAAACTAGCCAAGGTCGTGGACGTGGACGTGGACATGGAAGACAAAGTTTTCATGGAAGAGGTCGAGGACGAAACATGCATGATGGAAATGAGAGAAACCGCAACAAAGGTAATTATGAACCTCCTCAATGTTACAATTGCAAAAAAAGAGGTCATATTGAAAAAGACTGTTGGTACAAAAACAAGACCTCAAATGTGCCTCAATGTTCAAATTGTAATAAATTTGGACATGAAGAAAAGGATTGTTGGCATAAAAACAAAAATCAAGCAAATTTTCATGAAGAAAAGGCCACTGATAACGAGGAAAATTTATTTCTCTCATGTTTATCTGCAAATATTGAACTTGTTGGAGATATTTGGTTTTTGGATAGTGGGTGCAGTAACCACATGACAGGTGATAAAACATTGTTTGTTAAGATGGATGAATCGGTCAGGTCTCAAGTCTTGATGGGAAATGATAGTCAAGTCCAGGTGCAAGGCAAAGGTATTGTTTCTGTGAACACTAGGTCTGGTACAAAGCTCATTCATGAAGTTATGTATGTACCAGGTTTGGCTCAAAACTTGATTAGCTTGGGACAGTTAATGAAAAAAGGGTATTATGCGGTTTTTGATGAGGATAAATGCATGATATTTAAAAAGAAGAATATGGAGTTGGTCATGACAGTAAAAATGACTCAAAACAAAATGTTTCCTCTCAAAATTTCTGATCTTACCCTTAATGCATTCAACTCTGTGGAGTATGATAATTCATGGCTTTGGCATAAGAGATATGGGCATCTACATTTTCTTGGTTTGAATTCATTGTATAAAAAAGATATGGTCGTTGGCTTACCTGTTGTGCATCATGGTAACAAAATATGTGAAGCTTGCATTTTTGGAAAACATCACCGAACCCCCTTTCAAACGGGTAAATCTTGGAGGGCTAATCAACCCCTAATGTTGGTCCATGCTGATATATGTGGCCCCATGCGCACAAATTCACTTGGTAATAGCAAATATTTTTTAATATTTGTTGATGACTGCACAAGGATGATTTGGGTGTATTTTCTTAAAAGAAAATCTGAAGCTCTCTCCTGCTTTCTTCAATTTCGAGCATATGTTGAAAAACAAAGTGGGTTCGTACTTAAAACATTAAGAACTGACCGAGGGGGTGAATTTACATCCAGGGATTTTCTTATGATCTGTAAAGATGCAGGAATACGAAGAGAACTTACTGCAAGTTTCACTCCACAACAAAATGGAGTCGCGGAGCGAAAAAATCGTAGCATTGTTGAAACTGCAAGATGCATGTTGAAAGAAAAAGGGCTTCCAAAAAGTTTCTGGGCTGAAGCAATATCTACAGCGGTTTACTTGCTTAATCGCTCTCCTACAAAGGCAGTAAATGGAAAAACACCATATGAAGCATGGTATGGGAGAAAGCCAAATGTAAGTCATTTAAAGATCTTTGGGTCTATAGCTTATGCACATGTTCCCTGTGAAAAAAGGCACAAGTTAGATGATAAGAGTCTTAAGTGCATTTTTGTCGGATATAGTGATGAAACAAAAGGCTATAGACTTTATAATCCTGAAAAAGAAAATTTGTTCATTAGTCGGGATGTAATTTTCAATGAGGATGATGGATGGAGGTGGGATAGTGCGGTTGATCACTACCCTCTAATTGTTGAAGAAGAAGAGACAACATCTTTTGATCCATCACCTAATGCTCTATCAAGTCCAACTGGATCCACATCACCTCCTAGAAAGGTCAGAAGTCTTGTTGATATTTATCAGTCATGTGATTTTGTATGCTTTGCCTCTGAACCTGCTTGTTTTGAAGATGCAACAAGAGAAAAAGATTGGCATGATGCAATGAAAGTTGAAATGAATGCCATCGAAAAAAATAAAACATGGAGATTGGTGGACTTACCACCAGGAAAAGAAGCCATTGGGCTCAAATGGATTTACAAATCCAAGTTTAATGCTGATGGCTCTTTGCAAAAACATAAGGCCCGGTTGGTGGCCAAAGGGTATGCACAAATTCCAGGTGTTGATTTCTTTGAAACCTTTTCTCCTGTTGCTAGAATTGACACTATAAGGACTATTTTAGCTGTGGCTGCTCAAAAAGGTTGGAAAATTTTTCAATTTGATGTCAAATCTGCTTTTTTAAATGGTGAATTGCAAGAGGAAGTGTATGTTGAACAACCCCCTGGGTTTGAAATTAAAGGGTCTGAAAAAAAGGTGTACAAATTAGAAAAGGCTTTGTATGGGCTCAAACAAGCTCCACGAGCTTGGTACAGCAGAATTGACAAATATTTTATGGGCTGCAATTTTCAAAAAAGTGAAAGTGAGCCAACCCTTTATGTGAAAGTGCAAGGTGTTGATGAAATTCTCATAGTATGTTTATATGTTGATGATATGATATTTACTGGTAACTCTTCAAAATTGATTGAAGAATTCAAGAAAAATATGATGTCTGAATTTGAAATGACAGATTTGGGTCCGTTGCATTATTTTTTGGGGATGGAAGTTATTCAAGACTCAAATGGTATTTTTCTACACCAAGGAAAATATGCAAGAGACTTGTTGAAAAGGTTTCGTATGTCACATTGCAATCCAGCTAAAACACCAATGAATACAGATGAGAAGCTTATGGTAGATGATGGAATTGAAAAGGCAGATGCAACAGAATTTCGCAGTATGGTTGGTGGTTTGATTTATCTCACACATTCAAGGCCAGATATAATGTTTTCAGTGAGTTTGATTTCAAGGTTTATGAACAGTCCAAGTAAAGCTCACATGGGTGCAGCCAAGAGAGTTCTACGATATATTCATGGAACAATGGATCTCGGACTCAGGTATAAAAAATCAGATACTTGTAAACTTGTCTCTTATACTGACAGTGATTGGGCTGGTTGTGCAGATGACAGGAAAAGTACTACAGGCTATGGACTTAGTCTTGGGTCTGCATTGATATCATGGGCTTCCAAAAAACAACAAACTACTGCACTTTCTACAACTGAAGCTGAATATATGGCGGCAACAAGTGCAGCTTGTCAAACTGTGTGTGTGAGGAGGATTCTAAGTGACCTGAAGCAAAAGCAAGAAGAAGCTACAATCTTATTTTGTGACAACAAGTCAGCAATTGAATTGACAAAAAATCCAGTATTCCATGGAAGAACAAAGCATATTGAAGTCCGGCATCATTTTATTCGCGAGCTTGTGGCCAAGAAAGAGATAAAGCTAGAGTACTGCAGCACGGAGGAACAAGTTGCAGATATTTTCACAAAGGCTCTCTCAAGAGAAAAGTTTTTCAAGTTTCGAAGAATGCTTGGTGTTGTGGGCATTTGAATTAAGGGGGAGTGTTGAAATATTAATTCAAATGCTACATGTGTCTTATGTTGAATAAGTCAGTTACTTTGAAAGAGTCAGTAACGTCTCTGTGTTAGTTCATGAACGTGTCCCTGTTAGTTCTAAACGTGTCCCTGGTAGTTCTAGAGATCAGGTGTTCATGGGACACTTGTCCATTTATTGTTAGTCAATTGTATCTATTTAAGTGGTTGATGTAAATGAAATGGTATGCTGAATGCAAGTGTCACTGATTCCTAGTCGTTTCTACTGATACTCTGTTACTCTGTTTTATGTGTGAAAAATTACTCTGCCCACCTCCAACAACCTTACCTTGTTGTCCTACGTAAGTTTTCATTTTCCTAATTAATTGGTGAATGTGAATTGCAATTGAATTCTCCCGATTGATGAGCATGATCTTTAGGAAGAACATTACCAATTGACATCAATCCATGCAAGGAGGAGCCCGCTCTTTTACTTCATATCACCGTTAGATTCCTACTATGAGAAAGTCTCTTTGTGTTGATGACAGAAGCCTAACTTTAAGAAAAGCGCCATTCTACCATAGAGTGTGTCATGTTCTTCTGGAAAGATAATTGGATGAATTTTTCATTTGAAGACAAAAAGGCTATGTCAACGGCTTTTATTTTCAAAATTTGGGCTGATGTTGTAATCAATGAGTCTTTGTGCATTTCAGATTTTCCCCTAATAACCATCTTTGGGAAGAAACATGTCCAATTCAAATCATTATATGCAATGGAGCACTCAGCACAATCAATCATATCGAACTTCAACATCCGAGGATAATCATAATATACAGAGCCCATGGATTTTGACGTTGGAATCAAAGTTAAGGAGCTAAAAGCCATCTCAGGGCCTCTTGTGGTATTGTATGGGAAATACACCCAATTGTCCTTTTGGAGAACACAACCCTTGATCGAACAATGCTTTCTCAGATTTGGCCTTTTGCACCATAATATGGCTTTCCATGGTAGGAATTCAACGAGGACACAATTTGAGCGACGCGGATGGAATAGATGGAAAATAGAGGAAGAATGGAACATATGCCTCTTTCTTCTCTTCAGAACAAGCTTGGAACAGTAGCTACTACTGCTTTTCTAACAATGGAAATATCATTTTTATATATACATGAAGATAACAGATACCTGCTAATATGCAAGGTGGTCAGTTCTTTTGTTTCATGGGTTGCCTTTTTTTTTTTTTGGTGATTATTTTTTAAAAAATGGATTAGCGGCGAACAAAATGAAACACTGCTAAAGTGAATATTATTAGAAGAGAAAATGAAAAAAAAAATAGTGAAAATAAATAACTGCCTGTGAAAGGTTACCAATAACAATTGTCTTATTCGACCATGAATTCTAATATAATCCGCCACTAAGGACCAAAATAGGCAGTTTTCAAACTTAAAAACGTTTTTTTAGCGGTAGAGAATTTTAAATTAGTGTTGGAAAATCGCCACCTCTAATGTACATTTTTAGTGGTGGAGATTTTATGCCACAAAAACCTATTTTGACAGTATCCTTCACAGGCAGGAGTAGCGGTGGCCCATTTTCCACCTCAGCGGGTCTTAGCAGTGGAATGACACAGTTACATTGAGATTATCTCTCTAGACGTAAATTTCTATCCATGTGAATCTAAGGGCAATAGTTGGTTGTGAGAATATATAATTGCACCTAAAGGATGTAAATGCTGCATTCCTATGACAAAGACATTACGAATTCAATTAAAATACAAAAAGCTCGCCCAGGATTAGGAAGGCTGTACACAGCGATTCATCTGTCTCTCTTGTTACTTCATATGTGCTGTCAATGACGTAACAATAGATGTTGGTGAGTTTCATTAAGATGCAGAATCAGTAGATGATGGAGACTTCCTTTGGAAAGTAAGATGCAGAAACATCCAATGGTGGTGTACCGGCAATACCGAGGTAAAATCCTATTACAGTTGAAAATGAGGCAACGAGTGAAAATTATATATTTGGATTCTCTGAGGAAGAACTCGGGTTTGGAGAATTCCCAGTGCAGTAGACACTATAAGACTCTATTAGTATTGATTCCATCTTTCTTTGAAATCCAAAGGGATCATGATCAGTATGATTCCACCCTGTTTAATCATTAATAAGAATATTATTCCAATAAAAAGCACAACCATCATCAGATTGGTTTGATAAAACACATGATTAAAATAAGGAAAATGAGGTAGTCATATTAGTTGTTTTAGATGTGACCAATTGTCAGGTTAGAGGATCCATACTCTGATAGCTTGTACCTTCATCCAAAAGGGCCCACATGATATACTCCCAACGATTAGCAGCCCTAGCCACATATAATTAATAAATATTTCCTCCTTGAATCTTAATGTTCGATCATTGCAAGACTGGTTGAGGTGGACATCTGGCTATAACATTTTGAAAGGGCTACAATTTTTTTAATCTTGTTGGGGCCATTTGTTGGAGGCACATTTGGGTCACTGTCAATTACTTTCCTATAAATGCATTGCCGAGCTCCGCAATAGACTCACACCAACAGATCACTAAAACAATCAGCAAAGCAGAGATATAATGGCCAAGTGTCTTCTACTTGCTTTGGTGATGATGGTATTGCTAGCAAGGCTCAACATGGGGTACTGCTATAGCCTGTTGGGAACTTGCCGTCCCAGTGGCTACTTAAAAGGCAAGGGAGGTGGCTGCAACAGAAAGAATGGCTCTGAGTGCTGTAAGAAGGGAAAGATGTACCTTCAATACCTTTGCTCGCCTCCCATCACTGGCCAAAGTACCAAGGCACACATGACCATCAACAGCTTTGAGAAAGGTGCTGATGGTGGGGCCGCCTCCGAGTGCGACAACAAATTTCATAGCGACAGCAAAATGGTTGTGGCCCTCTCGACAGGATGGTACAACCGTGGAAGTCGCTGCCTGAAGAACATCAGTATCAATGCCAATGGTCGATCAGTGCTGGCCAAGGTAGTGGACGAGTGTGATTCAGTGAGTGGGTGTGATGCAGATCATGACAACCAACCACCATGCCCCAACAACATAGTGGATGCATCCCCTGCAGTGTGGAAGGCTTTGAAGATCCCAAAATCTAAGATTGGGGATTTTGATATTACATGGTCGGATGCATGATACAAACTTCACAACATTTTGTAGTTGTTGTTCTGATATATCTGGTTACGCCGTTCTCTTTCAGGTTAAGCTTCTAGAATAAGCAGTTGTTAATGTGGTCTCAAAGCGAGTCCACGAAACTGAAGAAAGTGTTGTGTGTTTGTTTCCATATAGAGCCTGCACGGTGTGGTTGTCAAGTACAGTTGTATGTCTAAATAAAAATGATGAATTTGGTGTGATATTTTTAATTAATGTTTGGGAAATTTTCATACTTAAAGGTTACAATGAATGAGATAAATAAGGAAGCAACATTAAAACTAATCTTGTCAACGTCTTAAGAACCAAAATAAGTTGATATATGTAGTAACTACAACCTTAACATTTTATGCTTATCACACTCTTTCAAATCACATGATCTTTGAGTGGATCGAATACAACCCCTTGATCTCTTAAAATGAGGGGCTGATTCATCGCTGGTAGAACATTTAAGGAGATGGTAACTGCTTGTCGCATCATTGTTGCATTCGCTCATTTTGATTAGAGTCGATGGTTCCTTTAAAATCATTCTTGTCATTATCTATTCCCATAAGCTTGTTATAGTGTGATCATGCAACTTGAATGAAAAACTCTCCTAAAACCAAAAAGGTAAAAAAGAATGGAGTATTCATGGTTAAAGAACAAAGAATTCAAAAAAACACATGATATCAACATTTGAACATAGAACCAATGAAAAAGATAATTAGCATTTTTTATGGTTTTTTTATTAAAAAAAATGCAAAAGCAGCGAACAAAATGAACTGCCGCTAAAGTGAATATTATTAAAAGCGAAAACTAACGGTCACTATATAGAAAAAAACAAAAGGAATAAATGACTACCTACAAAAAGTTACTAATAGTTGTCATCTTTTTCCGCCACTAATTCTAATATAATCTGCCACTGATAAACAAAATAGATAGTTTTCTAACTTAAAAATATTTTTTTAGCAATGGAGAGTTTTGAATTAATGTTGGAAAATGACCACCTCTAATGTACCTTTTTAGCCACGGAGGCTTTATGCCGCTAAAACCTATTGTGACTACAGCATCCTTCACAACTAGCAATGTTTGGCTTTCCGATTCAATTGGTTTAAGCGGCGGAATGAGCAACTGCCGCTAAAAGTCACTTTTCTTTTAGTGAAATCTTCTTTGATACAAATGCATGCTTATGGGATGACGAAAGTATATGACCATTTAATTAGGAACAAATTTGATGTCAAACAAAGAGGAGGTGATTACCTCATCTTTGTTCAACGACGGCATAAAATGGTGTTTTCACTGAAAGCCTCTAAACAAGGAACTAGGTGAAATATACACATAGCAAGTAGGAATTTAAATTTTCATAGATAAATATACCTGAGAAAGAAAGTTCTGACATATGTTGCCACTATTTGTATTACTTGAAAAAAGAGAGGCCAGAGACAAGATACAAGCAACCACCATAACCTCTTGTGTAAAAGTTTTGTGAGTACATACAGAACTCGTTATTTATAGACCAAAGTGAGGCATACAAGATAGTCCATGTTCATCCCCTGTCAAACCTCTTCGAGATTGGAATTGAAATAATCTTCAAAGATTTTGATAATTCATGCACTTCTCCGTTTTACTGATAATCCAATAAAACACATACTCTCTCATATCAATTGCATATACAAAAAAGCAATTGGAGTTTGTGTTTGTAGATTTTTGTTTTTAATTCAATGTGCTAATTTTGTGAAGAATCAAATCAACTTTTTTTCATATATGTTTAAATTAAATACTTCCCAAAATAGGTAACCAAAGGTTGTTTGGGATATGATTCAATGAATCAAGCTTGCATATGTGATGGCTTTTTTTCCCCTTTTGAATCACATGAAGTGAGGAATGCAAAATAGTCCACGTTCATCTCCTGCTAACCAATTTCTTTAAAATTTGATTTGAAATAATGTTCAAAGGTTTCGAATTTCGATCACTATTGTGCTACTATATTTTACTTAAATCTAATAACATACTTATTATTTCATATCTATTGCTTTTTCTAAAAGAAGCAATAGAAGATTGTGTTTGTAGATGTTTTTTAATTTTAAATCATTGAGCTGTTTTTGTGAAGAATCCAACAAATTTATATATATATATATATATCATGCTTACCAAATTGGCAACTAAAGGTTGTCTAAGATATGGTTCGATGAACCAAGCTAGCAGAACTGAAGGCTTTTTTCTTACGTAATATAAATTGAAAAATTAAAAAGAGTAAAATGTGGCATATTGTAGAGAGCTGCTAAATGCACACCACTTTTTCCCTTCAACACTCACCATTTTTTAAAATAAAACTATTAATATAACCTTGTGGAAAATTTCCAAACTACCCATCTCTCTCTTTTTCTCTCCCTCCCTCTCCGTCTCTGCCCAGTGCCTCCCACTTTCCCTCTCTCTCTCCCTCTCCTAGCCGGTGGGGACAATGGGAGTAGGATTAGTTTCGATATTATGGGGGTGTACAAAGAAATTTTGAAATCCTCGTACTTTGATGGTGGTATAGAGAGAAAGGGAGTGTGGAAAGAAAACAAATGGTGTGCATTTAGCAGCTCTCATTATTGTGGGACACAGTGACCCCTTCTAGATGCATGGCTTCATAGAGATTAGGGAAAGCTATCCTCCTAGTTTTGCGATTTGAATTCTGATCTAAGGAAATAACTATATGGAGGATGACATACTGGCACTGGCGCACTGCACTTACAAGATGCCGAAGGATGCTGACATTACGAGGGTCCCACACATCATGGTCATTGGCTGCCACTTCTTCCCTGTTGGTGTCGTTTTAGCATTTCAACGTCGCTTATTTCGTCTATCCACCTTTTTATCGATTTAAATTATGAACATGTTACTTTCGTGCGAGTTGCGACACTGAGAACCAGCTCAGTTATTATACGAAATCATGACTTCTACTTTGATGCCTGAGGGCAGAACTCTTGTAGCATAAACTATGTCTTTCTTTGAACTCCAAAAGGGTCAAGGCCAATACCCCACCCTGTAATATCATTGAAAGTTTTTAATCTAATAAAAAGCTAACCCATCGTCAGATAATCAATATATATATTTTAGATATCATCAATCTCTGAGGTGGACAACCTGGATAGGTGTTTAAGGACAACAATCTTGTAAGCTTGTTGGGCCCATTTGTTGGAGGCATATTGAGGTCAATGTCAATTGCTTTACTATAGATTCATTGCCGAACTCCACAATAGGACTTACACCAGCAGCTCGCTAAAACAATCATCAAAACAAACTCTAAAGAAATGATGGCTAAATGTTCTCTACTTGCTTTGGTGATGATGGTATTGCTAGCAAGCCTCAACATCGGGTACTGCTATACATTGTTAGGAACTTGCACCCCCAGCGGCTACTTAACAGGCAGGCGAGGTGGTTGCAACAGAGAGAACTACTCCGATTGCTGCGTGGCAGGAAAGAAGTACCCACAGTACTATTGCTCGCCTCCCGTCACTGGCCACAGTACCAAGGCACACATGACCATCAATAGCTTTGAGGAAAGTGGTGATATCCTCTACACGTGTGACGCCAAATACCATAGCAACAACGAAATGATTGTGGCCCTTTCGACAGGATGGTTCAACCGTGGGAGCCGCTGCCTCAAGAACATCAGGATCAATGCCAACGGTCGATCAGTGCTGGCCAAGGTAGTGGACGAGTGTGATTCGGTGAACGGGTGTGATGCAGATCATAACTACCAACCGCCATGCCCCAACAACATAGTGGATGCATCCCCTGCAGTGTGGAAGGCTTTGAAGATCCCAAAATCACAGATTGGAGATTACGATATTACATGGTCAGATGCATGATACAAACTTTGCACCATGCTGTTTTATGCCTAAATAAAAATGAATTTGGTGTTACTTTACATAGTTTGACTTGCATTACTGTTTGGAAAAATCTCATACTGGAGGTTACAATGAATGAGATAAATAAGGAAGCAAGATTGAAACTAACTTATCGACATCTTAATGGACCTTCTGATCTTAAGAGTTTTTATTGCAACATGTCATAACTACAACGTTCTAGCACATGGTCTTTGAAAGGATTGTGCAATTGGTTTCTTAAGAGTATAACCCCTAGATCTCTTAAAATGAATAATTGGTTCATGGCCGGTAGAACATTAAGTTGATGTCCACTGTCTATTTATGGAGTGCATCATTGTCACATTCTGCTAATTTTGAGTTTATTTGAGTCGATGGTTCCAGTAAATCATATTAACTTGAATAATAAATTCTCGTTAGAGAAGATTGTAGAAACAAATGTACGACTTAGTGAGACTTGAATGATTGTGTGGATGAGCGGGTTAAAGTTTATAGTTATATAAGCAACTGATGCTTATAGATGAGGAGAGATAGGAGATGAGAAAAGGGAGGTAGTGAGGGGTAGCGCAGAACCATGAGCTGGTATGATCATGGTCAGGTTGATCATCTGATTGGACTGGACCATGGCTCTGATACCTTATAAGATTCAAAGATTACATTATCATGAATTGACTTGTATTAATGCTTAAGACATTAATCAGTAAAAGAAGATTGAATCCAACCCTACTGGGATCTTGACAAGTCTTATGGTCTTAAGAAATCTTATCATATCCTCAACGTATTTAATATTTCTAGCAGTTTCTAGATTCCATTATTAATGACCCTGTCCGTCGAAGCAAGTTCTGAACACAAAATAATGTTATTTCTTTACCTTGCAGAGAATCTATAGGATAGTCTAACTTGTCTACAACAATCAACCTAAACGATCTTGTATGAATGTCCACCGGCTACAAATTGTGAAGAAAAACAGATAAACACAGTAATCAATTGTCTAAACCTGAAAAATGAATGGATTTTAATCATCTAGTTGTCAGTATATACATTCTAAATAATGATATTTGGGAGGTTTCTTCTAGGACCGTGGAAAAATGTAGTAAATGAAGGGTGGGAATGCATGAAGCCTGAAGAACAGAGTAAGCTATGTCTTACTAAAGGTAAATAATGCATGGTAAGATGGACAGTCAAGAAAGAGTTCCACGCAATGATTGTCTAAGAAACCAAGATACCCAAAAAGAGTATGTCCATATACTTGATAGTATAATATGATCGCTAGCCTTTTCATTTGAGCTGGCCATTCCTTATATGGAGCCATGGAGGCTCATCTTTCTGTGATTCAATTGTAAACCTTGCAGCAACTATGTGATTAGAATAGAAACAAAAAACCTCCTCCATCAACATTTGCAAATAAATATGTTTTTCTTACCCATTTGCCGCTAAATATGCTTGTTGGCTAGATTCTACTTCAGCTGACAATTAAAAAATGCCAAAGATTGTGTGCAGATGGCAAAAGCAGCAACCACAAAAAGAAGCACTCGTAAATGCCTTGTATCATTGAAAGCGAGGACAACTATATGAATACTAGACCAAGTGAACCATCACTTCTCTCATGTCAACTATTATTAATTTTTGCATTAGAAGATGTAAAGTGGATTGACCTTGAAAAGAAACCAAGAGCTATTATTAATCACCTATCAAGGAGATTCTGCATTTCTCATTATGTCTTAATTCCTTGAGTTGCCATCACTAGGCAAATCCTTGATTTCCACAAGTTAGTTAAAAAATGGAAGAGATGTTATAATTCTTTTCTCTTCCATTCTCTTCCTACCTAAGTTCTCAATTTTTAATTTAATTGGAGAATATGAAATACAACTGGGATCTTCACCATTGATGACCGTCTTTAGGGAGGATTACCATTTGACATCAATCCATGCAATGGGGAGCTCACTCTCAGCGTTTATAGCATCGCTAGATTCCTACAATTAAAAAACCTGTGTTTCTAAACAAGGCCAATTTCAAGACTAGAGAGGGTCGTGTTCTTCTGGAAATACAAGTGGTTGAATTTTCCATTTGAAGACAGAGTCCCTGAAAACAGCTTTCATTTCCAGAAGTTTGAAAGCTGATGTTAGTTATCAATGAGAATCTGTGCATGTTGAATTTCTCCCCCAGTGAATTGTTGGGCAGAAACGCATCTAATTAAATGCATTTTATGCAATGGAGCACTCACCCCAATCCATTATATCAAACTTCAACTTTCGAAGGAAATCACATGATCTACAGAGATCCGTAGATTTCAGTATTGAAGTCAAAGATTTGGAGCTAAAAGCCCCTCAACTCTCAAAGCCTCTATGGCCTTCCATGGAAAATACATCCATTTGTCTTTTTGGAGAACATTACCCTTGGTCGAACGAAGCTTTCTCAAATTTGGCCTGGCTTGCATCATAACATGGATTTCAATGGCAGGAATTCAACAAAGACACAACTTGAGCTGCACTGATGGATTAGATGAAAAATAGAAGAGGAATGGAACAGAGGTCAGTTTCTTCGCTTGAGCATTAGCTTGTAGAAGTAGTTATTATCCTTTGTAACCGTGGAAAGATCATATTTTACGCTCTTTGGCTTCATTTTTAAATACTTATACTTAAAGATAATGGATAGCTGCAGAAAGGAAAGGTGGTCAGTATTTTTGGTCCATGGGTTGAGATGTTTTCATGAAATCTACACCAGTTGCTAGGGAGAGGGGAGGGGGTGTTTGTGATCTCTAAATATTATGGTTGTATAAGCTATCAAAGTTGACATGCAGTTTTACCTAATTTAGATTGTTTAAACTCTCAAAGAAGCAAATTATTGAGAGAGATACACATCGAATGGAGTAATACTTATATCTGGTAATTTGGTTATAAATAGAAACGAAAAACAATGTCTATGATTAACATGATGGAAAGAGTCGGTCTCCAAGTGGATGGTCAAATTACTTGCTTGAGGAGTCTAGTTAGACATTAGGATTTAGTTTTACTGATCAATGGACTACTAATTAAGATTTTATCTCTTTCTATAAAGGGATGTAAGGAAAAGCCATAGTTTTTGGGGAATAAGATATATTTTTTTAAAGGATCTCTCTTTGGCATGAATCCTTATAGAAGGGGAAACAACCTTGAAGTTATGTGATACTACTATTCCAGATTGGAGAGCAAAGACATTCAAAATTGGCTATTTCTTATGGGTTTTTGAGATGGCAACTCTACTTTTATCCTACTTTCAAAACTAGGTCTTGTAAGTGGATTTTCTGCTACATCAAATCAGCCTAGTCTGGGGAAGCTTCAGTGTTCATATGGGTTGGATTTACAGCAGACATTGGTAGTTTCAATTTCAAATAAGGAAATAGGTAACCAGCCACTCAGTTGTTTGGATGGTTTATAAGTTTTAAAGTAAACTCATCTTTGTGTAATTGGGTGCATTATCCTAGTCCACCATCAAAAGGGTTGGATGTTGGGCCAAGCTATTGTATATTGGGCTTCATAAGAAATTCTAGACCAAGAACTTTACCTTGGTGTTCAAAGTGAAAGTCTCGTCTGAATGAGGTTAGCTTGTACGTAGACCAACGTTGACATCCAATGCAGGTGATGGTGATCTAGGTTAAGTGCTTTCAATTTTGTAATACCATAATTTGTTATATGGGGAACCCATGGATTTTCCGCATCGCAATGAGATTAACCAACCACAAGTCTAATTAAAGGAAGAGCAATTTCAAACTTTTCAAACTCAAGGTCTTTATTTGAGAACTTATTGAAACTACTTGCTTTGAAACAAACTGGAAGGAATGCCCAACAATATAGTGGATGCATCTCCTCCGGTTATGGAAGGCTTTGAGGATCCCCCAAATTGCAGATTGGAGAATTATGATATTGCATGGTTGAATGCATGATACACAATTGGCACCATGCCATTGTCGTCTAAATAAAAGTGATGAATTTTGTGTTACCTTTCATAGAATGACTTGTAATAATGTTTGGAAAAATCTCAAGAGGTTACAATGGATGAGATAAATATGGAAATAAGATTGAAGCTAATAGTATCAGCATCAAAACGACCTTATGATCTTGACAGCTCTTATTACAATCCTATTTTGTAATTACAACATTCACAATATGTACTCTAATACACTCCTAAAATCGCATGGTCTTCAGAAGGATTTTGCGATCGGTTACTTTGAATGTAACCCTTTGATATCTTCAAATGAGTAGTTTGATTAATAGCTGCGGTCATTTAAGTTGATGGTCACTGCTTGTTTTTGAAGTGAACATCACTCACATTACACTCATGTTGAGTTTATCAAACATAACTTCCGGGATCTTTCCCATAAGCTTGTTGTAGCATGATCATGTTGTTGGATTTGGCTCAAAAGTTCCAACTGGGACTTATTATTGGGTAGTATTATAGGGGCCCACTCAGTTAGGGAAAAATCTCTTATATATGCTCTCTTGGGGAAAAATCTGTAGGAAAGAACACCTGTTTAAATCAATCCATGCAAGGAGGAGCCCACTCTTTGCCTTTATATCACCGCTAAATTCCTACAATGAGAAAGTCTCTTTGTGTAGTTGAAAAAGACCAACTTTAAGAAAAGCGCCATTCTAGAGAGGGTCATGTTCTTCTGGAAAGATAATTGGATAAATTTTCCATTTGAAGACAAAAAGGCTCTGAAAACTGCTTTTATTTCCAGAATTTGAGCTGATGTTGTAATCAATGGGTCTCTGTGCATTTTAGATTTTTCCCTAATAACCATCTTTGGGAAGAAACACGTCCAATTAAAATCATTATATGCAATGGAGCCCTCAACTCAATCCATCATATCAAACTTCAACATCCGAGGAAAATCACAATGTTTAGAGACCCATAGATTTTGATGTCGTAGTCTAAGTTTAGGAACTAAAAGCCGTCTCAGAGCCTCTATGGTATTGTACGGAAAACACATCCAATTGTCCTTTTGGAGAACACAAACCCTTGATTGAACGATGCTTTCTCAAATTTGGCCTTTTGCACCATACTATGGCTTTTCATGGCAGGAATTCAACGAGGACACAATTTGAGCCACGCGGATGGAATAGATGGAAAATAAAGGAGGAATGGAACATATATATGTCTCTTTCTTCTCTTGAGAACAAGCCTGGAAGAGTAGATATTGTCCTGCTAACAATGGAAATATCATTTTCATATATACATGAAGATAGAAGACACATGCAGAAATGAAAGGTGGTCAGTACTTTAGAAATTCTCAAAGAAGCAAAATATTTAAGCATGCAAGAGAGAGAAATATGCATTAAATATGGTTTTACTTATATTTGGTGATTTGTTTATTAATATAATAGTAAAAAAATAATGTAATATAATTAGCATGATAGCACGAGTGACCTACTCCAAGTTATGGTGAAATTACTTTGATTAGGAGTCTATTTAGACATCATGATTTAGTCTCTTTATTGATCAATGTATCACCCTAATTTAGATTTTATCTTTCTTTCTAAATAGTGATGTAAGGCAAAACTATAATTTTTGGGCAATGAGATATTTGTCTTGGACACGGGTCCATGCGGAAGGGGAAACAATCTTGATACTGAGAGCTACTAATATCCTAGATTGGAGGATGAAGACAATCACACTTGCCTATTTCTTATTGGTTTATGAGCTGGCAACTCCATTTTAAGCTTACTTGCCGGCCTAGATCTTGTATGTGGATTTTCCGCTACACAAAACTTCAATTTTAAGATCTCATATAAGGGGTTATTCAAATCTCATGGGTACAACAACACCCACGTGCTAACACCTAAGTCTGCCCCTCGTAGTCAAAGACTAAAAAGAAGACAATAACCACTCAGTTGTTTGAATGGTTAATAGGTTTGAAAGAATACTTAGATTTGTGTAATTGGTTGTATCAGTGAATGATCCTAGTCTACCACCAAAAGGGCAAGATGTGGGGTTAAGGCATTGTTTATTGGTCCTGATGATAGTCAAGGCTTCCTTTGGTTTCTTTTTTTTATTATGTGTCTGTGTTTCTTTTCTACAAATGAAATGTTAAAAAGTTGTAAGAGGGGAATGTGAGGTGTATCAATTTTCAAAATTGTGCGTACATTTGAGTTCAAGACATTATATGGATTTCTATAATTGATGATTGTTTTGTATGAATGTGAATGCTAGTGGTTAAATGTATCATTCCTTTTTTTTTGTGAATTTTTTTAAAAAAATACTAGTGGCGAATAAAATAAACTGCTACTAAAGTGAACACTACTAGAAGTGGAAACAAGCCGCCACAACAAGGATAAATGCTGGCGGAAATAAAGAACTGCCGATAGATGAAAGTTGCCAATAGCGGTAGTCTTTTTCCACTGGTAATTCTTTTCAATTTGATGATTGTTTCGTATGAATGTGCGCAAATGTGAATGTTACTGGTCGTAGGTTTCTTTTTTTAATTTTTTGGTGATTTTTTTTTAAGAAAATGCATTAACGGCGAACAAAATGGTCCGCCTCTAAAGTGGATGTTATTATAAGCGAAAATAAATTAACACTATATAGAAAGAAAATAACGAAAATAACTTGCTGCCTATGAAAAGTCACCAATAACAATTGTCTTTTTCCGCCACTAACTCTAATATAATACGTCACTAATAACCAAAATATATAGTTTTCTAACATAAAAACCTTGTCTGTGGTGGATAATTTTGAATTCGTATTGAAAAATGACTGCCTCTATTGTACATTTTTAGTGATGAAGATTTTGTGTCACTAAAACCTATAGTTACAGTATCCTTCACATGCATAACTAGTTGTGGCCTGTTTTCCGCCTCAATAGGTTTTAGCGGCAGAATGAGCTTTAGCGGAGGTTTTTGTGTACCGCTAAAAGTCCCCCTTCTTGTAATGAAAATTTCGTTTATATAAACGCATGCTTATGGGATGACAGAAGTATATGATCTATTAATTAGGAATAAACTTGATTTCAAACAAAGAGGAGGTGATTACCTCATCATTGTTCAAAAAGGTATTCAATGGTATAATCAGTGAAGGCCTTTAAACAAGGAACATGGTGAAATATGCACATAACAAGTAGGAGTTTAAGTTCTCAAAGATAAATATACCAGAAAAAGAAGGATTGTACATAGGTTGCCACCATTTGTATTGCCTGAAAATTAGAGGTTAGAGAAAGGATACAGGCTAACACCATAAGAAATATAACTTCATTTGTTTTGTGATACCGTTGGTGTGTCTTGTGATTCCAGCTTATAGAACTCATTATTTATACACCAAACTGAGGGATGCGCAAAATAGTCCATGTTCGTCCCCGGTCAAATTTCTTTGAAGTTAGGATTGAAATAATCTTCAAAGACTTTGATGATAAATGCACTTCTCCATTTTACTGATAACCCAATAAAGCACTTATTATTTCATATCTATTGCATATCCAAAAAAACAATTGAAGATTGTGTTTGTAGATTTTTGTTTTAAATTCAATGTGCTAATTTTGTGAAGAATCAAACCAACTTTTTTCCATATATGTTTAAATTTAATACTTACCAAAATAGGTAACTGACGGTTGTTTGGGATATGATTCAATGAATCAAGCTTGCATATGTGAAGGCTTTTTTACCCTATTGGATCATATGAAGTGAGGAATGCAAAATAGTCCATGTTGATCCCTGTTAACTATTTCTTTGGAATTCGGATTGAAATAATCTTTAAAGATTTTGGTCACTAATGTGTAACTATATTTTACTGAAATCCAATAACACATTTATTATTTCATATCTATTGTTTTTCTAAAGGAAGTAATTGAAGATTGTGTTTGTAGATTTTTTTCATTTTAAATCATTTACTATTTTTGTGAAGAATCCAACCAACTTTTTTCATACATATCTAGATTTTGTACTTACCAAAGTAGGTAACTAAAGGTTGTTTAAGATATGGCTCCATGAACCAAGCTAGCAAATGTGAAGCCTTGAGTAAAATGTGATATTATTGTGGGATACAATGGCCGCTACTAGATGCATGGCTCCACTGAGATTAGGGAAAGTTATCCTCTAAGTTTTGCCATTTGAGCTCTGATCTAAGGCAAAAATAGTATGGA
The DNA here is from genome assembly GCA_029852735.1 of Persea americana. Taxonomy (NCBI): domain Eukaryota; kingdom Viridiplantae; phylum Streptophyta; class Magnoliopsida; order Laurales; family Lauraceae; genus Persea; species Persea americana. The sequence continues at coordinate 77,631,666 of CM056810.1, forward strand.
GGATTAAAAATTGTTGTATTGACATCTAATCAAACCTAACGGAATGATCGATGAAACTGAGTATTATTACAGCCTTCATCTATATCTTGTATGCATTTAGTAGGGACAGTTGACATGCTTAGATAGGATTCAAAGTGTTTAACTGGAGAACAAAATGCAGCCTTTTATGTGTTCTGCAATTCCTAATTTAAAAACTAGTTAGAGGGTAGCTTTCCTTGACTTAATAGGTCATCAAGAATCTGATTATGGTGAACAATCTAGATTTTATATTCATCTTCTATTTTCGCTTATGTCTCAAGTAACAAGTTGAATATATATTATTGATTTCTAACGTTCTTTTTCACCTGTGCATGAAAGTGGGACCCTATTGAATTAAAGGTGTGGACCAAAATTCCTACTCTACAACCATGCGAGACTCCTGAAGGTGAGAATTACCCTCATAATATTATTAGCATTATCCAAGAATATGTGTCCATTTAACAATTGGAGGGAATACGCAAAAGATTTCTCTCTGTCCCAAATTTTCAAGGCATCCTGATGTAGCCAGCAATGATGCCTTATTGGTTTTAATGGATGCTATTTATAAGTCTGAAGATAGAAAATCTTCTTATGGTTATGTGTTGATAATGAGTAATTCTCGTATAGGTGCAAGCACTAACTTTACGCCAAGGCTCTTTTCCTCTAAAGAAGTAAACAAGATGGCTATTCTCTTTGCGCTAAAGGAAGCCTCTGTAGAGGTTTCTCTATAATTGCACTTCATTCAGATGCTAAGAAAATGGTTGATAGCGTTAAAGGAAAAATAGATTGGGCTATCAATTCTATTATATATTCTTGGCATTAAACTTCAAGATATAGTTGTTTTTCCTTTGTTGAGTTCTTGCTTGTTTCTAGGACTATTAGTGAGGCTGCTCATGTCTTGGTTAAGTTTTGTTCTCATCTTGGCAAGAGCTGTTATTGGGATAGTGGTGTTCCAAATTGGGTGAGGTTTTATTTACCCCCTGTAGTTGTCGGTTATGAATGATTTTTCCCAAAACCGTATCCATAATTAAACATTTTCATCACATTACCCTCCACGAGTAGCACTTATACAAGTTGGTCTCACAACTATTGGTTTAAAAGCCTTGAAGTCTAAAGGCACATTTGTGTATAAACTATAAAGCATGGAAAACTAGTTCTGGGGAAAATTTTCTCTTTTCGGGAAAAATAATTTTATGACCACCCATCGGAAGTTATTTTCTGAGAAATCGCGGAAAGCCTACCCCATTTTTGTGTTTTTCCACAAGAAAAAGTTGTTGCACCACAAAGAGATTTTACTATAGCACATAATTTAATTTCCACAGTCCTCGCTTTTTACAAGGAAAACTAACTTTACAAACGTTCCCCAAAGTCTTCTTAAGTTACAATTGTATTATGAAATTCAATCCAAAGGTGAGCTGTTGCATATAATCCAATTATTGCGAACCATTTAGATTTTATATTTTAGTTCCACTTTCATTGTCTCTTATGTGCCAGTTAACAAGTTGAGTGATGGATATGATTTTAACCTCTGTTTATTGTAAATATGACCCCACCTAGGAGGTTTGCTTCTTTTACCATCTCAAAGGTTCTTCCCTCTTTCCATGAGAAACGTACCACACAATAGAGAAGGAAAAAGAACAAGTCATGACATTGCAAATCCAATAAAAACACAATAAGCTCACCCAGGGAGGCTGTACACAACGATTCATTTGCATCTCTTGCTACTTCATATATGCTGTCAATGTGGTAACAATAGGTGTTGGTGCGTTTCTTTGGAAAGTAAGATGCAGTATCAATATATGATATGGTGAGTTTCCTCCAACGACAGAACTTGGGTTTGGAGAATTCCCAGTGCAGTAGACACTATAAGAGTCCATTAGTATTAATGCCATCCTTCGTTGAAATCCAAAGGGATCATAATCAGCATGATCCCACCCTGTTTTATCATTAATAAGAATTATAATCCAATGAAAAGCACACCCCATCATCTAACTGGTTTGAACAATTCCACGTGGTTGGAGTTATGAGTACTCCATGAAATCTAGACGCTGTCAAGATATATGTAAGTGGTTTCTGATAGGTCTACATGTGTAAATTTCCGAGAATTAAAGAAGTTGCATATGTAAGATAATGAGATATATCATATGTATGTTATGTATTTATGTAATAGTGGATTCTGATAGGTCTAGACGTGTAAATTTAGGGGAATTAAATAAGTTGCATATTGTTAGACCCCGTCCCGGACTAATCGTAATTAAGACTAATTAATCCGTATTAGTGTTACTTAAGCATGATTAATTGTGCTAATTGTGGTTAGTGAACAAAATGAGATGGGTTAATCTCAAATGATTGAATCAAGTTTAATGAAGTGAATTTGAATGGGATTGAGTCGATTAAAAAGAGTTTAAACTCAAACAAGGTAAACTAAGGACCTTTTTGTAAATACGAGTTTTCACGTATTTCGTCAAATGCGGAAATTCTTGATACCAACGTGTGTATCTCGAAGAGTACATCAATTTTTATAATATACTTAATTCCATTTAACCTAAGGTTAATCAAATGGGCCTTCATTTGACTCAAGATGTAAATGAAAGAAGTGGAAGAGGGCTTTAGTGCAAAAAGTCCATTATATAAGCTAAGAGATAGGTTCCTTTCCCACTTTAGCAAACCCTAGGCACTCTTCTTCCTTCTCTTCCATTTCTTCTCCATCAAGAGTGAGGATTGGGAGCTTGCAAGTAGCTTTTGAAGAAGCTTGGTCATCTTCATCTTCTCCATTGAGCTTCCTCCATTGTTAAAGAGCTTGGGATTTCCTTGGGAGAGATTTGTGCCAAGCCAAGCCATAGAAAGAGGGTTTTTTGTCAAAGAAACTTTAAAGGAGGCAAGTATAAACATTACTTGTGAATGGTATTAGTTATTGTAGAGTTTAATGGAGGTTTCATAAATTTGGATTTGTGTATATTTCCATTGATTTTTAGAATGGAATGTGTTATGGATTGATGGAATGATTAGATGTGTTATTAATGTGTGTATTAAATGATGAATGAGGAGTGGACAGGAGGTCTAAAATTTATTGCAGGTTGTTGTGGAAATGAATGGAGAAGGGGGAAGAAGAAGAGAGAGAGAGTTGCAGAATTTAGGAGTGAAATTCTGAAGTGTTCGCTCGAGCGAACTTGGGTTCCTTCGAGCGATCCGCTCTCTGGATAAGTGCGCTCGAACGGATATGAATCTGCTTGAGCGACCACTTCTCTGTCTGGGTCCGCTCGAGCAAACTTGAGTCCGCTCAAGCGAACCTGATGCTGGACAGTTGATTTTGGATTTTGTAGAAAGTATGGATGCTTTTTGGACACTTATATATCCTCTAAATTAGCTTGTGGCTAATTAATGCAAATAGAGATTGGTGAGGATTGTGGACAATGAAAGAGAATTTTTAAGAACTGAACTCTTGGATTAATAATGGGTTAAAGTATTAATTGATTATAGACTAGCCTCCATAGGTGTTAATTATGGGGACTCCAACGTACACATAACATACAAATGTAATGTCCATCAAGAATAACACGTACATTGGATAACCAACGGTTACACTTAAATAGTTGGTTAAGACTGAAGTAAAAATGAGTAGAATTGTGCAATTAATAATTCCCTCATTGTATTGTATTCTATGTCACTGCATTCCAATCTCATAAGATTGATGTTATTGTTATGTCATTTCCATTGTTAAGAATGGAATCACTGTATAGAATTGAATCCATAAATTGATTGATTAATGAAATGTATTGACTCTTGAGTCTGACACTACCTAGCTATTTTATTAAATTCTAAATGAATGAATAAATTATTATTTTCATGAGGCCAGGGTCATGAATGGTGCGCCCTTCCGCCCTAAGCCAAATGACTATTCCTATTGTAGTAGATGGATTTGGAGCGTTCCGGAGCTCCGTGGTGATGCTAGTGTCCCTGGCCCGGACACTGGTAAGTCCCACAAATTTGGATCGTATCTATGGGTACTGATTGATGCCTTCCGTTTGGAAGGTGAATCTTCCTTTGAGGGAAGATGGTAAAAGAAATGAAATGAAATGGAAGCTAAGGTAGTTGTCATCTTGTACATGTCTATTGATTGATTTATTATGCTCATCCATCGTCATTGTAGGAATTTTCTAGACTTGTCTAAAATTAGAACTGTTTACTAAATATATTGAATGATGTAGTATATGCACTAACATGTGCTATCACAAGTTCTGTTTATGCATTGTTGAACCGTCGTATTCATTAGTGTTATTGATAGCATTACAGGCCCGATTGCCCAGCAGCGGCCCCAGTGGCAACGGAGGAGATCGTTGCGGTTCCTCCAGGAGGATTAATAGAATGGGACTGTCGGAATACCATTTGAGATGGTTATTCGAGTGCGCAAGTGGACTAAGGATGTTTTGGGGCAATTCTTTTTTAGAATTCTTTTTGGAAATAGTTGAAATTCATTTTGGAATGTAATATTTTGAGAACTTGAATAGTCATCAATGTGCATAGTATTTGAATATGCAGGGATTGATGAAAGAAACCAAAAGGAATAATACATGTATAAAGAACTTTATTTTGGTATACATGTAAATCTTGAATTATTTTATCAATGTGTATTTCCGCAATTTATACAATTGACAAGTATGAATGAATGTTATCCATTGTGGATTCTGTTTTAACTTAGGTTAACTCAGAGTTCACGGGAGTAAGTATGGTCGCAACCCTGGTTTATCGTAACTCTGGCCCGAGTCGTGACACATATATAACGAACACAAACCATCTCAAGATTACATATGTAAGCCATTATAGTTACATAACACAATGCAAATAAATGTCCCCTTTGAAATGGTAGAGACCATGTATGTTTAATGGGGGACGTTCATGTGCATCTATCCCTCACTATAGGGTGAGGGCACTTTCCCTTTTTGCATATGAATCTCCCTTTTGTACTTCACCCTATGTACTTGAAATTCCCCTTTTGTATTTAAAAATTCTTATTTATGAAAGCATCCCTCACCCTACGGTGAGGGATAGATGCACTTGAATATTTCCCATGTTTAATTATCACAAAGTTCCAACTTCCAAGTAGAACTTTATATACCTACATTAATCCCTCCTAGGAAGGAAACACCAGGAGGAAACCTAATAAATGTATATGGTGGAGCTCATGATGGAAATGTGAAAGGTGATACTCAAAATAGTGGCCTTGTGGCCACCCATTGCGACATGAGAATGGTACCCTCCTAGGAACCCATGATGGAAATGTGTAAGGTAATACTCAAAATAGTGGCCTCGTGGCCACCCATTGCGACATGAGAATGGTACCCTCCTAGGAACCCATGATGGAAATGTGTAAGGTAATACTCAAAATAGTGGCCTCATGGCCACCCATTGCGACATGATAATGGTACGCTCCTTGGAAACCAACACAAAGGGGAACCCCTATAAATGTGAACTGTGGAACCCATGAAGAAAACATGTAAGGCGATACTCAAAATAGAGATCATTCCTCTACAACAGACAAATTTGCCCCTGTCCTTTGGGTGGGCCCCACTTTATTATAAATTTGAATGGAACATCCACAACCATTATCTCCATAACCCCCACCCAAACCCAACCTAGTATGTCATGGATCCTTGGAAGAAGATTCAGAGTCACTTTCTTCATTTTTAATTAAAAGCATTCAAGTTGTGGGTCACAGCTCAATGATTTTTCTTTTTTACACAAGATGATCAGGATATTAAAAATTATTGAAAATACTTGATACTTCCTTTCTAAGATGGTCCTACCTAGATCATCCCCACCTCCCCATGGTTCTATTATGTAGGGGTGTACACGGATCGGATTGGTGCGGATTGGGCCAAATCCATCACCAATCCGTTGCCTACGGATTGACGGATTTGTAATCCGTCACCAATCCGTTATAGTTCAAATCCGATCCGATCCGATCCATGGAGGAACGGATCGGATCGGATTAATCCGTTCCTATACATTATTACATGGAAAAAGAAAGAAGAAAAAACCTATGAATTTTGAAGTCATTGAATTAAAAGGCTTGAGTTGAGAGTTGTATGTCTATTCTATTCATAAGGTTAGTGACTCTTTACATTTTTTTTTCTTCTTATTTTATATATATTTTTTATTTATATTTAATGACAACGGATCGGATTGGATTGAATCTGCAGATTAAGAGTGAAATCCGCTACCGATCCGTTGCTAACGGATTACACAATTTCCAATCCGTCACCAATCCGTTGGCCTTCGAATCGGATCAAAATCCGCATATTAGATCAGACTGGTTCAGATTGACGGATTTTTTTGTACACCCCTACTATTATGAACCTTAGCAAATGGATACCTTGCACAATGAATGCACATGAGGACTTTCCATATATACCACGTGTGTATGTGAATTTTTTTCAGGGAGTACGTCATTTAATCCAACAGTTGGATTCAGATCCATTGTTAGGGCAAAGAATCCTTCGTCGCCAAAACATGTATGTGTTTCGACGTTCATTGGACTCTTATAGCCAACGTATTATAAAAAACAACATTAACAAATTGCTTGAATGCAACATATTAAGAGGGCTTTTTTTTTAATGGTTTTCTTATATTATGGACTTAGACTCGTACCTAAAGATTAAATCCAAATTGTAGCTTACATCCAGGTTGTTAGGTCGGGATTGGTTCCAAATTCGATTTTTTATTAGGTCTAAACTCAGGTTCACGCGCATAAGATGTTATTTATAATATGATAAATGTAATAAGACATGTCTCTCTTTTTTTTTCTTTTTTTTTTTCACCTAAAGTCGTGATTATATCAAAAGTGGAAACAAGGTTCACTAAAGGATCAAAAGAACCTAGAAGAATAAAAAAAATATAGAATTCCACGACAAAGTCAATAGACTAAGAGGAGAAGGCCTGGGTTCTGCTGAAAATGCAGGATTTCCACCGTTTTAAGCAATGAAAAACCTGCATTTTGGGTTTTGCCATGGACATATAGGCGGTAAACCTGCACTTTCTTTTTCTTTTAATCCCCCTCCCCTACTTTGGTTCTAGGTTGGTCTAGGTCGGGTCCCACATGACGCAGGTGCATGAACATGATTTCCCTTAAATGTAATATTAAAATTTTAAAAATAAATACATAATAGAACTTAGTGATTAGTGAGTTGAGAGTTTCTAGAAGTGTGGGTTCCACTCATGATAGATCATAGGGTCAAAAATCTATATCATATGTGTCTCTGGGATGGTCCCTTTGAAATATAAGATACTTTGTAAGAAATTACTTAAATGGTATGAAGAGATCTGTCCGAGTAAAATAAATCTTCAAAAAGAGTCAAGCTTTAATTGGACATGTGCATACTTTCTTAACCCCATTGGTTAACCATATGGGTCTTGGCAGGACCAAAGAGTTGCACACTATTTAGGATTGTTCAATCATAGTATGATATAGAAAAGACAAAAGGGGCATCACCTGCACCGCCACTTGCCATAATTGGGCCCAATACGGGCCTATTATGCATCCTTGTGTTGAATATGTTGGGCCAGGTTAGTGCTTAATGATAGATGGGGCAAGGCTTGACTTGTTGACGTATTTGATAAAAAAATTGGTATGCGTTGAACTTGTTTTCTAAGCCTTGAAAAAGGATGTCAAAAGTAGAGCTTAAGAGCTGGGTCTTGGTGAAATTGTTTTCTAAGCCCTAAAAAGGGATGTCAAAAGTAGAGCTTAAGAGTTGGGTCTTGGTGAAATGGGTTTGGAAATGGGCATTGGATTATTTGAGTGTTATAGCCTTGGAATCGGGGGTGCTTAAGGGCCCGTTTCTTTCCTAGAATTCCTGGAATTCATATCTGGTGGCTGTTTGGGATTTTCAAATGCTGAAACTTTGAAATGCTATCGAATTCTGTCATTTGTGAATTCCCTGTATCTTTTATGTATGAATTCCTGCATGAGAATCCTGAATTCTTTGTTTCATAACTATAAGGATTTCTGACTAGAATTTTACAAACCATGAGAGAGAGAGAGAGAGAGAGAGAGAGAGAGAGAGATTGTTGTAGTTTTCAAAAAACAAACCGAAACAAATGGTTATCTAGAAAAAAAAATGTCAGGAATGTGTATGCATTTCAAAGTTCCATATTGACAAACCATGGTCCATAGGAATTCTTGCGATTTTGGAATGCCAGTAATTCTTGCCAAGAAACACTGGATTTCTGACAGGAATTCCAGAATTCCCAGATAACCGGAATTCCTATCAGGAACTCCAGAAAAGAAACGGGGCAAGGGTAGGGACGGCATGGGCCTAGTCTCTGGTACTTTGGGATAGTTTCTAACCTTGGTTTTAGAACTTGGGTGGGCATTGATATAATTTGTTGGCATATGTATTATATGGAACTAGCACGGATTAAGTGATATGAAGCCCAATGCTCGCCCCGCCTAGAAAAAGCAATGCATGTAGTTTACTAAAGGAAAAACTGCAAAAATAATATAAAAATATTTGAGAAAATTACCCAAAAATCACCTTAGATGGTCACTAAGCAAAAAAGGGCCCAGTAGTTCATATAACACAAAAGTGGTCACCTAGGACCACTTTTGGTTTTTTAATTAAAGTTTTCATTGAAGCCTTACAAAATCCATGAAGCCATATTTTAATTTCCTTTCTTCCTGCCCATCGTTTTTCCCCGTTTGGCAATTTCATTGCCTCTTTGGTCCTCAACAGTCTGCAATATGGTCCTAGAGGTCGTTTTCCAAACACTTTTGGATTGAAGTATCATAGATTCGAGTATATTAACAAGTGGAGGTGTTTTTTTTGTCATGTTCCCATTGTTTGTTTTCCAAAATGACGATTTGCATGGGCCTTTCATCTTCTTTCCATTTCCTTCAACGTATTTCTTACATCGCATTTTTAAATTGTTAATATTCATGCATTACATGTGTTTTTTTGCAATGAATCAACCTATCAATTAGTATTTTTCTTTTTCCCCTTCTTAACTGGGTTAACATCCATGTAGTATTAGTGTAGATAACATTGTTGGTGTTATCCATGATCGAACCATGTCACTGCATCTTTTCCATGGTGAATAATTAGAAGTAGATGATGGTATAGGGAAGGAACCATCAACAAAATAGAGTTTTTGTTTTTTTGTACTTTTAGTATTGGAAGATTAAACGAATGATGTCCCCAATAATACCAGACATCTCAGATAGGGGCTGATCTACATTTTGCCCCTCCTCACTTTTTGCTACAACCAAACAATAAAATTACAAGAGAACCTCTTCTCACCTATTGACACAACAAAGTCATAAAATTACAAGAGAAACCAAGGGTATAATTGTCCTTTTAATTTCTTCAAAAGCAAGCCATTTTTTGATAAGATAATGATGCACAGCAAGTTTATGTCATCTTTCTTCTACCTTATTTCTCTCTTGGTTCTCAAATATAGCCATATATCTTCAGCCCATTTGCTTCTTCTTTTTTTTTTTTCCTTTTTTTTTCCTTTTTGCTTGAGTGCAACAGATGCCTCTTTGATGAGTATATTTAAATGCATACATTAATTTTTTTCTTTATGTCTTATGTATTTTTTTCAAATAAAGTTACTTCTTGATGTTCTTCATTTTTTTATATTTTATGTTGTGAGAATTTTTTATGCCACGTTATTCAAATTTACCATGATTATTGATTTGGATTAAATTAATTTAAAAATCTAGGGTCATGTAAATGAATAGATTAGATTGAAAAAATGGTGGCCCACTAAATCAAATGAGGGTTGTCTTTATGATACCCCCAATTTTATTATTTATCAGTTCCATTACTTATCACTTTTGGCTCGTTGCCTAACTATAGGTTAGAATTGTCGACAAAAGAGTGTAAGAGAATGGGTTACCTACATTTTCAACAATTACATATCCAAAAATCATTATTATATATTAACTCACAAGTCTCTAAGAATCCATTGTAGGTCCCACATAATTATAATATAAACCGTTCAAATTTAATATCATCCCATCAAATGGTATATCGTAATATTTCATATAAATAGGAGTGGGTGCCACCGTCTGATTGAGCACATAACTAATTGTGTTCGTACCATATCATACAAAAGTTACAGTTTTACAAAAAAATAATAATAATAAAAAAGCAGAAAGGTCAACAAAATAAGAAAAAAAGGTCTTATTCTTATTCCTAATTGACAAACATTGATGTAATCAAATGGCTAATTTATATACAAGTATTTATATTTATATAGCTTATTCTTATTTTATGCATCTTTTATTTATTAAAGGTTTAATTCTTTTTTGCACCCTCTGGGAGAAATTCGTAGCTCCATCACTGATCCTAGACAATGTTGAGAGATCCATTGAAATTCAACTTACACCATTGGTGTGAAGCATAGTTTAAAATTGTGGTATCGGTCGCTATATCAGCCAGGACAAAAAACCACTATTATATCGGTATCGGTCGCGGTTATCAGTCCGTCATAGTCATCGCAGTGTGAAAATCTTTTCTTATCCAAAACAATTCACAAAAATTCCCAAAAAAAATCCAGAATATTAAAGAATGCTGGAAAATAATATTTTTTTTCTATTAGTAACAACAATAAATCAAAATTTCGGTCACCTTAAGTCATGAGTTCTATTTGTGTTGCTGACTCATTGTCTTATTATTGTAAAATAAAAAAAATGATATATTATAATTCAAATATTAAAAATATATGAAAATAAAAGAATTTAAAAAAAATCCAAAATCATTTGTTTGAGTAGATCTATCATCTACACACTATTAATAAGCCATTAGTATTTAATATCATAAATACTCGAACAATTATTTTTAAAAAAATAGAAGATTTAAAAAAAAATAAAAATTTTACACCAAAAATCATATATAAGAGTAAATCTAGTATGAAAGTATGTAGATCTATGAGAAGAACACAACCCAAACAAAAAAATGACATGTCAATGATCTTTTCATTGATTTCTATGCTTTAGCTAAAAGAACAAAGAACATATAATAGTAAAAATAAGGGAGTTAAGTTGATTTTCTCTTACTAAATAAAATGATTTCTTGAAGAAAGAGAGTAGTTGAAATATGGAAGAGAAGGAGCCAAGGGGGAGGGGTTGCTCTAAGGAGGTGAGGAAAAAGGGAGAAGATGTGGGAATGAGGGAAAAGAAAAAAATTTAGGGTTTATTCCACTCGGCCGATATGATATATTGAAAATATCGGCTGATATATCCACTAAATCGATATTTTCAGAATATCGGCTGAGATGGTCTAATATTTTGGGGATATTTTGGTGTCCGATACTGATTGTGGTATCGTACCAAAATATCGGACCAGTTTGAACCTATACCGGTTCATATCGGCCGATATGAACCGATATCGGCGGATATTTTGTAAACCATGGTGTGGAGGGACCACCCTGCGTGTCTTGTAGTCCATCAATACCACATGGGGTGGTGCCCTATTGAGATGTGTAGCTATATTCCACTCATGTTGGAAACAAGAAAAGCTAACCCAATGGTAGAGGAATAGAGAGCCACATCTACAATATTCCTTAGCTTTGGTTTCTTGGAGTCCAAATGATTGAAAATTATACTTTTGAATAAGTCAAGACCTTCAAATACAAAAAGAAATAGTACCAATGTGTTACAAATTGAGAAATCCTGAAAGGCGATTTCTATTGATAGAGTAATTATGGTCATGGTCGTTGCACATTTGATTTTGTAATACTTGAATTTAGCTAGAGTGTGAATTCTGGCAAAAATTTTTAGCATTCTAGTACAGGAAGTGAACAAATATATAATTTTCTTTCTTCGTGGCTTTGATCTTTCTCTTCCCATGATGTCAATTCACCTGCAATTTTAACTTCAAACATCAATCAGTGGTAAGTTGAAGATAAATTGAAAGTGAAACATGATATGTGTGTTCAGACATTATTAATTAGAATGTAATCAATTTAGATTACTTTGGTGTTATAGGTATTATGGTGTTGTTGAAGGAAAGTGATGATAATGGCTTGAATATGAAGCTTTTGAACCTGTATTTCATAGTTTGTTATTATGCCTGCAGTGAAGCATGCAGTGGATGTATGATGGTTTTAATTTCAAAAAACCATTTATATGAAGCATGTAGTGTGTGTGCACAATAGAGCGAATGTAGTGAATTTTCTTTTTTCAAACTAACATAAAATGATGTCAAGCTTGATCGTTGAAATAAGCGACGCTGTCGTCGCTCCACAAAATAGGAAATGATGGGGTATATATAAAGAAGAGCGACGATACAGACGCTAGTTGGAAAATGGCACAAAAAAAGAGAAAATTTTGGCTGGAAGACCGTTTCTTCTTCTTAAAAACTTCAAGGGACTTTTTGGTGCACATAACATCTAGCGTGACTTTTCGGCTAAGTTCCTCAAGATATTTTTATTATTTTTTAAAATCTTATTCTAGTGAGTACTTAATTGAAAGAAATATGAGAATATTTTATATTTTTTGGGAATATTCAAGTTTTCTCCTACTTTTTTGAAAATAAGAAAAAAAAATTACACCTTGTTTTTTATGAAAATCTCTCTTAATTTTATTCTTCTCCCGGGCATTGCAGTGGAGCTTTTAATACTTTCTCGCCATTTCCTTTTCTTATTTCCGATATAAGGAATATTCTGTTCCCCTTTTCATTTTTCTCTCATTTCGTCGTTCTAAAGAATCCTTCAAACCAAAAACCCTAACACTACTTCTATCTCCCCTCCTTTTCTCCCTCCTCACCCTTAAACCCCCCAACTTCCTACAACATCACATCTCACATCCTCTATTCCATCATCCCTAAAACCCTAATCACATACTATCAGATCAGAGCAGAGCAGAGCATCCATCCGATCCACCATCAATGGCAGCAGCAGCAATCCAAGCCCCTCGTTCCTCCTCCTCCAAAACAGAATCCTATGTTGACAACAAGCGCAAAGAAGACATCCGCCGCGCCAACATCGTTGCCGCCCGCGCCGTTGCGGACGCGGTCCGCACCTCCCTCGGCCCCAAGGGCATGGACAAGATGATCTCCACCGCCAACGGCGATGTCATCATCACCAACGACGGCGCCACCATCCTCAACACCATGCAGGTCCTCCAGCCCGCCGCCAAGATGCTCGTCGAGCTCTCCAAGTCCCAGGACTCCGCCGCGGGAGATGGGACAACCACCGTCGTGGTCATCGCCGGCGCCCTCCTCAAACACTCCCTCTCCCTCCTCAACATCGGCGTTCACCCCACCGTGGTCTCCGACTCCCTCCACAAGCTCTCCCTCAAGTCGGTCGACGTCCTAACCGCCATGGCGGTTCCGGTCGAGCTCTCCGACCGCGATTCCCTCATCAAGTCCGCCGCCACCTCCCTCAACTCCAAGGTCGTCAGCCAGTACTCCACCCTCCTCGCCCCACTCGCGGTCGATTCCGTCCTCTCCGTCGTCGACCCTGCCCACCCCGACCTCGTTGATCTCCGCGATGTCAAGATTGTCAAGAAGCCCGGCGGCACAGTCGACGACACCCACCTCGTCCGCGGCCTCGTCTTCGACAAGAAGGTCAGCCACTCTGCTGGCGGCCCTACCCGCGTCGAGAACGCCAAGATCGCCGTCATCCAGTTCCAGATCTCCCCGCCCAAGACCGACATTGAGCAGAGCATCGTCGTCTCCGACTACACTCAGATGGATCGGATCCTCAAGGAGGAGCGCAACTACATCCTTGGCATGATAAAAAAGATCCGTGCCACCGGCTGCAATGTCCTCTTGATTCAAAAGAGCATCTTGCGCGATGCAGTCACTGATCTCTCCCTCCACTACCTCGCCAAGGCGAAGATCCTTGTTATCAAGGATGTGGAGCGCGATGAGATCGAATTCATCACCAAAACCCTAAATTGCTTGCCCATTGCCAACATTGAGCATTTCCGTGAGGAGAAGCTTGGGTTTGCAGATTGTGTTGAGGAGGTCTCGCTTGGTGATGGTGGAAAGATGGTGAAGATCACCGGGATTAAGGACATGGGACGCACGACCACCGTCCTCGTCCGGGGATCTAACCAGCTGGTCCTTGATGAGGCGGAGCGGAGCTTGCACGATGCGCTGTGTGTTGTGAGGTGTTTGGTGAACAAGCGCTTCTTAATTGCGGGCGGTGGGGCGCCTGAGATTGAGCTGTCAAGGCAACTTGGGGCGTGGGCGAAGGTGCTGCAGGGCATGGAGAGCTACTGTGTGCGGGAGTTTGCGGAGGCGTTGGAAGTGATCCCCTACACACTGGCGGAGAATGCAGGTTTGGATCCGATTTCAATTGTGACGGAGCTTAGGAACCGCCACGCACAGGGTGAGATCAATGCAGGGATCAATGTGAGGAAGGGGCAGATAACGAACATCCTTGAGGAAAATGTGGTGCAGCCGCTGCTTGTGAGTACTAGTGCAGTCACATTGGCAACAGAGTGTGTGAGAATGATTTTGAAGATCGATGACATTATTACAGTGAGGTAGTGGGCTTCTTCATTAAAACGTGGTTGCAGTTAAGTGTGAGAAGGTCCTAATTTTGATATCTATGTTGTTTGCTTTCTGTAGACTGGTTAGCTTTTATTTGTCGTTTTGATTTCGTGACTTGGTCACTGATATTCAGACACTAGTAGTAGGAATGGCTTTGTTTTCTCCTTGATATTTTCTGGTATGGGTTTAATTTCCTGTTTGTTTCTAGCTTTTTGGATGTCTTACTGTGTTAGCATCTATAATCTATTATGCATTTGCTCTTATCAATGTTGTTGTTACATGAATACTTAAACTTACTCGTTTCTTGTCATTCTCTATATTATGCCATACTTGCTGCTTTATATGAGGGTGAATGACAAGATGGAACAGCTATTAAAATTTTAATGATTCATTAGGATGTGGATAGGAACTAGCTGTGCTCCTTAATGGCAATGCTTCTAATTGACTGTAGTAAAGTAGACTTTCTTAGTTGTCTAATGTTTTCCTTTAAATCTCTCTAATTCATTTGAAGAAGAAGTGTCCAAGTCCTTGAATTGCATGAATGAACTTGTTCATCATGTATCAATTTGGCCAGAAAAGAAAAAGAGGAACACCTGGGGTAAATGAAGATCAAAGGAAAGAAGAATGTATCTCTAATAAATTGTTGATCGATTTTATGCAGTAGTGTTGATAAATTTAGGTACTTTTAAGATTCATTGCTTGAATTTGGTTGTTCTATTATTCTCATCGACAAGAGTGTTGGGTGGGGGATACTTTAGTTTCAAACTATGATGCCCATATATGGCTTGGATACGGCAGGGACAAACCACAGATAAGGAAGGGACACGGATTTTACACACTAAAAGTAGAGTATGGAATATGATACGACATGATATATTGCCTATTCTGAAGTAT
The DNA here is from genome assembly GCA_029852735.1 of Persea americana. Classification (NCBI taxonomy): domain Eukaryota; kingdom Viridiplantae; phylum Streptophyta; class Magnoliopsida; order Laurales; family Lauraceae; genus Persea; species Persea americana. Next base: position 77,647,079 of record CM056810.1, read on the forward strand.
TTGGGCATCATAGGTTTCAAATTGCCATCTCTACAAACAATGAGCAGGTTGGGTAGTGTGTTTGATAGAAGTAATCGCAACAAAAGGCCCAAGTATAATGTGAGAAATAAGCAATGAGTCCCCCACCATGAAAAGGAGGGGAGAGGCGGGGGGTGGGGTGTGGGGGGGGGGGGGGGGGGGGGGGGGTGTGCATGGGCGGTTCGGATCGGTTTAGAGGGGAAACCATCAACCAAATCGAACCCATTGGTTTTCTATTTTCCCAAACCGAATAGAACCGCCCATGTGCTCAAATTGAACAGAACTGAAAGGAACCGGTTCGGGTTGTTTTGGTTACGGTTTTATTTATTTATTTATTTTTCACAAAAAAATGGGAGTTCAATTGGTGAGAGACGTTGGACTTCAAGTAACGGAGTGAGGGTATCTTCAAGTAGTTTTTCATATTCCTTTATATATTTTATAAAAATATATATTTATATAATTGATTCAGTTCGGTTTGAGCGGTTTAACCGCACCTTCAAACCGAAACCGAACCGAACCGAACGGTTTGAAGGAAATCTGAACCGTGGCTGAACCGATCTACTACAAACTGATCTGAACTGCCCGGTTTGGATCGGTCCGGATCAGTTTAGCAGTTTTTTTGTGCACCCCTAAGTGGAACATAAACTAGAATTGGCCTCTTGGAATGGGGGTACCTTGATAAAGAGTAGTAGCTTATGGCCATTTTGAATGTGGGTACTTTATTGGGACGGATCAATGGAGTAAGTAGATGTTATATAGAAGTGGGACATAAACATAGCTTGTTTAAGAGAAGTAGAAGGGAGAAAGAGCTAGGACCTTGTGAGGGTTTTCAGACTTTTAATTTAGGAAAGTTAAATTCCAAAACGGGGTACGCATTGTATTTGATGGATGGCAGAATGAGAAGATTGTAGATGTTAAGAGAAAGAATGACATTGCAACAAATACAAAGTCCTAAATATTGTGAAAGTGGCAAAAAAGAATTTTTGGGACTTGGTAGATGAGGTAGTACAACATATACCTATTTGGAAAATTATTGTAAAAGGGGAGACTTGTAATGGTCATGTAGGGAAGAAAGGACATGGTTAGATAGAGCGCACATATGATATATTTTTGGATAGATGGATGATATGAGAGGAGCCATCTGGCCGAAGGCCCAGTGGACCCAACATTTTGTATGAGGCCTAAAGCCCAGTTACTGGAGCAATTGCTCCATGGCCCTCTTGCAACCAATTAGAAGATGTTTTTACTTTGCACTTTCTAAAAAACTTTATTTGTATCTTTAGAATCCTTGATAAGGATCTTATCTAGAGTAGTTAATTTGTTGTTTTCATATTTAGAATCTATGATCCCCATATACGAATATGGATATGGATACTGATATGGGGATTGGGGATACGATTCCTCACTTTTGAAAATTTAGGACATGGATATTGATATGGATACAGGTGTCCTAATTTTTTCTTTAGATCACTTTTGAATCAATGAAATTATTATTGTTTTCGTTCATTTCTAGCATTTTTTATGGTGAGAAGTAAAAATATTAGAAGAACTATATGAAATAATTGACTTTCTAGGTAGGATATGTTAAACTTGTTACCTAGAGGTATCGGTGCAATATCAAGTACCAATACAAGTGTTGTATCGGTCTGATACGGATACGTTGGGCTTGTACAAGTATCCAGGTATCATAGTTTAGAATCCTTGATTGATAATGAGAGGTGATAATAATCTAAATATCATTTATGATTTGATAGATAAGATTAATTAGTGGAAGGATAAGTCAAATCATGTGTGATCTTATCCTTAAAGGGCACTTAATGAAAATTGTTGTTCTCTCTCTATTTTGGTGTTGGACGTCTGTTCATGTGAGACCGAGATGTTTGAATATGCTTGTGCTATAAGATTTGGCTTGGTTACTCTTCCCTTTCCCATGCCAATTGGTATTAGAGCAAAATCCTTATCTACAAAAACCCTAACAAACCTTGTTTAGAGCCACCATTGAGCATTGATAACAAAGGGTATGACTAATCCTAATTTGCAGCCAGATAGGAAGGATGTTGACTACTTTTGTTGTGGAAGCAAAGGCACTTACTATAAATCCAAATGCCCATGCACAAGGAATTACAATATTAGCAAGGTATAAGTTAGAGCATGTTGATGAGAACTATGAAGTAGAGATTCCCATATGAGGAGCAATAGCTGCCTCAAGTTGAACAAGATGTCTGGGCCATTTATCAAGCATGTGTATGGTCCTACATTTGTGGTTCACCAACTCCTCACCAACATAGAAGAAGTGAAGGATTGGCGATGAATTGAAAACCATACTATACGCTGTGTCATGGTAGATTATGCAATTTCATTATGAATGGAGGAAGTGCGATAATTGTAGTTCCACAAGAAGTGATAGACGAATTGAAGCTCAACTCTTGTACATACAAGGTCGCTTGGGTCGATGTAGCTATTCTTGCGACCAAGCGTCGCATAGTGATATTCAAGATTGGAGGCTATGAAGACATGAGTTGGTGTAAATATCATTCTAATGAATGTCACACGCATCCTACTGGTGAGGCCTTGGGCTTGGCTCTATGTTCACAGGGCCCACAATGACAGAGAGGCTAACACATGGTTTCTGATATAATACCAAACAGTCATTCTTGCGCCACTCTGGCGGACTCCCAATCTCACGAAAGCAAGTAGAGAGATGATCAAACTCTCATTCTCACTGTGAGGAGGCTTGATGTACCAAAGAAACTCGCATTCTCAATATGGGATATTGCACTCTCATCACAAATGTACCAAAAAAACTGGATGTTGAGATGGAAGATTCCACACTACTAGAGGTCAAGTCCATGCTTCATGACTTGAGGGCTTGATCTATGATGAGCTTCCGTAGATTTACCACCGATGAGAGATATCCTGCATGCTATGCTATTGACCCAGTGCTTGGATTGACCCCTCGTAAACTACCTAAATCCCATGGAGCTTGCAAGTTGAACTGACTGGTTGATGAGTTTCATCAAAGGGGTTATATTTGGGAGAGCATGAGCCTATGTCCAATTCTTACTAGTTTACAAGTGGGTGTCTAATTATCCGAGCATACGAAGTCTTCGCTAGTTGCTGCTGTAGCTTTTAGCTTATTGCTGTTGCTTTAGCCTGTAGCTGTTAATGTGCTCTTGCTATTGTTGTGCTGGCTGTTGGCTGGGGTTTCTGCTCCTCTTCATCTCCCACCTCCCCCCTCTTCTATTTTTCTGTATATTTTAATAACTTTTCTAGACTGAACCCGACTCGGCCGAGGTCGACTCTGATACAGCAACTACTATAGCTACAGCCCCAGCTACCACTATAGCTACAGCACATTTGCTGCAACAGCCATAGCACAGCTACAATAACAGCACAGCAACACTTATGCCTTTTTTTATCAAGAGATGTCTCCTCTGACCTCTCTCTCTCTGCAACAACAATAGCACAGCTGCTCTTGTCTTCCTTTCTTTTTTATTTTATTTTTTTGCCAATGTGCAATTCTGTGACTTGTGGGACTCGCCCGAGTTTTGTTCAATGAGTATACTCGGACAGTGCCGAGTCTGAGTTGACTCGGACTTGGACTCAGCTGATTTTGAAAGCCTTGGTTTCTCCATTCAGACTTCATGTTGGGGTTGTGACTTGTGAGAAAAGTTTTTCGCTGGCCGTAAACCTACCTGACGCAACCCTCCTTTATACTATATTTTTGGAGTCTAATTAGCTTTAATCGTATACCATTTAATTGCCCCATTTTGTATTTAAAAATTTTATCTAGTGCATTCTCCACAACACAGAATCTGCATCGGGTCCGGATCCAAATCTATAAGATGGATTAGGGTCTTGTTCGGCCATGGTTTCACCTCGTATACCCTTTTTTTATAGTGGCTACTTGTATTAATGAAAGCAACAGTACAAGAGATGAGTACTGACAAGCAAAACAGGAAAACCGGAACACACAATAAAAAGGAAAAGGCCAAAAACAAAACGACTAAGGCCTACCACAAGAAAAAGCTAACTCCTTCCAATGAAACATTGTTTGATGCACGGAGTATTCTCTAAAAGCCGGGCTAACGGACACCCAGAGAGCAACTAAGAACTTAGTTTTCTCCACCAAGCAGCTAATGCTGGATTCTACCACTAAATGTGGAGATTAAATGGGTTTGAGTTGGATGTAGTAATCATCATAGGGTGGGTAAAGTGGAGATTAAACTATTGGAGTATTATGTAATAATTGAGTACCACTAAAATTAAAGAGGCCTTTTTATTAGGTGGCAGTTAGATTACTTTGTTGTATGAAGCTGAATGCTGAGCAAAAAAGAATTGAGAAGATTTTGAGTACATCTGGCCGTAATCTGAATGTTACGATGGATGTGGTGGGGATTTTCAAGAAAAGATTTAATTAGGAAGCCTACAGGTAGATTCAAATTAAAACAAAAGAAATCAAGGAATTTTGTTTGAGTTGGTCTGGGCAAAATGTGTGTAAGACAACAAATTGGAGTTATGGAATGTATTGAGAACTTATATGCTAAAGAAATGAGAAATGGGGACACTATCAAAGCACTTGAGTAACGGTGAAAGACATGTTACAGCGATAAATTATACAGAACAAGGTAGATTTAGTTCATTTCCATAATCTGACTCATCACTCATGTCTACAAAAGGAGATTGTCCACCAGCCCCTTGGGCGGTCGATTAGCCCTTTTGGTGGGCCCACAACAACTTAAAATTAATTAACCATTTGCTTAACTGCTTCTTAGTATGTGCATCTCATTCTCATGTTCTACTGAACCCTATCTCTAGTATAGTAAAATTTCAGAATATTTTCTTTCACGTAGTGCAGTGATATCAGCATGCCAACAAGATTGGCATATCGTATGTAATCAGTTTCAGATAAGGAGAATGCTGTGATTAGTTTCAAGATTGGCATATATCTTCTCTTCTGGACATATAGCTGATGACCTTCACTTCCAATGAACTTTTTGTCAATCTTCAAGTGCCCGGTGTCAGTGGCTAAGCATATAGGAAGGTTGCAGTGTGATTTCCTATGGGAAGGGAAGGAGTCGAAGTAGGATGGGGTCTTGGTTTCAAGCCCATTTTGAAGACCAATCAAGCTCTTCTGGCTCTTCTGGGACGTGGTTATGGAGGCTAGGGGAGGATCACCAGTCTTTGGTATCAGGTTATTGTGGCCTAATATGGTGTCTCTAGAAATGAGTGGGACTCGTGGTCCTGTTATAAGTTCTCGAGCATATGGGAAGGGATTATTTCTGTTTGAGAGGCTTTTGGCGCTAAAATTTCATTCAAGGTTGCTTTTGGAGACGAGACTCTATTTTTATTCGATACTCGGGCCAGAGATCCCCCAACATAGTTGGAACAAGGCTTTGATGATGATGATGACGACGACATCAATCTTTTGCAGTCACCTCAAACTGTTTGCATGTGCTAGAGATTGGGAAGCGAAGGTCATCAGCTATGTCTAGAATTGGAGATCAAATTCTTTGGAGCTATCTTTAGTAGAAACCTCTTTGAGCTAGAGGGGCAACTTTTCTCATTATTGTCATCCCTGAGGATAGTCCAAATAGCAATGTGTGGATCCCGTCACTGTTTGGTGCTGTTTCAGTACCTTCTTTTTTCCTTCTCTGTTTTGTCAGCCTGGGCTCCCCCTTAGCCACTTCTCTGCCTTTGGAAGCTAAAGGTCCCTCCGAGGGCCATTCCCTTTAGGTGAATGGTGTTGTGTGGAGGACTTCTCACTCAGGATAATTTGCGGAGGCAGAAGTTTGTCTTTGTTAAATGCTTGTCCTATGCGCTTAGTAGAATCGGTGATGCTTTGATTTTCACAAAATGTGATTTCAATGTCCTAAAGTTAGTGTATGAGATCCCCAAAAGCTCCCATAGTTTCTTCCAGCGGGAAAATAGGGAAAAGTTAGTATATATGGCTTTTCTCTAGGAATTGGTATGAAAGAGACTCAGGATAATTTGCGGAGGCAGAAGTTTGTCATTGTTAATGCTTGTCCTATGCGCTTGGTAGAATCTGTGATGCTTTGATTTTCACAAAATGTGATTTCAATGTCCTAAAATTTGTGTACCAGATCCCCAAAAGCTTCCATAGCTTCTTCCAGTAGGAAAATAGGAAAAGTTAGTATATATGGTTTTTCTGTCGGATTCGGTAAGGAAGAGACTCTGGGAAGGGTTACCTCGACTCGCCTAGTTCCAAGTCTGACCCGGCACCCTGTTATAGAACCATGAATGAGAAAACATTAAAAATAAATCATGAAAAAAGTGATCTCCAAGGTGAAAGAAGTGGCAAAGGCAAAAAAAAAAAAAAAAAACAGAATTCTTGAACATTGTCAAAAGAGAGAACATGGATGGATATGAGAGACACATGTACCTTGTGTGGGGTTGACCCTCACATCAGAGAGAAAACATTGCTGGGAGAGTTTCCCTTGACAGACGAGGGAAAGGAGATGGTAGGTTCTGTTTTCAGGGATGAGAGAGATGAGATAGGTATTTTGACACAGCATTTTTCTTTTCTAAATTATATCTGAGAATGAGAGCCTTTTCGTTTTTGATGGATTTGTAAGAGTTGTTTGTTAAGTCAAAGAATTTTGCTTTTGAAAGGATTCAAAAGAGTTGGTTTGAGGGACAGACAATTTTGCTTTTGAAAGAATTTGAAGAAAAGGGTATGTAGAGGGATGCCTCACAGCATTCTCCTTAGAAAAACTGTCTTCAATTGTTTTGGAAAATCTATTCCTCCAAAGGGTGGTTGCTTAGGATTATTTTTTTTTATTTTTATTTTTTTATTTTTTAAGTTCAAGATGTCAATTCCAAATGTATTCCCTAATTTCTCATTCCGTTGGAATGAAAGAAACATCCAATAAAATGATGTGAAACATCTAACATTGAAAGGGTTTCTTCTCATGTGTAGATTCTCCCACTCTCCAGCTCCATGGGTTCGTGCCATGTTAGTAATATTATGCGAGTGTTACTAGGAGGGCTGTTAGGGGAAGGAATTACTCTGTACAGAAGGGTGACAGGTTGTAGGCAATGTTCCAATTGATGGCAGAGAGGTAGTATCCGGGGGCTCACTCGTCCTTGATGCTGAAGATGATGAAGGTGAGGATGATGAGTGGGCATTAGCTGCTATGGATGGGTGGGGGATGACTGGAAGAAGCGTGTAGGGCAGAAGACACTGCAAGACTACTCGTCACCATTGCTATGTTATCTCCCATTATTCTTTTAATGTTATGCTTTATGAAATAAAATGAAGTTGGTAGTTTGATAGAAACACCTCAAGGTTTTAAGCAGCTATGATGGGTGGGTGAGGATGAGGATGAGGATGAGGATGAGGGCTATTTTAACAAGCTACTATAAGCAGCTATTATTTGTGGGTGATGGTTGGAAGAAGGATCAAGGAAAAGTTGCATTGCTATTTTATCATCTATTATTCATTTATGGCCTATTTGTTTGCATACAATACTTAGGTATTGAATGCATTTGAATTCATGGTGAATGAGCTCCTTTGAAGTATTTCCCCTCTTTCCTTGATTCTATTTCCATGAAAGGAAAGGTTATTCGATTATCATTTTTGGATATTCACCTTTGACTTTCATTTTTAATCACTTAAGAGCCTGTTTGTTTGCATTAAAAATACAGAGGAGTTGAATGCATTAGATTTCTGCCGTAAGGAGTTAAAAAAATGATGAACACAAGTCAATTTAAAAAAAAATATGATTATCAAATAACCTTTTCTTTTGCATAAATAGTATCAAAGAAAAATGGGAAATGAATAATAAGCCATTGCCTTAGTTGTTCATTTCCCATCTTCTGTTACTCATTTTGTAAAATGTCATTTTTAGCCACTTGTGGTGTTATAGCTATCTATTTAATTCATATGTATTGTAATGCAAACGAGCGGGCCCTTACATAAATACAATCCTAGGCACTCCATTACATGAAAGAAAGAAACACGTCCGTGTTAATGTTATGCTTTGTAAAAGAAAATTAGGAAAACTGTGTACGTCAATAGAAACATGGCAAGAAGGTTTTGAGGGGATCTTCTAAGTAATGATGGCAGGTAATGAAGAATGCAAGATGCGCCCCTTACTTGGTCATCGAACTTACACGCTGAATCAAGGTTTGTCGGACCTTCTGGCAGAAAAGGAATTGAAACTCCCAAGTTTTTATTTGTCAGGAGGCGGAACAAAACTCCAATACGAAGATGAAATGTGGTATGATATGGGGCTAAGTTATATACACATTATGTGGCTGTCGACAATAACTCAATGATGCCACAAAAAAGGAAATGAAAAATATCTTCTATTTAGTCGAGTAATGAAAATGTCATTCTTCAATCTTCCACTTCAAAATTATTGTTGCAGTGTTGTTTTATCTTGCTATAGGACTTTCATACTATTATACCAATCAAATAGCCAGTAGAGTTTTTTTGACAACATGATGTGGTTTGGTTGGTAAAATGACAGGCTTCTTAACCTTGATCGTGAAATACATCCTTCGATTAGATATGTTCTTTTACATTATATATATATATATATATATAGAAGATATCATTGTAAATGTACGATAGATATTTTGACATGGTGGTGGTTTGACATGATGGTGGTTTGATAGGTTAGACAAAACCTCGATTACATCTTCGTGTAGAGAAGATATCTATTAAATGTGCAGCAGGTATTTTGACGACGTGGATCTTTGGTGGTTTACTAAACCATGATCATGAAATACAATGACTTAAAGTTCAAGGAGATGACTCCAGTAGTCTCTTTGAACAACAGTTTGAGCATGAAGCCCGGGATTTGTTTTTGTGTTTTGGACCATGAGTTTAAATCTGGCCTTCCCCCACATCAGTTGACTACTATACGTTTATTCCTTTTTTTGTAACCCAGCCAAGGTGGGCTGGGACCAAGGTTGCCTCCACAAGTAGTAAGTCCAGAAAGAGGAGCCCAGGCAAGTGGGACAAGTGGCATACCAGGGATCATACCAGGGCAGGGAAGTGAGATCACAGCTGGGCGAGAAAAGTGACATCCGTGGTTTCCAACCAAGCAACCCCATGTCAGATCAGTCAGTAACCCTTTTTCTTTTTTGGGTGATGCAGCTAAGGGGTTGGGTCTCTGAGAGCCGAGCTGGGTTGCACATGTCAGGTAATGGGAACCCGCACACCGGGATACAACTATGTCAGGTAATGGGAACCCACTTGCTTTGATACATGCCCTTTATTCTTTTCGTGTGGCTTTTTTTTTAGCAACGAAACTTGTATTAATCACCATATAGGAAGGAATAATAAAAAAAAACGAAAGTGGTCACAGGAACCACTTCCGTGCCATATTAATTGGTGACGTGTTTTTTAGTTAGTGGCAGAAATCATCAATAACAACCTTATCAAATGATAATGGCGAGCGTGCAGAAATTAAAGCAGAGATGCCTCTTTTATCTCCAGAATTTAAACATGGATACTACATGTATATCACTTTTATCGTGATGATTGCGGACCACTTAAACGGGGTGCTAATGGGTGTGAAATTCAAATTTGTTGCACTGTATTGTAATCCTACTGATATCGATGTCTTTTTTACCTCTCTTTCCAATTTCTTCAAACCTAGGAATTCAGTTTAAAATGGGTTCCAATGAAGGAATATAAAGATGTGGGGTGAAGCATCTACTGTGGGGATGTAGAGGGGACCCGTACTTTCCTTGGATTTGATTTGCTTTGATTTGCTAGGGTGATGGTTAAAAAGTTATTTTCCATTGAAGGAGTTTATATGATGGCCACTTTTTATGGAGCCTCACCCCCGTTTGTTCGTTTAATTTTAGTTTGCATTGGTCTACGTAGCTACTTAGTCCAGTGCAATTTATTTCTTTAGTTGTATGGTAAGTTTTATTTCTTCATTACAGAAAATACAGACTTTTCATTACATGATATGATGATAAATTGGGCTGTTAGAATTGTTCTGCCAATGTGATTTTCGTCTATGCTTTGATCCAGTGCATATTCTTGTGGTTCAAGTTGTGTTTACATATAGGAAGGAGATTTTACACTTTGTGGCTGTAGTGGAAGATGATTGCTACTGCAACCTTGAGGTTGTGTGTTCTGAGTAATGTGTTACCACTAATCAAGAAGAAAGAAGAAAGAAGAAAAAAAGTTGCCACAGTTGTGGGTTTCCTTTGTCGAAGCACATTTCACATGTTTGATTCGTGCCTTCCAAATTGCAAGTGTAACCCATCTTCTTATTATTTGGACCGTCTACTGCTCTCTGCTTTTGGTGGGGTCATCCTATGATAAAACCTTACATCTTAGATGTTTCTAAGGTATGTTTCTTTAGCAGAATTTCTAACGAGAATTTTTAAGACCCTACATTTTAGATGTTTCTCAGGGCCTATTTCTATAGCAGAATTTCTAACGAAAATTTACGAGCACTATATCAAAAGCATCCATTATTTTCTGCTCATCCTGCCTTGGTTTCCAATTTTTTGTACTGGCTTTTACTGTATTTTCAAATTTGGGCCGGAGAATGGTGGAATCATGTGGATGGGTCACTAGATACGTGCCATTTGCTATCTATGGTGGGTGATCCATCATATACCTAGACCTCGTATACGCAGACCCTGAACAGACTATTACTCTTTTTGTATTTTGCCTGAACTCAAACTTGACTTGAGTCAAATGTTGATCAGCCAAGCATGACCCGGATCTAACTCAGCACTGGACTCAAGAACCAAGTACAATATGATTAATCTTATATTAACTTTATGATAATATTAATCTAATTTATTATTAATCCAAACTATAAGATGATAACATCCATTCTCCATAAACACACAATCTAAACACTTACAAGACTGTACACTTGATCAGCAACACATCATATCTGCTTCCATCAAATGTATTTAGCAAGGTAGGAAAATTGGGAGAGTTGACTCAACTTTGTTGAGACATTTCGTTTTGACGGAAGGTTGAGTCAAATATAGGGAAAACTCAGCCGAGTCACCTTGTTTTGATAAATTGCATGCATTCCGAACAATTTTATAGGTAGATTTGATTTTAAACAATTGGTGTTTATTTTTAGAGAATTTTATCCCAAAAAAGGACCTTATAGGTCTACTAACTAAAAGAGATACCCATAGTTTTGATGCAATAGAACCGGTATTCTTGTCAGAATATCCTTTTTTTTTTTTTTTTGCCTTTTTTCAACAAGCGACAACGTCGTCGCTTAATATGGAGAGTTAGTGTCGACGTCGTCGCTAATTCGTCAAATATGCATCTTCTCCGACCTTTATCATTTGCAATTGTTGGTTTTCTGTATCAAAATGAACCAGAACAGAGCTCCCCTCTAACATTGAATATTCCTTGTGGAGGTTGTTGATTTCCATTAACGAGGTAGGCATAACACGGTTTGACGTTCTTTCATGCATTATTTGCCATAGAGTCTGAGTTTCATATTTACTTTTCGAGAAAAGTTCATTAGGGTTTTGATAAATAGTTTATTCATTTCATTATCTTCGTTGTATGATTATTTTTTGGTGGTTAAATCATCAAGGTAAGGATCTTTTGAGGAAGGAGGAAAGGAAACTACTGGAGAAAGGGGGAAAACAATATGAGAAAGAAGGGAAAAATGGAGGAAATTGGGTTTCGGACGATTTGTATGGGTTTGAAAGTGAAAATATTATCACACGTTTAAATCTTTAATAAAAAAAACGGAAGTGGTTACAGGGAACCACTTCTGTGCCATATTGATTAATGGCGTGTTTTTCGATTATTGGCAGAAATCATCAATGGTAATCTTATGAAATGATAATGGAGAGCGTGCAGAAATTAAAGCAGAGAGGCCTCTTTATCTCCAGAATTTAGACACGGCTACTACATATATATATATATATATAGCACTTTTGTTGTCATGACTGTGGAACACTTAAACGGGGTGCTAATGGGTGTGATACTGAAATTTGTTGCACTGTTTTGTAATCCCATTGATATCTATGTGTTTTTAACCTCTATTTCCAATTTCTTCAAACCTAGGAATTCAGTTTAAATGGGTTCTAATGAAGGAATATAAAGATGTGAGGGGTGAATCATCTATTGTGGGGATGTAGTGGGGACCCGTACTTTCCTTGGATTTGATTTGCTAGGGTGATGGTTAAATAGTCATTTTCAATTGAAGGAGTTTATATGATGGCCATTTTTATGGATCCTTACCCCTGTTTTTTCGTTTAATTTTAGTTTGCGTTATACATGGCTATTGAGTCCAGTGCAATTTATTTCTTTAGTTGTATCGTAAGTATTATTTCTGCATTATATGGTTTACCCAAAAAACACAAACTTTTCATTACTTGGTATGGTGATAAATTGGGCTGTTAGAATTGTCCGGCCAATGTGATTTTCGTCTATGCTTTGATCTGGTGCATATTCTTGTGGTTCAAGTTGTGCTTACATATAGAAAGGATATTTTACACTTTGTGGTTATAGTGGAAGATGATTGCTACTGCAACCTTGAAGTTGTGTGTTCTGTGTCATGTGTTACCACCAATCAAGAAGAAAGAAGGAAGAAAATTGCCACAGTAGTGGCGTGTTTTTTAGTTAGTAGCCATCTAGTCTCTTTTTTTTTTTTTGTGGTTTTCTCTTATTTTGAAGTAATTAATGCTTGATGTATAGAGTTAGCAATTTAAAAATAATTGATTGAAATGTAATTTAAGACTTATATATATGCTCTTTTACATTTGATTTTAGGATTGAGCATTCTATAATGTGCAAGTCTTTTTCTTTATTATAGCATTTTTCTTGCATATATAAATTTAATAACATGGATTTAGTATTATTTATACATTTGATGAATTTATTATTATTAATACATGTAAATAGATGTATATCTAAATTTTATTCGTATTTGATCATTTTTCTTTATAAATATCTTTAGATGGTTTTCTTGAAAACACATGACTCCCAAGTCGTTGCATTGACTCTTCTGAGTCAAGTTTAGAGCTTGAGGAGTCCAGTGGGAGTCACACAAGTTTTCCATTCTTGGTATTTAAAGCTTTCTAATTTCTAAATCAACCACAAGTATTAATCAATTAATTCAAATTAATCTCATGATAAATCAGGCACAAAATCTAGGCCCAATAATCTCTATTGTCTCATCAACAGAGGTGAATGGTGATGGGAGAGTCCTGACAGCTTTAATTATTGACTTCAAACATATAAGGAATTGAGTTTGTGTGTGGAATTAGGAATGCCTCAAGGGGAATAAGCAATTTTTTCAATGGCCCCCCTTGAGTCCATGTGAAATTTCTGACATAAAGAAGATCAACCATCAGATTGGTATAAGAACTTGCATTATTAGGGAGCACTTGTTGAGATCCAAATAAAATATGAGATTGGATACGACACCAGACAAAAAGAAGGGTAACGTGCACTTGCAATCAATTGAAGCCCTGAGTGATGTAAGCCTACAAAAGCCTTCCATTCTAGTCTACGTCCCATGAATGAGGGAGGTGTCCGGATTGTCTGCTGTGGTAACCATCATAAGTCCCCTAATGCTCCTTCTTTCTCACTAATCACTATAGGCCTCACTTTTGACAAATCTATAGATTCTCCCTTCAAGCAAATGCCACCTCTTTTATTCCCAACCATCAAAGATATCATCACTGTTAAATACTAAAAATGAAACCATATTACTTTATTGATGTGTTTCATAATTGATCAATCTGATAGCAGATCAAACTCTTATCATGGTAAGATCTAAAGAAGGTCCATATATGATAGGGGCATCCAGTTTGAATGGTTTAGATTTCTTTAAAAGTGTGGGACAGGCTGAGGAGCCTCACTAATTTCTACTGAGTAGAAGAGCACAGAGGATGGCAGTTAAGGGAGAGGCATGATGCACACCTTATCCTCTTTGTCACGAGGGAAGACTATGTCAAATAAGGTACAGTCTCGGGGACATGTTTCAATGGAAATCATGATGCCGACAGCAAATGCAGCAGCTGAGTGTGGTTGGGAGGAGCATAGAAGTTTCATGTCTCTGTAATATGCATTATACACCTGCAATTTTTGTATGACGATTAGGGTGTAGGGATCAAAATGGGTCGGGTTTAAATAGGATTGCCAATTGGATTTACGGCGGGTTAGAGTTTTGAGTGTGTCGACCCCACCCCCATATATATTTACTTTATATATTATATACTATGTCTTTTTATGTAAAATGTCATTAGTATAGGTGGTATTAATGCATGATATTTTTCCAAAGTATTATGGATTCAAACCTTCACCAAAGGCTAAAAAATTCAGCTCAAGCCTTGACCATCACGGGGCGGGATTGGTATGACAACCATAAAACCCACAACAGGTTAGGACTGGTATGAAAATACCAAGTGGGTTTGGTTTGAGTATGCCTACACCCCGAAGCTGCCCCACCCAATTGCCATCCTAGCTAGGAAGGGGAGGCCCCCCCGCCCCCCCTTTAATTTTTTGGTTTTGCTTCTTTTTTAATTTTTAAAAATACTTTCATAGATGGTGAAGGAGCATATTGTAAGTAATTTGAAAGGAGCATAATGTAAGTAATTTGAAATTAATTTCAGTGGATTGCTAAGATTCTTGTGGATTTAGGAGAGTATTAACCAAAAGGCTTTGAGTGTCTTAAGTTTTTGTACAAGCAAAATCATGGATGGCTATGGTTACAGGTTTGATTGGAAAAGGTAAAGGTGGCACACATTGGAGGCCAATTATGAAGTGGTGGTTGAATTTAGTTTAGAAGGGTTGTCTGTTAAAATTGGAAAGTCTACTTTGAATGACCTTTAAACTATCATGAGTAATTTGGGTAAATGTGGTTGAATTTTGGTCGAAAATGAACTGTAATGAAGCTAATGGAGTTGACTAGAATGGGTAACCCCTGCAGGAGTGAGACTTAAACTTGATGACAAAAAACTTGATGGATGACTCATATATATATATATATATATATGTAAGACTAAGATGCCAACACCAATCAAACTTGAGTGCATTGGCTAAGCAAACCCCAATTATTTATAGGATTTCATTTAAAAACATGTAGACGCCAACATTTACTTTAGTTTTCCTTTTCCCTAGGCATCATTTCTGGTGGTGTTAATGTTAACTAATGGCATAAAAGTTATTGGAAGTAAATTCGAAAATCTATTTTTTTAAAATTTTTGCTAGAAAACATTAATATTATTCAAGAAAAAAGTCCATACAGAAGAAACTACAAAGTAACCCACCTACCTAACATATACAGACGACTATAACTAAAAACCAAACAAAACTATCAAACAGACATCCATCGGAGAAATTACCTAAGCTGAATTGCATACCTACGCCCTAAAGAAAACAACCCTAGCAACTATATAATTTCAAAAACAGTGAGATGTTTCTTGAGCTCTTTTCTAATACTAAGTTATACTGTATTAGAAAAGAACTCCAGAAACATCAAACTTTAACTTTTCTGATATAGTTTATAACTTAAAACGTACTATAATAGCTTCTTATTTGTGTGGTACGGAGCGACAGTTCTCACATGGCTGCTCATTGTTTGAATCTTGGGTACACCGTCTCATCTCCTGTGTGAGGGCTCCCTTCCCACTCGAGTGGCCTATCTTTTTGTGTGTGTAGGTTTTCTCTTGTATCCCAGCCCCTTGATTGGGTACCAAGAAATAAAATAAACTAAATCTTACATTGACATTTTCTCTAATATACATATAGAACAAGCACAATGCATGAATTCCCAAAAAACAGAAAAAGGTTGAGCATGCTCCACCTAGAAGTAGGAGCAAAGATATTATAGACTATCTTTCCAAAAATAAAAATCTTTCCAAATAAAGAATCTATAGAAAAAAGACATGGCTTAAAAATCATAATAATCTGCCTATAAAAGAAGGATTTAAAGCGTCACCAAGATGACATGGAATCCAATAAAGAGAAAGTTCAGATGATGAGAAATGGTTAACTCCCCTTCTCTTTCTAGTCCCAGTCCTAGTCACTATTCCATCCAAAACCTAAAAACGCTCGAATATTTAGATGCCATATAACAACGATAGAACAAAAAAGGGCACCAAAGCTAAGAGGGGATAAGGACACATGACTCATCAAACCATCAAAACCCTTGAAATTACCTTCAAAAGAAGGGACTTTTGAGCACAAGGAATTATCAAATCAAGCTCTCCCCCTCTCTTTCTCTAAGATGTCACTATTTCACCATATTCCAGAGTTGGGGTGGAGCCCAAAATCCAGGACTTATCTGCATTTGGAGTCTACTTTCAGTATCACATGTCTCTCACCATCTCTATCTTGAAAGAGACCGAACCTATTGATGGCTTCTCACAAGAAGAAAAAAAGGAAGCAAGATGCAATTAGGAAGAAAAACCTACAATATAAGTTCAACCATTAGCATCAAATGTCATCTCTGACTTACAAAACTGGAGTTTTGGGTGCCCCAATACTTAATATACCTTTTATTAACTTAATTAGTTGAGGATTAAACTGCCTTTGCTGTTTGCCACAGTTTGCAAAATTGTAGCAGAAAATGGCGTGGCTGTCGACAAGAATAATCTCTACATTTAACATTGTCGACAAGCTGTCGGTAGAGCATAGCCCAAATATGCCACCATCAAGTACTTGGTCCAAACCTTCCAATTCCAGATGGGGTTATGAGAATAGAATGGTTTGCAGGTGGAATCCAACGGTTCAGATCAGCAGAAGAGTTTTATCCAGAAATTGTACAGTAAGGATCAAGTGCATGTATGAGAATCTTAGCATGATTAGTTGCACACAATCTTTTGAATTTGGCCAAATCCAGTGTACTGACTAAAGGGCTTACTAAGCTACCAATCCATGTCTACAAACAGAAAAGGTCCAGATGCGTGCAGTTCACCATTGCGCAAATATAGGTTGTGTGAACACTCCCACAGAAATTTATTGAAGGGATAGCTTTATAGGTTCTATTCGGATCATATCTGGAAAGTATCATTGAAAATAAAGTGGTTTTTATAAGGTAAAAATAAAAGTTAAGATATCTTAGAATACACGGGTTTTAAAACAAGCCGTATAAAGAATGAATATGTGAATTGTAAGTTTAGTAGGAATCTTACTCTTATGAGAATTGAAGCTTAAGAGATAACACAAAGAGATTTATTTTGATTCCTTCGCTCGTAATTAATAAGGATGGAGAGATTAGAAAGATAAATATAAGATAATAGTAGGATGATTGAAATGGATTGAAAATTGTTTAAGTAGTGAATTTGCGATTTATTGTAAGGGTCCTACTTTGCTCCTTGGGTTTCATTATTTGATTGTTGATTTGGTTAGAGTTTGATCCTTACTTGGGCTTTCCAAATCAATTAAGGTTTATTCTTTTAGGCTCGTTAGATAGTTCAATTTTCCTATTCGGGACTGTATTAAGATAGATATTTGGTAAAACTAAGAATGATAGAAGTAAAAAAAAAAAGAGCATTTTAGAGGATTCTATGGGTAGTATTAATAGGTAATAAATTAAAAGAGACTTGTTTAAGATGGTTGAACATGTCCAATATAGGTGAGCAACGTTACTGAGAAAAAAAACTTTTACTCAGGTTAATTACCCATAAAGCAAAACAAGTAGGCCGAAGAAGATATTAATGAAAGTAATAATAATAGTTATGAAGAAGTATAACTTATTCGAAAATATGAATCAAGATAGAGCAGAATGGAGAACAAAAAAAAAAAAAAAAAAACTCAGGTAGCAAACATTGACATAGTTGGGATAATGCTATAATGATTATGATGATGCTAGAATCTTACCCCTTATTAAAAACATATATCACGTTAAAGTGTTCTCTATTTACGAATATGTCACTTAGAAAAAGGTTCAAAAGTGATGATCTATCATCAACACAATAGGCCTATAACCAATAAGCTCAAGACCCTATTAATTTTGACCATCAATAGGTAAAGGGTTCACTAGCAATATGGCATTGAATACTGAGAGAAATTAGGCCTAGTGGTTAAACCCACCATTGTTAGGATATCATTCGACAGTGTAATGCAATTCAATTGGCCCGTGCGTCAAAGGAATGGTGAAAATGCCTCTCATGAGGTTCTCAATGAAAGAATTTATATGCATCAACCTTAGGATTCAGTGATCCTGAGAAGCCCATGTATGCAAGCTCCACAAGTTTATGAATGGGTTTCAACAATGTTCTTGGACATGGTTCATGGCTTCATGCTTCCAAGTAATTATGTAGTGTGGACCTTGGTTTTTGAGGGTCCAATAGTATTGATCCATCAATATTTATTGGATCACAAAAACATAACATCACCAACTTGCCCATCTATGTTGATGAGATGCTCAACAACTTCACTAAAATTGCATTGTTAATTACTAATCTCAATTAGATCTTCTGAATGAAAGATTTTGGACCTTTACATCATTAATTATCTCGGGATTAAGGGCCAATATCATACAACTAAACATCTCTTTCCAATTTAGACAAAGTATGTTATGAAGTTTCTAAGCAAAGCTAAGATGGATGATGCTAAACCACTCCGTTCACTAATAGTTGCTAGATCCAAAGTTGCTTCCCACCTTTTCCCCACTTTTTTAAGAAAGAGAACTACATTTTTCTTCATATATATTGTACCCACAGTTTTGGAGAGTGGTTTTTGAGGTGTGTGAATGTAAGCAGCTTACCATCCTCTCCCATGTGTAGCCAGTCAGTTTTAAGAGTGGTTTTTGGGGGCTGTGAATGTAAGCAGTTTACCATCCTCTGTCCCATGTGTATCCAGTGTGAAATGCTCGTGCTGTGGTCCTGGATCCTTGACTATTTTAGAAAGCATCTGTTGGCCAGCTTATAGCAACTAAAAGAAGGCACCAAAATAAAGGAGAAACCATCGTATATGGGAACACAGGCCTCATGAAATTGATAATTGAGAAGACGTTCCATTCAATCACTATCTGGATAAGAGGGGAAAAAAAAGAGAGAGGAGTGGGTTGGCAATTGACTACCTATTAGCAGGATGCGGCTACAAGAAGAAGAAGGACCAGTAAGGCTCGGTACTTGTGGCCCACTAAGATGAATCAGATTCTTCCAATCCTATCAATTATATATAAACACATGAATGCATTCACCAATGTTGAAGGGATGATCAGTTGGTATGGACCACAGAAAATTTTGGTCTAAATCGACGATCGAGATCGTTCAATCCAAGTACTGCTAATGAATTATTAATTCCTCTTCATCATGATCAATCAATCATCAATCATCATCATAGTAGCCCTATCACATATGTATGGGCAGGGAACGAAAGGACCCATAATTGTTTAATCTTCAATCAAATGATTGGGATCTTGACATAATTTTACATGATCAGTTCCACATCCTATCAATCTTTAATCATTCACTAAGCATATAATAAGCTATCCATCCACGTGTAATGTTATCAGTGATCAAAGTCCATTTTATAATTTTGATTGGCGAGATAGTGAAATACACAACAATGGGATGCTTTTGGTCATCCAATCAAAGGCATGAGTATAAAATGCACGGGGTGGATTACTTTTAAGGGGTTGACCTGCAATGCTTCCTCCAGTAAGGTTATTGACAACCCAAGCTGGCTTTGAAGCACGCTTGATTTTCACAAGAGATGGATATGGGCTAGTTTGGCTCACTAGCCACAGTTCAAACTTCAAACCATCACTTTGAGTGGATTTTTAGATCCAATGCATCTATCATGATGGAAATATGAGACCTCCAAAAACAGCCACTTCGATCTCAAATCCAATTGTGAGACTACCAAGGGTCCTATCGTTTTATGTAATTGAAGTCCTAGGAATTGTAAGACTCATATTTTTTATCGTAATTAAAATTGAATATAACAAAGGTGATTTGCAAAAAATGACCGTCAAATTGTCTGTTATTAAATGGATAATGAATTGAGGGGAGATGGAAAATGAATACCCAGCAATAACTTTGGTAAATCAGATCCTGGGAAGGTCAGATCTCATCTACATCTCTACCTTATATCATTTACTTATCTCTTTGACAATGCTTTGTTGAACTCATTTGACCATGAATTCCTGTGTATTCAAATCCATGCAAACCAAGAGGGGATGCTTTCAAATATCACCTACAACAATGAGTTATCACACACTTCTATAAAAAGCCATTTTATCTAAAATCATGCATTCCATCTGGGGATTATATGTAATAATGTAATGGTTTTGAAAGGCAAGAAGTAGGAGAAGATAGAGAAATCACATAACACTCGAGCCATTCATTTCTAAAATATCTCAACCCCTCCCATTTATTCTTTTGGAAGTAGGATGTCAACCATGCAACTGCGAGCAAGCTTGCCTTGGCTCAAGGTCAGCTCAAGGATGTGAAACAACTTGGTTGAGCTCAAGGTCAGCTCATTTGCAAATGAAGTCAAGCTTAAGCTGGCTTTATGAGCTCATAAGTTGAGCTCGAACTGGAGCCAGTTTCTCTCGAGCTTGGATTGTTAAGGGCATGCCTAAACTTGAGCTTGCTCATTAAATTTTTGTATCAAACATTTATATATAATCATATATAGATGTTATTATACATTTTCCATTATCTAAGATAAAGATTTTTTGGTAGAAGAGAAATTTCATTGAAAAAAAACAAGGAAATAAACAACAACCACAACAACCAACGACCAATAAAAACACCAACCAAACAACCGATTCAAAATTAGCCCTGTTGACAAAACCATACTTAACTAAGGACAGGTAGAGCCCACTTGGAAAGCCTGCCAATCATGAGGAATAGTATGATGGAAAGGTCTCAATATGGATTAAATTTCTAGAAACTCATTTCAATTAGATCATCATAACCTTTGGTTTAAGGCCTTCAAAGTTAAATAATTTTTCAAGTTTCATTTACTATGAAATTCAATTCAATGATAGTAATAATTCAGATTAGTGCCAAGTCATGGTGGGAGCCGGTTCGTGGGAGCTTAGTGAGTATGAGGGGTTCGATTAATGATAGGTGGGTTCCATATGATGCTAATTATTTTCTCTCATACAAGCCATGAGTAGTATCTCTCAACAGAAGGAAATCATATAATTGTATATACTCAAATATTATATTTCTATATCTTATATTATCTTCAAGTGGAGAGCACTATGATAAATCTACTTGTAATGTTATATATGGGAGATGCTCTTATGAGAGATATCTCTCACCTTATATGATAGATAGAGTGGGGCCCCTTACATCTATATCCAATGCCAACAACTTAATATATAAATATATTTATAGATAGTAACATTAGAGAAGGCAAGTTAATTAAAAACCTAGCTGAGTTCGAGCTAGGCTTCTCAAGAGTCAGTCGAGGTCAAGCCAATGTTGAGATCTCATTACCTGATTTGAGCATGATCTTGATGTAGGACAGCTTATCTTGGCTGAAATTGCAGTAAAGGAAAATCCATTTTGGAATCCATGTCCACACATATGTGCCCATGTGTAAGGTCTGCTGATAACTACTATTTCAATAGACTTTCTTTTTATCTTTCCTGGAAAAGTGATTTCAAAGTTTACATTTAAAAAGAAATGATTTCTTTTTGTGGCATCATAATTTTTTTTTTTTTTTTCAAAACTAACAGTGATCTCCAAGAACTTTAATTAAGAGAGAAGCAATTCTATTCTCAAGTTTTTCTCCTATAACAGTGTTACACAAACGTGTCCAACGAAATATAATTAGAGGCCATCCCATTCCATAAAACAGGAGAGAGAGAGGACATTATCCATTACCCTGCAAAAGAACAAGCAGATTCAGAAGAGTCTGGTGTATGGATGATACATTGGCCCACAACAATAGCAGAATGATCGAGTCACAATCACATGGGCCCACCACTTTCCAAAAAAGGGTCGGACCCACTAAATTAGTGCAGTAAGTGGTGTGCCCCACCAGTGTCACTACCAGATCGTGATGGGGATCAACTTTCTACTGGTAATCTGCTAGTGTATGCAGTGTAGAGGCTACACTACTCTACAACCTATGCTCTACATACAAATGAAGCATAGGATCCTCAACCCAAGGATATGAAATTGTACTCGGCCACAGTTCAAATAACTCACCCAACTCACCCTATCTTGCCAAGCCAACTCATTAAAGCTTGCAAATACTCAGTATTACTTGACTCGGTGCCCCTCTGAGTCAATCAGAAGAGCCGAGTCATAGAATGTGGGTCTACTTTCAACCACCTTGCTAATATTAACTTTAGTTATAACATCCCTAGGAATTAAGTTTAATGAGCTGACTAACCATTTAGCTAACTTTGGTTTTATTAAAAGCGCCAATTTTGAATGGTTCGTGTAATCTGGAAATTGTTGTGGTTGCTGTTTTTTTGTTTTAATAAATCTTCCTTTCTACCAAAAACAAAAAAACCACCAACACAAGTGCTGCTAATATTGACAGAGGGCCCTCTTGATCCTTGCACCATAGAGCCTACAGTTTCTTCATGTGGGCCACCATCAAGAAATCACCCAAATAAAAAACATCACCATTTATTAGAACCTTGGCCCACCCTATCAGATCAACAACAAAAATCATCATAAACCTTGGCCCACTTGCATAAACAAAGTGCCCATAAGGACTATATATGTATATGTTCTCACAAACCTTGGGTTTTGTCATTATACAATCCAGCTACAAGTTGAATTCATTTGTCGGTTTTATGAGTACGTCGCAGCAGCTGTGGCCCTGTGGGGAAGGATGATGACATTTACCCGGAAAATTTATATATAACCACCATGTTATTTCATATTTACAAACTGCTACCCATACTTTTTACTCTACTGATAATATTGGTTAGCTGTCTAGGAGAAAAAAAAAAGGGTTAGCCACTGTAACTAGCTTTCATAGGCCTGAAATCAGCTATTAACCAGTTAGTATGGTTTTCTTGTTGAGAAATCATTAAAAGAACAAAAATCAGCTTTAGCTACAATGAGTCAATGACATCCACATATTACCTTTGGCTCACCTGACTTTAAAAATAAAACATCATAAATTATCATGGTGAATTTAGTTGGTCATGGGTACATAATTTGGTATTTTTGTTTTTCCGTTTAATTTTATTATGGTAAAGAAACATTAAACTTTGTTTTTTTTTTTTTTTTCTTTTAATTTGTGTAATTGGTATTAGATTCCAAGAATTCTATGTAATGCCTAATCAAAGGGGTTAACAGTGATGTTTTACAACTAGAAATTAAAGTGTCTCCCTTTCAGCAGGAAATAATTACCCAGCTATCCCCCCCCACACTGGAAAGAGAGGGTTGTGCCACCTTTTTACCCTATATCCCTAGCTACTCCCCTCTTTAATTTCCTTCATCAGAACCTACTTTACAAAAGAACTTTAGATACAAAGTAGGCGAATTGAGCTTAAACTTAGTATAAACCAGCTTAATGTAAGAACACTCTTGCCTTTTTTGTTTTAAATAAAAGAGGGGCATATCATAGGTCCTAGTGATTAAAAACAAGGGGAATTTTAGGGGCTTCGTCTACAACTACAAAGATAAAGTTCATTTGTTTTCAAATATTAGAAAAAGACATGCAGCTAAATGTAAAAGTCGCCTTTTTCCTTGGATAACATATCAAGTTTCAGATAACAACATGATAGGTATATAAATACCCATCTGGAAGACATTGAAAGGCAGAGAGCCATCTATGATCCATCCAACCCATTAAATATTTATACTTACTCCTAACAACAGAGCAGCCCCACCCCCCCACCCCCCACCAACCCTCCCACACCTTTCCCCCTACCCAAACCACCTCCCAATCAAAACACACACACCCACTCCTTTGCAAGACCCCCCTTTTTTTTTGGGTTTCCAATTGACTCCCATCCCAAACATGGGCAACAGTCTATTGGACATCCTCAACGTCAGGGTGGAGGGCACCGGCGACAAGATCCTCGTCCTCTCCCATGGCTTCGGCACCGACCAGTCGGCGTGGCAGCGCATCCTTCCCTATTTCCAGCGCGACTATCAGATCATCCTGTATGATCTCGTTTGTGCGGGCAGTGTTAATCCGAACAACTTCGACTTCCACCGCTACACCAATCTCCACGCCTACGTCGACGACCTCCTCAGCATCCTCGACGCCCTCCATGTCCATAGCTGCGCTTTCGTAGGCCACTCCGTCTCCGCCATGATCGGCATCTTGGCCGCCATCCAACGCCCCAACCTCTTCTCCAAGCTAGTCCTCATTGGCGCCTCCCCAAGGTATGGACTTCAGCACCTTTTCATTCCTCCCAGTCCCACCACAATTTTTAACACATGAGCTAATAATTTATATATATATATATATAGAATGTTACTCATCCATCTCCTCCCAATCCCAATTTCTCCACAACATCTGTCTGTCTTTTTATGTATTTCACGTTCCAAACTATTGGTCAGCTGGCCAGAGACACAGGTACATGTGAGAAGAGTTTGAGTTTTAAAAACAATTATATCCAATCTCACTGTACCTTTAATGATCACAGACAATTACTGTTCTCCAATGCAAATGAGAATAAAGGTATAACCCAATAGTTGGGATCCGTCCTCTCCCAATTGTTCAGTTAAAAGTGTCTTTCTTCTTCTGTATGTGTGTGTAAGTAGTCCTCTCTTTCCTTTCCTGTACATATAAATCTGACATAAGATGATTGTAGGTTTCTGAACGACAATAATTACCACGGTGGGTTCGAGCGGGCGGAGGTGGAGAAAGTGTTCGAGGCGATGGAGAAGAATTACGAGGCATGGGTGTCGGGGTTCGCGCCGACCGCCGTCGGGGCGGACGTGCCGGCGGCGGTGCGTGAATTCAGCCGAACTCTATTCAACATGAGGCCCGATATAACGCTTTTCGTGGCGAGGACTCTTTTCAACAGCGATCTGAGGGGGTTCTTGGGCATGGTGAAGGTCCCCTGCTGCATAGTTCAGACGGCGAAGGACGCGTCCGTGCCGACTTCGGTCGCTACGTACCTGAAGACGCATCTGGGAGGCCGGAACACGGTGGAGATGCTACCGACCGAGGGGCACTTGCCGCATCTGAGCGCGCCGGCAATGCTGGCCGCCGCGCTGAGGAGAGCGCTCTCCAGGTCGTGAGACGTGGACGGTCGGATTTGGTGACACGAATAAGGTGGAGGTGGCGATGACACGTGGCGAATAAGTTGTGGACGACGCTTCTTTCATATGGGGTGGGGGATTTTTGTTGTCTTCCCCCCCTTTGGTTTGGTTCATGGGGGAGAGCTAGCTTTTGTCCCTCACGTGACATGCACGTGATGCCACCTTATCCCTCTTTTTCTTTTTTTATCCCTTCTGTGTTGATTGTCCTATACTTAGTAGTTAGTACTTTGTAGAAGAAAGAAAACACCTGATTTTATAGCGAATGTGTGTCTCTGTCATGCATTTTTCTTTTTATGTTTTGAGCATTTTCGCCGCATCTAAGGGTTGTGATTTATAGGAAGTGGGCCCATGAATATGGGAATGTATGGATGGCTATGATACACGAATACTTTAAAATGGGCAATATATTGTATCGTATCATATCTGATACTTTACTTTTTATGTGTAAAATCCATATTCCAGCCATATTTATAGCGTGTCTTTGCCATATCCATATCAGATCTGGATGGGGCACGTGAGATTCAGATGGTGGAATGTGAGGTGGGGTTAGGGGGTGCTACTTTGGCTGGGTCGAGCCTGAAGATATAGATGAGTCCCAAAGCCTGGGTTTTTTGGGCTGAGGCCTAGATGTTTTAAGTGTAAGTATAATTTGGGCCAAGATTCAAGCTTTGCGTGCACAAAGTTAGCACAAATACTCAGATTTGTTTGTGTATTAGAGGAAAAGGCTCTCAGGGCACAGCTTGCATGCGAATCGTGCGGAGGAGCGGTGGAAGAGAGGGGCCCCACCCATGTTGAATCACCGTTAATGGCTCCTGAGACTCATACTCTCCGTGTAGTTGATGGTATATGAATAATACTAATTTACAATATAATTAATAAAAACGTAATTTAAAATTTAAACTGTATACTTATAATACCAACTGGGCTCATGCACAACCTCAGGCCTGACCTGACACTTGTGCCAGAGAAAGAAAGAAGAACTAAAATAACAAGTACCCCAAGAATCACACCATATGCAAAGGTTCTGGGTTGTCCCTTATACAGAATGGGCCTTTGGTTTGGATGGCCAGAATTTGACATAATAAATTCCAACTTCTGCCAAGTTTTATGGACTGTTCATGGCTTCTTTTTCAGAATCTTTCCAGGATCACTGCATAAGAAACGTGCTCCCCACGCGCTCCACGCACTCCCAAGTATCAAAACTAAAAAGCGAGCATGGGAAGAGAAGCAAGCAGTAATTTCCATAGTTGACCAACATTTCGTCGTTTGTTGTTGTCATTAGTACAAAATACCAAAAACAAAGAACATCAATGAGCCGTTGAATTTGACTATATTCACCATTTCTCATCCTCATGGTTGGTAGAGATTTCCATCAGGTTCTGTGTTTGACATATAACACTCAAAAAGAAAAGAAGTACAAGTCCTGAAGGAAGGTGGATTACCCAATTTCCTTACTCTGGCTTTGTGTTGTAAACCACATTTTGAGAGAGAGAGAGAGAGAGAGAGAGAGAGAAAGAGAGAGTAATAGAAAGGAAAGAAAAAGGCCATGATTCCATTAGGATTTGGTTGTTAGATGACTTTATGGAGTAGAAGCCAGACAAAAAGCTACAACTATTGACAAGTCCAACAGGTGGGGAGCTCATGTTACATTTTCTGAATCCCCCGGAGCCTCATTGAAATGAACCAACTTAGCCTACCACCCTCACTTGTCTCAGTAGGTCCTTATGGCGAAGAGAATCAGCAGGCAATAGAAAAGCAGGAGTGGCATCTTCTACCCTCACTCTTTCCAAAAAGGTGAACCCACTGCATCTAGATGCTTATCTAAAGGCCATGATGCCCATAGAGTCACAAGAGAGTCCTACTCTGAGGCTGTCAGCCTTAATGCAATAACTATGTTGGATAGTTGCTTTATTCTTGAGCTCTTGCGTATGACAAGCATACTATCAATCTTAAAAAAGCTTTAAGGAGATGAAGATAGAATCATCTTAGAGATGCTTGAAAATTCTTCAACCATGCAATGGGAAGACAAAAGGAAGCCATTGAAAAGGCATCGTACCTTGAGATGCAAACACTTGCTTTTAACACCTTTCACCTTTCTTTTTTGGGTGAATGAGAATTGCATTAAGAAAGTAGAAAACACCAACAATAGCAAACAGGAGAATAACCAAGCCCAAACATCAGTTTCCAAAATACCCAAAAACTACCCCGATTGACCTAACGAAGCAAGAACATGAGCGATGCAATTCGAGTCCCTAGGGATAAAACTGATATCAAAATGAGCAAAACTCCTTGAAATTTCTTGAATAACCAAAATAATGGATTGAGTAGTCCTTAGAGGCATTAACAGCCTCGACAACTTCTAGAGCATCACAGAAGATCTGAACCCGAGACTCCAATGTCCAATGCCGCCTTTATCATAGTGATAACCGCTCTCGCTTCAGCTTCTTCGGAAGAGAGGATTCTTGGCCCTGGTTGTGCCTGCATCAATAAAATTTCAATAGTAGAAAATAGCAAAACCAAAAGCAGATTCCCCGTCTACATCAGAAAATATGATTCCAAAATCCTCAATCCCCTCAAGGCTACTACTCCAAGATTGATGGCCCCATAGATTCTCCAAACTAGTATCCCCCAAAGCCGTGGGGGATAGAATGGTGCTTTTAGCCATAGACATCACACTTTAAGGAGATGGCTTTTCCCCACTAAACATCCAGTCATTCCGTACTTCCAAATGGTCCACCATATGGTCACCACCCAAGCCTGGGAATGGGGGTTCTTAGCTAGGGGAAGAATTGGTTGACCACAGTCAAACCAGTACTTCCACCAAGACAACATATTACACATGTTGAATATGTTGGTCAAGAGCCCTAAAGAGGACCCAAACCCAACTGAATGAGCAGGATCACATTGAAAGAGGATGTGTTCAATCGATTTTTCCCTTTATCACAGAGGGCACAGGAAATTAGAACTTGAAATTTTAGATTAGAGGAAGGCTCTTACCAGTAATATACCTCTTAACCACTTCCATCGTGATGATCATTTGGGGAAGGGGAAGTTTCCGCAATGCCTTCCAGTTAATGAGAACCCTATCATCAGTAAAGAATTGCCTCTATTAATCTCCTTAAAAGCTGATCTGTTAGACACCTGACCATTTTTGGCTATTGGCCAGATCTCTAATCTTCAAAAGGATAATTGGGAATGTAAAATTTTTATAAGGTCTTCAATGTCCTTCAGCACATCAAAGACACTTTCCATTTCATCAATATTCCCATTTTTTTAATCACGGTCAAGGTCTTTGACAACTAGAGTTGGGTCAGATATAGAGGAAAGAGGTTTTCTAAGGCTTTCACTACATAGAATCGATTTACAATTCCACATAGATAAGTTCTCCCCCTTTCCTGTCACCCATCCAACTTTAGGATTGATAAATTAAACTGCTTCCACAAAGCCTTTTAGAACAATTGAGTTTTCTCTCTTGCATTCAGCCTCCCAAAGAGACTTATTTGGGCAGTATTTTGCTTTGAGGACCTTAGAACAAAGGAGGTCCTCATCAGAGATATTTTCACCAAGTCCTTACTAAAAGAGCCAAATTATTATTTTAGAGTCTCTTTGTCCCAGATCTTTGTCCTCGATCAATTTACAGATCTCTTTCCTTTTAGTAGTGTGTAGACTTTTGCCCCTTCTCTCATCCCCCCGCCAAAAGTCCCCGTAGATTTTATCTAATTCTTTCGAAGTATTCTTAGGAAGTCTTAAAATCCTCATGTTATAAACAGAGATGGTCAAAGCAACAGTTTAACTAAAGTATTTCTGCCGGCTTGAGAGAGAAGAAGGGCCTGCCAAATTTTGATTCTTGCTTTCACTTTATTGATTAAGGGTTCAAATGGCATCTTTTTGTTCATGCTGATTCTTTAAGGATTCCCAATACGCATTTTGTCATTTTCCATGAATCTCACTCCTAAGATAGCAGTAATTATTCTACATCTCTTTTCACAACCACCTCTGGAAAAAAGAGAGCTGATTTGTCAAAATTAATCAGTTGTCCTGATATATCACAATGGTCAAGAAGAACATCTTTTAAGTATCTGGCTTCCATGAGAGTGGCATTGGAAAATATAAACTGATCTCCGAAAAAAAGATGCGAGAAAATAAAACTCTCATCTGCGAAAGATAGATGCGAGAATATAGAACTGTCTTCTGCGAAAGATAGATGCAACACTTGCTTCACTTATGCTGCGCTAGTATCATTATTTCTACTCTAGAGGATCCAAGGGGAAAATCCATCAGCTAAACTGATTCCATGTGTGATAAAGGTCCAGGTAGCGCCTGCAAAGACCAACAGCTTCTTGGAGAGAATTTAGAAATAGTGCCTTGGAAATCCCATCAATAGCCATAGATGATTTTTGTAGCTCCTTTTTTCTCAACTGCATCACTTTTGAGCAATGTCATAGACACTTCTGTTGGACTTAAGAGTCAGTGAGGCCCATGTGACTAAATGCCCACTTGGACGGCTAATTGCTTTAACGTTTCCATTTAATTAAAGACAACTCCCTAGAATATCTTTGGTGATTAAAGAAAGTTGCTAACCGTCAGGATTTCCATTGCAAAGAGGGTTTCTAAAATTTAATATAACTAGGACTCCATGATAGGAAGAGGATTGTCTAAGAAAGCCTATACATAGGGTTTTAGGGATTGCAGATTTAGAGCTCCTCGCTTCATCAATGAGTGATTACTAAAAAGACTAGAATTTGCATAATAAAACATGTCGTACCCTCTTACCCTATATTTATAATAGTGTTCAACGTACAATTACATGAATTCCCCTTTCAAAAGATTCAAAGGGAGTATATGTACAAGGATATTTTGGGAAGAACTATTTTACAAGTACTTATTTAGAGGGACTCAGTCTTGTAAAGTATAATGCTCCGTAGGAATACCAAAATCCATGCTCTCCTCATAACTATAACCCATCCCTTAATCGTATATTATGGAGAAGAGGAGTGCAGTAAATCTTCGATCTTAGAAAAACAATTTTGATCAAGGAATTCGTAGAGATCTAGCATTCGTGATGAAATCAAATATTTATGTTTCAATTAGATATAGGGTTATTCAAATCTATCCAACATTTTAGTACATCCAATAGAGTATAAATTGATTAAAGATCAGTTTCTCCGAGCACTTCACTACCTATGGCAACCTTCTTGGACTGCCTCCACCACACTCCTACAGATGTTGGATTTCTATGTGATGATAAAACTGTAGAAAAATATCTTGGGACAGACAGATGGCCCAGTTCTTCAATGGGTTAGGGACAAGATATCATATTTGATGTCAAAATTGCTATCATTTAAGAGAGTTTAAAGATATGAACAGCTATTATAGGAATACCTGGCATCTGCACTGGGCCAGCTTCAAGAATACTTATTTCAGCAATCCGTAGTAATTCATGTCTGCCTTGGCTGCCATCACTTCATTCATTCTCATGCTGGTGCAGACTCTTTTTACCAACTTCCACTCTTCATCACAGATAAAGTGCAATATCTGCTAACATAAGAATTTTTTCATACCAGTTTTCAGAATGCTTGTTGGACTTCTCAAGCAATTAATTTAGTGTAACCGGGTACTGTGAAATTATAGTATTTTGAAGGTTAATGCTAATGGATTCCAATCTACCAATATAATTGTGTCTTGTAGGGTGGGGTGCAAGTGGAATCTAATGAATTGGATTGTATTAATCAGGTCTACATGGGTGACAATTGCACAAAGACACACCAATCAAAAGAGCATAGGCTATTTTTTTTTTCACGTGCTGTCCTAGTGGAAACCGGTTGCTATAAGGTTAAAAGCATGACCTACATGGGTTCAATCTGGTATCCCTTCCTCCCAGAATGAAAGAAACTTGACCATTGTGCCAAGTGCTCAAGAACAGACAATCACAGGATTTCATGGGCTTGCTTGGACCTGTGGATCAGATCAAAATTGGGCGGGTTGAAATCTTTCAATCTGCATTGCATTTAGCTGCCAAATGGTATTATTGTTTGAAAGCTCTTTAACTGTATTTTCTAATAGGAACCTATTCCATGTTCATATCTCTTGAAATCTTGATCCACTCCTATCTAAACAGGGCTTCTTGCTAGTGCCCATGGCCTCATACCCTCCAATGCATTCTCATTTTGGTGCCTTTCTAAAGTTGAACAACTCACTTTCATAGCCCTTTAATTCTGTTCAATACAGTCACAGCACAGTCTAAAGAGGGTCAAAGTTGAGTGTGTTAACTGAATTGTTCTCAAAGTTGACAACCATTAATTTCTTACTTGCAGCTTATTCTAATTGGCATCTTGTTTCGGATGTTGCACCAGCAGTCCAGTACACACCAATGTCCATGAAAATTTAAATTTATCTGACTTCAACTTTCATTTGGATGGAGTAAATTTATTTTTCAACGGCTATATATTCCAAGTATAAATTGCTCAGTAACATGTTTAGACAGTTGCAGTAGTTTTATCTTGGTCTGTGCTTACATTCTCCAAATGTTTTGGACCGTCGCTTGCTATAATTTATTTTGTTTTGTGTTATTTTAGAAATTTGATCATTAACCACCAAGATCAATGAATCTGATATGATCTTCTATAGCTGGATTCTTCTAAAATAATTCTAAAGTAGAAGCCTGCGTAGGAAGCTGGAAGGAAGGGTGAAGGTTGACCGGTTACACCAAAATGGCGGTCCAAATTGGTTGACACATAAATGTTACGTGTTGCAGTTCAGTTCATCTAGAACCATTTGCTCCCAGACCCCAGTTCAAAAGTACGAACTATGTGGTTTAATCACCCAAGGACTTCGAATTAAATTAACCTCCAGATGGACCGAACTAAGATTCACTTTCACCAGTTCAATGGCTGCTTTGGTTTTATAAAAACGTGGTCACACTAGAGCAGAGTTGCAATCAGACATGCTGTAGCAGAGTGGCGGGTAACAGTAATGGAACTGGCTGATGGCATTATTCATGACCCAAACAGTTACAGAACTGCAGGAAGCAAGCGAAAATCCTTAATGGTTAAAACCAAATTAGCTCTAAATGTTACCAATACAATACAAATGTATGGTACTTAAAATTTCTATCGGGTTCAATTGGGTTTGGGAAGCACATGCTCTCCAATCAAATAATATATCAACTATTATAAGTTTGACTAAGGCTTCTGCTGTCACCATTGTCACTGCAAAATAAGCTTCCTAATTGACTTGAAACATATGAAAATTAGTTCAACTGAAGCTTTCTGACTAAAGGGGTCCCTAAATGTTTGCAAATTCAGTGCTGGATCTAACTTCTCCTTTGGTACCAAATTTCTAGAATATACAGTAATTTCATCTTTAAAGAAAGGTTTATGCGTAGAAAGATTTTGTATAGCATGACGTGGATGTGCCCTTCCGAATATGATATTCAATGAGTTACAAGCTTTTAGATGCAGAGTTTGAAAAGATCAAATGGTATTGATGATGGTTGTGCATGACACAATCCAAAATAAGGTGAGAACAACTAGTCACTGGTGGTCTGGTGCATGTTAGCAGAATCAAGGATTGGCTGAAGCAGTGATTGACAATCAAGCTCTCAAAAATGAAAAATGAAACATGCCTTTTACTTGTTCAGAAGTGAGATGACTTTTATAGACGTATGCAACTGATTTTCAGAAAAGAATTATTAATACTTAATTGTAGTAAGGTTCACCATATGCTGTGACATTTATGAGCCCGGATGCAAAGTTTCAGATGACCAAATGTTACTTACAACATTTGCACATGACAGAATCCAGAAGAAATAAGGGGAGACACCAAGTAGTCAGTGAAAGTCGGGTTTTCAAAAAATGAAAAAGAAAAAACACTGGCATGTTAAACAAAATCCAATATTGTCATTGACAATAAATGGCAATTGAGTTCTAAATAATGAAAATGAAACATACCTTTCACCTGTTCGCCACTGCAATGATGTTTACACTTTACAGACATATATGATTCATTCTCAGATAAGAATTACACAAATAGTTAACAGTAATAACCTTCACCATTTGCTGTGATATTTATGAGCCTGGTTGCACAGTTTGAAACAAGCAAATGGTAATTACAATATTTGTACATCACAATCCAAAAAAGGGGAAGACCAAGTAGGTAGTACATTTTTTTTTAAATCAGTAAATAGACTGCAGGGTTTTCAAAAAGGAAAAAACAAATATTTGATTCTGTTAAACAGATCAAATATTGCATCAGTGATACATGAGAACCAAGTTGTCAACAATGAAAATGAAAATGAAAAATGTTTTTTACTCATTCAAACTGAAATTACATTTATAGACATTTATGTGATTCTCAGATAAGAACTACAACAATCTTTAATCGTATAAGGTTCACATATAAGAAATTTAATACAACTGATGGAGCTGGAAGCTTGAATGTCTCTTTTCTTTTTCCCCTGCCCCTGTGTGTAACTCTTTTTTTCAAATGAAGTTAAGTTTTAAATATGACAGATAGTTGAGTAGGCAATCTTAACCAAAAAGTTTAGTGGGTTC
Organism: Persea americana; assembly: GCA_029852735.1. Taxonomy (NCBI): domain Eukaryota; kingdom Viridiplantae; phylum Streptophyta; class Magnoliopsida; order Laurales; family Lauraceae; genus Persea; species Persea americana. Next base: position 77,680,792 of record CM056810.1, read on the forward strand.
ACTATTTCTGACCTATGTTAATGTTAAAAAGAATGCAGTGGGTTCAATGCCACTGACTCTTATCAATTGCTTACACCTCTATATTCAAATAATTGATAAATTAGGACTCCTTTATATATTTTATTTGAGTGGTTTAATAGATGTTCAGTGTTTTAATCGAAGTTACAAGTTGTCTATCACCAGATATAGGTGTTTTAAGTCAAGTTAAATAGCTTTTCTTTCTGTAGAGACAGATACAACAGTATCTTAAGTGTGGGGAATGGTTAACTGAAAGAGGGTTTTCGCTCCTCCTTTCTCCTTTTTACACAAGTGTTGGCAAGTTCTCCTCTTCACCCAATAGACAATATTTTTGTATTCTTCCTTTTGTACCTAGAGATTTCTTTATGTCTACTACTCTTCCATGCAACACAAATTTGTGCTGGTATGATCATTCAATCTTAGTAGAGACAAATATCAGAGATTAACGTCAGAGAATGTAGTGGGTTCAATGCCACAGGTTAGTTGCAGTGTTTATGCCCCTATTGGCTGGTCTGTCATGTGTGTTGCTTATTTGTGCTTCCAATTTTGCACCATATTTCTTCTTTCACAAAGTGATTAGTTATCATTTAAAAAAAAATAAAGAAAAAAAAAGAAAGAAAGAAAAAACAATGAGGGAGTACATGCAAGAAAGGGGTTTAGGCACAGGAAAAATAACTCACAAACAGCGGGTTCAAGACATTCTGACTTGACTTCATTGATTGTACTTCTTGACTAAGAAAATCTTGTGGATTTGAAAAATATTGAAAGCCTACCTTAGTTGTCAATTATATTGCAGTTCCCCCTCTGTTTTGGCCTTGAAATGAAACGTTCTAGTGTTCTGTTTCAAAGAGGAGCAACAAAAAATATATAAATTTACACGTTGCCTCACGCATTTGAAATGCATTAAAATTATTTTTTTTTTTTAAAAGAAAGGGGAGCGATCTCCTACCAAAAAAATGTTCTGTATTTTGTTCTGAAGAAGGGGAAAAAAGATGTCCTTTTGGGCGAAGGATTTGCACGATCCCCACATGAAACACGACTTTAAGGAGACACAGACCATCTCATTCAATTGTGGAGGAGAAAACACTGATATGTCCTTCATTTTAAGGTTTTTTGAGGTAAAAAAAAGTGAAAAAATAAAATAAAAGGTTGAAATTGGTCACACTGGAACAAGGTAGGTTCATTCCAGCTGGAACAGACCTGGTCTGTCAATTTCAACCAAATGACACCATTCTGGGCAGAATTGGCCAGGATCCTGAATTCAAGGGTGAATGTTACGTTTCAGTTTCATCTCCGAATGGATCCTGCCAACAATTCTGGCTAGAATGGAACGGAATTGACAACTATGTAACTAAGCCTACAACCAGAATCCTTGATATGCAACAATGAAGCATTAGATCCACAGTACAATGGCTGTGAATACTCTGTAATATACAGAAATGTTAAATGAACAGACGAGACTGACAAGTGCAGCAACCAAACCATAATCATTTCTGTTCACAAGTTCAGATCAGACATTGAATTATCATTCTGGAAAGGGCATCACGCCACAGTACTGAAAATCACTTTGTTATTTTCATTGTACTAGTGTCAAAATAAATTATCAAATACTTAAAATATATTTTTAGATAGCAGTTCAACCATATGATACATTTTTTTTTTCTTTTGAAGATTAAACAACCATATGATACATTGATACTACAACTATATAAGCTTTGTTTGGCAAGACACTAAACAGACATTTTGGTGTAGTTTAGAAATGACAATGGAGGCCCTCCCAAGAAATTAACAATGAAAAGGCCAATATACAAATAGCTTGGAATCTTCATTTATGAAAATACCCACAACAAGATGATTTTTTTTTTTTTGTTTTTTAATGGTACCCATAAAAGATGATTACAGTAAAAGCCTATAAAGAAATTGCAATTTACACAATTACAATGTTAAATGCAAATAGACTTTTAGATTTTGTGATATTTGTTAAGAACATTTTGTGGATGGATATTCTATTTATTTTCAGATAACATCCCAAGGACCAATCTTTAAGGATGCGAATGGGCCTAAATCAGGTCTGGGTCGATCCCAGATCCGAGTCCTTTTAGGTGCCGCCTGGGTAGGCATCTGGGTCCAACAGGCCAGACCTAAACCAAAGGGTAACAGGCTGGGTCCAGGCCCAGGGTCAGAAGCTGGCTGTAGCAGGCTGAAACTTTTAACACCTTTATAGTTCAAATCAAGAATATGACTCGAAGATGGAAAATTGAATATTCACTGAGATACCTACAATTATATTTATTGCAACAATAACATGAACAACAAGCTATAGCACAAGTTCTACGAGACTATTTTCAATACTCTTTCAACAAGGTTTGGCCCACAAGGTGCTCAAAGGTAGTCCCTGATTTGATCTTACAGTTTAAAGAGGTAAACATTAAAAATATGCAATAAATTTGTGAATCAACACAAAAAAGGAACCTATTCACTGAGATTTTAGATCATCGTCATCGCCGCCACCACCACCACCACCACCACCACCATCATCTTAGCCGCATCCATAGTGGGATCTTAGATACTTCAAAGTTTAAAATGAACATATATATAAATATATATGTGTGTGTGTGTGGGTTCCTGTGCACATACATACATGCATGCATGCATAGTACATATGAACCAAGCTAAGAAAATTCATATAGCTTTGAGAAAGAACGTATGAACTGCATACAGCTGCACCTTCTCACATTCATTAAGTAGAAGGATCAGAGCGAAAGGAAAATAAATAAAAAATAAAAGAAGGAAGTACCGCAATCATATCTGTTGTTGCCACAGATGGTATATTAGCATTGCATTGCTCATCTCCCTCTGTTTTCTTACACCAATCCTGCTCCAATTTTTCCATGCTGTTCTCTCCTTAAAAAAAACCGGCATGACAAAAACATCCAAAATAAAGCTGCTATTGGGAACTCTCAGACAGGCATATTTTCTAATCATAACTTGGTGCAATTGGACCCACCTTTTCACCATTCCTGCTGCCCTTCCATCTGTCACAGACTGGCAAACAAACCTTTCCACAATCTCAGCTTCCCAACTGACCCCTTCTCAGTCTTGCTTATCCTTGAAACAGTGCCTTTTCGCCCTTTAATAACTAGAACCAAGGGAAAACCTGCTTCTCATGGGAATCTGACAAAGCGTCTGAAGGAACAATATATTTGCCGTTGCTCCCATGTCCTTGTTGGAGAGCAACAGAAACAAAAGAGGGACTGAGAATTATTTCTAGATGAATGCTGACTATTAAGTGAAAAACCCATTCGCCAGCATAACAGTCCACATGACCCATCCATAAATAATGCCCACCAGAAGAGAATTCCAGAACACTGACAGGTGCATCCAGGGTCCACCTATTAAGCTGTTAGATCAAACAAAAAATATCAGATCCTTCAATCATGCATCATATGATACCTCTCCTCCTAGATGCATACATAGTTGCTGCAATAAAATTTGAACTTTCTAAGAAGAAACAGGTTACCAGAAAATTAGAATATCTTACCGGAGCATTGTTCAATATCAATACCCATTTCTAGCAATGAATTCATAGATAACTGAATATCAAGCATCATGGAGCATCATACTGAAGTCCTTCAAAAGCCAAGCAGAATGCATTATGTGTAAGTCCAGGGATGCCACTAAATAACCTATTGGCCGGAAGGAATAATATGTAGCAGCTCAAATACAAAGCCAAACAAGGCCACAAGAATCAACACTTCATGCGCTTGCTTTCTAGTAGACCTTTAATTACCATCTTCGCCTTTATGTTTGAAGAGGCACTACTGTGCCAAATTCCCAAAACCCTAGCACCCTCATGGAAACAGAATATGAGCCAACCCAGACAGAATTAGATCTTCAACATGAGAACACAAGAAGTGTTATAGGAGCCAACCCAAACTGAATAAGAACTTGAACATAAGAACACAAGAAGTGTTAAGGCAATGCAGGAAGCAAATTTCATCTTTTCAAAAGATTGAATCAGATTTTCAACACCAGAACAAGAAATCTACCGGGTGACCCTAGATGCCAAAAACAATTTCCGTTGGATATGCACCAAATTCCAACATGAAACATGGGTGAATGTGGAAATTTGATAAGCAAGAGGTCCATCTATGGTAGAACCTTCTAGGTTAACCATCTTGATCACCAATTGCTGAGGTCCATGGACGAGCAACAACAAACTGCATTCATGGTTAATGATTCCTCAGCTCCCAAAATTTCATGAATCCAATTCAAGGGAAAAGGTACCCATGTATTAAAATTTTCAATTGAAAGATAAAAGGCTGGTTTGGACAATCAGCAGTACTAAGCCAAAGCCTCCATGAACAACTTAATGTTCCTCAAATCCTCTTTGGACTCAGGATAACTTTGTGGCTTAAACAACTTCCACAACCCAATCGGATGCCTGGATTTGACTTCAACAGCTCTTGGATATCCCCCAAATATCTTTTCACACTCTGGATAGGGCTTGACGAAAAGGTTGTAGAACTTATGCCGAGTGGGCCTTATAAGTTCCTTCAACCCCACCTTAAGTCCAAGCGCACCTATCGATCTCAGATACTCAATAACTTTGTATCGGGGAACTATTTGTTTCTCAAAATTCACACCCAAATACTCTGGAACTTCCATTATGGAATCAATACCAAACTGCATCCTGTGCAGTAGAAAATCAATCTTCTTCTCCACATCCTCCAACTCATATATAACAGCTCTCGGCTCTCTCTGCAACACATTGAAAGCTTCTCTACGAATCAACCCATGTCTGCACAAGCAATCGACTCTAAGTTTCACCTCAAAACCAGCTCGAAAAGGGCCCTGTTGTAAAATTTTCTCTTTAATTGGAAGCCTACATTTTAAATTTTTCAGCAAATCAACACATCGCGAGAGCTCTCCGAAGTCCATGCAAAGAACTCGCGGATCATGGACAATTGTCATCCTAGCTTCAATTCTGCTAAAACCCAAATCCTCAATCTCTTCAAACAGCCGTTTTAGCCTACCTTGAATACCAAATCCTAAGATGCCTGGAAACAAATAGCAGATCCTGTCAAACTCACAACTTCTAATACCAATGCCCATAAAAAGCTCGATCCAACTGTCGGTATCAGCGGCCCTCATCATGACCCAACTTTCATTTTCCTTCAAAACCCTAATTACAGCCTCGTTACTAAGTCCCACACGTTTCAAAACCTGTATATTCCGATGAAATTCCTCTGGGTTGACCTTGAACCTCCCAGCTTGTTCTAGTAACTTCTGAATGATACCCGGATTAACATCTGAAAACTCTAATCCAGTAAAAATCACCTCCCATCTCTTCAGAAACCCTACTTCCAGGGCCCTAGGACAAGAAAGCAAGAACGAGACAATCGATTTCTGCGACAACTGGAACGACAGAAGAATTCCCAGAGATTTCTCAATGTCTGACCGATTGAAATCAGATAAAAACTGGTTCTTTCGTAAAAACTCGTGCATATGTGAAGGTGGAAATCCGAACCTTTGAAGGAGATTGGAAAGGGAAATCTGACGGCGGAAATGGGATTTTTCAGGGGAATCTAGTGGAATTCTGGGAGGGAGATTTGGGGGTTCTGATAAAGATTGGAACTTTCGAAATCGGATCCGTCCAATTTGGGGAGATTTTGGGAGGGCGTGGAGGAATGGCGTTCTGCTCAGAAAACACCTAATCACCATTGCTAGGGTTTCTCGCAAAAACAAAACTCGAAGAGGAATATGACAAATTACGGCTAGGGCTTAGGGTCTAGGGTTTAGGCCAGACGATCTCGATCGACCATTACATTACAAGCTTTAGAAATCGATTTGGCTGTGGCATATAGAGTCCGTGAAAGAAAGGTTTGTATTGCATTGTATTGTGTTGTACCGCGAAGGACGAGATGAGGAGGAGAATCTTCAGCAATCAGCATGCAGGACATGAAGAAGAGCCCCAACCACTGCGATGCATCGACGACTCAGCAGAACGACAGCATCTAATGCTTGTTAGCCTCATCACATGCAGTGTTGTATTTTGTAAGCCTTTGCACTCATGGTGTGTGGTGTTGTATTGAGTAAATAAGAGTTCATGGTAAAATGGATGACCAGAGAGGGCATCTTTGTTTGCATTGGAATTGGAAACTAGGAATTCATTATTAGATGGGTTTCAATAAAGTTTAAAGATTTTTTACCAGAAAAAAAAAAACCCAAGGTTCAAGGATTACTAAAGAGGTAAAGAAATAAGATTATAAGGTGTAGGTTTAGCACTCACTATTATATTTGAATTACTAGAATAATGGCAGGGTATTTATTTCCCCCTATCTCTTGACGTCATTATCTAATAGAGGGGTGATAGGTTTGTTCATTTTTGAAAATTTAATTTAATTTCTTAAATTCTAACCACTTTTAGAAATAGAAGTTTACTATGTATTCAATGACAAGAAACAAACAGCCTTGATATATATATAAGACAGTGATGTAAATGGTATGTTGGCCTTATAAAGATAAGATTCGATTTCTTAGAGTTGCTCTATATTTATTTTCCATCTTCCTTTTGATTCATTTTTCATTTCAGGGTAGTTTATTAAAAAGTTGCTTTTAAAAATACATTTCTTAGGATATTTCAAAAATTCAATTCAGTAATTCCAGATTGAATTCTCGGTCCAACACAAAAAGAAGATTCTTTGGACGCAGGACCAATCTTCGATAAGAACACCAAAAGGAAGACTTGGCGAACCTTTCCTTCATCGCTATTAGTTCCGCTTTATTAGCAACAAACTTATGGATCTTGCGATGATAAAGCAAGGGAAAGAGGAATGTTTTGGCGGTTAATTATAAAGTTGTGTTTTCTTAAGATAATTTCGCCACCGACTGTTAAGTCACCTTCCTCATATACAAAAAGGCCCATCAATAGTGCATGTTGGCTTACAGTGTGCTAGATTGAAAACCAACCCAAGCATTTGTTTGGAAGCATCGTTATCCTAAATTTTCAAAAGTATAAAGTCGTATCCTCCTGCGAGTGTCAATACCCATACTCGTATCTGGATTTAAGCATATCCATCATTCTATACTTGTATCCGTAATTAAGCATATCCATCCTTTTTTCTTTGAAAAATAAATATTACGAGCACGCTGTTTAAGTCCCTAACCAATAGAGTTGCAACTAAGATTGGAGTGGAGCGAAATATGCTTCGCCACTGAACTATCATCGCATTGGCATCACATCCTATATTATCGCAGGGGAAGATTACAACAGAAATAAAAAAACAAAAAACAGATCAAGTCCAAGTAGGTTTCTAAATTGAGCTTTAAGACAATAAATAGTGCAGGCTCATGGGAGCAAGAATTTCAGCTCCCATATGGGGGTCTAGTATTAGTTCTGAATGGGCTCAGTCAGCATGCGCGACCGAGGTTTGATCCAAATGACAGTGAACGATATCTCCTATGGCGTATATTGCCTATTTTGGATGGTAGAACTGATTCACATGATTTTGGTAAAAAATCTTCCCAACCAGATCATCACAGCCTTGATTAGTGGCTATAAAGCTTAATGGTTTCTTCTGTTACCTTTATAATGAAATTCAACCTGTTAGTAATTGAGATTAATTTCATTAGAGTGAATACCAATTCATGGGGATTAGTGAGTGTGAGAGTTAGATTGACCCTTGGCCCCTTCAAGCCAAAACTATTTTAATAAATGGTCAAGTCAATCAGTTGGACAACCATTAAAGTTCAACCCATCTGTCGGGGCTCTCGCTTTGGCACCTAATGGCATGATGGATGGCCATCTAAGGCTTTGTAAAAATTGAATTAGGCTAGAAAATCTTCACTTGGGGGACTCCATAACACATGCTCGAAACAATTTGGCCTAATTGTTCATTTTGCATGCCTTTAATCTAATGCTTACAACCACTGAACTAAATTAGTGGCCTTCTTTATAATTGATTGATCTGTCATTGAATCAACAACATGAGCGTGCACACCAATGCTCAAATAGAATTGCTCTGTAGCCATTTGTTCAGACTTCAGAGGCCTCTCAGCTAAAAACTTATAATCAAGAAATGGAGGCAGATTTTTAGCCATATGCAATCTATAAAATGTGCTTCTTATGCAACCATTGAGCATTCAATAGACATAATGGGCCAAAATTCTTAAAAATAAAATGAAGAGACCTGAAAACTGAAGCATAATATCATACCAGATTTCGACTCCACAAGGGTGCACTGAATCACAACTGATCTGTCCTGGGATACAACGGCTTTATATCGCAATGTACGAGCCGGATATGAAGCAGCATAATTTTACTTTATTTTTTAAGTGAAGCAGTACAATTTTAGTCTACTGGTCCTCAGATTATGCTGTCTGGTTTGCGAAAATAGTTGTAAACAAGGGAGAAAAGGAGGAAGATATATATATATATATATATGTGGAAATATTCATGCGCATCCATCCCTCCCTATATTATGGTGAGGGACAACATAATAGGGCCGATTTTATGATACATCTGAACCATATACATACAGACAACCTCCTTAAGTACACTAAACCCATCAAGTCTTCACCTATCCAAATGGATTGGACTGTTGGATCGAAGGTTAATTTTTTTCTTTAATATAAAGTTGATAAATTTGTGGGCCATGGATGAAGGGGTTAGAAGCATGGGATTGACCCCAAACTTGACATATGAGCCCATCCAAGAAGTCTCTTTCCATCCCCCTCCCCCCCCCCCCCCCCCCCCCCCCCCCCCAAGTCCCATGATCAATAGGGCCCTACGTGGCCCCATTAAGTTTGTCTCTCACCATATGGTGAGTGAAGGATGCACATGAATATTTTTAGGAGTTGCAGAAAATTATCACAATAAAAAATAGTGCTATGGATAATTTTCTCTGCATCAAAACAAACCCCTAAAGAAAAGGAAGCCTTAATCTTTGTAACAGACTCCACTTTGCCAATGAAGAGGCGACCAATGCTGATTGCTTGCTTAATCATCTATGTGCATGCCAAAGATTGACAGGTTACCATTGTAACATCTGGGTATAATTTTTATGGGTTGAGTTTCATTGTAATTCCTCTTTTTTATATACTAAATGCTGAGAATTTCTCAAAGGTATTTTCAGAAAAGAAAACCAAGGAACTGCTGAGAGTCATGTAAATGACAGATTTCCTGTTTATTTGTTCTTTAAAATTTGACGAGTTTCTTGGATACCACTACTTTCTAATTTACAATTTATCGAGTTGCTACCAAGTTACCCATGAGGCCCCCACCAATCTCATAGTGCTTGGCTTTGGGAAATCCCACTTCCTTTGCTAGCTTCTCCAACTCCTTTCCTGCAACATTTCAAGGAAAAAAAAGGACAAAGAAGAAATGTTCTTTGATCATTTAGATACCATCACAGAGGTATGTTCAACAGCGAAAAAACTGTTACGCTGAATTTTGCCAGTGTCCAACCATTGAAATGATCATCAGACTGGAAATGAATGCAAATTGGGACTCTTTCAAATAGATTCCATTGATACCTGTTGAGAAATTATTTATTGAACTCTTTAAGTATGCGTACTCCTTTGCAAGGCCATAACTGCTTGCCACTGGGACAACAACATTGTCTATCATCCACTCCTAGCACACAAATAAATAAATAAGAAACTTCTAAATAACCTTAAGCGATTTGATTTCGGCAGATAGAGATACAGGTTTGAAGTAGGAGATAAATAAATAACAAGCATTCAATTCTATTTTCCACTCTAAATCAAAATCATTAATATTGATTCTATTGGTAATTTCTGAAACTGGTTGTGGAAAAGTTGTATACAGTATCCTATGCAACAAGATGTTGTGTGAATAGGGTTCATTCTGCCAAAATATTAGGCTCTAGACAAGTCAGGTTGAACGAGGCCTGTGGGCTGAGGCCCAACCTATCTCAACATCAACTCAATGGGTCGACCAACCCAAACCAACAATCGATGTGGGTCAATCCCGTCAGCATACCTTGCTTAAGTTGGGTGTACAATAGATGCTTAGCCCAAACCTTGCCACTTCAAGTATTCCAATTTCTCAAAGCTTGGGCATGACCCAAGCTCGGCATATTTAACTCAGGCAGACCTAAGCCTTATTAATGACTCAAATTGTGTTATATATTCACTAGAATTTATGTATTATCTAGCCCAAATGACTGGTCAATGAGAATAACTTGAAACTTTAATTATAAATGAACCCCAACAAAGTAGCAATAAGTTATAATGGAACAGTTAAGTACAGTTTATAATATACTAAATACTTTACTTGGTGTTATAAATATGTAAGGAATAACATAAACAGTTTCTACAAGGTCAACCCTAAGTCCCAACCCCATTTAACTGCAGTTCCAAGACATGAGACTGGCCCACGTATATTGCAGATCAGGTTTAGGTCAAGTTAGGTGGGTCAAGTTATAGTTTGCCACACCTGCAAAATATTCAACTAAATTTTAGTTAGAGACTTAAGAGTATATCAACATGCATTCCGAAACAGAACAAATAAACATCACATTTTGCATGAAAGATTTAGAGTGTGTAGATGAACTTTCTATTTGTTTTTCCATACTGCCAAATGGCTTAGGGTGATGCTTGTTAGGCTCTTTGGTCGGTAACTTGGCATATTTGAGGCTTGGAGTTTTTGTGCTTTTTCCAACTGTGGTGCAATTCTATGGAAACTTAATCCCTTTGCTATAGTTTGGTCCATTTGGAAAGAGAGCAATGATAGAACTTTCGGAGGTAAGAGTTTGGGTTCTTCTGATCTTTCTGTTGTCAGTTGGAGAGTGGCAAAATGCGCCATGCTTAGGGAGGAGTTTGTTAATTTGGGGCGAGATCACATTTTGCACAATTGGGAGGCTTGCTTACAAGGGAGAGTACCTCATGTGAGGAAGTTGACAGTTTGGTCATCCCCCTCCTATGCGTGTTTTGAAGTTCAACGTGGATGGCGTGGCTAGAGGAAAGCCAGGGCCAACAGGTATTGAAGGTGTACTCAGGATGACAAAGGTGATGAATGTGGGAATCAATGGGTAATGAGACTGAGGTGATGGCCATTTTAGAAGCTCTCTAATTGTTCTTCTCTTCCTCTAATGCCATCTGTTAAATATCTTCAAATGCAGGTCCTTGGAGGTTTTATTTTCTTCTTTTGGAGATTAAATCCATGTCTCACCAAGGTCTTGTTGAGTTTAAGCATATAGGGAGGTTGGCCAATGTCATGGCGTGATTCCACAGTTAAGCAAGGGGTGGATAGGGACGTTCCTTTGATTGTGTGCATTATATAATGGCTTGCGTTTTCTGTTTAGGGTATAAGGCTTTTATACCTTTGTTTTTATTTTATTTATTTATTTATTTGTTTCGCCGTGGTCTTTGTAATTCCTCCTTTGTTAATTTAAAGTTTCTATTATCAATAAAGAAAAAAAGAAGTGCCAGGGGCATTGATCCCTGGTTTCTCTGGTGAGACTACAGCTGTGTTGCTACTAAACTATCAGAGCCATGTAATTACTGAACTGACATTGATTAGGGTGGAAAAGTAAAAGAAGCAGTATTCTTACATAATGTTATTTCAGTGGAGAATTAGGGATACACAAATGTATTTGTGTGCCCCATTAGGCTTCTCTCTCTCTCTCTCTCTCTCTCTCTCTCTCTCTCTCTCTGTGTTTGTGTGCCCCATAAGGCTACTCTCTGTCTCTCTCTGTGTGTGAGAGAAACATAGCTAGCTAAGTTTGAAAACTCCTCCCTTCTCTCCTTTCTTGATTCCTTCTCATCCTCTCTTCCATTCTTTGGCCCAGAGTTCCATTCCAAACATCCGTCCTCAATTTCTTTTTGGTATCAAAGTCAGCACCTGGTCGTTGTTGATCCCAACATTAAGTGACTATACGTCTGATGCCTATAGCCTACAGCTAAATTCTCCCGAACAAAGACAAAAGTAGCATTGCATGAAATGAAAGCCCAAAGATTATCAATTGTGCTTTATTCCAAGATTTTTCATAAAGTTGTGTGTATGCTTGAGGATTATCAAGATTTATGATGATTTTCCCAAGGTTTTTAAATCGTATGTGGGTGTGTGTTTGATCTGATCATGGTGGTTCTGAGGATTATCAGGATTTATGATAATTTCTTCAAGGTTTTTAAAGGTATCTGTGGCTAGGGGCAGACCCAAGTGTTAGCACGCAGATGTAGTTGCACCCGTGAGGTTCGAGAAACCCCTTATATACCTTGAAAGATTCAATTTTCTTATTTAACTTCTTCACTTGATCATTGCCCACACCACCCAAATGAAAATCGTGGGTCTGCCATTGTCCGTGGCTGTGTTTGATCTGATCATGGTGGGTCTCAGCATTGCCAGGCAATTGGTTGATGCCAAAAGCCCATAATGATTACCAGGGACTGTGCTGAAAGCTAGAGAATTATCAAGATCTTGTGATACTTTTTTCCAAGCTTTTCTGAAGAGTTGGGGAAGGGTGCATCTCTTGAACTCGGGGAGTAAAAACAAGGAGAACTCCAAAAGTGATCGTCGGTTAAATCAGATCGTGCTCTTCAATTTGAGGGGTTACTGACACCCAGCGAGTGCTTTCTGCCTTCTAATTAACAGTCGCTAGAAGTGATGTTGGGAGGGCATTTTAAGTTGGAGAGATTTGGTGATCTGTTGCAAGTTATTTATAGTGCCAGTATGTTTAGGATGATCCTATTTCAGGTTGACTGTCATTTTGTTGTATCTAGCTCTGTTGGAAGCTATGATAATTGGTTGTATATTCCAAGGGGGCATTTGGAAATTCTAAATTTAAAAGTTTATTTGAATTTTAGGGTGTTTAGTAAACCTATAATTAGAGTTCTAATTGAATTAGAAGTTGAGGCAAGCCTCTAAACAAAAAGGTAGATTCTACATGTAACAGAAGTATATTCCTCTAAAGCTCTAAGAGACGGAATGGGTAGATTTACTACCACTTTGGACAAAAGTGCTCAAAATAAAATGGGTATATCCTTTAAAATGCCATCTGCAGTTTTCAACCCAATACAAAAGCTTCTTAAAATCTTAAAAAAAAAAAAAAAAAAAAAATCCCCAAAACCACCCCAAACCAAGCCCCTCCAACCCTCAACCAAACCCAACTCTCCCTCCCACATGGATTTCCTGTCATCACCAGGCTCCAAGAAACTAAAAAACATTTTTTTTTTATCTAGTCCCTCCCTAAGAATTTATTTCTTCCAAAATCAAGGGGTTTTATGGCAGTCAACCGGTCATATCTTGCTCATGGTACATCCATTGGATCAGAAAGTCCACTCCCCTTATTTAAACAGGAAACCAACATTGGTACTAGTCACAAACCCCGCAGGGACCTGCACTCGACAACTCCGAGCTCTTTGTATGAGGTTGTCTAATTTTTTGCCCAGGTGTTTTAACAATAGTATACCCCTCTTTGAACAACACCCACCCACCACATCCCCCAACCCCACATGATAAATATAGAGGGTAAGTAGGATCAAGGCTCAAAGTATTATTATCGAAAGGCATATTGGGCAGTCCAAAAAATCATACCTATTAAAAATTTGGGCCATACGTATCGGTTATCAAATTCATTAAAATATCCGAAAGTCCTGAATATCAGAAAATGTTAGGTTTGGATGGTTATTTACAATATCAACTAGTATGTATGTAACAAACTTCATACGACATTCATTATCATCATCAAAGCATTGTCCCAACTATTTTGGGGTCAGCTACATGAATTATGTTTCCCCATTCAAAAAGACCCTAAACCAAATCCTTGGATAGGTTGCACTTATACAAATTTATCATTAGTCCTTACTACTTAAATCCATGTCCTCTTTAGCCTAATCCTTTTCCTTGGTGGGTCATCTGTTAACAATAGCTGACCCAAGACCCACGTACAACAGGCAGGCCCACAAGCCCATTTTCATACATCACGTGGGATTAGGGAGTAGTTGACTAAATCAATCTATTGTTATTCTCTTCCCATATACACAGGATTGTATCACATATTCTTTATATTCTTTCCTCATACAGAGATTGTAATTTGCCTTGATTAAAGGCCAATATTCTATAAGTAAAGGGAGGACTGATCGAATGGATCATCCAATTCCAAAGTTTCTTCTCTTCATCTTAAGGTTCTAGATCTATCATGGTATCAGAGCCTCCTCTTCTCCTTCTTCTAGCTTTCATCCTTGACCTGGTTGTCGAATCTTGGTGATATAACAGTCACTCCATGACTGTTCGTGCATGTTAGCATAGTGCTTCATCAACATCTTGACGTCTGATCACTGGTGGCCCACCTCCGATCAGCCCAAGACATCATTCTATCTTGATCGAATGTTAATCAGAGACTGGTGGACCTCCGTATTGACTCAGCAGAGAACTCTGAGTAGTATTTTGGGTTCTGGGAATCAATCTCGTCAGCCATCTGGAGCAACTCATCAGGGGCCCACCTCAGATCAACACAATAGCATCAACAGACTACTCCATCTTGGTCGACCACTCATCCTGGATTTCTTGGACATTTTTCAGAATCTTTTGACTCCTAAGAGGTAGGATTTCTGATCGATTCAGTAGTTTCTTGTTTTGGTGCATAAGTTTTCATCAAATGCACACAACATCATGGATCTGTAACTGTTTGGAGTGAATCTTGGCTTGCCTGGACGGAAAATAGGAGGTCTAGACATCCAAGAGATCTGATTGATCATCAGATCATCTACTGGGCCCCACCTCCTCTCTTAGAGCACAAAAGCAAGGTCGTCAGGGCCCTGTTTTTTTGGTAGCAACAGGTCGACAGGCCTGGTTCTGGGTTCAGCTCATTCCCAGACCACTAGAACTCCATTTCTTCTGCTTGGAGATATCCTGAATCAATTCCTGATTTAAAGAAGAACCCACTCTACAGATCTGGTTTGAGATTTTGCTGTAACTTGGGCCAACTCCTACGGTGATAATCATGGACAAAAGTGAACATTCACTGATTAAGTTTAATGGGACCAATTATACATCCTGGGCCTTCCAATTTCAGATATACCTTAAAGGAAAAGAATTATGGGGTCATATAGATGGGACTGACACTAAACTTGTAGAGGATGTAAAGGCTGTCTCCAAATGGGAAACCAAAGATGCCCAAATCATGACTTGGCTTCTGGGGCCTGTGGATCCCCAATACATCTTGAATCTCAGACCTTACAAAACCGCAAAAGGCATGTGGGACTACCTCAAACAGGTATATCAACAGGATAACTCTACACGGCGGTTTCACCTGGAACATGAGGTTTCTCAGTTTACTCAAGGAACACTGTCCGTTCAAGAATATTACTCTCATTTTATTCGCTTATGGACGGACTATGCTGAGATTATTTACTCTAGCCTCCCTGATGCCTCGATTGTGGTGATTCAAAACATTCATTCTACTAGTAAGAGGGATCAATTCTTGATGAAACTTAGACCTGAATTTGAACAAATACGTTCAAATCTGATGAGCAGAGTGCCCTCCCCATCTATTGATTCTTGCTTTGGCGAGC
The DNA here is from genome assembly GCA_029852735.1 of Persea americana. Lineage (NCBI taxonomy): Eukaryota > Viridiplantae > Streptophyta > Magnoliopsida > Laurales > Lauraceae > Persea > Persea americana. Next base: position 77,696,350 of record CM056810.1, read on the forward strand.
TTCTTCGTGAGGAACAACGGCTAACAACCCAGGCTACTCTTCAACAAGCAATTTTCACCGGTCCACTCACTACGGCCTATGTTGCACATTCCCACCAGCAGAACAGAGATATGACCAAAGTGCAGTATTATAGTTGTCAGAAATATGGACATGTTGCCACTCAGTGCAATAAAAAATACTGCTCTTACTGCAAACGCAAGGGCCATGTTCTTCCTAAATATCGGCGCCGATCTTAGACCTCCACTCAAAAAGCCAATCTGGCAACTTTGGATGCGTCTCCTTCTGCTATGAGTCCTGCTACCAATGCTATGATGCCTGCTCCGCCTGCTTCTTCATCTTCTCTCACCCCTGAAATAGTGCAACAGATGATCGTAAACGGTTTTTCTGCTCTTGGCCTCTCAGATAAATCCAAACAGTCAAACTCTACCTGGTATATGGATTTGGGGGCTTCTAATCATATGACCTACTCTTCTGAAAATCTATCTCACTTAAAGCCTTATGATGGAAGTCTCCGAATCAATACAGCAGACGGTGGCAGTATTCCCATTACTGCCGTCGGTGAGATCTCACATCCCTTGCCCTTGAGTCATGTTTTCCTTTCTCCTCAGTTATCTACAAATTTATTATCTGTTGGAAAACTAGTTGATAATCACTGTTCTGTCTCTTTTTCTCGTTCTGGTTGTGTTGTTCAGGATCAAGCATCGGGGAAGGTGATAGCGAAGGGGCCTAAGTGTGGCCGTCTTTTTCCGCTAACGCTATCTACACAGGATAGAAATTTGGTTGCCTCCGCCTTGTTTTCTACTTCTAGTTCAAATCAAAGCCAATTATGGCACCATAGATTAGGCCATTCTCATTCTCGTACTTTGTTATCTTTGTTTAAATCTGGGTTGCTACTTGATAATAAAATTTCTATTAAGGATGTTTTTTTTTATTGTTCTAGTTGTAAAATGAGCAAGAGCAAGACTCTTCCTTTTCCCATCAGTACTTCTTTATCATTGAAATGTTTTGATATTGTGCATAGTGATGTATGGGGTATCGCACCTGTCTATCCCATTCTCATTTTAAATATTTTGTTACATTCATTGATGATTATAGTCGCTTTACCTGGATCTACTTCTTGCATTCAAAATCTGAGGTGTTTGCTACATTTAAAATTTTCTTAGCCTATGTAGAAAATCACTTCTCCACATCCATTAAGACACTTCGCACAGATTCTGGTGGTGAATATGTTTCTCATGAGTTTCAGATTTTTTTGCAAAACAAAGGGATCATTTCTCAAAAATCATGTCCTTATACACCCCAACAAAATGGTGTGTCTGAGAGGAAAAATAGACATCTTTTTAATATTGTTCGGTCACTACTCTTAGAATCATCGGTTCCACCAAAATTTTGGCCCGAAGCTCTATCTATAGCAGTTCATGTTATAAATCGGCTACCCTCACCGCACATAAATCATGAAACACCTTATTTTCGTTTATTTCATAAACATCCTATTTATTCTCATTTCCATGTTTTTGGGTGTGTATGTTTTGTTCTTCTTCCCCCCGTCGAACGGACAAAACTATCGGCTCAATCTTCGAAGTGTGTTTTTTTAGGTTATGCGAATGACCAAAAAGGATTTCTCAGTTATGATCCGAAGGTACAACGTGTTCGGATTTCTCATAATGTTGTGTTTTTTGAAAACCAATATTTCTTCCGTCATCATTTAGATTGTGCTCCATCTCCTGTGTCTTCACCTGTTCCTGACTTTGATGATCCTCCTGATCCGCCTACGGAAAATATAAGGCCTATTCTTGTGTATGAAAGGCATAGACGGGAACACACGGTTACACCTGAGCCTCCGGATTAATCAGTTTCCTCGGCACTTGATCCAGCTCCTGCTCCAGACATCTCCCAGACTGTTCCTCTTTGTCGATCATCTTGGCTTTCCCGCCCCCTGATCGGTTTGGCTTTACCCAAACTTCCTTACTTGCTACATTGTCTTCTGTTCATATACCTAATCATTTTTCCCAAGCAGTGCACCATGAGTGTTGGCGGTAGGCCATGCAAGAAGAACTTGACGCACTCCAAGTAAATCACACATGGGATGTTGTTTAATGTCCTCCGTCCATCAAACCCATTGGCTGTAAGTGGGTTTACTCTATCAAGCTACATCCGGATGGTACTCTGGCACGTTATAAGGCTCGGTTAGTGGCACTTGGCAACCGTCAGGAGTATGGTATTGACTATGATGAAACATTCGCTCCGGTCGCCAAGATGACAACTGTGCGTACTATTCTTACTATTGCAGCATCACGCTCATGGCCCCTGTATCAGATGGATGTGAAGAATGAATTTCTCCACGGAGATCTGAAAGAGGAAGTCTACATGCGTCTCCCTCAAGGATATGAGGCTTCGTCTAAACATGCGGTGGCGCGGCTACATCGCTCGTTGTATGGCCTCAAACAAGCACCCAGAGCTTGGTTTGAAAATTTTTGTTCTACTATACCGGCCCTTGGGTTTACTCAAAGTCCCTATGATCCTTCATTATTCTTGAAGAAAACTGCTCAAGCAACCACTATACTTCTCGTATATGTGGATGATATCATCATCACAGGCACTCACAGTAACATGATTCATCGTCTTCAATCCTCCCTTCAAGCTGCATTTCATATGAAAGATCTGGGTCCATTAACATACTTCTTGGGACTTGAGGTTAAACAGTCTAGGAAGGGACTGTTTTTACATCAATCTAAGTATGCTTCTGACCTTCATGACCTTGCTGGACTAACTGATGCCACCCCTGTGGACACTCCATTAGAAGTCAATGTGAAGCTCAGCAAAGATGATGGAGATCTCCTATCCGATCCCACATTCTACAAACGCTTGGTCGGTAGTCTGGTCTACTCGACCATTACTAGACCAGACATCTCTTATGCTGTGAATGTTGTTAGTCAATTCATGACCGCGCCACGGCATCACCATATGGTTGCGGTCAAACGGATCATTCGCTACATTCTTCGTTCGCCAATACGAGGATTGTTTTTTCCGGTTGGCACCCCTCTGACACTTTCCTGCTTATTCTGTTGCTGACTGGGCCGGATGCCCGGCTACTTGCAAATCCACCACGGGCTGGTGTATGTATTTGGGTGAATCACTCATTTCTTGGAAATGCAAAAAGCAGGAAAGGGTCTCTCGATCTTCCATTGAATCTGAATATTGCGCTATGTCCGCTGCCTGTTCCGAAATCCTTTGGCTTCGTGGCTTACTTACAGATTTAGGTTTTCCTCAGACCTCCGCTACCCCACTTCATGCAGACAATACTAGTTCCATCTGTATCACTGAGAATCCAGTTTTTCATGAACGTACAAAACATATTGAGGTGGATTGTCACTTCATTAGAGATGAATATGATCGCAAGGTCATTAGTCTTCCACATGTTTCAAGCGAACTCCAACTTGTTGACATCTTCACCAAAGGACTACCTCGGTCACGTCATGAGTTCCTGATTCGCAAATTGCTCCTATTTGACCGACATCAATTTGAGGGGGGGCGTTAACAATAGCTGACCCAAGACCCATGTACAATAGGCAGGCCCACAAGCCCATTTTCATACATCACGTGGGATTAGGGAGTAGTCGACTAAATCAATCTATTGTTATTCTCTTCCCATATACACAGGATTGTATCACATATTCTTTATATTCTTTCCTCATACAGAGATTGTAATTTGCCTTGATTAAAGGCCAATTTTCTATAAGTAAAGGGAGGACTGATCGAATGGATCATCCAATTCCAAAGTTTCTTCTCTTCATCTTAAAGTTATAGATCTATCATCATCAACCTGCATAGAAAAACTTTTTCTTAATGGTGCCATTATTGGCTCGTGTTGAGTATGCCCAAACCATCTCAAATGAGTATTTCTTAATTTAGACCCTATTGATGCAACTCTAAATGCTTCCAAAAGCACTTATTTATGATTCTATCTTTCCTAGTTTTGCCACACATCCATCTCAACATTCTCATCAGCCTCATACAATATTATATGAACAAAATTGTCGAATTCATTGAGTTCAGTGATGTGATTCAAGACATCAAAGTTAAAACCAATTAATAATTGACAAAACAATTGAGTGTTATAAAAATAAATTGACAAAACAATTGAAGCAACTATACAGAAACACCATGATAATTGAAAGACTAGCTACCTGAAAAGCAAAGAATAGTAAAATATTAAAATATTGAATTAGAGTGATTAGATGAATTTTGATTGAAGAGGAACAAAGAAGTCCGAACAAGGAACATTATTTAAAAAAAAAAAAAAAAAACCTTCAACAAAGTCTCAAATGGTGCAAGTAGGGGCAAATCGAAGCTCCAAGCTTGCATTACTTGTGGATTGTAACTGATTTGGAACCAAAATACATTCTAAGCCTTCCTCCCCACCCCACTACCCTCGCAACTGTAAATAAATAAATATATTTATGACATTTTTTAGGCTTTTTATCACATAAGATACCCACATTAAAACTTCTTGCATAACTGAATTCATGATTTTGGTCAGACAATTCTAGTGTTTGATCTTCCATTGTTGAAAAAGCAAGCCAAAAAGCACATGTCTATGCATGAAACGGAGTATTAATTATCAAATCTGACAGCCCGTGTGTCTCAGCTGAGATGTATAGATATATAATCAGCTGATACACCCTACATCACATAATGATGGATGACTGATACCCACTACCTATCAGCCAACATGATACGTATTGAGAGAGATTTTGAAGCTTGGGCAGGATGACTGAGTCATAGAATATAGATAGAGATTGATCATAGGGATATAATTCCTCAACAACTGCATCCTCTTAAAATGGGAAAGACGGTGTGCCTAACTCCAGATAGATGGGCCAAGGCCAAGGAAGATGGTGGTGGTGGAGCACCCATTTGGCGAGATTTACGGTCTAAACCAAGAAATGATTAGATCCATCTGATTGTTGACCATCAAGAGGATAGCCTGTAGAATAACTAATTTGGAAATTACAGCAGGCTTCAAAATGAAACCTTTTTATTTTGTAACTGTAAAGCTGTTTTGAGATTGGAGCAGATAAAGGATGACCATTTCAACAGGTAAACGTGTTTTCAAAGAACAATACATTGTTTTCAATTCTCATAGATGATAAACCATGTAACTCTTCTCAACCCAATGCTGATACGCACCTGAATTAAGGTCGTAAATGCATTTGTGCTCTTGTTAAAGTCCAAAATGGAGACTCTTGAGCCTGCAAACAAATAGGAAAGAAAGCTACTACAGTTGTCTTTTGCAATCTGCTAATAAACGGGAAAGAAAAAGAGAGGAGAGGAACCTGGTTTTAGAACCCGGAACATTTCCTCCATAGCTTTATGTCTATCCACCACATTGCGTAATCCATAACCCATGGTAACAGCATCGAAATGGCTATCTGGAAAAGGTAAATCAAGTGCATCACCTTCAACCCATCTGCAATTCACAAAAGATAATTGAATATGGTTTTCCTACTTTTAGTGAGGTTAAATTTGTAAAACTGATGTCATAAAGAAGAGTTTGCTAGTAATACATCCACGCTGTTAATAAATGGTGCAAACCAGATTGGCTTGAAAAGATGAACCAAGACTCGGTTGCAACAACTAACCATCCTTAACAAGGATTGGATAGGATGATAAGTAGTTTCTAAAGAGAAATACAAATCATGGATATTTCATTAATAAAAACAAATCAAATAGAATCCCCCCTCAAGCTTACACTCTTCTCCTTATATAGGCCACATGAAGACTCTAGACTCTTCACTACTACTCCCTTGGGTACGTGTACCCCGTTCATGGTTTCTCGAATCAAGATAATGGGGAAAGAAACCATCCCTTGTGAGATTGTGCCATCTCTTAGGAGACTCTGCATATTTAGAAAATTGGTCTCATTAAGAACCAGAACTTGTGCCATCTCTTAGGAAATTTGTTCCCGTTAAGATGGTCATAAATTCTCCAATGAACTCAGATATCCAACCCCATGAAGAAAGTTTATAGAACCCTTTGTTCCCATTGTACCCCTTAACTACTCACAAATGACAAAAATGCCCTTATGCTTAATGGGCTTACAAATAAACCAAGAAACCAGAAGTTGAGCATGGACTTGGCCCATTTTCTCTTGCATCAGACTCTCCCTCTCAAAAAAAGAATTGACCTTGAGTTGGCTTTGGCTATGTATTGCTTGCTTTTCTAGTTTCATTTCCACTGCAACTTATTGACATAGATTGGTTGGCTTTCAATGTGCACCTCTACGTCTCTACCAATGTTGCTGGGATCTAGGAAGCAAGGACACCTCTCCAGGGCCGGTGTGTCAGTGTTGGACACACCAAAAATGGTGTCCTGCTTATTTTATTTTATTTCCCGGACACGCTAGGACACGCTTGTAGTGTTATTACTTATTTTTGTCTCTGTTGGTTTGCCCAAATATATTCAGCGTGGTCTGGTCTTTCAGACTGGACCAACTTTATAACAGGTTTTGAGGCCATTCTGCTTTAATGCATTTATATCAAGACATTGACGTGGGCAGTTACCATATCATTCACTAAACATCAAAACCTCATCTACATAAACATTATGGCCTGGATCTCTTTACAATTGAATGAATCCATGTGCCGTGAAGCTTCAGATTTAAATGCAATGTGACCATTGTGAGCTCATTGCATCTCCACTTGTATAAATGATATGGAAACCAAGCAAGTCATCTTAATGTCCCCAAAGTCCAGACATTGTAATAGAAAATGATAAAATGATAAAATTCACCACTGGCATCCAGCAGCTAATCAAATCACATGATCAGCCATCCAGTGAACCCATGGTTGATGGTCAATAAACGATTTCCTGAAACAAGAATGGTGTTCTCAGTAAAGAAAAATCCTGATTTTCTACAGCCATGTTATGTAAAAAACCAATATAAACAAGGATATTCTAAAAGAAGATGTTGCTGATGCAACAGATGTGGAAGAAAGACTTAATTGGCTATTTATTTGATTGCTAAATTGATTACAAAGTTAAAATGATATTATCTTTTAGTATATGATTAGATATATTATTATTATTAAATATTAACGTGTCCCCGATGTGTTTGTGTCCTACTTTTTTGAGAAATGCCGTGTCGGCGTGTCTGTGTCGTGTCCATGTCCGTGCTTCTTTGGTTGAGATTTTGGTCTGACCTTGAATTTGTTGTTGGGTGGTATACTTGCAAAAACCATGTGGCACATCCATCCAATCCACCCAATGTGCCTTGATTCATTGACACATGACAACCTCAGCTTAGCCTAATTTATTTAGTCTTGAGAGGAACCCCGAACACCCCCCCTCCCCAACTCTACACACACATACATGACCAGGGGATGATTCACGAGCTTTTATCCTTCTCTCCCAACAACAGAAGTATGAGTGTGGGATAACACACAATAATTTAATATCAGAAATTTATAGTAATAGAAATAAAACTTCTCCTAGGAAAAAAGAGGCTCACATGATGTTCCTGTAGCAAGGTTTGTAAAAGGAATCTTGTCTAGTGGAAGCAATCAACAATTGCTCCTTTGAGAAATCAAGACCGGTCACCTGCATATTTGACATAAATATGACTTTTAAGATTCTAAAATATAACATTTATCATGACCATTTTAGCTCAAATTTTATATAGGAAACCATAATCACACAAGAATAAGGTGAAGAGAACATTGTAAAATGCTCTTGTCATCTCCTTGTTGAAGCTTAGAAAATCATAAATGAAATGGTAGATTAATGGTTGATGGATTAAAACATTAACATTGTACTTGATTATTATTTCCTGCTAACATACAGCATGAAAAATAGGATTCCAAGGTAGAAGGTTGATGATTGCTCCCTCCAGCCAAGTTCCCAATCTTGTGCTAGCATCCTTTTTAAGCCTGCCTGCCTTCTCCACCATTACATAGAATCATGAGTTCTCAACGACTCAACCTTTAACAGGATTTACTTCCTTATAATAGTGCTAAACCCAAAAACTTGAATCTGGCACATTGAAGTTTCACTTCTGAGATTCACATTAATTTTCTCCGCCTCCCAATATCTTCCTCCAGCCTAATGACTTCCTCAAGATCCCACGCTTGCAAGTTTTCCACCAAAAACTGAGGACCTATTCATGCCTTAAATGAGAAAAAAGGACTCAGAAAACACATTTATCTGATCATCAAACCAAAAGGTCAAAATATTTGGATCAGTGGAAGTCGATCCTCAATGGAATTTGATATGTTGTTCATTGGTTCTACTTTCCTTCTAAGTTATAAAATTCTTGCATATAGTTAGTTATACAATCATTGATTTGTGAAATAATATATCTAGGGTAGAAAGTGAGAGAAAGAGAGGTACAACCAGCAGAATTGGTCTAATAGAATAGTTGACTAACCCTAATATATTATTTTAATCACTTAAAGATGCACAAGTACAAAAGTACCGTAAGTACCTCATGCACCCTTATGATCATGTATAACACACCAAATATATATTTTGATTTCTACACTCTCCTTCCGGCGGATAATTATGATAAGAAACTTGTATCTTCAGTTTGAGCGATCACACTCATTTTTACACAAATATATACTTTCCCTTCTATCCACATACTTGTATCCTCAGTTAGATTCATGCCAATGACCTACATTTATCTCCCAATACATATCGCAATGAGCGGTGGCCAATACACCTACCACAACTGCTTTTTTTATCCTTGGATACCTCTGCATCTGCCCCAGGAACATGAAATTGAAGTCTGCCTCCTAAATATTTATGAAAAATCATAATTTCTGGGAGCACACATTATTATTAGTTTTTTCTTTTTCGTAATCAAACAAATCTGTAAAGGATCTAGAGCATGTATGCATAATTAAATCAAAGAAAGCAAGAATGGAATGCCTCGGATGAAAAGAAAATGTGGAATCTAGTTCAGTATCCGATTAAAATCGCTGCAATAGGCTACAATATGTGTACGGCTAGAGTTGAAGATCTTGGAAACAAAAAATTGTACAGTTTAAATTATTATGAAGCTTCTGCTCCGTTGCAAACATGATTATCGTAAGTATTTTGCAAAGGTTGCTTCAAACAAGTCTGTCGACGATTTCGTAAATTGGTGTGAAAAATGTCTCCTTACAAATAAATATTAAGAAGACAGGCTACATGTGCACATATAATGGTTGGAATGTCAAAGATTCACATCATTAATGTTTTAAATGAGCTTCCCATGCTTGGTTTGGTGACTTTCATTTTCCATTTTTCACGTCAGATTTTGACAAAGCCACTCCAATCACTCAATGTTTATTGATGAGCACAATTGTAAGGGGCCCATTGTTGCAATCACAATGTTGCAGGTTCGGAACATGTTACATACCAAAAAGGTAAATACCCATTTGTGCAGAAAACTTCTGTAATGGATTGGCACTTTTCTTAGTTTTATTAATAACATGCTCATCTCTTTAAATAATGACCGTAAGATCCACACTGTTCAAACTATTCGTAAATACTCTATTCACATGTAGGATCTAGAGAAAAAAATGGTTCATAGGTCAGTGGTAGAGCATTTGACTGCAGCTCAAGAGGGCAACAGTTTGAACCCGGATGGGCCCTCAAATAGATTATAACCTAAACCAATAAAAAAAAATGTAGGATCCAGGGAAGTTGACTTGTTTCGTTAGATTCTAGAAATGGATATTCAGATTTAAAAAATGATGGCTTCACAACTTAAATACGCAAGTGAGTTAATGGATGTGGCTTGGCTTACAAACTTTCAACCTGTTGATTCACCAATAAAACTAAATGTCAAATATGACCTTGTATCTGACCCTACTCTGCTAGAACTTCATAGGGAGTGTCATCTATTATAAAACTGTGTCCCAATATATCATATATTGTTCATATTGTCAGTCATTTTGTGATTAGTCCACAACATCATAATAGTACAACTGTGGTAAGACATATAAATTATTTCAAGAACAATTGGATGTGGCTTATCCTGTCGATCTTATTTATGTCTTCAGCTTATTACCTATTCCGACGCTGATTAAGCCAATTGCTGCTATACTCAGCAATTTACAACAATGACGCATGTTTTTAGGGCTCCCCCTTTTTATTGAAGTGCAAAAGGCACGATCAAGTTTCCAAGCGATATACCAAAGCTGACTATAAATTAATGTGAATACATAATTATTGAGTTGTCTGGCTGAAAGGACTCCTAAAAGACTTCTAAGGTCGCTGATGTGGTTGTTAGAATGCCACTTATCAAATAGGAATATCAATGTGATTTTTCAATTGTTTATTAAAGTGCACAATGGGTTGGAAAAGCTGGCAAGAAAAGATAGGGCTAGGACTGGGCCTATTTTTAGGCCCAGGGGGTTTCCCATCAATGTTGGCCATGAATTCAGGCCTTATTAATCAAGAGATTGAACTAAGAACCATCTAATCCTAGGAGGCCTAGGTCTGAATTTTGGACACAACAATCAACTGATTGGGCCACTAATTCATTAATTGGCCTAATTCATTAATTAACATACAATCCAATTGCATCTAAACATCCACAGTGGGATCCACTGGATGGATTATCCACATTGCTTCCTACAATACCATGTGCCAAATACCAAAATAAGTAAATAAATAACTGACCCACCTTTCCCTCCAATCCAACTTTCTCAGACAAAAGGAATGCCAGATCTCCACTCCCACAGCACAAATCAAGAACACAATCACCCTTTTTCACCCTGCTTGCAAAATAAAATATAAAACAGTAAAAGGACAACCACGCGCTCACAAAACAGCCCATTAAAATGGGCAGTCAATAGTACGACTTTGAGTTCCAGACCATATAATTTAAGCCAAATAAATGATGAGCCTAACAATTCGGGCCCATGTTTTCTTGTGAAGAAAATAAAATGTTCACCTGGAACAAAACTGAATCTTCATGACCTGATGACGTGAATTGATTATCACACCTTTGTGACAAATATTACTTACATTTTATTGTGACAGAAAATAAAGAAAGGGTTTCATGCTAGGGCGTGTCCCGCTTTAAGTGATGTACTTCAACTTGCTACTTGGAATATTGGAAGTTTAAGACTTTGACAAGCAAGAGCATGGAGTCGGTCAACACAAAGAAGAATAATTAATGTCGGACAAGCAAAAGCATGGTTGTCCATGCAATAAACGAAACTGCTATAAGAGCCTTAGGATCAAGAGAGGGTACTTCGTCAGTAAGACATACCTTCTACCGCAGAATTCGAGTGGTAGAAGTAAAAAAAGCATTGGCAAGAATTAAAAAAGAACGGCTGCAGGCCTAGCTAGCATTCTGATAGAGGCTTGGAAATGCTTAGGAGAAATTAGAGGGGAATGTTAACTAGGTTCTTCAACAAGGGATTAAGGACAAAGAAGATGTCGGATGGATAGAATAGTGTTGTAGTATCTATATACAAGAACAAAGGAGATATACAAAGTTGTGCCAATTATTGTGGATTAAACTTTTGGGTCACACTATGAAACTATGGGAGAGAGTGGTGGAGAAAAACTTAAATAAGCGTCCAAGATTTTTGAAAATTAATTTGGGTTCATGACAAGGAGGTCAACTATGGAGGCCATCTTCTCACGTAGGCAATTAATGAAAAAATATCGAGAAAAGAGGAAAATCTTTAAATGATTTTTTCATCAATCTAAAGAGAGCATATGATAGGGAACCAAGATATTTGATTTTTTGGGTTTTAGAAAAAAAGGAGTGTCCCAAGAGGTTATATTGACATCATTAATAACATGTATGAATGAGCATTAACGAGTGTGAGGGTTATTTATGGAGAGGTCAGTGAATTTTCAGTGACCATAGGTTTGCATCAAGGGCTAGTTTCAAGCCTTGATCTCTTTACATTGATAATGGACAAGTTAACTACTCATAATCAAGAGAAGGCACCTTGGTGTATGTTATTTGCACAAGATACATTGTTGGTGGATGAATCAAGAGATGTCGCAAAATGCAAAACTTGAGAAATGGAGGGAGGCTTTAAAATTCAAGGTCTTTAAAATAAGTTGTACAAAGGCAAAATATATGAATTGAAACTTCAATGGTAATGTGTAAAGAGTTGAAACTCCTATGAGAATTAAAGCTCAATAGATGTCACAAATAGATTCATTCCAATAATTTGGCTATGATAATTAGTAAGGATGGAGAGATTAAATAAGATGTAGAACAAATGATGAGAGCAGACTTGAAGTGGAGACTTGCTTCTGGAGTGCTTTTTGATCAACGCATACCACCAAAATTGAAGAAATTTTTTTACAAGATAAGTGATTAGAATTTAGACCAGCTATGACCTATAGACCAAAATGTTAGTCAATCAAGAAGCAACACATACACAAAATGAGCATAACAGAGATGAGAATGCTGAGATGGATGTGTGCCAAAACTAAAAAGATAGAATCAGAAATGAGCACTTAGGAAACATTTAGGGTTAGCATTAATGGGGAATAGATTAAGAAAGACTCGCTTGAGATGGTTTGAGCATGTCCAACATAAGCCAACGATGGTAACGTTGAGGAAAAGTTTTTCTATATAGGTTGATGGCTCACCAAGGAAAATGGGTAGGCCAAAGAGGACATGGATGGAAATAGAAAGGATAAATATGAAGAAGTGCAATGTCGGAGGATTTGGCTCATGGTAGATTGGAATGGGAAAAAAAAATCATGTAGTCAAGCCAAACCCCAAGATCAGTGACTATCAAGGGGGCTACCAGGTGGCTCTCACTATGTGAACCCGTGCGAACTGGATGCTCCAGATTATATATATATATATATTTATATATATATATATGAGAGATGCTCTTATGAGAGCATCTCCAATCTTACTATGAGAGATAGAGTGGGGGCCCTCACATCAATATCCAATGCCAACAACTTAAATGTGAGGGCCCCCACCCTATTTCTCATAGTAAGGTGAAAGATATTTCTCATAGGATCATCTCCCTATATATATATATATATATATAATCTCAGAAATCCAAGGGCTCCACTTCTTTTTCAACGAAACAGCCCATAAATAGGCCCCAGTTTGAGATCTGGCAGGATTCCACGGATATACAGGCCTACTCGTCAGCTCTTGAGGCTTGAGCTGGGCCACGCCCATCGATGGCCCTTGATATTCGAAGTCTCAATGCATCAAGTGCAGCCTATGTTTGGTAGGCCATGTCTTCCTATATTGTAGAAAGACTCAATGCCTAAAATTTAAGCCCAAGATAAAAGGAAAAACATTGGTGGGCCACGGAACCATTACAAAATAGGTGGGCAGAACTAGGAAAATGACTACCATATCAGCCCATTTTATTATCTGGCATAAAATTCAACACAAGATCCAGCAAGCAGACCTAAGAGTCAGATCTCAAGCCTTTTTCATAAATGAGGCCCAGTTATGTTAGATATGTTCATGTCCTTAGGCCAATATTAGCATAACTCAAACCCATTCAGTTATTCATACCAGAAAATAGGATGAGTTCTAACCCCCCAAAAAAAATCCACCCACCAGGATATGACTGTAGTTAACAGCTTTCTCTTCTTTTCCAAAACGAATGTATATTTTTATTTGATTTATGATGTGTATTCTGTAGCATATTTACCCACTCCAAGAGACAGTCATTCTTTTCCATATGCGGTGTTGCCCCAAACTCAACAGATCATTCAACTGCACATTTAATTAAACAAATAATCACAACAGGAAAACTAGCTAAACCAAATCTTTCTGACATGAGCTGAATGAAGGCTAGTTCTCCTTGAGTGCATGGAGGGAAAACAAATAAAGCACATCTTTCAATATTTGCGCTAAATGAACACATATTCTCAATGCTTCATGCGCTCAAATTCAAAACAATGAACATTAGGCACCAAAATCAGGAAAAATGGAAAAAAAAACAAAATGGATACAGTCCAGCAGATAAAACCAGTGGTGGTGTGCAGGAAAATTTGGTGCAGAACTGTGGTCTATAATAGTAGAATGTTTGTAGGAAATGAGAAATAAAGTAGGAGTTTACATTATCATAAGCAGGGGCGATGCGGTTGAAGAGCAACTGGCGTTCGCTAGAGCTCTGAACAGATGTATTATGCCTGCCTGGAAAGTGGGAAAACGAGAACAGAAGAGAAGCCATGACAGGTTTATCCTTTGCTTACTCTTAGCATCCAGAATGTGTTTCTTGTAAGAAACTAATAGCCACTAGTTAAAGAAGAGAGATCCTCTCCCACACCTAAAAATTGTAAATTGCAAATGTTAACCGTATCATTTCTTGACATTTAACCGTAATTTATATTGTGCCTGATACACCACTATCACATTATACTAGCATGGTAGCTGATGAAGGCATTTCCACCTGCAGTATATGTACAAGAATGTTAAACAAAGCATAAGTTAAAGAAAAATGAAATTAAAAGAAGAAAATATTTCAACATGATACTTCAGTGGAGTACCTACAGTAAGGCTATACTTCAAAAGTAGAATACATATACTTATTTGCGATTTTCTAGTAATTAGTGGAATACAATACTTATTTGTGATTTTCTTGTAATTATGGAAAACTTGGTGAGAAGGTTCTTTTGTAATTTCTTAAAGTCGTAAATAATATAAATGAAGTGTTAGGGCTGGTCATAATTAGGGATGGCCAACAGTCCTTGTTACTCTCTCCAAATTCTCTCTTTTTTCTAATAAACCTAATAATTTTCTCTAACCTCTTCTTTCTTCATTTAATCTAATAGGTTTTTTTACCTGACATTCTTATAGATTAAAAGTCTTAACATGAAGCAAATGATCCATCAATCCTCATTTCTTTTCTTTCTTTCTTTCTTTTTTTTATTTTTTATTGTTCCTCTTCCTTCGTTTTTCATTTTTCCTTCAATTTCACCAGCCTTAAAAACCCTTCGATATCAGTCCCTAAAACCTACCCAAAATCCTTAAAACCAAGTAAAAAAATCCCCAATGCATAACTCTCCGAGTCCCTCATGCTTCCCCATTCAATCCACACCATTTCAAACCTTGAATCACCTCAAAATTCCAAGCCTAATTTTATAACAAAAAATTCTCCAAATTTTCCCAGCCTGTATTGCTGTTTAGAGTTTTGTGCAGAACATCTTGTCTACCCAAGACAACATAGCTGTTTTTGTGGAGATTTAGTTTGGCAGAGTCCATCACAGCACACTTGTTGTTCTGCACAACAGTGTCTATGTTCAGTTTTGAGATGTGCAGATGCCATGAATGGTTAGATCGTAAAAAAATATACTTTCTGAGTGCATACCCAAAGAAGGCACATTTGGCAGACCCTCTGCTCCTTCCTTCTTTTGTGTGGTAAATAATATCCTTTCTGAGTGCACACCCTCTGCTCCTTCCTTCTTTTGTGTGGTGATAATACATATAGTTACACCATATTTTAGTGCAGTTCTTTTTTATCTAAAGAAATGAGAAAAGTGGGAGGCTATGGAAAGAAAATAGATGGGAGAAAGCAAAGGAATTGGTGCACTTGCATATTGAAAGAACATACCCTAATCCTCTGCTAGTAAGAAGTAGAGAAGTGTGGTTGATGTAATCACATAGGATTTTTTGTTGAGTGAAGAAGGTGAAAAGGGGAAGAAGAAGTCCCCTAGATCAAAACGCAAGCTCACCCAAGGGCTCTTCAGCTGGTGGACACTTTCTTGGAGTTGGGACACTTTCTGAAGAAGGCAATCTCCCTACACTCCTCCTATGCGCGTAGAACCCTTGATGTCACCAAATGCCTCTCTCTCTCTCTCTCTCTCTCTCTCTCTCTCTCACACACACACACACACACACACACAAAACACTTATCTTTTAAATTTTGAATCTGTTTTGGGGTTTTCTTCCTATAATAAATAAATCACTATGCAAGGAACAAGGCATGGTCTTTGCAGCTGTCAGATCTGCAGCATGGCTGGTGGGGACAGAGATATCAAATGGGTTGATCAAGATGAGGAAGAAGATGAGTTTGAGCAGTAATTTTATCTATCAAGCACTGAATGGGATTGGATTCCTGCTAGTGAATAGGCCTCTGCCTATTGGATTCAATGCTTCAGTGGTGGTGGTGGTGTCAAGGTGTTTGAATAATGTTCTTGGATGGGGTTATGTTCATGGTATGGGTGAGATCAATAGGGTCATACAAAGTGGAAGCAATGGATGTTACCAATTAAGTTTTGCACAACCCTGAAATCTAATATGAAAACCATCAATTGCAAACCCATATGCATAAAACTTAACTACTATACACACAAATCAATCATGTTATGAACTAATCAAATCAAAGAAGAGAGCAAACAAAATTCAGATAGACCATCTCAGTATCCACACCGCATTACATCCTATGCTAGTAATTAGTGTGAGCATTGCAGGAATCAGACCTATAATCCGTGCACCCATTGGGCGGTGGTCACTGGTCCACTCAGGATGGGCCCACATTTCCTACATTGAATTTGAACCGTTCATCCAGACCTTCTCATTTACCACTGAAAACCCCAACCCCCATGGAGAAAATTGAGGGAAAAATGAAAACTCAACTGAGAGAGAGAGAGTACAAATGTTGAGACAAAGGAAAAAGAGTAGACACACCTGTATAAAAGAGAGAGAGAGAGAGTGGGAAACGATAATCTGATGGAGAGAGGAAGTTTGAGAAAAAGAGAGCATGCAAGTGTAACTTCTTAAGGGAGATTTGCAGACACATGGGAAGCCGGAAGCCCAAGAAGAGAAACTAGAACGCTTTACAACTTACGAGGGAGCTGATATTTTAGAGCTTATCCGTTGGTTTTGCTTGAAAAGAGCAGAAGAAATGTTACTATGTTAGTGGATTCCACAATGCTCTTTGTTTGTAAGATATCTGATGATTAACCTGCTTTGGGGTGCACATTCTGTATATGCTATCGAGAATCGGAGAATACGCGTCTTTGGATGTACTGGGAATTGAAGTAAAGTGAGGGGAAGTATTAAATTAAAAAATTCTAAAATATAAGACTTATAATGGTTTTTTATTTTCAATAGCCTTTAGAAAATTTTATTTATTTTTTGTGTAAAAGGAGAATGTTTTTTTGTATTTAGTCAAGAGAGGATGTTGGTTTTTACTCAATTTTTTTTTAAAATGAGGAATTTTGAATTTATATACTTTTGATATGATTTTTTGTCTTATGTTGTCTGGATAATTAAAGCTTTACCTCATCATATACATGCCTCATATCCTTAGATCTTCAAGTTTAGGAATATCCCTAGGCCAAAATATAAAATAAAAAATCATGATAAAGTGGCATCCAATAAAAGTCTTATTCCATAGATCAGAGACAAATCCACATGACACATGTATGTTTGATGAATTGAGTAATTCACATATGAATTGATGCTGACCCCAACTCAGCACCCACATTTGATAATCATTGAAGTAAATGTATATAAAAAGTATTAAAGCAGGAGGCTTTGAGATGGACACTCATGAAAATACAAGAAAAGGAATAAAATAAAGGGCATGTTTCTTTACTGAAATTCCAAGAATTCCTTTTTGGAGAATTTATAAATTCGCCTGTTTCTTTACCAGGATTCCAAGAATTCATTTCTGAGGTGATTTCAAATTCTTCAAGAATTATCCCCTTAGGTGGAATTCCAAATCCTTCATCTAAATGGAGCATTTGAAATTCTAACAAAATGTATAGAGTGTGGAATTTCAGAAATTTCAAAATGTTATTTGAGACTTTTTAGGTTGGTGAAATTTGAAATTCTTGTGAAATAAACATAGCATTTCAAATGTTTGAGGATAAGATGTGACATCATGTCTAAAAAATCCCAACTTTTCAATTTCTTGTCATGAATTTTGATAAAAGTTGTACCCTATGTGGAATTTCTAAATCTTCCTCTCCACTTGAGCATCCAAAATGCCAAGGAGGTAAGCAAAGGAGGTTGGAATTCAGAGAATTGCAAGGGCTACTTTTGACCTTTTCAAGCGAATGGGATTCATGAATTCCAACAAAAGAACACTACATCTAAAAAATTATATGTGACACATGACAATTCATGATAATAAAGAGATATATAGATGAAGAAGAAACGAATTTGGAGGCCCAAGGGGATGGTTTCTCTTCAAATGTCCAAAAAATAGCCAAAGAATGTGCGACCTATTATTTATTTATTTATATCTGAATGTTATTAGTTTAAACTCTAAGGAAATTCTAACCTTAATCCTACGCGCATAATAGGTACTAAATCTCAAATCCAATACATAACAAAAAAAAAAAAAAAAAAAAATTCCAAAACAATATAGATACGTAGAGACAGAGGCAGAGAGCAAAGAGAAGAAAGTTATGCAAGTTTGGGCACAAGCAATTTTCCCACAGCCTATGGGTTGTTTGTCCAGCCCAATTGGTTGGATAACAAGGCTCTATGCCTATTATGAAGGCTCATTGTCAGATTGGCAAGCCATTGTCTGATTGTGTGTAGCTAATCAAATGCCTGTGGTGTCTATATGTATCCTTTTGTTGAACCCCACCTCAGTCCTTTTACCCTACCTTTTCAATTATCAACCCCCATCAAGCTTTAAGGTATAGAATATCTTTCCAACTTGGGTCGTCAATCAAACAACCGCCCATCATTCCTAAAATGGAAAATGCAGGAATGTTAGCAGACTAATGGCCTATAAGCTCATATAATGCATTTTATAAGATCATTTCCCAAGATATACTAGTTTCTCACTCTCAAGCTGCTGCTTTCCAAATTTATTTCTGACCAATGAGCATTTCTACCAAAAAAGACCAATGAGCATTTGTCATGGGAGGAGAACAACTGACAATGTAGTATTTGCAGAACTATTTCATAATATGTTGCAGACATAAGAAACTCACACTTGTAACATAAAGTTTGGTTATCCTAATAGTTTGATATTTTAGGGCCCTTGCATCGACAGAATAAAATGTTTATAAATTTAATTATTGCTAGAATAGAGGAGTAGTATAGAATAAAATAGTGTGTTATTTAATATTATAATATTTTGCTATTTGAAAATTTTGAAGAATACCATATATAGATTTAAACTGAGTCGTTTGACAAAAGCAAAAGATTATAATATACGTTAAAAAAGTTTAATGCTAATATCATTTTAAAGTTATTTATTGAAGTAGCTTTCGTCATGAGATTAATCACTTAAAAAAGAATTTATTTGGTGTAATTTGTTGCTTCAAATAAATCAATAGTGCTCACCTTTGAAATTAAACTACTCAAATTTACTTTCACGCCCCTATTCTATCATTGCAGCCTTATTTGTGGAAAGCCAGTGACATAGGAAAGGAGGAACAAAAACAAAAAACAAAACAAATACCGAATTGTGGGGGGGGGGGGGGGGGGGGGGGGGGTTGTGGGGTTAAACTCCGAACTCTAAAATAGCATGGGGGGCGGGGGCGGGGGGCGGGGGGTAAACTCCGAACTCTAAAATAGCATGGACGGCTATTTATTGCTGACTTAACTTAACTCAACAACTTAAGTTGCATCAAACAAAAAATTTAGAAAGTAAGGAAATGATGATTCATTTTGGCCGAATATCACGATGCACAAATATGCCTTAAGGAAAATTTCACCGCCACCATCATCATTACATCATGACCACCACCCCATCATCATTGTCAGCATCATCCCCATCACCATCACCGTCATTATCATGAACACCATCCTATCATCATCCTATCATCACCATGGCCACCACCACCACCACAATGACCACCACCACCCGTTATTATCATTATCACCATCACTCATCGACGTCACTTAGCATCAACATCACCACCACCACCACTTAGTATCATCATCACCATCATCATAACTATTACCACCATCATCACATCACTACAACCCACCACTATGATCATCACCACCACTAGCCAGCATTGCTGCCACTCATCATCACCGCCCCTCATCAGTCACCCCTTTATTGTCATCGCCACTGCTTAACATCATCATCGTTATCATAACCATTACCATCATCGTCACATTACCATGACCTCTACTATGATCATCACCACCAATCTCACCATCATCATTGTCACCAACACCACTAGCATCACTCATCATCATCATTGTGCTAATAAGTGTACTCTCATTTGGGAAGGGCGAGAGGTGAAAGATTTTCATAGGGACTATATTTTGAAAGACTTTTATGTTATATAGAGTTTTCCAGAGGAGGAAGCTTTTATGAAAAATATTTTACTTTTTGAATGTAAATTATTAGGGGTGGAATGGTTCGGTTAATCGTTTCTTTTGGGGAAACTGTTAACCGAGCCATATTTTATGGTTTTCAGTTTTTAAAAATTATTAAAAACCGAACCGCGGTTAATCGTATTAGACGGTTCGGTTACAGTTAATTGTCACTTAAAAAAATCTATCTTTGCCCTTTAACTCCGCATGTAGAACAACATTATTATTTTTTACATACGAAACAAAACAACACTATCATTTTTTCACGAAAATAAACATAATTAAAAGTCTAAAATGATATTACAAAATAATTGTATTCTCAGAGGCGAGAATGGGAAATGAGGCTTAACTTAAGTCATTTTATTTCATTTAGGCCCTTTAATTTTTTTTTATCAGTGTAACGGTTCGATTATCCGTATGTTTTGGAAAAACGGTTAACCGAACCGTATTATACGGTTCGGTTCAATTAATCATCATGCGTCAAGAAAATATGGTTCGGTTCAGTTAATAATCATGCGTCGAAATTGAAAATCGTAATCAAACCGTGAAGCACTGTTTTTTTAATTTAATAACCATAACCGTAACCGAACTATGAAATAAGGTTATTAACCGTTAGTTCGGTTAAATGATTTTTTGGTTTTTTTTACACCTTTTTAAATTGTCTTTTCTTCTTACTGTCCTTAATTTGTCAAACACTCAATTTTTTTTATTTTATAAATCGAGATATTATTTATTTTCTTATATTTTCTTGTGGTGTCTCCATCAAATTTTGATTATCAGTGGTGTATGTGTTTTCCCCAAAGCCACTAATCACTTCTCAAAATTACTATGATTTTCCTTCCTACCAAGAGGCGATAGGCATCAATTATAGGTGTTATTATGTACGTCACAACAAACACAAGTATATATAATAAAATTCTCCATTGATAAAAGGGATTAATCATTTTTCATGGATAGTTACCTCATTTTTTTTATCTAAACCCAAGTTTATATTGCTTCACTGATTTTTACAAGATATTGTACGTAATAGTTGGCTAGTCTCCGATAATCTCCTGTATTTGGCAAGTCTTGTCGAAACAACATTCTGCCATATATCATATTTTGAAAAGTTGCATAGCAATGCTATTAAAGTGGCAGAATCTAAGTTCCCTTTTTATGGATCATAAAAAACAACAGCTTTCTATTCCCCGAAGGACAAAGTCAAGGATCTATGTAGAATGTAAAATGATTAATTCACAAACTACAGATTCTCGGCATAATAGAAGACTCATTGTATTAATATAGACAAAAAATTTCATAATCATCACGTACATAAAGAAGTACTTGAGGTTTTTCTCAGAGTACATGAGATAATTTCAGTTTTCTCATGAGAGACATGCATGATTCTTTCTGGACTTTCCCCTTGTTTAGAGTAAAATAGATTTTGGACCAAAACAATTGAAGACCAACATTGGTCATGTCCAAAATCTTTGCAAGCGATACAACTCGGTTGCAACCAATAATTAAGAGATAATTCAAAAATACCTCTGACCACTGTATATTTGCTTATTCTTGAGTGCTGACGTTCTACTTTTACTAATCACAGCCACCCATGAAGTCGATCAGAACCATCCATCATCCCATCCATGGTGGGACCCATGAAAAATAATGTTCTCAATTTAACGCACAGCATTTTTTTTTTTCCTTGCAGCCATGCATGCATGTGAAATTACCATGATCTATTTTCACTGTTACATCTTCTTATTAGATAGAACCCTTTCCCTTAAAACACAGTTACAAAAAACTTCAGGTCTCCCTCCAAAAAGATATACCAAAAACGTTTCAAATTCACAAAGATTCTAAGTGGGGCAGTAACGGCAGCATTTATGAATCCTCACATGCCAGCATTCAATGCTATTCCAACATAACCCAATCCCAAAACCCTAATGTTATCTGTCACCCTATAATAACAACAGGAGGAAATAACATCAGAAACCCTGGAAAAGAGTGCTTCCAAGGAGGAGAAAGATGATGGGGGGTTGGAGAGACTTCGGCACTGTGGAGACCATCTATGAAGAAGATTCTGAAGATCTTTCCAACAGCTCTAGTCCTCTCAGTCCCACTACTTCTATCAGCGTCATCGTCTCCCTTGAGAGAAATGTTGAGGCATGGTAAGAGGATTTTCGATCCATGTGTTCCTTTTCCATTTTCTTCTTCTGGGGATGCTTGATTAAGAGGGAGATTTTTTTATTAATGCGGAAATCCGCTGTCCACTCATTTCACTGGATTTTGATTTCCTCTCTATCCCGGAAAACTTAGCTCATAGGGGCAGTTTCTTTTCCCAAGAAAGATGTTGGATCTGTACACAAAATAATTTTAATTTATAAAAAAAGGTTGCTACACAAACGAGCCTTAAAATCTCATTTTTCATCATTTCTTATGGTTTTCTTGGGTATTGCAAGGTCCAAGGCAACGGGACTGGAGGCAGACATCCTTGTGCATGTGCATGGTCGATGCTTTCATCTCCACAAGGTACTAATCAACTGATTCTTAAGGTGACTGAGCCTTAATTTGAGTCATTTTCATATATGGGCCATGTAGACATAACATTGGGGCCTAGCTTTAATGATTCAGATTACCAACCTAGCTTATTCGCTCCAAAAAAAAAAAAAAAAAAAAAAAATCATGTGGGGCCATTTTATTGCGGGAGATGGTTAAAGGTGTGGCTTTAACGGTTTTAACGAATAATACCGGGTTCTAATTAATTCTTATTAGGATATGATTAAAAGCCCTAAGCCCAATTGGATGCGGAGAATTTGACGATGAGTCCACATCCACTAGGAAAGGCCCAAAAAATCCATAAATAGGGATGAGGTCCAATGTCTTAAATATGTTGGAAGATATGGAAGACAATTGGGTTAATCTCAAGCCACGCCATTTTGGGCCGTTAAATTTTGCTGGCTTACATCCACGGCCATGCCACTATCCATGGAGGACCCCACATTATTTATCTGGTGGGACTTGCTAAGGATAGGAATTAGAACAAAAATGGGGATTTGCCAAATTTTATTTTCAACGATCCATTTGTTAGGGACTCGGACTCGGAGGTTGGACTCCATACATAAATTATATTAGCCCAGGAGTATTTTTTGGTGGTTCGTTCAGGTTCGAGGTTGGTTAGGGACTGGTCACAGATCATAGTCCTAAAATATAGTCTGAATGGAAGGATAATTAGGGGTTGTTAGAATTTTTTAATTTTTGGTTGGGCAATTGGCTATCCAACACTGGCCTACTTGATGTAAGTGGATACAGGCCTGGCCATGTCCGTACATGTAATGGTTCACATGTGACAGATGCAGTGGTTTTAGCTGAACAACCGTAGCACTGCTTTGACACTAGGAAAGAGGACCAATTACTTTTGTACTAGTTATTTCCCAATGGTCCAAGGTGGACCAGTCCATCTAAAACTTAGGTTTCTTGAATCTTTCTAGCTCTGAATTATGTGTGGAGATGGTGAGCAAAGTTTCTATTTTATGGCTTTTAAATTGAGCGGATGAAACGAACGGGCAACTAATTGGCACTGCAACCATTTTGCAATAGGCCCTGCAAAGTTTCAATTAAAGCCATTTTGTATTTGAGACCAATAGGCCCTGCAACCAACATGCAACTAAATTACCTGAAAGCCTTCCTAGATGGAAACTTTTTTCTTTACCCATGAAGAAAGATGTAAACTTTTCTTCTATTGTTGTTGTGGTGGCTCCTCTTTGGTAAGCCGTTTCTCCTTCCAAGATAAATGCCAGGATTTGAACTTAGGTCTTCCTCGCAATGAAGAGTGTCTTTTCTGAAATTTGGATAAAAATGAAATTTAGAGGTATTACTCCATGTTGTTGCAAAATTTAGCAGTTGTGTGATTGAGTGGAGCTATTGCTTGATTGGCCCAATTTCATGGAAATCTAGTCCTCAACACAGCCCAAATCACAACAAACACAAACCAAAATTTTCTTTAGTAAAATTGAGCAAACAAGTTTAAGTTTGGCATTTGGCCATGCCCAAGTTGTATTCCTAATGTTTGCGTTCATTGTCACATATGTAGGTGGTATTTGCATTACAATATATACTTGAAACAACATTTTCTTGATAGTAATGTGATATTTTCAAAATATTACGTATAAATTATGAGAAATGTAGAATCAATATTTTGTATTTATTTATTTATTATTAACTATTTATAACTAATATTTCACAACATTTTCTCCAAAATATCTTTAAGAATTCCCAAATTTAAAAATATATCCACATTATATCAAGATCATAATTCCTTGGGAGCAATCTTGAAAATGCTTGAGTTGGTCTTCAATGAAGCTCTAACTTGACATGCATTGTCATCTGTCATGCTAAGTTCAAATTAGGCTTTGTTGGTTTAAATTCTAATCAAGCCCAAGCTCAACTCAATTACATCAAATCCAGTTCAACTTAATTCAAGTCAAGGTCAAGCAAAGACCAAACTTGGATTAGCTCCAACTTGAAGTGACTTCTATAATGCTAGTAAGTTTGTCTCGTACATGACTCCAAGTATTATATCCTAGTGGAACAGGTCTCCGCCCATGACAAGAAATAATCAAAATTTTAAATAAAATTATTTATAAATATTTAAATAAGTTATAAATGAATATTAACTTATAATTCATAATACAAACACAATTAAAATTGAACTTAAAAAATCAAAGTTTTAAATGAGAAAAAAAGTAAAATTATCTAACACGTGATATTGAAAGAATGACTCAATTACATAGAATAACAGGTCAAATAAAATGGAAATATTGAAGAGTAATTATGAATAATATAAATACGATGAAGAAGAAAACATATAAAAAAATAACCAGTTTGAATTGTTGATGATATACAGACTGAATTAATTTATAAAAATTATTCATGCTTGGAGGACTATCTATTACTTGGTACAACATCTTAAATTTACTGTATTTTATTGCTTCTTTGATTTTGCATATTTCTTATTTAGTTAAATTAGTAAATGTAAATGTTAATAAAAATTTTGCGATAAAAATGGAAATTCTTTAGAGAAGTTTCAGGGAGCCGATAGATTTTAGGGGAATATCAAGTAAAGAGTAGAGATTTTAGGACCTTGATTTGGTTATATTTGTGAGTATCAATTTCAAAATTAAATGTAAACTTTGAAATCAATTGGCTTTCACAATGGGTTTTGAATTGATCCTACCTAATATAAAAAGAAAAATAAGGAGAAAAAAGGAGTAGAAACAACCTATGAGAGTGGCTTCCATAAATTGTGAGATTGATAGAAAAAACTTCTCACTTTCACGATGGGATTCATAAATTGTCCACACTTGGAACAAAGAAAAGAAAAAAACAATTGGCACAGGCAGTGGGCCAGATTGATTAAAAAACAACAAATATGAAGCCAACTACGATATATAAGTGGCTCTAAACTTCTTCAACTTGGACCTAACATGAGGGTCCCACAAATTGATCTATAGGAAATTTAACCCACACATATCAACCTATCATAAAAATCATTGCCAACTTAATCTTATGAACATATGGAAGTGCCGCAGAAATGAGACATGTCTGCATTTGTAAGACTAAGAGTTTGAAAATATGTGCAGATTCCAATTACTGTAAATATGACACAGTTTGAAACGAAGTGCAGATAACACATGGGCAATAAAAAGTTGTAATTTATCTGGAATATGATACAGTAATTGGAATACGAAGAAGTTTAAAAATATTAATCTTACAAACACATAGAAGTGCAGCAGAAGTAAGACATGTTCTCCCGCAACACACTGCAAAGTGAAAAAAATTCTCTCTGCTGGTCTTTGGGTTGATTAATCAATTTACTGTTTTGGAGATGGGAAATGTGAGATGGGTTCGGTGATGGAGATGGCCAATTATTGAAAGAGATTTAGAAAGTTGGAAATTTGAACGGAGTTACAAGTTATTGTCATTGGTTAGAATTTCAAGTTGTAAACTTTTAGATAGGGATTAGGATGAGGTAAACTACTGAAGATCTCTCCCTTGGGTTGCTCTTAATCAATGTTTTAGATACAGCTGAATATGACTTAAACGATGAGTGTGAGGTAAACTATTGAATATTTCTCAGTGGGGTACTCCTAAAAAGTGAGTGGGCCACATTGTATGACATGGCACTTTAAGAGAAAAATGTGCTGAGGTGACGTGTCGTTCTCTCATAGAGAGGGTTGCTGTTATTATATATATAATGAAGTTAAGAGTATGTTAGACTTAAATTAAGGTTAGACTCATGATTAGGATATCATCTGGAAAATCATCTGAAAATATAAGAAAAGACTCTAAATTTGACTCTTCACATATTTTTACCAAATTACCATTCAAATTAACTAATTCTCCACTAAAAAATAATGGCACAATGTTGACTTTTTCCTTACAAGACATAATTTCCTATTTAAAGGTGAAAGTTGGTAGAATGCTTTCGGATAAATAATACATACTGGGAAGGTTGTGTTTGTTATTTATATTTAGGAGCCTTTTGCTATGTAGGGATATATATCATCATCGATAACATGTTTAGTGTGATTAAGATTGAGAGACAGTGTTTCATTATCATTATTTCATTAAATTAATAGTATGATGTGGTTAAGTTTCCTGACTTCTTTCATTATATTTTCTAAATACTATAAAAATCTTGTAATTCCCAAACAATTTAAGATGATTAAGAGACAACTTTGGAGTTTTTCATGGTATCGAGCCATGGCAACTCTGACCCTATAATCAGGCCGACCATCAGATTGACTCCCACTTCCACAATAGTGATGCACTATTGCTCCCAAAGCCAAAGGGGAGAGGGTGTTCGTAACCAGCTAAACTACAACTTGAGACAGTGATAAAGAATATAAATAAGGAAGGTTGTCGTTGTTAGTAATGTTTAGGATCTTTTTAGATATATTAGGACATTATCATTAATATTTTCGGTAGTGTGATTAGGTTAGAATGAGAGATAATATCTCATTATTATGATTTCATTAAAATTGATATTATGATGTGTTCGAGTTTTTTGATATATCTCATTGTACTCTATTAATTGGTCGATATTGTAATCCTCAATAAATTTAAGATGAATTCAGATAAAAGCGTTGAAGTTTGTCATGGTAACAACTTCATTATCCGATCGATCATGGTCTTTCCACTATAATGGTTAACAACAATACTGAAATACCAAAAAGATATTAAACATAACTAACAATCACAACCTTCCTAATATGTATTCTCTTTCATTTTCCATGTGATGATCTCAACGAAATCCTTTGCCTTTTAATTTTATTCTTAATATGCATTCTCTATCAAGGGAAGCTATCCTATTCTTCATCGTCTCTAAACCACTTCTATTTTTCTTGGATAGTGGTAATTAAATTCTCTAGGTACATTTTTTTTTCTTTTTTTGTATTTTGTGTATGCCATTTGAACTATCTCTCCATTTCTAAATAGATTAAGGTTGCAATGGCACCTACTTCTTTTTCTGCCTTCTCTCCGTTAAACAATCTCTTTTGCCCTCTGTGACTTCATCTCTTTCGCTTCTCAATTACAAATCAAGTACCACCAATATATATCTGATTTTTGGCTTAAGCTGCTTTTTGATTAGATGTAAGCATAGCTTTGTTGTAGCAGAAGTGACTGACGATGGAACCAAAGTGGAGTTACTTAATAGTTGGTTATAGACTGATTTATATAGGTTTTTTGAAGGTTGACAAGCTTAAAATTGAAGATTGTGGCAGGAAGAATCGAATAGCATTCTAAATCTTTCTTTGGATTGATTATCGTTACACAACGTTGACCCAGGTAACCGGGCTGTAAGAGAGTATCTTCCTATGAGGTACAGAGTGGAGACATTTATAGTAATATTCGAGGTAGCTTTATAGAATCCAAGTCAAGATGAAGATTATTAGAATAAATGTTATCTATTTTATACTAACAGACTTTCGGTTCATTTCGGGATATTCTAATAGGGTTTCTTAGGTTCAAAAGAACTCGGCTTCTAATAGTGTGGGTCAAAAGTACCCTATCTATGAATGTGGAATCTATAACCTAGTTGAAGGTGTTGTCGAACCACGTTAAATCTTGCTATTTTTCATTCTGCGTACGCTTGCTTGTATTGTTGTTTGCATTGTGGTCGTTGTTGAACGCAGGTTATGTTGTGCACAATAGTTTTCTCATGCTTTTCCTTTCATGTTGTAATGTTAATTGTTCTGTTAACAATTTCGCCTTTGTTTATGGATAAAATTTGGCCATTAATTTTGACTCATAAGGGCACTTATTGGGTTTACCGTTCTTCTTCTTTATTTTCTTCCCATCTCAACTTTAGCCCTTCTTCTTTCTTTCTTTCTTTTTGTTAATTTTTCCTTGCTTTGGATGATTTAGTTTTTCTTATGCCTTTACTTGAGAATGGCAGCACATTTCTTAGGGTTTTACTTCTTTGTCTATTGGAGGCCCTTTGTATTGTTTTTCACTTCTTATAGCTTTACTTTTACCTTTCATTTTCTTTAAAATTTTTTTTTTCAAATGGTAGTTTTTTTAATGTTTTACGGGTAGTTTAGATTTTTTTTTTATCACATTTCTCTTTCTATCCTTATTTTGATGGTGGCATATTATTTTTTTATTGCCACGGCGCATCGATCTTCGACATTTTGAGGGAGCACAATGTTTTCTTCATGGTTTTTTTTTTATTTAGAAAGAAAAATAGGATTGGTAGGTAGGTTCGAAAGTATTACATTTATGTACATCATGAGCTATGAGCGATCTTATTAGCAGAATTAATGCTACAACTGATGACTATAATAATGCTAATAAACACCTATATTTGTAGACCAAAATCCATCGTAAATGCATTTGAATAATGGATCAATATAAACTAAATCCATCGTAAATGCATTTGAATAATGGATCAATAGAAGTTAATTTTAAGGTAAGAATATATTCTAATGCTAAGTAGATAAAAAAAATCTCAATCCCTTGGCCATGGGCGGGACCCTACATAGATAGATTCGTGGATAGTCACCCCCTCCAGACATGGGTCCTAGATCCACACCCCAAAAACCAAATAAAAATTTTGTGTTAAAGAACCAATTACCGATTTGAGTCCACCATCCGAAATGAAAATCTTGCTACGCCACTCAACAAGCCATTGCCCTAAAAAAAAAAAAAAATTCATGCGGTTATTATTTTCATGTTGAAATGATTGTAGTTTTTTTCGTTAGTTGTCAATATGTTGAAAATCTATTTTCTATGAAGATTAGAATTGCCAGCAAATTTTATCTCATTTATTCTGCATTTCTTCATTCAACAGGACCCTCTCACCTCCAAGAGCCACTACATTAAACGGCAGCTAACGGAATCCAGCTTCAAAACCGTCCATTTGCCGTCATGTATAACATTGGAGACTTTCACTCTAGTCGGGTGCTTCTGTTACAACATGGAAGTCGTCATCACGCCGTTTAATGTCGTGCCCCTTCACGTCGCAGCAGAGCTCCTGGAGATGGACGACGTGAATGACGTTGAGAGGAACCTTCGTCACATAACGGAGGCATACTTCTCTCAGGCAGTTACTGTTAACGGAGAGTACGCGAACGTCGTTCTCCGTCAGTGTCTGGGACTGCTTCCAGAGACGGCGTTTCTAGCGAGCAGGTGCATTGAAGCGTTGGTTGTGATTGGCAGTGTTGACGGCGTCAGTAATGGATTGATTGACGGCGTCAAGTCCATGACGTTCGATGAGTTTCATCTTGTTGCCAACTCGATGAAAGGGCGGTTTACTCGCAATCACGATCTTTTGTACAAGGTCGTGGTTCTCTTTCTCAAGGTAAATAAAATTCCATTTATACCCCTCTAGAAAAGCAGTACTTACCCATGTGTCCGTATTTTTTTTTATGTAGTGGGTGTTCCCATGTTATTTTTACTCGACATGACTATTTCCTTAGGTGCGTGAAAAGTTTGATATGAAATTTGAGTTTCTATAATTACAACATGTTTGATAATATGACGATTAGAAATTCAATCACAAATGAAGAAAAAAGCATAGCACCTTGCCTATGGATGATGCAGATTCTATTAGGAAAAAATGGTAGATTGGTAGCATTGCAAACATGGGCACCGCTTGCTAGTTACCCCAAAATATTATGGCATAACTTTTTTAGTAAATTGTTGAAATCACAATATTATAAATAGTGGCAATAGATTCTCAAATGAAAGAGGGCTTTGTGAATTAAAAATCTAATATAACTAATAAGCTTTTCATTGACTTCTTAAACTATCTACTTAGACAACGAAACTACAATGTTCAATTTTGAAGTAGTGGGCAAGTTTAAGAACCATCCTCATACTCAACAAAATCCGATAGGCCTTCTTCGCATGTGGAGAAAGTGATGGCTGGGGACTTCCAAGAATTTCCCCCCGTGTGGAGATTCACTGCTTTTCACTACTATGTTTGAAGTTCTATAGAAAGTTGCATAGGAGAAAAGGTTTTTTTAAAACCTTTCCTACAAGGAAGGCAACTTTTTTATACTGTTAAATGATGTAAATAGACCTTTTAAGTTTAATACTTTGGGCTTCAACTGCATGTAGATCCTTGTAATTATCACCTAGGAGGGTTTTTTTTTTTTTTTTTTTTAAAGGCATCTACACAATCAAAACTGTATGAAATCATCACCATCTAGTTATTTCACATATTAATCTGAATATGTTTGAATGAGATGTCCAATGCATGTATTTCATAACCTCTTACTCTACTGTAGTTCTGACCATGACTTCTCTCACAATTAAGTATACTTACTGTTAAACTGAAATAAACTTTTAGAACTTAAACACAGACTTCAACTAGTCTAGGTTTCTCGAATTCAGAACTACGCCACTGCTTAAAGTTAGTACATTGGCTATGACTTATTTAGTATTTGTTAGAATGGCACAATCTTGAGGCCACTAGATTAGTAATCAAATACAGCATCGGACATCGTATGATGCATGAGATTTGCCCATTCCTGAATAACATGGGGTTTCTACTCCACAACCTGTTTAGTCCTCTTTGGTATGTCTTTGTTATACCATTGGGAATTTATGTCCCCCTTCAAGTCTTCCAAACCTCCTAAATTAACATCATTAATTGATGCATTTTATACTCCTATATTCAAATCTTCACGATTGAACCTGCATAAAATCATCACCATACACAAACAGAAGCAGTACCTTTACCCTATAATTTGAATTAATATTGAATGAGATGTCTACTCCATGTATTTAAGTATGCTATGACTCGGGATTCAAGTGATCGATGTCTATCCTTATCTATCCCTTATTTTTTCCTTCCTAATCTCTAAGAAAGTGGAAAACTGGCATTTCACTCTTCACTCTTCTAATGCAGGAACACAGCTGCAATCTCACAGAAGAACAGAAAAATCGAATTTGTTGTGCTGTGGATTGCAACAAGCTCTCCCAGCACCTCCTCATGGATGCCGTTCAAAACCCAGAAATGCCTTTGCGGTTTGTCATCCGGGCCATGTTGGTTGAGCAGCTCAACACCCGCCACACCTTCGACATCGCCTCAATTGATCCTACTTCCAAGCCCCAGAACAACTGCGCAACGCTCGGTGCAATCCTCCAACGTGATGCGGCAGTGCGCTACAACGCACAACTGAAGGCCACAATGGAGGCCACCAGTGCAAGAATTATAAGCTTGGAACATGAGCTCATATCCATGAAGAAGCGCCTGCATGAGTCAGGGAAAAAGAGCGAGGTATTGGACTCAACCAAGTCCGCGAGCTGCCGGTTCAGCTGGGAAGTTAAGAAGGGAGATATGGGTATGAAGGCAGCAACATCACCTCCAATGGAGAGGGCTCGTAGTATTACTACTCCAAGGACTGGTAAGAGTTTCAGCCAGAAGTTGATGAGTGGACTAAAGAATGCCTTCTGGACATCCAAGGCAAATGTCCTCAATTCGAATTTGGATTGAAGGGATGGAGATATCTGCGTCCAGACTGCAGATTCATGTCATACTCTGCTTTTTTGTGAAAAGAACAAATTAATTCAGGAATAAGTTTCTGGATAGCTGTTGAAAAGTAGAACTTTTAGGCCTTTGGAGTGTCTGTGCAGAGCAGTATAGATGATGATCTTTTACCATTATAGAAGAGAAGTTTACATATATCTGTTCTAGTTTTTATCAGCAGCGTAAATTATTATTGAAGAGTTCTTCAATTTCCCATATAAACCTAACCTATACTGTGGTAATCCATGTAAAGAAAGTATTTAGTGTCCAATATGGCTATAGATCTTAATTTTGACTAGTTACTATCTATGAAGTCATTTTTAGGGTGCGTTTGGTAAAGGCCACGGTTGCTACCGTCCCAGGTAGGAAGTCCGAATCCTCTTTGTAGGCAATAAAAGTATCACCCACTTAGATTAGGATGTAAGATTTGTGGATTTGGAAAGACCGAACGCCGATGACTTGAAAAGGGAAGGAAAACAGCTTGGGTCAGAGCCCCTGGCTGCTGGGAGCCGAAGCAATTCCGATGCCTGAGTTAGTTATGGAAAAACTAAGTAGGAGGAAGAGGAGAATGAGAGTTTAGTGTTGTCTATTGCGTACCTCCATGGGGCCGATCCCATGTGTATTTGTATTCTTTGTTAATTCTCTCTGTGAGTGGGGGTAGGTGGGGTGAGGTCCCATCGGGCCTTACACTGACATTACGCGGTAGGTAAAAAGGGCGCATTCCATCAGGAACTTCCATGCTGTTGGTCAGTTGATGTGAAGGGATGATAAAACCAACTTCTTATCGCCATAAATGAGCGCCCTTATCTGTCAGGGCTCGCCTGTACTTTTCATAGGAGTGTGATGGACTACTCTTTGCCTTCGTACTTTTACCGGGATCAGGAATGGTTTGGCTGGGCTGACACTCATGCCGAGCTGCCTCTCATCGAGCTAGCACTCTGAACAGAGTTGCCGAGCTGCCGAGTTGCCTCTCATCGAGCTGGCACTCTGAACAGAGCTGCCGAGCTGCCAAGTTGATACACTGAGCTGACACTCTTTAACCGAGCTGCCGTGCGGGGGAGCCTCTTGAGCCGACGCTTCTTACCGAGCTGTCGAACTGCTGGGCTGTGATTACCGAGACCGAGGTGATGGGCCAGTGCATCACCGTGGCTCTCACTTAATCTCGTCATTAAGGTATTTTACCCACAGAATTGCCACTAGCTTCTGACCTTTGAAAGATCTCCGACTTGAGGAGGCCGGAAGCTAAGTGATTCTGCCTAGCCGGTGCTGCTACCGAGCTTAAGAGAAGGTTGCCGAAGTGTGAGAAGGGGTTACCGAGATGGCGGAGTCTCGATTCGAGGAGGGGGTCCCTCCTTATCTTGATGACCGTTGCTGATGTGCGGTCCCCATCAAAATGTCTCTTCGTCTGCCCGAGGCATTTAATAGTCCTCAGGAGTCGCACCGTTGGTGGCAAGTGTCGCCTATTCGGCTGCCACGCAATCGTTTCAAAAGGACGTTGGGGTTGCTCGAGGTGACGCCTCATTAAAGGCGTGCCTTAAAAGCCGAAACGACGCTCCTAACCCTTATAAATTAGGGCGTCTCCTTCGCCCTGACGTTCTTCTACGCTTCATCTGCTCCCTATTGTTCAAAGAGCTCTTCACTGCTTGAGAATCGTCGGAGCCTGCTTCTGCGCAATCCCCTTTTTAGGGTTTCTCTCAGCTTTCTTCTCTCTCTCTCTCTCTTATGGGTAGATTTCTAGGTAGAAAATGAGAGTCTACAGGCACCTGTTAGGAGACTCAGCTTCCATAGCAGTTTTTAGGCACCTGTACAGTATCCCCGCCAACATAGAGGTCAGACTAGATGGCCCTGACGATGGCTTTGTCATGGATGATGGCTGGATGCCATTTTGGCTCGTCACTGTCGTGGAAGCGGGGGTCCGGTTCCCCTTCACCCACTCCTTAGGGACTGTCTCCAGGAGTGGAACCTGTGTCTCAGCCAACTGCACCCTAATGGCTACAAAATCATTATGAGGGCAGTGCAGTTGAACAAGATCTTGGGGATCGACCTCGGTGTTGCGGACATCGAGGAGACATATGACCTCTGTAAGTCCACAGATGGGAATACCCATTATCTCCGGCTAAGGGTTGGCCGTGCTGGCTTCGTCATCGTACTGGAGGACTCCAACCGGTATGCGGGTGAAGATCGAGTATTCGTCAGAGGAGGATGGGAGTTCGGCGAGGCAGAAGCTGGCACAACGGTCCAGATCCCTCGTAAAATGGGAATCCCTCCAAGTAAAGGCTGAAGTCTTTTTGGTTTGCGGTTTTCCCTTTCTTTTTGACACCTGCCGGACTAACATCTTTTTGTCATGCAGATTTTCGCCAGAGAAGGCAGCAAGCCCAACGAAACCACTGGAAGGTAAACACTACCTAGCACGAGCACGTAAGGAACTACCGCGGGCACAACGGCCGAGCTGCGTGGTCGCTGTTAGGGTACACGCCGCACTACAAGTCTTTCAACACCTCAAGGAAGGTGACTAGGATAGACTCCGTGCTACGCAGAGAAGGCACCAGCGCGAAGCCAACGACGATCGCCATCCCTGCTGAGCGCCTGGTGGAGTCCGGTGACCGAGCTTCAGTGCCACTTCCAGATTCGGACCCCACCGAGACCGCGGCAGCTGAGGCCGGGACCTCTTCACGGTGGAGGAAGAGACTGGTAGCGTCTTCCAGCTCGGAGTCTTTGAGCTCGGCAGAACAAGAGATGCTGCGCGATCGCCGCCCATGCTTCGCGGCAGAGGACTTGTCAGCCGCGGCCTTCGGGGATGTGAGGGGTGAGGCCTGGATGCACCCCATCCCGCCGGCAATGTTTCGTCTTCGCCGCTCCTGCTGCTACTGCTGCGGACGTGGCCACTCCTGCTGCCACTATAGCTAAGACCCCTCCTGCCGCCGTGGCCGAGGTCGGTCTTGCCCTTCCTCCCCCTGTTGCCATCGTGATCGACAACTCGCCTCCTGGCTTCTCTCCAGGGGAAGAAGGTTGGGAGCGCCCTTCAGAGGCCGCGGAGGAGCGCCGGGCTGGGAAGAGGCAGAGGGTCGTGGTTCTGCCCAGCCTGTCTTCGCCACAGCCTACTGAAACTCTCCCGCACCCTCAGCTGGTCCCATGGAGACCGAATATCGAGGGCGCGTTGGGGAGGCCACTGGCCATGACGGATCGCGCAGGCGACAACCCCCAGGTAGTCGCCGCGCTAGGGCGAGCTTGCGCCCTCCCACTTGACATGGCGAAGTGGGAGGCGATGGATAACGAATCGCTGCTGCTGAAGTCAATGCGGTTGCTGATAACGGTAAGTTTCTAACGATCCTTTCACGTCTTAGAGTTCTGGATTCACCCTCTGACGCTCGCTTTTGTTCTACAGGTGGTCCAAAAGTGCCAGGTAGGCATGGAGAGGATGGAGGCAGCCGAAGCCGAGGCGGCTAGCTGGGCGACTGAGAGGGAAAAGCTGCAGGCGGAGCGGAACGATTGCAGGCTGAAAGGGAGGTGCTGCAGAAAGCCTTGGAGGCCAAGGATGGGCTGCTGAGAGAGGATGCGAGCAAAAACGCCGGTCTTGCTGCCGACCTAAATTAGGCTTAGGCCGAGGTGGCGCGGTTGACTGAGGAAGCGAAGGATGCAGCGATCCAGAGTGCCACCCTCGCTGCTGATCTTGAAAGGGCCTAAGCCGCGGTGTAGGAGTTAGAGACGGACGCGCACCTGCTGAGAAGGTCCAACAATGACCTTTTTACTGAAGCGAGGCGGGCGAAATCTCAGTTGGGAGATGCTTTGAAGGAGAAGGCGACAGAGCTTGAATCTGCTCTGGCAAAGCAGAAAGCTGAGCTCGAGGAGAAGTACGTGGTTGCGCTCGATGACGTCTTGGGGGAGGAGTCACGGAAGCTGGCTGAGGAATACAAGGCTCAATTGCCAGGGATCCGGGACTGAGCCTAGGAGCTTGGATGGAAGGCAGCCTTGAAGAAGGTTGGGGTCCCTGGGGATAGCCTTATTTTCAGGAATCCCCTCAAGTTCTCTCGCTCGGACTCCGATCTCCACTCTATAATTGCTTCGCCTCTTGTCCTCGGCCAGTCTTCTCAAGCTCCTTCAGCGGCGAGCGCTGGGCCCGAAGCCTCTTCTGCTGAAGCTTAGCCAGCGGCGACCGCGGCTCCAGAAGCCCGTGCTGCCGAGTCCTCTAATTCCGAGGTGCCTCCGGAGGCTCCTCCAGCGGCGGACGTAGCGCCCGAAGCCCTCTAGGCCACTCCCGAAGCCAATCCGGCCGGTCATGAAGCAGGCGCCGCTGTGTCCGAAGCCCCTCCAGTGATTGACTGCAATGTCGATGCCGCAGCCCTCTGATGTTTTGTATCTCTTTTTTTTTTTTTTTTTTTGCTTGTAATCAGAGTTCATGTCAATGAAACAGCAACTTTTTTTACACACTAGACTTCTTTTTCCTGTCTGAATGGGTGCATGGATGTCTTCTTTCTTTTGCTTGTCTGAATGATGGAACGGGTGTATAGAATGTCAAACTTTCTTTCGCTTAAGTAATTGGTCTCAGTAACCGAACTCCTCATGAGCTTTAAAATTGGACTTCTTCCCTTAAGGGACCGAGCTCGGTTCATCAACCGAAGTCTCAGTGGCCTATACCCATTATCATTGACAAGGTGGACCCATCCAGTGTTGGCTTGACGAAGGGGCCTACATCGATTTTCTAACCCAAGGTGTCCCTAAGCGCAGAGGCCAAAGCCTTTGGATGTTTTTGGCTTTGCCGCCGTAGCTGGTGATGTCACCGAGCTTAGGGCGGTTAGTGGTTAGGACTGTCACCGTGCCCTTAGGAAGCTTTTGGCTTTGCCGCTGTAGCTGGTGCGGCAACCAAGCTGAGGGCGGTTGATACTCTAACTGAGCTACCAAGCCGGGGGGTGGTGCTGTCACTGAACCCAAAGAAGCTGGCACTTATGCCGAGCTGTAGCTGGTGCTGTCACCGAGCTGAGGGTGGCTGGTACTGTTACCGAGCTGGGGGGTAGTGCTATCACCGAACCCAAAGAAGCTTTTGGCTTTACCGCAGTAGCTGGTGCTGTCACTGAGCTGAGGGCGGTTGGTACTCTAACTGAGCTAACAAACCGGAGGGTGGTGCTGTCACCGAACCCAAAGAAGCTGGCACTTATGCCGAGCTGTAGCTGTGCTGTCATCGAGCTGAGGGTGGCTGGTACTGTTACCAAGCCGGGGGGTGGTGCTGTCACCGAACCCAAAGAAGCTAGCACTTATGCCGAGCTGTAGCTGGTGCCGTCATCGAGCTGAGGGTGGCTAGTACTGTTACCGAGCCGGGGGGTGGTGTTGTCACCGAACCCAAATAAGCTGGCACTTATGTCGAGTTGGACGGGATCGATCCCTCCTGAAGGATCTCGTCTTTCTTGGATGGCCGATCCTTTTGGTGGCAGCCAAAGTTCTCCCGTCCTCGAGCCTCGTCTTCTTCCGCCCTGATGAACCGATTTGCCCTGGCCATTAGCTCTTTCATCGTGGCCACTAGGAATATGACCAAATGCGCCCGTAGCTTAATGCCCGGTCGCAGAGCTTGCTGGAAGGACTTTACAGCCACTTCGTCGGAAGCGCCCTCAATCTGGCTATAGACAGTCCAGAATCGTCGGGTGAACTGGGTGACGTTCTCGTCCTCTCACATCCTGAGGGCCATTAGGTCGGCGTACGTCTTTGGGATGATCCTATGGGCCTGGAACTTAACTAGGAAGGAGTTCCGGAGCTGCTGTCAGCTGGAGATGGAGCCCTTGGGGAGCGAGCAGAACCATCTCAGGGGGAGATCTCTTAAACTGGAGGAAAAGACTCGACAGTTCAGGAAGTCTTCATCGCCCCATACCGACATTCTCTGGACGAAGTGTCGGAGGTGTGCTGTAGGGTCCGAGGTTCCATCGTACAGGATGAACCTCGGGACGTTGAACTCTTCGGGGAGGGTGAGTTTTCTGATATCTCTGAAGAAGGGAGATGCGCCCGTGTCTTCAGCTCTGAAGGTGCTGTACTGGTCTCGGGTAATACCAGTAGTCTCCATATTCCGACGGATGGTCTGCTTGATATGACCGTCAAGCCATTGCTTCAGCTTCGCATCGTCTTCAGACTTCCGACGCTGCTTCCCGGGGCCTGCACGTACATGGTTGCTGCTGGAGCCATCTTCATCATGGACCCGATCACGCCTCTTATTGAGGACGTGCCTCAGGTCTCGCTCGTGTGACGGAGGTGGAGCTCGGTCGTGCCTGAGTGGAGGACCCGAAGCATGGCTGCGCACGGGAGGTGGACTCCGAGCCCGCCTCCTCTCCTGGAGTTGCTGCTTGAGCCACCGGACGAGCTCCTCCTGTTCCTGGATGAGGCGGTTCTGAGCCCTGATATCAACCTGGACAGGGTCTTCGTCGTCAAGGTTGGCTTAATGGTGGGATTGAGATTTGGCCCGCGTTGACTTTTCACCCAGCTTGGCGACTAATTTGTCACCTCGCCTGGTGTGCTCTTTGCTATAGCAGGGCTGCTCTGGAGGTGGAACGTTGTGGAGAGAAAGCATTATCAACCCTCCCGATTGCGATGCTCTCTAGACCGGGAGGGGCCTCTCTCTTGACCTCCTCTATTGAAGGGGTGGAGGGGGTCTTTCGCCATTTCTGGTTTTTAGAGGCATGGTGTTTGTAAGCTTTTTGTTCGGTTTCCCCGCAGACGGCGCCAAACTGCAGGTGATAAAAGTATCACCTACTTAGATTAGGATGTAAGATTTGTGGATTTGGGAAGATCGAACGCCGATGACCTGAAAAGGGAAGGAAAACAGCTTGGGTCAGAGCCCCTGGTTACTAGGAGCCGAAGACACTCCGATGCTTGAGTTAAATCTGGAAAAACGAAGCAGGAGGAAGAGGAGAATGAGAGTTTAGTGTTGTCTATTGCGTACCTCCATAGGGCTGATCCATGTGTATTTGTATTCTTTGTTCATTTTCTCTGTGAGTAGGGGTAGGTGGGGTGAGGTCCCATCGGGCCTTACCCTGACATTACGTGGTAGGTAAAAAGGGCGCATCCCATCAGGAACTTCCATGCTTTTGGTTAGTTAATGTGAAGGGATGATAAAGCCAACTTTTTATCGCCATAAATGAGTGCCCCTATCTGTCAGGGCTCGCCCGTACTTTTCATAGAAGTGTGATGGACTACTCTTTGCCTTCGTACTTTTACCGGGATCAGGAATGGTCTGGCCGAGCTGGCACTCATGCCGAGCTGCTGAGCTCCCAAGTTGCCTCTCATCGTGCTGGCACTCTGAACAAAGCTGCCGAGCTGCCGAGTTGATACACTAAGCTGACACTCTTTAACCGAGCTGCCGAGCTGCCGTGCGGGGGAGCCTCTTAAGCCGACGCTTCTTACCGAGACGCCGAACTGCTGGGTTGTGATTACCGAGACCGAGACGATGGGCCAGTGTATCACCGTGGCTCTTACTTAATCTCGTCATTACAGTATTTTACCCACACACTCTCCATTGTGGCAATGCCGCATAAAAACAACTCTGTTTTCCTTCCTCCATTTCTGACCGCACCAAACATCAACTAGGTAGCGCCTTATCTCCTCTCTTGTTGGCAGAAAACTCCCTGCACAAACACACCTAGTAATCCCTGATACCTAGATATTTGTATCTGTGTGGACTATTACACTTTCCTAGGATTTGAATTACTATATGGTTGTGGCTAGAGGGGGACCTAGAAAATTCAAATTGTGGGGCTTAATGTAAAAGAAACATTAGGAGAATGGGCTAATATAAAAGAAAAGCATACTAAATCTCCGAATCTGTAGGGTTTTTTCACAAGTTTTAAACTTTTCTTAGATAAGGGTTGGGGCTTCAAGCCCCAAGCCCTTGTACCTAGGTCCGCTCCTAGTTATGGCTAAGTATCATTTCATATCTCTCCTTGATTCATTTTCTATTGAAGTTAGAGTTGATTGTCATTTTTCAGATATTCATCTTCTCATCTTCATTTTTAACCACTTTTAGAAATGTAAGTCTTGGAATTCCTAAAAATTCAATTAAATGAAACAAATATGTCCATAGCAACATTGATCAAATCTTTCATCAAAAACCGCCAGAAAAACCCCAATGGATCACTCCTTTGAAGAATAGCCAACTCAAAGACTCTAAAAGCGTCTTGGACAGCTCGATTTGTGGCACTCATCCATCTGATGTTTTCATCTATCCTCGCATCAACAAGCACTCTCAGCTCTATGAGTTTATTTGTCTATCGTAAATCTGAGAATTCCTGTTTGAGGGATGTCTGAATTCCCCAATTGTTATCCTCAGATCTGGATTCACAAATGCTCTAGTATTGCCAAGCATTCTGTAATCTAGAACTTGAAGAATTCTATAAGCCAAAAGCGATAATCTAAATTTCGGGTTTTTTGGAATCTCGCTCACCAAATAGGGAATTCCATTAAGAAATTCCCAACAGACCAAGTTTACTAGCAAACAAATTGCCCCACCAATGTCTTAGAGCTTTAAATGTTCCCGTACGGGAAGGGGAAGACAACAAACAAATTTGCTCTTTCGGTATCTACTTCTGAACCACTTTTGACCTTCACCGAGCTGCTTGATCTCGACCTAGTTCAGCTGCTACCAAACAGTTTTAGTTTTTAATGGTTTATAATTTGCTCCTTGAGGTAGCATACAAACTAGTTTCCAGGCCCAATTATTAGATGGGCCAGGCTTAGGCCTATTTATGGTTAAAGTCTCATCTTGGCGCGGCATATTTAGCACAGATGGGCTAGGTCTAAGCCCGAGAATCAAACCCATAGGCTGGACCAAGAGCTGAATATTCGTCCAAATAACCAAATGGGTCAGACATGGAAAGCTTCGGCCTAGCAAGCCCAAGCCATGAATAACCCTATATAGACAATCTGTTCCACGCATATACTTTAATTGGTGAAGAACCTGTCTAAATATGGGGAAAACAAGAAAGAAGGGAAAAAAGAAAGAAAGTGTTGAATAGGCACAGAAAGATAGAGAAGGTTGAATAGCTGACCGGCCTTATTTCTTTTACCATTTTGCTTCTTTCGTATTTTTTTGGTTCAAGATGTATGCATCCCTAAGGTCTTTGACTCAATGGACTAATTCCTCATTCGGTGCCTGCTAAACTCAGATAAACTCACATTAGGTAAATCTTAAATGACTTGGAATACAAAAAGTGAAGAGCAAACCCCCCTCTTACCACTTTTGCCACTCCAACTCTTAGTTGGATAAAATTGCAGCTGATCCTACTGTCAAACTATTTGGTTTGTGTGAGAAAGAGTGGTCAACAGGTCACAGTTTGAAATAAATTGCTGCCGTAGGTTGAACACTCCATTTTATTTGAAGACCACCTTAATGTTACAACAAAAACTATACAAAAGGGTGGAGTTGGAAGGGAGATTCTAGAATATGGTCTTGAAAATTCTCATCCTTTACATGAGTGAGATGCATTTGTGTCTTGATCATTTGTATTGCCCTGTTTTTATTTTTATAAAGAAGCTGAACAGTTGAGATCAAGAATAAAGGCACACCGGGGCGGGAAAAAAAAAAAAAAAAAACGTAAGTTTTAATAGGCCTCATGGAATGATGGGGCCTTTCAGCTCTCTTGACGCCACACAAATGGGCAGATGAAGCTTATAAAAGTGGGAAGAGAAAATTGGAGTGTAATGGTTGCATACGAAAATGTGCAACGACTCTAGAATTGCTTGTTTCATGCATTAGCAGTCTAGCAGCTGTGCAATGAGCCATGAGGGCGTGACATCAAGCGATTGGTAAAGCCAAGACATCCACTAGCTCGGTCGGTTGAGAGCTTGAGATAGAGACGCATGCCTCAGCCAATTTAAGAACCTAGAACTCGTGACATTTATTTCCCTTGCTGTGTTATCGTCATCCACATTTCAACAAATTCCGGCAAGAAAAACTTGCATCTCATTTTTCAACTTCTTTCTGAACTCCCTTAGTACTGAAAGTGACTGGTGACATGCTCTGCCCACAGAGCTGCTAATTGGTCGGCTGCCTGCCCATAGAGCTGCTAATTGGCCGAACATGGGTCGGCATTTATTTGACTAGTTGTGGGTGGGGTTCAAACCTGCCCATTTGACTAAAAATTGAATATGGAGGTCCCGACACTGTTGGCATTTGTGGACACTTGTGTTTATACGTGGGCGGACTCCATTTACAAAGAGGCACCCCTCACAAGGAATCTCATGGTGATATGAATAAGAATAGTTTGATTTTTTATCCAATTATCTATCCTTATCATATCTCCATTCAAATTTAAATTGAGAGAGTTTGATCCAACCTATTATCTTTATCATCTTTTAATTCGAATTTGAATAGAGATCTTATCACTCATTAACCAAAAGGGCTATATATAGACATGGGAGATATTAGTTGGGATTATTTTTCAACAACTCATATTCCTTTCACTAGATCTACAATTCTCCATCATCATCTTCTACATTCGGAGTGTCCATCCTTGCCCTTGGATCTCTAAGAGTGAATCATACGTGACTGATCTCTCATAGACAATCACAGATCTCTACACCAGTGCCTGATTCAAGCCGACGCTGTCCTTATCGCGATTCTATCAAGATCTGGTTAAGAAATACAGCCAAAAAATTTCTATTTGGTGGTGTCATTTTTTATAGTTGAAAATTCCTGGTTTCCTTTCTCTGACAGAAAAAAAAAAAAAGTTTCATCAATTTGGGTTGAAAGTTACTTCTTTGAATAGAATATGTAGGAACTCATTATCAGATGAGGTCTATCTGAGGGGTGAAGGATGGAGGACGAGGGTGAAGAAAAAAAGGTAGGGATGTAAATGAGAGCTTGATTTTATTAGGTATCAAATTATTAGCTTGATGGCCGGGTGGCCATTTCTCATTTTTGCTTGATTCAATTTCCATAAAGGGGATGACTCCATGGTTAGTTTTTGCTATTTTACCTTTGATTCTTCATTTTAAACCACTTACAGGGATATGAAGTCTTAACATTTATAGGATTTCAATGG
Source organism: Persea americana (assembly GCA_029852735.1). NCBI lineage: Eukaryota > Viridiplantae > Streptophyta > Magnoliopsida > Laurales > Lauraceae > Persea > Persea americana. The sequence continues at coordinate 77,739,626 of CM056810.1, forward strand.
AGAAGGTGTGAACAATGCTAGTAAGGGGTGAAGAATGTAAGGTAGCAATATAGATGATACATTGACTTTCGTAGAATTTGAATTACTAGAGTTATGATTGGGTATTCATTCCGCATTTTTCCTTGATTCACTTTACATTAGAGGGGAGGTTATTTGATGGTTAATTTTTTATATATTCACTATGGGTTTTCATTTCTAACTACTTGAAGCATGGATTCCTATGTATGCTATGCAAACAAACGGGCCCTAAGTGTTAAATTTAGTAAACATTAGTCAGATCAGAGTTAAATTTGGGCGAGTGATGATTCATGAAGGTCGGCAAGTATGGGGAGATTTGTATGATCTACATCGATCCTGCTGGGCCTCACAAAAATGTAGCTTGTTTTCTTTCTACAAGTGACATCTCTCATGTGATCGTTTTCATTGATAACAATACATCTAAAATAGATGACTACTTACTGAAAATTAGTCTCTAAAGGGCCCGATGGTCAAAAGTCAAAACTGATGTTTTAGCCAACCTACTTGTGGGCCAAACTCAGTTGGACCAAGGCCTGATACAGGCCCTTGGACAGTACTACCCAAACATGTCAATTGCGTACTGGTATGTGTGATAAATGCCACTCAATTGGGATCAAAATCATCATTAGATAGAATTATTGGTAAACTCTAGTCATCATCCATTATCAATTGACATGTGTGGTAGGTCCAGGTTTTTTTTCTGTCTGCATTTCTTTCACATTTATAGCAACACCATATCAGTTTCTTTATGTCCCTTCGTTTGAACTAGGGTAAGCTATAACAGCAGGGACTCAAACACAGGTTCTCATGGGTGAAGAGAATGGCCCAATTGGTATGGATTTAGCTTCTGATTTTAGGCCCATGGCCTGTACCTGCGCCTTATTTTCTGGATTAATTGTTACATCTATTTATGCTACACTACGTCAAAAATGCTGGAAAATGACCCCTACGCTTTGGTTTTACCGACTGACGGGGGCTGTCTTTTTTTTTCGACGGATAATCAACTGTTAGTGATGGCCCGTGGCAGTCGTTAATGGAAAAAAAAATCCAAAATCCCGGGCATATTTGGGCATTCTCTGCACCGCGAGCCCTTTCAAGCTTTTTCCCTCTCTCCTCCCTTTTTCAGTCTCTCCAGACAATCAAACCCTAACCCTAGAGAAGAAAGCAGTGGACGACTTCAAGGCCATCGATCCGACCTCTCTCCTGTCGGATTCACTACTCCTCCGCATCTTCTCTCTCCTCCCCTCCTCCCAGTACCTCCCAAACTCCCTCGTCTGCAAGCGCTGGCTCGCCCTCCACGGCCGCCTCCGCCGCTCCCTCAAGCTCCTCGACTCCAGCAGCTTCACCTCCCGCTTCTCCGACCTCACTGAGATCGACCTCATCGCCGCCTCCGTCCACTCCCAGTCCCCTCGCAGCAGCTCCTACATCTTCCTCACCCTCCCCATCCACTCCGACGACTCCGCCGCCCGCTTCGTCCTCGACGAGCTTTTCCTCCCGCCGGATTATATCGACATCGGACTCAGAACCCTCTCCAGCGGCTGCCCCAATCTCTGGAAGCTCACTCTCATCGCCGAAACCAAAGCTGGCCTCGCCTCCATTGCCGCCGAGTGCCCCACCCTTCAGGAGCTCGAGCTCCACCGCTGCACCAACGATGTCCTCTCCACGATCGCCTCCTTCGAGAATCTCCAGATCCTGAGGGTAATTGCGTTTGTTGAGGGATTGTATGACGATTCGTCGATTTCGGATGTTGGGCTGACCATCTTGGCCCACGACTGCCGGTGTCTAGTGAAGCTGGAGCTGAGCGGCTGCGAGGGGAGCTACGAAGGCATCAGTGCCATCGGGCCCTGCTGCCCCATGCTGGAGGAGCTGACACTCTGCGACCACTGGATGGATGGCGGGTGGCTCGCCCCCCTCTCCTTCTGCGGCAATCTGAAGACGTTGAGGCTGGAAGGATGTAAGAAGGTGGACGCCAATCCGGGTCAGGTGGAGCATCTGGGATTGTGCCTAGCCCTCAAGACTTTGCAGCTGCGGCGGTGCCAGCTGCAGGACAAGGAGAGCCTCAGCACCTTGTTCATTGTCTGCGCGACTGTTCGGGAGATTATCTTTCAGAATTTTTGGGGATTAGACAATGACATGTTCTCCATTGCCTCTATTTGCAGGTATTATGATGAATTCTTCTCTTGATAATTATGTAGGATTTGAATTTTGTAATGTGTTTGTTGGCTTGGGTTACTCCAGCACTCTGCAATGTTGTAGACTTTCTTATTGAAGTTAGTATTACATTGAAAACAAGCATAGATAGATGACTGGAATGTTGGGTTTAAGTAGTATTCAAGAATATGATCAAGTGTGGAGTATCTTTCATGTCAAGTTACAAGCTGAAGAGAATGTTTGAGACTTTGATTGAGAAACTTAAATGTCTTTGAGGATTGTGGATCTACAAAGACGAAATGGGAGCATGGGTGTTCTCAATGATGCTTTAATTTTAGATGTTGCTGTCACTCTAGGTTTGTGAAATATATAAATGTTCAGATACTTTTAGCTGTTCATTGATCTAATGATCTTGCACTACCATCATTCTCAATATGTATTTCTTATCTAGAATGCTATAATTGAAATGGATACAGGGGGTGTTATCCCTTTGACTCCTCTTCTCACAATGCAGAATGTTTAATTGTTTAGTTTGTCTATCTACGTAAATTCTGTTTATGAATTCATCCTTGTAGCATTGCAAGCCTCTTAGATGTTGGTTAAGTCTCTTTGGGACCAGTCCCTTAGCTGGAATACCGGAAAAAAAAAAGTGCAACGTGGGATGATTGATACCTGTGCAGGGATGATCCTTTTGCACCAGATTTTATGAATGTGTTTCCGATGGGCAAAGATAAATTTGATGGGTTGCTTGTAAATCTTTATTTCAGTCTTATATCTTCAAATGGGTCTCATTCAATAGCCTTTCCTATTTCAAATGATCTATGTCGAGAGAAGATGAGAAACAAATATAACCGAAATCATGTCCCTGTTGCATAACCCTGGCACTTTAAACTGACAGAGAAACGTGAAATACGTTAAAAAGTAATAATAAGGTGAGGCTGCTGAACATGGGCGGTTTGTAGTTATCAAAACTAGTCTCTTTTGATTACTGGTCTTGATTCAGAACTCTAGCTTTTGTTTCATTCTCAGCTTGTACTAACAAATCGTACCTGCACTCTCATGTCTTACAGGAGATATTTCAATAACACGTGACAATCAGTGGTTTGGCATCAAAGTGGCTTCTTTCTTATTTTTCTCCGTCCTCTTATTCTATAAGTTGTTCTTGTCATATGTGAAAGTTGTTAGGTGTGTGATCCTAGAAATTGGCTTGTACTGTTAACTATGGATTCATCAATGTGCTGTTAACTTGTTATGTTCGTTGCTTGATTTCAACTAGATAGTGCTATGTTGTCCTTGACTTTCTCCTTTCTGGGGTAGTAAATGAGGTTTGCCTGCTCTGCTCAATTAGGCCAAGGCTGAAGCTAAGCTCATGTAATAGTCAGTTTGAGCTCCAATGGCCTCACTTGTCTCATCAGTCAAACTAGCTTTGGAGCATATGTTGCTTAGCTCGGCTTAAACTCGGCCATTTAGGTGGTTGGTTCAGTTCTTTATATTTTTAGCATATATATTATAATATAAAGATAAAATAGGGATTTTTTTAATGGCAAAATGTTGTATTAAAACAAGGTAAGAACACCCCCAAAAGAATACAAACACCTCAAAGGGTGCAGCATAATCAAAACAGCCAGCAAGCCTACAGGAGGCAAAGTAGAAAAAAAAATATCAGAAAAATGAGGAGAACGTACAGAAGAGGAAAGAACTAGAGTATTAGATGGCTGTAACTTATTCCTGAAGCAAATCTTTCCAGGAAGAAACCCTTCAACAGCTTGCCCTTCAGAGTTGAAGGAAACAGGGAGAAAGATCTTTGAAAAATGTAGAGGTCTGCCACTAGCTATTTTGGTCTTAGGGGGTTGTCTTAGCAAGAAGAGATAAGACATTGAGTGCATGGTCTAGAGTTCTTGAGGGTGTAACTTCAAGCTCTGATCAATGTAAGGAAATATTAGCTTTGAGTTACAGGGATTTGCCTCATTACCTCAAACCAGGCTTTTTATATTTCGGCCTTTTCCCAACAGATTATGAAATCCATGCAAGGAGACTAGCCGGGCTGTGGATTGCAGTGGGTTTTATTCAGCAGAGAGAGACTGAGAACATGAAATTGGAAGACATTGCAGGAGGGTACTTGGAAGAGCTAGTGGACAGGAATGTGATTCAAGTGGCGAGAATGAGGTCTAGTGGAACTGTTAGGACATGCCGCATCCATGACATTTTCCATGAATTCACTATATCTGAAGCTGGAGAAAATAATTTCTTCATAATCCACAATGATAAAGGCATTGAATCATTTTCAACCAGTGCGAGGCTACTTGCACTACGTCAAAACTGGCATAGTTTGTGATGCCCTTTGATCTTCAAGGCAACACATGCCCTGTGCTTATTGATTTTAATTGTCATTTTATTATGCATGCATGAGTTAATTTTTTTGGAAGGGTATATATGAGTGATTTATGATAATATGAATGTTTCAGAAGCTACTACCAAATCGGTTTTGAGGCTGATGGGTCTAAAGGGGTTGACATTGTACCATTTGAAGAGCCATTTGCAGGTTTGTTGACCAAATCTCTCTCTCTCTCTCTCTCTCTCATGTGATGCTTGGTAATTCCAGTATTAAATTAGTCATAATGGGTTCAATTTAAATTGAATAAGTCTTTTCAACTGACAAAAGAACTGTGAGTTATTTAAAACATTTTTTAGTCAGCAACACCACACATTGCATGCTGGTATGTAATAGAATATTGGGTTCCATTAACTTTGAATGGTTTTCTCATCAAGGGGTGCATGATAGCCTCTCTTTTTTTTTTCCTTCATTTCAAAGATGCGTTGTAGGTTTCTTTTTTTTAATTTCAATCATTTCACTCCTCATGCTGCCTTCATGGAAGTTCAGTTATTGTGATTCTGCAATGCTTAAATCCTTGTATACGAGAATCACGTTTAATTCATAAGTGATGCAAACAGAGAAATTCCAGTAGCAGAGGCAATGAGGTATCAAATTGAAGTACAGAGGCAACTGCATGAACAACTGGAGGTAGTAAAGCTAGTGTGGATACTGTATGAGTATTGAGAATGTTAGTATATTTTTAAAATATCCCAATTTTTTTTTACAGGATGCAAAAAATCTGGATCAACCGTTTACTCGCACTTCTTGGCCACTCATAAAAGGAAGGATGAATCAGCATCAAGCCCCCATGTGGTGAGAGCCATTTTACTATAATTGGTAAATAGGTTATTAATTTGAATTGCTAGTTGAGAACCCTCTTATTTAATATTCGTGGTATATGTGTGAAGTAAATCATTGAAGCGCTATGGTTGAGTGGTGAATGTACAACAGAGAAAGGGAGATGAATGGTGGAAGGGCACTTGTAGTGGTGAATGACTAACGACGTAGTGGTGAATGACTTTGTAGTGTGTTGGGGCATTGGGTTGTTTATATGAAGTGTTTCTTTTTTTGTTATGTACAGGTACTTAGCAGGTTGTAAAAAAAAAATTGAATGTTACATGTACAGGGGAGATTATGCCGAAATTTCGAGAAATCTTTTACATTAGAAATTTTTCTTAGGCACATTTTTATGAAGTATACGTTAATGTTTGTCAAAATGTATTTATGCTTCTTATTTATCCTTTTTTGTTACTGTAGGATGATGTTATTACTGCATATGAATATGACAACTCGGTTGCTCAAGGTGATTTAGACCTTGATGCAATTACAAAGGTATCTTTTTATTAGTTGTTGATCATAATATCTTTTAATGTTAGTAATCTTTAATTTTGTGGGTTTTATGGTATACTCGGTTTTTTTTTTTCATAGGTCTTTGGTCGTGATAGCCGAGGACGCGTACATGGCGTAGGCATTGTTTGTCAACTGAGGAGGAAGGCTGCTATATTATCGTTATAGATGAGATTTTGAAGTTTTACGTAGAGTTGTTGGGTGGAGAAAAGACTTTTGGGGATCTCACCGTGGGTGATATCATTTCATGGTCCACATATAGAACCGTGCTTGGCTAGTTTCAAAGCCCACATGATTTACTGTCAAATAACTTTATTTGTAGTATTTACCTTGATGTGTGCTATCGTGAACATGAACGTGGTTTTTGTTAATTTTTTACCATTTAATATAACTACTTTGATGGTTTAAATTTTAAGTGGATGGACGATTTCTTAGCTTATTTGAGTTGTTTATCTGATGGATAATGGATGTTTGTATGGTTGATGTTAATTTACAGTTTTGAAAATTATAGGATTTTTATTAGAAAAATATAAATTTTAAAAATTAATTATGAAATTTTTTTTTAAAAACCCCCCTAAAAAAACGACTGCTCCAAGCAGTCGTTAATTGAATGATAAGTCCTTTTTTATATGGTTTTTAAAAAAATAATTTACAAAATTTTCGACTGCCGAAGTCCGTCTTAAAAAAAATGACTGCCGCGGGCAGTCGATAATCTGACAAATTTTCGACTGCTAACAGCAGTCGTTTTTGGAAAACGACTGCGATATTAACGACTGCCCGTTCGACTGCTCTTAGCAGTCGTTTTTTAAGAAAAATGACTGTCGTCGACAGTCATTTTTCGGCCTTTTTGACGTAGTGAATGGCCTGGCCTGCCCTGACTTTTTTTTATTTTGGTAACCCAGCCAAGGTGGGGGCAGAACCCAATTGAGAGCCCACACACATGCGGAAAGACAACCCACTCAAGAGGGAAAGGAGTCCGTATACGGGGGAAGAAAACCCACAGAAGTGGGGAAGGAGCCTGCACATGCTGAAAAAGATAGCGAACTTAGGGCTCGAACCTTGGGCAGCCAGGTGAGAACTGTCACGAGCTTAGCAGTCGTGTAAGGAGCTGTTCTCGCCTGCCCTGACTTATTTAACACATAGAGGATGTGTCTTTAAAAATAGGATGGACCAGAGACGTGGAAGGATCCAGCCCTCAATATTGGCTCAATAAAAAAAGGCGGGTTTGGGTCAGATTTAGCCCAGCCCACGAGGCTCATGTGCTCAGATTTATCAATTGGACCCATTCCATTTTTGCAAGAAAATAATTATATCATATAACATTCGGACGTATATCATAACATTTAATTATGTACAATATTTCTTCCTACATATTAACTCAACTTGTCACTCACCGAAATGGTGTGTGAATCACTGAAACTGCTTACCTTCTAAACCATCACAGTTTTGGGTCGGATCTCATCCAACCACTCAATTGAATGATCAAGGGAGGATGATGAACATCAACGGTGTTGATCTATAGGACACGTGGTTCTCCCCCTTTCGATCAAATCTCTATGTTTCATCAGGCTTCATGCCCAATCACTTTGATCCTTGTTGAGATTGGCATCTCTGTCCCTTTTTCTTTGGTAAAAGCCATCTCAATCTCAGGAAAATATTATTAGCCATTCACAATCTTTCTCAAGGTTTTTTCTTTCTTTCCTCAATCAACTCTTTTTTTATTAATAAAAGCTTTCAAAATTATTCCTTGAAAATCATATTATTTAAAAAATGTTTTCCCCAAAAGTTTTGTTTTTCTTGCAAAGTCCTCCTTTTTAAATATGCAACCACTTAGCTACACCATGGGCTCTGATATTACTTTTCAAGCTCTAACAAATTATAATCAGATGGTAGATACATGGTTAAATTTGAAAACCCAAGGACCCATTTGCCTACTTTCTATTGAGTTTCTTGAAATTTATATTAAAATGGATTCTAATAACTCCCAAAAGGGTATTGTTAAAAGAGATGAGGAGTGATTTTCTTACTACTTACTGACCTTCAAAATAAATTCAATGGAGTAATAAATTAAGAGGAGCAGAGGGAATGAGAAAAGGTTACGTAGATGTAGATGGTTGGAGAATATCATTTTTCGACTAAAGGTTGGGACATTTTTTCTTTTTAGACTTGGACTGGTCACCCATTCTCAGTCACACACTCGTGTCCATAAAATGAGCAACAGCTAGGGATAACGATGATACAACTTTTTTTTTTTTTTGTAAAAGAAAGATGAGACTATTTGAGAACTAACTACCTACGCGTGATCCTTCCTTTTACTTCTTCAATTTTAGCTTTTTTATACAGGATGAATTCGCTTAGAATTCCTAGTATTTTAATACTGAGGGCCCTTTCATTTGCATATAAATACAAAAGAATTCATCAGAAAATGAGTTGCAATAAAGGCTCATTAAAGGGGTAAGAGGAAAGGGATATAAGGTGTAGATGTAGATGAGAGTTTGACTCTCTTAGTATTTAAATTACTAGGGTGATGTCTCAACATTCATTTTCCATCTCCCGTAGATTCATTTCCCATTAATGAGGAGAGTTTTTCATAGTTTTTAGATATTCACCTTTGATTTATTTTTGGTACCCTAGACCAACGTAACCCATATAAGTGGGAAGAGGAGTCCACAAATGTGAAAAGAGTGCATACTGATGGATCAATCCCTGGGTAGCTAGGTGATCGTTTCTTAGAACTTAGAAGTTCAATTACATGAAATAAACATGCATGGGCGTGCGAAGGGCTTTGAATAAATACATTGACATAGAAGAAATAAAAAAGGGAAAAAATGATGGAAGACTAACTTAGATTAGACAATTTGCTAACTTTGATTTCTTCATAAACCAACTATGATTGAATTATCTTCCAACTGCAATCTCAGGGTAAGGCTTATCTCAAAATGTTCCCTTGGTCCTTATCACCAAATTTAAGAACATCTCTAAATAAGGAAAACCTCTAGAAACATCATTTAACTAATGTTTTTCTTGCCATAAGGTGAGTGGCATAAGGCATGAGTTTACTCCCCATGTCTTGTATTGAAACCCGCCTCACATTTGCCCTGTGTGCATTTGTGAAGATTTAGTGGGTGCCACCTAAGATGTTATAAAAACTGATGCTTCCCAAAAATATTCCCTAGAGATCCACTTCAATTGATAACTCATGAAGCAAATCCATTGTTAGCTTAGTTGGTGAGACACCTCCCTTCCACAAAAGTAGCCAGAATCAATCCCTAACTATAGCATTGGTAGTGAAGGTTTTGGGGGTTTGTATGCGTACTCACCTTTCTAGAGAACCAAAAAAAAAAAAAAAAAAAAAAAGGACTTGTGAAACCAATCTACGAACGTATGACAAGCAATTTGTGGATGTTAATCAAAACTAAAGAGAGAAAATTTTAGACAACCAATAAAGTTTTTTTTCTTCTTTGGGCATCATTTGCCAATTACAAATGGATATCTAATATAATTATCAAGAACATAACCTAAAAAAAAAATCACAAGAAATTAGGCTAATTAAAAAAGATCCTATATTCTGTTGGCTGACTATGGACCTTGACCAAGGGCAGAACAATTGGGAGAAGGGGCTGTTGTGGTCCCACCAATTTTTTTAACAGCAATGTCTTTTACATATGGTTCATATGGTAACCACACCACACCCCCCTTGCTCCAATGAAAACTTTCTAGGTCTATCGCTTTACTGCCTTGCTTAAATCATTTATGTGTAAAAACCCAGAACACACAAAACAAAAAAGGGTTTTTTTTTTTAGATTCTTATGATAAGAAATGACCACCATTTAATTTTCACCTCTTAATACTTTACTTGTCCTTACAAATGCCTTAAAGGAGAGTTCCAATTATTTCGAGGATAGAAATCATAGATCCATGCGGCACCAAAGGCCTACTTCTTTATTAGAATTGATAGAATATCTAGAGAATTTCTGAATTCTAAAATATAGTGGAATTCATGAATCCTCCTTTGTATTTGAGCATTTAGAAATTCCACCAAAGAGCAAAGGGAGTAGAATTTCAGGAATTCCAAAGATCATTTGATACCTTTTGTGTGGCTGAAAATTTGGAATTATGGCAAAGAAATCAAATTCTAATAAAAAATTCTAGTAAATAAACAGGTAGTTAAAGAACTTCCACTCTCTTTTATAAGCCCTCATCGATTTGGTATAGAAGTTGGTCCCACCATAAGACTGATCACTTACAAAACACATGAATAAAATGTTATAAAGAATTAGAATATCTTCTTTTGATTAGTGCGAGCTAATCACTATTGAAGTGAAATTTGAATGGATTCAAGAGTTAGAACCTTATTTTGAGATATTTAAAATTTCCCTAAATATGCTTTAATAGAAGATACGGACAATACACTGTAGAGCAGGATGAGTCAATTTATGAAAGAAATGTGACACTGATCTTCCTTTACAATAGAAAGCAGGACATTCATTAAAAAGTAATCGAGAGGAAAAAGGCTTCATTGTGAGAAGAAAAGGACAACAAAACTCATTGCAGCCACATGGTGATGTCCGGTATAGCCTATAAAGGAGGAGGGTCGACGCCTTCCTCTTAGCGTGGTGGGAATAATATATGCTTCTCTGAAAATTGAAGGTAATCTAAAAGCCATGGAAGTGAAACAAGTACTCCGCATGAATGGAGGCAATGGTGAAACCAGCTATGCTAAGAACTCCCAGCTCCAGGTTGTTTCCAACTCTTGTTTTGCTCTAACGTTGGTTTAGTGGAAGACCCACAATTATTTGTTACAACTGTTTTAAAATACTCCTATATTGTAAACGGCCTTTAAACACCTTTTTTGTAACATGAACTTTCTACAATTAACAAGCAAGCTTGTTTTTCCACGGAGCATGAACATAGTATTTTGTGAAATGTAAATACACATCTAACCACTATTTTTTAGGTTTTATTATTTGAAAAAATTTCACTCATGGTTTTTATCAATTTCTGCCACACACTGTTTTTATAATATAATGGGATTTATTGATTTATGTAACATTTTATTTTTCTGCTACTAGCATGCAAATTTGTTTTCACCGAACACAAAAAACTAACATTTTATAAAAGGTAAATATACATCTGACCAACCTTTTGTAGGTTCTATTTTTGGAAAATTCTCGCCCAAAGATGGGAAGAAGAGAAGAATAAAAGGGGAATGAGGTGCAAAGGAAAAGTGAATGAAAAAAACAAGGTTGAGTCAAGTCTCGATCACTGGTATTGCAGATCCTCGCAGTTGGCAACCAGGATCTCCACCTGTTCCTAATAAACAGTGTTCTTACCTGCTTTTGAGTAAAGCCGAACCCAGCCAATTGTATCTGCTCTTCCGCTGCTGCTCAATTCGTAAGACTGTGGAAGCAGTTGTCGTGCTGGTGAATCCTGCCCACTGCTCTGCACACTTGGACCATTCCCTACTGCACTGCACACTTGGACCGTTCCCACTGGATTCATTGCCAATGGAAGAATTGCAAGAATTCCGCACACAATGGGAAAAAGCTGGGGTGACACATCCAGAATCCAAATTCCACTTGCATCCACAAATAAACCCTAAAATGTAAACCAAGATAAAAAGAGGTTTAGCTAGATAAAACGCTTTTCTCCCCACCTTTCTCAAATCCCTATCCATATGGGGGGCTTAGGATATGAATCATCTACATGCATATCATCTAACTCTCATGCTAATGGGCTTTGATCATGCCTGAGGAGGTACCATTCTGTCACATTGATGATCCACCACTTAATACAAGATACTTCTCTTTTATTAGACCGCACACTATGAATACTCCAACATACAAATCAAGCATCATAACAAAATAAAATTCACTGGTTTCATGGCAGAATATTATGATATCCCAAAACAGACCCATTACAGAAGCAGCTATTGTAGATTTCTACTGCACCACCTTCTCTCACAGCATCAGCATAGCAGATTTGGGCTGTTCTTCAGGTCCTAACACTCTCATGTTTGCGTGGGAGATTATAGAGGCCATCCAGAAGGTCTGTAGCATCTCGGGCCGGCCGTTGCCGGAATTCCGCTTTTTTTTAAATGATTTACCAGGAAATGATTTCAACACAATCTTCAAGTCATTGCCAGAATTCCATATGAAGCTCATGAACGTTAAAGGGATTGGTAATGGGGGATGCTTTATTGCTGGAGTGCCTGGCACTTTTTATGGGAGGCTTTTTCCTAGTAAGAGTCTGGACTTTGTTCATTCTTCTTCTAGTCTACACTGGCTCTCTAGGGTAAGTCTTCTTTTCTCCTTATCTTCTCTTGATTGATAAATGCTCTCTCAAACACCATTACATATTTTTCAGGAACAGTAATGAAAAATGATCACTTGCATTGACAAGGTTCTTGTTCATAGTTACATTGTCAAAAGAGTAATTTATTTCCTACTTCTGTCTTTTGGCTTAATTTCTAATTATTACAATGACTCAAATGCAGCTTCATAATGAGAAAGCTCAGTTTCTTCTAAGCACAGTTTCTTCTATCTTTGACTTTTAAAATCAAAGTTTTAATGTTGGATATTACTTAATGGTTTGATGGTCTAATTAGGGTTGAAAGTGAAAACTGTTAGATGTATTACTTCTTAAATGTAGTTTAACAAAAAAATTATATTTTAATAAATTATCAAAAGTCTGATTTTAATAAATTATTATCAATACTAGCATTGAGGGGGAAAAAATAAAGAATGAATTTCAATTGTCAAAATGAGTGTTCAAATCCTTTCAAGCTGTCATTCTTTGAGGAACTTGTGAGGCTTCTTAAGTGTGACCTCACTTAAGAAGAATCTAAACTGAAAAAAGAAATGGCCCTATTCTCATCAGTTATAATCGAAGCTTCACTCCACTATGGATTGGGCCCAGATCCGACTTGAGGACTTTCACCGGATAAGGTCTAGGACAAGAGGCCAGTGCGGGACATCTGTTTCCCGGAAGAGGATCCCCTGTTTGGACCAACCTAGGGGTGACACATGGTGGGGAAATTTTTTTTTCTTTTCTTTTTAAGGGGGGGATGGGATGTGTCTGATTAGACCTTTCCCCCCATGTGGCACCCCTAAATCCTGTTTGAACCAAACAGGGGATCCTCTACCCTGTTTCCCACATACCCACTTGAACACCCTAGCAATAAATTTCGGCCTCTGCCACTGTAGGAGACTCTGTACCGTATATGTATAAGTATGAGTACAGACAAAATAAAGGAGTAGGTAAAGTAGGGTGATAGGAGAGTTTTTTACTTAATTACTATTTAGAATCGAAAAGATGAAGATAAAAATAATAAGTGGGAGAAGTGCAATGAGTTCTAATCTGACACAAGAGGCCCTTCTGCTCCTCTTTGGCCTCGCTTTTTCTTTACTACAGTCCAGTGTGATATATCTAAGAGAAGTAAACTTTGTAAAATGTGTTTTTTTTTTTTTGAACTTTAGCCTCTTTTATTTTTACTTAATCTCTAATTTGCTATCCACTTTAATAAGAGTTGATCTCATAATTAAGCTATGATTAATCATTAATGAATAGAAGTAATGATGTATAAAATTGTGTCAATAAAGTTATTAATTATTTGCCCAATCTAGCAGTGTAATCAACTCCGTTTAGGAGTAGAACTTGAGAATGTATACCCATGCACAGACAGCAAGTTTGTTTTGGGTGGACCATATTTTGGATCCATCTGATTGCAAGTATTTCATACAAGATTTTCATACTCTAGGCATTCCACAATTTCACTTTGGGTGACAATATTTAAGATTCCACTAACACTGAGGATCAAAAAAGAAAAAAAAAAGAGTTTCTGAAATAATTCCAACCAAACAAGCCTTTAATAAATGCGCTCCACCTTAAAGTTTCACACAAGGAATCCTATGTTAATCGCTAATTAACAACAAAATTGTGGTCCCTTAAACCGTCGTTATTGCCAGCCTTTTGGTTACATCGTGGAAGCTTATCCACATGCCAAGACCACAAAACCTACTCGGAACTTTTTTGGTACAGAACTAGAGCCGCTAAAAGATGTCGGTGTGTCCCATCATTTTCAGTACGTTCGTTGTACCTTTCACGTGTTATGAGCTGACAGCCACAAAAGAAAATAAAAAAAATCTTAACATGCGAAACACGACTCATGTAGACTTCTTGGCCTTCTTCGTAGGCTCGTACTCACGAGTCACGAGGACAACAAACTACGCAGATGAATAATACTGGAACCCACCTCTTTAAAAATCTTAACTGTTCAATATAAATTAACTTTTTTTTTCCTCTCGTTTAGTTTACTCTAATTAAAATTACCCCACTTTTATTAGATGAATACATGTGAATAACGAGATTATTCTTTGGGACGATTTCAAAGTGGTATGTATAAAACTTTTGGCTTATTTAAAAATTATATATATATATATATGAAGAATTGAGTATTTCAAAAGAGTATAAATTTTTTCCACAATTCTTGCGATCTAGTTTTCTCCGAATATTTTTTTTATAAATGATACAAATACCCTTACGGTATTGTTTTTTTTAGATTTTTTATGTCACAAATCATTTAAGAAAAATAATCATGCACAACCCAAATGACCTAATGAGACCCCACTTCAACTACCTTTATGTAGTTGATGCTTTACAAAAGGGATTTCAAATCACTAAAAAACTAGTATTATTAAATGGTTGTGACCATTTAAGTCAAAATGACCAGTCTTAGGGAGGAAGGAGGTTAAAGAAAATAGACAAAATTGTCACACGGGAAGGGTATTTTTGTTATTTCTCAAAAGCAATTTATAGAGAGGACTTATTTGAAAGAATTGTGGAAAATTTTTATATATTTCTTTAAAACGAGCTAAAATTTTTACACTTTTTGGAATATCTCCATTATTTTTTATAACATTTTACTCATATATTTTTCTATTAAAGTGAGATTTGATTAGAAATCAGATAAGTGAAGATGAACTTATTTTCAGCAATTTAGACTTTTAATATTGAAGCCCCCGGCCCTGATATAGAGCCTCACGAGTTTCTCTTAGAGTCGAAAGGATCTGAACTAGTGAAAGAAAAATGACTTTTATGTGGTAAACAAGTTCGTCTCAATACTTATATCCAAAGTCCACTAATAACAAGATTGGAGCTGATCATGGCTTTGAGACATTGCGGTTACATGAAACTAATTATGTTAATGCATTGGTCTTCCCCCAAAAAAATTATATTAATGCATTGGAAAAATCATATGTTAATAAATTACGGTGGATGATATAATTTAAAAAAAAAAAAAAAGATTAAGCATAATCCTTCCAAGCAAACCAAGTCTTTTAGGATCTTATCATAACCCTAATAAAATGTAACTCTCAATTTAGATATCAGTCGATCCTTATCTTAAATAATGCATATTCTAATATATTCAAAATAATATAAACTTATCTCTAGTTCATTTAGCTTCTACTTGTTTATTCTATATGAGGGCATTTTTTAAGGGTATTTTGATTACAAGAATTACTGTTGGGAACTTTGTGTCGACAATTTGTGGCAATGATATATGCTGGATGCCTTTTATGGAATTCCTAGTTTATTGATTAATGAAATTCCAAAATCTTGTCATTTGAAATATCACTTTTAGCCTTTTAAATTATCTAAATTCTAATATTTTGGAAGTTGGGGTGCATGAGAAGATTTGAAAAACCTGTGGGGGAACAATGGGAGAATTTATAATTATCCTCAACATGGGTTCTCTGAATTCTAGCAATCAAACACCCACTATATATTAGTTTATTCTATAAGGTATTATTGTGCTTTCAAAGTGCGTTGCTGCTAGGACTACTTGACTCTTGAAACAAAATTCAATCATGGGTTTGAGCCTTTGGCAGCCAGACAGGCTCGACCCAATGGCATCGTGCCCATTGACATCTACACCATAATCAGAACTAAGTTCTATTACAAAGAAGTTTATAGTTTTGGATTTAAGTACTTGCAGGTTCCTCCAGAGCTTGACAGTGAAGCCGATACCCCACTAAACAAAGGGAAGATCTATATTTCCAAGACAAGTCCTAGTTGTGTATTAAATGCCTACTTAGTACAGTTTCAAAAGGATTTCTCATTGTTTCTCAAGTCACGTTCAAAAGAAGTTGTAGCCGGAGGACGCATGGTGTTGTCATTTTTGGGGAGACTCACTGCAGATCCCACCACTGAGGAGAGTTGCCATCACTGGGAACTCCTAGCACATGCAATCAATGAAATGGTCTTAGAGGTGTTTTCTATCTCTCTATCTCTTCACCGTTTCTCTTCATTAATGTTAGTTGATAATGCTTACTGACTTAGAATACTAGATATTTCCTAAGGTGTCCCATTTTACTAGATTTCTCTTCATTAATGTTAGTTGATAAAACTTTGTCATTTTACAAATCATTTTAGATTTTTTTTTAAAAATGAAGAGAACATGATTATGTAATTTATGGGTTAAAGTTCATCCAGGCTAACAAGATGATTGGTTACAATCCTTATCCAAATGTACCACATTCACTAAGCATAGACACATAGAAAAAATGAGAAATGGAGCATGTCAAACCTGTCAGTGGATGCCTTTCGTACAAAATGGTCTGCTTCTGTGGATGGTCGGGATTGAAGATCTTGCACCAACTTTGTCTCCCATTAGTGAGAATTTTGCTACTGTTATAACTCCTGCTCATGTTATGTCTCCGCATATACCCACCTTTAAGCCATAGTTTTGAATTTCGTTTTGGTTGTCATTTCGGTCTAGCCTTCAAGATGGAGTATTTTAGTAATTTATAATTTCAGAAAAACTTTTTAGAATAATAAAAATTAAAAAAATATACATATATGTAAAAGATAGAAAAAATAAAAAGAAGATATAAATTATGTATATGTCTTGTTATGGATATTGAGAAAAAAATAAAAAATAGCAAAAATTGTGCTACAAACCGGAATAGACTGGAATATGTCGAAATGGGCCAGATTTCAAATTTAAATTTTTTTTACCCCTATTCCATTTCGTTCGAAGGAGCAAAATGAAAATTTTCGACCATTCCAGTCGAAACGAAATGTAATTGACTACTATGCCTTAAGCCTAAAAAGTGTTGGTATGAGACTGGAAGTCTGTGATAAAATTATATTGATTCATAATTTTATTAGTTTTCTTTTGTTTCTAGTTCTCCTTCTAGAACATACATAAAAGAAAAACTTAAAGAAAAATTTACATATATATGATCACCATCCTGGTATTTACAAGCAACTACTTCTGCTTTTAATTTTTCACATACAGCCACCTATTGCCCTAAGAATATCAGTCAGTCAGCCACCTTGACTACAGTACAAGGGAGGAAGAAAACAAAACGTTTGAACAATTCCAACCGATTTTCATCAAAACCGACTTAAAAGGTTGAAAATACATTAACTACATGTAACCTCCATACTTTACCTTATATTTAACCTTAAACTATTGTAGTTTTCAGCTAAAACAAATACACAGTGGTAACTCTAGTTAGTTCAAGGACGAGATGCTATTGCAGTATTTTGGTTCAAACACTAATTAATCACCTTTACTTATTTATTTATTTTTGTTTGGCTACGTTGGGGCACTGTTCTACAAGTGGTCTTTTAACTTTTCCAACACTCATGTGTAACTAAGGGTGCCAACGTCATTCAACCATGAGTGTGTTGGCAAACACTAATTACTTTACACACACTAGAGTAAAATAAGAGCATTTTTGTCTTTTAAGAAAAGGTTTTTTTTTTTAATAACATTGTGAAAAAGCAGGTTTGACCACTGGTCAAAGTGTTTGTATGTAAGAACCACAAATACAGGTAGTCTATTATCGATGTTAGAAAAAATAGGTGATCATATATATAAATATGGCTACAGAAAATCAAGGAAGTGATAATAGAAAAACCTAAAACTACCACTTCAATTCTGATACTTTTCATATGGTTATATGGAATTAGGATCATGCACTATGAACTACATTTTTCCCAATGATGATGAATACTGTAGTCCACTTGCAAAATTTGGAGTAAACATCTAGCTAAAAAAAAAAAAAAAATTTCCCACAAAAAAGCATGAATAGGGACTAAGTGAATTTAATAATTCCATTCCAGGGTCTTCTTGAGAAGGAGAAGGTAGATTCTTTCAATGCCCCCTACTATTCTCCTTCACCCGAGGAATTGGAATCTGTGATACAAGGAGAAGGATCATTTGTTCTCAATCGCCTACAACTCTATGAAGTAGATTGGTATCCAACATATTCTGATAACATCATCCAAACAGAAAGCACTGATACTGCAGAAAAACAGAATAGTATGGGTGGCAATTATGTGGCAAAGACTATCAGAGCAGTTGTAGAATCAATGCTCCAGAATCATTTTGGGGAGGGAATAATGGATGATTTATTTCGAAGGTTTGGTGACATAGTTGGTGAGTATTTGTCTAGGAAGAGAGGCAAGTACATTAATTTTATCATTTCTTTGACAAGGAATATACAAGGTTAGAGGACAACTATTTTTTGGTACCCCAGCCTAGAGGAAAACATTTTAATGTTGTAATAGAACTCATTGGCTCTTTCAGTTGATGTTTGTGTAATGTTATTTGTAGACTTGTTGGTAATATGATCACTTTGTATTAATGTGATATGTTTTTAAGGTGGGTCATGTTCCTAAGACATGAAATCGAAGCCTATCATTTTCTTAGATGATATCTTGAATGATACATGGGACAGGTATATGATGATCCGAACTCTCTCTCATATGTTTGACCTTACTTGAATTGGCCTTATCATCCTAATTAATTGCTTAATGAGTCTTGCATTGTTCAAGGGTATTTAGATCAATGGATTGCAATTTCTTTTAGGGTGTAGGTTGTGAAAAGCATACTGATCGATCTTGGTTTGCAAGGGTACGTAGGATGAGATAATTCGTTGTTCAGAGTCATATAGTTTGTAGATTTTATCAGTTGCCAGCAGTGTCCTAGGAGCAACATCCGTCCATCAATTGGTAGATCTTGGTTCTCTTGGTTGTAGATCCTAAAGTACATGTTTAGTCTTGGTTGTGTCAAAATTCTGTGAAGCTTCGGCTCGGAGAAATTTTGAGTTAAATGGGTAAAACTCTTACAGTGGGGCTTATTTATTGAAAGTCTATGCTGGTCACTTTGAACCCTTTCCTAGGGTAGGGGATATCCCTAAATTTTACTCCAGTGGAGGGTGGGGCCACAGTAAGATTTACCATTTGATTAAAGATATGAACAGTAAATGATAATGCATAAGATTATGTTACTTGTGTTTTTAATCGATTGGACGATCTTACAGTGGGCCCAACTTCTATTGAAGTAAATTTTGGTACGAAGGGATGTTATGGGCTGTGTCAGGCTGGGCTTAGGCATATCCAGGCCCACCTCAACTTTAGAAGCACAGGCCTGTATCTTGCCCAAGTCCGAAACAGGCTGTAAATGGAATGGCTTAGAAAGCCCATTTAGTCAGTCACGCTAGGCTGGGCATTTTTCAGTTATACAGGCTTTCTAGAAATGTTTTGGACAAATTATTTCTAAATTACTGGCAGTCATTATTCAGGCCAAGCTGGGCCAGGCGTTGGGCTTTCTATCACTAACCCAAGCATGGCCCAAAGTGAGTTGGGCGTGGCTCATAATCACCTCTAATTGTATATTCCATTGAATTCAATTTCAGTGGCTAGGATTTTCAATAGATGGACCCTCCTATGGAGTTCCATTCCTTCCACTCGGATTGCCTCAGAAGGATCAGGAGTGGGTCTTTCACTCTTGGTTCACTTTTATTGTCTCACTTTATTTAGTTTTTTTTTTTTGTTAAATGGTGTTTCACAACTTGGGCATCAAATCTTTGACTGATCTGGCTTTCCTATTCAGCTTGATGAATTCCCTTTTATAAATACATAAATAAATAAGAAATCTGAAGGTGAGCTTGACTTTAAAAAAGAAAGAAAGGAATAGGTGAGTTAGACTTACTATGACTACATTACGAAATAAAAGACAATTGACCTCTCAAATTTCTTATGAGGAAAACGTTTTAGCCTTTTGAGAAGGCTACTTGTATAGTATCAATCCAACCCTTCTTCACACTCACCTAGCCTTCCTCTCCGAATATTAGAAAATCTCCCAATTTGACACTCATCACACCTGTACTTAGCATTAACTTAAACAAATAATTTTTTTGTTTTTTAAACAAATGAAGAACAAATTTCAACAAATCCTCTCTCTTTTTTTTACCCATTTTGGATCCTCTCTCTCTCTCTCTCTCTCTCTCTCTCTCGCAATATGGAACTTTTTGGACATTTTCGTTGGGGCCAAAATTTTTAGACTCTTGACAATCATCCTTCTGAGATTTGGCAAATCAGTGGTGGGCCCAATTAAGCGCAATTTTACCCAACTCAGCCCAAGTTGCACTAAAGCTTGGGACCACACCTTATGTTTGAGGCTTCATCCAGGCTCAGGTCTTTCCACATAAAAATCGGGTAATGCTTGGGCCAACTCAATACCTCAGCTAGGCCCTTCTGAGTTTGTACCGCTGCCTAATATCCCCGCGCTTGAAGAATCATGGGTCAACCAATTGTACCCACTGGCAATTCAAGGTACTTTTTTTTTTAACTCAGCCAAAGGGCTGGGACCTAAGAAAGAGCCAGCACACATATGAGAAGACAGGTCACTCAAGCGGAAAGAAGGCCCACACCAGTGGGAAAGAAGCTCGCACAAACTGAAAGAAAGCCCACATAAGTGGGAAAATATGGCATACACAGGGTTCAAACCTTAGGCAGCTAGGTGAGAACTGCCGCAACTTTCTAGTGAGGTTAGCTTAGTTGGCCTAGGACCACGGTTTGCACCCAGAGGTTGTAGGTTCGAACTGCATTACCACACTAGGGTTACAGGGGAGTTTATCCGGCTTTCCTTTGGACCTGGAGGAATTAATCCAACCCAAAAGGTTGGGAACGCTCCGATAGCAAAAAAAACAAAAAAGTAACCGTTCCCTTCGTGATTTTTTTTTGTTAAGCATAACTTCATTTTGACGATTCTCATTCGCTCAAATCTCTACGTCATACAATTCTAAAGTTTTAATTATTTTTTTTATATTTTCTCCAAATGATAACAAAATTTTATTTTGTTTTCAACAAATTAGTTGTTTTCCTATTTACATTTTTACCGTTTTTACCTTTTAATGATGATCAAACTCCTTTTTTTTTTTTAATTTCAGTTGTCCCTTTTTCCTTATATTTAATATTTTTAATGGTATTAACAGTTTTTATTTTATGTTCATTTTATTATTAGAGTTGCTCATTTATTACGAAGTTTCTTTTCTTTTATCAATTGAAAATTTTCAGCAAATCTATTTCTAAACTACTAGAAAGGTTGAAAATCCCTACTTGTCAATTTTTGTTTTTGTTTTTTTTCTTAATTTTAAATCTTCACTTATACAACCTCAGTCCAAGGTGATGTTATCTGCTTTACCAAAAAAACTAATAAAAGAAGTGATGTTATCTTCACTGAGCAGTTAAAAGAGGAAAGTGTATAACTCTAGAATGGGGCCCACAAATTAAGATCCCAACCGCTGAAAATGAACTTCATCTACCTAGAAATTGTAATCCAGAGTTTTAAGCTTAAGATTGTGTTCATGTAACGGCCAATCGAAGGGTCCATTTTAGTAAAATTTGGAGATGCGGTGCCTAATATATCGACTCGGATTTCAACATCTATGTCTCAAAGTCGAATAAAGTAAAAGTCTTGTAAGATCACTTGGATCCTGCACATCTCTCCTCTTTCTTCCGCCATTTCCGGTCACAGAGAAAAGCAGAAAGCTCTGTACTCCTCGAGAGAAAAGGCTGAAGGCAACAAACTACACAACAACTCACTCACCATGAGCCCTGAAAAGAATATGGATGTTCAGCTCCACAAAGCTGCAAGGGAGGGAAGGCAACATGGAGCTTCTAACAAGTATCCTAGACGAGAACAACCCTCCAGACCTCATCAACTCTCTAACTCCTCAGAAGAACACAGCCCTCCACATCGCAGTTGCATTTGGCCATGAACAAATTGTGCGGGAGATGATTGATCGTGAGCCGTCGCTCATCTCTCAACCTGTCACGACCAGGGCCCGAGATTAGGGTTACCACGGCCAAACCCCGAGTCGCGACGCCATACTTACTCCCGTAAACCTCGCATTGCCGAAGCCAATACAAGATTCACAAGGGATCTTACATATACCTGTCAATTGTACATTGTTTTGCGAAAATATATACATACATCGACATCCAACTTTAATATGTACAAGTTCTTTACAGAAAGTAAAGTTTACTTACACATCTCATTTCCTATTTAAATCACCTATGCATATTTAAATACAATGCATGTGATCACTGTTTACAACAAAATGAATCTATTCAAAATGTTCCCAAAATTTGCTAAACCGGTCGCCTCCGATTTACATCCATTCGTTCAATCCTCCTGGGGGAACCGGATTGGTCTCCTCGGTTGGCGGCGCGGTCTCGGAACCACTGGAACGGCCAACTGGGCCTGTAATGTCATCAATAACACTGTGAACACGACGGTTCAACAATGTATACACAATTCTATGATAATCACATGTTTAGCAATTTGGTTCCAATGTATAACAATTCTATTCAAGTCAATTCAATTCAATTCAATTCATATAGTTCTTCCCTGAAGAAAGCATTCAATTCATGTAGTTCTCCCCTGAAGAGAGCATTCAATTCATGTAGTTCTCTCCTGAAGAGAGCATTCAATTCATTTATATACACTTTATCAAGTGTCTTTTCGTTGTCCTCTAGCATAGGCGGAAGGCGCACAATTCACAACCCAGCCTTTCAAGGACTTATTTCATTTCAATATTACTCACTTTATTAAGTGGCTTTTCAAATGTGTGGGATTTACCAGTGTCTTGATCAGAGATCACCGGCATCACCACGGAGCTCCGGAACGCTCCGTCTACTGCAGCAGACTTAATCTTTCATACATTACAGTGTTTGTTCATTTCAGTTCTTTTCGTTTCATTTCATTGCATTTCATTGTATTAATTCAATACATTATTCAATGATAGCTCAACAAGGAGCATAACAGTAATAGACGAGAGAGGACAAGCCAACTCAAGTCATAAACAAGTAATTACCTAAAACAACATTCGGGTGAAACGTTCATTATGCAATGTAGGTGTTATTTTAGATGACATCACTTTTTAGTGAAGTTTACATTCACATAAGTTTAGCTAACACCCATGAAGGTTTAGGAAATTATCAGAAATCAATTCTGATATTCCCTCAATTTCGGTCACCTCGTCGGTTACCTAGCGGTTAGCCGCATTAGGGATTTTGGCTGACCGAACCACATTCGGTCAGCTTCCAGAATTTCTCAATTTACAGGACAATTTGCCCAATTCGGTCACCCACTCGGCTGGCCGAAATTCAAATTTCGGTTAGCCGAATTCCTTCGGTCAACTCACGGTTCGTTTTCCAGAAGCTCAACTTCTGATGGAAAAACCCTGACAAGATTTTCGGTCACCTTGCGGTCAACCCGCGGCTAGCCGAACTCACAATTTCGGCTAGCCGACCTATGTCGGTCAGCTCTCGGTCAGGTGTCGGTCAGCCTGGGGGCTGACCGAATTGTGCCCAGAAGTTTATAAAATTCTGAATCGAATTTTCTGTAACTGAACTCCTTGAGTTCTAACAAATCACTTAACAATTGAAATCAATATAATTGAGTATATTTGCCTTATTTGGAAACTTCTTAGCAAGAATTCCCTTGTCTAGCTTGAATCTAAGCTGAATTCCTCAAGCCAGACCTTTTTTTTGAACCTAAGGACCAATCAATCCATTCAAGAAAAGTCTAATGAGTTTCTTATATAAGAAACCATTCCCAATCACCAAAGTGAACTCAGAAATCCTAAAACCAACACAATTCACTTACTTGTAACCTCTTTGGTGGAAATCTTGAGATCTTCTCAAGTTTAAACTCCAAGATAGTAGGAAAAGAGATGAAGAAGAGGATGGTGAAAATGGAGTCCTTCTTCACAAGCACTTGTCAGCTCTCCCAATCATCACTCAATGAAGAGAAATTGGAAGAAAGAAGAAGAAGAAGAGAAAGAAAGAGAAGAAGAGAAAGGGCTGGCTGCTGGGAGATGAGAGAATGAACTCAAAAGAGTTCATCCTCATCTTATAAATCCCCTTTTTGCATTTAACCCCCTCTTAATTCCATTCATTACACATTGAGTCAAATGAATGGTCATTTGAACCAATTCACGTCGAATGGAATCACTATATTCACGGAAGTTAACGTACTCATCGAGATATACGTGTGAGTATCAAGAGTTTCCGTATTCGACGAAATACGTGTAATTTCGTATTTACGAAAAAGTCCTTACATTGCATGGTTTAGCCTAAAACCATTTCAAGTCACCCATAACCTTCACTATTCTTTTCATTAAGTTCAATTTGACCACTTGAGCCAAATTCTATATCAATTTAGCCATTAATCAACATTAATTCCATAAAACATGTTGAATTAGCATTAATCCCGATTAATTAGAGTTAATTTTAATTAACTCGGGACAGGGTGTTACATTCCCCTAAACTTTTAGAACCATTCGGTCCTCCGAATGCAATACAAATCAATTAAGCAATTTAAAACGAACATTACCTAAATGAATAGCTCTAGATACTTTCGAGCCATTTGCTCTTCAAGCTCCCAGGTAGCTTCGTTTGGTCCATGATGTACCCAAAGCACTTTGACCCATTTGATAGTCTTGGTACGCAGAACCACCTCCTTGGTATCAATTATCTGAATTGGCTTCTCACCATATGCAGTGTCTGGCAACACTTGGATCTCTTCATGACGAATCACATGTGAAGGATCTGACACATACTTCCGAAGCATTGACACATGAAAGACATTGTGGATACTAGAGAGTTCTGCTGGAAGATTTAGACGATAAGCCACATTCCCAATTCTACTTTGAATCTTAAAGGGTCCGATAAATCTCGGAGAAAGCTTACCCTTTTGTCCAAATCTGACGGTGCCCTTCATTGGAGAAGTCTTCAAAAAGACTAAATCACCAACGGCGAATTCCAGATCACGCCGACGATTGTCAGCATAGCTTTTCTGCCTTGATCTAGCAACTTTCAACCTTTCTTGCACTTTCTGCACTTTATCTGCTGTTTCAGCAATGATCGTAGGACCGTGGAAACTTCGAGTTCCAACTTCTTCCCAGCTAACTGGAGTCCTACATCTTCTACCATATAATGCTTCAAAGGGTGTCATTTCAATGCTGGAGTGATAGCTATTGTTGTACGCAAATTCGCACAAAGCTAGGTGATCATCCCAATCACTCCCAAAATCTGCAACACTAGCCCGAAGCAAATCTTCAAGAGTTTGAATTGTTCTCTCTGACTGCCCATCTGTCTGTGGATGATATGCAGTACTAAACCGCAGTCTCGTACCCATGGCATTCTAATATGTTTGCCAAAATGTGGAGACAAAGCGACTATTTCGATCAGAAATGATCGAGACCGGTACTCCATGCAGTCTAACAATCTCCTTGACAAACAATTTGGACATTTCGCTGAATCCCATATCCTTTCTAAATGGAAGGAAATGCGCGGACTTCGTAAGACGATCCACAATAACCCAAATGGCATCATGTTGTCTCCGCGTCCTTGGTAATCCGGATACAAAGTCCATCGTGTGATGTTCCCACTTCCATTTAGGGATATACAATGGATGAAGCAAGCCTGGTGGCTTCTTGTGCTCAAATTTCACACGCTGGCGAGTCAAGCAGGAAGATACATAACTGGCTATCTCCCGCTTCATGTTATTCCACCAGAATCTGCCCTTAAGATTTCTATACATCTTCATACTTCCTGGATGCACAGAATATCTGATGTGATGAGCTTCAAACATGACTGCTTGTTTCAAATCTTCCTGCGCTAGTACACACAATCTGTCTCTGAAATAGAGAACTCCTGTTACTAACACGAAATCTGGCCTTGCTGCAATGTTATCCCGAATTCTTACTAATTCCGGGTCGTCGAACTGCCTATCTTTAATTTGCTGGATGAGTAGCGGTTCGAACACTGATATCGTTGCAATCATGACTTGATTGTTCACGAATTCAATGGATACATCCCAATCCCTGAATTCTTCAATTATAATCCATTCACCCACTAATGATGCCAAGTAAGCGGACTTGCGACTCAAAGCATCAGCTACCACGTTACCCTTTTCAGGTACATATGTGAATGGAAAATCATAATCCTTGATAAGCTCTAACCAACGGTGTTGCCTCAGATTGATATCTTTCTGAGTGAACAAGTATTGGAGACTTCTGTGATCGCAATGGACTTCAAAAGTTTCTCTATACAGATAATGTCTCCATTGCTTCAATGCGAATACAACAGCCGCGAGCTCTAAATCATGTGTAGCATAGTTCTTCTCATGCTCTTTTAATTGACGAGAACCGTAGGCAATTACCCTGCCTCGTTGCATCAACACACATCCCAATCCAACGCCTGAGGCATCTGAGTAAATCTCAAACCCTCCTCTTCCTTCAGGTAAAGCCAAGATTGGGGCTGTTATCAACTTCTGCTTCAGAGTTTGGAAACTGCACTCGCATACATCATTCCATTGAAAAGGAACGTCCTTCCGAGTCAGTTTCGTAACGGAGCTGCTATCTTGGAGAAGTCCTTTACGAACCTTCTATAGTAGCCCGCCAACCCTAACAACTCCGAACTTCTGGCACATTCTTCGGACTCTGCCAATTGTTAACCGCGTTAACCTTAGCCGAATTAACAGCTAATCCATCTCTGGTAATGACGTGACCCAAAAATGCAACCTGCTGCAACCAAAAGTCGCACTTCGAAAACTTTGCATACAACTGATTCTCTCTCAGTGTCTGCAAGGCTATTCTCAGATGACGTGAATGCTCTCTCTCTGACCTTGAGTATACCAGGATGTCATCAATAAAGATCACAACAAACTGGTCTAGGTACGAGGCAGACACTCTGTTCATTAGAGCCATAAAAACTGCAGGTGCATTGGTTAGACCAAAAGGCATCACTAAAAATTCATAGTGTCCATAACGAGCCCTGAATGCAGTCTTCTGTACATCTTGATCCTTAACTCGTATCTGGTGATATCCAGATCGAAGATCAATCTTAGAAAAGTAAGCTACACCTTGGAGTTGATCAAACAACTCATCGATTCTAGGCAGTAGATATTTATTTTTAATTGTCACTTGATTGATCTGCCTATAATCAATACACATTCGAAAGGTGCCATCTTTCTTCTTCACAAACAGTACAGGTTCTCCCCATGGTGAGGCACTAGGTCTGATAAAACCTTTGTCTAGCAATTCCTGTATCTGTTTCTTCAATTCATACAACTCTGATGGTGCCATTACATAGGTGCCTTGGATATCGGTGCAGTACCGGGCACAAGTTCAATAGTGAAGTCCACTTCCCTTGCTGGAGGTAGACCTGGCACTTCATCGGGAAATACGTCTGGAAATTCACAGACTATCGGGATGTTTTCTAATTTCTGTTCAGGCTTCTGTTCAGAAATGAATGCAATGTAGCCTTCACAACCACTATGCATCATTCGTTCAGCCTTAAGTGCTGAAATAAGCCTCGTGTCAAATCTCTTTAAAGTGCCTTCAAAAAGTACACTGGCACTGGCCTAATCAACCCTGAAGGTGATGATTTTGCGAAAACAGTCTAAACAAGCTCTGTACTTCGCAAGCCAATCCATGCCAAAGATTACATCAAAATCATTCATGGCTAGTACAACCAGATCAGCTGGCATTGCCACTTCCCCGATTTTCACATCACATTGGGGAACGTACAATTCACATACTACCCTTCTCCCTAAAGGAGTAGATACTGTAAAATCATATGGCAATTACAATATCCGGTCTCGTATATTACACACAAATACAGGTGCTACAAATGAATGCGTGGAGCCGAGATCAAATAATGCAACCGCAAGTTTATCACCTATAAGAATTTTACCTTCAACCACATTGGTTGCAATATCCGCTTGCTCTCGGTTAAGTGCATAAGCCCTTCCAGCTATCTGTGGCCTCTGCTGTTGCTGTCCAGGCTGTTGCCTCTGCCATTGACGCTGCTGGCCTTGTTGTTGTTGTTGCCTAGGAGGCGCTGGCAAAGCTAATCGCTGTGGAGGAGCAGGAAGTGCTGCTTGTCCTTGAGCAGTCTGCTGATTAGAAGCTCTGTCATCTCTCCATGCCTTTGGACATTGTGCCATTTTGTGTTCCAAAGAACCACAAACAAGGCATGCTTCAGTAGTCCTCCAACACAACTCAGTCTTATGAGCTTTTCTACATGTCTCACAAATTGGCTTATTCTCAGTCCTAGCAGTAAATTTCTGTTTCTTATTTTTGTCCTTGAACCATCCTCCCTTTTTGAACCAGGAGCCTGTAGATTTTTCACCACTACTCCTCTTAATACTCTCATTCTCAGCCATTTCCTCTTTGTGGACTTCTTCTGCCGTGTAGGCTCTATCAACGGCATCATCGAAGGTAGTAGGCTTATTTGCCAATACCATCTTCTTATATGTGGCATTTAGGCCATTGAGAAACCTCTTCACCTTCTTGTCTTCCGTATCTACCAAATCGGTAGCATACTTAGACAACTGCAGAAAGGTATGGACATACACAGATACGGTCATTTGACCTTGCTTCAATTGCAGAAATTCGAATTCTTTCTTCTGCCTCACATGCTCTGGGACGAACTTCCTTTGAAATTGCTGTTTGAAAGTCTCTCACATTACCGCTTCCGGCAATTTAGTGATTGCCCCACTCACACTCTTCCACCATGTCTTTGCTACTTCTCGTAGCATGGAGGAAATGAGGGCAACTTTTTGTTTCTACGTGCACGTGACTGTACCAAACACATCCTTGATGTGTTCTAGCCACTCATCAGCTTTCAGCACGTCTTCAGTACCCCAGAACTCCGTAGCTCCTCTTTTCCTGAATTATTCATACAGGACATTAGGGTCTTTCTCCTTGAATTGAATTACCACTTGTGTTCCAACCTGAGTAGGTGGTTGAACTGGTGGCACTACTGGTGCTGCTTGCATCTGAGCCTGCAATTGGCTCTGTACTTGCAATAAAGAAGTGATCTGGGCTTGCATACCCATCTGTACTTCATGGCTCTTGGCCATTTGCTCATTGCTTCTCACCAATTGCTCTAGAAGGGCAGTCATCCTTGTGTCCATATCGGAGACAGGAGACGGTGTGACAACCTCAATAAAGTCATCACTTCCTGGATTCGATCCAGATGCAGCCATGCTGTAAACACTACGGAAGGTAAGATACATAGATCTCAACACTTCCATCACATATATCACATAAAGTGAAAGCATTTAAATCACAAATCCAAGATTGGATTTGGTATGAAACTTAACGTTCCTCACTTTGTTCCTCTAAATGACCAAGTCATTTAACTTGGTTAACTAAGCTTTGATACCATACAATAAGTGTGTCACGACCCGGGCCCGAGATTAGGGTTATCACGGCCAAACCCCGAGTCGCGACGCCATACTTACTCCCGTAAACCTCGCATCGCCGAAGCCAATACAAGATTCACAAGGGATCTTACATATACCTGTCAATTGTACATTGTTTTGCGGAAATATATACATACATTGACATCCAACTTTAATATGTACAAGTTCTTTACAGAAAGTAAAGTTTACTTACACATCTCATTTCCTATTTAAATCACCCATACATATTCAAATACAATGCATGTGATCACTGTTTACAACAAAATGAATATATTCAAAATGTTCCCAAAATTTGCTAAACCGGTCGCCTCCGATTTACATCCATTCGTTCAATCCTCCTGGGGGAACCGGATTAGTCTCCTCCGTTGGCGGCGCGGTGTCGGAACCACTGGAACGGCCAACTGGGCCTATAATGTCATCAATAACACTGTGAATACGACGGTTCAACAATGTATACACAATTCTATGATAATCACATGTTTAGCAATTTGGTTCCAATGTATAACAATTCTATTCAAGTCAATTCAATTCAATTCAATTCATATAGTTCTTTCCTGAAGAGAGCATTCAATTCATGTAGTTCTCCCCTGAAGAGAGCATTCAATACATTTATATACACTTTATCAAGTGTCTTTTCGTTATCCTCTAGCATAGGCGGAAGGCGCACAATTCACAACCCATCATTTCAAGGACTTATTTCATTTCAATATTACTCACTTTATTAAGTGGCTTTTCAAATGTGTGGGATTTACCAGTGTCTTGATCAGAGATCACCGGCATCACCACGGAGCTCCGGAACGCTCCGTCTACTGCAGCAGACTTAATCTTTCATACATTACAGTGTTTGTTCATTTCAGTTCTTTTCGTTTCATTTCATTGCATTTCATTGTATTAATTCAATACATTATTCAATGATAGCTCAACAAGGAGCATAACAGTAATAGACGAGAGAGGACAAGCCAACTCAAGTCATAAATAAATAATTGCCTAAAACAACATTCGGGTGAAACGTTCATTATGCAATGTAGGTGTTATTTTAGATGACATCACTTTTTAGTGAAGTTTACATTCACATAAGTTTAGCTAACACCCATGAAGGTTTAGGAAATTATCATAAATCAATTATGATATTCCCTCAATTTCGGTCACCTCGTCGGTTACCTAACGGTTAGCCGCATTAGGGATTTTGGCTGACCGAACCACATTCGGTCAGCTTTCAGAATTTCTCAATTTACAGGACAATTTGCCAAATTCGGTCACCTATTCGGTCACCCACTCGGCTGGCCGAAATTCAAATTTCGGTTAGCTGAATTCCTTCGGTCAGCTCACGGTTCATTTTCCAGAAGCTCAACTTCCAGAAGCTACACACCATTTCATGAGGCGCTGAAGAAGAGAGACGAACAAGTGGCGTATCATTTGTTGGCATTTGGCGGAGACTTTGAGGCAGCGGATGATGTAAGCGACGCTGGAGAGAGTTTGCTTTACTTGGCTTCCGAAGCTAGGCTGTCTCATGCTGTACGGGTGATGATTTGGATGGGCAATTTCAGCACTCGAGGGCCTAACGGCCAGAATCCTTTGCATATTGCCGTAATTAGGGGTTATCTTGGTATGTTTCTCTATCACTAATTAGGGGAAGTAGCTGATTAAGAGTTGGATATATATACATATACATATCTGCGCTTTTTTCTTTAGAAATTCGTTTGGGATAGAGATCCTTTTTAGGAGAATAACAAAACAACAACTACAAAAGACAAGCAAGGCACTGGTCTAAAATTCAAAATTTCTGGGACTCCAATTGTGACGTTTTGATTATTTATATATATTATTTATTTTATTATTATTATTATTATGTAATTGGTTGTATATTAGTTAAATACGCAATTAGTGTAAGTGGGGACCATGTTAGGCTTAGGTTTGGTGAGTTAGGCTTGTTGGGTAGGTGGCTTGACCCATACTTAACACGGGCCCAGTTCAGTAGGTGGAGTTCTTCTCTAATTAAAACTCTTTATCTCTTCCAACCCAAACTCTTATCTATATAGAAACTCTATTCTTTTTAGAAATTTAAGTTAGATTACAACTCCTATTCTCATTCCCTATTTATACAACACCACACTCTTCTATTCTCACACACAATTCTCTCTTCCAACTTTTCTCTAGGATATCACTTGGGCTTTGGCATAGGAATTCTACACCGTCTCCCTCAACCGCGAATATCAGGCAAGTACCTAACCATAATTTATGGATTTAATACTTGTGTTCTTCCTTGATTTCCATGTTGGTGCATATAGAGACCCCTTTAGTGCCCTTTTATGTGATGAGGATGTTATATAAATCTGTTCTTTTTTTTTTTTAGTAGAGTTTCTTATTTCCTGTGTATTGTGCCAAATCTGGCACTCTGCCTTCGTATTTTGTGTTATTATAATTTGTGATGAGATCAGGGATATTAGGGGTGATTCAATTGATTTTCTCATGCCTTGTATTATTGCTACAGTATTTTTGAATCACTGATAACCATAGCACGTCTCTATTTGGGTTCCAAACCCCTTTGGAAACCAGAGAAGAACGACTTGAAATAGATTCGTTGCAAACCCCTCTTTGATCAGTGGGGCCCACTATAAGGGGGTTCTCTGTTACAATAGGCGTGGGGCCTTTTAATTTCTGGAACGGGGTTCTTTGTTGGCAGTATTATACTTTACATGAACTAGAGAGAGAGAGAGAGAGAGAGAGAGAGAGAGAGAGAGAGGACACTTGTGACAAGAACATCGAGGAGAGAGGACGGCTGTAATGTCTTGGAGGTACTTGTGATTTATTCCTTTTTTTTTATGTACTTAATCTTGTGGGGGTATGACTGGTTAATGTGCTGGATGAAGAATTCCATTCACATGTGACCTATAGGTTCAAGTACTGTTGGGGTAGTATTTGACTATTTAGATTTTAGAAATTTAATAAAGGACCTAATTGTTTTATAGACTTTAATGAGACCCTTTGACTTATTTTGAATGTGGACAATATTTTTGGGTGGGTCCTTAGGTTTTCTATAATTATAAATTAAGGATTGCTACTTTTTATTATTATTTACAAATTAATTTTAAATGGATTTTTAATGTGTTAAAATTCGACGTTTGTATTTTATTAATTGAATAATTGGACTGAGTAAAATACCGTCCGGGCACACGGTATATTACTAACGTGGGGTTTAGTACTTCGTATGACCTCGGGGAAATCCTAGTGGATTCGAGCTCAACCCATCTCTATTGGAAAACCCTTAATTGGGTCTATGCATCATTGATTGAGAAGGGATGTGTTGATCTTTTATCTATTAGAGATTCTTGTGGTTGTTGGGTACGAGACCTTATGTTTGACCTTAGGATTGGCTTGTGATTATTCCTTGACCTTCGGGTTTGCATACATGATTGAGATTGATATTT
Source organism: Persea americana (assembly GCA_029852735.1). Lineage (NCBI taxonomy): Eukaryota > Viridiplantae > Streptophyta > Magnoliopsida > Laurales > Lauraceae > Persea > Persea americana. Next base: position 77,772,525 of record CM056810.1, read on the forward strand.
GTCTATTAGCTGCATACCCTATGTTGATTGGATATGGACCGTGATTTGGCTTGGCAATTGATTAAGATATTGTGGATGTTTATATGAATGATTCATTGGTATTTATTGTGCAGCCAACCATTCACTTCAACTCAAGTTTCTGTGTCAGAGCATTACAAGTCACTAGGTTTATTCTACTATGATATGTATATATATATATATGTATATATTGATTGGGTCATATTCGAACGACTGCAGTTGTAATTGGACGGCTGATCACCGATGTGTGCGGACACTGTAATATCCGAATTGAATTCGAACCGGTTTATCCGGCCCTTTGATTACGAACCGGTTTATGACCGCCGGCCTTTCGAACATGTTTTCCCGCTATATGAGGGTTGACCACCCAAAGCAGTAGCATTGTTGCTGTGTGATTATCGTATTGCTCTATTGTGTAGATTGGATATAGGTGATACGTTCTTTTCGTCATTGTCACAATGTTATTCTCTTATGATCTTTACCTGTCATTACTCTCATTGATCTTGTGTTTTATTTATAAGTTATGCTTTCGTACTTGCTGTTTACCTTGTTTATTGGTGCATAGGTACCAACCCTTACCCTATCAGGGAGACGGAGGAGGGTCAAACGTTTCAAGCGTTTGAGCCGGTTGACGAACCCGAGTGGAGAGCCGGAGATGGCTACAATGCCGTTTGAATCTGCGCATGAGATATCGACATCTTAAACTCTTTTAGTTTATTTAATTCCATAATATATTTAGTTGTTGTTTAGTTTAATTGGAAACTTTAACCTTAAATATTCAGTGAGTTATGTGTTGGGTTGATTTTGAATATTAATACCAATTGATTTAATGCTTCCGCAAATGTTTTATTATGACTCACCATGTTTCGAAATTTTGTGGGTCCATATTTGGGAGCTTGTGTTGCATTAAACACAAAAAATTGAATATTTATTTTCATTTTTCACGTTATTCCCTGATTGTATTTTTGGGGACGTGACACCAATCTTTTCCATGTTTTAATCAGTAGCTCATCCGTTTCCGTTTGGAATTAGCATCCGGTAAAAATGCCAAACTCATGCGGACCCATTATCAAAACCACAATCTTCTGTTTGTGCTGTCGTTCCTCTAAACTCCCCTCTACGAAGAACCTAGAAACGTCAAGGGGTAAGTTGGTTTAAATGACATTGGAATGCAGAAATATAATTGAAAGTGAGACTGGTCTGTGTACTGTCAAGTACTTGGCAAGGCCTTTGAGTTTGAGGGCAATACTGTACCTATCCAAGTAGGAAAATTAACGAGGAATGATAGATGTATAAAACGTTGTATTCCACACTAGCTAATTTGAGTTGCAACGGAACGAATCAATTAGAATGAAACATATAAGGACTATAGTTGAAATATGAAAAAGGAAAAAACAATAAAAATGGAATGAAAACAGATATAGATCATAAAGTCATGTTAAACCCACAAAGACCTACTATAAAAAAAAGAACACCAAAAAGTTTCACAAGGAAATGGACTAAAACCAATAGAAAGCCAAATAGTTATATATCGAAGCAAAGTATAGATGTAAATAGACACACACACACACAAAAGAAAAAAAAAATTCTAAGAAATAGTCTTCAAAGAATAATTTAAACAACTTGTCACGGGCATTGAAACCCAGAGTGGCCTTTCATATTTATCAATTCCTCATTCCCTGATCTCCCTTACTTTATGCCTCTGGTCCACAAGGACCTTGCTTCCCTATGACCAACAACTTTGCTCTACAACCCTAAATCCGTGTTTTCGATTTCTTCTTTTGTTATTAAAAACTATGGGCCTATTTGTTCACATTAGAATGCATGGGAATTAAATACATACAATTTATACCATAAGTGGTTAAAAACAAAAGATCAAAGGTGGACTTTCAAATATAAGCATCAAGTGGCCTTTCATTTTAGGGAAATAAAGTAAAAATAAGATGGGAAATGAATTAATAGGAGATGATGGCTGGGAACCCATGTCCTATCTTCTTTTGATTTCATTTCCTTAAAAGAATGGTTATTTGTTGCTCATTTTTTAAAGGTCACTTGTGATATACATTTTTAATCACTTATAGTATGAATCCTATGTAATCAATTTCTATGTATTATAATGCAAAGGGCAGGCCCTGAGAGCGGGATAATGAGGATTTGAATTTCAAAACATATAATTGAAAATAAGAAAAGGTTTAAAGAGACAAGGATTTGAATTTCAAATGGTTTTATATTTTCCTATTAACGGAATCACGTGTGAGACAGAAGATTATGTGAGATGATGAGGAAGGATTTTAACTCAAGATTGGCTATAAGGAAATTACGTGAGATTACCATGAAGTTGAGTTTAAATTCTCCAAAATAAAAAAAGTTTAAGGTGAAAAATAATGGGCTGCATCCTTCTAATTAGAAAAAAAAATAAATAAAAGGAATTAAAAACTAGATTAAAATTGAAATTGAAATCAAGACAAAATTGAGAGACAATTTCACAAAATTGAGACCCAATTTTAAAATCGAGCTTAACTAAAATCAAAGACTTTCGCATATAATTTTCAAAGAGGGTTTACAAAGAACAAAGGAATAAAGGAGAGCTCCAAATACTTATCTTTCCAAAAAAACGTATGTATCAAATAATTGACGTAAACTATGTAATCTAATCTAACTCTAATTAGTGTCGGCTGAAAAACTTTGGAGTATGCGTTCGTGGATATGGGATGATACCACAGCTTCAAAAATAACAACAAATGGGAAGACACGAGAACGAAAATAACAGTTTGCACATGAATACTATTTAAAAGTGGATTCTTATTTCATTCTCGCTTTTATTTTTACATGGATCCAACATTTCTCACCTCTCGAGGGCAAGTCATTTACATGTATTTTATATGACTCCCCCGTTTGGCATAAGAAATCAAACACTAGAGAAATTTTCGAAGGAAATACATAAAGGGAGGGAGAATAGGGCTCCAAAGCACTGCTGGGGGACATTGACTATTCCTGCTAGTGCATAACAGTCCCAGAGACTGTCCGGTAGAGCCCTGCAGTATACTCTTCAATTGATTTTCTGTCCGGCAGTGTGTGGCAGTCTTCTTCCAGTGAATTTCTTCTCATTTATGAGATTATTTCAGAAGGTTTTGAGAGACTTTGAGCGTTGTCTAACTCTAAGTGACTGTCTTTTTAACAAAACTCTGTGATCAATCACTTGATTCCCGGGGTGCGAAGTGTGAATTCCTGGGGAGTTATCGGTGTGAAGACCAACAAAAGGAAGATTCAAGGTTTTGCCGCTCTAGGGCCCTTTGCATGAAAAACCAGGGCGATGAACACAACAAAAAGTCATGAATTCCCTTTTCTCCTAAGTAAAGAAAACAAAGAAAGTCTCAAAGAACTAACACTGCTATAGTGCTATGGCAGTCCAGTTGCACTCCCGGAGGCTGGTTACCTTAATGTTTGGAGAGTGGGAGTTGCCGGTGTGAATCAGGCAGAGGTTTGGGTCAAATGCAGAGGATGCTTGATGCTGGAGACTGCCCTAAGTACTCCTTTTTATAGATTTTCAAGAAGAGGGAGTAGTTACCAATCGTGGAAGAGTGGAGGCAGTTGAAGGAAGTAGGCATTTAGGTGCCTAATAGAGCTCTGTCATCCACTTTTGGGTAGTTTTGAATTTGCCCGGTTGTGGGATTTGGCCAAAAGGGCAGGAACATGGGTCAGTTATCGGCGAGGAATGCGCATGACATGCGTAACTGCCTGGATTTGTCGCTCAGTAGTAGATGAGTCGACGCCGGCTGTGATTGCCATGCACCCACTTGGGCTACACATGCGGTGTTCCGGTAGTGACTGCGATCTGCTCGGTTGCGCAAGGCAGGCTCGCCTGGTAGCGCCAATCAAGCCTGTCCGACAACACCTATTTGGCCTGCTCGGTACTGCCTATCAGGCATGTCTTGTAGTGCTGGACAGTGATTTCTCTGGGTTTGTTTCTTGAGTTTCTGACCCCCATTTGTCATTAGAATTTGAGATCTTCTTGGCCATTTGTTTGACTTTCCATATGCTCTGACCCTTATTTTGACTCTCGGAATTGACCAAACTTTGACTGCACTTTGTCTGGTCACCTTCACTTGTGGTTTGCTTTGACTTCTGAAAATTCTTCATGTGTCAACAATTAGGAAACCGAATCACATCTTTAATATGAAACCTATTCTTATCATAACTAAGCTATAAAGTAGAAAACATACTCACATAATAACACAAGGTTAATATAATCCAAATCTAATCTAAGATAAACTCATCCTTTCCATGCCCATGAAATATTAAATAAAAAATAAACTCCTCCTTTCCATGTTCTAAAAGCGGATTTTGGTGGTGAGTGTTGTTGGGAGTGAGGAGAAAATGACAGATTATTTTTTCATCATGCGTCCCCCTAAACATAACACATGAAGAGGACACTGAAAAAAAAAAAAAAAACATTTTCTGGAAATTGTTCAATAAGGCTCTTTGGTATGAAATTTTCAATTTTTATCAAATTTACTAACCGTCATTATGAACACACTACACCAAAAACGGGAAATTGGAACGGATTTCCGTTCCTGATTCGCCCGTTCCTAATCTGTTAAACCGTTCCAAAACCGTTCCAATTTCCTATTTTTGGAACGGATTAACGGATTAGGAACGGAAAACAGGAAATTAGAACGCATTACCGTTCCTAATCCGTCCGTTCCTAATCCGTTAAACCGTTCCCAAAGCGTTCCAAATTTCCGTTTTTGGTGTAGTGACAGTTTGATACCTGATTTTCCACCAAAACATTATTTTTTAGAAATCAATTCTGCCATTCAATCTACGTTTTAAAATTCTCTAGCAGTATAGTGATTAACTTATCGTTCAAAAGATCAGTGTATAGTTCAGAAGATCATTTTACCTAATTCTCCTATTTTTTTAGAATTTCATATATGTATTGCTTAAATGTAATGTTTAGGTTTTTATTTCTGATTCTGCGCGCTAGCTTTTTTTGCATCTCAAATTTCCACAATGGCATTTTCCTAAGTTCGTGTTTGGCGGCCAAATCCCCGGGGATTCCTTATCGGGTTTACATGAGAATCTTAGAATTTCACTTTTGAAAGTTGTAAATTAGCAAGGATTTTGGCCAGTGAAAATCCTAATTTTAGATTTTTTTTTTTTTTTTTTTTGGGTTTAAACCCCTCACAGAGGGTTTGAAACTCCTCAATTTTTTAAATGTATGCACCTATACTATTTTTGTTAGCCATACACACTGATATCCATTGTGTGAGAATTTGATTTGGGCAGAACCCTTAACCATGGGGCGTAGTATGTCAACCACGGGCTTCTAACAATGAGTCTCCACAAGGGCCGCATCAGAAATATCCAAGTTTTGACCAAGATTTATAAGTCAAAATACGTAGTAACTCAACATGATGCATTTTAAAACCGTGTGGCCCCGGAAACCGTAAAAACTATGAAATTAAGCGTGCTCGGGCGGGAGCAGTACTAGGATGTATGACATCTTGGATCTCTCTTACTCTCATAATAGCGTGAGAGATACTCTTATAAGAGTATTTCGCATATATATAAATAAAATAATGTGGGTTGAGGAGGGGGCTCAAAAATCTTTGATTTAGAAAAGTGTTTTGGTTGACAGCATTTATGCCTTTTGTGGAGTAAGTAAACTTTTTACCGGCTATACTTTTTTATATGTGATTTTGATAATCGATATACTATTTGAAAGCTACCAAAGAGATGGTATATAGATGCAAACAGTCAAAAGTTGAAAGAAATTGTGAAAAAAATTGAATTAGTGGAACTGACCTTCATTATATACCAAACAATAAGTCCTTCGAAGTCCATTGGATATTGTCAAGTATTTAATACAAACCCTATCGTATCAGTTGAAATTGGTAAACTGATATATTCTTATTAATTACTTCTCAATACACGAGCATACAATTTATACACAACTACTGCTAGTAATCAGGGGCATAATTAGAAACCTAAATCAATCTAAGAGATTGTTAACCAATCTACAATTAATAGTATCTACAATCATGGACAAACAGAGATACTTACGGAGAATAAATCAATCTCAACACACCCCCTCAAGTTGGCGCATGTATATCATACATTCCCAACTTGCTGATTAGTTTCCAGAACACCTGAATTGATACTGCCTTAGTAAGCATGTCAGCCAGTTGATCTTCAGTTCTGATCTCAGGTAGAACTAGTGCATTGTCCTCCAACTTCTCCTTTATAAAGAATCTGTCTACGTCTACATGCTTCATCCTGTCATGCTGGATTGGATTATGAGCAATATCTCTAGCTGCCTTGTTATCACAATATAATTTGATAGGTCTTGTAGTCATGCATCCTAAATCTCTTAAGAGCATTTTTAGCCATAACCCCTCGCATAGTCCAAGCACCAGTCCACGAAGTTCCGCCTCTGCGCTGGAACGAGCCACAACTGTTTGCTTCTTGCTCCTCCAAGTCACCAAATTTCCTCCCAGGAACGTAAAGTATCCAGAGGTGGACCTTCTATCATCAATTGCTCCTGCCCAATCTGCATCCGTATATACGTCGACATCACAACAATTTCCTGTTTTCTTAAATAGAACACCCTTTCCAATAGTTCCTTTCAAGTATCGTAGAATACGAATCACAGCATTCATATGTTGTTCTCCAGGATTATGCATAAATGAACTCACCATACTTAGAGCATAGGCCAGATCAGGTCGAGTATGGGCCAAGTACATTAGTTTTCCCACAAGTCTCCGATATCTGTTCACATCTGCAGGAATTTGATCCATTTCTATGCAAAGTTTTAAACCCCCTTCTGTTGGAGAATTTGCGGGCTTGCATCCCGTCATCCCTGTCTCCTTCAGTAGGTCTAAAATATATTTTTTCTGACACAAGAAAATTCCCTTCTTTGACCTCGAAACTTCAATTCCTAGGAAGTACTTAGGAACACCAAGATCTTTCATGTCAAACTTGTTTGACAGATACTCTTGCAATGCTAACATCTCATTTGAATCATTTCCTGTTACAAGCATGTCATCCACGTAAACAATGAGTGCTGTGATCTTTCCCTGCTTCTTCTTTAGAAACAAAGTGTGATCCTGATTACTTTGAGAGTATCCAAAGGCTTTCATTGCCTTTGTCAATTTTCCAAACCATGCACGAGGGGACTGCTTCAACCCATACAATGCCTTTTTCAACTTACAAACTTTCTTGCTTCCTGGGACAGCAATTTTACATCCTTCAGGCAGCTCCATGTACACCTCTTCTGATAACTCACCATGAAGGAATGCATTCTTTACATCAAACTGCTGTAATGGCCAATCCCAATTTGCAGCTAATGAAAGCAACACTCGGACTGTGTTTATCTTGGCTACGGGTGCGAATGTCTCAGTATAATCAACTCCATAAGCTTGAGTGTATCCTTTCGCCACCAGTCTAGCCTTAAAACGATCAATTGTCCCTTCAGGATTATACTTTACTGAGTATATCCATCGGCAACCAACTGGTCGTTTTCCTTCTGGACACTCTACAATCTCCCAAGTTTGTTGTTTCTGTAATGAATCCATCTCTACATTCATGGCTTCTGTCCACTTTGAGTTTGCCAAAGCTTCCTGCACACTATTAGGTATAGAAACAGCAGATAATTGACTCATGAATGCAACATTTGATGCTGACAAGTTTTGGTTAGATACATAATTGCTCATAGGATACTTAACCTTACTTGTAAGATTTGGTTCATAGGAGGATTTAGGAATGCCTCTATTTTGACGAGCAGGTAACACTCTACTAGACACATTTGTACCCTTATTTGACGATTGGTGTGGTATATCGTTGAGAGATCCTGGATTGTCATCAAGCAAACCTTCTGTTACTTCACTTCCAATGGCCTCACCGTCAGTAACTTCTTCAATTTCTGGTGCTTCAGGTTCTGTTTCCCTAACTTCAGAAGCTACATGCTCTGAATGTTCAGCTACTACATTCTCATATGTGACATTCTCAGCTTCACCTCGAATTTCCTTATCAGTATCATCCATCCTTAATAATTGTATCTCATCCAAACTCAGTGTCTGAATTCCATGATCACCACGATTCTCATCCTGAATTCCAGATACTGGTTCAAAATACATCAACTGCTCATGGAACACCACATCCATGGTTGTAAGCATACGTTTACTTGACGGGTGATAACATCGATACCCTTTCTGGTGTGGTGCATAGCCAAGAAAAACACACTTTTCTGCTCGGGGAGACAATTTATCTCTCTGATGCTTGTGCAAGTGAACATAAGCAACACAACCAAACACTCGTGGGGTAATTTCTGCATTCCTTGGACTAATCACAGCGTCGTTGAGAGCTTGAAGAGGCGTCTGAAACTCAAGAGAGCGTGAAGGAGTGCGATTAACAGTATGCACAGCGTACGTAATAGCTTCACCCCAATAAGAAGATGGCATGTGAGCACCAATCAAACTGGCACGTACAACCTCTAACAAGTGCCTGTTTTTCCTTTCAGCCACCCCATTTTGTTGAGGTGTGTATGGACAAGTTGTCTGATGAACAATTCCACGAGCTTCCATGAAAGCCTTGAGATCAGATCCCATGTATTCTCCACCATTGTCACTCCTAAGCACACGAACCTGTGTTTTGTACTGAGTTTCAACCATTTTACAGAATTTCTGGAATATGACAGCAACATCACCCTTAGACTTCATTATCCAAAGCCAAGTTACTCTAGTACAATCATCAATAAATGTCACAAACCATTCGGACCCCCCTAACGTTGGCACTTTTGAACGACCCCAAACATCAGAGTGAATTATCATGAAAGGAACATTGCTTTTATTTGAAACCAAAGGAAATGATGTTCTATGACTCTTGGCGAGTTCACAGACATCGCAGTACAAATTTGAACTATTTATTTTCTCAAATAAATTAGGAAACAATTTCTTTAAGTAACCAAAGGAAACATGCCCCATGCGTTTGTGCCACAACCACACCTCCTCTGTCTTCTTCTTATCAGAATTCTCCTCCAATGCAAATGCCTGACCCAGCTTTTCTGAATACTTTGATGCTAAATCCAGATAGTACAACTTCCCTCGCCTAATACCACAACCAATCGTCTTCCTTGTCTGTATACTCTTAAACACACAAAAGTTAGGCCAAAAAATCACAACACATGACAAGCTTTTGGTTATTTGAGACACGGACAAAAGGTTGTATTTTAAATCAGGGACAACAAGGACAGTGTCTAAGTTCAAATTTTCAGTGATAGACAAGGTCCCTTCTCCAATAATGGATGACTCACTACCATCAGCAGTAGTTATATTTTTCTGTGAAGAGGATTTAAGATTCTGGATTTTACTAGCATCAAATGTTATATGATCCGAGCATGCAGAGTCAATTATCCATGTATTATTACCAGTATTAGTGGAGCTTAACAAGGCCTTACCATTGTTATCAAGAGTACCAGTAGTGGTAGCAAGGACAGTGTTTTGTTCACCTTTTTCGGCTTCAGCTGTTATGATAGCAGTGGTAGCTTTCCCGTTTGAATCCTTTCTTTGAGATCCTCTGTTGTGATCCCACCAGTCCGGATAACCAATTACCTCATAGCAGCGTTCCTTAGTGTGTCCAGATTTGTTACACTTAGTACACTTGTAATTCGGTTTTTCAGATCCTCTTGATGCCCTTGATTTATTCTTCATTATCATAACAGCCACGTCAGAATTTCCAGCGTCTGTATTCAGTGTCTCACGCCTTACAGCTTCTCGGCGTATAACTGCATAACATTCTTCAAGGCTTGGAAGCAGATCCTTGCGTAACATCTCTCCACGAACCTGCTCGAAAGTTTCATCCAGTCCAGCCAAGAAGATGTGTACCCGCAGCCTTTCAATTGCATCATGGTAGGACTTCACATCTTCAGGATCTTTCATGGTTACCATGTCACGGTGATCCAGTTCCCTAAAGATCTCCACCAACTCTCCATAGTACTCCGAAACAGATCGCCCTCCTTGTTTGGATTTAAACGCCTTTTGGTTCAAGGCAAATACTTGCAATTCATCACTACCGTCATAGAAAGCTTTTGACAAAGCAATCCATATTTCATGAGCAGTTTTTAAGCGCAAGTACCTTTTCATTATCTCTGGTTTCATGGACATCAGAATCCATCGTTTCACCTTTTGGTTTTCAGCATACCATTGTTCATATCCTTCATCTTTTTCTGCTGGTGGTTGCGGCATGCCTCGGATAAAAGACAACTTCTCCCTCTCAGCAATGTGCATCTCCACCAACTGCGACCATACATCGTAATTAGATTCGTCCAAGATGATTCCTGCGTTGAAAGCACCTTCCGAACGAACCACCACCGGAACTGGATCAGATTTTGCTTTGGAGGCCTCCATCAACACGGTAGAGGAAATTCAAAAAAAAAAAAAATATTGAACCTAGCTCTGATACCAAGTTGAAATTGGTAAACTGATATATTCTTATTAATTACTTCTCAATACACGAGCATACAATTTATACACAACTACTGCTAGTAATCAGGGGCATAATTAGAAACCTAAATCAATCTAAGAGATTGTTAACCAATCTACAATTAATAGTATCTACAATCATGGACAAACAGAGATACTTACGGAGAATAAATCAATCTCAACAGTATCTTAGTGGCTTAGTGAGCACTTAAACTCTACCCTGTGTTCTATTTTGGAGAAATTGCATGCTGCATGGATTATCGTAGAATGTAATGTTCCCAGCTTAACTAATTAGACAAAGAGGACTCGTTCACTATTTAATGCACTGATGGCTATATGATGGCTGCAACCAAGTAAAGGATAAGAAGAGAGAGTTAAGACAGGTGAATAAGAAAGATAAGTGAGGAGTGTGATAGGAAAAGAGTCGTTGTAACTTGTAATAAGTGCATTGGATAAGAGAGAGAGACAGTTGTAGCTGTGTAAGCACGTCATCTTTTGTATTTGCAAGTCTTCTAGTAAGCAAAAAAAGGCACGAAGGCCACCATCTACGCATGTAAACTTGCGTTCCTTTTATATCCTACTGTAAAAAGATGCAGAGGATTCACCCACAACAATCGATGAGCCCTAGCTGCCCCATTTTACTTGGTTTATTAGCTTTATCCTAACTATGCCCTTGCGAGTCTAGACGCTAAACATGGATCGTCAAAGGGGGTTTGTATGGCCCACCTTGTGATTACTAATGAAGTGACTCCGGTTTTTTATTTTTATTTTTTAAAAAGTTTTCTTGAATTAATGACAGATATCGTGAAATATTTGAGGTATGTCCCTAATTTGCTCAAAGAAGTAGATGGGTTTGGGAAGACAGCTTTACACTATGCATCTACTATAGGCTACTATGATGATGAAAACATCCGGAAAGAGATCCTTCAATTCTTGATAGAAAGTGAACCATCTCTTGCTTATAAATCGGACAAGGATAGCAATTATCCACTTCTTATCGCCACCATGGAAGGCCCTTTTGCAGCTGTTGAAATTATACTTACATACTGCCCGGACTCGGCTGAGCTGGTCGACCCAAACGGACGGAATGCCCTTCACCTTGCAGTGTTGAATAACAGAGTATCCACCCTTGACTCTCTGATAAAGAGGCCGGAGTTCAAAATGCTAATTAACCAACCTGACTATGGTGAGAACACGCCTATGCATCTAGCCACTCAGCACAATTACCGTAAGATCATTGAGCTTTTGTTGACATGTGAGGGATTGGGCTTGGCAGCAACAAATAATGAGGGCCTCACAGCTATGGATATTTGTGGTTACACGACAAAACAGGTATTCAATTGATCGTAGGGCAGGAATAAGATAAATTCAATGGCCACGCCTATTGATTATTATATTTAACAAGGGATACTTTTTATGTTTTGTTTCGATTTTATAGGTTGTGCACAAGGATTTATTGCCGTAGCCGTAAGATCCTCTTATTCTGACAGGCGAATAAAAAAAAAAAAACTTGCACCAAGAATTGGAGTCTCATATCCACTTTTTCTATAAGATCCAAATCTTAATTTGAATTTCGCGATGATCTTAAGAAGAACTTATGTCAAGATCTAAGTTTGCTAGATTTTTTGGACCAAAAGAAATAATAAACTTGAAGACCCTCTTATGGGTCTGACCAATGAAAATATGGATAGAGGATCAATCCTTTTTTTCTCTAGAATGCAAAGAGAAATATATTATATAATAGGAAATCAGGGGAAAAACGGGGCTTAAGGATAGAGGATCAAACCTAAGAATCCTATTAAACCAAGTTTTTATCAACCTTAGATACAGTTTGATGATTTCACTCAAATAGAAGTTGCTTCTAACATTAGATTGAGAAGTTTGGATTTTGGAAATGGGCTGCACTCAATTTAAATGAGGCATGGGATCCAAATTTCAGGTTCCTTCAGTCCAAACCACGAATTTAAAGGTTTATATATATATATATATATATAACTAATTCAAAGTAAATCACCCTATAGGCATTAGAGTGCTTTAAAATCTAAAACTGAAACTGCCTGTTTGAGTATCGCCCATGAAAAGTTCCAACAGCTGAGTTTCTAACAAAATCTTAGAGATTTTAAAATTCTTAAGAAAATAGTTTCTTATATTCCTACTATCTTTCTGTTTTTTAGAAATATTCTTCCAATCTTGGAGATCCTAAATCATTAATATGTTTGTTATGCCTATTGCAGCGATTGATCCATGACAAATTGAAAGGGTGTGGAGCACTCCCTAGTCGCCAACTATGGAGAGAGATGTTACTTATGCCTCCACCTCCACCTCCACCTCCACCTCCAAGAGCACCTGAACTCGTCAGCATCAGCTCAAACACGGAAGCCGTTATCAATACACTCTCAGTTGTCACAACTCTCGTTGCTACAGTTACCTTTGCTGCTGCTGTCACAGTGCCAGGCGGATACAAAAATGACGGTGTCCAAGAAGGCCTACCCGTCTTTATTAAGACTACAGCACTTATAACCTTTCTGTTTTCAGATACTCTTGCCTTTTGCAGCTCCATGGCCGCGACAATTCTTCTTTTATATGCCAGTGCCAATCCAACAGACAACTACTAGTCAACTTCTGCTTTAAACACATGCGCCTATATATCAGCGGTTGCAATCACTGCAACTTTAACGGCATTTATGACTGGCATATACGTGCTAACATCAAAAGAGAGCTTGGGGCTGGCAGTTACATCTATCTATTTATATCTATAAAAGAATGTAGTTTCCTTCACTTAATAACAAGCCTTGAAACCATAAATTCAAAATTCTTAAAATATGTCATAACAAGTGTCAACATCTCTCCACTATCCTCTCTCCCAAGTATACTATCTCTTCACTATCCTCTTTTGAACTGCTCTCTCTAACTGAATTTGGAACTGCTCTCTCTCCAATCTACTAATGCAAATACACAGAGTATGAAAAAATAAATAATGGAATCACCGTGTGCCCTACCTTAAAATGATGCAATAATATTACAGCCAAATCGGTAAAGATTATGTGATTTGTGTAAATTTTATTTTTGACCCATAAATTTTACTTTTGATGGAATCACTGTGTGCCCCACCTTAAAATGATGGTGGGGTTATTGCGAACTTATTCAAGGTGATGACGAAATCAAGGTGGCCCATCAATTTTTTATGGAATCACTTTGTGCCCCACCTTAAAATGATGGTAAGCTCTGACGAAATCAAGGTGACCCATCAATTTTTTATGGAATCACTACGTGCCTCACCTTAAAATGATGGTATGATTTGTACATTGTCATTTTTACAATTAAATTGCTAGATTTGAGTAATTATGGTAGGCTCTGACAAAATCAAGGTGACCCATCAATTTCTGATCGAATCATTATGTGCCCCACCTTCAAATGATGCGATCATATTGCAGCCCAATCTGTAAAGATTATGTGATCTGTGTAAAAAAATTTTTGACCCATTAATTGTATTTTTGATGGAATCACTGTGTGCCCCACCTTAAAATGATGGTGGGGTTATTGCGAACTTAATCAAGGTGATGACGAAATCAAGGTGACCCATCAATTTTTGATGGAATCACTGTGTGCCCCCACCTTAAAATAATGGTAGGCTCTGATGAAATTAAGGTGACCCATCAATTTTCCATGAAATCACCCTATGCCCCACCTTAAAATGATAGTATGATTTGTACATAGTCATCTTTATAGTTAAATTGCTAGATTTGAGTAATTATGGTAGGCTCTGACGAAATCAAGGTGACCCATCAATTTTTGATGGAATCACTGTGTGTCGAACCTTCAAATGATGCAATCATATTGTAACACAATCTGTAAAGATTATGTGATTTGTGTAAGATCCCACATCATTTTAAACAGTCATACTCACAATTCACATGAGATTGATGTTAAAATTCTAGAAAGTAGGAGGGGATTATGCATGATCTGAACCAATGGATTGATAGATCTAATGATTTATTCAATGCCCTATTTTTTTTCTAAATTTTTATTCCCTTTTATATTCACCGCTCATTAATGGCCACAAAGAGAGTGAAATTGGCAAGAGTTTCAGCTCATTAATGATAAAGAAATTAGGTCTAATTCATCCCAGATCTTTGGACCTATATAGGGCCAGATTTTTTGTCCAATTCCTGATTTTTATTGGGGCTGAACTAGGCTTGGTTTTTTGGTGTAAACCATGACAAATTTTGGGTCCATTTCAAAACAGAATATTGGGTCTATTTCAAAACAGAATATTGGGTCTAAACCAGACCACATTTTGGAAAGTCCAAAAAAATAGAAAGTAAAGAACAAAAAACATAAGAAAAACTAAAAAAAAAAAAGAAATCTAAGTATTAGATTAATTAAAAAAATTAGCTTAGGTTTAATAATTAATTGTCATCTCCTCCTCCCCTCACATTAGGATTAGGGAATTTAATTGGGAAGTTATAAATTAGTTAGTCCAAAATTAGTATATACTTATAATTCTAAACCAGTTTAGACTTATGGGACAAAAAAAGGCCAAGATTAAGCCAAAATTACAAGCCTAAATCAAGCCAGAATGCAGCATAATTTAGGCTAGAATATCTCTTTTATTTATTTTATTTTTACATGTGCCCGGGCTTCATCAAAATCCATTTACACCTCACGTAAATAATAAAACATCTGGAAAAACATATAAAGATCAAATTATCAACAAAAAGAAGGACTCAAAAGTACACTAATTAATAAATTTAATAAAACTAATTCGTTTAAGTCTGTGCATTTGGTGGTTCCGTGGTCCGTGTTATGCACGGGGTTTTACTAGACAAAAAAATTCCAAACTTGAAGAATAAAAAAAAAAAAAAGCTACATTAAAATCACATTTGAAGGTATACTTCAAGGGTCTAGAACGAAAAATAATAATATTAATATGGATCATTAGTGTCATATTGTAAGATCAATAGAAAAAAAGAAAAAGAAAAGGAAAAATCTATATCGCTATTGGAATGTGGTTACTCTTGGGTGAACCACATTCCTCCAAATTTCAAATACTAAAATTAGAGAGTAGATAATGACAGCTGTCAAAATCTGCATCTACCCTCCACTCCCCTCTCTCTTGGGTCTCCTAAATCTCCTTTCTCTCTACTCTCTCCAATCACCTCTCTCTCAACTACCTTCTTTGGAACTGCTCTCTCTAACTAACTTTGGAACTGCTCTCTCTCCAATCTCCTAATCCAAATCCACAAAATAAGAAAAAAAATGTATGAAGAAGTAATAAGAAGGCCAGTCCCAAGTGGGGCTATCATTTTCTTTTATTAAAAATGCTTTAATCTTTAACCGTAATAAATAATGTATGAAAAGTCTGAAATGAGAAGTAAAATGAGAATTACAAGGGTTCTATGTGGGATCAATCTATATTCTATTTGAATGTAGTTGTTCTTCGATTAACTACAAGCCTTTAAACTCTTATCCCTCCATCCTCATTCATTTTCTCTCCTACGTGGTAGCCTCATAAAAAATAGGATCCGTTTTCACTTCTCATCTCTTCTTTTTCTAACCGAGCATTTCCTATTCCTTTAACTGCTTGAGCAGTTACTAAAGGAGAAAGTGAGAAATCCAAAGGAGGAGAGAGAAGCACAAAAATGATTTTAAAAAATTATCCCCAAAAATGAACATAAAAAATAGGAAATTATTGAAAACTTAAATGATCGAGGCGAAAAATCAAGAGAAAAAAAATAAAAATAAAATAAAAATTAAGCAAGACAAAAGATTACAAACTTAAATAATAAACACAAAAAAGGACTATATTAAAATGACATTTGAAGGTGTCTTTCAAGGTTCTATAATAAAATAATAATAATAATAACATGAAACATTAATGTCAGGTTGTAAGGTCCACAGAAGAAAAATGAAGATAGAAGAATAATAAGAAAAAGAAAGTGATGAAGACAACAATGATCTGGTGAACAAAAACAAATTGAGGATAAAGAACAAAAGGGAGGGAGAGGATTGAAAAACACCACAATGAATAATAATGTAAAATATATGGGCCCATCTCCAAAAATGAACATAAAAAAATAAAATTCCTAAAATTAATGACCCGAGCCAAAAATTAGGAGAAAAAAAAATTAAGCAAGACAAAAAAATTCCAAACTTGAAGAATAAAAAAAAAAAAAAAAAAAAGCTACATTAAAATCACATTTGAATGTATACTTCAAGGGTCTAGAATGAAAAAAAAAATATTAATATGGAACATTAGTGTCATATTGTAAGATCAATAGAAAAAAAGAAAAAGAAAAGGAAAAATCTATATCTCTATTGGAATGTGGTTACCCTTGGGTGAACCACATTCCTCCAAATTTCAAATACTAAAATTAGAGAGTAGATAATGACAGCTATCAAAATCTGCATCTACCCTCCACTCCCCTCTCTCTCGAGTCTCCTAAATCTCCTTTATCTCTGCTCTCTCCAATCTCCTCTCTCTTAACTACCTTCTTTGGAACCGCTCTCTCCAATCTCCTAATCCAAATCCACAGAATAAGAAAAAAAATGTATGAAGAAGTAATAAGAAGGCCAGTCCCAAGTGGGCTATCATTTTCTTTTATTAAAAATGCTTTAATCTTTAACCATAATAAATAATGTATGAAAAGTCTGAAATGAGAAGTAAAATGAGAATTACAAGGGTTCTATGTGGGATCAATGTTATAAATTTATTAGTATACACTATTAATCTAAACAACAGAGTCATTGTGCCCTGTAAAATATCTTTAGGACAAATTCAACTCCTATGAGAATTATACCCAATTCGGAATGATCACAAATAAAAGATTATAAGAAAATAAAAAAAGTCAAATCACATGATCTAAATGTCACTAATCAACATTTGGTAGACTTGATTGGAGCAAAATTCAGGCTCATGTATAATAAAGGTAAGACACTTATTTTAGTGGGTTGGATTCAAAGGTGGGCTCATTCATGACAAAGATATTGGGTCTAATTCATGTCAGATTTCTGGGTCTAATTTAAGACAGAATATTGGGTCTAAACTATACCAGATTTTAGGGTGTAAATCAGACAAGAACTTGTGTCTAATTAAAGATAGAATATTGGGTCTAGACTAGACTAGATCTTTTGGTCTAAATCTTGTCAGATTTGGGTCTAATTCAAGACAAAATATTTGGTATACATCAAGCCAGATTTTGGATAAAAATTCATGCCAGAATTCTGGGTCTAACTTAGGCCAGAATGGCAGTCCAAATCAGGCAAGAATTGCAGATTCAATTCAGTCCAGAATTAGTCCATACTTATAATTTTAAACCAGTTTAGATTTATGGGTTAAGAAACATGCTAAGATTAGACCCGAATTACAATCCTAAATCAGGCCAGAATGCAACCTAATTTAGGCCAGAATATGTCTTTTATTTTATTTTTTTACACTTACTCGGGTTTTATCAATCTCCATTTACACCTCACGTAAAGAATAAAACATATGAAAAAACACATAAAGATCAAATTAGCAACAAAAAGAAGGATTCAAAAGTTTACTAATTAATAAATTTAATAAAAGTAATTCATATAAGTCTGTGTATTTGGTGGTTCCGTGGTCCGTGCATAGCACTGGATTTTGCTAGTTTTATTAGGTTGTGCTCTTCCAATCTTTGTTTTATGGCGTGTAAAGTACATTAAGAGACGAGCCGATGCGAAAAACCAGCCACAAAAGGAGTCGAAATTTTTTCGTGAGCACGTGTTGGAGAATGATAGAGGGGTTCGTTTGGGTATTCGGCCTGCTGCCCCCGCATACCTAAATGTAGAGGCTCCTGCATGGGAAAATCCAGGGTAAAGGGCAATTTTCTCCAGATAAAACCGTGTGTTTGTGAGATGTAGACTCATTATCAACGACTTTCTTTTGTTATATAATTATTGTAGCCTCTTTGTTTTGTTGTATGAACAATGATGTGAAAGTTATTTCCAGTTCTAATTATCACATAGTTAGTATCATTGGACTATAATGGTGATCTCAGGCAATGTGATTTTGTGCATCCCTTGATTAATTTTCATATCTCTGGCCCATGTTTAATCAGCTAGGAGGAGTTTACACACACCAAACTATTTTGAATTGACATTGATCTTAGATTCTTACTCATAGCTCATTATTGGATTTTATCACATTATATGTGCATTTTCAGTATGGTATATAGTGATTAAACTTTGAGGACTTGGAAACTATGGACTAGGAACTTTGGATCGAGTTGATATCTCATATTCGATTCATGATCTACGCACATTCATTATTATTTTTACGTACAAGTGTGGTGGGTCTCATGTGATGTGTATTGAACTATTGTTGTTTTCTACATACTGTAATATTTTACTATGGATGCATTTCTTTTATGTACCTTTGTTTGAATTGGGGCTTAGTTATAGTAGGGCCTCAAACACTGGCGGAACTTGGTATGAAAACTGGGCCATGAACCAAGCCCAGGCAGCTGGGGCTCAGCCTAGTACGGCCCTGGGAATGGATTTTTCTATGCCGGGTAGGGCCAGGCCTCTGCCCCCGCCCCTTCTTCCTTTCTCTTTTTTTTTTTTTATGAAGTTTAAAATAAAAATTTTAAAAGCTAAAATTAAATTTTTTTACTGAAACAAATATCACATATGAGTTATGACACATTCATTGAAAAAGACATCAAATAGATTATATCTCTTTGAAATTAAGTAACAAAATTTAAAAATAAAAAATAAAAGTTCGAACTTTGAACAATATGATTAAATTCAAACTTTATGAGAAATGAGAAAATAACAAATTACAACTTTGAACACTATGATACATTAAAAAGATATTAAGTAAGAATTACAACTTTATGGCAAATGGAAAAAAGTACATTTTGAAAAAAAATGTTTCAACATAAAAAACTATGATAAGTTTCACAAAAAGTATAAGTCGAGAAATTTCAAACACTATGATATATGTAACGTCGAGAGCTCGTCTTGTATCTCATATTCCTCCATCAGGTGTTGTGTTTTATCTTTTGCTCGATACCAGTCCCGCAGGCACATGTAAGTCTCCGTAGTTTCTTCTGATAGCATCATCTTCCTAGGATCAATATGGCGCCCACCTGCACTAAATGCTTGTTATGATACAACTGTAGACGCTGGAATTGTTAGTATAACATGGGTCATTGCGAAAAGCACGGGAAACTTACTTTGATATGTTTTCCACCAGGCAAAATGATAAAAATCATCTTTATCATTTGGGACTTGAATCGGACCCAACTGTATGCACATTTTTAATTCATTAAGATTATGGGTGGATCCCCCCGGAAGAAGCAGCGCTACTTCCTTGAGTGCTCTTCAGAATACTGCAAATGACCTTTTTTTTCTTTATATATTTGGGGAGGGCCCATAGAAGCACAAGGCACTTCGGATCTACCCATTTGGGTAGCATATTCCAAATAAAGTTGTTCTAATTGAGTTCTAATTGTACACATATCATTTACATTAATTTGATTCATATTTTTATTTTTTTTAGTAATTAAAATTTCGACACCAATTAACTTAGGTTCTAATGCAGCAGATATACAAAATGTCAAAGGAGCAGTTTTTCAATATTGTGAAAACTTTGCCTCCATTTTTTTACACATCAACTGAATAAGCTGTAAATCTCTATATTTTCAAAATCAATAGTTATTTCATAAAAATGGATCAAAGCTTGAGTTAATGTGGGAGAATATACCCCAGAAAAAAAAATTAGGTTGCATCATGAAGCACTTCTTAAAATTCTCTTATTATCACAAGAAGTTGCCAATTGTCATTAGATATAAAAATATTTTCATGTGCTAAATATACTTGAGAAAATTAATTAGGTGTCATTTTATAAGTGCAGGCTTATTTTAGAATTTTATAAGTAAAATCCTAGCTTTGCTTTACATCTTGTTGTATTTTTTTAGGCCTTTGATTTAGATTTTCACAGATCTCCTCCCACCATTGTTTTCTTGTGGGATTTGGAAAAATGATACCTACAAATATGTATTTAATAGTTGCTAAGTTGGTCTTGATAACTTTTATTCCTTCTTCTACAATAAGATTTATGATGTGTCATGCACATCTATTGTGAAAGATAGCTCTATTTAAATTACGTTGAAGCGCATATTTTACTAACCCAATTACAATATTGTTAGAGCTTGCATTATCTAAAGTTATAGAGACTACTTTATTTTCAATCATGTACTCTCAGATTTTTCAACGATAGTGGACCCTCTCCTAGCACCAGTGTGTGGGAACTCTTGTAAATTAAAAAAATACGATTATTCTCTTCTACATAATTCAATCACTATCAATATAATGTGATGTAATTGAAATGTACCCCACGTTTTGTTTGGAGGTCCATACATCTTAAGTTAATGTCACTGTTCCAGGTTTGTTTCCAAAAATGACTTTTAAATCTTCTTTTTCTTTGAGAAAAGTTTTTATTGCATCATTTCTGGCAGCGACTCTAGAAATCTTTTGCCATGAAGGGGCAAACGATTGCATCAAAAAATTTTCAAATGCTTGATCCTCCGTAAGCACAAATGGTAATTGGCGAATTATTAGAAATTTTTTAAGTTGGTATCTAGCAATATTAGGGTCATAGTTAAAAACTCATAAACTACCGCTTGAAGCAGTTTGAGAAAGTCGGGTTCGGATGGTCCCACTTCCACCCCCCTTCCCTGCCCTGCATTTCCTCCGACATGCCTGGGCATATACGATTTCATGTATCTAAGAAAGTGGCCGTTGCCACCTGATGATTTACTGTTGTAAAGTTCTTTGTAAAATTTACATTGTGCCTTTTTTCTACTCCTCATTTGGGATCTGGGACCTCAATTATATAAAAATGGTTCCAGACTATAGAAGTCGTTCATTTTTTCTTTCTAGTTAAAGAACTCGGGCTAGCACCGCCAGCAAAGTGAGGATGATTGCCTACTTTTATTCCTTGATCCTAATCTTGAGGAAAATTTTTAGGATCTTCCTCATTTAGGGAAAAGTCAAGGCCAAAAGATTGTGATGATCCAACTATTTAAAAAAAAAAAATTAAATGAAGAATTATATATAATGTGTTTCCTATGATAATTTATATAAGAAAGGGGAGAAGATGATATTTAATATATAATATTACTATGTATATTATTACTAAATAAAATTTAAGATTTAAAATAATAAATAACTCTAAGAGAGAGGGAGGGGGGCTAATGGAGAAGTTCTACTAAGAGAGTAAGAGAGAGCTCCTTCGTATTAAAATGATTGGAGTGGGGGCGTGGGGGCCGGGGTTTAAAATAGTAAAAATACGATTTATGACCATTACCGTCAGGTTGTGCCGGGCCGCGGCCCAGGCGGGGAATCCATGCAAGGCCCTGCCTGCACATTGACTTGGTCAACGGCCCATGCAAGGCACATGCACATGCACATGCACGGCTTTTATCGTGCTGGGCTGAGCCCGGCCCAGGGGGGCCGCCGAAATTTCCATCCCGTTTTCTTGGGGTTGCCAATGTAAAAGGCCTGGGATGTTTACAAAATTCTCGCCCCTCTCGCCCATTACGACCCTGGCTTGAAAAATGAGTTCTCAGAGGCTAGGCCAGCTAAGTCTTGCCCACACTGGGCTAGATTTGGCTTGAATGATATGCCCGTGGCTTGTGCCTGGGTGTAGGAACTAATTTTCTGGATCAATTATTGGCCCTATTTATGCCTGGCAACCCTGACTTCATTGACAGTACAAAACATCTTTCCTTACGAAGGGAAAGTGTCCTATGCACATGGTGCACATAATGCGCACCCTTGGTGGGACCCACCAACCAGTCCATCTGAGTGGACAAAAAAACCTCACATTCAAGAATGGACTGGACTGGACTGGGCCGTTGGGTCAACTGAACACCTATCTAAATGGATTGAATTTGTGGACCACGGATGATAGAGTTGGGATGATCAAACGGTGCTGATTTTTTTTTTAGATAGGAGGGTCCAAGCAGATTTTCAAATCCCCAAGGCCTCATCCCGAAGTGGGCCAACATGTGGGCCCCACAACAAGGTGCAGTAGCGAATCACATGTGCACCTCGCGCAGGGGATAACATGTTGTCGTTATGAATACGATGGACTAGAGATTGGGCTTGGGCTGCAGACTGGCTTGAACAGTAAGCCCAAAAACTAAATATCTAGGCCCAGCCCAGACAGCCCCATGATCACCCCTGGCCGTAAAGTTATGATTTGGGTATCCGGTTAGTCCCTTCTTTTTTTTTTTTAGGTGTTTTCCCCTATGACTACAATTACAACAGTTTTGGACTAAAATACCCATAGCATTTCCTCTCTAAGGTCCAATCCAAGCCCCATAACCCATTTCAGGGTATTTGCTTATTGATTGGCAGAAGCCATGACAGCCACTTCTTTCTGAAACACTCCCTTTATACATCGGATGCAGGTTAGCTCTCTCCCCCATGGAGTACATGCAAATCCCAATTAAAAAATTGTGGATTTATGGGTCTTCTTGTAGATGAATATAAGCTCAAAACTGTAGAGAAGAACACTGATAGAACGTTCCAAACCACCTGATCATACTTTTTTGGAATGCGGATCGATGGCAACTAGATTTTAACCGTTTAATTGTTGGGCGCCATTTGAACTGTTGAGATAGTCTGATCAGAGTGGTTTTCATGATGTAGTGCAGGTATTATATGCCATGTGTTTGTGGGTTAGTGGGGCCAGGTTTTGTAGTTTTGGGTTGAAACTGAAGACTTTCCCGAGGCTTCTTCCCATGAGCTAGGGCTGGTTGTCGCCTGTGGGTTTGCTAAAAATATACTTAGATGGGTTGGGCTTATGGGCAACCTGATGGCAGCTGGGCTTAAGCTACACTTGAGTTGGCCCAGACCACCTGAAGCAACTTAGCCAGCACAAAGATCATCCAACCATTTAGTTCCAGGTCTAACGGTCAGGTGCAGATCCAGGCTGCAGTTTTGAATGAGAAGGTCTATTCGCAGACCATTTCTTAATTTATTATTTCTGTGTTGAATGTATGTGATGGCCAACCCCGATCAATAGAAAGCCTTGGATCACGGATGATGATATTAATATTGTGGTGGGGGCAAGTAACTAGTTTCTTCAAGCAGACATCATCCACCCTTAGCCCATTCCAATAAGGCCATGGGCCAGACCATGTACTTAAAGAGAAGCCCAGTCCAACCTAAAGCAAGTTGAGTTGGGCCAGCCCAGTCAATGCAGTCACCAGATTTCTTCTAAAGTATATAAAATATTCTGCAACTTTCGGACAATAAGTATTGTAGAAATTCTTTTATCGGAACGACATGAAGTATTGTGAAATTTCGTGAGGAACTTCTTTTTTATTGTCCAGGATCTTTTATTAACAAGCCCCACCGAGGAGAGAGAAATTTCTTGAAGGAAGATATGCATTTTACGCATAAGATAGGAAAATGAGTTTTACATGTATAAATCTTAAATGTGCAAATATTACACATTAACATGTTTGCTGAAATCAACAATTTTACATGAGTGAATCAGTACATCCAATGAATTTAGATGTATTTGGATTTTCTCACAAGTTTATCAAAATCCATAAAGATTTAAAATATGAAATAAAACTTCTTGACCGCTTGTCATTAATATGAGAAAATATAAATGGTACAGGTCATGAATTGGGAGCCTACAAAAGTGAAAAAAATTAGATATATAAGTTTGGACTTTTTCACAATTTATTTGGTCAACAAACAAATTGAATAATTTGGATTACAAATATAGTGCGCAAATAAATGAAAAAAAGATGATTGATGGGGCCCATGGGAATGCAATCATTGTATAAGACTGTACTAGTGCCTTCGCAAGAGGTGTAAAAGTGGTGTTCATTCCTCTCTTAAAGTGTGAAGAGTTCTTTATGTAAACTGACCTTGTTTAAACATCATTTTTACACCTCACACATGCATAAATGAGCACAAATAATTGTAATGCACATGTGCAGGGGGTTTTAGGTGTAGTTGCCCTCGTAAGAATCATTTTTATATGCAAATACTACAAACAAACAAAGAACAAATGAATGTAATGTGAATGTAAATCATTTACATATCTTACTAACCCTATGTTTGGGAAGGGGGTAAAATGACGGAAAGCAGAAAAAGGAAGGGAAAATGGAGGGAAAGTGGAAATGGGGGCTGTTTGGGAAGGAGGGAGGGAAAATGGGGGAGGTAAAAATTTTACCCCCAAATTTTTCCTTCAAAATTGGGTGAAAAGAATAAGACAAGGAGGGAATTTTCCTCCCCTCTCCTACCTCCCAAACAAGAGAAAGAAAAAATAATTTTTCCTCCCCTCCCCTCCCCTTCGTTTTCCTTTTCCCTCGTATTTTTCCTCCCTCCCCTCCCCCCCTCCCGAACAGAGGGTAACTGTAAACAAACAACCCCAAATGGGTAAATGACATGTGCATGATTATGTTTGGTTGTACTGAATAGTGAATACTCCAACCAATCTTGTACTCTATTTTTGCCATCCGTTTAAATGACCCTGTGGAAATCAGCGTAGCCTTCTTTTGTGATCCAACCCATCCCCTGATGCAACGAACAGACTGTCAACATTCTGTCAAAACAACTAATATCTGTAAAAATTGAATGCCCGGCATAGTCTCTTTCATTTATATTTATTAGATTAGATTCATCATTATGAAATGTTTAGGTTTCTACAATATCGATTCAAAGTTTCCAATTGATCAACACAAGGACGAGCTAAGATCCATACATGAGAACGTTTACTTAAGCTATATCGTTTTTTTTCAGTGGGCCCAGCAAGGAGCCTCACGATTTACCCGTGAGTCCTATAAAGAGTCGGACTTACTGTGGCTCCACATGCAACGTTCCATCC
Source organism: Persea americana (assembly GCA_029852735.1). Lineage (NCBI taxonomy): Eukaryota > Viridiplantae > Streptophyta > Magnoliopsida > Laurales > Lauraceae > Persea > Persea americana. The sequence goes on from CM056810.1 coordinate 77,797,905, forward strand.
GGATCAACAAACATTAACTATGAGAGAGAGAGAGAGATCAGGCAACCAGGGAACTTGGCCTATTGACGAAGCAGAGTCTAATACGGGAGATTTTCAGTAGAGTCACCTCATTTGCATGAGTTGTTTGCATTATAAAATATTTAATAGGTAGATTTGAGTTACATCATTCTTCGGTATTATCAAAGTTTTGTCAAAACTATATTCGGTTGGCTTTACCAATTCTATTTCTCCATTTTGACATATCTTAATACAAATATTTAGATGAATTGTACGTCCTCAGATTTATTTTTTTATTTTCATCCACATCCTTTTTTGCCTACTGTTCGCCTTGGTGGGCCATCAACCTTCTTGATTAAACTTTTTCCTATCAGCGTTGTTACAAACATACATTGGACATGCTCAAATAATCTCAAACAAGTTTTTATAATTTTGTCTCCTATTGATAGAAACCAAAATGCTCTATAAAAGTACTCGTTTCTAATTTTATTATTCCTACTCTTACCATACATCCATTTTAATATTCTATTTTAATATTCTTATCTCTGTTACATCCATTTTATACATATGTTGCTTCTTGATTTGCCAGCATTCTACTCCATAAATCATAATTGATCTAATCGCTATTTTGTAAATTTTATTCTTATATCTTGATGGCATTCGCCAGCACTAAAGCACTCTAAAAGTTAGTCTCTACTCCAACCATAGCGCTTTTATCCTATATTAATTTGACATCTTCATCAATATCCTCAGTATTGATAATTATCGAGTTAATGTAACTGAAAGACTCTATTTGTGGTATCTCATGCTCTTCGATTCTCACAACAGTTTTAGTTCTTTATATATGCCCGCCAGAATTATAATCCATATATTTTGTCTTTTTACGACTTATTTTAATGCATTTGGGTGCTAAAGCTTCCCGTCATTTATCAAGTTTTGTATTCACACTATCACTTAACTTATCTACCAATATTATATCATCTACAAATGATATATATTAAGAAGTCATTTCTCGGGACGCTATAGGAAAGTAGTACCCAAGAGAAGCGAAAAATCCAATAAGATACGTAAGTATGAATCTCATAAGAGCAAGTAAACGAGTAATATCCTACAATTTTATTTCATTTTAAGGGATTGGAAGGTACTTTCTGTAATTAAACCAAGTATGATCAGGCTAACGCGGCCAACTACAAATAAGAGAAGAATAGCGCATCTATGTGATAGTATCCATTGATGCACCCACTGAATCACTCTCCGAACCCTGCGGCAACAAATCAACCGCCAAGCAAACCGCCAAGCAAAAAAAAGGGGGTTAAGATACCTGAAAACGTCAAGGATTGGGTCAGGCTCGATGAGCAAGGCAAATATGCATGTTTTGATGGCAATAGATTATGTTAACAGATATGAAAGAAAGTCATACATGATCCTAGTTGTACATGCATGATTTGTATCTCGATAACAAATATAGAATATCAGAGTGCAACAGAAATTATGTGGAGTGAAGTGTATGGACAATAATCTAGATAGGAATATAACAGATGTCTGACACGGCATATCAATTAAATAAGAGAGGCCATCATCATCAATATATCATCTAAGTCACAAGAGAATATAAGTGTCATCAGCAGTATAGATAACCTGAGGAAGTAGCCTTACCATGTCCGTAACCATCGTATCTAGATCTAACTATATTAATGTCGGTAATTAAAGACACTAAGCAACATCATCCATAATATATAATAATCACACATACATTCATAGGAGTACATAAAGGTATGTCCACAATTGAAGTACAAGGGACGTGGGGGGTCGGAGCCAGCCCATCGCCGTCGTCCTAACAATTGTCGATGGATATCAACGATGGGAGTCATGGTCGCCCATCACTGCTGTCTCATCGAATAAGAGTGTACAAGAGTCCATTTCATCCATCAATATCCATAGCCACGGTCAAATTCCAGCCATTGGTCTTACGTGCTATCTCAACATCAATATCCATCCACATGTACCCAGTCCGAGTGCCGCCGGTCTCGGTACCCTGAAGGTACCTACTATACGCAACCACATCTTAATATCAATATACATGTTGGTACCAAAATCCCTTGGCAATCCAACCTTACATCCACAATCCTACAGACCACTAGGTAGGGGTACTCTGAACCGGATCACTTTATCATCATTAATTTGAGATAATATTAGTCAAGAGTATGAGTCACGAAGTTTGGGTATAACTAATCTATCCTTGTGATTCCCAACAGTTAATAATGCATACCCCTATACACTCCACTCCTTTATACACTTAATTAATATTATTTCATTATACAATCCGTCCATCAGTATCTATCGTTAAGTTCCCAATATCATAGGTCAGGACTTCAAGTGCAATGTCCTGACATCTTATCCAATACAAACTGTGATTATAGATTAGAGTCTAAGTATGATGCCCTGATTTATAATAACTCCCAAGGCCTACATCCAAGGTTCGGACCTACCAGCAACCATAGTGTCCGTTCTCAACAGTACAAGTACCATATGTCTCAATACATCACAATCGTTGCCTCTCTTTAGGTCTAGGGTCTCACTTCACCTAAGACAATGATCACGAGGTCTCAGATGCTTATTAGGTATCCTTAGTGCTCCTGTAAGTGTATAGCATCATAGGATGTTCATAACTATTGAATCGGGTTCCGTTTTATAACACAAGACCCTACTTAGGTGGTTATATGGGTCAAAGTTAAGCCCGGCCCTTGACTCCTGTGTAGTGTATCTCAAATAGTCCAAATGGAAGGTCAACGAAGCCCACACATGATCAAGTCATAAAGGAAACCACATTTGATAAATGACTGTTTGCAGTGTACAGGGTCGACATCATAGGTCCTTCAGTCGACCTGATACACTGCGAAAGGAGACAGAACATGGGAGGCAGAATTCACAATCCACAGTATTCCAAGTTGACCTGGATGGTCCTCCGGTCGACCTAGTACACTGGGGCATTTTCCTAAAAACTTGGCAAGTGGGGGGAATCCACAGTGTGGTCGGTCGACCAGCCAAGAGGGTTCTGACCCTGAAAAGGAATTCTTGCTCCCAGTTGTGGGGAAGTCTGCTGTGTGCCCAATCGACATCTTGGGTGACCAGGTCGATCGAGTACACACGAAATCCTGATTTTCATGATTTTGTCCACTTTTATTTTCCATCAAGTGCCATCCATTTCCGACCAGATCTACTCCCATTCATTTCTACACATAAAATATACTTCCCACGCCACAACTCCATCACAAGTGGGCCATTGATCTTCCAAATGGGGGATTCTCATCCATCAATGACCAAATACACATAAGAAAGGCTTAGAATAACAATCTCATACATCATATCATCTAATCAACCATCCAATTACAAAATCATGCCAAACAACCACAAAAGACAGTAATTATCAATCTAAGTATATTAATTAATTTAGTTAAGGAATCTAAGCATGTTTACTTGCCTAATTAGGAAGAAAACTTATTAAAAATCTTGGCTTCACTCCAAAAGCTCTAAGATCACCCCAATAGCTGAATCTACAATCTCTACACCCATTCTCAAAGAGAGAAGTGCATAAGAAAGAGAATTCTAAGAGAAAGAACTATTCTACGAGGAAATTGGAAAGGGAAAATGGAGATAACCTTCACTTGGAGAGGGGGGAGAGATCTAGAAGATGGGATGAGTTCCCTAGCTTGAAGATAGCTTGATCTTGATTGGAGTCTCCTCTTTTAGCAATTGGAGCCCCAGGTCTAGAGAGAGAAAGAAGAGATAGAGATGGGAGGGAAATGTAGTAAATGAGAGGGAGAGATGGTATGAAATGTTTGAGGGAGATGGGAGGGGTTTCTTTTATAGGATTTGGTTGGGCCATTGTCTAAAATGCCCTCCTTCATAATTGAGAATAGTGAATAGGAAGGGGGGTGTATTTGGATAATATTTAAATGGAATGACTAAAGTGCCCTTGGTTGCTAATAGAAATAAAGAATAAGGACTAGGGTATTTTATGTATCCATATTTAATGACTAAGGTTTCCTCAAATAAGCAGTTGTAAATGAAGGAGTCTAAGGAAAGCTATTTATAATGACAAGAGTACTCATATTTACTTGGTTGATAATGAAGGAGCCCAATGTCATTTAAGACATTTGGATTTTCAATTTGGAGGAAAAACGTTTGATTGGAAGAACCAGAGTACCCTCATATAATTAATGAGCTAATGGGTTAGGCTATGGGTAATTGGGTGATTCTAAATTAGTTGCACAATTTTATAAGGAAAGCCCTCATATAATTAGGATTTACAACTAAGGCTTCTAGCTAACTAGTTACTTCTAAAAAATCCAATTAAACTCTTAATGGAACTATTAACTTCATAAGGGTCTTAATCTTATAAAATAGGCTAAATTAATGGGAATTACTAACTACTCATGCTAATCACCTATTAAATAGGATAACACGGGGTTGATTTCGTCAAACTAGGTCCCACTAGGTATTTCTAGAGGCGGATCCTTACACTTTGGTTGTTGACATATAAGTGAATGTAGTGTTATATATGTATTACATTGTGGATTGCAAATAAGTCAATAGGGCTCTTGTACAACATGTACCATATTCAATGACAAAAATAAAATAAAAAACCCAACATACAGTGAAACAAAACATGTATTCTGCCTAAGAATCACTTGCCCATGCATTAAATGATAGTACATGTATGATACGGTATCAATAGGAAGAGGAGCTTGATTTCTAGAGTTCAATCATGTGAAGAGAAAATTTTTCATTACCTTTTTTGTGTAAACCCAAACAATAGCAAGAGGAGATCGATTCACAACTAATGGTAACATCAATGATGGAAGCAAACAATAGTCATCATGTTTCGCAGCAATAATACTTATGGCAATGGCCTCTTTGCGATTTTGGAGAAGTGGGAAAAATAAAGTTTGAAATCGTATTATATAGGGTTCGTGGACAAGGTCGGCACCGACCTTATTTAGTGTAAATAAGGTCGGTGCCGATGATGTGCCAAATGGGTGAAAGAAAAAAAAATTCGGCCCAATTTCTCTAATTGGTGTGTGTGGGTAAAACACCGTGATGACGAAGTTAAACAAAGATCACGGATAAACTCGCCGAACTCCTCAGCCTCTGTGGTAGATGATCGTCAGCTCGGCAGCTCGGTCAATAGCTTGGCAGCTCGGCAGATCGATCAGTAGCATGGTAGCTCAGCACCTCAGTTCGGCAGCTCGGCATAAATGCCAGCTCAGCACAAAGGCACGCCACGGCCAAGCCATCCTTGGTCCCAGGCCACAGTACTAGTCAGAATGGGCCGCCACCTTCCTCCTGGAAATACGGCGCGCCCTGACAGATATGAGCAGTCATTTATGGCGATAGGATCGCTCATTTATGGCGATAAGAGGTGCGCTTTATCACCCCTGTACGCCAACTGGCTGAAGGCGTGGAAAGAGAGGGAGGGGTGTTGTCCATTTCATCTACTGCTGCCAGTCAGGGTAAGGATCGATGGGACCTCACCTCACCTACCCCCACTCACAGAGAGAATGAACGAGGAACATTCACTTATATATACATGGGATCAGTCCCATAAGAGGTACGCAATACACAACTCACAACACTCCAGATCGTCCCATTCTCCTCTTCCTCCTCCTGTTTAGTTTTTTCAGAGCTAACTCAGGCATCGGAGTGCCTTCGGCTCACGGCAGCCAGGGCCTCTGACCCCAGTCTTTATCCTTCCTTTTCAGGTTCTTGGAGTTCAGCATTTCCCATCCGAAGAAGTTTACCTCGATCTCATCTCAATCTAAGTAGGTGTCGTTTTTACCGCCTACAGTTTGGCGCCGTCTGTGGGAAACTGAACAAAAAGCTTGCAAACACTATGCCTCCAAAAACCAGAAACGGCGAAGGACCCTCCAGAGGCAAGGCTTTGTCCATTCAGCCTACGCTGGCGCAGGATCTTCCACCTCCACCCCCTCAGCAAAGGAGGTCTGGGGGGAGATCTCCCACGGTCCAAACACAGTCGCGGTCAAGGGGAGTGACCATGCTCTCCTTTCGCGACGTCCCACCTCCGGAGCAGCCCCGCCATAGCCATAAGCGGCCCGTGCAAGGCGACAAGTCAGTCACCAAGCCACACGAGAAGTCAGCGCGGGCTGGATCACAGTCCCATCATCAGGCCAGCCTTGATCGAAACGAAGACCCCCGCCTGGAGGACATCAGAGCACAAAACCGCCTCATCCGGGAACAGCATGAGCTTATCCAACGGCTCAAACAACAGCTCGAAGACAAGAAGGATCAGAGCCCGCCGCCCAGGCGCCTGGGCCACGGGCGAGACCTGAGGCACGTCCTCAACAGTAAGAGGCGTGACCGAGACCAAGGGGAAGAAGGCTCCAGCAGCAGTCACATGCACGAAGGGCCGAAGAAGCAGCGCCAGGGGTCGGAGGATGAAGAACTGAAGAAGTGGATCGACCAGCAGGTGAAGCAGACTATCCGCCAGAATATGGAGACTGCTGGTATCGACCGAGACCAGTACACCGCCTTTGAAGCTGAAGATACTGGCGCGTCTCCCTTCTCTAGGGAGATTAGAAAATACACACTCCCCGAGAAGTTCAGCGTCCCGAGGTTCACCCTGTACGACCGGACCTCGGACCCTGCTGCTCACCTCCGACATTACATCCAGAGGATGTCGGTCTGGGGGGATGATGATTCCCTTAACTGTCGAGTCTTTTCCTCCAGTTTGGCGGATCTCCCCCTACGGTGGTTTTGCTCGCTTCCTGAAGATTCCATCTCCAGTTGGCGACAGCTTCGGACCTCCTTCCTGGGAAAATTCCAGGCTCATCGCGTCATCCCGAAGACCGATGCCGACCTGATGGCCCTCCGAATGCAGGAGAACGAGAGCGTCACCCAGTTCGCTCGCCGGTTCTGGACTGTCTACAGCCAGATCGAGTGCGCTTCTGAGGAGCTAGCAGTGAGGTCTTTCCAACTGGCTCTGCAGCCAGGCATCCCGCTTCGGGCGCAGCTGGTCATGTACCCCGTGACCACCATGCGGGAACTGATGACCCGAGCCAATCGGTTCATCCTGGCAGAAGAAGACGAGGCGCGAGGACGCGAGAACTTCGGCCTCACCAAGAAGAGCCCGAGCCGACCGGTGAAGGGAGATAACAGGTCCTCCCGGAGGGAGGATCGTCGCAGAGATCCGTCCCCGGATCGGCGCAAGGCCCGGTCCTCGGAGCAGCGCCGAACCCCCTCAGCTTCAGCATCGGGATCAGGAAGCGGCAGAAGGTCAGGCCACGAGCCGACATCCTTTGTGGCAGTGAATACCATCTTCAAGGAGCCAATCTATAGGCTCCTCAACAAAATCAAGGCGCAACCTTTCTTCAAATGGCTATGGCCAATGACGACCGACCCCTCCTCCCGGGACCAGAGTAGGTTTTGTGCCTACCACAAGCAAAATGGGCACAGGACCGACGAATGTGAGAGCTACAAGTTCCACCTGGAAAACCTCGTGAAGGAGGGACACCTCAGGGAGTACATCAAGCAGGAGGGCCGAGGTGATGACCGACCTCCGCGGCGGGACGCTGACAACCAGGACAGCGAGCCCGAAGGCATTATCCACGTCATTCACCTCGCCGCCCCACCTAAGAAGAGCTCTCAGGCTCGCGCCGAGGCCAGGCGCGCCTCCCATCAAAAACAGGTGCTGACCGCGGCAGCAGAGCCCGCCGCGAAGAAAGCTAAAACAGAGGGGGTCAGGATATGGTTTTCTGACAAGGACTTGGAAGACGTCGAGCTACCGCACAACGACGCTCTAGTGCTCACCTTGAAGCTGCAAAACTTCTTGGTTCAGAGAGCCCTTGTCGACCCTGGCAGTTCGTCTGAAGTCCTCTACTACGATTGCTTCAAGAAGTTGGGACTAAAGGACGAGGACCTCCAGGCTGCCCGCACCCCTCTGGTCGGCTTCAGCTCCGAGCCTGTTTATCCCAAGGGTAGGATTTCCCTTAGAGTCCAAGTAGGAGGCGCCTGCAGGCAAGTCGACTTTCTAGTAGTCGATGTCCCCTCCCCATACAATGTTATAATGGGGAGGACATGGCTGCATAGCATGGAAGCGGTGCCCTCCACCCGGCATCAGAAACTCAAGTTCCCTTTGGAAAATCGATCGGGCTGAACGGAGGAGATCACCGTTAGAGGCGACCAGCACATGGCCAGGCAATGCCTGTTGGCCGTGCTGCCTGACGAGGCTGAGCCGTCCTAAGTCAATGTGGCCGAACTGGATAGAGAGGCCGAGCTCGGGGACGTCGGCAGGGCTCCGGCGCAGAAAAGCATAGAGGACCTCACCAAGGTCAATATTGATCCCGCCGACCCCGACAGATTCTTTCTCGTGGGAAGCCAGCTCCCCGAGACCGAAAAGACAGATCTGCTCAACCTCCTCGAGGAGAACAAGGCGGTCTTTGCCTGGACACCCTATGAGATGCCCGTCATTGACCCGGCAGTCATCTGCCATGAACTGAAAGTGGATCCCAACCATAAGCCCGTGCTTCAAAAACCGCGCCGGACTGGGGTCCCACAGACTGAGGCCGTGGTTGAGGAAGTTCAGAAACTCCTCGAAGCAGGTGCAATAAAAGAGGTCCACTATCCGCAGTGGTTAGCCAACACCGTAGTGGTCAAAAAGAAGACGGGAAAATGGAAGGTCTGCGTGGACTTCACCGACCTCAATAAGGCCTGTCCAAAAGACAGCTTCCCTCTTCCGAAGATCGACCAGCTCATCGACGCCACTGCCGGACATGACCGGATGAGTTTCCTGGATGCCTACCGAGGATACCATCAGATCCCCCTATACGCGGCAGACCAGGAGAAGACAGCCTTCATCACTCCCAGGGGCACCTATTGTTACAAGGTAATGCCCTTCGGGCTAAAGAACGCGGGAGCAACGTACCAGCGGTTTGTGACTAAGATGTTCCATTCCCAGCTCGAGAAGACGGTGGAGGTCTACATCGATGATATGGTCGTCAAATCCAAAAGGTCGCAGGACCACCTGACCGACCTCCGCCAAATTTTTGGCATCCTTCACCAGTACCAATTGAAGCTGAATGCATCCAAGTGCGCCTTTGGTATCGTTCCGGCAAGTTCCTAGGGAGCCTGGTCACAAGAAGGGGGATCGAAGCGAACCCTGACCAGATCACCGCGATCCAAGAGCTCCAGTGTCCGACCTCGGCAAAACAAGTTCAGCGGCTGACCGGAATGGCTGCCGCCGTGAACCGATTTATCAGCCGCGCTTCGGACAAGTGCAGACCTTTCTTCCAACTCTTACGAAAAGGGTCCAAGTTCCAGTGGACGTCGGACTGTACTCAGGCGCTGCAACAGCTAAAACAATATCTTTCGTCTCCACCGCTGCTCTCCACCCCAACCTTTGGAGAGGCACTGTTCTTGTACCTGTCGGTCACGGACCATGCAGTGAGCTCGGTGCTCGTCAGAGAGGACAACGGCCAGCAAAGGCCTATCTATTACAAGAGCAAAACCCTGCTGGACGCCGAGACCCGGTATCTGTAACTCGAAAAGCTCGCCCTGGCGCTCGTCAGCGCCTCTCGGAAGCTCTCCCACTACTTCCAAACCTTCACAATAGTGGTCGTAACAGAATACCCACTAAAGGCTCTCTTCCGGAAGGCCGATTTCTCCGGATGGATCTCCAAATGGGCTGTCAAACTAGGGCAATATGACATCAAGTATCAGCCCAGAACGACCATTAAAGCTCAAGTCCTAGCGGACTTCATTGTGGGATTTACTCCTCAGAGTTCGGCACCGACCGCGCTCGACACCGAACTGGGGGGCGATAGGGGTGCAGAGGTTGTCAGCGAAACTGAGCAAGAGCAGTCCTAGAGAGAACTCTTGGACTCGTCCTGGAAAGTCTTTGTGGACGGATCCTCAACATCCAAGAGAGCTGGCGCCGGCGTAGTTCTCCAGTCTCCCGAAGGCCTCATCATCGAACAAGCTCTGACACTTGGTTTCAAGGCATCTAATAACGAGGCCGAATATGAAGCGCTCATTGCCGGACTTAACAGTGCCAAAATCTTGGAAGCCCGGTCCGTTGTAGTTTTCAGCGATTCCCAGCTGGTGACAAGCCAGCTCAGCGAAGACTGCCAAGCTCGGGATGACAGGATGGCAGCCTACCTCGCCCACGCCAGGGGACTCATCTCCCAGTTCGAAAGGGCCGAGGTCCGGCAGATCGGCAAAGAATCCAACTCCCATGCAGACGCCCTCGCCAGCCTCGCCTCTGCTGTGGAAGCCGGTGAAAAAAGAACTATTGAAGTAGAAACACTGCAGGAGCCCAGCATCGACCTCCAGCGACCCCGGCAGCTCTTGTGCCTTAATCTCGGCCCGAGCTGGATGGACCCCATCATTGCATACCTGAAGGACGACCAGCTACCCGAAGACAGGATTGAAGCTCGAAATGTCAGATTAAAGGCGACCCGGTTTTGGCTCTCCCCAGACAGCAAGCTCTACAGAAAGTCATTCACAGGGCCTTACCTCCAGTGCGTTCACCCCAGCAAAGTCGACGATTTCCTCTACGAGATTCACGAAGGAATCTGCGGCAGTCATATAGGAGGTCGGTCTCTTGCTTACCGGGCTATCAGCCAGGGATACTGGTGGCCGTACATGCAAAAGGACGCCCAGCTCTATGCCCGAAAATGCGAGAAGTGCCAGAAGTTCTCTCACTCTCTCCACCAGCCAGCCCAAGACCTGAGCCCCCTCTCCAGTCCATGGCCTTTCGCCCAATGGGGCCTGGACATCGTCGGACCACTTCACCGAACTCCAGGGAACAAGAGATGGTTGATTGTGGCCACGGACTACTTCACGAAATGGGTTGAGGCTGAACCCTTGTCCTCCATCACCGAATTAGACACGAAGAACTTTGTGTGGAAGAATATCATCACCAGATTTGGAATTCCCCGCACTCTCATTTCCGACAACGGTACGCAGTTCGATTCCAACTTCTTCAAAAGCTTCTGCCAGGAGTACGACATTCGCAATATCTACTCCACCCCGGCTTATCCCCAGAGCAATGGTCAGGCCGAGATCTCGAACAAAGTGCTCCTCGACGGAATTAAAAAGAGACTCGACCGAGCCAAAGGTCGATGGGCAGAGGAGCTGCCAAGCGTTCTATGGGCCTACCGAACTACTCCAAGGCGTTCCACCTCGGTTACCCCGTTCTCCCTTGCCTACGGCATGGAAGCAGTTATTCCCCTTGAAGTCGGCCTCCCGACCTTGAGGTCGGAACTCTGTGACCAGGGTCTGAACGATCTGAACGTAGCGCGAGAGCTGGACTTGGCTGAAGAACGAAGAGAGGCGGCAGCTATCCGCCTGGCCGCCTACCAACAACAGTTGGCCAGGGGATACAACCCGAAGGTCAAAGAAAGAAGATTCGCGATAGGAGAGTTGGTCTTGAAGAAAACACTTCCTGGCGACCGAGATCCCAACGAAAGCAAGCTGGCGCCCAACTGGCAGGGACCGTTCAGAATAACCTCTACAGCCGGGAGATCTGCCTACCAACTCGAAGACATGGAAGGGAAGGCGCTCCCGCGAACATGGAATGCGACGCATCTCAAAAAATTCTACTTCTGAAAAATGTATTAAAGAATTCAAATATCAATAAAAGGCGATTTTTCTGGAAATGAGTTTTTGCATTGCTTCAAGATTCACGGCGGCTCGACCCCTCTGTTCGGAGTATCAACTGTCAGCTCGGCGCCATCGCCAGCTTCGACAGAGCCATGCACATTAGGGTCCGGTATCAGTACCACCCTCGCGGCTCGGCGCCTCTGTTCAGAGGGCCAACCGTCCTGAGCTCGGTGCCTGCACCAGCCTGGGCGGCACAGCCATATGCAAATCAGGGTCCGGTAACAGTATCACCCTCGCGGCTCGGCGCCTCTGTTCAGAGGGCCAACCGTCCTGAGCTCGGTGCCTGCACCATCTTGGGCGGCACAGCCATATGCAAATCAGGGTCCGGTAACAGTACCACCCTCGCGGCTCGGCGCCTCTGTTCAGAGGGCCAACCGTCCTGAGCTCGGTGCCTGCACCAGCCTGGGCGGCACAGCCAACAGCATCAGGGTCCGGAATCAGTACCACCCTCGCGGCTCGGCTCCTCTGTTCAGAGGGCCAACCGTCCTGAGCTCGGTGCCTGCACCAGCCTGGGCGGCACAGCCAACAGCATCAGGGTCCGGTACCAGTACCACCCTCGCGGCCCGGCGCCTCTGTTCAGAGGGCCAACCGCCCTCGTTTAGTGCCTATTAAACTACTCGGCAAACTGCTTGTGTCGATACTCATTCCACCACAAACAAGACAGATCACGCACAGAACATGTAAAAAATGCTGTTTTATTACGAAAAGATCTGCTTGAATACAATGTATGGAAAAAGAAAAAAAAAGAATGCAAAATTCAGGGAACTACAGCTCCCTTATTACAACCGGTCCCGATAGCACTCTCGCTGGGAATAGTTGAGGCAGTCTCGGGAACCACTGGAGGAGCAGGGGCGACTTCCTTTAATGGAGCTGGGGGGACCTCCGAGGCTGAAGGAACTGGGATTCCGACGGAGACGGCTCGCAACTCCGAATCCGAGCGAGGAAACCTGGGGGAATTCTGGAAGATAGGGCTGTCCGTATGGACTCCAACCCTTTTTAAGGCCGCTTTCCACCCAAGTGTCCATGCCTTGTCTCGGATTCCTGGCAACTGCGCCTTATAGTCAGCTGCTAGTTTGTTGATCTCCTCGTCCATCACGGCCTCGTGCTCGGCTAGGTACTCTTCCTTGAGCTTGGCCTCCTGCCCTTTCAGAGCCAGCGCGAGCTCGGCCGCCTTCCCCTCCAGAGCCATCTCCAGCTTTCTTTCAGCCAGCTTTCTCTCGGAGATGAGCCTCTTGTTAGTCCCCCGCAGCATCTGCATATCTTCCTCCTTCCGCAACGACGCGAGCCAGACCTCGTCTAACTCCCAGGAAAGGTGGGCGTTTTGATCCGCCGCCTCCTTTGCTTCCTCTTTGAGGTGCTCGGCCAAGGCCCGTGCTGCGTCGAGCTCGGCAAGAAGATCTGCATTCTTGCTCGCCTCCTCCTCCAGAGTCGCGTCCTTTGCCGCCAGGGACTTCAGCAGCTCCTCTTTCTCCGTTGCCCAGGCTACTGCCCTGGCCTCGGCTGCATCCAGCCTTCCCATGCCAGTTTGGCACTTTTGCAAGAGCTGCAGTAAGAACAGAGTGTCACCAAATGAAATGCAGCAGAAAAAGAAGAGAACATGAATAAGCGTACATACCGCTACCAATGTCCGCATTGAGGAAAGCAGCAGCGATTCATTATCCATCTGCGCCCACCTTGCCATGTCCTGGGGAAGGGCGCAAGCTCGTCCCAGAGCGGCAAGCACTTCGGGGTTAACCGCTCGGTCCGACTTGGCTAGTTGCGTCCCCAGCACTCCCTCGATGTCCGGTCTCCAAGGGACAAAATCGGAGGGAGTGGCGGATCCCCCGACCGACATGGCAGGTTCCGGGGCAGATGGGGGTTCGACCCTGGGCCTCTTCTCCGGCCTGCGCGCCTCGACGACCTCGGCAGTACCCTCTCTGCCTGAGTCGGAGGGCGACTCTTCAACGACGATGGCCGGAGGATCTGCGCCGACCTTGGCCGCTGCAAGAGGTCTTGATTGAGCCCCGTCGGTGGCTTCTGGAACCGCCTCGGTCTCGGGAGCGAGAACCTCTGCAGCAGCCGCCGGCGACGTAGTTGGGGCGACGTCGGCGCCTCGAGAGGGGTCCGAGGTCTCGCCCCCTATCTCCCCAAATGCTGCGGCGGAGAGGTCTTCGGCCACGAAGCGCTGGCGACGACCGCACAACATCTCGACTTCGGACTCTTTCGAGTTGGATGTGCTCCAGGACTCGCTGGAGATGACAAATTTCTGCCTCTGCCGCTTGTGCCCGGTCTTGGCTCTCTCGGCCGCTGCTGGTTCGCGGACAGCAGACTGTCCGCCCGATTCTACCGGAATCCCGCTGGGAATCGCGACAGTCACCGTCTCCGGGACAGGGACCTCGGTCCGTACGGTGTCCGGTCCGATGCCTTCCCCGTGAAGCACGGAGTCGATCCCGGTCACCCGCCTCGGGGTGATGAACGACTTGTAGTGCGGCTTGTACCCCAGGAGCAAGAACGCGGCTCGGCAGTGATGTCCTCGGTACTTCCGCACCTTCTCGTGCCAGTCACTGTTCACCTTCCACCGGTTCCTTCTGGCAAACTCCCTCCTCTGTCGAAAACCTGCAGAAACAGAACGATGTCAACAGAAGGAAAGAGACATGATTAAAATACAAAATCCAGGGGGCCTCGTTTTTTTACTTGGGGGGACTCCTATTCTGCGTGGTATCCGGGCTGTGGTGCTGGGCTCCGCCTCGCCGAACTCCCATGCCCCACGGAGAAAGACACGGTCCTCCCCCGCGTATTTATAGGAATCTTCTAGCGCGGTCACGAAGGCAGTTCGGTGGACCCTTAACCGGAGGTAGTACGTATGCCCCTCTGCGGATTTGCAGAGGTCATATGCCTCCTCGATGTCCGAGACACCAAGGTTGATTGACAGTACCTCGTTGAGCCGCACTGCTCCCATGATGATCTTGTACCCGTTGGGAAGCAGCTGGCAGGGGCTCAACCCCCACTCCCGGAGACAGTCCCTGAGGAGTGGGTGAAGGGGGAACCGGACTCCTCCCTCCACGACGATACCAGCCAAAATGGCATCCAGCCGTCGTTGTATGTAATGCCATCGTCAGGGCCGTCTGGCCTGACTTCTACACTCGCAGGGACCTTGTATGCCTCCCTGAACAAACCTATGGACAGTGGGTCACCCAGCCAATGCCTGTAAATGCCCATTTTCTACCCTAGACGGAGGACTACCTACTAGAAAGGGAGAAGACAGAAGGAAGAAATCCTACGATGAAAGGCTGTGCGAACAGAGTGCTCGCAGGCAACAGGGATAGTACTGTTCTTCAGCAGATTGCAACAGGGATTTTGAGGATCGAAAAGAGGGAAGACGGAGAAGGTGCCCTAATTTATAAGGGATGGAGGCGCCGTTTCAGATTTCGAGAGAAGTCTTCAATGTAGCCCTACCTCGAATAGCCCTAAGGTCGTCTCGGGCATCCCAAGCGTCCTGCAGATATGATTGCCTGCCCTTCGGAGAGGCGACACGTGGCAACGGCGCCGCATTTCCAGAGGACTATTAAATGCCACGTCCTACGAGAAAATAAATGCCTCGACAGACGAAAGGGCAACTACCTCGACTGGCGAAGAGAACTTAATGAGGCACTCCACGTCAGCAAAAGGTGATAAGGAAGAGCCCTACCTGAACCGAGACTCCTCCGTCTCGGTAACGCATCACAAGTACTCATAAAAAGATCACTCCCGGCCTGACAAAGCCACTCAGCTTCCGACCTGCTCCAAGGAGCTCACAGGTCACAAGCTGGGGGGGAGATTATGGATACACAACAGACCGGGACCACGGTTCATGCACCGGGTCTCGGTCGTTGGCAGATGTCTCAATCCTAAGAATGGCCAGGAGTTCGGCTATCCGGACCAACAACTCAGACAGAAAAGCATTGCGACGTAAGGTCGACCACACATTTCATCAGAAACAAGGAGAAAGAAAGCCAGAATGCGAGCGAAGTTTCAAAGTTTTTATTAATCAAAGCTCCTGATTACAAGATGAATGGAGATACGATAAAAGAAAAAAATTACAAAAAGCCTCAGAGGGCTGCAGCCTCCACATTACAGTCGATCTCTGGAGGGACCTCGGCCACGACCGCGCTGGCCTCGGGAGCGGTCGGGATAGCTTCAGGAACGGCCACGCCCGCCTCAGGAATACTGGCCTCGGGAGCGACAGCTTCAGGAAGAGCCTCGACGACCGCTGTCATTTGGCAGCCCTCGGGATCAGCGCTGGCAGCTACAGCCTCTTGAGGCGCCCCGGGAGCGGCGTTCGCCTCCGGACTCGATTGTGAAGGAAGGTTGGCAGCCTGGGACACGGCCGCGAGTCCCGAGTCCGAACAAGAAAAACTTGGGGGATTTAGGAAAAGAGGGTTCTCCTCGGGGACCCCAGCCCTGCGCAAGGCTGCCTGCCACCCAAGCTCCCAGGCTCGGTCCCGGATTCCCGGCAGCTGGGCCTTATAGTCAGCAGACAGCCTGCCGACCTCCTCCCCCAGGATGGAGTCGCGCTCGGCGAGGAACTCCTCCTTGAGCCTGGCCTCTTGTTTTGCCAGGGCAGACTCAATCTCGGCCGCCTTCCCCCTCAAAGCCATTTCCAGGGAACCTTGCGCCTGGTTCCGCTGAGAGAGGAGTCTCCTGTTTGTCCCCTTCGCGCTCTCCAGGTCGTCTTCCAGTCGCTTTGCAGCGATCCGGAGATCGTCAAGCTCAGAGGCGAGGTGGAGGTTCTGGCTCTTCTCGTCCTCCAGCTCGTCCTTGAGGCGATGGACCTCGACCTTTGACTCCTCGAAATCAAAGACGAGGCCGGCGTTCCTGGCCGCGACCTCTGCCAACGTCGCGTCCTTGGACGCCACGGACGCCCGCAGCTCGTCCCTCTCGACCACCCATTCCGCCTCCCACGCCTCGGCTGCATCAAGCCTCTCGATGCCCACCTGGCACCTCTGCAACAACTGCAAGATGAGAACCCGAAGTCAGTAAAACGACACCAGACTAAAAGCTGAGGGAGAAACACTGCACTTACCGACATCAGGGATCGCATCGAGGAGAGCAGGAGCGACTCGTTGTCCATCTCGGCCCACCTTGCCATGTCTTGAGGGAGGGCGCAGGCTCGCCCTAGCGCTGCGACCACTTGGGGATCGGTCGCGCGGTCTGTCTCGGCCAGCGGCCTCCCCAGAACCTCCTCGATGGCCGGCCTCCACGGAGCCAGAGGAGGAGGCAGGATCGTCCCACCAGCAGGCGGAGGCAAAGAGGGGCCAGGCGAGGCCTCGACCCTTGCCCTCTTCTCGGGTCGTCCGCCCTCAACGACCTCGGCGGGGTGAGCCCGACCTCCGGCCCCCACGGCATGATCGGAGGGTGGGTCATCTGCAATCACGGCCGAAGGCGGAGCTGAGACGACCTCTGCCTCGTCGGGCCGAGCAGTGTCAACCGTCCCGGCGTCTGGGGCAGAAGTGCCACCCGGGAATGCCGGAGGCATCGCAGCCACTACCTGTGGTGGATCCCGGACCCCACTTCCGATGTCTCCGAAAGCCGCCGCGGACAGATCCTCTGCAGCATAGCGTCGCCCGCGCTGGCGTAGCATTTCCTCTTCCTCTTCCTCTTCCTCCGAACTGGAAGCTACTAGCCTCGTTCGGGAAGGCAGGGGCTTGGCTCTCGAAGTCCCGACAGGCTCCGCGGCGGAGGTTGCTGGAGCCCGTTTTACCGGCTCAACCACACGACCGGCGGGAATCGCAACGGTCACCACCGCCGAGCTTGTTACCACGGTCGTCTCTGTTCTTTGACTCACGCCTTCCCCGCTCAGCACGGAGTTTATTCCCGACACCTTTCTGGAGGTGTTGAAGGACCTGTAGTGGGGCACGTACCCCAGGAAAGACCACGCAGCACGACAGTTGTGGCCGCGGTAGTTCCTCACTCGCTCGTGCCAGGCACTGTTCATTTTCCAGTGGTTCCTCCTCGCGAGCTCCCTCTTTTCGCGAAAATCTGCATAGACAAAATCGTGTCAAAAGCCAGACAGGGAGAAAGAAAAGAACTGCAAACCGAAAGAACTTCGGCCTTTACTTGGAGGAATCCCTATTTTTCGAGGGACCTGGACTGTGGTAGCAGGCTCTGCTTCACCGAACTCCCATCCTCCTCTGACGAGTACTCGGTCTTCACCCGCGTACCTATTGGAGTCCTTTAGCGCGGTCACGAACCTAGTCCGGCAGACCCTCAGCTGGAGGTAGTAAGTGTCCCCCTCTGCGGATTTGCAGAGGTCATACGTGTCCTCGATGTCCGGAACACCGAGGCCAATTTCCAGGATCTGGTTGAGCCGCACTACCCCCATTATGATTTTGTACCCGTTGGGGAGTAGTTGGCATGGGCACAACCTCCACTCCCAGAGGCAGTCCCGGACCAGTGGGTGCAGGGGGAAGCGGACCCCCCCTTCCACTACAGAAACCAGCCAGAACGGCATCCAGCCATCACGATAAGTGAGGCCGTCATCAGGGTCATCCGGTCTGACTTCCACATTGGAGGGGACCTTGTATAAATCCCTAAAATGGTCTATGGAGCCTGGGTCTCCTAACAGATGTCTATAGACCCCCATTCTCGACTCAGACGAGGACCTATCTAAAAGAAAGGACGAGGAAAACGGAGAGGAGTCCTACGAATAGGGACTGCACAATCAGGATCGACGGAAGTCTGCAGGCGCCGGAGAAAGCTCTCTTGCAAAGCGCAGTAGAAATCTGAAGAAAGCAAAGGAAAGTGAAGACGAAAGAGGCGCCCTGATTTATAAGGCCTGGGGGCGTCGATTCGACTTTCGAGGAGAGCCTTTAAGAGGCGTCCCGTCTCGCAGCCCTAACGTCTTCTCGAAGTAATTACAAGACAGCCAGAAGAAGCGACACGTGTCACCACTAGCGCAATATCCAAGGACTATTGAATGCCCTGGACAGGCGAAGAGACATCTCGAAGGGGAACGCATGATAGCAGCAACCTCCAGGGCCAAGGGGGCCCTCTTGATCAGAAGTTCCCTCGTCCCGTTACTACCCTCATATGACGATAACCCTCACTTGAGCTCGGTAGCGGAGCCAGCTGTACAGTCATCAAGCTTCTGACCTCCTCGAGCTGGGAAGCTCTCAGAAGTCAAAAGCTAGGGGGCAATTGTATGGGTAAAACACCGTGATGACGAAGTTAAACAAAGATCACGGCTAAACTCGCCGAACTCCTCAGCCTCTGTGGTAGAAGATCGTCAGCTCGGCAGCTCGGTCAATAGCTTGGCAGCTCGGCAGATCGGTCAGTAGCATGGTAGCTCAGCACCTCAGTTCGGCAGCTCGGCATAGATGCCAGCTCAGCACAAAGGCACGCCACGGCCAAGCCATCCTTGGTCCCAGGCCACAGTACTAGTCAGAATGGGCCGCCACCTTCCTCCTGGAAATACGGCGCGCCCTGACAGATATGAGCAGTCATTTATGGCGATAGGATCGCTCATTTATGGCGATAAGAGGTGCGCTTTATCACCCTTATACGCCAACTGGCTGAAGGCGTGGAAAGAGAGGGAGGGGTGTTGTCCATTTCATCTACTGCTGCCAGTCAGGATAAGGATCGATGGGACCTCACCTCACCTACCCCCACTCACAGAGAGAATGAACGAGGAACATTCACTTATATATACATGGGATCAGTCCCATAAGAGGTACGCAATACACAACTCACAACACTCCAGATCGTCCCATTCTCCTCTTCCTCCTCCTGTTTAGTTTTCTCAGAGCTAACTCAGGCATCGGAGTGCCTTCGGCTCACGGCAGCCAGGGCCTCTGACCCCAGTCTTTCTCCTTCCTTTTCAGGTTCTTGGAGTTCAGCATTTCCCATCCGAAGAAGTTTACCTCGATCTCATCTCAATCTAAGTAGGTGTCGTTTTTACCGCCTACATGGTGTATCACCATCAAGTTGTTAATATCGTTTCGGACCTCATTTTGCCCTGGCCTGCAAAATGAAAAGTTTCGATTGATTTGGAATTTCGGTGAAACTTTCGAACTTACATTTCAAGAAAAATATAACATAATATATATACATATATATATCAAAACACAAAAACTAATAAATATAGATTTAATTAATTAAAGTAAAAATTTTTGGAATTGCATTTTGGAAAAATATAAGAAATACAAAATATGTGTAAAAAAAGTAAAAAAAATTAATTATGTAAAATATTATTTCTGTTGAAAAGTCAGATTTCTACCGAAATCCCGAATTTCGACTGAGATAAGCCAGAATCTTGAATTTCAACCGAGATTGATTGAAATTCGAACTGAAAAGTTTGGGCAGAAATCTCATTTTGGCCACTTGACCGAAACGAAAAATTTTGGCCAAAATTGTATGAAATTAATAACTATTTTTGCCACTTGACCGTCTAAAAATTTCGGCCGAAACAGTATGCAATTAATAACTATGACCACCATCTAAAGTGTTTGATTGCGTCAAATGTGCACATTAAGTGCTTTTTTAGGGTAAAATTCTCTAAATTTAAAATCCTATTTAGAGGAAAAATAAAATTGATACCCACAACCAATAAATATTTAGCAAGAGTCAGGTCAAGCTAAATGGACATAGAACGCTCTTGATACTCATTCGTGACAAGGAGAGGTAAGCCAAAGGGAAATGAGTCCCATAGAATAAGAAAGAAAAAGTCTAGAGAGATAGAATGATGGACCGATTGGTAGCCCAAATTTCAAAAATAAAATGCTGAAAGGACATGTGAGTGATTGAGTTAAGGAGACTTGAGGGTAAAGATGTCCTTAGAATCTAATTCAGGCTCCAAATCGATCTTTCATTCTGTCTCTCTAGCATAGCTCGATAAGAAATTTCTAATTCTATCGAGAGCAACAAAAGCCCATGTTAAAATATAAAAAATAATAATAATAAATACATACAATTTTGCAGACAACGGCCCAAACCTAGTTGCTAGATAGACATTGTGGCCTTACATGATTTTTGTATTGGATCTGGCACAAGCTTGTCGAATGCCTATGTGATGTCAAATTTGTTGGCGTTCACATGGGGAGGGCACTGTTGAAAGAGGGGATCCTGCACCAAACAGAAACCCTGTTTAGATCAACCGGAGGGCACAAGCTTGTCGAATGCCTATGTGATGTCAAATTTGTTGGCGTTCACATGGGGAGGGCACTGTTGAAAGAGGGGATCCTGCACCAAACAGAAACCCTATTTAGATCAACCGGGGGTGCCACATGGGAGATAAGATATGGATGGGATTTGACTTCTCCTCCCATTTGTCACTTTTTGATTGGTCCAACCATGATTTCCCGACCAAAGAGGGGATCTTGTTTGGTAGATATATCTGGACAGTAGCGTTGAGAGAGAGAGAGATGGCAGGACAGTACGATAATTAATTGCCTTGACAGCGTAAGGACTTGACGCAGTACAATAATTGTTGCTCATGATTTATTTTAATATATTATACTCGTGTATTTTATAAGTTTTTAACCTTGACTCTCGAGATGCTCATCGTCATACCACAGCTCCATCCGGAAGCCATCAATCTGTCCACATGCTGGTTGTTAGGTAAGAGCATCTCAAATAAAAATGACAACTCTAAGGGCACGTTTGTGTAAACGTAATTTCCATGGAAATTGGAAATTGCCACATCAGCAAAATCCATGGGTTTCAAATACTTTGGAAAAGTGTTTCCGTGGAACTCAAAAAATTATGTTTGGTGCAAAAAGTTTTTCCTTGATGAATTGGTGCTGATGTTGTTTGGTGCAGCTGCAAATTCCTTATGGAAAACTAGAATTTATTGTTTGGTGCGGCAATTTTCTACGGAAAAAAAACAAAACTACAATGGTATTATCATTTGTAATTTACTTTCTATTTACTCATTTGTTTATACTTCTATGTATAAAATCATGGATTATAAGAAATTTAGGACAAAATAAATGGGCATGTGGGTCCATGAAAGTATGTGAATTAATGGGCATGTTCACG
Organism: Persea americana; assembly: GCA_029852735.1. NCBI lineage: Eukaryota > Viridiplantae > Streptophyta > Magnoliopsida > Laurales > Lauraceae > Persea > Persea americana. The sequence continues at coordinate 77,819,574 of CM056810.1, forward strand.
CTTCTGTTTGTACATGTTGCTGAACACCTCTTGCAGACATAACTTCAAGCTTTCATTTCATGTAATGGCCATATTCAAATAAATTGTTTTGATTCTTGAGACCAAAATGCATGTCACCTTTCATGCTTAGAACCCTTGGGCTATACATTATCTGTAAGGCCTGTGGTTGCTCTTGACATGTTGGACAACAGGGTAGGACTGGCACTAATTTTGAGGTCCAAATTACTAATGGATTGGGCTTGGACACATCCTGCCCAGCCAAATCCGACAAATGGTGTTTTAAACCATAAATCATAACCCTGTTGTCGGCAGCCAAATTGACATCATAACACCCACCCATTGATTATTCAACACTGAAGACTGTAGGCTGCACAGACTACAGTTATGAGTAGTTTTAGATTTAAGAGGTGGGCTGCAATGGTAGATAAATAGATTTGGTCCTGCCCTTCTCTGAGACCTGGACTTCCAAGGATCCAGATTTCAAATGGATGGTTAAGAAGAAACAAGTTACATTCTAAATTAACTCGAGTTAATTAAAAATGGTTAAAATCTTCAAATTGGGCCTAATTAAAAATCCTAAATTGATCATCAGGTCTGACCCAGTGCATTCATTAGATATTTTTGTCAATATGGGCTCGGTCATTTATACAGGCCCCTACCCTCTCCATTGACATTGAACATTGGATGGGAAATGGGTAGGAAAAGAAGTTTATAAAGGGTGGGGAAGTTTTCTGTGGAAATGGACTTCCCATACCCCCCCATGGGAAGTCCATTTCCATGGTGAGGAAGGAAAAGGCTGAGCTGTCAATAAAGCAATTCCTAGGAAAAATGCTGCACCAAACATACAAAAAGTAAGTTTTCTGCAGAAAACTGTTTCCATTTCCATGGAAATAGGCTACACAAACAAGCCCTAAGGTAGACATGGCATATAAAACTTTTGCCACCGATTTTCACTCTCGTATATATGACATTTGACACATGCGAGTGAGATACAAAATTTGACATGTGAAGAGGATCTCCAATAGAGATGCATACGCTGATGTGGCAAATTGATGGTTTGCAATTTGGAATCTCTATTGGAGGCATCTCCACTCTATATGCCGAATTTAATATTTTATTATTTTTTTTATTTTACATCTTTTATATATTAAACTTAACCCATCCACAATAGTCTATTTGAAATAAATTAATGTAAAATATGATTTGGTATCTCGCTTTTTCACATGCTAAATTTGACATCTCACTCCCATATGCCAAATGCGATCTTATTTCGTGCATAGCTATTAGTGCCAAAATTCCCATGTAGCTTATATATATATATATATATATCGAGAAATTTAGTGAGCTAAAGTTTTATCTAGGTTAGCTCAGTGTGGTTGTTGGGTGTTTGTTTGCTTGTTTGTAGTCTGCTCGTTATTTGTGTTTGTGCTCTTGCTTTGTTTTTTACTTAAAATGTAAATTTTATTAGAACAAAGGAGATGAAGGAGATGTGTTTGTGCTCTCAAATCTTCTTCCTCCTTCAACTGGGGAATTGAAAAAATAGAGCAAGGAGGGCCTAATCCCTTAATCCAAACCATCAAATCCTCTCTAATACCGATGATTGCTATAATTAGATGTTTTCGACACTGGCTTGTTTTAAGAGTTTTCAGTCATCAAGAGTCTGCGCATCATTTGATTAGCAAGGAGATACGCCATACCAGTTAGATACCAATCCAAAATTCTTTACAATTTATTTGGCCTCAATCCAAACTCATTAAAGAAATAAGTTTATTAGAGATTAGCATTGGCCAAGCCAACTTATTATTTTAACATGGGACCCATAGCATGCGTGCGACATAATTTCTTCCGGCCAGTATCATTACCGTGAGGCTGGTTTCACTACGGTCACTTTAAGCAACTCAAATTTTCATTAAGTGGCTCATTAGGTGGGATTTTATTTCCCCTTTCTTCATTTCATAACTCAATAAGGAGTTAGAACCAGAGGTTAGGATCAACGGATTAAGTTGCTACCTACTATTCTGGTCATCGGACCTCTGAGTCTTCTTCGGTGTTTTCCCATCAATGAATAATGCCTCACAAGTGCAAAATTTGGCCTCGTGCAAAATTCACGGGGGAGTATGTGGGAATGCTTAAATTAGACGAAGGTTAGCCTGCCGGTCAGATTGATCACAAGAAAATCTTTAAATCAAGATTTGACCACGGCCCGTAAATTCACTATGCTTCTCAATTTGGCCTATGAATACAAATTCAAATGGATGAAAACTAATGACCCATTAGGCCTTCACCAAATTTCACACTTACAAGTTGGGCCAACGACCATTATGAAAATATTTTATAATGATTAATCTACTTGCGGGCCCACTTCATATCGGGTGAAATTTAGCGATGGCCCTTAATTGACCATGCCAATTACCTTTTATCGGCTTGGATTTTTCATGACAGGACCCATTGAGGGATATCACGAATTTTTATTAGTGAAAAAATCACAAACAGGTGATTCTTCTTATAAGTGGGAAGAGGTGACGTATCCGGCATTCGAACGCCGGGTAGATAGATAAGAAATGACGTGTTTTTAACAATTGCTAACTTGTTGGCTTACTAAAGCTGTATATTACAATGGGCCAAAAAATTTATCTTTAAAGGTTGCAAGAGTGGCCGATTTATAGAAAATCCAAATAAGTCAAAATAAATGGCCGTGTATTTTATGGGCTATCACTAAATTCCATTCCATTAGGAGTAAGGCCCATCATTAGTTTAATGAATATACAGGACTTGACACTTAAAAGAATCTCACGGGGCCTCTACTCCCCTTTGAGTGAAAATTGATAATGGTTGATTATTGTGGATCTTTGATAAATGAGCCCCACTCAGCGGAGAGAAGTTTCTTAAAAGGGTCACTTGTTTGCTATCATTCACTTCAGTAATGACACATATGCTTAAAACTTGTGCATGATGATGTTTCTTTGTAGGTATTTACACATGTATAAGTGAGGTGCGAAAATGGTGTGTAATTGCGACTATTTTTTTAATAAATCATTTACATTCCGTGGCAAATAGTTACATATGTAAATAAGAAAAAAGAGCTAGTACACTTGCAATAAGGGTGTTTACCAGGCACAAGTTGGGGGATGGAATCATTTTAATAACTTCTTTCAATGCAATCCATTCATCGATCTAGTTAATTTATTGGTTTATTAATAAACATTCAGACATCCAGTTTCATATCTTAAATCTTAATAGGTTTTAAGATATTTGTGGAAAACACCAAAAAGTTCCAACCTATAATTCTAGTTTTTACAGTTTTATGAGCCCCTAACTCATAATCTAAATCATTCAATAATAATCATTTAAATGTTTAGGTTCATTTTTTAAATCTACATAGATTATAAGAAATTACTGAAAAAAGTCCAAACACTTCAAGTCCGTCTAAAACCTTTTGATGAACACATTTACTAATTATGTGACAAATGTGCCGGTTCCAAATGAACATTGTATTGCTTTTTGCATATGAAAATGTAATATGTAAGATCCTTTTTTTCTCTTTTATTTTCCTTTTTTTTCAGTATTTTCTTTAAATATATATAAATTTGAATCCAGTATGATGAAAATGTATACGCTAATACGTAGTTTGATCTATTTTATAATTAGTGTTGAAACTATTTTTTAAAACCAACTTCTATCCATGAGAAAATCCTAGGTCAGGCTTGTACAGCGTGTTGCCCGAGAAGCGAGCTTGAGCCGTCTCCAGCTCCTCACAAAAAGGGTAGAGGGCAAGAAACAAATCTAACAAGTAACAACCAGTCCGCAAAAGCTCCCCACGAGCTCTCAAGAGAAGAAATGGATGTCCAGCTACACAAAGCAGCAAGGGAAGGCGACATAAACCTTCTAACAAGGTTCCTTGAAAACAGCCAACCAGACCTCACTCGCAATGTAACTCCTCAGAACAACACAGCCCTCCACATCGCAGTTGCATTCGGCCATCAACAAATTGTGCGTGAGATGATTGATCGTGAGCCATCCCTCATCTCTCAGCCCAACTCCAATGGCGACACCCCACTTCACATAGCAGCAAGGGCTGACAATCTTACCCTCACAAAGTTTCTTACACCCACTCTGGAGGAAGGAGCCTCGTGGCGGCTGGATGGTGTTGAGGCGTCGACAAAGGAAAACTTGGATGGCTATACAGCACTTCGTGAGGCGCTGAGGATGGGAAAGGATCAAGTGGCGCTGCATTTGTTGAGATTTGATACGCAAAGTCGAGAGGTTGCGCAATATGTGACCGAGGCCGGGGAGAGTTTGCTTTATCTGGCTTCCGAGGCCGGGTTGACTCGTGTTGTAAATGAGATGATTGACAGGGGCAATTTCAGCACTCAAGGACGTCACGGTCAAAACCCTTTGCATATTGCTGTAATTACAGGCCAATTAGGTAAGTTCCTCGTTAATAGTTTTTTGTTTTTTTTTTTTAGGGTAAGCACCTTAATCATAGTTATGATACGGTGTAAGTATAGGGGTGGCAATGAGTTGGGTCAGGTGGGATTTTAAGCGTTGCTGTCCAACTATGTTTCAATCGGATTCTAATTTTTCTTCGGTTTTTTTTTTCTCCCTGGAGAGACCTTACCCATGTTTTCACATGCTTTTAATTGAGCATTCTTAAAGAAAGGGGATTGAAAGGAAAAGAGAGAAAATCCCAATCCCTTTTTCTTTAAGAAAGGGCATTCTTTCTATTAAAATAGAATAAAGGGCAAAAGTTGCCCGCGATCAGATCCGGACCCAATTGAAAGAAAATTGTAAAACTTAGATACCATTCCGAAATAAACAAATCAAGACTTCCTTTTTTGAAGAATCTAAAATATTACTCAGGATATTTTTGAAATGTTCCCTAAAAATTAATAGCACACGGCTGCAACCATTTGTATATCAGATAGTGGTAAATTAGATGGCATCAACCTCTTCCTCCTCTTGGGTGATTTCTCCATTATTATATATTGTGGGTATTCTTTTTCAACTTTAAAATCTCATGATTTCTTCATCATCATCATCATCACCTCCTCCTCCTCCTCCTCCTCCTCTCTCTCTCTTTCATATTTTTCCCAAGTCATATGGATCTGGTCGGGTTGACCCTCGTCAAGAGCTTGTTGACATCACCCGACCCATTTTAAAAATGAGCCAAACACGGATTGAGCTTAAACTTCTAGACACCACTAATTAACACCACTAACTATCCCTAATTAGAGAGTACAATAAAAAAAATATCGATCTAATTAAACCAGGAAAGAGCATCAAACTCAAACTAGAAACTTAATCATTTATCTAATTTGAAACCTAATCATGTAATAAAACTAGCCTAATACGACCCAAATATAATCTAGTCAAATATAAGGTAAACTCATCCTTTCCATATCCAAGCAATATTAAGTGAATAGATTATATGAAAGGGATGGGTGGCAGAAACTATTATGAACATCTGGATGAGATGTTATGAGACTATGAATATACATGAAAGTCTAATAAAATCTAATCTAATTGGATTCACAAAATAAGTGAACCTATAATGGAATGATCTCACCCAATTTCATGCTCGACATCCTTAGGAGCAGCTTTCTCTAAGGTTATGTTTGGCAACCAGGTTTTTACATTTTCACATTTACAAAGTCGTGGAAAAGCCACACTTATTATTGTAAAAACGAGGGACTTAGACCAATAGAAATCCTCATTTTTAAGGATTTCAAGTCTAACCTGTAGAAGATAACAAGACTGCATGGTTACAGGCCCTAGGCCCAGGCCCATGCAGTTTTGTTATCTTCTACATAATCTCCCTCCATAGGATTTGCAAGTTTTCACTTTTGTGAAGTATAAATTAATTTACCCAACAATTATCCATCGACACACATAAGTATCCATGTGAGATCCTCAATGAGGAATCTCTCTTCTATAGGCAATGAAGAGTCTTCAAATCTGTAGATTCCGTACTTGTGTCAAAAGATGCCCTAAATCTTTTCTTCTTTCTAATCCAACCCCCCCCCCCCACTTTCCCAATTTTTTTTTTCCAAAATGCCTTTATTTATTTTGAAAATTTTATGCATTTTTTCTATTCTGCCCTCTCAAGAATTTTTTTTCTATGTAGTGGCCCGCCATATGGAAGAATTCCTCAAGAAGAGGAAGACTTTTTTAGTAAAGGTGAGATGCAGCCAAAGAGGGTTTTGGAGGGTATTTTTGGGTATGAGGATGAGTGCGGGTTGTTGAGATGAGATCTCATTTTATCCTTAATTAATATGATTAAATCTAGGGAGAAAATGACGGTTTATTTTTAGGGGTGTTCCTGGGTCAGGCTAAGGCATATCCAGGCCCGACTTGGCTTTAGAAACACTAGCCCAAGCCCGTCACGAGCCATAAAAGTTAGGCCTGAGCCCACCCATTTAATCCATTGTGCCCGAGACTGGACCCTGCTTTTTGTCACTTTCAAGGGATTTAGAGCACTAATTAAATTAAATTACATGCATTTCTTACACAAGTCGGGCCGGGCTGGGCTATGGGCTTTCTATCACTTAATCCAAGTTCCACCCAATAATTAATCGGACACTCATTACATATCTAAGCCCAGCTCAAAGCGGGCTAGGCCCGGATCAGGCTCGGGCTAGCCCAGCCCATGAGCACCCCTATTTATCTTTAGTTTTGTGTCCACAAAAACATTATACAAAATATAGACACGTAAAAAAATAATGGAGTTGTCCGTAAAACTACACTTGCAGTTGACATTTGCCCAATATCAAGTGAAATTTAAATATTTACCGAATAAATGTTCGTACAAAAATAGTGCGATATTGTACTGCTCTAAGATATCGCACGGAGCGATATGTGTGACATCACGCTGTCCTAGGATATTGTATAGTCCAATATGTGCGATATCGCATGACTCTAAAATATCTCATGAACCACTATACGGGCAGTATCACAAAAAACAAAATTTTCCACAAAACTCGTGCAGTACAAACACTTTCGTATGAGATTTTTTTTAAGTTTACTCACTGCCACTACAGATTGTTCGGTTACTGATTTTCCACCAAAACCGTTTTTTAGAACACCACTTCCACCATTCGATCCATATTTTAAAGATTCTCTTTTTGTGTAGGCGGTTAACTTATCTTATTGGCCAAGTTTCAACAAAAATATTGCTCATGACCTAGGATTTCCCATTAAATTTCAAAGATTTCATCCATGTATTATTACCTACAATTAACTCAATAGTAAAATTCTGGGAAAAGTTTTTGGGTACAACATTTTTCTGTCTTCTATCCATTCGTAAAGAATATTTGTCAATTAAGACACATTAGCATCTCTTAATGATTTAGCATCTCTTAATGATTTAGCCACTCCTAAAATCGTTATTAAGTATAATGTTTTGGCTCATGGTTTCTATTGATGTTCTGATAATTGTTTTTGCATATTGATTTTCAACAAATTTTTTTCCTTAAAGGTCACATTTTGCAACCAAAACCTTGGAGATTTCTCACTGGTTTCCTTGGGGTTGAAGAAATTTATGTTTGGCAATTGTAAATCCTAGATTTGGGCCAGTGGACATCTCATTTTTATATTTTCAAGTCTGTTCTTTTTCCATACGATTTGAAAATCATTAATTTTGCATGTATACTGATGCCAACCTTTCTTTTTTTTTTTTTTTTCTTTTTCTTTTTCTTTATTTTTTTCCTAAATTGCAAATTGTATTGGAGAAGAAAAGAGTAACAAAGAATCGAAATTCAAGTCAAAAAAAGAAAAAACTAGGAGCCAGAACAATCAAAACAAAAGACAAATGAAGAAGAGGAAAATAAGAGAAAACAAGAGGGAGGCGCTATCTGCAGGAAAAGATTGGACCTTGCAGGCGATTGGAAAGGGCTTCCAGAGGGGAGCTATTCAACCGGTTATTTATTGCAATTTTTCTTACTTATACACACCAATACACATCATACCAATGTTATATCCTCAGTGAATTCCTCAAATCTGTGGCAACAGGGATTCCTCAAATCTATAGATTTGAAACAGTGAGAACTATGGGTGGGGCCCACTTACCACCCAATCCAAACCTTGCAATGGACAGGGACCCTTTTGATAGTCACGCAACCCAGGGTTTAGCACCAATGCGAATGAAGTGGACCATTGGATCGACTATATACCCATATGAATGGACTGGGCTTGTCGAACATGGATGAAGGGGTTATGAGCATGGAATTGGGGCCAAATTTGATATTCTGGGTGGTCCTATAAAGATCTTTCAATCCCCACCGATTCTATCCTAAAATGGAACTCCTAGTGGGCTCCATTAAAAAAGTTCTCACGGAGTCTCCGTGAGAACAGTTCTCACCAAATCAAATCCCTATTTTAAAAGAGGCAGTTCTCATAAGCTAAAGCTTAGGAAAAGTTAAATTCAGGTAAGATCAAGTGTGTAGTGGGGGCTCTTAGAGGGATGGGAATGAGGGGATTTCAATGACTCCTTAGGAGCGAACAGTTCTCACCAAATCAAATCCCTATTTTAAAAGAGGCAGTTCTCATAAGCTAAAGCTTAGGAAAAGTTAAACTCAGGTAAGATCAAGTGTGTGGTGGGGTCTCTTAGGGGGATGGGGATGAGGGGATTTCAAGGACTCCTTAGGAGCCTTTTCTTTGCAAAAAGATCAGCCCCAACTTTGGTTTCTATCATTTCCATCTAGACTCCAAAAGTTTAATAGTCAACAATTCATTCGGATCAGTACACAGTCGATCCAACTATCCAGTAAATTTAGATCTGATCGAAAGCTGATAGACATGTGCAATTCAGGGGGGGTCGTATATTTGGTCCATTTGGATGGACCGAGGGTGGGCCCCACAAGCGTAAGCTTACAGAGTTTATTTTATCCTAAGCTCTAGCTTAGGAAAGCTTTGCCCATTTTAAAAACTTTTATCATTTTAAATTGGTTTTAATTATCTTAAAATAATCTAACTTGGTAGTATGGGGTCCACTGGCCTACTAAATATAAGAGGTGCTTGGTACCTAATCATCTGCAAACGAGGTCCACTGAAAATTGTTAAGTGTTTAATCTATGGATATGTGAAGATAGAAGCTTTCATTGCATAAGATTTGGAAATTGGAAGTTAGCGAATTTTAAAATGGTTAGATACAAAGCCCTCTTCTATCTAGTTTCCCAGTGGCCAGAAACTCAGCCATATGTCAAAAAAAGAAAAAGAAAAATGCAGAGAGATTAAGTTGCAGCAGTTGCTCTGGACTTAGATTGCGCCCCATTTTACTTTGCCTGTTAGCTTTATCCAAAATGGAGCACTTACCCAAAACCAAGCATTAACTTAGAGAAATTATGAGTTAGAGGTGTGGAAATCTTCAATGTGGCCCACGTATGGAAATTTAAATCTGTTCAAAATAAAAACGCTCAAGTACTCTCAAATCATAATTCAATATGAGTTTATTTTACTATTGGATTGACTATTTGATGAAAACTATGATTAACACGATCTTATGCATATTTATTATCATGTTTTTTTTTTCTCAAAAAGAAGAAAAGAAAGTAAATCTAATGATAGGACGAACTTAGGTTGATTTTAAAAAATCCCATGTATCTAGAGACGGTGTTTATTTTAAACAGTTTAGATTTCAATAGGTGGGCCAATTGTAAAGTTTTAATCCTTTAAATGAAGATTTTCTTAGGTTACAGCCTCAGAGGATCCGGAAATCTATACATGGATGGTCAATGGGGACTAACAATAAACATGGCCCACCTTGTTATGTTATTATAAATGAAGTGATTCTATTTACTTTTCCAACTTTCCTCGAATTAATGACAGGGGTAGTGAAGCTTTTGAAGGATCGTGCCCCTGGTTTGATCAAAGAAGTAGATGACTTTGGGAAGACAACATTGCACTATGCATCTATTATTGGCAACTATGATGATGATGGTAGCAGGAAAGAGATCCTTAAAGTCTTGATACAAGCCGAACCTTCTCTTGCTTATAAATCGGACAATGGTGGCATTTATCCACTTCTCATCGCCACCGTGAATGCCCCTGTTATAGCTGTTGAAACTATACTTAAACATTGCCCTGACTCGGCTGAGCTGGTCGACCTAAGCGGACGGAATGCCCTTCACCTTGCAGTGAGGAAGAACAATGAATCCACCCTTCGCTCCTTGTTGAAGAGGCGGGAGTTCAGAATGCTAATTAATGGACCAGATTATGCTGGGAACACGCCAATGCATCTGGCTGCTCAACAGAAATACGGAGAGATGATCGAGCTTTTGTTGAAATGTAAGCATGTGGACTTGTCAATCAAAAACAAAGAAGGCCTCACAGCTTTGGATATTTGTCGTGTAACCAGAAACAAAGAAGGCCTCACAGCTTTGGATATTTGTGGGTACACAACAGAACAGGTAATACTGACTCAATTGATAGTAGGGTCAATAATAGATATTTTTTAGTGGTTTGACTTTTATACATTGTGCACGAGGATTTAGTGGCCATAGGATAGGATTCCTCTTATTTTGACAAGCAGAAAAGGAATCCTTGTGCACAAGAATTTAAATCTTATATATACTTTTTCTGTAAGATTTGTGCACAAGAATTTAAATCTTATATATACTTTTTCTATAAGATCCAAATCTGAATTTGAATTTGGCAGGGATCTTAGAAGGAACCCATGTCAAGATCAAGTTTGCTAGATTTTTTAGACAAAAGAATAAACTTCTCAGAAATGATGATAAATATGAATAGAAGCTCAACATTGTCTCTTATTAAACCAAGGTTTTATTCTTCAGTTAATTTCACTCAAATAAAAGTTGGTTCCACCATTAGATTGATCAAATGCATCAATCTATGATCATCTATTTGGAGGGTTTTCTTTCTTTTCTTTTCTTTTTTCCTAACATATATACATATGTGTGTCCGTGTGGGAATCATGTTTTCTACACGTGACTAATATGATTGTGAACATCAACTCTAATTTGAGTGAAGTTTGTACCATCTAGAGAATGAAAATAGTTTGGAGAAGTTCCTCTTTCAAAAGTGGGTTATGCCTAACTTAAATGAGTGACACGGGATCCAATTTTTGGGTGGATAATAAGGTGGGCCCTTAAAACAGACCCGAATGGAGAAACAAAATTCATGTAGCTGATCTAAGCATGGTTGGAAAAAGGCTCTAATGATAATGAATTAGGTGGGCCCACTAAGTGGTGTGCACTGTAAGACAAGAACCATGTGCACTGTGTGCATTGGATCATCCATCTATATTTGTGTGTTCTGCGCTGTGTGTGAATCATGTATTCCTACACATGACTAATTTGATTGTGAGCCTAGCTCCAATTTGAGTGAAATTTGAATTACTTAGAGAATGAGAGAAGTTTTGAGGAGTTGCACCATTAGAGGTGGGTTGCTTGATTTAAATGACTTCATAGGATCCAAATTTCAGGATTGCTTAGCCCAAACTGCCAAATTGAAGGTCTATAGAACTAATTCAAATCAAACTAACCTAATATTCTACTCATTGTGACTCATATTGTGGAATTTCAAACTGAAATGGGAAATTACCCCTTCTAAAATTTTGAATGTCAAGTGGGATTTCTAACAGGACCAGCTAGAGTAAAATGGTTGAGATAGCCTTTAGAATAGAATGCTTTAATTCTAGAAACAAAATTATCTGTTTGAGTTTAGCATTTGGAGAGTTCCAATAACGATGTAGAATTTAGGACAAGAATTTGAGACGTTCTTAAATGAGAATAAGGGGTTGCATGCCTTGTTGGTTGGCCGCCGTGTTTCTCACTTAGTTTTTTAGGATTTAATCCTGGAGTTCCTCCTCCTCCCCCATGAATGAGGTTTCTCATTAGTCACAGCCTCCTTGGCAGGGTAAAAACTTAATAAACACAATAACTTCTTAAATTCTTCCAACCATGGAGACCCTAAATCATTACTATGTTTTTCATGTCTATTCCAGCGATTGATCCATGACAAGCTGAAAAAGCACGGAGCAGTCCCTAGTGGCCAAGAACAATGGCAGGAGATGTTACTTATGCCTCCACCCCCAAAACTCCCTCTACCCCGCGTTGGTGCCATAGCTGAAAAACTGCAACTATGTCTACCTCTACCACATGCATTTTCCCTCGCACCCGAACTTATCAGCATCAGCTCAAACACGGAATTCGTTACGAACACGCTGTCGATTGTCACAACTCTGGTTGCTACAGTCACCTTTGCTGCTGCTTTCACGGTACCAGGCGGATACAAGAATGACGGCATAGGAGAAGGCCTACCTATCTTCATTAAAAATGCAGCTCTTAAGGTTTTTCTGATTTCAGATTCTATTGCCTTTTGCAGCTCCATGGCCGCGACAATTCTTCTGGTTTATGCCAGTGCCAATCCTGAGGATAAGTTCTTGTCTAATTCTACTTTAAATACGTGCGCCTATATTGCAGCTGTTGCAATCCCTGCAACTATAACTGCATTTATGGCTGGTATTTACATGTTAACATCAAAAGAAAGCTTAGGGTTGACAATTACCTCTATTCTATTAGGCTGTTTTGTTCCAGCGCTTGTTTGGTGGCGTGTAAGTAGGCTAAAAAGACGAGCCGCTAAATGGAAAGTGCTACAGCGGGAGTTGAAGAATTATAAAGAGGAATATGAGGAGTTTCCCGCGGGTCCCATACCTCCATCAAAGTAGGATGGTTCACAGTCGAATGGTCACGTCCTCGCACTAGCGCGCGTGTATATATATATATATATATATATATATATGTTTCTGAATGTCAAAATTTTGGGTGGTGGGGACTTTCTCCTATAATGAGTGATGAAGGCTAGTTATTAACTACTTAATTTACATTAAATGTATTTTCGCCGTATGAACAATGATATGTACGTTTTTTACAGTCCTAATTATCAGAGATAGTATCATGGCACTATAATGGTGATCTTTGTCAATCTGGTTTTGTGCACCCCTTTATTTACACAAATCTTATTCTTAAACCATCACACATAATTCACGTATTGATTTTATCACAATATATTTGTATAACTATAGACTTAAATGCTAAGGGCCAGCTGGGATCATTTAATCCAGCTGATATCTCATGTTCCATTTATCTACACACATCCATTATTATTTTTACACGTGTGGTTGGACCCATTTGATGTGTAATCAACTATTTTTTTCTGCATTTTTTTCTATGTAACACTATATCAGTTTCATTTTTTTTCTTTTCTTTTATTAATTTTCTTCTTCTTTTTTTTTTTTTTTTGCTTCTATATATCAGTTTCCTTATGTACCTTCGTTTGAATTAGAGCTTACTAGCTATGGTAGGGCTCAAATGGCACGTTGGAAGACCTCATTGCCTCATTTATTAAACGTGCATGTCATTTTTCATAAAATCCTTCAATGGCACGTTGGCATCTAGCCGAATGGAAAGCTCTATGGGGGCCACCTGGGCCAACCATTGCCCAGTGCAGCCTCTTTCACATTCTTATTATTCCATCGTCTAGCACCGCACTTAATCTTAATTATACTCATCAAAATCTTTACTCACTGTTGAGTTGAATTTCTTTTTGAAGCTATGGTTAGAAAGCTATTAAAATTTTAACACTTTCAAATCAAGGGTGCGCAAGAATAATTTGATGGGGCTAGTGTCTTTTTTTTACATGGGTTTCCATCTCTTCTTTGGAAGTTATTAATATATTTATTCTTACCTTTTGGAAAGAAATTAAAAAAAAAAAAGGCCTACTAGACCTTCCATGGATGATCATCCATACTTGTCCCATCACAAGCGGGCCATATCAGTCAGATCTCCGGCTAAACTTAAAAATTATCAGTTCACACAATAGAAGACATCATTCGTCCAACTTAAAAAGAATAGATGATTCACTTTCAATGACAGATATTGCAAAAGCATTGTATTATTTTTTCCGGACCAAAAAAAAAAATACAACTAGCTACAATCTATCTCCAGGTTATCCATCCTCCATATTAAGGTTGGCAATGGCACGGGTGGAACCAAAACCCTTTAGGCTTAAACCAAACTCACCCCTTTTATTAGTCAAACAGTGTCACAGAAGTAAAAGGTCAACCCAAATCCTTATTTAAAAGGTTAAGCTCAGGTTGGCGAGTTGAATAGTAAGAATAGACTCATTGAGTCTTACAACCCATTTATTGATCAGCTCACTAAAGCCACCCCAAACCCAACCCAAGAATTATAACAGATAGTAAAATAAAAAATAAAAAATAAAAAAAGGTTGACCCAACCCATGAATTACCAGGATTGGTTTGGATCTGGTTGAGGGGTCAGGTGAGAGATTGCCACCCTACTTCCATAAGTAGGTCTTGAGAACCCATGGAATGTGTAACGCCCCAATTCCGAATACTTAAGATAACGCTAAGGTACCCGAATTTGGTGCGCTACTTCCTGGAAAATCCGAAAACTTCCAAGATCGTAGTCCGCAGTGAGGTCAAATTTCTAAAACTTTTTGAACAATAACATAATCAACAGTTGTATTGCGGAAGCGTAAGAAAAGGTAACGGAAGTAATAATATCATGTAAAATGAGTCTAATATAACAATGCGGAAGTCTAATAATAATCTCAAAGCATAGTTATCAAAGTTTATACAAAAGTGTCTATCTACCCAACTCACTACATAAAACTCTCAAAATCCAAAAGAAAGAATTGCACTCAATCTCCTTGTGCAGGCGCTCCATCTTCCGGCTCGACCACCTGGTCGGCCGGCACCCACCCATAATCACCAACTACAGGCACCTCATAGAACGCGTCGTCCGCGAGATCGTGGTAGGGACCTAAGCACCAAAGATGGGTCAGATCCAAGGATCTAGCAAGGCACCATATGCAGATAACACAGGATGTATACAACAAAAGAGAGTAGTAACATGTATGTAATCATAAGAGTAACAAAGATACATGATCTAGGCAATTGAACAGTAATCAACGGTTTAGAATAAAAAATGCAGAGTATCTAATCTAATCAGATGCAAATAGTACATTCACACAAGCTGGATATACCGCGGGATATTATGCCACGGCCCTCCCATATTATAAACAATTTGCGGTGGGGAAAGGGTAATAACCATAGAAGAGATAACAGCCCTGCTAATAATAACATATATAATATAACACAGATCACACCTCTTTATCGCACCGATCACACCCCATTATCAGATTAGCCCGGATTCGGTATTACACCGTCCATCCAATCACAGCTCATCATGATAGCTCTAAGTAACCAATATAACTACTTCCAGTGATGATCAGTCAACTGGCTGAGCTTAGATCAACTGAGTGAATGTTTAATGCCTACCCAAAGAACATGTATAGGTCTATGTCTGTCTAGGCTTGTCTTGCATGAGCAAGATCTCAACCAAGTCTCTAAGAGGTTAAGGTACAACATCCAAGTCCAAGTCCAATATCATTGGATCTACTCCAAGGCCCACAACCGTGGCCTAAGATAATACAAGTGCAACACCATGATCATTCCACAAGTGATCATTACATTCTCATACACAATGGGCCTTCGAACCCATTAAACATAACCTTTCCATTCTAAGGTTTCACATACCCAACCTTAGGCCGTATGAGGGCCTGCCTAGCCACAGACACGGGTCAGTTCTCTTCAAACACATCATAGGGTCACCACTAAGTAATCCTACGTTCAGGTCCTCCAATTTCCATTAATTAACAGATTTATAACAACAATAAGGATATGAGAGAAGAACAACACATGAAATCCTCCAAATCATAGAATCAAGTGGAAATGGACAAAGGCCCAATCCTAGGTAGTTGTCCACTCTTGGTTCAGGCCTCATCATATGATTGGATCCCTGGTTGTAGCCTCAGATGTCAAAGATAATAGATATAGTGCTCCTGAAGTTATGGACATCATGGACTACAATTAAGGGTCGAATCATTGACAATTCAAATCCCAAAACCTCAATTGGTGGACCCCACGAGTCAAGGCTGAGCCATGCCATTGATTCGTGTTTGGTACACTTGATAGAAGCCTATTTGGATGGTCAATGGACTCCACAATTGATCAAACATCAAAAGAAACTAAAATTTGGAAACTCACTGTTCACAGTGTTCCCAGTCGACATCATCCCCTAGGATGTCAACCTGGTACACTGGATGTCGACCTCCCGGTCGACATCATGGCCATAATGTCGACCGGTTCCACAGAGACCTGGAGCCAAACAGATGGGGGCTGTGTACTGTGTATTCAGGTTCCACAGTGTATCCGGTCAACATCATAGCCGTGATGTCGACCGGGTCCACATGAAATCTACACAGACTGAAATTCCTTATCCCAGTTATTTCCTACAGGGTCCTGTGTATCCGGTCGACCTAGACAGGGTCCGGTCGATCGAGTACACTATCTATGAATTTTTACAGAATGCTAACTGGGACCTGCTTTTCTTTGTATGTAGTGTGCCCAGTTGACCGAGACAGAGTCCAGATGACCAAGTATATGTAGTGAGCCAAAAATTCCAAAATTCTGAGATTTCTCCTTCTTAACCTACTTATCATCCAATTCATCCCAAATCACTTCCATACATCACATATACACAGATAAACAATAGAACACTTCAATAATCTCCATTCATCACCCAACCAAGCCATTGATCTTCCAAATCGGAGAACCCATCCATTAAATGGCCATTTCCATAAACAAAACTCAAATGTAAAGATCTAAACATGCATATCTATATAATTGAATTGAAATTACAGAATCAAGAGAAGAAAACATGCATCATGTGAAATTAGCATAGGGTACTTGCCTCAATTCGAAATTGGTGACAGAGTTGAGAGAGAGAGAGATATGAGAATTCCAAGCTCCTAAGGTGTTGATTGAGCAATTTGGCTGGTCTTCTAAACTCCTTGTGCTGGAATTTTGGGGAATTAGGGTTTCTTAGGGAGATATATGGAAGATGAGTGTGAATTAGGGTTTTTAAGCTAAGTTGCAATAGTTTGGCTTATATAGATTAGGGTTTATGTTAATTACCAAAAGGGTAATTTGGTTGTAAATGAAAAAGAGATGGGGCCATGGGTAATTAACTCATTAGGTGGGATTCTAGAATGTTCCTAACCCTTAATGCCCCTCCTATTAATTCTAATAACAACTAAGTCCTAATCAAATTAAAACCTATTAAATTAACAATAAGCACCTAATATCTATTAAGAATTATATAAAGCTACATCCTAAGACTTAGGAATATTAAGAACTATTCTACTAATTTCTATTAATTAGCATATCAAAATATGAAATAACATATTAATAATTATTTAAATCAAGCTGAGGGCCCACAAGGGGTGGGGCCTCACAGAGTGGATTCATACTCCTACCAAAAATAAAAGATTAAAAAAAAAAAAAAAAAAAACTAACCCGCCCCTCGTTGGATATACTTCAAGCATTGGTCTAAGTTATGATGGATCTAATGGATACGCACCTTCCTCTGTCTTGAAATGCCTTTACTATCCAAACAACCTCCAAAGCAACCACATGCAAGTTGAGAGCCCAACAGTTGATGCCCATAACAGCCTAATAGAAACCTTCACGGGCCTGCATTGGTGAAGAACGGTGGAGAGGGTGTCCTGAACGAATGAGCAATGGGTTAGGCTTTGTAGATCAGTAAGTACATCTATCAGTCCCTGTATTGCCTGAGTATAAGCTTGGGCCCTGTTGAAGGAGGCGTCGGAGAGGAATTTCCGACCACCCTTGCATATTCTCGACGAACTGCTCTCTGGACAAGTGATTCTCCCCAACACCAAAATCAATGGGAACAAAGTTTTAATGTTAATTTTATAGGTAGCTAATGGCAAAGTGCCATGGGTGATTTTTATCAAACAGACTTTTGACAAAGTAAGGTAGGCAGTAGTAGTTTTAGTTCCACGTATTTTTATGACTGCCAGCCCTCAGCCTAACAGATGGCTGAGGGAAATTTTTTAACGGGGACATTGGTGCAGGGCTCATGTCTTGATTTATAGACTTCAATCACCCAAATATCACAAGGATTCGGCCTTAAAATAAAAGAACAGAAAAAATAAAATAAAGAAAAAGAAAAAAATGAATGGGTCAATCGATGGGGACCAGAAAAATAGTCAGGTTGGGTCATCAGGGCCGAAACAGTTTAGCCTGACTATTTGTCCAAAAAATCGAATCTGGATCCAACTGAAAATTGGATCCCAATTCCCAAATATTTGATTCTTGTTGTTCATATTAAAGTCTGATCCCCTGAATAAATCAATGGATAAAAATGATTCCCAGCAACTGACTTGAATGCAACCAATTTAACGATTTTGGTTGGATGCAGACCAGATTGGCCAGGGGCCATCTTAGCAAACTTTGAGATGAGGTTTGGGCTGAATAGCAAGAAATAGGCTTGACTAGTCTAAATAACTTGGCACGACTTAAAGAGGATGGGCCCCCTCAGAGGCAGGTTTGGTAGTGGTTTCATGGGCGTTAGGGCGGGTATGGGCATAGACTTAGAAATGAGTCTGGTTTTGAGTCAAGTTTAGGTTTTGCCTTTTCTGGCCCGCCCAACCATATTTATAACCAGCTTACATATTTGCGAATGAAATCTAATTCATAAAGCCCACCTAGCCCATTTGTAATGAGTCCTCCCCAGTCAAGGAAACATATATAAGAAAATGTTCCGGTGAGATGTTGACATGGCTAAGATGACTTTATTCAAGGTGCCCGCTGAAAATACAGAATGGCAACTGTGTGGGGCTTTCGTAAGAGAAAATTTTCCACCAAATCTTATGAAAGGCTGATCTTTGCGTGTGCAAAGAGGATAGGCTGAGGCCCAAGTGGAGGCCATATAAGATGAACTTTACTTACATTTTTTATATCTCCGATGGGAATAGCATCCTTGGAACACCTTCCTGGATCATATCTATAGTAGGGTCCACTTGAGAAAGGATTACAGATCTTGAAGAAGCCTCCAAAAGAAACATGATCATGTTGTTCATCTGGTCCAATCATTCCACCAAGTTCTGCTATCTTTAAGTTCAACTGCAGCAAATCACATCAATGATCACAACCCTTGTCACAAAAGTTCTTGTTCATAGTTACATTGTCAAGAGAGTAATTTATTTCCTGTTTCTGTCTTTTGGCTTAATTTCTAATTATTACAATGACTAAAATGCAGCTTCATAATGAGAAAGCTCAGTTTCTTCTAACCTCAGTTTCTTCTATCTTTGACTTTTAAAATCAAAGTTTTAATGTTGGATATTACTTAATGGTTTGATGGTCTAATTGGGGTTGAAAGTGAAAACTGATAGATATGTATTACTTCTTAAATGTAGTTTAACAAAAAAATTATATTTTAATCAAGTATCAAAAGTCTGATTTTAATAAATTATTATCAATACTAGCATTGAGGGGAAAAAAAATAAAGAATGAATTTCAATTGTCAAAATGAACAAAAAGTATTCAGATCCTTTCAAGCTGTCATTCTTTGAGAAACTTGTGAGGCTTCTTAAGTGTGACCTCACTTAAAGAAGAATCTAAACTGAAAAAAGAAATGGCCCTATTCTCATCAGTTATAATGGAAGCTTCACTCCACTATGGATTGAGCCCAGATCCGACTTGAGGAATTTTACTGGATAAGGTCTAGGACAAGAGGCCAGTGGGGGACATCGGTTTCCGATGGTAAGTTTACAGTTACCACTTGACCACCCCAGCAATAAATTTCGGCCTCTGCCACCTTAGGAGACGAGTACAGACAAAGAAATGGAGTAGATAAAGTAGGATGATGGAAGAGGTTTTTACTTAATTGTTATTTAGATCGAAAAGGTGAAGATAAAAATAATGAGTGGGAGAAGTGCAATTAGTTCTTATCTGACACAAGAGGCCCTTCTGCTCCTCTTTGGCCTCTCTTTTTCTTTACTACAGTCCAGTGTGATATATCTAAGAGATGTAAACTTCGTAAAATGTGTTTTTTTTTGTTTTTGTTTTTTGTTTTTTTTTTTTTTTTTTTTGGGAACTTTAGCCTCTTTTATTTTTACTTAATCTCTAATTTGCTATCCACTTTAATAAGAGTTGTCCTCATCATTAAGCTATGATGAATCATTAATGAATAGAAGTAATGATGTATTAAATTGTGTCAATAAAGTTATTAATTATTTGCCCAATCTAGCAGTGTAATCAACTCCGTTAGGTGTAGAACTTGAGAATGTATACCCATGCACAGACAGCAAGTTTGCTTTCGGTGGACCATATTTTGGATCCATTTGATTGCAAGTATTTCATACAAGATTTTCATACTCTAGGCATTCCACAATTTCACTTTGGGCGACAATATTTAAGATTCTACTAACACTGAGGATAAAAAAGAAAAAAAAAAGGTTTCTGAAGTGATTCAAATGCGTTCCACCTTAAAGTTTCACACAAGGAATCTTATGTTAATGGCTAATTACCACAAAATTGTGGTCCCTTAAACCGTCGTTGTTGCCAGCCTTTTGGTTACATCGTTATCCGCATGCCAATACCACAAAAACTGCAGGAGCCTTTTTAGTAGAGGTGTGCCTGTCATTTTCAGTACGTTCGTTACACCTTTCACGGGTTAGGAGCTGACAGCCAACAAAAAAAAAAAAAAACTCTTAGCATGCGAAAACACGACTCTGGTTGACTCCTTGGCCTTCTTCGTTGGCTCCTACCCACGAGCCACGGGGAGAACAAACTATGAAGATGAATAATACTGGAACCCACCTCTTTAAAAATCTTAACTTTCTTTTAGTTTTTGCCTCTTGTTTAGTTTACTTTATTAAAATGACCCCACGTTTATTAGATGAATACGTGTGAATGATGAGATTATCTTTTTGGGAAGATTTCAAAGTGGTATGTATAAAACTTTTGGCTCATTTGAAATATATATATATATATATATATAGGGAGACGGTCCAGTGAGGACCGTCCTTACTCAAGTTTATGAGGACTCATACACACCGACAAAGAGAACCTCTCATCCAACGATCCTCAGCGCCCATATAAAAGGAACAGCGGGAAATGAAAAAAAAAAAAAAAAAAGAGGGTACAGGTTTCGTTGGAAGAAAAAAAAAAACCAGATATGAGGGATGAGTTTGCCTTCCGCGCCCTCCATCTTCCTGCAATCTTTCTCATACTCTCTCTCCCTCGATCAGTTAGACGCACGATCTCGTCCCACTTCTTCGCATGCCCTCGCTTAATCTCGCCCTAAATCCATCGACAAATGAAAAAAGGGCCGGACGAGTTTTCTCTGAGTTCGCCCCTCTTCATCACTGTCCTCGCTGTAGCGAGACCTGGGCTCGCTCGCTATAGCGAGAACCTCGCTGTAGCGAGCCCAGGTCTCGCTATAGCGAGGTTCTCGCTCTCGCTACAGCGAGCCCCCATTCCTGCCCCCATTTCTGCTTAAGGTAGACCAATCATCTTCTTCACTAGGATCTCATTTTTATTTTGGGTAAATCCATGGCATATTCCTCATGCTAGCACATCACTCAAATACTATGGTCATCCATAATCTATCATCACTGAATAATTGAATTAAAAGGTCCTTATACATCATTTACAGGACCAGCACCAATATTGATCGTCAAACCTTTTTTGTCATTAGATAAACACAAATCAGCACTTAATTATTTTTGGCTTGAAGCGTGAGAGACCAGTGTTTCAAATTAAAAATTGTAGCAACCCCACATTTCATTAGGCATAGATACTCGATGCATATCCATATGCATTTGATCGTCATTTCACATTGAGGGATTAAGAAAACAAATCGCGTCCTTGAAGATCATGTTGATTTGGACGATGGTGATGTCGCCTTGGCGAAGGCACTGTTCGAGACAAGGCTAGAGGGAGTTGTGCAACGGAGGGACGAGATGAGCAAAAGGGAGTTGTGCGATGGAGAGAGGAGTCGAGCGAGAGGGAGGAGGCTCTGTTGTGCAACGGAGAAACGAGAGAGAGAAGAAAGGGTTTAGGAAGGAGGTGGACGACATGAATAGATTTGGGGCTTCTTCCGATTTGAGCTTCTCTCTCATCATTTTCATTTCCCTCCTTTAGTTATATAGGAGACATGAGAACCGTTGGATCAGTATGCTAATCGGACGGCCCTGAATGGTCCTTACATAAAACTCTAAGGACGGTCCTCACTGGACCGTCTCCCATATATATATATATATATATATGAAGAATTAAGTATTTCAAAAAAGTATAAATTTTTTCCCTAATTATTTCAATTAAGCCTTCTCCAAAAAAAAATTTTGATAAATGATAAAATAACTCTTAAGTTATTTTTTTAGATTTTTCCTATAACAAATCATTTCAGAGAAATAATCATGCACAACCCAAATGACTTAGTGAGACCCACTTCAACTATCTTTATGCAGTTGATGCTTTAAAAAAGGGATTTTAAATTACTAAAAAACTTTCCACAATTCTTCCAAACAAGTCCTCTCCATAAAATGTTTTTGAGAAATTAAATGACAAAAATACTCTTCCCGTGTGACAATTTTCTCTGTTTTCTTTAACCTCCTTTCTCCCTAAGACTGGTCATTTTGACTTAAATGGTCAAAATAATGAAGATTTGAATATTTTAAAAAAATTAAAAAAACTTTCCACAATGGGAAAATCTTCATGTCCTTCTTTTTAAAACAAGCCAAAAGTTTTACACTCTTTGGAAAATCTTCATTATTTTTTTATAACATTTTACTTATATATTTTTCTATTGAAGTGAGATTTGATTAGAAATCATATAAATGAAGATGGATTTATTTTCAGCAGTTTAGACTTTTACTATTAAAGCCCCCTGCCTTGATATGGAGCCTCATGAATTTCTCTTAGAGTCGAAAGGATATCTGTACTAGGGAAAGAAAAATGACTTTTATGTGTTAAACAAGTTTGTCTCAATACTTATATCCAAAGTCCACTAATAACAAGATTGAAGCTGATCAGGGCTTTGAAACGTTGAGGTAACATGAAACTAATTATGTTAATGCATTGGTCTTCCCCCAAAAAAATTATATTAATGCATTGGAAAAATCCTATGTTAATAAATTACGGTGGATGATATAATTTAAAAAAACATAAAAAAAAAAAAAGATTAAGCATAGTCCTTCCAAACTAATCAAGTCTTTTAGGATCTTATCATAACCCTAATAAAATGTAAGTCTCAGTTGATCTTTATCTTAAATAATGCATATTCTAATATATTCAAAATAATATAAACTTATCTCTAGTTTATTCAGCTTCTACTCGTATATTCTATATGAGGGCATTTTTTAAGGGCATTTGATTACAAGAATTCCCGTTGGGAACTCTGTGTTGACAATTTATGGTAATAATATATGCTCGATGCCTTTTATGGAATTTCTAGTTTATCAATTAATGGAATTCCAAAAACTTGCCATTTGAAATATCACTTTCAGCCTTTTAAATTATCTAAATTCTAACATTTTGGAAGTTGGGGTGCATGAGAAAATTTGAAAAACCTGCGGGGGGACAATGGGAGAATATGAGAAGATTTTAAAAAAAAGATTTACAAGCAACTACTTCTGCTCTTCCCTTTTCACATAAAACCACCTATTGCCCTAAGAATATCAGTCAGTCAGCCACCTTGATTATAGTACAAGGCCGGAAGAAAACAAAACGTTTGAGCAGTTCCAACCGATTTTCATCAAAACCAACTTAAAAGGTTGAAAATACATTAACTACATGTAACCTCCATACTTTACCTTATATTTAACCTTTAAAATACACCATGGTAACTCTAGTTAGTTCAAGGTCGAGATGCTAGTGCAGTATTTTGGTTCAAACACTACTTAATCACCTTTATTTACTTATTTATTTTTGTTTTGCTATGTTGGGGCACAAGTGGTCTTTAACCTGTTTCAACACTCATGTGTAACCAAGGGTGCCAACGCCATTTAACCATGAGTGTGCTGTCAAATAGTAATTAATTTACACAAACTAGAGTAAAATAAGAGCATTTTTGTCTTTTCAGAATTTGCTTTTTAATCAACATTGTGAAAAAGCAGGTTTGACCACTGGTCAAAGTGTTTGTATGTAAGAACCACAAATACAGGTAGTCTATTATCGATGTTAGAAAAAGTACAGATGATCATATATAAATATGGCTACAGAAATCAAGGAAGTGATGATAGAAAAACCTAAAACTACCACTTCAATTCTGATACTTTTCATATGGTTATATGGAATTAGGATCATGCACTATGAACTACATTATTCCCAATGATGATGTAATACTGTACTCCACTTGCAAAATTTGGAGTAAACATCAAGCTAAAAAAAACTCAACAAATTTCCCACAAAAAAGCATGAAACTAGGGACTAAGTGAATTTTAATAATTCCATTCCAGGGTCTTCTTGAGAAGGAGAAGGTAGATTCTTTCAATGCCCCCTACTATTCTCCTTCACCCGAGGAATTGGAATCTGTGATACAAGGAGAAGGATCATTTGTTCTCAATCGCCTACAACTCTATGAAGTAGATTGGTATCCAACAGATTCTGATAACATCATCCAAACAGAAAGCACTGATACTGCAGAAAAACAGCATAGCATGGGTGGCAATTATGTGGCGAAGACTATCAGAGCAGTTGTAGAATCAATGCTCCAAAATCTTTTGGGGAGGATATAATGGATGATTTATTTCGAAGGTTTGGTGACATTGTTGGTCAGTATTTGTCTAGGAAGAGAGGCAAGTACATTAATTTTATCATTTCTTTGACAAGGATACAAGGTTAGAGGACAACTATTTTTTGGTACCCCAGCCTAGAGGAAAACATTTTAATGTTGTATTAGAACTCATTGGCTCTTTCAGTTGATGTTTGTGTAATGTTATTTGTAGACTTGTTGGTAATATGATCACTTTGTATCAATGTAATATGTTTTTAAGGTGGGTCATGTTTCTTAGACGTGAAATCGAAGCGAAGCATTATCTTAGATGATATCTTGAATGATACATGGGACATGTATATATATATATATATATATATATGATGATCCGAACTCTCTATCATATGTTTGACCTGATCATGAGTCATTTAGTTTGTAGATTTTATCAGGTGCCGGCATGCAGTGTCCTAGGAGCAACATCCGTCGATCAATTGGCAGATCTTGGTTCTCTTGGTTGTAGATCCTGAATTACATGTATAGTCTTGGTTGTGTCAGAATTCTTTGAAGCTATGACTCGGCGAAATCCAGAGTTAAATGGGTAAAACTCTTATAGTGGGTCCTACTTATTGAAAGTCTATACTGCTAACTATGAACGCCTTCCTAGGGTAGGGGATATCCTAAAATTTTACTCCAGTGGAAGGTGGGGCCACAGTAAGATTTACCATTTGATTAAAGATATGATCAGTAAATGATAATGCATAAGATTATGTTACTTGTATTTTTAATCGAATGTGCAATCTTACAGTGGGCCCAACTTCTATTGGAGTAAACTTTGGTATGTAGGGATGTTATGTGCTGGGTTAGACTGGGCTTAGGCATATCCAGGCCCGCCCCAACTTTAGAAGCACATGCATGTATCCTGCCCAAGCCCTAAACAGGCTGTAAATGAAAGGACCAAGCAAGCCCATTTAGTCAATCACGCTGGGCTGGGCTTTTTTCAGTTATACAGGCTTTCTAGAAATATTTTGGACAAATTATTTCTAAATTACAGGCACTCATTATTCGGCACGAGCTGGGCTAGGCTTTGGGCTTTCTATCACTTAATCCAACCACAGCCCAAAGTGAGCTGGCCCCAGCTAATAATCACCTATAATTGTATATTCCATTGAGGTGGGCCTGTTCATTTTGAGTGGCTAGCATTTTCCATAGGTGGGCCCTATTATCGAGTTCCAATCCTTCCACTCGGATTGCCTCGAAGATCCAGAGTCAGTCTTGGTTCACTTGTATTGTCTCAGTTTATTTAGTTGTTTTTTTTTTAAATGGTATTTCACAACTTGGGCATCAGACCTGTGCTTAGCATTAACTTAAACAAAGAAAATTTTTTTGGTAAACAAACGAAGAACAAATGGATGACACACAAAGAAAATATGCATGGTCGTATCCAACCCATCCAAAGAAAATATGCATAAAGAATTAGCAGGAGGACAAATGGATGACACACACACACATGATGAGGACTATAGTGACTTGGACGATCCTGTGTGATCTACAAAGATTGTGATTATTTTGCATAATTTGACTTTTGTATTCCTCACAAACTTTATATACTTGAAACAAAACAAGAGTCGACACTAAGAAAAAAGGTGGACGACGTACTTTCATATAAATCTTATTTCTCTCCGAATTATAAAATTCTTGAGTATTATCTCTATGTGGGCTCCATGTATGATGGAAGTCTAAGTATGTGTAACATTGTTACCCTGTAATTACCGTGACATGGGATCCAAAATCGTTTATTAGGTAGCATTTGGTTTGCTGTAATGAAGGTCGAAATAGAATGGTCATTCCAACGGAATGATCATTACCGCTTTTGGCTTGCAAAAAAGTGTCGGAATGACCATTACCTCTGAAATAACCGTTCCTTTATGTAGAGGAATAGTCATTCCACGGGGGAGACAGAGGAAATGGCCATTCCATTCCTGCCTAACTTTTAGTTGAGATTAA
This sequence comes from Persea americana, assembly GCA_029852735.1. Classification (NCBI taxonomy): domain Eukaryota; kingdom Viridiplantae; phylum Streptophyta; class Magnoliopsida; order Laurales; family Lauraceae; genus Persea; species Persea americana. The sequence goes on from CM056810.1 coordinate 77,846,204, forward strand.
AATACCCTTTCACACTAGTCCTAACAAACTATTTCTCCTCTAATGAAAGGGCGAAACTGAGACGAAAGTGGGCGGCAATGGAGATGTTTCTTTTCCAGTTCCGGCGATGCTTCTTCAGCGTGCAGCGACGACGGAATCCTATTCTTCTTCCTCAGGTGAGACAGAGACGAAACTGGCTCCATCGTCTCCTTTGACCAGTGTCTGCTGCAGGAACTCTGGCAGCGACGAGTTCCTCCATGTCCGGGTTCTGCAACTCAACCACAGACCCTGCTTGTCTTCCTTCAATCGATTCGATCCGGCGTGGGCCCACCTCGATCAACACTGTATTAGATTTTCTCCGATGGAAACATTTACAGTAGAAAAGCAAAATCCTCCATTTAATTACCTTCACAGAGTTAAAATAAAAAAAATGTCCAAGTTAAAATTTTACAACCCCATAAAGCAAGACTCCAAGCCTTCAACCACCCACTCATTTACAATCCACAACCAAGGTGTGGCCCACCATTGGTCGGTCCAGATGACCCATCAAAGAAGCCTGGTGTCCTTTTTCCCAAAAATCAGAATACTTTCCGTCCTATCCCGTTTCCTACTCGCTAGAGTTTTTTACAACACCACCAACTTGCATGCCGTCTCCATTTCCACCACTTCCTAGTAGTAATTAAAAGTCACGACAATAAGCATCAAAGCAAGCAAACGGAAGGGCCCTCTCTTCCTTTCTGTCATCATAACCAAATTTGTCTTCAATTATACAATCTGGTCAGTAACAAACTTCTTACATCTTTTAGTTATGTGTTATATAAAAAATTCATACCAGGGTATTTTGATCAGTTTTATGTAAATTTTATTCCATTCCGGACATCATTTCAGGGTACCAAACATAACAACAGAAATCCAGAATTCTATTAGGGTTGATTCCTCAATGTACCTAATGCTGGAATGAAATTGACCATTCCTGCCTCATTCCATTCTGAATCCATTCCACTCTTCATTTCATTTCATTCCTGTTTAAAACTATTTCATCAAACCAAATACTACTCAGAGGGTCTTCCATTTGTACGTCGGAAGACCTATTGCCTCTGATAGAGGGAGAATGCATTAATGACATGCAGATGCAGCCGTTATAGTGGAGCACTGCAAGTTGTAACACATGTCATGTAACACATGCCTGAAACACAAATCCTGGACTCTAATAGAGGGACAGCAAATGAACGATATGCATACGTGTCATGTTTATTTGACAGTTTGGAAATTTATTATTAAAAATAAAAGTAATATAAATTCTCTATTTTTAATATTAGAGGTCACATCAAAAGTATACATTTTCAAAATTTCTTTAAATAAGTGAAAAGTCAATCTATTTTTTATTAAATGATAAAAAATGCCTAATTTTTTATACAATAGTAAAAATAAACTCCCTACCAAATAACTAAAGACAAAATACAATCACAAACCTACAGAAAATCAATTCATATTTCCATGGTTGATTTTCTTACACGGGTAGCAGTCAAGCTCCATGGGGCACCTAGGAATCCCAGTACAAACTCCATTCATTATCCCACGTATCCCTCACGCCTTGTCACCAGCTCTAAGTTACTCTGATATTTCCAAGACTCTGTACGTTGGCCCTTGGCACATTAATATCGACAAGCCAATACACATCTATAAATACATACAAAGGGGTCCCTCAACGATCCTCCTTGGGGCTCCGTTTTCAGGTCACGGGTTCTACCTTAAAGCCAACCTAATCCTATCACACACATTAGCCATATGTTAGGGTCAAGGGATCAAGCTGATATCTACTGTTCTCATCATCTATGTCAAAATCTATTCTAATGTTTTTTCTAGGGTGAATAATGTCTAGAAAGTGTAAAATTTGGGCTTGTGCTGATTCATGAGGGTAAAGTGTACAAATGCTTAGAGTGGATGAAGTGGCCACACTATAAGATTGATCTCTAGAAAAAAAAAAATTAAAGTTCACGATTTTACTATGGGAAAAAAAATTCACGATGCTCCTGGGCGTGGCCTGCTTATAGGCCTTTACTAGTTTCACTCCAATAGAAATTATGTCTACCATCATTATGAAAATCTTAAGTTATTTTTTTTATAATCAATTTAATGATGGGTCCCGTTCCTATTGGGGTGAGTCTAGTGAAGGCCCACAGTAGACGAGGCCATTTATGTTAATCTGTTTGGATTTTTCTTAGGTGATTCGCCTTAGAGGGTTTTCAAAAATCTTTTATGACTGAATAATTTTCAGAGAGTGATGCTTCTGTATTGGAGGAGATTTTCCTTATGAGCAAATTTCAAGGCATCACAATTATTGCTGGTATGTAAAAACAACTATCAACATTCTGTCAACATTCTGTGGATAAACACTGAATTATAATTCTCTTCTTCCTTTTCCACAAAATAATGTAAGGGAGAGAGAAGTCTCAAAATATGGACCCATACATGAGAAACAAACAAACATTTGTTTTTGGATCATTCGAATTTGTCAGCCATTTAGGATTTTGATCCATCAAACAATCATACAGAGGAACTAGATAGTTTGCATCTCAACCGTCCATAACATTAAAATTGAATCTACGTCAACCTGAACTTCACAAACTTCTCGTCCTATCATTAGGCCGATGGGTCCCACATCACTGGCCTTTCCCTACAAGGAGAAGGATCTCGTCTCCGATTCGAACTCCTTTTCTCGGTTCGGACCTAACGAGCCTAGGTCAGAACCACCAGGCTTGGTCCTTAGTTGATTTATTCTCTTTCTCACAGAAGGCGAAGTATTTACCAGGAGCCATTGATCTTACGTGCTATCTCAATCAACAATATCTATAGTCACGACTAAGTCACAGCCATTGATCTTACATGCTATTTCAACATCAATATCCATCCACACGTACCCGGTCCAAGTACCGGCAGTCTCGTTACCCTGACGGTAGCTACTGTACTCAACCACATCCCAATATCAATCTACATGCCTGTACCAGAATCCAATATCTCGGCAATCCAACCGTACATTCACAATCCTACAGACCACTATGTGGGGGTACTCATAACTGGATCACCTTATAATCATTAATATGAGACGATATTAGTCAAGGGTATGAGTGACAGAGTTTGAGTATAATTAATCCATTCTTGTGATTCCCATCAGTTAATAATATAAACCCTTGTACACTCTGCTTCTCTATACACTTAATTAACATTATCTCATTATACAGTTCGTCCATCAGTATTTATCGTTAAGTTTTTAAATTACAGGTCAGGACTTCAAGTGCAATGTCCCGACATCTCATCCAATATTGACTGTGATCATGGATCGGAGTCTCAGTGCGATGCACTGATTTATAATACCTCCTAAGGCCTACATCCAAGGTTCGGACCTACCAGCCAACCATAGTGTCCGTTCTTAATAATACAAATGTCAGATGTCTCAAGACATCACAATGACTGCCCTTCTCCTTAGGTTCAGGGTCCCAGTTCACTTAAGACAATGATCATGAGGTCCCAAATGCTTATTAGGTATCCTTGGTGCTCGTGTAGGTGTATAGCATCATAGGACGTTAATAACCATTGAATCGAGTTCCGTTTTATAACTCAAAACCCTACTTAGGTGGCTACATGGGTCAAGGTTAATCCCAAACCTTGACTCGTGTCTAGCATATTTTAAACAATCCAAATGGAATGTCAACGGGGCCTACACATGGTCAACTCATAAAGGAAACCACATCTAAGAAATGACTGTCTGCAATGTACTGGGTCGACATCATGGGTCATCGGGTCGACCTGACACACTGAAAAAGAGACAGAACTTGGGAGGCAGAATTCACAGTCCACAGTATTCCTGATCGACCTAGAGGGTCCTCCGATCGACTTGGTACACTGGGGCATTTTCCCAAAAACCTGGCAGGTGGGGGGAATCCACAGTGTGGCTGGTTGACCGATCCTCTTGGCTGGTCGACCGGGCACACTGGATTTTGACCCTGAGAGGGAATTCCTGCTCCTAGTTGTGGGGAAGTCCGTTGTGTGCTTGGTCGACATCTTGGGTGACCAGGTCAACCGAGTACACACGAAATCCCGATTTTCATGATTCTGTCCTTTTTCATTTTCCATCAAGCTCCATCCATTTCCGACCAGATCTACTCCCATTCATTTTCCTATATCAAATATACTTCCCACATCACAACTCCATCACAAGTGGGTCATTGATCTTCCAAATGGGGGATTCTCATCCATCAATGGCCAAATACAAAAAAAGAAAAGCCTAGAATAACAATCCCATACATTATATTATCCAATCAACCATCAAATTACAGAAATCATGCCAAACAACAGCAAAAAGCATTAATTAACAATTTAAGTATATTAATCAATTTAATTAAGAAATATAAGCATGTCTACTTGCCTAATTAGGAAGAAAACTCCCCAAATAGCTTGGCTTCACTCCAAAAGCTCTAAGATCACCTCAATAGCTAAATTTACAATCTCTACACCCATTTCCAAAAAGAAAAGTGCATAAAAAAGGGAATTCTAAGAGAAATAACTATTCTAAAAGGAAATTGGAAAGGGGAAATAGAGATTACTTTCACTTGGAGAGGGGAAAGAGATCTAGAAGATGGGATGAGTTCCCTAGCTTAAAGATAGCTTGATCTTGATGGGAGTCTCTCCTCTTCTAGCAATTGGAAGCCCTAGATCTAGAGAGAGAAAGAAGAGATACATATGAGAGGGAGATGTAGTGAAATGAGAGGGAGAGATGGTGTGAAACGTTTGGGGGAGATGGGAGGGGTTTCTTTTATAGGATTTGGTTGCGTCATTGTTTAAAATGCCTTCCTTAGTAAATGAGAATGGTGGATAGGAATGTGAGTATTTAGTAAAGATTAAAATGGAAAGACTAAAAGGTTTTTGGTTGCTAATAAAAATAAAGGATAAGGACTAGGATAGTTTAGGTATCCATATTTAATGACTAAGGTACCCTTAAATGAGTGATTATAAATAAAGGAGTCAAAGGGTAATAAAGGTATGTTATTTTTAATGACAAGAGTGTCCATGTTTACTTGGTTGATAATGAACGAGGCCAGTGTCATTTAAGGTATTTGGATTTCTAATTTAGAGGAAAAATATTTGGTTGAAAGGACTAGTGTACCCTCATATAATTAATGGGCTAATGGGTTAGGCAATGGGTAATTGGGTCATTCTAAATTAGTTGCACAACTCTCTAAGGAAAGCCTTCATATAATTAGGTCTTACAACTTAGGCTTCTAGCTAACTAGTTATTTCTCCAATTAAACTCCTAATTGAACTATCAACCTTACAAGGGTCTTAATTTTGTAAACGAAGCTAAATTAATGAGAATTATTAACTATTCATGCTAATCACCTATTAAATATGATAACCTAGGATTGACTTGGTCAAACTGGGTCTCACTAGGTATTTCCAGGGACGAGTCCTTACACTTTTGTTGTAAACATATAAGTGAATGTAGTGTTATGTATTACATTGTGGATTGCAAATAAGTCAATAGGGCTCTTGTGCAACATGTAACATATTCAATGACACAAAAAATAAATAACAAACAATGAAACAAAACATGTATTCTATCCAAGAATTATTTGCCTATGCATTTAATGATAGTATATGTATGATACGGTGTCAATAGAGAGAGGAGCTTGATTTCTAGGGTTCAATTATGTGAAGAGAAAAATTTCCATTACCTCATTTGTGTAAACCCAAACAATAGCAAGAGGAGATCAATACACAACTAATTGTGATGTCAATGGTGGAAACAAATAATAGTCATCATATTTCGTAGCAATAATACTCAAAGGAACAAGTTTTTTGCGATCTTGGAGAAGTGTGAAGAATGAAGTTTGAAATCGCATTATATAGGGTCTGTGGATAGGGTCGGCGCCATAAGGACGGCGCCTATGATGTGCCAAATTGGTAAAAAAAAAAAAGAAAGAGAAAATTCGGCCCAATTGCTCTAATTGCTGCACTATCGTCTAAAGTGTTGATCGAGTCATACGTACACATTAAGTGCCTTTTATGATAAAATCCTCCAAAATCAAAATCCTCATATAAAGGAAAAATAAAATTGATAACCACAACCAATAAATATTGAGCAAGAGTCGGAGCAAGCTAAATGGACATAGAACGCTCTCGATACTCGTTCATGACAAGGAGAGGCCAGCCATCGCCAAAGGAAGATGAGTCCCATAGAATAAGAACTTCCTAATTCCATAGAGCAACAAAAGCCGTGTTAAAATATAAAAAATAATAAAAAAAATATACAATTATGCGGACAACAGCCTAAGACTAGTTGCTAGATGGACCTTGTGGGCCCTACATGATTTTTGTGTTGAATCTGGCACAGGCTTGTCGCATCATTATGTGATGTCAATTAAGTGCGATTCACATCTGGAGGGCGCTATTGTTATGTGGTTGCGAAGCAAGGAGCCTATGAAATAGATATTTGTGAGGCAGACAGTAGCGTTGAGAGGGAGACATGGCTGGACAGTACAATAATTGCCTTCGTCGTAAGGACTTGAGCCGGTACAGTAATTGTTGCTCATGATTTTTCTAATATATTTTACTCATGTATTTTATAAGTTATTAGCCTTGACGATCGAGATGCTCATAGTCATACCACAGTGCCATCTGGAAGCCATCAATCCGTCCACGTGCTGGTTGTTAGGGGAGAACATCTCCAAAGAGATGTCAGATTCAAGGCAGAGAATTTTTGGGATGGATCTCCAAAGAGATGCCCAATTGAAGGTGGAGAATTTCTTGCATGGATTTTCACTCGATCAGTTATGTAAAAAATGAAGCCGCATTTGTTATATAAGAGTGAGATATCAAATTTAATATGTGAAGAGGAACTACAATGGAGATGATAAATTGGAGATGCCTATTTTGGTTACTGATGTGACAAATTGACAATTTAGAATTGGACAATTTTATTGAAGGCAACTCCACTTCGTATATCAGATTTAACATTTTATTATTATTTTTATTTTACTTTTTTAATATATTAAGTCCAACTCATCCACAATAGTTTATTTGAAATTAAATAATATAAAATATGATTTAGTAACTTGCTTTTTCAAATGCCAAATTTGACATCTCACTCCCACATGCCAAATGCCACCTCATTTCTTGCATAGCTATTCTTGCCAAAAATCAACTATTGGTGCAAAATTCCCACGTAGCATATATATATATATATATATATATATGGAGAGAAAGAGAGATTATAAAAAACTTCCATATCTCAAAAGTGGAGTTTCTGCCATCTATCTAATAGCCAATGATTTGTTAGTATTTTAACCGATCAACCTTTATAGGAGAATATTTAGGAGAGAGAATCGGATATGTGAATAACTGATGACACGTGTCACACTTTATTGGCTAAAAGAGGAGTGTTTTTTTTTTTTTAGAAAAACGTCCGGAGAGTTTTGTAGCGTAACTCGTATATGTATATATATGTATGCTTAAGCAAGAAATTTAGGGAGCTAAAGTTTTATCTGGGATTGCCCAGTGTGGTTGTTGGGTGTTTGTTTCCTTGCTATTTGTAGTCTGCTTGTTATTATGTGGGTTTGGTCAGTGTGGTTGTCGGGTGTTTGTTTGCTTGTTTGTAGGGTGCTTGTTATTTGTGTTTGTGCTCTCGGTTTTTTGTACCCTTAAAATGGTAAATTTTATTAGAACAAAGGAGATGGAGTTGTGTTTGTGCTCTCAAGTCCTCTTCCTCCTTCAACTGGAATTGAGAAAATAGAGCGAGGAAGGCCTAATCCCTTAATACAAACCATCAAATCCTGTTTAATACCTATGATTACTATAATTATATGTGTTCGACACTGGCTTGTTTTAAAAGTTTCAAGTCATCAAGAGTCTGCACATCACTTGATTAGCAAGGAGATAAGCCATATCAGTTAGATACCAATCCAAAATTCTTTACCAATTATTCAGCCTCAGTCCAAACTCATTAAAAAAATAAGTTTATTAGAGTTTAGCCTTGGCCAAGCCAACTTATTATTTTAACATGGGACCCATGGCATGCGTGCCACAGAACTTCTTATGGCCAGTGTCATTGCCGTGAAGCTGGTTTAACTACAGTCACTTTAAGCAGCTCAAATTTTCATTAAGTGGCTCATTAGGTGGGATTTTATTTCCCCTTTTTTCATTTCATAACTCAATAAGGAGTTAGAACCATGGGTTAGGATCAACGGATTAGGTTGCTAACTATTCTCGTCATCGGACCTCTGAGTCTTTTCCGGTGTTTTCCCAACAGTGAATAATGTCTCACAAGTGCAAAATTTGGCCTTGTGCCAATTCACGGGGGAGTATGTGGGAATGCTTAAATTAGACCAAGGTTAGCCTGCCCATCAGATTGATCACAAGAAAATCTTTAAACTCTCAAGATTTGACCACGGCTAGTATATTCACTATGCTTCTCAATTTGGCCTATGAATACAAATTCAAATTAATGAAAACTAATGGACCATTAGGCCTTCACCAAATTTCACACTAACAAGTTGGGCCAACGCCATTATGAAAATATTTTATAATGATCAATTTGCTTGTGGGCCCACTTCATATGGGGTGAAATTTAGCAATGAACCTTAATTGAACATGCCAATTACTTTTTATCGGCTTGGATTTTGCATGACAGGACCTATGGGAAGAGGTGACGTACCCGGCATTCGAATATTAGGCAGACATGTAAGAAATGATGCCTTTTTCAATTGCTAACTTGTTGGCTTACTTAAGCTGTATATTACAATGGGCCAAAAAAATTATCTTTAAAGATTGCAAGAGTGGCCGATTTATAGAAAATTCAAATAAGTCAAAATAAATGGCCGTGTGTTTTATGGGCTATCACTAAATTCCATTCCGTTGGGAGTAAGGCCCATCGTTAGTTTAATGAATGAATATACAGGACTTGACTTTTTGAGAATCTCATGGGGCCTCCACTCCCATTTGAGTGAAATTTGATGTTGGTTGATTATTTTGGATTTTTTATAAATAAGCTCCACTCGGCGGAGAGAAGTTTCTTAAAGGTCACTTGTTTGCTATAATTGACTTCGGTAATGACACGTATGCTTAAAACTTGTGAATGACAATGTTTCTTTGTAGTTATTTACACATGTCTAAGTGAAGTGTGAAAATAGTGTGTAAATGCGATTATTTTTTATGAATCATTTACATTCCGTGGCAAATAGTTACATATGTAAATAAGAAAAAAGAGCTAGTACACTTGCAAAAAGGGTGTTTACCAGACACAAGTTGGGGGTTGGAGTCCTTTTAATAACTTCTTTTAATGCAGTCCATTCATCTTCTTAATTTATTGGTATAATAAACATTAAGACATCCAGTTTGATATCTTAAATCTTCTTAGGTTTTAAGATATTTGTGGAAAACACCAAAAAGTTCCAACCTATAATTCTATTTTTTTACACTTTTATGAGCCCCTAACTCATAATCTAAATCATTCAATAATATTCATTTAAATATTTAGGTTCATTTTTTAAATCTACATAGATTTTAAGAAATTACTGAAAAAAGTCCAAGAACTTCAAGTCCGTCTAAAACCTTTTGATGAACACATTTACTAATGTGACAAATGTGCCGGTTCCAAATGAACATTAATTGTATTGCTTTTTGCATAAGAAAATGTAATTAATATGTAAGATTGTTTTTTTCTCTTTTATTTTCCTTTTTTTCAGTATTTTCTTTAAGTTTATTGAATCCAGTATGATAAAAATGTATACGCAAATACATAGTGTAGGATCTTACACCCCATTGAGATATTATTTATTCCAAAATTAATTGGTGGTAGGAAACGACACAACAATAGTTTTTTGGTGAGAGCAAGAACTCGCCCATAATTATAACCGCTCAGGAGCGATGGTAGACATTAACCTCGATATACAGCATGATATATTTTATAACTAGTGTTGAAACCATTTTTTAAAACAAACACTTTTTTTTCCGAGGAGACTCAAGAGTCAACTCTTTCTAAACTTTTAGTGATAGTCTGACTCTATCCATTGAAAATCCGAGGTCAGGCATGTTCAGCGTGTTGCACGAGAAGGGAACTTGAGCCGTCTCCAGCTCCTTACAAAAAGGATAGAAGGCAAGAAACAAATCTAACGAGTTACAAGCAGTCCGCAAAAACTCCCAACGAGCTCTCAAGGGTTAAAATGGAAGTCCGGCTACACAAAGCAGCAAGGAAAGGCGACATAAAGCTTCTAACAACGATCCTTGGGGTGGGAATCCCTCCAGACCTCACTCGTTGTATAACTAACTCCTCAGAACAACACTGCCCTACACATCGCAGTTATATAGGCTTTCTAGGAATATTTTGGACAAATTATTTCTAAATTACTGGCATTCATTATTCAGGTCAAGCTAGGCCAGGCTTTGGGCTTTCTATCACTTAATCCAAGAACGGCCCAAAGTGAGTTGGGCTCGGCTCATGATCACCTCTAATTGTATATCCCATTGAGGTGGACCTCTTCATTTTCGGTGGCTAGGATTTTCAATAGATGGACCCTACTATGGAGTTCCATTCCTTCCACTCGGATTGCCTCAAAGGATCTGGAGTCAGTCTTGCACTCTTGGTTCACTTGTATTGTCTCACTTTATTTAGTTATTTTTCTTAAATGGTCTTTCACAACTTGGGCATCGATTCTTTGATTGATCTAGCTTTCCTATTCAGCTTGATGAATTCCCTTTTATAAATACATAAATAAATAAATAAATTTATAGCGAGCTTCACTTAAAAAAAGAAAGAAAAGAATAGGTGAGTTAGACTTACTATGACTACATTACGAAATAAAAGACAATTGACCACTCAAATTTCTTATAAGGAAAATGTTTTAGCCTTTTGAGAAGGCTATTTGTATAGTATCAATCCAATCCTTCTTCACACTCACCTAGCCTTCCTCTCCGTAAATTTAGAATATCTCCCAATTTGACACTCATCAGACCTGTACTTAGCATTAACTTAAACAAAGAAAATTTTTTTTTTTTTAAATGAAGAACAAATTTCAACAAATCCTTTTTTTTTTCTTTTACCCATTTTGGATTCTCTCTCTCTCTCTCTCTCTCTCTCTCTCGCACTATGGAAGTTTTTGGACATTTTCGTTGGGGCCAAGATTTTTAGAGACTCTTGACAATCATCCTTCTGAGATTTGGCAAAGCAGTGGTGGGCCCAATTAAGCCCAATTTTACCCAACTCTGCCCAAATTGCACTAAAGCTTGGGATCACACCTTATGTTTGAGGCTTCATCCAGGCTCAGGCCTTTCCACATAAAAATCGGGTAATGCTTGGGCCAACTCAATACCTCAGCTTGGCCCTTCTGACTTTGTACCGATGCCTGTTATCCATGCGCTTGAGGGACTATGGGTCAGCCAATTGTACCCACTGGCAATTCAAGGTACTTCTTTTTTTAACTCAGCCAAGGAGTTGGGATCCATTAAAGAGCCAGTACACATACGAGAAGACAGCCCGCCCAAACGGAAAGAAAGCCCACACAAGTGGAAAAGAAGTCAGCACGAACAAAAAGAAAGCCCACATAAGTTGGAAAATATGGCGTATACAGGATTCAAACCTTAGGCAGCTAGGTGAGAACTGCCGCCACTGTCCAATGAGGTAAGTAGCCGTTCTCTTGGTGATTTTTTTTCTAAGCATAACTTCATTTTGATGATTCCCATTCACTCAAATCTCTACGTCATACAATTCTAAAGTGTTAATTAGTTTTTTTTTTATATATATTTTTTCCAAATGATAACAAAATTTCATTTTGTTTTCAACAAATTAGTTCTTTTCCTATTTACATTTTTACCTTTTAATGATGATTAAACTCCTTTTTTTTTAAATTTCAGGTTGTCCCTTTTTCCTTATATTTAATATTTTAAATGGTATTAACAATTTTTGTTTTATGTTCTTTTTATTATTAGAATTGCTCATTTATTACGACGTTTCTTTTCTTTATCAATTGAATTTTTTCACCAAATCTATTTCTAAAATACTAGAATTTAATTTTTAATATTTTACTCATTTAAAAATTGCTTTCCCTATCATCCTTTTCATCTTTGGGGAAGGACCCATAAATTACATGGCCTTTCTTCTGAGTCCTAATCCGCTGATGCAAGAAACATGAGAAATTTTATGGACAGACCTACAAATCCATGGGTGGGTTATAACCTCTAGAATCCAACCCGGTCCAAACTAAACCACCATGTTGGGCCAAGTTTCATTTTAATATGAGTAAGGCCTACAGTGGGTTGATCAAGTGTAAAACACCCTTTCGTTTTGATTATTTAACCTTGGACTGAGTCTTGTTTGAGTTGAGTTTTAGGTTTTGGCTGATGTGACCGGCCTTGCCCTTTTTATGACCAGTTTAAAATTGAATGTAATTCACAAAGCCCACAAAGGCCATTTGTAATTAGCCCTTTTTTTTTTTTTTTCTTTTATTGCAGGAGACTTGTTTGGAAGGAAAATATTCTCGGGTCATATGGTCACAGACGAGTGAGATTACTGTGTACGGCCCACCATCCCAAGCAAGTTACCCCGGCCTGCATTGAATGTAGGGGCAAGTGCGGACATGTCTATAGTTGGGTCCACTGGCCGGTCTTGGCCAACTCGACCCGGACTCAGCAGTGACATGGTCGGGTTGGCTCGGACTTGGCCAAGTGTACTGTAAAAAGGTTGAAAATTCGTACTTATCAACTTTTGTTTTTGTTTTTTTCTTAATTTTAAATCTTGACTTGTACAACTTCAGTCCAAGCCTGGGTAATGTTATCTACTTTACCAAAAACATACTACTAACAAAAGGTGATGTTATCTTCATTGAGAAGTAAAGAGGAAAGTGTATAACTCTAGAATGGGGCCCACGATCTATGATCCCAACCGCTGCAAATGAACTTCATCTACCTTTAAATTGTAATCCAGAGTATTAAGCGTACAATTGGGTTCATCACATTTTTTTTTTTTTCATATAACGGCCAATCGAAGGGTCCATTTAAGTAAAATTTGGAGATGCGATGCCCAATGTATCGACTCAGATTTCAACAACTATGTCTCAAAGTCAAAGTCGAACAAAGTAAAAGTCCTGCACATCTCTCCTCTTTCTTCCGCCATTTCCGGTCACAGAGAAAAGCAGAAAGCTCTACTCCTCAAGACAAAATGGATGCCAGGCTCCACAAAGCGGCAAGGGAAGGCAACATGGAGCTTCTAACAAGTATCCTAGAAGAGAACAACCCTCCAGACCTCACTCTCTCTCTAACTCCTCAGAAGAACACAGCCCTCCACATCGCAGTTGCATTCAGCCATGAACAAATTGTGTGGGAGATGATTGATCTTGAGCCATCCCTGATCTCTCAGCCCAACTCCAATGGCGACACCCCACTTCACATTGCAGCTAAAGCTGGCAATCTTTCCATCACGAAGTTGCTTACAACCCCTTTGGAGGAAGGAGTCCGAAGGCGGGAGGCTGGTGCGGCGGCGTTGAAGATGAAGAACTCGGATGGCTATACACCAATTCATGAGGCGCTGAAGAAGAGACACGAACAAGTGGCGGGTCGTTTGTTGGGATTTGCCGGAGACATTGAGGCAGCGGATGATGTAAGCGACGCTGGAGAGAGTTTGTTTTACTTGGCTTCCGAAGCTGGGCTGTCTAATTTTTATATAAGCTTGATGATTGGGAGGGACATTTTCAGCACTCGAGGGCCTAACGGCCAGAATCCTTTGCATATCGCCGTAATTACGGGTAATCGAGGTATGTTTCTATATCACTAATTAGGGGAAGTAGCTGATTAACAGTTGGATATATATGGGCTATCTGCATGTGCATCCTCCCCGCACCTACGGTGAGGGACAAACTAAATGGGCCCACCTAGAGCTCCATTGATGATGGGACTGGGCTCTTTGGGGGAGGGGGGAAGAACCATATGAGATGAGACCCTATTTCAAGTTTGAGGTTAATTCCACGTCTCTAATCTCTTCATGTGTGACCCACAATATATATAGGTATATATAAATATTTATGTGCATCTAACATCACTATAGGGTGAGGAACACTTCCATAATTGAAAATTTTAAAGTATAAAATAAAATTTTAAAGTACATAGGGTGAGATACACTTCCATAATTCATGTACAAAAAGGGAAAATGCCCTCATCCTATGGTACGCCTTTTTCTTTTGAAATTCGTTTGGGATAGAGATCCTTTTTAGGAGAATAATAAACCAACAACTACAGAAGAGAAGCAAGGCACTGGTCTAAAATGCAAAATTTCTGGGACTCCAATCTTTTCCATGTTTTAAACAGTAGCTCATCCGTTTCAGTATGGAATTAGCATCTGGTCAAAATGCCAAACTCATGCGGACCCATTATCAAAACCACAAACTTCTTTTCAGTTGTCACCAAAAGCAATACAAAATGGGATGATGAAACAAACAAATGTTCTTTTTTATAATTTTTCTTCTAAACGTCCAAGACATTGACATTCCAATAATTAATATAGATCTCAGAAAAACAAAAGTCATTACATTATTTCAGTCAACCGCAATAAAATTTTTGTAATAGTAGGTAGAATTCAGCAATTACCCACCCTACCACAAAGTGTGCTACTTTGGCCTTTAGATATTAAGAGAGAGGTAGAATATGTAAGAGAAATAACCTGCAGATACTTGATGAGTTTCTGTTTGTGCTGTCGTTCCTCTAAACTCGCCTCTGTGAAGAACCTAGAAACGTCCAAGGGTAAGTTGGTTTAAATGACACTGGAATGCAGAAATATAATTGAAAGTGAGACTTGTCTGTGCCAAGTACTTGGCAAGGCCTTTGAGTTTGAGGGCAACACTGTACATATCCAAGTAGGCAAATTAACGAGGAATGATAGATGTATGAAACGTTGTATTCCACACTAGCTAATTTGAGTTGCAACAGAACGAATCAATTAGAATGAAACATACGAGGACTATAACTGAAATACGAAAAAGGAAAAATAATAAAAATGGAATGAAAATAGATATAGATCATAAAGTCATGTTAAACCCACAAAGACCTACTATAAAAATAAACACAAAAAAACTTCACATGGAAATGGATTAAAACCAATAGAAAGCCAAATAGTTATATATTTAAGCAAAGCATAGATGTAAATAGAAACAGGAAAAATAGAGCAAGAAACAATCTTCAAATAATAATTTAAACAGTTTGTCACTGGCATTGAAACCCAGAACCCAAAGTTCCAAAATCCAAATCAAATCCCTCCCACTGACCTGCTTGCACATTTCTCCTCAAAAGATCCAAAACCCATTTGAAGAAACTAGACTCACATCCCAAAGAACCCTTCTTCTCAAAACCCCAAAAGCACAAGACCCATCCAACATCACTTCAAAGAGAAGCAACCGTCCCCTACAGACCCAACACCGCTACCTTCACTGCTTCTTTTCTTTTCTTTTCTCTCTCATTTTCCTGCAAATGGGTCTTCTTAAATTTCGAAAACTAAACCTAAAAAGCTCAAAACCCCTCTCTCTCCCTCTCAATTCCCACATTGATTAGGGTGTGAGCAGAGCAACGAGAGAAGGAGACTTGAAGAAAGAAGAGGAAGAGAGATGAGATTCCAAAAGTTAGGGTTTTTAGAGGGGGTGAAGAAGATGACACCCAAATCAATGAGAGAAAGGTGCCGCCAAAGCAGAATGAGGAGAGACGGAGGGAGCCGTCGGTGGGGCGAGATCAGGGCCAGTGGGAAGGAGGATCAGCACGCTGGGGTTTTCTTTCGGAGGGAGGGGCAAGAGGAGGAGAAAATGGGCAGGAATATTTTCTTTGCTTTTTAAGAATAGGGTTTAATAGTTGCAAGTTGAAACAGTTTTTGTCTTCTAGACGGATCCAGACCGTTTCAAATTACAAACGGATGAAAACCGCTCCAACCCACCGTTCCTAATAGACTTGCATTGGATAAGAGAGAGACAGTTGTAGCTGTGTAAGCACTTCATCTTCTGTATATGCAAGTCTTCTAGTAAGCAAAAGGGCATGTAGGCCACAATCTTCTAATGTAAACTTGTGGATCACCGTCATGATTGACGAGTTCCTTCTATATCCTACTGTAAAAAGATGCGGAGGATTCGGCCGCAACAAACCGCTGAGCCCTGGGGAGTCTAGACGCTAAACATGGATAGTCAAAGGGTGTTTGTATGGATAAATATGGCCCACCTTGTGATTACTGATGAAGTGATTCCATTTTTTTATTTTTATTATTTTTTTTCAACTTTCCTTGAATTAATGACAGAAACGGTACTTTGTTTGGTGGGCGAAGCCCCTCATTTGATCAAAGGAGCAGATGACTTTGGGAAGACAGCTTTACACTATGCATCTACTATTGGCTACGACGATTATTATAATGGACGAAAACTGATCCTTCATTACTTGATAGAAGCTGAACCTTCTCTTGCTTATAAATCGGACAAGGATGGCAATTATCCACTTCTCATCGCCACCATAGAAGCCCCTTTTGAAGCTGTTGAAATTATACTTAGATATTGCCCTGACTCGGCTGAGTTAGTCAACCGAAGCGGACAGAATGCCCTTCACCTTGCAGTGTTGAATAACAGAGTATCCACCCTTGACTCTTTGATAAAGAGGCCGGAGTTCAAAATGCTAATGAACCAAGCTGACAATGGTGGGAACACACCGATGCATCTAGCCACTCAGCACAATTACCATAAGATCGTGGAGCTTTTGTTGAAATGTAAGGGCTTGGACTTGGCAGCCACAAATAGAGTGGGCCTCACAGCTATGGATATTTGTGGTTACACGACAAAACAGGTATTCAATTGATCCTAGGGCCAGGAATAAGATAAATTTATTGAAAAGTATTTCCACTGCCTTTATTAACGTCTCGAGGTTTTGGTAGAAATGGTTAGCTAAAGAAATTTAATATGGTATTAGAGCCAACCGGTCGTGAGTTCGAATCCCAGGAGGAACGACTTGGCGCAAAAAAAAAAAAAAAAATGCGTGTCGCCAAAAGTGCGCCTGCCGGGTTCCACCTGAGGGGGAGTATTAAAGAGTGAGCTCCACCCAAGAGGGAATATTGAAAAGTATTTCCGCTGCCTTTACTAACGCCTTGAGGTTTTGGTAGAAATGGTTAGCTTAAGAGATTTAATAAAATTCAATGGCCACGCCTATTGATAATTATATTTAACAGGGGTACCTTTTTTTTTTTGGTTTGGTTTCATTTTGTAGGTTGTGCACAAAGGATTTATTATTGTAGCCATAAGATCCTCTTATTCTGAAAGGCAAAAAAAAAAATAGAACTTTATGCGCAAGAATTAGAGTCTTACATATCTACGTTTTCTATAAGATTGAAATCTGAATTGAGTTTTGCATTAATCTGAAAAGGGAACTGATGTCAAGATCTAAGTTTGCTAGAGTTTTTAGACGAAAAGAAAGAATAAACTCTTAGGAGATGACCCCTGGCCCTTTAAGGGTCTCAATAATGAATAGAGGATCAAACCTTTTTCTGTAAAAAAAACTCAGAGAAATATATTGAGGGAGCGAGGAAGTCGGGGGCAAAATGAGAGAAACATCCCCACCCACCCACAGAGAGAGAGAGAGAGAGAGAGGAAAAACAGCACACCAACAAGCCAAAGTACTAAAATTAGATTGAGAAGTTTGGATTTTAGAAATGGCTGCACTTAATTTAAATGAGGCATGGGATCCAAATTTCAGGTTCCTTCAGTCCAAACCACCAAGTTGAAGGTTCATATATATAACTAATTCAAAGTAAATCACCCTATAGGAATTAGAGTGCTTTAAAATCTAAAACTGAAAATGTCTGCTTGGGTATCGCCCTTGAAAAGTTCCAACAGCTGAGTTTCTCACTAAAGTCTTCGAGATTTTAAAATTCCTAAAAACTTAGTTTCTTATAATCCTACAATCTTTATTTTTTTTAGAAATATTCTTCCAATCTTGGAGACCCTAAATCGTTAAATATGTTTGTTACGCCTATTCCAGCGATTGATCCATGACAAATTGAAAGGGTGTGGAGCACGCCCTCGTCGCAAACTATGGAGGGAGATGTTACATATGCCTCCCTGTACAAATTCACTAGCACAAGAACTTGTTAACAGACACCGTCAATTGTCACAACTCTTGTTGCTACAGTCACCTTTGCTGCTGCTTTTGCAGTGCCAGGAGGGTATAAGAATGACGGTGTCCAAGAAGGGATGCCTGTCTTCATAAAAAATGCAGCACTTAAAACTTTTCTGTTTTCAGATACTCTTGCCTTTTGCAGCTCCATGGCCGCGACTATTCTTCTTGTTTATGCCAGTGCCAATCCTACGGACAAGCACTTGTCTGCCTCTGCATTAAATACATGCGCCTACATCGCAGCGGTTGCAATCCCCGCAACTATAACTGCATTTATGACTGGCATATACGTCTTAACATCAAAAGAAAGCTTCTGGTTGGCTGTTACCTCATTTATATTAGGATGTGCCGTTCCACTCTTTGTTTTCTTTCGTGTTGTTCACATGAAGAGACGAGCCGAAAAGGAAAACCAGCGACAGAAGGAATCGGAGATCAGCAGAGAGGCTCAGGCTGCGTTGGAGAATCACAGCGGGGCTCCTAAGGACGTTCCCATGGGCCCTTCTTCCCCCGCACCCCCGAATGTAGATGTTCCGGCATGTGAAAATCTGGTGTAAGCAATTTTTTCCGGATAAAACCGTGGGTGGGTTTGTGAGATGAAGACTGATTATCGATAGGTTTCTTTTATTGTATAATTATGTAGACTCTTGGTTTGTCATATGAACAATGATGTGGAAGTTATTTCCGGTTCTAATTATCACATAGTATTATAGTATTATTGGACTATAATGGTGATCTCAGGTAATCTGATTTTGTGCACCCCTTTATTAATTTTCATATATGTGGCCCACATTTAATCAATTACAATGAGTTTCACACATCAACCTCCTTTGAAGTGACACTAGGATTAGATTCTCACACATAATTCATCGTTGGATTTTATCACAATATATTTGCATTTGCAATATGGTGTATAGGGATTAAACTTTGAGCACTTAGAAACTGTTAGAGATTATTATCTAAGGATAAGATAGGATTAGGTTGGTTTTGATTATGAGAGATAAAAAGAGAGTTAGAGATTTTAGGATTGAGTTTGAACTTGATTAACTCTTGTTAGTGTCTTGTATAAATTGAGAGGATTTCCTCGCCTCATACTTACGGTGATTTTATGAGAATTATTTGAAAGTCTTTAGAAAATAAGGGCCATGATCATTTGATTTTTTTTTTTCCCCAGCGAACTCTATTTCTAAAGTATGAGAATTTTAATTTGTTTTTCTAATCACTTAATTATTGCTTTCCCTATCAATATCCTTTGCTTCTTTGATAAGCTTTCTTCTGAGTTCTGATGGGCTCATGTAAGAAATCACAGAAATTTTACAGATAAAGTTACAAGTCTATTTGATGCTCATAACCTCTAAAATCCAAACCGGTCAAAACTAAACCACCATGTACCATTGGGGGGCCAAATTTCATTTTAATGGGCCTATGGTAGGTTGATCAAGTGTAAAACGAGTGACTTCATCACTCCCTCTCATTTTTTGTATTTAATTAATTCATTCATGTGTGTTACACAGTATTACTTGAGGGTGGGAGAAATTCATGTTGATTTGAGATTTGGTTGACGGCCAATGCATGCATGAACAGGTTTTTGTTTTGAGTAGTTTAGGCTTTATATATAAGCCTCACAGATAATAGACTTATAGGGCTGGACAGAAAATTTTTCTAATTCCTAGTAGAGGATTTGGGCTTTAGACAATATATGTTTTTTGGAAATAGAGGTTTCTGCGTACGGCTCATAAAACCAGTGATCGAGAGCCTGCAAATGCACACTCTTTCAAGCATGGTCAAGCCACAATGCAAACCTGATAGGCCACATTCTATATTTTTTATTTTTACGCGCCAAAGCAGGGGGTGGGTTTCTTTGGTTCGGTTGGAGGGTGCTCTGTAAGAGTTTGGGATACGAGATCTCTAAATTGGTCCACTCAATTATTTAATCCAAAAAATGTGCAAAACAGAAAATATGCAATGGAAATAAAATCACAAGCACACACCACAAGGACACCAAATTTTTACGTGAAAAATCACGGATCAAAACTGGATCTAATCAAGCACTATGAATCTCGCAATTACAAGAAATTCAGATTTCTTCCCCAAATATTCCCTACCTGAAGACTGAAGTTACCTTGTGTCGCTTCACGCTTCAACGACTTCACACCGCTGATTGCAACAGACCCAATCCAGCACTTGACTCCTCAAATCTTCTCGCAAGAAGAAAATCTTCTACAAAGGATGCAGAAGAACTTGGCTCTAGAGAACTTGGCAGCACAACTCCTTAATAAAACTCTAGAGAGAAATTCTCTCAATTAAATCTCCAAATCAAAACTTGAGAGGTGAGGGATACTCTTAGAATAGCCCTTGAGTCCTTTATATAGCATTGAATTTGTGCTTAAGTCTTCTAATCATAATTCACTTCAGAATATTAAGTTTTCTCAAACTTCCACTCAGAGTCCGGATCAAACTGCACTTTCTGTGCAACCCTCGCTTTAACAAGGTGCCATTCTGCCTTGGCCAGTTTCCCATTCTTGCTACAGCGAGACTACATACTGCCCACTACTCTCTTTTTTTTTATTTCTCTGCAGCCACTTTTGTTGACTTAACACTCTGTGCCATTCTTATTGGTTTTTGTGGTTTTCAACCTGAGGCCGTTGCTATTATAGTTGCCTGTGTTCTGGGTTGCTTCAGGCAGTTAGGTGATTATCGTTGGTCTCTATCCTCTCTAGTTTTTGTTCTTCAAGTCCCATGGTTTGATCCATTTGTCGCAGTTAAGTTTGGCTGTTGCCTGTCATGTTCTTTGCCCTGTTTTTGAGGTTGTTGGTTGGTGTTTAATTCTTACTTTCCGAAATAAAAGAGAGCAGGGCATCATCCATACTTGTCCCAAACTTGTCTTATCGGTCAGATATATATATCAGCGCTCACACAATACAAGACATCATTCTTCTAAATTAAAAAGAATGGTGATTCCCTTTCAACCACAGTTATCAACGAAGTAATGTATTATTTTCTCCAGACAATAAAATAAAAAATGGAAAAGAGAAATACCGCTAGCTACAATCTATGTACATTTTATCCATCCTCCATGTAAGGGTGGCTGTGGCACGGTTGGAACTCATCCCTTTTATTAGTCTAACACTCGTTTAAATGTCTTAGAGTGGGAGTTTGAAAAATAGAAGTGCTTGAAACACAATTCTACTATCTACCTGGTTTAAATGAGTAGTGGCAAATCTTTTTAAAATGAGAAACCCCCATTCTCAACTTCTTAAAATAAGAGTTGTGGGGTTAAAAATGAGAGATGCAGAAGCCATTTATTTTCTTTTAGATGAAACATGCTTTCTCATTTTTATTCTCTTTTTTTTTCCGTCTTTGCTCGCTTTTTGAATGGCTTCGTCAAAAAGAGGGTAGAGATGCCAAAAGTGTAAAAATTGGCGTTGCCTCTGTCGCAGGGGCAGACCCATTTGCATTTGACCCGGCCAGATCTGGAAATCACAAAAAATTAATTTGGGGCTTGGCCCATGCCCCAAGAAAGCTAAGGCAATCGCCCCACGTCAACCATTTTCTTCTCTTCTTTGATAAAAGGGAAAAAAATAACCTTCTATTTTCATCTCTACGGGAGAGTAAAACCATGCGGCTCGTTTTCATTTTGTAACTGAATAAGGAAGATGAATACTCATGTCTACTCTTCTATGCCTTTACGTGATCTTGACCTTTTTTTTTTTAGATGATGTCTCTTTTTGTTATTGGTTTTATTATCTACTCTTTTTTTTTTTTTTTTTTTGGTTCTCTAGTTTCTTGATGAATTGAAAGGCTTATTTATGAATTTGGTGTTGATAGTAGGGTTCCTTACCAAAATAAAATTTTGTTTAAAACTACGTCATTAACGTATGCTATAAATGGAGACTATTGATAGTTGGCATTGGTTTTGACGCGATTGACTTTATCTTTAAATTAGATACGGAGAAATATAACAAAAAAAAGATCAAACGCTAATCTATTTAAATAAAGTAATTTTTCTTCTTTTCTATTGTTAATATAAAAAAAAAATCTTGGAAAAAAACATGATTGATGTTTTTAATTGACCATTATCATCAAACGCGTGGAAATTATTCATGCCCAGCAAAAAAACATTGAACGGTTCCTGTTACGCGTAAGTCTTACAGAAAAAACCAATAAGCGAGAAATTTAGCGAGATGAAGTTTTATCTGCTAGAAGTCAACCAACAAAATCTAACAAACAGTCCGCAAAAACTCCTCAGGAGCTCTCAAGAGGAAAAATGGAAGTCCGGCTACACAAAGCAGCAAGGGAAGGCGACATAAAGCTTCTAACAAGGATCCTTGAGGTAAACGGCCCTCCAGACCTCACTCGCTGTCTGACTCCTCAGAAGAACACAGCCCTCCACATCGCAGTAACATTCGGCCATGAAAAAATTGTGATGAAGATGATCAAAAGGCAGCCATCTCTCATCTCTCAGCCCAACTCCAATGGAGACACCCCACTTCACATGGCAGCTAGGGCGGGCAATCTTACACTCACAAAGTTGCTTACGCCCACTTTGGAGGAAGGAGACTCGTGGGGGTGGGTTGGTGTTGAGGCATCGAGAAAGCAAAATTTCGATGGGTATACAGCACTTCGTGAGGCGCTGAGGACGAGACACGAACAAGTGGCGCTGCATTTGTTGAGATTTGATATGCAAAGTCGAGAGGTTGCGCAATATGTGACCGAGGCCGGAGAGAGTTTGCTTTATCTGGCTTCCGAGGCCGGGTTGACTCGTGTTGTAAATGAGATGATTGACAGGGGCAATTTCAGCACTCAAGGACGTCACGGTCAGAACCCTTTGCATATTGCTGTAATTACAGGCCAATTAGGTAAGTTCGAGAATCCGATTAGACTCTAATGTCTCTCTTTTGTCTTTTTCTTTTTGTCCTTTTCTTTTTCCATGGAGAGACCTTTCTTGAGGGTGTGGTCACCCGTGTTTTGAAATGCTTTCAATTGCTCAATTCTTAATTGAAAGGAAAAAGATAAAGGAGAAATATCCCAGTTCCTTTTTCTTGAAGAAAGGGCATTTTTGGTATTAAAATAGATTTTAGGGCAAAAATTTTCCACCACTGCGACTGACTCTTGGACAGGACATGACCCAATTAGGGGTGCTCATCGATTGGCTGGGTCTAAGTCTTAGCTTTTAGTATTCAGGCTGAACCCGAATATAAACTATGGGCCGGTTTAATATACGGGCAGGGCTCGAATTAAGTGATAGAAAGCCAAAAACCCACACCAGCCCAACTAAGAGGCAGTGTTAAAGTTAAAAAGAATATTTGTTTCTAGGAGGAGGGAGGAGTTGAACAAAAACTCTCTCACATAAACAAACATCGTTAACGGGTGGGCTACAAGTTGGGTAAGCAAACTTGTCCCATTTACTGTATAAAATATAATAAACCCGCGCTCGAGCTTAACTTGTTCTAGGTGGGCTTGGCTCATGCCTAAAGTTTAAGTTTCAGGCGGGGCATGAATATTGCTTAGCCCGGGCCATGAAGCTTTGCTATTTCATTGCTTTATTCTTAGCGAGAAGTTTGGAATTTTATTAAAATGGTTGGATACAAAGTCCTCCGTCTATCTAGTTTCCTAGTGGCCGAAAAACTCAGCCATGTGTCCAACAAACAAAAATGCAGAGATTCAGTTGCAAAAGCTGCTCTGCACTTGGACTCCTTTGTCGCCCCATTTATTTTGTATATTTAGCTCTATACAAAGTAGAGCTCTTACCCAAAACCAAGCTCTCTGGATCCGAGGCTTTCACTTAGAGAAATAATGAGTTAAAAGGTGTAGAACTCTTTAATATGGCCCAATATAGAAATTTAAACGGTTCTAAATAAGAACGCTAGGGTATTTTCAAATAATACATCAACCCGAGTTTAATTCACTATTGGATTGATTGTTTGATGAAAAAACATGATTAACTCAATCTTATGCATATTTATTATCACGTTTTTTTTTTTCAACAAAAAGGTAAATGTAATTGTGGAGCAAACTTAGATTGATTTGAGGAAATTCCATATACCTGGAGCGTGATTATTTTGAACTGTCTAAATTTCAATAGGTGGCCCTTATCCTTTAACTGAAGATTTTTCTAGGTTATTACCTCAGAGGATCTGGACTCCTCAAATCTAAACATGGATGGTCAAAGTGGGGTCTAGGGACTACCAATAAACATGTCCCACCTTGCAATTAAAAATGAAGTGATTCCAGTTTAATTTTTTTTCTGTAGAAACATCTAGTTGATGTTGAAGTGATTCTGGTTACATCTCCAACTTCCCTTGAACTAATGACAGGAGTAGTGAAACTTTTGGAGGATCGTGCCCGTCATTTTTTCACCGAAGCAGATAGCTTTGGCAAGACAGCTTTACACTATGCATCTACTATAGGTTACTATGACGATGATAACAGCCAAAAAGAGGTCCTTAATAGCCCGAAAGAGGCCCATAATAGCCGGAAAGAGACCCTTAATAGCCGGAAAGAGGTCCTTAAAGTCTTGATAGGAGCCGAATCTTCTCCTGCTTATAAATCGGACAATGATGGCAATTATCCACTTCTCATTGCCACCATAAAAGCACCTTTTGCAGCCGTTGAAATTATACTTGAACACTGCCCTGATTCAGCTGAGCTGGTTGACCGAAGTGGACGAAATGCCCTTCACCTTGCAGTGAGGAAAAAGAGAGAATCCACCCTTCGCTCCATGTTAAAGAGGCCTGAGTTCAGAATGCTCATTAATGGACCTGATTATGCCGGGAACACGCCGATGCATCTGGCTGCTCAGCACAAATATGAAGAGATGGTCGAGCTTTTGTTGAAATGCAAGAACGTGGACTTGTCAGTCAGAAACAGAGAAGGCCTCACAGCTTTGGATGTGTGTGGATACACGACGAAACAGGTAATACGGACTCAATTATTAAGTTTCTTTTGTTTTTTTTGTTCCTAACATATAAATATATATATATATATATGTATATATATTTATATATATGTTCGCATGCACGGAAATCATGTTTTCTACAAGTGACTAATGTGATTGTGAACCCCAAATCTATTTTGAGTGAAACTTGAATGGGCTAGAAAATGAAAATACTTTGGAGAAGTTTCTCTCTCAGAGGTGGGTTGTACTTGATTTAAACAAGTGGCATAGGATCTGAATTTCAGGTGGATGATTATGTGGGCCCTCAAGATAGATCGGAGTTAATGTAGCCGACCTCAACATAGGTTTTTTCATTTTGGTAGAACTCCAATATAGTTGAGACATGGTTTTGATAATGATAATGAATTACGTTAACCCAGTAGGTAGTGTGCACCATAAGAAAAGAACCGTGCACACTGTGTGCATTGGATCATCCATCTATGAGTGTGAATCATGTATTATATGCATGACTAATTTGATTGTGAGCCTAATTCCAATTTGAGTAAAATTTGAATTACTTAGAGAATGAGAGCAGTTTTGAGAAGTTGAAGTATTAGATGTGGGTTGCTTGATTTAAATTATTGCATAGGATCCGAGTTTCAGAATTCCTTAGTGCAAACCACCAAGTTGAAGGTCTATAGAACTAATTCAAAGCAAACTACCCTAATATTCTGCTCATTGTGATTCATATTGTAGAATTTCAAACGGAAATGGAAAATTAACCCATCTAAAATTTTGAAATCCTTGTCAAGTTGGGATTTCTAAAAGGACCAATTAGAATAAAATGATTGAAATAGTCTTTAGAATGCTTTAATTCTAGAACGCAAAAAATATAAGTTTGAGTTTTGTATTTGGTGAGTTCCAATAGCAAAGTAGAATTTCATACAAGAATTTGAGAGTTTTCTAAATGAGAACAAGGGGTTGCATTGGTTGGCTACCATGCCTCTCATTTGGCTTTTTAGGGTTTGATTCATGAGTTCCTCTTCCTGTCCATAAATGGGATTTCTAATCAGCGCGGGCCTCCTTGGTTGCATAAAAACGTAAAAAACACAACAGCTTCTTAAATTCTTCTAACCATTGAGACCCTAAATCATTACTATGTTTTCATGTCTATTCCAGCGATTGATCCATGACAAACTGAGAGAACATGGAGCAGTCCCTAGTAGCCAAGAACAATGGCAGGAGATGTTACTTATGCCTCCAACCCCAAGATTCCGTCTACCCTACGTCGGTGCCCTAGCTGAAATGCTACAACTACCTCTACCACATGCATCTTCGCTCGCACCCGAACTTGTCAGCATCAGCTCAAACACGAAAGCAGTTACCAACACACTGTCGATTGTCACAACACTGGTTGCTACAGTCACATTTGCTGCTGCTTTCACGGTGCCAGGCGGATATAAGAATGACGGCATCGGAGAAGGCCTGCCTGTCTTCATTAAAAATGCAGCACTTAAAATTTTTCTCATTTCAGATTCTATTGCCTTTTGCAGCTCCATGGCCGCAACAATTCTTTTGGTTTATGCCAGTGCCAATCCTGAGGATAAGTTCTTGTCTAATTCTACTTTAAATACGTGCACCTATATCGCATCAGTTGCAATCCCTGCAACTATAACTGCATTTATGACTGGTATTTACATGTTGACATCAAAAGAAAGCCTCTGGTTGACAATTACCTCTATTCTATTAGGCTGTTATGTTCCAGTCTTTGTTTTGTTGCGTGTAAGTAGGCTGAAAAGACGAGCTGCTACATGGAAAGTGCTACAGCAGGAGTTGAAGAATTATACAGAGGCTCATGAGGAGGTTCCCGCGGGTCCCATGCTTCTACCCAAATCGGATGGTCACAAGGATGATCCCACGGGCTCCAAACTTTGTTCATAGTCGAATGGTCACGTTCTCAGCTAGTTAGATGTTCCTGAATGTCAAAATTTCAGGTATTGGGGATTTTCTCCTATATTGAGTGACGAAGATCACTAGTTATTAACTACTTACTTTTCATTAATTAAATGTATTGTAGATTCTCGTTTCGTCGAATGAACAATGATATGAAAGTTATTTACAGTTCTAATTATCATAGAGATAGTATCATGGCGCTATAATGATGATCTTTGCCAATCTGATTTTGTGCACCCCTTTGTTTACACTAATCATAAACCGGCACACATAATTCACCGATGGGTTTTATCACAATATATTTGTATAACTACGGACTTAAATGCTAAGGGTCAACTGGGATCGTTTGGCGGAGCTGATATCTCATGTTCCATTTATCTACACACATCCATTATTATTTTTATGTGTGGTGGGACCCATTTGATGTGTATTTAACTTTTTTTTTCATTTGTAACACTATATCAGTTTCTTTTTTTTTCTTTTCTTTTCTCTTCTTTTCTTTCTATCTTTTTTTCTTTTCTTTTTTTTTTTTTTTGCTTATTTATATATATATATATATATATCAGTTTCTCTATGTACGTACCTTTATTTGAATTAGAGCTTATTAGCTATGGTAGGGCTCAAATGGTAAGTTGGAGGACCTCATTGCCTCATTTATTAAACGTGCAAGTCATTTTTAATAAAATCCTTCAATGGCACGTTGTCACCTAGCTGACTGGAAAGCAATAGCATTTGCAGCTAGCCCAGCTCTAAGGGGACCACCCGGGCTAACATTTGCCAGCCTCTTTCACATTCTTATTATTTTACTTAATCTTAATTACACTCATCAAAAGCTTTACTCACTGTTGAGTTGAATTTCTTTTTAACGCTATGGTTAGAAAGCTATTAAATTTTTAAGACTTTTAAATCAAGGGTGCGCAAGAATAATTTGACGGGGCTAGTTTTTTTTTTTTTTTTTTTTTTACATGGGTTTCTGCCTCTTCTTTGAGAGTTCTTAATGTATTTATTCTTACTTTCCTAAAAAAATTTAAAAAAAAAAAAAAAAGAACCACTAGACCTGGATCATCCATACTTGTCCCATCACAAGTGAGCCACTTCAGGCAGACCTCCAACTAAACTTCAAAATTATCAGTTCACACAATAGATGACATCATTCGTCTAACTTAAAAAGAATAGATGATTCTCTTTCAATGAAAGAAATTGCAAAAGCATTGTATTATTTTATCGAGAGAAAAAAAAAAAAAAGAAAAATTCAACTAGCTACAATCTATGTACAGTTTATCCATCCTCCATATAAGGGTGGCAATGGCACAGGTGGAACCAAAGCCCTATAGGCTTGAACCAAACTCATCCCTTTTATTAGTCAAACAATGTCGCAGGAGTAAAAAGGGTCAACCCAGATCCTTATTTAACAGGTTAAGCTCAGGTTGGCGGGTTGAATAGTAAGAATGGACTCCTTGAGTCTTACAACCCATTTATTGATCATCTCACAAATGCCTCCCCAAACCAAACCCAAGAATTATAATAGAAAGTTAGTTAAAAAAAAGGGTTGACCCAACGCACCCAACCCATGAATTACCAGGATGGGTTTGGATCTTGTTGAGGGGTCAGGTGAGAGATTGCCACCCTGCTTCCATAAGTAGGACTTGAGACCCCATGGAGTGGATTCTTACTCCTATAAAAAATAAAATATAAATAATAAAAAATAACCCCCCTCATTGGTATTCTTCAAGCATTGGTCTAAGTTATGATGGATCTAATGGATATGCACCTTCCTCTGTCTTGAAATGCCTTTACTATCCAAACAACCTCCAAAGCAACCATGCAAGTTGAGAGCCCAACAGTTGATGCCCATAACAGCCTAATAGAAACCTTCATGGGCCTGCATTGGTGAAGAAGAACAGTGGAGAGGGTGTCCTTAACGAATGAGCAATGGGTTAGGCTTTGTAGGTCAGGAAGTACATCTATCAGTCCCTGTATTGCCTGGGTATAAGCTTGGGCCCTGTTGAAGGAGGCGTCGGAGAGGAATTTCCGACCACCCTTACATATTCTCGACGAACTGCTCTCTGGACAAGTGATTCTCCCCAACACCTAGATCAATGGGAACAAAGTTTTAATGTTAATTTTGTTGGTAGATAATGGCAAAGTGTGATGGGTGATTTTTATCAAACAGACTTTTGACAAAGTAAGGCAGGTAGTAGTAGTTTTAGTTCCACATATTTTTATGACTGCCAGCCCTCAGCCTAACAGTTGGCTGAGGGAAATTTTTTAAGGGGGACATTGGTGCACGGCTCATGTCTTGATTTATAGACTTCAATCACCCAAATATCACAAGGATTCAGCCTTAAAATAAAAGAACAGAAGAAAAATAAAGAAAAATAAAAAAATGGATGGGTCAATTGGTGGGGACCAGAAAAATAGTCAGGTTGGGTCATCAGGGTTGAAAAAGTTTAGCCTGACTATTTGTCCAAAAATTCGAATCTGGATCCAACTGAAAATTGGATCCCAATTCCCATCAAATATTTGATTCATGTTGTTCATTTTAAAGTCTGATCCCCTGAATAAATCAATGGATAAATATGATTCCCAGCAACTGACTTAAATGCAACCAATTTAACGATTTTGGTTGCTTGTAGGGCAGATTGGTCAGGGCCGTCTTAGCAAACTTTGAGATGAGGTTTGGGCTGAATAGCAAGAAACAGGCTTGACTAGTCTAAATACCTTGGCACGATACTTAAAGAGTATGGGCCGCCTCCGCTGTTGGCCGGAGGCAGGTTTGATAGCGGTTTTGTCGGCGTTAGGACGGGTGTGGGCATAGACTTTGAAATGAGTCTGGTTTTGAGTCGAGTTTAGGTTTTGCCTTCTCTGACCTGCCAACCATATTCATTACCAGCTTACATATTTGTTAATGAAATCTAATTCATAAAGCCCACCTAGCCCATTTGTAATGAGTCCTCCTCAATCAAGGAAACATATATAAGAAAATGTTCCGGTGAGATGTTGAAATGGTTAAGATGAATTTATTCAAGGTGCCCGCCGAAAATACCGAATGGCAACTGTGTGGGGCTTTTGTAGGAGAAAATTCCCCACCAAATCAATACTAGGAGGGCTGAGCTTTTTGTGTGCAAAGAGGATAGGCCGATCAAATTTAGGCCTAAGTGGGGGCCATATAAGATGAACTTTACTTACATTTGTTATATCTCCGACGGGAATAGCATCCTTGGAACACCTTCCTGGATCATATCTATAGTAGGGTCCACTTGAGAAAGGATTACAGATCTCGAAGAACCCTCCAAAAGAAACATCATGTTGTTCATCTGGTCCAATCATTCCACCAAGTCCTGCTATCTTTAAGTTCAACTGCAGCAAATCACATGAATGATCACAACCGTTGTCACAAATATATATATGGTTCTGTAAACGTTGTTGTCTGATGATATCAGGATCTTTAGGGTTCTTATCAGAAACTGTTCAAATTTATTTTTATGCCTTTTTTTCTATTTTTCCCCAGTTTTAGTTTTTATTTCTGTACCATCATCTTTTCTTATAATATTTTTCAATTTTCGAAATATTTTGAAAATATCAAAAAAGAGTTATATTAAGAATTCAAGTAGGTGACTCCAACTTAGTTGGTAAAAGGCTTGACAATGATGAGGACAATAAATCAATAATTACGATGATTGGAAAAAGGGTTATGTTTGTGACACTGACTTTTCAATGTGTGATTCATACTCTTCATCTGTTTTTAAGAGAAAGAGACGAGTCACAGAATAAACATCACCACGATGATTTTCCTATCACATACGTGAAAGACAAAGGACCTTTTAGGGTAAATGCTTGAAGCTGTTACTGATGGCTAAAATCACGTTCGATGCTCCCAGAGCTTTCGTGGTTGATCCTTGACTCTAAGGACCATTCTCTTGGTGAAGGAAAGTGAGGATGTGGTTTCTGTGTTATTGTACAAATTAGCTTTTATTGCAGCAAATGGTGAAGTGACTTCGGCTTTATCATGTTTTATAATACATTTCTTTGGTGCAAGAATCTCAAATGTTGTTTTCTTCTGGAAAAGTAGAAGTGAGGGTGATCCTCTTTATTGTAAACATGACCGAGGAAAAAGATTTTCTAAGAGCATTCC
Organism: Persea americana; assembly: GCA_029852735.1. Lineage (NCBI taxonomy): Eukaryota > Viridiplantae > Streptophyta > Magnoliopsida > Laurales > Lauraceae > Persea > Persea americana. Next base: position 77,877,316 of record CM056810.1, read on the forward strand.
CTTCTAGGCTGCTTTAGAAGTGGAGAAGGCCATTAATGGAGATAGAGATTGGAGTATTGAGCCTAGATTCTGAATGTTCGCAAGTTAGCAAGCTCTTTTGAGAGGATTGGGTTTTGCCATGCTCGTAGAAAATTGAACGAGTTCGCTCATTTTCTTTGTTAGCGAGCTTAGATTTTCATTTCACAATGAGGTTGTGCAGTGGGATGAAGCCTTGGATTGACTTTTGATTTAATTTTATTTGCTGTGGTTTTATTTTTCTTGAGAAAAATTAATCTTCTTTACCGAAGAAAAACAAAAAGAGTATAATATGTGGTTGGGCCTCAAACTACACACTATATTATTACGGTCTTAAACTGTTATAAGATTTAATTTGACGCATTCCATCAGTCCTAAGGCTTTTGGCGTATTAGTTAAGTCCATAACATATACCAAGATATGCCAGTTTGCCTCCTCTAATAGCACTTAAGATAGACAGGCACTAGTGATTAAGAAACAAAATTACATATACAAATTCTCTATTCTGCTGTTACTAGTGATTAAGAAAAATAGGTAAAGCCTCACCTTGCTTATGAAGTTGTGAATTTCGAACCGAATGTCGACCATGATTTGATCTGCATCCGTTAGATTTAAGCAAGGCAAAATCGATTTCAGGCTACTGTGGCTGGAGCTCCCTTTGAATTCCTCAAAAGCAACACAAGCATCTTCAATCACACTGCAGCATAAGATTTTTAAAAAATAATAATAATAATTAATAAATCAAGAAAAAGGGTTGCATCAAATTAATAACCACCATGAGACTTTTGTACTCAGATCTATAAAATGAATTTTGGGGCTCTGATGAGAATAATAATAGGAAATAAAAACTTCAGAATTAAGAATCCGCAACACTGATGGGACATCTAATTAAGAAGGCTTAAAAGGTTTTCTAAATAAGTTTGAAATCAATAAATGGGTACAATTCTGAAGTGTCAAATATACCCAAGTGCTTACTCTTATTTTTTTATTTTTTTTTTTCCTTTTCCTTTCTCTGTTTGAAATTAGAATTCAAAACTAACACACTCCTGTGCCCTAAGGAGTGATTCTGCATCTCTAACAAACTGGGCTACAAGTTATAGCCCAAGACATGGGAATAGGAGCACTAGCCTGGGCCCGATCCTGGCCCAACACGCATTGGATCAAGCCTGGATATATAATCTAGGCTTATTTAATTTTTTGGCCAGCTTGAATTAAGTGATAGAAAGCCCAAAACCTAGCCTGTCCCAATCAAAGAGTTTTTATGAGCTAGTTATTTTTTCCCAAACAATTAAAAAAAAAAGACACCCTAGTGGGAAGGGTGTCTCTCTTACGTAGCTTTCCAATGATCGATCCCTTGGCAAGTAGGTTGTCCTGCAAGTTGTGTAAAACTCACTCATCTATCAAGATAGATAAATAAGATAAAAAAAATGTCCAAACAATTGCTACAAAGCCCGTACATATGAAAAAAAATCATGTTCGGCTCAGCCCAATTGACTAAATGAGCAGGCTAGGGGCAAATACAGAGATGTGTTTTTTAAGTAGAGCCGGGCCTTGATATGCCCCAGCATGGTAAGACCAGCCTATGAACACCCCTAAATTCGGGAGTGCTAAATTACGGGGCAGTGAGTGTGAGGAAGGCCCACTGGAAAAGCACATTTTACGGCTGGCCGGCTGGAGAGCAAGGCCCACTTGGTCTACCATATGATTTTATCTAAACCCCTCGAGTCCGGATCCCCTGTTCATAGAAACAAGGAGCGAGATGTTGATTTCTAATCTTTGAATGCGGCTTATGATCATGATCAGATAGCATATAGAAGTGGTTTTCAATCGTGTGATATCAATGATGGAACCCACAATTGTACCATTAAAAAATTTTGTGAAGAGACAAATGCTTTACGTGTAGACGAAGAAGTGGAAGCCGGAAAGGACCCAAAAGAGAACTGTTAAGATCCAACACATGAAGATTATCCTGCAAAAGGTGATGGAAAGAAAATTGCATTTAAGAATAACAACAACTTTATCTGTTCTTGAGAAGAGAGAGAATCCTAATTCACTTTGGAAAACATAATAGAAAGCCTGAACCTGATTAATTCTTATGTACTCCAATGGTCCTGAATAGACTCAGGTCCCACACAAAATCTAAATATAATATAACATATTGTATATTATTAGTCCCTCAGGGCAGGTTCATAAATATGAATGCTTTCCTAATAGGCTAACCAAGAAGGTTATAACCAAATATTGAGGGCATCATTTTACTCAACTCTTGAGTCTTAACAGTTAAAGACTTGAAGCAATATTTTGCTTTGATCAATGGTCAAAAGGTTGTATTTATAGATGTAGAAAGAATTGAGATGCATATGTTCTTGTGAAAAAGTCAGGGTTATAACTTTGATTATTGGAAGAGTTTGTGGTAAATCTCAGTAAGAAGAAGTCTACTTACATGATGAACCCTGGCCGACAGTGTAGTAGTAATAGAACTGCAACAAAGCAAATGTCTGATTTTAGATAAAGTAGGCACTAAGTCTTTACAAAGTCAGATTTAAGGGCATTTTCGTATGGAAAGATTGAAACCCCAAAAGTTGTGAGGATAGGAATTTGGATTGTTGGGAATTGCAGAATAGGTAGCAAACAAGAGAAGAAAAAGGAATTTACAGAATTATGAAAAGTTACCAATTAGCTATAGTTTTTCTTATGCCTTGCACAATTTAAGCATAAGCAAATAGACCTTTTGCTATGGGGAAATTGACGAGCATATTTACACTTGGAGATGGGCTGATCCTCTAAACAGAATCGAAATTAATGTCTGACTGAATACCTTCAAATTGGCATAATAGCATGGTGATTCAATAAAAGGGGCATCAAAGATTGGAATCTACCTTTTTTCTGGTGGTTTTTTTTTTAATTTTTTAATCATTATTATTTATTTATTTATTTAATTTTTTTTAGGGGGGCTGGGGGAGGGGGGTTTCTGATCAGTGAGAACTGCAAGGTATGATTGACCGATAATATTTTATACATTTGTTTATTGCTGATAGTTTAAAAAATATTTTTATAGCAAAGAAAATCCTAAATTTGAAAATATCACCAATTTTTTCTACAACAAAATTTCCCAAACAATTGCAGAGGCAATTGTATTGCGGAAATAATAGGATTCATCAAAATGAATTCAAACCACTGAAAATACTCCTTTACCCCTTGTTTTATAAAGGGAGAGTTAATCTTCACTCCATTCAAAGTTGGATCCATATCGGATATGTAAATTCACCTATTAATTAATGAGATTGTGTTGATTGGTTAGTTGTGATCATTTGATGGGCCACAATACATGCAATAAGCATGAATGGTAGAAAACCATTAAAATCTATCGACCAATTCATGATTGGTAACCGTGAAGGTGATAAGATATGGAAGAGTTGACTGAGGTTATATGAGTGTCGCACTCACATTTCCCATGAGCCAAGTAAAATTCCCTTCCCTTTAATTTGTTGCACTCAAATTTTACTCTAATTGAAATTGGTCCCACATAAGATTAATCGTATGACCAATCACTTCCTAAATTTGAATAAGTAAAGGTGAAGATCCATAAATGGCTATAAAATAATCTATGATTTAGTAGAAAATTATTCAAGAGAGTATCAATTACCAAGCCATCACTCTCCTAAGTCAAATACTAAAAAATTCAAAGGTCTGATTTACATCTCCACCGTACATCCTTCAAACCTCACCACTCTAATAAACTCATTTTGGAATCCATTTATTATGAAATCCTTTGTATTCAAATCCATGCGAATAGAACCGCCTAAGCACCTTTGTAGAAGCCCCGGCCCATTTTTCAAAAAAAGAAAAAGAAAAAGAAAATCACTTTTATTTATTTTCTCCTTTTAAGATTGGGGACTCAAATTCACGTGCTCAATTTCCCTTGCCAGCTGAGGTACAACTTATGGGTCATTCCGTGCCAATTGTTACATGTAGATTTCGTACCTGTTGGCTATTGGATCCACCACCCACAGTAGTTTGTTCTATGTTTAAGTAGTGTACAGTTTGGGTTAATTTTTTTTTTTTTTTTTTTTGTTTTACAAAATCTACAAACTGTAAGATTAAATGCATTATAATGAAAACTGCATATAATTTGTTTAAATAATCAACCAGAGGCAGGTGAAGACGCAAGGTATTGGGAAGCAATGCCTTCGACCTGTGATGCAAATAAAGTACAGAAAAGCTGGCTTCTTAAACTATATCAAGATTCAAGGATGCATTAGATATTTGCTTTAGCAATGACTTGCCTGCTGCTGCAACTACTAGCACCAAATTGAGAGACACAATCCCAGCAATTGTTCCATACCTGAAATAAGAAACACCAAATTTGATGTTTATATAAGATCCAAGCAAAATATGCATATAATTTACTTCTCAAGCAAGCCATGAGAAGTACCTGTTCGCCAAAAGAAACCTTATGAAGAGAGAGAGGGACTAATGATCTGGTGCGATGAAAGTGTGGTGAACTCGCAGGGACTCACCTAAGGCCAAGTTGCCCTGGTCACACACGCCACAGTTCATGAATTGCTATAAGCCCAAATTTAATACTTATCTAATTGTTACTCACCATTCAATTGAATTAAAAAATAATAATAATAAAACATCTTTTAAAACTAGTAAATTTGAGGATCATAAATCTTGGGTTTAGGATGATCTAATGAAGTTGGTATTTTGCACACCCATTAGTCTCATTGTGGTGTTTCCCTCTCTGGCCTCCAATATAATTGTCATAGCCCTAGGTAGGCCCAAGCTAAGTTCATTGCACCCATCGCACCGTAAGCCGATCACACTAATTCAAATGTATACATATATATAGATAAAAATTAAATATATATCGGAATTCTTCACATTATCCACTTTCAAAACACCCCTTTCGAGTTTTCAAACATTGGCTAACCTATAATCAATCCAAGTTCCTGGGACCTACCCTTGAGTTTCTCAATATGGCAAGAAAATTGTACACTGTATGGCCATTACCTTTTAAGGATTTGAAACTAAAGGACCAGGAACATTTGACGGACTTAATATCTCATATTCCCCTCATCATTAGTGAAACTTTTTTTAATCACCATGCGTCTAGGTGGACTCCTCTGAGAGGCGAAGTGTTCATAAAATAATGTGTGCGAGAGAGAGAGAGAGAGAGAGGAAGAAGGATGGTGCATTACCAGATCGAGAGAGCCAAATCAATGGAACGGGAATTCCTGTGAACAACCCGACGTATGGTTTGGGAGTCTGTTTGGAGCTTCTTAGAAGCCATCAAAGAACGATCACATGTGAGCTTCTCGTAGGGGCATAAGATGTGCATTTTGTCCATGGCATGCGTCACTTGCCGGATCGTCTTGCGAACGTCGCCGGCTGTTCCCACCAAGTTCTCCTTCACCTTCTTTGTCCTCGAATTGAAGCTTTTGTTTCCAGCAAGAACAAGGCCCGAAAATACTCTTCATATGATCCAAAACAAACAACAACAAAGAAAGCTCTCATCATATTTTAGCTACTACTACTGTCTTAAAAAATCCCACCATCCTCCTCACTCACGTAGTGAGCGGTAGTAGATTGGTCGGGTTTTCAGATAAAATTGAGCATAAATGTAATAAGTATGGACTCAACCCTCCAATTTAATCCGATGGGACCTCTTAATTAACGAGGTTGGATTGGAGTATAATAGTGCAATTAATTTATTAATATTTTTATTATTTTAAATCACTTTATTTTCCACAACATTTTCTTGACAGTTTCATCAGGAAAACCCTACATTTGAATAATTCCAGACATTTTTCTTGAACTCTGATTTTTGAAATTGCCTCCAACAATCGTAAATTATTGTTATTAGTCGTCTTTTTTAATATTACTAAAACAATTTTGCCCACAGATTAATAATTGAAACAATAAATGAAACATGAGATTTTCTTCCATGCAAACTTTCCCCATGCAAACTTGAACTCGGATTTTTGAAATTGCCTCCAACAATCGTAAATTATTGTTATTAGTCGTCTTTTTTAATATTGCTAAAACAATTTTGCCCACAGATTAATAATTGAAACAATAAATGAAACATGAGATTTTCTTCCATTTAAACTTTTCCCATGCAAACTTGACGGGTTACAGGGGTGGGGGGGTGTCGTAAGCCTTGACCCCCTAATTAAAGGCGCTGTGGAAGTTTAGATGAGAAAATTTCCCATCTATCAACTATTTTACGGGCTCTTGTGTAATAATACTAGTAGTTAATAATAATAGTAATAATAATAACTACGACGATAATAATAACAATTATTGTTGTTGTTGGTATTAGTAGCAGCATAGAGTTCTACTTACATGGCGAAAAAGGTGAAGACAAAGATGATAAAAAATATGAAGAAGCAAAACGAATGAGACTTGGATCTCTCTGCAATCTCTTGAGAATTGCCAATCAGATTCTTCACAACCATAAAAATCCCACAACCGAGTCCGCCCAAGATCCAGATCCCCGCCATCGCATATCCATGAACGCCTGTAAATGCCGCAGACTGCATCCATGAACACAAGAAAACCAATGCAACCCCACATGAAACTCCATTCAAAACGCCCCAAAATTACAATATCTTTCCTTTCCTTAACTTCATAACATGAGAAGAAAATACATACAGCCCAGTAATGGCGGTTTCTGACGTCAAAATCTCCATGATATGGTCTGAAATGTTGCAGAGGGTCTGGTCTGTTGAAGTTCTGCTGTCCCAAAACAGGGGCATTGGGTGAAAGTGTTAGGAGGAGGAGAATAATGGGGAGGAGAAGCCCATTTGATATGGGCATGATAAGAATGAGATGGGTTTCCTTGAAAAGAGAAAAAGGAGTTGAGATTGAATTTCTGTTGCCATGTAATGGACAATTAGAGGGCTCTCTTTTGGCGGACAGTAGGAGAGAGAGATTTGAAAGCGGGTCTTTCTACCTTGGTGAGGAAGTCTAGGATGGCTTGTGGCTCCGGTTTTGCATTTGTCTCTTTCCTCCACAGAGAGAGCCTGTAATGTCTTTCCCACGCGTCAGCTGTCAGTGGTTCAACACGAATCCCCTCCTCTTTGGTGATATCTTTAAATTTTACTTCAAATTAGTTCCATGTATGATTGATAAATACATATTAGTAATAATGAACATTATAAGTAATGTGCTCAATCTTAGGTGGAGATCAACTTACATTAAAGTAAAATTGAAAAATACATCACTAGAGGGGATGAAATTAGATTTGATCGGCAAGATCATCCATAAGTGGGCTCTAAGTGCAGTTCTACACGTCCCCAGTCACGGAGGAGCATGTGAGAGACAAAAGGGGAATTCGGACTCCAAATTACAAGAGGGAAAACCGGAAAAGTATGGGGATACTTCTAGAGCCCATTTGTTTGTATGGAAATGAATTTCTAGAGTTCCAAGTAAAACGAGTTCTCATGTTTGACAAAACTACTTAATTAGTAAAGTGAAGTGATGGGTCATGTTAGGAAAGAATAAAAAAAGGAGGGAGTCAAATAAAAAAGTGATAAATGATAAAAGGCTAAATGAAATAAGAAAGTGGTTTTATGACTTTTTTTATAGAGAGAAGTGGGCCTTTATCTTTTTGACGAGTCGGAGTAGCTTTTTGACTTTTTTTTTTTTTTAAGAAAAGAGTTGTGCCTTTTAAAATTTAGTACATTTTTATTTTACCCTATTCATTTTCTTATATATTAAATTGGCCCTTCACTTCATACTACTATACTAGTAAAATATTTATTGGCCCGAAACTAGGTGAGACTAAGTGGTGGAGGATTTAACCGACTGACCAAGAGTGTGCTGGCTCTTGCTTAGGTTTATGCCAACCTCTTCACTTGTAGCTTTAATAATTGAAACATATTGAGCCTAGCCTTTTACTATTTGGGATAGGTCGGGTTAAATGGGTTGACTCGCATATAAAGTGAGTTAAATGGGTCGGATCAAATTGACTCAAATAGGGGTGTAAAAGAAAATTGAAAACCGTCTAACCGAATCAAACTGCTGTTAATAACTGTGTTTCGCGGTTCGATTACGATTATTGAAATAAAAAAACCATGCTTCACAGTTCGGTTACGGTTATGGTTATTGAAATCGAAAAACTGTAATTCACGGTTCGATTACAGTTACGGTTATTAAAATCGAAAAACCGTGATTCACGATTTGGTTACAGTTACAGTTATTGAAATTGAAGAACCGCACTTCTATGTTCAGTTACTGGTTTTATCTCGACTCACAGTTATTAACCGAATCAAACTGTCAACCGTATTCCCAAAACACACGGTTAATCGAACCGTTTCTCTAATAAGATAAAAAACCTAAGGACCTAAATGAAAATTACTTCTTTTTTTTTTTACAGTAACATATTATGCCATTCTCCAACTTTTTGGGTTTTTTTTTTTTTTTTTTTTTTTTTTTTTTTTTGCATAGCAAGTTTGATTGGTAAATGCCAAAATCTTCACAAAATTTCTTTAAGTGACAATTAACCGTAGTCGGTTAACCGCGGTTGAGTTTTTAACGGTTTTTCACGGTTCAGTTAGGGTTTTTAAAAGCCAAAACCATAAAACACGATTCAGTTAATGGTTTTTTCAAAATGAACGGTTAACCGAACCGTTACACCCCTAGACTCAAATTATGCACTGGTTGAGTTGCTTGACCCATTTAAAAACAGGTTGGATACAAGTTGCATTTCCTCATACACACTTCTGGTTAACCTAGACGCAACCCAATTTTACCTGATCCAAACCAATTTGCCACTGGCAAGGTTCTGGGCTCTAATATTCAGCCTGATAACTAGACAGACCAAACTTGGACAAGCTTCAGCCCAACCCGGCCCATAAACACACACCCCTTAGTTCTACAGATTCAATCCAAGGGCATTGTGATAAATTTATATCTCCTGTTAGGGTTTTTCTGCTACTCGCTTCCTCATATATTTGTCTCTCTGGGTCTCCTGCTCCATCCTACGCAAGCGAAGGTTTCTCGGTGACTTCTAGTACGTCTGCTTCTCTTCCTTTCTCATTTCGTTTTTCAAGTTGGGTCGCGTTTGGATGTACCCCAAACGGCAGTCAGTTTGATTGTGTTTAGTAAAATATTGAATATGTATGTGTTTTTAGCTATTTGATGTGTTCTTCGATAAACCCCGTAAGATCTTACCATTTTTACAGTATATGGATTTGTAGAATATCCAATTCAAAGAGACTACCAATTCATGTAAACATCAAATGAGTTAGGACAGATTCTTTGTGGAGAAGAGACACTGTCTCAGGTCCCTCTGTTTTACTAACTGTTAGTTTGACTACTTGGTATTGAGTTTCTAGGAATTCATTGTAAAGGGGGGTTTTATGGGAGTGTTAAAGAGGTGAGGAATGAAGAATCTATGGTGGAGATGTAGATAAGGAGTGTTCTTGGGTGATCATCCCTTGCATGTATTCATCTTAATCCTTCAATTTTGGGCCTGTTTGTCTATGTACCAGCTCGACCGCAAGTAGTTGAAGCACGGGCGTTTCCGTAATTAATAAGTATTATATAAGTTTAAGGTTATAATTAATCATATGAATTGGTTATAGTTAAAATTTATCAGCTTTGATGTTACAAATTAGAAAATAAAGTCATGGACAGATCTAGAACAACATTTTTGAGGACATATCACAGGAGAGAAAGAAAGTGTTGCTTGACAGAAACGATAAAATGTATGGATAGAAGTTAGGGAGGGAGTAAATAAGTCATGGTTAATAGAAATGTAATAGTAGAGAATTTGGGTAGTTATGATTTGTACTCACGTGGCATCTTAAGAAAAGAGAAAAAGCATGGAATTTAATAATAGTTTATTCTAGTAATGGTAAAATTGATAAAATGATTTTCAGTCCTATTTGAGTCTCAAATTAAATATCATTATTTCTTAGTGTGAGAGCTTACTATTGGACATTCAAATATTGTAATTATGAGAATATCTCCTTGCTTTGATATATATTAATTATTTTTAGAAGAGCAAGGCTCTCCTAAGCTCAAGCTCAGGATAAAATCTCGTAAGCTCATGCTTGTGGGCCCAACCTTTGGTCAATCCAAATGGACCAAACACATGACCCCTCTAAATTGCACATGTCCACCAACTTTCGGTTAGATCCAAATTTACTGGACCGTTGGATCGACTATGTATCGATCCTAATGGACTATTGACCATTAAACTTTTGGGCCTATATGGAGATAATAAAAATCATGGTTGGGGTTTATTTTTTGCAGAGAGAAAGATCCCAGGGAATCCTTGAAATCCCCCCCACCCCCATCCTCAGGTGGGCTCCACCACACACTTGAGCTTACCTTATCCTAAGCTTGAGCTTAGGAGAGCTTGCCTCTTTTTAGAATTTTATATTATGTGGTTCTACCAAAGGTGCTTAAGAGTGTAAGCATTAATCAATAAGGGTGGAGATATATAGGAGATTATCAAAATACATCCCTTTTGTAGAAAATGACTGCCCGCCTTTTACCATGGTAGCCTAAATTGAAAATGATTGGCCCCACTACATCTCCACCCCTCGAGTATCATTCTCTTGGATAAAAGCAGCTTCCCCATGTAGTCCTAGAAATTCAGTGCCATTTACGGACTGTTTGCCATCTTGGTATTGATTTCCTTTGTAATTAATAGCAAATGAGATTTTATCAAGAGGCAATGAAGAGTCCAAGGTGGAGATGTCAGGTGGGACCATCACTTTCCTAGGACTCAATACACGAGGGTTGATGGGATGGTAATCATTTTCTGTCGATGAAGAGATTGTTTGATGCCATACTGTGTATATTCACCTTCAATCCATCACTTTTAACCCCTTTCGTAGAAAGGCATTGCTTAGAAATCCTAGGACTTCAATTCCCACAAATGGCCCTTGCCCATGGAGAAGCATTGCATGGGCCAAAAGGAATCGGCTATTTTTTATTCATTCTCTCTCATCCCACAGGGGCATACCAGTTGTTTGGCAGTCTACACCCAAGTTCCATCTTAATGAAATTAGATCCTTAGGATTCCGTGCTCGTATGTGAGGCCCAAGGAAATCACATTCCTCATATATCCTCCAGTGATACTGCTAACTCGATTTATTCCGATTGAAGTTAACTAGTTACCTGTGACTGCTCAAAAACACTGTAGACAGTAATCAGTTGTATGCCCAGCTTAGTGATGCAAATTATTTGTTGTCTTTGATACTGTGCTACATAAGGCCATGCTATTGCTATTAGTTGATATTGTTAAGTTCCTTACTTGTCATTCATGTGATTCAATCCTGGCTTAGCATTTTTTTTTGGTACCATAGCTGATCATAAAAGATTATTCTCATCATTGAAAAATAAATAAATATATCTTTTTTTATTTATTTTTACAGATTCATAAAAGAGGTAGCTGATCCCATCTCCAAGCAGAAAAATGTCTGGCGGGTATGTAAATAAATAGTTTGTTTTTGTCATGTTTGTATGAAGGAGATCCTTTTGCTTTAGTTTTGATTTCTATAGTTTTTTGGTTTGGTGAAATTCTTAATTTGATTCCGAGTTCAACACTTGTCTAAAATCAATTATATTATTGATTTAGTTAAGGGGCTTCTTTATGTTCATAGTTGTTTCTTTTTTTGAAAAGGGTATTGGTCAGTTTTTAGGATTTCTTTCTTTTTCTCTTTATTGCGTGTTAGTGCTTCTATGTTAGTTTTTAAATGGTACAATATGATTCTTTTGCATTTCCTGTAAGTGTTTGGTTTTTTAAGTATGTTTATTTTAATATGGGTGTCTATTCTCCAACCTCATCTTCTTCGAACATGGTGTCCGCTTAGAGAGTCCTAGTACTTATTTCTTTATAAAAAAAGCAGAGTTTAAATATCCTATCTTCTACATGGTGCATGAATTCGAGGTCTTTTTGTGTGAATGAGTGGATGAGGCTAGTTGGTGACACTGAGGAAAGGAATATAGGTATAAGAGAGGCATGTAGGTAGCTTGTCGTACATAATATTGAATATCCTACAATATGCATCCCCTAACAAACACAACCTGATATGGGTTATACTGTCTAGATATATATATATATATATTTTGAAAAGTTTAGTCACATTTAGATTAGTCAATCCTCCATCAGGAGATGATCAACATCATCATCATTGTAGCCTTTCTGAGCTCTGCTTTTCCACCCGACCCTACTTGAAGTTATATACTTTTCAACTCCACAGCGTGACATGTGTTTCCTCTCTACTTCATCCAAGGTGTTCACATGTCCCCAATTCTATTAGTTTCAAGAACAGGTAATCCTTTAATATGTTGTATTGAGGTTGGTCCTGCCCTTCTATGGCCACACCAAATGATCTAAAAAAATATTCCTCTATTTTTTCTTTTCTTCTATTGAAGCTACTTGTACCCATTCCTAATTTGTTCGTTCTTGCCATTCTGCATTTCTATCTTAGCTTCTGCATCTCAATGAACATGTACTTAAGCATTCTCTCTTTTTTTTGTTGCCCAACATCCATTTCTGTGCAACAAAGTATATCTCGCTGCTGTTATATAAAATTTGCCCTGATAACCAAATTTTTACTCAACAATCTTATAATGCTAGCTTGTCTGCACTTTTCCCCACACTGTGCTAATCAGCCCCCCTTTACCCCCATAAATGCTCTTAGATGTTGAAACTTGAAATCATCATTATGATTTTAAGTTCTTTTAAATTAGGCTTAGCTCATCTTTTCTACTTTCAGATTCGTTAAACTTGCATTATTCCATGTCTTCTGTCTTTGATCAACAAATTTTAAGCTTTTTGACTTGAATGACTTTCTCTGAAGTTCTAGCTTGTCATTTACTGGATTTTTGTTTGACTTTGGGTACAGTAGAACTTCATCTTGGATATATGTCATTTTGTTGTCATAATCAAGGAACATAGATAGGGCCTTAGAGCGGACCTTTGATTCTGTCTAGCTCCCACTAGGAAGTCAAACATCCCTGCATGGTTCTTTCGCCGGCTAATACCTCTTCATACTTGTATAATTTCCTCTAATGCCTGTCACAGCTTCCATTCTTCATACTTGTCTTGTATGATTTTCTCTAGTGCCTATCTCAGCACCCTTATGTAAGCCTTTTCTAAACCAATTAGAAATATATGAGATCTTTCTTTTTCACTGTAAACTTTTCCAATTGTTGCCTTAATAGGAAAATGGGTTTTGCAGTAGACCTGTCCGGCATAAACCCAAAATTCGTTCTCTAGAATATTTGGTTCGTGTCATAAGTGTTAATATTATGTTTCATATGACTGGAAAGTTTGATAGCTCAGTAGTTCTCACAGTTTTAAATATCTCCTTTGTTATTTGTAGATGGGAGACCACACTTTTATTTCTCTGAATTTGGCATCATTCTAAGAACTCAATTTTTTTTTTTTTAACAGTAACTATTATACAACAATGATTAATTAATCAATTTTAGTGTTCAACTGTTCATGTAATAGGGTTTTTAAAATCTTTGTTTAGACAGAAAAAGAAAAGAGAGCTAGTGAATCAGTGAGCTGGTTGTGTTTTCTTTGGTTAATGCCTTTATAACTAGAGATATAATTTATTCACTTTTGTCCTTAACTTCAACAGGGAAGAGGGTTCTAGCATGGCAGCCGAGGCATCTGGACCAGCTCTTGGCGAGCCTATGGACACCATGACAGCTTTACAGTTGGTACTAAAGAAATCACTTGCACACGACGGGCTTGCTCGTGGGCTCCATGAAGGTACTAAGGTGATTGAAAAGCATGCTGCTCAGCTCTGTGTCCTGTCCGAGGACTGTGACCAACCAGATTACGTCAAACTTGTCAAAGCTTTGTGTGCTGACCACAACGTAAACTTGATCTCAGTGCCTAGTGCTAAAACACTGGGCGAGTGGGCAGGGGTAAGTAGAAATAATTCAATGATTCAGCACCACATTTCTGTTTATGTTGACATTCTTATAATCTCATATCTTAAATGAAATGGCATTTCATTTATCTACTTATTATATCTGCTAATCAATTCTTGTTGCATGCAAAACATATTATGTAAATACTAAATAGACAATAGAATCCCACTAGATGTCCTTATTTGACAGACATTTTGTTGTCCAAAGTGGCTCTCACTGGCTGAAATGGATGATTGCACAGAGCTGCTACCTCACTAAAAAATCTGTAGTAATTTTTTAGAGCCTGCACCATTCTGGTTGGCTCTGTTGGATTGAACCAGTCAGGTCAAATTTCTGGCTCAGCCTAAACGCTTGTGTCTTTATTCCATATTGGAAAGACAACACCTTGAGGTTAAAAACCACAGCGATCTTAAGTATTGTGCAGCATGATGGCTGAGGCGTATCCTCCCACGAGGGAGGTTCGAGTTTTGAGCATTACTCACGTTGGCGACAGTCACTTACTTACAGCCCAATAGGCAGTGCAAATTAACAGTGGTGATGATGATGATGAGGTGGCAGCACATGTAAGAGAAATGATGGGTTGCCTCCAACTCGTGGTGCCTACCGCACCCACTTGCATACCTGGTAGATTGTTGGAGAGTAATGATCCAGTGTTGACTACATATGACCTGAATTTCATTGTGTATTCTGTTTGGTCCAACTACTGTATATGTGGCCTGTTAATTGATTTTAGTTCAAGGGTTGAAAAGAGGATCTCCCAATCATAATGATATGATTGTCCAAATGGGTATGTTCTATTTCCCCACAGGTATGTCATGTTCATTTTTGGGGACCATTTGAGATAGATGGTCATGGTGGGCCCACTTTAAATATTGCTAACTTGACACTTCCGAGCAATTGAACAAACGATTATCCTGTTAAAGGTTTTTTTTTTTTTTTTTCTTTTTTAAATCTCAATGTTTATTGGTAGTAGCTTACAAAGGTACACTTGGATTTATACTATACTTGGATCGGTGATTTCCCACCAATTGCCTTTGTTCTGTACACAGCTTTGCAAGATTGATTCAGAGGGGAAGGCCAGGAAGGTGGTTGGTTGCTCCTGTGTTGTTGTCAAGGTAAAATTGTTGAAACATCATTTCCATGTTTCCCTTAATTGTTTCTTGCATTCATCACTTGATGTAAGTATAACCCCTTGCATGTTCTTTTTATCATGGCGGTGGATTTGTAGGACTATGGAGAAGAATCAGAGGGTCTTCACATCGTTCAAGAGTATGTCAAGTCACACTGAGTTGGTATTTGCCTTCTAGCTTAATGATTTTGTGAGGGTTCCATGATTTTAGGTTTTTGTTTACCAATTCCAGTGCTTGGATGCTAGAGTTATCATGGTAATTGTGTCATTATGTTCCCTGAGGAATGCTCATTTCTGCTAAGCAATTTTGAGATGAACTCTTTTGTAAGAGTTGTTTGTGACCTTTTGGAAATCGCACTAATTTGTCTTTTAATTTATTTCACAGTACCTTTTAATCTTTATAGAAAAACTGAACATCGTTTGCGTATAAACTAAGGTGACATAACTGGCAAGGAGTTCACAGATTGGAGGATTTCACGTTGATATCGGTGTATATTGATGCAAAATAGCCAAGAAAAATTGGTTTCGGTGCTGATATCCATAAAAGTGAGGATTCCCAAGTCCAATTTGGGGAGGTCAGACCTGAAAATCTTCAATCATTGGTCTAAATCCTTGGGGATTTATGATTGCCCAACATGGGTTTTCCACAACTATGTTCAAAGCAAAAATCTTTTCCCTGGTTATTTGGTTCCTGTTTGAAAGGGTGTTAGATCTGCTGTGGACTGGCAGTTTTGGCTAATTTCTGTGTTGGTCATTTTCAATTGAGTGGGTCCCCTATTGAACCAGTGATTGAACATTTCCAATTTAAAGATTCATCACTGGTTTAGTTTTTAAAACACGGATGAGCAGTTTCATGTGGCTAAAGGCGAAGGGCTGGGCGGGTGTATTTCATGTAATTGAATTCCTAGAAATTCTATGACTTGGTATTTTCGTGAGCAGTAAAAATGAATAATCGGAGGTGAATACCTACGAATGCTATCGGGTTAAGATTTGAGAACATCCAGTACACTGGTAAGGCTTTGAGGAGGCCCCCATTTTCAATAGGTGGTGGCTCTTTTGTTTTATTCCACCCTTCCCACCCAGGGCCCAAACTCTTTTATCAGAGGCATCAAAATGAGTTGAGCATCAAGGATGAAGACCTTCAGCAAAAGTCCTCTATTAGGAGTGGATTCCCTTTTTTTAACATATAGCATATATAAAAAATATATATATATATATATATATTACATGAAGCCTTTACTATTGGCCTATTGGTTAAAAAACGCATTTGCCTTGAGTAATTGTTATAAACCCATGAAATGTAAAAAGTTGCCTTGCTCAGTCAATCCAACCTGAGTGGTTTGGACCAAAAAAAAACTTTGGTGGCTCTTTGGGAAAGAAGACTTACCTGGAGCCTCTATTCTAACAAGGTGGTCCCTTTGAGATCGTAACCCTTTGAAGGGGGCAGGTCAGAGTTGAAAACGAATTTGTTTTGCATAGCGTAAGTCTACGATGCCATTCCTTGTGCAGTCCAGAGGCGACCAGCTCATAATGATCACAGTGGCCGTACTTTGGCAACCAGTAGTCAACGGTAAAGAACTCTCCAACATATTCTCATTAAGTGGGCCGGTCATTTATACAAATGGTGGGCCACTAGTTATTGAGTGGATGGTTTTGATCAGGTGAAAAGTTAAGTTAAAAATGAGGGAGAAATGTGAGGGTCGATGCTCTATGAAAGAAAGGGCCACAATGAGAGACTGAACACTTGGGTTTTATTATTTTTTTTCTAGGGTGGTTCATATTATCAACCAGTAAGATACAGGGATCAATCCCCACACATATGTGATACTGGCATACCAACAACACTCGATCTTGAGTATGTTTGCAACACTTACACCGGCATTTTTGTATTGTAATACTTATGAATTTTTTCTTTTGGGTAATATACTTATTAGTTTGAATACATAGGAATTGAGATACTTCTTGTTAAAAATAAAGTTGACAGGTGAATATTCCAAATAGCATTTCTTTTAATGGAAATTAAATATAAAAAAAGATGAAAAATGAATACACCTGCATCACTCTAGTAATTCAATACCTAGAGCTAAATTGATCTTAAACTCCTATGCATTCAAGTCAAATATAATATAATATAATGCAGACAAACACGCCCAAGCTTTTCTTTCATACTGGAAAGTAGGGTTGTCAAACCCTTATCCTCAACTTATGCAGGCCAAAGCTTCTATAGATCCTGTAGTGGGTGCATATATCACTTTAATACAATCTAATTTTTAGTAGGACGATGGCCAGACACTCTTCTACTATTCAATGGAAGACTATCTAAAGCTATTGGTGAAATTGTCATTTTTATCTCATCAAATTTTGGCCCTTGATAGAATGATGACTCCTATATTGACATAAAAGTTTTATCCAAGCTTGATCCAGGTAAAAGGCCTCAGACTGAAAGGTAATAACTAACTAGTCGAAGCAGCAGAGCACCAGCTCCAGCTCCACCAGTCTTTCTCCCTCCAAACTCCAAAGTCCAAGCACACAAGCAAACGCAAGCACTAACGAGAGAGAGAGAGAGAGAGAGAGAGACAGAGATATGAGCTGCCGACCACTGCAGTCTCTTCCTCCCACAGAAACCCTAGATCTCCCCAACGGCCTCTCCCTCACCCCTCGCGTCAAGATCCTCCTCACCTTCTTCCGCTCCGACCCCTCCGTCAAACCCATCGACGAGTGGCTGCTCAAATCCTCCCTCCTCGACTTCCTCAAACCCTCCCTCTCCATCCCCGAAGACGATCTCCACATCCACCGCTCACAGGACCTCAAGAAGCGTAAGCGCGAGGACCCCGTAGCTTCGGGAACTCTCTATGTCAGAAATCTAGGGTTTCTCAACCGCAAGACCGTTGAGAACGAAGAAGAAGAAGCTGTTGAAGCCTTGGAGAAGCGGTTCTTGGAGTGGAGGAACTCTTTTCTCGGTCGGATCGATGGGATTGAGTTGAATATTAAAGGGGTGAAGTTTCGATTGAGTGCGTCTATACCTGATTCCGATGATTTTGATCGGGTGAACAAGTCTTGGGAGGAGTTCTACGCCTTTGATGGCCGAGGAGGTCTGTAAAACCCTAAACCCTTTGGGCAGCTGAATAGAATGAGAATAGAGTGAAATAAAATCCAAAGGTTGCATTTTTTTTAACTGGAAAACGTGTTTTCGACTCCAAAAACACGTTTTTGCAGTAATTGGATTTTATTTCACTCTGTATTTATTCTATTCCATGGTTTGTTGAATGGAATTGAATTGCTTGCGTGGTTTTATCTCACTCTTGTAGTCTAATAGAAAAAGCATATGGAAGTGTGTTTGCCTGCTGCCTCAGAGACTTGAAAGGCTTGTTCTCTATGCAATTTGTGATGCTTGAAATTGTGGTGTTTAATTGACAGATGGATATGATTCTATTTCTCTGCAGCATATTATTCAAGAGGAGCAAGGTACCGACCAGACACTCTGGTTTTAGAAGGAGTGCCATCTCGATGGTTTGCAGAACCACGGGTATCGTCCAAGCCTTCAATGCTGGTCACACATACCATTTTTTCAGTATTTGGAAAGATAAGGTCAGCCTGAATATTTCCTTTATGTTACTCTTTATCATCATTTAGTTTTAAGATATGTTTGGGTGTTCCTAGAAAGACAAGCAGTAGGTTTGCTTTTCCACCATAATAACTAATATTGGCAGAAAAATTGTTTCCTCCTAATGCTCCCAAATACTTGTCATCAGAGTGGATGGCTTTCCATCAGAATATCTGTTGTGCCAGTGTTTTGAGGTGCACCCAAACATGCCTTTTCTATTGTCCCACCCATAATTCTTAATCTTACTTGCTGTTTGTATAAATGAACTTTTTTTTATAAAAGTTATGTACTTATTTTTGTTTCATTTTTTATCCTGACAAGGGACTTTTCTGTTTACCATTATTCAAAATATCACCTGATCATAAAATCCCCTTGACTGCAAAAGCATTTTTGAAATAGCGCCCTTGAGTGATGATTCAGATGACGGCTCATTTGCCAGTTTTTTCCCTGAATTTAAACAGGTTTTCTTGGCTACGGTTGTTAGCCTACTCTGCCTCTTGGTAAAGTCAACCATGGTCAATTATCATAGCTCGAGATGCTGAAGGGATTGGCTGTTGATTGATAGCCAGGGCACAATTTTTGTAGGTGAAAGATTGGCATTAATTTATTGAAAACATTAAAAAGAGGTGACATGGATTAGAAAACCCAAAGAGGAGCCCAACTAGTGAATGTACAGAAAACCAAAGGGGGAAGAACTCAGGAAACATCACAGGGGACCATTAAGCTTTGAGCTCCATAAGTCATGAGTTAAGATAAGCTGATGGACTAAATCTTTGAACAATTCTAAGTTTCTAGCCAATCATGAGATATCTCCACCCCTCATCCCTCCCAATTGGAATGCATTTAGTGGCCCGGCAAAGAAGGAGAATGAATCTTATATCAATTTGAGTTGATGCTTTTATGGATTATCAATTTTTTATAAGTAGGGACCAGGGACTATGGCTCATTGTTGAAATGATGAGCCCCATGTTAATGATAGAAACACTAAACAGATTAACAGTTTAAGATTAAACCTAGTTTCCAGATGTCAAATGTCAATGACTTTAGGAGATTGATATTTTACTTTATAACCTGCCCTAATTGAAAAATATAGATTTTAACATTTTCAAATATTCTCAATTTTTTTTCCTGGGACAAAAAAAATTATGAACCATAAGAGTTTTTTGCTTTTTGTTAACAAAGATGGAATGGATTAAATTCGCAGGTAAGGGGTTTTATATTCATGCCTATTTATCAAAGAAAAGGTTGAGTATATTAAGTAAGATGGAATGTGTTGAATTATGAGGTCAATGCCTTGACATAAGGTAGAGATAAGGGGTTTCATCTTAATGCTTACCTATCAAAAAAGATGATAGACTGTTTTAATTTTATGTTGTTTTACTACATGCTGGAAATTAAATTCTTTATTTTTTGTTGATGAATAATTTAGTTAACAAATGATGCAGTACAGACCAGGCCCAAAAGGACAAGTGGTTCGACCCATAGGTCAACCTGGTCCATTGGGTTCAGCCCACAAGCCCAATATTGACCGAGAGCTCCTGTGGATTCCTCTTTCTATCCTCTATTTAGATTAGGATTGCTAATATAAGTGGTTTCTCTTTTATTTAGATTCCTTTAATTATTTGGAAAGTCTTGGTTGCCAAGTAATAGGAGCGATCCTATGTATTGAGGCTATACCTCATTGTATTTTGATGTTTATTTCAATTAATCAAGTTTTCTCTAGTATTGATGTTTTTCCATGATTGTGAGTGTTCTCGTTGGGAATCCCTTTGTTGGATTCGATCAACCTCATTTGAGGTGTTGATCTATTCAATTATGGGTCTGGGGTCGTGGCAACAAAGTTGTTGGAATTAGCTCATGAATATTGAATTCAACTGTGGTCCATGATTTCATCATCCGATTTGTTGCTGTTAATTAATGGATTGGACTTTGGCCATTCCAAAAGGGGAATGAGGATAAATGGATTGGATTTTGGATTAGAAGTTTGGATCTCATGCTTACCTATATAAAACAAAGATAGAGCTTATTAGTTTTACCTTGTCCTGCTACTTGTTCAAAATCATATCCTGTTTTTTTATTGTTGAAGATGTAATTCGCAATGTTTATTTTTTGTTTGAATTGATTGTGTTTGCAATGTTCCTTTTTAGAATTGTTTGACCTCATGAAATAAATTTGGAACATGTTCCATTACAATGTTATAATGGTAGTTTCTCTTTTGGTGACCCATTGAATCTTATTTCATCCTTTGTCAAACAATTTCTTGATATCTTTTAATCCTCACTAAATAGGAAACTTAATGTTGCTGGCGACGATGATCTAGGTAAGACAATGGAAGAGCCCAAAGAACAAGGCATTGTCTCTGGTCTTCAGTGCAAGATTTGGGTTCAATTTGAAAACTATCAGGATTTTTTTAATGCTATGAAAGTGTTATGTGGGCGTTCCATTCAGAAGGTAAGGAAGTTTGCAGTATTGTCAGAATAGACACTCTTTTATTCCTTTTCAAAAAAAAAAAAAAAAAAGGAAAAAAAGACACTCTTTTATTTTTGACAGTTATACCTTTGTTTATTGCTTTAGTGATTCCTTTAAGCTTATTAATTGGTAGATAATTTGTGCTACAAGTATTTAATATGTTATGATTACTTGTTCTATTCTTCTATTTGAGTTTATTGCCTATCCATATGCTGTTGACTAACTCAATTGAGATTTTGACCAGCAAGGATCCCGTCTTAGAGTTGATTATGACGTGACTTGGGATAGAGATGGATATTTCCGTAACCTACAACGAAAGACCTCAACAAATCAGGTACAAGAAAGGGGTAGCCAAATGCTGCCATTGGCAAGAGATTCCAAAAATGAAGCTCCAAGACTTCAATCACAGGTTACACGTTTGAGTTCTGATGATACACGTTCAAAGAGGTTCAGGGTATGTGTTCTCTATCATTTGGTTACCAAATAGACTAGCTGATACGTACCCTTTTACAGAATAAAATAAAAAATAAAACAGAAAATTAGAATGGGAAAGAAAGAGTCCACTTTGACGGGGACAGAGACCTCCTAAGGTTCAATTCGAGGAGAACCACAACTCGACAGAGCAAAGCCTTGAATTGTTCTTCATTCATATCCTCGACCATACAACATTTACTAATATTTATAGATATTTCATAACTGTTAAAACTACTGCAATCCTAAAATAACTCTACTACTAAACCACTACTCCACCAACCAACTAACCACTAACCCACTATCTCTCCACTCTTCCACATACATAAAGCATATTTACATACAATTTGGACAACACTATTTTAAATACAATTAAGAATCCTAATTCTTAAATAAAATATTCTAATAAAATATAAAATACTGAAATTAAATAATAGGTACGTATTATTCCATCCCCCTTGGAAAAACCTTGCCCCCAAGGTTTTATTCGTACCAATAAACCATGATCCCAAATTTTGTTAGAAAATAACTCTGCAAGCATACAAACTTTGTGATCTTGATAACTGAAAACACGAGCATGATCAATGTGTATCTTATGTAATAATCACGACAAACGGGATGGTCATTTTGGAGGTAGGCGATGAGAACTGTAGAATATAACTAGAGAAATTTGCTTTCCATTATCAAAGTTGATAGCGTTAACTGTTGTTGGACCAAATTTCTTCATAAAGAGTTGTACATCAGCTGCATTTTGTTGGATTTTTTTTGCACGTCTCGAGGTTAGACTACCAGAGTAAGTAGACTCTTCTTGTGCTGGACTTGCTTGCTTGACATTTTAAACTTCTTCTTGAAGAATTTTTCTAAGATTGTTGCAGCCTTCTTGCATGCGTTGATTATCCTCGAGCAATTTCTTGTAGCCTCTTTGAAAATCATCATGCATAAACTACAAAATCTCCATAGGTGTAGCCATTGTAAGGATCGACCGCTCTGATACCAACTAATACATACCCTTTTACATAGTAAAATAAAAATAAAACTAAAAATTAGAATGGGAAAGAAAGAGTCCACTTTGAGGGGGACAGAGACCTCCTAAGGTTCAATTCGAGGAGAACCGCAACTCCTAAGACGAGAGCAAGGCCTTGAATTGTTCTTCATTCATATCCTCACCATACAACATTTACAAATATTTATAAATATTTCATAACTGTTAAAGCTACTGCGATCCTAAAATAACTCTACCACTACTCCGCTAACCCACTATCTCTCCACTCTTCCACAGACATAAAGCATATTTACATACAAATTGGACAACACTATTTTAAATATAATTAAGAATCCTAATTCCTAAATGAAATATTCTAATAAAGTATAAAATATTGAAATTAAATAATAGGTGCGTATCACTAGCTATTTGATTCTCTTGAGGAATAAGACAGTTCTTGCTCACATGTAACATATTTAGATGTCAAGAATAGATGAAGTCCAGTGTGTTTGCATTAATCATATGCCCTGCTATATCAAGTGTTACAATATTCCCTGCCCCAAATTGCCTTCCATTGTCATTTAAATCTTCGTATGCAATGATTCAACTGCAAAATCTTTTCATCTGGTGCATCTTTACCAATTGTGTAATGCCACATTCTATTTTTTGGGCCTGTCTTTTGCTACCCTAATTGGTTTATCAAAGATTTTGCTAGATGTTGAAATGATACATGTCAAACTTGATGACATTTATGTTACAAAAATAAAATAAAATAATTGATGACATTTATAGATAGGTTCTCTTGTCACCCCCTTCAAAGAGTTCATTTCTTCATGTATTTCATGCTTGCATGCATCCCAGTTCACATGGACGCCTTGTGGCCCCATTCAAATTCACCCCTTCAGGAGGACCCCTGCACACTCACCCCCTCCATGTGGGCCCCTTCCAACACACCTACCATCATGCATTGGAGTGAGTCCATGTGGCCCTCATTGACTAGTAACATGAATTGTTTTCTGTGTACATAGAGAAAACTTCAAAGCATGCCTTTTCAATGCCTGAAACTTTCCAGGTTCCAATTTATAACTTTTTTAAATACCCCAAACATCTTGAGAATCCATGACTAGTAACATGAATTGTTTTCTGTGTACATATAGAGAACTTCAAAGCATGTCTTTTCAATGCTTGAACATTTTCAGGTTCCAATTTATAACTTTTTAAAATACCCTATACATCTTAAATGGATTCTTAATTAGTGTATTATCCAAAAAAGAAAGAGCCACCAGAGTATTTGTGGCCATACAGTCCATAGACGCCATACTAACTACACTTCTTTTGATTTTTTTGTTGCTATTTAGCCTTACTAAAACTGTAATATTATAAACGATTAATGGATCCCAAAGAATGATTAAATGGTTCCCTTGTTGTCCACTTAAAACCCATGTGCTTCTATGCTATCATGATGAGAAAGTTTCATTGCATCTCTCTCAAGTGAGTATCATTCTTTACGATGCTAGTGGATTGACTGATTTTTCATCAGCGTGAGGAAATTAATTCAAGAACATGGAGGACAGAGAGATGGTGTGATGAATGGCAGAAGCTCTTCACTGGACAAGGGCTTCTTGGTTACTACTGGTCTAATCTCCCAACAACCATTTCCACCTTTGATTCGAGGGTAATATTCAGTGAAGCATGTCCTATATTTGGCGTTTTTTTCCCTGTCAATGAAACATAAGGAAAGAACCGTGGATTTGCATGTCTGATTCAAAACTAAATGGGATGCTGACAGAGCAGTGGAGAGATTGGAAGGGGAATAGATGACACAGATATCCGGCTTCGAAGAGCCTGGTATGGACCAGAATCGAAGAAGAGAATAACTTACGTTTGTAGGGATGGAAAAATACAAATACAAGATTTGGAAACATTGGGTAGTTTAGAGGAACCTTTTTTTGGTGAACAGAACCTATTTGAATGCTCTAGTTACTTCACACATTCATGCGTTGCTTTAAAGGTGATAGTGAGATATGGGTTGACTAGAATAGAAATCAGGTGGTGGTTGGAGCGGCAAAGAAGATTTCTAATAAACTGAAACCAAAACTTATTCATACCTTTGTGGGAACAGTCTCAGTTGATGTGATGCCATAAGAAGTTGAGCAATCATGGTTAAATCACATTGCGGTTGCAGCCGCAGTCGACTCTAGAAAATGATTTCTCAATTAGCAGCCATTGCGGTGTGAATTTTGGGTTTCGAAGTTTAACGTTGATGGAGCTGCTAGGGGTAACTTGGGCTGCCTTGAATTGGAGGGGTGCTTCGTAATAGTAAAGGAAAGATCTTGATGTTGGTTTTTAAGCAACTTGGAGTTAAATGACACGGACATCTTGGCAATCTTTGAGGCTCCTCAGTTGTATGTCCTTTATTTAAGGAGCGAGTTAGTGGTTGAGAGTGACTCCTCTAATGCCATTGCTTGGGTTGTTTCCTTCATTGCGGGATCATGGAATCTTCAATTCTTTCTCAATGAAATGAAGAAGTTGTCATCTTTATTGCAAGTGGTGTTTAAGTATATAGCTAATGGTTTAACGGACTCATTGGCTAAGCAAGGGGTTTAAGCAACTGGAATTTAAGCATATTTTATGATTCAGTTCCTTTGGCTTCTTCCTGTAATCTTTTTCATTTTGTGGTATACGGCATTTATACTTTTTTTTCTCACCATCTGTCTAGGTTGGTGGGTGTTGTATGATCCTTTATACTTTAATATACCATTTTTGTGGCTGATAAAAAAAAAAAAAATAGGAAAAAGGTTAGATGAGAGTCCAAATTGGATATAGGGTTGTAAAAAGATGTTACAATGGAAAATAGAATCAAGCGAAAGAGTTGGTGTTCATGATTTTCAAGAACTTGAAGAAGTCCCTTTCGGGATGGGATATGTTTTCGTCCAATTTCTAGGAGGAAGGGACGTGTTTTCCTTGTTTGTCCATGCTTGGGCTTGAGGGTACCACAATGATATGAACCGGGTGGCATGTGGGAGATAAAATTGTCCAAATTCAAGGATGGACAAAACCTGTGTGTTCAAGTTCAAGGATGAGCTAAACCTCCTTGTGCAAGCACTGCTTTCGGGGATAATTTGCTGATTATTTTCTTATTGATCTCTCTTACAAAATAGCCAATGCAGCTTACATGGATAGAAACAAGTTTAGAAGGATCCTTCAATCAAGGATTACTACTTGTTTAAGACAGAAACCCTATTGACAATCCTGCTACCTAGTGGAATGATATTAGGCTTATAAGTCAACCGTAATCTTATCACGTATTCAAATATCAAGCTGAGTTACTTGCAATTAGCCCGCTCAGCACTGGGCTCACGTGCTCTCCCCCATGGTTCAGTTTGTGTGGTGTAGTTGGACTGGCTGCTCTTATTACACAATGGTTTTTTGCTTCTCTGTTTTTTCCTTCCACTTCTATTCTTTTACTGGGATCTCTCTTCATCTAGAGATGTCTATACTCTAGGTAATGAAGTTGCTCAATTTTCAGACTATTTTGATGCTGCTGGGCTGTATCATTAGTTGTGCGTGCATTTTCTTCTAGACAGATTATTTTAAGCAAATAATGAGCAGATTGACCAAGCCTTAATTGATTCAACAGCGTAAGATGGGTCATTAATACATGACCCACATAAACATATAGGAGTTAACATACATGCTATATATTACCATAAAATGAACTAAAAGCTGTAGTTATCCAAATTTCTTATGAGTTTAACCTTTTTATGCTCAAACCTTACATAATCTCTTGATGCAATCTGATGCACAGAGAAATTATAGCTGACTCTGTTGCTGGTTTCTGTGAACATATGCAGGATTGAAGGGATAGCATTAAATCACGGCTAGATGCAGCTTGAGTGCTCTGACGTTTGTATGCAGCTGGTGAAGCAAATGATTATGTTTGAAAGTAAGGACGCTTATTTCTTTGTCTTCCCTGCCAGCAAATTACCAGAATTTTTTGAACTGAAACCCAATACAAATATGCAAGTGATACTTTTTTCTATGTTGTATTTTCCACCATTTATTATTTAAGTACATTTCACTTGACAAGTGCGTGGCTCTCAGATTTGAAGAAGGAATAATCTGTAGATCCTACAAGATTTTCATGTTTCTTTTATTGCTTGTAATTAATTATTGCCATCGTAATAGTCCCAAAGATACGATTCAACATACCATTCGATGTACGTTGTATAGGGTAGAAAGATCTTTTATCCAAGCTCTCCAGGCAGAGCAACCAAATGCAATAAAACATCAAATGGTGAACAAAATCATGGTGTTTATCTGATATGGGTGACATGAAATCAAGATGAACTCGGCCTGCAGAAAGTTTAGTAGTTGTAATTGACTCATTCAAAGATAAACCAGGTATAGATTGTCCGAATTCAGAATTGGATTATCAAGTAAGGGTTGAGGTGGGGAAAATCTATTTGATTGTATTTGGAACATGAGTCAGAAAATGAGAAATAAGAGCAATGAGTAAGTGCAAAATGGAATGACCATGAGATAACATTTAATAATTAGTGAACTACAAAATGGAATGAGATTTTGGGAGGAAATAATGAAAATAACATTTAATACTAGTATTTTAATTTCTTTTGGAATTAAAGGTTAGAGTTGGGACTATTTGCCTCATGGGTCAACATCTCTCGGCTGGCAAGAGCTTTTCAGAAAGCTCTCTTCTTTAATATAGGAATGAATGAGTTGGTTGTGGGGATGTGCATGTGCATGTGCATGTGCCAACCAGGCACGAGGAAGAAATTTACCTTGTGCGACTTCTAGACCCGAGTATATGAGCATGGGATATGCGTCTGACTTGGTAAAAAAAGAAAAGTGAACTTTCTCGCTCGGTTAAAAAGTATTTTTTATGGTATTTTAAAGGAGCCATCGAAAAGAATTTAAAATTTATAATATATAATAAAGCAATACTCCATTTCGTTTACAGTGAATTTCTCCTGGCGAGACAAACTTATTAGTAAAAAATGATTGAAATCTAAAATTATAATATAAAAAAGAAAACCCGTCTTGTTGAATCAGAACTTTTCTTCTAAAATCAAAATGCAATATAAAATCTTCATTTGATAAATAGCAAGTCTTTCTTCTTAAATAAAAAATTATCGCTAAAGATAAAGCCGATAATATGTTCATGAGTAAAAAGAAAACCTCGCTTCGCGAAAGTAAATTTCTTGGTAATCATGACTCTACTTTCTAAAAACTTTTCTTGACAAAACAGAATTTATCAGTACAGGTGAAATTAAAAGTTAGAATTTGTAATTAGAAATTACAAGCCAACTTGTAAGAAAGAAGATATTTCTTGACAAGAAACAGAATTATCTACAAAATTTATTGTTAACAGAGAAGTACATTATCTTTCTTACTCAATCAATTAAAATGATTTTCCTTTTCTTGTTTTCTTCTCTTATAGTCGTCATATCATCATCATCATCACCACAAAAACTTTGTTCCAAATATGTTGAGGTTGGCTGCATGAATTCTGTTTCACCATTCTAATATATCATACGACAAGTTATTTTTTCAAAAAAAAAAAAAAAAAAGCTAACCTTGAACAAATCCTTAGATAAGGTTGTACATATTAAGATCTATCTTTTTTACTTTCATCCACGTCTTCTTTGGCTTTTCCTTTTCCCTTTACCTTTAGGGGCCATCAATCTACACAAGAAAGGTCTTCTTTTTTTTAATTTATTTTACCATGCCGTTGTTGGAGCGCATTGGACATCTCAAACAAGCTTGTTTTAATTTATTGATGCTACCCCTAAATCCTCTCAAATGTGCTCTTTTTTGTATTTGTTTTTCCTAGTTTTACTATACAACCGTTCCGACATTCTCATCACTTCTACTAATTTTTTTGCATTTTTTTTTTTTTAATTTGCTAACATTTTTCTCCATAGCTCATAGCCCATCTAATTGTTGCCGTTTTTGCTTTAATCTTGTTGGTAGGCACGAATTACAAAGCTCGTCAAAAGCAAATCTTCACATTAACCATCCAACTTTTATCTTATATTTGACATCGTCATTAATTTCCCACCCTTAAAGTTAGAGAGGCAAGTTATCTGGTGTACTCTTTTTGTGGTATATCTTGAGTTTCAATCATCAAAGAAGTTGCATTTTTCCCACATTGCAATTCAGATAATTTATTTTTGTTCAACTAATTTAAAGTCTTTAGATTCTAAAGCCTCTTGCCAACTCTCATGATTTCACATTTATGCAATTTCTCAATAAGTCCGCCACATATACTAAGGTGCCTTTTCTTGAATATGAGCAATTAACTTATCCACAATTACTGCAAAGTAAAGATCAAAATAGCAGCAGCAATGGGTGTAGCGGCCATTGGCCAAGATGCTATGTAGTGAGCGATAGTAGTGTTTGTGGAGATATGTAGCAGCTATGGCGATATATAATTGTGTACTTTTTTAAGTGGTTAAAAGAATTTGAATCTCATGTGGTAGCTAATCTTATGTGTTTTTTTTTTTTTTTTTTAGTGATTTGGATCTATATAAGGGTAAAGATAGCTTCAGAAAATGCTATTGAGGAGAAGAAATAAGGAAAAACAGTCCTTTAGATTAAAATTACTTGATTCTACTGGGTTTTAGACCATAGCGTTGTTATTTTTAAAATGGCGTAGCGGCCTTAATTGCTATGGCCTATAATCCTACCAATACGCTATGTAGTAGCCACTATTTTGAACCATAGTGCAAAGATATAAGGGCTTAAAGTTAATCCCTAATGCAAATCTATGGTCACCGAAGTTTTACTTATCTTTCCAAAGATAGTTCTCATACTCGCTACTACTCATTCATATGTATTTTTAATATTGTCAATATCCAAAGTTAACCTCTTGAGACATTTTTTTTTTTATCAAAAATCCACCAAATCAAATATCTAGTTGTCTTGTACATTTCTAACGTCCATCTTGGCTTTCCTATACATTTCATAATCTTTTAAATCCTCATTTCCCAATCAAATTTTGTAGCAATAGTTTTCTCTCAAATAACTATTTGATCCTTTAAACTCTACCACTAGGTTTTTTTCATCGAATTGCCTTTCTCATTCAACTTTCCAAGCATTGCTTTGAAATCCTCCTATTAGAGTCAACTATTAGGTTTGACATTACTATAGCTTCTCCCACCAAATCTCATGCTCTCCGATTATGAATTGATGTTAAAATACCGTTGCTCTTTTTCCTTTCAAATGCCTCACCTTATTTTATGACCTCTTTTATTTAGTTGCCCTCTCTTTTTACTTTTATCGCAAACATTTAAAACTACCATCTTATGCCTTGTGGTCAAAGTCTCTGCAGGATAATCATACGGTCTTACAAGCTAGTTAGTCGTGTTTCTAAATAAGAAAAGTCTATTCTCACCTCTCCTTTTTAAATAAGTATTTGTTATTTCAAGGTCAAATGGCAACATAAATTTTAAAATAGAGTCTTTTGACTATTTTTTTTCTCTTCAAATCCTTATCTTCCATTGCTAAGTTCTTGCTCGAGTCCAACTTAGGAGGATCCTAAATTTTTGACCCCCTTGGAGTCAGATTTTAAGGTGCATTGGTCTGAAATAAGGCTTGAGATGGAGTTTTTATGTTCCCGAAGATGGGCCAAAGCCTGAAAATACTTGGTGATGAAGTCAACTATGGTCAACCAATTAACACTAATTCATTGGGCCCAGAATTCCTCAGCTTGCCTTAGCTTCATATGGTATTATTCCTTTCATAAAAAGGTTTCCAAATTTTGGAGGAAAGAGACCTGTGATATGACATATAGGCGTGAATTCCGGCTGTTCTCCTCCTCTTATAAGCTTATCAACTTCATGGATGATATTCTCAAGCTTATTGTCATCCATACATTTATTTTGACAATTTATATTTGCGAGAGGTACCTCTAACGGCTTAAATGACAGTTAAATTTAGTGCCACTTGGAAGCAACTCTCGAAATTTTGCTTCGCCTATCGTCATCCATACATACGTATATTATGACAATTTCTTTTTGTGGAGAGGTGCCTCTCACGGCTTGCATGAGCTGTAAAATTTTAGTAACATGTAGAACCAACCCCTTCTTATTAAATCCTAATAAATTAATACTCTTCATGGTTCTTACCAATAGATTGAATTTCATAAAGAAAAATTCAATTCAAGCAACATGTTGAACTTTTAAGATTTTCAAATCTAGGATTGCATTTTCTGATTGAGATGGTTTTCTCTACCAAAATTATATCCACCACAAGACCTTTACAGCATTTTTTTTTTTAGTGGTAATTGGCATGCATCAAAGTAGGTGAGGCTCAGAACTTCAACTCTTGCCCGAGCCATGACAGGACTTTAATGCTTAAGTTTTATGTATGAGAATTGAGCTTCGTGTTTCATGCTGTTTGTCCTAACAAATGGTATATGTGCCTCATCTAGGCATCACGGCGTGAAAGTCAATAAACCAAAACCACGAGGAACTTGCAACATGGGTTTTAATCAAGTTTCATCCTCATCTCTCATTCTCATTTCTTACTGCCATGTCGCTTTGAGCCAATCCTAGAATCTTCTGGGAGTAAAAGTTAAGGACGTTTACCAAATTATTTTCTTTCCATTAATTAGGGCTGTGTACTTGTGTTCGATATGTATTTTTTTCTACCTCCCATTGTTTTACCCACCCATAGTTTTACTCGGTTCTCATAGATAGGAGGGTTTGCATGTGTCCTAAGGGCCTGTTTCTTTATTAAAATTCATGCCAGGAGGTTCTTTGGGAATTCCAAATGCTGGTATTCTAAAATGCCACTGAATTCTGTCATTTCTAAATTCTACGTTACACTTACATCTGAATTCTTTCTTGAAAATCTCTAATTTTTTTAATTTTATAAAACTCCAATTTCATTGCTATATAAATTCTAGACTGGAATTACACATTTTATGCATTGTAGTATATATGACCGCCTTTTGTGGCTGTGAACTTGGGACCCAACTGTAAGAATTATAATATGGACGCGCCTCAGGTAAATGGTACAGGAGGCCATCTTTTAGATTAGAGAGTGTGGGACCCAATTTTAGAAATTTGAACATGGAATCATCTTGATATGAATTGCATGGGCCCAATTTTTATAATTGTGAATATGGAGCCCACTTTATTGTTGGTAGGAGGGTTCACAGTTGGGTGGCGGAGTTCCAACCAAACTTCTTGGAGTTTCAGAATCCTGAAATGCTCTTGGAGGGGCTAGTATTTTGGGATTCCACCTTTTTGGCATTTGAGAATTCTGACTATCTTGAATGTTGGGAATCTCATTAAAGAAAATTAAATTTCTGACAGGAATTCTTGAATCTACAGACAGTCTAAATTCCTGACAGAAATACTTGTAAAGAAACAAGCCCTTAGTGATTAGTTTTCAGCTGTCTCGAATCGGGCGTCCTTCAGGCTCAAGGCCAAAGGTTCCTAGACTAGGCGAGAGATACCTTGGGTTATCATAAAAATATATATATATATATATATATTAGGGTTGTATACATGGGTTGAAGCTTGTCCAAATGTGGCATATTAGTTATCGGGTCTGATGTCCAGGCCAAGATCGGGCTCACAGGCATCAAAGTCAAGAGCGGGCCCAACCAGTTTGAAACTTTATATACAGATTCATGATGAGTATGTTGGACCTGGGACAGAAGCATCCTATACAACTGTTCAGCAAGAAAATTTACACCTGGGTCTGGTTCATGGATCTGAAAGCCAACCCAATTTGACCAGGCTTTCATTGGCACAGCCCATGAAAACTGTTCTCCATTTGTTTAAGAGAATACTAAACATCCCCAGCCGTTTACTGTATTCTCAAGAGCGTCCTCCTACATTGGGGGCCCTACAATTATAAAAAAAAGTAATACACATCAAAATTAAGCCATTTCCAACCACTCAATCCATCAGTTTTCAGTTTCTTCTTCTTCTTCTTCTTATATATTCTTCTTGGGCCTTTGCCTTGTACGTCATGAATTGGTTCATTATGGGCTTCCAATTACTACAATTTCTATTCTACTGGTAATCCAAGATGTGTCGTCTTAAGTGCACCACCCATCACCCATCAAGCCCTTTGAAGGGTTAGGGGCTCCTAACCCTTTCATCATCAGCGTTCTTTACACAAAACTTGACTGATATTTTATTAACTTTTTAACACTTCATGAAGAAACGGAATCACAAAATGATGAATTCCCAGACTCAATCAAACCAGTGACATATGCCGAACTGATAAGCTTAGACTGATTACCCACCTAACCGACATATATCTACAGTAATGAGTGATGGTCCAAAACATACAACAATGTCAATCATCTAAATAGAAAGATAAAAAAAAAAAAAAAAAAAAAAATCACATTACCATCATCAAAATCATGATCTAAACTTCATTTCTCTCCCCTGTGCTTGGTGTTCAGGTTGAAAAGGTGTTCCACAGCTAATTTACTTCTTGTCACTCAACCTTCTCTCATAATCTTTCTTCATGGATCTCCTCATGTGCACATCCTCACCTTTCAAGATAGGCATCAAGTACCACCAAATGGCGGTGCAAATGATTGCAAAGGAACGCCCAAACACCACCAAACACAACAAAATCATGCTCACAACCACAGGCCAATAACAAGGCCTCCACAATGCTGTTTCATTCTTGTTCAAGCTCCCTGAGAAGCTCTTCTTCATCTTTGCATCCAATTTGGCTGCATCCTTCACCGCGGCCATTGACCCACTTGAAGGCACGATCTCCTCTACTGAATTCTGTTGAATTGGAAGACTCGTAGGACCTGTTGCATCGATCTTCACCTCCTTTTGATTCTTGATCTTGGCAACAATAGGAACCCAACCATGTGAAGAGTAAACAAATCGAATTATACAGATGTCTTGCTCACCCATTTGCGCCATGATCTCCTTCCTTCTTGCTTCAAGATCTGCCAAGACCTTTGCAAACTTCTCGCGCCCTTGATTTGAATACGGGTTCTTTTCCATTCTTTTTGATCTCCCTCGTGATCTTGGGGACCTTGGATCATTATCACTTGTCTGAGAGCCCCTGCAACAGAACATTACTGTGTGGAAAATATGAAGCTTATGTTGCTGGCTTTTGTGGGTTTTTGTTAAATGTTGAGTAGTATTTAAGGGTGTTCTCTATGGGCGATCAGTTTGAAAGAAGGAATAGTCAAATACAAGCTTGGAAGATGATCCAAAGAAGCTTCCACGACTGTGGCCTTGGCTGACTTGTTACAATACAAAACAAACAGTTCAAAGGGATTGTATTGTCTACGAGGACTAACAATCTTGGTTTGAGATGTCAACTTGAGGAATTGGTGGGTACCACTGCCCTGTCAACTAATGAACATTCCTGTGTCACAATTTCAATTTTGGGGGGCCCATTGTTTGGTGATCGATACCGTCCAATTTAATGAGCTGCACTATTGATGTTAAATTGACAGTTTCTGTTGGGTTGGTGGCCCACAGATGGATTGC
This sequence comes from Persea americana, assembly GCA_029852735.1. Taxonomy (NCBI): domain Eukaryota; kingdom Viridiplantae; phylum Streptophyta; class Magnoliopsida; order Laurales; family Lauraceae; genus Persea; species Persea americana. Next base: position 77,911,413 of record CM056810.1, read on the forward strand.
TATAAAAGAAATACCACACTGGTCCAAAAGAAAGCTCGGAGGGCCTTCCATCCATTATATCTCAACCCTGTGGAGCCCATTGTTTGGCGATTGGCTGGATTTTGACCATTGTCCCATCTACAATGGGGCATGTGAATCACTAAACGCTGGCCCACTTGTAAAATTCCACATCCGAGGATCATATCAACAAATTAGAGGGAATCGTCAGGAGAGAACCTTCCATTTTTTGGGCCACCTGGTCCGCCTGATATTCAACTTTGAGCAGAATCCAAAAAATTGATGCCTTTCATATCATCAAAAAGGTGGAAGGCTAATTAAGACAAGGTGTTGGCATGATGTAATGGGACTGTTTTTCGCCTAAACGCGATCATATGTCACTGAGACCCGTTCACACTGCTGACGCATGATCGCAGTTCATTTAAGTGGGCCCAACACCTAAGTTGGGAGAAAAAAAAATGTGGAATTTTAAGATTGAATTGCCTTGGAAAGTACCTGCAAAATACTAGTGCAATCCAGCTCTATGAGACCCACTTTGGCGCACCTTTGATCATTGCAACTCCTTTCATTAGCTTATCATCCACTGATTTAGCATCAGGACTAAATTCACACTTACCGGACCTTTACTCTCTGTTGAATTGAGTCTCCAAAAGAATCAATGGTTAAAATGTCATTGAAGTTTAATGTTGTTAAATCAATGGTTAAGATAATCTGATGGGGTTGATTTTTTTTTTCTTCTCCTTATCTATAAGGAAACATTTCCATCTGCCCTCCTTCGATTAGTAGACTTGGATCTAAATGGGCTCTACGAGCCAAATTACACACTAGCAATATACAGCCTGCTTGTAGGAAAAAAAATTCTGTTCCACATTTGAAGTCATGTGATTATGAGAAGCAATTTCAGAATCCATTTTTCTTTGTACTTCTAGATGGCTGCCGGGTCATCATTGCAAATCAATAGAGTTATAAAAGTCACATGCCTGGTTCGTACAGTAGAGTTTTATCATATGTTGCGGGCACACAGTTATTTATAACAATTTAATTGAACTTGACTTTGTAAGTCAAGCTAAAACCAGCTTTAGGCCTAAAGCTTCGTACTCCCACTTTAGATTAGCTTTAACAACTGCCAATTTATATATATATATATATATAAATATTTATATATAAGCAAACAAAGACATTGACAACCTTTTCTTCCTACCATTATATTGTATTATGTTATTTTATTTTATTTTATTTCTTGCAGAGTGGATCATGTTAGAGGTACTAAATGGCCCATATGACCACATGACTAATAATGATAAGAACCAACTTTAAATCAATTGACTTTTTTTATAAGCTTTTCCTTTTAATTTTGATTTGGAAAGATATGTCTTATATGTACTTTTAGAAAGCCTAATTTATTAGGACACTTGTTTGACTCATTAATGATGGAATTAAGAAAACTGATACCTAATGAGATTTCTTTGATGATAAAAAATCTCTTACCATTATTTTATTTTATTTTATTTTCTGCAGAGTGAATCATCCTCGCTTTAGCTTCTTGAGAATATCAAACTCTGAATCCTTTTTAACAACTACATCAGAAAAGAGAGAATTTTTACAAAACATTGCAGGGTCAAATAGAAACTGATCATTAGAGGCATTAAAATCTGCATTTGAGAAAACATGAGTCACGCCCTGCCCCATTTAAGACCGTGGTGTTGTTAGAACTCAATTGCTAATAAATTAAATAATAAAATAAATAGTTAGATAAAGGAAAGAAATGATCTGAACAATTGGAAGCTATAAAGCACATCACAAAGAAAAAAAAAATTTAGATGGATTTTGCCCCCACGTGATACAGTGGACTCGTAGGCATCTGCCTCAGAATACAACGACTTATTGATTGAATAATTTCCAACCACTCGTGCACTTGAATGGTTTAAAGAGCTAGAACCCAACCTACCAATTTTACAGACTTACTTACGGCAGCGATAGAGGAAAAAAAAAAAAAAAAAAAGGAGACAGACAAGAAGAGAGAAATGGGAGGTTATGCAATTGCCACAACGGCAAGGAGAGAAATGTGGGCCAACTATACACAGAACACATAAAAAATAAATAAATAAATAAATAAAATCATATACTATAATGCATAAAATCACCAACAATCGTGGGGGCCTTTATCTTGGATATAGATTAAGTTGTCAAGGATTTAGGAGATTACATCATACTCGTAGCCATCATAATAGCAAATTTGGATTCAAACTCTTTTCTCTAAAACATAATTCATTTCTATCCCTCCATGCAACCTACCATAAAGCTAGTACACATGTTTGATGGTGAGGAGTTTCCAAACAGGGGCGAATCTGATAAGCAGAATCCATCCACCTAATCCACCATTCATCAATAATAATGACAGTTAGATTATGAGTTAACAAACCAACTCACGAGCCAAACCTAATGGCTCGCACAAAATCATAGTGAACTAAAAATGGGCGTAAAGCATTATTGCTAGATATTTTAGAATTAACAAAAGATCTTACTGGGATAGACTTCCTTATTATGCATTTCCAATCAATTAGGATAATTCTTTGCGGAAGAAGTTTCCACAGGGATCTCCATAGTATATACATATATTTTAGAGGCTACTTGGTCTCGCCGTGTTCAATACGACCTAGTTTTTGCCTCACAACTGTTGACATTTAAAAATCCATGTAGAACCATTGGTGCAAAAAATACAATGAGAAAAATGAAGATTTTGCCCTTTTTTAATCTTGCTCAAAATCCTGGTTTTTAATCCCTGTTTTAGAACCCAGGTTGCTGTAAAAAAAGGAATGTTAGTGCAACTTTTCTTCTTTCTTTTTCCTTTTATTTTCCCATCTTTTTCACCTTACTTTCTTCTTCCATTCTCCTATGAGATTCCAGTAAAATAATCAGTACAAGAAAACTCATGGCTCAGAATTCTTTCATAAGAGCTTTGGTTATTCACATACATTTACTATTACAGGTCAGAATAAGTTTGCTGCGTCTAGATAGAGCCTAAATAATAGTTTTGTTTGGTCATTTTGTTAGAATAAAATGGCTCTTTTCTGCTGTTTGCCAGGCCAACTTTTCCTTCTTATATCAAATACTAGGAAGAGGGGTTGAGGGGTTCTAGGTTAAAGGAAAAAAGAAGGGAAAAAAAAAAAAAAGGCCCCCATGGACTATCATAACATAAGTTTAATAACCTAAAACTTCAAATGGTAATTTAACTACATTATCTTTTGAAATTCAGATCAATTAAAGGTCAGATGAGTCTCAAATTGGGCAAGGTGCCCATCCAATGTGGGGGTGTGGCCCCAAGAGCTAGGATTGCAAACGCAATCTGCTCATGGGTGAAACATCTGCTTGGATTGGTAATCACCCACCAATCTAAAGATCAATTCATTGCACTTACCACAAATTCCAGAAACTGCAAACCGCCAATGATAAAAAAACAACATGAAGATCCATCCTAACAAATGATATATTTCAACAGAACAAAGTTACATTGCCCCACTACTGCATGGATTAACAAGCTGTTAAAAGTACATGACTAATGTTCTTCTGTACATTAAAAAAGGAAATATAATCTAATAAGGTCCGAGTAACAATACTACTCTGCATCAAGAAGCCTGCCATTCAACGTGACCTGCCGTAAGTCTGTAGTGAAATGGTCACGAAGGAACCCAAATGCAAATGTCCCATCCCTGTACTGCCAAATCCGGCCATCAGTCGTCACAGAAGAGCCCAGCAAAGAGTCTGCGAAACAGGGGATCACAAGATCATAGCTAGAATTTATCCGGAGAATCCTGGACACTTCTCCTTTCTTCTCTCGATAAAGACCGCAAGAGGACCTCTCAGGCCAGCAACTATCATACAGAGATCTTTCTTCGCTTGAGAACGGGGGCTCAATGAATGTGGTGTTTGCTGTCCAGAAAACTGGAGTATTACCAGATAAATGTCCCGATGGCTCTCCAGCCCTTCGGCAAGTTATACCCCCAATGTCATCATAAGCCACGATGTAAAAACATAGGTCCTGATTATTATCGAGTCCCTGAAGGCAGGAGAAATGATGGAACCATCATGTGTAGGTTGCAGCTTTTAACCCACATTCATACATAAGAAGATAGAAATGCATCCCTACCAGGACTTACATATGCATGCATAATTCAGTGATGGCTGAACCGGAAAAAAGAGAACAGTAAAACATCATGTCAAATGTAAGTAACATAAAACAGTTGGCAATCCAATCTGTCTAAATCGGCAATCACCAAAATGGATTTTTTTTTTAATTAAACACATAAGAAAAAATTGCCCAACTTTGAATATGCAGAGAAATGAAACAAAACTACAGTAACAGCCAGCAGTGAAGCCAAAGAAGAGCAGGTAACGTTGTGAACGTTCCAGACAAAGGAAAGGCTACTATGGTCACTTTAGGAATATATCAAGTGCATTGATAAATTTTTTTTTTATCCTTAATTTTTTTTCTCTCTTGTAATCCTAATCTACCCCTATCTAATTCTAAGTTTTTATTTATTTATTTATTTATTATTATTATTATTATAATTATTATCTTAAGATGCTACAACATTCCAGATGAAGGAAAGGCTACTACAGTCACTTTAGGAACATCAAGTCATTGATTCATTTGTCTTTTATTTACTTATCACTTTTGTAATCCTAATCTACCCCTATCTAATTCTAGTTTTTCTTAAGGTGCTACAGGTTGACACCTCCCCTTCCCAACCAAACCTAGGTATCATTTCCATTGCTCCAGAGGATTTTTATGTCCCTTACCAGCTGAACTAACAGCCTGGGGGTATTTCCTTCTTTTTTTTTTTTCATTGTTAAAGGCCTTATTGGATGAGTACTAATATTGCAAGAAAAATCGAGTTTTTGAGGTTTTGTTTATAACAATGTCCTTTTGAACCTTTGTTGGGCATTTCCTAACGTTGGATGGTCCAATCTGAGAAGTAATTCAAACAAAACAAGGGGGAAAACCCCAGATCTATTTTGTTTTCCTATAACTCGAAACAAAACACAAGTATCTGGAATTCTTGATGGGGAAATTTTCTTGTGCCTAAACTTGTCCATAGTACAAACTCTGCCAACAAGGAGGTTGCCAAAAAAAAAGTGAGGTTGATACCTGGGAAAACCCCATTGCCAGCCTTTTCTTCTTGAATGATGATGGGTTTTATACAAATGATTATTAATATACAACACAAAATTGCTGCACTAAGAAAACAAAACACCAGCCGGAGGGCAAACACAAACATTTACATCACACAGAAAAAGGCTGCATTTGGGCACCCTATTTCCATGAATAAGTACATTATTTTTAGAAAATAAAAAAATTAAAAGTGTTTAGACGGTTTTATTTTCATATAATACATTTTCTGCCCCTTCTTTCTTTAATGCCTATTTTTCATTTTTCTACTTCCCTGCTTGGAGAGAAATTGGAGGGGCTAAAATAAGTAAAATGCACTTCCATTCCACCCATGCATTTTTTGATAGAAAATGTACACTATTTTCATATCATGCAGAAGGTACATTTCCATGGAAATACGGGTAGGCAAACACATTCTAAGAATATAATGATGTAACATGTTAACATTGTCAAATTCAAAGAAAGGATCAAGATAGGGAATATATGAGTGTAATGGTAAAATATCCCACATATTAGGGAGGCTGAGGTTGTCTAGATACATTAGAGATATTAAAATAAATTAGGATTTATGGTAAAATCTCTCAAGGTCTGTCTGTTTGCATTAAAAATGGAATACATAAGAATTAGTGGCCAAGCAGACTCCAACAAAGATTGTTAAAAAGGTGAGAGGTGAAGGATATAATGTGGAGATGTAGATGCGGCCTTCACTTTCCTAGGATTTGAATTAGTATGGTGATGGCTGAGTATTCATTTTCCATCTCCCCTTCATTCATTTTCCATTAGAGAGGATATTATATGGTCATTTGTGGAAACTTTCTTTTGTTTCTTCAATTTTAACCACTACCCAGATTTAGAAGTCTTGCAGTTCCTATGTATTCAATTCCAAGAAACAAAAGGCCCTTGAGATCTGTTAGGATTATATTATGATTTCATTTTATAATAGAATCTAGATCCTGTTCCACTCACCCATTCTATAGTGAAAAACAAATCCCTGTCACAATAAGCGTGAAATAGTCCAGCCAATCACATCTTGCACACCAGTCATCAGACCTTTAAGCTCTGCACCACTTGTTGCCTAGTGACCAAGCAGCCATAAGAAAATCCCCCAGGACTGTCTCCTTGCAGTCATGGAAAGTAAAACTCCGACTCCATTAGACTTGGGTTCCCAACAACACACAACAAATTATGTTTTAACAACATACAAGCAGGTGGAGGGTGCCAAGGGGAACATAAGGGATCTGCATCATGTTGACCATCAAAGACTTGTTAAACCAACACCTATCCAGGAGAGAGGTGGAGGTGCGTTCACCCACAATATAACTTTTTACCGGATTTGCAAGATAGGGGCCGCAGTAGCAGCACAATTTCTACTCTATTACAATGAAGAAAGAGGGCTTGCATGGGGTTCTTTCACATTTTGTTTGAATGACTAATACTATGTGACTCATTCAAACTAGGTTCTAGACTTGTCTCAGTCAGAGAAAATCATTGAGTAGTCACCTGACTACCTGTCTTGTCATAATTTGTGCACCAGATTCGACTTGCCTTAGGTGCCATTTGGCAATTCTACTATCTAGATCTATTTGCCTTTGGTACCATTTGGCAATTCTACTATCTAGATCTAGTCACCTGATCCAAATTGACTCTTGATGGCTTTAGAACGTTTGGAAAAATTCACCTGAAAAGTCCGATTCAACAGCTTTAAGACTATATTGCCCCTTTTCCAAAAGATAAACGAAAGGTAACTTTCTGAAATAGTTCTTTTTTGATATAGACATGAATAGGTCTAAAGCAAACCAAAGCATTTTGCATTTTTCAAAATTTTTACAATGTCCACATAACTGTTAAAATACAACAAGTTTGCCAGTACTATTTTTTGCCTTATTACAACTTTGCTCGAACTGCTTTTACCATATGAGAATTTTGGCCATATAACTTTGGCAAAACAACAAGTTTGCTTTTTCTAAATTAAACTTGCCAAAAAGTCTGTTTGTAAGAAAGTCTGATTGAAAGCGCTCTATTTCAAACAGATCTATTTGAATTAGCTCTATTTCAAACATTAAGTCTTGCCAAAAGGGCCCTTAGTAAATGCAAATTCCAACTCAACTCTAACTTGACTGGGTTTTAATTTCCCTTTCTAATACCCCTTTTTTCTGTAAACATAGGTTTTTCCCTTAAAACTTCAAATGTTTACATCCTTAAAAGCATTGTTAACTACTCTCTTGACTACCATAATTTTAAGTAAAGATCAAGTCCCAGTTATTAGATCTCACTCTTTTTTTTATTATTATTGGTATTATTAGATCTCACTCTTACCACTTACAGTGGAAATCCAATTTCTTTTCATTTCTCCTACATCATTTAGGAGATCACCCTCTACCAAAATGCTGGGAGCCTTACTCTTGGAACAATTCACCTTTAATCCAAAAAACTCCTAAGCGCTACTCATATAGAAGTTATTACGCAGTCATAGCTAGTCACATCACAGAAGAGAAGAGGAGTATTTTTAGCATACTGATGATGGCTCGCATGGAAATTAGCTCACTCCAGTCCAAAGCCACCAACCAAATCCACCATGTGAGCCTTATAAAACATTCAACTAAGAGCATTCAACCAAAGGAAGCTTTTGTTCAAAACACAAGCATGACAAAAGCATTTTGAAGCTTCTATGTTAGTACAGAGAAGGGAGAATAAAACTCCATAACCAACATTCTCTAATGCATACCCTGCATTTATTTAAAAAGCCACATGTCATTAAAGGGTAAGCTTTTATCTGAGTCCAATTTTCAAGAAAACAGACCTACACTTATTATAGTGAAAGTCCAAGCATACTTGAGCACCAAACTCCCTTTAAAAAACAAATGACACCCTATAGCCAAGTAAGAAACATGTCAAAAAGGAATAGCTGCTTAAGATGGGTGGAGAGAATTTTTCTAAACACTTGTAGAAAGATTATTCACCAGGATTCCAATACATTCACAACCAGATTTTTTTTCATTAGCCACTATGAAGAGATGTAACTTGTTCAAGACAATGGATGTAAGGGGAAATTCAAAACCAAACTGATGAAAACTTGCCCATTTTAAAGAGTAACACGACATAGACCATATGAGTAATAGAACTAAATAAAGTTTTTATCTGCTTAAGTGCTTGCTTAACTCTTGACTCTTGAGAATTGGTTGTTAAAACATCTAACCATTAAATGATGTGGATAAGTCATAAGTCGTCATCATCAAAGCTTTATCTATTCAGTCATCTTTATAAGTTTTACTTTTCCATCCCAACCCCATTTAAGGTCATATTCTTTGTAACTCAACAATCTAACATGTGTTTTCTCACTACTTCATTCAAACTCCTCAATGATCTCCCTCTTCCCCCAATACCTTGAATTTGAAATACTTAAATATGTCATATGATGTGGGGGGAAGAGGAGGCGCGGGGAGGGGGGGTGCTTTCTATGATCTTCGGTGTAGTTCCCCAACCATCCCAAGCACAACATTCCTTGATTTTCTCTTCTATTGGAGCTACGTGTTCTCATATTCCTTGGTTTTTTTTCCTCTATGGGAGCTACATATAAGCTTCCTCTTTTGGATCTCATTCTTAATTTTATCATTTCATATTATTCTACAGATGCATCTTACATACACAGCTTTCCATATACATTTTTAATTTGTTACTTCTAGTAAGAGAAACCATCTGATTTGCCATGAATAACGTTCTTACTACCACGGCTCATCTTTACTTGATCAAATCCATCCACATCACATCCTCTCCCTATTTCGGCACAATCCAAACTTAACAATAAAACCAGTGTGATATATATAACATTGCAAATGCTACGACACACCAATTCAATTCTAAGAAAAAAAAAAAAAAGCAGAAAATTTTAAAAGAAGAATCCATATCACCTTCCAGAGTCCCTGCAGAGGACGAGCTGGCGTTGGGCTGGCATTGACAATCTTCACATAATGCTCAGGTTCCCACAACCGCCTCCCCTGGCGCTGCCTCTCCTTCCTCCTGTGCCTCCTGTAAGCACGCTCCCACCCAGGGCTCGTCCGGTTCGCAAAGTACTGATATAAATCCGACGTCACGCGATCCGGCGGACTACTCCCTGTCACCGATTTCGGCGGCGAATTCTCCATTTCTTCCCCACCAATCGAACTCCTCCTCACAAAGCCCTGATTCTCCTCAATCACAAGGTGATTCCTCCCAACAAAGCTCACATCCACCGAAACCAGATCAAAATCCTCCCAAGACTCGATTTTTAACACACCCATCTCCTCATTCCTCATCGAGCTGCCCGGAATCGTAAGGGGCGGGTGAAGGTAGTTCACGGGCTGGCCTTGCTTCGACAGCCCCATCCACAAAAAGGGCTTCTTGCCGACACCGTGACGGTTCTGGAGCCGGATTTCGGAACCTTGAATGTAGGAGGGACCCCACTCGAAGAAGAGAAGAGATGGTGGGTTGGTATCGGCCGTTACGAAGTGGGGCTTTCCGAATCGGTCGATCCGTCGCCAGAAACCGATGAGGTTGTCGAGGCGATCGAGGGTTCTGTACAGGAGGCGAAAAGGGATCCTGCCGTTGTGAGACCAGGAGCTGATTTGGGTCTTGGAGCCCCATCGACGATCGCAGAGAGAGTGCCAGAGCTTGGAATCGTTTCGGGTGTAACAGGCGAAACGCTTCGAGGTGAGACAAAAAGAGGAGATTTCGGAGGGGGAGAGGAAGGACAGGATCGCCAGCTGCACGTCTTCGGGGAAATCGACGAAGGAGATTCCTGGATTTGGTGATGATTCCTCGTTGACATGCGCCATTTCCTCTTCTCTTGTTTTTCTTCCTTTCTCTGCTTTCTCTCTCTTTCCGCTGATGAATGGTGTTTGTTTGTTTGGGAGGAGAAGGAAAGTTGGAAATAGATGGAAATGTTACACGGAAGGAAATGTTTGGGCCTCTGGAATCTAGATCGGTCGGGATGAAGCTGAAAGGAGTACGGGAGTATGCGAATCTGTAGTCGTGCGGGTTGTGTTCTTTCATGTTGGTTTCCCACACGACAACATATATACTCGGAACGAGTCACGAGAAAGCTTTCTCCCATTTCAGGATAATTGTAGAGCAAGGAAAACACGGAAAATATGTATGCCTCACCATCATCCTTGTGATTCAAATATTTAGGAAAGTCAAAGTATTTATATTGCTTGCCCTAGCTAACTCTTATACGTTTTATAGTTCAGATATGTGTAGTAAGTTTTAAAAGGAGGCTCAGGACATAAGAGTTTGCATTAGATTATAAAGAAATTAAATATATTGGATATATATCATAAGTGGTTAAAAACAAAGAGCAAAGGTGGGATTACAAAAATAAGCATCAAGTAACATTCAGCCTAATGAAAATAGAATTAAGGGAAGATGAGAAATGACGTGATATCCATTTTTCATCTTCCTTTTGTTTTATTTCATTTTATTTTTAAAAGAGAGGCTATTTGATGCTCATTAACGAAAATTTATTTGTGGTCTTCATTTCTAACAGCTTATCACATATATATTATAAAATTATTTTTAAAATATTTCATTATGAGAATAAATGAAAAAAAAACTCATTTGGCACGTCGGGGTGTACCCACATATATTGTTACAGGAGCACTTGACTCGTCAAACTTGAATCCGCCTCTAAAGCTCACATGAAAATTCTAGGTCTACCTCTAAAACCCACATAAAAATTATGACTTTACTCTCAAAATCTATGTGAAAATCTTGAGTGTCCCCCTGAAATCTAACCATTTTTTTGGGTTCGCCGCTGTTGGTAGGGATTTTCTCTTCCTTTCTGCACATCTATAAAATCTCTCCCTCTCTATCTCCTTTCTCTCTCTATCTCTTTAGATTTTCTCTGTTACAAAAATGCTTACTTAACAAGTTTTTCTTCATTCATTCTCATAATGAAATATTTCCAAATTGATGCCAAACAGGCCCTCAATTGCTTGAAATATTAAACGAGCACTTGAAACTCATTATCCCTATTTTATCTTTGTGCAAAAACTTCAATCACTGTCAGCCTAAATAGAGGTTTAGGTATAGATTTTTAAAGTATTAAACAAGAAAAGAGCTAAAAATAAGGTCATTTATATATTTATGTACATAAAGAAAATGCTCTAGTGAGATTGTGAGATGAGTGAGATAACTCTATGCAGCCCACCTAAATAAATGCTACCTAAAGAAAATAGGGATAATAGAAAATCAACCCCATTGTATTTTTTGCTACATAGATGGCATAAAATCACACACTATATATGAGTGCCATAGCTGACTTTTCTTCCACCTAAGTCCACACAGAGGCATTGTGGGATTCTCGATCCTCAACTTTCAAAAGCAGACCGCTCTAGGTCAAAGGTGCTCATGGAATATTGCACACAATGTTTCCTTTGGTCCCGGTGGGAGAATTTTTCTTTTGTTATAGATCTAACCTGATAAAACTCACTCCACACCCATAAAAACACTCCACTCCAATTTTTGACACACTTCGTATTTGCATTTCCAACTAGATTGAATTTTCAAGGAGACAAAAGTAGGGAAACCGTTCAAATTTGAGACCTTAAAAGCTAGAAGGCGTTTGTGCAGCAATCCAAATTGTAATCCTTAGGTTAGAATAATTTAGAAGGCATTTGTGCCAAAAAGGGCAGGTGACAAAGCGCATGATTTTCTAACAACTTATTTGACGTATTTGGTGCAGCGATGAAATGACAAAAGATCCCTTTCTTGTTTGCTCGAATGACGCATGAGAGAGGATTTGAATGTCCTCGCTGTGGTGGAACGATAGCAAGTCCCATGTAAGGTGATGGACAAGCTTTTCCTCTTTGCAATGAATATTCTTTTTCTACATATGATTATATATGATTTTTTTTTATTTTTTTTTGCACATGAATATTTTTAATTACTTAAGTCTCCCTCTCCCTAGGACAACGGATGAATGCATTTGAATATTCTTATCAACAAAATTATATATCACTATTGACTATGATGAATCCATGTGGGCCATCTTTTCTAGCGAATAAAAAAGAAAGAATCCAAGTGGGCCCACATCGATAGGCACCCAACTTATCCCCACTTGGTCCTATCAAGATTGTAGGAACATAGATCTTCCTATTGTCAGGTGTGTGGGCCCCATATCGATGAGCACATAACTTGTCCCCACATGGTCCTATCAAGATTGCGGGAACATAGATCTTCCTATTTGCAGGTGGAGACGTGGAGTACCATGGAAACCGCTTAAGCGGGCAATTCGAATCTGGGTACAGGGACGACGGCATATTCCACCGATCTGTGAGGCTGGGGGACAACCATATTCAGGGGCGGACCCACATGAGGGGCCCTCTGGGCTTTCAAAAATCCTTTTAAATGACCAAAATGGGCCCCCCAGGTTTTTGAAGTTTTTTCTTACCCCACTCCCCACCATTCCACCCAGTCGTCATCTCTTGATTTGTTTCTTTTCTCTCTCCCTTTTAGTTTGTTTTGGAGAGTGCCAAAGCAATAATAGAGATTGAGAAAGTGATCTCTATTTGTTTTCAGAAGTGGTTGGGTTACTAAATACTATCATGATAAATGGCCTAGATTTTTTACAGCCCCACTTACCCACTTTAAGGTAACTTAAAAATATATATATATATATATAAAGGATAATTTTAATATCATGACTCATGAGTCATGAGGTTGGGTATCCATAAAAGTAATATTTATTTACATCATATGTTTATTGAACTGTTTGATGAATGATTCATATTTTTTATACTACAATTGATTCTCAATTACAAGAATTAAATGGTCGGTTTAATGAGCATGCAGTAGAGTTGCTTATTTTTAGCTTTGCTTTGGATCCTCGAAATGCACATGAATCTTTTAGAGGCGATGATATTTGCTAGTTGATAGATAATTTTTATCCTTAAAACTTCACAGAAAAAGAAAAAATGCAATTGAGAAAGCAACTTCAGCATTATAAGTATAATGTAGTTCGACATTTAGACTTTCAAAAATTGTCAATTGTTTCTGATCTGTGTCAAAAGTTGGTAAAGACTAAAAGATTAATAGTCTACTAACTTGTTTTTAGAGTAATTGGACTTGTGCTTACTCTTCCAGTTTCTACTGTAACTATTGAACGATCATTTTCAACCATGAATATTGTCAAAACTAGGCTTCGCAGCAAAATGGATGATGATTTTCTGTCTGACTCTTTGATTGTGTACATTGAAAAAGAAATTGTTGAGAAGCTTAGCACAGACTCAATTATAAATGATTTTCGAGATTTGAAAGAACGTCGAGTTCTATTTTGATAGATGATTGAGTTGAAATGTACTAAGAAATAATTATTTTATGACTTTTCTTTGCTTATATTTTGTTAAGGCTGAATAGATATTGGTTTTGTAAATTTTAGTCTTGAATCGTAATATATTTTTCATGCTTGAACTTACAACTATGTCAAAAGAAAACTTAAGAATATATACAACTATGTCAAAAGAAAACTTAAGAATATGATACTTATAATAATTGGTAAAATAAAAATTTATTCAAGTTCAACACCCACCCCCGCAATGAAATCTTGGTTCTGCCCTTGACCATATTTAACTTCATGCATCTTCTACTTTTGCCCTACAATAAAACTGTGATCCAGTGTACCCTACCCTATTTGGTTAGTAATTGATCAAACTGTCCTAGCATCAAATTAATTAGTAGAGAAAGCCCACGAAAAGCTTGGCCAGGTACAAACATGAGGGGTAGCTCATTTGGCTTGGACTGAGATTTTCTCTCAGATGTTGGAGGCACTGGAAACCGTCCGTGTAACGCCCCACCCCACATAAATGTATGATATTGTACGTCCATGTGCAACTAGTTGAGAGTCGACTCTAATACCATTTGTAACGCCCCCATCTTACACACGTGCATGACATTTTTCGCTTTGACCCACGGGCCTCATGGTTTTATTTCTGGTAAGCTTCAACCCACCAAAAGGCTTCATGCAAGATAAGGGTGCAAATTTTACATATAATTTCAGTCACTTTCCTCTCTGTGGTCGATGTGGGACTCTAAGGTGTCACAATCTTGTGGCTCCCTCGTAGAAGGGAGTTGGGTCCGATGAAGACTAGGTATGTAATGGTGCATATGCCCCACATCGAAAACACACTAGTCCTAATCTTGGGTATATATGTGTGTGACCTAGTCTTAACTTCACATGCGGTCTTTTAAAACCGTGCGGCAAGATTGGGTTATACTCCCATGAGCCAAAGCAGAAAGTTAACTCTCGACTAGTTTGAGCGTGGGTCCCCGCTGTGGTCTAGTACAAGTGGGCGGGTTTTCTTTGTGGGCTGACCAAGAGGCCTGGCAAGCTACTGCATAGGGACGTGCAGCCCTAAGGGGCTTAGATTTTGATAGCTTAGAGTCCCACATCGACTATACTGTGGAAAATGACTGGGATTATATGTAGAACTTACACCATTATTTTCTTGCATGAGGCATTTTGGTGGGTTGAGGCCTATCAGAAACAAAACCTGTGCAATAGCCCTAAGGGGGGTAGATTTTAATACCCTAGAGTTTCGACGATGACGGGGTATGCAGTGGTACATAAATTCGATATCGAAACACGCTAGTCCTTATCTTGGCTATATATATGTGTGACCTGGTCTTAACTTTGCATGATGCCTTTTAAAACTCATGCGACAAGATTGGGTTGGAATCCCATGAGCCAAAGCGGACAATATCATGTGGACAGTGGGCCCGAGTCGTTACAGTCCTTTATAAAAATAAAAAAAGTTCTAAAAAAGAATAAAAATTACTAAAAATCAATTGTAAGTCTCACCTTCAAGATCTTTTAGAAACCAAGAAAATAATTAACTGGGCTCATCAGCTTTTTTAGATAGTTTCTATTTTTTTCATTTAATTTGGTGGATTTCCTGTTTATTAATTAATAAAAAAAATAGCAGTCAAAATCGAAAGGTAGCACTCCAGATTAAACTGAAAACCTTCCATTATAGTATATAATAATTAGCTAGGATGATTTGGAGTTGATAAGATTCAAGATAGACGGCTTAACGTATGTTGTCCTCTAAGAAAAGTCAAGAAAGAAAGGCAACAATGAAAATTAAATTGAAAATCTTCTGCTAGTTTGAGGTAGGGCAATCAACTTGCCGAGCAATTGGGCTGGGCTTGAGCTCATGTCAACTAGTTGCTCATGACCCAAGTTCAATTTAGGTTCAGCTTAGAGGAGGTCCGCTCAACATGTTCAAAGGTTCGACTCAAGCTCAACTTTTAAGCAGCTTGATCTTGTGTGTGCTTATACTTTACTTATATGCTTATAGCCAGATGTAATTTTTTTTTATTTTTTTAATTCAATCGAGTTATGTGTTGACTATTTTAGAATATATATACAAAACTTATAACATTATAAATGACGGTATCTTCCTCACATATAATCTTATCTCTCATAGTAAGGTGAGAGATGCTCTCATAGGCGCATCTCCCTCTACCTATTGAACAAAATACAAAGTCTATCGATGCCTTGTGGCTTACTAGATGAGACCTATCAATCCTCCCAAGCATTCATCGTGCGACTTGACGAAGATGTGGTGAAGACTGTAAGGTTTGGATAATGCGTTAAAAGGGGAGGATGCTTGATTTTTATTTAGAAGAAAGAAAAATGATGGTGAAATGATTGTAGAAGGATAAGAGACCGTACCATGGTCAGCTTAATCGCAAAATCACCATTGGGCCACAACTCATAGAAAATCCAAGGAGGTATACTTTCATAAAGTTCACGTACCTTCTCAATTTATACAAGAGAGAGAAGAATCATAAGGAATAATTTAAATACTCAAATTGATCCTAATCCTAACATCTCTAACAACTGATCCTAATATCTCTTAACAACTTAACAAATGAATTAAAAGAGTGTTTCCCACCTGCGGACATGTGCAGGAAATATCCTGCGTGAAAACCCGTTATCGCCTGCCATACAAAGGGACCCACTCTCAATTCAATTCAAGAGAGGAATTGGTTTTCATGCACGCAGGAAGTCTCCAACATAAATAAAACCTAGTGTTAAAATGGAACTAGCAATAAATGAAACTGCTATTAACTAACTGAGATTGAAATTATGATGGAACTTATAAATGACTGCACTGAATGAAACTGCAATGATATTATTTAAAACTAAAATGAAACATTCTCACTCTTTTCTCCTTGGTAGACTGACACCCACTCATGGGCTCTACCCAAGTCCTAACCATCAGGTTAGAATTCCGATCATTTCTGTGGAGAAGGAAGTGCCTTTATCACTTAACTAACAATGATTGATGATACATAATGTATTTCATTCAGTGAAGAATTTCTATAGGCCCTCTGGACAAATGGGGTCATGTCCAATAATGTGGCCAAGGGATTGATTCGGATCTTTGCAAGAGAGAACTAATCATCACTGACGATGCAATGTGTGGCACCATGGCTAAAATCCCCCCTTTTCAACATTATATATGTTATAGCCAGTGAGTTTACCGAAGAAATTTTCATAGAGATTCACCAAATTGACACCAACCCTAAATCAACAAGATGCTTATACTGAAAAAAAAAGTCATTGACACCAATGAGCCTTGGTGTCTACGCTATTGCTTCCTTTTTTTTTTTTTTTTTTTTCTTTTTTTCTAATTTTCAGTATCAAGTATCAATGGGGTTCGGTTTGAAAGGGTCAAACAGAGCAGGCACCCCACATTGTGACATCGAAGGGGCAAGTTCTCCATTTGTGAGAATTTTCATGTTCAGAACATTCGTGGACATGTATATTCAATTGAACATGAAAGAGAACGCGAACTTAAATATTTTCTTGGTATTATAGTGCCTGCATTCAGATCTAGATACTTCATTTGTCGAAGGATATATATATATATATATACAAATGATAATAACAAATCTAAAATGCTTTTGTTGGAAATAGGTGGGCCTCGTGGATATGTATTCCAAACTTTTGACTTACTTGAAAGCAAGAATAAAATACCCATAAGGCTAAAAACTCAATCCCAAGATCTAAAACCCTAATCTCATGCAATCTATCAAGAGAATAGATCAAGAAACAAACAAGCATACCAAGGTCTACTAAAACAAATAGATAATAGAAATATTCCTATGTTGCTTGGTTGCGCTCAAATCGAGAAGTTGAAAACTTGATCTCTATGAAAACCCTTTTTGCAGATTATGATTTCCTTTGCCTTTGTGTTCTTCCACGTTATAACCCCCTTGTAGAGAACTTCTCAAAGAGATTGGTGGGATTTATAAGTAGATGAAAACCCTACCACTGTATAAGGAAAGCATATGACATAGAGGAGGAAAAGAGATAGAGAGAGTAGCTTATAAGATTGTGTGTAGAGATCTCTGACCTTCACCTCTTATTTATAGTTTATAAAGCACCTCATCTTTGTCTATGATTAGAAGTCTCACTTGTGTACTTAGTATGTGTCAAACTCCTCATTTCCTTAAGAGTTCTAATAGGATTAGTAACATTCTCTTATTAGAGCTAGCATGAGGATCACTAGGTATTCCTTAGAATCTAACTCCAACTTGGTATCTGGACCCACATCTTATATAAACTTCGGATCCACAGTTAATTGCAAATAAGTCCACTAAATAAATGCAATTGCACTCCAGTCCTATGAACAATTACAAGAAGACTCTAAACTTCCCAATTACTATAAATAGGCCCCTTTATTAATTTTATCCATAGATCAATTCGATTAAATCTGTCCAACCAAATTTGATCCATTTTTTTATTATCCTTGAGTCTTAATTAATCACAGTGATCATCGGTACCATCAAATTAACTCTTAATCGAGATGGGTGTGTACTTACCAATGATAAATCCATTAATTGGCACAAGATGATATTTAAGAAATATACTCCATTTTGAGAATTATATGTTCCTACAGTCTCACTACCACGAACCCAAGACACTGAGGTGTTAACCTACAATTGGCTTCACTCATTGATGATTCAAAGAAAATGCATAGTAGAAACTTGAGTCCATTAGTCTTTCAGGATTAAGAGCCTATTGCTTGAGAATTATAAGAGCAATCCTTACATCTAAAACAAATTTGTACAAGGTGCTTCTCATGGTTCTCCAGTACATCTAATGTACTAGCACAATGATCTAGAATCTTACACTCTGATGATTAAGACATACCATACTATTTCATAGTGATCACAGTGTTGCAATCTTATCAGATGAGATGCCTAACCTTATCACTTGGTTGTGAAAAAACTTTAAATATAGGATTTGTGATCCATGTATCCCGCATGTGAATCTCATCCACACACATGGATTAAATCTAATACACTTGTGGGCTCTAATTCATCTCATGAACCATCATGTCATTTTTGTATTGGTCATGTGCAAATATATAGAAGAATGCCATTTATTGCCTGAATAAAGCATAAAAATATTAATTAATGAAATAAATCAATTTATTTGGATCATCTACTAGATTGAGGACATATAATCTAACAGCTTCATTGTAAGCCTACACATTCGCGTTTGATGGCTAATCTAAACTAAATCAAGGACGAAGGAAATGTGTTGGGATATCCAATTATGTACAACATTGTTGTTAGTCCAATATACTTGATTATCACTGGATTTAATATCCTATATTCAGTTGGGACCGTTAGACAGTACAAAATGACCCTAAGATGACACATCTTGATGCAACTAAAATAATTCTGAGGTCTATTACAGGAACCATTTACAGGAACCATTGGTTATGATATTCTATTAGATCATGAAAATTTATTTCAATTAGCAGGATATAAAGGTCCAGATTGGACTGGTGACATTGGCACTCCTATGTCCACTTTGTGTTACGCCATTGACATAACTTGGTGTGACAAGAAAGGTTAAAAAGCAACTACTATGGCCGTATTTATTAATTTTGTCACTTGAGGACATGGGGCATAAGGTTGACTAGCTTTTCCACTCATGACAATCAAATTGTGGTTCAGCTGGCTTGTCTGCAATGAGCGCATAATCCAGTGCAAGGACAGTACATTGAAGTTCATTATTACTTTATTAGATAGGTAATCAGCAAAGAAGTTAATCTACTTCTTCTGATTTTAAAACATGACCAAGTTGTATTGTAGATATTTTCACGAAGGGAAGGGCTTAGTTGTTTGCGAGTTCAAATGACTATGCAATGACTTGGTATTGTTTAGAGATCTAAGAATGAGGAAAGTGTTGAAACCATTGTTAGATTAGTTGTAAGAGCTTCTTTTTCAAAAGAATAATATAAGAGGGAGGATATTTATGTGCATCCATACCTCACCATAGGGTGAGGGACACTCCCATAATTAGAAAATTTCATGTGCAAAAGAGGAAAAGCCATAAATGGTCATATGTATAAAAATAATATTCATGTGCAAAAAGGAAAAGTTTCCTGACCCTATGGTGAGAGATGAATGCACATGAATGTCCCACATACAAGAGAAATAGTTTTTATTCGGTTGTTGGACAAATATAATACGTTTGCCTTAACTCCCAAGTGAGTTTAGGTTGAATAGCAAGTAAACATTAGTTTTCCTCCTTCCCTCTTATACACAAGTTCTTAGCGTACGTGTTTTCTCCTCTTGTGCAGAAGATCATGAGCGTTTGGGTTTTAAAGATAGGCCTCATTGTTAACTTATAAGACTGACAACCATTGCATCAAGGATTTAGATTTTTGTTTTAACATGGTTTGAGCCAAAATGGCAAGTCAACCTTTAAGGGAGTGTTTGGCAATTAACGAGTTAAAGTAAAGTAAAGTGACTCTAGATAAGAAATGATAAAGAGTCATATCAAAAGTACACAATTTTAAAATTTCCTCCAAATTTTTCAAAGAAAAGTAAAAAATGCACATAATTTCTCTACTAAAAGACAAAAAGACTCCACTTTTCTATATAAAAAGTCAAAAAGACTCCATATACCAAACAACTAAAAATAAAACACCATCATGACACCTTATATTTTATTCTCTCTTGATTTGATGCTTCACCTCACCATACATCCAAACAAGCCGTAAAGGACAAAGGTACGGGCTACTACAAAAGAAAATGACAGAGGTGCCACCCACAACTATTTCCCTAGGAGCACATAGAGTAATAGCATACACATATATAGCTCAAGAACATGGTGATAAGAGGGTTAATCCCTAAATTTGAGCCTAGACACAACCTGTTAGGCCCTCTGGACATTTTAATCTCATGTGACTAGAATCACGCTCAGTTGGATCCTAGCAAGATTTGGGTCCAATAACAGCAATAGATTTGATTGCTATGATGAAGAACTCATTATCATTGTCGTCGTCATCATCGTCGTCATTATCATCATCATTATTGTAGCCTTGTCTCAGCTATATTGGAGTCGGATATATGAATTTTATTTCTTTATTTTGATCTGTTTTGAGCCAAATATTCAGTTAAGTTGCACTTTTTAAAATTTTTTTAGCACCTCTATCAACGTCCTCTTCATTCTATCCCTTGCCATTGGTGGGTCATCAACCTACATAACTAAACTTTTCCTTACCAGTGTCATTGCAGACCTGCATTGGATATGCTAAAAGCAGGGGTGTAACGGTTCGGTTAACCATTCATTTTGGGAAAATCGTTAACTGAACCGTGAATCACAGTTTTCAGTTTTTAAAAAGCATGACCGTATCTGAAAAAATCGTTAAAAACCAAACCGCAGTTAACCATATTAGCCGGTTCAATTACGGTTAATTGTCACTAAAAAAAAAGTGCTGCTGGTAGTGATAAGTTAGGGTTTCATTTTGTCAAGACTTCACTTAAGTTAAATCATTATATATATATATTTCATTTAGGCCCTTTATTTATTTTTATTTATTAGTATAATGGTACGGTTAACCGTGTGCCGGTTAACCGAACCATATTTTATGGTTCAGTTCGGTTAATGACTCTGAGTCAAGACTGAAACCGTAACCAAACCGTGAAGCACGATTTTCTGATTTTAATAACCGCTATCGTAACCAAAATGTGAAATATGGTTATTAACCGCCGGGTTCGGCTAGTTAGATGATTTTCTAGTTTTCTGTTACACCCATAGCCAAACCATCTCAAATGAGTTTCTCTAATTCGTTACGATGAAGAACGGGCTAAACCCAAATATTTAATCACACTTGAATAATATATATACTATATTAATTAGATTTTAACCATGGTTTGACCTGCTCAAAATAAATATATCCAGATCGACATGGTTCCAAGAATATTTACGACGATTGGTACATGCACCCTAACCCGAAACCCTAGCTGTCATTTGAATCTCACTTTGTGATGAGCTATTTGATGCTACGGGGTGAGGAACACTACACAGTGCTCTAGAATTTTACCTTAAAAAATGCTCGCACCTGGATAGATGAAAATCAAGCAAGGCATGGAGATTTACAGATTCAGAGTCAAATACACAGCTTGAGGCCAATCAAACGGTGCTTGCCCTTAGTTTTATGTTCTCCGGCTATTCAACGTGTAGACTTATTTTAATAAAGCGGCCAATGACCTGATCAATGTTAGGAGCAATGCCAATGCAGAGTGTTGTATGTTAAAGAGTAATGTCGTTTACATGTGTGAAGGGGTTAATTATGGCAACAAAAGGAAGCAATAGAAAAGTCTGTATATATCTTTACAACCAACATGAACCTTACATTCACACTATTCAAACAGAGCAAACAGACTAATCAAAATTACTCATTATTCAGTTCCATTCACAGTTAATTCATGACTTCCTTGACTTTTAAATTCTCTTCTTCTGAATTTCCTTTTTCCCTCCTCCCCTGCCTGCGCTTTCCCTTCAACTCCCCCACCCTTTCCATCAAAAATCTGATCCAACAACTCGCAAATAGAATCTGGAGCAAGGAAAGACTTCACTCGCAAGATGGAAGAGTGCCAATGGAGAAAGCTCGCGTATGCAGGAACAATCAATTTCACTATTGCTTCCTTTATCTGCTGTCTCAAATCCGCATCTGCAATATTGTAACAGCTTCTGTGTCTCTGAGAATTATCATCTATTCCCTTCATGAATGCATCAAGATTACCTCTCACCAAAGTCACAACTGCATCTCTGTTCTGTGGATTTACCTCTTCCTTCTCCAAGAACCTCACCAAAGGCGCCCACGATTGCTTTTGATATAAATACGCCGACTCCTCTGCTAGTGTCTTGTACTTCTTTTTCAACCATTTCTCTCCCAGTAACTTACCCAGTTCTGAATTCCTTGTTCTCATGTATATGTACCAGTATGTATTCATCATGAAGATGTGAGGAAGAACCTTGTCTCTGTAACGGGACTTCTTTGCCTCGATGTTTCTTTGGATGGCCTCCATGATATTAGTAACCGCATCCTTGAGCAGATTCTCATCGGATTCAGGTCTAGACAAGAACCCAGCTTTCCAAATCTGCTCTGTCCTTAGAACTTTCGCCATGGCCAAGCTGTAGTTATCCGACGCCAGGTATTTGAGGTAATTTACAGCGTACCTTTTGGGAGGGATAATCAATGTGGACCGTAGTTAGTCACTCACAGTATAGCAAAAGGAATTATGGGACATAGTAGAGTATAATTCAAACTGAGGATTCAATTATACTAAGTAAATATTAGGCCATAAAAATGGAAGACCCCAAAAAGTCAGATACAAAAGACCTTTGGGGTGTTGTATGGTTTTCTTTGGTAAGTATATATTTGTTCGTCTGTGTATTTGATTGTATGTGTTCAGAAGTTTGTTGGTGAACAACAGAGTGTAAGCAAGGAAAGAAACTTTTGTTCCTCAACATAGATCCCAACAATACCTTACTAGCTTGGGAACAGATCCATCTTGCGGCGGAGGGAGCCCGTCTTGGTTGCCTTCAATCTGAAGGCCGAATTCCCAAAACACCTTGCATGAGGCATGCACAAGGAGCTTCTCTAGCTCGCGGAATCTGGTGCAAATATCCGCGCCAGCTTCCCCTTCAAAGATGTCTGAGAAATCACCTTTAATTTTCTCCATGGAATCAAACATGTCCAGGAGCTTGAACAGCTTTTGTGGCTCTTTAGAGCTCCTTGCTACGCCCTCTCCAAACCGAAAGAATACCGCCATGATCTTATCGGCAATCTTTACAAAGCATTCAACCCATATCAGGCCCTCCATAATTCCTCCCAACACTTGCTTGCAGAGGTTCTTTTCAGATACAAGGACAGTTTTAACTGCCAATTCAAAGTGCTGAAACCACAGCGTTATCGCTGTCTCCAGGGTCTCCCATTCCATTTCATTGATTTCTTCAGGAGAGTAGGTCCTCAGGTAATCAGGATTCAGTCTCATCAATGCTTTTGCTGCTCTTCTATACCTCACCTGATGAAAAATTAGAACTCAGTTAATTAGAATGAAGGCAATTTAAGCTACAACTCCTGAAAATTTCATCTAACCAATTCTTGCAGTTTATACAGAAATTGAAACTTTTTGTATTGATTTTTAGAGATCAGCTAGTTTATCATGTAGAAGTAACACCAAACAATGGGTGTATGAATTTGTCACTTCTTTTAAGTCCCACTTAAATACATGGTAATCAGGAAAGAAAGTGAGGTTAATTGATAGGTTAGCACATGCATGATGGTCACCTCAATAACAGTCCAAACCAATTACCCTAGCCCTTGATTTTTGGTCCCCAAAGTTGTTTTAAAAAGATCCAAACTGCCACTTATTGTGCAAACTCCAATTAAAAGAGGTAGTGTATATATTTGTTAACAACAGAAAGGGTGCCAGTAAAAGGGGTGTTCGTATCCCAGTATTTGGAACTCTTATTACGTATTAAATGAATAATTATTACCATTGGCTTGATGGTTAAATGGCCCTTCCACTTTCTTCAAAGGTCAACTATAGAACCAATATTTATCAACCTAATACGTATTGAATCAGCCAATTTTTAAAACCATTCTTCCAAGATCCCTTATTGGATGTGGTTGTGGTTTGTGTTGGGCTCCACCAATTCATGTGGGTGGTAGGATCTGAAAGGGACCATTAGAATTAAGGGTAGATCAAGTTTCATCCCCATCCAATCATCCTTTTGAGGCTTTGAGATTTTGAACATTTATAATGATTTTTTTTTCTCAAAAAGTTGAAGAAGAAAATCCATAGCAATCATTGATAGTGGTAGTACCTATGATGGCCCGAGACTATATAGACATGGCTCGTACATTAATTTTACACATAAAAAATGAAATATCAAATACAATATCATAACAAAAGTTATCTATTTTGAAATACCTAGGCATCCTACCAAAGCTTACTATGGATGTCTCAAAAATCAAAAGTTTTTAAGCAAATTAAGGAAAAGATAACAACAGAAAGCATTTTTTGGCATGAAATCAAATTTTATTACCTTGACGAATATATCAATACAGATATCCAGACAATCATTCCTTGCTAGAGTTTCCGAAATCCTCCTCAAAGCTTCAACTTCTAGTTCAGACCCCAGATCAGAAACCTCCAAATCCAACCCCTTCTCCTTCATTTCAACCATGTTCACATGCCTCAACCTCGACAACATGCCCTCATATTCATCCTGCAAGTTAAGCAGTGCCTGATCAAGCAAACCCTCATACTGCATCGCGTCCACCTCCGTCTCATAAAGCGCTTTAAGGGTCACCAGGGTCTCTCTCAGGCGAAGCGTTCGATACTGGTCGGCTGCCTTGGTTCGACTCAAGAACTCCACAACTTCTTGCAATCTTTGAATGGCAGGCTCACAATCTTCAGCGATGGAGTTGATGGCACTGTTGAGCCTGTCGACACAATCGACGTATTTGACGAGGTGTGGGAGCCTCTCCTCTGGGGTCTTCTTTGTGGGGAGTTTGGAGGAGAGCTTGAGGATCCTGTTTTGGAGGGATTCTGAGAGTTTGAAGCTTTCTAAGAGTTTGAGGGCGGGAGAGACTGCACGGTTGATGCGGGTGTCGAGAGTTTTCGTAGACATGGCTAGGGATTGTAAGGGAGCTACTGTCTTGGAGGTGGTAGAGAGAGTTTCCATCAAGGTGTAGAACCTTTTGTCCATCTCTCCCAGATCAGTTTCCATGTCGACAGAGGCTTGGAGGATGGTGTGGAGGTTTGTTGTGGCAAGGTGGAGCTTGGAGAGCATGGAGTCTTCTGCTGTGTTGGAATCCATGGAGAGAGAGAGAGAGAGATTTAATTCATGCCATGAAGAGAAAATACAAGTCTTCTCGAAGGGTGGGGGATTTTTGAGGGAGATGGCCTTAGCTCTTCTTTTCTAGCTGAGTCCACCATAAAAGAATACTATTTTCATGCAATTCATCCCAAGGAAAGGATCTAGGTCCCGTGTGAATTTTGAAAAGAGGAAGCTGTGGGTTGCTATTTAGTATAAGACAAAGGGTTGATGAAGATGACTCAAAGGATTAGTCATCTACATAAATCAAGCTGATTAAATGTTATTTTATCAAAACATTGAAATGACAGGGAAGCAAGGGGGAACCAAAGTGGGGCGGCCTCAGAAATTGAAAAAAAAAAACCCTTTTCTTTATAATATTTTTATAAATTTGTACATATGGCCTTCCCAAAAGAAAAAAAATTCAGAAAAGCACCTATATATTTTAAAAGCTACATTTATTTTTTATATGTAGCCCTCCCAAAATAGTTTTCCTGCAAAGTTGGCCTCCAATGAAGAATTTTTGGGTCCGCCCCAGCAGGAATGTAGACAAAAGGAAAAATTTGTAATTCTAAGCCTTCATTTGTGGGCCTTGAACTTGCTAGGGAACTTACGAATTTTTTTTAGATGGGTTTAACTTAACAGTTTGCTTCTTGAGCTAAATATGCCCCCAATGAGGCCGGATCCTATATACTAGGGTTACTATAACACCCCATGCTCCATGATATTCATTATAGGGATCTACATCTGTGGGTGACAATATCCAAGAATCTAGTAATTTTTTTTCATGATTCAAATCGCCAATGGGTTGGGGCCAAAAAATTTATAATCCTATATCCAAATTGTAAAATGATTGAGATTAGGACCTGTGCCTATCTTATAAATAGCTTGAAATATCATTAATCTAAAACATAGCCTCATCGTAAATTAACAAGGCATGTCATAATCATGACAGAGGCCCGTAAATATGAATTATCTCATCCTACCATGGCAAGCTGAGATCATTGACATAAAGTGACCCACGACCCACAAACCCCTAATCATGTTCGAGTAATCTAGATAACACTACTATCAACTTCTGCAGCATAACAAAGATTATGTGAGCGTGCTGCCTCACCAAATAAAATGGTCTCTGAATTATTAGGCTAAGTTCATATCAGATATATTGAACTTCACTAAGAGTTTGATTTAAGGCCATGATATTGACTGCGATAATACAGAATTCAACCCATTCGGCCGTTGTCTTAAGCAGTATGAGCTGATTAACCTACAATCCATGTTGCGTTGCTAGAGCTATTGGATCCCACAAATTACTGTCCTGCCTACCCTATTTTGAAGAGGCGTTGTCTATTCCTAGACCCTAGTTTAGATCCATAGTAAGGAAGGAAAAAAAAAAAAAAAAAACTAGAGTGACTTGCAACTGAAATTATAAGAATCTTCCAAGTGGAATTGTGTAAATTGAATTGCCAAACAGCATGCATGGTTGGCATGCTAGATCGGCCCAAGGAGATGTTCATGTCGTTTAGTTTGAATGGGTGATACATTTACAGTTGGAACCATCATGGAATGAAAACTACAAAGTTGTCGTCCTTCCATCACATGAGGCAAATGCGCCAAACCAAAATGACAATGGCAAGAGGCGGCGACAAGGGAAACTACAATACAAATTAAAGGGACGATGAAAACAAAGAAAGGCCAGGAAACGGAAGAATAATAAACCAACACATGTCGCTACATGGAAACGCAAATAGACCCACACAGGATAATATATATATAAACATATATACACTAGCAACAAATACCCGTGCCGAACCTAGGCCAACACAAAGATATAATAAATTATTATAATAATTAAGTTATAAAAGAAGAATCCACTATTATTATTTATAAGAATTTTAAGAAGAAAATAAAGTAGAAAAAGATCTTAAGATTTTATGGTAAAATAAAGAAATTATCGTGAAAAATAATAATGAGAATCTTGTAATATCACACCTATAAAATCATTGTAAATTGAAAAAATGCATGGGTTGAAAGTCCCCACTAAAAAAGAGAAAATTCTGGATTGAAGCAAAAAGAAAAAATTATACCATTCAAAGAAGGAAAAAAAATGAGAAAAGAAAAAAAAAATGCATCAATTTTCCTACAAACACATCAATACCAAGCTGGGGCTCAGTCTATTAGGTACATCGTGTGGAGTGCGAGTGTGGCTGAGATGAGTCCCTTGAAAAGAAAAATAAAAATAATAAAGTAAAATAAATAAATAAAGGAAATCAATCCTTTAAGTAGTTTTCTCTTTCCTGTAAAGAAATAAGGTACAAATCAAACTAAAAATGCCATCATTCTTTAGAGCATCTCAGTGTACATTAATCGATTCAGAAATTAAGAAAAAGAAAAATGTATTACCATTCTCGTGTACATATGAGCCATGGATTTTGAACACAAAGTAACTTACATATTAGTAAACAAACTTCCACAAAAAAACCTAATCAATTTCATCATAAGATTTTGTCAAAGCAAACTTGTAAGCTCCTTTCCCACTCACCAGATCAACACCACTGTCCCAAAACAGTACCCACTCATGTTGAGCTTACTTACTATTAGAATACACCTGCTTGAACATGCAAATCAAATCCACATCCAACCAAACACTTAAGAGAAAGAGACGTGTAGAATCCTTTTATTCTACAGCAATGTCGTATATTTATTTAATATAAAAAAAACAGATCCAAGGAGAAAAGGAAAGAAATGAACAAAAAAAAAAAAAGAAAGAAAACTAATAGAGCAAAGATAATAATTGATTGTAAAAAAAAATCAAATTGAATTGTTTGATGATAATATCAACTGAGATAAAGGTCCCGCGCATGGGATTTATACCTAGTGCAAGATAATGATAGAGAGAGCAATTGAATTGCTTTCATCAATATTGAGGCTCTGGTTTTTACATGAATGTTGAAGCATCAAAACTAACCTCATTGCAAGCATGTGCAATAAGTTTGACATGGATAATATATTGAAATATCAAATCTAAATACTGTGTCAAGTATATAGAGAGAAAGGGCAAGTAAGAGAGAACCACCTTTGTTAATTAATGAATTGCA
The DNA here is from genome assembly GCA_029852735.1 of Persea americana. Lineage (NCBI taxonomy): Eukaryota > Viridiplantae > Streptophyta > Magnoliopsida > Laurales > Lauraceae > Persea > Persea americana. The sequence goes on from CM056810.1 coordinate 77,939,857, forward strand.
AATGAAAGTTACCTTGCCGACATCACCAACAATGCACAACTGCTGTCCAAAAGCTCTAGCATCAAGATCCTTAATCAAATCTTCGGCATCCCATTCATCATAATACAGATAAAATAACATCATGATCAATATTTACTCACATATAAAAAGACCAAGATTGGAGGAGTTTAAGTCAGGACATTTAAAGGAGTCCGTTTGATTTAATTATCCTATTTGTGGTCAAAGCAGTCATCAAATTTAGGTTGGCCGTTGCTGCTACTACTACTGAGTGGCAATTATTTTGAGAGTGGTTTCTTTTTTTAATTTTTTTTAACTAATAGTTTGATGCCACCTTCATTTATCTGATCTTGCCAAATCTGATTGATGGAATAAAAAAAATTCAAATCGATCATAATAGAGTGATTTTGGAGGTTTTTATGGGATAATAATGATTTGAATAGTAAGATTAAAATGTTGAATATATGGTAACTTAAGTAAAATTAGAGATTTTAGGGGATAGATACATGATTAATTTATGGAGGACTTTTGGGATAATAATGATTTGAATAGTAAGATTAAGACTCATTACATGTTATCTTAGACATATATCTCTTTCTTAAAAATGAGTTTCCAGTTAGAGGGATAGTGGGGTAGAAGAGGATTTAAATTTGAATTTGATAGTTAAGATTATAACTATTCATAGGTTTAAGGGAGGGGATTTGAGGAGATTTGTTTAGTTTGAGATTTTAAGGGAGGAGACTTGTTTGGGAGGAATGTAGTGGCACACATTAAATCCAAAGCTCCCCAAAGCTCTGTGTATTTATAAAAGTATTGTTTTTAAAGAGAACTTATGGGGGCTGACATGGCACCCTCCACAACCCTCCTCTTTTTGAAAAGCCTAAATCTAAAAATCCGAACGAAATCAGTTGAAACTTCGATAGGGCCCCAGGGTTCTTCTAAATGGGTACCATCATCATTAACTAAATTGATCTTTTTGACCTTTTGATTTGAAATTATTTTTTATTGTAATATTTTATGTATCAAAATCTCTTCAAAAGGATAAAATGTATAGCTAACTTATATAAACTACAATAAAAAATCAAATTTAAAATTAACTAGTTCAACTAAAGAATCAAATTTAATAAAAAAATGGTAAAAAAAAAAAACCTACACATGCTAATCTCTTGCCCAAAACGAAGTAAGTAAACATACCCAAGAGTGACCTCTCCATTGAAGTACTTCAATACACGTACGACATTGATGTAAACATGCCCAGATTCTAATCTCCATTGATATACACCAAAAGCCCCTGGACAAAAAAATAAAAATAGAATGGAGGAGGAAAGATATAGAACGTCAGAGATCTTTATGTATCTGTTTGTAGGAAAATATTCATGTACATCTATCCATCACCATAGGGTGAGGGATGCTTCCATAAATGGTATTCAAATATCAGATCACAAAAGGTGGGTCGAGTGAAAGAGCTTTTGTCTGGGGTTCGCTCGAGCGAATTCACTAGTCGCTCGAGCGGACCACTGTTGATCCGGAATTTCTGCAATTTTTCTCTTCTGATTTCTTCTTCTAATCCATCAAGTCTTCTATCTTCAAAGTCCTTTTCTAAATAGGAAATACAACTCAATGGACCCCTAGAGTTTTGTCTAACCCATGAGTTTAGCCAACACTCAAAATCCTAATACAACCTTTATGGTAATGCTTGTAAGATGCCCTCTTGTGTTTAGTGTTTCTTTTTTGTCTTTTAGTGGAGAAATGAAGTTGCTTTTCTACTTTATTTTTAATAAATAAAAAGGGAATTTTGAAAGTCTGTACTTTTCATGTTACATTTTTTTGAAAGTGAAGGCTTTACTTCACTCCACTACTAGTGATGTTCCCAAACAGCCCACGAGATCAAAAATTGTGTGGGGCCTTATTATAGAAAAATTATGAGTGGGAATTGTCCAGGTAAAAGATAAATTATCTTTCTTTAGGCGAAAGAATTACCTTAATAAAGGCCCATTTTCCAAAGCTTTATTGTTTTGCCACGCTGTATTGTTGGTTGGAACACAATAGTGAGAGACCTACACGCTCCAGGTAGCTTAAGGTGAGATGCCTCTCTTTGCCGCTTTGCCATTAGGTTTTGAGGCATTTCTCCACACATGGTATCATTTACATAACAGGTTTGGCAAGCCTTATTTCTTTGAAATAAAACCTATTAAAATAGATCTATTTAAAATTGAGCAGTTTCAATTGGACCCCTCTTACAAGTAAGACTATTTTGTAGGGGTGTTCATGACCCGGGCTGGGCCAAGCTGAGTAATATCCAGGCATGACCCAAATTTTAAACAGCAGGTTCGAGCCCAGGTCAAACCTGACTCGGGCCATAAATACCTGGCCCGAGCCTAGCCCACCTAAAATAGGTTAAGCCCAAGCCCGGATGCATTGTGGTTTCTAAAGACAAGGTGGAATGTTTAGTGACCCAACTTGTACCTTGCTTGATCAGGATGCTTGATTGTGTGTGAGAGAATGCGTGTTCAACTCTGAGTCGGGACCTTATTTTGTTGAAATAGGAAATGTTGTTTCAGCCAATCCATATTTGTCACCTGTATAAAATGCATTTATTTCTTATTTTGTGTTTTCTGCTGTGATGTTTGAAATTAAGCATTTTTTACATACAGCGAATGTGAATTGGCTAAAACAGTGTTTCTCTGTTTCAATGAAACACGGGATTAGATTCACTCAAGTCTCTACTTCCTCAAAATAATTACTCTTTTTTACTTAGACGGCGCCTCACTTAGGCTAGGCTGGGCTTTGGGCTTTCAAACACTTAATCCAAACCTGGCCGATATATTAAATGGGCCCAAAGTTTCTATCCACACCCAGCTAAAGTACAAAATGCTAAGGCTCCGGCTGGCCCGATCCAATAACACCCCCGTAATATTTAGCATGTCTGATTCAATTAGAAAACAAAAGACAAATATGTATATTGTGAAAGTTATATATGCAAAATAGTATTATAGTAAAAGTAGTACAAATAAATTTTATAGACCCGAGCCCACCTGAATTGAAATGGGTCCAAAAATCGGGTCTCGTATATTCCGGTGTTCGGGACCCGTTTCCATCCCTCAGAAACCCTAAAACGAGGATCTAAAAGCTCCAACTTAAATGAGGATCTGAAAACCCTAAAAATCTCTCTCTCTCTCTCTCTCTCGTTCTCTGCCGTGCCTAGCCAAAGGAGACGAGCTAGGGTTTCTCTCCGGAGCTTCTCAAGGTTAGGGTTTCGTTCCTCTCTCTCGTTTTGGACTCTTGTCAATTCCTAATTTTTCTATCGCAGATCATCATTCTTTTTCAATTAGGGTTTGGTTTCTGTCATGTATCAAGCACGAGGACTATTGGATAGGAATTTGGAAGCAGATCCCACTGTTGGATAGAGTGGATCGGTTTGTAATTCGTTGTGTGGGATGGTCTTAATCTCATCAAGTGCGTGTAAAATGGGCTGTTGCTTGACGATCAGTGTCATTAGGGCAAGGCGGTTGCGAGAATTTTCAGAGGAACGGCCTGGTATCTGGGGCCTGCTTCCTCTCCACCCTATGATCAATCAAAACCCCTCATCAGTTTATACCCCTGGAACTGATAAGCACACACAAATTTGACTCTAATTCGGGTTTTGGAGCCGCCCTTGGATTCATCATTTATATTTGTTACTCATCTGATCTGAGTTTATCTAACGGCTAGGACTCGAGGCCTGCAAAACCCCACCTCCCATCATCAGAAGCTTTCTTTGAGAAATTTCACGCACCTGCATCATGATTGTCATGCTTCCAAGTGCGCCTCACAGGCTGTTACAGAAAATGACTTAAGGTGATAGAATGGAGTTTGTGGTTACCTAGATATTGATAGTTTGTGATTCCGACATTTCCCTCATTTTAGAGGGCAAGGTCCACGATCCACTGTAAAAGGATGAAGAAATTTCTATAGTTAGGCTTGAGAATGGGTTTTGATGCATAGGAGTCTTTAGCTAAGAAGCAATGGGAGTTGGTTACGTGGCCCACCTCATTTCATCTCAGTCTGTGGTTCTGGATTAGCAGGTGAGCTCCACGTTGGCAGAATACGATGATCATAGCCATCTGAGTAAGGGCCCCAAAGTTTTATTTGTTCTATATGTTCATTTGTGATTTGTAAAACTTTGTGGCTTAAATTGGATGATGCCATGTGGGACCCATCCAGTAATCTAGAGAGGGGCCTTTTTGTACCCTACTCCATTGATTTGCATAAACTGAGGTGACAATAACCAAGTTTAAAGCTCTACGTTTTATAGTGGGTTTCTAGATATTCATGTTTTCTGTATCCCTCTTCAATTTCATTTTTTGTATTGTTTTGTCACAATGTTGTGTTGTTATTTGATTATTTCTACTTAACTTGTTAACCGATACCATTGAAATTTAAGAAGATCTATGTTTCATAGTTAGATTTTTCCAGAAAGCCTTGAATGGTGATGTTAAGTTGTGCCTGTGGTGTAGAATTTTGACCCAAACTAGTGCATTGTATAGTGCCACTTCAATAAATGAGACTACATTCGTTTGTCAAAAAATAAGAGAAAAACTCCACAAGCATAGTTTACATAGGTTTATGTTTTGGACTATAACTGGGTTTATGTACTTGTGAAACAAGATTTAGAAATGATGTTCTCAGGGACAAGGAAGACTTCTTTTCACATGGAAAACATTGACTCATGAACTTTGTCATGGAAAGTTGACACAGGCACCATTTGCATTAATATCCCCCAAATTCAACTTTCCCCATCTTAAAATGTGATATACCATTCGACCATTAAAACTGATGGCGTGATGGATGATAGTGCATTTGGAAGTTTGAGGTGTAATAAACAAAAAGCTGGTGATCACAGCCTTTGATATTCCATCTTTTCTGCTTGGAAAAAGATTTTTTTTTTTTATCTGTTTACATTTTCCATTTTGTTTGTTACTCTTTGGATCGCTCTAAGAGTTGGGATGTATTTTACATCATACCTTTGGATGAGAGAAAATCCCAATATTGAGAAGAAAACCTGAAATTCATTTATTACTTACTCTTGGTCGTAATGTGGGTATTTTAGAGGTCATGCTTGTATATAAGGTAAAATCCCAACATAGAGAAGCAAATTAAACTGTATTTGTAATCCATTGTTGTGGGGGTAGATATAGCTGTAACTACTAATGGCTCTTAAAAAGGGCATTCAACTTGGACTTTTGAGTTTCTTAACATTGAATTAGCTAGGACTCTTCTAGCAACTTGGACTCCAACTGTTGGTTGGGAAATCCTATGTAAAATAAAAGGAGATAATAATTTCTAGAAAATAGAAGAACTGAGGCACGTTACAGATGAATGCTGTCCTGAAGACAGATTTGCCCCCATATTGATGAGCTCTGGATGTAGTAGTTCACAGCTCCTCTTTCCCTGAGATAAAGCTCTCCTTGTAACTATCAATGGTCTGGATCTGGTCTACACATGATCCAGACCCATTCGTGATCCAGACCCATTTGGTACACTGAATAGCTCTCTGACGTGCTCGTAGTTTTAGAATAAACTAGTGAGAAGAAAAAAGAAGGCTGTTTCTGGAAAGAAGGTAGAAGAGAAGAGGAAACACTATTTAATGATGGCTAGGAAGCTTTCAGAAGAAGCTGGATAGTCGCTCGGAATCATGTGTGAAAGAATTTCCCCTAATTCCTACTAGATTTTCATCTCTTGGGTTTGCCTACAGATGTATATACAAGATTCTTAATATAAGGTGCTTACCACTCACGAGTTTAGCCAATCTGGGACAAGGAAAAAAATATTTTTTTCTATATTTCAAATCCTTTAATTACAACACTAAGTAAACACACAGATAATGGCCAAAAAGTCCCAAAATAATAGCAAAAAAGTGACTGTGATAGGCTTCCCCAAGGCTTGCATAATTGCATGCTTTTGTGAGAATATAGTGGGGCCCCGTGACTTGATGTGGGCCCTGCCTTTTGATCCTCCTAGTTCCCGATAGTGTCATTTGGATTCTGCATTATTTCTTGGCAAGTTTATATCGTCATTTACTGAACCCATAGATGGCTCTCCACAAACAGGCTTCACAGTTTACAAAATGTGTTGTGCGACATCCAAGTTGAGCAACAAATGGATGCCACTAGTTGAGTAACAGATGGATCTGTCATGCTGGGTGGGTGTGGGTCCACCATCAGGTGGCAACACATTAAATAAACAGCTGATTTGTGGATTATTTTATTTTTAGTCCAGATAATCTAGTCAGGCCCACCAGTTTCATTGCCTGAATGTGTTAAGTGTGGCATGAATTGTGACTAGCCACTCATAGGTTTACCCAAACTCACTCGCCTCTTGAAGTTTTGGTTTGTACATGATTTGAGCTTATGAAGAATGACCATGATTTTGACATAAAGTGGCCATTTCTAGAATGTTTCTTTACTTGGATTCATGAAACCCTGTATTTATTTTGTAATAGTTATATTTGCAGCGTTAGGAAAGATGGTAAGAGTCAGTGTTTTGAATGATGCTCTCAAAAGCATGTACAATGCTGAGAAGCGTGGCAAGAGACAAGTCATGATCAGACCATCCTCAAAAGTGATTATTAAGTTCCTCCTGGTCATGCAGAAGCATGGTTTGTGTCCTTCATCCCTTTTAACTTTCTTCTTAGTGTTGCTTATGCCTCATGTACTTGCTCATGTATTTTGCAGGATATATTGGAGAGTTTGAGTATGTTGATGATCACCGTGCTGGTAAGATAGTTGTGGAGTTAAATGGAAGATTGAACAAATGTGGTGTTATTAGTCCTCGTTTTGATGTTGGTGTCAAAGAGATTGAACCGTGGACTGCAAGGTTGCTCCCCTCTAGACAGGTTAGCTGCAATCCCATAGTTATTCTTATAGAAAGAAAAATGTCCAGTTTTTGTTGTATATGCAACCACATGATACATCAGAATCATGTAAATGAGTGGAAACCCTACACTATCAAATGGCATTCCCAAACTTTTAGTTGAGTGTCATGTGTAGAGTTTTATAAACCAGGCGTGGAGTTTCTATTTTTGGGCCAAGTCACATACATAGTTTCTTTAAGGTTTTTTCTTTCATTCTAAAATGGGGCATTGGGGCCATTGTCATATTGATGTCATGCTACATAATATGTTTCTGTGCTCCTGAAAATTTGTGCAGTTCGGCTACATCGTGTTGACAACATCTGCGGGGATTATGGATCATGAGGAAGCGAGGAGAAAGAACGTTGGTGGTAAAGTCCTGGGTTTCTTTTATTAGAAAGTTTTTTTTAGCGGAGTTGGATTTAATTTGGATGTTGATGGCTTTTGAGGACCTTCCAACAAATTTTGGAATTTGATGCATGGAACTTGTTTGTCTTTTTTCTCAATTAAGCTTAATTTAGTTTTGTCTGGTAATATTGAAACAATAGTTCTTCACTCAATAATTAAAGAAATTCAGTAGCAAGATGTGTATTGGTATAATATTCTCTAGAAGGGGGCTTATTACTTTTGGGGGTTCTTTGGCAACAAAAGGTAGGGAAGTTGAAGGTTCCTGACCTGTAAATCTCTGTCTGTGCACCTCTTCATGTATTTCAAGTGGTACCTGAAACTTATATGTATGGATGGTGGCCTCCGCATAGCTGGCAATTGGTGATTTACCTTGTCTTTTCTTACAATGACCTTTTTTTGGGTAAAGTTTTCCTACAATGGCCTTTAACTGTATTTGATAGAGGATGAGATTTAGGCTCAGTTTTGGCACCATTGTCAGTTTTGGATATGAGAGAATTCTTCTTTTAGGGCACGTTTTGTGTGGCCACTTTGGGGAAAAAAGCAGTGAAAGTGGATACAGTTTTCCTCAGCACTGAAAGTTTCAAGTTTGGTGTGGCCTCTTCTCCATAAACTTTTTGGTGATTCATGGAAAATCCTATAATTGAGGTGGACGGACTTGGTTTTCTGTGAAAAGTTTCAAAGGTTTTGTGCAGAACCGGTTTTCTTTTCTGGGGCGCTGCATGGACGCGCCCTTATTATCAACTACCTAAATATCGTAGAATGTAATGTAAGGTATTCTGCAACATCTTCGTCCTTCGTGAAAGAAGAGTAAAATGTGGTGGTGTTGGAATTGAATAAATAAGTATAATTAAAAATGAAGATTAAAGGTTAATTTTAAAAAAAGAACATAAAATAACATTTTCTTTTAGGTAAATAAAATCAAAAGAAGATGCACGCTATTTAATGCTCATTGTTTGAAAACTCACCTTTGATCTTCATATTTACTATCCTATATATTCAATTCCTATGTGTTTTAATGCAAACAAACATGGCCTTACGTACCTAGTTCCTATATGCTATAAGAAAATAAAAAGGTCCTAAAGTTTTCAATTTTAACTATCTCAACTACTTCTCTTCGATTCACTAAACTTGCATTTTTCTTTTTCTTTTTCTTTTTTTTTTTTTCATTTTTGTCTTTTGTTCTACTGATTTTCAACTTATCCAACTCTAACATCATTCTCAGGAGTTCCGAGTTATTATTCACCTTTTCTCCCTTTGTTAAGAGTAATTAGTACAACAGTGTCTGCAAACATGTATCATAGAAGTTCTTCTGTCAAGATCAAGTATAATATAATCGGTTATTTGAGCGGTAGGTGGTTTAAAATAAGACACAAGCCTCCCTAGGTCAATGCTTTCTAATAGTAATTAAAGCAGGAAAGCATCCCATCAAAAAATATTTTTAAATAACGCCGAAGTCATTGTGGAATGGGGATGCTTAGTCCACTCACCCAAAAACAGAACAAACCCCACTACCCCAAATGAATACCTAAATTTCAAATCTACCTTTATCAGGTCCAAACCATACAGTGAGAAAGTCGCTTTGTAGGGAAAAGATCCCACACTCAACACTTTCCACCACAGACGAGTGGCAAAAGTTACAGCCTTTTCTTTTGAAACTTTCACCGACTCAACTACTAAAGTGTGCTTTGCTAGATTACATAGCCCAAACTATGGACAAAAGAAACAGATGCACTATTCTCTGCAATGAGCTACCTCAGCACAGGAATCAATCACAGGTCCAACCAACCCATCTACAAGCAGTGTGTCCAATTTCCTCATTGGATTGGATCCTTTATGTTGGGGATGGATGACATGGCCAGATCATCCGAACCGTCAGATCATTTTGACACACAACATCATTGTGGGACCCTCATTTCAAACAATCCTCCCAACCCCAACTAGCAATCCTTTGGTCCCACTCCCATTACTTGACATCTGATCATGACCCAGTTGACAAAAGGCAGATTGTCATTGTTATATCTACTGCATCGATGTTCATAGGCCTTGCTGTGGGGCTCACTTAATACATGCATGTGGAGCCAAATTCCAACAGGGATTGGGCATCTGATGAGGCCATGGTAGACAGTGACCCAAAGATAACCCAGATTGAATGTGGACTGCAACTATGTTTGTGGCCTCCTATTATGAGTTATGTTTGTTTGGAGCATTTTCCGCGAGAAAATGAGAATAGTTTGGGGAAGAATGAGTTTCCACTTTCTGTGATAAGATTTTGCCTGGTTTTTCACAGGATCACGCTAACAAGAAAGATGCTGGATGCATATATGGGATGATCATATTAGTTGGTATTAGATGTGGGCTAACTTTAATCTTCCATGTCAATGGTTATGATGATATGATCAAAGATGATTTTATACCCAAAAGTTTATCTATAATGGGACCTTTTCATTACATTCTCTCTCGACTGGCAGACATCCTAGTGGGCCCCATAAGAGACTTGGATTTTCTTAGTAGAAGAAAACCCTTCCCCTTTGACCATTTTTACCATGGGATGCTTTATTCATTCGGGAATGTCACTTCCAAGAAAAACCAAAACCGAATATCAAATAAAGCCTACACGTTTTGGGAGAGATCCAATTCCAAGCAAATCACAGTTGTAAAAGGTGATTCCAAAACCCTTTTGCCACTCAATTTAATCACACCACGCAAAGGCATCAAAGAATATAAATGTCTGGAAAGTAATAACAGATTCCAACGATTTTCAAAGAGAGAAAGAGACAGATTAAAGAAAATAACACTTGCATTAGATAAGAAGCATCAATACAAATTCTCTTCCAGTTGAAACCTTGAACAGGGAAATATTCCAATACATTTTCCTCATGAGATTCCTGCATGAACTTTTCTCCCACAAATCCATCTTAGAAACAAGCATCCAAAAGGCAGCAGCAACAAAGGGCGGCCAAACTGCATGACAATCAGGGCAAAGAAGAATAGTTGATGACAAATCTTGAATCGGGGCCATCTATTAGTTTGAACAACTGAATAATTCAGATTGCTTATGACCAAGAAATTGGCTGATCAAATGTGAAGCCCGCCATTAATTGAATGGTTCACATTGATCATTTTGCGCATCCAAATATGCAAGAACGACAGTAATGACATGAAAAAAAATAACAGGTTGGCCAGATATCACTAAGGATCTGGTTGCTTCTTGTCATCTATCAAAGGGGGGCAGCACATAAGGAAGATAGGAACCCAAGAACTCTCTTACCCCAGCCCAATAAATCCAATAGTGGCTCACCCTTGAAATCCAATCCTCTTAAAATTACTGCCCCACCATCTATTACCTCCTTGATTACTCCCTCCACCCAGATAAATTAATTAAGTCTAATAGAGTAAAGTAATGCATGTGATTTTAACTTAAGGCTAATAAATCACTCCCTCCATGAAGGGCCATCGTGAATTCCACGTGAGTAGGAAGCACAGAGAGAGATATATTACCATCCTTCAAGGAAAGAAGGGCTATTGTCCCGCTGAGGAGGAGGAGGAGGAGGCTGTCCGTATGGAGGGGGGTATGCAGGGTACCCCTGCGCAGGGTAGCCCTGCGGAGGATAAGCGTCCTTTGGAGGATAACCTGATAGCCGTCAGATAAGAAGAGAGAAGCGATACCCACCGTTAGATCAAGAAGGTCCTACAAAAACTCTTAACTGAAATAGAATCGAAGAGAAATAGATAGCCTTATTAATTGTTACCTTGAGGAGGGGGTGCGCCAACAGGAGGCTTGTGTTGATCGTAATAGCTCATCTCTTTTGTTGATAGGGGGTGATTTTGCAAATACACAAAAAAGAAGAAGGGAGTAATACAATGAGATGCAATGAGATGTGAGATCAAGCTTCTATTTCTTAGTGAATATATATAGAGAGAATTGGAAGCCTTGGAGGTGGGTTTACTTTTGGTGGGTCCCACATTACAACTTATAATGAGGCCTCACGTGTCATCTAATGAAATTATATATTATCAAGGGAATGCTGGGATATTTTTGAAAGTTTAATGTTTTCTATGATATATGGCAGGTATTGGGGGAAAGAGTTACAATTTTCATTAAGTTCTTTCAAAAAAATTAAAAAAATCATAGGTATTTCTCTTGAGTCCTTTTTAGAAAGGGACTGGACTAATACATTTCACATGTTTTCCCATGCATTTAAGCAGCTAAGCATATGTAAAACTAGCAACAATGGAAAATTAATGTTTGTTAATAGGATTGAGCTCTATGGATGATGTTAAATTCAATGCAAACCAACAAAAAAAAAAGGGCACATTCTCATAGATGTGTTTTTCATTTCTTCTAATGCCTTGAATGTGGAGCTCTTGAAGGCATCATCCCAAGTGGAAATTAATGGTTGGATCATCTCTGACGCCCATGATGTTAAAGATTCACTAAAAATCTATCTAAAATGGATCTAAACATCGGGCCCTTCATTTTATTGAGACTTTATCATTAGCTGTATTTTTGGATGAGATTACATATGGAATCCACCCATTTTGGTTGTAGATGCGTATTCTGGGTAGGTTTTGGCCGAGATACACATGCAATGGAATGCACCCATATGATGCTTTGACATGAGATGCATTTTTGGTAGTTTGGATGGGTTCACATGGGACCAACTCAAATTGAAAATTTGTCATCGGATGCATTTTTTTATAGAAACACACAATGGCCCACCTGTTTGAAAATTTGTCTTTGGATGTATTTTTTTTCATTTTTGGATAGAAATACACAACGGCCCACCTATTTAAAATTCTGTAAATTTTAGATGGTGTTACACATGAGATCCACCTATTTGAAAATTGTCATTAGCTAAATTTGTGAAGCCATTTATGGATAGGGTTTGCCGACATGGACCCAACGACAATTTATCTTTTCCTTTTCTAAGCCATAGTTAATAATCTTTTATAAGTTATTTATTGGGTTTAAACCAACTACATCAAATTTCAGGATTTCATATTTTTTTAATATCAACACACCTATTCTTAAATCTATCAAAAATAGTTTTTCTTTTGATTTTGGCAACGTTCACCTTAAATTTGTATTAATCTTTTTGTTTCGCATTAAACTTAAGGTGGACTTTCATTAATTCCAACTTAAAATCTTAATTACTGTTTCATTTCTCATTATAGTTTTAAAATTTTGACCCTCATCAATGCCACTGTTACTAATTATTTTTAGTCCTTTTTAATATATATACGTGCCAAGGCTTTAGGCATGGATGGTCAAACTATGAATCTTCCATTTCAACTTTAATTTTGACTATGTCAATTTCATCTCAATTTCAATTTTGATAGAATATCCAAAATCTAACTACCACTCACCAATAGGATATGGGTTGGGTGATGCGGGTCAAATGTAGGTTGGATATGGATTGAGTTTGCAAATAGGGTTAGATTTTGCCAATGACATTTCTAACAAAAGTGTAAATATCAACTATTGGGTCTTTTTTTTTTCTTTTTTGCTTTCCTTTTTCTTTTGACATGGTGAATTTATTTGCTATTCTTGGTTTCAGATTATAAGCATACGAAATTCATATCACTCAAATTCAAAAAATTTCTTTATATTATGAAATAGTAAAAATCTAAAAAACTAAAAATAACAATATTTTTTTAATGACTTGTATTTCTTTATTTGGATGTTGATACAAGATCCTGTACATCGGCAAACTGTACATTTATCAAGATAAAAATGAAAGGACATAATTACACACAAGTAACAAGTACAAAAAAAAACTTTTTTCCCTTAAGAGCAACTATAAGTGCACTGTCGGGCCCACTTTTGCCCACCTTTTATCAATGCAGCCTATTTGATACTCTTTTCATCCTATCACCATGCATCATGCCTAATTTTACACTCATTGAATCTTCACTAACTATTGGATTAAATGCTAACTTTTTTGGATCCCCCTTTTCATGAGGAAACCCATTCATCTGCACTTCTTCCATTGATAAATTCGCATCTAAGTGGTCCTCACGAGCCGGACTGCATATAAGCAATACTCGTAGGAGAACATGAGCTTTGAGATCGTAGTCTGCTTTGAAATTTGATAAAATTCATATTTAATGCTCTTAAATGGAACTAAGATAATAAATATTGATTTTGCATACATCCCAACATGCCTTAGCTAATGCATCCTTTTGTTATTTAGTTAATCATTTTATTTGGGGGGTTGGGGAGTGGGGATTGGCACATTGAGCTCAGGGCAGACCAAGGTTAGATGCTTTTTCAAAAAAAAATCTCCAGTATGATTTTGTTTGCTGCTGCAGACTAGAGAGAGAAAGAAAGTAGAGTCGATTTTACAAATAGCCCCCTCCTGCTTATGTTTTTCATTATTGGACTGCATATAAAAATGAGGATTTTATGGGAAAAAACCTCCTACATGCATGAAAAAGGACCTCCAAGTTATTACTGCCCCACGGGGCTAATTGCGTTTTTCCTTAAAACATTGGAGAGTAATGACATTGTCCCTCCCCTATACATAAAACCCCGCAATGGGTTTCTTTTTCTCTCTTCCTCTTTCAATCATCAACTGTAACTTCTTTCCTAGAACTGGATGTAGCTAGTCTCGAATTTCTCCTTCCTATCCCAGGATAGAAGAACCAGCAGTAGATCTCTTTCTATCACCAACTTCATATATTTCTAATCACACAGAGTAAAAATATGAAAAATTAGAATATGTAATGGCCAAAACTTCTACGTATTGTGCTATACAAATTTCTTAAAACCACGGGTGAAGTTCATGCAGAAGACAGAAAGTCCGTAACTGATACATAGGTGGAGTTTGCCCAATACAATATCCAAGATCATGTTTTTAGAATGTAAACTGTGTTGTAACGCTAATGAAATATGCTACAAAAAATTAAGAAATTATTGGTCGAATATTTTTTGTCTTCCTTACAAAAAAGTTCCGGCTTCGCCAATGAATGAGTTGATGCATAGAAGATGAAACTGTATCAATGCGTATCTTGGTTGCATTTATGTTGTTGCCGCAGGTGTCATCAAGAGTTTCTGGCATAGTGAGGTCCCTAGGAATTCCAAATAGGTGTGCTGGAGAAATTGGGACCTTTCAGATCTTGTAATCTTGGTAAACCCAAAGGAATGGGTCCATGTTTCTAACAGAGATGGAGCAGATGGCAAAAACAACCTTTCCACTCCTAAGTCAGAAAGCATCTGGAAGAAGAAAAAAAAAAGAGAAAAATAGAACAAATAATAGTAATCAGTATGCACCCAATTCAATATGATGATTTGATTTTGCATCAAAATTAATGGAACAGATTGCCAGATTAGATGAGCATTTGCTCAGAGAGATTAATAGATTATCATGTCATGATGTGCCCAAGTCCGTACATGTGAGGCCCTGTGTTCCAACTATCAATCTAATGAATTCCAGTTAGCTAGCTACCGATCATTGAAACCATGAATGTAACTAAATGAAAGTGCCTAACCCCATGCAAGAAAAAAAGAAAGAAAGAAAAAAAGGGAATGAAAATGAAATGAAGTGCCTAACTTAGCAGTTTGGTGATTGCCAATAAGATTTTTATAATTCATGATTATTCATACACCTTGTGATTTACTGAAAAGAGCACCAATTCAAAAACAATTAGAATATAATGTTGAAGAATAAATCCCCACCGAATTACCTTTTCTAAATTAGTCATGAAAAGGCGGCACATCCCCTTTCGACGATAATTGAAAGTAGTACCAATTAAAGGCATTTCCGCAACCTTTTCGCTGAAGATCCTAGAATAAGGACAACACCAAGCAGCAGAGAGATTCCCATGTTTCAGTATAAATTGAGAAGAAAAAAAAGGTAGAAAACATAGGCCAGCACATATTCTATTTATATACATTCACATATAAGATATCCCTTAAATACCTGATTGGAGCCACAGAAACAATTTCATTTTCTTTCTCCAAAAGCATGGTATAGAAACCACTGTAGTTATTTCGGTTCAGGTCAGACCTGCAATATGAGAAAGGCACTTAGCTTAGTACAATGCTTAGAAGCAAGATTGATGGAAAACAAATCAACGGTGAAGTACACCTAAGGAAGTTATTATTTGATAATCAATGACATTTACCCCAACATTATGTTTTTCAAGAAAATATTTGCGAGTAAAGTTGGATTTGATGATTGAAAAATATTTAGGGTTTTATGATGAAAGGTGGGAAAGAGTCAAAACCCTAGAGAGGAGATGGATTTTAGAAATAAAGGCAATATGGTTGCCCTTCTTAGGGACTTCCCCATGCTTAATAATTATATTATTCTATATTTTTCCAAAATTTAAAAAAGATCATATATTTTATCTTTTTCTGACAGTCCTGCCTCTGGGTGTCACTATGCGTTTAATCACATCTTTGATAGGGTCCACTTTTACTGGTCTGATCACTGCCAAGTTTTGAAATCTAGTATGCCCCTTCCACTCAAGGCTTTCTGGAGATTTTAGACCAAATCTAACATCCATAAGCTCAGTCTCAACTCTCAAGTCATTCATCTCCAACTGGTTAAAATTCTGGAAAGGCTAAAATTCCTGCATTGCCAATTCAGTTGATCCTTTGGAAATCAATTGGCCAAATCCTAACTTCCCAAAAGGTGCTTGGAATTACCTTGCCTGTCTCTATGTTCAAAACAACTCTACTTGCCACTATCCAATCGAATGGGAGAGAAAAAACGGTTGAACCAGGAAACAACATTGTTCATGACTTTCATGTTAAATGACAGGGTTTCTGGGGTCAATTAGCTATCATGGCATCACAGTTCATCAATGCATCACATTCTGTTACTTTTGATAAATATAGGCAAGAAACTCCCGCATAATTTTCATGGCACAATGTTATGATGGAATGTTGCTTCACCAACCACCTTTACCCAATGCTGTTTTTACTCTTTCCAAGATTCTGGTTAAAGAGTGAACACAGAAACCCCTTCCTAAAATGATCCTTGATCTGCAACATATTCTATATGTTGCAAACTTCACGCTATCTGCACATGCTACTTCATCTTCTAATTTAGCTCATGAATTCCATTGAGGTTCAGCTTATCATGTTTAATTCATGGATGATTCTACTCTCTATACATTGTTGTACATGGATCACAAATACAGATTTTTGGGGTCTCAATAAGGACTTATATCAGTGATAACACGTTTGAGACGAGTCAATTTAAGTTGAGGAGATTTGATGCAGCCTAGACCATGGACCCATCACACACAAAAGGGCCCAAGCAGTGGACTCCATCACTTGGTTCTAATCCAAGTCACATGGGCCCCTGCACAAGTCCAGGTCTTCTAGAATGGAATCTTACCTTTAATTTTGTTAATGATTATAATATATTTATAATTATACTAAAAATTAGAAATCAAAGCCCTGTGTACATAGTACACACTACACACTGTAAAGGAATGGCACATCCAGAGGGTTATTAGTCCATGCACTGCCTTCTACTTTATCACCCAGAGTTCCGATTATAAGATTGGTTTCCTCTCTTTGGTCATGGTTTTGTTGGAAATGACTCCATAGGATTGTTGGAGAGCTTAAGCTTCAGCTTTAGGATTGACATTTTTTCCTTCCCATTTGTCTCCTATCTCCTTTCAAATGATTTCTCTTATTGTCTTCTAACTTAAGAATCAACAAATGCATGTGCAAATATCTACCGAATTTGAGATAGAACGATAAAGCCTAGTTGAGAACTTATATGTGAAGGCAACTGGATCAGTATTTTCACAGCATCCGTCCAATGAGGCACACATGAGACACAGGCAAATTCATCAGGTGCTTTGAGAAGAAGCCATAGTCCAATAATCAGATCAAACACTCATTTGATGGGACTCTTGTTTACCTTGAATGTGAGCCTGTTTTCACTCTGTTCTTCACGCACACAAGTTGCTCACCTGAGTCTAAGCAAAAAGAAGATGCTCAACTGAGACTAGGACCATGGAATGTTTGATGGTGAGCCCCACCTGATAAATGACCTATGTATCACACTTACCGCATTGGGAAAATGTCTCATGGAGTTCCTCTACATTTATTCTCCCACGAATATTTTTTTAAACTACTTTTGAATATTATATTTTCACATATTTATAATGTAAACACAAAATAATAGCAACAGCTTTGGGAATAGGTGCAAGTAAATCTTACTCTTTACTGAAAACAACATCTGTGATCATCTCTCTATTAGTACGGGGATCATTCATCCGTTCAAAACATTCATGCAGCACCCGACGTGCACCCAAGAGCTTCCTATGATGCTTACTTTGAGACTCAACAGGGTATGTGTCAACACTATGTCTGTTTACTTTCTCTGATCTCAAAATGGTCCAAGTTAACCCTTCTGCGCCCGTTGGATTTATTTTCCCCACAAGTTCTTGAAGGCCAGCAAATATCTGGATCACAAAATGAGAAAACAACTTGAAACTGAAAATATTATAAATAAGCAGCAAAAAAAAAAAAAAAGAAGAAGAACACAATGATGCTGCGAAGAAAAACCTGTAGTTTACCATCAACAGTTAATACAGAATCTTGTTGAGATAAAAAAAAAGAATGAAAAGAATATGTTAACAGAAATATCTAAAATGAGAACAATGAAAATTAGAGTACCATTTTCCATCCTAAAGAAAATATTATAAAAAGTTGCTAAACAGTAGTTGGTATCTAAGTCTTTAATGGTAGACAATTCAAAATATAACCTGACAGAGAGTTCACTGAATAAGGATTCTGTAATATAAAATAAAAAGAAAAAAGTCACAGACTAATGCCCAATATATCGAGTTATGAGCAATTTGGGCAATTAAATGGTATATGCCTTGGGATAAAGGAGAATAAAAGAGCAGGGTCGCATCAGGTAGATTGACAGCAGAAACAAAACTGCATTCACATTTCACAAGTCAACTGAATCCTAATGATGATGATTCCCTACGATCACAAAATTGAGCCATACAATTATTCAGCATGTTGGTGATGATAAAGCTCCAACAAACAACATCAGAAGAAGGCAAAGGAATTCAGCATGATTAAGATAAAATTTGAATTACCTTTGAACATTTTGGACTGCAAAACCAATTTCCCTTATGACACCTCTTTAGTTCAGCCAATTCTCCATCTCCCAAGCATCCCACATGATCTGAAGAATTTTTAATTTTAAATAGAAAAACATTAAAACATTTCAGTATAATTAAGCCGCTTACAGAAATTAAAGGCAAAAGCAAACCTACATTCTCGGTTGCATTGATCGCAATAGATGACTGTTTTCTTAGAATAACATCCACTGACACCGTCAAAGTCACCATTGTCACATATGCCACATCGGCAAGATGGGCAATACCATTCTCCTTGAGGTACATCCTACATTATAACCAACATCAAGTTGTATTACCAAAAGAAGAGAAATTTTGTTGTACTAAATTTTACCATTAGGTAGTTAACCAATCATATTCAGGGTAGTAACATAGCAGCAACTAGCAACCATCCATCTGAAAATCTTTCTTCTTGCTTAAACTTGTGAAATGTATGCTTACATAAAGTTATAAAAACAGAGCAGGTAGAAATGCAATGCTATTGGTTAATACATGCATGCGAGAATCAGAATTGTATGATTGTATCTAATCATATACATCATGTTCACTGACAATATGTGCATCTACAAACACATACACACCAATTTTACATATCCATGTCAATCACCTTGCAATAAGAAGAAAATAAATAAATAAATAAATAAATTTACATGGTGATATAAAGCCTAACGAATGGGATGCTGATACACCACATAACCTCTGATGTAGAATTATAAAACTACACTAGACCAATTTGGATGGGTTCTAGCAGTTCAGTTGGTATTAGACATAGAAAGACTGAGCAGTGCTAGTGCAATGTTTTGAAATTCTAAACCAGACCATGATGGACCCTACCAGGGGCGGACCCAGGAAGTTTTCCTTGGGGGGGTCACTATATCGAAACAAAATCTTGAGAGGGCCACATATAAAAAAGTGCATATAATTTTCAAAATATATAGGGTTTTTTTGTTTTTATTTTTTATTTTTGTTGTTTTTTTGTTTTTGTTTTTTTTTTTTTTTGGGGTGTGTGTGGGTGGGTGTGTGTGTGGGTGTGGGGTGGGGGGGTGTGGGGGGGTGGGGGTGCATGGCCCCTGCCAGCCCCTCCTTGGTTCTGCCACTGGACCCTACATTTAATAAAGCCTTCTCTCATAATGTGCATAAGAACACTGAGAATGAGACACAAACTGATGAACTCCACAATTTAAGCAGTAACAAATGACCACAATTGTCTTCAAACTACAAATGATACATGATACATGATTTGTACAAAAAGCAAGCATAGGATGAGAAGAAAACAAACATACCTCTAAACCAACACAGCTTAAATGGAACACCGAGGGGCAGCTCTCGCATAATAATAAATCACCACCATCATAACAGACAGAGCAAATGCTATCACTTCTATTACCACATGTTAATTGCAATTGGCAATCGAACAAAGATCTGCCGTCCTGTAGGACAATGTTAGCAGCCGGTCGATGATTGTTACTGCCAGCATGAACCTCAAAACTGGACAGGCCATAAACCTTTCCGCAACAGTAGCATTTGATCCCTTCATACGTTATCTGCCCTGTCGCCATAGGATGAAGGTCTTTTTTGTGCAAGTAAGACACCTCTTGCCCTTGTAACACCACACCATTATCTATCAACGATGACAAAATCGCATTGCGTTGGGTAGGTCTTTTGCTTAGCTCCAACTCATGCTTTGAATCCCTTTCATCCACTACAACACCTTGATTAAAAGGAAGACAAGATTTCTTGGATTTATTCTTCTTTTGGGAATCAGTAGAGCCATCTACTAGGGATCTTTTCATTCTATTGCAAGAAGATGCAACGGGCGGTCCATCTATGTTTCCTTTTCCAATTGAAAAGGCATTTGTTTGATGATGAAGCAGCTCCTCAATGAATGGTGCCACTGCCAAATCCAAAGAATTTTCCTCAAACTCAATTGAGGGTACCTGAAAAAATTTACTTTCATCAAGATTCTTATGGGCAGATAGGCCATCATCATATCTATCAGCAGCCATTTCATCTTCCATCCAGGCTCTGCAGGCGGTGATAAGAGAAATAAAAACCTTGCCCTTAGGTGAACAATAGCGTAACTCACGCCTATCTGATCCTTTATTAATATACCAAAACTTCCATCCTTCAAAAGATAGGTGCATCTTTACTTCTAGAATTAGTTGTTTAATGTCCACCGAGTCATTCCTTCTGAAATTTCCTTTCCTAGATTCAAGTGTGCAGTAGTCTCTCACTGCTTGGGGGCACTCTTCTTTTTCTACAAAAATGCAATCAGGCCGTTTTAACTGTTTCTTGCTCCTTTTGAAATACAGATCAGAGTTTCTTTCAATGCCTTGCTCTTCTTCAACTACACCTCCAGAATTATTTCTTAGTGCCCGTATACTTTTGGTAGACAAAGGACAATTGTATCCAACAATGCATTGGTCTTGTTGTTTAATGCCTGACAAAGGAACTTCTTCAGCCATGCTGGTTAAATGGTTTAGGACCAGTTCTTGCTTACATGGAGAAGGTCTTCTTCTAGTGACTTGCTCTTGATCACAAATTGTTGCCAGCAATGGTGCACTTTCACTTACACTTGCAATAGGACTGCAGTTACTTTCAATGCATTGCTTTTTTTCAAGGCTTGATGTTGGCAAAGGAACCGGTTTCTTACGTATGGTCATGAATCCTTGAGTTGTGTGAAGATGTTGACAAACCTTGAAAAGAGAATAGTAGTAAATGCCATCATCGGATTTGTAACGGTAACGAGTCATATTTTGCTTCTTTTCATGTTTCCGCTCAATCTTCCAGCCCATGGCAAAAAGATGTTTCCTCAGTTGTTCAATGTTTTCTTGATTCTTTTGGTTCCCAGTTAAATAGTTTGCTATTGATTGAGGAAAGATTTCGGATCCTGGGATGCTAATGGAATACCAACATCCTTTTTTTATTGAGCTAGTGCTAGTATCATCATCATTGTTGATCGGATCTTCAACAATTTCGCCTTCTCCATCAGCATCATCATCTATCTCTTGGAGCTGATGTTGCCTCTTAATATCATACATCTTGTTATATGCTCTTAAAATCGTCATATTCCTGAAACAATAAAAGAAAAAACACATGTAATTTAATTATCTTCTAATTAATATACACCAAAAACTGTCATGTTCCTGAAACAATAAAAACCATCATGTTCTGCAGAATATACACAATCCATGCATTGCACAAACTGTTTTTCTTCTTTTTGAAATAATAACTACTTTAATAAAACTATACAGTTATAAGGTATATACTGAACATGCTTCAGCCCCAAGATATGTCCAAAACAAGAGCATAAAAAGAAAGAAAGAAACAAGACCTATCACATAGGAACACCATCATCAAAGATACAACTCCAATTCCCTCTTTAGCTAAATGATCTTATGTGGAATTTGCACTACAGTTGACTACATAAGAACACTTTACTACATAAGAGAAAGATACGCAACCAAGACTTCGATTCTTAAACATCAATACATATATGCATTGTACAAAATTATTTACAGTAGGGTAGAGAATGTTATAGCATGAAATTCGGGACCCACCAGCTCCTATAAAGTTGACCATGATTTTAGATAGCTTTGATTTTTTATTTTCTTTTTATCCTTTGGTCTTTTTTATTTGTATAAAGAAGATAGTTTTGATTGATGAAATCATAATAGATCAATGATAACACTATCATGACCATCCATTCGGTTTAAAAGTGAAATGTTTAATGCTAAGATAGCCCATGTTGGTGGGGCCCAAAATGTTACGATTTTTTTATGAAACCATGGATTAATTCAGTAGCCTATCGTTAACACACAAACACACACACACACACACAAAAAAAAGCATCATTAGCCTCTGAATTAGAGTATTTTTGGAAAATTTCATGGATAATAATGCTGAAGAGATAAGGGCATATTGATAGGGCCGATAACTTGAGTTATTTATTTATTTATTTATTTTTTGTTGACAATCAATTCATTGACGGAAAACTAAATGAGAGAATATAGCCACTACAGGACAGAAATCTACAAAAACACTGAAAAATATCAATCTGAGTTTTTCTACTATTAGATTGATGATTTGATGAAAAATGTGATAAAAATCTCATGCATATTCATTATCATGGATTGGTCAAAAAATTAGCAGAAAAAGGTAAGGGAGATGCTGATTTGTCCAATCACACGGGCATGTTGGTGCACTCAGGCCACATGATATTAAAAAAAATAAAGTGATTATAAAAAATAAATAATTCACTGGAAATAAAAAAAGCATTCCTTGAATAATGTGAGAAAAACAGAGAGATAGAGGAAGACATGAAGATATGATGGTGTTCTTTCAATCCAATTCAATTATAAAATGGGCCTCAATTTTTTGTATTAAGAATGGTTGATCCAACTTGAATAATGCAAGAGAGACGTAGAGATAGTGGAAGATATGGTTATCCCTTAAAAATCGGGAGGAAAGTTTCCTTTTTCATGCATGAGGCTTATTTGGGATTACAACTATGAGGCTTATTTGGGGTTATCTTTTGGACATTTTTAAACAGTGTAGATCTAAATGTAAGCTTGAACCGGAATGTTTTAAGAGGATTTGCGAGATACTTGAACTGGATTTGTTTTAACAGAGAGAGAGGGACTTGAACTGGATTGTTTTAAGAGTAGTTTTTTTCTGAAAAATTGTTTGAAAATTATAGTACTCATTTGGAGCTATTTTGAATCTAAGAGGGAGATATTTTCTGCTTCCAATAAGATTTGCAGATATTTCCAAATTTTAGATGGATATCAAAGATTTGATTTCTCAGCAAGGAGGGGAGGGCGAAATATTCTTACAACCCAACCTGAACCCAACCCGATACCTATACTATCATTCCATCAAGCATCGACGAACCAAAACATCCAAACAACTTCATCTCACAACCCCACCAACCCAACCCAACCTGATAAAAAATATGGAAAAAATACCTTCATAGAGATGACTCTGTTGATTGCCATGTGAAGTTGTGAAAAAGCAGAAAGAATCAACTTATTGATAATACACACTGTTAAAAACAAAAGCGCCACTGTCTGAGCAACGATCTTTGTTATGCACGGATACTCTTCTTCGTCTTCTTCTGCTGGCCAAGGGAATGGAGAGCTTTTCATTGGTTGGGATGTGAATACAGAGACATATGTATATATTGAAAAAGAATCATTGTGGGGATAATTGAGAAAGGGAGAGGATATCAGAAATAGAAACCTTTTCTCATTGCAATAGGAGAAAGTGAAGTGCAGATAAAAATCTTATTGGAATAGAAATAGGAAACCTTCAATTTCAATATAAGAGTCAATCTGCATGAGGAAAGAAAACCCACGTACTAAAATCTCAATATATATATTTTTAACTTACTTCCTTTCTTTCAGTAATCAGAGCATGAAAATTTGGAAAATGTCCTTCCTTCCCTCCTTTCTTCTGTATGAATGATGATTGAAGGGGAGGGGTTGGAATGCAATTACGGAGAAATTTGTTGCAGGAAGATGTTAATAAGGTCCTTTTGAAACTTGAACTGAAGAGACAGAGAGAGTACTCGTTATGGAGGACTCCCATGCAATCGTATTTCCACTTTCAATGGTTTAAGTGAAGAATATAAACACAACATCTGTGGCATGGGTCCTGAATGTGAAGGTGAGAGATTGGCCGTTCTGAGTGGGCTCTATCTATGCAAAATTTCAAACATATCTGATTATCCTATGTAGTATTTTCAAAAGTTTTCTAAGGAGTCGGCTCATTTAAGGCTCTTTTTAGAAATTTAAAAAAAAAAAAAAAAAGATTGGGACGGTTTTAAATAAAAATAATCTGGCTTTTCTTTTTTTTTTTTTTTTTATGTAAGTTTAAATTCAAAATTTCTCAATCAATTGCTCAATTGGAGCCAATTTTTGTTATCAATTTCAAAATCCGACTCCAATTTCAAAATTGTAGATTAACTATGGGAAATCAAAATTTCAGAGAAAAGAACGTACCAAAAATCCCTGTTTGTTGCTTAAGTTGAGAGGGTGTGACTGTTAGACTTGAGAAAGAGGAAATGGCTAACAAAACCTAACCATCTATTGGGTACTTTTATGATACTGATCCTTAGTCTAGTTGCCAAATATTTAATCAAGTTAATCCTATTTAGGCAAGGGCACTTCAACGTATTGGAAAGTGTAAGGCTGTTATTATGGTGAAACTGTTTTTCCTGTTTTCGTAAGAACTAAGAAACTGCTAAAAATTAGAATCCTGCTGGAATTAACAACTCAGTTTGACAAGTCCGGACTCTGGTGATCTCCCTCACGCTTTTCATGAGTGGAATGGAAGAAGTGGGGCCGGTCATACATAATGTGATTAATAAATATGATTAGTTCATAAGATTGTGTTAATGATGTAATCAATGAAGGCTCAATAGTATGGTGGCATCAACAAAATTTGAGAACCTCCAATAAACAGGGCCTTTTAGTTCATTTTGGAAGGCTGAAATTTTCATTAAGTGGGTTCCACTATGTGATCTGCTCCACCTCACATGAAGCATGTCCACTGAGGGATCCGAACTCCAGTGAAGTGTGAGTCAGTGTGTCTGGCATATTTCTTGTGAGTAGGATGTGTGGAACTTCACCAAATGTCCTACCTGTTGATATCCCTAACGTTCAAAATGAATGTTCCCCTTATCATGACATATCTTCATTTGTAACATCAATAAAAGTTGGTCCCATCATGAGAATGAACACGTGATTGATAACGTGATCAATTTAATATGCATTAATCTTATTATTAATCATGTGCTTAATCTTATGGTAGGGCCAATTTTATTGCTACAAAATTTGAAAATATATCACAAGAAAGGTTGACATTGGCTTTGAATGGTTCATATTATCAATAGATGAGCCCCACAGTGGATTTGTACACATCTCACTTTAGGCTGGTGGTATCCGGACTCAGAGATTAAGGGACTTGAGAGGAAGGTGATGTCATTAGGAGTCTCAATGCTGAGGCTCACTCTCATCTTCATGTATCCGACAAGTTTTGGAGCACTCATGAAAAATACCCTTTATTTTGCTTGGACATGATAAAATTCCAATATAATATATTTTGGGCCCATGTAAGATCATCAAGTAAAATACTTGAATAGAGTTTTCAATCTATGCATCAATTTGACCACTGGAATCTCCCTAGTTGGAGAGAGAAATAAGGGAAGGGACCCACATAGCTAATCACAGTGGATATATGTTATTTTCAACATGATCAACTTAACAGCTAATCACAGTGGATATATGATATGAATAGGTTTTGGTTTCTTGTCAACAAGAATTTGGCATCAGTTTGTATCGAGAGCCGAATTCACCAAGATATGGGATTATGGGTTGATGTTTTAACAGCTGTAGTGGCCAAGAGAACAGGGAGGATATAGATATAGAATTCAGTTAGAATTCAGTGCCATAAATCTTAGGTAAACCCTAAATCCTATGTTTAAAGAAGTGTCCTTATCTGATTTGCCTTTTTAGGAATCCTTACTCTTTGGGAAACCTTTCTTTTTCTACTCACTTGAGCTAACGTAACGGTTTTGATGTGTTGGCAACTTTCCAATTTCCTCCAATTTCCTAGCCCCCAATACTTACCAATCTTTATGTCTCTTCCGTTGTAATTGTTTCACAACAAACAAGAAGTTTGTGTGGGAATTGAAAATGGATAGCCGTTTGGAAATTGATACACCCTATGACATGGGAGGCCCACATGGGGTCCACCCAATAAACCCAATAATCAATTAGAAGTGAACCTGATATGTCAGGAATTCTTCTTTATTGTAATTAGGAGTCCTGATGAGACATTTTTCCAAAATGTTGTGAGATATATTAGAATAAAACTAACTACTAAAAATTAGGTTATAGAATCTTTACCTTCTTTTTAGATAAGAAAATATCTTTACCTTGGATTTTCTTTCTTACTTTATAGAGGTTTTTGACAAATAGAATCTAATATCTTGTCACTCTTTATTTTGTATTTTTGCTAAAACACTTCTGGGTCACCCTGAATGGATGATGATCAACAGAGGCATGGTGATGGAAAGCTTGTATTGTGGATTACGAAAATATGTAATATCAAGCAAATCAAATTACCACATTTTGTAAATTTCTTGTGATAAAATTCAATGGTGAATAATGTCCAAAGTAGTGTGCAATGGGGTCATTTCGAATGAGGATCTTAGTTTGTCTGAATCGATATGATGGATGAAAAAATAAGTCCCTTAATATGAAGCCCAAGATACAAAATTTATGAAAAGAAGCGTTTTCTCAAACTCATCATTTGCGTCATTTTAGTTTTGCACAAAATGAACCAACAAAAAAATCGTAAAGGATAGTTACTTTTTGTAGTGAGGATTTTGTAAAAATAAAAAAATATAGGAACCAATTTGATGCACTGTAAAAATGCAAGAGTCCTTTTTTGTAAAAATACAAGAAAACTCTATCATAGGACACGGTATATATAATTAGGCCAAATGCACGATTTCTTTCTAATCAAATAAGGAAAAAAAAAATTCTCATGTAAGATGAAAATCCAATTATGAATGAGGCAACTAACCTTGTTTGTGGGGCCGACCTTGATTCATTTTAAAGAGTAAGATTACATATAGTTAGTGGTGGCCCTCACATTGGGTATGATTTGATGATTGTAATGATCTCTATAAAGGCTTAAAAAAATAAATGTTTTAGTAATTAAGAGCAATGCCAAACCATTAAATTTTAGAGCTTTTTGTATATACCCCTCCTAAGGTTTGTAGGATTTGTAAATAGGCCCCTGAGGTTTTAGTATTTGCAAATAGGACCCTACATTTTTATTTTAATGCCTTTCGTGTCTCCAAAATCAACAGTCTTCCAACAACTATAGGTTTTCAGTGCGAAATGATAGGTTTTGAGTGCGAAATGATACTTTTGTCCATCTCTTTTATCCTTAGATGCATAATTTCAGAAGCCTAGACTCAATTTTTTTTTTTATAAAGTATATAACATTAACAATTGCACTTAATGGGAAAAAACGACCCTACATAAATTCATCTTTTATCAATACAAGGCTCATTTCATTAAATTCAAATTAATTATGACGACAATCAACACCTATACTTATAATCGGTTATGATTTATTCAATCCATACATGACCCACCATTGGATTGATGAAAGTTTCAAAATACATGATTCTGCTTCATGTGTAGAGGTGTAAAAGAAATATTGGGGGAATGGGCAAATGTAAATAAAAAAAAATTAGAATGGTGGGGGGGGGGGGGGGGGGGGGGGGGGGTGGTGGTGGTGGTGGTGGTGTTTGGCTCTATGTAAAAGAAATATTGGGGGAAGAGGCAAATTTTAAAAAACTATGGGGGCTTTAGATATGGGTGGGGGTCTCAGATAATAATATATTTATTTTATTTAATGGATGTAAGGGCATAGCTGTCATTTATATAAAAATTCAAGAAAAATCTCATGTGATTGCCCATTTTGATGTTGGGATATGAAAGGTGTAGAAAGAAAAGGCAGGGCCTATTTACAAATACTAAAACCTCAAACCTCAAGGGCCTATTTACAATTCCTACAAGCCTCAGGGTATATACAAAAAGCTCTAAATTTTATGACCTTTTAAACAGATGCTTACTGCATGATCATTACCCATGTGGGCTTTCCTTCCACCCAAAATGGGACCGTCCAATCCCACTGTACGCTGCCAATTTAACATGACTTCAACATGTCATATATATGAGGTCCAAATAAAAGATGATTAATCATCATCAGCAAACAAAAGATGATTAAGATGTCCAAAATAAAATAATTGATCACATCTCTGTGGCTGGCTCCATTTGTAGTCTCAGACTACATGCTCTCCAATATTATTACTATTGGCCCCTCTAAACTTTTGAAAATTCCTTGTAGTTTTTTAGAATGTTATTCTTTTTTCTCACATAGCTATGACAGATACCCATAACACAGATGAAAGAAAGAAAACCCACAACAATTAGGATAACAACACACAGAAGTAAATGACAAGTGAAGAGAAAGAGAGGGACAGGGACACACCCTATTAACTGAGCATACGCTTGCGAATCTTCACGTGCAGAGGAACTGGGAATGGAAGTCATGGATGCCCCTTGTACTTGAAGTTGCTATGAATAAAGAAAGTTTCTAATGTGGGTTCATATTTGTCTGAGAAGAAATTGGATTTGGGTTAGGCGGAGAAAGATTTTGATGAGCATGATTGGAATCTACTACAACTAAAATTTCTATTTTAGGAAACCATCCCTCCTAAATATTAGGGATTTGAGTTGGCTGATACCTTGAAATAATTGGCTTTTGATAATCCTTCCTTTTTATTAATGTGAGATTTCTAATATCCCCCCAAGTTAGCATGCAATCGAAATTAACTAATCATATTAAACCACTTTGTCCTGACCGTGAACATGATGTGGTGAATTGGTGGGTGGGCCCACTGATATATGTAGAGTTTTGAATGAATCTTTTTTGAAAGAAAGTGTGTGTGGATTTAATGATCAGGCAACGTGCATGATGGATGTAAATCAATGGCTGCGAACTGAATTCTGATTAAACCTCGGCCCATTAAAAACCAAGTTCCATACAGAAATCAAGCTATTAATGATCTCATAATTGTGATAGACCACTTACCTGTGCTTTTATATAATTTTGAATAGTTATTGATGAATGATGGATATGATGATGCTAGATGGTAATGATGATCAACCTCTGTCATTGTCATCCCGTTATCCGGACTATCCTTTTTCTTTATAGGGCAAATTAGTCAAAAATCCCTTAGCACGGTCTTATAAGGCCTTCATTCCAACAACTTTTTCTCTATGATCTATAGTCTATACAATTTGACATATTTTGACTAGAGGTCCCTACATCAGACCCATTCTTTATTTTCTTTATCTCTCCACTTTTCTTACTCTAGCCGTGAGGAGGGTGGTATGTTCCACGCCAGCGCTTAGCTTCTTAATTTTGTGTGATTAAGACTCATCTTCCTATTAATGGGCCACACAAGAGATAGGGCTTACCACAAAAACAGGAATAGGGCTGGAACGTATGATATTGATACATCTCTTAGTAGTTTCTTTCCAAGCACAATTAGCACTCTTAGTGACTCGGTGGCCTACCATGACACGCTTCACGTGAGGTGTAGTGGATTACATAGTGGAGCCCACCTAATGTAAATCTCAGCTGCTCAAAATAAATGAATGACTTGTTTATTGGAGGTTTCCAATTATTGTTGGTCCACTATAATATTGATCCTTCATTGATAACATCATTAATACAATCCTATGAACTAATCATATTCATTAATCACATTATGTATGACCTACTTAATATTACAGTGCGATCAACTCATTTTGGAGTAAAAATATGAGGACATCCAATAAACAAGGCAAGTTATCTGCCCCCACTATAGGTTCCACTGCTTCCATTCCACTAGAAAGCGTGCAGGAGATCATGTATGTTGAATAAAGAGTTTGGATCCATGCGAGGGAGTGCGTCCCGCACATTTCTTGTGAATAGGATGTGTGGAACTTCACTGTGGGTCCTACCTATTGATAACCCTAACTTTCAAGATGAATGTTACCCCCTCTGATGCCAAAGCCCTCATTTTTTACTTCAATAAAAGTTAGTCCTATTATAAGATTGAGCACATGATTGACAACGTGTTGAACATAATATGCTCAATCTTACGGTGGAACTAATTTTTATTACAATAAAATAAATTTGAAGCTATATGACTAGAAGAGTTGAAACAGTTCATATTATCAATAGATGAGCCCCAAAATGGATTTGCACACATACCACTCTAAGCTCGTGGTATCCGGACTCAGTGATTGAAAAGGGAGTGAGAGGAAGGTGGTGCCGATAGCAGTCGGCATGCTTAGGTTCACTCCCACCATCATGTATCCAACTAGTTTTAGAGTGGGGCTCAAGTATTAAGAATATGGACCACTCATGAAAAATACTCTTTATTTTGTATGGATTTTAAAAAATTCCAATATAATATATTTTGGGCCCAACGTAAGATCATCGAGTAAAACACACTTGAATAAAGCTTTCTATGCATCAATTTGACCACTGGACTCCCTTTAGCCGGAGAGATAAATAAGGGGAGGGACCGTTTAAAAGGAGGGCATTTATTTTGTTCAATTGGGCGGCTTATATAAGAGCAAACCTAGTTGCTAATTTTTTTCATCCCTAATCATGATCATGAAGTCGATACCAAAATTGTAAACATTGTTGGGCCAATTATTATATTATTATATATTGTAGGGATGTGATTTGGTTATGAAATTGGAGTCCAATTTCGAAATTGATTCAGGAATTGGCTTCTAATTGAGCAATTGATCGAGAAATCGGCTTCTAAATTTAAATTGATTTTAACTAATCTAAAGAGTCCAATTTAAATAGAAGTTTCTTTTGTGATTGTATCTCTTTCAAATTTCTCTAAAAATCTCATTAAAAAAAATCTCCTTAATTGTGGCACACCCATGTCCTATCATAGTCACATTTTTTAACTTCTCTCACACCCAAAATCCTAATAGCCATCTGTATTGTTTCATGACAACTTTCTAAGGGCATTAAAAATGATACCCGTTTGGAAATTGATGCACCCTTGATATGGGGTCTGCCCAATAATCAATTAGAAATGATACTGATGTGTCAGGAACTTCTCTTTATTGGAACTAGGAGTCCCAATGAGAGATTTTGATTAGATTTGCCAACTTATCGTGAGATATATTAGAAATCAAAACTCTCTTTTAACATTAGGTTATAGAATCTTTACCTTCTTTTTAGATAGGAAATACGCTTTTTTCCCCAAAAAATTGCACAATAAAAACATGCTTTCCATGAAGAATGACAGAATTAGAAGAAAAGAATTGACCATAGAATGTGTGATTTTCTTTTCTTGTTACCAAAATAACCCTAAATAATGATATCGTGAGTTTAGAGAGATTCTGGTCATGTTCTTGCATTTTCTTTCTTACTTTATAGAGGTTTTTGACAAATGGAATCTAATATCTTGACACCCTTTCTAAAATCCCAGTTATTTTGTATTTTTACTAAAATATTTCTGGTTTGACAGTGAAACAACTAATTATTAATTTTGTGGACAAATGACAAAACTACCCTTTTTTTAAGCTAAGCAAATATCATTAACTCAAATTAAGTTCACCTTGGATAAATATCGATGGATGATGATCAAGAGACGCAAGGTGATGAAGCCAATCAAATTAGCATAGCCCTTGGTTTTATGTCCTCGACCTAGCCCTTAGTTTCAAGTCCTTGAAGTTTAATAGCTACACATTTTGTAAACTTCTTGTGATAAAATCCAATGGTGAATAATGTTCAAAACAGTGTGCAATGGGGTCACTTTGAATGAGGATTTTGGTGTGTCCGAATGGATTGGATTGTTGAAAGATAGGACCCTTTTGAAGCCCAAGAGACAACATTTATGAAATGACGTGTTTTGCACAAAAAAACCCAACCAAAAACAAAGAGAAGTATAGTCCTTGTAGAGAGGATTTAGTAAAAACACAAAACATAGGAGCCTATTTGATGCTATGTAAAAATGCAAGTCATTTTTTAAAAATAAACGAAAACTCTTATCATAAGACGAGGTATATATATAATTAGGCCAAATGCATGACTTCTTTCTAATCAAATAAGAAAAAAAGAACATTCTCATGTAAGATGAAAATCCAATTATGAATGAGGCTACTAACCTTGTTTGTGGGGCCCACCTTGATTCATGATAAAGAGTAAGATGGTGTGGGATCGGCGATCTACATATAGTGGTGGCCCTCACATTGGGTATGATCTGATGATTTTAATGATCTCTATAAAGGCTCCAAAGATAAATGGTTTAGTAAGAGCAGTGATAAACCATTAAATTTTGTGGCCTTTAAACAAATGCTTACTGCATGATCATTGCCCATGAGGAGCTTTCCCTCCACTCAAAATGGGACCGTCCAATCCCACTGTACTCTGCCAACTTAACATGAAACGAGATGGACCAAAAAACTAGTTTGACAACTTTAAAAGTTGCTGCCCATTCAGACTACATGCCCTCCAAATATTATTACTATTGGCCCCTCTTAAGTTTTTTGAAAGCAGCATGTAGTTTTTTGAGAATGTTCTTCTTTTTTCTCACATAGCCCTCCCAAGAACTTTTATTTTTATATAGTGACCTCTCTAAAGAAAACTTCATGCATGACTCATTAGCAGCTTGAATATGAGAATGGCAGGCCCCGAATGTTACAACTAGAACTGATACAACACAAGCTTAAGTACAAACTTAAACACCATTAGTCTACTACTAGTGCCTACTAAAACTGATGCATCACAAGCTTAAGTACAAAACTTAAACACCATTATTCTACTACTAGTGCCTACTTCACCATTATCTTTAGGTATAGAGAGATCGGGCCACCTTTAGACCTTGGCAAACCTGATAGCCTGTTTCCCTTTGCCTGGCTGAACATCATAGTAATGCTTCAAATAGTCCCCCATCACCACCTTCTTATACCTTATTTCACCTGTGCCTAGCTCTTTCACTGGCTCGATTTCTGCTCGGAGCGGTGGATTGTAGAAAAGCGCGATGGAGAATCTTTCCTTGTCCTTATGGGTGACAGCGCGGTGCCGTGGGCTCTCTAATATACCATTGCTCATTATCTCTAGAAAGTCACCAACAACGACAACCAATGCCTCGGGTGGGAATGCTAGCCGCACCCAATGTGCTTCTTTGAACACCTCTAGGCCGTCGGTTTCACCAAATTGAGCTAGAAGGGTGAGCACACTTCCATCAGAGTGCGAGGATTGGCCCATCGCTAAGTCAGGCCTTGGACATGGTGGATAGTAGTTCACTCTCACATTCACTATGCTCTCTGAGGGCTCCAAGTATCTGAGGAAGCTTTTTGCATCTAACCGCAAGGCCTCTGCAAGGGCTTGGAGTAACTCATCACAAATCTTTCTGGCTTCTTCAACATATTTCTCCATCACTGTCCTGCACTTATTTAATGAATTTTTGGCATGAGGATTTACTAGGTTTGAATAAATTTTCAGGTAAGATCAACTTTAGTTGTGGGTGTCTAAAGTAAGCTTGGATTAGGGATGGGGTGATCAAAAGGTTATACGTCGGGTCCATTTAATTATCGGTTCAGATGCAAAACCGGCTTGATCAAAATTGATTCAAACGTAGTTATTGTACTATGAAATAGTTAGATCTGTTCTGAACCCTAATGGTCCACGCTGATTCTGTTCCTAAATTAGCAATTAGGAGCTTGTTATACAACAGTATTTGGAGATATCCCATGCATAAACCAAAATAAGATCTGGTTCATCATCATCATCTTATTAGTCTTATGTCTTAACCTATTGGTCTAGATCGGCTCAATGCATCCTACTTAAATAAAGAAGCATGCTAAGACCCTTTTAGTTTTTAGGGGCTTAATGCACTGTACACTAACATTTGTGTTAGAACACACTCCCCCCACACCCTCCCTCCCCCCCCCCCCCCACCCCCCCCCCCCCCCCCCCCCCCCCCCCCACAACCCCAACCCAAAGAACTCATCTGTCTTTCTTGATTACATTCCTTCCGTATTTATAAGACCAAATCCAATTGACCTTGGTTCTGTAGGAGCACAAGTAAGAAAGATTGAGAAATAAAACCATCTGATTTGATTCATTCTCATTAGCCATAATACAATCATCTTAGGGTTATCCTTTTGTCTACATATGCTTTATCACACTCATAGTCTTTGAAGGACAAGAACCAACTATGTAGCTTCTACATCGATAATTCAAACAATATCGTATACATCATTAATCCAGTCCTTTGTAGGAACCATCTATAATAATGAACTTGCAAAATGAATCTGTTTTTCATAAAGAGATTCGTTGTTCTTGACCTTGCTTCACCTTAATTGTTATTTGAACAAAAAAAATCATAATAAAGTTTTGGTAAAAGTTATGTCTTGGTCTAAGTGGGGTTAGCATTTCTCGTCTCCATGTCCCTCTTTCTCTCTCTCAATTTGCGTGTGCACTCGTGCTCATACTAATGAATGCAAGAAAGATGGACCGAATGTAATTGTACTTGGGTCATTCTTTCTGCATCTCCAAAGTCTAAAATTTCTTTCGTCGCCTCTTCATTCAAGACTTTAATTGGTCTCTCATTTTTGGAGTTCCTTGAACTATTAACAATGGGACACGTCGTACATAACATAAATTAACTATTTTAAGTACATATCCTCACCATTAAAAATCACAATACTTGATTGCTTTATTCTATTTAAGTCACCTTTAGATCTCCTCTATGTGCTTATTTTTAATTATATATATACTTTTTTGTAACTTCATACATTCAAAATGTTCGAAATCTCTATTCACTACAATTACTACTGATTCAGGTGATCGAACAATTGAAAACAAATCTAGAGTAGAATAAATCGATAAAAAAGATTCAGCGATGGTCGTAGAAATTGACTGATTGTGTGGAAGAGTGGGAGGAAAGTTAGAAGAATCAATACAGGATCATGAGACTTGTTCTAGAAAAGCCAAAACCTGTGGTAATTTATACTAATATGGATTATAATACCAGTACTGATGTATTCCAAAAGATGAACTTTAACTTCTTTATGAATTGGATAGATACGGGCTTGGAGTTTAAAACTTGTGAGGAAGATGTGAAAGATCGATGGAGGATATGGCATGAGCAGAATTCATGATGAAAGGCCCTGGTCTTGGAAAAGATGGAGCCTCATGAGCCATTCGTAGAAGTGGCAAGTTACTTAGTTTTATACACGACATTACCTGTAAGTCACATAATTCATGTAAGCCTCCTAAAAGAGGATGACTGCAGAAATAAAAATGAACCCAATTGCAATAAGTGCATCTTGGTCGCATGTACTTTAGCTTCTTCACATTTCTGTGTCCTTTTTTTGAAAATGGAACTTTCATTGCGTTGAGGAGTGGGCTCCACCCAAGGGGGAATATTGAAAAGTATTTATGCTACCTCTACCAACACCTCGAAATTTTGGTGTGAATGATTAGCTAAGGAAATTTAATAAATCATATAGGCACTTGAAAATCATGAAAGATGACAGTTAGACTCGCATATTCAGTGTATAGGCCAACCTATCACATGTAATTCATGCATCTCCTAGAGATTCAGACCGTGTTAATGTGAACTCATATGATTTTCACCTAATCAACTCTTAGACTAAGACCCAGTCATGTGATCTATGGGTCAGCACCTAATAAGATATTGTGGTTACAATAAATATCTGGGTCTGCATTGGGTCAATAACCATAGTTCTAGAAGTCCTTCGAGCCTTAAACCCTAGACAAAGGCCAAAACCATTGAATCTAAAATGTCAGCCTTCAGTCGGACCCAACTGATTTACATCCATACTAAAATGACATCTGTTCCTTCACTAGAACTACCAGTAGAAAATACCTGAAATCTTTGGGGTTCGTGGGCCAAACATGGAGACCAAGGGTGCTGTTTTTCGGTGCAGCCCGCATTGAAAGACGATCGATCCAATCTAGCCGTTGATCATCTGATTTTATAAAGGTTCTTCCATAACCCAAGTTGTCAGTGCCGGCATATGAACCTACACTCTCCTTCTTATCTTCAAATGACAAGCTAAAGAATCCCTTCACCATGTCCTGGAGAGAATTCAATAGATCCAAAGGAATGCCATTGTGTTTTATGAAGAACACACCCCATTCTTTGGCAACTTTGGCAAGCTTAGCTAGCTCCATAGCTCGATGCTCTGCTTCAGCATCATTGTTCAAGTTATGCATGTTAATTACTGGCGGGCCTTCTTCTCCTTCTCCAACATTGCTTGAAAATGGTGGCGCGTCCATTTTCTCCCTAATGAATCTCTCCGGCAAGTACTTAAGACCTTGGCGCGCAAGTTCTTGCACCACTGGAACCATTGAGATTACCGGTTGTCCGTCTGCACCAAGGCACCTAACTTCGTGGAAGTAGCCCTTCTCCATTTCCTTCCCCTAAATCTCACAAGCCAATGTTATTACATAAATGAGTAATTTTTCCAGAAAAACCCGGTCAACGATAAAAATTGTAGAACAAATTTGTAAACTAAGTCAAAATTCTGAATTGTTATTAATTTCATTTTAAGTTTAGAGATCTAACTTTTCAAGAAAAATGCTATCCTTAAACTTTTTATGTACTTGTTTTTAATCCACTTATATATAATTAATATGTCTTGCTAATGTCACGGTTGGACCGAATTGGATCACCACTAGAAACTGGTTTGATTGCATTTGCTGGTCTGACGGTTGCTCAAGTTTTTAAAATATTGGGTTATGTTTTGGCTGCTTCTTTCCATGCATTCCTAGATAGCTATACCACCCTGCACTCAATCTAGATTACAGAGATACAGATCGTGGGAACAGCTTAAATCTTCATACGTAGTGACTTGAACCTTGGATTGATGACATGTGAAATATGGTTATATTTCCTACATGTAGTCAATTCAACGATGTATGACATTTTCTTGGGGATCAAATTGGAGACTGGTACCTACATAGAGGGATCCACGTGAAATGATTAGAGTTCGATCAAATTAAGATGGACCTCGCACAAGGAAAATATACAACAGCTCCATACTCACAGAGTTACAGGCGATGGTATTATCACTTCTCTAAACATTCATTAGCCATCATCAAACTCAATACCATGTTTTATATCTAGCTAGCTGAACATCAAAACACAGAAATTTAGAGAAACTTACTACTTAATTGAACGGGAGAGGAGCTTCGAATGCTTGGAGCTTCTACAGAGATTCTTTCATGTGAGAAGACCTGAACCACACAAGCCAGGGTGGAGATGAGAGAGAGATATCATGAATAGACTTGGTGGAATGATTGGCCTAGGGGTGTATCGGTTAGGTTAACCGGTCAATTTGGGAAAACTCTTAACCGAACCGTAACTGTGGTTTTCTGTCTTTTAAAACCGTAACCGTAACCGTATCAAAAAAAGAAAAAACCGTGGAAATCAGTAACCGCAGTTAACCGTATTAGACGGTTTGATTACTGTTACGGTTAATAACCGTGGAAAAATCTCAATAGTCTGCATTCTTTTAGCCCTCATTTACAGCCCCATTCAGTGTCCAAGAGCTGGATGCACATCTATTTCTAAAGTGATAAATGCAGTTTTGGTACTGTAAGCATTGTCAAAAGTAGATGACAGTCATGACTTGCAAACCCCAGAGCATAAACTGGATACCAACTACGGTAATTAAATGAATCCAAAGAAAAGGTGTCTATACAAAATTCTCAACTCTCATATTTCAAAAGATTAGGTGAAGAGCCATATATTGATAATCCCAGATGTGGACATTTGTCTTTCAGTATGTATTATGAATGTAACCATTGCCAAGCCAAACTGGAACCTGCATGGGCTTGCTTAAACAGACAAAACAGAAATTCGCATTAGGCTTACGCGGTTAAGCTGTCATTCTGAAACACTAATGGTATTCAGTATGGGCTCAAATTTCATTTTCAGAAACCCAAATCTAACCTCAATCTCCAACTAATAAATCATGCAGTGGACCAGCTCTTATTGGAGAGTATGATTTGAGCACATTCCACTTCCAGCAAGGGCTTGCAGGCTTGCACTTTCAACGGTAGTGGACCAACTCGATGCATTCCTTTTAACAACAGCAACAATACAACAACCTCTCTCTCTCTCTCTCTCTCTCTCTCTCTCTCTCTCTCTCTCTCTAAAACCCTAGCGTAGAAGGTAACGAAGCGATTTCACTTCACTTCAAAATAAGGGATCTGCAAATCGAGTTGCAGATTGAGAAAGGGAGAGAGAGTGAGACAAAAGAAACGATCCAAGAGAAAAAAATCGCAATCAATAGATCCCCTCTTCCCTCAAAAGATCTTAGATTTCCACAGAAAGAAAATAAACAATAAACCCAAACAAACCTGGATCTGGTGAATGAGGCGAGAGAGAGAGAGAGAGAGGCGTATTCTTCTTCGTTCGTGG
The DNA here is from genome assembly GCA_029852735.1 of Persea americana. Classification (NCBI taxonomy): domain Eukaryota; kingdom Viridiplantae; phylum Streptophyta; class Magnoliopsida; order Laurales; family Lauraceae; genus Persea; species Persea americana. The sequence goes on from CM056810.1 coordinate 77,978,337, forward strand.
CGTCTTCTTCCTCTTCGTGCGGAGAGAGAGAGAGAGAGAGAGAGAGAGAGGCGAGAAAGGGCCGGCCGCCTGTGAGTTGAGACTTGAGAGAGTGGAGAAAGGGGTTGGGTTTGGCTTTGCATAAAGGTACGAAAATTTCACTTAGTCCCTTATTTTTTGTTTTATTTGTAAATGGTACGGTTAACGGAACCATATTTTATTGTTCGGTTCAATTAATAACAGTGAATTATTACAGAAAATTATAATTTAGCCGTGCAGTTTTTTTATTTCATTAATCGTAATCATAATCGAACTGTGAAATACGGTTATTAACCGGGTTCAGTTCGGCTCAGTCAGACGGTTTTTTAATTTTTTTTTTTACACCCCTAATGATTACATACTTTGTGGACAATAAAAAGACCCAGTTGATTTAACCCATGTAGGACCCATCTTTACTTAATTAAATCTCTCTGCATCGCATATCACCTTCTTTTTGGGAAATAAACCAAATTTTACCACCGAGGAATGATATGTACAGTTGGATGGTGCATGCAAAATATATAATAGCATATTTCAAACATTATCAATCTGACCGTGTATATTATAGCAGTTAGAGTGAAATTTGGACCATCAGCTGAATAGAGATTGATGTGTGATATAAACGGCTTCGATAAAGAAAAGGCAGGCCTTATATAGGTTAAATATAAGTAGTAAGAAAGTGCCCACAAGGGTGGATTGAATTATTTCCCACTAAAAAAGAGGTGGGCTGGCTAAAAAAACAAAAAAAAAAAAAAAAAAAAAAAAGTGGTGGGCTTCATTCTACCCAACTAAAAAAAGAAAAAGTGGTGGGCTTCATCTTTCTGGTGGGTGACCCAACTTCAATAGTCCAGGAAGCACCAAAGGTTTTCAGCTTTCAAATGTTGGTTATAGTGATGATTATGAACAGACCATTGCCCCAATTGCTAAGATGATTGCAATTCGTGCTCTTCTTCCCACTGCTGCAGTTTGTAACTGGTTATTACATTAGACGGATGTCAAACTGCCTTCTCACATGGTGACTTAAAGAAGGCTATTTACATGAAACAACAAGAAGGATATACATTCCTCCCAAATGTTGGGTGCTGCCTCAAGAAGCTCCCTAGGCTCCTATGCATGGTTTAATAAATTTCGAGTTGTTATTCTTCAAAGCCACTTCTCACACAAAGGAGATGTACCATTCTACTCTACTCTTCAGAGGGGATAATAAAGTACAAGCAAAACTAAACTTTAGATCAAACCAACGAAGGAAATACCAAAAGCTCTGATACCATGTTAATAACCAGAAACACCAAAAGCTCCAGTTGTTAGTGAACGACAGAACAAATTATATCAAAGGGTCCTGACAGAATGATGGGATCGAGTTCTATCTGGGCATTTAGTTTTGGATAGAAGGATGAAAGAGGAAACTGGATAAACACCAAATTTCATGTCCCCCAAATTACTAAATCATTAGAAACTGGATGCCTTTGATTAACTATTTGATTATTATTCAATGAGCCCAGGCTTATTTGATGGTGACCCGTACTGAGATTTTGGTAGACTCCTTTTCAATTGACTATTTCAGAGAGAGTTACAGCGTTGGATGTGAAACCCATAACCACATGGGTGGGAACTTCAGCTACAATTCTGTTTTATATATCCCATTTTATCTCTTTCTTTTATCTTGTGGCATGGAGGTTTAGGAGTGAGAAGCTTGTTGCTTGGACATGAGAACCCAGGTTTGGACATGTGGAGTTGATTTCAGGCACAGCTTTTGGGTTTGGTCCCCTTGACTTGTGCTGAAATGCCAAAGTAGTTGCTATATATTCTATCATTTTTGTGCTATTGTGTATACCTTGACGAAACTAATCAATATTTGGCATCGATGTGGAGGTAGTTTTTAACATGAATATTTTATGATGTATAGGAAAAATGAAAACTAGTGTATAAATTATAGGGATTAGAACTTCAGATATTTGCGGAAAAAAAATAAAGCTCTAGCCATGATACAGGTTAGCAGAAACATTACCTCTAGAATTTCTTGAGAAGAACTTCAGTATCTCATCAATTGTAATAACCTACAGAACATGTACATTATTTATGAATTAAGTGCACGATTTCTAAATTAAGTCTAAAACAGAACTTAGAACAGAAGCACAGCATCACAAATAGAAGTCCTCAATAAAACTGAGATAAAAGCAAAAATAGAAACGAAGGACCGGGGACCATCCTTAATTTTACAAGAATTTATTTCTAAAAATCTTCGTGATGATGTATGCACTTTTGCATAATGAAGTCATAAATCAGATTATGTAATCATAAATATCAAACAAAGAGGCGCAATAGATCTAATAATCCTTCATACATAACACCAACCAGACATTGGTTGGATCGACCTTGGCTCTGCCCTTTCAAAGGGTTGAGGGGCGTTTGAAATTCTTAACCATGGGGAACACTTCTCACGAGATTGAAAAGTGCAGAAGACTAAGTTCCCACAATTTCAAGTCCCTTCATGATTAGTGCAGGTTTCTTCAACTAAGGACTTCAATTTTAAATTGTCTTCTTGTTTTGAAAGAGATTGGTTTAGGAAGAATCCAAGTGCAGGTAGGATTTTAGTGATTAGATTTTATTCCTTCAGATTAGTATCAATGGGTTCCTAATCAAAGAAAAAAGGAGGATTAGTATCAAAGAAAGAAGAAAGGATTAGTATCAAGGGGTTAGTTATAGCTGCAGTATGTTATTCTGTTGGGACAATGAACTCTTTAATATGTAGGGTTGCTACCCAAATGGAAAACATGTACATTTAATAAAAGATTTTGAAAGAAAAAAAGCAGAGATTGCACGACACTACGACATTGCGAAGGCCTGCTCGTTCTTGTGCCTGAAGGATAACATGGAAATCCTTGGGAAGTGAAGTCTGTCTCAAGTTGTTGTGAAGACTGCCAGAAGAGATTAGGTTCAAAGTTGGATGCTCGGAGCATATTTTATTCACTTATTTCCTTCAGTCGACTAATCAGAATTCATTGGCATCTTCTTTTGAAATGTCTCACTTCAAGGTTAGTACATGCAAATTTACTTGATTGTATAATCTGCTTCCTTGTGTTCTGAGATTTCAACACCCATACTATTGGGTTCTTACTATTGAAATGACTCCAATTTGGAAAGGAACTAAGGAACAAAGAATAAATTCTGTCTCTCAATGTGGATGCCAGAATAAGACAAATTTTCACAAGAAAATTCCTAGGCTGTACAGTTGGAGAGTCAATTGTTGATAGCATATTTTGAAAACTGTCGGCTATCTACATGTTTGGGAGAAGGTGGATAAATGCATGTCGGTGGCCAGCCCAGTGCAGATTGTGGGTCTGTTTGATACGTTCAATTACTAAGTTTTCAATTCATTGCCAGTACTGTGCCTTTTTGGACTGAGCTTGTTAGAAGTGGGAACCTGATAAAGAAACTCTGGGTTGGTAAGGTTCCTTGATTTAAATAAAAAATAACTTTAAAAAAAAGGAAAAAGAAGAAAGAAGAGTTTAGTCAAGCAGTCAGCTTTTTTGCATCCAAGAAATCAGCTAGTTTCTGATAAGAATCAGACTTCAAGAAAGAGGTATAAAGAACAATTACTAACAGGAAAAGAAAGATACAGGACAACAGCCCACTCAGCTATAAACAAAAAAAAGTTGTTAGAACGGAGGCCTTACAAGAGGGTGCTACAGGACTTTTCGCTAATTTGCCCTATAAAGAAAGAGGACAGTCCACATAACGGGACGAGAAAGACAAAGGTTGATCATCATTACCATCCAGCATCATCATATCCATCATCTATCAATAACTATTCAAAATTATATATAAGCACAGGTAAGTGGTCTATCACAATCATGAGATCATCAATAGCTTGATTTCTGTATGGAACTTGGTTTTTAATGGGCCGAGATTTAATCAGAATTCAGTATGCATCCATTGATTTCTATCCATCATGCACGTTGCCTGATCATTAAATCCACACACACTTTCTTTCAAACAAGATTCATTCAAAACTCTACATATATCAGTGGGCCCACCCACCAATTCACCACATCATGTTCACGGTCAGGACAAAGTGGTTAATTATGATTAGTTAATTTTGATTGCATTCTAACTTGGGGAGGTATTATAAATCTCACATTAATAAAAAGGCAGGATTATCAAAAGCCAATTATATCAAGGTATCAGCCAACTCAAATCTCTATTATTTAGGAGGGATGGTTTCCTAAAATAGAAATTTTAGTTGTAGTAGATTTCAATCATGCTCATCAAAATCTTTCTCCTCCGAACCCAAATCCAATTTCTTCTCAGACAAATATGAACCCACATTAGGAACTTTCAATGCTTTCTTTATTCATAGCAACTTCAAGTATGAGGGGCATCCATGACTTCCATTCCCAGATCCTCTGCACGTGAAGATTCGCAAGCGTATGCACAGTTAATAGGGTGTGTCCATGTCTCTCTCTTTCTCTTCACCTGTCATTTACGTCTGTGTGTTGTTATCCTAATTGCTGTGGTTTTTCTTTCTTTCATCTGTGTTATGGGTATCTGTCATAGCTATGTGAGAAAAAAGATTAACATTCTAAAAAAACTACATGGAATTTTCAAAAGTTTAGAGGGGCCAATAGTAATAATATTGGAGAGCATGTAGTCTAAGACTACAAATGGAGCCAGCCACAGAGATGTGATCAATTATTTTATTTTGGACATCTTAATCATCTTTTATTTGGTCCTCCTATATATGACATGTTGAAGAAAGTTTGGCTCTGAATGGGCAGAAACTTTTATGGTTGTCAAAACTAGTTGTTTGGTCCATCTAAATTCATCTTAAATTGGCAGCGTACAGTGGGAATGGACGGTCCCATTTTGGGTGGAGGGAAAGCCCACATGGGTAGTGATCATGCAGTAAGTATCTGTTTAAAAGGTCATAAAATTTAATGGTTTGGCACTGCTCTTACTAAACCATTTATCTTTGAAGCCTTTATAGAGATCATTACAATCGTCAGATCATACCACTTTTCTTACTCTAGCTGTTTCCATGCCAGCGCTCAACTTCTTAATTTTGTTTCCATGCCAGCGCTCAACTTCTTAATTTTGTGTGATTAAAATTCATCTTCCTATTAATGGGCCACACAAGGGATATGGCTTTCCACAAAAACTGGGATAGGGCTGGAACGTATGATATTGATACATCTCTTAGTATTTTCTTTCCAAGCACAATTAGCACTCTTAGAGACTCTTAAACTCTCATAAAGAAGGTTACATGATCTCCCACACGCTTTCCAGTGGAATGGAAGCAGTGGAACCTATAGTGGGGGCACATAACTTGCCTTGTTTACTGGATGTCCTTGTATTTTTACTCCAAAATGAGTTGATCCCAATGTAATATTAAGTAGGTAATACTCGTGGTAGCCGGACTCAAAGATTAAAGGGGGGGAGAGGAAGGTGATGCCGATAGAAGTCGGCATGCTTAGGTTCACTCCCACCATCATGCATCCAACTAGTTTTAGAGTGGGGCTCAAGTATTAAGAATGTGGACCACTCATGAAAAATACTCTTTACAAATGCACATGAAAAAATTCCAATATAATATATTTTGGGTCCAACGTAAGATCATCAAGTAAAATACACTTGAATAAAGCTTTCTATGCATCAATTTGACCACTGGACTTCCTCTAGTCGGAGAGATAAATAAGGGGAAGGACCGTTTGAAAGGAGGGCATTTATTTTGTTCAATTGGGTGGCTTATATAAAAGCAAATCCAGTTGCTAATCTTTTCATCCCTAATCATGATCATGAAGTCGATACCAAATTTGTAAGCATTGTAGGGCCAATTATTATATTATTATATATTGTAGGGATATGATTTGATTATGAAATTGGAGTCCAATTTTGAAATTGATTCAGGAATTGGCTTCCAATTGAACAATTGAACGAGAAATCGGCTTCTAAATTTAAATTGATTTTAACTAATATAAAGAGTCCAATTTAGAGAAGTTTCTTTTGTGATTCTATCTCTTTCAAATTTCTCAAAAAATCTCATTCAAAAAAAAAATCTCGTTAATTGTGGCACACCTATGTCATATCATAGTCACATTCTTGAACTTCTCTCACACCCAAAATCCTAATAGCTATCTTTATTGTTTCATGACAACTTTGTATGGGAATTAAAAATGATAGCCGTTTGGAAATTGAAGCACCCTTGACATGGGCCCACATGGGGTCCGCCCAATAATCAATTAGAAATGATACTGATATGTCAGGAACTTCTCTTTATTGTAAGTAGGAGTCCTAATGAGAGATTTTGATTAGATTTGCCAACTTATCATGAGATATATTACAAATCAAAACTCTCTTTTAACATTAGGTTATAGAATCTTTACCTTCTTTTTAGATAAGAAATAGGCTTTTATCCCCAAAAAGTTGCACAGTAAAAACATGCTTTCCATGAAGAATGACAGAATTAGAAGAAAAGAATTGACCATAGAATGTGTGATTTTCTTTTCTTGTTACCAAAATAACCCTAAATAATGATATCGTGAGTTTAGAGAGATTCTGGTCATGTTCTTGCATTTTCTTTCTTACTTTATAGAGGTTTTTGACAAATGGAATCTAATATCTTGACACTCTTTCTAAAAGCCCTGTTATTTTGTATTTTTACTAAACTATCTTTGGTTTGACAGTGAAACAAATAATAATTAGTTTTGTGGACAAATGACAAAACTACGCTTTCTTTAAGCTAAGCAAATATCATAAACTCAAATTAAGTTCACCCCGGACAAATATCAATGGATGATGATCAAGAGAGGCATTGTGATGGAGCCAATTAAATTATCCTAGCCCTTAGTTTCATGTCCTTGACCTAGCCCTCAGTTTCATGTCCTCAAAGTTTAATGGCTACACATTTTGTAAAATTCTTGTGATAAAATCCAACGGTGAATAATGTTCAAAACATTGTGCAATGGGATCACTTTGAATGAGGATTTTGGTTTGTCCGAATGGATTGGATTGTTGAAAGATAGGACCCTTAATTTGAAGCCCAAGAGACAACATTTACAAAATGAGGTGTTTTGCACAAAATAAACCAACCAAAAACAAAGATCGAGAAGTATAGATCTTGTAGAGAGGATTTAGTAAAAACACAAAACATAGGAGCTGATTTGATGCTCTGTAAAAATGCAAGTCATTTTTGTGAAAATAAACGAAAACTCTTATCATTAGACACGCTATATATGTAAAAAAGATGTTCCTATGATAGATATCTCTCACTTTATATGCGAGAAAGTGAGAGATAGAGTAGAGCCATCATATCCATATACAATGCCAACAGCTTAAATGTGAGGAGCACGACCTTATCTCTCATACTAAAGTGAGAGATGCTCTCGTCTATATATAATTAGGCCAAATCCACGATTTCTTTCTAATCAAATAAGAAAAAATATATTCTCATGTAAGATGAAAATCCAATTATGAATGAGGCTACTAACCTTGTTTGTGGGGCCCACCCTGATTCATGATAAAGAGTAAGATGGTGTGGGATCGACGATCTACATATATAGTTAGTGGTGGCCCTCACGTTGGGTATAATCTGATGATTTTAATGATCTCTATAAAGGCTCCAAAGATAAATGGTTTAGCAAGATCAGTGACAAACCATTAAATTTTGTGGCCTTTAAACAAATGCTTACTGCATGATCATTGCCCATGAGGAGCTTTCCCTCCACTCAAAATGGGACCGTCCAATCCCACTGTACTCTGCCAACTTAACATGAAACGAGATGGACCAAAAAACTAGTTTGACAACTTTAAAAGTTGCTGCCCATTCAGACTACATGCCCTCCAAATATTATTACTATTGGCCCCTCTTAAGTTTTTTGAAAGCAGCATGTAGTTTTTTGAGAATGTTCTTTTTTCTCACATAGCCCTCCCAAGAACTTTTATTTTTATATAGTGACCTCTCTAAAGAAAACTTCATGCATGACTCATTAGCAGCTTGAATATGAGAATGGCAGGCCCCGAATGTTACAACTAGAACTGATACAACACAAGCTTAAGTACAAACTTAAACACCATTAGTCTACTACTAGTGCCTACTAAAACTGATACATCACAAGCTTAAGTACAAAACTTAAACACCATTATTCTACTACTAGTGCCTACTTCACCATTATCTTTAGGTATAGAGAGATCGGGCCACCTTTAGACCTTGGCAAACCTGATAGCTTGTTTCCCGTTGCCTGGCTGAACATCATAGTAATGCTTCAAATAGTCCCCCATCACCACCTTCTTATACCTTATTTCACCTGTGCCTAGCTCTTTCACTGGCTCGATTTCTGCTTGGAGCGGTGGATTGTAGAAAAGCGCGATGGAGAATCTTTCCTTGTCCTTATGGGTGACAGCGCGGTGCCGTGGGCTCTCTAATATACCATTGCTCATTATCTCTAGAAAGTCACCAACAACGACAACCAATGCCTTGGGTGGGAATGCTAGCCGCACCCAATGTGCTTCTTTGAACACCTCTAGGCCGTCGGTTTCACCAAATTGAGCTAGAAGGGTGAGCACACTTCCATCAGAGTGCGAGGTTAGGCCCATCGCTAAGTCAGGCCTTGGACATGGTGGATAGTAGTTAACTCTTACATTCACTATGCTCTCTGAGGGCTCCAAGTATCTGAGGAAGCTTTTTGTATCTAACCGCAAGGCCTCTGCAAGGGCTTGGAGTAACTCATCACAAATCTTTCTGGCTTCTTCAACATATTTCTCCATGACTGTCCTGCACTTATTTAATGAATTTTAGGCATAAGGATTTGCTAGGTTTGAATAAATGTTCAGGTAAGATCAACTTTAGTTGTGGGTGTCTAAAGTAAGCTTGGATTAGGGATGGGGTCATCAAAGGTTATACGTAGGGTCCATTTAATTATCGGTTCAGATGCAAAACCGGCTGGATCAAAATTGATTCAAACATAGTTATTGTACTATGAAATAGTTAGATCTGTTAGGAACCCTAATGGTCCTAGTCGATTCTGTTCCTAAATTAGCAATTAGGAGCTTGTTATACAACAGTATTTGGAGATATCCCATGTATAAACCAAAATAAGATCTGGTTCGTCACCATCATCTTATTAGTCTTAAGTCTTAACCTATTGGTCTAGATCGGCTCAATGCATTCTACTTAAATAAAGAAGCATGCTAAGACCCTTTTAGTTTTTAGGGCTTAATTAATGCACTGTACACTAACATTTGTGTTAGAATCTCTCTCTCTCTCTCTCTCTCTCTCTCACGAACTCATCTGTCTTTCTTGAATGCATTCCTTCCGTATGTATAAGACCAAATCCAATTGACCTTGGTTCTGTAGGAGCACAAGTAAGAAAGATTGAGAAATAAAACCATCTGACTTGATTCCTTCTCAATAGCCATAATACAATCATCTTAGGGTTATCCTTTTGTCTACATATGCTTTATTACACGCATGGTCTTTGAAGGACAAGAACCAACTATGTAGCTTCTACATCAATAATTCAAACAATATTGTATACATCATTAGTCCGGTCCTTTGTAGGAACCACCTATAATAATGAACTTGCAAAATGAATCTGTTTATCATAAAGAGATTCATTGTTCTTGACCTTGCTTCACCTTAATTGTTATTTGAACAAAAAAATCATAATATAGTTTTGGTAAAAGTTATGTCTTGGTCTAAGTGGGGTTAGCATTTCTCGTCTCCATGTCCCTCTTTCTCTCTATCAATTTGAGCGTACAGTCGTGCTCATACTAATGAATGCAAGAAAGATGGACCGAATGTAATTGTACTTGGGACATTCTTTCTGCATCTCCAAAGTCTAAAATTTCTTTCACTGCCTCTTCATCCAAGACTTTAATTGGTCTCTCATTTTTGGAGTTCCTTAAACTATTAACAATGGGACATGTCGTACATAACATAAATTAACTCTTTTAAGTACATATCCTCACCATTAAAAATCACAATACTTGATTGCTTTATTCTATTGAAGTTACCTTTAGATCTCCTCTTATGTGCTTATTTTTAATTATATATATATACACTTTTTTGTAACTTCATACATTCAAAATGTTCAAAATCTCTATTCGCTACAATTACTACGGATTCAGGTGATCAAACAATTGAAAAGAAATCTAGAGTAGAATAAATTAGTAAAAAAGATTCAGCGATGGTCGTAGTCTCGTAGAAATTGACTGATTCTGTGGAAGAGTGGGAGGAAAGTGAGAAGAATCAATATAGGATCATGGGATTTGTTCTAGAAAAGCCAAAACCAGGGGTAATTTATACTGATGGATTATAATACCAGTACTGATGTATTCCAAAAGATGAGCTTTAACTTCTTTATGAACTGGATAGATACGGGCTTGGAGTTTCAAACTTGTGAGGAATTATGTGAAAGATCAATGGAGGATATGGCATGAGCAGAATTCATGATGAAAGGCCCTGGTCTTGGAAAAGATGGAGCCTCATTAGTCATTCGTAGAAGTGGTAAGTTATTTAGTTTTGTACATGACATTACCTGTAAGTCGTATAATTCATGTAAGCCTCCTAAAAGAGGATGTCTGCAGAAATAAAAATGAACCCAAGTGCAATAAGTGCATCTTGGTCACATTTACTTTAAATTCCTCACATTTCTGTGTCCTTATTTTTTTTTTTTCCTTAAATGATAGTTTAATTGTGTTGATGGGTGGGCTCTATCTGAGAGGGAGTATTGAAAAGTATTTATGCTGCCTCTACCAACACCTTGAGATCTTTCTGTGAATGGTTAGCTAAGGATATTTAATAAATTATATAGGAACTTGATAATCATGACATATGACAGTTGGACTGGCATATTAGTATAGGCCAACCTATCACATTTAATTCATGCATCTCCCAGAGACTCAGACCATGTTAATTCATCTGATTTTTCACCCAATCAACTCTTAGACTAACAAGATATTGTTGTTACAATAAATATCTGTGTCTCAATTGAGTCAATATAACCATAGTTCTAGAAGTCCTTCGAGTCTTAACCCTAGACAAAGGCCAAAACCATTGAATCTAAAATGTTGGAGCCAATGACAGTTCAAGTCAGCCTGCAGTCGGACCCAACTGATTTATATCCATACTAAAATCACATCTGTTCCTTCACTAGAACTACCAGTAGAAAATACCTGAAATCTTTGGGGTTCGTGGGCCAAACATGGAGACCAAGGGTGCTGTTTTTCGGTGCAGCCCGCATTGAAAGACGATCAATCCAATCTAGCCGTTGATCATCTGATTTTATAAAGCTTCTTCCATAACCCAAGTTGTCAGTGCTGGCATATGAACCTACACTCTCCTTCTTATCTTCAAATGACAAGCTAAAGAATCCCTTCACCATGTCCTGGAGAGAATTCAATAGATCCAAAGGAATGCCATTTTGTTTTATGAAGAACACGCCCCATTCTTTGGCAACTTTGGCAAGCTTAGCTAGCTCCATAGCTCGATGCTCTGCTTCAGCATCATTGTTCAAGTTATGCATGTTAATTACTGGCGGGCCTTCTTCTCCTTCTCCAACATTGCTTGAAAATGGTGGCGCGTCCATTTTCTCCCTAATGAATCTCTCCGGCAAGTACTTAAGACCTTGGCGCGCAAGTTCTTGCACCACTGGAACCATTGAGATTACCGGTTGTCCGTCTGCACCAAGGCACCTAACTTCGTGGAAGTAGCCCTTCTCCATTTCCTTCCCCTAAATCTCACAAGCCAATGTTATTACATAAATGAGTAATTTTTCCAGAAAAACCCGGTCAACGATAAAAGTTGTAGAACAAATTTGTAAACTAAGTCAAAATTCTGAATTGTTATTAATTTCATTTTAAGTTTAGAGATCTAACTTTTCAAGAAAAATGCTATCCTTAAACTTTTTACGTACTTGTTTTTAATCCACTTATATATAATTAATATGTCTTGCTAATGTCACGGTTGGACCGAATTGGATCACCACTAGAAACTGGTTTGATTGCATTTGCTGGTCTGACGGTTGCTCAAGTTTTTAAAATATTGGGTTATGTTTTGGCTGCTTCTTTCCATGCATTCCTAGATAGCTATACCACCCTGCACTCAATCTAGATTACAGAGATACAGATTGTGGGAACAGCTTAAATCTTCATACGTAGTGACTTGAACCTTGGATTGATGACATGTGAAATATGGTTATATTTCCTACATGTAGTCAATCCAACGATGTATGACATTTTCTTGGGGATCAAATTGGAGACTGGTACCTACATAGAGGGATCCATGTGAAATGATTAGAGTTTGATCAAATTAAGATGGACCTCGCACAAGGAAAATATACAACAGCTCCATACTCACAGAGTTACAGGCGATGGTATTATCACTTCTCTAAACATTCATTAGCCATCATCAAACTCAATACCATGTTTTATATCTAGCTAGCTGCACATCAAAACACAGAAATTTAGAGAAACTTACTACTTAATTGAACGGGAGAGGAGCTTCGAATGCTTGGAGCTTCTACAGAGATTCTTTCATGTGAGAAGACCTGAACCACACAAGCCAGGGTGGAGATGAGAGAGAGATATCATGAATAGACTTGGTGGAATGATTGGCCTAGGGGTGTATCGGTTAGGTTAACCGGTCAATTTGGGAAAACCGTTAACCGAATCGTAACCGCGGTTCTCTGTCTTTTAAAACCGTAACCGTAACCGTATCAAAAAAAGAAAAAACCGTGGAAAACAGTAACCGCAGTTAACCGTATTAGACGGTTTGGTTACTGTTACGGTTAATAACCGTGGAAAAATCTCAATAGTCTGCATTCTTTTAGCCCTCATTTACAGCCCCATTCAGTGTCCAAGAGCTGGATGCACATCTATTTCTAAAGTGATAAATGCAGTTTTGGTACTGTAAGCATTGTCAAAAGTAGATGACAGTCATGACTTGCAAACGCCAGAGCATAAACTGGATACCAACTACGGTAATTAAATGAATCCAAAGAAAAGGTGTCTATACAAAATTCTGAACTCTCATATTTCAAAAGATGTGGACATTTGTCTTTCAGTATGTATTATGAATGTAACCATTGCCAAGCCAAACTGGAACCTGCATGGGCTTGCTTAAACAGACAAAACAGAAATTCGCATTAGGCTTAAGCGGTTAAGCTGTCATTCTGAAACACTAATGGTATTCAGTATGGGCTCAAATTTCATTTTCAGAAACCCAAATCTAACCTCAATCTCCAACTAATAAATCATGCAGTGGACCAACTCTTATTGGAGAGTATGATTTGAGCACATTCCACTTCCAGCAAGGGCTTGCAGGCTTGCACTTTCAACGGTAGTGGACCAACTCGATGCATTCCTTCCAACAACAGCAACAATACAACAACCTCTCTCTCTCTCTCTCTCTAAAACCCTAGCGAAGAAGGTAACGAAGCGATTTCACTTCACTTCAAAATAAGGGATCTGCAAATCGAGTTGCAGATTGAGAAAGGGAGAGAGAGTGAGACAAAAGAAACGATCCAAGAGAAAAAAATCGCAATCAATAGATCCCCTCTTCCCTCAAAAGATCTCAGATTTCCACGGAAAGAAAATAAACAATAAACCCAAACAAACCTGGATCTGGTGAATGAGGCGAGAGAGAGAGAGAGAGAGAGAGAGAGAGAGAGAGAGGGAGAGAGGCGTATTCTTCTTCGTTCGTGGCGTCTTCTTCCTCTTCGTGCGTCGAGAGAGAGAGAGAGAGGCGAGAAAGGGCCGGCCGCCTGTGAGTTGAGACTTGAGAGAGTGGAGAAAGGGGTTGGGTTTGGCTTTGCATAAGGTAAGAAAATTTTCACCCAGTCCTTTAGTTTTTGTTTTATTTGTAAATGGTACGGTTAACGGAACCATATTTTACCGTTCGGTTCAGTTAATAACAGTGAATTATTACAGAAAATCATAACCTAACCGTGTATTTTTTGAATTTTATTAATAGTAATCGTAATCGAACCGTAAAACATAGTTATTAACTGCGGTTCAGTTCGGTTCAGTGAGACGGTTTTTCTATTTTTTTTTTACACCCCCAATGATTACATACGTTATGGAGAACAAAAAGACCCAGTTGATTTAACTCATGTAGGACTCATCTTTGCTTAATTAAATCTCTCTGCATCTCATATCACCTTCTTTTTGGGAAATAAACCAAATTTTACCACCGAGGAATGATATGGACAGTTGGATGGTGCATGCAAAATATATAATAGCATATTTCAAACATTATCAATCTGACCGTGTATATTATAGCAGTTAGAGTGAAATTTGGACCATCAGCTGAATAGAGATTGATGTGTGATATAAACGGCTTCGATAAAGAAAAGGCAGGCCTTATATAGGTTAAATATAAGTAGTAAGAAAGTGCCCACGAGGGTGGATTGAATTATTTCCCACTAAAAAAGAGGTGGGCTGGCTAAAAAAGCAAACAAAAAAAAAAAAAGTGGTGGGCTTCATTCTACCCAACTAAAAAAAGAAAAAAAAAAAAAAAGTGGTGGGCTTCATCTTTCTGGTGGGTGACCCCAACTTCAATAGTCCTGGAAGCACCAAAGGTCTTCAGCTTTCAAATGTTGGTTATAGTGATGATTATGAACAGACCATTGCCCCAATTGCTAAGATGATTGCAATTCGCGCTCTTCTTCCCACTGCTGCAGTTTGTAACTGGTTATTACATTAGACGGATGTCAAACTGCCTTCTCACATGGTGACTTAAAGAAGGCTATTTACATGAAACAACTACAAGGATATACATTCCTCTCAAATGTTGGGTGCTGCCTCAAGAAGCTCTCTATGGTCGCAAACAGGCTCCTATGCATGGTTTAATAAATTTCGAGTTGTTATTCTTCAAAGCCACTTCTCACACAAAGGAGATGTACCATTCTACTCTACTCTTCAAAGGGGATAATAATATCAGCATTTACCGTCTTCAACAATTTTATCGCCAATTGACTTATTTTCTTGTACTGAAAATTACAAAAACACAACAGGTTATTATTTATGTTCATGAGAGATTATGTTCCCTTTTTTTCTTTTTTTTTAGGTAGAAACATCTTGTTGATGTTATCGAGGGAAATTATGTTGGAGACCTGATTTCTATGGTACATCTTAGAGATTCTCGGACTATAGAAACTTCCTCAGAACTCAATGTTAAGTATCCAGCTAGCAGATTATGGCAGCCCTTAACCAGATGCAACCTTATATTTAAGATTGGTAGAAAGCCTCATTTAAACTATGACAGGAAAGAATATTACAAATGCTAAACAGATTGTGAGTCAGTTAGTATCAAACCCTCATAAAACCCATCCTACAACTGTCCATCATGTCATTACCTTTTAGGAACTATTGATTAAAGGTTTATTTTATTCCTCTTCTTCCTCTCTTTGACTTATTGTATATGTTGATGCTCGATCATTCTAGAAAGAATGGTGCATGTTCCTCGGCATATCCTTCCAATCCTCAAAATGCAAAAATGCAGAATATCATCTCATCCTTAGTTGAAGCAATACCAACACTACTCACATTGCCCGATCTAGTTTTTCATGAGGACCAAGCATATAGAGGTGGATTGATATTTCATTCTATTACTTTTTTCTTTGGGCACTTTACATCTCCTGTAAAATTTCTACTACTTAACAATTGGCTCTCTTCATTAAAGCCATGAGAAAAGCATGTCATGATTTCTAACTGATACATGGAACAATGATTCGGTGGATCACTGAGCTTAGAGGAACACATTGTTATATGCTCCAGTAGTATACCATTGAAATTGTGAGATAAATTAGATTATAATTAGGGATACATTGACTGTAACTGGGGGCTGTAATTGAGGTTATTTTGCAACCAGTGTGAAAGAAATAGATGCCCTAGTGTAACAAGACGACCTTGACAATTTTACTTCTTCATTCCTTTGGGTTATCACAGCATGAGCAATGTCTCTCATAATATCCTGGTGAAGCTAACCCTAGTAATATCTAAATAATGACATTACTTGCAAGTTTCTTACCAATATCTTTTTTAAAAATAAGTTTCTTACCAATATCAGGAGGATGATCATCATTTCCAACACCCCAAGGAAGTTTAAAGAGGAGAAACTGTCTAGTAGAATAAACTAGAGAAGAAACGGATATCACAAAAATAAAGCATAACAAACAAAAATAAAATAAAATTAATTGCATCGTTTTTCCGTTTTATATCACAAATACGCAAAACGATGGAAGCGGATAACATGCTGCAGGCCTGAAAACATGGCAGTTTTGTTTTCGTATTTGTTACTATAAGACACGGTTACGCCATTGAATGTTGAGCTCTCACAAATTAAAAACGGGACTGAGATATTTTTCTGAAGGGTCTCACAAAACTGTTCCACCTTTTCCGTCCACATGTAATTCAAGTGATCATGTGTTAATGGACCGCATGATCTGCAATTTCCAGCAACAACCTGGCACCTTGACTTCAGTAAGATTCAGCCTCGTTGCTAACCAAGGATGCACACAAAAATTGGCTTGGATGGGGCTTTGACCTTTATTTGTCACGCACTTCCCTTTTTGGTAGTAAATCGGTTCTACCAAATCTGAAATTGAACCTTAAACCTGCAGAACCATGGAAGCAACTATATAGTCTGACACAACAGAGTGATGCATGAATCAGGAAGACTATATCCATTATTTCAGTTGAATGTTAGATGTGTTTCCCAACTTTCAGCATTAGAGATGCCCATGAATAATTGAATACTAGATTACATCCGAAGCACCCAACTAAAAATCCTTCTACAATTTATCTTCCAGCTTTGAAATCCATATCAGGTGGCATGTTGTGTCAAGAAAATTAAATTAATTACATATATTACAATTAAATCATATGTAGAAGTTGCAGTTTTTAAACTAGGCCAATTATAGCTACCCAATAAGCACGTAAGTTGGATAAGAAGAGCAGCCACAGCCAGCAACTTTTGCTCTTGTGGCTATTTGGAGAAAGTCTAAATTGAAGACAAGTGAGTTTCAAGAACGATCTCAAACCCACCCTCTTCTTAATCCACGTTGATGACCTACAGATTTTAAAGATTACGTATCGCAGTTTGAGATAACTAACATCTCTGCTCAGGGTTGTTCATGAGCTGCTTAGCAGCGGCACTCATGGACTTTTGACTCCGACTCAAACTTGAAAAGCCCCGGGAATGGAATCAAATCAGTGACTTAATAAAGTCAGATTTTCTTATTTCAAGATGGGCCAATTCAATAAATTAAATAAAAGAAAAAAATTATAAATTAGAAAAAAGTTCTTAACTCATATCATCATCAAAACCTTGTCCCAACTCTATTGGGGTCAACTACAGTAAAAACATCACCTGTTTTCATTGCAGGTCCCGAACTTGGATAAATGAGGGTTGTATTAGGTAGGTTGGCAGCTAGTATAAAATTGTCAGAACCCAAACATGAGTTCTTAACTCATAATTTGAGAAATTAATTATGATACATCATAATCTTGAGCTATTAAAGGGCCCCTAAACTAATGTTCCACTCGTACACTAAAGTATAAGCAAAACTAAACTTTAGGTCAAACCAACAAAGGAAATTAATTATACATGGCATCTTCAAAATGAAAAACCTAATGCCTCAACTTTCAAACTAATTGATGGCATAATAGTTCCATGAGCATGAAAAATAGAACAAAAAAGTTTAAATGGGATAATGTGTTAATAACCAGAAATACCAAAAGCTTGGGCAGTTACTGAAAGACAAAACGACATATATCAAAGGGTGGCATGCGGGGCTCCGCATGTGGATAGAAAAACACCAAACGACCATACGTGGACAGAAACACGTCCCCAAGGATTCGAACACACAACCCTTAGCTCTAATACCATGTTAATAACCAAAAACACCAAAAGCTCCAGTTGTTAGTGAACGACAAAACAATTTATATCAAAGGGTCCTGACAGAATGATGGGAGTTCTATCTGGGCATTTAGTTTTGGATAGAAAGATGAAAGAGGAAACTGGATAAACTCCAAATTTCATGTCCCCCAAATTACTAACTCATTAGAAACTGGATGCCTTTGATTAGCTATTTGATTACTATTCAATGAGCCCAGGCTTATTTGATGGTGACCCGTATTGAGATTTTGGTAGACTCCTTTTCAATTTGATGGGAGTTCTATCTGGGCATTTAGTTTTGGATAGAAAGATGAAAGAGGAAACTGGATAAACACCAAATTTCATGTCCCCCAAATTACTAAATCATTAGAAACTGGATGCCTTTGATTAGCTATTTGATTACTATTCAATGAGCCCAGGCTTATTTGATGGTGACCCGTATTGAGATTTTGGTAGACTCCTTTTCAATTGACTATTTCAGAGAGTTACAGCGTTGGATGTGAGACCCATAACCACATGGGTGGGAACTTCAGCTACAATTCTGTTTTATATATCCCATTTTATCTCTTTTTTTATCTTGTGGTATGGAGGTTTAGGAGTGAGAAGCTTGTTGCTTGGACATGAGAACCCTGGTTTGGACATGTGGAGTTGATTTCAAGTACAGCTTTTGGGTTTGGTCCCCTTGACTTGTGCTGAAATGCCAAAGTAGTTGCTAGATATTCTATAATTTTTGTGCTATTGTGTATACCTTGACGAAACTAATCAATATTTGGCATCGATGTGGAGGTAGTTTTTAACAAGAATATTTTATGATGTACAGGAAAATGAAAACTAATGTATAAATTATAGGGATTAGAACTTCAGATATTTGCAGAAAAAAAAAAAAAAAAGCTCTAGCCATGATACAGGTTAGCAGAAACATTACCTCTAGAATTTCTTGAGAAGAACTTCAGTATCTCATCAATTATAATAACCTACAGAACATATACATTATTTATGAATTAAGTGCACGATTTTTAAATTAAGTCTAAAACAGAACTTAGAACAGAAGCACAGCATCACAAATAGAAGTCCTCAATAAAACTGAGATAAAAGCAAAACTAGAAACGAAGGACCGGGGACCATCCTTAATTTTACAAGAATTTATTTCTAAAAATCTTCGTGATGATGTATGCACTTTTGTATAATGAAGTCATAAATCAGATTATGTAATCATAAATATCAAACAAAGAGACGCAATAGATCTAATAATCCTTCATACATAACACCAACCAGACATTGGTTGGATCGACCTTGGCTCTGCCCTTTCAAAGGGTTGAGGGGCGTTTGAAATTCTTAACCATGGGGAACACTTCTCACGATATTGAAAAGTGCAGAAGATTAAGTTCCCACAATTTCAAGTCCCTTCATGATTAGTGCAGGTTTCTTCAACTAAGGACTTCAATTTTAAATTGTCTTCTTGTTTTGAAAGAGATTGGTTTAGGAAGAATCCAAGTGCAGGTAGGATTTTAGTAATTAGATTTTATTCCCTCAGATTAGTATCAATGGGTTCCTAATCAAAGAAAAAAGGAGGATTAGTATCAAAGAAAGAAGAAAGGATTAGTATCAAGGGGTTATAGCTGCACTATGTTATTCTGTTGGGACAATGAACTCTTTAATATGTAGGGTAGCTACCCAAATGGAAAACATGTACATTTAATAAAAGATTTTGAAAGAAAAAAAGCAGAGATTGCACGACGCTACGATATTGCGAAGGCCTGCTCGTTCTTGTGCCTGAAGGATAACATGGAAATCCTTGGGAAGTGAAGTCTGTCTCAAGTTGTTGTGAAGACTGCCACAAGAGATCAGGTTCAAAGTTGGATGCTCGGAGCATATTTTATTCACTTATTTCCTTCAGTCGACTAATCAGAATTCATTGGCATCTTCTTTTGAAATGTCTCACTTCAAGGTTAGTACATGCAAATTTACTTGATTGTATAATCTGCTTCCTTGTGTTCTGAGATTTCAACACCCATACTATTGGGTTCTTACTATTGAAATGACTCCAATTTGGAAAGGAACTAAGGAACAAAGAATAAATTCTGTCTCTCAATGTGGATGCCAGAATAAGACAAATTTTCACAAGAAAATTCCTAGGCTGTACAGTTGGAGAGTCAATTGTTGATAGCATATTTTGAAAACTGTCGGCTATCTACATGTTTGCGAGAAGGTGGATAAAACGCATGTCTGCATGTCGGTGGCCAGCCCAGTGCAGATTGTGGGTCTGTTTGATACGTTCAATTACTAAGTTTTCAATTCATTGCCAGTACTGTGCCTTTTTGGACTGAGCTTGTTGGAAGTGGGAACCTGATAAAGAAACTCTAGGTTGGTAAGGTTCCTTGATTTAAATAAAAAATAACTTCAAAAAAAAAAAAAAAAAAAAAAAAAGGAAAAAGAAGAAAGAAGAAAGAAGAGTTTAGTCAAGCAGTCAGCTTTTTTGCATCCAAGAAATCAGCTAGTTTCTGATAAGAATCAGACTTCAAGAAAGAGGTATAAAGAACAATTACTAACAGGAAAAGAAAGATATAGGACAACGGCCCACTCAGCCCAAGATAATGGAGTCACCTGCACACCAAAGCAATAGTTGACTTTTAAATAAATGAACACAATAAAAGCAAGCATAAATAGAGAGGAAAGAACTGATAAACAAAAGAGAAGATACTCACAGAAAAAAGCACTGCAAGAGGTTCAACATACAAGATAAGTATGTGAAGAAGCATAGTTATGACAATCGATGCAACGAGCCATAAATTACTCCAGGGTGGAATTATTCTGAAAATATAGTACATTCATTTAAATCTGATATTTCCTTCAAAGATCAATAACAAATTATGTGTGCATTGTGTGTGTGTGTGTGTGTGTGTGTGTGTGAGCGAGAGAGAGAGAGAGAGAGAGAGAGAGAGACTCATGGTTTGAAAGCTCGGCCAAGTTAGAACCGATTATTCTGACTCGACTTAGGCTCAGTCCATCTGAAGTCCATTTCAGATCAAAATGGGGGACTTGATGAGTGTCCGACTTGGAATAACTGTAGTGCTGTTGATCTATAATCATAACTTTACAGTTGCATGTCTCAAAAAACTTATGGGTGACAAGACCCGGAATCACACGATTTGCTACATGATATATGTCTATTGAGAGCCTATGCCGATAAAAGGCCGAGTTGATGCAAATGTTCACATTATTTGAAGATTTGCACTCTTAATTTGCTTAGGACCCCAAATATCCTAGGGCATGGAAGGTTCCCAGTATAGTTCTCAACGAAAATTTTTGGAATAGATCCGAGAAAATTATATACATGGTGACGCAGCGTGGGGAGGGATGAATAGCCAACGAGACATTCTCCAAGCCAAAGGCCTAGGGATAGGGATCCATATAGGATCTAAACATCTTGGTCTCACACCACAAAGGTTTAAAAACCCGAACTCAGGACCCGACTCACCCAGGGCCGAGTCCTAGTCAACTGGGCGAACTCGGGCAAGTCGGATCAATCCCCATGCAGTGCTCAAAACAACAAAAAAAAAGAAGAAGAAGAAAGGAGGAGGCCTACCAGCTAGTACCACCAGCAAAAGCAGCCAGCCAGCGGTAGCAGCAGCAACACTGCAGCCAGCAGCTTTTTTCTCCTCACTGCACAATGCCCAAAATCCTACAACACCCCCCCACCCCCTCTTCTAAAACAACCATTTTGTTTCATTTTTTTATTTTTCACTTTAAGTTACATACAAGTGTTTGGCCGAGTCCGAGTCACTATAGACCCGACCCGGACCATGCACGCCATAGACAAGAAAACATCTCAAAGAGAAGAAACTCAAATTCTTGTTCCATTATTCAATGATTGATTGAAGGAGAATTACATCTCTTTATACAGATTAGTCAGTCTGATGACTTGGAAAACAAGCCTCAATAAAAATAGAAACTTATAATTTGGTCCTAAATCTTAGCGATTACTGAATTTCAGGAATTTCTAAGAAATCTTCTAGAAATTGCAAAATAGGAAACTCTTGCGCTAAAATAGGAAAATCCTTTACGATCTGGCCCTTTATGGGCTTTTAGTGGACTTAGGCCCAGTGGCTGGCCAATCATGGATCTGGCCTGCATCACATGGTGGAGCCATTGGTAAAGGTTTTAAAATTAGTTGATGGTAATACTAAGGCAACCATGGGCTATGTCTACGATGGGATTGATAGGGCCAACTCTCCATAAAAAAAAGATCAAAAGTACGAGGCTCCATGGACATTATAAGAGGTACTTGCGAATAATCAATTATAGATGGAATAATCAATTCCATCATGACATACATGCGGCAGGTAATTCTGTTTTTCATATGAAGATTGACATGCTTGGAAAAGTAAAGAGGGTTCGCAGCAACTCATAATACCTTTTCTTTCTCATATTTTTAAGATGTGAATTTGTAAAATGTGAATTAAAATGAATGCCGTTGAAATTTTAGGGCTACATCTTGACATAACTCTCTGATCTTATTTATAGTGAATAGCTAATTGGATATTTATAAAGTACAACCAAAGAAACCTAATACTTATCCCATTATAACTCTTGCATAAAATAACTCAAATTTAAAATAATCTTAATTTAGAAACTAAACTCTCATAATTACAAATTAACCCCTTGACCCAAAATTACAAAGAAAACCCAAGTTTTTCTCACCACTCACCCTCAAGTTGGTCATATATCTACTTCCTTTTGCAACTGCTTTGATGAGGGACTTTGTCAGCTTGATCTTTACTACACTTTGATGGATCTTCGATCAGTTCTTGCAACTTGACTGATGAAGGAGAAGATAAAAACTCGATATGCTCCACATATTTGGAATGCATCTTGGTATGCTATACAACAAATCCAGCAAGGCTGAATGCTACACAGCATTCTCACATGAACCTGATAAATTTACCAATTACTTGGATTCACACTACCAAGTAAATACAAAGTATTCATAGAGTTTTCTCCCTCTGACTTGAATAACCTCATAAACTTAACTTTTGCAATGAAAAAAACATCCTCATATTGTAGATTTTTAGTCTTGAATAATTCCTGCTGCTACTTTGCTTTCTTCACAAAAAATATAAACCCTACGGCCCCTTTTATCTTAGTTGATGTCTTTCCACAATTGCCCATTGTGCTTTGGTGGTAGTCACCATCTGTCTGTAGAGTCCATCATCATTACATCCTGCTCTTTTTTATTCTAGCGTAGCTGGTGGCCCACTAGATTAGATCAATTGTGATCTCTTGCAATAGTATATGGATCATGCATCTTGGCAAAAAAAAAAGACGAGATTGAAAGGCTTCAATAAACTTTGACATTTTTTCTTGATCAGAAGATCTATGTGAAACTGGGACTAAAAAATTCCTCATAATAGGTTTCTGTAGAACATCAGAGCATCCCTTGGGAGAGGGCTTGCAAGATCTGCAGATAGCAAAAAATTCGAATTCTGCACGTCATTTTATTAGTTTCTCCTTATCACCATTAAGGGGCTGCTATTATGAGAGGACTTTCGGTCCTTTTAAGACGAAGTTACTCTTTCTTGGGCCAAAACAAGGAGACGAGTACCCTTTTCTCTTTCTTAGGAGAATAGCTTTTTGTATCATGCACATGGCTTAGAAAAACCCAAACTCACACATTTCATGTATTTTTTTTAATTTTATGAGAAGAATAATCAATTTGCTAAAGACAGAGCAAAAAAATGAAATTAATATAGAACGACGTCCCAGCACAGGAGCCCCTAGGACTTTTCTCTCCTCGAATGCTCATCACATGCAAAGAGATACTTTGTGGAATTCTAAGTTTCTGCTCATGAGAAACCTTTTTGTGCAAGGCTCTCTCCTAGGATTTTCTCTCCTCGAATTCTCATCACACGCAAAGAGATACTTGGTGGAATTCTATGTTTCTGCTCATGAGAAACCTTTCATGTGAAAGGTTTTCGCAATGAGGTTTCTACTTATGATGATGATGGTTGGCAATCCCTCCTTAGATCTCGACCCTTAATCGCCCACTTTCTTCTTAAAAGATACAACAGAAGGGGCAACTTCGGAAATTTTTAGAGGGTGAATCAAAATCTCAGTCAACAGAGCATCTCGGAAGAGAGTAGATATCTAGAGATGGATCGTGGGAGATCAACAGATTTGGATCTGAGATTTAACATAGAGCAAGGGCCTAGTTTTCCATTGCAGCAACCCTAATTCTTTATTTCTTCCTTCAACTCTGATCTCAGAATTCCCGTACAAACCTCGGAAAAAGAAAAAAAAAAAAAAAAAAACCTCAGCGCGAAAGCCCTCCATCTCAGTCTTCTTCAATATTTTTCTTCAATTTCTTCATCTCTCCAATCTCCTCATGGAAGAAAGAGTTACAAAACTGCAACCATACCCCTATTACAAAACCCTAGATCAGCTCTCTACCATTTTCGATCCTTGAAATGAGAAAAGAAACCCTTGAAAATCACTCCTAAGAGGAGCTTCCATTGTAATAAGGTCCTCTGATGTCATTGCAGCAACGACACACTTTCGCTTCCTCTTAAGTTCATGGGGGCTTAGCGCTCTTGCTGCCCATAAGAAATTTAGACCAAACCTTAACCTTAAACCTAAGCTCTCACACCAAGTTGAAACTTTAGGCTACATTTTGACAAAACTCTTTGATCTGATTTGATCTAAATAATCGATGACGGCTACTTATAAAGAACAACCAAAGATGTAAACTTAAACTAGAAAACCTAATTATAGCAATGTAATCCTTATCCTATTATAACTCTAGCCTAAAATAAGTCAAATGTAATCTAATCCTAACCAAGAAACTAACTCTCAATCTCTCATAATTAGAAATTAATCCATTGATCGAAAATTACAAATAAACCCAACTGTTTCTTAACATTGATATGGCAAATTGCATCAAAATTAAGGAGTTAAATGGAAGAAAGCGAAAGAAGTGGTGCTTGGTAAGAACATTAACTCAATAATTTTTTTCTTTAAAATAGTGTTTGGTTTTCTAGAGCATAACTTTCCAATAGCAAATCACAAACACGATAGGGACTCCTTAAGTTTGTGATTTGATCAACAAATCATATGCTGCATTACAAGTGTTCAATCCTCAGGTCTTCCAGAGTCGACACAGACATGCACACACAAATAACGCTAATGAAGAATAACTGAACAAAACTGACAACATTCTCAAAAATGATCTTACCAGAAAATATGTGTAACATTAATGATTTGAGAAATGAAGTACAATGCGTTTATGCAATAACTACAACCATATATCCTTTTAAACTCGAACTCTATGGCATTAGTATGAAAGGGGGTGTCATATCAGAATGAAAAATGAGGAAAACAGTGCTATGGAATAAATAAATCACTTACAGAAGAGATTGATTTTCGCTGAGGTTATTTAGAGCGTTAAACATCTCCACAACAACAAGAACAGTCATCGACACAGTTGACGGATGTCGATCATCAAAAATGCTGCATGGATATGCTGTTTCTCTTGTTGAGCAAGTATCAAAATTAACCTGAAAATGCAGAAGAGGAAAACTGAATCAATCAGAATCCACTGAAAGAATGTCTAATACCTTAAGGAAACCAAGGAGGAAAAAATTGTATAAGAAATTAGAGTCCTGCTAGCAAATGAATTTGTACATTGGACACTTGGCATCTTGCTGGGTCATAAGACCCTACCAAAATAAAAAAAGCGTGGGTGGATTGTGATTCGGGCGAGTTTTATATATATAATTCTAATTTTATTTTGGGTTTTTTTTTTTTTTTTTTTTTTTGTGGGGGTTGGGGGTGGGGAGGAGTGATTTAGTCAGCCCAAATCAAATTGATTGCATACTAACCATCAATTCATCACATTAGATCAGATAGTTAGATATGTTCCTTGTGGCTGACATTTGGTGAACCCTAAGACAACAGTCCATGTATCTTGGCTAAAAATTTGTTGACAGATAGAAAGCAACTTTCACTCTGTTTATACTTTTCGAAAAGAAGAACAAAGTTTATGCAACCTGCTAAAAGAACATGCCAGAAAATAAAGACCAATAAGGAAAACTGACCATTTGTCAATATCCAAAGCAACTGCCAGAAGATTTTTCCACACAAGTTACAAAATCTATGCAGTCACAAGGGGGAGGTATTTTGTAAGAGAGAGAACAAAATAATCTATATTCAGCAGGGATAATGTTAGGACTTTCCAATCCAAGGTTATATTTGTACATTGTTTATCCAAAGCAGGGGCCACCATTTGGATTACCAAACTACAAGTAACACATACAATTCTTAAGGCTTGAATTTACAGAACAAAATCTGGGGTGGAGGATCATTTAATTTCTCTAAACTCTCCCACAATACAATAGTGCCTACCTTGGTGCGCAAAACTTTATCTGACCTTTAAAAATGTAAATTCAGAAAAAACTACAAGTTAAAACTCCACTCGAACCAGGAAATAAGTCGAACACAAGAAATTGAAACCTTACCAAATCATAATAAGGAAGTCTGGGACCACTATCAGAATAAACGAACCACCATATGTAACCAGCAATAGTTGCAAGACCTACATATGCTGCCCAAAAAAGGAGAAAAAAATGCACCCAAACTTCACTTCTGTGTCTAGTCTATTGCAGTGGAAGTTCAAGGAACAGTAGATATAATGGTGTATGCATGTACTGTATATCAAACTATTCAATGAATAGATAGTATAACACATGCTAACAAGACCATTATTATATTACAAAAAAGGATACATGAACATAAACTCTTCAACAAGTATATTTGCCACCTTTACCAACTATTTGGATGAAACTTGAGAGATAAATCAAACATATGCTTGGTAAATGGCGAATTTCAATACGGTGAATAACATTTTGAATGAGTAACTACTAACTGTGCATATTCATTGGCATTGTACAAACGTGGAAAAAGTGAATCCAGGAAAATTCTCTTGAAACTGTTTCTGTAAGGCCCATTTGTTGGATCAATATTCAATTCCTAAAAATTATAAGCAATGCCCCCCTACCAATGGGGCTAAAATTTAGGGCACGTTTGTGCGGTCACTTTTCCATGGAAAAGTTGTGGAAAATCTGGTCACTTTTCCACGGCAGAGATTTTCCACATTTGGTGCGGCCGCTTTCCTTGAGCAAAAGCGCAAAAATGAGCTTAAATTTTCCACGAACCTGCAAAAAACTAATTCCTTCATTTTTTTTTTTGTGTGTGTGTGGGGTGGGGGGGAGTGATTAAGGAATTTTTTTTCCCTCCAGCAAAAGAAAAAAAGCCAGAGACCCAGTTTTCCATGGACGTGTCCTTAAAGGAGTAAGGTGAGGATTCACAAAGTGAAAAATAAAAGAAAAAGAAGGCTCTCCTCCGATAGGAAATGATTAGCCAGACATAACACTAGAAAATCGAATCCTAAGAAAGTGAGGTTCCCAACTACATTTCCACCATATATCTTACACTCCTCATCCCTTCAATACTCCATTAGAACCACTTCCAAATACACAGCAGGCGAATTGGGCCACAAGGGATATGCAAAAATTCAAGTTCTCTCCCAGGATCCAAACGAAAGTGAAGAAAATATCCAAGTTGTAATATTGTAGGACAAGAGGGACAGAACTTTCATGGAAGCTATTATCGTCGAACCAATAGAAACAGTATGCCTCATGCAAAAATGTACGAGACAACAATCTATGCCAAATTGGAGAATCATCATCATCATCATCATTGAAGCCTCATTCCATCTATTTGGGGGCTTTAAGAGTTCTGCTTTCTTACTCAACTATATTTCCAGCAATGCTTTCAGTACGTTCGCAATCCATCATGCCTTTCCTCACTACTTCATTTAAGGGTTTTTTCTGGTCCCCCTTTCCTACTTCCTTGAATGTGTAACCCTCCTATACATTTTACAGGAGTTGTTTCTGGTCTACTATATAGTCCATACCAACTGAAATGGCAATCCTTGATTTTTCTCTTTTATTGGAGCTACCTGTAAGTTTCCTTCTTATATGCTCATTCCTAATTCTATCCTTTTTTTCTTTTTGTAACTTCAGACATCAATCTCTCTTAGCAAGCGCGTCTTTGCAACATGTACTTTCCTTCTCATTTCTTCCTTGCCCAACATTCAGATCCATACAACATAGTAGGACTATATGTCATCTTGGAAAAATGCCCTGCTAATTAAAGTAGCGTCTGCTGATCACATAACAATCGCTCGCTTGTCCCCAGATCATCCACTCAGCATTGATTTTATTTGCTATATCTAACTTAAACCAATGTTATGCTTAATAGTTTCTAGAAGGTACCAAGATTCATCTTATTATGGCAGTAAAGAAATGCTCGAGCTTTTAATCTTCTAATTTTCAACCTATGTGACTCTAAAGCCTTCATTAAAATTCTTGATTATCATTTGGAAAATATAGAGGGGTTCCACATAAAAGTAAGGAGGAAGTTTTATATATGTTCTCTAAAAATGTAGGAGTTAGATTCTAACGAAGTGGAGGTATTGACCATTATTGAAGCTTTTCGCATCATATCTTATCATCAAAGGTTAATTGGGGGAAATGCTTATTCAAATGCAATCTCGTGGGTGACACAGCATCTCACAGTCGTGGAGGTTTCAATTCTTGTTTAATGGATCAAAGCACTGCCTTCTAATCTTCAGGTGGAGTTTCGTTATGCACTTAGATCGCCAGATTTTATGGCAGATGCTCTGACAAAGAAAGGGGTTGATAGAGATTCTTTTTTTTTCTGATTTTATTATGTAATGATGTGGTAGGTATAATGCTCTTATATCATCTTTTAGGGTGGTGATTTCCTTATGTATGAACATTTTAGTCTTTTAATTGAAGTTCTCCATTAATTAAAAAAACATGGAGAGGTTATGATGAAATTTCCTTCAAATATCAGTAAGAGCTTAACATGAGCAATAAGGGACAAATTGGTATAGGTTCCAATACCAACATGTAGAATTGATTTCCTTCTTCCTTATTTATCCTCAATGGAAACCACCAGATGGCTCCTACAATAAACTCAACCATGCAACTAATGACAAAATATATAAATTACTTCTCACCTTGAAAAGGGCAGTCCAAGGTGGAAAATTGAAAACAAGGATGCTTGTAGAATGAAATCTTATAAAATGGTCAAAACTTCATATACAAATGAACCAATGATGCCCATAAAGAAACATCTATTTTGACGTGGCAACTAATATATACAAGTGACAAAAATCATACAACTTAACATGAAGATGTCAACTTTGTAAGACGACCAAACAGAAATCCATTACCCTTCTTGATGTAGGTAACCCAATCACGTAATAATACTAGCCTATTAGAATACAAATTTAACCTAATCCTAATATAAGAAAATTTACACATAATTACAAAAACCTATTAACCAAATTACAAATAAACCAAAATTGTCTCTTAACACTCCCCCTCAAGCTGGTGCATGGACTAGCTTCGAATAAACACTATATATCTGCTTCCTTTTGTGACTGCTTGATGAACAACTTCGCCAGCCTGATCTTTATCACAAACCTTTGGCGGATCTTCAAATTGATCATGTAACTTGACTAATGAAGAAGATGAAAACTTCATATGCTGAATGGATGAACAATCACCCATAACTCACCACAACAATGAAAAAAACACTTATCCATAACTCCCTAGTTAATCAGATTCACACTAGCAAATAACTTTGTGTTACTCATAGTGTTTTGTTCCCCTAACTTAAGCAACCTCATAAACCCTTGATTTGATTATAACTAAACCTACGTGATTAAAAAAAAAAAACTGGTATCACACATCGTCAGATCTGAAGTCCTGAACAGGTCTGCAGAATAGGCGCACCACACGTCCATTCTGTCACTCGAATTTCTTCACATTTCTCCCAAAGCATACTAATCATGTGGCTTAATGAACATATGAGACATGGTGGCCCAACCCTATGAGTGGTGCTGACATGGCAGTATGGCATGCTCGTTCTGCTGCAGTGAATCTTGCACAGGCAATAGGATCTTTGTAGGAAGACATGCGATAGAAGACCATGAAGACTAGGCAGCTTAATTCGAGCTCTCCAACAATCACCCTGACCCCAGGAAGAGTTCCTCTCACTCCATGATGAGGGAGTCATACCATTGATTCCTGAACTGTAATAGCTATCAAAAAACTCATGCAAGGAACTATCACTCGCCACTTCTCTCCAAAAAACCATTAAGGGGAGACGAGCGACTTAAGAGAGCTTAGCTTTGAGAAGATCGAGGAACCTCTCCTTTTTCTCTTGGCTCTTTGAGTTCTACAACATAACAAGCTTAGATGATGGTCATGGAAGACAAACAGCAGTGGATAGCTTTGTCTTCACGAGCAGCAGAGAACAGTAGGAGTGGTATGGGCTATGATGCCCAGATATGGCATGGATACAACAAGGACTGGCCTTAGACACAGCAGATACACGGATTTTACAAACAAAAAGTGAAGTATTGGATCCAATACAACAAGATACTTTGCCCATTTTGAAGTATCCATGCATGATAGGGGGGTCCATGATAGGGGGGTCCATCGTTTCTCCACTCGAGCCAGGAGACCCCTTCGGTTTCTCTCTTGGCCAAACAACCTAAAGGAAAAAAAGAATAATAAATATAAAACCTAAACTTAAACATGCTCTGATACCAAGTTAAAATTTAGGGACTATATCTTAGACAAAATTCTTTGATCTATTTTATCAAATAAGCTAATGACTATTTATAGAGTGCAACCAAAGATATCACTAGAACTAACAAGCCAAATCACCCGTAATAGGAAACCAAATTACATAACAATACCAGCCTAATATAACACAAATTTAATCTAATCCTTATCAATGACAAACTTTAATTATATATTAACCCATTAATGCAAAATTAAAAATAAATCCCAACTGTCTCTAAACACTCCCCCTCAAATAAACCCTCCAAAAAAACTAACACCTTCCCCTCAAGTCTAGTTGATTTAGTGCTCTAAGAAAACAGCTTGAATAACCATTATGATAGTGTGGATAAATTAAACAATCTAAAAAGTCCATAACTAGTCTCAAATTGATAAAGCAATAGTTAGAATTGGGGGGATATGGGTCAAAAGCAAGCATTACATTCTCATGGAAATTGATTCTTTCAAGATAGTCTGCATATGATCGAAAAGTAAAAGTAAACTTACCACCAATAACCAAGTAACGGAAAAATAACCACCCACTCACAACAGCTTCATTAACCTGCATAATCCACAAATAGATGATAACACTCGCAAGAAACGGAATTACATTATTCATAAATATCAAAAAGAATTAGAAGGAACTTGCATATTTGATGTTCATAATGCTAATGAAGAAAGGATTGAATTGAACTGTGGATCCATTTTATCTAGATCCCATTGTATGGAAATTTTCATTTTATCAAGAAAATGTGATCAAACCACATTTTCTGAAATTAGGCTTAACCAAACAGTGATTGTTGCAGTGGATCATGGACCTACTTAGCTAAACATGGGTGGGTACAACTTTCGAATAGTTGGATCTTCACAAAGTAGAACACACATACCATTGTCAAGGTTGATTACGATTTCATACATATGCGGTCGACTTTGGCATTCAAGCTTTTGAAACAATGTGCCTGCCCATATGTACCTATGTAAGTCCATAATTCACTGCAAAATCACCACTTGGTTTTGGACTTCAAAATATGGACAATTTTCAAAAAGTACATATTTTCTTGATTCAGTCAAAACTTCTATACTATGGATCCTAAGATAACACGGATTCAAATCACAAATTCAATGCACCTTCCATGCATCTGTAGAAAACCCAAATTTCAGGTCAATGGATTGAAGATTGACCATTGGATTAGATATGTGAAAAATGTAGATAAATTGTGTTTGTCCAAACCATTGGTCTATGCAACTTCGGTGAAACTGAAATTATAAATGTTATGGAGGAGGAAATTGCACATCTAGTGAACAATCCAGGTCACAAAAAGGTTGCTCTCATTGTGCAAAAAGTAAATAAATTCCTTATTAATTATTGCTTTAATAATTTTTATCTTTAGTATAATGGTTAATGTTGCTGTTTATAGAGAAGAGCTTAATCCTGCATAGGCAAACAGTTTGCAGGCCACAACTACAGTTTAAATCTTTGGCTGGACTCCACACGTATAAATTTGATCTTAACTTGATTTATAAAAAGATGTGGTCAACCTGAGGAGAGCCAATGCCAGTGGAAGGTGCTAAATATTGCGACCTTGAGGTTGTGGGTTCAAGTCATCGTCGTCGTCGTCGTCATCATGACTATGTTGGGGTCGGCAACATGAATTCTGTTTCTCCATATGAATTCTGTTTGTCCATTCCAATCATTCCTGAGCCAAATCCTTAGATAAGTAGCACTTCTTTAATTCTATTTTTACTACCTCCATCCACGTCCTCTTTGTCTTACCCCTTCTCCTTGGTGGGCCATCAACCTGTATAGCCAAACTTTTCCTCACCGGCATCATTGCAGACCTGCTTTGGATATTGCCCGAACCATCTCAAATGGGTTTCTCTAATTCTATCACCGATTGATGCTACCCCTAAATTCTGTCAAAAGCACTCATTTCCAATTTTATCCTTTCAAACTTTACCATACATCCACCTCAACATTCTCATCTCTGCTACATCCATTTTGTGCATATGTTGCTTCTTGATTGGCAAACATTCTGCTCCATAGGCCATAGCTAGTCTAATCGTTTTCCTGTAAAATTTTCCCTTCAATCTTGCTCAAGTAACATTACCACTATAAAAAAAGTCGTGGTCAACCTTATGTAATCATTTCCCAATATACAACAACGATCTATTAAATGACTAAATATGAGTAATCTGTGAGCGATACCCTGTGGGCCACCCAGATGATCAATCAACGTAGTTGGAGGGAAGCAGGGATGTAAAGAAGTATACATGGATAAGTGGACCAAAAATCAGCTTGATTGGCAATCAGTTGACATAGATACTAAGGCCTTAATATCAAAGGTGGGGAAGTCATAAAGAAATCTTCAATGTAAATCCAATGGCGTATACATTTGAGATAGTGTCAAATTGGATTTTTTTAGTAGGAATGTCAAAATCATTCGTAATGCAGGTTTGGAGCATAGATTTGCTTGTACATGTATTATTTAAGCCATGCGGTAGTTTTATACCGGTTTTCTCGTAAATATCTATGGACTTTGGAGATTTTCAAAAAATATAAGAAAACTTTTAAGCATGGCTCCTATAGGTAAATCCCCCATAACGATAACAATGACGACGACATTGATACTTTGCCGTGCTGACACTCCCTTTGGTGTTGATAGGTACAATTCTTACACCTCTATCTACTGCTTCATGTGTGATGAATGGTTGATGTTAAACTTTTAATGTATGCACTAACAGTCAGTACTCAAATATTCAGCACTATTATTCTGTTATTTGCTGCTTCATGTGTGATGGATGGTTGACATTAAACTTTTAATGTAGACACTAACAGTCAGTAATCAGTACTCAAATATTCAGCACTATTATTCTGTTATTTGTAATCTTTATCTAGTATTGGGTAAGCTTTAATTGTTAATAGACCATTCACTTTTAAGTCATTAACCAGTAAGCAGTACAAACTAACCACTACATTCTAAGCAGCTAGTAGTAAGAAAAGGCCAAAAAGCAACTAAGTACTGGTAGACATACAACATCGTAGAAGATTGCTAGTATTAAAAACTGATCAAATTTTGTTTAATTATTTTTTCTTCAAAATTTTATTTCGTTCTAACTTTGAGTACCTAAGTAGAGCATGAATACAGGTCAACAAGTACATCCATGGTTACTTCTTGTCTCATATTGCATCACTTATATTTAAAAGGCTAGATTGTATTGCCCCCAAATTAAGGACTTCAATAATGGTACTCACATTGAGACTTGAGAGGCTCAAATAACATTCAAAGCTTCTATTATTAGTCTTCAATTATTAGCATAAGGTTAGTTTCATTTTTTTGGGTCCATTCCCTAGACTGTTTGTTTTGTAGGCTCTCTTGCCCATGGGTGTCAATTCTGTTCCAGCCCATGTCCTCCTTTCATAGTCAAATGGAGTGTTCCCACATTCTGATCTTTCTCGTGTTCTTATTTAGAAAAGAGGCAATGGAAAAATCAAAAAGTATAAGAAAATGTTTTAAAAAATTAAAAATGAAAAACTATTAGCAATCCAAAGTGACGATAAATATTTATATTTATATAATCTAACATAAACCACCCTAAAAAAATTGCCATAGGTGGGAAAAAGAGGTGGCACATCATTCAGAGAGAGAGAGAGAGAGAGAGAGAGAGAGAGAGAGAGAGAGTTGGCATGAGTGGGTTGGATTTATCATACATGGACTTGCTACAAGGATTCTAAAAATTGGGATCACATTCACTTTTCTTTCTTTTTTTTTGGCTAAAAGGAATCACATTCACTTTTAGGTGAACTCACTGAAAGGACTTTAAAAATTGGGAGCACATCCACTTTCGATGAGCAAGAATTTTAGATATTAGGAGCATATCTACATCATAACTGGAGCCAAGAATCAATTTGCTGGATGCTGAGCACCAATAGTATCAACATAAGCAGAGACCTAGAACATAATCACCTTTGAGAAAATAAATGACCTATCAAGAACCATCATCCTACTATAAGAAATAATACCTTGCGAGGCTTAACCATCATCACATCAGAGTCTTGCTTGTTGAAACCTATGGCGGTGGCAGGCAATCCATCAGTAACCAAATTCACCCAAAGTAGTTGAACCTGAAAGGTAAAAATATAAATGATCCACCCGATCGAATCTCCAAATAGCTCATTTCATTCATTACAAAATCAACATTTTTTGTGAGGATAAGAGGCATCGTTATAGTTCTTCAACAAAAGTATTTGTTTACTCAGTTGTCTAATCTACATGCATTCCACAAATAGGAGAAAGCATTAGTGGGCATGGATTGCGGAAATTTTAGCAGGAAATATTTAAGTCGCAGAAGATTATATACTTGTCAATGCTGAAAGGCCATGTAAATCTAGGGTCTATCATACTGGCTGGGGACCATACAAGTTGTGTCAACCTGCATCCTATCAAACTAATATTTATTTTGTTGATAGCCTAGGAGATTACATTGGATCTCTCACATTTATCCCTAAAGATGATGAAACTTCAATCTATTGTAATTCATAAAAGGGAATACGGCTGATCACCTAATTTCAACCAGAAGGTGTTTCGAACATTCATGGTATCCATATCTACAAGAGAAATGCTAGTATGGTAGACCACAGGTTAACTTGAATGATCCTCATCTGGCATGGTATAGTACACCCTAGATCAACATAATGAACGTGGTCCTTCAGCTTTTACACTATCAAGTACAGAAGCATAAATAAATTCAATTTCATAATGAACTTACAGGAACAAGGGTTTCAGGCATGCCAAGTACTGCTGCCACAAAAATACAAACTACTTCTCCAATGTTAGAAGAGATCATATATCTAATAAACTGCTTTGTATTGTTGTATATAGCTCTCCCTTCTGCAACAGCCTGCTCAGAACCATAACTGATCATGAAAAAGCCTATCATTACAATACATTAAGAGCAAAGATACCCTTTTACCGCACGATTTAATGGTAAGAAAGAAGAATAAAACATGCCCTGATTTCCAAGATAAAGAGACTCACTGCAACAATCGAAGCAAAATTGTCATCCGCCAATACCATATCCGAAGCACTCTGAACAAAGCATAAGGTGTTCACAATATTATAAAATTTACATAAAGATTAAACAAACATAGTAATTATATGCAGTTTCTAAATTCCAAATAGATGAGCCTCCAGGATGTCAACAATATCAAGTCTGAGCCCAAAACCAGATAAACCAAGATATACGAAAATGGTATCGCAAGAATATGCACTCTCATGGGAATAGTAAAATGAGCAGTAAATACATAGGTCATATCTACTAAAAAGACATGGCAAACGTTAATTAAAAGAAGTGTAAAGAGCTGTCAAAATCTAATTATCTAACTGGTAAAGAATCAGCAGCTCAAACATATATTCATATCTTAAGATTTAAACATAAATCAGTGAAAGTAAACAAAAGCCAATAAAAGTCAGTGGCGCATATTGATGTATCGCATTATATAATCTGATTCTTCTTCTTTTAACTGCAAGGATCAAATATGTAGATATGATCTTTTCCGCTTTTTCCCCACATTTGTTGCAGTGGGAGAGCTTAGAGCAACAACAGCCTCAAGTCCTACAAGCATGGCGAGAGCCTTTAGCTGCCCCAGCAAGTAGTGCTATAAGCCAATGCAATAGCTTCACTTGCACTGTAGACAATGTTAACTTCACAAAGTACACTATCAAGTTCAAGCTATAGCCCCACTTGCACTGCTAATA
The DNA here is from genome assembly GCA_029852735.1 of Persea americana. Taxonomy (NCBI): domain Eukaryota; kingdom Viridiplantae; phylum Streptophyta; class Magnoliopsida; order Laurales; family Lauraceae; genus Persea; species Persea americana. The sequence continues at coordinate 78,014,720 of CM056810.1, forward strand.
ATGTCAACTTCCCAAAGTACATTGAACCACCTTCAAACTCATTTGATAGGTTAGCCAACTTCCAAATACACGGGACCCACAATGGAAGAAACTAACAGCACATTTCTTGATTCCCTCATAAGGACAAATTCTTTCAGTGAAGAAAGAAACTCGAATGATCAAGCTGAAACTTGGAGAAGACCGGGTATTGAATCCACTACCAAAAGGATTGCATTGACTATGATTAAAAACACTGTGAGTCAAAAGGAGCGTACAATCTCGCAACTTGACCAGATGTTTTGAATTGAGATTTTATGATAACTCAGTCATCAACATTAAGTATGGTGTTGATTTGTGTTTATCTTCTCACAAATGGACATAGGAAAATCTGCAAACCATGAGAGAAAGGGAGAGTTTTTAACCATGATCACTTGATTTTTTGTGTTTTGAAAAATGCAATTATGAAATTGTCTGAGCCTGGACTTGAGGTTCTATTTTGTGAGTCTGTTGATAAATTTATAACTTCACAGTGATTAAGTTATTCAAATCAAGGTTTTAAAACCAAACTCGGAGGGTGTCGTGGTCATCCTTGAGAGTTGACTCGGCTTAATTAGACCAAGCAGCAGTCCAAAGCTTAAAAAGACTTACTGTCAAATACAAGATGGCTCAGGCCCATCAGGCCCACTTGTAAGGGTCGACTCAAATTCAGGCCCAAAATGGGCTATCCAATCACATTTGATTTGGTCAAACAATTGTACAGTTTTCTTCCTTCTTTAAATATTCTTTCATTAGTATTAGATTGTAATTAGATTGATGAGCCAGATTTGTAGCCTTTGATAGGGCAACTGTACTCAATATAATGGGAGAGAATCTCCAATGGAAAGGAACGAATTTTCAATCCAAAAGTCTCTTGCCTGCATCATACGAATGTTACTTACAACGATGACTGATAAAACAAAAGGAAAAAGGAAAAGAAAAAGAAAATCGTATTGTATGAATTAAGAATTTTAAGGAAATTTTGTTTTAACTATTAAGAACATTTTAATAATAGGTGGCCAGCTGCCAATCCACTGATAACTCAATAGATAGGCATCTCCCTCTACACATACACAATTAAGGATCGCATCATCATCATCAACGCCTTGTTCCAACCCTGCTGGGGTTGGCTACATGAATTTTATCTCTCCATTTCGATCTATCCTAAGCCAAATAATCAAATAAGCTGCACTTATTCAGATCTATTGACTGTATTGTTACTACTTCCATCCATGTCCTCTCCAGCCTACCCCTTCCCATTGGTGAGCCATCAACCTAAATTGAAAAATGTTTCCTCACCGGTGCCATTGCTGGCCTACGTGGACATGTCCAAACCATCTCAAATTTGTTTCTCTTATTTTATCAGCTCTTGATGCTACCCCTAAATTCTCCCAAAAGTGCTCATTTCTGATTCTATCTTTCCCAATTTTACCACATATCCACCCCAGCATTCTCATCTCTGTTACACTCATTTTGTGCAGGTGTTACTTTTTGGTTGGCCAACATTCCACTCTATAGGTCATAGCTGGTCTAATCGTTGTCCTATAAAAATTTCCATTCAATCTTGTTAATATGCGCCAATCACAAAGCACTCAAGAAGCAAGTCTCCACTTCAACCATCCTGCGCTTATCCTATATTCAACATCTTTGTCAATCTCTCATTCCTTACTAATTATCGAGTCAAGGCATCTGAATGAATCTCTTTGTGGTATCTTTCGAGCTTCAATTATCGCAATAGTTTTTTCTCTTTGTATATCCCCACTGAAGTTGCAGTCTTTATATTCTGTTTTGTGTACAACTTATTTTAAAGCCCTTGGATTCTCAAGCCTCCCACCATCTCTCAAGTTTCACCTTTACCCTATCTCTCGATTCATCCACCAACACTAATGTGTAAGTATTTACCGAAGCAAGAAAAAAAATAGTAATAGGTGGTTGCATGTGTTTTTCACTCGGCCAAATGAACAATAGCTTGATCTTAAAACCTTTTTTTTTTTTAAATAGTAATAGGTGGTTGCATGTGTTTTTCACTCAGCCAAATGAACAATAGCTTGATCTTAAAACCCTTTTTTTTTGCTCTAGTAAATGCTCTCACACACTCTCACCCAAGTCCCTCACCATCAGTGCTACCACTAAATTGGCCAAAACAAAAATATATATAAAATTGTTTTCATCTTCCAAGATCAATATAGGTCCCCAAGAGATTCGCACATATTCTCAAGACATGAACTTGATTAAAGAAGTTAATTTGGGCCATTTGACAATAGAAATCAGTTTGAACTCAGACTTGAAGGTGGTGGGGGGTTGACTCTACTCAGTAGTAGCCAAGTTCGAATCAGCTCGGACTCGGCACATTTTTAAGATCATGATTTAACTACATGAACCTTTTTGGTTTGTTGCAGAATATAATTAGAACACAGATTGGAGGGAGAAACAACATAAATACACTAGTTTTTTGTCCACTGTGGTCAAGAATACATCAGTACACAATTCAACAAAGCAACAGATTTGCCTTAAAAGAGAATCCCCGTGCCATCATACACCAACTTGCAGTTGGGTCCACAACCAAGCACTGTTCCATCTAATTTCCCATATGCAAGAGAACTACCCTTTTCTATATTGTCATTTTGTCCCAAAATACCAGTTCACCCCCTTCACGATGGATCCTCTTTTTCAGGAATCTTCTCAAAGAAGGCTAGGTAAGTTTGATGAGAACATAGAAGAGGAAGGAGAAAGAAGTAGCAGAAAGAGAAGCAATAATTGCATTTACAAATCTTGTTAGGATTTCAATGTGTGCATGTGAATTATATACTGCTAATGCTGCTGCTATAGAAATTAGAAATAACCCCAAAGAGAGAATTCCACCCTCAGCTCTCCAATAACTTATGATCACCAGCAAACAAAAGACACCAAAGGCCATTATGCGGTTCTTAACCTTCACAAATATCAATTATCAACTTTTATCTTCCTATGATTGACATGAATTGCAGACCATATAAATCACCATACTTTTGGCGGCTTTACGAAATTTCCTTCCCATACCTAGTATAATCAGTCTAAAGACAGCAATTTTCGAGAAGAAAAACAGAGGGCACATGCCCATGAAATTGCAGCCAACTCAGGTGGCAAAGAAGCAAAAGTGCACCTTCGATAAAGATGATTGTCACACCCCAACAGTACACAAAATGAAAATGGTGCAGCAAGAATATACCTTCGCTACCGCAGTTCCTGATCCCATAGCAATTCCAATGTCCGCTTTCTTTAGTGCAGGTGCATCATTGACACCATCACCAGTCATTGCAACCTTAAGCAAAAAAAGAAATAAACTTTGTAATTGGACAGAGACAAAAATACTTCATTTGACATTCAGAACAAAACACAACAAAGGAAGAAAAAAATTAATAGATTCTATTAATAAAAATAGAATACGCTTGTTGTTAGAAAAAAAAAAAGTGAAGCCAAAATTTTAATCTCGTTTGCTACATTCATAAAAATCATCCACAAAAATCTTGCTATTGATGAATCAATATCAAGAGATACTCAGACCTTTCATCTGAATTTAAGTAGATAACATAACAAGAACATAGAAGCTCTCTAGAAGATGTAATTCTGGTATTCTGTAATGAAGAGGAGAAGATGATGGCCCTCGAAATGGAGTTATGTAAGATTGTAGAGAGAAATGTTAGAAAAGCTTAGGGTTTTTGGGAAAAAGAAGAGAAGAGAAGAGAAAAGATTTAGGGCTGAAATTAGGCTGATCATCCCTACAGAGTTGGGAGACCAACATTACGTATTCATATTATTAAAAAGTTCTTAAAAAACCTACTAATTTTGATATTTACAAATCAGTCCCTGCTTTTTGTGTAACTACAAAAGGCCCACTTTGTCTCACAACAGTAGAAAGGTTGTTTGTATTGCATCTACTGTTGATACCTACAACAATTATAAATAAAATACAATATTCAAATACAAATAACAGAACTGCTTCCAAAATACAGTACAGATTTTGTTATCAAAAAAAAAATACAGTACAGATTTCACATATATGACTATAAACCCACAAAAAAAAGAATAGCCCCATGTATGTGTACATTCCAACAATTGATGGACAGTGTTATAAAATAATACTATGGAAAGGGTTCAGTTGATAACAAAACGCTTATAGAAAAAACTGCCTAGTAGGTGCAACCACAATAAATAAATAAATAAACAGAGAATTTTCAAGACTACATATTGTCAAGTGCAAGTGATGTACATAAAAGGCAGTTTAATCAGAGAACGATTACAAATGATTGAAACTGAGCTCTACCACTTCATTTTGGTGTTGTAGTGCTTCAACCAGCATCCTCTTATGAGATGGTTCAACCCTAAAATATTAATCAGAAGTCATACAGAATATATTAAAAATGGATAGTAAGGAGAGAATAGGAATGAAAAATGGAAACAAAAAACCTTTAAATTGAAAATTTTAATCTTTTACAGAATTAAATAGACTGCATACGAAATATCTACTGATTCAGGAAGACAGAGACAAAGGGGATGTCCATTTTTCTCCAAATAACTGTACAAAGATTAAAAATGTATTCTAATTCCAAAAGGTAAATGGACTTTTTTCTCTTCTCCAAAATAATGGCAGAGCGGATAAGAATTAAGAACTCAAGGACCATTTAGCTGGATGCCAATCAGATTCCGGACAGTGAGGGCAGAATTAGAACCTTATTCACTTGTGGTTGACTGGGGGAAGAAAAGGGAGTGAGGGCAAACTAAATGCACCGAATATCAATTAACAAGACTTATAATCATAATAAAGGACATAGATTCCATCTTTAAACAAAAGGAATATTCTTAAGCTAAATTTTGATGGCAGTTATTTTCCGTATATTCAGATGGGTGGAATTGGGGGTGCTATCGTGACTTCTTTGGAAAAATTGTCAAAAACTTTGTAGGTCCGGTGGATTGCGTTGATTCAAATGGAGCTGAAAATGTATGCTTTATTCGTGGGTTGCTATGAACTACGTCAGTTGGGAGGTTTTCATGCAATCATTGAAGAAGATTCTTTCTCTGTGATTCAGTGGGGTTCTGGGAAGTTTTCTCATCTGTGGACTTTGGCAGATTTGATGGAGGAGGTGCAAGATATTTCGTCTCAGCTAGGAGCTTCTTTTCATCATATTCCTCGTGAAGCTAATGTCTTGGCAGATGGTCTTGCAAGGGACAGAGTCTTTCGGCTACACATTTCTTTTGATGTTTTGTTTATTTGTTTGTATTTTCGTTTAGTCTTGTTCGTTGTTCTTCCCTCTGTTTTTCCTGCACGCTTACCACATAAAGCAGCATACGCCTATTTTTGGAGGGTTTTCTTGCTTTGATTGGGGCCCCAGCAAATCAAATTAAAAAAAAAAAGATTTCAAACTTACAAATAAGAAGATTCACTTGAAAGAAATTCAAAATAATAATAAAAAAAAAAGATTAAAAGAAAAGGCTCTACACCAAGATAAAAAAAATATAACTTATATGAGAAGTGGAAACTAATAATGTTCATTCATCTTGAGTCTTCGCCCACCAGAACCCTTTTCACTAGTTTCATTTTATTACTGGTAAAAAAAATGACATTTTGAACCAAAAAATAATATTACTGATTAACCGACAAAAGAGTGGGAGGAAGGGAGGAACAAATTCACCTTGACTCTTCCCCACCAAAATCAAAAACGTATTACTAATGAGTATTTTTTTTTTTTTTATGACAAACTTATGAGTCATTTGGACATGAAGATTTCAGAAATCAAAACATGAAATTTATGAATTCCAGAATACATCTTTGATAGACACAAATTTGCCTTGTATGGTATCCATAAATTTGTGAATCTACAAGCGTGGAGTTGGTGCCAAAAAAAAATATATTATGGGTTGATTTATCTCCCACGGGAAAGCACCCTCACTCCCATGCTAAGGTGGATAGCCAAGTACCTGAGTGTATGTTATTTTTTTGTATTGATAATGACATTGTGATAATAAAATATCACATATAACATATAACAGATATAATAGATCAACATTATATATTATATAATAATATTAAATGTATTATAATATAATAAAAATACAATACATTGAAATATATAATGTATTATACTGTAATATATACATATATATATTATAATATATTTAGGGTTTGAGTTGGACCCAGATTTGGATACGAGTTAAAGAGTCCTTTGGAGTTGGGACTGGATCCGATACATTAGACCTGTTGAGTCTGGGTCCACACAAAAACATTAATTGGGTCCTGGCGTGGTAATAATTAATGTAAGTATGAACTTGGGGCATGTTAGCCTTTCATATTACTAATTTTATAGATGTAAAAATGACATCACATTTTATAGTGACTGAAACAAATGCATAGAAACAAGACAGGATTCCATTAAATATCTCAAAAAAAAAAAAAGACACTAAAGGAATTCAAGAAATTCCTAAATAGAAATCCAATAAAAAGCTAACATAATGTCATCGACGGGATTTTAGAATCTATTAGGAGTTCAAATGATGTCGATATTATTAAGGTATATACAATGCCTAAATTGGAGCTGATATAATATATACCTATTGGTGAAAACCTTGGTAATATTTCAGTGCTTGTTAAACAGTCCATGCAAGCACACAACGGTAATCAATGAACGGTCTAGATCTCCATGATATTGTAGCATAGCCCCATTCTACAAAACTTCAGATCATTCGTAATGATATAATACAATATGAGTGGCAAATGATGTGGGTAGCGAGGACGATCAAGTGGATTGCATCATGGCCCGTACAGGCGAAATATGATTGAGAACAAGGGACACAGACCAACTTGCACGCTTCACTAGCCCGACCAACAAATCAAGGAACCTATGAACCCAACACGAATAGCCTGAGTTGTTCCCCTAGGCCTGGCAGTGTCCATTTCCTTTCTTCTTATTTTATTTTATTTTTAATTTCATTTTAAGCATGTTAGTTGCTTCAGTTACTGTTGGTTATGTCTGGAAATTACTTGTAAGGGTATTTTAAGTTTCATGTGGCAGTTGTACAGGGGCTGGATTTTGAACTTTAGACATAATGCGGAATACAAGTTGCATAATTCTGAATTGCTTGAGAAAAGCTTCTGTTCCCCTTTTGTTTCTCTCTAGTTCCACTTCCTTTAAAAGGCTTTTCCCTTACAATGTTTAAAGGGAGACTGACATGTCTAGACAGCACGTTTTAAGCACATTATTGGCTTGTTTCTGCATAGAATAGTGCTGAAAGGTTTACATTGGCACCCTAATTTACAGTGGTTGGCATCAAAGCCTGAGTTTACACCCATTTGTTGAGGGTGGTTGGTGAGAAAATAATCCAGGACTAATTGCACAGAGCATCCAAAAAATGTTAAAAGGACAAAAAATAGAGCCACAAATACCTGGTGAAGAGTACCATACGTTGCAACGCTAATGACTGCTGCAAGGGCGGAAGTTCTTCAAACTCAGAAGCAGTATAGGAGCGTCCAGAAAAATCTTCAAAATGATCAAAAGCACCAATTTGACGACATAAAGATTCGGCTGTTGACTGAAACATACAAAATCAGAAAACAAGATATATTAATTATACATGTACATGAACAATATAATGAAATAAGGCGTTAATGGTATAGAAGACTGGACTTTCTTCAAACTTACTTTGTTATCCCCAGTGACAACTATAACACGGATGCCAGCAGCCATGCATGAGAGCATTGCATCTCTTACTTCCTTCCTTGGTGGATCAAGCATCCCAACCTTCACACAGGTGACAAGAAAAGATTCAGTGCTATAACCTCCATCTTCATTCGATTTGTAAAATCAAAGATTGCATAAAAATGGTACTATGAAAATGGTGTTGTGGACCACCATATGATCTAAGATATGTGCCACAATCTTTAGGGCATGTTTGGATGTATGGTGAATTGAAGTAAAGTGAAGTGAAACGTCAAATCAAGAGAGAATAAAATATAAGAGGTTATGATGGTATTTTTTTTTTTTAGTTGTTTGCTATGGAATCTTTTTGACTTTTTGTATAAAAAGGTGGAGTTTTTTTGTCTTTTAGTGGAGAAAGGAGGTTGCTTTTTTTATTTTTTTTGAAAAAGATGGTGGGAATTTTGGAAATGTGTACTTTTGATATGACCCATTGTCTTTTCTTGTCTGGATTCACTTTACCTTAACTAGTTAATTGCCAAACAAGCCCTTAGAGAATAGGATGGCCCAATTAGGGGAAATCACTCCAACTAAGGGGCTACTGCTGATGTATACTTACCATAAAGGGGATAGTCGAATGATATGGGAGGACCAATCACATGGATCAACACCCAATTCATTCATCTTCTTGCTTTTTATTAGTTTGATATGGTATCGGAACCCCTTTGATTCATAAGCATAAATCATGGGTTCTTGTCATCTCTGTATAGTATATATAGAGATTTTCCTGGGTTCTCGTCATCTCTGATTAAATATTAATGACCTTCTGATCTTAGTCAGATTTTTTATTAGATGCAGTTTTTCTCCTTCCAACAAGATCAACCAAGACAACCTGGCTGTTTTTAGGTTCAAAAAATATTTCAGAGTTCCGGCAATTAGATATGAGGATCTGATCTTGGTTTTTGGACATAATGAAGATTTAGAGCATTGCAAAATATATCTGACGTATTTTTGCTTTGCAGGTTCATTTTTTTTGTAATACTTCAGGCAGATACTTTTGTTATATGGAAAAGTATTAAAACAATACATTTTGGCTGTCTGATAAAATGGAAAAAATAATGTTTCCTTGGAATTTTAGTTTTGAATGTACCTCAAATGACAATACTTATGCGTTCACATTGATGGATTGTCCAAAAAACCCACAAACAAGATGGAACTTCAAATGGGAAATTTGTGCACTGGTGCTCAAATCATAAGTTAGATTTTGGGATCAATTGGCCCTCATATAGTTTTGAATCTGAGACCCGATAAAACTGCCAACAATATGTGGCCCTATCTGAACTGTATTTATCATCAAGAAAACTCTGCTAGACAATTTAAGTTTGAATTTGAAATTGCCGTGCATACTCATAAGGAGAAACATCAATTCAAGAGTGGTATTTCGGATTTATAAATCTTTGGGCAAAATTTACTGAATTAGAGTGCTACAGTCCCAGATGATGCTCTCTCTGCCATTCAAAATTTACTTGGTTGAAACTCAATTCTTCAAGAAAATGAAAATCCTTTGATCAAATTCAGGGGAGAATATGTTTCTTCTGAGTTCCAGAGGTTTTTGCAACTTAAGGGAATCATATTTCAGAGGACTTGTGTCAACAGTACTCCCTAAAAAAATGGGGTGGCTGAAAGGAAAATTTACCATCTATTTGATGTCGTTCAAACCTAGAATCCTCCCACATCCACCTTCTGGTTGAAGCCATCTCCACTGCCATTCATCTCATTAACTGCCTTCCATCTCCTAAACTAGAACATCGATCTCCTTATGTTTGTCTCTATGCCCAACATCCTCATAATGATCACTTTCATACATTTGTTTGTGTCTATTTTGTGCATCTCCCATCTCCAAAGCGTAATAAATTTTCACCTTAATCTGTTAAGTGTTCATTTTTAAGTTATGCTCCTCATCAAAAATGCTTACGTTGTTACAATCCAGGAGTTGGATGAGTTTGTATCTCTAGTAATGTTGTATTTATTGAAAGTTGATATGTTTTTTTTTTCTTGACATAATTGCAGTCGTATTTTGTTATTGGTTGATGAAAGGTGATGAAGTGCAAATTCAACATAGGTGTCGAGTCAACTTTACTATAGGTGATGACTACAAGGACAAAGAATGGTGAAAAGGATGTTGGGCATGTCCAACTTGGATGACCATGGATGTACAACAAGGACGGACTCCAGAGGATGCAAGATGATACACACACATTTCTTAAAAAGGAGAAAGGAGGTCACAATATATCATATGAAGACGGAACCATGAAAGAAAGGTTAAGAGTTAAGATGCTATGGAGGAATCGCTTTACGAAATGTCTACAGCGGTCATGCAAATAGGACTCCAGCTAGAGGTTGAGCTCTATTGTGATCCAAGGGGAATGATGCAAATTATGTGGGCCGAACCAGCCAGCCCTTAGGGCCCAAAGGGGGGTTGCTGACCAGAAGTTCAAAGCCAAAAGCAGTCCTTACCCATGAAACTTTGCTATTTATTAATTTCTTTCTAGATGAGCAGTAATTAGGATTCTTAGTTAGAAATTCAATTAGTAGCCTTAGTTGTAGGGTTTTGTTTCCTCTATATATTGGCATGTGACGAAAGAGAAAGGACGATTGGAAATAGTGTTTTCTTTTCCTTGCAAGGATTTCTCCTTTTACGGAACTCTGTTATAGACCCCTTACAAGCTTAGTTTGACACTTAACTCAATCTTAATCAAGCCTTTCCTATGAGGCTCGCATAAAAAACTGATGTAAATTATGTGGGCCAAACCAGTCAGCACGTGAAACAAATTTAGGGTTAGACATCCAAAGCCAATGGAGGATTTTTCTTTTAGAAATTATTTATTTATTTATTTATGGGAAAATTTCAAATAACGCACTAAGCTTTGGCCTTACTTCAAAAAATGACATAAGTTTCAAAAGTTTTCAAATTGGGGTCTAAGTTTTCCACTAGGTTTTCAATTAAGGACAACCAGCCATTTTAGGGGATTTTCCAGCAACTTTTTAATCTATTTTATGTATATGGAAAAAATGCCCTTCCATGGTCTTGCTCTGTCATCTTCTTTTTCATCATCCATCTGCAACATCAATGATTGTCATCTACAACCAGTTCAGAACAAAAACAACACCATCTTCCCCATCCAAACCCAACTGCACATCACGTATATCACAGCAGCCACGGTGCCTACCACAGTTCCTGCACCAGCAGCCAACTTACCCATTCATCATCTTCCACCTTCTCTCACCTTCCAACCAAACACCTACACAACCTACTACTCCCCACTCACAACTCGACCCATCTCTAACTCAACCCATCTCTCATCTCCAACAATCTTCAAAAAACTATACCAAACACACTTATCCTCTTAACCAAACACAAACCCAACCAAACATGCAACTCAACACAATCTATCATCATCCTCTTCAACACCCAACAACACAGCTGCCATCATCTTCATCTCTTCCTCATATGCACCTGCAACATGGCCACCCACTCAAACCAAACCACCTGCAAACCTGAAACCACTCCCACCCATCTCTCCCTCAGCCAACACCTGCACAGTCGAACCGATCCTACACACTAACCCATTCCACTCTCTTCCATCTTCTTTGTCCATCCAAACACCACACACCTATACGAACCAAAGCCACCAACCTTCACTAACCAGACTATCCACTCCTTACACTCCCATCCAAGCAAGCCCCACAACCCGCCATCTCCCACCCTCATCTCACACACCTGACTAACCAAACTCACAGAACCGGGCCTATCCATCTGAACTCACCCAAGCTCCACCCACTCACGTCTACAGCCAAAAACCCCACAACCAAACACCATCCAGAGTTCAATCATTAATGTTGCAGATGGATGATGATGAAGAAGATGAGAGAGAGTAAGATGATGGAAGGGCATTTTTTCCATTTACATAAAATATGGGAAAAGGTTGCCGGTAAATCCCTTGAAATGGCCAGTTGTCCTTAATTGAAAACTTTGGAAAACTTAGACTGCAATTTGAAAACTTTTGAAACTTATGTCCGATATTCTCAAATAGGGCCAAAACTTAGGGCCTTCTTTGAAATTTTCCCTTTATTTATTTCTTGATGAATTATAATTAAGATTCTTAGTTATAAATATGATTAGATTAGGATGTAGTTTCCTACTTTTGCTAGAGAACTATTCGTTGTAGGGTTTCTGTGTCCTTTATATATGGGCATGCAAAGTAATAGAAAGGACATTTGGAAAGTATAAAGTTTATTTTCCTTGTGACGAATTTTCCCCCTTAAGAGCAAGTCTGTTAAGACCCCTTAAGTGCGTCAGCACTTTACTCAATCTTGATCAAGCCTCTCCTATAAGGCATCAAATTATAAACCGATTGGGAAAACCAAAACTTGGCCCAGCCCAAAGAAACCCCTACATTCACTTAGGATAAAGGTACATATGTAGGTAGTAATCTAGTATTTCAATTGCTTGAATGAGTAACTAATATCATGGTGTTTCTTAATCACGTGTAGAGGAAAAAATTACCGATTAAGACAATATTCAAATTCGGGGGTCGCTATTTGGCAGTCTACAAGGTTACAAGGAGATAATCAAGCAACTATACATATTGCAAAGAATCCCGTTTTGCACAAGGCTGAAACATCTTAATTGCCATTTCGTAGGGGAGGTGGGAAGCAATGATACTCATCTGGTGTTTATTCAATCTGATTGCCAGATGACCAACTTATTCACAAAAGCTATGGATAAAAGCAAGCCATTATAATCTCTGCGCAAGATGAGCATGATTAACACTTGTGATCTGTTTAAGTAGGAGCAGGAAATATCATGTTTACTTTATCATTATCTTACTTTTATGGGTGTACAAAGCATCACGTGTTTTTTTTTTTTTTTCCTTACATAATAGATAGCAATAAAGAAATAAGTTGAATATCTTATTCAAGTGCAACCATTCTTCCAAACCACAACACTTTCTTATTTTACTTCTCTCTTGATTCTTCCTAGTAGTTCAGACTTCAGATAGGTGCATTTACACATTGAATAATTGAACAGGGAAACTTTTTTCCATTGTAAACATGTTTATGTGGCTATGAGATCATGGAAAAGAGAGAAAAAGAATAGAATAGCAAAATAACAAGCTTTAATAAAAGAACCCCCCCAAAAAACACAGCGGTGCAATCTGAAATATTGGCAGAAAACCCATTGCCTAGATATCACTTTGACAGCGCATTATACTATTGTCTTGATAACATCAGATACAGCGGAGATGCATCTTCTGTGTTTCCACTTGTGTTACCATCATACAGAGTTTCTATGAGGAATTTTGTGTTAATAATCACATCATTGCATGTAAATAATAGAAAATATAATACCAGTCCAATGAATGTAAGGTCTGTCTCATCCTCAATTGAGAGAGTCTGCTGACCCATGGGCATCCGTTTTAAAGCAAGAGCCAAACATCTTAGGGTTTCCTTCCCTGCAAAACTGAGAATACAATGTCATCTTAGATATTATACTGTTAGTAGAGCAACATATTTCATAGATCCAACTGGTAAACAAAATTTAAAAGTGTACAGTGTTAGAGAGGCCCATCTACAAAGCCCACTTGCATACTAGGCCCATTTGTATATAGAAGCATCCCCACATGGGAATTAGTCTGCATTACACAGTTTCTATTCATAGAAGATTATAATCAGCCGTACAGTTGCTGATCATAGGACATTTTGATTTAAGATTAATTGTAATTGATTCCACTTCTCAAATTGTAAATTCAGTAGTCGACCGGCAAGGGATATGACCATTCTCTCCAGTTCTTCCAGTTTCTTCACCATTGTTTCTTCCACTGCCTTTTGTATAATGGTATCAGAGCCCAGCTCTTTGCAATCATCCTCCTTGACCAAATCTCTATCATAAATCTCTATGGAGATCTATTTCAACTCAATTGCCAACCTCTGTAGAAATCAGATTTCGGTTATCTCACGTCAGAGAAGGATTCTCAATTCTTCAGTCATCTATCGTCATCTACAGTCTACACAACAACAGTCTCCAAAAACTGTTATTGACTGGATCTTCTAGGGTTTTCACCTTCAATCAGACAATAGGGATTGGTAAAATTTCTCTCACTATCATTGACTTCATCTAATACCTTTTCGTTGTGTATAAAGTAAGTTTCTGAACTTCTGCATTGTGTTTGATCAACTCGGCAGTGGCAGCATCAGCATCAGCATCAATCTTCAGTGGGCCCTATCATTTGTGATTTGATCAGGCAAATATTCTATAGCAAGGGTGGTCTATTATTGGTGGGATATTGGTGGGAAGATTCCAGGCTTGTAAAATATAAAGTTTTGCAGTTGGCAGTTTCTTAGATATTGTCTTCATCCAAGCCGTTGGTTTTTCAGATCAATGGTTTGATCTGTCCAGTTTTCGGATATAAGTTGTGTGGATGCCACTATTACATAATCTAGAAGGTTAATCTGAGAATTGAATCATTTTGACTTGGGTTTTGGCCAAACCCATCCAAACATTTTGGGTTGCCCAGTGCATTTTCCCCCCACTCAACTGCTGTACTGCTGATCTCTTTGGATAGCTGGAACATTAATATCTAGTTCAATGCAAACGAGTGATATTATTCCAGTAAAATTGATGGGGAAAAACTATGCCGGATGATCTTTTCACCGGAACCATTTTGTTCAAGGACAAGGGTTGCCTGGTTACATGGATGGAACCATAGATGAACCCAAGGAAAATAAAAACAAGGCTACTTGGATCCAAAATCACACCAAACTAGTCCCATGGATCCTATATTCAGTTGATCCTTTTATTACAATGTCTTGCATTCATTCTCTAAAGGCACATCTGTGAAACCCATTTCTGCAGAAAAAGGTATTGTTTTTCTACGGAAAACTGTTTTTTCATGCGTTTGGTGTGGAAATTTTCTGCGGAAATGCTTTTCCTCCACGTCAACATTTTCCTTGAATAGCCTAGAAATAGAGTTCCTATGGGGGGCATGGGAAGTCCATTTCCCTAGAAAACTTCTCCCATCTTTATGGGCACGTTTGTGTAGCCCATTTCCACAGAAAAGTAAGTTGTTTTATGCATAAAACTCCTTTTTCATGTGTTTGGTGCGGCAGTTTTCGTAGAGCTGCTTTTTCGCCACGTCGGCTTTTTCCTTCCTAGGCTTGGAAATAGACTTTCTATTGGAGGGGTATGGGAAGTCCATTTCCACGGAAAACTGACCCCACATTTTCTCACTCCCACCCCCATTCAACCCAGCCACCACCTTTCTTCCCCCTCCCCTCCCAACCCCACCCACCCAATAGTTTTCACTAAACAATAGCTTTCACCTAAGAAATCCGCAACTGTACCAAACAACATTAGCACCAATTCATCGAGGAAAAACTTTTTGCACCAAACATGAATTTCTAACTTCCTCAAAAAACCTTTTCTGAGGTATTTAAAAACCATAGAATTTACTGATGTGGATATATCATCTTTCCATAGAAGTTGCCTCAACACAAACGTGCCCTATTACTTCATTTCCAACCCACCCCCCCCCCCCGCTCTCCTACTAGGTTTCAATAGGGAATCCCCAGCCGCACCAAACAACATTAGCACTGATTCATTGAGGAAAAAGAATTTACACCAAACATGAATTTCTAACTTCCGCGGAAAAACTTTTCCAATGTATTTAAAAACCATAAACTTTGTTGATGTGGCAATTTCATCTTTCCATGGAAATTGCCTCTACACAAACGTGCCCTAAAGCTTCTGAGATGTGGAATCACTTAAGAAAAGTCTACCATCAAACACACTGCCCTTTCAGCCTCTCTTTTTCCTCTTTCTCCATCATCATGGTTCTTAGATTTAGGTAAATCAAATAATATGACATGTGGAACATAATCTGAATGACACCAAACCATATTTTGGATAATGAACAAATAACAATGCCAAACGGCCAACATTTGTCCACTTCCGAAATTGGATCAATAGATATTCCTACTACTCATCATTCATCTTTTACCGTTTCCAATGTCTACTTTGTTCCCCATCTGTCTGCAAATTTGATTTCTATAGGACAACTTGTTGATAATGGCTACTCAGTCAACTTTTCTTCTTCTAGTCGTGTGATACAGAATCGGCAAACTAGGAAGGTGATCAGAACACAGAGTAAGCATGGAAGGCTGATTCTTCTGGACATCAGGCTTGGATCTTTGTTTGTTTCTTCAAGTGTTTTACTTGATAAACTATGAACCATTTGGCATACGCGCCTAGGTCATTTCACTAATGATAGATTAGCCTCTTTATTTCGACTTGGTTGTTTGGGTCCTTCTGTTAATAAATATATGCTTTCTTCCTTTACAAATGCTGTGTGAATCTCGTTATTTAAACAAAAGTCATGCATTGCCTTTTCCCTTTCATTATTCTCGTGCCACTACACCATTTGATATGATTCACTTAGATATTTAAGGAAGTAGGATAGCCTATAAATATTATGTTACATTTATTGATGATCATTGTAGATTAACATGGATTTATTTTTTGCGATTTAAGTGAGAACTGTGAAGTTTTACCCATCTTTCAAAAAGTTTGAAACATTGTAAATACTCAGTTTGGAAAAAGTACCAAAATCCTTCAATAGGGGGGGAGTACCTATCCCAGGAATTTTCCACCTAGTTATCTGATAAGGGCATTGTTCAACAGAAATAATGTTCCCATACTCCCCAACAAAATGGGATCGCGGAAAAAAAGAATAGGCACATATGTTGGATCCTTAGTTCCTCCTAAGTTTTGGTGTGAAGCTTCTCACACAGTTATTGGTCTCATCAATTGATTGCCTAGCCCTGTTTTGAACAGTGTTTCTCCATATGAGTGTCTCTTTGGTCATACACCCTCTTATTCTCATTTACGAGTATTTGGGTGTCTTTGTTTTTTCCACCTTCGTTCACATGATGGGACCAAGTTATCACCTCAAGGCAGCCAAATGTATCTTCCTTGGATATAGTGATGATCACAAAGGATATAACTGCTGTCCCTCAGCCTTATGAGTTCACATCTCTTGAAATGTTGTGTTTTTAGAGCACGTTCCTTTCTACTCCCTTCTGCCAGATTTGGACCTTTATAAGTCACATATCTAACAGTGTTTTCACCCTCTTCCTCCCCTCAACCTAGTACCCAAGTCTATTCTCGACGCCCAAAGCCATCCTCCACAGCTACACCTATTACTAATCACCCACCGAAGCCGGATTCTTCAGTTCCAGCTAATGATCCTCCAGAACCATAAACCTTGAGACGATCCACTCGGTGCTCTAAAACACCTGACAACTATGGTTTTTCTATAATTTTTACCACTTTAGGTTCTGTCTCTATTCCTTCTTCCTATTAGCAGAATTAAAGAACCCTGCTGACAAGAGGCTCTAATAGAACAGTTAATTGCTCTTGAAGCTAATTGGACCTGGGATATTACTCCACGACTGGCAAAAGCCTCTATTATTGGCAACAAATGGATTTATTCCATTAAAGTCAAATTTAATGGAAGCCTGGATAGATACAAAGCACACCATGTGGCTCAAGGTCACAAGCAGAAATATGGCATCGGCTATGAAGAGACGTTTGCCCCAGTAGCCAAGATGACTATAGTTTGTACAATATTAGGCATTGCCATCGTTCACAACTGGCGACTAAAGCAAATGGACATAAAGAACGGCTCCATACCCGAGTCGTAAGGAGCGTCAGTTCTTACCCGGCTGCCCGGGATTCGAACCCCGGGTAAGTCACCTCTTCCCGTTTGTGCGGGCTCCTTTCCCACTTATGTGGGCTTTCTACACACTTGAGTGGGCTGCTTTCCCGTGTGTATGCACCATGCGGGCTACCAAAAAAGAATTAAAAAAAAAAATGGGCATAAAAAATAAAAAATAAAAAACGCCTTTCTCCATGGTGATTTACATGAAACAGTATACATGCATCCAACTCCAAGATACAAATGTCCTCCGCATCATATCTGCCAACTGAAGAAATCACTATATTGTCTCAAACAAGCTCCAAGGGCATGATTTGACAAATTCCATACCGCCATCCTTCAAGCTACTTTTTATCAGAGTCCGAGTGACAGTTCACTCTATTAAACCAACATCACTTGGTTGCACTCTTCTACTTCTCTATGTGGATGATATGATCATCAGTAGTTCATCTCTTTTAGTGTAGAAGTGGACACACCCCTTGAACTTAGTGAGCAAAATCAACAATATGACAGAAGTCCCTTCTCAAATCCATCAAAGTGATTGATGCTTTCATCTCGACCTCTAGCAAGGAAGGTTTGGGTTGGAGTTTTGGTTTTGTTAGGTTTTGAGATAGGAGGATTGCTCTGAAAGCCATTGATGCTTCAAATGGATACGGTCTAGAAGGTAGAAGGCTGATGGTTAAACTGGCAAGGTACAGTTGGGCAGAGAGGAATTGTAGCTGGGGAAGGGGCTGAGACAAAGTTTCCCCTCGCAGGGTAAGATGCCTGGAGCATCTGCTATAGAAGCATCTTCTTCATAGGATGAGAAGTTTACAGCCAAGTTACGAGTTGGGAGCTCACATAGTGGCCAAGTTCTAAAATCCTTTGTTGATGTTGTTAGAGGCGGTGTGTCTAGGGAAGAGGGTTTTTCTTCTTCTTTTTTCACCCCATTTCCTAGAGAAGTTTTAGCTGGGAATGTAAAATGGTTATCTACTAGACTAGCGGGAACAATTAGACGGGAAGGGGCTTTCCCTTCTATCAGAAGTCTTTTGACTGCTTGTGGCTTGAATGATATCCCGATATCTAGATTAGGAGGCAAAATCGTCTTTTTTTTTTTTCTCTTTTTTTGGATAACCAGGCAAGATCGTCTTCTTGTCATTCAGAAGCCTAAAAGATGCTGACAAGGCTCGTAGTGAGTATGATTTTGAATTGTCCTATGTTTCTTTCTCTACAAAAATGGCAACTTGGTTACTACCTCCCCAAGAGGACTGTACGGGTTAGATGCCAAGGAGTTCCCTTGCACGGACAGACCAACAAACTTTCGAGGTGGTAGTAGTTTGGCCGAGGTTGTAAGAGTTGGGTAGGGAGAAAGTGGACAAATCATGATCGGATATGCCTATCAACAGGAGATTTTATATTATCAATAGCAACTTCTAAGCGGAGATTTCCAGTAATCTTTTCCCTATCTCATTGAGAGTGGGGGGGTCTCGAGATTTTGAATGGAAGGACCTATGTGATCAGAAGCTTTCCAATTCGAAGACGGCTTTTAATCCAATTGTATCTAAGCCAGATGCAAATCTTAGTAGGGATAGGTTAGACCCCTTCAAGGATTCCAACTTACCAGTGAGGGAAATTTTGCCAGCATCGGAATGGAGCACTAAAAGTGGGAGGAAGGAAATAACCATTCATATGGTTTTCATCTTCTCCCATGACGTGATCTGTGATTTACCCATGAGTTGACGGAATTTCTGAAGTTGGTCCCACCATACATCAACCCAACCACGAAGCTTGACTGCCACTAGTTTGACCTTTTTTTATGATTGGCCAAATCCTTATATGCAAATATCTTTACCACGGTATATAGCCAATCATAAAGTTCTCTTCTCATTCCATTATAACCGAAAAGCCCTAATTTGATGTTTAGATCTTGATCCTCTAGCATGGCATTCCATGTTTCAATGTCTTCTCACCAGAGACCGATCATGGAACAGATTAAAAAATCATTGCTTTCTAATCCATCGTTAAAACCATTACAAGTTCAGATGTGTCATACACTCTAAGCAGTGGGTCAATTGTTCACCTTGCAATCTTAAATTCTGAATTGTAACATCCCTAGGATCCAATTCATTATTCATGTCATTCTATACCAATTGCCTACAACCGCATCCATGTCTGGGAGGCATATTTTGGAAGAAAGGAATCAAACAACAAATTGTATTGATCAATTAGTTCTGATACAAACGTAGTCCCAATTAATAAAATCGGACTATCAAAGAGCCCAAATTGAATAAACCAGAAAACAAAATCCAGCGAAAATGGGATGTGGCAGAAAATTGTAGAAATTTAGAAAATACAAAATTAAACAAGGAACCAAAGAATAACACACTGATCTTAGATACATTCTTGATCTCTAAAAAGTCATACATGACCAAGTGAGAGGAAGAAAGAGATACCTGAATTTTATTCAATTCACTATAATCTGCTCTCTCACTATCCACTCCTTACAATCCTTTTATAGTCCAAGGAAAAAGAAAAAACTCTAAAGACTCCTATGACTATTAGGCTTGTAAAGATACAGGTCAGCTTGACCTAACGGGTCAGCCCACGACCCATGAATTGGGTCAGCCCACAAATCAAGTTAGTGTATGAGTTGCCAAAATAGATTCTAGTTACCTTATTATGATCTGTAATCATGTAATTAGATCTTCTAAGTTAAGCAATACAATACCTATAATCATGTAATTAGATCTTCTAAGTTAGGCAATATTGTATTATATAAGGATGTTCATCGTCAATACAATATACAATTCTCTTGCAACTCGTCTCTCTCTTGCATGCTTTTGTTCTCTCTCTTGTTTGCTTCTAGCTTGGTTCAAGAGTCTCTAACATGGTATCAAAGCCCATCGATTTGTCTATTCAAGCATAAGAGAAGCCCTGATCGACTGATAAGAGAAGTTCTGTATTCGACTGTGAGAAGCACTGCATTCTCCTGTGATCAAAGGTGGCCCACCTGTTGATCACCTTGCATCAAAGAAATTTCTCCATCCTGGTCGACTATATATCCTAGGAATTCTGAACATTTTTTCGAGATTTTCTGTTCATCTGAGCATAGGAGAAGACCTGCGTCAGTTCTGATCGTCTGAAAAAGCACTGTATCGGCTGTGATCAAAGGTGGCCCACCTGTTGATCACCCACTGCCCAGAGAAATCCTCCCATCCTGGTCGACCATCACTCCTGGGAATTATACACATTTTTTCCAGATTTTTTGATCATCTGAGGTAGGCCATTCTCTCTGATTTGTACTTCTCCTGTTTGTGCACATAGTTTTCATCACGACCGTCAAACTTTCTGGTCTCTCAAGCTTTTATCAAAATTCCACTTGGAGGAGCTTCGGATTTTTGATACAGAGATCACTGTGTGATCTGATTTTACTCTTGATCATCCAGTGGGGTCCCCAGACACGATCTGTGCCCAGATTCAAGGTCGCTTGGACCATTAATTTTTGGACTTTTTTCAGCCTGCTCCCTGTAGGCTGAAATCTGTCATCTGTTCATTCAGTAGGACCCATAGCACTCCTCTATGCCCAGATCAAGTCATCTGTCCTCTGATCTTTCAGCAAACTTGGATAATCTTCTGAGGTTTCTTTTTCAGCTCTGGTTGGTACTTGTAACTGGATTTCTCTTCTCTTCCGTCTATGACCACATTATTTCTTTTCATGGCTTTTGATCGCACTACATCGGGCATTACTGTCATTCTTGATGGAACCAATTATTCCTATTGGTCCCATCTAATGCAAAATTTTCTCAAAGGACAAAAACTTTGGAAGTATATTGCTACGCAGGTCACTCAACCAGATAGTAAGGATACTAAGTTTGAGGAATGGGAAGCTTCAGTCGGGAAGATCAATTCTTGGATTGCCAATTCGGTCACGCCATCTATTGGGAATCAACTAGCTAAATTCAATTATCCTAAGGATGCTTGGGATTATTTAGCCAAATTGTATACTCAATCTAATGCTGCCCGCCGATATCAATTAGAATGGGAAATCAAAAATGCAGACCAAGGCAATGACTCCATTCATGATTTCTTTATCAAAATGACTGCTTTATGGGATCAAGGCAATGACTCCATTCATGATTTCTTTATCAAAATGACTGCTTTATGGGATCAACTGGCTCTAATGGAACCCACTTTTGCAACAACTGATGATGCCCATACCTTTGAGGTATATAGGCAGCAGACTCGCCTGGTTCAGTTTCTTATGGCTCTCTGCCCTGATTTTGAACATGTTCGTGGTTTATTATTACATCGGTCTCCACTGCCTTTTGTTGACACGGCACTCTCGGAACTCCTGGCAGAAGAACAAACTCAGTTTTCTCTTACAAAGAAGAAACATGTGGAACCCACACATGTCCTGTCAGCAAATGTTAGTACCCCTCAGAATGATCGCTCTTTTCCACCTGGTACCAATGACTTTTGCAATTATTGTAAGAAGAAAGGACACTGGAAACGGGGACTGCCCAACCAAACCTCAAAGGCCAAACAACAAGAACAAACAATCTGGTCATCAGCCCAATCGTGGCCCCATGCCATCATATTCCCAAAGATCCTATGCTACCAATGTCACTGAAAATGATAATTTTGTGCATCCGCAAATGGATCTTACATCTCAAATCCAGGCTATGGTTGATGAGCATATGCAACAATTGTTTTTGGCTTCCTCCACTGGTTCTGCTTCTTCGATTGCCCCCACCCCCTTAGCCTCTGGTTCTGCCATGACCATTTCTGGTCCTTCAGGTACACATGATGCTACATGGATTTTTTATTCTGGTGCTTCCTATCATATGACAAATGATGTTTCCCAACTTCATAATTGTCATACTCCTGCTAGCTCTATCACCATCCATACAGCAGATGCCACTCCTCTACCAGTCTCCCTTATTGGCTCCGTTTCCAATAAGTTGCTCTCTCTCACTAATGTTTTGTGTGTTCCCCACCTCTCCATCAATTTAATCTCTGATAGTCAACTGACCTCTTCTGGGTTTCTTGTCTCATTTTCTTCCACTGGTTGTTCTGTGCAGGATCCGCGCACCGGGAGACAGATTGGGACTGGCCTTAGGTCAGGAGGACTTTACTATCTTCAATCGCTGCACCTTCCACCTTCAAGCTTCTCCCCCGTCGCCCATGTTTCCTCTGCATCTCCTTTTGCTCTTTGGCACTCTCGTTTAGGCCATTTATCTTTAAATAAAATGAAGCTTTTATTTAATAGTGGTGTCCTTGGAAACATTTCTGTATCAGACATTTCTAATTGTTTTGGTTGCCACTTTGGTAAACAACATGCATTTCCTTATAATAAAAGCACCTCCTTTACTACTGCTCCCTTTGCTTTGGTACATTTTGATGTTTGGGGACCCGCCTCTCAGCCAACGAAAGGCGGGTCCATTTATTATGTGTTGTTTATTGATGATTTCACAAGATATACATGGTTGTATTTGATGAAAAATCGTTCTGAGTTATATGCCATCTACACTGCTTTCTCTACCATGGTTTCCACTCAATTTGACACAAGAATTAAAATATTCAGGTCTGACTCTGGGGGAGAATACATGTCCCACAAATTTCGTTCCTACTTGACTAGTCAAGGAACTCTAGCTCAATTATCCTGTCCTGCCACACCACAACAGAATGGAGTGGCAGAACGGAAACATAGACATATCCTCGAGACTGCTAGATCCTTGATTCATTCCTCACATGTTCCTCTGCAATTCTGGGGGGAAGCAGTCCTCACTGCCACCTATCTGATTAACAGAACACCATCCACTGTCTTATCTGGCATATCTCCCTATGAAAAATTGTTCCCATGTAAACCTGATTTGTCCCATCTCAAAGTTTTTGGCTACACCTGCTTTGTTCTGTTGCATGATAATGAGAGAACCAAACCTGCACCCAAATCCACTGTCTGTGTTTTTTTAGGTATGGCATTGAACAAAAAGGATATCGGTGCTATGATCCTAAAACCAATAAGTTACGAGTCTCTCGTAATGTCACCTTCCTGGAACATATACCTTTTTATACATTACCCATTGCATCCTCTTCTCCTGAGTCTCTAACAAGGCTTTCCCACTAAGATTAGTATTCCTAACAAGAATCACATTTCTAAAGGGAAAAAAATGTGATCTGGGCATCCCAGACAGAATCAGATAAAAAGGCCCTATGGGCCCCACAGGTCCATTCTCGATGAGGTGGACCCCACTGGGTTTAAGCCCGCACTTGGGCAACCCAAGGGGTATACTATAGACCATTAATAGGCTTGGGCTCGGGTTGACCCACAAAATTAGGCACAAAAACAGTACACGTTCTGAGTTTTTGAGCTCAGAATTCTCGGTAATTTAAATTAACCCCCTGTTTTCTCTTTTTTCCAAAACAACCTGACATCAACTTTTTACCTAATAATTGAGAGAGTTTGGGGCCCGAATCTTGATAAATTACTGATCCAACCCTTGTGGGCCCTTTTATGATGTTCAAATTGCTCATGAATACTTCAACCAACTCCTTTGATTCACAGCAATTCTTCATCAGATTAATCCAACAATTAAAAGCTTTCGTCTTTCACATGGTATCACAGGCCACATCGTGCGCATGTGCAAGGTCAAGCCTCCCTTGCAGCAAACTAACTAATTAGGACCAGTAGACAGGGCCTGCACAGTTGACTGACTCTCCCTTGCAGGTCAGCAACCTTGTCAAAAGTCTACCAGCATAGTTAACTACCTGGTTGGGTCTTCCTTATGCACCGCAGGTCAGCAACTATTATTCCCTATCTGTCCTAACCGGATCCATTAAAGCAGATAACAAATGTTAGCAGCTTTTCCCCATTGTTTTCCAGGATAACTGTAGCATGTTTTGTTTGACCATGAAATATTGATTGTGGAATGTCTCATAAGATCATTTCATAGTTCCATGTATGAGCTGAGAAAAAATCGAGAATCAAGTATACCAACTACCAAAGGATAGTTAGAAATTGTAGAAAAATAAATAAAAAATAGAGAAACCATGGACAAGCAGATCTAACCTGTCGAACCTAGTCTCCAATTCGGCTCGAATTTCGGCAGTTAGTGGAAGCACAGAACCATCATCATTGCAGAGAATATTAGTGCATCTAGAAATAATACTTTCTGGAGCACCTTTAGAGAACATAATCTCCTGATGTTTACGGCTGCACAGTACACTCATCATTTTACGGTCACGAGAAAATTCCAAAAGAGATACCTGGAAAAACAATAGTCTGGGAAATGAATGAGCGCACATACATGGTTTTACACAGAAAATGGGAACGAATACTCCATTTAATCACACATTGAGTATAATATAGGTGAAAGATGAACACTCTGTAGTTAACCATAATCACTCCCATCAGATTCTCATGGAAAAGAATGTATACCATTTAATCACACTTTAAATATAAAAAGATTAGACCCATAAAATAAAGCATCAGCCACCCCATTAGATTCTCATAGAGTTTCTCAAAAACTAAATAAATAAATAATAAATAATGTCCCATCAGATTCTCATGGAAAAGAATACACCATTTAATCAAAGCACTAAATATAGTTAACCATCAGCCACCCCATCAGACTCTCTAGGGGTCCTCAAAAATATAATAATAATCATAACAATAATGAGCATCATAGCTAGAACTCAACTTCATTTAGCCAATCAGGTATATCCTAGGGAGTAGGGACATTCAACGTAAGTAGATGACAATGAATAGAAAAAATGGAAAATCCTTCAACAATAACCATTCATAGAGAACATCTTATGTTTTGGAAGGAATTCGAGAATTTGGGCTTGGATTCTTCCAAATCATAAGGATCCACTTGCCTCATCCTTTTGAGGCATAAGAAAAGAGATTGTAAATAGTCAATCGTCATGAAGGCCTCTTCATGAAGGATTTCGTCCTCTCCATGTGTGCACCTTAGGTTTTCCTCCTCTCTCCCTTGTTGCATTGACTCAGTTCTGACCATGTAGATGCCCTTCCCTTCAATCTCATGCGAATCTTACAGTTGCCAACAACAGCATTTTAGTAACAAATCCTTTTGGCCTTGGAACTTCAATCAAGGAAAAAGTCACCCATAAAGCTACCATGATACTTTGGAATCTCAATCTTAATATCAAGATCTCCGACCAATTCTTCATGAACTTCTCGTCTCTCCATTCATTGGGCCTCCCCTTGCAAAGCATCTTCTAAGAATGGATTGGCTACACTCCCACAAGATACTTCATCACCACTAGGAATCAACAGTCCCCTTCTCACAAAAATTTGTTTGAGTGGTTGGGTGATGCACATGGTCCATATCTGTCTCCCAAGTGTTACATGTTACTAAAGAACCGTTTAAGTATATGATAAATAGATCCGTAACAAAATTTATTTTTCTCCTAAGACAAGTTATGGTGTAGACTACAGTTTAGAGCAAAATTTATTTATACTTTTTATTGATCTGGACTCCAGAGAATGCCAACAATATGGCACAAAGGAAGCTATTCTAGTGGACACTGAAGAGGAAATGCATACCAAATAAATATGTTGAAACAATACAATACATTACAAACGTGAGGTGACAAGTGTAAGAATTGTAGTTTGAAATTTTACCAGAGGTTTTGGCTAATAAAATGGGACATACAACCCAAAAGATGATTCTTCATCTCAAAGTGCCTTTACTCCAAGCAGCTAAATAATTTACAGTATTTTGGTGGCCCAAGAGTGCATAAACCTAAACATCTTTAAAGTCAACCAATAAATATTTGCATACAGACTTGAACCTACACGCTTATTTGGCCATCTATTGACAAAAATAACGTAAATTCTGTCGACAAACTATATATCTCACATGTATTTTGGCCACAACTAGCCAACATAACAGCCTTCAGTTTTTAGTACCTTTTAATGTGACGCAAAGTTGAAAGAAAATCTAGAACTGGTACAGGTAGCTGGACAAAGCCAGCAATCACGTCATTGGAAGCCATTTGTTATGGACTTCCCACATAATTAAAAATAGAATGTCTCTTCTTGTCTTTCTTCAGCCTGATTTGAACAGGACCACTAAATTTTTCATCCCAACCAAAAGCTGCAACCAAGAATCCTTTTTCTTTTCTTTTCTTTTCCCTTTTTTTCAAGAGAGATGTTCCAACCAGGAAAAACAAGGCTCAACTAACATAAAAGAAATACCTCCAAACATCACATTTTTACAGCTATATAACATGAAACGAGATAAACTGAAAACAATAAGAATTGCTTACAAACAAAAGATTTCAAAAAAAAAACACATACGTATGTAGAATATATCTCAAAACAGTAAACCTTAAGATTCTAGCACAATAAATAATATAATATCTGAACATAAGTGAGAATGAATAAGAACAACTGAAAGTCCAATAACATAAATTAGCAGATTGCCAAGCAAAATCCATTTCATTCACTACTCATACATAATGCTATCATGTTATTTAGAGAATGCAGCAAAAAAAATATCATATACTAGTAAAGTGAAATGCAAACCTTCTTAAATTGTTGTTCCCAATAATGATTACAATAAGCTGCACGCTCATGTTTGGTCAGCATATTTAGAGCAGATGGCATAGAATCAAATCCAGGAAGGCCAACCTGATAAATGAGGATAACCAACTGAACAAGTCAATGGGATGTACAATAGCAAACTCCCACATGATGAACTCAAGAAAGCAACTGGAAAAATGGTTTCAAGATCCATATAAAGCAAGATATTTGCAACAACCTTTTCTGCTAGAACACGGAGGGCAACTTCAGTTGACTCCCCAATTTTGTCATACTTTCCCTTGTCTGGGTTGTATTGTAAAGTAGATTCATTGCAAAGGGCTGAACACATTGCTATATGTAGAAGACAGGGAAATTGAGCAGGAAATTCAAGCTGCAAAACATACCAGCAACATGGTGACAGCAATGTCATACTACAAACCCAATATTAACCACTTATCAAGGGCTTGCAAAATGGATGCTTGGACAAAACTTTCTTATCTGTTTTCAAAAGGTGCCAATTCACAAAAAAAAAGGAAAGTGGGTAGGGTGAAGAAATTTTTGTGAGAGGTTGGAGGGACTTGTGCAAGGGTTTGATAAGCGTCATGGACCGATGATCACAGTTGGATTGAATCACAATAGTTTTCTACCTTTACATTTTTACAGTATAAAAAAAAAAATCATTATCTAGAACGATCTGGCCAACCCAATTTTGTGGTTGTCACTAACCCCATCCACTTAGATTGGTTGTTGTCTTAAATAAGACATATTGAAGCACACCACAAGAAATTTCTGCGCCACATTGTTCTCTTTCAGGTGGAGTGTCAAATGGCTGTTTAGAAGCTTTTGATAGTGTTGAAAATTCATATCAAGGATACTCTCTCTCTCTCTCTCTCTCTCTCTCTCTCTCTCTCTCTCTCTCTCTCTCTCTCTCTCTCAAACACACATAAATCTCAAACACAAAACACACAAAAATCTCAAACACACACATAAATTTCTTTCATTTTAATAAAATAAGCTTTGTTGGTATCGACAATACCCGGTCTGTATCAGCTGACATGAAGCATATTAGCCGATATTTTAAACCATGCAACTGTCTAGACATAATTATAATTACTAAAAATTGGACAAAGAAAAAAAGGCAATAAAAAAAGAAAATAGGGAACTCCACCAGTTTTTTTTACTACCAGTCCTAAGCCCGGGTAAAAAAAAGAGGGGTTGCATTAGGTAGGTTGACAACCAGCGTAAAATTTTGTCACAACCTAAACATGAATTCTAAGATTACAACATTCCGAGATCCTGATAGGGCGTTCCCCGCTTTAAAAGACACATTGCAGCGTCAGCCGGTTACAGTAGAAAGTGGGCAAGGGCTACCCCACCATTCTAGATGAATGTGGCTAAAGAAGTTAGTCCAGTAGCATAAGAGAAAATTTAGGAACCTTGACAGGTAAGAGCATGAAGTTAGTAGAGGTAATGAAAAGAAGAAGAGGTTAGTGTAGCATGTCTATTGGAGACAAAGTGGAAGAGGGATAAAGCTA
Organism: Persea americana; assembly: GCA_029852735.1. NCBI lineage: Eukaryota > Viridiplantae > Streptophyta > Magnoliopsida > Laurales > Lauraceae > Persea > Persea americana. The sequence goes on from CM056810.1 coordinate 78,043,242, forward strand.
AGGAGCTCGCTGATGGTTATAAACTTTTTTATGCAAGAAAGAACACCACAAGAAATGCAGTGGGTATAGTTGTGCATAAGGATTTGAAAGAGAAAATTGTAGGGGTAAAGAGATTGGGTGATAGAAGTATAGCAATTAAATTAGTGTTGGAGGAAGACATAATTCATATCATTAGTACATATGCTCCCAAAGCAAGATTAGATGAAAGTGTCAAGAGAAAATTTTGGGAGGTGGTGGATGGTTTAGTACGAGAAATTCCAACTGGTGAAAAGATTTTCCTAAGGGTGGGGGGGGGGGGGGGGGGAGGCGGCGCTTAAATCGGCATGTAGGAAAGGATAATAGAGGATATGAGAGAGTACATGGAGAACAAGGATTTGGAGAAAGGAATGAGTTAGGAGACACTATCTTGGACTTCGCATAAGCATTTGATCTTGTAATAGTAAACACTAGCTTTAAAAAGAGAGAAGAGCATTTAATTACTTACAAAAATGAAACTAGCATGAGCCAAATAGACTTTTTTTCTAATTAGAAAACATGACTGATTGGATTGTAAGATTGTAAGGTCATTCCTGGAGAATTTGACCATGCAACATAGGCTAGTAGTTTTAGATATTTGCATTAGAAGTATAAAGAGATGGGTAGTAAATAAAATGTGCTCTAAAACAAGGTGGTGGGATTTTAAAAGAGAAAGAACGACAGTATTTAAGGATAAAGTGGTTGATGAGGGAGAATGGGATTTTGAAGGAGAAACTAGAACAATGCGGAATCAAATGGCTAACTGTATTAGGAAGGTTGCTAACGAGGTGCTTGGAGAGTTAAAAGCGAAGAGACACGATAATAAAGAAACCTAGTGGTGGAGTGTAGAGGTTCAGGAAGTTGTTCGGGAGAAGAGACGTTACAAAGTTCGGCGGAGTACTAGAAATATGGAAAACTATGAGATGTACAAGAAGGCAAAGAAAGAAGCTAACAAAGTAACAAGTGATGCTAAGTTCAAAGCATATGATAACCTATAATAGGTTAGGAACAAGAGAAGGATATTTTTAAGCTTGCAAAGATAAGAGAAAGGAAAAGTAGGGACTTAGATCATATCAAATGTATTAAGAGCAATGACCAAAAGGTTCTATTAAAGGACAACGATATTAAAGAAAGGTGGACGGAATATTTAGCATACTTTCAAATGAAGACTGTATAGGAGACATAAGAACAAAAGAGGATACTTCATTAGCAAAGCATACCTTTTTTCGTAGAATTAGGGTAGCGGAAGTGAGGAGAGCAATAAAACAAATAAAGATAGGAAAGGCGACGGGTCCAGATGACATCCCAATTATGCTTAGAAATGCTTAGGAGAAGTTAGGGAGATTTGGTTAACTAGACTTTTCAAAAAGATATTAATGACAAAGAAAATGTCGGATGAATGGAGAATAAGTGTTGAGGTTGTTGATATACATTGTTATGAAGTTCACTAATAGCTCGAGCTTTTGGTGTAACTAGTTAAAAACATGGTATCAGAGCCAGAGGCCACGACTTCGAAACCCGTGGGAGGCATGTTACCTCCATCTATCTGTCTAGTCTGTTCCGTTCTGTCTGTTGGGTTTCGAATTCGAACAGCCTCACGTTCGATGGGAGGGTGTTGCCATACATTGTTATGACGTTCACTAATAGCTCGAGCTTTTGGTATTTCTGATTATTAACAGTAGTACCTATATATAAAAACAAGATAGATATACAAAACTGTACCAACTATCGTGGAATTAAACTTATGAGTCATACTATCAAGCTATAGGAGAGAGTATTAGAGCAAAGACTTAGACAAAAGACCTAAATATCTGAAAATTAATTTAGTTTTATGCCAGGGAGGTCAACAATAGAAGCTATCTTCTCACTTAGGCAATTAATGGAAAAATATTGAGCAAAGAGGAAAAATCTACATGTGGTCTTCATCGATCTAGAAAAAGCCTACGACAGGGTTCCTGCTTCAATTTGGTGGGTTTTAAATAAAAGAAATGTTCCAAGAGGTTATAATAAAATTATTAAAGACATGTATGAAGGAGCACTAACGAGTATAAGAACTACTTATGGAGAGACAAGGGAGTTCCCAGTGACCATAGGTTTGCATCAGGGGTCAGCCCTAAGACCTTATCTCTTTGCACCGATTATGGATGAGTTAACTGCTCATATTCAAGAAGAGGTACCTTAGTGCATGTTATTTGCAGATGATATTGTGTTGGAAGATTAATCAAAAGATGGTGTGAATGCAAAACTCGAGAGATGGTGGGAGGCTTTAGAATTCAAAGTCTTAGAATTCAAAGTCTTTAAAATAAGTTGTACAAAGACGGAATATATGGATTGCAACTTCAATGGGCATATAGAAAGATCTTAAACTATTGTGAGAATTGAAGACCATGAGATACCACAAAGTGATTCGTTCCGTTACCTTGGCTCTATAATTAGTAAGGATGGGGAGATTAATGAAGATGTCGAACATAAGATGAAAGAAGGATGGTTGAAGTAGAGACTTGCTTCTGGAGTGTTTTGTGATCGACAAATACCCGTAAGATTGAAGGGCAAATTTTACAGGACAGTGATTAGACCAGCTATGACCTATGGAACATAATGTTAGCCAATCAAGAAACAACATATGCACAAAATGGATGTAGCAGATATGAGGATGTTGAAATGGATGTGTAGTAAAACTAAGAAGGATAAAATTAGAAATGAGCGCTTTCGAGAGCATTTAGGAGTAGCAACAATGGAGAATAAAATTAGAGAATCCCGTTTGAGATGGTTTGGGCATGTTCGACGTAGGCCGACAACGGCGCCAGTAAGGAAAAGTCTAGATACGAAGGTTGATAGCCCACAAAAGGGAACAGGTAGGCCAAAGAGGACGTGGATGTAGGTAGTAAACATAGATATGGAGAAGTGCACCTTATCTGAGGATTTGTCTTGAGATAGATCGAATTGAAGTATCAAAATTCGTGTAGCCGACCATAACATAGTTGGAACGAGGCTTTGATAATGATGAAAGGAAAAAAATAGGAGGAAATAATTGACATCTACAACTAGGAGCTTTAGGTCTTCTACTATGCACCTTGGGCCTAGATGGACCTGGATTTGGGCCACGTGCCTAGGCCTGGTCCATGGGCCTTGGTAGAGCTTAGATATCGACCTGACTTGCACCATACTCTTTCCTTGAGAAAATGATTTTAGAAAGAAAAAAAATCACAAAAATGAAACACATCACCAAAATAGAATTCTTGAGGAATTGAACTGTAGCTGTAACCAAGCCCAGCACTGGCAGCAAAAACAGTGAAAAGCCAATCTGATAGCTGAGTCCATCATTTCAGAACTCTGCTAAAACAGTGGAAATCCAATAGAATTCAGAGCTCATTGGAAAACTTCAAGTACAAAAACTGAAGTAATGGAACATGCATTTTTTACACTTTTGAACACTATGCTTACCCCTTTGGTATCATACAGTCATCAGTCATGACAGTAAATTAATGGAAGATATTCTTAGTACATTTATATAATCACACTAAAAAAATAAAAAAATACAGCTTCTGTTCCTTAATGTTCAAAAGACAAAAAATCTGACATAGCAAAAGTTCAATGGCTTCTTTGGCATGGGGCTAGGGCTAACTAGTGAACCACAACGTTAACAGTGCATCATCCTGTCAAGTAACTGAACTGGATTAAACCAGGAATATGCCAAAATGCAAGTCAATGCTTTTGCTTTTAGAATAAATGGCCTAAAATGCATTGGAAATATGTACTTGTGAGATTAAGGCACTAGTACTGCAACACCCCAAGCATTAAAAAAATGGGGAGATTCAGATATATCCTTTTTCCTAAGTCAAGAATATACATACCTGCATTCCCTCAGCGTCAAAGATTATTCCTTCTGGTGAATAGGTTGTTCCACTAACTGTATACTCAGAGGTGACAGGGCCACGGTGAAGAGAATGAACCACACAGATCTGAGACAATATGTAGTAAAAGTTATTCTAAGTAGTAGCAGGATCAGAAACTTCGAAGCAGTAGCAGGAAGCATATCATGCATCAAAATACAGTGCCTGAAATTGCATATCCCGCGAGAAAATCTCCATTATCAGTTATACAGATTGTTGTAAATATAATTGTGAAGGAAAAGAAACATTTAAAAGAAGGTTGCACAAATATTACATCAATGCAATGCCTGTGAGCCAATAGCTAGGCCCAGGGACCCCATGTAGGACGCATAGAGGTCAAAGATTTTTGTTTGTTTCTTTATTTTGTGAATGAGTTATCACCGGGATCAGTTTCCTAGTTTCATTAGGAGTCTATGACTTTAGGGTTCATTCCCCATACATATGCGCATTGTAGATCCTTGGAACCAATTTTGGAGATTAATAAAAAATTTCCTTCAGAGATTGGATTTCCCTTTTGAGGTTCTCTTGGAGAATGGAGACATCTTTTCCGTGCTTGCGCACTTTGCAAAGCTTCGATCCACATCCCTTTAGGGTTTGCATCTATAATGCACAGATATGGCATGGAAACGACGAGGACACACCATGAATATGGCAGGGACACAGATTTTACATCATGACACAATACATTGCCTATTTTGGAGTATCCGGGTATTATAGATTTGCATCAATTTTGGTACCATAGCTATGGTCGTGCAGCTTGAGGACAAAACAGTGAATTCATGAGTTGATCTTCTTCTTCTTCCTATATCTTTTCTATTATCTTTTTCAAAATTTTCTTCAATTTTCGTCACTTGAGAGAAGCCCCCAAATCCATCCCTCAAAACCCCATCGAACCCGTCTTCATTTCTTGGTTCCAAACAACCCCAACTGGTACCCAATCACAAACCCTAAGTTCCGTGACAAAAATCTCTTAAATTTGAGACCAAAATCTTGCCATAACCAAGGCCTCAAACCTAATTCCAAATTTTCCACTCTTTTTTTGTCAATTTCAGCAAATTGCTGCAGTCTCTGTGCAGTAGCCAAAAGAGCCCCTAAAACCTTTTCAAAACTCTGCAAATTCAACCCAAAGAAATTCTAATCCTTTCCCCCTACAAATTCCTTAGGCTTTTTCATCAAATCTACACCCGTTGGAACCCAAAGCACACCCCAGAACAAGCCCCAATTTTCTATGAGAAAATTTTCCAAACTTCCCATATTTAAACTATTCAAAGAAAACCTTAATTGACCCTTTCCCCCTCCTCCACAAGGCATTCTTACACCCTAATTAACTAACCAAAAAACCTAGCCCTTATTACCTGCAAATCTAGTCCAGAAGTGCACAGAACCAGCTGTTAGACTACAACAATCATTCAAAAAGCACATATCCCTTTCCATTGCAACTTCCTAACACCCCTCACTCCGACCCAAACCTTTTCAGGTTTGCTTCTTTCACTTCTATTTGGAAAAGAAAAAAAAAAAAAAGATGATCACGTTGGCGATGATGAAGAAGAGATGACTCCAAAGAAACAAGTGAAGATGATCGTTTTGACCCCAGAACATATGACTGACTCGATAGTGTATGTAGCAATTTTCAGAACTCGGGTGCAACCAAGTGACAAGCTTTCAGCAGCTTGATATGAATACTCTTTATGTGTGCATAGAACCAAGTTAATTGGCTGCTATCATCCCAAAAGGATGCCAATTGTAGGCAAGACATCCATAGATGAAGCAGTCTATTATCTCTTTTCAGAGGGATGTACATTGTACAAACAACTTCCCATTGAAGTATTTCACATGTCATATAAAGTAGATTTAGGAATGCCATTGATGAATGTTTTGGTGCTGTAAAGAACCCTGTACATATAATTCTCAAAAAGGGATAATAGTAAATTTAATGAATTAAAAAAATAGTTAATAACAGAAACAAATCACATGGATTGATTTCTGAATTCTGATAGCATCAATTGTCAAGAGTTTCATATGGCATCACGACCATCCTCTCTGGAGGCTTTAAGTTTAAGGTCTTTCCTTCGGGTCTATCCTTAGGTAATGGAAGAAGGTAGCATCATCACTCCGCCCACTCAGACGATGCCGCCTTGGTGGAATCATCCAACTTCAGGTAGCTATAAGCTTAGTTTCAATGGTGGTGTGGTAACCCAAGGCCAGTGGTGGGGGTGGTGGCATAATCAAAAATAGCTCCACATGGATTATCATCACCTTCTCTGGCCTGGTTGGCATTCAGGCAGTCAATGCAGCTGAGATGTTGGCCTTGCATGTATGCACTACAAGCAAGCCCACTGCCTTCCAATTCATCATATTATAGTAGAAGGTTATTATTCCAGTACCATCCATTGGCAATCAGTAGACGCTGTAGAAGAGATTTGGCTCAACTGGTGCAGGCATCTTTCACCCATGTCAATTGAAGTGCAAACAATGATGCAGACCTTTTGGCTACACAAGGATTGACATGTCAGTCGATGGTTTTGCAAATCAAATTCCAATTCTGCAGTTCATTAGTAACTTTTGTTCTGTGGGGAGTCTGGGGACATATGCCCCTGTTGTTTGTGGGTCGGCAAGGTGCACTCGTGTAGTGTAGCTTTCTTATACTGGAAAGCTTATTTCTTCCAATAATATTATCAGTTACCATTTGGGGGAAAAAAAGGGTGTGCACTTCAATGAATGTCACTTGCACATATTCCAAATTAAAGGAAGAGCCGATTGCGATAGAGTTCGGGTAACTAGAACCAAGCCAATAATAAGCAGTCAGATCTCCTTAATTTCAGAACCTGAGTTCTTTTCCTTTAGGTAAATGTCTATTACCTCGACAAACTAATCATTTTTTATCCAACTGACACAACCCAGACAATGAAGTTGTGAACCCAAGAACCCTCAATCAACAGAAGAACTCAAGCAAATCAAGGAGCATAAACATTATACTTTGATTACCGATGATTGCTAAAACCCACAGTAGATGTCCACTCCGTGGGAGATGATCAAACAAAGAGGAGGAGAAAAGTGCAGAGCAATCTCAACTTCAATTGAAAAAATAAACCGAATATCACAGAAGTAGGGCTTCTGTCCCTTTACAAAGATACAAACAAGCTTCAAACAACTTAAAAACCCTAAAACTAATCTTAGCTTTTCATCTAAATCAAATTAATATCCTTAACATCTTGAGAGTCCTAACAAACTTAATAGAGGGAAAAAAACAACTATAAAAGAATAAAGACAAGGAAATCAGTATGCTGCTAGGACATAAAGAATGTTAAAACAAAGGGACAGGCCCATTAGCCAACCATTTTAGACAGTGGACCCCACCATTTGCTAGGAAGTCTTGGGCGGGCCAATTGGTGTGGTTTTTGTTTGGGATTGGGCCGATCTTGGCCTGAAAACTGCCCACCTTGCCAGGTTTTTTTCCTGCAGAATTTTATGTAATTTGCAGAAAACCCAGTGTTTTCTTCATGTTTCTCAAAAAAAAGTCCCGAGCATAATACATTTGGCACTGTTTTGGGGCACATTCGATCCAACGTCCACTTAGAAGTCAGTCTGTGTCCAGCAGGCTCAATCATAAGCTTCCAAAAAATTGAAGACTCAGTTCTCTATCCAATTTTCTTGATCGTAATCAATGGATGCCAGCTAACAATATGTAATAAATTAAGAAAGACTCGTTTGAGATGGTTTGGACAAGTCCAACGTAGGCCAACAATGGCTCCAGTGTGGAAGATTTTTTCTATGCAAGTGGATGGCCCCTAAAGGAAAAGAGGACATGGGTGGAAGTAGAGGACTTGGCTTAGAATAGGTTGGAATGAGAAAACAGAATTCATGTAGCAGACCCAACATAGCTGGGACAAGGCTTTGGTGATTATGCAGATGATGAATCAATGGATGCAGGCTGATCCACATCTCTACAGTATGATTTTATTGATGGAATACTTGATCATTGCTTCTCCAAATCTACATAATCTTTCACTAAAAGCAAGAGTGTAGGCCATAACTAAGAAATGTTAATTATCACCAAGAGTTTTAAGTGAACACAGCACTTTGTTTAACATCCAACAATACTATAGGTTGGTGTACTTGGTGTCTCAACTTATGAACTAACTCAAGGGAATGAAACTATCATTTTGATTGAGACATTCCACTTCTGCCAATTCCTATTCTTTTGGTGTGCCAATGGATGGAAAGAGATAGCCCATTCAGAAACGAATATGAGCCACAGGCAAATTCAATACTTCAATTCTACCAAGGGATAACCCAATCCACAATGGTTGAGGTCTGCAAAATCAAAGTAGACAATATGATGTCTACCGTCATTTGAATATTATATCCCCAAGCCCAACAAAGCAAATGTATCGACGATATGTATAGTCACGTATATCATAAACATATGGGTGTGAGAGATAAGCCCCACCAGGAGACTGAATGCCCGAATATTTTAAAGCTTGCATTGTTTAACAGTTTTGAACAAACAGACGGGTTTTGACGAAAAATCTAATGAATCAACATCTGTACAGATTGAATCAATTCAAAATAATAATAATAATAACCATATCTTAGACGAGAAGATTTCTTAAACCAAAATCATAAAACACCTGAAAATAACTAATTGATAATCAGGAGAAAAGGTCCAAAAGCAAAAACATAATTAAATAATTGGAGAACGAGCCAGAGAGATTTCATTCAAAATTTAGAAACAGGTAGTCTCACATCTTAGGTTTGACTGGATGCAGGCCCCACCAGTGGGACAACTAGAACAATTTCCAGAGTGTGGAAAACTATCCAGATTTTTCTTTTTTTCCAATTTTGTAGCTAGGTTGAGCCTCCGTCATATTTTAGATGCTTTATATTTCAGACATATTTTTTCTTTTCAATAATCAGTTCAGTTAATTAATTCCCAAAAGAAATAATAATAAAGCAAAAAAAGAAGAAAATTCATGAAATGCAGGGTAAGGCTCTTAATGTCTATTTTTAAATAAATGAAAACAAAAAATACGGCCCAGGTTCTTTCTAGTATGTTCCACTAAAGACTTACCCATGACAACAATCAACAGAATACAAGAATAGCATCAAGTGTAAAGCCAAAGTATATAATTGTGAAAGAGTAGTACCTTTGAGACAGACATCATGTTTGTCGTGAGAGTACCAGTTTTGTCACTGCAGATCACTGTTGTGCAACCCAAGGTTTCTACTGAAGGCAAAGACCTTACAATAGCATTCATTCGTGCCATTCTTTTTGTCCCAAGAGCCAAGCATCTAATTAGAAATGAAAACATCAATATTATACAGACAAGAAAATATCAATAATTTGATACTATATATTTGTGTTGAATACCAAAAGGAGCTCATTTTGGCTTCTATTTTTCTCAGTAACATAAATTTGTTTCAAGACGATAGGTACAATGATGCAAAATTAGAGTCAGTATAATAATAAAAACAAAAGCTAATCAAAGAAAACCTAGCGATACAACACCCTAGTATAATGGTCCAAAAATAAAGAACTTATATAGTTATATTAACTTCTTGTTTAGCTAGAGAATCAGCCACCTGATTCACATCCCTTCAAAGTATGTTCAAATTGAGTATCTCATGATAAGTAAGGTTCCTTGATCTCGCTCAACATAAAATGGCACTGCCAGTTCCAGGGTCTAGCATAATTCCTTACAGCAGGAGTCACTATTGATGGAACTAAGAAAGATCCTTCAAACACCAATAATGCTTTCAGGACAACCCACATTTCAGCTTCATTGGAATCTCTCCACTAAAGAGACCTGTTTTCATTGTGTGAAGCACACATGTTCCTGCCTGACCCAGTTTTCCCGTGCCACCGGTCCACATTGAATTTCAAAATGCTTGCAGTGGAGGAATCCAAAAAACCTTGTCTCCTCCTTCGTCTTCCCACAAGTCACACAAGCATACCAATTAAACATACCGTTAGGGATGTCAATGAAACTGTGATTACCAGCGATAAGAAGGTTCCAAACACAAAAAGAAAAAAGAAAAAAAAAACGAGTATGGACCATCCTTTGGACCTGACTGATAATCATGTCCAGGTCCTGGTCCAATGGGGTCCATACTCGAAGTTCTAATTACCCAAGTGATATAGAAACATATATTGGAGAATGTTGTTTTAATTATTTTATACAATAGTAAAGTAACAAAAGTGTGTAGCACGGATGGTGACAGCATGGATTTGCAAGCCAGACATCTCTGGTCAACTCCTACCCTTTGCACATGTTAAATAATTTTGGTAAAATACGAATTGCAACTTCAGCGGGGAAGTGCAAAGAGATATAACTCATATGAGAATTGAAGTTCAAGAGATACTACAAAGAGATTCCTTCAAAAACCTGGGCTCCATAATTAGTATTTAGTATAGATGGAGAGATTGAGGAGGTTGTCAAACATAGGGAATAAGATAGATAGTTGAAGCGAAGACTCACTTCTGGAGTGGCTTATGATTGGCACATAACAACAAGATTGAAGGAAAAATTTTAAAAGACAGCCATTAGACCAGCTATGACTTATGGAGCAGAATATTTGTCAATCAAGATAAAATACATGCAAAAAATGAGTACCACAATGATGAGAATATTGAGATGGATTTTGGTAATCTAGGAGAGATAAAATCAGAAATGAACGCATTCGGAAGCATTTAGGTGTAGTTGTGTAGCATCAATAGCTATACTTAAAAGTTAAAAGAGACGCATTTGAGATGGTTGGACACGTCCAATGCAAGGCAGCAAGGGCGCTGAGGAGGAAAAGTTTTTCTATACAAGTTGACGGCCCCTCGAGGCAAAGGGGTAGGCCGAAGAGCACATGGATGGAAATAGTAAGCATAGATTGCAGAAGCGACCTATCCAATGATTTGGCCCATAAAAGGTTGAACTGGAGAAACAAAATTCATGTAGGTGACCCTAACATAGTTGGGGCAAGGCTTTGATGATGATGGCAATGATAATTCATTTTAGTCAGGCCCAAGACAATCCAAGTCCACAATGAATCTGTCTGAAATGCGATCCACAATGAACCTGTTCGAAATGCTGCTCATTTACATCCATCCCTACATAGCATCATTTATCTTTAAGAAATCAAATATCCTTATTACCCTAGCCAACTTACCAACTCTTTACTAAGTTATTGATGTCATTTGTGAGCTTTTCTTGTTAAAAATTGTCATCCTTTTTAGCCAGATTAACCACAAGATGGCAAAAATAAAAGTATCCACATGATTTAGCCACAAGCTGAAAAAGGTGCACAACTCTAAATTTAACCTAGTTTATAACTCAATCCACATAGGTGAATGTGGGACTAAATTTGTCTAGATATCCCCACTAAAGAAGTAAATTATCAAGAGTCATCTCTTTTTTCAGGAGCATTATTCAAAGATCGAACATAAGGGCAAACTATGCCTTGTCAACCTATCACCCATGGATACTTCGCCCACTACTACCTACAGAAAGACTTCCGCTCTAGGAGCCACTTCATGCCACGTGACTTAATAACGTGAACGGGTGACAGAGTTAATAATGAAGGCCTCTCAGAAAGGCTTGGAAGAAAACCTCAAGAAAGGAAAATGATTCCAAATCATCATGTCATTGTCATCCCTACAAATGCAAATGTTCCTTAGTAGACACAAAAGGAACTCATTCTCACTCCTTGGACCTGGCAAAATTTCTTTTGAAGCTCAAACCCAAACAAGCATACAATCAAGGAACCCATATTCTAGAGATCACCCTAAATAATCTCGAAAATGTAACTCTCTAAGGCCCGACCACTTACTCATTAGAACCTGACTCTATCCCCTTTACCACCATCAAAACAAATCCCTTTTTAGGAGATACCACAACCATCCCCACCAACCTAACACTCTGGAACTAGAAGCTTTGACCAATAGCCAAGACATTCACACTCCCCATATGTACTTAAAATCACCCTCCACCATATCACCTCTCTCTACTCTCAAACTACCACAATTTGCTCAATATCGCCCAATTTCCATTTCCAATACCCAACCTCCATATCTTTCTGGCTACACAACTTTACTCCTCTTTAATAGATACACCTTTTTCTTCCCTTGCACAACATCCCACAATAGACAATTGCCGAAGGCAATTGCTGTTGTCAGACGCATAAGATCGAAGGTCAAAACGCTTTTCGCGCAAGACTTACTATTTATAGTAATTTTCTATTCATCTTATTTTAGGGGTTTCTTAGACCATTTGAGTCTGAATTTTTGCGGAAGGTCTTGAATAGTAATTTAGAGTTAGTGGTCGTCTGCTTGCAGTCATTTGCATATGTAAATGACTCACTTGTGTAAGGATTAGGCATCATCACATTGCTTGCGTCTTTGCAATCATTTACAGGAAGGGGGGTGTGTGTGTGTAAATAAGGGGTGAAAATGGTGTAAATGAGGCTATTTACAAACCAAAACACGTGTGAAAGTGATTCACACCCCTCTTGCAAAAGAAGGCACCAGTACACTTCTTACCTATGAAGCACGGATACATGGAATTGGTGGGCGTATCCGTATCCCGGGCGTATCGGACACGGATACGCCCGGATACGCCTTGGATACGATCAGGATACGCATTCTGCGTATCCGATTTAAAAAAAAAATCCAGACACGTGCCGGACACACGCGCGACACGCGCGGGATACGTCCCGGACACGTGCCGGACACGTTTTAAGTAACATGAAAAGAGAAGAGGAGAAAGCGAGGAGAAAAAGAGAAAAGGAAAAGAAGAGAAAGGGAAAGAGAAAAGGGAAAGAAGAGAAAGGGAAAGAAAACCCCAGTCGCTGCCGCTCCTGCTCCATCGCCATCGCCATCGCCATCGCCACTGCTGCCTCTCCTGCTCCATCGTTGCCGCCGCTGCTGCGCCGCCGCCGCCGCTGCGCCGCCGCCGCTTATCAAAGTCTTGTCTCTCTCTCTCTCTATCAGTTGCTACAGCTCCGTCAGGTTCTTTTCTCTGCTTTATTTTCCCTTTTTTCTCTACTGCTTCGTTGCTACAGTTGCTACATCTTTTTTTTTCCTTTTTTCTCTACTGCTTCTTTGCTACAGTTGCTACATCTTTTTTTTTTCCTTTTTTCTCTACTATTTCGTTGCTACAAGTTGGAACTTTCCTCAGTTGATATTCCACGGTTGGGGCTTTTCAGTTGATATTCCACAGTTGGAACTTTTCTCTACTGTTTCTGTTTTGTTTGATTTTATTTATGGAATCCTTGTGATTCTGTGTAATGTACACTAGGCAGTAACCTTATTCTTTGGTGTATGCATTTACTCATTTTACTGCATTATTTATGCTGTCTTAATGTCTTATTAATACCCAACTGATTTGTGAATGGGACAAATGAATAGATATATAATGTGTATATGTATCCATCTTTTTCTTTTACTATTAGATTATTCTTGTTTTCTTTTCTTTTCTTTTTTTTGAGTTATTTTAGGTGGCTTGATGGGGCCACTATTTTGTGTTTCCAGCAAGCAACCAAAGTTTATTGGAATGGCTTCTACTACGGGTGGTAGCCATAGTACTAGTGTGTCTTCTCCAGCTATTGAAGAAGATGCTCACAACCCTCTTTGGAGGTATGTGACAAAACAACAAAAACTTGGTGATGGAGGGGGAAATATGTCATGGCAATGCAATTTTTGCCATCAAACCAAGAAAAGTTCATACACAAGGGTGAGGGCTCATTTGATACATGAGCCTGGTCATGCTGTTGCATTCTGTCCAAAAGTTAAGAGCAGTGATATTGCGGAGATGAAAAGGTTAGAGGAAGAATGCAATGAGAAATTGAGGAACAGAGCACCCAAGAAAGTACCATTGCCAGCTTCTAATGTGGATTATGATTCAAAAAACGAGGAAGGCGAGTGGAAGTGGAAGTTGGAGTGGAACTGATAGTAATACGGCTATTGGGAAGTCATTTAACCTGAAGTTGCGTGACCAAATGGATGCGGAGATTGCTAGGATGTTCTATGCATCGGGCTTGCCATTTCACCTAGCAAGGAGCCCTTATTATGTGAGTTGTATCCAATTTGCCGCAAACAATGCTCTTGCAAGCTATGTGCCACCGGGGTATAATAAGCTAAGGACAAGTCTACTCCAACAAGAAAGGGCTCACATTGATAGATTGCTACAACCAATTAAAGGCACATGGAAAGAAAAAGGTGTAAGCATTGTGAGTGATGGATGGAGTGACTTGCAGAGGAGGCCCTTGATTAATTTTATGGCTGTGACGGAAAGTGGGCCTATGTTCCTTAAAGCCGTGGATTGTACGGGTGAAATTAAAGATAAGTTCTTTATTTATGGTTTGTTAAAAGAAGTGATAGAAGATGTTGGTCCCCAAAATGTGATTCAAGTGATAACTGATAATGCTAAGAATTGTGCGGGTGCGGGGCATCTCATTGAAACACAATTTGAAAATATTGTTTGGACACCATGTGTGGTTCATACACTCAACCTTGCCTTGCAAAACATTTGTATGGCAAAGAATATTGAAAACAGTCAACTGACATATGAGGAGTGTAGTTGGATCACGGACTTGGCAGAGGATGTTGTTTTTGTTAAGAACTACATCATGAATCACTCTATGAGATTGGCTATTTTTAATGAATTTGTGCCTTTGAAGCTGCTTTCGGTTGCAAGTACACGTTTTGCTTCGGTCCTTGTCATGCTTAAGAGATTCAAGCTCATAAAAGGAAGTCTTCAAGCCATGGTTATTAGTGAAAGGTGGAGTCTCTACAGAGATAATGATAAGGAGAAAGCCAAAGCTGTGAAAGATTTTGTGTTAGATGACATTTGGTGGGACAAAATGACTTACGTACTTTCTTTTACGGCTCCTATATATGATATGCTAAGGGTTTGTGACACGGATAGGCCTTGTCTTCACTTGGTGTATGACATGTGGGATACCATGATAGAAAAAGTGAAGGGTGCAATATATAGGCATGAAGGAAAGAGACTCGATGAGACATCTACCTTTTATGATGTGGTGCATAAAATTCTTGTGGATCGTTGGAACAAGAACAACACTCCTCTCCATTGCTTAGCTCATTCACTAAATCCAAGGTGACTTCTAGTCTTTTAACTTTTTTTTTTCTCCCTCTTAGTCTTAGTCATAAACTTATTCTTAATTCTTTTTTTCTTTTCCTATTCAAGGTACTATAGCGAGCATTGGCTTCATGAGGATTCTAGTCGAGTTGCTCCACATAGAGATATGGAGGTTGCTAGAGAAAGAATGAAAATTCTTAAAAAATATTTTCCTAATTTGGAGCAGCGCAAAAGGATAATCACAGAATTTGCTGACTTCTCTAGCAAGTCTGGAGAGTTTGCGGATGTTGATTCCATTCGTGATCGTTATGACATGGATCCTAAAAGTTGGTGGGTCACCTATGGTGCGTGTGCACCTTTGCTTCAAACTCTAGCTTTCAAGCTGCTTGTGCAACCTTCTTCGTCATCATGTGCAGAGAGGAATTGGAGTACTTATTCCTTTGTGCACTCGGTGAGAAGGAATAAGATGACACCAAAACGTGCTGAAGACTTGGTTTTCATTCATAGCAATCTTCGCCTTCTTTCAAGAAGAACTCCACAATATATGAAAGGAGAAACCAAGATGTGGGATATTGTTGGAGATTCTTTTGATTCGTTTGATGATGTTGGAGAGCTTGAGATTGCACAACTCTCCCTTGATGAACCGGAATTGGAGGCCGTGCTCTTTTGTGAAGAAGATGATGGAGGTGATGGTGGTGGACCTAGTGGCGAGCCAATTGAAGTTTAAGTTTATACATTGTCTGTTTGTTTGGGTTATATGCTTATGTTTCCATAGTAGTTGGTGAAACTTAGATTTTGAACTTGGAAGTTGGAACTTGGAAGTATCGAATGTAATGTTTAATGATGATTAAATCAATGAAAGTGCATATTTTATGGCTATTTTGATTGAAATGATATTAGATTTTTATTGCATAGTCATATAAAAAATATTTTTAAAAAAAAAATTTCAACGTATCCCCAACGTGTCGTATCCTACTTTTTTGAGAAATGGCGTATCTGCGTATCCGTGTCGTATCGTATCCGTGTCCCGTATCTGTGTCCGTGCTTCATAGCTTCTTACACGGTGATTTCATTCTTATAGGGCCCATCAACCACCTCTATTTTTTCTCATTCCTATGGGCCACATAATTGTAATCCAAACCATTCACTTTGTTTATTGAACTAATAAACCCCAAGATATTAAAGTTGATTATCTAAACTCTTTACAGATTTTGAGTAATTTGTAAAAAAGTTCCAACCTATAGATCTAATTTTTGGCACTATTGTAGCCCCCCAATTCATGACCTGAATGGTCAACATCAGGAGGTTTATTTTCATATCTTAATTCCATTTAAAACCATTGGATGTACTCATTTACTCATGTGAAAATGATGATTTTGAGAAAAATGGTAATGTGTTTCACACATGTGCAACATTCGCATGTGCAACATTTGCATACGTAGCATTTCCATATGTAATTCTCATTTTCCTACCACACGTGTAAAAGGCACATGAAACTTTAGCTCGAGGTTTTTTATGTAATTTGTGCTTTTTTACTATGTTTAGTAACTTTTTCTATTTCGAGAAAGTAAGGGTTTTGAGATGCTATAGAAGTCATTGTTATGTTTCTAACGAGCAATGATAAAAAATAAAAAAAATTAGTTCCTCTTTAGGTTCTTTCCCTAGTTCTTCCATGTGGCTTCAAGGTTTTGTTATCAGGTTAAGGACAATGATCTTCTTCCATAAGCCTTTCACACTTTCCACTACATCATGCATGGTCCCTAAATGCAAAAGTGTTTCATTTTCCATGAAGACGGATTCTTTTCAAATTTAGTTAACACTTGGTCCCACATGGATTGGAATAGAGACTGGTTTCAATTAGTAATTGGAAGTTTCTAAGAGTCACACTTCACCTTACCGACTAATGGCGAATTGTCTCCTCCAAATAGACAACCCCGACCATAACACTTGCTCCTATTGATTTTAAGACACATAAACCTAAAAACAGCTCAAAGTACATGTGAAAGCTACTTCCTCAGTAACATGGACTAAGCTAAATATGTTGTATCATCCATAAATTGTAAATAAGTGATTATCAGTCCCTTCTTTCCACTTCAAACCCCTTGATTAGCTTCAAACAACATGCCCATACCTTCTACTAAAATTGTGAACAAGGTGGAGGAATGGGTGACCTTGTCTAAGGCCCCTGAATGCCCAAGAAGACAGGTAGATAATTAATTAAACGGCAATGGATAAATACACCCACAAGATGCATTACATAGTCCACCCTCTCAACTTTTAGAGAAAAAGTAAGTCATCCATCATGTAATCAGCAAAAGTCCACTAACTCCACTCTACATAACAATTGGCCTTTTCTAGATTGATGTTGAGAACAATGCCCTCCTTTATAGTTTCCCTCAAAGTACATCCTTCATAGTTATCCTCAAATTACTTAGCTCATTAGCTATCAGCATTCAGCACACCATTCAAATTCCCTATTAGGAAGAAAATTACCTTGACTCAAAACAATAGGAGAGGATATTCCCATCTTTAGCCAATTAGCAAGCACTTTAGGGAGGAGCTAGCAGGCAGACCCAACTAACTGATACGTAATGTTTCAGTTATTCAAGATTTGACTCTTCTGGGTCAAGGCTAAGAAGGTTGCATTTAACTCTTTGGAACAAAAACACCTTGGCATTTCCATCCAAAGAGAAGGTTGACCTCACCCAAACCACACCTCGCACAAATTACCCTCAATCATGAATTGGCACACATCACAACTCCCCCCTCTCACCAACCCCCACCCCCAAAACCTTCACACTGACTAATATTGGCCACAAAATGGCACTCACCTAACTCAATCTATTCCTCTTTGTGGGTGTGAACATGAAATTCCTTGGCGACAACTAGGAAAGAAATGAGCATAACAACAAAGGACATAAAGTTAGCACTTCTAAAAGAAATTTCTAATTTCCGTTAACAAGCATCCCCTGTAGAGCACCATATGATATGGTGAACTCTCTCTTACAAATATTTATTAAGTGGCTAGTTATGTTAACCTCAGACTTGTAATTTTTCATCATGGGAGTATCATAGCCATCATCATAGTCATATTCTATCAATGTAGGTAAAGCTTTGTTAGGTATGCTTTTCCACTTAACCCTATTTAAAGCTATGATGACTGTAAGACCACAAACCATCTTGCCCTCATACAAGCTTCCTTCGGTCTCCCTCTTCTCCTCTTTTCTTTGAACATGTATCCCTTCAATACCTCATATATGGGTTATGTCTGGCCCTCTATGTTACGTGCTGAAACATCTCAATGACATTCCTAGATATACTCTTCATTGAAGCTGCTTGTAAGTCTTTGTTATATACTCAGTCTATCCATTCTTGTGATTCATTTCTAGCTTTAACGCTTATTGGTTTCCTCTTATGTGCTCATTCCTAGCACGATTATTTACTAATATACACATTTTGTATTCGAGCAACTCAAATGCACCTAACAAGAGTGCATGACTCAATTGTGACCAGATTACTCTACCCGGTCTTTAATTGTGGATTCAAATCATCGTTTAAAAAATCGGCCGAGTCCGAGTCATACCGAGTCAGGTCGCATGGGACTCGGACTCAAATCATGTGACTTGGCCAAGTCCCATGCGAGTCGCATTAGGACTCGGCCCTCCAACTTAAATTGGTACTCGGCCTGACTTAGCCATGGCCGAGTTGGGTCTCGAGTCCGATTTTTTAAACCTTAATCCAAATCCAGGAAGATTATCAAATTGGCCCAAAATCAATGACCGTGCCTGACTTCATACCATTTGGCCCTTCCAAATAGTCAAAGAAACAGGGCTCCATTGCCATCCCAAACTAGACTAGCCAATTATTTACACAATGTCTTTCTCAATAGAAGTAATTTAGATGTGTCGAAGTGTCTGAAGCAAACACAAGAGTCCTGGTATTTAGAGAAGGTAAGTTTGTTTAATTAATATTGAATTCCAGGGATTTCTAAGCAATGCTTCCTATTAAAGAGGTTCAAAGTGATGAACTAAAAGTGAAGATCGACAAGAAGCCATCACATAGACACCCGTTTGATAAGGAATAATTACCCAGAAATTACCATGGGAAACTAAATCACAGAAAGTGACGGTCACGTCGAAATCTCCCTCTTAGACACTTCACCCATCACCTCATTAAGACTCCAACAGAAGCCCGTTCACCAAGATTCATCGGAATTCTATACTAAGTATGCAAATGGGCCCGTAGCGAGCAGTTCAGGAAATTCTACAGCCTTATCATGGTTCGGCATTAGTTCGGAGTTGTGGACCTTCCAGTCAACTAAAAGGGAGCGGTCCCTTTTTTAAGGTCAGAACTACCAAAACAGAATAAGCACAATGTCTCAGTTGTATAAGATAATGGATTGGCCCGAGTACCTGCTTTTACAGTGGATGTAGTTTCACCAGTGCTAGTGGTTTTATCAGGTGGTTTTAATAAATAATATTTCCTTCTTTTGTTAGATACGATTCTGCCATACAACAAATATTTCAGTATAAAGCTGTAGAAATCAGTGTACGTGTTAGTTTCACAAGATACCTAGTTAGAACAGAAAGTGATTGGTTACAATGACTTATATTTCTAAACCATAATTATCATATACTTAGTAACTATTGCATCATGCACACAAGTGCTACTAGATACATCCTCTTGCTGCATTATAGGGAACTGCAATCAATCAAATGACCATTTCAAGAAATGATATACAAATAAGCAAGCTATGGAAAAAAATATATTCTGATTTTTCTACATTAAACACAAACTATAAGACTAAAAGAAGCTGAAGGCGCACATCCCGTGGTTAGAATATAATAAAAATTCATTTTTATATCTAATTAAAATAACAATAGTAATAATGGATGTCCAAATTTTACATTTTTCAACTGAAGAATATATCAAACAATGTACTTTTTGAATATAATGAAAAGCACAAGAACACAAATATACAGAAGTAAATCTCAGAACTAACGTTGTAACAACAGCAGGAAGCCCTTCAGGAATTGCAGCAACTGCCAGAGCAACGGCAATCTGTGCAAGACATAACAATAATGAGACTGAATTAATAAACAACAGCTTTGAGTAGCACTGACCATAAGAACTCCATACTCTATTGTAAAGTAAATTGTCAGGCATGGAAATGGTTCAAGTTGTTCAACAAAACAAAACAAAGAAGACACCTATAGAAAAAACATACCAAACTAACCAGATTAGAAATTTAGAAAACAACCAAAAGATTTTTTCTTTTTTTGTTAACTTTTTTTTTTCTCTCTTCAAGTATATAAATATATGGTTTGATAAATGGATTAGGGGTTTCTTTTGTATAAAAAATAAAATAAAAAAACACCATTCAAAAAAAAAAAAAAACAACCAAAACATTCTACAGGTTTTAAATCCAAGAAAAATTCATCCAATATCCTCCAATAGAACCAAATATATTGGCCTGGAGAGAGAAAAAAAAGGCTATAAGGGCATACAAACCTTCGCTTGTCAATAAAAGTCCAGCTAGCCATACATCCCAAAAGCATAAGCCGTTAGGAAGCTGAAGACCAATCTACTTAACAAACCCCCTTGAATGGGATGCCGCTCGAATTAACAACCCACACATGCCTACCTAAGCGATACGTGCCTGCCCACACGACTTGGGGGAGCAACAACTTCCCCGGGGTTCAAACTCAAGTCCCAACGTGGCTCTAATACCATGTCAAGTCCAACTAGCCAATGCGTCCCAAAAGTTTAAGCTGTTAAGAAGCGGAAGACCAATCTACGTAACAGTCGGAACACCTTTTTTCTGTTGAATTGTAGCATAACTCAAACCAGCAACCACATGATTGAGCACCTTCCAGCTTTTCCCCATGCTGTTCTAGTAAATATATGGGTGGTTTTCAGGCCATTGTAAAGAAATTCATGGCCAGGCCTACGAAACCTACTTGGATGCATGCCAATCATCTGGATGCATTTCCTTTTTGTGATTCTTAGTAAAGCGCTTAGTTGTATGGTTTCAGGCTTTCAGCTGCTACTAATGCTAATGTTATTGGTGGTTTCCGTCCAGCTCCAAGTGGACCTTCTATTAGCCACCTTCAGTTTGTGGATGACACCATTATTCTGTGATGCGATTGAAGATCAGCCTAAGAATGTTAAGGCCATCCCCCCTGTGCTTCGAAGCTGTCTCAGGCCTTAGGGTAAACTTCTTTAAAAGTGAGATTATTGGGGTTTGATTGGATGATTCTCACCTTTCCAGATACGCAAAGTTGTTGGGTTGCAAAGCAGGAAAGCTTCCTTCCTCTTGTTTGGGCCTCCCCTTGCATCTTAGAGCGGCCTCTAAGGCTCTTTGGTCTCCTGTGATTGAAAGGATGGAAAGAAAGCTATCTACTTGGAAGGCAAACTATCTATCCCTTGGTGGTAGGATTATGCTTATTAAACCTGCCCTTGCAAATCTCCCAATTTATTTTGTCACTTTTTGAATGTCCTATGGAGATTATGAAGCATTTAGAGAAACTGCAAAGAGATTTCCTGTGGCAAGGAAATGATAAAAAGAATAAGTATCATTTCGTCTAGTGGGCTCAGGTAAGGAAGAGGGAGGTATTGGCATTGGGTCTTTAAAGGAAATGAATGCTGCTCTTATTAGGAAATGGCTATGGAGATTAGGGGATGGTTCGGCTGGTATATGGAAGCAAGTCCTTGTTTCCAAATACTAGAGATGGATGGGATATCCGGAGTGCAACGCCTCGATCTTCTGGCTTGTGGAAAGGCATTCTTTTTATTAAGGAAAATTTCTTTAGCAAAATTGGATTCTGAATCAGGAATGGAGATCAAATGCTTCGCTGGCTTGATTGGTGGATTGATTGCTGGGTGGGGGACTCATCCTTGGCCTCTGTATTTCCTGATCTCTTTAGGTGTGCATGGGATTAGAAAAAAAAAAAAAAAAAAAAGCCTTGGTAAAAGATTACATGGAGAGGTTGGGTGGCCAGATTGTTTAGGGTCCCATTTTTAGAAGAAACATGTCTGATGATGGGGAGACTCAGTTTCAAGTCATGATGCTACTCGTTGCGAATGTCTATATCCTACTGGAGAGCAAAGATAGAAGAATTGGACAGCTTCAGTGATGGAAGGTATTCTCAAGGTAGTCTAGCCTTTGGGAGATGAAGGCCCCTCCGAGGGTAATAGCTTTTGGGTGGTCAGCTATTCTTGGTGGAATTTTGACTATGGATAATCTTCGTAGGCGAAGCAGGATTGTAGTGAATGCTTGCTCAATGTGTTTAGAGGCGGAAGAAACAGTCGATCATTTGCTTCTCAATTGCGCTTGTGCATTACTGTAGTGGTTCTCTATTCTCAGTGGTTTGCTTTCTATGGGCCTCCCCCCAACTCTTTAACTCAATTGTTCGAGTCTCGTAGGATGGGAGTGGGGCTCCGAAAGGGGAGGATTATGTGCAAGCTCTTATTCTTGGCTGTGATTTGGACTATTTGGAAGGAAAGGAATCAGTGGTGCTTTAAGGGGCGGTCAGTTGATTATTTGCAGCTGGTGGAAAGAGTGAGGTTTACAGTCGCTTCATGGAGTGCTCCCTTGTCGCCTTTCCAGAATATCCCAATGATTTCGGTGTTCAGTAATTGGAAAGTGGTCGCCTTTTCAAATCCGGTGAACTTATGTATTGCCCCTGCATATGTGGCTATCATTTCAGATTGAGGCGCAAAAATATTGTGCAAACAGTTGGTTCATAAGATCACATGAAGTACACGAGAAGCTAATGCATATGTGGCTATCATTTCAGAGCAAAAGAAGGAAGGCTTAGAATGGCATTAATTTCCATAAAATACATTTTAATTCAGTCACTAAACTTCAACAGATTCAACAACTTAAGATAAAACAGTGACAAAGGACCTATATGACTTTGGGAGTCCACTGCATACCCTTATACCATTCACAAAAGAGAATCATATTCCAACATTTCCAATATTCTGGACTATTTATATTTTCAAATAATCTGGGGCCAAACTAAATTTATGACATAACACATTTCAGGTTGACCACAACGTTCCCCTATGACCTCTGTTTTAAACCTTGGCAATAATAGGCTCTTTCATATCAGATTGTCGGTAATGGAGATTGTGGGCATATCATTTACTGATTTAGGGCGATTATGGAAAGATTGTTTGATTAGTGGCATGTTTTCCTGCACCCAAAAGGTATTTAGAATTAAATTTTGATGAAATTTTAATGACAGGAGATGTTAAGGCAGAATTGGAGGAATGATATGCAACCAATAAGGTTAAGGATTGGGAAGAAGTGATGTTTCTTACTACCACTATCTGTATCATGTGCTTTGTTGGTTTTCTCTGTTTTTAATCAATAAATTCATTAAACTTTCAAAAAAAAAGTTTAGTAAAAACCTCAGAAATTATTGGCAATGGACAAGTAAAATGAGGGAAAAAAAGGTTATAGACGAACTATTCCACAAAGATTGGATTATGGATACACTACTTGGCATGGAGAGGGTAATAGTCTCATTAAAGGACACCATTTTAAAGCTCCAGCATGAAAGTAGGCATGGAAGAAAGGAAAAGTAATAACAGAAAAAGAATTATTCCATTCCAGAATACCTTGAAATAATGGATTGCACCTCTCAAGAAACCACCATGAGAAGGATCC
Organism: Persea americana; assembly: GCA_029852735.1. Lineage (NCBI taxonomy): Eukaryota > Viridiplantae > Streptophyta > Magnoliopsida > Laurales > Lauraceae > Persea > Persea americana. The sequence continues at coordinate 78,066,914 of CM056810.1, forward strand.
CGAAAATGCCCAATATTTACAACCCATACGAGAACACAAATCCCTGCAATAACCTACAATAAAGGCAATTTACTGGAATCAAGTTTATATAAATATAAAATAAAAAAATAAAACAATGAGTAACATGAGCACAACAATTTGCATGACAGTTTTACATGGACCGTAACAAGTTTCCATTTCAATTAACAGTAAACAAATTGAGTGAGACAGAAAATACCTTGGCCAAAAAAGTGCCGAATTCATCAAGTTTCTTTTTCAGTGGTGTCACTTCCTGCACATACAGAATTCACAGATATCGTCATTAGAATTCGAAATGTGATTTGAGAACATGGCTATGAAAATGCACATTACCATAAGAATGTGTGAAGCAGAATTTTCAGGGATGGCCAGGCCATCCCTAAGCAACGAATGGCCTGGATGTGGGTCCCACCTTATGACCAATTTAAAGCCCCCTCACACTCGACACAACCCACCCACCGCCACGCAAAAAAAAAAAACACCAACCCACCCCAGTTTTGTACACCCCAATTTAGCACTCATTCAGTTTCTTTTAGCCCTTGGATTTATCATGCAAGAATTGGAAAACTTTTGAGGTCCTCAACTCAATGTTTACCTTCCTTGGTCAAATGGACATGTTTTTGGCAGGCAGATATGTCATGGAGAAACCCTTCAGATCACCTCCTCCCACCCCTCAAAACCCTCTCTCTCCCAAGAGTTTGGAATGCCCCTTATTTACTACTATCGAAATTTTTCATTGCCCGTTCTTTAGGATTGTTATTTCAAGTAATTTCCCTACGAAACTATTCCAAATTATTTTCTGAAGGATTACTCATTTTCCCTGGATCTGATTGTGCATTTTTAGGTCCTCTATTCTTGATGCTAGAAGGAATGGGGCAAGGATTGACCCTTGATTGGACAAGTTAATTTATAGTAATGGAAGGCAGTTGAATTCATCAGCGGATGTTACACAGGTTCATATGCATCCATCCCTCACCGTATTATGGTAAGGGACAACTTGATGGGCATAATACAGTGAGGGATGGATGCAAATAAATATTTCCATATATATATATATATATATAGAGAGAGAGAGAGAGAGATTCTCAAAAACTCCCCTATCACAAAAGGGGAATTTCTACCCCTATCTAATAGCCAATGATTTGTTAGTATTTTAAGAGAATCTATAAGAGATGCACTTTTGTAGGAGAATGTACAGGAGAGAGAATAGGATGTGTATCATTGATGACAAGCGTTACACCGTCATTGGCTAAAAAAGGGCCTTTTTTTTGTGAAAAATGCCCGGGGGGTTTTCTACTTTCTAGTGTAACTCATACATACATACATATATATATGAGGAGCGCTAGAAAAATCCTAGGGATTAAAAGCCCCTCCTGGTGGGGCCTACTATGGTGTATGACAACCATGGAATGCCACTAAATGAAATAATCTAGATGAGATCTACCTATGTGAAATTTTCCAACTCCATTAAATCATCCTAAACCCATGATCCATGGCCCCAAAGTTCAATGGTTTTAGAGGTACCATTTTCTTGTGATTACAATTCAACGGTGAGTTAATATTGGAGTGTCAAATTTAGGCTTTGTACCAATTCATGGGGGGTAGTATGTATGAAATGATTGGATTGGCCCAAGGTGGGCTCAATGCCCAAAACCATAGGGGAGCAAAAGGGGGAGTTCTAAAAAATGGGGAGTTTTTGAGAATCTCTCTCTCTCTCTCTCTCTCTCTCTCTCTCTCTCTCTCTCTCTCTCTCTCTCTCTCTCTCTCTCTCCATATATAAAGAGAGGGGGTAGGGAGAGACAAGCAAAAGATGAATTTGTAGGGAAGGAAAACCATGCAGAAATACATTGCGTATCTACTACTAAAAAAGAGGGAAAATCTCAAGTGCTAACATCTTCTGTTCTTAACATTGCATCACGTATGCTGCCCATTGCAGTGTTAGATCCAACTCCTACAACAACTGCCTTTGCTCTGCCAGCCACCACAACTGTTCCCTGGCAAATAACACAAGTTAGCATCCGAGCAATATCGAGTAGATATAAATAAAGGCAAATACAGACTTGTGCTAATATAGACACGATGTCTAGAAGAAACGAGAAAATTGGTAAGGAATTCAAAAAATACAGAGATCAAACCCCTATTCACTGGCTAGAAAGGCACGAACATTAGGCATGTTTTGACACTAACAGATCCTAAACATTAAAGTTGAAGCACTGATTTTGTCAAGAAACACCAAACCAGAAACGCAAAAGAGCAAAAAGTATATTGAGTTAATAATCACTATCCAGCTGAATATAAAATATTTTCCTGCATTTCATTTTATACATTTGTCGATGAAATATTTCAAAGGGGAGCAAAATTTGATAACCAGGACACTTGCAACGTCACAATATATCCACGGAAAAGGACATGAGTCTTTTCATTGTAGTATATAAAAAGGTAGATTCTTATGCAGAGAAAAAAGTTAAGATAGTAAGTAATGCATAGTCAAAAGCATATGATGACCTATACAATAAGTTGGGAACAAGAGAAGCAAAGAAAGTCAAGCCTGCAAGAATAAGGAAAAGGAAAAGGCGGGACATTGATCATGTCAGACGTATAACGAGCGATTACCAAAAGGTTTTAGCAAAAGACGACAATATTAAAGAAAGGTGAAGAGAGTATTTTAACAAACTTTTAAATGAAGATTCTATAAAAGGCTTAGGAGCAAAAGAGGATATTTTGTTATGACATCCTTCTACTGCAAATTAGGGTAGCAAAAGTGAACAAAACATTGGAAAAAATAAAGGCAGGAAAGGCTATAGGTCATATGGTATTTTGATTGAGGCTTGGAAATGCTAATGAGAAATTGGATAGGTTTGGTTAACTAGGCTCTTCAATAAGATATTAAGGACAAAGAAAATGGTGGATGAATGGAGAAAAACTGTTGTAATCCCTATCAATTACCGTAGGATTAAACTTCTGGGTCACACTATGAAACTATAGGAGAGAGTAATGGAGGAAAGCTTACACCACTCGAAAAAAATGGAGGAAAGACTTACACAAATGACCAAAATTCTGAAAATTAATTTGGTTTCACGCCAGGAGGTTGACAATTAATGAAAAACTACCGAGAGGGGGAAAAATCTCTATATGGACTCAATCGATCTAGAAAAAGCCTAGATAGGGTACCTAAAGGCTTGATTTGGCGGGTTTTAGATAGAAGGAGTGTTCCAAAAGGTTATATGGACATCGTTGAAGACATGTATGAGAAAGCATATAGAGTGGGAGAACTATCTGTGCAAACTGCAAAGAAATTTCCAATGACCATACATCTGCTTGAAGGTTCAGCTTAAAGCACTTATCCTTTTGCACTCACTATGGACAAGTTAACTGCTCGTTTTCAAGAGAAGGCACCTTGGTTATGTTGTTTGCATATGAATAAAGTTGGTAGATGAACTACAAGATGGAATGAATGAGAAACTTAAAAGATCATAAGACGTTGTAGAATCCAAGGGCTTTAAATGTCAAACAAAGACGGAATACATGCATGGCAACTTCAGTGGGGATGGGCAAAGAGATGCAAACTAACTCCTATGAGAGTTGAGCTCAAGATACACCACTCCTTTCAAGACCTTAGCTTTACAAACAGTAAGGATTGAGAGATTGAGGAGGACATCAAACATAGGATAAAAGTTAGATGGTTGAAGTAGAGACTTGCTTCTGAAGTGTTCTGTGATTGGTACATGCAAACATGATTGACGACAAAAATTAGACCATCTATGACTTGTGCAGCAGCATGCTGGCCAATCAAGAGTTAGCACATGCCAAAAATGAGCATACCATAGATGAAAATGTTGAGATGGATGTGTGGTAACTAGAAAAAATAGAATTAGAAATAAGCACGTTCGGGAGCATTTAAGGGTAGCATCAATTGGTGATAAATTAAGAGAGACTCATTTGAGACGTTTGGACAAGTCTAACACAAGCCAGCATCAACACCAATTAGGAAAAGTTTTTCCATGCAGGTTGATAGTCCCTCAAGGAAAACCAAAGAGGACAAGGATGGTGGTAAAGATAGATCTAACAAACTGAAACCTATACAAGGATTTGGCCCAAGATAGGTTGGAATGGTGAAACATAGTTGATGAAGCTAAACCCAACATAGTTGGGACAAGGCTTTAATGATGGAGATGATGATGATAAAAAAAAGTAGATTCTTATGCAATTGGGTAAACCTCTTCACATATTAAGTAAATAGTGCCCAAGGAAATACAATATTAAAACCCAAAACAACGGACTTTTCGAGAGCACCATCTTCAACACGTAACAAATCCAAATTGAGAGTAGTGCCTTTAAGTTGACACCTTCTCAACATCCACATCAAATACATAAGAAACTCACTTCGACTAGGCCTCATCAATGAAATACATTTGTGTAATATTTAAATCTGATAACAATACAGAGTGACCAATTAATGTCAATCTTCCCACAACACTCTCATCAACACATAATGAAAGGCATAATCATACACAGAAATCAGGTTTTGAAAAATTAAGAAAAAATGGAAAAAGGTTCTTTCATAAGACATACAATTTAAAGGGCAACAAAATGAAGCAAAAAAAAAAAAAAATCAAAAATAGATTCTACCATGAAAAAGAAAATTGGAACATACAGAAAAAAGAATGTTTGTTTTATCTTGGTACACAGCATTTGTTGTTACAGGGGATTCAAGCTCCTTCGCCACAGAACAGCTCTCACCTATGAAAGGAAAATTTTGACAAATTTAATACTGATGCAAAATGTAGTCAAGGCACAAACAAAGCACTAAGCACTGTTGGAGCCTGAGGCAAACATATGCCCAGGTACGAGCCTAATTTTGATAGGTTCATCAACGAAAAACAAGGAAATGTAAAAAATAAAATTTACGCTTCCATCACCATGTCACACCATTTAAATAAACATCATTTGGCCCAATTTGTATTCTACATCATCCAAGTATAAGCTTATTCAAAATTGAAATATATTCGAATAACAAATGAAAAGAGGAAAGGGATCATAGTAGCAACTACCATACTGATTGTTCATTAAACAATGTGTAAAATAAGCTACCATTGTCATAACTTACAAGTCCAAAATCTAAATACTTTACAAAAGTAAAAATTCAAGAACTCTAACAAAAAGTTTAAATGTTTCATGACTAAATCCACTCGTCGTCGTCATCCAAGCCTTGTCCTAACTATATTAGGGTCGGCTACAAGGATTATGTTTCTCCATTCTGGTCTATCCTAAGCCAAATCCTCGGATAGGTTACACTTCTAAAAATCTATCCTTACTACTTCCATCCACATTCTCTTCGACTTACCCCTTCAAGTTGGTAGGCTATCAACCTGCATAGAAAAAACATTTTTTTCACAACGTCATTGCTAGCCGGCATTAGACACGTCCAAACCATCTCAAACAGGTTTCTTTTATTTTATTATCTATTGATGCTACCCCTAAGGAAAAGTCCACTGCAGGACAGCAATGGCACCGGTAAGGAAAAGTCTAGTTGTGCAGTTCAATGGCCCACCAAGGAGACAGAGTAGGCCGAAGAGGACATGGATAGAGGTAGTAGAAATAGATCTAAAGAACTGCTACTTATCTCAGGATTTGGCTCAAGATAAATCGGAATAGAGAAATAGAATTCAAGTAGCCAACCCCAACATAGCTAGGACAAGGCTTTGATGATGATGATGATGATTAATGCTACCCCTAAATGCTCCCAAAAGCGCTCAATTCTAATTGTATCCTTCCTAGTTTTACCACACATCCACCTCAACATTCTCATCTCTGCTACACTCATTTTGTGCATGTGACTACATCCACTAATATGAATAAAATGCTTAGATATCATGTTGTCCCCCCACCCCCCCATGTCATCATCTGCAGTTGTCTCCTTCCTCAACATATTCTTCCTCATCATTAGTTCATCTTCATCCACTAGCCCAAATGTGCCTCTTTAGCTTTCACAGATATCATACAATTGATTATTCAAGAAAACTAAGCAGAGAAAGAAGGATAATAAGAGGAAGATAATGATAATGAAGGAAAGTTTAAGAAGAATAAAACGAGAAGGGGAGAAGATAATTAAGGGGAAAAAGGAAGGAGAAAAAAGAAATAAAGATCATAAGTTGACTGTTGAAGTTTACTCAACAAGAGAAGAAGAGGATGACTACTCAATAGCAGTCAATTTCGGTTTGTTTCAGCCCCAGATCTGAACTATTCGATACCGAACGACCTTGTACAAGTTTCGGTGCACATTAAGGACCGATTCCATGTTTCAGTACAAAGTTCAAACGAACAGGGATAGGTGTAAGTTTTTTCATTGTTCAAATAAAAAAAAGCATATTCATTAAGGTACCAGTTCACCCGACTATAAGGTAGAGATTATGTAAATGTATTTATTTTATGTTGTTTTTGGATAATATTGATAATTGCACATGGGAGCTTAGAATGGATGTCCCATTTCACATTTTCATGACAAACCTGGGCTACACATTATTTATTTGACATGTAATGCATTGTTGATTTAGCAGAACAAATTAAATATTATATTATATATGTAACATTTACTTTTTCTATTTTTCTAATTATAAATATTTTTTTTATATATATTTTACAGAAACTGAACTCCGAAATGAAACACCAAAACACCAAATTGGCCCAAAAGGTTTTGTTGCAAGGTCAAACTGAAACGGGGATCAAAACAAAATTGACAACTATGCAACTACTTCAATTATAGTTGACTGTAACAACCAATCGACTATACAGGTAAATGAAGAAGAAAAAGAATTACTTGTGTAGTTGTAGAAGCCTTCCTCTCCTCATAACGGTAAATATAACATACCCAATTAAAAATAGAAAAGGCCCACTAAACCAGTGAAGCTCAATGGCACACCTGGCTGCACCTAGGCACAGGAGCCTAGGTGCACCATGTGTGCACCTAATTATGAGGCCCCGCCTACCTGGTGCCCTGAGGCACACCACAGACTAACAGCACAGATTAGGGAGATGGAACCAACAACAAATCGAATGATCGATTTTCTCCGATACCAGCTAACATGTCCCAATTGATTAAATCAGACTGTCAAGGGCCAAATTTAAACCACCAGAAAATTCTAGCAAGCAATGGAGTGTGCAAACAATTAAGAGAAATTCAGAAATCAGAATTACCAATATGCAAGGAACGACCATTAAATTAATCCAAACTGACCTAATAGCTTCTCAATCCAACAATAGGCACAGCCAATGGAGTGAAACAGAAAACTCAGTAAAAAAAAATAGCTTCGTTCAATTTATCAAAACTGTCAACTATGCTGAGGATAGCAGTCGACTGCAAAAACAAACAAAAATTGATAATAAAATTAGAGGAATTTGCTGCTGCATTCTCGGCTGTGCATCCCAGACGGTTTACGCAAACTAGGCTGTGGGCTCACACCCAGACGTTTTTATGCAAGCTAGGCTGTGGACCAAACATGGCCCACCTATGGATGAAACAAACCAAATGAAAGTCAAGGGGGACCTCCTGTTGATCCAAGTTCCAATGTATTTGGACTTGGTTTGATCCACCAAATCCATACCCAAAAGATCAGCTCTTGAGGCCCTGTTTTGTGTATTAGAATTTTCTGAAATTGCAATTAAGTCCCTGTCTTTTCTTATTTCACCAAAACAGCCCCTGCTATTCAATTTTAAGTAAAATTTCAGACAGTTTGGGCCCGAATTATTCATCAATTCTCAATTGACCTCTAGAAGGCCTTATGATGCTCAAACTGCTCCATTAAGGCTTCGGTCAACTCACAATCACAATCAAAGATTGATTCTGCAGCTAAAGGTATACAAAAAATGCCATTTAGGTCATTTCATACCGCAAGGAGCACATAATAAAGCTCTCCATGAAGTTCTCATAACCATATGAGATAAGGATGCAACAACTGAAGAAAAAAAAAAGATGCAAGTAGATGGCTCTTGTAAGTTGCAAATATTAAGGGATTTTATCCCATCTAAATATAGAATCTTATAAACAGAAATGAATTCATTCCTAATTAAGGCTTCCCTCATTTTCATTCAGCAACTCCTTTTACTCCTATTTTCACTCTTCTTTTGTATTTTAGATGGTATATTAATATGGTATAGAAGGCATATGTTTGGTTTGATCTACTGGGACCACATCATTAAGTGTGTGATTACCAAGGTATTTGTAGCTTGTGTATGAATCCAGAGGAAGAAAGGCTTCACCACGCTATTTCCTTGGGGACAGAAGAAATACATTATGGAAGTTTCATCCCAGACTTCTCAAAAAGTAACTGAATAATAGACGCATTCAATGTCATGTCATTAACATCCACATGGAATATGCCCACCTAAAAGACATAAAAAAAATGTAAATGACAGCAAAATGCTGCATAGGTCACAACTCTTTAGGACCATCCACAGACCTCATGAAAGTGACAAGTTAGGCTGTGGAGTGAACCTTATAAAAGGAATGGCAGGAGAAGTAGAACTCCAAGATAACCCCAGAATCCTAGGTAGATGGAATTAGGCTTTGACAATAAGGAACAAAGATTCCAATGCCCTCAAACAAAAACTATCCTTCCAAAAGCAAATTTAGACCACCATCAGTAATTAATTAAACCTTCTTAGTGTCATCCACCAGCCTTTCAGAAACATTTAGCCATTTGATCAAGATGGGATGAGCCATTCACGTAAACCACTGGTGAGAAAGATAAGACTCAAGATGGAGACTTCATCAAAATAAATTGTCAAATTGTGATGGATAGTTCAACAAGGAGAGATTAAACCATATATACACTCATAAATACCTGTGAGTATTGCTTGATCAACACATAATTGATTACTTAGCATCTCAACCATTCTCATATCTGCTGGTACTTTGCACCCCACTATTCCGTGTAGGAGCAAATATGGCAAAGCAGCTCAATCAGGATCTCTCAAACAAGAAGGAAATTTGAGAGGACTAAATAACTCAATGCATTTTCCAAATTACACAAAGCCAGCATACCTCCAACTTCAACGATATCCCCAGGTACGAGTTCTGTTGCAGGTAGTATTGAGAAGCAACCTGAAATAAATTGTTAGTTTCCTATATGACAAAGTGATACAGATGCAACAAATACTAAATGCATTAGCATCTTAAAACCTAGACTTCGCAATACTTCTTGAATCATTGTAATATGAAACTGAAAAATATAAAAGACAGGGATCATCAATGACTATGTAACAGCATTTCCTGAAAACAACCCAATTTCTTCAGCATGATAAATACCATGATAAATAATTGACGAGCAGTCAACCAAGGCATATTTCAAAAATAATACCGAAAAAATATCAAAAAGAACAAATTTGTCCATTTATAGAAAGTGTAGGTATTTCCTCCTTGCGGGATTGATACTGGTATAATTTTTTTTATAGGTATTCCATAGTTCTATCCTCTTATAATAAGTGTTTCCTCGTTACAGTCTAAAAGAAGAATTAAAAATAGTATAGAACAGAAGCTCCCGGTACCAATGTTAAGTACACAAATCATCACCATTAGTTCAAATAGCATACTAGTAGCTCCATGGAAATGCTTATATAGCAGCTACTGCGTTAAACACATTTTTTCCTTTCGTCAAGCTATCTGTTATACTAGGGATGCAAACGGATACCTGATTCTCCGATTGCCCAAAGGTTCCAATCCATTCAAACCAGGTCTGGAACATATTTTTGGCCCCGACTCCCTATTGATAAACTGGTACAGTTCCGAAACCTATTTTTGGACCTATAGCTAAATGGGTCCGGAGCTGGAACCACACAGATTCTGACCCGAGACCCATTACCCAACCCATTTGCAATCGGAACTGCCTAGGGTTTTTTTTTTCCCAATCTCGCTCGGCCCTCAGCTTTTGGTTCTCGCTCTCTCTCTCGAGCATATCCGACCCCAACATAGCTGAGACAAGGCATTGATGATGATGATGATGATGATTTTATTGCACTAAGAAGATGTTGAAGGCTTTTGGGGACTTTTAGACTAATATTGAGAGATCAAAACCACATTGTGGAAGATCTATGCATGCAAAGATCGGAGCCATTATTCCTTGATCTGAGTGACATGGCCACCTACTACTATTTAATTTCTTTCAGAATAATTAAAAGTTCTAAGATTCATAGGACACCAATTTCTATTTGAAGATGTTTCTTCTTTTTTTTTCATTATTTTTAAGCATTCTGGAGCTATAAGCTGCAAATCGGTCTGACTAGGCCAAGTCAAATCGACGCATCGGTGAACGAGACATCCATTGAGTTTTTAAGAATTAGTATGCATATGTAAATATCCATAAAGATATAGTAGAAACAAAATTTGTGTAGCCGACCCAACATAGTTGGGACAAGGTGTTGATGATGATGATGATGTAAATATCCATAAAATAATTATAACAAAGAATGACAATAAAGTAGAAGGTGAGCTTACCGTTTCGCAGCACAGTAGCAACATCGGCTTGGTAGGCTCGTAACTCCTGCAATGGTTGTATCACAAAACAAATAAGAATTCAAATATGAAACTAAAGTACCAAGGACAAGTATAGGAAAAATATCTATTACTTAAAAAGGATATTAACTTTATAAAAATTGCTTAAATAAAAACCATACACTCAAGTAGTCAAGTGTAAAGTATAACTCCCTATCTTGTGCATGCATGAAGTATTGAAAAAGAATCTTCCCCAGATAGACTACTTTAAATACTTTTACAGGCTAGGTTCTTGGCAATTTATTGCTAAAAGGTCTTCCAGTTGTTTTTTCACATTCATCTAAGTTTTAATTGGTGGATGCCACTGATGCAAATGGACCTTGGGCCACATGTGTATGGCCCAAGTAGATTTAAGATTTTTAATTCAGTAATTATATGTTAGTTTCTAATTTTATTATAATTAGGATTAGGTTTCTAATATTATTCAATTTCCTAGTTTAATAAGTTTTCTTGCCACCAAGTTTTCTTTCTTATTTATATGCATTGTAAGAGGAGAAATCGTTAAGAGTTGATTAATGAAAATTGGGTATTCTCATTGAGGTGCATCCTTGTTTATCGTCTCTGCAAAGACTTATTGTGTCTTCGGACACATGCTTCGGCACCCATTGTGCTTTGAGCACTTCCCACGCAAGCCCTAACCCCTAGGTTGGAAAAGATTTCGCCCTCGAACTCAGCTTTTCTTCTTAATGTTGCTTTTGTAGACATTGTGTACTTGAAGCGCCTCCTTGGTGATACGAGAACTTGACCCTTTCTTTGGTGGTGCCGGCTTCATAGGATGGAAATCAAACTTAGCAATTTAGAAAATTATCACTATGGGGATAAGAGGTGAAGGTCAAGAAATAGAGGGGCGCAAGGTAGATTTCGATGCAGCCGCCTTTAAACATGAGAACGACGTCAATCAAATTGAATATGTAGAAAAAGATCAGCCTGTTGAAGATGTAAAGGAAGAGGAAGGCAAAATGGACATAGAAGACATGGATCTAACAACTGGTTCAGTGATTTCACAAGAAGATCTATACATTGACAGCCCTCATATTGACTTTATCTTTGGGGATCAACAATTGAAACTTGGAGTTGAACAGCGGATAGTCAAATATTGTGATTTGATGGATTTATCAATTGAAGCATACAACAGTAAGATCACGCAACTGCTCAAATTACGGCCATCGTAAGAAGTTATACTTGAAGTTGTGCCCAAAAACTACAGTTCAGCCAATAGATCAGAAGTTCGTCCAATTGATCTTCGACCAAGGTGGACATTTTCCTAACTCGGGGTCAAGTTCTTTCCAAGCCAGGGAGAATGATACCGATGGACCTCAGGCCACATGTGTAGGCCCAAGTGCATTTAGGATTTTTAATTCAGTAATTATATGTTAGTTTCTAATTTTATTATAATTAGGATTAGGTTTCCAATATTATTCAGTTTCCTAGTTTAATAGGTTTCCTTAGCCACCAAGTTTTCTTTCTTATTTATATGCATTGTAAGAGGAGAAATTGTTAAGAGTTGATTAATGAAAATTGGGTTTTCCCATTGAGGTGCGTCCTCGTTTATCGTCTCTACGGAGACTTGCTGTGTCTTCGAACACATGCTTCGGCACCCATTGTGCTTTGAGCACTTCCCACGAAAGCCCTAACCCCTAGGACCTGCATCAACCACTCATCCAAGATAAATTGTGGTAAAGACATGCTCCTTGACTAGAAGTGAATTGAGGGAACACTGCATTAATTCAAAAAAAAAAGAAAAAAAAAAAAACAGGTAGCAATGTCTTGATGACAATGAACCTAGAGTGGCCAGTGCTTGTACAGCATAAAATGTGGCTGCAGGTTAGACATCAAATTAGGAAAGAGACATGATGAATACTGTCATCCAGCAATTCAGACTAGATGTTTGAAGAAGACATATCAATTAGTTTGTAATTGGATAGGAGCAAATACTTAATTTTACAAAATTGAATGAATAGTTAGATGAAGCTGTCGGACAAGAATACTTGCGTTTTTTGTATTTTTATGGTTTTTCAATATAATTTACCGCTACTTTTCAAAAAAAAAAAAAAAAGCTATAGGACAAGACAAGAAGATGATTGACAGTAAAACGGAGAAGAACCAATTAGTAGAGGTGCATTGCTCCCCAGCCTGTAATAGATGATCTTCAGAAATCACCAAAAATATAAATGTTTTCATTTTAAGAGGATCCATTGCTAGAAGCAATCAAGATAACATGGTCTTATCTTCTACCCCTCTAGTCTTAACATTTATTTTCCACTTCTCAAGAACTCGGCAGACTGTGACCAATCTAACTAGTTCATACCATTGAACCGAACTGCAATGAGTCTGACATTGATTATTTTGAAAGAAGTCAGATCCAACAACTCTGGTTGATTTGAATCTACTTCCACTGACGAATTAAGGGATTAGACCATACAAAGCACTACCTATAATAAGTGTTAATTATATCACTTGGGTTTCAGAAGGGCGCACAGCAATAACAAGATCACAAAGCAATGCTCAATTTATGCAGTCATATGTCTGCAATTTCACCCCAAAATAAGTGCAGTAGAAGGCAAACCTTCAGGGAACAATTTCAGTATAAAGTCATGTGACTGTAAAACATATACCAGAATATAAAAAAATCCCCAAACAGCAACTTGCCAAACGGCAGAAGACTGCAGTGAAGCAAGTATAACCATATGCTCAGTGCGGCAATACAGTCTAAGTAGATCTAATGGAACTCTACCAATAGTGATCCAGTCACTAAGAAATCACTCCCAAAAGAAAAGAAAATGTAAATCATACCTTTTCATGAAGATCCTCATGCCCTATTGCAAGAAAACAGTCACAAAATCTAGAAAACCAAAAACAATTATTTTCCTGATTTTTCCCTCAAAATTTCATAAAATTCCCATCAAATGGCTGCCAAAATGTAGCTGTCATTCACCAAAAACAGAACAAATCCGCCCATGTAATTTATTCTGTGTCCATGCCATGGTTTTAAAAATCGGCCAAGTCCGAGTCCGAGTCAACTCGGCCCGAGTCAAGTCTACATGACTCGAACTCAGTTCAAGTTAAAAAATAAAAAAAATTAAAAAAACAAGTTTCTTTTGTAAATGCAGTTTAACTAGAGTGAGGGAGAGGCTCTTTCAATGGAAAAAAAAGGTTGGGAAAGGGTTTCTGGTTTGGGGGGTGGGTTGAGAGAGAGAGAGAGATGCTGGCCTGGTGCAATGCTCTGTTACTGCTGCTGCTTTTGAAGTGCTATTGCTGGTGCTGCTACTCTACTGCTGGGAGCCTGATTGTTGCTGTCTGGTTCTTTGCTACTGATAACCTGGTCTTCTCTCTCTCCTCTTTTCTTTCTTTCTTTCTTTCTTTTTTTTTTTTTCCTTTTCTCTTGCTGATGTTGCTCTGCTACTGGTACGGGTCGTCTTCCTCTTTTATTTTCTCTTCCTTTTTCAGTCAGCTGGGGCTGGGCTGGTCTGGGAGTAGAGTTCCTGGTTTCTTTTTTCTTTTTTTTTCTTATTATTTTCAAGTTTCTTTGTTCTGAAGTGGATGGATCGCGACTCGAGCGAGTCCCATGCAACTCGCCCGAGTCAGGCAAGTCGACTCGGGCTCGGCCATGCCCGAGTCAAGTCCCGAGTCCTGTTTTTTAAACCATGGTCCATGCCTAATGTAGGTGACACTGTGGCTTAAGGCAACCATATGGCTACTGACGTCGTCCCAAGCTCTGCCATGACAAGGTCTCTGGAGATCAGCACTTTGATACCAAGTTTACTCCCAGCTTGTAAAAGAATGAGACAGAGAGAAGAAAGGTGCAAGGAGAGGAGCGAAGCGAAACATGAATTAGAGCACAAATAGAGTTGCTAATCAATGTAGTTAACAACTCTCTTGTATTAATATCACCAAGAGTGATAGTTTTACAAGACTGCCCTACGTAATTTCTTATATTCCCACTATGTAGTTTAGAATTACTTCAACTTCCAAACATTACCATCACTAACATTCATTCGTTTAGCAGCTGCCACTGCATCATATTCTTTTTAATTGATAACATGACTTGAACTTGCAACCCTGTGGTTGCAAGAATGAGATCCTTCCAACTGTTCTTAAGGGCTCTTGTCCACCATTGTATAATATTATTTTAGTACTTTTTTCAGTATTTACAAAAGACTATACATATAAAAGCTGAAGACTACTTTCATTCACAAAATCACCAAACCAGCTAGTCGTCAAAATGATTCAATCATTCAGAAACACAATTGAAATCTACCACCATGCAAATCTCAGGAACACTTCCACAAATAGAGTGCAATGCATGGTTGAAAAGCTAAAAGCAGGACTGTTAGAAGGCAGAAAGGAAACAGAAGAATCAAGTTCATAGAGCTCATAATGCATACACTTGTGTGCACGTAGATAAATAGATAGGTATATGTATGTGTGTGTAGAGAGAGAGAGAGAGAGAGAGAGAGAGAGAGAGAGAGAGAGAGAGCAACTAAAGAAACCTCAAGTGCAGATAAATCTCCAGGAACTCCATTTCAAATTGCATATCTGCACCCAATGCTGGAGAATGCACAGTTGCTAACGAGTAATACAATGCATGGAAAGCCTTACAAAAGCAAGGAGAAGTTGATGGCTACATGTAAAATGCAAATAACACCAGTGAAACCACACAAAAATAAATTTTGGCACTATACAATTAGATTACAGGTATCCTGAAATAGAAGTTAGTGAACTTGCCTCGAGAGCCTTCTCGGCATTGGTCTCTGTAATTACACCAACAGCTGCATTTGCTGCCAAGATCATCAGGATGACCTGTATGAATAATTGAAAAGCATTGTAAGAGGAGAACAAATCCATTGAACAGAAGTACAAGCCCTGAGGGTTTTGTCACAAGTCTAAAATCGAAAACAATCAGGGCAACTGTCTATAACACTGAAGATAAAATACCCATGCAGCAAATCATACAAGTAGATAATCAAAGACTTCTGAAAATAACATATTGATTATTGTGATAGAAATTTAAAAGAAAGTACTAGACGATCACTAAAAGTGAGTTTGAGATACACAAAAGTGCACGTGCAATAGCAATCTTAGCTGGAAAGATGGCTATCATCTACAGGAATTTGGCAGTTTGACCCAATGGTAGAGAGAACCAGATAGGAGTCATAGGACCAGCTGGCTTTTCTACTTAACCACAAATCAGCAGTGCTGGGCATCTTTTTATTTTTTTTTTGCAACAATTTTTTTAGGGCACATTTGGCAACGGTCCTCTGTGAGGAATCAGCTGTGCTTTTCCTTGCAATCAAAGAAAATCTTTGTTTGGCAAGTGCACAATCCAAAGGCAGTAGAAAGAAAGATTTTGTCCAATAATAGAAAGCTCTGATCAGACCCTCCCCCATCGAACTCCACAAATTGTTCCCCGCAAAGATTTGCAGAGCTACAGTACATATGACGTTGGTTTGGAAAGGATTTTGTTTTTCAATTTTTTTGAGATTGTAGGACCATAAATGAAGATCTGAACCAGTAATCATATTCACAATGCTAAAAATGGCTATGGGATCCAATATCAACCGTTGATTCATCACAGATATGGAGATGTTTTTAAAAAAGTACAGACCAACAGATGACAATTTCTAGACTTTGGTCGGTCCCACTTGCATAATCTGGACCGTTTAGACTCCTCAAAAGACAAAAAACAGCTAGGAGACAAATTTTGGTAGCTTGATTCCTCATGGATCATGAAAAAATTGCAAAACACTCTGAACCGTTGATCGGCCAAGTTCCAAAAATGGGATGACAGAGCAGTCCGTTTTCTCCCATTTTCTGCTTCCTGTGGGCCCCACAAACACAATCTGAACCATTCAAAATCCCCAGAAGGACAAAACGGCTAGGGGTCAAATTTCCACCATAGATTCTTCATGGATTTTGAGATATTTGCAACCAAAAAAAAAAAATCCATACCTTTTAACTAATTTTTTTTTATTTTTGTGGGCCCCATTTGCATGATTCGAACCATTCAGAGTCATTATAAGACCAAAAACCAATAGGAAACGAAATCTTAGGACTTGATTCTTCACGGATTGTGAGAAATAAATGAAAAGCATGTGACCATTGGATGTAGTTTAGTGTAGTTGGTAGGAATCTAGGTGTTTACCAAATGTGGAATGGAGTGATTCCTCCCCTCTAAAATTTTAAGTGAGGATAGCATGGTTCTAGTTGAATGAATGAATCCTCTAGATCATGGATTCCTCTCCCTAGCAAGGATTGTTGCCAAACGTGGCCTTAGATATCAATTTAGGCAGAAGAGAATGCATCTCCGGCTCGAAAAGTATTAAGACTCAAGGTTTTAAATCCTGGTGCTGGTCTTTGTGCCCATCAAGACCAGGAAAAGTCAGTGTCGGTCTTTGTGTCCATCTTTAATTGTTAAATATTTAACATTTTAGTATTTAATCTTTGAGCCCATCATTATAATTTATAAATTCAATAATGTAGCACATATAGGGCTTCCTAAATTTCATAAGAAATCTAATGGGGCTTTCCAAATAAGCATGCACACAAGCCAACACACATGCACACAAATGTGCTGTGTGCATGTAAACACCAAGACACACATGCAGAAACGTGCATGCTGACACACCCATGCACACATGCCCGCAAAAATGCGCATGCATTCAGGCAAACATGCACAAATTATGAATCAAACGCAATCAAGATAAACATGAATTTCCCAAATCTATCCAACCTAAACACAGTCATTCAGAGTATTATAAAAACTAATCACCTAAGGCGCATGCCGATGCAGGCCAGATCCATGATCGGCCTGCCCATTGAGCCTAGTCCAAAAGCCTACAAGCAGAGCTCCAAGGCCACCAAGGCCCATTGATTTAGACTTTTATTTTAATTAGCTAAATTAGACTAAGGTTGTGGACGCTATATAAAGGATTGTAATCCCTCCTTAGGGACAAGTTTATTGATTAATAAAAAAATTTCTCCCAGAGTTTTCTCTTGATTATGTATCTGTGATGTGAGACCAAGACAGTTTTGATCCCTATGGATCCCCCCAATCCCTAAGCTTCGGCTTGGAGAGTAGTCCTTGGCTACTCTTCTCCTACCCGCACTGCGTCACATAGGCACCAACACCAGGCATGCACACACATGAATAGCGCACACAGCAACACACGCATGCATGCACACATAAGCATGTAAGCACATAAACAACTACTTTCAAAGACAAGAACAACTTGCATTCAAGAATGTTGTCGTTCTGTAAAGTTGTACACAATACACTACATGCATGCAAAACTATAAACAGATAGATGCAGCAAGTAAGCACATAAACAACTTTTTTCAATGGTGAAGCACATAAACTACTAAATTTTGCAAACAAGAAATATAACAGAGTATAAATAATCTCTTACAGAAGGTTCCAAAAATGCAGTTAAGCCCGTCTCTCCATCAATTACAGCCAAAAGAAATGAAACAATAGCAGCTGCTATCAATATCTTAACAAGTAAATCATCAAATTGCTTCAAAATTAATTTCCACAAGTGAGTGCCTGCAAGGAATACGAAGGGAGAGAATAAGAGGACTATATCATACAAAGAACTCAACAAACGTCTCCATAACGTTAAGACTTAAGAGTCATAAACAGGTATTTATAGAATATCATTAAGATACTCAAAACCATTCTCTCTCTCTCTCTCTCTCTCTCTCTCTCTCTCCCTGCGAGAGAGAGGAAAGTTGAGGATAACTTTACTCAATAGAACTGTTCCAAATATTTGCAAGGATATTATCCATCCAAGCAATGGGAATATTCTTAAAGAAACAAAAAAAAAAAGTACAATAAAAACAACATATTCATAAAGTACATCTCTAATTTCCACATGTGAAAGGCAAGAGCATCCAAGAGAACTTCAAAAAGAAAAAGTAAGAAAGATTGCATGCTTATTACTTACTTTCTTCTTGAGGCAGCACTGCAGATTATATAAGAAACATGCAGGGAAAAACAGAAGATAGTCAGATCTTCATTTCAAAAGATGAATTAAATAAATATTATTGTACTAAACAAAAGAAACTTTTAAGAAGGATAAACAGATCTCATAGACGGGCACACTTGAATGCATAATACTTCATGAGATGGGGACTGTGAAGGGGGCATCATGCATTAGCAATGGGTAAAATTCCACCCCATTTGCATGATTTTAGCCATGTATTTTGGAAAATAATTAAGAAAAGTTTGGCCCAATAAAGTGAATGTTCAACCATTCCCAATCCATGATGCCAACTTTTGGCAGCCCTACACATTGCAATATATTGTAATGCAACTGATCTAGTTGATAACACGTATCACAAACTATCCTTATGCAATGTTAATGCACACTCTCAGGTAACTCTTTAAATCTAAATCATGTGGTGATGTACAAGTTCACTTGTGTTAGAAAAAGTCCCAATACGCCATTAATAATGTATGTTAACTATGTCAGACTTCAAATAAACTCGATTGGGTTGGCCACAGGTTGTGTTCCATACAGGTTGGCACCTTTCCCCATACTCACCTACACGCCCCAGACCCAACCTGATCCATGAGGGTTTGGCATATGCGATACCAAACCTGCCCCGTGATAGGTATGGATCAGGACAAGTATGTTGCAGGTTACCTTACATTCCTTTCTTTCAAAGAAATATTGAATAATTTAAGAAAAAGTTGTTTTTTAAATTAGGATTTTCATTATTAATATGTAAATAGGTCATAAAAGGGGCAGCATAGTCGAGGCACCAGAAACTGAAACCCTACCGAGTCAAAATCTATAAAACATACCCACCCTAAACCCAAAAACCCTACAACTTAGATGCGGGGACAATTAGCATTTCAACAAATTACTACTCTGCAATATATGGACTTCTGTTTTGAAAGGCATAGTTCAAATACCATTGTAAATGGTATTATGGACCACACACATGACCAAGGATGAAAATATTAGTTAGAAAAGGTGTAATCGATCAAACCCAAAACAATACGTATCAGGCATTCAAATCAAATTGTATGTGAGGTCAAAAAATATCCAAAATAGCGAGAATATTAAAAAGGTTATATTTTAATGATTATTGTTATTTGCAACTAAAATAAATGTATGTAATTGACTGTTTTAATGACATACAGGTCTTGTATCACCCTGTATGATTTCTTCTTTTCTTCTCTTTTTGTTGGAATGATTCATCATCGACAAAGCCTTGTCCAAACTACGTTGAGTTCATCTACATGAATTTTTTTTTTTTTTCCCCAGAATTCAAAGCCAAGTGAAATATACTAAAAGGCTACCAAAGCCACCCGAAAACAAGAAAACCACAAACTCCACCAATAAGAAACAAAGATCACAATTGACAAGCCAGTACTATTTACAACCTTTTTTCCAAAGATATCCACTTTCGAATTTTGCACTTAATTTAAAATGAGTAAAAGAGGCAAACAAAACTTTAGGCAAGTCCCTCACTTCCTTTATAGCATCTGCCAAAGTTCAAGGAGCACTGCACGCTCCTGAGGCCCATCTAACATGAGATGAATCTCGTTCCACCATAATGCTCCAAAGATTAGAGAGAGGCTTCACAGAGACCAATCCCAAAGCTTCTATTTCCACTTTATTAACGAGGCAGAAGCCAACCAGACTGGAGAAGGACGAAATGATTTTAAGAACAATACCAATGTATTTGTTCACCAACTTTCATGAATCATGATACTAATCTTTTAAGTCAAAACCTACTAAGTTAACGGAAAAATAGTTGAAACAAAATTTGATCAAAACCAAGTGCCAAGTACACTAGTACTCACTACTTAGTTTACTACTCACAAACTTACTATTGACCATTGTTGTTAAAATCCAAGGATCCATATCGTGAATCCTACAATTTGTATCAAATCCTAAGGAAAATTATTTGCGTTTATACACAAAACCCATTAATAGGTGAACCTTAAGATCATGTGTAAATCTCACGAATACATGTTTTACTCGAACAATTCATCTAGGTGGGAATATCCTGCATGGCTGATAGTAATAATTTTTCACATTTTTTTTATTCTTTAGGGTTTCTATTTTTAATAGGTTATATAATCATTAATAAAACGAGTTAGTGTTGACAGGAAATACCTTTTACTGTAGAATTAAGACAGCAAAAATAAAAGAAAACATTAGCAAGAATGAAGACAAGAAAAGCTACGATGCCCGATAGCATTCCAAGAGATGCATGGAATGCGTAGGAGAAATTGGATGGGTTAGGTTAACTACGCTCTTCAATAAAACATTAAAAAATAAAGAAATTCCAGATGAATAGAGAATCAGTGTTATAGTACCTATAAATAAGAACAAAGGAGATATACAAAGTTGCACTAATTATGGTGAAACTAAACTTATGAGTCACTCTATGGAACTATGATAGAGTAATGGAAAACGACTTAGACAAGAGAACAAGATATCTAATAATGAATTTGGTTTCATGCTAGGGATATCAACTATGGAAGTTATTTTCTCACATAGACAATTAATGAAAAAATATCGAGAGAAGAGGAATCTTCATATGGTCTTCATCGATCTAGAGAAAGCCAACAGCAGATGCCTAGAGATTTGATTTGGTGAGTTTTATAGTGCCCCAAAAGGTTATATCAACATCATTAAAGACATGCTTGAGAGAACGATAACTAGTGCGAGAATTACATGTGAAGAGACAGATGAGTTTCCAATGACCATAGTTTGCAAAACCATGGGTCAGCTTTCAGCCCTTATCATTTTGCATTGATTATGGATGAGTTAGGTACTCATTCAAGAGGAGATACCTTCGGTGTGTGTTGTTTACAGATGCTATAGTTTTACTAGATGAAAGAAAGCTTTAGAATCCAAGGGCCGTAAAAAAAGTCATAAAAAGATGGAATAAATGAATTGCAATTTCAATGCGGGACTCGCTAAGAAATGTAACTCCCACGAGAATTGAAGCTCAAGAGATACCACAATAAGATGAGATTCCTTTCAATACCTTAGCCATATAATTAGCAAGGATGAAGGGATTGGGGAGCATATCGAATATGGGTTAAGTGTTGCATGGTTGAAAAGGAAACTTGCTTCTAAATTGTTTTCTGATCAGCATCATGCCAATAAGATTGAAGTAAAAAATTTACAAGACAGTGATTAAACCATATATGAGCTATGGAGCAAAATGTCGGCCAATCAAGAATTGCACAAGCCAAAAATTAGTGTATCATTGATGAGAATATTGAGATGGATGAGGGGTAAAACTATGAACGATAGAATTAGATATTAGCGCATTTGGAGCACTTAAGTTTACATCAATAGGTGATAAATTAAAAGAGACTCATTTGAGATGGTTTGGACTTTGGACATGTCCAATGCGGGCAAGCAACGGTGTCGGTGGGGTAAAGACTTTATATGCATTTACAAAAAAAAAAAAAAGAAGGCTTTCTATGCAGGTTGATGGCCCCTCAAGGAAAAGGGGTAGGCCGAAGGGGACATGGATGGTAGTAGTGAGGACAGATATGATGAAGTGCATCCAATCTGGGGATTTGGCCCAAGATAGACTCAGTGGTGGACCCAGGACTTTAATTTGAGTGGGGCGGATAATAATCAATTGAAAAACCCAATCATTCATGCGCTCAATCAAACAGTGGGCCCCAATCCTATTGTTATGAAATTTTAGCATATATTCCTGAAGGGTATGAGATTCATCTTGAACGGTCAAGGTTATCTCTAAGTGGGCCCCACAATGGAGTTCCAGGCCATCTCGTTCATTCCCTGATATGGAGTTAATCACATTTCCATCATGCACTCAATTGAACTGTGGGACCCACCTCTATTGAAATGATATTCTAGGATGTCATTGGAGGGGGTTGACATTCATTTTGAGGTTTGGATTATCATTTCATGGGCCCCACAATGGATTCCCACAGACCTATAAGTCCACATATAATAGCTACAATAGAGAATCAGACTCGTCCTCGTCACCACCGAACCAAAACCCAATTTTCTAATCACCCTCATTATCTCCTCTCACCTCTTCCTCTCACTCATCTCATCTATAGTCACGATTACCACATGCGGACCCCACATGCACATAACAAAACCCCAACCCACCTCCCACTTTCTAAAAAAGATTCCAGATCCCCCCCCTCCCTTTTTTTTATTCCTTCTCCTCTCTCTCTCTCTCTCTCTCTCTCTCTCTCTCTCTCTCTCTCTCTCTCTCTCTCTCTCTCTCTCCTTCTCTATTTCTCTTTGCCTCAAGGGTGGGGTGGAATCCATTTTGAAGGTGGGGCGTTGGCCATACCACCAATGACACATCATGGGAGTTTTCCAAATCCAACGGGTGCAGCCGCACCCACATGCCATAATGTGGGTCCGCCCCTGAATGAAACATAATTCATTTAGCTCACTCCAACATAGTTGAGACAGGGCTTTGATGATGAAGAAAAGTCTTTCTATACAGGTTGATGGCCCCCAGAGAAAAGAGGTAAGCCGAAGAAGACATGGATGAACATAGTACGGATAGACCTGAAAAGTGCAAGCTATCCAAAGATTCGACTTAAGATAGACTAGAATAGAGAAACATAATTCATGCAGGTGACACCAACATCGTTGGGACAATGCTTTGATGATGATGATGACAACGACAAAGACGACGATTAACAAAACCTCTTTAAGAATTTGTAGGATTTGGGGGAGGTTTTAGAGATAAATAAGGAATAGGCATGTGACTAAAGCATTCGACTATGCATATAGGTTTCATCTTACATTCCTTTTTTATTTCATTTCTTTCTTCATGAAAACTTCTTTCACTTCATAAGACACAGCTTGACCATGTAGTAACATCGATGATTTGGATATATATTAGTTTTTATTTTGAAGATAACAAAAAATAAAAAATAATTTCAACTGGTTTATTTTCCTAATAATGTTGATATTTAAGTACCATTCAAAAAAATGTTGATATTTAAGCATATTTAACTATTTTTTAATAGCATAAGAATATTTAACTATTCATATTTATACATACATCAATCATTTCTCATACATTAGTATATGTCAATGATATTCTTCACATGATTGTATCATATTCTTAATTGTCAATGTATTGATTCTGCAATGGATGGACTATTATAACTACCTTTTTTCTTTTTCTTTTTCCTTTCTTTTAAAAAGAAAAAACATATGCTAAGAGTCACGGTGTGATTTATGATACGAATTGATTCAACCCCTTGAATGATTTATGATATAAATTTAATTTTCAAAACAATGGTACTAAATACTTAGCACTTAGTAGTTATTACTTAATAACTTACAAATGAATAGTAAATTACTAATGGATGATTACTCAATAGTCAATAGTGAATAAAAAATAATAGAAATTAGTGCTTAGTGCAAATTAAAGTTTAAACATCCATCTTCCATTAAGCAATTAAAAGAGAACTCCAAGAATAATACCAATCAATACCAAGTGGAGTGTCAACCAAGCTGCATATCATTGTTGTCATTACCATGGCATCATTATCCATAACCATATGCTTGGTCATGGTAAGGATACTGGGACACCAAGAAGTCATATACATAGGGTGGATGTGCACCATAACCACTAGACCCTAATTCTACTGATTGTAATCGTGGTTCCACTGTCTAGGGATAGGATAGAAGTATTTTCTGCCAGCTTGTTCCTACCCAAAACAAACGAAACACCTTAAGCTTATGCTAATTTTCAGTTCTTTTTTTCCGCCCAAGCTATAAATTGTATATTGGCTTCAATTCTTTGCTTAGACCATTAATTCTGAGTTTTTCCATCAGATCCTTAAGAGTACAGATGCTAAAAGTGCACCCCAAATGAATTCCTCCACAGAACAATGAGAAGGGAGAAGGGAGAGGGGAGGGGTGGTTTACATGTTAAAAAAGGTCAATCAAATGTCCTGTCCAACTGATGACTGATACAACTCCAATACGCCATGTGGAACAAATCACCAATACCGTTAATATATTGTTGAATAGCAATAACTTCTTATTATTTGCACGGGTCTGGCCGACAGAGCCGATAGTTTAAGCCTTGGCCATTATAATGAACCACCCTCAAAACTTTATCATGATTAGTCTACGTAAAAAATATCTTCAATAAATGAATTCGTACTTCCATCCATAATCATCATAGCATCCCTCCTAAATTAAATAGCTGAGCACCCAGGTATCAAATCTCATATATCTCGCATATGATTCCATGGACGGTAAGAAACCATGTACCAACCCAAAATCTGAAGCTGATAGGTGGAAGGCCCAATCAGGTATATGAAGCCATGTCCAACCTAGGACTTGTCAATCCAAGCCCAAACTCGCAGGCCCATTTAGGCCCAGTCATTGTATTTTACCATTAGTCAAAGCACACATGTACATACTTAGTTTGTTGCTACATTTTAGGATCTGAGATATGATTAGATACTGTTAATTGGATGTAATTAGGGCACTCAGCCCCTATACATATGAGACACAATCGACCCTCAAAGGGTACTGTATTCAGCATATTAATGTGTTCTGCTTCCCATCTCTCATAATAACAGGACTTCGGCTGTGTGGGATTTCCCAACACTCCCCCCCTCACGTGCAGGACCAACAGATTTCATGGACGGGACTGCCACATGGGCTACACAAGAACGACAAGATGGAAACCGGCAACGCAAGCCCGTCCACAAAATCTGTTGGGCTTGCATGTGAGGGGGAGTGTTGGTAAAGTAAAGCCCCACATCCCACATCGCCTAAGTAATGCCTTTGGCAAGGCTTTATATATACATGTTTGGGCATTCCACCTATGGGCTTAAGCTTTTGTGTTGGTACATGCCTACATGGTATCTTACATGGACATCATCCAAGATAGATGGTTTCAGAGGTATTGTGATGTAACTAATGTTTTTCCCAATGGAGCAAACTTCCTTTGACACCATAATCGGTGCAAATAAAAGGATGGCTCAGATTCAAGACAGAAAAGTTCAGCCTCCAATGAAATCCAGCAAAACCAACATGAAAAGAAGGCAAGTTAAAGACAGTTGTGATACTGTCACCACGCATATAAGAAAGTATTTTAGCAAGCAGCAGAAATTATCTAGCAGCTGCAGTGGTGATGAAATCAAGCAATCAGCCTAAATTCACATATCACATGGACAATGCCAACCGGCCACAAATTCAGTATGGCTGCTACGGACACTTGTCTGTAACAGTTTCTACAATAACTAGCAGTACACCACCAATGATCAGTAGTAATTAAGGATATATTTGGTCAGGGTCAGCACAGACTTGACCGTGTAAACTGAGTTGACTCAGTATGGATTTTGGAAGCAGTAATATAAGTTTCCACATTCCCAGGCTAATAACAGATCCAATTAGAGGACAACGTACAGAACTAAATATGAATCTTTGTGTAGTCTGTAAGAGTTCACATAAATCACAACCTATTTTCAGGTAATACAATCAACACAGTTTGCATGTTCTTGGAGGCTGGTTTAAATAATGCTCTTTAACTTCTTCAACAAGTAGTCTGCAGTAGCAGAAACAAAAGGAAAACAATAATGTACATAGAAAACAAAGAGAGATCATAGAAGGTCTCGCACCAATCCTTGATGGTGGATCAAGAAGAATAAAGGTGTGAAGGCATTCCCCAAACCAAACCCACCGACCCCCCCACCCCACCTCTCCATGCGAATTTTTCAAGGTGTGAAGCCATGATAAAACTCATGCTAAAGAAAAAGAGTTGGGATTCGGGGAAAAGCTCTCTCTCTCTCTCTCTCTCTCTCTCTCTCTCTCTCTCTCTCTCTCTCTCTCTCTCAGTGAGGAACAAAAAAAAAAGATATCTAAAACAAATGCCACAGTATATCACAGGATGGGACTCCCTCTTTCCTAGGATTTGCAAACACTTGCTCCTTTAGCACTGTAAATTCCACATCATCAAAGATAAAGAGAACCACTATTTTTCCTTTTTCTGTCACCCAAGACTCCAGCAAAGCTCCCCTGCCATCTGATAGTCTATGAAGCAGGTAAAAGATGATCTCAATGATAAGTCACAACAACTAAACACATAACCCCAGATTCCACCCAGACTACTTGATCGAATTCCTAATTTAGAGCTCACTTCATTCTCATCCAATAAAAACATCAAGTTCAATAAAACAGAGCATAAGCTCAAAACTGAATCCGAATAAATCTATAACAACTTCAGTGAAGAAAAAGATACCATTTCGGCCGAAAGTCTTTGCATTCTCCGCAACCTGAGGATACAAACAATAAAGAAACAACACCACATGAGCAATGATTTTATTCTTTTAATGAACACTGACAATGATTATTGCAAATCCGAACTATTCAATAAAAAACGACAATTACGTATAAAGGCCGACTCTTTGCGAAACAATTACAAGCGATCCTACAAACTGAATCGAGATCGGAAGAGAGTGCAGCATACCTGGAAATCTGTGAGTCCTTTGGCCGGGTCTACTCCAAACGCCTCCAAAACCTGACCAAAAGAAAAACGAAAGTCGGCAGTTGCAAGAAAGCTAGGGCTTGAAACTATCAATCACGCAGGTTCTAAGATCAAAATCTACTCCAAAAAGAAGGCATAAGAGATCTAGAAGGATTCGGAGGGAGGTTTTTAGGGATTGATGGATCGAATCGGTAAAGAAAAGATGGAGAAGGTTTACCTCTGATACAGATCTGGCGTAAGCGTCTTCCATGACACTACTGCTTGCTTAACTGAGAGAGAGAGAGGTGGCTTATAACTTACAAGGGAGGGCGCGAGTCCAGAGAGCGAAAACTCTAGGGGGTGGAATGTCAATGATCTGATGTCCGGTGCGGGGATGTAAGTTGGACGGGTTGACCCTGAAATGTTATTTTTATTTTTTTTTATTTACAGGAAAAAACCCCAAAGGTAGTTCGGTAGACATTAAAAGACCCAGACAAATCGTGTAGATAGACAGGGGTCCTTTGGATCTCTTTCGTCTTTTCTTTTTTATTGAAATGAGTGACGACCATCACTGCCTATTGCGGCACAACAGCCCGTCCCTTTCGTCGTCGCTATTTCTTTCTCAACTCTTCAACTAGCAGAGAGACGGAGATCGGAGTTGATCTCTAGGTGGGCCATACAAACCGAGTTCTTTGGAGTTACAAAGGACATAGATTCCGAGCTCTCTCGAGTTCATTGGAGCAGAAGAAGAAAAGGTACAGAGGATTCCTAAGTTCTCTCAAGGTGGCTGTTTATTGGAGAGATCGGGCACCCTGCCATCGGAAGCGAGAGTGAGTGAGACCCTTTTCTTTTTCTGCCCATTGGGTTTGGATTTGTTGTTGTTGAGTGAAATTGGTCTTTTGTTTCTTCTTTTTATTATTAGGATTTTACAGTGCATGGACTATTTTATTTTATTTTTTACTCCACCCAAGGGGGCGAATGGACTAAGGTCGAAGAAGATCAATCGGTGTTTCAGAACACAGAATAAAAGGAGAGCAGAGGGTTCTTTTCTCAGGCTCACGAAGCCGGAGTCGGATGCTGAAAGCCACCCACTGCATGCTTAGGAGAGATTAGATCGCATCCTTTGTAAGCCATAGGGTTTGGTTGTAGACAAAGGAGGAGACATCTGGTCTCTTGTTTGAATTGGAGAAGAGAATAAAGGATCTTGGAATCTATTTTGCAGGCTCACGCTGGGCAGTAGCAGAAGAAATCTAGACTCAGCGAAGATCGAAAAAATATATATAGAAGATCTATATGTAGGGATGTCGCGTTTGGCAAGGTAGGATTCGAGATGGGTTACAAAGTCTCGATCCTTGACTCATTTTAGGAGAGGAGTGGAGACGGCTTTGGAGTTGGAGTCTATGTGTTCGATGTTTTGTCTTAGAGAATGAGGGTTTATGGAACGAGGGAGTTTGAAAGTGGATTCTTCCATGTGTCTGATGTTATGACCGAGAGACAAAAGGAAGGAAGTTTGAACTGAATTTTGTAGGTGAGAGGCTTGAAACTTGTAGGATTCTTTTAGATTAGAAATGCAAAAATTCATACCATTGTTCTTGATTTTCTCTTGAATTTCGAGACACGTGTTTGTTTTTAGTAGACTTTTAAGATTCATCCTGGTTGGAACTCAATGATCCATAACCCTCTTCTTCATTTTCTTTGAATTACATTACAGTCATTTTTTATGGTATTTTTCTTGTTGTCACATAATAGGCAATCAATGAAGTGGAAATATGAGATGATCAATATGAATATCTTGTCATATAACGGGTAATCCAACCTATCTTAGTTGCTAAACATGACTAAATGGTTGATATCAACCATCACAACTTAACCATGTTAGTCAATATCAACAATCATAGCTTAGCCATGATGGTCAATATGATGCAAATTTTCAATTAGATTTCTTCCAACTGTAACTGCCTTATTTGCGGAATATGGCAGAATGGTCGGTATCAATCATCACCACTTGGCCATGATTGTCGATATCGATCAATCTTGTCAGTCAAATTTTCTTTAACCTATAACTATCATATTTGTAAAACGCGACAGAATTGTCGATATCGACCATGTCGCAAAATGGAAAAAAAAAAAAAAAGAAGACAGCAAAGCAACTTGAGGACCTTCTTTGTTTCCAAAGCTTTACTGGGTCCTTATTCGTGTAGAGACCACCTTTGGGGGTTTTTTCCGTTAATCTCCTTTTTTAATCCCTACTTAGGGGAGTTGGGGCCCTAACCCTTTGGAGAGGAGAGTAAATCTTGGGTGAGGTGGGGGCCCCTCTGATGAGGTATCACAATCTCGGGTGAGGAAAGGTGCTTGTCCGGATTCGAACACAGGAGGCAGGTAAGAAAAGGTGCCTTTTACCACTAAAGTAAGAAGCTGGTCTTAAATTGTGGAACTAGAAATGTAAAGTTCAGAAATTCGGAGTTTCGTCTCAGCATCTGTAACCTTTCTATAGTTTGGTTCGATGTGAGTTTTTCAATTTTACTTTAATAGGAATTTGATATTACTATAAGATTGATCTTATATTTTTTATATTATCCACGCACTGAGAACACTCGCAGTCACTTTTTATGGGCACATGAGATTCTTGTGTTCAATTTGACACCATTACACTCACTAGTGGGGTGGACCCAAGCGGTCACACGATGGTGTGACCGTACCCACGTAATTTTCGAAAAACTCTTTTAATAGTATATTAGAAATTCTAAAAATCTCTCTTATTCACGTCATATAAGGCTTAAACGGCGTGGCGTGGGAGGGGGAAGAAAATTCTACCTTCACCACGGAAGACATACATATAAAATATCACAACTTCGTGAGATATCGATTGTGCTAGAAATCTACCCTGTATACGCAAACGGAGCCAACCTGCCTATGGCATGAGCATGGAATGTGGTATTGTTGAATCGTTTCTGGAGAAACTCGATTTCGTTGTTTGTTTACACCAGTGAACATATGTAAATAGTGGTCGATGCATGACTGTTACGCATCTTATAATTGTTCGTAATAGTTTATGCATTACATGAGATAGCGTGAAAATGATGTGAAAATGGACACTTTTTTTTTACATCTAGAATTTTCACACATCATACCATGTGATATAGAACCGTAGGTTACTGTTAGTGTGCGCTGCTACAATAACTTGGAGCGAGATTTTTTGGCAGCCCTTTTTTTTTTAGTGCGCCCCTAAATCAAATCCAGACTGTTGGATATCTTTAAAATGCCACGACGACTATAAAGGCAATATTCATCCATTGACTTATCATGGATTTTAATGTATTTACAAAAAAATAAATAAATTGTTAGATGTACCATTTTGGACTTTTGTGGGACCCATTTTCATGATCCGAAGTGTCTATCATCTTCAGAAGGTCCAAAGCAACTATGGGACAAAATTTGGTGTGTTGATTCTTCATGGGTCTCAAGAAACTTGTGAAAAACTTGGACAGTTGGTTACACATGATTTTCACATCCCTTGAACCCCCAATACTTATGTTTAATTTTTCCATTAAATGGGGCTCAAAATCATGATTTGAACCATTTATCCTCTTGATAATGTCCAAAACAACCATGGAGCCAAATGTTAGGTCTAAATCCATCACATATTTTTAAATATTTATGAAAAGGTCTAGACCCTAAAAATTATAATTCTAGACTTCCGTGGGCCCCGTTTTCACGATAGGAACCTTTCTTCTTCTTTAAAAGGCCAAAAAAGGCTAGAGGGTCAAATCTCATGTCTTTATTCATCATGTATTTTAAGAAGTTTATGAAAATAGGGAACCATTTAATGCACTGAAATTCACATGCGAAAGAGATGAAAATGACAAATAATAACTAGTTCAGTCTTTTGCATGTGAAAATGTGAACCATTTACTCATGTAAACCGTTTCCCTATCACATGTGAAATTCCAAAAGCCAAACGACCCTTTAATTCTTTTGATCTTTTCATGGCACAAAGGACATCATGAAGTTTTGCTTTCGGGTGGCCACATGCTGGTAATGCTTTTATTTGAATGAATATGAAGGCGGCAAATCCAATTCAGGCTATACTTACTGGGCAAGAGAGCTTTATCATGGCCCACGACGAAAGAATTGTAAAATGTTAAGCATATGGGGCTTAAAATACATATTTTTTTTCCTGAAAAAATACGTTTAAATTTATTGAGATTTAGTGCAAGTGTTTCCACTTTAATTATTCACGTTTCCATAATGTCAATGTTTATATGATTCTACAGCCTTAGAGCCCGTTTGTTTGCAAAAATTATTGAGATTACTGAGTTGGTGAGAAAGATTATGTTGAGTTTCAAAAGAAAAACAACATTATATAATAGATTATGTTGAGTTTCCCAAAAAGAGAAAAAGTAAAATAAGAAATTTTCTTTTATAACCTCCCTCGCTCAGGAACCATTGGCCTGAGCCCGAGGGACGCTCGATTCTAAATAGGGAGAAAAAGAATCTATTATAGATCTAGAGTCCAGATTATCTGAGACTTTGGTACTAAAAATTAAAAAATGTAAAAAGTTGACAATAAGGGTGTTCAAGACTAGGTTGGGATGGGTTGTGCAATATCTATGCTCTGCCCTTTTTTTTTTACCATTCGCCTAGGTTGGGACGGGTGTTCATGACATAAATGCTTGGTCAAAGCCTGATCCGTCTGAAAAAGATTAAGCCCGTGCCTAGGTAGAACATATTTTTATTAAAAAAAAAATCTTGTTGTAGCTTAGTGCTAGTTCATGAAAGAAAATGTGTCTAAGTCCCCTCTACTAAGAAAAAGAAATCTAATTTTACCTTATATTGTGCACCTTACTTAAATTGTGTATCTTATTCAGGTTGGACTTCGGACTCTCTACCACTATATCCGAGCTCAAGCCCAGCCCAATGTGGTCTAGCTTGATCGGACTTAGGTTGGTTTGGTCCATGACCACCTCTCTATCATAAGAATTAAGAAATCCATATCATATAAGATAAAATTGAAATTGATTCCAAAATTTGATTTCAAATGAGCCATCAATTGCAAAATTGAAACCCAATTTCCAGTTCGAAAATCATGGATATAAATTTGTAAAACGATCAACTTGATACTTGATAATTGAAGATAGTAATCTCGAGCAAAATGTTATGTTCAAAGGGGGGATGCTGGCTATTATAGTGGGTACGCTGGCATGTGGGTGCAACCTCAAACCCAACACTGTTAACACCTCTCCTAAGTACAGATTTCTCCCAAGTTTTTTTCCCTACAAAAACGTCGCAAAAGCTCAAAGATTGAGTGGCACAAGTCCACCAAAATGTAGGAGACCCGATCTACACAATGGTTGAAATCATGAAACCTTAAGAGGGCCCACAGAAGATTTACTAAAACCACTCCACTCTCATCACTCATTATTATCCACATGCTTGAGATGAATGTCTGATGAGAGAATTAAAGGATTTATTTATGTCAAATATGAAGAGTAGTTTCACCCTTTCCTAGATGTCTGATGAGAAAACTAAAGGAGTTATGTCAATAAGTTTCACCCTCTTTCCTAGGCTTGAGACGGATGCCTACTGAGAAAACTAAAGGAGTTTTAAGTATTTATGTCAATATGAAGAGTAGTTTCACCCTCTTTCCTAGGCTTGAGAAGAAAACTAGGAGTTATTTATTCCGTATCCAAAAATCAGAGAGGAATTCGAGTAGATGTCTCTGCATCATATAAAAAAAGCACTATGTAGCAAGAACATTGAACCCTATTTTTATTTAGTATCCAACAATCAGAGAGGAATTCGAGCTGATGTCTGTGTATTTTATATTAGAAAAAAAGGACTATCTAGTAAGAACATCAAGAGGATCTACATGTTTACCAAAGAAAAAAAAAAGGAGAAGAAAAAGAAAAAAAGGATCTACATAAGTACCATCTGGTCTCACTGTTCTATAATGATCAACTTGCATAATTTAACTGACAACTTCAAACCACAGGGCGATCCCACTCAATAGATATATATACATCTTATTGATAAAAAAGCAGCTGTTCACTATAAGAGATTAAAAAATAGTAATAGTTGGCATGATTTGTGAAAGCCCCTCAATGCATGGGTTGGTAGTAAGTTCCCTCACAACAACCTAAAACAAGGCCATCAGAAAATCTCATATTTGAATGAAAGCTCTATTCAGGCAAACTTGAGGAGTAGACATAATAACTCCTGGCGCATAAGGCACTATTCCCCTTCTGAAGTATCTCTGGATGGATGTGAAGCGCGAGTTGTTCCTGTTCAAGGAAAAATAATTGGATGAGCTTCATTCAACAAAGAAACAATATACAACTCTGAAAGTGCCAAAAAAAAAAAAAAAAAAACTGATGGTAAAGGATATCAGATGGTGAATATCATAATAATTCTCTTAATTTCTCTCTAAAGTTGGTTAGTACCTAAATCTAAAGACAGAAGGATAAAAAAAAAAAAAAAAACCACTTCTGCAAGTACCCTATACTTCTCTTAATATCTGAAAAAAAAGTTGCCGTTAGGATATTATTACGTACTGAAGATTATAGCAATCGCTTAATTTCTCTCTAAGGTTGGTTGGTGCCTTAAAAGAAAAAAGAACTCAACTTAAGACAGCATTGAATACACAAGTGCAACCCTACCTTTTCATGGCAGAATAATGTGAAGAAGTATGAACTGGATTTGCAAAATATTCACTCCAAAGAGTGTTTGTGAGAGGGATGATCCAGTATAAAAGTTGTTTAGAGACATTGGGTCTCAAATTGATACATTACACTCCATCTTATTCTTCCCAAGGCTCATTGTCCACAGGGTTGCAAAGCAGAAATAACATTAATTAAATAATCATAACAAATAGCTGGATCAATGGCATAAAACATAGGCAGTTGAGATCCTTTGAAGAATAAAAGGTCCAATTACCCAATTTGAGGTATCCATTTTACATGATCTTGCTTGGATTGCTTTATGATATTCTAAAGAGTTACTCATGGCCTGTTTGCTTTTGCATGGAATTGAGTTCCTAGGGATTCTAATAAATGTATTTATGGAAGTGGTTAGGTCTGAAGAAACAAAGGTGAAGATCCACAAATGGCCGGTGAAAAATCTGCCCTTTCAGGGAAACAGAAAAATCATACCCAACAATTGCCTTAGTAAATCAAATCCTAAGAATCTTGGGTATCAATAGCCCTTTCCACTTTAATAGTTGGAACCCATTTTAGCTTGGATTCCTAGGTAGTCAATCTCATACAAACAAACATACTCTTTTAGCATGTTTGGTTGAGAATCGCACTGATTCCTAGAATGAAATCAGCCCTAAATGATAAGAAATTGAGACGGGGACTGATGTGGAAATTTCCTTCTCGCAGTTCCCCACTCCTTGTGAACACATTCTTAGAACATTTTTCATTCCAACAAATTCCATTTGTAACCGACTTTTGCATGCCTTACGGAGAAAAATGATCAAGTATGACACCGTCTTCAAACTTCTAGGAATTCTCAAATGATCACCAACTAGGATAAAATTCATTCCCCAAAACAGTATAATTCCTCAACCAGATAAGCCCTAAGTCATGAAATTTCAACCATTGAATTGGAGACTTGGGAAACAGATGGATACAAGAGAAGCTAAATGTTAGGATGCGTCACATCACCCATACTGTGTGATTTCGCATGATGGACAATCTGGATTGATTGAATTGATTGTCCATTTATCAAACCACAACACAACTGCATTAATTGAAGTGCTCAGTCACACAGTCACACTGGCAAATAAAGGTTGCAAAGAGGCAACTAGCAAGCCAAGGTCAACCAAACATACACCAATTTTAGATTGATTCAACAACCAATTTAATATACATCTTTCTAAATATAAGGTCATCTTTGTCAAACATATGAGGATGGAAAGGATCCGATTAAGGTTTGACACCAGTGAACTAGAAGATCCCACCAACAATGAGCACGTATGGGTTATAACTAGACAAATTTAGGTTAAAAGTGAACAACTTATACCTCATATTAAAGAGGGAATAAAGCTTACAAATCACGAAGGACTTCGGACAATGCCAAAACATAAAAAAGAATACATACTGCAGAAGTTTTGGGGCATGTGTATAGGTGATCATAACTTCCCAAGGGGTAGGCACCACAGGCAATGGTGAAAAAAATGCATGTCCATATTAGTGATCCTTATTACTAGTCATAAAAAAAATATTAGTTATCCATAAAGACAGTTAACTATAAGTAGTCAAATGCCTTGAATTTATGTTGGTAATGTAATAATTGGGATCTTTATAGTAGTAGTGGTAGTAGTAGTAGAAAGAAAGAATTAATTCAAGTTTGATAGCCAATGCCTTGATCATCTCTTATACAGGGTGGGCCTACTATCTTGAACACTCCCAATCAAGTGCGTATGGCCCATCCGAGGAGCATTAAGTGTCCATCTGTAGTGCTCCTGGTTCTCCTATCAATAAAAACCTAGCAAAAACTCAAAAGCACTCTATACAAAAACAGATGGGGGGCACCACTCCAGGCCTCAGGAAAGAAACTGTCCTTCAGAGGCAATGTCATGTAGAAAGTGAATAATCCAAATTCCAATTTGGTTCACATGGCTTCTTTACTATAAAAACCTAACTCCAATTACTGTCCTTTATTTTTGACATTTCTTATGAGGGTTAAAATTTTATATAAAAAGAAGGTTGGTCATCTATTACCTTGTGTGTTGGAAAGAAACTTTGTTACGAGGGATTTTAACGTTTCGTCATGTGCAGAGCACATGATGATCTCTCATTTTCATTTTATCTTGCTCTCTCGCTCTATCTATAGCAGATTAAGCCGTCTTTCTCTTCATAAGTAGATGTAGCCCTTAGTGGCTAACCATGTAAAATACCACTGCCTCTTTCTTTGAATGTGATTCTAACTTTTGCTAGATTGTGTGCATATTTCCCCAACCACTGCACCTTATCTATCTTGATAAACATCTCCTTTAAGTTAGAAGACTTCAATAAAATGTTTTGTCACAGCCCGATCAAAACCAGAGACTCCGATAGTACAAAAGTCTATTGGTCCTTCTAAAAGCTCCCAGGTCAGATGGAATTTATGGTTCTTCCTCAAAAAACTGTGGCACATGTTTTTCAGTGGAGTAATTTAGGGGTGCACATGGGCGGTTTGGATCGGTTTAGAAGGGAAACCATCATCCAAACCGAACACATCAGTTTTCTATTTTCCCGAACCGAACCGCCCATGTGTTGAACCGAACCGAAAGGAATCGGTTCAGTTCGGTTACGGTTTTTTTTATTTTATTATTTTTATTTTTCAAAAAAATAAAATAGCGGTTCAATTAGTGAGAGACGTTGGACTTTAAGTAACGAAGTGGGGGTTCAAGTCTTCTTCAAGTAATTTTTCATATTTCTTTATATATTTTATAAAAAATATATATTTATATAATTGGTTCGGTTCGGTTCGGTTTGAGCGGTTTAACCGCACCATCAAACCGAAAACCAAACAGAACGGAACGGTTTGAAGAAAATCTGAACCGTAACCAAACCAATCGGTTTAGCAATTTAGCGGTTTTTTTGTGCACCCCTAGTAGAAATCTTTTCCATTTTTGTCGCATAAGATGATTAACCTATACTTTCATCACCTCAAAAGTCAAAGCTCCTTCAGAAGTTTTCAACTCACCCCTTCATTACTCTTTGAAGAGTGCATCATTATGACACAATAACCTTTGATTACTACACATAAGATTATTGCTATGCATAGTATTATTGCTAAGCTATAAAAAATTAGGTTCGTTTGGATAAGTGGTGAATTGAATTGATGTGTGGTAAAGCCTCTGTTATTCAGACAAGAAAAGACCAGGACTCATATCAAAAGCATATAAATTCAAAATTCCTTCCTTAAAATAAAAAAGTCAAAAATCAATCTCCTTTCTCCGTTAAATGATACAAAAAATCTATCTTTTTACACAAAAACTTAAAAAATTCCGTATTAGACCACTAAACCAAAAAACACTCATAACCCCTTATATTTTATTCTCTCATGATTTAATGCTTCACCTCACTTCAATTTAATTCACCACTAATCAAAACAGGAAGGGTTCAAGGATTTGACATGCGGATGAATCAAATATTTGACATGGATGGTACATAAGATTATTAGTAAGCTTACGGTTTAAGGATATGGCATGCATGGGAAGCCTCTTCTTCCATAATCAAGTGGCATTATTTCAAGGACTACCAACACCAAGTACGGAATTATTGCTAAGATGTGGAAGATTAAAAGATCAAATACCAATAAATTCAATTCAACTCATACTTTACAACGTCTTATCTCTAATAAATTAGTGATTAATATGATCTATGGCCCACGAGATCAATCGGCTTTAATAAAGCAGAAAAAGAGAAGGAAACAAAAGAGTGTATTGATGCAGGACCCAATGCCAGCTATGCTTTGAAGTTAATTTAAAAGTGAAGACACTAGACCGCATTCAACATTGGTTGACACAATTATGACTTCTTGATAGGTGGGAGAATCATCTCTCCATTATAAACTCCTAGCAACCACATGAATATTCTATGGGTACAGCATCTTCCATAACGCGGATAATGTGGGCACTTATATCAATAGTACGCGCGTCAAATCAAAAATAAAAAACAGTGGGTCTCAATTTTGATCGATTGGAATTTTTTAGTGGAACAGGACTCGAAGACAGTGGGTGTCAATTTAGCTCAAGCGCCAAGAATAACGTTCTAGACGCTGCAACAGCAGAAGATAGAAAATCATTAAATTAAGTAGTAAAGGAGGCAGTACATGCAGATCACCGGCGGAATCATAGGTCTCATACTTGTGGAAACTCGTGGGGACTACTGAAATTTAGATGAAAAATCTTCAATCGAGATTTAAGATGTATATTTTAGACCATGATCAACGGCAGCCAAATCAAAAAAAGTCAAAAAAGAAGAAAACACCCATCATGAAATAGTCAAAATCAAATCAAACCAACATACCGTTTCCTACGCCGGATAATCAAACGGCAATTCCGACACGCGTGCGTCCAAGAGATCCTCACGCACGTACCCAAAGCTCCTCAGCACCTGATTATCCGCAAAATTCAGCACCCTCCTCATCTCATCCCAGCAACTCTCCCCGGAATACATTGCATTGTGGTCCCCACTGCACGGCTGACACCCCGTAAAATGCGTGATGAACGGCCTCCTCGAGCCCCACCTCCCGCCGCCCCACCCTTTCATGTGCTCCTCCCTCACCTCCCCGTACTCCACACTCACCTTCTCAGCCCGCCTCCTCCTCAGCCTCCTCACCCCTCTCTCCACCTCCACATACTTTTCACTGATGTTCTTCAGTGTCCCCACAATCTCCACCCAATACCCCTCGAAGTAGTACTCGCTCTCCAAATAAATCCTGTCCGCCCATTTCTCTCTCTCCATCAACAGCAGATAAACCAGCCCCGTCTGATCGTCCGATTCCGGGAAGAGCTTGTCTTTGAAGATGCTCTTCTGGATCTTCCCCCATTTGTCGTATTCGGGTGTCTGTGGGCCCATGCTGGCCCACACGTCCATGAAATCAAGCGACCACTGGGAGTTCCTCATGAGGAAGACACCGGCGTTGAGGCTCACCCAGCTCTTGTTTTCGTACACCATGTTGGACCACCCGTGCACGATAAGGTTGTGGTCTTTGTATTTTGCTAACGGGAGCCGGAACTCCATGTCCGTGAATGCCGCGTCCGAGTCGACCCACCAGATCCACTCGGCCTCTGGGTGGGCCACCATCGCGGCACGGACGGCTGGGATCTTCGCCCAGAAAGACCCCATCTTTGGATGGAGGAGCGCGTTGTTGTAGAAGATGTCGTAGCCGTGGATCCGACAGTAGTCGACTTTGTTCTTGAAGAAGCGGAGGAGGAGGTGGTCGCCAATTGGGTTTGTGCAAGGGGAGGGCTGGGATCCGGTTAGAAGCAATACCCGCTCTCCCGCCCCGGGTAGAAACTCCGGGTGCTGCCGGATCCAGTCTCTCCTCTTCTCATCCCACCCCACGATCCGCTTCTCGATCGAGTAGCTGAGATTCGGGTCGTCGTAGAAATTT
Organism: Persea americana; assembly: GCA_029852735.1. Lineage (NCBI taxonomy): Eukaryota > Viridiplantae > Streptophyta > Magnoliopsida > Laurales > Lauraceae > Persea > Persea americana. Next base: position 78,106,053 of record CM056810.1, read on the forward strand.
GGGTCGGGCGGGTCACGGTGGATTCGACCTCCGTCATTCTCAACTGCGCATTTCGTCGAACGGCTTTCGTGATTGGCAGAGACAGAGGAATAGAAGGAGGGTTTGGGGTTAGGGTTTATGTAGGAGAAGAGGGTCCAGACGAGGAGGAGAGCGAGCATGGCGCCTCCGAGGAAGACGAATAAGTCAGAGAAAAAAGAGGGTTTGGAGCGGGAGGTGGAAGGCTTAGACATGGGTGAGTTTGGTTGGGTCTGGGGCTCTGGAAACACCATTTTTTCTGGGGGGGCGTTTTGTAGGGGGGTTAGAGTTAGAGGCAGAGGGGATTGGACATGTGTTGATGGGTTTTTTTCTTTTGGAATTTGGCTGTTGTTGTCAGGAATTGGAAGTGAGAGAGGAGAGGTGGAGATGTGGGATGGTTACAGAGGGGGGGATGTGAGGGTTTCGTGTGTGTTTTGTGGCGAGAGAGGGAAGGGGAGAGAAAAGAGGCGTCGGTGGAGACAGGAAGAGGAACAGGAGAGGGGTGAAGTGAAGTAAACACGTCGGTCATGTGACTTTTTTGAACGGGAGTGTGCGGGATTTACGGCGTGTATATTCACGACAGGTGGGGGGATGTTTTGAACAGGTGTGTGGTGGTGATGAATGACTGTAGCTGGTTATTTTGCTGAAAAGATGATCCGAGTGCATGCGGTTGGAGTAGGACTGAGATATTAGTCCAACAGACCTCGTCGGGCCCACTTTTTGTTCTCTTTGCTGAAAGTGATTGTGATACTATATAGTCTTGAGTCTTGACCATGCAATTTAGAAATTGCAAATTGCACGGTTGGATAAAAGGTTTTTTTTTAATTTATTTATTTATGATGTGGATATTTTTGAGGCTTTTTTTTTTTTTTCATATATATCTTGTAAATCTGAGGCGATTTTAAGACATGGAAAGAAATTCTTACCTTATCTCACTCTACTAACTTCTGAAAGGACGCATGTCAAATATTTTTTTGAAAACCATGACCATTTTATAAAGAAAAAGGTTTGAATGTCATCAAAGCTATAATTGTAGCTAAAATCTGATTTAGTCTAATGCATATTATACCCATGCTAGCTTTTGGTAAAATCTAATTTTATTTTATATTTGATGGGTATTATTTTATATTTTTCTTTTACCTCACTACATTGGAGTGGTGGTGCAGCATTGGAGTGTTAACCTACACGGCTACACCTACACGCCATCCTTAACCGCCTATGTGAGGGAGAGACGTTTGCTCAACTGGCCATGACTCGTGAGGCATGCATGTATCTTGTGAAATTATAATTATACTCCCAGCGAGAAATGCTTCCAACGGAACATGCCATTGGGTCACGTTCCATAAACTGGCTTTCTGAAAGTGAGTGTGTGGTCCACTGTAGATGGCGATCGACAATGGCTCTATTTAATGATAATCATTTGCTGATATGGTTAGCTGCCTCTAACATCATTTTAAAAGCAGCATAAGGTTTATATATATATATATATATATATTTATATAGCCCATCCCTCTCATCAGCTCAAGCGGACGTAAGAGGGCTGTCCGCTGCCAAGGTTGGGGCCCACTATTTGGTCCATCCAAATGGACCACACTCAGGGCGCCTCTGAGTTACACGTATCCACAAAAATTTGGCCCCGTTCGATTAAACTAGATCGTTGGATCGAGTGACACCCATCCAAATATATTGTACACCGTAAAAATTTTGTGGGCAAGATAGGGATAATAAAAATCATCTTTAAGGCTGATTTTTTATAGAGAAGAGGGCCCGATGAGGGCTCCCAAATCCCCTCAATCCCCATTCCCATGAGGGTCCCCAGGTGGGCCCCAGGCTATTGAGCGGACGCCTTTATCCTCAGCTCAAGCTGAGGATAGGAAGGCTCATATATATATATATATACATATATAAATATTTATAGTGACGGTTTGCTTGCATGAAATTGTATCCTTCACAATTTTAAAAATGTATTTTAAAAAGTGGTTAAGAATAAAGAAATAAAAGGCGAAGGTCCATAAAATGACTATAATTAATAAACTATAAATTAAAAGAGAGATGGGAAATGCACATCCAGCCATTAATATATATATAAAAAGAATATATTAGCCTTAGATGAGTCAGGGCCACTTATAATTAGACAGAACTAAAACCATTTACCCATCGGACACCCTCTCAAATCCAGCTTTTGCAACAAATCAAATCCCTTGTTATAATAACCCTATGATTCCAATCAGATCCTCTCATGATTATGTGGAATCATTGTGTATGTTATTCCAAGTCCGTTGGAGTTTGTTTTATGACCTCATTATTTTGAGGTAAAGTTCGTGCAATTGGCCTCTTGTCAAATTAGGGTCTAAATATTGACTCTCTCATTGTTTAATGACCCGTGACAATTACATATTTTATGTCGCCTTGCATTATTGGGTCTCTAGTTGATAAATTATGGGCTCATCAATGTGAATTTTGCTAAAATTATGGTTTTGGGTGAAATAACATATCTTTCATATGCAGTCAACCCTAAAAATCTTGATTTGAAACAAATTAAGGGTTGACTCCTTACTTACGAACTATTGGTAATTAATGGCATTTGCAGCAAGTGTAGAGGTGCACAAAAAATCCTCTAATATGTAAAACCAATTCGATCTGATCCGCGGAATTTTAACCGAACCGAAAATAAATGGATTGGTGACGGATTAAAGATCTTGTAATCCGTTAACAACGGTTCAGTGACGGACTTTACTCTCAATCCGCGGATTTGATCCAATCCGATCCTTTCCGTTGACATTAAATATAAATAAAAAAAACTTAAGGTGTCTAAATATAAGTTAAGATGTCTAAATATAAAGAAGAAAAAACTTCGGGGGTCAAAATGTAAGAGTAAAATGTTTCAATAGATGAAGTGTGATTTTTATGAATTTAACAATATGTTTGGCTTTATTTGTTGATTAGATATCTTTTAGTTGTAATGTATATAAAAACAACTCTTTGTATAGATCAAGTGGGTAGCTTATGAGACAAATATATATATATATATATATTTTTGTATTCTATATATTTTTTTTTGAATTGTTAGTTTATATGCTGAAATTTTTTACAACTTGTTTATTCTCTTTCTCTAACATTAGATTGAACGGATTGGATCGGATCGGTTTGTAACAGCCACGGATTATCAATCCGTAGGTAACGGATTGGTGACTGATTTGACCTAATCCATATCAATCCGATCTGTGTACACCCCTAAACAGGTGGATCTCAAGATATGTAGTTGTGATAATCAGCCAGCACTGATAGCTAAGCTGATGGACAGTCCATGAGATAGCAACACATAGCCAACTTTGCTATCAAAGGGATCATCTGCTTGTCCTTTTTATGGCTCACTAAGCGATCATTATCCAATCAGTCACATGATAGAGGTGTATGGTGATGATGAGTGAATGAGAGGTGCTCATTTTGCTTGAGAAAATGATCGAAGTGCAGTGGGACTATGATATTAGTCCAAGGAACCTCTTGGGGCCCAATTTAGCTACTTAGCAATTTAATGGAGATGATTATGATTGACCGGGTGGGGGATGTTTGAAGGTGAAGATGAATGAATACAGATGCACATTTTGGTAGAAAGATGATCCAAAATGCAAGCGGTTGGACTGCCATTTGGTCTAATGGACCTCGTGGGCCCCACTTGGGCAGCTAGAATAGACTATGCTTGTATGAGGTCATGTATCAATAGAATTCACACTCCTACAAATACTGGGCATGTTTCTATACATAAAAAGCGTTCATCAAAGAATGACTCCTTACTCGAATGGTAAGGAGCATGGCTGTTGGGGGTTTGAATTTCAAGTACGTCATCTTTTTTTATTTGTATGAGAGTGTTGCCATTTATGTAACCTCCACCCCTAGGCAATAGTTTCTGTTTTATTTGTGAAAAGAAAAATTATTGTATTAACAAATCCTATTTATTTTTTTACATCAATGAAAATTGGGTTTACCTTTTTTACATCACTTTCATTTTTGTGTTTTTAGTGCAATTTCCCCTAAAAGGATTCGATTAGAGGGTGTCCTGATTTTTAGATGGGTCTCGGCATCTTTGACAATAGGGTTGGGAGCTCGGATGCAGGAGAAAATTTTCCCACCCTAGTATGTCAAATCATAAAAAAGTCTAATTAGATCACACCTTGACCTTATATTGTCCACTGCCCATCTATTTAAGAATCCTTTGTGTAATCCCATTATAAATCCTAAAAATTCAATTACATGTGAACAAACCATCCATAGAAAACACAATGACCATGTTATAATGGGTACGATCTATATTAGACTCTGCCGAGCTCACTTTTGCCCGATCCAAAATGCTGGAAATAGTATCTTATCTATATGTCCACGCCTTGATCACTTGTTGAAAAGAAGGAAAAAAAAAATTACATTGCTAAAATCAACAGTTTACAGAACTCCTATTATGATGAATGTTAAACATTTGGCGTATACCTAAGGTAGCATGCAAATTGAGTGACTGAAATGAAACAGTGCACTGCGGACCACAGAAAGCATGAAGGAGACCATTTGTATTTTATAAATTCATGTAGGCAAAGTGAACCCCACAAGATGCCTTGGACAACAATGATAGATACTCCTACCGGTTTAACTTACCAATCCAATGTGAAAAAAAGTGGTTCGCTGGCTGGAATGGACAGTACAGGAGCTGCTAGGCAACTTACCTTCCAACATATTGTGGGGCAAAGAGACAGTGTTCAGAGCCGCACATGTAGTCATGGGACCTAGAAGGCTGACATTTGGATAACCGTTGGATGAAGTTGAGTCCGGATCCTTTATTTGAGGTTTTACCAGGTCTGCCTAGGTAATTCACGAGTGAGGTGATGGTCATTTTCAGGGATTAAAAGAAGAAGCATCAAATGAAAAATATTAAATTTTAAAAACTACCTTTTTAGAAAAAAGTAGAAAAAAATTGATTTTCAATCTACTAAATGATAAAAAATATTTTTTTAACAAAAGAAATATAAAAAATGCCCTCTCACGCCACTAAATGCAAAAAAGACATTGATTTGATTCCCTCTATATTTTATTCTTGTTGATTTGAGCCTTCTCTTATTTCACTCTACAAGTAAATTTTCTAAACAAGCCGCTTCATCTTTTAAAATTTTAATGCCCTATAAAATATGTGGTATTCTTAAATTTTACACCAATAAAATTTGTTGCACTGTTGGATTGCCGTGGGAAGAATTCGGCTGACATAAGTTTGAGGATAACCTATATGCATGGAGGGGCTTTTATTTGGAAAGATTTGGATTTTAGAAAGTGGGCTCCACTTGCAATTCCACTCCTTTTTAACTGAAGGTTTTTCTGGGTTTGGTAGTTTGTAAATGGACGACGGTAAAAGAACAAATAGTTATATTTTTTTTAAAAGGAAAAGTACAAATAGTTAACATCGACCTTTTAGCAGGGAAGATAGAGAAAAGTGAGTGGTGGGCTCGTACTATGCTGCATGTGATTTCATAAATTATTAACATGGTGGGCTAGAAGATGTCACGGTACTCGTTTTCTTTGGCTTGTTTGGCAGCACCGTTAATAGAGTCAACTAAGAGAAAGCCCCAATTTTTTTAAAAAAAATCTCATTAAAAGTATTTTAATTCAAAATTTTCACCGTATTTAAAAAAAAAAAGTTAAAAAGTAACCTCATTTATCTACTAAAAGACAAAATCTCCATAATCAATACAAAAAGTATAAAAGATTTCATAATAAACAATTAAAAATAAAATACCATCATAACCCATTTATATTTTATTATTTCTTCAAAATATTCTTTACTTTACCTAACTCCATTAGTAAAGCCCCCAAACATCCTCTATAATTTTGGTGGCGGGGAGCTGCTCCGCCAAGGAAAATTGGTAGAACCCCTATTTTTAGATGTTGTGGTCTATCTTTTGTCCATCAAAACTGATGGGGAAGGCTTATTGTGAAACTGGACAAGGACATGTCAGAATATTGGCCATTGGATGGAACACATATGTAAACATACTGAAAATTAAGCATATAAATCGTGAGATTTATGAATTGGTCGTTTTTACACTGATTAAGAAGATGTTATCAAATGTCACAATTTTCTACCAAGAATGAAGAATGGTTGATTGAACGATACTGATGAAGTGATGCATCCATCACTAGAAACACTACAGTGTATATATGAAGGGAGCATCAATGGTTTTAAATAATAGAGAGATGCTCCCATCAGAGATGAGGTGGGGGCCCTCACATTTAAATTGTTAGCATTGGATATGGATGTAAGGGCCTCCAACTTATCTATTATAATAATAAGGTGAGAGTATCTTTCATAGGAGCATCTCCCATAAATATATATATATATATATATTATAAAAGAGCGCACTAGTGTTGAGTTTGATTTGCAAAACAGGATTCCAAGTACATAACAGGAGAAGTGATAATAAGACTGTGGGCTATATGGTGGGAACTGGCAAGTCAAACACATTATGAAGCACATGGAAAGATGTGGCTTGATGCCTTGATCTATGCCAATAATGGGCCCATCCCAAGCATGTCCCATTTTGGGCGGTAATTGGGCTCTGTTTATAGACCCACTGGATGCACACAGCATTTATTTTTTTTGGCAAAATTATCACACTGAAGGCCTGGGCCAATATATTCTTAAAGCTCCGTCATTTTTAAAAAACTGGAGGGGAAATATTTCTAAAATGGACTGGGTTTAGGCCTGAGTTTCAGACCCAAGGACTGGATCCAGCCTGAATATTAAGCCCAATTATAAACCCCCGAACAACCCCTACTTGAGAAGCTCCATGCACCTAAGAATCTGCGTATTTCTATCTTTCCATGTAAATTGTAATGCAATGGCCAGCAAATGATACTGTCAATTATCGTCTACGAGACCAGATTAGATCATGCTATGTCCATGTTCAAATCATTCTGGCAGGTTCTATGTTTAGGGGAAACAAATGTTGATAGGATCGACCTGCAATACCACATACAATTATAAACGATGGAATGGAAGCAATCTAAGCCATCAAAGTTAGAGTTTTTGAATGTGACCACTCAAATTGGATTTTGACCCAAAATCTAATGATTTTATAAATGCACATGTATATCCACTAGACTTTAGGAACTAAATCAAATGTTATAATGAATAGATCGTGACACTGTGAAGCCCAGCCACTACTCAGTAGGGTGGGGGAGGGGGGATAGAAAAACGGAAACCTTCCAAATTAGAGGTGCCAACCGGAAGATCTTGTATGTGAAAATTCCTCCTGTGGATTAGATTATGTCAAGCTACATTGTAGTGTCATTTGGTGGGTTTATTTTCTAAGTGGAAAGAAAACTTTGATAGGGTCAATCTTGCAATACCACATTTATTTATCACGGACTATTATTTGCATAGAAATTCATGTAAATTGAATTCCTACGATTTCTAAGTTAGTACTTTCAGAAGCAGCTAAAAATTGAAGGATAAATTACGTATTTTTCAGAGATAATAAAGACTTTATTTTATTTATGTTAACAATTACAAATTCTTTTTCGAGGGGATGTTACATATAAGAGATTAAGTTTAGATTGTTAGAGATTTAAAAATTTACACTTATTTTGGGAACTATATTTTCTAATCAAGGAAAGTTGGACTGGGTGATTATTATGTTTTCGCTTTCAACACTTTCAAATGCATTAATTGCATGGAGACCGCAAGAATCTCCACGGTTGGAAATAGAGGTTATGCAATTTATAATTTTGTATAACTGAGTACTATTCTTATTTGAATATAAGGCTGCAGTGATTATGATAATGCAAAACTTGAATGTTAGTAATATTAATATTAGAGTTAGTACAATTGGCACCCTCATTCTCTAAATGGCCAGACGTGCCCAGTGCACTGAAGGAACAAGTGTGAGACATAGTCCATGTGAGTGCTAGTGCATTTGGTTCATGCAGTTTTCATAGTTCTTTATATTTTTCATATTGATTTATCCCTAAATAATCTACTTTGCAAAAATATATATATGAAGTTTCAATTGGCAATAAAAAGTTGGCGCCTAAGAAAGCAAACACCATTGTGGAGAGATTGGAAGTCAGGAATCCATCATAAAATATATGATAAATATCATAGGGATGCCGAGAAAGGTTTGTTGACATGTGCTCGACATATGAGGCACAAGCTAAGACGGAGGTGGGGAAGAGCCTAGGCAAGCCATGATTAGCCCACATACATATGGTAAAAGGGGGGATGTGCGGGTTGCCAAAGAGTTGGTAAGCACGATTTATGCATTTTCTTACCATTCACATTGGATTTATTATGTAACGGGAATGTTACAGGGACAGTAGATTTACCTAGCTCCTACGGGCCCTCCTGGGCCCGTAGGGTCTAGCCCAAAGGGTCGACACCCTCCATTATAAAAAAAGAAAGAAGTAACGGGGATCTTTGCTTCTAATATTTCTAATGACAAAAAATCCTGACATGGAGGTCACCTGTATGGAGGTCTTGCGAATGGTACTACTTCCCGCCAGTAATGGTTATTTAATTTAATTTGTTACCTTTTCCCATTGTAATTGTTTGTCTACCATTTTTTAGTCACTTCTTCATTCTATGTTAGGATCATGTTGAATGGCAGTATGTTGAATGAATGGTAGGATGACGGAACTAGAATTGCTAATCCTAGATCTCTTAAAGCAGCATTGGTTTTTTCTAATTTTATGTGATCGTTGGGATTGAGAAATTAAAAATGCAAGATCAAATCACCAAAATACGCCAAATGAAACAGGGTCCCAAGAGCTGACACATGTGCATGACTTATGCCTTACCTCATTGGCCTCATGCATGATTCATGGGTCCAACCTAGTAAAACCAGATTCACAGTTTTCACATGTCAACTTAAAGAGACACGTGTCGATGGTATCTTTGTGAAGCCCCACTTCAGATTGACTCTCCTCAATCCAAACCAAACCATTCAAGAATTATAAGATTTTCAGAAATGGACATGGTTTGTCTTGTCTTTGCATATGTGACACACCAATTACATGTACAAGAGTGTGTTCCCCGTGACTCCTTATTTTTATGGAGAACTTCACTGGATACGTGAATTTTGAAAGTACATTAAGCTGATGCATTTGAATAGGACTGTGACCCACCAATGATATAATTAGGTGGTAATTATTAATATGGAAGACCAATGATATAACTAGGCGTTACTTACTAATGTGGAGTACCCAAAGTAAACTAGATCCATCAATACATTTAAAGCATTTTTAAAAAATTGTACCCATTAAAGCTTGTATGGGATCACATCGACTATATGTAGACCTGGCTGCAGGGTTGGCAGTGGACTGGGCAGTTTGTGGGTTGGCAGGTGTGGGTTTGAAGGCAGTGTGTGGGTAGGTAGGTATGGTGGAGGTTTCAGGTGGCTAATGGTGTGATACTCATAATATTTTGTAGTCAATAAATTATGTCGTGAACATTACCGGCCATTATATATATATATATATATATATATCTCTTTTGAAGGTTTATAGTTGTGATACTCACGAACATAGGGTCATGGGTCATGGGTCATGGGTCATGGAATTTCTAAGACAATCATTTTTGCATTTAGCTCCTTACAAGAGAGCATCACAATGGGAGTAGAAATCACAAGCATCCCTTCATACTAAGATGGAGTAATTGAAGGAACGGGCGCATGATATGGAGCGGGGTGTTTGTGTCCATTTCTCAGGGTGGTGGACAAGTACACTTTTAAACCGATTATGGAAGTTTGTCTCATGCACATACCAATTTTACATAAATAGAAGAATACCAAACATAATTTAAATAAGGGAGGTGCTCTTACGAGAGACACTCTCACCAAGTTTACGAGAGATGGGTGGGGGCTCTCACTTAATATATCTACTCTCACCAATTTAAATGCAAGGACCCCAAATATGGAAGTGAGGCCCTCACCCATCTCTCTTAAACTTGGTGAGAGTATCTCTTATAGGAGCACATCCCTTTAAATAAAATACTCACTATTCCTAGTAATATATATATACACACACACAAACACGTATGCAAAGCAAGATTTCTGATATAATTTCCAATATCATGAGGCACAATTCGACCAAGCAACCACTTGAACAAGTCGGACTTTTATGCAAATTGTTGCATTTGATGAGGAGGTCTGCATCTATTGCTTATGGGAGGTTGATGGGTGAGTCTCTAGATGATCCAGGTCATAATAGGTTTGTTTCAAACAATATCGTTGACAAGAATGTTGACTTGGTAAACAGAGAAGGCAAGTTTAATATCTCACGATAGGCAATATCATAGCCTGGCCCCAATTTAGAACCTTATCAATTTAGTATTTTGAATTGAATGTCTTGATTCTCTAAATTTGCATAATGATGGATGGTTAGATTATTATTTATATTGATGTTTGAGTTGGTTTTGCATTGTTGATTACTATGTAGATGTTTGAATTGGTAATGGACGCTTGATTATTATATACATGTTTGGGTTGGATGTTTCATAAGGCTTTTTAGTTCATTGTTACTTGTATTAAACATGTGTGATTTTTTAAAATTTTATTTTTTAAATTAAAGAAACCACAACCATTGACCATGGTTTTTGTTTATTAAAAGCCCAATTAAAATCGATGGCTTTTGGATCTTGTTTTGGTTACTTCTTACCCACAATGTATGGCCGTTGTATTTTGTAACATTAGTATGACTGTGAGATGTGATTTTGTAAAAAAGAAAACATGGCAAATGAAAGGAAAGGTTATTTGGTGGTCATTTTTTAGAATTGACCTATAATATTTATTTTTAACCACTTAAGGTATGAATCTTATGTATTCAATTACTATGAATTTTAATGCAAACAAGTATGCCCAAAGAGCACATTTGTGCACCATACTCTACCCTTCCTCGCATCCAAAAGGCTTTTCTTTGAATTCATGTATAATAATAATAAAAAAAAAGAAAATAAAAGTTACCATTTTCTTGATGAAATAATGCCTGCACCAAATGCTGAAAAATAAAGTGTGTGGAAATTTGGCACTTTATTCATGAAGAATGTCTTAGCCAATGTGTCGTAAAGGTGCATTTGTTTGTGTAGATTCTAATTCATCAGAATATTAAGAAATGTATTTTTGCTTGTAGTTGCTAAACAAAAAAAAACTTTTTTTGTTGTAAAGAGCAATAACTAATCTGAAAGAGGTGAAGATCCACAAATGCAGGTTAAATATCCAACACACTCTTGGTTGGGTTGTGTTGGCACCTTGTATTACACATGTGCTGGCATGGATCCTTGGTTATTTAGATTGATAGTATTATTCATGTCCAGTAGGCCTACTAGCAAAAAAATAAATAACTAAATAAATAATTTCTTTGTTGAAAAAAGATTACCCAGCTATTAATCTAGGAAATCAATATAGGGTTCCATTTACAATTTCAACCTATATCCTTTATCTTGCACCTGTTTAGTGGTTTTTTTTTTTTCTTTGGGTGAGTAGTAGGCTTAATCCATAATCCGAGTTGGCATGGTATCCACTTTGAGCATACAAATAACTAGGATAGGAGAAAAATGGAAACTTCTGATTATAAATTAGCAAATGGTTTGATGGACTTGATATAAGGATATTAACAATCTAATTAAGGGCCCACATCTTAAAAACCCAACTATTTTACTGACTTCTTGAGAATAGAGTGAAAATTGGTCGGATAGGGGCATTTATAGTTTCAACGGATAGGATTTTGACAGAAGGCATGGGCACTATTTGGTTGCAGCAAACGATTTTTTAGGGCACACCACACCTCAGCTCTCCTCTATAAAAACACAAAATGATCCATCCAGGTTCCTCAAAAACTAGCTAAGCATGCGCCCCTTTTTCTGTGAGATGAGGGAGGGAGGGATGGAGAGTAAGGAGACGAGAATACGAGGAGGAGGAGAAACAATTAATAGCATCACAACGGCAGAGCCCGCATCAGGTACGTGTCTTGCTTCTTCTCCATATCTGCTGGTGCTAGCTGTTGTTTCTCTTTTCTTCTTTGTTTTCTTCAGATCTGCTGCTGCTATCATCTCCTCCTTGTCCACCCCCCCTCTCTCTCTCTTCTATTTCTTTTACTGTTTTGTAGGCATCATTAGATCTGCTGCTTCTCTGTTTCTTTTACTGTTTTGCAGAATCATTAGATCTGCTGCTTCTCTGTGCCCCCCAAAACTTTTTCACGGATCTTTCATGTCACGTCCCCCAAAATGAGAATTAGGAAAAAACGTGAAAAATAAATAAAATTCAAATTCCTGTGTTTAATACAACACAAGCTTCCAAAAGTGGATCCACAAAAAATTTCAATACGTGGTGAGTCAAAATAAATTTTATTAAATACAGCGGAAGCTTTATTCAATTGGTCATCAATGTTCATAAATGAAACCCAACACAAAAATCAAATAAACATTAATAGTTAAAATTGCATAATTATAAAATTTCTAAAAGAGGTCTCAACACTAAAAGAAAGTTCATCTAAATAATTCTAAGATGACGTTCTCTCTTGTGTTGGTTCAGACGGCTCCAAAGCCATCTCCGCCATCCCACTCGGGTTCATCAGTTGGCTCAAACGTTTGAAACGCTTGATCCTCCTCCGTCTCCTGGGTAAAGTAGGGCTCAGTACCTATGCACCAAATATTACAAAGTAAATAGCAAGAACATAATCATAATTCGAAATTTAATACGATAACGAGATGAATAAAGACAAGTGTGATCATAAGTATTGAGAAAGAACGTAAAACAAAAATCTAAACGATACAAAGGGAGCAATACAGAATCACACGGTGACAAGTGTCCCCGTTGTGGGTGGTCAGCCCTAAATAAATCGGGAAAGCCCGTCCATAACGTCGGTGGTCATAAACCGATCAAAATAAAATCAGGATAACCTGTGCATAAACAAAGCGGATTATAAGTGATCCGGTCACATCGGTGATCAACCGTCCATATATCGATCTGCAGTCGTCCATAAATGACCCACATAAACACATACACATATATCCATAATAGACCTGATTAATAATGCTCCGACACAAGAATCCTAAGTCATATTCAAATAATCACTCATGTATGCAAACCCGAAGATCAAAGAATAACCACAAACAAATCCTAAGGTCAAACATGAGGTCTCGTACCCAATAACTACAGGAATCTCTAATTGACAAAAGATCAACGCATCCCTTCTCCATCAATGGTGCATAGACCCAATTAAGGGTTTTCCAATAGGGATGGGTTGAGCTCGAATCCATTAGGATTTCCCCGAGGTCATATTAAGCACTAAACCTCATGCTAGTAAGATACCGTATGCCCAGGCGGTATTTACACAGTCCAATGATCTAATTAATAAAGTACAAACATATAATTTTAACACATTAAAAATCAAAGTTACCATTTTAAAATTAATTTACAAATAATAATAGAAGTAACATTCCTTAATTTATAATTTTAGACAACCTAAGGACCCATCCAAAAATATTATTTCCATTCAAGATAAATCAAAGGTCTCACTAAAATTTAAAAAAAACAAATAGACCTTTATTTTAATTTATAAAATCTAATGGGTAAAGCACTACCCAAGAGTCCTAAAGTCCCTTGGTCATATGGAATCAACAGGTCATACCCTTGACCTTACCATAAGATGTATAAGTATGTATATAAAAAAAGAATTCCCATCACAAGTCACAGCCGTCCCTTTCTCCCCATTTTTTGTAAAAAGTGTCTTGTCTCTCTCTCTCTCTCTCTCTCTCTCTTATCCCATCAATTTGACTCATAGGTGATGACCACCTTTTCCCATACACTCCCAAACCATGTATCCCTCCTTGCCTTCATCCCAACATCAAACGTTGTATACAGAACCTAACCTGAAACCAGAAGGGTTTCTCGCCTGGGGAAGTAAAGTTGTTAAAATCTCTGGCTCCATTGATCACAACCAAGATCAGACCACACCAACATGGTCGCCCCGGGCCCCACTAAAAGATCCATGATCTGGATTATCACTAAGTTCCTTCCCCAGGCCCCACATCAAAATTAAACAAATGATAATACCACATCAGTGAATCACGCCCAAAACACAAAAGGATTTGGATGATGGGCCAGATAGGACCCACTCCTCACAGGTCCACAACCACCGAGGTCGCCCCTGGGTCTACCATCGGATCTACGGTCCTGATCTAGCATCGGGGGTCCACCTGGGCCCCACAATCCAACCTCAATGTAAACGAATATGAAACCATCCAGTTCTGCACAGTTTTGATGGTGTTTGAGTTGCATCCAACTCCACTCGTTCTTGTCTACAATAATACCGAAGTATACAGAATATACGATGTTGCAGAGGGGTTTGCAAAACCAAATAGGGGTGGGCGAAGGATGGTAGCAGATCTGGGTTATTGCAACAGTAAAACAAAGTTTAATGAAGTAAATCGAACAATCCCCTAATGTCTCCAATCTTATCACAAAACAAAATATCAGTACATCATTATCATCTGAGAGGGCATCAAAAGGGCTTCTACATGCATTCACATGCAAATCAAGGAGAAAACAAGCATTAAATTTACAAATCATGATTAGGTACTTGCCTTTTACCGGGGTTGAAGAAAAATACACAGATTCTAACCAATACCCAAACCGCGATTCCCACAGCGCTTGAGAATAATCCTACTACCGATCTGACAAAGAATATGGGAAAGGAATGCTCAGATGAACAGATCTATGGTATTCCTACCCAAAACCAAACATTGGAAAGAATAGGAAGATAACCTAAAAATATATATCTACTCCTAATGATTTGAGGAGATGGTTACCTGAGATAAGAAGATTGAACGAAGAATGCTGGTATCCTCTGATCTTGATTCTGATGGCTGGATTCTAAAGCTGGTATGGCTTGGGAAGTTGAAAGAGGAAGAAGATGAAGATAACCGGGAGGAGTTCCAGAGATTAGTGGGGAGAGATAAGAAGGGTTTCGTTAAAAAGAGGATTAGGTTAAAAAGAATACTACTGGGCTTAAGTCATTGGGTCAAACTACGGGTCAGGCCATCTACCCATTAACCCAACTCATCAATCTATACATCTAATTTAACGTGTGCCCCACTTAATCCTACCTACTTAAATAACTAAAACACATTCAATTAAAATAATAATAATATCTAATTAAAATATAATAAAATAATAAATATGTGGGACCGGGATCTTACATTTCATCTCTTCTTTCTTTTTTTACTGGTTTGTACAGTCACTGATCTTGAACTTTTGGGTCGTTACCAACTGGCCTGAAGCAGGCCCCTTGGTAGATTTTGTTTTTTTCGCTATGCACCGTAGCATATTTGAAAGAAATTATTTTATGTTCAATTTAACTTTGAAGTTTTAATATCCTCTTTTACTTTCATGTGTTTATCATTTTGAGAATAAGTTTATCTAGTTATTTATTGACTCATTTTCTAATTTCCAGTGATAAAGTCAAGGACTAGGTGGTATAGGAAAAGGTACGTTTGATATTGGTTTTTTTAATAAATTGCAACCCATCTTTTGTTTTTTATTTATTTATTGTAATATATTGATTCATTCATGGTATTTGTTTACGGTTTATTATCTTATATGCTTTGGTCTTATTAAATTGAATTTATTATTACTATTTATGTGAATGGATTATAAAATAAAATCAAAAGTTCTAAATTTGAATTTAAAGTTCACTGATATGTGGACCCGCAGTAATAGAAGTTTAAACACTAAAAACGTGTAGCTTCATATTCATAAATTAAATTTAAGTTTTTTTTTAATTCAGATCCAAATAAATATATATCTTATGATAATGTCATGAAATTAAGCATAAAGATTTGGCATAACCAGAAGTTTTGATCTATGCTTGAAACATTGTTAGAACAAGAAGTTCTACTTCAAACTTTAAGATTTGACTGAACAGGAAGTTCTTCTTCAAATCGAAAACTTCGACTGAACCTGTAGTTCTAATTCATGTGATGAACTTGAAGTTCAAAATCATGCTTAGGCCATGTTTGGCATCTCTACTCTTTTTCTGACAGACTATTTAAAATAAAGCTATAAAAAAAAGAGGGCATTTCAATTTTGGAGGATTTGCCTCTGTGTTTTTTAGAGCCTATGTTTCTATTTTTCATATGCCCAGAAAATGGACATTTTAATTTTAAAGGATTTGCCTCTACTCTTCTAAAATAGGAAGATGATAAAGTCATCTACTAAACGCTCTAATTTTTCTAACATCTATCCGATTTAGACAAATAGACAAATAGAGGTGAAAAATAGAGATACTAAACATGCACTTAAAGTCTTGAAACAAGCAGTTTTGATTCTTAAAGAACGTGTCAACTTTCACTTTGAACTTATTTGTCATGATTAATTTGTCATTTATTTTATTTTGGATATTAAGATTTCATTATTTTCGTTTTGTTAATTATTTGTATACTATTAATTTTATATATCATTTATTACAGTTTGTGGATGATATCAAACCTGACAAAGCAAGTGGATGCAAAAAATTATTTGTAATCCAAGAAACTTGGAGGGGCCATTAAAGAGGGTAATAAGATGTCCTTATAGGACAGGGCGTCAACCCTTATTTTCTTACATCATCACATACATGACGACCTAAAAAATGAATATCTAACTGAATAAGACTCAATAGGTCTCTGAAAATCCCTGAAGGATAGGTATGATCACCAGAAGATGTCATATCAGCTCAATATCTGAATATAACTTTGCCCTCTTGAATATTGTTTCTCGTTTAAGATTATGTGGTGAAAATCTTATGAAAGAGTAGATGTTGAAAAAAACGTTATCTACTTTTCACGCCTCGAATGTTCTCATGCAGCAGCAGAATCAAAAGCGATGTTTCTTCAAATATTGAGACCTTATCTCGTCTCATAATTGTTGAATAGAATTACATAGTGTTGATGAAAAATCATAACTCGAGTCCAACTGAATCTTCGACAATTTCTAAAACAATTGCCAATTCCAGTTCAAATAAAGGTAGAGGACGAGGGAGTGGAAGATCTAAATCATCCAGTAGTTGTGAAAGAAACAACTCCTCCAAGCGGGGTGGCTTTAGAGCCCCTAAAAATTAAAGAATCACCAGAAGTGGTTTGCTCCTTAGTGATAGAACAATTAGAAGCAAAATCCATCGGCTAATCCTGCGTACTATCCTGATGACAAGTGACATAGATGTGGAAGGAGTGGGCTTTGGTCATGCACTTGTCGTGCACCAAAGTAAGTGGTGGAACAATACGAAGCATACAATGCCTCTACTCATTCAACAGAGACAAATGATCTGGAAGACTAAGATTTGGATATAATGACATCAAAGGTGCTTCCATTTGCCATTAGAAACTTGAAGACTTGAGACTTCTTTGAAAATAAGGATAAACAACTCCTGAGTAACGATGCGTTTAATGCTAAATTGGGAGCACCACTTGTATTGGTCTAAAAGACCAATAATTCTTTGAACTTCATAAACTTTAATTTTTGAGTTCCTTTGAGATGTATGTTTTTAGACTTATGATTTATGATGGGTCTTTATTTCATTGATGTTTTATTTTATAGTGAATGGGGTGGTGTTCACAAGCCATTTGTGCTTTTCTTCGTGCTAATTCTTGGTGGTGGTTACTTCTGTGGTGGTTTAGAAGTTTTTGGGAATCATAGCTCCCAAGATTGTCAAAAATGGTTTGACAAGTTGAATGTGCTTATATGAATCACAAGTCTCTTCTTCTTTCCATGGCTCCACGCACCAAGAGGGTTTGTCAGCGTTCTTCTTTTGATCAGTCTCGATTTATAAGTGCAAATGCTCAGACTCTATTTGAGCCGATTTCAGACCCTGGGAGTTGTCCCAGAGCGCATTGTCCTCTACAATGGTTTGGACACCCTGGACTTCGCTGTATGGATGCGGCAACGTCAGTGGTTCACCTTGTACGATCTCTGGTGCCAAATCGTGGTCAACTGGGTCTGAGAATTCTATGCCAACTTGCATGAGGTCTCTGCCACTTCACTCAAATCCTTTGTTCGTGGAGAAGTATTCGAAATATCTCCGGACTCTCTGAGCGCCATTTTGGAAATACCACGCACTGAGGGTGCCATGTGTTCAATGATGGCCGATTGACAAATCAATTACAATGAAGTGGCTAGGGAATGACTGGCAAGCCTATCAATTGGATTGGCGGTTCCCTCAATCAAAAGAAACTCACTGAATCTTATCGTCTCCTCAACATTTTCATCCGCCACAATGTCAATCCCAAAGGGAGCAAAGCAATTTTGAAGGACGATGGTTACGTCCTATACTGCATTGGGACGGGCAAGACTGTGGACCTTCCCCTGGCTGTGTTTCGGGGAATGACCAAAATGCATTCGGCCTCCTTGAATGCTCTACTTCCCTTTCCCGGTCTAATTTCTAAGATGTTGGTGGACTTGGGCAAGGTGGTTGAACATCATTATCCCTACCGAAGAAATTTGATTAGTTTCAAGGACATTAGAATGAATAAGTACCACATTGAGACTGTAAGTGAAGGTAACAAGGAATACTTATGCATCGTTATTAGTATAGAAAGTTAAAAGCAAATACTAAAAAAATTAATTGCACTATCTTCGAGATTATATTACACGACAATATCCAATGTCGAATCACATTAGGTTATGAGCAAAACGGCAAAGTCAAGTCCGAAGTTTAAAATAAGCTTGAGTCTTAGTGATCCTGAGACTTTAATGCTTTGGTGTGATAGGTTAGTTTATCTTGGGCTACTATGTTTTGGAAAATTGTTGATAACTCATTTGGGCACTCTGTAGGGTACAATCAATTGACTATACCTAGTTGGTACTTATGTATCCAGTGTACACAAAGAAAATTAATCACCCCGACTTTCTTTCACTAAGATTGCATATGAATCTACATCCTTTTTGCAAAGAATATAAGGTGATATTTGTAAATCCATAAATCTCCATAGTGGACCGTTTAGGTATTTTATGGTTTTGATTGATGCCTCCACCCGTTGGTCGGATGTTTGCCTGCTTTTAATTAGAAATACATCTTTTAATCGCCTATTAACTTAAATAATTAAACTTAGGACTCACTTTCTTGATTATCCTATTAAGTCTATAAGACTTGATAATGTAGGCGAATTTACATCACAGGATTTTGATAACTACCGTTAGAAATTATATTGAACATCATGTCCCCCATGTCCACACCTAGAATGGCTTAGTTGAATCAATGATTAAGTGGATCCAAGTTATTTATAGGACTCTACTGATGCAGTCTAAATTACCAATTAGTGATTGGGGGCATGCTGTGTTGCATGCATTAATGCTAATTAGACTTTGACCCACAACCTATCATTAATATTCTCCTGCACGAGTTCTATCAAGACATCAATTTAATATTTTTCACTTACGCAAGTTTGGTTGAACAGGTAAAGTCCAAATATCACCCCCTAGCGTACTAATGGGACAACAGCGAAGATTGAAAATCTATATAGGTTATGACTTTCGCTCGATTATTTGATATTTAGAACCATTGGCAGAGATGTCTTCACTGCTCATTTTGCCGATTGATGAGATAATATTCCCGCTGTTATGAGGAGATAAGATAGTTCCCGAAAAGACGGCAAGAATTAACATGGAATATTTCAACTCTCATATGGACCCACGTACTTTACAATGTGAATAGGAAGTACAGATAATTGTGCATTTACAAGAATTTACAAACAGATTATTTAATGATGCAACAAAGGTGACAGTCACATGTGTCAGCTATGAAATCACCTGTCATGATTAATGTCTCTGTAAGACAAAGCCAAAATACGACAGTAAAAGAATTTGCAATACGCCATAAGTGTAGTAGATCTATAAATTCAAAGGACTCTGTTCCGCAAAAAAAAAGAAATGTGCAATCATCATTATAGCCTCTCGACAAGGTACGTAATGCTCTTGAAGAGGTTCCTCCCGAGGAGGCACATTACGCTTCTGAAGGGGTTATGGTAAAATCTGTTCTCTTTAAAATAATGGAAGTGCTTGATGAGACTTTGGAAGCCCCTGAAGAGGTATCGGTGCCGGATAATGAAGAGATTTCTATACTTTGCAATTATTAAAAAAAAGATGGGATAAAAAGGAAATTATCATCAATGATGCATTTGCATATACGATAGCTACACAAATATTGAAGGAAAATGATGATGATTGATATACAGAACCATGTACTATAATTAAATGTCGAGAAAGGAAAGACTAGCACAAAAAACTCGTGTTAATCACGAGTAGCACAAAAACCCGTGCTATGTATGTTAGAAACGGGGAAGATGGGCACCCATAAGTGGGGAAAGTATTTTAGTGGAAAGTGGAGGATAGCAGTTGTAGAAACCGAAAATAACTTTCAGTCAAAATTAAAAAGTATGGTCAAAATTAGATTTAAAACCTTTTAGTTTATTAAATTATAATTGACCAAAATGGGAAAGTGCTATCAAAGCAAAGTTAGAGTCTCTCAATAAACATGATGCGTTCGGACCTATAGTACAAAACTCCAACGGTGTTAAACCCTTTAGGTTATAAGTGGGTGTTTGTAAGAAATTTGAATGAAATGAATGAAATTATGAGATAGAAGGCACAATTAGTAGCACAAGGTTTCCTGCAGAAATTTGAGATTGATTATGAGGAAACATACTCTTCTGTTATGAATACAACAACATTCAAATAATTGATAAGCTTAGCATTTTTTCAAAATTTAGGAATGAGACCCATTGATGTTGTAACTGCTTACTTCTACGGGAACTTAGAAACATAAATTTATGTGAAAATCCCTGAAGGATTTGCTTTGCCTGAAGCAAAGTGAAGGAGTACGTACTCTATTCAGTTAAGACGATTATTGTACGGCCTGAAGCAATTCAGAAGAATGTGGTACAGTCGTCTTAGTAAATACTTGTCTAAGGAATTGTATGAAAAAAATCCCATTTTGCCCATGTCTATTTATAAAGAAATTATTGTAGGGACTTGAACTAGTGACATTTTATATGGATTATATAAGTTTGATAGTGACTCCATAAAAGCTTGAAACAACTGCTGACTCTTTAAAGAAAGAATTTAAAATGAAAGATTTTGGAAAAATGAAATTATGTCTTGGTTTGCAAATAGAGAGAAATTCTAGTGGTATGTTGGTCCATCAATCTAATTATACAAAGATGGTTTTACAATGATTTGGTATGGATAAGGCACATCTATTTAGTACCCCCATGGTCGTCCGGTCTCTAGATGTAAAGAAAGATCTATATTGTCCTATCGAGGAAAATGAAGAAGTATTGGGTCTCGAAATACCATACTTAAGTGATGTTGGAGCCTAAATGTATTGGGCACAATGCACTAGACCTAATATTTCATTTTATGTGAATTTATTTATCGGATATAGCTCCGCACCAACTAAAAGGCACTGGACTAGTATTAAACACATACTATGATATTTACGTGGAACAATTGATTTGAGAATATTTTATTCTTATGATCGTAGAGATTCCAGTTTTATAGGATATGCAGATTCGGGTTATTTTCCTGATCTTGATGACAAGGGTCGTTCGCAGACATGTTATATGTTTCTCAGTAGTAATGCTGTAATTTCGTAGCATTCTACTAAACAGACTTTGGTAGCTACTTCCTTCAACCATGCTGAGATTTTGACCCTTTATAAACCCATTAGGGAATGTGGTTGGTTGAAAATTTTGATTCAGCATGCTCGTAGTTCGTTTCAATTACCTTTATTGCAGGTATTCCGACTATTATCTATGAAGATAATGAAGCATGCATAAAACAAATTCAAGAATGTTTTATTAAAGGTGACGACTAAGCATTTATCACTGAAGTATGCTACCTAGGACATTTGTGTGATGTACTCTTTTTCCTTTTTAAGGTTTTATCCAACTGGATTTTCCTAGTTAAGGTTTTAACGAGGCAACATTGTGCACGTCCAACGCCTGTTCAATGATCTTGACGAATGCTGTATTCTTTTTTCCTCCGCTTTGGTTTTTTCTATTAGGTTTTTCCTTAGTAATATTTTTAATTAGGCAACTGTCATTGAGTGGCAGTCATTTAAGGGTTTTTAATTAGGCAACTGTCATTGAGTGGTGGTCATCTAAGGGATAGTGTTATAAGCATCATGGGTGGATGCCTACATGAGATGAGTTCGGGTTAAAATCTTGTTGTAATTAGGGTTCTTCAATGAGAAGGTTGCTTTGCCAATAAATAGGCCTCCTCCCTTGTATTTGTACGCACTCGAAATAATAGAATAATCTCTTTCTTCCTCCCTATTACTTTCTTTCCCTCCTGGTGGTGTATTTTACAACAACATATAACTTTTACTTCCACAGCTTCCAGGCTAGGTTTGTCTTGTGTTTCTACAGGTGAGTCCACGGTATCACATTTTACTTTTTTTATTGTGTTGTTGGAATTTCCTCCACCTTGGGAGTGGGGGGTTGTGGGGTTTTGGGTTTTGGGGTTTGTGGTTTTCAGTCAACTTATTAATTTATTATTCTGTTGCCTGTGCTAATGCACACGTGTATGTTTCATACGTGTATGTTTCATATTTTTGTTTCACAAATTTTCTTCCAAGATAAACTTGTACTATATCTTTAGTTATGTATATTTACTGTTCTCCTGTGCGTCATACATTTTATTAAGTTTAAACATATACATTGATTACTGCACTCTCAGTGGCTTACTGTTACCAATAGAAAAAAATGAGATAAATAGTATAAAAAAAAAGCAAGCACGACCAAATTCACCCTCCAGAAGAAATGTATATACTCCAAACGGGACTAGTACCGCTCATATTTGTTGAAGCTCTAAAATACGTCTTTGAGCATCTAGACATACAAATTGTATAGAGGCTTCCTAGCATCAATTCATGGCCAAATAGTGGTTTCCATTCAACCACCAACGTTACTTAGTTCTTCAGCAATGTCCAGATTGCATCAACAGTGGGAAGTGAACGCCCCCCCATCACATCAGCTCCCAAACTCAATGCAAGAAGCTCAAAGCTGCATCACCATCCAACATTGATTGTAAATTACTATTTACTGTTCACCATTAGAAGCTTCAGTGGTGATATCTAACCCATCCTTTGCTATTAGGCTTTGGTACCTGATATAAGAGAAATACATGAAGATTAATAATAGCTATAAAAACCAAATCCAAGGTTTCTACTTCATTTGTGGATTGCCTGTAAAATGTTCATGGTATGCAAATTTTATAGGACAACAAAAGTAGCCAACTATGTAATAGTCACTTATGCTAAATGTCAAGGAATTATGTAATAGCCAACAATAGTTGGTTTTTGAATTTTAGTTTGACTTTGGCAGCTTACCAATGGGACATGTGGTAGGATTTATGTGGTCGTTGTTCACTCTTTGATCTAATCATTTAAAAGTTCTGGTCTATTATACCCTTCGGGCCAGCTGATCTAAATCAATGAAATGGATAGTAAAAAATGATGATGGAGAGGTCTCATTATAAATGTGGATTGAAGCAACACGTGATCCATTCTTCTTAACTCTTTATTTAAAAGCTTTATGGTTCATTTAAAAGTGTATTTCTAAAAGTGGTTTAAGTTGAAGAAATAAATGTGAAGATACATACTATCAAATAATCTCCTTTTTGATGGAGAATGAATGCCTTATACATCATGATCAGCCTAGCAAATCAAATCCTAGGAACATAGAATCCAATTTTATCTTCACGTTGTATCCTCCACGGTCACCCCTAATCTCTTTCTTTTAGGAATGATAGTCTCTTTGTGCCTCTTGTGTACCTCTTGTCAACCCTGCGTACCTGCCTATCTTGATAGTAACATGCCACCACTCTTTGTGATAGATTTTTAGAATTTAACATCAGTTGGTAATTAACTGTATGTTTGGTATTCATATATTTTTATCATGTTCTAAAAAAATTCTAATTGCGAAATGCAACGAGTGATGATGTTTGGATCTTTGGAAAATGCTAAAACTATAGTCATTTAGTTACTGTATTATTTTATATTTCTATTGTGAAGTGTGGAACGCAATGTAAGTACTATTGAAAAAATTATTGGATCTTTGAACATGGTATTGAGTTCTAACTTGAGTTTTTGGTGTTGTGTGCATTTTATCGATCGAAAGAATGTATGAAGCAGAAAGCAATAATGGCATACACTATGACGCATAAGCAGAGTTTATGCAATGAACTTGCAATTATAAGTTGCCTCAACGACTTATTCGTACATAGATGTGCTATATTCTTGCATAATGATGTTGCTGGATGGTTGCTTCATCATTATATGATATACGATGATGTTGCTAGATGGTTGCTTCATCATTAAATGATATGCGATGATGTTGCTAGATGGTTGTTTCATTATTGAATGATGTATAATGATGTTGCTTGACAGTTGCTTCATCATCAGATGATGAATAATGAGGTTGCTAGATGGTTGCTTCATTATTTAATGATGTATGATGATGTTGCTTGATGGTTGCTTCATTATCATCATATGAATAATGAATGATGCGGTTATTGGATGGTTGCTTCATCATTGGATGGCGCTTAATGCTGCTTGATGGTTGCTTCATCATTGTATGATAGTCGATGCGGCTACATTGGATGATTGATGCTGTTAGATTGTTGGCGATGATTGATGTTGATAGATAGTTGCTTCATCATTAAGTGGTTGATGTTGCTGCAGTTCAAGGTGCTGATGTGTAATATTGTTCTTTTGAATGTTACAATAGTTTTGCTGGATGGTTGCTTCATAATGTGATGGTTCATGTTGCTGAGAATTGAGATTCTTTCTAGTACTTTTGATTATTTATTACACCCGACCTTTTTTTTTACACATTATGCTCATTTAGGTGGATTTTAAATTACCTAGTAGACCTTTTGTTCCAATTTGAATTTTGTGCCATCCAATATACACTACTCTTGTATGACTAATGAGCTTTCTATATACTTTCTTTTCGTAACTTTCACTTTCTGAATCACAATACAATCAAGGGGACATGGATCATTGTCAAGCCGGTCTTGTGTATTTTCTAACAAATATTACACTTTTTTTTTTTTTTGTTTTTTAAAGCATAATACAATTGGGTAGATGAGTATGGATCTAGATATCATTTCAAAATTTATGTTTAGACAGAACAAACTTATCTTTACTTTCTAGTTGTTGCTTGTTCTGAAAGTCCTTTGGAAAAAAAAGCTTCTTTTTGGTGCTTTAACTTTCTAATTTTGTAATTGCGTAGTCATTGTTGTTGTTACTATTAATTTACATCAAAGCAACTTATTTGACTATCATAGTTGCAATTATTTTGAGCATCCTAATTTCAATTTTGACCTCCCAATTCTTTATCTATTATTAAGTCCACTATTATGGGTCAAATTTGATTGGGTCACCATAAATCCAAAACTTCATTGGTAAAGTTTATTTATTTTACCAAAAAAGCTTTTCTCTTTTTTATTTATTTTATTTTTATTTATTCTTTGATTTTGGATGATGGGGTAGACTGCCACATGGACTGAAACAACGTACTTCAAAAGGATTGAGTAGGGTTTGCACCCAGGTACTCCTCTCTAAGAGTAGATTTCCTCATCACCCAGCTATGCTTTCAAGAACACAAGACCCATGCACTCCTCGCTAGGGGTAGATTTCTTCCATACATGTTCACACAGAACTTATTGATATTCCTTACTTGCCTAATTTTCTTTTAGGAACGAGGGCCAGTCTTCTTTGAAGCATAACCAGGCCATATTGGGTTGTCTTTTACTTTTACTGAAGTTCTTTTCTTTTGTTCTTGGTAAGCCTTAGTTCACAGTTGTAATGAGTGACACACTGGGGGCTCTGATACCCATACTAACCAGGTTTAGTCAGGATTGTGTGAATGGGTCTGGACCCCTACTAGGTCAGAGTGGATTCAGGCCTCTGATGTTAGCCAACTAAGCCAGACTTGGATAAGTATCAGGACATCCTAACCCATTCAAAGCTTGAGTGTAAATGCCAAACAGCTTGCGTCGCAGCTCAAGTGCTAAAAATATAGATTTCCATCTTGAGTATCAAAGCCAAACATCTTATTTTCAGCTGAAGTTCTCAAAATAGAGATTATGCTGATGTTCAGGTTAAAGTGGAATGATAACAACTGTTGGATCTATATGAAATGGTGAAGTTGCAATGCGATGCTCAGTTTCTTAAATTTGTTTCCTTTTGTTTTAGTATGAAGCAATAATCAGGTGGAGGTGCAAGATCCCCATTGCACTTGTATAAAATGCTCTCAGGAGGTGCAGACTTTTGATGTTAAATTCAAAGCCAACTCAAATGCTTGGAAAGGTAGAGAAACAACAAATAGACACTGATACACTACTCAAAATATTCAGCACCTACATACAGATTATTTCTAAAAAAACCCTTTCCACTGATCATAGAAATGATATAGGCCTCCAAAATAATAATAATAAAAAAAAGCTTAACTTAATCTGTCAAATCCTTATCCCTAAATCAGCAAAAACAACTACATTTTTTCACTTCTTCCACACAAAATCCAATATTAAAACGCTATGCTAGGAAACCATAACCAATCATTTCCGATCTATCCATGAAAAAAAAGAAGCATGATGAAAGTAGAAGAATACCATAACCTTTCACATGATCTTGAATTCAAAACCCTACATATAAACTCCATCAAAGATCTAACAAGCAAATATGTTTAAAAAACCAAACTTTAAGCAAGAAAAGCAACAAAACCCAAACCCTGACGAGGCATAGCTGCAGGCATTAAACTTCAATCAACAGAATCCCAAGCATTATCAAAACCCTACTATCTACGAAACACATGCTTGATTTTCAACAAAAACGAGAAAATTGGGAAAACATGAAAAAAGAGTAGAAGATAGAGAAGTCGAGAGAGACAAAAAGCTAGTGGAAGACTCACTGTAGAATGGTTGGCTTCGACCTTCTTGGGTTAGATTAGATATTGTTGAAGAAGCGACAATGGGAAAATGAGAGAAAAAGGTGATGCATTCCACTCCCACTGCTTCAATGGTATCGATGCCCTAAACTCCTACTTTCGTTGCAAATTAAACAATGTCTAAGGGCATTTCTGTCCTGAAAAAACCCAGTGCCTCTACTTTTCCCATAGGGGGACCTCTAATTTCTATAAGCTCAGGAATGGAGCATTTCCATTTAAGAGAATATGTCTCTATTTGTCTGAAGCGGGTAGAGGGTAAGTTGGCGTGCAAAACGCTTCTATTTTTCCATTCCTCTTAAGTTGGTAGACATTTAGCTAAAAAGAGGCTCAAAATAGAGATTCCAAACATGGGCTAAGGCATCAAAGGTAGAGTTTTTGAATGTGACCACTCAAATTGAATTTTGACCCAAAATCTAATGATTTTATAAATGCACATGTACATCCACCAGACTTTAGGAGCTAAATCAAATATCATAATGATTAGATCTTGACACTGTGAAGCCCAGCCACTACTCTCGGGGCGGGGGGTAAAAAAAACTTTGATAGGGTCAATCTTGCAATGCCACATTTATTTAGCAGGGACTATTATTTGCATAGAAATTCATGTAACTTGAATTCCTACGGTTTCTAAGTTAGTACTTGGAAAAGTAGCTAGAAGTCAAAGGATAAATTACATATTTTTT
Source organism: Persea americana (assembly GCA_029852735.1). Lineage (NCBI taxonomy): Eukaryota > Viridiplantae > Streptophyta > Magnoliopsida > Laurales > Lauraceae > Persea > Persea americana. The sequence continues at coordinate 78,133,764 of CM056810.1, forward strand.
AGACATAAAAAAGATTTTATTTTATTTATGTTAACAATTACATATTAGTTCTTGAGGGGATGTTACATATAAGAGATTAGGTTTAGATTGTTAGAAATTTTAAAATTTACACTCATATTATGTTTTCACTTTCAACACTTTCAAATACATTAATTGTGGGAGTCACTTCTTACAGCCATGTATGGAGACCGCGAGAATCTCCACGGCTGGAAGTGGCGGTTATGCAATTTATAATTTTGTATAATTCAGGACTATTCTTATTTGAATATAAAGCTGCAATGATTATGATAATGAAAATTTTGAATGTTAGTAATATTTATATTAGAGTTAGTACAATTGGCACCCTCATTCTCTAAATGGCCAGACGTGCTCAGTGTACTGAAGGAACAAGTGTGGGACATAGTCCATGTGAGTGCTTGTGCATTTGATTCATGCAGTTCTCATACTTCTTTACATTTTTTATACTAATTTATCTCCAAATACTCTACTTTGCAAAAATATATATGAAGTTTCGATTGGCAATAAAAAGTTGGCGCCTAAGAAAGCAATCACCATGTGGAGAGATTGGAAGTCAAGAATCCACCATAAATATAAGATAAATATCAAATGGATGTTGAGAGAGGTTTGTCAACATGTGCTCAACATATGAGGCACAAGCTAAGAGGGAGGTGGGGAAGGCCGCTAGGCAAGCCATGATTAGCCCACATACATATGGTAAAAGGGGGATGTGAGGGTTGCCAAAGAGTTGGTAAGCACAATTTATGCATTTTCTTACCATTTGATTGGATTTATTATGTAACGAGGATAAGGGATTTACTCCGATCTCCTGGCCTGTTGGGATTAGACTGGCGCAAAGGGTTGGGCACCCTCCGTTATAAAGAGAAAAAATGTAACGGGGATGTCTGCTTCTAACATTTCTAATGACAAAAAATCCTGACATGGAGGTGATCCGTATGGAGGCCTGCTCGCAACTCTTGCAATGAAGAATGGTACATGGTTACTTAATTTAATTTGTTACCTTTTCCCATTGTTATTGTTTGTCTACCATTGTGCTGTCACTTCTTCATTCTATGTTAGGATCATGTTGAATGGCAGTAGGTTGAATGAATGGTAGGATGATGGACCTAGAGTTGCTAATCCTAGATCTCTTGAAGCAGCAGTGGTTTTTTCTAATTTTATGTGATCATTGGGGATTGAGAAATTAAAAATGCAAGATCAAATCACCAAAATATGCCAACTAAAACAGAGTCCCAAGAGCTAACACATGCATGACTTATGCCTTACCTTATAGCCCTCATGCATGATTCATGGGTCCAACCTAGTCGAACCAGTTTCTTAGTTTTCACATGACAACTTAAAGGGAAGCGGATCCCCTGTTTGATCCAAACAAGCAATCCGAGGCCGATACGTGGATTCCCATGCCAACTCAGCCGATGGCAACTTTTCCTACAATGAATAAAAGAAAAGAAGAGGGGCTTTCTTACAAATTTTGAAAAACCCTAAAATGAGCGAGCCCGCCCAGGATTTCTCAAAAGCCCGCCTTTTGCTTATTTCTACGCACTCTCTCTGTTCTCTAGTTGATTCCAACTTCTCTTTCTTCTCTACCTCACACGCCTCCTTTCGATTTCACTCATCCAGATCTAGTTTTTAGCTTTTGAATTGATCGATTTGCGATGGTTTCTTCTGAGCTCAAGCCCAGATCATGAAAAGCTGTTAATCCCTGGCTTTCTTTCCTTGCAATTTCTCTATGCTTTTCCGATTTCGTAATCTGATTAGAGGAAGAAGCCGCGGACTTGGAGGAAGATCGAAGTTGAGGGTACGATTAAAAAAAAAAACAAATTTTTGTGTGTGAAATCAGTCAATAATTAGATCGTTCTGAATTTATTGTTGTATTGAGAGTGCGTTTGGATGTAATCATGATTGCGAGTGAATCCGAGGTTCCTAGAAAAACAGTTTCCTGATTTTGATTTTCTCTCTGCTTCAAATCGAAATAGCTGATTTGATTTAGGCTGAGAGAAGCAAACTGCCTAGGTATCAAAAACGAGACACTAAACGTAGCTTAAGGTTCTGAATTAGGTCTTCTTTTTTTTTCCTTTCTCAGTAACAGTTGGATTGGATTAGCGTTTAATATTGAAGAAATATGTGGAGTTTGGAGAAAGTTCCGTTCTTTCCACTAGAATCGATGTGAAATGTGGTATGGGCTTATGTTTCAATGCTCTGTATGTGGTATTGGGTATGGCAAAGGTAGAGAGTGAGGATCTAGTGGACTCCAATCTCTCATCATTTGTGTCAGGAACTGATTGGTTGCAATTCATAATGTTGATCATGTTATGAACATTTCCTAAACAATATACTCGCACGGTTTACTTGTAAACTTACTAGTACATGCCAAAGGTGGTGACTTTTCCTTGTGCTCTCAATCTAGTGGACTTAAATATAGTTATTTACACTTGCATGTATGTAGGAATGTACATGTCTGTGTGAATTTAGTATGCGAAATCTTGTTGAACAGATTTTTTTTTCTCACATGCAAGGCAAAATTTATTCGTAATTTATTGGAGTGTTTCAATGAAATTCAGACTTACGATCTCTCAAGAAATGAAAATTTCTTAGTTGTCCTAATTCAGAAAAAAACTTAGCTCTTAAATCCTACATTGCATATCCGAATCTTAATTGTAAATGGTTGAATTTTGTAGAGAGCGTGACATGAATTTATGATTCCCATTTGTCCCTGTAAGTTATTGTGAACGATCGATCTTAAAAGGTATCAGTAATGTGATGGGATATTTTGCTTAACTCATGGCCATTTTTATTTCCAAAAAAATCGGGTGTTGAAATATTAGGCATCTGTTTTCTAGTTCTTATTATTTTGGTGAATTTATAAGTTTTGTCAAATCTTAAGCCTTGCGTAGAGATTTGGTTAAAAAAAGTTTCCCTGCACTTCGACCTGCATCCCTTTTTAAGTAGGTTCTACTTGTACATGAATGAAGTATGTGTGACATATTACATGCATGTTGGTAACTCTCTCTCCTTACTTTCAGAGATAATGGTGGATGAGGGATTTCTTTCTACGTGATGTATAAACCTGGAATTTGCATTGATTGTGTCTTGGTAGAGAGGTTTAATATATAAGCTGAAAGGAGTGGAAAAAAATGGCACCTGCAAGCAAGGCAGACAATGGGATGAAGTGCGATAGTTGTGTACTTGTATAGCTTGCGTGATGTTGGAAGATTGTGGAAATTAAAATGTTGTTGCTTATAATCTTGTCTCATTATCTAACATGTCTATGTTTCCATCTTCTCCCTTACATGTGGCCATGTGTACTGCCATTCTGTTCCTATTGTTACTATGGTTGAAACACACACTGATTGAATGACAGTAACTTTGGGAAGAATGGAACTTTTACCTCTTTAACGTGGATTTGTCACAAGAGAAGATTGTCTAAGCAGTGTTTTAACTTGGGCTTGGCCCCTAGCTCATCCATAGTAGTGTCAGCTCAACCAAGTCGATTATTAGAGATCAAAGAGAAACCAGAGTATTGATATTAGAGATTATAGCAAAACCAGATAATTGGAGAATCGAAAAATTGTCATCCCTTTATGGTGGGTTGACTAGTTTTTTTTTATAGATCTGGGATTTCCTAATCAATGCTACAATGAAGCTCAAATTTGTAAGCTGAAATCAGATTATGAAGAAACCCGTACCATTTCTCTCTTCAGGGGAGCAAGAAAGGTAATAAAAACTGAAAAATAGTAATGGCTACAGTTGATCATGGTAGTTTTCTTTGAGGAAATGGAACCTTGGATGGTAATCACTTACCAAAGTCTCTTTGTTGACATATGTAAGGATACAGACCGGATCACCAACTCTTCCCCAGCTTAGTACCCTGGGTATAGCTTTTCATGCTCCCTCTCAGCCTCTCCCCTAAAATTTCACTATCTCCATTGCCAATTTGCCCCAGATGGGCACTTGCATTTAAGGTGGCACTGCAAGAATCCATCAAAGTGCTAACCATAGATGTCTTTGCTTTTCAACATTTGTTATTTGCAAACTTACCTCATGAAAGAGAGATGATGTCAGATCAAACCATCTACTGTGCAACTGACCCACTTCCATGCCTTCTCCTTTCTTCTGCCCCTACTCCTTACCCTTAAAACGCTTGAAAAACTTGTTCTTGTATCTTAAATAACAACTAAAAGTGCAAGTGAGTAATGATAAGAAATGAACCTCAGAAATATAAGAGCAAAACCCAGAAATCCCTAGTGTCAACTTGTTTGTGAATGTATGAATCTCCCTTTCTTTGTAATCTCACAAGTCACACTTCTTCCATGCGACCACCTTTTCTTTAGAAGTTAACTACTTAATAAAATCAGCATATCTATTAAACGATGACATATATGAATTTCCCATTTTTTTACAATTCGATTGCTTCTCGATTTAAATCTTTAGTTTCCTGTTTTTATTGTGCTGTCCAATGATTTATCATTTATTTTGTTATATCACTATTTTACTTTATCTCATTGTAGTTCATTTTCTAATTACAGGGACACTGATTCTGTTTGCCATTTGAAAGGATAACAAAAGTGCATTATGGTAATCACTGAAAATGACTTCAATTCATTAGTGTCTTCTTATTTGAATTTCGTAATTATTTTTTTTTCTTTTGTTGTAATTTGATATAGGCCAAATGAAATTGTAAAATTAGATACAAAATGCTGCCATTCAAAGTTTATCAAGTTCATCGAGGATTTAAAGTTAGAGGATGTTCATATTAATGCGACAGGAGAAACACCTTTTAAACACTTTATAGAGATGCCCACGAACTTGAAATGTCGGCGTACGTTTTTATCAACGATAATAACTAGGTGGGATAATGAAAAAAGTGCATTTCAACTTGGAGGAAAGCTCCTTCCAATTCTAGCTCAAGACATCGTGCTGTTAATGGGGTTGAATATGAATGGAGAAAGAATACAAATAGGGAAAAGGGTTTTGACAGAAGACTGTGAATTTTTGGAGAAATATCTTGAAAAGAACTATATAGGAACGGAAACATTAGAGAAGCATTTAAAGGTAATCTTGAAGAAGATGTCATCGAACAAGAAGAAGTCGTTGGATAAAAAGAGGTTGGATTCGATTGTTGACTTCAAGAAGCCTTACATGTTGTACGTTTGTAGTACCATTCTTTTTCCAAAATCATGTTGGTCATTTCCATTCAATATTATATTCATGGTTGATAAGTTGGAAAAAGTTAATGATTATGCATGGGCTATTGCTATACATGAGTTCTTGATAAAAAAGTATACACGAAAGCTCGAGGAAGACAACTGGATTTATAAATGGATGTGTCATGCTCTTGGAAGTAAGTAGTTATCTTTTTTTTTTTTTTTTTTTAATTATAGTTTTTATAATTGTTACAATACAATAGAACTTGTGACTTTCACATATTCACTTATATTCTTATACCTTTTTTTACAGCCTTAGTTTTATGAACATGTTAACCGATATGAGCCTATTCGCGCCAATTCTTATCCACGTTATATGCGATGGGCTATGAGTTCCAAATACATGCAATGCAAGTCTTTTAAAGCTATATTGGACAATCTTAGGTATACATAGGTATGTATACCTTCACTTTTCTCTATGATATACTAAGGGTAGTAGTTTATGATATTGACTACAATAAATGAAATGAATACTCTATTCTTTAGGTCATTTAGGAAATCACTCCAATTAAAGAAGAAATGACCTTATTATCTCCCCCAAAAGTGTCTCAGGTATTATTAACTTATTTTTATTCTTTAACTTAAAGTACTTGGTCTTGGTTGCATCCTTCTTGTGAATTATACTTATTTTCATTATGGGTTATATGAGACAACGACAATGGCTGATTTCATAGTCAGGAGAATGGAGGAACGCACGTCGGATATCATTGTAATTTTAACCATATTTCATTAAAATCGGAAAATGCTATTCAAATTCTCTAATATGAAATTCATGTTTTAAATCTATTTTTTACTAACTATTTCAAACTTACATAGGGTGATCGCGAGAACTATATAACGAAGATGAAGGATTTGGAGCAAAGGCTTACCATACTGGAGGAAGAGAATGAACGATTAAGGAGTGAAAATATGGAGTTGCGAAATAGAGGGATATCGGTTGCTCAATCGCCTGTGGATATTGTGGATGCTTCACTCCGTCGTATGGATCATCCTTCCTCTCCAAATCCGTCAATGTTTGGTTGTGTTGAGACATCAAGAGCTGCCAAAGATATTTTAAAGAAAAATGGGGGTAGAGTTCGGAAGCCATCACAGATGTTACGGACCTCATATGATGCATGCACAAAAGCAACATTGCAAAGAACGAAGAATAAAGGAACTTGCCACAAGAGAGAGAGATTGATTTTGGGTGAAATCCAATCAATGATTGACTTTTCAGAAGAAGAGGAGGACGCAATTACAAGTTTTGAAGCCAAAGTTGGAAAAGAGTATGAACCATTTTAAACCTATTAACTCTACACCATAGTACTCATACTAGATAATTAGCATTTATATCTATTAATTACTAAATAATAAGTTCTATTTCTTTTGTGCTGAGGTAGGCAAGCTAAAAATTTGGCGTTCAGAAATCAATAATTTGTTGGATGAAGAAGGTTGGATATCTGATAAGGTTAGTAGTTAATTTCACATCCTATTATAAGCATTCAATCGTATATACAATTTGTCAGATTGACAACTAACACTGAATGTGCTATCTTGAGTTCTAGATTATTGACGCATATGCTAAGTTGATGAGTGGGAGAAAGCCAACAGGGAAGCTGAATTCATTGAAGTGTTACTTCTTCACATCGTGGTTTAATGTAATTATTCTTAATATTTTTAGTGATTTTGAATTTTTGATTATCTTTGCTAACATGTAGCTTACTAACTCCCAGACAGCATTGCATTCCAACGATGAAAAATCAATTAAAAAGCATTTAAATGTGAAGAACTTGAAATCCATCTTAACCTCGTGGAGAAGAATATTTATCCCAATGAATTGGGCTTCAAAACACTGGCCTCTCCTCGTACTTGATTCAAACAAGAAGTTGTTTTATAGATACAACTCTTTGAAGTCATGTAGTGACATTGCATATGTGAATCAAACGGTGAGTACCCATATTAAGGTATATGCTCCTGTGAAATTACCAAAATAAACATCGTACCTATAAATGAAACTTAACTGTTATATTTCCTTTATGCATGTATCTTTTTTAAAAGAACAATTTAAATAAAGGAAGATTCATCAATGGGATGGGGCCGATATTTGTTTCGTTGATGACTGTCATCAACAAGATAATGGGTATGTCTCTCTATTAGAGGCTCGTATGTGAATTGCAAAATCTATTATAATTGGTATAATAATCAATCTTATATCACTATTTTAACAATTATGATTGTGGCGTCTTTGTGATGAAATTCATGGATTGTCTATCGCGTGGAGATACATTTGATTTTCAGTTGGTAAATACTTGTGATTTTTTAGTGATAATTTACATATACTTCGAATGAATCTTATTGTTCTAATTTTTTTTCTGTTTCTTTCATTCCTTCTTCTTCTTTTCTTTCTTTTTTCTTTGTTCTTATAATAAGATGAAATCCGATATTATAGAAAAAAAAATAGAAGCACATTTATTGCTCGGTCACATACCGGATGACAAACATGAGGACTCATAGGCTGACCTGACATTTATTCTTGTGGGAAGGGTATTTTCAAAAACTATCATCTTATTGATACAACTTCTTTATGGTGTTGGTGATCAAATTAATACTCTCTTACATTCTTGTTATCCAGTGATTTCTTTTTCTGTTTTCTAACATTGATCTCATATTCATTGCAGGTGGCGTACAAAATTTCTCATATAGAAATGTGTGTTGATGTGAGAGAATTCAAGAGATTCTGAAATTATGATGTAATATTCTGGGTTTTCAGAACTTCAGTCATTCAATACTTTTTTGTATCGAATACAACCCTGGCCCACTTGAGAATTTTGTATATCAACTAGCCACACTCCAGGCTCACTTGATATGGAGATATTATAATTTTATTGAATTATATTAGTTGAATGTGATGGGAAACTTGGCGTCTTTGTGAGTGTCAAAATTAAATTCAAGAAGAAATAGCGGATTTACTAATTGACAATGGATTTTGGTACTGGGTGTTGATTGATTGTCACTGATTAATCGTTAATGCACGTATGTTGATCAATTGATAATGTAAACATCAAGGCATTATCCTGGCTAACAAAACACCAAAACCTCAGTATTTCATTGAGACAACCTTCTTAAACTGGGTTTCAACCTCAGTATATCATGATTCAAACCATTGTATATAAGGCCATAAGCTGAGACTATAACCATAACATTTCTTTCAACTAGCCTTAGTACATAGAATTGAGACATGTGAATGTTTTTTATCATACCTACGAATATCATCTAATAAGTAGATTTTATATCGGATAGAGGTGGACTTTGCCTGATGATCACACTGAAACCTCAGTATTTTATTCATACAACCTTTTCAACTGGGTTCAACCTCAGTATATAACGATTCAAACCATAGTATATTCCGTGCCATCTAATATCCAAGATTTTATATCGAATACATGGGTCTGTTAAATGATAAACCTCAACCTCAATATTTCTTCCATCTATCCTTAGTATATAGTTTTGAAACCTGTGGATATTATTTGTCAGACCTTTGCATGTGGCCCAAGGTTTTATATCGAATACATGGGTCTGTTAAACGAGACACCTCAACCTCAGTATTTATTTCATCTAACCTTAGTATAAAGTTTTGAAACCTGTGGATATTATTTGTCAGACCTTCGCATGTGCCCCAATGTTTTTTTTATCGAATACATGGGTCTGTTAAACGAGACACCTCAACCTCAGTATTTATTTCATCTAACCTTACGATACAGTTTTGAAACCTGTGGATACTATTTGTCAGACCTTTGCATGTGCCCCAAGGTTTTAAATCGAATACATGGGTCTATTAAATGAAACACATAAACCTCAGTATTTTTTTCATCTAACCTTAGTATACAGTTTTGAAACTTGCAAATATTCTTTGTCAGACCTTCGCATGTGCCCCAAGGTTTTATATTATACAGGGTTGTCAAGGCTAAGGGAAACAATGAAACCACAGTATTTCTTTCATCCAACCTTAGTAAACATAATTGAAACGTGCGAATAGTTGTTGTCAAACCTACGAATACCATCTAATAAGTAGATTTCATATCGGATATAGGTGGACTCATCCACACTGAAACTTCAGTATTTTATTCATACAACCTTCTCAAGCTAGGCTCAACCTCAGTATATAATGATTCAAACCATAGTATATGCCTTGTCGTCTAATATGCAAGATTTTATATCAAATACATGGGTCTGTTAAATGAAACACATAAACCTCATTATTTCTTTCATCTAACCTTAGTATACAGTTTTGAAACCTGTGGATATTATTTGTCAAACCTTTGCATGTGCCCCAAGGTTTTATATCGAATACATGGGTCATCTCTTGGCTAACAAAAAAGTGAAACCACAGTAGTTCTTTCATCCAACCTTAGTATACAGAATTGAAACCTGCGAATTTGCTTTGTCAGACCTTCGCATGTGCCATCTGTTACCAAGACTTTACATCGAATACAAAAATGGACTAATTACATTGGCAAGTACTTTGGTAAAGCTCTACTTACATTGATCAGATTTACAATAATTATATTCATCACATCCAATCTTAAAGATAAATCCATTCATATACAAGAGATTGATTAACAGATTTATGCAAATTGTCTATACAAAAGATTTTCCCTGTGAACAGAAAAAAAACCTGTCACAAGGGGCTCCAAATAGCACAGCATGTGCCAAAAATTTGTGCTGTGAAGAACTGTCTCCTAAAACTTACTCCTGCAACACGAATATCTTGAATTAATCTCAAGCAAAATAAAAGTTTACTAAGAAAGTATGAAATGCTTTTTGAAACAATGCTTCTCAAATTGAGCTTCATTTACCCATTGAACTATCTCAAAGCTTGCTCTTGTATAGAATTTGAAAGATAGTTCCATTCATATACAAAAGATTAAGTAACATATATATGCAACTTGTCTATACTATAGATTGTCCCTGTGAACGCATAAAAATCCGTCACAAGGAGCTCAAAATAGCACAGTTTGTGATAAAGATCCAAAATGTGAAGAACAGTATCCTAAAAGGTGGTACTGCCACAAGAAATATCATGGATTAATTTCAAGCAAAATAAATGTTTACTAAGAAAGTATGAACATAAGAAAATATTTTTCTCACACTGAGATTCATTTATCCATTCAACTGTCTTGAAGCTAGCTCTGATATAGAATCATTTGTGCAATTGTTAGTCAAAGTTGCTCCAACAGAGGGAGTCATCTCAGCTAGTTGATTTAATGTACTTGGCAGGTGTCCCAAAAGTGGAAAATGCATGTTAGGTGGCATTTGTAAAATGGACTGACCGTAAGAAAACATGGAATTCATTTCATAGGCACATGGTCTCTATAAAATAGTAAATTATAGTTTAGTCTTCCAAGGAACAAATAATGACGTATAAAAAAGCATCTCAATTGGAAGATTTTCAATTGATTAACAACTCATAGATTAACAATACCTGTGATGTCGGCATTATTCTAGCAACGAATGATCTCTATGTAATCATAAAAGGAATTTTGAATCAATAAACCTTTCTATTATATATAATGCAAAGAATATGGTTCTAATAAGACAAATGTAACAATGGACATACATTTGCTAGCGAATTATGTAGTTGGGTTAGAGGATATTGAATTGCATCTGTTTCAACATCAGAGGGTCTCTACATGAATGGAGCAGATAACATTTCATTAAACTGTCCTGACTATAACCACAGCAAAAAATCATGCATTTGGTGATTTCATTACCTGTAAGATAGAATATGAGGGCAGAGTTAAGGCATTATACTGTGTTGTATTGCTCTTTTTTGCTTTTTGACATTGACTTTTCTGTACTCGTTTCTTGGAACCTTTATCAAGACAACTCTTGACCCTTTGTCTTCCACGACAATTGTCCACCTTCCTTTTTATTGCATTTACTACCGCCACTAAATCATCTTCCTCAAACTCTCTTACCAGAACATCACCTTTGCTTGCAGCAACTTTTGAATTATCATCCTTCTTCTCTTCAAATGGTATATTTTCTATGTTGTGCAACATTGTCTTTGAGAGCTTAAATGCTTCTTGGAACTTCTTTTCACTTTCGGATGCCTTTGCTGCTATTTTCACAAAATTACGAAGAAGAACATTGTATCTTCTTGCGATGTCTTTCTTCTCATTTTCATGTGACATCCCACTATCTGATGTTTTCAACGAGCATGAAGTAGCTTCTCGTGTCCACCTCTTTAAAATATATCTTTTAGGGATCTGTTTTAATCTATGGATTATTGCAATTAATGAATGACCACACAGAATTCCCACAAACTCAAACTTTTTGCAGCTACAAGTGATGGATTCATCTTCCGGGTCATAAACAACAAAGTGCCTACGAATTTTTTCATTGAAAACACCATAGTTTTTTGTTGTCCCTACACCACCTTGTTCTTCAACTTGCCAACTCAAACCATTTAGATATTCTTTTTCAAACATTTTGTATACGCTTGGTGTATAGATAGTTGTTGCATGCATCAAGATGATAGTTGGCAATATTTGTGTCATTCTGAAGTTGGATTATTGATATTAAAGAGCTTCATTTAGTGTCAAATCATGTTTTTTATGCATTTGAGATTTATTGTAGTGCATTCATGCATAATTTGCTCAAAAATCACACTTTTTGCATAAATTTATGAAACTTGCCATTTTTGGAAATCTACTTTTGGAAAGTTGGTTATTTTGGGTGCATCAAGTAGGGTCCCATGTATAGTCCATTCAAATTCCTCACATGTGATTATTGTTGAATTTGTTTATTTCAATTTGTGTAGGAGAAATCAAGAATGGGACCCACATTGGTGAAATTTGAGAGAGATTAAGGGTATGATATCTTTCACGGGAGACCCACATATCTTGGTATTTTTGGAGAGTTTGAAAAGTCTACAATGGAAAGCTAGATTTGTGATTTCAAGATCAAGGAAACTTCAAATTTGGTAAGATCTAATTCTTACTAAGTTTGAAAACTCAAAAATTAAGAAAGAAATTCAAGAAAGGAAATGTGTGCTAGAAGAGTTGACTAGTCAATCAAAGAGGCTTGGAAGCAAACCAAAGATGGAAGGGGAGTCAAGAAACAAGGAAAGAAAGATCCCAAGATCCCTTTGGATGTCCACATGGGACCCACACACCCCGTTGCACAACTAACATTCCATAGGTGTACAATTATTTTCAGATTTTTCAGGGGCAGCAAGATTAAGATGGCCGTAACTCTTAATCCAGCCGTCGGATTAGCGTAATCTACCCACCGTTGGAAAGCTCTTTTCGAGTAAATATCCGTGGAGCCTAAGATTATGTCAATCAGAGCTAAAACAAGGAACATATGGCCTCTGGAAGTTGGTGCTAAAAATTCTACTCGGGATTGCAATTTTGTACATGGAAAGCACTAAAAATCTCTCACTCACCTTGCTATTTCTTTGAGGACTTGTCGGCCAAGGAAGGGTCTTACCATACAAAGAAGATTGCATGCTACAAACTTGGAACAAAGAAGGAAATAAAGAGAGGAAAAATCTATGAATTGATGTAAGAAGCATCCTTCTCCTCTCATGGTTGAAATCGTCCACCTCTCCCTCTAGCTTAATTTCATTACATCTCTCCCTCTCTTCCCTTTCATCTTAACCCATAAGGGGGTTCTTCTCAAAGGCCAAACCACCACCCTTGTTTTCTCAACTAGAAAGAGGGATTCTCAATCATCCTAGTATATATTTTTGTTTTTAATTCTCAATCTTATGTACTCAATTGCATACTAGTATTAATAAAATTGTTTCTTTTTAATTCTTGTATTGATTTCTCGTGAACCTTGATATTAGTTTTGCAATAGGGTTAGTTCTTACTTTTGGTTAAGTAATTTTAATTGGCTTGGAATAATTACTAACAGCTCACCTTAGCATCCTCATAATATACCTTGTTTTCTACAGATACATGGTATTTTTGGAGGCAATACAATGTGAAGTTGAAGAGAGTTGACCAAGAAAAGTTTAAAAATCCAAGTCCGAAATTTATTTATTAAAAAGTGAGGATTTGTCATTCTCAACTTGGATTGACAACCCAAGTTGAAGAATGGGACCCTAGGTTTGCACCTCATATTTTCTTGGATCCTCAATTGAGAAGAATTAAAAGAAGCAACTCACCACTTTTATATTTCATTTTTGTTTACCACCTTTGATTTATGCACAACATCCTTATTTTCAGCACTTCACTTTTAATTCCAGCACCTTTTACAATTCTATGTCACACAATTTTGTTTAGATTTGTTAATTGCTGGAAAGTGCATTAGACTCATGCATTTATTTTTATTTATTTTTTTGCATAGCATTAGGAGTGGCGTTCACGTGAAATTTTGAAACCAGAATCTCATATTTTTATGTTAAACATTCATGTGGCAAAAACAGTCCATAAACAACCCACTTTCTGCACTAGTCAAATCATGGTATTTTTCTGTGAAATTTGGAGAAATTGAAGTTCAATATGTGGTCTATCACGTCCCAAAATTTGAGAGCAAAACTATTTCAGGAGGTTTGTGAACCAGTGACTCAAACATGGTTGGTCGGACCCACCTGTGTGCAGAATTTCTGCACAGTTTCTGTTTTTAAGTCACGTTGAAGCACTCAAATCTCATTCGTTTTAAATCGTTTTCCACTTCTGTTTTTTTTTTTTCCGTTGATTCGTGCATCATTTTTGTTTAAAATCCAGCCATTAAGCTTAGTTTTAGGTTGCATTAGATTAGGAGAAATCATGTATAAAAACAGCCCAGCATACTAGTTTTTCGGACTTAAATTTTTTTTCAGCATCTTATGGCATACATTGCATTACTAACTTTCTAACTTAGGTTTCTTTTGTTTCTAGTTTAGTTTCTTAGTTTTATTTTTGGAAGTTCTAACTTGTGTATTATTCTGCAGTAATCTTAGTTTTTAGTTTAGGATTTTTTAGATTTAGGAAGTTTTCTTTTCATTGGATTGTAATTAATTTAATTTTTGGAAAGTAGGAATGATAATGTTCTTTGCTAGTTTTTTAGGCTAGATTTAGATTTCTAATTTAGGGCAGGTACAAGTTGAAGGAAAACCCTAATTTACATTGTTTCCTGCGGATTGACCTAGTCTTACCAGTTTTATTACTGCAATCAAAGCTCTACACTTGGAGCTCACGATCAGCAAGAAATTTTGAGGTTTCAGTGTTTCATTCCCCTTTTTTGATATAAAATCATGGATATTAGATGGCACATGTGAAGGTCTGACAAAGAAAAGTCATAGGTTTCAATTCTGTATACTAAGGTTGGATGCAAGAAATACCAAGGTTTCAGTATTTCATTCCCCCTTTTCGATATAACAATATGGATATTAGATGGTACATGTGAAGGTCTGACAAATAAAATGAATAGGTCTTAATTCTCAGTACTAAGGTTCGATGGAATAAATACTGAGGTTTCAGTGTTTCATTCCCCATTTTTGATATAAAATCCTGGATATTAGATGGCACATGCGAATGTTTGACAAAGAAAATGAACAGGGCTTAATTCTCAGTACTAAGGTTGGATGAAATAAATACTGAGGTTTCATTGTTTTATTAGGTATAACCCTGTATTCAATATAAAATCTTGGATATTAGATGTCACATGAAAATGTCTGACAACAAAAATTCATCGGTTTCAATTCTGTGCACTTAGGCAGAATGAAAAAAACTCTGCGGTTATATAGTGTCATACCGAAACATCATATACTATGGCTTGAATCCTGATATACTGAGGTTGAAATACAAAAGACCTTCGACTGTGCTATAACAAAAGACATTGTATTTGAGTTAACTATCATGCCTTTGAACTTTCTTATCCTTGACATTGCCAATTGTGGGAAGAAAAAACAAAGATAGTAGCTTTACTAGGTTTTATATTTTAATGACAACATGAAGATTAACACCACAAAAGGGCAAGAGATATGTCAACATTGACATCTTACAGATCTTGAGAGCGTCTCTTTCTCTGTCTTTATGGTGACAAAGGTGGCGACTAAAAGATGATAATGAGGAACAACGCCACGAGACGTTTTTTACAAGCATAGAAATACACACAAAGAAAACGAGAGAGAGAGAGAGAGAGAGAGAGAGAGAGAGAGAGAGAGAGAGAGAGAGAGAGAGAGAGAGAGGAATCTATAAAACCCAAGAAGCCAGGCTGAGAGATGAGTTGCAGGATTTCTGGAGAGAGAGAGAGAGAGAGGGGAATCTATAAAACCCAAGAAGCCAGGCTGAAAGGTGAGTTACAAGAATTCTGGAGAGAAAGAGAGGGGGGGGGGGAATCTATAAAACCCAAGATGTATGCATGTCGGTGATTCGACTTCTATCTTCCTCCAAGTACGCACAGCCTTTTCCTTTAATCAGATCACGAAATCGGAAAAGCATAGAGAAATTGCAAGGAAAGAAAGCAAGAGATTAATAGCTTTTCATGATCTGAGCTCGAGCTCAGAAGAAATCATCGCAAATTGATCGATTTGAAAGCTAAAAACCAGATCTGGACGAATGAAATCGAAAGGAGGCGTGTGAGGTAGAGAAGAAAGAGAGAGAAGGACCAACCAGAGAAACAGACAGGCTTTTGAGAAATCCTGGGAGGGCTCCCTCTGACATTTTTCAGAATTTGTAAGAAAGCCCCTCTTCTTTTCTTTTATTCATTGTAGGAAAAGTTGCCATCAGCTGAGTTGGCATGGGAATCCACGTGCCGGCCTCGGATTGGTCCAAATAGGGTTCCTTGTTTGGACCAAACAGGGGATCCGCTTCCCAACTTAAAGAGACACGTGTCAATGGTATCTTTTTGGAGCCCCACTTCAGACTGACTCTCCTAAATCCAAACAAAACCATTTAAGAATTATAAGATTTTCAGAAATGGGCATGGTTTGTCTTGTTGTTGCTTATGTGACACACGAATTACATGTATAAGAGTGTGTTCCCCTTAACTTCTCATTTTTATGGAGAACTTCACTATATACTTGAGAATTTTGAAAGTACATTAAGCTAAAGCATTTGAATAGAACTGTGACCCACCAATGATATAATTAGGTCGGTCTTATTAATATGGAAGACCAATTATATAACTAGGCATTGCTTACTAATGTGGAGGAGCCAAAGTGAACTAGATCCATCAATACATTTAAAGCATTTAAAAAAAATGTACCCATTAAAGCTTGTATGGGATCACATCCACTGTATGTAGATGTGGCTGCAGGGGTTGGCAGCGGACTGGGCAGTTTGTGGGCTGGCATGTGTGGCTGGTTTGCAGGCAGTGTGTGGGTAGGCAGGTATGGTTGAGGTTTCAGGTGGCTAATGGTGATGATGGTGTTTGCTAGTGGCGGCAGGAGAGGGTAGGTGGAAAAGAAGAAATGTGATGTTGGTAGGCGCTACTGTTTGTTTGATCATGTCCCCTACATTGGACAAAGAGATCTGGACCATGACGTGGTCGCAATGGTATGTGGTCTAATCATAGTTGTTTTTAGGTCTCTTATTGATCATAATATTTTGTAGTTAATAAATTATGTCGTGAACATTACCGGCCATTATATATATACCTTTTGAAGGTTTGTAGTTGTGATGCTCATGGGTCATTGCCTCATGGTTCATGGAGTTTCTAAGATTACCATTTTGCATTTAGCTCCTTACAAGAGAGCATTACAATGGGAGTAGAAATCACAAGCATCCATTCAGGCTGAGATGGAGCAGTTGAAGGAACGGGCGCATGATATGGAGCAGGTATTTGTGTCCATTTCTCACGGTGGTGGACAAGTGCAGTTTTAAACCGATTATGGAAGTTTGTCTCGTGTACAAACCAATCTCGCATAAATAGATGAATACCAAACATAATTAAAATAAAATACTCACTATTCCTAGTAATACACACCCAAATGTATGCGAGGCAAGATTTCCAATATCATTTCGGATATCATGAGGCACAATTTGACCAAGCAACCACTTAAACAGGTTAGACTTTTATGCAAGTTGTTGCATTTGACGAGGAGGTCTGCATCTATTGCCTATGGGAGGCTGATGGGTGAGTCTCTAGATGATCCAGGTCTTGATAGGATAGTTTCCAATGAGATTGTTGACAGCAATGTTGACTTGGTGAACAGAGAAGGCAAGTTTGATATCTCACGATAGGCTATATCATAGCCTGGCCCCAATTTAGAACGGTCTCAATTTAGTATTTTGAATTGAATGTCTTGATTCTCTAAATTTGAATAATGATGGATGGTTAGATTATTATTTATATTGATGTTTGAGTTGGTGTTGCATTGTTGATTACTATGTAGATGTTTGAATTGGTAATGGATGCTTGATTATTATATACATGTTTGGGTTGGATGTTTCATAAGGATTTTTAGTTCATTGTTACTTGTATTAAACATGTGTGATTTTTTAAAATTTTATTTTTTAAATTAAAGAAACCACAACCATTGACCATGGTTTTTGTTTATTAAAAACCCAATTAAAATCGAGGGCTTTTGGATGTTGTTTTGGTTACTTCTTACCCACAACGTATGGCTGTTGTATTTTGTAACATTAGTATGACTGTGAGATGTGATTTTGTAAAAAAGAAAACACGGCAAATGAAAGGAAAGGTTATTTGGTGGTCATTTTTGAGAATTGACCTATCATATTTATTTTTAACCACTTAAGGTATGAATCCTATGTATTCAATTACTATGAATTTTAATGCAAACAAGTATGCCCTAAGAGCACATTTGTGCACCATACTCTACCCTTCCTCGCATCCAAAAGGCTTTTCTTTGAATTCATGTATAATAAAAAAGAAAAGAAAATGAAAGTCACCATTTTCTTGATGAAATAATGCCTGCACCAAATGCTGAAAAATAAATTGTGTGGAAATTTGGCACTTTATTCATGAAGAATGTCTTAGCCAATGTGTCGTAAAGGTGCGTTTGTTTGTGTAGATTCTAATTCATTAGAATATTAAGAAATGTATTTTTGCTTGTAGTTGCTAAACAAAAAAAAACTTTTTTTTTGTTGTAAAGAGCAATAACTAAACTGAAAGAGGTGAAGATCCACAAATGCACGTTAAATAGCCAACACACTCTTGGTTGAGTTGTGTTGGCACCTTGTATTACACATGTGCTGGCATGGATCCCCGGTTATTTATATTGATAGTATCATTCATGTCCAGTAGCCCCACTAGCAAAAAAAATAAATAACTAAATAAATATATAATTTCTTTGTTGAAAAAAGATTACCCAACTTTTTTTGTTTTTTTTTTTTTGGTGAGTAGTAGGCTTAATCCATAATGCGAGTTGGCATGGTATCCAATTTGAGCATACAAATAACTAGGATAGGAGAAAAATGGAAAATTCTGATTATAAATTAGCAAATGGTTTGATGGACTTGATATAAGGATATTAACAATCTAATTAAGGGCCCACATCTTAAAAACCCAACTATTTTACTGACTTCTTGAGCTATGGAGTTGCTCTGGTAGAGTGAAAATTGGTCGGATAGGGGCATTTATAGTTTCAACGGATAGGATTTTGACAGAAGGCATGGGCACTATTTGGTTGCAGCAAACGATTTTTTAGGGCACACCACACCTCACCTCTCCTCTATAAAAACTCAATATGATCCATCCAGGTGCCTCAAAAACTAGCTAAGCATGCGCCCCTGTTTCTGTGAGATAAGGAAGGGAGGGATGGAGAGTAAGGAGACGAGAATACGAGGAGGAGGAGAAAAAATTAATAGCATCACAACGGCAGAGCCCGCATCAGGTACCGTCTCTTTCTTCTCTTCTCTGTCTTTCTTCTTCTCCTCCATATCTGCTGGTGCTTGCTGTTGTTTCTCTTTTCCTCTTTGTTTTCTTCAGATCTGCTGCTGCTATCATCTCCTTGTCTCTCTCTTTTCTATTTCTAATACTGTTTTGCAGAAATCATTAGATCTGCTGATTCTCTAGTTTATCTAGTTATTTATTGACTGATTTTCTAATTTACAGTGATAAAGTCAAGGACTGGGTGGTATAGGAAAAGGTACGTCTGAAATTGGTTTGTTTAATAAACTTGCAATCCAGCTTATCTTTTATTTTATTTCATTTTTTATTGGAATATATTAACTCATTCATGGTGTTTGTTTACTAACTCATTATCTTATATGCTTTGTTTTTATTGAATTGAATTTATCATTACTATTTATATGAATGAAAACAAAATAGAATAAGAATTTTTAAATTTGAATCCGAAGTTCACTATATATGGGCCAGCGGGGCAGCACTAGAAGTTTGAATACTCCATAATTCAAACTTAAAGTTCATTTTTATTTAGATCCAAATAAATAATATCTTATGATAATGTCATGAAATTAAGCATGGAGATTTAACAGAGCCAGAAGCTCTGATTTATGCTTGAAACATTGTTGGAACTGGAAGTTCAACTACAAAACCGAAATTTTTGTTTCAATTCAAAAGCTTTGACAGAACCTAAAGTTCTAAATCAATCTTGAAGTCTTGACAACGCAAGCCTTTCTAATTTTTAAAGTTGAGAACCTAACATTCCAACTTATTTGTCATGATTAAATCCTTCTTTTATTTTGTATATTAAGGTTTCGTTTCTTTTATTTTGTTAATTATCGACATACCATTAATTATATATATATTTTATTACAGTTCGTGGATGATGTCAAACCTGACAAAACTTGATTTTAAAGAACTTATCCTGACAATTGGATGCAAAAATCCATTTGCAATCTAAGAAACTTGGAGAGGCCATTAGAGAGGGTAATAAGATTTCTTCGGAGGATAAGGCGTCAGCTCTCATCTTTTTACGTCATCACATACATGACGACCTAAAATATGAATATCTAACTGAGGAAGACCCAGGATGTCTCTGAAAATTCCTGGATATGTATGATCACTAGAAGATGGTCAATTTGACATTACAAACTTGAAGACTCGAGACTTTTTTGAACATAAGGATAGCTAACCTCTGAATAATGAAGCGCTTAATTTTAAAATTCTTTGCCAATTAAAAATATTTTAATCCAATATTAATCCCAACTAGAACAATGAACACAAATAGGAATACAACTTATGTGGAATATGTGTTTAAAGTGTGTGTGCTTAAATAATCTATGATATGCTAACTTGGTTCAAGTTAAAAAGCACAAGAATGTGTGTGTCAATTAAACCCAATGATCATCTATCACCCATATAAATCTCAACAGTATATAAATATGTAAATTATGCACAAGAGATAGAGATAGATAAATTGATACACAAGAGGTTTATAGTGGTTTGGTCACACAGACCTATATCCACTCACAAGGATCACACAACCCTTGTTTCCACTATGATGAATCAAACTACACAAGTACTGATTCTACTTCAATTTTGTTACCGAGGTTCGATCACATAGATTTAATTTCCTTTTTGTTCACGAGGTTCGATCACAAAGATCTACTCCCCTCTACAATTTTTATAGTAGTTAAATCACAAAGAAATAAGCCACTCTTACAATGCTCTGAATTGAATGAAGTGAGGGAGCAGAACACTTGCCTCTTTTGACAAAGTCTGGAGGTTGCTCTTCGAAGCTTGTCATCGTAGCTCCAAGCTTAGATGCCTCTTGCAATGCTTCCTTAATGTTGATGATGATGCTCCAATGTCGTGCTCAATCAAGGGAAGAGGTCTTTGGTCTAGGAATATGGATTATAAACTTGGGTAGCTTAGGCTTTTTTCTAGATACTTAAGATTTCAACTAATCACACTTTTCTTGGGCTAAGAAAGCTTTTAGATATACCTATGAAGGATCAAAGTGTGAGTGGAAATCTTTTGAGAGCCCTAATCAAGATGTTACTATGTAGGCATAATGTATAGAAGAAGGTTTCTCAAGAATTAGCAAGCCTCTGCATTGGAATGAGCTTAAAATATATATAGATAGCTTTCCAACGGCTCTGGCGGTTAACTGCTTTCAGAATCGCAGCTAGTTGCCACTCCCAATGGATACTTCCAACGGTCAGAAATTTAAATTTTCTGAATGGTCGGCTAGCTGTCGGTCATCAGGCGGTCGACCGACACTTGGCCGATTGCTGACCGCCTGGTGACCGCCCCTCTGTTTTTCAGCTTGAAACAGCTTCTGGAAAAGTAACCGACCTGGTGATTGCCTGAGGTCGCTTGGTCGAAATTTGGGGTCGTTTTTGAGCCTTAAACAAGCTCAAAAATATCTTCTAAAAACCTATCAAATTAACGATTTAGTCAGGGTTTTTAGGGTCACTTAGGAGCATGGTTTCGGTCCCAATTACTTGAACTTGGTTGGCACAACTTGATGTCGATCTTTGACGAATCTGGGCCTTTTCAAAAAGCTTTGACAGTCCTCTTGAATTGAATTTTCTTTGAAGTACTTAAGAGACAATGTCTTCGGGACTCTTTGGCATGGAATTGACAATATGAACAAGTGCTTATAGAAATGTGGCACTAACAATCTCCCCCTTTGACAATTTCGTGACAAAACCATTTAACCTATACATCTTTACATGTAGATATTCAATACAACTCAAAGTACAATCATACACATAGTTTATGACCTTTTACTAGTTTATGACCTTTTACAAATGAAATACAAATTCAAGGACAAAAGGAATCAAGACTTGTGTGGTATCCTCTTCATTTGTGTTTGAGAAGATTTTCCTGTGAAAGCACAACACTGTAACAAACACAAAACATATTATGGGAATCTTCTCCCTTGTTAGTATAAAACAAAAAAATTCAGAACTTGGAAGATTCTCCCACTGAGTTTCATAGGTTGTGGAGATCTTCTCCCCCTGAGCTGTACTTGTAACAAACAATTTATCTTGAAGGCACTGCATAGGAATCATCTTTCTCCCCCTTTGTACCTCTCTCCCCCTTAATCAATATCTTCCCCTTAATATCTCTCTCCCCCCTTTTGTCACAAATTGACAAAGATAGGCACAAGAAAATTGGGAGAGGCAACAGATAGCAGGGCTAATATCACATAGGTCATGTTTATTCATATATCCTACATATATAAGAGATTCATGATGTCTTTCATCATTGAATTCTGCAGAAACCATATGATAACTTGCAAGACATATATTTCTGCTACATGAATTGACCTTCTTCATCCATTCAGGCTGCTTCTTTTTTATGCTAGCTATTTTATGTTCCATGGCAGTGAATCTTTCTTCCAAAGATCGAGGTGCTGGATGAGGAGGAAGCTGAACATCATCATGTCTTGGATTAGCTGGGAATCCCTGAGGTTCTGGAGGAACAACTCCTGCTAATTCATGTTGATGGGGAACAAGGTTCATAGAGCTCAAGTTTTGATGAGAGAAAGGCTCGATTTGAATAGGATTTTCATCAGGAGCATTTATACCAATAGAGAGAGCAAGAGTAGACATGAGGTAACCAAAGATAAGAGATCCAGCCTTGGATCGAAAAGTAGCATTACGAATGATATGCCTACATATGAGAGAGGGAAGACACATACGGTTGCCATTGACAATGTTGAATAAGATATTGACCATATAGGCAGTCAATTCAGTCCTATTTCTTGCTCTAGGATAAACGTTGTGAGTGAACAGGTTGTGAATCAGCCTAAGTTCATGAATAAGGTGTTTGGAGCAGAGAAAATTCTTAGCTTGATCCCATTCAGCAATGAAAGCACAAATGGACTGAGTTATCATAGGTTTTTCAGCCTTAGAGATAGTGTCTGACACAAATTGAATGGAGTGTGGTTCATAGGGAATGTTCAAGATAGAGCCAATTCTTTCAGGAGTGATTTCTACTTCCACATCCTCTAACATTACATAGAAACAACATTCAGTCTCAGTGGCCTTGTATCTAGAGAAAGATGCATACATTTGGTAGGCAAGAGAGGGATATGCTACTTTTCCCCAATTAAGAATATTTTGCCAGCCTATTCTACTTAGAATTTCTTCGGTATGATATTCCTACACAAGAGATTTCCTGACCCATTTTTCAAAAGTAAGGTTCCTAGATTTCAAGGCTCTCAAAGATGCTACATTGAATTTTAGCCTTTTGGCGGGAGAGGAGGTGGTGTAAGTGATGGAGATGTAGAAGGTGAGGAACCAGGCGGTGAAGGAGAGCGTCTTCGACTCGAAGAAGATGCTCTAGATGAGCGGCCCCTCTTAGATGGAGCCTTAGAGGCAGTTTTCTTTCTTGGAGGCATATTACCAAACACTTGGAATGCACAAACAATTTCACAATCCAATACAAGTTCTATAGAGGTGAAGCTTTGGGGAATGTTTGAACTTCATAAACTTAGTGTTTGAATTCCTTTGAGATGCATGTCTTTAGAATTATGATTTATGTTGGGTCTTTATTTCATTGACGTTTTATTTTATGGTGAATGGTTTGAACCCCTTGGAATGGTCTAGAAGACCAAAAATTCTTTGAACTTCATAAACTTAGTGTTTGAATTCCTTTGAGATGCATGTCTTTAGAATTATGATTTATGTTGGGTCTTTATTTCATTGACGTTTTATTTTATGGTGAATGGTTTGATCTTTATCATGTGATTGCATAGTTACATTAGTTTGTTATTTTGTTTAAGATATGAATTATGGAATTGAAGACAATCTTTGTCTGGTAGACAGTGCCACAACACATACCATTTTGAAAAATTAGAAGTTTTTCTCAAAATTGATGGTCAATCCACGAAATGTATCCACTATAGTTGGACCTGTACAAATAGCCCATATGTTGTTAGCTAATGGTACTCATCTATTAATTAAAGATGCATTGTTCTCAAGCAGTTCCCGAAGAAACTTGATTAGTTTGAAGGGCATCATAATGAATGGGTACAACATTGAGAGGGTAAGCGAAAGTAACAAGGAATACATATGCATCATTACTAGTATTGGAAGCTTGGCAGTTTTTCAAAATCTAGAAATGAGACTAATGGATGTTGTAACTGCTTATTTGTACGGGGACTTAGACACATAAATTTATATGAAAATCCCGGAAGGATTTGCTTTGCCTGAAGTAAAGTCAAGGACTACGTACTCAATCCAATTAAGACGATTATTGTACGACTTGAAGTAATCCGGAAGAATGTAGTACAATCATTTTAGTGAATACTTGTCTAATGAAGGGTATAAAAATAATCTCATTTGCCCGTGTTTATTTATAAAGAAATTCTTAAAGGGATTTGAAATAGTGGCAGTTTATGTGGATGATAAAAATTTGACAGGGACTCCACAAGAGCTCGAAAAAACTAATGATTATTTAAAGAAAGAATTTGAAATGAAAGATCTTGAAAATATAAAATTCTGTCTCCGCTTGTAAATCGAGAGAAATTCTGGTGGGATGTTGGTTCATTAATCTAATTATATCAAGAAGGTTTTAAAACGATTTGATAGGGACAAAGCACATCTAATAAGTACCACAATGGTCGTCTTGTTTTTAGAAATCACTGGCTGCCTGTTATTGTTCAAAAAGAGAAGCAAGAAGGAACAAAAAGTTGCCCTGCAAACGAAGTGAAGATACTGCATGACGCCCATCGGCCATTGCAGAGAATACCCAGCGGACACAACACCGACGCCAATCGGCTAGAGTGTATGGTGTTGATCGGCCAACCAATTGCAGCCTCAAACGACTGGTGGAAGAAATGTAGTTTGGTGCATTCCCCGTGCGCCCATCTACCATTGCAATCGACTCTGTATACAGAATCTCGCGGCCAATGCCTTTGGTTCTCGCGCATCCACCGGCCATTGCGATTGATC
Source organism: Persea americana (assembly GCA_029852735.1). Classification (NCBI taxonomy): domain Eukaryota; kingdom Viridiplantae; phylum Streptophyta; class Magnoliopsida; order Laurales; family Lauraceae; genus Persea; species Persea americana. Next base: position 78,158,740 of record CM056810.1, read on the forward strand.
TCGTAATATCCAGCGGCCAATGTATGTTATGCCCAAGCAAGGCACGAAATGCCTGGCGGCCACTGTTCCAAACACACAGCAGCCCAGCGGCCTGAGCGACCAGCCTGAATACTTAGCGCCTAGAGGGCCAATGTCACCAACATCCGCCGGCCGGTTCACAAGTGAAACAGTGGCCGCTGAGTGTAATACCGAAACTCTTGTTCTGTGCATTCGCTGTTTCGAACTTTTGAGCATGTTCCTTGTTCAAACATTCATTATACATAATCCAGAACCCTTTTTCACCCGGTTGAATCTTGTCAAAACAGGAAGGAAAATGAGGAATCATAGTGATTGAATTAAAATTAGCATGTCACACAATAACATGGCTGATAGACTTTTTATTTTTTATGAAATTAGGGTTCCTCAATGAGGAGGTTATTTTGCCTATAAATAGGACTCCTCCCTTGTATCTGTACACACTTGAGATAAAGAAGAATCTATCTCTTCTTTCCTATTACTCTCTCTCCCTTTTGGTTTTTTATTTTACAACAACACATAACTTTTACTTCCACATTTTTTTTTTGATGACTGGGGGTGTCCAAGGCCTCTTTGAGCACCCGACTAATCCCTCGGGGTGGCCTCCCTCTATTTCCACTCACTAGGTACGTCGGGCTATATAATAGCCTGGGGTCCCAACGCATTGGCGGGCTTCGATGCTGAGACCTCTAGGTGGTTACAGAGTGCCCCAACCAACGACGCCACCAAGCGTTAGTTTTACTTCCACATTTACCAGGGTAGGTTTGTCTTATGTTTCTACATTTGAGTCCATGGTATCACAGGTCACTTTTTTCGTACTGGTGTTGGAATTTCCTCTACCTTGGGAGTGGGGGGGTTGTGGCGTTTTGGGGTATTGTTGGGGTTAGAAGTTACAATTTTAGAAAAAATTCGGTAGTGTCTCCTCTGTATTTCGGACCCTGGAAAATATCTCGGGTGCATAAATGTATTACCTGTTAGTAAAACACTTCATATATATAACCCCAATGCCCCTAAAAACCCCAATATCAACAATATATATCTTCACATTACGTAGTACTTCCTTAATTAATTCAAGAATGGGATATCTTATATATCTTAAAAAATCATTATTGACCTAGAGATGTCATAATTTCTGAAATAAACTTAGTGCCAATGCAGTAAATTGGGATTAGGTTTTTCTCACTGTTTTTTTGCTGGAAGCAGAACTTTCTTTCTTTGTATGAGTTTCAAGCCAGACTTCCGTACGGGTTATCTTATCAGGATTTTTTCGTCACTGAAAAATATTAGAAGCAAACATCCCAATTACATAAAAAAATCGTCGAGCAGCAGGTAAATGGACCCCCACCTTCTAGTTCTTCTCTCATTGTCCATTTTCTTATTGATACTTCATTTAAGGAAAATGTACATTTTGTAAAACTTTACTTGGGCCAATCACTTGGTTATTTGGAATGCATTTACAACTAATCTTTCTGTGAAACATAAAATGAGTGGTCATTCAAGTAGGTTAAACATGTTCAACAAGTTAACTACTAGATTTCCTGAAAAAAAAAGTTAACTATTATTATAAACAAGGTATTATGGGATGACCCATTATAACTAATTAAGAAAAAGATTGGTTGCTAATGATAAAGTTTGGATACTCCTAAAAGTTTGTTGCATTTAGATCAAGGTCTGTGGTTTTCAGTCAACTTGTTGATTTATTATTCTGTTGCATGTGCTAATGCACACGTGTATCTTTTATATTTTTGTTTCAGAAATTTTCTTCCAAGATAAACTTGTACCAGATCTTTAGTTATTTATATTTACTGGTCTCCTGTGCGTCATACATTTTATTAAGTTTAAACACATACATTGATTACTGCACTTTCAGTGGCTAACTATTACCAATAGAAAAAAAGGAGATAAATACTAAAAAAAGGCAAGCACGACCAAATTTACCCACTAGTAGAATTGTATATACTCCAAAAGGGACTAGTACCGCTCATATTTATTGAAGCCCTAAAATACGTCTGTGAGCATCTAGACATCCAAATTATATAGAGGCTTGCTAGCATCAATTCATAGGCAAATAGTGGTTCCCATTCAGCCACCAACGTTACTTAGTTCATCAGCAATGTCCAGATTGCATCAACAATGGGAAGTGAACCCCACTCCGGCACAACAGCTCCCAAACTCAAAGCAAGAAGCTCAAAGTTGCATCGCCATCCAACATTGATTGTAAATTACTATTTACTGTTCACCATTAGAAGCTTCAGTTGTGATATCTTACCCATCCTTCGCTATTTGGCTTTGGTACCTGATATAAGAGAAATACATGAAGATTAATAATAGCTATAAAAACCAAATCCGAGGTTTCTACTTTATTGTGGATTGCCTGTAAAATGTTCATGATATGCAAATTTTACAGCGCAACGAGAGTAGCCAACTATGTAATAGTTGCTTACACTACATGTCAAGGAATTATGTAATAGCCAACAATAGTTGGCTTTTGAATTTTAGTTTGAATTTGGCTGTTTACCAATGGGACATGTGGTAAGATTTATGTGGTCGTTGTCCACTCTTAGATCTAATCATTTAAAAGTTCCGGTCTATCATACCCTTCGGGCCAACTGATCTAAATCAGTGAAATGGACAGTAAAAAAATGATGATGGAGGGGTCTCATTATAAATGTGGATGAAAGCAACACGTGATCCATTCTTCTTAACTCTTTATTTAAAAGATTTATGGTTCATTTAAAAGTGTATTTCTAAGAGTGGTTTAAGTTGAAGAAATAAATGTGAAGATACAGACTATCAAATAATCTCCTTTTAGATGAAAAATGAATACTTATACATCATGATCAGCCTAGCAAATCAAATCCTATGAACGATAGAATCCAATTTTATCTTCACGTTGTATCCTCCACGGTCACCCCTATTCCTTTTCTTTTAGGAATGATAGTCTCTCTGTGCCTCGTGTACCTCTGGTCAACCCTGCGTCCCTACCGATCTTGATAGTGGTATGCCACTCTTCGAGATAAATTTTTAGAATTGAATATCAGTTTGTAATTTATTGTACGTTTGATATTAAGATATTTTTATTATGTTGTACTAAAAAAATCCTAATTGTGAAATGCAACGAGTGATGATGTTTGGATCTATGGAAAATGCTAAAACTATAGTCATTGTTTTTATTATGTAGTATTCAAATAATCCTAATTGTGAAATGCAACGAGTGATGATGTTTGGATCTTTGGAAATGCTAAAACTTTAGTCATTTAGTTGTGGTATTATTTTATATTTCTATTATGAAGTGTGTAATGCAATGTAAGCACTATTAAAAAAATTATTGGATCTTTGAATATGGTATTGATATCTAACTTGTGTTTTTGGTGTTGTGTGCATTTTATTGATCGAAAGAATGTCTGAAGCAAAAAGCAACAATGAGATACATTATGATGCATAAGCAGAGTTTATTCAATGAATTTGCAGTGATAAGTTGCCTCAACGACTCATTCGTACATAGATGTGCTCTATTCATTCATTATGATGTTGCTGGATGGTTGCTTCGTCATTGTATGATATACGATGATGTTGTTAGATGGTTGTTTCATCATAGCATGATGTATAATGATGTTACTTGACGGTTGCTTCATCATTAGATGATGAATAATGGGGTTACTTGACGGTTGCTTCATTATTTAATTATATATGATGATGTTGCTTGATGGTTGCTTCATTATTTAATTATGTATGATGATGTTGCTCGATGGTTGCTTCATTATCATCGGATGAATAATATGGTTACTGGATGGTTGCTTCATCATTGGATGGCGCATAATGTTGCTAGATGGTTGCTTTATCATTGTATGATGGTTGATGCTGCTTCATTGGATGATTGATGCTGTTAGATTGTTGGCGATGATTGATGCTGATAGATAGTTGCTTCATTATTAAGTTGGTGTAGTGCAAGGTGCAAATGTGTAATATTGTTCTATTGAATTATACATATTTTTGCTGGATGGTTGCTTCATCATGTGATGGTTCATGTTGCTGAGAATTAAGATTCTTTCTAGTACTTTTGATTATTTATTACACTTGACATTTTTTTTTATACATTATGCTCATTCAGGTGGATTTTAAATTACCTACACGCTATTGTATGTCTAATGAGCTTTCGATATGCTTTTGTTTTCGTAACTCTCACTTTACAATCACGGGGACATGGATCATTTTCAAGCCGGTCTTGTGTATTTTCTAACAAATGTTACACTTTTTTTTTTGTTTTTTATTTAAATCATAATACAATCGGGATGATGAGTATGGATCTAGATATCATTTCAAAATTTATTTTTAGACAGAACAAACTTCTGTGTACTTTCTGGTTGTTACTTGTTCTGAAAGTCCTTTGGAAAAAAAGTGTTCTTTTTGTTCTCTAACTATCTAATTTTGTAATTGTGTTGTCAATGTTGTTGTTACTATTAATTTATATCAAAGCAACTTATTTGACTATCATAGTTGCAATTATTTTGACCATCCTAATTTCAATTTTGACCTTCCAATTCTTTATCTATTATTGAGTCCACTATTAAGGGTCAAATTCGATAAGGTCACCATAAATCCAAAACTTCATTGGTAAAAAGTTAATATATATATAAATTGTTTAAAAATCCGAGATCAACCCATTGCACCTCATATTTGTATAAAAACAAAATTAATAATGTCAAGAACCAGTTATATGGCTCGGGAGTCCTTGGACACATGGAGATGAAAGATGTAAAGTCATGTCCTATCTCTTAGAAGAAAATATATACGGTATAAATTACATGATTTCTTATATTAGACCCTATTATGTTTAGGACTGTTTCATTATAAGCATGTATGTTTACAATATAAAAATTCCAATGGTTGAGAATATTGATATAAAAACTTTTTAGGGCATATGACTAACTTTTATTTTGAAAATGTTTTCTTACTACTAAATGGAGTTTACGTTAGATTTATCTATTTTATTTTTATATTTTATGCTAGTGTTATTTTTATATTTTAACATTTATGCTCTCTTTTGTGTATTTTAATAGTGTGTTTACAAGATATCTATATAATGTCATAGATGTGAACTACCAAATCAATTGTTTTGGATATTTTAAAAATGTCTAGTTATAAGACACATGATATGGGGAAATTCAGTTTTTGTTATAGTGTGATGTGAGTTGTCCTTTGATTTTTTGGACTGGTTGGTTGCCCTCTCTAAGAGTTTTATATGTCGCTTTGTTGGCGGTGGTGTTGTCTTTTGTAGGGGTTGGTCTTGCTTGAATTGGTCAATTTGTTGTCTTTGTAGGGGTTGATCTTGCTTGAATTGGTCAATTGAGTTATTAGTCTTGCAAAAATTACATTTCAAGCGAAGACTTCATGGTTATGAGAAACGTAAGCCTCATCAATCAATTACAAATGCATAAGTTCATCAATCAATTACAAATTTCATGTAGATCCAGACGGGCTGCCACTAAATTTGGACAGAGCTTGTATGATCCAATAAAAAAGAAAAGCAAATGCAAAGAAAGATTAAAGGAAAAATCAATACAAATCACACGTCATCAAATGAGAGAAATCACACTCTCGAGGGATAAATCAGACAAAAAAAAAAACATAGAAGCGATGTTGCAAAAAATAGATTTATAATAAACATACAAAGAAAGATTAGAAAGATATTATTATTATTATTATTGTTGGTATAATCCACAAGCTAAAAATTGCAATAGTACCTTCCGTACCCCTAGTTTGTGCGAATCTTAGGAAGCCTAAGCCATGCAAGCAGTGGGTCCCTCTACAGTTGATTCCTTTGTCTGTGCTGGTTACGCTGGTATGGTAGGACCTGGTTGACCCGCCAGGCCTATTTTGTGGCTGGTTTCATCAGCTGGACCCTTTAATGGGCCTAGTATCTGATCGATCCCTTGCAATCTAAATATAATTATTTTAAGGCCCTTCACCCTTGGTTTGGTCCCGTCGGGCAATCTCGACCATAATGAGTTTTTTTGTTTTTACTAACCAGCTGTGCTACAATGGAGGAACAAACCAGCTAGTTGTCCCTTGTTCTCCAAAATTGGCTCACACCCAATTTATTTGATCTCTTTTCAACTAGACTAGAAGTTTTCAACTTCTGTTGTTGAAGCCTCTAAGTTGAGCAAGATATCATCTGATTGGTCATCAACAGCTGATTTCTGGCCTTTATTTTTCTGCAGAATGTCATACATGGGCTGCAGATCTAAAACATTCAATCTAAACATCTATGGACTATGGGCATGTCATTTACTAGCTTCTTAGAAAATTTGGTTCCATGCCATATCACGATCAATAACGTGGTATTGTTTTTCATAATAATTTAGCAACTCTTGCAATAAAGTCACGATTTTGTTATCATCGTGAACTAGAAAAAAATGCCGGTGCTCATAATAATAAAATTTATAAAAAAAACTTGAGAATTAGTTTCTTTAAAATTAAATGCAAAAGGTTCTAGTGTGGGAGAGAGGAAAAAAAAAGAAGTCAATAAGAATTCAATACCTAATACCATATAATTTAAAAAAAAACCACAAGCCCATGAAAATTAAATATTAATGATCAAGAAAACTAAAAACAAAATCAAAACAAACAAACAATATAAACTATGAATAAAATCCAATGAAATTTAAAAGATATATAGAAATAAAACATAGAAATGAAAACCCATAATTAACTTAATAATATAAGCAATTTCAAAGAATCAAACACTCATGAAAAAAAAAAAAACTAAAAAATGGAGCACAAAAGGGCAAAGACAAAAGAGGCCACAAATTCATGAAAAACTATTATAAAAAAAAACTAAAAACCCATCACAAGTGAGAAATTATAATAAAAGAAATACAAAATAAAATGAAATAAATTTTATGAAAAAGGCTTTAAAAAATATATAAATAAAGATCCAAAGACAATACAATGATAAAAGAAATTTAGAAAAACCAAACGAACTTATGATAATCTAATACTAAAAAATGAGAATCTGAAGGCACAAAAGAAATAAGAAAAATCCATAAGAAGATTTCACAAAGAGAACTTAAAGAACCTAGTGGAAGTAAAATAAATAATTAACTCATAATGATAATCATTAAAAAAATAAAAAAAATACAACAGGAAAATGAGAATTCCCAAAAAATCCCATAAGAAAAAGTGATTTAAAAGAAAAAAAAAAAACCAAGGAGAACCCAATACCAAAAAGTTGAAATAAATAAAGGGAAAAAAAGAAACTCACAATCTATGAGAACCATACAAATACAAACCATAAAAATATTGCAAATCTATAGAAATTTTAAAATGATAATTCTTTTGTATAAATCATATTAAAATGACATAATTAAAATTGCTCAAAAAAGTATATGAACTCAAAAGTAAATTAATTAAAAAAGGTTTACCTCTCAAATTGAAACGTTTAATAATTGCACCAATTATCTCAAGATGCTCACATTTTAAAATGAGTTGAACACTGATCTAAAGTAAGCATGCAAATGAGACTTCAGACAGTATTAAAAATAGACACAAAGAAACAAAAGAATTATTGAAATTGCTCTAATAAAATACAATAAACTTAAAAGTAAATGAATGAAAAAAATGAAAGTTCTCTTGTTGACATAGAGTAATAGAATTATATTGGAGAAAGTAGAAAATGATGATAATTAGAATGATCTTAATTCTTTATTTAGATGGACTAATATTATTGGAGATTCTTTTTACCATTAATTCCGCATTCTTAAAAAAAATTTTACAATCAAAATCAATTGATAAAAAAGAAACCAGACAACCTAGAAACGAGAGTAGATTAAATAAAAAAGACTAAGGATTTAATAAACTAGACAACCCATAAATTAGCATTTCACGTTCAAAAAAAAAAAAAAAAGAAGGAAAAAATCATATAATCAGAACAAACAAAAATACTTGGAATTCCTTAGATTAATGGTGCTTAGACACTGTGATCCATTAATACTCAAATGCTATTTGCCTTTATAGAAATAAGATGATATCGGGAGTTTCTTAATAGACAAAAGGCATGATGGAGAATCTAAATCACAGAAAAAACTTTATTTGGAAAACTCCAGTATTTTGTATTTTTTTATCAGAGAATCAATTTGATTGTGGGAATAACCCAGAATGAGGTGCAAATTTGAGGTATCGCATAAATAGCGAGGATGTTTATCTTAATGATTATGATTTTTAATAGATGGGTTTATCATAGTGTTCCACTCTATTTACATTATGATTTATAAAAGTTAAAGCTACACACACAAAAAAGAAAAAAAATCAAACTCCACCCTTTTTCCCTCGACAAGCGTGCATGTTAGCACATCAGTTACATGGAAAGTTTTCCACCTCCTCATTAGTTCCACGCTGTTGTCACGTGTTTTTCTTTTCTCAATAATATTGTCATTTTCTTATTAATTATGAAACTTATTATTTTTGTTAATCAATTCCATATATTAGAAATTCATTTGAGTTTAGTTTTATTGTAAAATGGTTGTTATAGAAAATTAATGACTGTATAGGAAATCATAAAAATAGTTATTTTAAAAGTTTGATCACATATGCTTAAAGTATGAAAATAATAACAACAATATTTATAGGGGTCAATATTTTAGAACTATAGTTATGTTTATAAATACCTCGTAGATAAATTCCAACTCTCGGTTAACATTCCAACTTGGGGCTAGGTCCCTTCCTCATTAACTAATTTTAACTTTTTGCTAATAACTATTAACAAAAAGATGCTCTGTGGTGTAGTGGTAGGGTCTCTCCTTTGAAATCTATATTGTCTTGAGTTTGAGTCTTGGCACATGCCATGATTGATTTCTGCCACGTCATTAAAAATACACGGGTTAGGTTGGGTCCAAAAAGTGTGCTTGATCTTTGGCCCAACCTAATTTATCTCGACCCGACCCATTTGCTAGGGTCAATCTAAATTAAATTGGATGAGTGGAAATCAATTGGAGTGAATTGGAACTAATTTCAATTTGAAACCACTTCGCTTTATATATATATATATATATATATATAAAATTGTGTAAGTGGTTTTCTTGCCATCTACCAAACTTCCACAACTGCCCCAATGAGATATGACAACCATTTGTCATTGAAATTACACTGCAACAAGATAAAATTATGATAGTATTTACCTGTAATGAAAGGAAGCTAATATTACCCGGATAGCATTCTTCTACAAACAAACTACACATTATATCAAGCTCATGGGCCCACTTTGATGCATGGCGATCTCATGGGAGGAGGGTAGATGGAATAGTCTCCTTACAGACGATGGGGAGCCAAAAAAACCACCCCCACCACAGTATCCCAGTCTTTGATTTAGCAGCCTTAGAGTTTAATGGCATCCTAACCATACATCTTTTTGAGATCCAATCCAACATTTTCAAAAGAATCAAGGAATGTAAAATTGGCTGTGGTGAGATATGGGATGACAAGAGTTTAAAGGGGTTTATGTTGAACATACATCCCTTTTTAAATTTTTTTTCCTGCATTAGCTTACTGGCTAAGAGTGATACCATCAACCTGAAGACCCACGGATTGATGATCTCTTGGCATGTATGTAATGCTGAGGTGCGACCACCGCTCAACCATGAGAGTGTTGGATCTTTGACCATCCCTTGTATTACTAAGTTTGTGAATCATCTATCCAGAGGATTCCTTCATTCTTCTTCTATGGTACTGTCATCATTGGGATTTCTCACCAAGGAGATTCACCTCACACCAAGTTTGGTAACAGCAAAGGAAGATGTCGATATACATATATTAGATCCAATGGTCACAAGGCTTTTGCAATTCTCTCACAATCTGTGATGAATCAAGCTCTAAAATTTGGACCATTGGCCGTTTTTGACCTTGTGCAGATGATGGCCGGTTTGGATTTTCAATATGGATCCCGCAAAAGTTTAAAAAATAAGTGTTAATGGTGTGAACCTTTTTATTTATTTATAAATATCTCCAGATAGATGAGGAATCAATGGGTGAAAATTGACCTACTAGCCTTTTTGAACATTTTGAATGGTATCGTAATTGTAGGACATTTAAGGTAAGGGTTCCAAAACAGAAATCGGATACCACAAAATCTGAATAATCTGAGAGTCTAGAGACTGGTTGGTTCTTTTTGTATGAAAAAAGATAGAAAGAAAGGCCTGTTTACTTCATTTGATAGGCCTGTCTCTGAAGCCTGATCTGCCTGCAAGAAAGCTCTTGTTCCTCCACCCACCACTGTTGAATAGTCATTATACGCACATAAGCCCAACGAAAACACGTGTCACGTGGATCACATTATTGCAATTGGATGTTCTTGGTTTGTAGGTCCAACTTGCTTAATGTCTACAAGAATTAAAGCCCATCTAATATGATGCATAAATTAAATTTCATGCAAATCAGATAATAGTAAATTAAAATTAATACCCAAAAGCATGGATCTAATGGTGGATATAATAGCACGGCAATACATCTAATAGTCGACTCAATTTCTAACAAAGTTGTGCATTGATTTCAATGAATAGATCTATGATGATTTCCAAGTTTAGATTGCAAGAGATAATGGCTTGGTAGTTGACCTAATGCCAGATAAATGGGATGATCAATGTCAACTGGGACTAGCATTTTGCGACAATTAATCTGGGTAGTTATAATGAATTGATATTAGATCTAATGGTAGAGATTAGCCTAACCATTGTCGATTGGGACTGATATTTTTTAATGGTGGATAATGGCCTAATACTTGAATAAAGGGTGAACAATTAATGGTTTGATGTCAATTGACACTAAAGCTATTCATTAAGGGTAGATGTCACTAGGTTTGTCAATGGGCCGGGCCGGGCCGGGCCTGTGTTTGGGTTGTCAAATCCCGTCTCGAAAATTGGACGGGGCTGTTGGGGTTGTGCAATCCCGTCTCGTGTGGCCCCGGGCTTTCCACGATCTTGAACATAAATTAAATATTCTCTAATTATTCCTATACTATCACCAAAAACTCGGTGTGAACCGTACTTTAAACTCTCCTTTTTTTTCCCGGGCTTGGGACCTGCAATGCAATGCAATGCAACAAGCAACATGGCGGAGTTAAAAACATGCATTTGGCATGCACGTTGACAAAAGCATTTATCTATATAGTATAATTGTTATAAAAAAATGTAGTACATATCCTGAAACATCTCACAAGACAAAAACTTTGAAACATAAGTGATGATGTGATTAGCAAAATCTCATGCATTATTAGTTATATGCATGAAACACTTAATCAATGGGGTTTGAGTCTGTGAACATAGCCACTTGGAGGGAGTTGTCAGAACCATTTGTATGGGTCCCGAGTTTGCTTGATTGCACGGGTACATAACTACAAGGCCTAGTGGCGGACCCGGGATCTTCATTTGGCTAGGGCTAAAAGTTTGCTAGACTTTACATTAAAAAAAAAAAGAAATTTGCTAAACTTTGCTAGATTTTTTCACATTACCAAATAGCACCTATGAGTTTTTCTTGTGAAAATATTTGATTCGTGGAACTCGACTAGATGCATGATAACTATTAAAGATTAGGCAATGAAGAGGTTATGAATTAGGACGTTAATCAGAAGTATCAAAAAGCATTAGATGGATAAAAAACGATTCTAACCTTAATTTTAGATACTCAAACTCACACTATTATGTTTCACTAAATTTATATGTCAAAATCAATGCTCAATAAAAATCGAGGCAGGTTCAAGGTGAGTGGGTGTGTGAGAAAAAATTGAGTACAATAACATCTTGAGAACACCCATCCTTTCCCTTTTCACTTACTCAAAGCCTCCAACCTTTGGATAATGGGAGTGAAATTTTATCTTTGAATCATAGTGGGGGTAAGAAAAGATGATAACGGGAATGGATTTGGTATTCTTTAGATTTGTAGATATACTCATATTTGATAGTTTAGGGCTTAGGGTTTGGATTAGGATTTGGGGATTTAGGGTTTGGAATTAAGATTTGGAGATTAAGCATTCAGATTTAAATATCGAGTGATTAGGATGGATTATACTAGATATGTTTGACATATGAAGATGCAATAGTCTATACAATACATAGAACCGGCGTCGAGGAGCTTAATTGGCAATCGGCACGAAGAGATTTTGAAAGAAGAGGTTGAAGAAGAGGGAGTGATGTGTTCCTGCAGTTTTTTTTTTCTTTTTCCTTTTTTTTACTAATGAAGCTTTACATATGTGAGGCTATCTTTAGACCTATATGGAGCAACAAGTTTAGACATGTAGGGCATTCTCCAAGGCCCATTCAACTCTACGGGGGTTTCAATTCCGACCTGGGGCAACTTCCCAAGTCACTCCAACATAGCTACACCCCTGCTCCAAGTTCCCATTCAGACTCCATGCTTCTAAAAGAACAGAAAAAAAAATAATCACAGGGTTTAATTGGTCGCCCCAGGTCTCTATAACTCAGGTCTGCCCCTGATAAGGCCTATTGATGGTCTCTTTGGTTGTTTACGCTTTTCTTTTGCTCTTTTCTTGAGCTTTTTCTTCTTTTATATAGTGTAAGTTTAGTGAGTCTTGAGAGGAAAATAGATGTGTTGATTGAAGTTAAAGACAAAGATTGATACTATTTGACTTCGATTAAAACATTACTTACATGAATAAAGGTAATACTGCTCTCCTTCAGACAAGATTAAAAAGAAAAGAAAAAAGAAAGACAGTTCTCAATAGAATCAATAGCCACCAGGAGTAGATTATATAAATCTATAATCATAAGATTGAAGTTGAGGACAAAGATTGACGCTATTTAACTTCGATTGAAATTAGTAAAATTATATCGCGGCCGGGCTGGGGCTAAACAGTTTGGGCATGCTTTGCCCATTTCCAACCCCATTTTGACCGGGCTTTCAAATAATTATCCAAGCCTAACCCACTGGGCTCAATTGTTTTTAAAAGCCCTTTGTTTTCGAACTTGAACAGCCGGGTACCCGTTTCATCAAGAGGCTAAATTGACAGTAGTAGGTGTGGCCATGATGTATGAAGACAATAAATTGACAATGAAGTGTGCAGGTCCACATCTCTCTCTCTCTCCCCTTTCGCCATTGTATTAAAAGCTCTCAACCAAATTTGGGTGCTTTCTCTCTCTCTCTGTCCACTGTATTAAAAGCTCTCAACCGACATTTGGGTGGTTTCTACTTACATCATGCTGCAATCCAACCTTTAAAAGACTTTCTCAATTTGAGTCCTTCATGTTTTGGGGACTAATCTTCATCTCTACAAAATAAACATGCTTTTTTTAGGCTTTACTGAATTTTTTTTATTTAGGCTAAATAGTGAGTTAAATTCGACTGACACTCAAAAATCATTTTTTCACTTAAATCCAGCCCTATTTTAAAAAGACATAATAAAAAAAAAAATAAAATTCATATCTCATACTTGATTCTACACTTCTTTTCTATTTACATCACACTGCAAATCCACCCTGAACAAAGTTTCCCAAGTTGGGTCCTTCATGGCTCTGGGATGGATTTTCATGCTTTAGTTGCTTGGAGACGGAGAAGACGACAATGTCAAGGATGTCGTGTGTCACTAGTCTACCAGTTAAGATTCTGATTTGTCACACTCACATTGCATTAGAAAGTGGGGCTTACTCATTGAAAATATGGACCAGTACATATGAATGCCCTCCTATGTCATGAGAAGTGGCCCTATCGTAAGATTGAACGTTTAAATAATTTTAATAATGATGTGAAATCTTTTTATAGTATCTAGCATTTTATACGAGGTTAATCTTACCATAGGGACTATTGTTGGAAAACTCTCTGAATTGACACTTGACTCTCTCAAGTCATTTCTTTTTTACGAAGAACGGAAGAACCAAGTTAAAAATAGGGGAGACTCGGCCGAGTCACCTTATTTTAATGAGTTTTTTGCATTTTGAACTATTAAATTGGCATATCTAATTTTAAAGAATTAAATTTTATTTATAAGTAATTATGCATGGGGTTTGGAGTCAATAATTTTAAAAATGATGACTGGGTTGTAATTTGAAACTTATATTTAATCTTTTACAATTGATATTTGAACTAACAAATTATGTAATGTGTAATATTTTTTTCTTTTATTTTCTTATTGTAGTACTTTTTTTGCGTATATAAATTTATTAATTTGAATTCATTATCACGAATTCATCTAAATAAATATAGATTTATATTTTATAGGTAATGGGCCCCATTTTGAAATATGTTAGAAATTGTTTTTAAAAACACATGACTCTTTTGAGTCTTTGCATTGACTCTATCTGAGTCAATTTTTTTGCAATGGGCATGTTGAGTCCGAATCGCGAGTTTTCCAACCTTGGTGGGAACAACTCATATTAGAGCGGAATTGGCAGATTTCATTAAAAGAGGAGAGCATGTATGTTAAGCCATTCATATATTTCGTAGAAGGCAGGCAGGCTCTGTGGAAGGTTTTCACTTCCTCACCAAAGATAAGTGTGACAGCGATATTGTTAGGATTTTGTGTGTTGGCAAAATTCATGGGTTGGACAAAACTCTAGGATCATTGAGTTGTATTTATTATTTAGAAAATGACTATGAAGGTAGAAGACTGAAAATAATTAGAAGAAGAAAACTGGGAGAAAAAATACACTGAAATTTTGGATAAACTAGAATGGGGTCCGCTCGAGCGACCAGTGCATCCGCTCGAGCGGACATTTGTCAGAATAGCCAACGCTAAAACAGAATCTCATTCGCCTGAGCTGAAGGTGGATTCGCTCTAGTAGACATGTGGTAGAGTCCTACGAAAAATTAGAAACTTATTTCTAATTGTACCCAAACTACTTGTTTTAATCATAATAAATTTAGGCAACCTTAAGCACGTCTCAAGGGCTATTTAAAGGACTCGAGGGCTATTAAAAAAAGAGAACACACCTCTCAAAGTTTTGAGTTAGAGATTTAATTGAGAAAATTCTTCTCTAGAGATTTAGTAAGAAGTTGTGCTGCCAAGTTCTCTAGAGCCTGTATCTTCCACCTCCTTTGTAGAAGATTATCTTCTTGTGAGAAGATTTGAGAAGTTAAGCGCTGGATTGAGTCTGTTGCAATCAACGATGTGAAGTCGTTCAAGCGTGAAGCGACACAAGGTAACTTTAGTCCTTAGGTAAGGGATATTTGGAGAGGAAATCTGAGTTTCTTGTAATTGCGAGATTCATAGTATTTGATTAGATCTAGTTTGGATCCGTGGTTTTTCATTCGGTTAGGGTTTTCCACGTAAAAATCTGGTGTCATTGTGGTGTGTGTTTGTGATTTTATTTCCGCTGCATATTTATTGTTTTTGCACACTTTTTGGACTAATTTATTGAGTAGACCAATCTAGAGATCTTGCGTATCCTAAACTTTCGTATGTAAATCCAACCTAATATGATATCTAAAAGCCAAAGTGGAGATAGTAAAAGCCAAAGTGGAGATAGATTTAGTGATGTAGATTCAACCTAATATGATATCTAAAAGCCAAAGTGGAGATAGATTTTTGGAAACCGTGGATGGTCAATAGAATGTTAGCCTAAGAAGAAATGAGGAAATGAAACAGTCACAACTGTCACGGCATTAGGTGTTGCATTAAAGACAAAAACCTTAACAGCGACTTGTCTCAACGGTCAGGGAAAAGAACTTTGGAAATTTAAAACTATATTTTTAGCCTCATACAAATTTTTTAAAATTTTTACCCACACTTTAATTACTGGGGTGGTTGGGAAGTCCAAGAATGCTGAAGATCCCGGCTTCGAACTCTTTGAGCAAGAGGCGTCAGCGGGTTCCTCGTTATTAATTGAAAAAAAAACTTGTTTAAGAGGGAAACTTGTAATCTTCATATTACAAGGTTCCTTTCTCTCCCTAAATGTTTGTGACATTTGTAACTAAAATAGGAGATTTTAGTAATCATCTTCAACATCCAATGAAAATTATAAATTTTAGTAATGTCTTCAACATCCTTAGAATTTGTCTTCAACATCCTTGGAATTATTAAACAAGCTATACTCTTACCCTCACACATTTGTTGTACCCCAAAGACAGGTAACTTCATTAATTAATGCTCTGACTTTAAGCCAAAAGAATATCCCAAAACAGTCTCTGTTTCTATAAAGACCAATGAGCACCCCACACCTTCCTTCACAGAAGATTTTAGAGAAAACCTTGTGCAGCCTCATTGAAATGCTTAGATCTCTCTTCTCATGTCATCACCAAATGGGTGATGAAGTTTATAAGAGAATGACCCTCATAGATAGGCTTCTTCTCTTTGTAAGTCATTACCAAGGATTGAAACCTCTCATTCTCCTTCTGTTTCATTCATTTGTAGGGGTGCCCATGGGCTGAGCCAGCCTGAGACTGTCACGAGCCTATGCTGCATCTCAATTTAGGCTGTGTTTTAGTCCCGCAGGCTCGCATATGCCAAAATTTCTTCTCTGATCGGTGAATGAGCTGGATTAGTGCCTTGGTATTCTTAGAGACCCGGCCTGGCTGTCAGACATATTTTCCACAGCTGGTGGTACATATTTTCCACCTGGGCTAGGCCTGGGCCTGACTATTAGGCCCAAGAAACAAATGGACCATACTCGGAAAAGCTTCAGGCCTGCCCGACCCATCGGGTCTATGAACACCATATGCAGTTGTTGTTAGAGCTAGAAATTCTCCCTGCTCTCTCCATGATTCTGTTAACTTCCTTTTGTTTCCCAGGTCATCCATTTTATAGATAAGCTGGGAATTTGGCACAGATTGCCTGTGTTCTTGGGCCTTGTCTACTTGGCCACAAGGAGACACCTGCATGAGCAATACAACCTCATCTCCGTTGGGGAGATTCCTGCTGGCTTAAGGGATAACCCTTCAAACCACCCTTACAGAACCGCTGATGGCAAGTATAATGATCCTTTTAATGCTATTGCTGGGAGCGAAGGGACCTTTTTCGGGAGGAACATGCTCCCTTCTCCACAGAAAGAACTGGTAAGTAGTAGTAACAGACAATGGTTTTGATGTTCTAATTTTTTGTTTGAGATGGTAATCAGTTGGGGTCAATGATTCCTTGTTTGTCTGAGTGTGACATGTTTATGTGTTAAATTACAGATTATGAAGCCAGACCCTTTCGTCGTCGCCACTAAACTGCTTGCGAGGAAGAAGATGATAGACACTGGAAAGCAGTTTAACATGATAGCTGCATCTTGGATCCAATTCATGATACATGATTGGATCGACCACCTTGAAGATACAAAGCAGCAGGTTCTAATACCAACTTGTATATAATAACATCATTATAATATAATAACAAAATTAGGTTTTCCAAAAAAAAACAAAAAAAAAAATCCCTTTCACTTTTGCTACTTTTGAGATCTACTCTTCTTTTGTTTCCATGCCTGAATCCTCATCACTAAATCATTACGTGTATATATATAGTGATGAGTTTTTTCTCTCTCTGTGTGTGTTTTCTTTTTCTTTTTATAACTTCTCATTTCCAAACTATATAGATGGAGATTACAGCCCCACCTACAGTTGCAGGAGAGTGTCCACTCAGGGCATTTAGATTCTACGACACAAAAAAGGTCCAAACAGGTTTCTATAAAATTAAGGAGGGTCATTTGAACATTAGGACTCCATGGTGGTATGTCTTCTTCTTAGAAAGACTGACTTCCTTTCTCTAGGTGTTTTTTTTTTTCTTTCTGTCTTGTGCTTGTGTGGTGATTTACGAGGGAAATTACAGGGATGGTAGTGCAATTTATGGAAATAATGCAGAGATGCTGGGGAGAGTTAGAACATTCGAAGATGGAAAGCTCTTCATCTCCAACAATGGGCTTCTTCCTCATGATGATGATGGTGTTTTAATTTCTGGTGATGTCAGAAACAGTTGGGTTGGTGTTTCTGTACTGCAGGCACTGTTTGTCCAAGAACATAATGCAATATGTGATCTTCTCAAGGTGAGGACCAAACCATGATTAGACAATTGGGATGAATTGGGTAGGGTCCTTGGTCCTTAGTTACCCGGATTCAAATCTAAATTACTAAATAAGGGCGCACGCCCAAGATTGGACCAAATTGGGTTCAGGTTTAGCACCCGCACAGCCAAATCTAGACCTGAACACAAATAAAGAACCCAGCCTCATTTGAGCCCATACATGTATATACTTGTTTATAATACAATTAATATTAAACAATCTCCACCTCCCTGACCAAAGAATAGAGAAAGCGATCAACCTCCAAAGGATTAATCCACCCAATTGAAAAGTTGTTTAACCATTATCTTTTAGTTTAGGGCAAGATGCCAAAAATAAATAAATAAATGAAATACTGAGCACATTTGACATTGAATTTCTGAAAATTCATTGGACAGTTTCTTTCTTTCTTTTTTTTTTTTTTTTTTTTTTTTTTTTAATGGAGTGAAGAAAGGGTCAAAGGTAGAGATCTAGAGTAGGGCTGCAAACGGGTACCCGACTACTTGGAAGTTCCAACTCTAAAAAAATCGGGTTTTGAACCTATTTTAGGTTCTAATTCATAAATGGGTCCAGGTCTATAACCAAATTTAGGTTCTAATTGATAAACGGGTCCGGTCCCGGGTTCATATGGGTTTTGACCCATAGACACGGCATATGAGTTTTTGATATTACAAATTGTACTCCAAAATCATCTCTCTGTTTTTTTTTTTGACATTTTTATGTATAATGCTGGAGGTAGTAGACTTGATGCATTGTTATAAGTTGAATGATATGCTTATTTTAAGAAAAAATAAAAAATTAAAGATAAATTGAAATTGATTTTGGAACTAGATTCTAGCTTTTAGGTAGACCTGGTTCTGGAACCGGATCCAGATTTTCCTATTGGAACTGGGTTTGGAAACAATAAAATAGGTTCTGAGTCAAAATCGGATTCGGAACCGGAACCGTTATTTAGAAACAAATCCGAGTCCGGATCCACTATGGTTCCGATCCGGAATCGTCCCCGTTTTGCAACCCTAATCTAGAGGGACTGTCCGTTTCATAGGAAAAACTTTATCAGTTGAAAGTCGGGCCTATCAACAGAGGAAGTTTATATATATGGTCCCATGCATTTTCACATTTGATCATCAACTCTTAACCCCTTGATAGAAGCTCATTTCCTAGAATATCATGGGAATCATTACGAATTAAGCAACCCTTAGTCCTGTTTAAGTAATGCATATGGTTTGAGACTTCTAGTCAAAACCATTGGGTCTAGATCACTAATGCATTGTGAACACAACATTATCAGAAAGCCACATTCATCCATCCAACATCCTGGTATATAATTTCTGAAAGCCAACTTCATTGAAAATGTTTTTGCAGAAACATAATCCCGTTTTCAGTGATGAAGAGTTGTATCGTCATGCGCGACTGGTGACTTCTGCAGTCATAGCAAAGGTTCACACCATCGATTGGAGCGTTGAATTGCTCAAAACTAATACCCTCTTGGCTGGAATGCGAACGAATTGGTATGTATCACAATATATAATAAGGTCCCTTCCTGTCTATATGGAATTGAATTCCGAGGAATTCAAACAAAATGGATGAAATGGATGAAATTGAAGAAAGGTGAAGGTCCACAAATTGCTGTCAAATGATCTAGCCCCTCTTGGAGAATGATTAATTAGTGATCACCCTTGGAGATGGTGTCTCATCTACATCTTCATCTTGTATTCTTATCCCTTCACCTCTTCAACATTCCTTCGTCGGATCCCATTTTAATTTCAAGCAAACAAATGTAGGAATTGTCGGGACCATTTGACATACATTGTTCAGTTATTCACTAACAACTTGAGCTTTTGGTGTTTCTGATTATTAACAAATGCTTATAAAATTTTGTCCTTTCCCCCCTCTTTTGTAGGTATGGATTGCTTGGCAAGAAATTTAAGGATAAATTTGGACATACTGGGAACACAAGCCTTAGTGGGTTTGTGGGATCAAGAAAACCAGAGAATCATGGGGTTACTTATTCCCTAACAGAAGAATTCGTGAGTGTATATAGAATGCATTCGCTTCTTCCAGATAAGCTCTTGCTAAGGGATACACGCTCTACACCAGGGATGAATAAGTCTCCACCTCCTCTTCAAGAGTACATCTGCTAGCTTTTTTTTTTGGACACCAATCTTTCTAATATCGTATATTTTCTATATAAAGAAAAGAAATACATATTTTAGATGCGAGTCTGATCCTCTAGGGCATGGTCGCAGAAGAATCCTTATGCCGCCATTGAATTACATGTTTTATTGATGGAAAATGCTACACCCCCTGACTGGCACTTATTTTTAATATTAATCTTGATGTAGAAGGCTTGCCTATGATCAATTTAATTACCTTCTTGCACACCTACCCACCTCAAGTTGATACTAATCTTAGTTCACACTGACCTAAACATTAACTACCATTTGAAACAATAAAAACTGAGTTTCGATCATGCATAGCCATTAAACTTTGAGGATCTATAGACTTACAGTTTATTTGAGTGGTTTGATATTATGATTACCTCTAGTTCGCATCCAATCCTATGCATTGCCCTGCCTTTCTTGGTTTACATGCATCTGTGTGGCTCTTTATCCCTCCAAGCAATGCGTGCCCATGGAGCAATTTTCTTTGGGACGGATGGAGGAATCTGCGAACCATGTTGTGGAGGATCCAAGCTGATAATATGCATATATATAAGTGAAAAAAAGAAGAAGAAAAGGTTCATGAGCTGTAAATTTCTCAATGTAATATCATAAAACTGGCTTATTGCAGGATCCACATGAAGGAATTAGTTGGACTCGAAGGGGAAAAGAATATTTCAAATATTGGCTTTGAAGCCCAGATGGTGTCCATGGGTCACCAAGCATGTGGGGCCCTCGAGCTGTGGAACTACCCACAATGGATGAGAGATCTCATTCCACAAGATGTCGATGGAAAGAACAGAGCTGATCATGTCGACTTGCCAACACTTGAAAGTAATGTTAAAAAACTTAACTCTTTAGTATCTTGAGTGTGGATGAACATAAGTTGACTTTGAGATGGGTCAATAGAGGATTCGGTTCTGTACCCAAATTACTGAGAGAGACCTAAATCCAAATCTGGACTAAAGTCCAAACTAAATACATTGTCATGACATAAGGCATGAAACATATGGACTTAGACCAGAATTTTATTTATGGCCCCTACAAATGGATCCTTACCTTTCTTTTTTCTTTTTTCTTCTTTTGAGTTGGGGTTCTTCTGGGTATTTGGACTTTCAGGGACCTATTCTCACCTTTAATTGTTGGGCAGTGAACTTGTTTTTTGAACTTTCATCAGTGGACATTTGAATTAGTTTTTCTGATGTAGCTCACTCCCAATGCTTCCTGTAGTTTATAGGGACAGGGAAAGAGATGTGGCTCGATACAATCAATTCAGGAGGAATATGCTAATGCTCCCCATCAGCAAATGGGAAGACCTCACTGATGATCAGGAGGCCATTGATGTTCTTCGAGAGGTTTATGGGAATAATGTTGAGAGCCTGGATTTGCTTGTTGGTCTTATGGCAGAGAAGAAGATCAAGGGGTTTGCTATTAGTGAGACTGCTTTCTTCATCTTTCTTGTGATGGCTCCAAGGTACTTTGATTTCAGTATAACATGGAGCTCATTAAATTATGGCGTGAAGCAGTTGTTGCAGTAGTTTCCAGACTGTGAGAAATATGAGTCTGCATTCTCTTGTGCTTGGTCTCATTAGGAATTCGTGGAGCTCCTCGGTGGGTTCACCCATCAAAAATTTAAACTGCTCAAAATAAATGTCCTCTTATCATACGGCTTCTTTAAATTTTACCAAAATAGGAGTTTGGCATGCCATTAGATTGATATTATAAAATTAATGTTGTTGTATGTGACCAACTTGAGGGTGGGCCCAAATTTTGTTTTAGTCAACTTTCGTCGTAGCCAACACAACATGGACCATTTATTTCGAGGGGTTTAGACTTTTAATCAATGGTTCCACTAAGGAGCCTCAAGAATTTCATTTGAGTATGAGCCTTAGAGGACCAAGAGGCAGGAATTACTGCTGTGTTTTCATATATGATTGGCTATTAGTGTTAGATGATATAATCTTTGTTGAAATAGAATTAGGTTAGATTATCCCATCAGAATTTAGAATTGAATGGTGGGGCCTATATAATGAGGGTTGGATTGTGATTAGTTCAATAAAAAAGTACATGCTTAGGTTAAAATCTGACATGGTTGTTAGTTTACATCCACAGTGAATGCATTTCGGCAAGTCTTTCAATTAGTTTTTCATCTTATACACTTAATTGATCAAAGATTAAAAAGATTGTAGGGTTTAGAAATGTCCTCTCACCAATAATTTGCTGTGGACTTTTCATCTGATTTTGTTGTCGCATGATTGAACAACATATCCATATTATATACAGTAACTAGTGTTAGGAGCTAAGCTATCATATTTCTCGTGTGTCTGTAGGAGATTACAAGCTGATCGATTTTTCACAAGTGATTTCAATGAGGAGACTTATACTAAGGAAGGATTGAAGTGGGTGAACACTACAGAAAGCTTAAAAGAAGTGCTGCATCGCCATTATCCAGATATGGTATGCAAATGGATGAATTCTACAAGTGCTTTCTCTGTTTGGGACTCGCCTCCAACCCCACAAAATTGCATTCCTCTCTACCTTCGCACTCCACATTGTTAAACAATTACTTCTTATATTGTATCCATGGGCCTTTTGTATTTATTATTATTATTATTATTATGAAATTTATGAGTTGTGTTTTGGATTCCAAATAATATGATTCATCAGTTTGTTCCTGTAATAGATCAAATCCAAAATCTAAAACCTTTTTATTGAGACTCGTCATGCATTGCAGGGGCCAGGGGGTGTGAGTAACAAAGTTCTCACATTCTCTTTTATATCAATAAAACCATATTTTCAGAGTTTAAACTGTCAAGTCTTTTATATGGTTTACAACAATCAAATGGATTTTAATGGAATTAGATCACACGTACAATAAATTAAAAAAAAGTATCTTGATTCTTGATAGGGTGCTTCCTAGTTTTCTAATGATGATCAACGGTCCGGATATTGTCAAGGTTGACACTTTGATGAATATGAACGGTCTTGATAGCTTTGGGTCTGCTGCAACTCTCATTTCCTTTGCTTTAATGTATCATGTAGGATGGGATTCAGGGGAGAGGACCTAAAACCCCTGTTTATAGTTTTTTAGTGGTCCCCTTTCCGTCATGGAATCCAAGTTATGTTTGGTTTATTTAATCCCAAAATATTACTCAAATGGAAATCCTCATTTGATTGGTACTTAGATTTTGTTCCATTGTGACTAACAAGATTTGATCTTGAAATCAGGTTATTTTCGTGTACTAGAATGTTTTTAAAAGGATTTGTTTTATCATTGGAATGCTGGAACCCAACTATCTTTTTTTTTTTTTCAAAATTAGAGAATAGTTCACATAATGAACATCTTCTTTAAAGGGTCGTTTATCTTTTACATACGTGACTTGAAAATACCATTTGCATATCTAAAACTTACACATGCAAATATTGAATATATAAAGTTTACACATATGAAATACAGTATCATGTTTCTCGGAAGTACCATTTTCATATGAGTAAACATTGAGTGGTTTAAATTATACAAAATCTTCAATATCTTAAAATCTTTGAATATTTAAGATATAAAAGTGAACATTGAACGGTTTAGTACTCAATAAACAAGTTGAATATTGCCAATTAAGAACTTGATGCTCATGAGAGTTAACAAAAAAATAAAAATCAGTGATATAGTTTAAAACCACGCCCTATTTGGTGTGGAACCTGCACTAATGCCTCCCTAACAGTAAGGTGTGTAAACAATCATTAGATAGGATAAAGAAGTAATTAAACAATCCAAGGATAAATACCTTGATTTAGGGCTCCAAATTCAGTTATATATTGATCGTAGCCCCAAGTGCAAGGCCGTGATTGTAGTAATAAACGGTGAAACCGGATCGATCCAGTGAGAGTTTATTTATCGCAAAACCTGTCCTAATAAAAAAAACTAGTTCTAGCCTAAACAAAACTATACAAATCAAAATTTCTAATTGAATTAAGAATTAATTACAAATCTGAAATATAAATTACAACCAAAGAAAATTAAAATCCTAATCTAGAAACCTAATCTAACCACTGCATCACCATAAGATTTATTAGCCCAACCAATTGCAATAATTGTTAAGGTGCATAAAAAAAAAAAATCAGAGAATAAAGAAATTAGATTTTAATTTTAAAACTTTGCAATAATTACTTTGCTTAATGCTATCAAGAAAAATCAAGACCACCGCACCAAGTGCGCACTGTCACTACGCACAAAAATTCAATGTTGACTCATTGGTGAAGACCAAGACCCCATAAACTTGATTTATTAATGAAAAACCCATTACAAGCAAATAACCATTACAAAATCCTTTTAATAAAAATAAAGTGCATCCAACCTTACCATAGACACAAGAAACACTAAACGGAGGAGAGGGACTCGCGGTCTTGAACGGCGATTCAACCGGCTCTCGTTTCGTGATCAGAAATCCAAGCAAGGGAAGATGATTTCAAGGATGATCCGATGGTAGAGAGACGATAGCAACGGCAATGCGACGGCGGCGACGTAAGAACCCAAGTGGTGGTAGCCTTAGAGAGCCTTGGGTGAGTGAGGATGGTAGGGGAGAGATGGAGAAAAAAGTGATGGAAAAAAGGGGAAAGGATGTGCTGGTCGTCTAAGAGGAATGGAAGAGTGGAATTGACGTCCAACCCACTTTTTGGGCTCTTTTTATATTTTTTTGATAGCTTGGGTTGCAAGGTTTTGGTTGGATGAGGATTAGTAGTATGGGGTCCAAGTTGGATTAGGATTAGGAGGGTTTTTGAGAGATTTTCTAGGGGTTGGCCCACAATCCTAGTAAAAATAGGATTGTTCTTATCTCATGCAACTTCCTCTCTTGGGTCCCACTTTGGTTAAGAATCAATTCAAATATGAAATTTCAGATTTGAAATAAATTTTGGATGCTCTTGGACGACCATCTTGGATGTGTGAAATCATGGGATGGAGTGCTTGGACGTGTGATGCTTCTTGGATAATTCTTGGGCTGCAAACTTCAAATCTTGAGGCCTATCTTTTTGGAGATAAACTTAGTGCAAATCTTGTACTCTTTCAATTTGTTTCCAACTTGGATTGCTTAGCAAGATTTCCAATCTTTTGAACTCTTCATGGCTGGAAAAAAACTCTTAGCATGGCCCACCTTAAAATTGTCTTCAAATCTGAATTTAATTTCATTCCAAACATGACATGGGAGTGGGCCATACTTGGAAGAATACAATCTTGAACTATCCAATGCTTTGAAATTGAAACTTTTGAGTTTCAAAAGATCTTGTACCAAATCTGAAATTCAGATTTTTAATTGCACTTGTAACACATGATGGGCCCCACTTGGGTGTAGACAACATGGACCGTCCCATGCCTTGGCTAAAATAATTTCAAATCTGAAATTCAGATTTGTATCTCAAATTAGAACACATGATGGGCCCCACATGAGTGTTCAAGCCTTAATTCTCTTGCCTTGGACGTCCTCACCTTGGAGGGATTTTCTTTTGCAATTTTTTCTTCTTCTTTGTTTGGCTTGAATTGAATCTTAGCCATCCATCTTAACATGTAAGCAATATTTGTTGGAGAGTAGATAGGACACCTCATCATCTCATGGCCCGCAAATTTGGAACTTATCTTTAAGAGATTATATCTGATTTTTTTTTCTTGCATATGAGAGCGGACTCTACCATGGCCGCCCCTACCTTAGAATCCATGCCAAAGGAAGGTGGGTCCATGGTGCATTTGATTAATCAATTCTCTTCCGTGGGCCCCGATTTCTGAAATTCCCTATAAAAGAATAAAAGCAAAGATCAAAGAACAATATAATCATATAGGTAAGGAATTATGCAAGATGCGGGCCCAATTCACACTAAATAGATGCATAAAATGTCACTATTTTATCAAGTTTTCTTCAATTAAATTAAAGATGGAAAGAAAATTCATCATTTCATGTGTGAATAAAAAGTTATGAGAAATTTGTGACTTTCAATGCCAAAAATAGAGAAATTCATGATTTTATGTGAAAATGCATTTTTTGGATGAATTTTGACTCAAATTCAGACTTTGATGCTCAAAAACATAACATCATAATTTTTTACTAAAATGGGCCATGATTTGATGATTAAGTCATTAATTACTATAAAATGATAAGAAAATATTGCATTTTTAAGGACTTATCATATATATAATCATTAAACTTCGGAACCCTTTAATAACAGTTTTCCCTATTTGCATAAATACTTAGATGCACTCATACACATACTTTGCCCTAGTTTTTATAGAGCTACAAAGAGGAATCAATCCTTGTTTTTTTTGGGTAAACAGCCAATTTTATTACTAAAAGAAAAGGAAAAAAAAAAAAAAAAAGCTAAAAGGCCAAAGGAGTACATAATCATTCCAGAAAAATGTCTGTAAGGCCCCCCCCCCCCCCCCGGTGGGCCCTCAGTTTGAATATAATAATAATTAATAAGGTAATTTCTATTTTAATATGCTAATTAGTAGGAATTAATAGTATAGTTTCTAATATTCCTAAGTTTTAGAATTAGCTTGTTTATGTTTCTTAGTAGATATTAGGTGCTTTTAATTAATTTTGGTAGGTTTTAATTTAGTTAGGATTTGGCTTTCATTAGAATTAATAGGATGTGCTAATGAGAGTTAGAACATTTTAGAACTTTACCTAATTACCCAAATACCCATTGCCCCATTTCATTGTCATTTGAAACCAAATTGCCCTTTTGGTAATTAGCTTAAAACCCTAAACTATATAACCTAAGTTATTGTAACATTAGCATAAACCCTAATTGCCTCTCATTTCTCTCAATTAGCCTATCTTCTTCCTTAAGCAACTCTAATCCTCCCCAAAATCCCAGCACAAGGAGGCTAGAGGCTGTCCCAATTTCGGTTACAACTCTATTAGAAGCTTGGATTCTCTTCTCTCTCTCTCTACTCTATCACTAATTCTAAAACTAAGGCAAGTACTCTATGCAATTTCACTATATGTATGCTTTCTTCCTTGTTTCTGTAATTACATTCCAATTAGATTATTATGCATGATTAGATCTTCTTTTGAGCATGTTTTCATGGTAAAATGGTCATTGATGGATGAGTTCGCCTATTTGGAAGATCAATGGCCCGGTATGTTGATGGATGGATGGGTTATAGAAGTGTTTTCTATGTTTGAATGCTTTTGTGATGTTTGGAGGTGAATTAGGAGAAATTGGAGGAAAAATGGATTGAGAAGGAGAAAATCCGGAATTCTGGGAATTCAACTACCTGCGTGTACCCGGTCGACCGGCCCCCAGCTCGGTTAACCGGGCATACTGAAATAGGTGAAAATCAAGTCTCAGTTAGCTGTCACCTGAAATGTACAGACAGTGTACCCGGTCGACCGGACTCTGTACCCGGTCGACCGGATACACTGGACCCTGTGGGAATTAACTGAGACCTGCATTTCATAGGCAGGTCAGGTACCATGTGTACCCGGTCAACATCACGGCCATGATGTCGACCGGATACACTGGATTTCCTACACAACCCCCCAGCTGCTTGACACCAGGTCTCAGTGGACCCGGTCGACTTCACGACCATGATGTCGACCGGGGACCAGGTCAACATCCAGTTTACCCGGTTGACATCCTAGGGTATGATGTCAACCGGGCAAACTGTAAACAGTGAATTTCAGAATTCTGTAGACTTTGATGTTAAATCTGTTGTGGGGCCTATTGACCATCCAAATGACCTTCCATCAAGTGTGCACACACGAATCAATGGCATGGCTCAGCCTTGATTCGTGGGGTCTACCAATTGAGGTTTTGGGATTCGAATCATCGAGGATTCGATCCTTAATTGTAGTCCATGGTGTCCATAACTTCAGGAGCACCATATTTAATATTTTCGACACTTGAGACTACCGTTAAGGATTCAATTATCTGATGAGGCCCGAACCAAGAGTGGACCATTACCTAGGATTGGTCTTTTGTCTATTTCCATTTGTTTCCATGTTTTAAGGATTTCATGAGTAATTCTTTCCTCTTGTCCTTGTTGTTGCCTTACACTTGTTAATTAATAGAAATTGGAGGACCTGAACCTAGGATTACTTAGAGGTGACCCTATGTGGTGTTTGGAGATAAAATGATCCGTGTCTGTGTCTAGGTAGGCCCTCATACGGCCTAAGATTGAGAATGTGGAACCATAGTATGAAGAGGTTAGTTCTAATGGATTGGTTAGCTCATTTTGTATGAGCCTAGGATGAATACTTGTGGAATAGACATGGTATGGTACTTGTGTCACCTCAGGCCACAGTTGTGAGCCTTGGAGTGGATCCAATGATGTTGGACTTGGACTTGGATATTGGACTGCGATCCATGTTGATGTACCTTAACCTCTTAGAGACCTAGTTAGGACCTTGCTCACGCAAGATTAGCTTAGACAGACACTGATCTGTACTTAGTTCCCGAGTCGGCACTAAACATTCACTCAATTGTTTTAAGCTCAGCCAGTTAACTGATCATCTCTGGTAGGAGCTATATTCTAGTTACTTAGAGCTATCATGATTAGCTGTGATTAGATGGACGGTGTGATACCGCGTCTGGGTTAATCTGATAAAGGGGTGTGATCGGTGAGATAAAGGGGTGTGATCGGTGCTATAAAGGGGTGTGATCGGTGTTATGTATATTGTATGTTATGATTATTTTAGGGCCGTTATCCCTTGCATGGTTATTACCCTTTGCTCGCCACAAATTGTTTATGGTATGGGACGTTTACAGTACGGGAGGGCCGCGTCATAATATCCCGCGGTGTATTTAACTTGTGTGAATGTGCCCATTTGTTGTCTGATTAGATTAGTATACTTTATCTTTCTGACTCTAAACTGTTTATTACTGTTCACTGCCCAGATCATGTATACTTGTTACTCATATGATTATGTACCTGCCATTACTCTCTTTGTGTATATATCTTTTGTTATCTGCATATATTGCCTTGCCAGATCATTGGATCTAACGCATCTTTGGTGCTTAGGTCCAGACCATGATCCCGCGGGTGACGCGAACTATGAGGCGCCTGTAGTTGGTGACTACAGATGGAGGCCGGCTAACCAAGTGGTTGAGCTGGAAGATGGAGAGCCTGCACAGGGGGACTGAGTGCAGTTATTTTTGGGATTTGAGAGTATTCTATAGTGAGACATGGGTAGATTAACTGATATGTATAAACCTTTTGATAACTACACTTTTATATTACTATCAGGCTTCCACACTTTTACATCGGATTTATATACTTGATACTATTGCTTCCGCTATCTTTATTACGCTTACGCAATATAACTGTTGATTATGATGTTGTTTAAAAAGTTTTAAATTTGACCTCACTGTGGACTATGATCTTGGAAGTTCTCCGTTTTTCAGGAAGTAGCGCGCCAACTTCGAGTATCTTAGTGTTATCTTCGGTATTCGAAATTGGGGCGTTACAATGTCTGTCCGCAAAACATCATCAACACATGAAATACCCATTTATAAATGTTATATATGAGAAAAACTCGTATTTGAGAATTCTGATTGCTTAAATATACATGACATTGTCCAACTCATCAGTTTTGTTGAAGAAAATTTGAGTAAATTACTTATTTTATTTCAATGTATTTTCTAATATTAGATGGTTCAAACTATATTTACCCCTTGGATCTCGATTGTAGACCCTTAACTGCATGGTCGACAAATGTTCGTACTGTAAGGGTACGAGAGCCTATGTGGGAGCATATCATAAGATGGTCCCTACTATGTTGCCCTCACCGTAATATGATGGGAGGTGTATGCATATGAAAATCTCTCTCTGATCTTTATGTATGTGTCCTATGCGCACCTTGTTGTGGGGCTCACTTTGGGACCCACCAACCAATTGGACCAAGGGGGACTGAAGGATCTAGATGGGCCCTATGTAGAATTCGAGGTCCATTATATCATCCTAACACCTTCCATGGCCAACAAGTTACAACAATTTTATATCAAAAGGTAAAAATGGGCGATCCAACTGTCGATGGGGGGTATATATGTGACTGGTCCATTTGGATGGTGATAAGGTGGGTCCCACTAGGAGGTGTGCATTGTAAGCTTCATGTGCACTGGCTGCAATCTTATGATCTAGTCCATTTTAGTGGATGTAAACTCATGGATGCTGCGTGATTTATGGTAGTGTGATGTGTGTGAGTCGTTTGGATAGATCATAGGGTGACCCCTCTATGCTGCCCTCACCAGAAGAGGGTGAACATCGTGCTCACTGGAAGATTTGCCAATGTGTGTGTGTACACAGATACATTCGACCCCTAAGGAGCTCACCTGAGGCTCCAATAATTATAGGCGAGTGGGGGATTGAAAGATCCAAATGTGACCTACCAATGTCTAAAATCTCTAAGTCCCTTGGATCATTCAAACAGACCAAACCCCTTGGTCCACACAAAATCTACAACAGCTAATCGACACTTCCTAAATACATTATTATTATTTAATGCCACGATTCTTTACCCATATCCATTTAGCTTGGCACGTAGCTTGGGCCGCTATATCAAAACTAGTGCAAAAGACCTGCATCCAACGCAGGCCATGATAGTAAAATAAATGTATTTTTAATTAGAAATATGTGTAACTATTTTAATGATTTGTAAATGAGAGGGATTGCAATGAGAGAGAAACTAGAAAATAATTTGGATTGAGAGATTAGATATAGGAGGGATTTAGATTGAGAGATTTTAGGAAGATTCAACCTTCAAAAAGATTAAAAGGAGTAACAAGTAATAGGAGTTATTGAGGAAGTTAAAAAATTGAATAGTTAAAACTAATGGGCAACTGGGGGAAGAGTTATTGGAGAAGTTATCAAATGTTTAAAAAAATTACAAGGTCAAAATCAATTGGCAATTGGATTCTGTTCACTTCATATCTTATAATCTAATTAGATTGGGAATTGAATTTATATTAAACGTGGCCTTTTGATAATACCCTACGTCACTCTATGCAGGGGCGGACCTAATTGATGCAGACATGGGGCGGTTGCCCTAGGTCTCATCCAAAAAGCCTTAAAGGTTGCATGGACTATATGGCCCATGCCCCGTTTCTGTAAAGACGTTATTGCCCCACCTTAGGTATTGAAAAATCCTAATAGTTTCCTGCTTTCGGTATAAAAAAAAGAAAAAAACCTTGAAACCCTCCACTCAATCGTTCTCCTTCTTCCACTTCAAGTTTAGCGATTTGGCTTTAATACAATCGCATAGCATAATCTCTTCTTCTTTTATGATTCTCTCTTCTCTTTCTTCCTTCTTACTTGGATTCACCAACACCACCTCTCTCTCTCTCTCTATATATATATATATCACCAAAATGCATTCTTGCAAATGGATTAAAAAAACACTCTAATTTTTTTCCAAAACATCATACTTTCGATTTTGTTTGATTTATTGCTTGATCTTGAGTTTGAGCTACTTTATCTTTTTATTTTTTTATTGGATTTTTTTGAATTAATTTTTTTTCTTTAATCACAATATGATGTTTATAATTATGCTGATCTTATTTGGATTCAAATGATTAGGAGTTAAAGGAAACAATCAAAGAGGTATTTTTTTTTTATAACTATTTTACTTCTTTCGAGTTCTCTATAGTTTATTATTATTATTATTATTGTAGTGTGGTTGCTAATTTAATTTTCATCCCATTTATTTGAATAAAGGCTACTTTCTTGAGGAAATGACTGTTGTAGTTAAAAACCTTATGTAATAATTGAGTGCTAGTATTAGGATATGAGTTCATTATAGTTAACTTGCCAAAAAAGTAAGAGTAAAAAGTCATGTCTTTAAACCATGCAGTAAGTGAAGTTTATTAGTAGTGGGTGTTGATTTGACCTCCTTTTCAATTAACCATTGTCCGGCCTACAGAAATAATAATCCTGGGTCCGCCACTGACTCCATGGTGTCACTCTCTTGTGAAGAGGTATAATTACGTATGAGTTCACTAACTCTTCCAACAACTTAATATATAAAATCACGGTCTTTCTCACCATCATTCTCAATCTCTTTCCCAGCTATAAAAGCAATTTCTTCTCAATAAGGGTTACATAGATAAGCCACCAAAACCCAATAAAGAAAAGGCATCTAGTGGTCTGATTTCTCTTATAAATGTGGTGGATGGAGCGTGTGGAAAATTATCTATATTACATTTCGTGAGTGGGCTGTGACTGGTTTTTCAAATCTCAAACTTATGGATAACAATGGATGAGATGGAATCATGTGCCACGTTTATAATAGATCTTATTATATCCCAAAATATACCTTAAATAGAGACCTTGGAAATTAAAGATCGACTGAATTTTCCAAGGAAAAATCTATGCTTCTTTGAACAGTTCAATTCCAATACATACCTAAGATAGCCACCTTGGAAAGGTCGACTGAGTCTCCCAAGTCCTAAGACAACGCCATATTTGTTTCTTTGAAACAAGTTCAATTTTCTCCGAACACAGGTTTAATTACCGGATAGTCAGATACCACCAACTCTTTCCAACAGAGTTATTGGTCGTGCGGTTGTTTCTTTGAAAGATTGTAGCAGTTGCTGCTACCCTGAAGAAGACGTACGGATGTTGGGTTTACATGAGTTATGATATCCCCACCTAATGGGCAAGTTCATTTAAACGATCTCAAAGACAATAATTATCATTTTTGGCAAAAGTTCAAATTTCTATCATTAGTTAGAAATTAGTGTCAAAATCTTTTGGGTGGAATCTCAAATACTTAATTATTAATCTTTCTTCATGCTGTTGTTTTTTTGTTTCTCTTTTCGCTCAGTTGAGGTTGTCCAGTGGGTTTAATTTGTCATGACTGTTCTAGGAAACTTATCCATGTATTTTTTTCTCGTCTTTAATGATATATTAGTATAACAATCTATGATAATCATAGTTATGCATGAAGAGATATGATTCTATGTATATTAGAAAGGAATAAGATGAGAGTCCACAAGTAGGGAAAGTATATTAGTAGAAAGTGGCAAAAGAGTATGTTAGCAGCTGTAGAGATCGAAAATAACTTTCAGTCAAAATTAAAAAGTATAGTCAAAATTAGATCCAAAACATTTAAGCTTAATATATTATAACTTTAGCCTCAACCAAAAAAAGAAGAAGAAATTGATGGATTTTTAAAATTATTTTTTGATAAAAGACCCTTTTTAATTGTTCACTCATTTTTTTTTTTTTACCTTAATGTTAATGAGGCAATAATCTTGGTACATCAATGTTGCACAAATAGAAAAGGTCCAAGAGGATACTAACCGCTGTTCGTATGTGTTGTACCCACTTGGACCCACCTTTGATAAGTGTACCCCATTCATACACTTTTACCTCCCTTTGTTTGGTACAGCTGGCTAAAGTCGACTCTCTAGACCTTGACTCACCGTCAGATTTAATATCTAAAAAAATGAATATGTAAGAGACCATTACATAATGAGGCTACCAAATCAAGAGTTAAGATGATTTGATAGGGCTAATCTTTGTTGTCACCCTTATCCAACTGTTTGGCATTCATCTAGATGGGCCTGGGAGCTGGTCCATGTGTTTTGAACAGCAAGCACATGCCAAATGGTAGAAGGCGAAAATTCTATGCACATGTCAGGTTGGCTGTCGTTGTTTTGCGCGCACTTACAATAGCTATGACTATGAGACAATGGTTTTGAATGTTTAAAGACTGTTGACCAGTTCTGCAGCTCAGGAGGTTTCCACTATACCCAGCAGTACTTGTTGAATGGTCAGAGCAAATGATATATTTATATGTACGTACGCACGGAAAAAATAAGGGATTGTTGAATAGTCAGAGCAAATGATATACTTATATGTACGTACGCACAGAAAAAAATAAGGGTTACACATGATCCTAATCGGAGGCTCTTGGTTTGCGCGTCCCACTTTGCTTCATGTCTATTATTTCGATCTACTGGAAAGTTGATGAGATCATTCATATTTATGGTTCACTCGCATAATATATATCAATAACTCACTAGGAGGCCAAAGTTTAGATACAATATTTTAAGACCTTGAGTCACAGTGCAAGAGAAATTAAAATTTCATTCAACTGATAAGAGCCTGTGTGGCAAATTGGAATGCACTTATTGTTGCAATTTTGAGGTTTTGAAATCAATTCACATTACCAATTAAAAATTGAATTTTGCACCAAAATCATGTAAGTTGTTAGACAATATGAGGCTAAGTATGGGTAAAGCTAGGCCACAACCACTTTAAATTCTTCCTTGAATCTTGTGATGATAGCACTTGCAATGGAGAAGATCATGACGCTAAATGGACTATCATAAATTATAAACCCGTAATAAATAGCATTGAATCGGTTACAAAGCAGGGCAAGTGTGAGTCAACAAGGACTCGGGGTTTAGTCCGTCCGTTATTAATTAAACTCTGTTCCCATCCATAATGTCACTTGTTGTATGATTAGGCCAATTACGTCTTTAACATCTTAGTAGCCAAAGATAGGCCAAGAAATTTTATCAAGTCATGATGCTTTCTCCATGTTCTTACTTCATACAAATGCCAATTCCATCTTTGCATGTTTTGAGACTCCAACTCTACAAAACAGCGTGCATGGAACTTTCGGTCTCTTGTCTCTTCCAATGGGCAGTGCTTCTTTGACTTTAAAGCCAAATTTAGAATATTTCTAAACACTTGCGATTCCTGTTTCTATAAATACCAATGGGCACTCCACACCTTCCACCACCTTCAATTACAAACCAAAGTTTGAGAAAATTTTAGAGAAAACCATGAGCAGCCTCATTGAAATGTTTAGATCTCTCTCCTTCTTTCATCACCAAATGGATGATGAAGTTTATAAGAGAATGACCCTCATAGACAGGCTTCTTCTCTTTGTAAGTCATTAGGAAGGATTGAAAGCTCTCATTATCCTTTCCTTTTCCTTCTGCTTCTAAATTTCTTGCCCGATTTCGATGCCTATGCATTCTTAAAGACCCGGCCTGATGGTTAGGCATATTTACCATAAATGATGGAACCTATCTTCCAACTGGGCTAGGCCCGGGCCTGACTTTTAGGGCCAATAAATATATGGACCGTGCTCCAAAAAGCTTCGGTGCAGCCCGGCCTGGTCGATCGGTCCATGAACACCACCATCCATTTGTAGTAAGAACTAGAAATTCTCACTGCTCTCTCCATGAGTCTGCTAACTTGCTTTTGTTTCTCAGGTCATCCATTTCATAGATAGGCTGGGAATTTGGCACAGATTGCCAGTGTTCTTGGGCCTGATCTACCTAGCCATAAGGAGACACCTTCATGAGGAATACAACCTCATCCCTGTCGGGCCAACTCCAATTGGCTTAAGGGATAACCCTTCAAACCACCCTTACAGAACCGCTGATGGCAAGTATAATGATCCTTTTAATGCAATTGCTGGGAGCGAAGGGACCTTTTTCGGGAGGAACATGCTCCCTTCTCCACAGAAAGAGCTGGTAAGTAGTAGTAACAGGCAATGTTCTTAATGTTCTAATTATTTTGTTTGAAATGGTAATCAGTTGGGGTCAATGATTTCTTGTTTGTCTGAGTGTGACATGTTTATGTGTTAAATTACAGATTATGAAGCCAGACCCTTTCGTCGTTGCCACTAAACTGCTTGCGCGGAAGAAGATGATAGACACTGGAAAGCAGTTTAACATGATAGCTGCATCTTGGATCCAATTCATGATACATGATTGGATTGACCACCTTGAAGATACAAAGCAGGTTTTAATTAATACCAACTTGTATATAATAACAAAACTGAGTTTTGAACCGCGTGGGTGGAATGCTGATTCCAATTATTTCATCATGACGTATAGTAAGGATATAAAAACGATAAAAATGCATTGGGCGGCTGTGAATATTTTGCTTTATAGG
The DNA here is from genome assembly GCA_029852735.1 of Persea americana. Lineage (NCBI taxonomy): Eukaryota > Viridiplantae > Streptophyta > Magnoliopsida > Laurales > Lauraceae > Persea > Persea americana. The sequence continues at coordinate 78,194,793 of CM056810.1, forward strand.
GACCCTTTTACCTAACATTGAATTCTTTAGGAATTAATAATATACTAGGTTGTCTGAAGAAGTATTAATTTGGTGAAGAGTCAAAGATATTGAAATCAGTGTTACACTAGAAACTTAAGTATCTTATTGCCATTTGGGAACTCTAGTCTATTCTAATAAAGAGCTAATTAGATTAAGGTCTAAAATAAAACTCTGAGTTTTAAATTTTGATTCATGTGTTTGGTAAAATTATAAAAATAGTTCTTGTTTCACAGTAATGGTATTTGGTAAACATATATATAAAAAAGAGCTTATTAGAGGGTCATTTCTCATTAATTCTTGAAAATATTGATTTCAAATAGAAAACACCTAGTGTTGAAGAAGAATAGTCGTGGGCACTGTGTCATTATGAGATATTTCAAAGGTTATTTTCATCTAAAATACCCGTAACTTTTTAGACTTTCCCTCTTCCCGCTTTTGTTGAAAAAGATATATTTAAAAAAGTCAGGCGACCACCTTCTCGAACCGGAAAAAAAAAAAAAAAACCACCTTCCCCTTCGCTTTTATTTTTTAGGCCAAAGCTCTAGTTCTAATAAAAAGAGAAATATAATTAGAGGTTTACCAAAACTCTAATATGTAAGCAATAAACCATGAAATAAAGAGCTTGTTTTTAAAATCCTATTTAGGGACTTTTATGAAATGATTAAATTTAGACTTTGATTAAACAACTTATTATGAAAAATAATAAAACTATGGGACAGTGGTTTGTACAGCTTTTTTGACAAAGATTCCCTTAATAATGATATTGTCAATCACCTGCAACTCTCCTTCTACTTCTTTTTTCCCTCCTACCTACCTTCCTTCACCCAACTCACCAGGTGGCAATAGTGATTTGTCTAGTGCTTGATCCAAATAGCCTTTTTTTTTCCACATCTTTTTAGCTTTGGAGTCCCTCTTGTACCATGTAATAGGATTAGGGGATGTTTAATTACACAATTTTAGAACCCACACAGATAGAGACTTGAAACTTATAAGCTACTATCGGATTTGTAAGATATAAAAACATGATTTGATGTATTTCCTTAAATCAAGTTAAAGTATTTGAAGGAATGAAAACCCTAAATAAATGAGCTACTAACCCGTAATTTCATTTTTTTTCATTAAATTATTTAATTAGACTCTAAGCTTAGTTATTTCAGAAAAATCCTTTTTATTTAAGTCCTATCAAGGTTTTTGTTAACATCAGGTTATTAGAATAAATATAAGAAGTTTGTCAAATAAGTGAATCATTGAATTGCCAAATGATAACTCCTCCTTTTCTCCCCTTTCTTTTTTCTCGCGCGCGCACACACGTTATTTTTCATCTTTTATAAGAGATCTTAGTGCGCTTTCTTCTCTTTTATACAACAATGAAAAGGGAGATCCAGATGAACCCCACCATTTTTAAGGCTCTAATTAATTTATTTGGGTGAAGGGTGTGTGATATCCTTCTGAAAAGGGATATATCATTGAATAGCCCCTTTCATATTTTCAACTTTAATTCTTTAATTTTAGCCCCTTCAATATTAATGGACCCACCTTAGTTGCACCCCTACAAACAACTAATTCCTTTTCCTTTCCCCATTTTTTTTCTTATAAATATCCTCATGTCTTGTTTCCATGTCTGAGTCCTCATCGCTACATCATTACATGTGTGTGTGTCTATATATATATAGTCATGAAGTTTTTTTCCGTTTATAATTTCTGGTTTCCAAATTATATAGGTGGAGATTACAGCCCCAAAAAACGTAGCAGGAGAGTGTCCACTCAAGGCATTTAGATTCTACAAGACAAAAAATGTCCCAACAGGTTTCTATGAAATCAAGGAGGGTCATTTGAACATTCGGACTCCATGGTGGTAAGTCATCTTCTTATTAAGCTTCCTTTCACCTGTTGTTTTCTGGCCTTTCGCATCATGTGGTGATTTACAAGGGCAATTACAGGGATGGTAGTGCCATTTATGGAAGCAATGCAGAGAAGCTGGGGAGAGTTAGAACATTCAAAGATGGAAAGCTCATAATCTCCAACAATGGGCTTCTTCCTCATGATGATGATGGTATTTTAATCTCTGGTGATGTCAGAAATAGTTGGATTGGTGTTTCTGTACTGCAGGCACTGTTTGTCCAAGAACACAATGTAGTATGTGACCTTCTCAAGGTGAGGATCAAACCATGATTAGACAATTTGCATGAGTTGGGTAGGGTGCATAGTGTACCCGGATTCAAACCTAAATTACTAAAAAGGTCACACCCAATTAAAACTGGAGTGGATTGGGTCAGGTTTAGCTCCCATACCCGTATCTGAAAGTAAATTAGAACCGAACCAATACCTGTATAATATTGGTCATTGCATCGGGTATAAAATGCATGACCAAGCCTTAGTCCTATGTAGTTTGACACTTTTTCGCCCAAACCATTGGATCTAGACTAATGCATTCAACAAAACAAGATCAGAATGCCACATTCATCCAACACCCTGATCTTGGTATATAGTTTCTAACAGCCAACTTCATTGAAAATGTTCTTGCAGAAAAATCATCCCGATTTCAGCGATGAAGAGTTGTACCGTCATGCACGACTGGTGACTGCTGCAGTCATAGCAAAGGTTCATACAATCGATTGGACTGTTGAATTGCTCAAGACTGATACCCTAATGGCCGGAATGCGAGCTAATTGGTAATGTTTCAATCTACTCACGAGTGCCTAATTATTTTCATGGAATTGAATTCTTAAGAATTCCTAGTAGATTTAGTGTATGAAAGTGGCTAAATTGAAGAAACAAATGTTGAAGATCCACTAATTGCGATCAGATAGTGTCCCCTAATTGGAAAATGAATATCAAACGAAATGAAGTCTAAGGAATGTCTAAGACCTTATCTACATCGTTTTATCCTTGAATCCTCACCTCTTCAATATTCCATTTTAAGACCGCATTTTACCTTGAAGTCTTGTGAATTCAATTCCAAGAAAACAAACCCGCTCTCAAGCAAATATTGTGAATATTTATGACTGTCCTTATTGAATTTTTTCCCTTATCTTTTGGCAGGTATGGATTGCTTGGAAAGAAATTTAAGGATAGATTCGGACATACTGGGAATTCAGTCCTTAGTGGGTTCGTGGGATCAAGAAAACCAGAGAATCATGGGGTTCCTTATTCCCTAACAGAAGAATTTGTGAGTGTATATAGAATGCATTCGCTTCTTCCAGATACGCTCTTGCTAAGGGACACACACTCTACTCCTGGAACGAACAAGTCCCCAGCCCTTCTTCAAGAGTATGTCTTCAATAACCTTTCTAATAATCTCATAGATTGTCCATGAAAAAAAATACTTATACATGAGTCCGGATCCTCTATAACATGGGTCACAGAAGAATCCCAATGGGCCCAATCAAAATTTCTCTATTTAAGCATGTAACCGTTGTGATGGAGTACTCTTAATTATCTATGAAAAATGCCACACCCTACTTGGTGTTTTTCCTTTAAAACAAAACAATTTTGATATAGAGGGCCTACAAATTATTAATTTAGTCCATTCATGCACACTAACCCATCTTAAATTGATATCGGTTCTACTTTGACAGTGATCTAGACATTAATCACCGTCAAATAAATTTGCACGATGTATAGCTATTAAGCTTTGAGGTTATGTATTAAGGGCTAGGATTAAGGAAAAACACTATGTAGATTGGCTTTTTATCCCTCTAAGCAAGGCTTGTCTAAGACTTGAGTCGTAGAGTGTAGACTCTAAGACTGTTTATATTATATACATATGAAAGTAGAAATGTATAATTTCTTTTGAAAGTAGATATGTATACTTGCACACATTATAGGTAACTATGGTTCATGAGCTCTAAATTGTCAAGCTAATATCATACAACTTGGCCTCATGCAGGATCCCTATGAAGGAATTAGTTGGAATAGAAGGAGAAAGGAAAATTTCAAAAATTGGCTTTGAAGCCCAGATGGTGTCCATGGGCCACCAAGCGAGTGGGGCTCTTGAGCTTTGGAACTACCCACAATGGATGAGAGATATCATTCCACAAGAAGTCGATGGAAGTAACAGAGCTGATCATGTCGACTTGCCAACACTTGAAAGTAATTAATGTCAAAAAACTTCACTCTTTAGTATCTTGAGCAGCAGTGAAAACAGGTCAAGTTTGAGATGGGTCCACAGGGAAGCCGGCTCTAAACCCAAATTTGTGATTAGTACCTGTACCCAGATCCGGACCAAAGTTCAGGCATTGGGTACTTGGGCACTTGAGTATGAAACATAAGCACCAAGACCCAATTTAGAAATGGGTCCAAATATAGGACCCATACCTTTTTCTTCCTTCCTTTCTTTTCTAAATTAGATTTGGGGTCCTTCGGGTATTTGGATATTCAGAGACCTATTTTCACCCTTAATTGTTAGGCAGTGATATTATTATTTCAGTTTTTTTTTTTTAAGTGGACATTTGAATTAGATTTTCTGACATAGTTCGCTCCCAATCATTCCTGTAGTTTATAGGGACAGGGAAAGAAATGTGGCTCGATACAACCAATTCAGGAGGAATATGCTGATGCTGCCCATCAGCAAATGGGAAGACCTCACTGATGATAAGGAGGTCATTGATGTTCTTCAAGAGGTTTATGGGAATGATGTTGAGAGCCTGGATTTGCTTGTTGGTCTCATGGCAGAGAAGAAGATCACGGGGTTTGCCATTAGTGAGACTGCTTTCTTCATCTTTGTTATAATGGCTTCAAGGTATACATTACTTCTAGATAAAAATCATTAACATGGAACACAATAAATTTGGGGTTTTTTTTTTTTTTTTGGGCACTATACAACTTGTGTGAGAAAAATGAATTTGGTGATTCTCTCATGCTTGGTCTGTGAGAAATTCGTGGGGCTCCTTTGTGGGGGCTTTTCACCAGATTTTGTTTTCACATGATTGGAGTTGGATAACATATCCATATTATATAGTAACTTAGATTAGGAGCTTAACTATAATATTTCTTGTGTGTCTGTAGGAGATTAGAAGCTGATCGATTTTTCACAAGTGATTTCAATGAGGAGACTTATACTAAGGAAGGATTGAAGTGGGTGAACACTACAGAGAGCTTAAAAGATGTGCTGGAGCGCCATTATCCAGATATGGTTTACAAATGGATGAACTCTACAAGTGCTTTCTCTGTTTGGGACTCGCCACCAACGCCACAAAGTCACGTTCCTCTCTACCTTCGCACTCCACATTGATTAAACTGTTGCTCCTTGTACTGTATTTAGGGGCTTATTTTATTTTATTTGTTTGTTACTGGCATTGTCTTTTATATGTTGTGTTTTGCCTTCCTAGTAATATGATTCATCAGTTTGTTCATGTAGTAGATCAATTCCAGAATCTAAAACCTGTATAGTGAGACCCAATAGCCCTAGCAGGGGTGCATTGTAACATAGTCCTCACATTCTCATATATCAATAAAGTCATATTTGCAGAGTTGCAACTGTTAAATCTATTATATGTTTCACTACAATCAGATGGTTTTTAATGGAATTAGATCGGACGGTTCAATGAACTACAACGTATTTATAACTTAATGATAGGCCGCTTCCTAGTTTTCTACCGATGATCAATGGTTCAGATCTTGTTAAGGTCGACACTTTGATGACAATGAATGGCCTCAATAACCTCCAACAACTAACGATCAACACTTCCTAAATACAATATCATAATACAACACCACATTCCCACTTATCAAACAATCCTCAATCCTGTTCAGTTGAAGTGTTGGAATTCTATCTCAACGCACAAACATAACTGTTAAAACTGAACTTCATAGATACTCTACTCTAGATTACATTACTGATGGAGACGCCTTTTTTTTCTCCATCTCAGAGTGCAGATATCAAATTACTTCTATACAGATAATTCTACCTGTCACTGCATGCAGAAGGAATCAAGGTAGGCTGTAAAGTGCCCTTTTTTTTTTTGTTTCCTTAGGTTAGAAAATTTGGAATATCATTAGAGAAGGAAGCAACAAACCACCACCACAGCAAACAACAAATAGCAAAACAATTACCCCATGCCCATTAAGATTTTTACCCAACCCGGAATAGACCCTACACAAAAACATTCAGTATTCAAAGAGTAGCAAGATTTGGCTAAAGCATGGGCAGCCCCATTAAGTATTCTAGGACTGTAACACAACTTAAAACCACTAGAAACAGAACCAATGTCTGACAGGACCACTTCCATCATAGACCATTAATCCTCTCTGCTATTAATAACTTCCACCACATCCAAAGCATCCAAGAATACACAAACTTTGAGGAAAACTATATTGTCAACCTTATTTAAAGCAAGGAGGATTGCTCTCGCTTCTGCTTCTTTGGATAAAGGCATTCTTGGTATAGTGCTGCATTTTATTCTCGGAGGAAATGCCAAATCAACCTTCTCTTAACCAAATGAATGCTGGACTTTAGACTGGCCAAATAAGAAGCCTAAAAGGCCTTGAGGTCCAATATGAGAGATATTTATAAAGGTTTTTGAGAAATCCATCTCTCGAACATAGCAAGACCTTCCTTGGGCTTGTATTCTGGAGCAGTGTGGCCTGCTCCCTGCATCAATTATACAAGACAAAGAACTGGATTAGATTAGGGCTGCAACTTGGACGGGCTGGGTATTGACTCAAACCAAAACCAGAACCAAATATTCTGTAGGAAACATTAACCCAAACGCTTCCTTGATGAAACCTGACCATACCTTGACTCAAATTGTAAGTTCGACGCCCAAGTGCAATTTGGGCTAAGTTGGGATGGTCAAGTACCCATAATTTTGGGTTCAGTTTGCTTTTTAAAATGTATAAAATTTAGAAAACGTATATTGTTCATATAAGCTGATTCATTTATAATATATATGTTTAAAGGCAACAAGGGTACTTTGTTGTGAAATTTGGATACTCGCAACACAAACCAGAACCCAACTTGAATTCTATACGAGTACAAATGTCTGAGTCTGAGGCTGACCTGACCAAACAAGCCCAACCCAAATGTCACTTTTGGTCGGACCCGGCCATTCCGGTTTGGGTTTGACCCAACTCGCGTGGCAACCAAAGATTATATATCTTTCTTGTAACATTGGATAGCTGAGCTGCTGAGGTTATGAATAGCTTACCTTTAAGGTTGCAAATGTCATGTTGTTGGCATATGTTCTTGTATATCTGTGAAGTTGTTTACCACAATTATCACAGATACAGGGAATTAATATTGCAAGAAAACAAGAAAAAAGAAAAGGCAAAAAAAGAGAAAGAAAAAGCACTGTTTTACCCTGCAATCTGGCCATCAACAAACCATGATCGCCATTCATCAATAATCGGAAAATTGAGGGATCTTATCCATGCATGTGTCCCCACAAAAGGAACAGTGGCATCATGATCTCCACTGCAAAAGTATTAGAAATTGAAGCATGTCACTATATGTAGAAAACAAAAGCATCAAGAAAAGTCACTTCAAAGGGCTAACTTGATCCATGATTTATGTTTCATCCTAGTTTTATTTGGTTTTATTTTGAGGAAGATATCAGTCAATTCCAATTATTTCTTTTCTATTAATTCTTTCCCAATCAAGTGGATCAAGATAATAAGGTAATGGATTCACCTGTATATCATAGTGCGAAAACCTCTTGTAGTGAGATTGAGATGATATGGTATGACACTTGTGACTTCTTTAGTGTAAGAGAGGCCATAGTTGCATCTTACCCATTCTTTTATAGACCCCTGTGAAGAATAGTCAATGTTTACACTGCAATTCTCTGAAGAGAAATCTTACAAAGAGAGAAAGGGCTGGCCCAATCCTAAATTATCAGGCTAATTAACTAACCATGGCCACCAACATTGTTCACTCAAATCAGCTATAGGGACGAAAATGGGTCTGGGTTAGGGTCAAATCCACATCGAACCTGGGCCTTATCCAAATTATCAATAACATGCCCGATACTGGACCGGTTAGGGTATCTACATTGGTTACTAGACCAATACTCATACCTGAATGAAGGGTATGTACCTGGGCCCAAATAATTTTGTACTATATCTTTTTTATAGTTATACACTCAATGTAGATATGTATTTATAATATATGGTTGTGGGATCAGGTATTCGGGTCGTTGGGCATGAATTCTATTGATCCAAACCCACGCACAAATTAGAAAGGGGTCCAAATGTTTGACATATATGCAGGGTTTTACTCATTTATTTTTATTTTCTTAGTTTGGATCTGTCTGGTATTTCGGTGTTTGAGGGTCCATTTTCATCCCTAATCACCATAGGCGACAATTTGCCCATAGTTGGATACCTGGATACACCTGTGCAGAAAAAGAAATTCCACAGACAGAGGAATCCTTTCAATTTACATAGATCCAAATGGCCCTTAAGTGGGCCATGGTGCATGGAAATCATGTCCATAAGAGTTTTGGGGTTATCCTAACTGCAAGAAGTCCAAGTTTCTATTATGTAAATTACCTTGTGGATACCTAGAGCCTTTCTTACATTATCATCATTTGTCCAGTAATAAGAAAGCAAATACCCATATGACTGCAAAACGATGTAGAGTTGGTTAGTAATAGTAAGAGGAATGGTCTACTACAGAGTAATGTGCACCATGTTAAGCTATATTATTACACAATGTGCACAATGTAAACATATCAACTACTGCATACAATCATCCCAGTTCTGTTTTCAACAATGGTCCAGTGGTTTTATAACTACTGCATACAATCATCCCACCACTTAAATTATCATGCTAACTAACCATGCCCAACAACTATATAACTCAGGAAACGGTCACGCCACACAACAAATTTTTTTTTTTTTTTTTTTGGCAAGACATACTAAACTTTGCAGCCTTCTGAACAACCGAACTGAGAGTTCTACTGGCCAACCCGCTGTTGGATCACGAGTAAGGCAACTATTCTGTCATGGGGTAGAACAAGAATGATGATGGAAATCCGAAGAAAAAAAAAAGAAAAAAGAAACCCAACTTGCTGGTGAAAGAAATGCAGGTGCACTTACCCTACACCCATCAATCAAAGTGGGTCCAGAGCAGAGTTCTCTGGAGTCCTTTAAAAATCTTCTATTTCCATCCTCTTCATTTGGCTTTGGTGCTGCGAAGAAACATATGGGCTCCAGTATGTGGGCATAGTTGATTCCAAACATGCACTGCAAATTCAAATGATCTAACAATCATTGTCCCTTCATAACATAAAGACAAAAAGGTTTGCTTTTGTTGAACACTGAGATTCTAGGACACCGCAATTTCTTTTTCTTTGTGGTGCCCCGGACAAGTGATTTCCATCCCGTATCATAGGAAATTGTTTTATGTGGAATTATGAGAAATAGTTTATTTCTTCTTTTCATGGGGATGGTGCACCAAATAGTAGGAAAAAAAAAAAAAAAAGTGAGCATGAAACAATAGAGGCTTTTCATTGCTGCCAAAAACTATTGGCATCTTAAAAGTAGTCGCTAGGAAGATGTAGAAATTAGAGGAGACATTTTCCTATTGGTGGATACTGGATAGAGCAAGGAGAAACCAGGAGATAGAGAAACCCCACCTTTCACATTTCTCTGGTTCTTTCATTTATGATCAGTGGTGTTGGAGAGAGTACCCAATGGTGAAAGTGGGTAAAATTGTGGTCCCCCCATATATCCCACCAGGAATTCAATTTCAAAGGGGCAAACATAATTTCCTAGGGAAAATATTTTCCCATCCCCCTTTCCCAACATCCCAGAAGGCCCTTCCTTAATTCTTCTTAAGATTGAAATGTAGTCCCTCACCTTATTTACTTCTTGAAGGTCTTGAGCACATTCCTCGTTGCTTGGATTTAAGTAGTTCCCTCCACAATTTTTCTTGGCCGCCTGAAAGTAACATTGCACAACACGTTAGATAAAGATGTCATAAATTTGTCTTCCAGTGAAGAGTACACTAATAAAGATGTTTATAACCAGCTGATTACCCAGTTGAACCATTGACCAGACTGACTGGGGATCAAATGATCAGTATGGTTCTTGTGTTAGGCCCCATAAGGTAACTATATTTGGATTTACTTCCATACAAAGTGTACGGTGGATACACGTACACCATCTAACCTCTTATACTTATGTCAAAGGATCGTGACAAGAATTAAGGGCTTATTTTTCTGTCATGTTCAGTATGTTATCTTGCAGTATCCATTGGCGTTACTATCCTTGTAAAGATTAAACTGTCCACAATCCAATTGGATATGTCAAACTTACTACAGTCATAGTTGGGAAGTAATTATGGTGTCAAGCTGGTTACTTATTTGGTCAGTTTAGGTTCTTAGCAGCATTGCCGATCCCTACATGGTTGGGATAAGGCTTTGACGTTGATAATGTTGACGATGATGATGTGAGGTTCTTAAGCTATGTACAATGTTCAGACAATTTTGGGAGTCCATTTCGCAATTTTCATCGTTTGCCATTTTAGTAAACTATACTGTACATTTGTGTTAGGAAATTAGAGGGATTTTTAGGCTGTGGCCCCTAGATACGGGATGGTTAACAGGGACATGGCATATAGATACGACAGTGACTTGAAGTTTACATATATAAGACTGAAGTATTGGATAGTTATGATACAACGCAAAATTTGAAGTATTAGAGTAGCATAGTTTTTAGGTCTATTGTAGGGGATATGTTGATTAGTATGTTAAATTCTCTATGATTCTTTTTAAGTACTCCACCACAAATTAGTGCCCCCTTTGGGACAGAATTACGATGAAATGGTACTTAAAAAATATGGATAATGGGCTCCCAATAATTTGAAAGATTTAGATGGAACGCTCTATTAAGAAAATACCACCTCTGCTATATTGTGCCTAGACCTCACATGTAACTCAAATTTTAAGAAAATCAGGTCATATCTACATCTCCACGGTATATCCTTCACCCCTCATCTCTATAGTAATACTTTGTCAGAACTATTTTACCGTGAATTCTTAGGAATTCAATTCCATGCCAAACAAATGGTGCTATGCATTTTGAGAACAAACCACAAAAAAAAAAAAAAAAAAAAAAAAAGTGTAATGAAGTCACCTCATAGAGCTCATCTGATATGATCCCCATCCCATGTAGATATGGTACCAATGAGTTCCCATCAAAATTAGGATCTGTTGATGGGTTCCCCTCAAAATACCCCTGCATTCATTCACACCAATGAAATTCAAGCCATGGTGATGATTGCTATTTCACCAAGAAATCACCCAGACCTAATGTAACTTTAAAAAATGCCTCTTTGAATAATACAAACATTTTGCAATTAAGTAAAAGGGTGAGAAAGAGAAGCCATGCCCCTGATAGTATTTAGGAAATGGTTTTTTCTTTTTATATCGCAGAATCTCTATTTAGTAGTAGATACCTTAAGGTTGAGGAGTGGCTCTTGCCCAGCTTCGTTACCTGCAATTACCACAATCACAAACAATTTTATAAAGTTACAGTTCTAGTAAAAGAAAAATTATATATTGATCTACTATCCATTATAGCTAAGGCCCGTTTCATTCCAGTTTTCTTTCTTGTAAGTACTCACACGTTCACACCCACATGCTACCAAAGCCCCATGTCCCCATTCAGCAGAGTTACCAACCGAGGATCGATTCCATGTTGTGTCTGTGGAGAGGGAGATGCCTCGACACTAAACTAACATTGGATTGACAATGCACAAACTTATTGTTACTTGCAAAGGTTTGGTTTTTGTTGAGAACAACAAGTACTCCAATTAACATTGTTACATCAATCTTCAAGTAATTTTGAATTTGAGAACAAAAGGATAGTCTAGTGGTTGAGTATCTTGTATCTCACCCAACTACTCAGAGTTTGATCCCCTCGGTCCTCTCTTCTGCTTGTGCTGGGGTTCACTCATTCATTTAAATTACGTGCATTCTTTTGAGTTAAATTTGAAGTGAACATAGGTTACCATTTGCTATTTCCTGGGCGACAAGCGGAATAGTCATGCCAGAATATGAATCGCCTCCAATATAGAGCGGATTTGTAAGAAATTGTGGATGATCATTAAACCACTGCAACAAATTTAAGCATAAACATTCATATTATGATACTTATATTATGTAATAAGCAACTAAAAATAGCCATGTGAATGTTAGTCAGTGTAATTCAGACCTATTGCCTTGAAAAAAAAATAAAAGTTTGAAAACAAAAAGTAAGAGGCCAAAGTGAGGGGGCTCTCCCTGCATTGAGCAAAAGCTAAGGAGAAGGGTTTCACTGGGATTCAAGTTTCTTTGGAAATTTACTGAGGTTGTGGATGTGATTGATGGAAGGGAGGACTGGTCCATCTCATCTTGTGTCATGGACATTAAGGATTTAATGGCTCATTTTGATTATGTTAAGTTTTGTTATATTTCTAGAAATCTCAATTTGCTTGGTCATAAGGCAGCTAAGTTTGACATATCTTGCAAAGTAAGTGTTTTGTGTTCTGATCATTTTCTGAATTGGCTATCGGGATGTCCCTGGTTTAGTAATTTGGATTGTTTCATTTTTTGTGTTTTTAATGAAATCTTTTTTTCTACCAGAAAACGACACAAACATACCCTTAAGGCTCATTTGCTGGCATGGAAATCACCTACTAGGGATTTATGGTAAAATGAGTGTCAGATAAGGAATAATAAAGAGGCGTGAAGGTGAAGGATATAACGTGGATATGTGGAGGGGACCTTGATGGCAAGTTTGTGTATGCTCATAGAGACCAATTCTGTATATGGTTTCCACTTCCTTGGGAACACCACCAACCCCCCAACCGGAAATTCTTTTCTTCAAAATCATTGAAAACTTAGCTCTTTTTAATTTGTACTTTTCATTGCAAAAAAGTGGCCGCACCAAAGATGGATTTTGCTATGATATAAAAAAGGATTTCCATAATCCTCACTTTTTCCTGACAAAATCGACGGCACAAATGTGCCTTGACTTTCTTAAGACTTGATTTCCGAGTCTGATGGTTGGGCGTTCATTTTCAATCTCCTCTTGGTTCATTTTATGACTAGTTATGGATATTCACCTTTGTTACCTTAATTTTGCCATTTATAGTATACATCTTTTTTTATAATCCTAATAATACTTTCATGTAAACAGAGGTCAGAGGTGCTCAGAGTGCTATTGTAGACGTAGTCATTTCACCTTTCTTAGAAATCGGTGGATTTCTCTGCATGATTTAAAATCTCCGGTCCCAACATCTTTTGGACCTCTTGAGTATGAAAATCCAGTCCAAACAGGTGCATCAAGAAAAATGATATTAGAAACCTGAAAGTAGCCATTGTTAGGAAGTGAGAAGAGGAGGTACCATCATCCTCAAACAATGAGAAACACACATATTTGGCCCTTAAAGTTGGATGTGGGCCCTTGGCGTGATGATCTACACCTTTCATTTGATGGCTCTCACTGTGAATAGATCATTATTCAAAACTCATAGTACATCATCAATTGACAGCAACAAGTAAATGGTCAGTAAATGAAATACAACAAAATTTCACATTAGATGTGATAAGACCACGTACTGGATAGTGTTTTTTTTTCTTTTTTGGTGAAACCACGTATTGGATAGTTGAGAACTTCAAAGATGTTTTACTACTCATTTTGGATTATATCTATCACAATAAGAAAATGAAATGGCATATTTGAGGAGTCCATTGGATCAACTAAATAAATGATCAAAGTTTATGGAACTGATGTGTTCTAAAAAATAAGATCTATTGAACATCATTAGCCATGGCGGAGACGGGGCAAGCAGTAGTCGACTGATAATATTACATAAATATTTATTATTTATCATCTAAAGTCTTTTTGTTTATATTTTTAATAACATTTGATGAAAACTTCTAAGTTTGTAAATACCTTAATGTCCCAAGACATAATTTCTTACAACCTTTTGAGGGCCATTAAAAAACAAAAATATCAGGCTCACTATAAAGAATCCAAACAGCTCAAAATACTTTGTCCCCAGTTTTAATAGTGTAATTTGTATCTCATTCTAATCAAAGTAGGACCCATGCTTCATTGATCACATATTAATCAATCCACCCACTATTGATTAATGAAAACCTATTGATTGATTACATGTAATCATTTGATGGACCACAATACTTGCAGAAAATATTGATGGTCAGGAGGACATTATTTAATGCCATTCACCAAGTAAGGAAAAGATAGCTCCTAAGGTGTAATTGGTAGGGATCGTACGAAGTTAAAGAATTTAGATTCTTTGATTGTCTTATTGACGCCTGACCGAAACATTCAAAACAAACTCCCTGCCCTTAAGTTAGAAAACTCCCAAAATTTTACTCCAATGGGCTCCACATTCATGATATGGGGTTTGTTTCTCTTATACAAGAAAGGACTCTACCCAGTAACTCACCCATGGAGAGGAGTCAAAATGGTCAATCATTAGAAGGGCCTGGCCAACTTAGTGTATAGCCCATTGGATGAACTGTTATGATCTAGGGCCTATGGAAAGAGATCAATCACACACAAGAACACGGAGATTTACGTGGTTCGGCTTTTGGCCTACGTCCACGGGGAAGACGGGAGAATTCACTATGCAATCAGAAGAAGGTGTACATCATAGAGACCCTAAGTCTCTATTTATAATATCAGCCCAATACCCAGTTACACCCAAACACTACTTCTAATCACAGTAGACCTATGATAATAGACCTACTTCTAATCTCAGTAGAACATAGGCAATACAGGGGCCCGGTTTATTTATAATTTATTCAATTGAGCCAAACAAATAACAAATCTCCACCTTGGCGAACATTGAAGCTGATCCTCATGCACTAAACCCGTCTCACTGTCTCCACCTGCCCCTTAGGGCACTCAGGTACTGATCACATTAATCAAGTCCAAGCAATGCTTGAACTTGACTGTTGGAATAGTCTTGGTCATCATGTCTGCTGGATTCTCCGCCGTAGCAATCTTAATTATTGCAATAGCACCCTCGGCGATGACATCTCGAATGAAATGAGCCCTTACATCTATGTGCTTGGTCTTTTCATGATACTTTGGATTATGTGTCAGATCGATCGCACTCTGACTGTCACAGAAAACAGTAACCAGCTTCTGTTCCAATCCCAGATCTCCAACCAAGCCTGTCAGCCAAATAGCTTCCTTCACTGCCTCTGTAGCTGCCATATATTCTGCTTCAGTGGTAGACAAGACAGCTTTGGATTGCAATGCTGCCTTCCAACTAATGGCACCGCTAGCAAAAGTGAAGACATAACCTGTCAGGGACCTTCTTATGTCTAAATCTCCAGCAAAATCTGAATCAACATATCCAATAACACTTCCAGAAGTGTTATTACTTCTGTCATAAATTATCCCAACATCAGTAGTACCTCTCAAGTAACGGATTATCCACTTCACTGCCTGCCAATGGGCATTTCCGGGGTTATCCATGTATCTGCTAACTACACTAACCGCATGTGAAATATCTGGCCTCGTGCAAACCATGGCATACATGATACTCCCAACTGCACTAGCATAAGGAACACGAGACATGTGCTCCACCTCTTCCTTAATTTGTGGTGACAAAGCAGCGGAAAGTTTGAAATGGGCTGCCAATGGAGTATTCACAGGTTTCGAACTTTGCATACCAAATCGCTCCATAACCTTTTCAAGGTACCCCTTTTGTGACAAAGACAATTTGCGTGCTTTCCGGTCCCTTTGAATCTCCATTTCAAGAATTTTCTTCGCAGCACCTAAGTCTTTCATCTCAAATTCACCACTCAACTGAGTTTTCAACCTGTTGATCTCAGACATGTCTTTTGCAGCAATCAACATGTCATCAACATATAGCAGCAAATAGACATACGAGCCATTGGAGTGCTTCTTGTGGTATACACAATTGTCGTATGCACTCCTGCAATAACCGTTTCCAACCATAAAGGTGTCGAAACGCTTGTACCACTGCCTAGGAGACTGCTTCAGACCATACAACGATTTCTTTAGCAAACAAACGTGGTCTTCCTTTCCATGAATTTCAAACCCCTCCGGTTGATGCATATAAATCTGTTCATCTAGCTCGCCATGTAAAAACGCAGTCTTGACATCAAGCTGCTCCAACTCTAAATTGAATTTAGCAACATAGCAAGTAGCACCCTGATAGAACTATGCTTCACCACAGGAGAGAACACTTCATTGAAGTCAACACCCTCCCTCTGAGTATAGCCTTTTGCAACCAGTCGTGCTTTGAACCTAGTATCTTCCACCCCTGGAGTTCCTTCCTTTTTCTTGAAGACCCATTTGCATCCAACAATCTTCTGGCCTTTCGGAGGTTTTACTAACTCCCAAGTCTGATTCTTGTGAAGAGATTCAATCTCCTCACCCATGGCTGCGGCCCATTTTACTGATTCTTTGCTAGTGATGGCATCCCGATATGTAACCGGCTCAGACTCAATACTCTCAGCTGTATTAAGAGCGTAGGCAACAATATCTTCATACCCGTATCTCTGAGGTTTCTTAATCTGCCTCCTTTCTCTGTCCCGAGTAAGTATGTAATCATCCGGAACTGCACTTTCCTCATTTGAACTTTGCATCTCCTCTACATCTTGTTGAACTGGGACATCTGTTTGCACCTTATCCTGTAATTTTTCTGGAGCTTCCTTCTCAAGCTCCACCTGTTTACTGACACCGTTTTGATCCTCCACCTTTCCAGCATCTTGACGCTCCTTCGGTTTCAACATAGCAGATTCATCAAAGGTCACATCTCTGCTTATAATGCATTTGGTAGATTTCCCATCTAGGCACCACAGCCTATATCCTTTAACACCATCTGCATACCCTAGAAATATGCACTTTCTTGCCCTTGGTTCAAGCTTTCCATCATTCACATGAGCATAGGCAGGACAACCAAATATCCGCAAGTTGGTGTAATCAGCAGGAGCTCCAGACCATACCTCTACAGGAGTTTTGCATTCTATAGCTGTTGATGGGGACTGGTTTATCAGATAACAAGCTGTGTTAACAGCTTCCGCCCAAAACTTCCTAGGTAACCCTGCATTAGAGAGAATGCACCGGGTCTTCTCTAGAATAGTCCTGTTCATCCGTTCTGCAACTCCGTTCTGTTGCGGTGTATTTCTGACTGTGCGATGTCTCACAATACCTTCATTCTTGCAGAACTCATTAAAAGCACTATTACAGAATTCCAAGCCATTGTCAGTTCTCAAGCGTTTGAGCTGTTTACCTGTCTGCTTCTCGACCATAGCCTTCCATTGCTTGAACTGTGCAAAAGCTTCATGTTTGTGCTTTAAGATATACACCCAGACCTTCCGAGAATAGTCATCAATAAAGGTCAACATGTATAAACTACCACCAAGAGATGGAACACGAGAGGGACCCCAAAGATCAGAGTGGATATAATCCAAAGTACCATTTGTCCGATGAACAGCAGTCCTGAACTTGACTCTACATTGCTTTCCGAAGATACAATGCTCACAGAAGTCCAGCTTTCCTGTTTTCTGACCACACAGTAAACCTTGTTTAGTCAACTCATCCATACCCCTCTCACTCATATGCCCAAGTCGCATATGCCATAACTTGGTAATTTCTGAATCTGAATCTGAGGACGACACAGCTGCAGCACCTGTAATTGTACTACCTTGAAGAAAGTAAAGACCATTCTGCTTCAGTCCCTTCATCACTACAAAAGCACCCTTCGAGATTCTCATAACTCCACCTCCAGCTTTGTAGGTACAACCATTGGAGTCAAGCGTACCCAAGGAAATCAAGTTTTTCTTCGACTCTGGAATATGCCTAACATCTAACAATGTTCTCACAATACCGTCATGCATCTTAATTTTGATTGCTCCTATCCCAACAACCTTACACACTGCATTATTTCCCATAAGCACTTTACCACCATCAATAGATTGATAATTGGTAAACCAATCTCTGTAAGGACACATATGATAGGAACAGCCTGAATCAAAAATCCACTCAGTGGCTGAGCTACCAACAGTAACCGAAAGAACTTCTGCACCATCAGAATTAGTCTCTGCAACATCGGTTGCAACTCCGGCAATTTCTCCAGAATTAGATTTCTCTTTCCCTTTACGCTCTGGACAATCTTTTCTAAAATGCCCTTCCTTGTGACATTTGAAGCACTTTAATTTTCTAGTTTTTTATTTTGACCTAGATCGGCCTCTTCGATTCTGCTCTTTCTTCTCTGTTCTGCCACGTGCTACCAAACCCTCACCAGAACTGTCATGGTTTTCAATTGCAACCTTTTTCTTTAACTCCTTCGAGTTCAAGGCTGACTCAACATCTTCCTTAGAAAGAGTTTCTCTACCATACATCATGGTATCAACAAAGTTCTCATACGAGGGTGGTAAAGAGCATAGCAACATGATAGCTTGGTCCTCATCATCAATTTTGACATCTATATTTTCAAGATCTAAAATAGCTTTTGTAAAAGAATCAATGTGAGTTGAAACAGACGTACCTTCCTGCATTTGTAATGTGAACAATCGCTTTTTTAGATACAAGCGATTTGTGAGAGATTTCGTGATGTACAAGTTCTCCAACTTTTGCCATATGCCAGCAACAGTTTTTTCCTGAACAACCTTTCGCAGTACACCATCACTCAAGAACAGCAGAATCTGACCATACGCCTTTTCCAGCAACTCATCCTTCTCTTCATCTGATAATTTTTCAGATAGAGCATTCTTTCCCCTCAAAGCTTTATGCAACCCATTCTGAACCAACAAAGCATGCATCTTCAGACGCCAAAGACCGAAGTCATTATTACCGTCGAATTTCTCAATATCGAATTTAGCAGCCATTCCGCAAATCTTTCACTGGAACTGTGTAGATCTGGTCACCACGAGCACGCTGGAAGAAACGGATCTGAAATCCGACTTTGGACGGCTAAGATGTCGCAGAAATAAGTTTCTGCGCTCCGATCAGTCAATCTTCTTTGTTGACCGTTGAACAACCAATCTTCTTCCACAACAGCGTAGATCTGCTCGCAACGAGTCAGTAGGTTCAAACGGATCTCAGATCGGACTCCGGATCGTCAAGATATCGCGAAAACAATTTTCAGCCTTTGATTTGGTCAAACTGGCTTTGACCGTACGATCTGCTGACGTCAGCGCCTTTTACATCTGGTTCTGGGCCTCTTCTGCACGGGTCAGGTCAACCTGGACTTGACCCGACCTGGACTGAACCTGGATCTATCCTGGCAGATGGGCTTCTGAAAAACGGGTCAGGCTTGACCCAACCCAAACCCAACCTGGAACTAGGGCCACAAGTCTGCACAAGTCTGGGTTGTCTTCTTCCCCTTCCTTTTTCTTCTGCAACTGGGCACAGAGGACAATTTCCCTCTTCCGGTCTTCTTCTTCTTGCACGATCACGGGACGGCAGCGCAGGCTTCTCCGGTGACGGCGGCGGCAGCGGCGGGGAGTTCCGGCGACGTTTCTACACGGCGTGGTGGGGGCCCAGCCGGAAAAAAACTCAAACCGATGTGTCTTCTGTGTTTGATCAGCACCAGCGACACGCTCCAGCAGTTTTTTTTTTTTGTCTTTACGCTGCTGCTTCTGCTCCTCTGGTTCGTGACTCCGACGACGCGCAACGGCGACAGACGGCGGTACTCTGTCTTCGTTTCCGGCGATGTGGGTCTAGCAGTAAACCAATGTCTTCGTTTCCGGCGATGTGGGTCTAGCAGTAAACCAAAATTTCCCTTTCTTCCTGCGATCAACCCTTTCAAATCCGATCCATCGGATTTCTTCCGATCATGCCAAATAGCTCTGATACCAGTTTGTTATGATCTAGGGCCTATGGAAAGAGATCAATCACACACAAGAATACGGAGATTTACGTGGTTCGGCTTTTGGCCTACGTCCATGGGGAAGACGGGAGAATTCACTATGCAATCAGAAGAAGGTGTACATCATAGAGACCCTAAGTCTCTATTTATAATATCAGCCCAATACCCAGTTACACCCAAACACTACTTCTAATCACAGTAGACCTATGATAATAGACCTACTTCTAATCTCAGTAGAACATGGGCAATACAGGGGCCCGGTTTATTTATAATTTATTCAATTGAGCCAAACAAATAACATGAACAGTAGTCTGGATCGCCAAAACCCATGGACCACTATATGTAAAATCAAGACTCGAGTATGGAACTGCTTTTAATTGTCAAGACCAAATCCCTGATTGGACTCAATGCTCAAACATGTATGTTTGACTCGAACGTTCAATTAGTCACTAGATAATCACATAATAAGTCATGTTTGTGACTTGACTTGAGTAGTGCCTGACAAAATAATTGTTGGGTAGAGGTGTGCCACGATACTGCTTATGCGATCGTTTAAAAAACGTGCCCGTAAGCGTGATATTGAATGCCGTATAAAACATTGAATTGTGCCTCTTCCATCATCAATTCATTTTGGAGGGAATAGTAGCTATAGTTAAGTCATTAAATTTTAAAGGCGCGCATCATACAAGTACTTCATATAAAAAATGGCCAAAAGAATCTGTGAACTTTCACACCTTTGTCCATGAATATGGATTTAATGCCAGAGTTGGCAAACTCCCGTTATACTGTGCGGTCTCAAAATACAAAGGACCTGCAAAGAATTCGGATAAATACCCATTATACTCTGTAGTTATAAATCATAATAGACTCCTAAAGCTTAAAAACACATTTCATGTTGCAAACGAACGCAAAGCCCATGTGATGCATGAATTAACTCTGATGCAAATTAAATAATTAATCAAATTTAATATCCAAATTAATTATTAATAAATAAAAATGCATCGACTGAAAAATAAACCCATTTGTTTAATCATAAGTATATAAGTTCATATTATAATTATATAATTAATTCAAAAGAAATTCATATGGGTGGTTGTATCTTATCGGTTGTCTATATAAAATGCACACTCGACACTCCATAGGCCAGAAACAGCACGCAAGAGTTTTCCACATGCTATCAGAGCTTTTGGTTTGAGTTATATCTTACACTTGCAAATATAGTATTGGACGGAGTTGATTATAACCAGTACATATTTGGGAGTCCTACAATCACTATGAGGATCTCGAATACAAAATTTCAGATAGAGAAACACATAACCAGGTTTCAATTATGTTTAATTTTCGAAAACGGCCATCTCACCTCAATGGTAGCTGTCCAAAGATCAACCCCTCAATTTTACTTAGGAAAATACCCTTAACCAAGGTGAAGACCATTTGGAATGGATCAAATTATTATTATGATTTTCCTGATTTGATTAAAGGTCAAATAAAAAAAATTGACATGTAGGAGGACCTTGGTATTTTGAGAAATTATATTAAACCGAATCTTTTAAAGGTGTATGATATACCCTATTTAAAAGGGGTCATGCTTCCTATTGTCTCTTTCTCTCGACAAGTTGGCTTCCACTTGTTTGTCAGGAATAACTTGTCTGTTCGATACTTTTGAGGGATGATGGGGCCCACTTGGGACCATCATGTCTCTCCTATCTTGGTCAGTGTACTTGATCTGAAGAAACTTTTTGCCCCTGTAAAATGATCATAGCTATGAATTTACAGGCTGAATAGATCTGATAGTGTAACAAGAAAAAGAAAATTGAAGGGGGCATATCACATGTTAAAAATATAAACCTTAGGACTTTTGAAAAATCTAATACACAATCCATCTGAGGAAGTGAAGGATGCAAGCATGCCAACTAGAGTTGTGGCGCCAACACAATCAACATTCATACTTGAGTGGTATGGGCACTGTAGTATTACCCACATGCCCAGAGATCAATCAATCTTTGGACCCTCAAATTGAATTATTACTATTAGACCAATAACCCAACCTAATAATAAATAAATAAATAAATGTTGAAGCAGTGAAAATTATAATCAACAAAGAGGAAGAAATAATAAACTAGCAAGTCAGTAAAATGACCTATGATAAAATAGCCTAGGCAGGCCATGGAACTGGTGAAAGCTAAGTTTCAGTCAAACTTAGTTCATTAAATGGTTCATTCCAATCAAATTATGGTATTAATATGATGTCATGATTATATAAGTTAAAATAAATTTAAAAAGTAAACAAATAAAAAAATCTTTAAAATAAATGTTCAATTTCAAACAAGTGTTTTGAAAGCTATATTTTTATGTGGACCTCATGCGATAAGGCTTTGATGATGATGGTATTTTTTTTTTTTTAATTCATTTGTAGTTTGAAAGGTAAAACTAATAATAATTTAAAGCTTTGGAATCACTTTGCCATTTTTACTCTAGCTCCACCTATTTGTTGGCTTTAAGAAGTATTGCCATGACTTGAACGGTTCAAGTTGAACTGAACTGTGTCATCATTTAAAAAACCCTGATAGAAGAAGGCTCTAAGATTTCAGTGAATTTCCCATACATGCAAGGAAGAATTTCACTACTTTCATCAATCAGCATATACCTATCTCATAAACAAGACCACTCCATGCAGAGCAACCAGGCCCCCCTGTCAGCCACAGCACAACGGGGTCTTCATCAGGATTTGTATCAGACTGCACAAAGTAGTAAAATAGCTGGTCTTGGTTCGACTCCCCTACTCCCACATACCTTCAACAAAAGCATAAAAACCCATATACATATGAATAATAAAACATTAGAAAACAATCCCATCTCTAAATCAAACTAGGGAGATTTTGTATAACCATACCCCGTTTCTAGATGGAAAGGAAGAGGACCAGGAAAGCCCGGTAGAGATCTGAGAGTCGATGATTGAGAAACTGAAATCCATGAACATGAGAAGAGAAGGACAAGTTCCACATGGAGGAAGATGATGGAATGCAAATTCCCTCTGGGGGTGGTCTTCTTTTCTGCCATTGACAACAATGCCTTTTCTATCTAAACTAGGAATTATATAGTAATACATGTAACTAGAGATGGAAAGTATCCTTCTCAGGGACAAACATGCATGTTACTATCTAACTGGGCCACTGACTTTGTTTCTTTGCTTTTTGGTAGCTTATGTTCTTTTACAAATCAATGTTTGTCTTCTAGAGAGGAATTCTTTTTGGCATGATTCAATAACTCAATTGCGTCGCCCTGAGTCAGCTGAGTCAAATCATCTGGCGTTTTTTTTTTTTTTGGTCAATCCCACCTCCGTAAAGTCACTCTTGCCTCCCTGCATTAACAGCTCTCAGTGACTTTTGTGAGGACATCTCTGGTGAAAAATTCGCCTGCATACATGATTTTAAAGGTACAAGTCCAGTTGGTAAAGATTATCCCAACACAGTTTAACTGCCCAAGATCGACCGTGGCACTAGTGGAGCAGGGTGGAATGTATCCTATAAACATCAAATTTATCATATAGTAAAAACTGTATAGCCAAACTAATTAAAGAATTGTGAGGATTGCTATTGACGTTATTATCAAACCCAAAAGGTTATCCTTTCTTACTTCTGAAGATCTTCATTCTCATTCAATCATAGATTCACATAAATTTCATCAAATAGTTTTAGAGTTCTAAAATATCTAATTGAATCAGTTTTGTTTTAAATATATCTCATGTACTTTAGACTTTCAATTTAGGCACCTACGCCTTAAAACTAATCCGTATTTCCAATTTAGATTTAAATAGTAGACAATTTCCCACTAAAGAAGAGCCGTGACAGAGGAGAAGATGCAAGTCAGATTACCTATTACTGACAACGCAAAGTAGAATTTATAACGTAGAATATGTTGTGATGATGTTACCACAGGATCAGCAATGGTCCCGCTTACAACATGTATCGATAATTGTGTTGAAAAATGGGCCGGCTATGCAGTGTCGCGACGCTTTGATGAGGACAGCGCAGATAAAATTTTCAACGTTTTGAGATAGAGAGCTAGAGAGAAAGAGTGAGAGAGAGAGAGAGAGAGAGAGAGAGAGAGAGAGTGTCCACAATGTGTAGACAACGTTATCCCTTTCAAGCCAGATGGATTGAACTCTAGTGTGCAGAGGAACGTGTGATTCCCAACCTAAACCGTCCAAATCGTAGAACGCTTGGGTGAGTAATACACTGGAAATCTGAAGTATGGGTGTGATGCTCGATTTACACTTTGAAACTTCGATATGATTTTTCTTTTTGGCTGAATGAAACTTCCTTATGATTGAACATGTGGATACAAACTGTTTTCTTTCTTTATACATTCAAATAACCAATATGCTGATTCGTATCATCAAAAAGACTGGTCCAACCAATGTTCACTATTGGATTAAATTCTTAAAGGATCCTTGATCAGCATTGATTTCTTAACAATTCATTGTGAAATGGATTCGGGTAATGGAATATTGAAAAGGTTAAGGATAAAGGATAGAAGGTTGGATGTAGGGGATGTGGCAAACGGGTCGAGTTGATCAAGGTGGTCTCTGGTTGAAGCCATACTCATTCTGTTTTTTCTATAGGTCACATAAATCTAACCTGCACCGGTGCACATCAACCCAACTGTACCAACACAACCTGTGTCCAATGCTGGTCAACCTACTTAACCTGACCCAACTTCTATAAACTTGGGCCAAGCCCAGGAACAATAAGGCTACATTCGAGTTGGTTATAGGCCAAAAAAGCCCAACACATTAATCTATGCTCATTTCATATAAAAATAACTAATCAAAGTACCAAAATATTAAACCACCAATTTATTTAAATGGGTTTAGATAGGCAATCGAATCGATCCTAACCTGAATAATTTAAATGTGGTCAGGTTTTCCTAACCCGTGATCATTCTGTATTTACTGGGAGTGATAGGATTTTGCCGGGCTCACTAATACAACTCAAACACTCCAAAATTGACCCCCACAACCTGACTTGCAATATATATAGCTCGTCATGGGACAGGAAAGGATTAGGTTAGGGTTGACCCACATAACCCATCTATCCCATTTAAATGGTTTGGGTTGAGGTCAATCTGCATAACTAGATCCATCTCAACAATTTGATGGTTTAATATTTTGGTACTTAGAATAGTTTATGTTATATGGAATGTGTCGATTTGTCATTAGACATGTCCTTAGGAGAACCTTTCCTATTGGAACATTTATGGGAAAGGCCCTTCTAACAACATCTCTCATGAGAGGCAGTTTGTGGATTCCCCTTTCCTGGGATTGTGGAACCCAAATGATCAATCTAAAATCCTCACACTCACTAGTCCCCTTGAATTGGCACCGTTGAATAGGCACTGAGCCACTTGACACTCATCCAACTGTGACTCGCTATTGAATTTTCTTTAGAAAAATGATTCATTCTAAAACCAATAAACTTGATTGCTATTGATGAAGATGCTGGGTTGATCTATTAGGGTTGATACTTTGTGGACTATTAGGCATCATTGACATCTATTTCATCCCCACACCTTTAATGTTGGACACTCTTCCAAGTTGACCATATAAAGTCACCCCACTCATCTCATCATCTCATTAGAACATTTGTATGGTATACATATATGGGTCATGTTCTTTTACAAGGTACCTTCAACAGAAGTGCGTAAAAGGTAACCTTTTTACTACGACATAAAACACCCCATGACAAATCCAATCTCCTCAAACTCACTGAACCCCATGAATTAGCACTTACCCTAATTTGATATTAATCTGAATCAAACTCACCATTGGTTTACGGTTCTTAGAGCTTACGGCTTCTTAAGTTACATTTTTCAGCATTCCAGTATCTTTTGTACATATTCAGCATCTTGTGTATGGAACATACAGAAATTTTCAAAAACTTCAGTTCCAGATTTATAGAAACCTGCAACAACTAATAATCAACACTTGCAGATACAAAATTACAATAAAACAACTCTTTCTCTGTCCATATCTGTTTAGCTTCTAATGCAGCTTCGGCCACTTATCAAACTATCTTCAATCCTGTTTAGTTGAAGTGTAGAGATTTTATTTCAACACACAAACATTAACTTCTAAATTTGAACTTTTTAGACATATGTACTATTCTAGATTACATTATTGATGGAGAAACCTTTTTTCCTCCATCTCAAAGTGCAGATATTAAATTATTTCTACACAAATAATTCTACTGTCACTGCATGCAGTAGGAATCAAGGTAGGCTGTAATTAGTGCTGCATTTTATTCTTGGAGGAATTGCCAAATCAACCTTCTCTTAACCAAATGAATGGCGGACTTTAGACTGGCCAATTAGGAAGGCTGAAGGCTAAAAGGCCTTGAGCTCCAATATATGAGATATTTATAAAGGCTTTTGAGAAATCCACCTTTGGAACATAGCAAAACCTTCCTTGGGCTTGTATTCTGGAGCAGTGTGTCCTGCTCCCTGCATCCATTATACAAAACAAAAAAACTGGATTAGATTAGTTTCGCGACTAGCGTGGGCTGGGTAGCGACTCACCCCAAGCCAGATCCAAATGGCTTGTAGGTAACCATAAACCCTAACCCGACCCAAAAGAAACCTCCCCATACCAGACCTTGCAACTTTGCTGCCAAAGTGCAATTTGGTTTTGAGTCAGGTCGGGTCTGTGTCCAATTTCTGAGTTTGGTTTTCTTTGACTATGGATATGGTTTTTATACAATAATGCATATACCATATTTTTACTTGTGTTTAAAGATAAGTCAGGAACTGGGGTCGAATTCGCATCAGCAAAGCACAAATAGAACCCAACTTGAATTCCTTGCGAGTTTCAAAATCCAAGCCTGAACCTGAGCTGAACACAAACAAGCCTATTCCAGATTTTTCTTTTGATCAGATCCGGCCATTCAGATTTGGGCTTAGTCTGACCCAAGTAGCACCCCAAAATTAGATGTCTTTCTTTTAACATTGGATAGCACATAGCAGAGGTGATGAATAGCTTGCCTTTATAGTTGCAAATGTGATGTTGTTGGCAAATGTTCTTGTGTACCTAAGAATCAGGACTCTCATTAGCTAAGACTGCTCATTAATTGTTTACCACGTTTATATCATAGACACAGTGAATTACTTAATACAGAAAAAAAAAAAGGAGAAGAAAAAGCACTACATTACCCTCCAATCTGGCCATCAACAGACCATGATCGCCAATCGTCAATAATCGAGAAATTAAGGGATCTTATCCATGCATGTGTCCCCGAGAAAGGAATAGTCGCATCATGATCACCGCTGCAAAAATATTAGAAATAGAACATATCATTATATGTAGAAAACAAAAGCATGAAGAATGCCAGTTCAAAGGGCTTAACTTGATTCATGATTTTTTGTTACAAGGTAGATGTCAAAATATTCCATTTCTTTCCTTTTCTATTGATACTGTTTTCAATCAAGTAGAGCAAGATAATACGTAAGGTGATAGATTCACCTGTATATCAGAGCACGATAACCTCTTGTAGTAAGATTGAGATGATATGATACGACACTTGTGACTTCATGAGTAAAACGGAGGCCATAGTTGCATCTTACCCATTCTTTTATAGACCCCTGCAAAGGATAGTGAAGGTTCATACTGCAATTTTCAGAAGAGAAATCTAACAAAGAGCCAAAGAGCTGGCCCATTCCTAAAGTAGCATATGGCAAACACTGTCCACTTTCAGCTTAGGAACTTATCACCTTAAGGTAGGATTGTCAACGGGTTGGTTCCGGTACGGGTCCATAGTGGACCTCAAATCAGACCCGTTAAGGAGAAGGTGGAACCAAATTTGGACCCAAAATCATTTCAGAACTGATTTCTTGGCTCCGGAACCGGAACCAAAACCATATAGGGACGGGTCTGGATCCGGGTCCGGATCTAAGTATAGAATGATATTTAAAAAATACGATTTTTATAAGAGATTTAAAAAAAATTGAGGTAATGTGTCTGGTCTCGGATCCATGGGTCCGAACCGAGGTGGAACCAGACTATGACCCATTTACTTACCGGTGCCTAAATAAGGACCCAAACCCAGTTTTTAACTGGTCGGGACTTCCGGATAATTGGAGAATTAAGGACCCATTTACATCCCTAACCTTAAGGGGACATTTGCCCATAATCTAATTTCCCACTAAATCCAATTACCTATAATTCTATTATATACTATAGAAGTTTCAGGCAACTAGATTCAGACCTATTCACTTTACCTCCAGCGAGTTTCTAATTATCAGATTTTTGTCACAACGTAGTTACAAGTAACAATTCTTATACATGTATTTTTGGATTTTAGGGCGTAGTTGCATGTCAATTTTTCATGGAATCTGTTTTGTTTTTCAATCAGCTCACTTTTCCACGATTTAGCGTGACGTCTTTGTTTGTAGAAAGGCAACCTTTACTGGTTTTTTCCAAGACAGAGAGGAGATTGGAATCTACACCTCTGCTGCAGAAAAAAAAATCTCATGAAAAAATCTTATCAATTCAAAAGGTCATGTATGGCAACCACATTTTCCGAAAAAAGACTTTCGCTTTCGCCAGAGTCATGGAAAACGCTGGCAATTGAAAATCCCTGAGTATTTGGACTAATAGAAATCCTCGCGTAGGATATAAAAATGCTCACTTCTGTAGATTTTCACATTGAAACCATTCTTTTTAGCTATATGCACCTATATGCATACAGATATCAATGTGAAATCCTCAATTATACAAATCCTTAGCAAAGAACCCCCTGTTTAAGAGGCAACAAGAAATCCTTAGACCTACGAATTTAAGAGCTGAATGGGCCTAGAGTGGGCCATGATACAAAAAATTTCAAGGGAATCCTAACCATATGAACTAACTTAAGGCGGCCCATAGCAGTGAGCTCACATGGTCCCCACATGCGCAACCTGCAAATCACTTGATTCAAAGTTCAATCTAAATATCTAATCCATTGATTTCAACGGATCACAATCATTGTTATCTAAGTCCAAGTTTCTATGATCTAAATTACCTTGTGGATATCAAGAGCCTTTCTTACATTATCATCATTTGCCCAGTAATAAGAAAGCACATACCCAGCCGTCTGCAAAAAGATATAGATTTGGTTACTAATAGTAAGAGGAATAGTCTGCTTAAAACTAAAGTGCACTGTGTCAAGGTATAATTACACATAGTGGACAATGTAAACATATCAACTACAGCATACAATCTTATTTTACCAGGGAAAAAAGGAAACACTACAGCATACAATCATTTCAGTTAGTTTCAAACAATGATCCATTAGATTTCAAAAGGCAAGTCTAATCCATGATGGATCGTCCGTTGGGTCCGTTGGCTCGTGGCCAAGTTCTATTTCATTTAAAGCAACGCTCATTGTTAGATTGATTACATATGAAACAGATGAAATATGAACTCTAAACAAGTCTAACAAAGTACTTGTTATAATTTGACTTGCCTTACAAAGTGATCTATCAATTTGAAAGTTGAGTTGACTCATCTTAGAATATAATAATAATAAGGTAAGCCATGAAAACCAGCCCTCTTTAATTATGGAACTCAACCTACATTTCTACCCAATGTTGCATCAGTGGTAACACACTTGTTCTATCTTTAGATCAGTGTTCGATCTTGGAAATGGAAAAAAAAAAAAAAAAAACCTTACATGAAAGAAGAAAAACAAGTGTACTTACCCTACACCCATCAATTAAGTTGGGTTCAGGGAAGAGTTCTTTGGAGTCCTTTAAAGCTCTTCTGTTTCCATCTGCTTCTTTTGGCTTTGGTGATGCAAAGAAACACAAGGGCTCCAGTAATTGGGCTGTGTTGAGTCCTAAAATGCACTGCAAATTCAACTGATAACATTTAACAATCATAGCCCTAATAACATAAAGACTAAGGATGCTTTTGTGATGTGCTGGACACTTTCTTTTTCTGTATTGTGTAGTAGATAATCAATTATTATCACTATCATATGGGAAATTGTTTTCCACGGAATTATGGAAAAGTACTTTAATTCTTTTTTGTTCTTTTCATGCGAAAAAATGTTGCACCAAATATGGAGAAAATTGCAAGCACCAACAATTAGAGGCTTTTCATGACTCCCAAGTAATTCTCAGCATTGCACAAACATGTCTTGAAGATTTTTTTTGTTGACTAGAATGGTAAGATATTGGAGCAGGGATTCTCCAATTGGTGGATAGACCAAGGAGAAACCCGACCATTCACATTTCTCTGTTTCTTTCATTTGGGATCAGTTTAGAGTAGTGTTGGAGAATTACCCAATGTCTAAACTGGGTGAAATTGTGGTGTTTACTGTCTCCAAAGCAGAGAAAACTACACCAAGTGATCCCCCCATATCCCACCAGACATTCAATTTTAACAGGGCAAACAAGATTTTCTGTGGAAAATATTTTCCTATCCCTCTTTCCAAACATCCCAAAAGGCCCTAAATTTTTCTTTGGATAGAAAATCAGTCCCTCACCTTATTTACTTCTTGAAGGTCATTCCCACATTCCTCATTGCTCGGATTTATGTAGTTCTCTTTACAATTTTTCTTGGCTGACTGAAATTGATGCAGAGCATGTTAGATACAATAAATTTATCTTGGAGTGAAGATTACACTAATAAGATGTTTATAACCATCTAATTACCCAGTTGAATTAAGGCCACTGACCAGACTGACTGGGGATCAAATGATCAGCATGGTTTTTGTGTCCACATGACGTAACTATGCTCCATTTGGACTTGCTGCAATCTTAGTTGGGAAGTAATGTTGTCACCTGTTTACTTATTTGCTCAGGCTTAAGCTGGGTAGCTGACCTCAACATGGTTGGGTTAAGACTTTAACGACGCTGACGAGGTTCTTAAGCTGTGTCCAATGTTCAGAAGATTTTGAGTATCTATTTTGTGATTTTCATCATATTTGTCATTTTAGTGGACATGTTGGTCTAGACTGTAGATTTGTGTTAGTAGAAGATGTAAGTGGAAAGACTTTTAGGCTGTGATTCCAAGATATGAAATGGGTACGACTTGTCATGGATGTGGCAGCAACTTGAGGCTTAAATACATAAAAACAAATGAAGTACTGATTAGTTAAGATAACGAATTTTGAAGTATCTGCCTATCATGACTTTTATGTATATTTAGGGGCAATGTTGATTAGTTATGTTCTCTTTAATTCCACACACATTAGTTCCCCTTTTGGGCCAGACTTACGAGGATATGGTACGTCAAAAAAACAAAAAAAAAAAAGGAAAAGTTAGATGCAATCGCGCATAAGAAAATCCTACCTCCTTTCATTGTTCCTACCCATAGCCCTTGTAATCAAATTCTAGGAAAGTCATGGTCTTATTTTTACCTCCACCTTATATTCTTCACCCCAATCACCTCTTTAGCAATCCTTTGTTGGAACCATTTTCCATCAAATTTTAGGAATTCAATTACATGGAAACAAATAGGCCAATGTGTTTTGAGAACAAGTTACAGAAAAAAAATGAGAGGAATAAAGTCACCTCAAATAGCTCATCTGAAATGATCCCCATCCCATGTATATATGGTACCAATGCGTTCCCATCAAATTCAGGATCTGTTACTGGGTTCCCCTCAAAATAACCCTGCATTCATTTGCCACCAATGAAATTGAAGCAATCATGATGATTGTTGTTTGACCTAGGAATCACCCAAACATAATGTGACTTTGAGAAATGCCTCTTTGAAGGGTACAAAGATTTTGCAAGCCGACTAGAAGAGTGAGAAAGAGAAGCCATGCTCATGATAGTATTTAGGAAATGATTCTGTTCATTGCAGAGATTCTATTTAGAAGTAGATACCTTGAGGTTGAGGAATGGCTCTTGCCCAGCTTCATTACCTGCAATTACCACAACCACAAGCAATTTTATAAAATTAGAATTCTCGTAAACAAGAAATAAAAATTGATTCACTATAGCTAAGGCCTCATTTTACTTTGTTTTCTTTTCTTCTTTGTGGCAAACACACTCACACACTATACAAGTTCCAAATCCTCGTTCAACAAAAGCTACAACTAGGGATCAATCTCAAGCTGTTTTTTAAAGAAGAGGGAGGTGCCTCACCAATAACCTATCAATGGATTGAGAATGCATAGCTTCATGTTACTTGCAAAGGTTTGGTTTTTTTTCTCTTCCAACGCCAAGTACCCCAATAAACTAAAAGCAATCTTCAAGTGATTTTTAATTCATTTAAACTATGCACATTCATTTGAGTTAGTGTTATTTATTATTTTATTTTTTTGGTAGAAACATTTGAGCTAAATTTGAAGTAAACATATCTTACCGTTGGCTATTTCCTGAGTGACAATGGGAACGGTAATGCCAGAGTATGAATCACCCCCAATATAGAGCGGATTTGTAAGAAATTGAGGATGATCTTTTAACCACTGCAACAAATTTAAACATAAACACTCCCATTGGGATCCTTATATTATGTAATAAGCAATTAAATAGAGCCATGTATATGTTCAAGTTATATGTACCTATTATTATGAAAAAACAAGGCAGAGGTGAGTATAAATGCTCAGTAAAATAGAGCCATGGAGAGCTCAATTTTCTGTGGAAAATAAATCTCTATCCACCACTCTAGATGTACAATCACACCTATTGATTATTTCTCAAACTCTAATCTTAAATAACCCATGGTCCGAAAAAACACACATCAAGGCTAATTTGGCTGCACGGAAATGAATTCCCAGGAATTCATTGTAAAATGAGTTTCAAATAAGGAATAACAAAGAGGTCAGGATGAAGGATATAATTTGTGCATGTAGATGAGCCCCGAGTTTCTTAGGATTTGATTTCCTAGTGTGATGGCTGGGTGCTTCTTTCCATCTTTCCTTAATTCATTTTCCATTTATGAGGGAGATTCCTTTGCGGCCATTCATAATATTCACCTTTGCTACTTAAATTTTTGGCACTTTAAGGAATACATTTCTTATAAGTCCAAGTAGTTGTACCAAGCAAACAAATGGGCTCAAGATACTATTGAAATCCTTTCACCTTTCTTAGAAACTGGTTGATTTCTCTGCTTGATTTAAAATCCCCAGTCCCATCTTCTTTTCCACCTCTCGAGTAGGAGAATCCAGTCCAAACAGGTGAATCTAGAAAAATGATATTAGAAACCTGAAAAGCAGCCATTGTTAGGAAGTGAGAAGATGACTAGCTATATCTCATCTTTAAAAACAGGAGAAACAAATATTTGTGGGCCCAGAGTTAGTTGTGGGCCCTTGGTTTAATGATCTGCACCTTTCATCTGATAGGTCTCACTGAAAATTAATAATGACCCAAAAATCATAGTACATCCAAGGGGAGAAGATGTCTACACACGAAGGGAAGAAATCCCATGGATCGAACACTTGGGCAGTGGGTGAAAAGGGGATACCCAACCACTGGGCTATCCCTTTGTTCTCCTCATGTAAATGGTCAATAAAAAAAATACAACAAATTTCCACATTAGATGGAACAAGACCAAGTATTGGACGGTTAAGGACTCAAAAGATGTTTTTCTCACTCATACTAGAATTTATCCATCACAACAAGAATATGAAACAGCATATTAGATGGGGCGATTGGCTCACCCAAATAAAGGGGAGTCTATCAACTGCCATGTTCCAAAATATAAGATTTATTGGAGGTTGCTAGTCATTTGATCTAATGCTATGAAATAGACAAGTGAAACTGAAACTCCTTACCGCCTATGGTCTATTTCATGGCTCTTGCTCAGAGAGCTTTAAAACACCCAATAAACTAAATTTATTTAGTCAACAAATCAACCCTGTATCTTGTGGAGGCTACTGGGCTTTACTTTCATGATATGGGTTTTGTCTCTCTTAAACTGGAATGGATTCTACCCAGTGCTCACCCATTGAAAGGATTCAAAATGGTCAATGAAGGGCTCGGCCCGCTTCGACTGTAGCCCATTAGATGGACACTCTGGATCACCCAGACCATGGACCGGTATATGTAAAATCAAGACACGAGCGTGGAAAGGATTTTAATTGTCCAGACCAAATCCCTGAGTGGACTCAATGCCCAACCATGCAGCTTTGATTCAGTTGATTCAAAAATTGTATAATATGCAAAGATTGTTGCATGATAAAATTATGATAGTGGCTTTACTCAAAAGATGCTCTGTACAAAATTGAACTAGGTGACAAGAGCCCATGGCATGGTAGAAGGTAGTTTCTACCTCGACCTTGAGGTTGTGGATCCAAGTCAATTTTACAACTTACCAATGAGAGAGAGAGAGAAAGAGAGAGAGTTCTACCTCGACCTTTGAGGTTGTGGACCCAAGTCAATTTTACAACTTACCAATGAGAGAGAGAGAGAGAGATGAGTTGTTGCCATTGAGTCAAATCATTAAATTTTAGAGCTAAAAATTAGTAAATTGAGGTTGCACACAGGTACTAGAGGCCGCTCAGCAGGTTGGCAACCTCCTATCTCACTTAATTGCCCAGGATTTATCCCTGTGTATGCTGCCCTCTTCTTATATGTACAGGCTCACTTTCCGCTTAATTGTACTTTTTCCCCACATATGCTTATCATCTTTCCACATGTGTAAGCTCTCTCGTGGTTCCCAACTCCCTTGGTTGGGTAAAAAAAATACTTCATATTAAAAGAAAAAGGAAAGGCTCAATGAATCAGTGAACTTTCACACCTTTGTCCATGAATATGGGTTTAATGTAAAAGTTGGCAAACTCCCATTATACTGTGCAGTCTCAAAATTCAAAGGACCTGCAAAGAATTCAGATAAATACCCATTATACTAAATTCTGAATCATAGAAGACTCTTTAAGTTAAAAACACATTTCATGTTGCAAAATAGCATAAAACCCGTGGGATGCATGGGTTAAGTCTCATGCAAATAAATCAAAAATTAAATATAATAACAAATTAAGTATTAATAGTAAAAGATTTGAATTGAGTGAATGATAAACTCATTTGTGTAATCACCAAGATATAATTCATATTATAACATGATTATTTCTATTTAATGAATTTATTAAAAGAAAATCTTGAAAAATGACATAAGGGTATTTCTGTCATTTTTTCAATTTTTTTTAATTGTGAGGACTTGATTGAAAGCAATATGGAGAACTATTATTCTCTTTTGATTATTCAAATCTCCATGTAGTTTTTTTGAAAATGAGCTAAAAGTTTCTTGCTATTTTGAAAATTTTCCATTAATTTGTGATTCTACTGGCTTAAACTAGTTGTATATTTGGCTAAGTGTTCAGGTAAGTTTGAATAAAGTAATGCACTTAACGAAGAGAGCCAACTTATTAGATCATTAATAAAGAAGAGAGCCAGCTTAGATCATGAATTTAGTGGCCCATAAAAACTGCAAAAAGATGGGGTTAAAGGGATTATCACCAATTTATCAAAATTTATAAAAATTAACATATGAGTTCATTGGCAATCATTTACATATGCAAATGATACACATTTCTTTGCACTCATTTATGCATGTCTAAATAAGGCCATTCACACACCAAAATTCCAGGCTTAACACCTCATCTTGCAAAAAGGCGGCTAGCGGTATGCATTTTTGCAGGTCCCATCAAAACATCACTTTTTGTCAATCATGTAGGCCTCATATTTGTAAATCAAATTGCTCAATTTGTTTATCGGGCTAATGAAACCTAATATCTTAAAATTGATTCTCTTAGATCTTCTTAGATTTTGAGTAGTTTGAGAGAAATATCCTAGACTATAATTCTCTCATTAATGAACAGCATCAAGATATTTAGTTTCATATCTTAAATCTACATGGATTTTGAGAAATTTGTAAAAAAGTCTAAAACATCAAAACATACCTAAAATTGCTGGATGTACTCATTTAGGTTATGCAAAAATGGTGATTCAGATAAACATTCACTTTTTAACATTTACATATGTAAAACTCATTTTCCTATCTTATATTTAAAGGGCAAACAACTTCTTGGGGTTTATTAGATAAAAAAAAAAAGGTGGAAAGCTCATATCATAAATCTGGAAGAGTTTGACATATATAGTTGTTACAGCCTAATCATGGAATCATAAACCATCATTTAGCTACACTAAATACCTAGTCATGAGGGGCTGAAAATGGTCTAATTTCTACAGGGAGAATTTCAAAAAAGTCCTTACGTTTTGGCCTTATTTCAGAAAAGGGCATAAGTTTCAAAACTTTTTAGATTAATTCCTAAGTTTTTCATGAAGTTTTCAATTAAGAACATCCATCTATTTAAAGTTATTTTTCGGTAATTTTTTTCCTTTTTTTTTTTTAAATACCAAAATTCCTTTCATTATAATAAAACTCTCATTCACTTCTACTATATTCTCCTCATTTCCCTCGCCGATGTCCTCATGGTGATCAAGGACACCCAATATTCCCACAGCAATCGGCTACATGTAGTGGATGTCAATACCATGTCATGGCTTTAAATGAAGGGTAATTTGGGTATTTTCAAAATATTGAGGGAAATAGTCACCAGAAAATACCTTTAAATGGCCGGATGCCCTTAATTAAAAATTTACTGAAAAGCTTAGGGACTAATTTGAAAAGTTTCAAAACCTGTGTCCTTTTTTGAAATAAGGCAAAAACTTAAGGCCATATTTAAAAAATTTTCTATTTCTACATCATTTTCATATCATGGGTAAATGAGCAAAACCAAACATGATCATATAAATAACAGTTCGCATGTGCCTCATTTACACAGGTAAATGAGTGGAAAAAAAAAAAGGACGCCTTGTGAGCATATTTATTTAGGTAATGATTCGTGTGATGGAATTAGAAAGTCCTTTTTGAATGAGAGATCGTTTTAGAGATTCTTTGTTTTAACTTGTATCTTATTCCCTGTTGATTGTTTTTTTCCTCCACCCGGCCCTTATTGATGTTGTTGAATGGTCAATTTTCTTCTCATGCGTGGACAGATTCCTTGTGATGAGCCACATAAATCTCATCGTCTTTGTGGTGCACTCCATCCAACCAATATCCTCTTTGAGGATATCTTCGTCCCGGAAGACAGAGGAAATCCTTTAAATAGAGAATTCCTCTTTATTTGTGGAACCTGCCTTTACCAAACCAAATGATCTAATTATGATGGCCAAAATGGAATTTTGATGCGGAGTGCCAATCCAAATAATGTGATCACATTGGGTCATACTCCTCTCAACGATGGAGCCATGATTGTGGATCCATCAATTAATCTGCTGATAGAACCCACGAATTAAAATGGAGTCACGATGTCCCTCACTCTTCTAGTAATGAAACCGTAGGGGCGCACTGACCCCCACTTGATTGGTACCAAGAAAGATTCCGCTAGCCCTATGATGGGGGTAAATTGGCCAAAATGATGAAAATACGATGGACTGCACTTTTCTAACAAATGAATGAAGATCGAATTCATTTTTCAAATGATGTAACAATAATGGGCCCTGCCAACCTGATGGGCCACACCCACAACCTCGGGCGTGTTTGGATGTGAGGTGGACGGAAGTAATGTGAGGTGAAACATCAAATCAAGAGAGAATAAAATACTAGGGTTTGTGAAGGTATTTTATTTTTAACTGCTTAATAGAGAATATTTTTGTCATTTTTGTGTAAAGAAATGATGTTTTTTTGTCATTCAGTAGAGTAAAAGATATTGCCTTTTTTATTTTTTTTTATATTTTTATTTTTGGGAATGAAGGAAGTAATTTTAAAATTATATATTTTTGATATAACCCTTTATCTTTTTTTGCCGGTCTAAATAATAAAGGTTTTACCTCACTTCACGGTACATCAGAACACGTTCGAAAAGGATCCGTGGTAATCAACCTTTGGTATGATGTAATCAAGAAAGAAATGATGGTGCGAAAAATGCATAGTCGGATCCTTGTCTCCACAGAGTTTCACTCCTTTCATCCCTGATATTTTTCCACAAGGAATTGACTCATATTGTCCCTTTTCTCTTGATGGGGTTGGCTTCCACTTGTGTCCGACTCAGGTAAACCTGATCTTTACGACACCTTCTGGGAGATGATTGGACCACTTGGGACCGCTACCTAGAGTCCCATCCCAACCCTATGTTACAGCCATTACACTTTTCTTGTGTAAAATAGGTCTCTGCTCACATATTGATATTTGGGACAGCACAAGATGAATATTATTGTCACCTCCTCCTCCGGTGTATTTTCAAAATTTCAGTTATATCAGCTGTGAGTTTCACGCTAATTAAAATTGAACACATGATTGAAAATGTGCTAACATGGCATCATGCTGATATCGTGTTAAAGTTTGTTTCAGTCGTGCTTAATCATCAGATTGTAGGACACACTACTATTGAATTCATATTTATGGAAATATCAACGGAGGGGTGGGCATTTATCTTGGATGTACGATCTAAATTGCCATTATACAGGCCTAATATTTGAGGATATATCATTAAAGGAGGCAGCATTTATTTTGAATGGTCTGAATTATCATTATATAGGTCAAACACAAAGAATCTAAAGACCTGTTACATGAAAAGCATGTAGTAGCTGCCGCAAAGGATTGGACTCCACCATCTATCTCCTTTGGCGACCAATGTACTAGTTCGACAGAAAATCTGTGTTCGTAATATTAAAACGACCATGCTATGAATTTATGGGCTCAATAGATCTAGCGGTGTAGACTCAAATGTGATCAATTCAACAGTGAATATAACTATGTTTCGGATCAGCAGAGGCTCATACACAGTAACACATAGGTTATAGTCAGAGGCGGCAAAATTACCCATAGTATATTATAGGGTTGGTCATGGATAAGGAGAACTTAAAAAGTAATAAAGACAGATAGATAGGTGTAAGGTCAACCCTCATAGCCCGTATTCTCCAAATCTATTTAAATGGAGTGGTTTAGGGCTAAGCCACATAAATAAATCTATTTAAATAATTTGGTGATTTAATATGTTGGTACTTGAAATAATTTATTATATATGGAGTGAGTTGGACTTGTTTTAGACTATAATTTAACTCAAATATAGCCTTAATATTTAAAATGAGTTCAGTTTAGGCCACGCTTTTATAGGTTGGGAAACTTTTTAACCCACATTGAATATGTGTTATACTTGTTGCGTCGGGTTGACCTGCAATGGGTCATACAGGTAAACTTGGCTTGTCAACCTAACCCGTTTAAATCCCCGCGGTTAGAGGGCTAGTTTAAACAAAGGTGAGACTCACAGGAGTAACATGTGAAGATCACAGTACACACATTATTCAACTCCTCTGCAAATTTTTCTCAATCAATGCTTCAAAGTACAGTGTCCCCATGGGCATATCATGATGGTAGGTACCAGTGGTGGACCAGAATTTTCTACGATAGGGCTGGGCCATATGCAATAGGAATAGGAAATTTAAAGGGGTCAATCATAAAAACCATTAAAAAATAAGAAAAAAAAAACAGAGAGAGAATCTTAGAAAGAGAGAGATCATAAAAACCATAAAAAAATAAAAAATGAGAAAAAAAGAGAGAATCTCAGAGAGAGAGAGAGAGAGAGAGAGTACAGGAAGTCTGATTTACCTTTTAGAGGAACATCATGTGTGCCAACAAGTGTAGTGGCCAAAAAATATAAAGAAAAAGAGAAAAGAAAAAAAAAGAAGTTAAAAAATAAAGAACCAACGAGCCAATATGTAGACTTATGGAAGGTTGTCCCTAGCCCGTTTGGCCATGAAACTAGTGAAAGCTGAGGTTCAGCCACCTTACTTAAAACTCGGTTCAATTGGTGGTTCATTTGGGTCAAACCAAGATATCAAAAATTGAAAACTCTAAAATTAGATAAATAAAATACCTTAAAAATAAATGTTCAATTTTAAACCAAATGTTTTCAAAAGCTATATTTATATTTCTAAGTTTAGAAAGTAAAACTATTAATAATTTTAAAACTTTAGTTCTAATTATTTATTGTCTTTAAGAAGTTTGGCCATAATTTGAACAGTTCAAATTGTTGAATCACATGATTTACTGCTACATGTATTGTTTTTATTTAACCTGGTCATCTATTATAACCCAGTTTTATAAACCCTGATAAAAGTTTCTAAAATTTTCAGTAAGTTTCCCAGACAAGCAATGAAGAATTTCACCACTTTCATCACATACCTATCTCATAAACAAGACCGCTCCATGCAGAGCAACCAGGGCCTCCTGTGAGCCACAGCACTAGAGGGTCTTCTTGAGGATTTGTATCAGACTGCACAAAGTAGTAAAACAGCTGGTCCTGGTCCGATTCCCCCACTCCCACATACCTGCAACAAAATTTAAAATACCCATGTACATATGAACAACTGAACATTAGAAAATAATCCCGACCCCAGAACAAACTAAGGAAATTTTGTAGCATACCCAGTTTCTAGATGGAAAGGCAGAGGACCAGGAAAGCCTGGTAGAAATCTGGGAGTTGATGATTGAGAAACTGCAATCCATGGACATGAGAAAAGAAGAACAAGTCCCACATAGAGGGAGATGATGGAATGCAAATTCCCTTTGAGGGTCGTCTTCTTTTCTTCCATAGGCAAAAGTCCCTTTGTATCCGACCATGAATTATGAAGTGAAAACTGGTTAAGTGTAACAAGAGTTTTGAGGAAGTATGTGTGTCTCAGTCTTAGGGCCAAACATGTAACTGTCAGACTGGGCCACTGAATTTTTTTTTAATATTCTTTTTGGCAGAATGCCTTTGTCCCGTGTAAAGTTTTATGTTCTTTTGCACTTCAATATTTCGTCTTTTAGAGAGGAACTCTTTTTGGCATATAGTTCAATAACTCAATTCCTTCCGCATTGTTAAGAAATACAGTAATAATTTCATTTAATTTAGAAATATTCTTAAGAAAAAGTAAAACATCCATATTGTTTCTTGTCACCCATGTAAGAAATTATTACGAAAATTTTATATGTCGAAAATTTCTGATAGTAGAATTTCTTGAATTCCTTTTCTAATTAGTGTAACTCCAAATATTCATTATTTCGATATGTCCTTTTTATCTTTTAAATTTTATGAATTTCAACACCTTTCTGATGTAGGATTACAAGGATGATTTGAAAAACCTACTGCAGGATTGTATTTGAGGGATCTATAATTCTTCCCACGAGAGATTGTTTGAATTCCAACAAATATTGAGCACCCCTTTAGATCGAATTCACTTTAATGTAAAGAAAACCAATGGAGAAAATTAATAACCCTTTTGACAAGTTTGGTCCACCTGAAATAAAGCTGATTCAGTTAGACCTATTTGAAACAGAGTTGTTTCAATTAAATTGTTTTACATATAAATCTATTGGTATGTTTTATTTAATTGAAAATTAATTTAATTATATAATAAAATCCATATGAACAAAAAATATCATATTGGAAAAGCAGTATAAACAAACCAAACTTGTCAAAAAAGGGAAAAAAAAGGAAAATAGTATGGGTAAGTTTAAAAATAAAGAACAAGAGTTATCATGATCACTTTAGATATTGAGGTTTAATTGAAAAAAAAAAAAGAAGGAACCATCCTTTTATTACTTTTTGAAAAAGAGATAATGTCTTGATGTTGATTCAATTCCAAAAAGGTCCCAAGCCAAGAAAGTTATAGATCTATATTACAATTTAAGGGGACGTTTGTGTACACACCCTTTCCGCGAAAAGGAAAAATTGTCACATCAGTAAATTCCATAGAAATGGAAACCTAGGAAAAGGATCTCCGTAGAATTTAGAAATTCATGTTTGGTGCAAAAAAATATTCTTCGTTGAATTGGTGCTAATGTTATTTGGTGCAGCTGTGGATTCCTTATAGAAAATCAAATTTTCTTATTTGTGGAAATAATCTTTTGAAGAAAAATAACATGTATATTATTTATTCAACATCAAATAATAATTTATTTAAAGAAATAAAAAAATGAAAGAGTTGTATGGTTTTAGGTTAACATAAACAAAAGTGAGGAAAAGAGGAAGAAATTTTTCGAAGAAATCCATTTCTCATATCCTCTATGGGAAATTCGTTTATACCATTATCAAGGAAAATGTTGATTAGGCAGGAAAGCGTTTCCGTGGAATTGTTCCGCACCAAATACCTAAAGAATAAATTTTTCACGAAAAATTATCTACTTTTCCGGGAAAGAGTGTTACACAAACGTGCCATTAAAGTTAAGCACTAGAAAGTTTTTCTCACAAGAAAATTTCCCTCGCTTGACAGGAGCATGTGCCAAAGTTACAAGTTCAATTACGTATTTAGTGACATAAGTAACGTAAAATATGCAGTGATGATGATGTATCACATAATCAGCTTTTGCGTGTCCGAGAGTTAGAAGGATACTGCATGCCAATTTTCAACCTTACGAAAGAGAGAGAGAGGAAAGATTTCTGAAGTCTGAAGTGCAGAGGAACATGTCACTTCCAATCTAAACCGTCCAAATCTTAGAATACTTGGATGAGGGATGCACTGAAAATGATGGGCCCATTTGGATCTTCGTAAACATAAGTACAGCCAGTACAGGTAAACTAGATTTTGATGATTTTTCAAGAAATCTATAATAGTATAGGGGTGACGCTCGATTTACTGAACTTTCATATGATTGATAAATGCTTATACAAACTATTTTCTGCTTCTTCCTTCTTTTTTTTTTTTTTTAAGTTAAAAAAAAGTACAAAATATAACCAGTAAGATGATTTGAATCATTAAGACTGGTTCAAACAATATTCACTGATGGGTTAAAGTCTCTTTTCTTTCAATGCAATTAAATTCTCAGGGCATGTTTGGGTCACCCATTTCTATAGAAAAAGAAGTTTTTTTTTGTAGAAAATCTTTTTTTTTTTTTTATAATTTTGGTGCGGCAGTTTTCCTTGGAATTATTTTTTCGCTACGTCAGCCTTTTCTTTTCTATGCCTTGAAATAGACTTCCTATGGGGATATGAGAAGTTCATTTCCACATAAAACTGATCCCCTCTTATTTAATCCATTTCCTCTTTAATTGTAGCTTTAAAAAAGAAATCCTCAGCGGCACTAAACAACATTGGAACCAATTCATCAAGGAAAAAGAATTTGCATCAAACATGAATTTCTAACTTCCATTGAAAACCTTTTCCGAAGTATTTAAAAGCCATGGAATTTGCTGATGTGACACTTTCCTCTTTCCATATAAATTGCTTGTACACAAATGTACCCTCAAGCATATATGGTAAAATGGATTCCAATGAAAGCAATATTAAAGGGGAGAGTGATAACCGAGATAAAGCAGAGATATAAATGAGACTCTTACTTTCCAAGAATTTGATTTACTAGGATCAGAAGTAGTAAATAGGTTGCGTAAAATGGATCAGCAGGTTGATTGAGGGTGTTCATAGTTGGAGCCAAACTCATATCTAACTTGTTTTTGAAGTGAGGCACAAAAATTGAACCTGCCCCAATGCGGGTAAACCCAACGTTAGCTGCACACAGGGATGGACCCAAGTTATGGAATGTGGGTGCGGTCGCACCAGTGCGATTTGAAAAAGGGCCCATGATGGGCAATTGGTCGTATGGCCTAAGGTCCACATTCCAAATTGATAGCGTCCCATCCATGAAGATGAAAGGTCGAAAACCTAATACCCAAATTGCCAAAACCACTCCATCAAAAAGGCAAAATCCTCTCCAATTTCCATTGAAACCCTCTCCAAATCCAGAGATTACGTTTTTGTGAAAAGAGAAAAATGGGATTTCTCATGGCTAATTCTATTTGAACCGTTCTTTTGTGGTGGTTTTCTTGTTTTGAACGATATTCAATCTTTCTTTGCGTGTGGATCTTTTCTAGGTTTTTATCCTTTTTTGGGTAAGATCATGTTTTTGTGATTGGAGAAAAACGGTTTTCTTCGTTCTTTCAGGTGTTTTTGAATTTTGGGAAGATAAAGTTTTTTATGTTTGGTGAATCTAATTGGAAGATAACATTTTTTATGATTGGTGAATCTAATTTCCATGATCTTTTCTTAGTTTTTTTTTTTTTTTTGGGTTAAGATTACATTTTTTTTCACTGGTGAAAATGGGGTTTCTTCGTTATTTCAAGTGTTTTGGATTTTCTTGCATAAGGGCTAATCTGCATATTTTAACTCGTCTTCACAGTTTGATACTATAATATTTAGATACTTAGAATAGTTTATGCCATATGAAATGAGTCGCAATTGTACCCAAATATAGCCTTAATATTTGAAAAGATTGGCTTTGGGCCAAGAGTCTATAGGTTGGGATGGGTTAAACAGGTTGACTCGCAATGAATGTGGGTTGGGTCAGGTTGACCTGCATGTGGTGCAGGCTAAAGCTACCTTA
Source organism: Persea americana (assembly GCA_029852735.1). Lineage (NCBI taxonomy): Eukaryota > Viridiplantae > Streptophyta > Magnoliopsida > Laurales > Lauraceae > Persea > Persea americana. Next base: position 78,238,969 of record CM056810.1, read on the forward strand.
CCTGTCTCAAAAAATGTACAACGAGTAGGAGACGGGTGGGACTTCAACCCATCGATAGCCCTTGTCAAGCTGACTTGTTTTGACCTGACCCATTTTCCACCCTTGTATTTATAGCAGGCGGGGTTGCGAAGGTTTGCATGTTGGATCCGGTTGGGTCAAATTGTTTTGACCTGATACGGTTGTGTCAACTTTTGCTGTTCTAGTTTATGATAAAGGCTTGATATTTATTTTCTACTAAGAGGGAGATTATTTGACAGCCATATGTAGATCTTCACTACTGTTTCTTCAAGTTGAGCCTTCATGATAGGAATACATTTCTTAAAACTCCTAGAAGTTCAATTCCAATGCAAACAAATGGTCCTTAGTCTCAAAGAAATCTTCACTTAACAACTAAGTTTAAGAGCTCTAAACATGGGCTGAGGTTATCTAAGCCAAGCGATATTCAATCCACCAATAATCTATGCCAAGGCGTGTTTACATTACTTGCCTCTTTGATTACCATGCTCTCGTGTAGCATATAAGAAGCATTAAAAACATGCATCTCCCCGATTAAAATCTTTGTTATTGTTGGATCATGATCAACCACATCATTATCAGATTATTGTATATAATATTAATTAGCAGCATCTTTCTTTCCTTCTCTCTAGCTAAGCAATTTTAGATGTATAACAAACAACCAAACAGTCCCAACAATCTCTTCATATTGGAATCACAAAATCCAATGTGAAAAACGTCAAATCTTTGCAGAGACCAGACCATGTAGCTCTTGGAAGAAAAGCAAACACCATTTTAGTCGAAAGTCATTCTTGATAGTGCATAGTGCCCGTGCCTTTCTCCTAAAAACAAAAGATGTTCATCTAACGTGGTCCTCACCTCATTGGCTTTACAATAGAAGATGGATAAGTTGAAGCATAAATCATGGATTCACTGTGCACAACATCGTTCTAATAAAAAAAAGGGAAATTTTCATATATGGCCTTAAGTTTTGGCCTTATTTCAAAGAAAGACACAAGTTTTGAAACTTTTCAAATTAGTCCCTAAGCTTTCTAGTAAATTTTCAATTAAAGACATTTAGCCATTTAAAGGAGTTTTTTGGTGACCTTTCACTCAATATTTTAAAAATACCTAAATTACCCTTCATTTAAAGCCATGAGGAGAATATAGAGGAAGTGCAGAAAAGTTTTATTACAATAAAAGGTAATTTAGGTATTTAAAAAAAGAAAGAAAAAAAGTTGCCAAAAAATAACTTTAAACAGATGAATGTCCTTAATTAAAAACTTCCTGAAAAACTTGGAGACTGATTTGAAAAGTTTTGAAACTTATGTCCTTTTTTGAAATAAGGCCTAAACTTAAGGACTTTTTTGAAATTCTCCCTAAAAAATCTCTAATCCCTTAATGGTTATGCATCATCTAAATTCATTATGATAAAATTCAACAATGTGACTGTCCAGATCAGCGTCTAATTGTGAGTACTTCCAATTTTAAGGGAACTTCTGCCTTTGGAAGAATGGAAAGGCACCAATAAGATGGGGGTATGATGAAGAACTTTGCCATATTAGATAGTTTGAACAATGGGCTACCGGCCAATCCATCGATAGTAGCCTAGTGATCTATGAGTGGGGTCCCAACTCACCTTTGGTGCCGGGATGGGCCCTGTTGAAGAAACCGTATTACTAGGATTGTTAGGATATTGGTGATTAGTAAAATAAGGTTAGTTTGTATTTACATTATAAATGTACGTCTTTTCATCTAATAAAACTCACAGTGAAATTATAGAAATAAAGTGATTTTTGAAAGTTTTTAGACCCATGGCACCAGTAGAGCACAGGTGGAATGTGTCCAGTGGCAGAGTGCGGTTCACATAGCACTCAAGCGGAGCACTGCAGTGGATATAACACGGGGAAGGAATGCAGTACCCTAGGTTGACCCCTGTCCTGAATTAGGTTCTTTTTAGCCTTGGGACTCACACGAAAAAGTAGCACACTTAAGTGAAAATGATGCCTCGACAAGTGGAGAAAAGTAGCCCACTTACTCAAGTGGAAAGGAGGCTTGCACAAGCGGGGAAAAGTAACCCGGCCCACTTACTCAGGTGGAAAGGAGGCCCGCACAAGCAGGAAGAAAGCCCACACAAAAGCCCACACAAGTTGGAAAAGAGATGGGACCGTACATGGGATTCAAACTCCGAACAGTCAAATAAAAACTGATGCTCCATTCTTAGAATTGGTTTAAGATTAAGATAATTTACAATTCCTCTCTTTTAAAAGCCAAAAAATAAATTTAAATAAAACAACGTGCTATAGATGGAAAATCAATCAGGTCATGAGTCATGATAAATGCATCTTCCAGATATCCTGAAGTCCGGATAGACCAAATATTTTAGGTTTTGGGAGGGACAAAGAAAATGACCATGACATTGTTTTCTTGAACGGGTTTTTTTCTCATTGAGGGTCCCACCATAAAGGAAAGAAAGAAGGCAACGCAACGCAACGCAAGCAATTTGATGATGAAATAGATAGAAAAAGAGAGGTTCTGGTAACAAGAATAAGATTTTCCAAGGCATCCATATCAACCACTGACAGCGTATATGACTCTTTTGTCTAAAATAAGCAACTGGCAGTTTACAAACAATGACTTAGTCATAATGATATAAAAAGGGTTTTGTCCTTTTATCCTTTGGAGAACTTGTCTTGGTAGTCATTAACACCTTTTTGAACTTTTAAAATCTTTGGTAGAAGATAGCCAGTAACACTGGAAAGCTACCTTTGGGGCTAAGAAATTTTCTTCAGTTAGGTGCCATCTTTATGGGGCTAGTTGGTCTCAGCAACGATCCAAGATTTTTGTTTGAGGGGTCATATCTAAACAGACAGTTGGACTTTGGGGGCACACCCACAATTCTCATATGGGTTTTTGGGGTGTGCCCAGAACTTTTATATAAATTTTGAAAGGGTACCGGAAATTTTAAGTGAGTTTTGAAAGTGGATACACATCTAAGGGGAGATTGCCCCAAATACCATGTATCTAGGTCTGACCCTAATTGGTCTCGTCTTTATCGATGCAGCCCTATTAGAGTTAGTATCCCCTCATGATCTGACACCGGATTAAATTTACATTCACATTAAACCTTACAACGACATTAACTTTTACAATCACTTGACCTTTCCTCTCTGTTGGTTGAATCTCAGTGAAAAAGAAAACAAAATGACTGTTTGATTTTAAGGCTAATAAATCAAGAACTAGAATAATGTGAGGGGCTGGTTCCATGCCTCTGCCCTACTCCAGGAAGATTTCTCCTCAAGAATTACATAGGGTTTTGGTGAGCACCTTTTACTCAGAATTAAAAATCCCACATTGTCTACTTGTGGAAGGTTGGTAATGAATATTTTCACTGATACGTATGAATCTAAGTGGGCTTCACAAGCCTGACCGCTTATGAGTGATAGAGTCTGCTCATAGTTGGAAATTCCTTCATTGATGGATTAAGAAATGATTATTTTTTCTAATAAAAGTATTATATGTACATAATGTTTATTTGCATGGACTTGAATTCTTAAATATTTAAAGGGGCAAATGTTTGCAAGGATTCCTTATATGATATGTCTATAAGTTCCCAAAAATCCAACTATTTCAGCTTTCAAAATGTCAGGGCCTGAAGCATCTATGAATTCAGTTGAAGGACAACTTTTGGGGAATTACGGTCTCTCCCAGACAATAATTCTTATTCCTAAAAGTAATGAAAATTTAATGAAGAAAATGCAAATATCTATGAATTACTGTCAAATAGTCCCCCTTTGGATGGAAAATGAGGAAATTAAAAAAGACTTACTAGAATGATGGCTGAGTATTCATTTTACGTCTTATTAACACATTTTCCATTTACAACTTGTCTTCTTGGGTGAAACCCATGGATTAAAGACTAGCAAGCTAGTGCTACCTGCCTACCCATAGAGGCCTTGAACACCGGTAATATGAAGGTGAATGAAGGAAAATAAAACAAGAACAATAAACAATAGGAGATTATAGAATGTGGAACCCACGGCGCTTGGAAACTTGGGCCCACGAGCATGGCTAGATCTGCACAGAACTTACCCTGCTCTATTGGGCCTTTGATGGCCTGGCACTTCTTGCCTTAGCATGTGAAGGGCTCTTGCAGCGCAGCAGGTCCTATGTTCTGAGTGGCCCTGGCTCGCCTGGCTTTGCTTTGACCTCACAGGACAAGCCTGGTTTGGTTCGGCTTTGCCTCATTGAGGCCGGTGTGATGGCCTTGGATCTAATTGGCCCATGAGGGTCTGTGTTGGCTGTCCCCACGCATTGTGGATTGTCTAAGCTATAAAAGGCTAGTCCGGTTCACTTATTTCGCAGAAACAGGGAGTACTGTTTCGTCCAATCAACATTCGTCAAAAGTATAAAATCTCTTCAATTCTTTTTCATTACAAGGAAGCAATTTAGAGGGTGCATTAGCTAAGATGAAACAATATCTCCCTCTTTCAATTAAACTGGAGTTCCGGACTCCTGCAAGGCCTGCTGGGCTTGCCTAGAATGAGATAGGCATGGTTGGATTTGAAAAGTGGCTCCCATCTATCATTTAACCATAGTTGATTTCTGCATATTATCTCGCATGACAAAATCAATACGGTTGAAATCCAACAAATTGGACTCATGCATGGAGAAGCTTTCTTCAAAGAGAGGATATGAAAATAACAAAATCTAGTTAGAAGCCAAAAATATCAATGAAGGATATGAAAAGGAGCAGCTAAATGATAACAATGGATGTGATGGAAATGATCTATAAGGGAGTGGATAACAGAATGCTCAGATCAATCCTTTTAAGCTCAATCTTGATGCTCTCCCTATTTAGTTCAATGGGCTTAACTTTCAAGAATCCTGCCATTCAAGTTTACATATCCTCTACGAATGGGTGCTCAAAATTATCTCTCTTATTTTTTTTCTTTCTCTTAAAAAAAAAAGACCCTCTAATAAGCTTGGATTAGGGAGTCTTCAAATCAATCCTTTTGAAGCTCTATTTTGATGCTTCCCAATCCCCATTTAGCATGGTCAGGCCTGCTTCTCTCCAGTCCTAGTCATTCAAATTCACATATCCTCCATCAACATACTATACCCTCCATGAACTGGCACTCGAGCTTTTCTTTAGATAAAATTAGATTTTTGACAATGATAAAAATGTCAGTCTATTTACTTCTCATTTGAAACTTTTTGCCAAACACACTACTGCAAAATAGGAGCTTCAATTTAGAATTTTACTTAGCAGACTCATCCTCGATGACCCACATTTCTAATATGTAAACTCCTCATAAAAAATGCCTCTATTTTATGGGCCCACCGCTCACCATACGATTTATCATGTATAATGCATTTGAGTAGAAATATTACTAAAAACTCTTGTGTTTATATGTGATCGATTTGAGGGAGGGTCCATCTCCAATCAGAGTACAATTTGGCGACGGCCAATCCAAGAGGAGGGCATTTATTTTAAATAATTAAAAAAAAATAGCAGTGGGCTTCACTATAGGGCCTTCTAAATATTCTGAGTTTTGGCCCTTTGGTCACAATTCTCATTAGATTGAAGGCTAACATCATCCAACAAATCCTTTACTTCCCAGCTCGAAATTATTAGCAATATACAATAGATCTTTAGATTTTTAATAGGCAAGCTCGGTAGACATTGTTAGCCATTCAATCCGATCCTCTAGGCTCAAACTCATGGATACATGAGGCTCTACATTGGGATCTATCTACTAAAAACCTAAACAACCAAAAGTAATTGGCCCCACCACCCTTGTGCATGGGCCCTCGCCAAATTTTGGTTTGATAGAAGATGGCCCTGCTGCAGATTGATCATGTATGGAACACCCTAATTTTTTGTAATATTTATTCAAGCATATTATATTTGATAAATCCTACCATAATGAGCAAAACTATTAGGTTGAAATTTTGCCCTGCCCTACAAGAGGAAGGCATTTACTTAGAGCCATTGTGACTTCAAATAGGTGGGACCCAGGTCCAGCCCCAACCTGCCGAAGCCCAGGTCCATATTGAGCATTGGACTTTCCAATGGACCCATTGTCCAGATCTTGATCCCTGGTCAGGCCAGGCTCGGGCATTGTGCTAGCTTCAGGCTCAGTGGATTCTAAATATTTTTATATATTTATACTTACATATTTACAAAACCTTTTACAAGTATAAAAATAGATCTTTGACTTAAAAGCACACCTTCAATGGGGTCGGGCCTCAGTTGGACGTGGTTGTTAATTGGATTCCACCCATTAACAAACAGGCTTGGAGTATCTTTATTTCTTACATGAGGGTCTGTGTTGAACCTAGACTTGGACCCTTCAGTACTTATCAGGTCCAGATGTCAGCACAGTATGGTCTGGCCCAAATCCAGCCCCTTTACATGCCCAGTTATAGAGTTGCTTATGAGGAAGAAAGGTCTTGACTAACGATGACATGGACCATCCAATGGCTCTTTACCAACTTTACATTCTCATATAGAAAAAGTCCCCAACCTCAGGTAATTTTTAGTTTCATGTCTTGGTTTTCATTTTTGCCTAAATCATGTCCTCGTTTTCACGCACTCTGTGTTCACGTATAAAACACCTTACCCGTGGAGACAATGGCCAGGCTATGAACCATTTGTATATTGGGCCCAACCTCCAATGTGGTCTTGGGTTCCCAATTCTTTTGACTACATGAAGGTTCCGACTCGTTACTAATTGGATTTGGGTCTTTAATTAGATTCCGATAAGTAAATGGGTCATGTACCACCTTGGTTTAGGCCCGTAAACTCTGGACCCGACATATTGTCTTTGGCCCGTAGACTCGGGACCTAACATATTGTCTAACTTTATAAGAATTGCCCCCGAAAGTAATTTTTTTTCTCTCGAAATCATCCTCTACCCAGACCCAAACTTGGATCCGAACCCGTCCCATATACAAAACCAGTTCTGGTTTTAGTTATATATTCTCATTAACAGTTCCAGTTCAGGAACTAGGAAATTGGTTCCGAACCAATTCTTATTCTAATTTTGGCTCCATCCTCTCATTAACGATTCCAGTTCCAGGTCCACCATGGACCTAGACTGGGCCTGGAACGAGAATTAACCCATTTGCATCCCTAATTTTGCCCCAGCCTCAACCATTACACGGAACCATGTAATACATGTTGAAACTCCATCGTGGGGCCTACAAAGAGATAATCCGGACTGTGTCGAGATGAATAAGACACTCTCTAGGGATATATCCTAAAATTTTATTTCAAAAGGAGTGGGGTTCACTATCCTATTGAACATGTGGCGGAAATGTGATTAATGCCAAATCTATGTCAATGTCCCTCTCATAGCTGCTCGTGTAAGTGGGCCTCTAATAGAAGTTGGGCCCAACTTCAGATCACACATAATGCACAGAGAAGAAATTATAGAAAATTCATGTGTTTCACTTGTGATCAATACGGTGGCACCCCAATACCATTCCAGTAAAATTTGGAGAGAGCCAATACTTATTTTTGGCAGTTCAGATTTCATCAACTAGGCCACGCTGAAGAGCACCGCCAAATTTGTCATGATTTTAGGAATTAGAGGATCTAGACTTTTAGAATTACTGAAAATTTAGTGATTCTCCTCAGTTGGGGTCTATTTATAAATCAGAACCACTAAAAAATAAACACCCCTCTCTATCGCCCCTCACAAATCTTCACTTTAGCAGAAGTTGGGCCCTTTTCAAATCTACATATAATCCTCATGGCAAACTATATATTATGAAAAATTATTCTGTAAAACATATGTTCTATTGGAACTAAATGTGGTACAAGAGCGAGATATTTATCAAGTGGACCCCTCAAAGTCTTCATCTTCTAATTTCTGAAGTCACAAGAAATCCAATTTTTTTGTGACTACAGAAATTAGAGGATTTGGTGATCCCGCACATCAGAGCCCATTTGTTATTATATAAACTACTTAAAAAAAAAAAAAAAACACGTATCCTCCTTGTATTGAATTTGCAAAATTCTACTCCAATAGAAGCTCGGCCCATCATTAGTTTGATCATATATATAATACGAGAAGATATAATATTATAAAATATTCTCATATTTAACTTGTGATGAATTTGATGGTGGCCCCAAATCATACTGGAGGGAAATTTGACTAAAGCTAATACAAATGAGATCCATTTATCACAAATGGTTCAAATTTTAGTCAGCCACACTGAGTACTATCAACAAATTTCTGGTGATTTTGAGAGCTACAAGATCTCAGACTGACCAAAATTTCATGACCGCATTTAGCGAGGCCACTTGAAATTTTAATGGATCAAGATAAATGCCCTCCACTTGTATCCTCCTTCTCCTATTGTCATTCAAATACGATTTACACATTGGACTAATCACATGCAAAACATAAGTTTCTATATAGCATTTTATCCAATTGTATTGTTTGTGATTATTGGCCAAACTAACTACTATTGGAGTGGTATTTTGCAAAGCCAATACAAGAAGGGAGCATTTATTTTGAGTCCTAGTGGCCATTTTAAACCTTGGGGGCCTCCACTCCACTTATGGATTTTTTTTATCTATTTTTTGATTGGTAACAAACTAATTCATTAAAAAGAGAAAACAATATAAAGAGGAAAAACAAGAAAGAATAACAAGATAACAAGGTACACTCCACTTATGGTAAAATACAATATATATTTATTTATTTATTTATTTTTATGTTGAGCCAGACCAATAGTTTAAGCTGTAACTGGCCTGAATGGGCTGGATCCTCAGATTTTTACCTGGATTCAATGGCCCAGGACCAAAACCTAAACATTTACCAGGTTATTCAAGTGCTCCATAGACAAATGAACAAAGTCAGAGAGTCGGTGTACAAATGAACTTTTTGTTGTAATCACATCATTTGTTGCCCCTTTTTTTTTTTCGTACAAAAGATTTTAGGTTGGCAGACCTTGCCCATTCTTAATTATGAGACATTAAGCCCAAACTAAATGTATCTTGAGCTAACTGTTATTTCTGTTAGGCATAAGTGGTCCATGACCACACGTCTGATAATTACAGGGCCTCACTTTGAGTCAGCTGATAAGCTTTTTCTTTTTTATTTTAGTTTTAATAAATCTTTCTTTGAATTTGGATCCCCTGTCTCTTCATTTCTTTTCTTTTTTTTTTTCTTTTTTTTTTTTTTTTTCATTCTAAGAAAGCAATTGAGAGGATACATTGGCTGACATGGGATTTTATACGGCGGGCGCATGTAGATAGGATGAAACGCCATCTCCATGTTTCAACAAAACAAAAGATCCGGACTCATCTTTCTTGGATTCATTTTAAGAAAGCCTAATCCATCATGATTCTTGTTTGACTAATCTTTGAGGGAACTAAGAAAACTTAAATTTAATAGATTTCTTTGATAGGAAGAAATCTCTTTAAGGTTATTTATAAAAGGGTTTTCCAATCTTCTTTGGGCTCACTGTATTTTACCCATTAACTCTCACACATCTTGGAGCGAGTCACAAGGGAGATAGGAAAAATCCCTATTTGATAAAGGCCATTAATCTCGCAGTGAGACAAGCTTTAGATCACTCTATACCACTCATCATCAAGATCATGGCTCAAGGTATGTTTTAAGTTATTTAAATTATCATTGTTAATGCATAAATCAAGATCTTTTAGGTTTATTTGTATTGCAAACCATTTTAGATCTTACAATTTCTTCACCGAGATTTTGAGGTTGTCGATCCCTGCATCAAGTTCAAGCATCCTGCATCATTCTGCTGCTGCATACTGCCTGTCTGAACCTAGTGGAGTGTGAAAGAGCAATTGTAGTTACATAGCAGCCTTCTCTTTCTCCTAAAAATAAAATTCTTTAGCAATTGGAGAGAAGTACCAAGAGAACACGGAGAATGTGAGACAACGTAGGTTGTTTGGGGGCTTTACTAATGGAGTTGAGTGAAGTAAATATTATTTTGAAGAAAGAATAAAATATAAGTGGGCTATGATGATATTTTATTTTTAGTTGTTTGTAATGCTATCTTTTTTATCGTTTATACTGAAAAGTGCAGTTTATTTTTGTCTTTTAGTTGAGAAATGGAGTTGTTTTTTTTTTACTTCTTTTTTAAATATGATGGAAATTTTGATTTAAAGCGCTTTTAATGTGATTCTTTTTTTAAGAACTGGGAGTTTTATTTTACTTGACTCTATTAGTAGAGTTGCCAAACATGTCAGCTTTTCTCTTGTTGGTACAGAACGGGAGAGACTCCCTCATTCATAAATGATCAATCTAATAGTTGGCCCACTAAAATCCTGTTTTAAACTTTAGATAAAAGAAATATAATGAGTGTTAAAAGCTGACGACCGGCCTGACTTTTAAAAAGACGGCCAGTTGTTGAAAGATGCAGGCATTTCACATTTTCCGCGGAAAAGCCTTGCAACCTGACTCCAAACCGACTATGATTATTGAATGGTCTCCACCAGAACAGCCGGGCTACACATGCAATGAAGTGATTATAGGGAAGGCCATCTGTGCCCCCACAGGCCACATCATATAGTCATGTTGAGTGAACCCCTCGCAACTGGCTCAATTAAATAGATGGATATCATATAATCGTCGTGGGGTAGATCAATCACTTGATCCATTGGATATAGACCATACGCTCCTGGTCATAGTTGGAGGAAAGGGTACGTTAGGTGGGTTGCACTGGCCTTCATTGTTTACTTCTCACATGGATTAAGATTATATAAAATATAATCCACATGACAGATTATAGAAATGTTCCATCTCTCGTCCACCCATCTCTTGGAATTGCTGCATTGGGAATGGAAGCTGCATTGGGAAGAAAGTGGTCTCCCATCTCCATTTCTCTCTTCCTGCTACTTTCCTTCACTATTCCATGGCTTGTAATCTCTCACTCAACGATCAGATCTTTACCTGGCTTTCCTGGCCCTCTTCCCTTCCATTTAGAAACAGGGTGAGTTAGGACATCTCTGAGCTGTTCCTCTTGCTATTGGATGGTCCTTCTTTGACCTCTTATGCTCTGCACTAGGAAACTGGCTACATACTTCTATTAACATTTATGGTTATGACTTATGAGAGGTGTTTCTGCTGCAGGTATGTGGGTGTGGGAGAATCAAATGAAGACCAGCTCTTTTACTACTTCGTGGAGTCCGAGGGGAATCCCAAAGAAGATCCTCTGGTGGTGTGGATGAGTGGAGGTCCAGGTTGTTCTTCCTTGATTGCACTTTCCATGAAAAACATTGGTAAGAGGCTCCCACATCATTTCATTGAGCTATTATGATATTAAGGTCTAAACACAACAAATCCATTGGCTGAAATCACCTTTGACACTCAAATAATTGTGTACGAGATTATTTTACTTACAGAATCGTTCTTACTCCAATCAAAGTTATACTCACCATCAAAATGATTGCTATGAATGGTGTTATTTGACTTTTATATTCTAATTATAATAATGTATTTATGTACGATAATATGATGGTGAATGTAAATCTCATTGATGTGAGATTTTTCTTAGAACCGGACAAGGTAGCAGTTTTGGGAAGGATTTTGAAATCTTATTGATAAGAAAGATGTGAAAATTATTATTAATTCTTAGAAAACAAAAAAGCAGTTTCAATAGAATATAAGATAATATGTTTATAGTTTTCTGATCAAATTTTTATTTTTTATTTTGATATTATTGTCATAGTCATATTTTCAAAATATTGCTGATATTTGTCTCGGTGGTTTGAATTTGGCCTGAGAGTTGGAGTTAAGACTCTAAAGAATACAAACTTGACTAGATGTCTTGAACTAGGGATATCAATGGACATTAATCAGTATCCGAATGTTCAAAGTATTTGGTCTGAGAAGAAGTAAGGAGGCCATTTTTGAATTTGGAGATTCTTAGACATGAATTCAGATCATTATGTATTACAGAGACACTTGGATCACGGAATCTTCATTTAAGAGGAAAAAAAGATAGCCTTCGCTCATTTTCACTATTGAAATAGGGCTGCAAACAGACGAGCAGTAAGGAAGTGGAAACATTGTTCTATTCTCCTTCACAAAAAGACATTGGTAATGCACAAATGCTTGACAAAAAGTTCGCAAAGCTTGGTTGTGTTATTATTATTTGGGAGTTTACAATGCTCGCATGTCGCATCACATATATCGTCGTATTAAGAACCTCCCTCTTATGCTCAATAAATCTGTTTTTGACCCGTACGTTGACCCAAGTACCCTGGACTAGGTTTTTACATGGCCGCGTAGGGTTCGAACTCTGGGTGTGTGACATTTTTGTGCGTGTGCAGTTTTTTTTTTCTACTTGTATGAATGGGCCTTCTTCCCGTTAGTGTGCAAGATCCTTTCTCACTCAAGCAAGCTGGCTGTCTTCCCATGTGTCCATGGGCTTTCTCTTTTAGGTTCTAACCCCTTTAGGTGGGAAAAATAAAAAAAATAAAAAAACTGGTACCCTGGCCTCCACCCTCCTCATGCACTTGCAAGTTCCTTCTTTTTGCTTGTGCGAGTTTGTGTTCTCCTTACATGTGCAAGTTACGTCATGCTCAAGTTTTCAACCCCTTAGCTAGTATCTCTAGTTTTTAGTGGCTTTGGATTCATTCCAAGTCCATCCTGTAAAAAGGGAGTTCAAATCCAAATTCACCATGATTCCAACCCAAAAAACATCTCAGTCACCGTGCTGCTCAAAATCACATTATTATCTACAAGTTTCAAGATATCGTATAAGCTAGTATCATATTATTCCCTTCTTCTGAAAAGGGTCAGTCTCTCTATTTTTGCCTCTTACTTATTTCTATCTTTCAACTGCTTACCGTGACATATCAGGATGCCATAAAGTCTAGTTTGCTCTTTCAAACCATGTCAATCTTATGGATACTAGTAAGAGGTGTCAGCTCTTACCTAATTGCATAGGGTTCGAACTTAGATAGTCACTTTGTCTCACCAGAAAGTTGTTCTACATGGGTCCCAACCCCCTAAGTTGGGTAAAAGGGAAAAAGCATGCCAATCATATAGATATAGGCAATAAGATGGTTTCATTTTTCTTTTTCCGTTTTTTGTTTGGGTTTTGTTTGGCCAAATATCATATAAGATAATCTAATCTTAACTCTTCATTTTGGAGCATCAAATCTTAATGGTTCTGTAAGCCTATCTTTTATTTTGACTCAAACAATAGCAATTGATGGCTGGATCATATCAAATTTGAATCAATATTAATTTATATAGGAGTATGCCGTGCTGCGTTTAGATAAGGCACATGTCTTTGACTCAAACACCTAATTTGATGCATTCTCTTTCAAAGGGAGAAGGCACATGTCTTTTTAAAGTCTAGTCATGGCCTCCTAATTCGTAATTGTCCACTTCATTTTGGTCCCTACCACATTTCCACTCCCAAAATATTCCCTTGTTCAATATGATACCATTGATCAAGCCATTTGTTATGTTAGTAGGGCCACATGTACAAACATGTGGGCGAAGTTTGTGCGGATTCACATGAAATTTAAATTAAATACTTGAAATAAAAATTTAATAAGTAAAGATGGGGATGGTGTTGAAATATGAAAGAGGTGGGAAATTTTCCCAGTGGGCTGGTGGAGGGGTCAAATCAGTTTTTCATAGTTTGGAATTTGGGTCCAAATCTAGGTATAACATGTAAATTATATGTTGTATTTGGTTACTTTGGTACCAACATTAATTGAAAAAACGAATTGGATTCAAAATGTAGTTCTTAAATAAGATACAGATTGCAATAATATAATTGAAGAAAAGAGGTCTAAATTATTATTATTTTAATTAAATATACAAGTAAAACTATTAAATGGTAAATGATTAAAACTAAATAGATCCTTGAATATCAATATTATTCAAATTATATAGGCCATTAAAACTTATATATTATATAATATATGAATGTAATCATCTTGGATTCAAGTCTTCAAGTTTGAACTTACAGGAATCCAAATCCCATGTGCTTGGATCTGGATAATTACTCTGATAATCGGATAATCGGATTGGATTATCGGATTCCCATTTACAATTTTAGCTAAGCATATGCAGTCTAGCATGTGGAACCCACTTGAATCGATATACACGAGTCAATCTAAGTTACATATGGAAAGATCTCACACTAGATGGAAATCAGGTAAAAAGGAAAAGAAAAAAAAAAGAAGAAGAATTCAATCTCATCAACTATCTAATTTTATATAACTACCTTAAATGTTCAATACTCTTTTAGTAGTAGATTTTTTAGATTCAATCCATTAATGAGTGAATTGCGCTGAGTGCCAAAGCATTGATGGGGCACACTGATCAAATGTGGGCCCAAATAACCCATGGATCTGGCCTAGCTACAATTCAATTCTGGTTGGTAGTAGGAGAAAACTTGCCAGGAAAAATAAAGCTGCGTCATTGAATTGATTTCCTTTAACATGACTTTGGGCTTTATTTATTGGCGACTCTCTGAAAAATTCTCTAAAAACACTACACCTGCGAGCAGCCATTGGTTCCATTACGTATGTCCCCCAATCTTATCAATTAGCACTATACCTAATATGATGTTGATGTGATCATCATCCATTCATCTGTGAATTTAATTTTAAAAGCACTTGAACAGAAAAAAATCCAATGCCTTGGAATTAAGTGTGAAGATGGTATGATTAGACTGTTGTTAGCCTCTCTTACGCTTCACAGAAATCTGTTCACAGGATCTTCTCGCTCTTCTTGTTTGTGATGGATCCAGGTGGGACCCACATGAGGTGGGTGTTTTGGAGAAACCAGGGGACATTTTCTCCTGTTTTCAAGCCAGAAAGTTCCATGATTTTCAAGTGGCTTCTCATAAAAAACATTCTGAGGATGTGCTTGGTTAGGCCTCTTCTAAGTGTTTTCTTTTTGGGGATTATATTACTGCTTTGCTGAAAAAAAAACAAAAAACAAAAAAAACAAGCACCGTATTGCCCAAAAACATGCTTTTCAAGTGCTTTTACTATAAAGAACGAGCATGGTAATAAAGTGAAATGATCAGGGACCTGTCGTGGAATACCCCTTTCAAAAGCTATTTTTTGAGAAACTACCTTTTAAAAAATAATTTTGATTGAAACTTCTAACCAAACACACAAAGTTAATGCTACAGTCAGCTGTCTAGTAAAAGACATTTAGTTTATAAAAAATGTGAAGAAATGACACTTTACACTGACATGGCATGCTTTTTTATTGGAAGCCATGGCTATTTTCTGATGCCCAAGGGATGCATGCCCGCGAACCTAGTGGTAGATAAATGGTAGGATAATGTGACTCACGGCAGAAGATGAAAACTGGCCGGGC
This sequence comes from Persea americana, assembly GCA_029852735.1. Taxonomy (NCBI): domain Eukaryota; kingdom Viridiplantae; phylum Streptophyta; class Magnoliopsida; order Laurales; family Lauraceae; genus Persea; species Persea americana. The sequence continues at coordinate 78,254,310 of CM056810.1, forward strand.
ACGGGCCATGTTGGGCCTGAGAGCCATAGTTGGAACCCTCTGCAATATACAAAATATTAAGTTGACTACAAAACGTTTCGTGTCAATGACAGACATTGACACCGGATCCCATCTCTATTTTTTCTTTAGTTGCATTGTGCAAGTTTCAATTTCTGACCCATATATGAAATTATTTTTCTGGTAGAAGACCTATAAATTATATAGTTGATGACACATTATGTTGATGCATATAGACCACACCATGTGTACAGCCTGTAGGAAAAGCCTTTGAGAACCTATGAAATTAGTAATTAATGGAATGGCTTGTCCGTTGAAAGCCTCTCTACTTTTTATTTCGATTTTTTTTTTTTTTAAATGAAGAAGCCCGTTTGGCCCAGCACAGCTTGGCCAGGCCCGCCCAGCCCGGCACAACCAAACTCGTGCCTTAGGGCCACCTGGGCCCGGCACGACACGTCTCAGCCCCGGCACGATTGGGTTCGGATGAATCTGGGCCGTACCGGCCTGACAAGGCCCATTTTTCATCTCTACTCAGGGCCTACTAGTAGTTTTTTGTTTTTTCCTTTTGTGCTAAACAAGAACTTTTACTGAAGCAAAAACAAAAGGAGAGATAACATAAATGTGCGAGGGAAAAAAAAAAAAAAAGCAACACATCTAACACTAAAAATCTACCAGAATTACCTAACCAAAACCCATATATAATTATCAAAAGGCCGAGTTCAAGAATGTGTAGCTGGTATAGGGATGCAAACAGGTTAGTTCCTTGATAAAACTATATTAGATCCAAAATTAGAATCATTTCTAAATGACGGTTTCAGTTCTGGATCCGGTTCTTACTCAATACATGTTTTGCAGTTGTTAGACCCGATCTGATCAGGGGACCTAGATCTAGTTCCGACTAGAGGACCATAATCTAGTTCTAAAATCGGTTCTAACTTATTTTTCATTTTTTAATATTCTTTGCCTAAAATAAAGATATCATTCAAACTTATAACAGTGCATCAAGTATACTTCCTCTAATATTAAACATAAGAATGTCCAATCAAAGTTTATTTTGAATTACAGTTTACAACATGAAAGACTCGTATGCCAGGTCGTGGATCCATGTGTTGAAACCTATATGGATCCAAAACCAACCCCAATTGGAACCTAAATTGGTTTCTAGGCCCATGCCTATTTAAGTATTTATAAATCAGATCCTAAAATAGATTCCAAACCTGATTTTTTATTAATCGATACCCCATGGATAATTGGAGAGTTGGATATCCATTTACATCCGGGTCCTAAGCTGACATCCTTGTGGACATGAAGTTAGCCAGCCTGCTGTACTAAATCAGTTTTCTTAATAATATAGGCTCGTACTTAACCTTAAAAAAAGGCAGATCGAGTTTAAAACAGTTAGCCTCATACATCTACGTGCCATGTCAACTGATTATCTTCTGTTATGACATGCCTAATAACTTTGGATTACTGCACATACAGAAAATACATGTTATCTGGTAGAGACTATTTAAATAAAGATAAGGAAGGAGGTCTGAGCCTAGATAACTCATCTGCAATCTTATTCCCAGTACCCTTCTAATCAACTGGTTTGTCCAGTTGAAACGGCCTGATTGTTATAGTCTCTGAATTTCCTTCCAAATATACATCAAGTTCTCTAGGCCAGTTTTATTTTCTTAAAGTCCCTTATTTCCTCGCCTAGCCAAAATGATGTATTGGTACGATAACATACGGCAGCCAACATCAATATGTATAGTATCGGCAGATACAGCACATGTGCAGTACCTTGCCTTGATGGCTTAAACCTTTAGTTTACCCCCATGAGGTCATGGGCTCCAGATATTTTGAGCAATTTGGTCTTTTGCTTTTATCCAAAAAATAAGCCATCAATGAATTCTTTACTTTCTTCATCTCTTTGTGCAAGGACAAACACTACTTCTCCTTTTGTCTGTTCACCTTTTATTATTAAGTCTAGAATCCATATCCTCCCAAATTTGGAACTCACAATCTGCATATTTTGAGCATTTACCTATTTAAGTTGTGATTAAATTGAGTTTTAGCAATTTAACTCAAAATCTAGATTAAATTAGAACTAATTTTATTGGTTAGTCAGAAATTTTGTGACTATAATAGAAAATTTGAGCTTTAAACGACTTATGGGCCAAAGATCAAGACATTTTGTGAACATCATCAACCCCATATTATAGATTTTAAGATTTTAATTTATATTTTTAACCATAATCATGTGCTCACAGGTAAATATTTTAAAATAAAAGAATCTCGAGACTTCTTGACCTGTCATTAAATGTTGATGTGCATGGAGACCAATAAATATTTTTCATATTTTGGGTAATGTAATAACTAGTTTATGGGTAAAAGTGGGTTGAAAGTCTACCTTGACTTAAAGGGCCTTCACAAAACCTTGGACCTTTCCTAAATCAAGAAATGTTTTACATAAACTAGCTTTCCACAAATATTTGCTTGTGGCAATACTTAGCCTTGAGAACCTTGGAGCATAAAAGGTCGTGTCTTGGAGAGGCACGTTCCAACTGCCGTGGCCTCTTCACATATTGGTTTGCAATGTTTTTTGCTCTTTATATTATGGATCGGAGCTTTGTTTTTCCATCAAGATCACCCAACCAAAATTTCCTTAGCATCTTATCAATTTGCTCAAAGTCGGTGAACATGAATCTCTTCCCTGGGCATGCATGTGAAATTATGTGTCAACACCACTTAACTATGCGTGTGTCGGCGAGTTTCATTTTATTTTACAGCAACAATATAAATGAATGAAAAATGAGAACACCCATTATTAGAGAGCAAATGGTTGCCTGGCCTCCCTCTTGTCTTGCTCACAAGATACTTAGGGAGTTACTTTATTCTGGCACACAAACCAAACAAAATTCTGCATATTAAGGTGCATTTACTGTTTTTGTAGGCCCTTTGCTTTTCAACTATGCCGAGTATGATGGAAATTTACCAACTTTGGGGTTGAATCCGAATTCATGGACAAAGGTATGCATTAACAGTACAAATTTAGAAAGGGTCATGGTGATAAAATCCTTACATCTGCTTGAGCCTTCAAGTCATACATACTAGCACTCGACTCATACAGGCCACTCCGCACAGGGGCCACCATGATGTTTCCATAGTCCATATATCAGGGTAGTCTGTTATTCATGTGGGTTGCAAATGCTGAAAACTACCCTGCTGTTCTTTATCAATTGTTGAAATGCTCATGGGATCTATCTAGTAAGAGATCATTACGAGGGCCCCCTTTTTAAACTAGAAGTCTAAGAACTCCTGAGTCCGGAGAGTTTCCAAATTGATCTCCAACATGTGGATTTCATATATCCTCCTTAATTTGTACTTTAGCATCAAAATTTCCTAGCAAAAAGCAAAGAGTTCGAAATATCAAGAAATCTTAAGGTGGTTGAAATATTGAAATTGTGGTAAAGCAAAGTGGCATTTGCAAATGCTAATGAATTCCAAACCTACCAAATTCTTGTCAGAGATTGTAGTAACAAAACAGACATGAGATTTCAATGCTTGGGGACTATTTGTTTGCATTAGACTTCAAATTCTTTATATGTTTTTTTTTTTTTTTTTGAAGTTCTTTATGTGTTGACAATTTAGGTTGCCAGCATCATCTTTCTGGATTCACCAACTTGGACTGGGTTTTCATATTCAAGAGGCTCAAAAGAGAACAAGAGTGGGGACAGAAAAGCAACTAAAGAAGCCCATGAATTTCTAAGAAAGGTGGCAGACTTTAATGGATTCTGCGTAATTTTATATTGATGTATAGGAAAAATATTTAAGTACCCTAATGTTGTTCTTGTTGTTTTCTTTTCTCCAGTGGTTGATAGATCATCCTCAGTTCCTTGCAAACCCTCTCTACATTGGTGGTGATTCATACTCTGGCAAGACTGTACCCATAATCGCACAAGAAATCTCAAATGGTAACCTTCGTCAAAACCAAAGTTCTTTTATCTTAACAGAAGATTTCCCAAGGATGTAATCTATGGCATTATTTGATGTTCTTCCCATTCAACATATCTTTCTTTAGAAGGTCCAATACGACTGTACCAAAAGTCAAGTCGTCAAATTATTAACAAATTAAATTTATCCTGGTAGATACCTTCTCCCACACGTGCAGGCTCCCATTCCACTTGTGTAGGCTTTCTTTCCGTGAGGGCCCCTTTTTCACTTGAGTGGGCTGTCTTTCGCGCATGTGTGCGGTCTCTTTCTTAGGTCCCAGCCCCCTTGGCTAGGGTATCAATAAAAAAAAAAAAAAAAGGTATTTGGACAGTTTACCCCCTTTCTGACACTGTGTGATGAAGTGGATGATTCTCCCCATCATGATCTGAGAGTACTGTAGGAAATGAAGGTGCCAAAGGATGCTTTTGTGTCATGCGAGGATTCCTCGGTGGCACAAAAACGCTTCTGATCTTTTATAGTAGTCATTTTTCCATTGTTTGGTGAGTGTAGTTTCTCATTGAGGCTCATCAACGGTGATGAACATCTTCCCTTACTATCCAATATTCTCAAATTTTACTCTAATAGAAGTCGGTTCCACTGCAAGATTCAGCAATATGACTAAGAATGTAATTGTTGGATATGAACAATATGCATAAGATTGTGTTAATCACACTCTTAATCATATATTATTCATTCTTACAGTGGAATGCTTATCTTTAGAGGCTCAGATTCTCACTAGGTGGACCCTGATGGGTTGGTGAGCTTGATCCAGACCTGTTAATTATTTATAGAGGTAAATATGTAATACAGTGGTTAAATCTGGATACGTTGTCATAAGGTCATATCCAACGATTGTACGATCCCTAACAGACAGACCCCCACAATCTTGATATGGATTGTGTTCTTTGTCAATCTTGCGGTTTGTTTGACCTGAATTGGGACCTTCGGGTGGGTTGACTTACCTCTCAGTCTCCCATTCTCTATAGCTTCTCTTCGTTGTATTGGTCTGATCCTCTTCATCTATATCGTTACGCATATATATATAGATAATGATATTAGATGTTCAACGAATGCCCATGAGGGATCTGACGTACTAATACCAATTGAAAGTCTCATCTGGGTGGGTTTGATTGACTGAGGCGACACCCCCTAATTTGAAGAGCAAACTCCTTTACCCAACTAGGAGCTGGCGGAGTGGCATAAGGCATTGGTTTGCTCCATATATATATATATATATATATCGTGTTCAAGGTCCGCCCCACATCTGCCGATGTGCGGTTAGTGGGCACTAGCTAGGGGATTAGTCCTGTTGGGTCAAAGATCTCAAGGATACCCACGTCATTAAAAAAAAGGAGCAAACTCCTTTATATAGGTCATAGATCACGCTAATGGATTCTCCACATCCCGATAAGATTAAAACTCCCCAGGCCCGTTTGTAGATCATAGACACGCTGATGGATTCTCAACAACCTGAGAAGATTAAAACTCCCCGAGCCCGTTTGTTTGCATGGAATTGAATTCCTTGGAATTTTGGGAAATGCATTCCTAAATGTGGCTAAAATTGAATAAGCAAAGGTGAAGAGTAATCAAAAGGCCATCAAATTCTCTCTCCTTTAATAGAAATGCGTTAAGGAAGATGCAAAAATAAATACCCAGCCATGACCTTTGTAAATCAAATCTTAGGATACTTAGGGTCCCATCTAAATATCCACTTTATATCCTTCACCCCTCGCCTTTTTAATATACTATGTTGAAACTTATTTTACCATGACCTCCTAGGAATTCAGTTTCATGCAACACAAAGGGTCCTAATCTTGTTTAGATTAAGCGGCTAAACGCAGTCCCACTTTCTGAGAGTTAAACATTAGTTATGAGATTAGTTGCATTATCAAGCTATAAGTCTAAGAAAAAGAAAAAAAGAAAAAAAAAAAACTGCACCTTTTAGAAACTACCATTCTCTTTTTGTTACTTTCCAGGGTAGGTTAAGAAGGTTGACCTGATAGAATACCTTTCAAAGGTTTTTCTATTGCTTGAAAATCAGGCTATGATTTTGTGCATATGAGGCATCTAGGCCTAGGGTGCTCACGCTTGGTGTTGAGGATTTCCCATATTTATTTATTTACTCTTCTTTTTTTTCTAATTTCATTCATCTGGTATTGTGTAGGTATAGAAGCTGGATTGCAACCCACACTCAACCTCAAGGTATGTGAATGGTGATTCTGGACAAACTATATGGTTCTCTTGTATCACAGATTACAGTACTTATATGTTTGGATGTATTTAGCGTCCATATGCAACAATCACCAAGAGTGTACTGATTGGGAGTTTAGTCTTATCAGGACCCTTTGATATACATTGTTCTCCCTTCATTAATAAGCTCGAGCTTTTGGTGTTATTGGTTATTAACATGGTATCAGAGCCGAGGGGTCCTGTGTCTAAATCCTTGGGGACGTGTATCTGTTCACGTGTTGGTCATTTGGCGTGTTTCGCTCTCTGTGTGGAGCCCCACACATGAGGGGGACTAAAGTCACTAAACTGTCGAATTGAACTTTTAGGTTTTCAAACGAAGAAATGGACCCTCATCTATCTCTCATTACAAGCTAATCCCAACCAGATTCTACTCTAGCATCTGGATTCCCCCCATTCTTTGTGTGCCATGAGAATTTGAATTACTTGTTCTTGGATAAAAATTGCTTGTTGTTGTCTTTGTAAGATTTGAATTATGGGTTGTTGGTACAGTACTTTCTTGGATAAGAATTGCATGTTGTTGTCTTTGTAAGATTTGAATTATGGGTTGTTGGTGCAATACTTTTGTTAGAAGCACCTTACTTCCAATGGATATTGACCAAAGTAATTTAACTGGTCGAATAGCAATTTGGCATAGTCAAATGATCAAACTTTAGAAACATTTAGGGCATGTTTGTGGCTTTTCCACGGCATTTAAAATTCTTTACATTTGGTGCGGACACTTTTCCTCGAGAAAAACTAGAAAAATGAACTAACTTTTCCGCGATTCAACGGAAAACCATTTCCGATGAGGGAGATCAGAGTTCAGAAAAAGTTTTCCATGGAAAATGGTAAAAGTTTTCCACGAAACTAGTTTTCAGCAACGCCTCACAAACGTGCCTTTAGGGCAGGTTTGTCCAGTTCTGCAGAAACAATAAATAAATAAATAAATAATTTCCTACCCCTCCCACCTCATAGGAAATCCTTTTCCGTGGAATCACAGAAAATTGTGCTCATTTTTTGCAAATTTCCTCATGGAAAAGCGTTTGCGCCAAATGATGGAAAGTTTTATCCACAGAAAAGCATCCTACTATTCCTCTCCTTTTCCTTGGAACGTGGCTGCACAAATGTGCCCTTAATGTTTGTGATGCTATGGAAATTCAGTTGGTCAACCGCAATTTGATCTTGATCAGTGGCCAAGTGTTATCTCCTGAAAGATTAGAGAAGAGTGCATCAAAAAGTTAACAGGAACTTCAAACTTACCATACAAATTGCCATACATTAGGTGGTTATTAGTTGAATAATGGAACTTTGAACTTTCAATTCAGATATCATCAAAGAATGGAGCAGTATAATGATAAGGTCCCAACAGTTCAGTAACTTGACCAATCGTAGGCAGCAGTGTCAAAGTATTGGAGAATCTTCAACATCTATCATCCTTCATGTGGTTCCAAAACTCTAAAATTCAACTTGGATTAATAATAGGCCAGAGTACCACAATAGGGATGCATATAAAACCAGTTGATATAATTGTACAGGATGGGTTATAAGCTATATCTTGGTCAACTCTGTTACAAAGTTCCCTTGGCATTTTCTCATGTGGAATGTAGGACCATGCAATCTTCCAATAGTGTTCCTTATATCCGATTTCTACTATTGATCACTTATTTTGTTCCGAAGATCCAGATATTCATCGTACTGTTACATCTGAGAATTTGAATCAGGTTAGCTAATGTCTTCCAATCTTGTGCACAAGCTTGTTCAGGTTTCATCCTTGTAAATCTTAGCAGTCTTTAATCATCCAACATATGACATGAAATAGTCTTTTAGGGCAATGATCCAACCTAAGAAGGCTTGCGTCTATCCATTCGACAAACTTTGGAATATCTACTTGAACATTCTCAGAATTATGGCTGTCTCTGCTACTGTTCTAGGGAATTTGAAGAATACTCTTCAAATGTGTCTCCTTGCCAACTGTCATTGAGTCATCTTAAAAGGTTTGAACACTTCAGGTGGACATTTTGACTTAGGATTTAGATCTGAAGGTGACTGTGTTTAGTTGAGCAGTCGGGTTTAGTTTCAGGATTTATGGATGATTTATTTGTCAAAATGATGGAATGCCAAAATGCAAATGTGGAGGATCTCACAAAGATGTACTCCCCAAGAATAGAAGACTCTTGAAGATGCTGTTGTATATTTAGTGATTTGATTAGCTTGTTTGAGGATTGTAATTGACAAGAGTTAGGGATGTTAAACAACATTTAGACAGAGTATTTAAAGGGATTGAACCCAACAGAGAGGGAATTGACCCATTCCATAACTCTCTCTTTTCCTTCTTTCTCTGATATATACATGGTATCAGAGTGAAGGATTTTGATACATTTTGAGAACTACAATTCAATCATTTTTAAAAAATCACTGAAAACATTAAAAAAAACTCCGAACGAGAATGTAAAAAATAAACCCATGTAAAGCAACTATAATAATGAATAAAGGTTACAAAGTATTTAAAACCAAAATGTGAAATGATGGGAGCTATTCCCCAAACATCAATATGAACTGAATCAAAAGGAGCAGTAGAAACGCCATGATATAAAGGAAATGATAAAGTCTTTCCTTTTCCAATAATGCAACTAGAACAAGGATAATCAATATCCAAAGCAGAGAAATGATGCAAAACATGTCTTAAACCAAAACTCAGCATTTCAGTTACTTTATTCGAATCCAAATGTCTCAAGCGTTTAGTCATAAGCGATAAACATTAGATTTTAATGTTGAAGAAGTGAAATTGCAGAGGAAGTTGCAAAAGAAGTATCCAACATAAAGAGCTTGTTGTGCCTATACCCCTCCCAGTCTGCCTCCCAACTACCAAGTCCTGTATGACACAGCCATCACTAGATAAAAGAGCAGAAGAGTTAGAGTAAAAAAAGTTGGCCAACAGGAAATAAGATTAGCGGATGGACGTGGTACAAAGTATTGGTCAACTTAAGAGAGGAGTAAGGAACACTACCAATCCCTAACACAGGTAAAAGTGGTCACCATTTGCTGCATGGACCATAGTGTTTCCAACATAATCATGAATAATAGAGAATGTATGATATTGGATGGTCATATGATTAGAGGCTCCAGAATCAAGATAGCAAATAGACGAATAAGGTGGGGATTTACCTATGAATCCCACATTAGATAATGCGGAAGCAATCCTCTGTTTGACCGCACCAGGAGTCATAGGAGGCATATAGGGTTCAGCATAAGTGTAGGACTCAAGTACAATTTGAGGAGGCTGTAATGGAATGCCATTAGCAGCGAAGGATGTGGCACGAGCGTGAGCAGAAGAAGCTTGATAAGCTCTAGGTCCATGACTCTTTGGTTGCTGCTTACAATCAGAGATGACATGTCCGAAGTTTTTACAGTACTTGCAAATTTTTAAATTTTTTTTGCATTGATTTGCATAATGTCGGAACTCCTTGCATGTGAAGCATTGTACCTGTGCCACAGACTGGTTTTCTTATTTTTAGTTTTGCAAGCAATGAAGGATGCTTCATGTGAAGTAGGAGTAATCAAAGTATCTAGCATGCTCAATCATGTAAATATCAGAGAAAGGAAAAGAGAGTGTGATGGAACAGGTTGTTCCCTCTGTGAGTTTGATCCCTTTGAATAATCTGTTTTGCAGCTGTTTTACATCCTTAAATCATGTCACTTTGAAAACAGGATTATTTCCAATCTGAATGGCATTTGTATTATCAGCATGAAGTGAAGTGGGTGATGAGAATGAGATGCCTAACTCCTGCAACAATCCACAACCCAAGGAATTTCTAAGCAGGCTGATGATATAGCATGATAGGATGATTTTGCATTTTCATGAGACCAAAGCTTCTCTTTTCCTTCTTTCTTTGATATTTGCATTATTAACCTGAGTTGAATATGATGCCGACAAATTGCTTGAGGTTAGTGATTAGGCTTTCGATTTCGAACAATAAGCAGTATGTGGCTGTTTGGATGGTCTAATAAATGATGCAGTCAGGTTCATCATTTCAGGCTTCAAATGCATGTAATAGGGGCTTAGGAACCATCATCGAAGGAATCAAATGGAGTCTTTAGCATTGGAAGGTCAGAAATCATCACCAAAACCCGTGAATAAAGAAAACCTTCAGTCAAAGGATTCTTATTTCTGTTGAATGTGATGTCCAAAATATGTGTGTAATAATGACCTTATGACTTGTGTCAGGACATCTTCTAACTCCAATCTAGTTCCAAATATTCCTTTTCTTAACAACTCATTATTTCATTAACTCGACAAACTAAAAAAACAAACTACGGCAAGGGTTCTTACTAACTTGAGAAGTTAAAATTACATAAAAACTCAAGACAAAGATAAACTCTCAACAAGATTAAGTATCTTAAAACACAAGTGTAAGACCCCAGCCCCTAATTATGATTTTTAATGCTAATTAATTGTGTTTACGAAATCGAGGTTTGAGATTTGGGGTCGTGATAAAAAGAGAATTCTTACACTTGTTAGAAATGCACTTGTTTGTGAAAAATTGGTGTTTATCGTATAGATCTGATATGTAAAGTAATATCATAACTCACAAGCTTGGAAATTGTTACAGGGATATTTGATTGGAAATCCAGCAACAGGTACTGCATTTGACAGTGCTGGAAGGATTCCTTTTTTACATGGGATGGGAATTATATCAGATGAACTCTATGAGGTACTTTGATTCTTTTGTATCGTTCTCAATCACTGAAACGTAGAATTGTTTCAGGTTTAATAATAGCATTGCTGAAAACTCTGTTGAGGGGTCCAACAACGCCTAACAGAGATACATGATCTGATCATCTGAACCATCCGTTTGTTAGGCTTGTTGCTATTGCATCATGGTCCAAAAAGTTACACTAGATAATCCAATCATCCTATAAAGCTGCCTTTTAAGTGGAGCACCGATATGACATGGCAGGGGTCCACATTATATAGAGAAGTCCATTTGATATAAGATTGCTATGACTGTTGAACTAGTCTAATTTTCATGCTTTGTGCAATTTATGGTGAAACAACTAGTTGGATTAGTGTAGGACTGGGTGCTAGATCGTTTGGCTAATTCGACAGACAATAAAATTGTTCAAATAACAAGTGTCAAAGAGTATTTGTGCATGCATGTGTGCATCTGTGCGAGTTTTGTTCTTTTGAAAACCATCTGCACATGGTACCATAAGAACTCGCTTTTGATGCTTGCATGAGGCCTTGCCAATCATAGGGTAGGTTGGGGATGGAAAGCTTTGAATAGGACCTAGAGATGAGCAAAATTTAACCCCTTTAGATCATCTTGACCCTTGATCTATGGTCCTCAAGTTTAGAGAGCATCTTTTGTTCAGATTTCAATCCAGTGGAGGCTGATGGTTGGGAGGGTTTAAAGTTTGGGCACTCAGTCTTGACTTGAGCTTGTGTAGAGAATCAGATAGGTGAACCTAGGGATGTAAAATGGCACAGCATGGCCCGTGAAATGGCCAGCCCAGCCTTGCCTGGGTCGTGCTGTGCCCAGGTTGGCAAGGCCTCGGCCCAGCACAGCCCACAGGCATGGCTAGGATTGATCATAGGCGGTCCCCATATTTGAAATTGGCAAAGTAGGCTTTTGGGCATTTTGGGAATTTGCATGTCATGTGTGTGTGTGTTTGAGAGAGAGAGAATCCAACCACCAAAAGGAGGAAGAAAGAAGAAATAACACCAACAATTTCTTCATATATTAACTATCCCCAAAACAATGTCATTAAAGTGTGTATATAGTTGATAAAAAAAAGGTTGATTTTTAAAAGAAATGATAAAATGGAAAAAAGCTCTTTTTTTTTGTCTTATTTACTAGAGATCTATTGAAGAAATTTACAATAGGTTATACTAAAGAAATTGACTCCTCTCTACATTTTCTTGTTTAGTCGACTAAGAAAAACTGCAAAGGGGACTTCACCCATCCGGGAAATCAGCTATGTGCAAAAGATCTTCAAATAGTACAACAGGTATATATATATATATATGGAGGATCCTGTGCATTTAAATTGTTTCATGGCAAAGATATTGTCGGTATCGCTTTGTTTCATGGCAATGACATTGTAGCTATCTTTTGTGTTCACAGTTCGAATCAGAGCTCTATGATCAACACATTTTGGAGCCCAATTGCCCCCGTGCGTCACCAAAGCCAAAAGAAATGGTGGGAGCAGGTGGAAGATCTCTTGAAGAGAATCCAGAAAAAATCCTTCTACCTCAACCTCTTCCTCCTTTTGGGTGTAGGGTATATCTCTCTCTCTCTCTCTCTCTTATGTGTTCATTCTTTACTTAAGAATCACATGCAAAGAAATGTTCATCTGATATATAAAGATGGGAAATTGGAAAGGAAAAAACTTTCCCTTCAGAATCTCTTTACATGTGGTGAAAATGACAAGTGTAGAAACTTCACTTGGTGGAAAAATGAGGAGAAATCTACTATGTTTGCATTTAAATGGAGAAAACTATGCAGGAGAAATCCATTTAAAATAAATTTATAAATAAAAAACTAACTATTAGATAGGTCTGTAACCTAAATCTCAGAAAGTGCAAAGTCATAATCAATCCTTATCCAGTATCATTTTCCTTATATAAGTATCATAAATAGTGATGCATGAGTCCTATTATTGTGTTCTGGATGTCTGCTTACAAATTTCCAAACTCAATGGCTGATAGGAAGACAGTTGCATATAGAAAACAATGGTCAAAAAAGTTTCCATTAATGTATTTCTACTGTTTTCAAAGTAGGAGATTGTATGGCCCAATCAAGTTAATGTTCAAGAATACCAACCCATTGACCATACCTGTCAGAAGGTTGATGGTATCAGCACCTTTCTACTTTCTTCAGCATAGATATCAGTAACTTTTGTTTTGTTAATTGCTAGAATAATACTTTAGTGTCTACTAAGTTAAGAAGCCTTGTGATTAGTATTATCTGATTTTGCAGTCTTATATTCATTTGCTTGCTTACTACTGGGCTAACAATGATTTGGTCAGAGAGATTCTTCATGTACGGAAGGTACAAGTTCTCCACTCACATTTGGAATATATTGGCAATATTTAGCAATTGTTTGTGTGTGCTGGGATTCTGTGCTTTAAGGAACTCCATTTCTTGTTTTGGTACAAGTCTAAGCAATGCAAACAAATTCTTCAACTGACGGGTGTGGTTTGGGCACAAGTCCTGGGTTATCAAACAAGTTCTTCTGCTCCTTTGGTTGATGGTTGAACTCGAAAAAGAAGGATACATTTCTATACCTTCATTCATGGTATAAGTAAAATGGCTTGAGCACATGGGCCAGGTCAGGCTAGCTAGGCTGAAGCTTTGTCCAAGCTCAATCTGTTTAGATATTGGGCTAATACTTGGGCCTGTTTCCATACTTCAATCTGGAAAGTTAAACCTGGTTCCAACCTTGTTCTGAAATACCAGGTCAGGTTTGGGTCAGGTTGGCTGGTCAGAGAGCAAGGCGGGGGTTTTGGTTGGGTTCGTGTTGGGTTGGCAGGTTGCTTAGTAAGTATGGACACAACCCGAGATCATGCCATTTATTAATCAAGTAGGAAATGTGAACCCAAACCAAACCCTGAAGTACAATGGGTCAACCTGAACCCTGAATTAAATTCAACAAGGAAATTCCCTGCTTGAACGTAAATGAGGAAACATCACCAGCTAAGGGCTCATTAATTATAATGTGTTTTTTTTCCTGCTGGAACACTAAATGTGTATTTGCTGTCATCCTTTTCAAATGGTGATAGCTGATCTGATTAATCAGTTCAACCTCATTTTAATACTGACAAAAGTCAATCCAAACCATCCAAATTGCGACTCCCACATGGATGAAGCATACTTCTAGTATCATATTAATAAGTTTTTTCAATATTTTAAATTGGACTATTGATTTGGACTGTCAAACTAAATGATCAAATGCTGATGAGACCTTTCCTTGCTGTTGCCCTGCCTTGACCTATTTGGAGCCCACATTTGTATGATCAAATTAAGCTATTTATATTACATTCCCCATCTGAATAGATGCTGTTCGGAACCATTTATTGTTAAGGAAAAAAGGTTTCCCCATCTAAATTGATATACGCCACTGTATTGATCAATGCATGGAAAATAATTCCTTGTTCAACTTCAAACACACCCCCTTGAGGTCTCTCATTGTTAGAGAGCACTTTTGTATAAATAAAATGGTGAACCTTTGACTCTTCTTTTCTTGTATCTCGAGTAGAACATTATTCTGATCTCAAATTGATAGAATAAGGCTAAGATAATGTGATAATACAAATATTAATAAAAAAAATTATTGAAAACTTTTTGAAAAGTACGAGTATTTCATCGTGATAAGTAGAGCCAGTTCAAATTTCTCCATTACAACCCATGTAAAAGTTGAATCAGTTCTCTGTAATTTAGGAAGTTGGAGAAAGATGACAGATTCTTAATCCCTTCTTGAGATCTCTCATTTCTCTTGATAAGTTTCCTTGGCTAACCATTTCTACCAAAACCTTGAGGCATTATTAGAACAGCCTAAATCTATGATGCACGGATACTTCAAAGTGGGCAATGTATCGCATCGTATCGTATCTGATACTTCACTTTTTATACGTATTCCTACCGTATCCATGTCGTGTCTGGGCATCATATGCCTAAATAGTAAATACTTTTCAATACTGCCCCTCTGGTGGAGCCCACTTCTCAACACTCCCCCCTCAGGTGGAACCGGTTGGTGCACACTTGGAAACACACTTCTTTTTCACGCTGAGTCGTCCCTCCTAAGATTCGAACTCGCGACTGGTTGGCTTTGATACCATATAAAGTTTTTATATTTAACCATTCCTACTAAAAACTTGAGGCATTAGCTGAGATATCATAAATACTTTTCAATACTCACCCTTGGGTGGAGCCCACTCCTCAACATCCCTTGGAGTTTCTTTCTATCCAATTTGCCGAGAAGTTTATTTCAAGACACCATATTTTTCAATTTTATGGATTTTGATGTTGAACTTACCCCCTTCAAGCATAAGGGGTCAGCATCTTTCAGAAAGTTTTGATCACTTTTACTGCGCACTAGTTATCAACAAGTAAGAAACATGATATTTCTGTTATTGCTGCTGTCATTATGAAGAAGTTAAAAAATTAAATTAAATTAAATTAACATGATGAACAGGGCAGAATAGGAGAATGGGTAAGGTGCAATGACGAAGTTCCTTATGAAAAGGATGTCAAGAGTAGCATAGAGTATCATATGAATTTGACCACTAGAGGCTATCGAGCTTTGGTGTACAGGTGAAGTATCTCTCTCTCTCTCTCTCTCTCTCTCTCTCTCTCTCTCTCTCTCTCTCTCTCTCTCTCTCTCTCCCTCCTAACCTTCAAGACATTGTGGACAGCGGCGATCATGATCTAGCGATACCATTTGTGGGCACGCAAGCATGGATAAGATCTCTCAACTTCTCTATCATTGACGACTGGCGGTCATGGCATGCTGATGGCCAAGTTGCTGGGTGGGGCCTCAAGTTTTTTCTTGAGAATTTTGAATTCATATTTTAGATTGTTTTAAGTTTTCTCACAAATTTTTATTGAGACTAATGTCTTATAACTTCTGGTGTGGTCATTCCTTAGATATACAAGGACATATGCCAACAACTTGACATTTGCTACTGTAAAGGCAAGGAGATTTTCTCTTCAACTCTTTACACTTCATGGTTGGTCTGGATACAGCAAAATAGTCTGATACAAAGTTAACCTTGTTCTGTTTTTTTCAGGGATCTGGCCATGAGGCTCCATGGTACGCACCTAGTCAGTGCTTTCTAATGTTTTCAAGGTGGATATCTCATAAACCCCTATAAATACCTCCCATGAAATGCGTATGGTATCGTTCATTGAGGCCGTTATGTTGTCCATTCCATCTAGATAAGAGGAGGAGCTATTTGGTATTTATTATGATTGAATTGCACACTGGTGCTGCTACAAATATTATTGTTTCTAGAATATAAACCCGGTTGGATACTTGGATTATAGACTTATAGTTTGTACAGAGATATTTGATTGATACTTTCATTTGCTTACTAAATTTGGATCATTACAAATAAGGTCCAAAATACAGATGTTTGTCACACGCACTTGTGTTTGTGTGCAAATGAGGAATTGATTGTGGGTGATACCACACCATATGAAGTTAATGCGGTTAATTAGGTAACTTCCCTCACCAATATTGATCATGCCTTCCAAAAAGAGAGAGAGAGAGATGGTCAAACTAATGTAGGGTATGAGAACGATGGTCAAACCAATGTAGGGTATGTCTGTGTGACAAGAAGATTTCGTAATTTTTCATGTTGCCTGTTTTTTCATTATTTAGTGCAACAAATGGAAAAAGTGAGCTGATTTTCTTCGATGGGGGAGGATTTCAATTATATATTAGAGATGTAGGAATGCAAGATTCCTCTCCCCCATGAAAATGGGAATCTGTAGAGTGCAATTCTTATCATTGCATGAATGCATCCTTATACAAAGCGGCAGCCCTACAGGATTCCTTGTAAATTTTCTAATTGGGCAGATTTAAAGAATCCCCAAGACAATCAACATTGGGACAATCTCTCATGGCTGCTCACCCGAGCTTTTGGTCCACATTTTGGAATATTATGTCTAACTTAAACCAGTGGTTGATCAAATTGTGTACCCTACATACTACAGTAGAACAAGTAGGGCAATAATAATCTCATCAAACGGACAACTTTAATTGCACGATGTTGTACAAGTATGTGGATTGGGCCTAGGCCAAGCGAAAGCCATTGGCAATATTTAAGCCCTTACCAGACCTTTTAATTTTTAAAGTTGGTTTACAGCTATTTAGTCATCAATGTTGTGAATGGAGCACAATACAACATCACCATTCAATGATAAAGACATTTATATAAATTATATATTATATAATATTTTTTTAGCAAGGCTCTCCTAAGCTTAAGCTTAGGATAAAATTTTGTAAGCTGCATGCTTGTGGGGCCCATCTTTGGTTCATCCAAATGGACCAACACATGACTCCCCTAAATTGCACATGTCCACCAACTTTCGGTTAGATCCAAATTATCTAAACCGTTGGATCGACTATGTATCGATTCAAATGGACCGTTGACCATTAAACTTTAAAGGCCCATATAGAGATTATAGAAATCACGGTTGGAGCTGATTTTTTGCAGAGAGAAGGATCCCACGGAGTCCTTAAAATCCCCCCATCCCCATCCCCATGTGGGTCCCCAGGTGGGCCCCACCACATACTTGAGCTTGCCTTATTCTAAGCTTGAGCTTAGGAGAGCTGGCCCCATATTTTTTATTCAATATTATATATACTAATAGACAGTGAGCCCGGCCCGGCGGGGCTTGGTTATGGGCTTTTCAAAATTGAGCCCTGGCCTACTCTCCGGTTCTAGGACAGAAATAAAAACCCTTTTGGAGGCTTTGTGGGCTAAGCCAAGCCGAGGCCCTTCGTCAAAGGGCCAATTAACAGACCTTGTGTAAACCAAAGGTTCAGCTGGTGTTGAACCAGGACATAAGTAAAAAAAAAAAAAAAGAAGAAACACCTTATTCAATTCAAGTTCCAACCATAGTGTTAAGAGAAGATGGTAAGGCAGTCACTAAAAAAACACATTTGTTTAGCATGAGATATAGTGTAGAAGAGAAGTTAGAAGGGGATCATATGACATGAAGTTTTGCAAGCAAAAAAGGGTATTTGGATGGAAGAAATAAGAATAGAGTAATCTCTAATGTGACTTAAAGTAATGTGTGTCTGGTTAAAAAAGAGAGTACATGACATAAAGTACTCACTCTAACCCCTTTCTCAACTTCCTTTTACCTTTTACCTGGGGCTATTTCGATAAATGAGAAGTAGAGTAAAGTGATGTAGATTTCACATGAGCAGTGAAGTTGAGGATAAGTGGGTTGAAGTTAAAGTAGAATACTTCACTTCACGTCACTCACTTTGAATGCTTGGTTTGAAGTTAAATTTTGGAGTAGAACCCACTTTTATTCAAGAAAACTGAAGTATTTAAGGTTGAAGTGAAATGAAGTACATACAGTTGTTAACAATATTTCATCTGTTTGGACCGGATTCATCTAAACAAAGTAGAGTTAAAATTTTAAATTGTTAGGGCCCATTTATCTTTACTTTACTCTATTTTTTGCCTATCCAAATAGACATATTCTCTAATGATTTTTATTCTCTATCCCTCTTCTCTATCTTATTCTTAATATGACCTTTTATTTTTCTTTTACTTTGCTCTATGATAAATAAACGGAAAATAATAATGGTGAAATATCCCCTTTGAGTATCTGTCAAAGGGTCTATTTTAAGATGTCAGAAAGGTTGGAGAGTGCCTTGTTACTGGGAAAATTCATTCTATCTGTACAAGTGAAAAACTAGAGGCGTGTAATTGCAAATTCTCCATTTCTAAAGGAGAAGAGAACAGGGCCACATTCAGCCCCAGAACCTATGGCTGACATTCAATTCCAAATATTATAATAGTATGTGACTTGTACCCTGATGATCTTTTCCCACTCTTTACCCTTTTTCTTCTTTTTATGGGTTCATTTAGAACTGATCAGTCATGGTCAGACTAGACCAACCATTTCTTAGTTGGCAACATCAAGAAAACATGCTTTTGACTGGGAGACTTGAATTGCATTGACGACACGTTGTCCTCCCGTCTTGAGCCCTCACATGCATTACACAGCACATTGAATAAAATATTTATAGGACCCTCACCCGCCCTAGCATCTACTTCATTTTCGTGCAATTTTGTTAGATTGGGCTCAGTTTTGGTGTAGCAACTAGTGCGGTCTAGTTGACTCTCATGGGCAGCACAGTATACCAAACAAGAATATGATATTTCAGTAGGTAGATTAGTTGGATTAGGAATGAGTACCTGACCCTAAATTATAAGATAAAGGGTGGGTCCCAAGTTGGGTAAAACAGTTGGAACTAATTTGAACAAATCCCTATTTGTTACTTTAGTTTGAAATGACTAATGATGGTTAAGGGATTCCATATCTATTTTCATAAGAGAAAAATCGGCTGACATTCAAAACCTACATGCTTGCCGATTGTAGAGTTAAGGAGAATACAAAGGTCTCATTCTGAATGAGAGGTGTGCTCCAAATTTAAACTGTTGCTCTAATCTCTCTAGAGTAGGTGGCTATGACTAAAAAGAGAGGTGGGGCTTGACAAGATAGAATGTTGCCAGTTGGCACCTCTAATTCCATGTACCCCAAGATTTAGGGCGGTTGCTTTTAGGAGTGAATATAGGCAGTTGGGATAAGTTTAAATGGAAAATCATCAACCAAATCGAATCTATCAGTTTTCTATTTTTCAGAACTGAACTGCCCATGTGCTCAAACTGAATTGAACCGAACCGAAAAGAACCAGTTTAGTTCAGTCCATTTACGGTTTTTTTGTTTTATTTTATTTTATTTTATTTTTTCAGAAAAAATGGCAGTTTAATTAGTGAAAGGCCTTGGACTTCAAATAACGGAGTGAGGGTTCGAGTCTTCTTTAAGTAATTCTTTATATTCTTTTATATATTTTATAAATATATATTTATATAATTGGTTCGATTCGGCTTGGTTTCAGTGGCTTAACCATACATTCAAACCGAAAACCGAACCAAGCCGAACTGTTTGAAGGAAATCCAAACCGTGACAAAACCGATCTACTACAAAATCGATCTGAACTGCCCGGTCCGCATCGGTTTAGTGGTTTAGCAATTTTTTGTGCACCCTTAGTTTCTTTATTTGATTTTCTAATAAGAATTTGTCATATTGGGATTTTTTTTTACATGATGTGGCATCTCATTTTTGGCATTTGCAAATACCATATTTCTTCACAAACAGCTTAAAATTTCAGCCACCTAAAAAGCCTCAAATGACCTTTGGGATTTCGAGAATTTCAGCCTTTTTTTTTCTTTAAGGAATTTCTAAAGTAAAAGAGAACATTCAGGAATCCAACTATGTCCAAAAGATTCCAAAATGTTGCAGACAGAAATTCTATAAATTCCAATAAAAAAAATTATCGTCTTCGGGTCCCCCTATTTGTTGAAACTATCTAAAGTTGCACCTTAGGGACGCCTATAACATTATTGTCTTTGAATTTCCAACATCATAGATTCTTTTTGGGATAGTATCAACTATCAAATAAGTATCAAATAAGTGAAACTTTTTATAATGGTTTGGACATATCCAATGCAAACTAATACCAAGGGGAAATAGCAGGCCGAAGAAAAATAGGATAGAAATAACAAGAATAGATCTGAATAAGTGCAATTTATTTGAAGAATTGGCTCAAAATATATAGAATGGATAAACAAAATTCATATAATTGACTCTAACATAAATGGGATGAGGCTTTGTTGCTTATGTACATGTTACGTATCCTTTCTTCTTTGAGGTGTGAAAGAAAATCACATTAAGATGATAATCACACAAAAAAGAATGAAATTTAAAATTTAAAATTTAAATGAAAAAAATCGATAAGTTCAAAGATAATGATACCAACAATAAAAAGAAAATATATAGAAAATAATGATTATGTTTGAAAAATCACATGAAATTGTTTTTTCTGATTTGATCCCTTGGCTTAAACAAAAAACTGTGAATCTATTTTGGCACTCTATTGCAATTTTAGGCCAAGGGTTTTACATCCAAGCCCTGCACACATTATGTTATAAAAGGTGAGTCCTTTCTTCCCTCTGCCATTATCAAGAATATTGTTGATACTGACTGCACGTGTGGTCTCCAGGGAAAGAAAGAATACAACGACTGCCTGTATCGACTCATCCAGTAATCTCTATTGGAAAAAACGCCATCTTTTTGAACTCTCTGTATTTGAACAGTGGTTTTATAAGTACAGAAGTTTTTTTGTATATGCCTCCCTGAGGTTTTTGTAAAACTCCCTAGCTTTTTTTTTTTTAAGAAGAAAGAAGAAGAGCTAAATGAGAGGTGAGAGCCCGCTCAGCAGAGATTGCCTCTGGTACGTTTTTCACCTCCCTCTCTTGACTCTTCAAACCAGAGATTTCAATCTCAGGGCTTCTGGGTCTCATTTACTTTCCTCAAAATCTCATTTGGGGCTCTTGGTTTATCGATTCATTGAGTTTTTGTGATCTGGGTGCTGTTGGTTTGGTTCGTTCTTCTTTTTTTGATCTGGGTATCGATCATTTCACCTTTTCAAGTTCCCATAGGGAGCTTACATGCTTATGATGGTTGTGATGATGGAAATGGTTCTTTTTGACTGGAGAAAGATATCAGATAAAGCAAAAGGAGTAAAAAGGACAGAAGAAAAGATGGCCTCTCTCCAATGAAGTAGAGATTTTGGTTGTGAAAAACTCCATTGGTTTTTTTTCACACACATATATATGTAACAGTGTGGTTTGAGGAGATTGAGGGAAAATGCCTATGTTTCAGCCTTCTGCTTGGAGGGGGATTGTAGAAAGTGGTGATCATGCTCTGGATCTGGGTATTTCTTCTAAAGATGGGATTTTGGGAGGTGGGGTAGAGAAATTGGATCTGAAGAAGGTGATTGAGGAGCTTGATTTGTTTGATTTGCCATCTGTTTTCATATGCCCCATTTCCTTAGAGCCAATGCAAGACCCTGTGACTCTTTGCACTGGCCAGACCTATGAGAGATACAACATCCTCAAATGGTTCTCACTGGGCCACCTCACATGCCCCACCACCATGCAAGAGCTTTGGGATGATTCAATCACACCCAACAAGACCCTTCACCATCTGATTTACAGCTGGTTCTCACAAAGGTATTTGCAGATGAAGAAGAGGTCAGAGGATGTTCAAGGCAGGGTCATAGAGCTTTTGGACACACTCAAGAAGGTCAAGGGCCAGGCCAGAATCCAAGCTCTCAAGGAGCTCCAACAGGTCATTACCACCCACCCATCTGCTAAAAAGACAGTAGATGATCATGGTGGGATCACTTTGATTTCATCTTTCTTGGGTCCTTTCACTTCCCATGCTGTTGGGTCTGAAGCAATTGGAATATTAGTCAATTTGTCTCTTGACTCGCAATCGAAGATAAACCTTATGCAACCTGCAAAGATCTCAATAATTGTGGATATGTTGAATGAGGGAACAATTGAGACCAAGATCAATTGCACCCAGTTGATTGAATTGTTGGTGGATGGTAATGATTTCCGGTCGGAGGTCATCGAAAGCCTCAGTCTATTAGCGGGGTTATTGAGGTTGGTAAAAGATAAGCGGTTCCCAAATGGAATCCGCGCAGGGTTGAACCTGCTCAAGATTATTTGCTCATATGAGCAAGTCAGGAACATGCTTATTAGCATTGGAGCTATCCCTCAGCTTGTGCAGTTATTGCCTAGTTTGAATTCAGATTGTTTGGAATCTGCAGTGTCTATCTTGGACATCCTTTCGACACTGCCTGAGGGGCAGGCTGCTTTGAAGGACTGCCCACAAATGATCCCAAATGTCGTAAGACTCCTTATGAGGGTTTCAGAGAGTTGTACTCAGTATGCATTGTCAATCTTGTGGGCAGTGTGTAAGCTTGCACCCGATGAGTGCACTTCCATTGCTGTGGAAGCAGGTCTAGCAGCAAAGCTTCTGCTTGTTATTCAGAGCAGTTTCAATCCAGTGTTGAAACAGCAATCGGCGGAGCTATTGAAGCTATGTAGCCTTAATTACACAGCAGCAATTTTCATCTCCAAGTGCAAGCTTACAAGAACAATCCAATGAAGAAAGACCATTTCTCGGGTTGTCTCTTATAGTTGATGGGAGTGAAGAAGCTGGTGGGATCTCCCCTGTTTGAGAGATATGACATTGCGGAATGAGTCAAGGGACAACTGCTGGTCATGTAAGCCAATTAGAGCTGAACCAGATGAGAGCTAGTTACTCACCACTTCATGTGCATACAAAATCTTAAAGCTTCTTTTCTGTTGATTCATATAAATGAAAACCATCATAATTTAGATATATAGGCTCATTCAGGCGAGTTGGATCCTCTGAGCAATCGCCGATCACTTTGATGAATTTTTCACAATAAGCTCTCAAATTTTGCATATAGGGAAATTTTGTTTTTCCGAAAGGGAAGAATTCATTTCTTCTTGGGATTTCTCATGGATATACATCTGGTTGAACATGTAACTTCTTTTCATGCAATGGAGAAAAGATGGAAATAAATGTGAGATTCATGAGGGATATATATCTGGTTTAAGTTGTAGCGCATTGAATTTGCAATTGCTGTAGTTGGGTAGTCTCATTTTCTTTCACACACCTGCTTTGAATCCTGATTCTGAAGTTTTTTCACTAATCTCATATAAGGGCCTCAATTTTTATTCTTATTTTCCCCTTTTTACGGAAGGCCTGATATGGTGGCCCATCATTGTAGAAATTGTAGAGCCTTTGCCCTTACCATTTTGACTTCCACTTGTGAGAATGAAAATATCCAATTTTACCTGCCTCAGATCTACTTAATTTTATGTTATGTGCTTCTGTTGCTTTTGCTATTTTTATGATTCAATTTAAGGTGATTAGATTAAGATGGTTAAATAGAGAATTGTTATTGGCTCTGGAAAACTCCTAGTTGCTTCCTTAGCTCTGCAAGCTTCATTATATGGGTTGGATGTACACACATGGGCACTCCAATCATGTCATCTGAACGGTCAATTCTTTTACGTTCTCTTTGCGGGGTGCTCAACTAGAGGATCCACCATTGGATGATCCTGACCATCTAACAGTAATAGTCATTTTCTTATTTAATGTTTGCCATTCCTAATCACAGAAGGATTGTTAACCTTGCTAGTCCCAGAACAGGTCGAGGCCAGCTCGCATCCAAACATTTTGTTGTGTGTTTCACATGGTCGTGGTCATGTAGAATTGCCTGCAAATGCTAAGGATCTTCTGGATGATCCAAGCTAGGATTCTCATCTCCTTGTACATAGCAACTCCAAGGAGTTAACCTGGGGTGTTAACCTGTTTTAGTTGACCACTCCGCCACATATCTACATCTCCCTCTAGGATTGGGATTCCTGTTTGGCATCATTCTCGGAATGTTTCATGCTGAAAATAAATGGAAAAAAACATGTTTGGGAGACATTTTCTCTTTGTTTCTGTACATAAATAAAATCTCTCTCTCTCTCAAAGTGACTGCCTAACATATTTTTCTTCATTCGTTGTCAAAACGAAATATTCCAAGAATGATGTAAAATGAGCGCTTTAATCACCAATCAAAGCTAAATCTCATTCCAAACCCCAATAGCGACGTGGGGTAATACTTCGTGGACCCATTTGCATGATGGGTCACCCAATTCTAGCAAACGGTCCCTTATTCGAGGGAATATTGATAATCATATGCAGTCTCCAATTTTGTGGACTCTTTTTCTTTATTTTTCTTTATCTTTTTCATTTTCCTAGACTCTGGTTGATGATGATGGGGAACAGGGAACGAATGATCAATACATTTGAAAGCAAAGTCCTCCCATAAGAGGCCGCTGGACTGGAGGACAATGTTCTCCTGCAAGTGACAATCTTCTTCTACAACAAAGACTGCATCATTCTAAAAATGCAGTCCAGCTCATGCGGCTCACTTAGCTATTTGTCCATCAATGGGAGGAGGGTAGTAGAGGCAGATGGAAAGGCCTCTTATAGACAAGAGGGAGATAAAAAAAAATAATAATAAGATCCCTTTAACCAGTATAACTCAGTTCCACTGTCTAGTTAAAGGAGAATGTTCTCTTCCTATACCACACGGGGTCCGCTTTTGCCCACCTTTGATCGGTTCAGCTCCTTGGACACTCTTCTCATCCCATGATTTGGCATCCTCTAACACAGCACCAGATCCGGTTATCACCATGGCTCCAGGTCAGGTACCACCACGGCTCCGTCCCGGATATGACCTGTTAGCATCCTTTAATATCCCATTTAATAGAAGATGAATCAAGGGAGGTGGGAAATGAATACATACACATCTATCACCATATTAAATCGCATCCTAGTAAAGCCAAGATACCATCTACTTCTCTTTCTTATATTCCTCATCCCTCACATCTTCAAAAGTCTTTTATTGGAGCCCATTTGGCCATTAAATCCTATGTATGGAATTCCCATGCATTCAAGTGGGCATAGAATACATAAGAATGGAAGACAAAGGAACCCATGGTCAAATGAGCTCCCACTTAAGGTAATGGGAATACAAACTGCCTCTTATATAGGTCGTATACTTGATGTTGTGTTTGAAATGCGTAACAGGTAACTATTTGCTAGGTTTTTCTTTTCACGCATTTCCATCTGCTGAGATTATTAGATATGGTAGAATTTTAAATAAGTTTGAAAAAGACTTACGATTAGATTAGGAATTTGATTCGTGTCAAGATATAAATAGGAATTTGTGTTTGAATTAGAGTTATGAAAAATTGTTTTATTTCATTCTCTCTTGAGCAAATAGGAATGCAAGTTTGTGAAACGAACACAGTTATATTTATGTAAAAATGTATCTTCAAAATTTCTCCAGCTTTGAATATTTTGGAAGCTAAACTTCAGAGAAATCTGTAAGCAAGAAGTGTCAGTTCACCGGGCTGAACTTTTGAAAACTCACAAATAAATAAGGAATTTCAAATGCTAGAGGGATAGCCATCAACACGCTTACAATTTCAGTTTTCAAGGTCTTGTGCCATGAAATATTAAAATCAAATATTAACGTCAAAGGGCAGGTCTTATGCCATCAACTTACACAGGTCAAATGTGAGCAGGTTAACATTTAGCCATAGAATTGTACAATTTCACAAAAATTATCCAATATCACAACAATTTTGGGATTTTGGTGTTTTCATACGGTATACCAACAGTATGAAGTACATCTCTAGGACAAATTTTGATGTTTAGTTAGCTGAAGGGCATTTCTCATTGTACAGGGTGACCATACAGTCAAAACCTCCAGTGATAAATATTCCAATCTTTCATTTACATTTAAAAAGAAGTAAAGCCATAATAATATCGTTTTTATTGACAAATAACGTTTCAATTGGTAACAAAAAATCCATTAAGTAACAGTTGTTTTCGAGAGAAGTACAAAACCGATGTTGCTAATTTAGAAGAGTTTTTTTAAAACAGTCTTTAAGTAATTCACAAACACAAGTTCTGTCATGCCAATATGTTACAACAAGAGACTTGTAGAACTAAGAATTTTTCATTTGCACTAGGTCACTCAAACACCTACGCCGCAAGTAAATAACACGCTTTTATGATTAATTAACGGATCATGAATTCTCACCAATGAGCAATGTGTTAGAAATCATTTGGCCTATCTGCAACAGGGCTCACATCAGATTAAGCAGTTGGTATAAATCAAGGATTCACTTCCATTGGAAACTTAATCCTCTAGAGAGATCAGATACAGATCAAGCTCTTTTTAGGGAGTTTTAGATCGCTTGGCGGAGTAGTACTCACAATTGTAATTCATGATTGTTAATTAAGAGAGTTGAGAACTCAAGTAACAGATCCAGCATTCGTGACCATCACTGTCAGAATGAGAGGTGCAGAAGAAGACTGCTTTTTTCCAACAAAATTTATGCAACCAAACATGTTACTGCAGTTGATCTTCATGTTAAAATAAAGGAAGATAGTATTTCAAATTGAAAAAAAAGAAAAAAAAGAGAGCAAGAAAATAAGAAAGGACATAAAATGTTATATCAATCAATTAGTAATGTATCTTAGCTGTGTACCACATTTCTGGCGCATTTGGAAAAGAGAGATTTGGGCACCGCTCCCATTTTCTATCTTCTGGACAGAAGACTTTGGTACTAGAACAGGAAGAAGTCGATTTCTGTAAGCACTAGATGCGATTGCCTTTCAAATTCAAGGCAGGAGAAATGTCGGTAACAGATATGAACTTGGAGTACCCATTACCCAAAATGAAGATCATTCCCTCACCTAAGTTTTCCACCTTGACCAAATTCCATCCTGAATCCAACTTGTATGTATGAAATACCTCAGTGTCACAACGCATAATATTTCCTGTCCCTCTATTTTTGAGGAGCACAAAGTAAATGTGGCCGCGCCATTCCACCATATAACTACTGACTATAAACTCATCAGCTTTCCGAACATAATCACCGAACTTGGAGAACAATGAGGGATGTCTTCTAGCTCTGAATCTCAGATGATGATCATCAAACTTCATGACCATGATTTGAGTGCCAGCAAACTCTATACCAAACAACAATCCATCATGAAATAGGATCTCGCCGAATTCAAAACCTGTAGATTTATGAAAATGTTGTGGAGTCCACGATTGATCACCCAATCTGCACCAGAACAGATGACCAAAACGATCCACAGCAGCAACCAAACAGTTGGTGTTGATGGCTCCATCATTTGATTTTGGAGCTGATGATAGAGCAACCTTCATTATTACAGACATCAGCTTCAGAGACGGATCAACTGAGTCTTGTGAGTATTCTCTAGTCATGATTGGAAGGTGAATTTTGGCTTTCGAAAACAGATCTATGAGGAAAATCTTCTGTCTTGGTCCATTGTCAAAGGTTTGCATTATCAACCAGCCGCAATAAGATCCACAACAACATGACCTGTGAGCTTCTGGTAGGTGCCACGTGTGGGTTAAGCTGTCTGAGAAATTGAAGAACAACCTGTCATCACTTTGGTAATCTGAAGAAAGCATCAAACATGGGAATTGGGTAGGTGGGCAGCAATGTTGGGCGACCCATCTCCATGACCGACAGACGGCACTAAATTGCATGTGAGTAACTAGACCATTTAAACGATTGAATACTGATTCCAGGACATCCAGATTTGAAAAATTCTCTCCATGTATAATGTCTTCTTCATCGTCTTTACTGTCATCGTTTCTTTGTTGCCCAAGAGAAGTGAGATGGAGGTGTTTATTTTCAGGCAGCCAAGGAGTAAGGGAGTGACGCTGACGCTTGCTCTGAATGAAGCCGTCCTCTTTAACAAATCAATCATATAACATCAGCTCTCTATATATAATCTTTTCTATAATACGCAGGCTATTTTGAGTGCTAACTTAATTAATAAATAAAGCAAACGAATGCGATAAATTGGATAAAGGGAATGAAGGTGTGAAAAGGGCTCTGTTAAAGGAGATGGTTGCTAAATTGCATTTTTATGGGAGAGATGAAAAATAAGGTGCAATGGGTACGAAGGGTTTTCAAATAAAACACAGGCCTCTCTCTCTCTCAATTATTGAGTCTGGAATAGAAACAGCCTACCCACGATGGAGGGCCCTTCATTCAGACATCTGTACTATTGATATAATGAGCTCTATGTGATTGTGGAGACCTTTTGAAATCTCAGCAGTTGGTTAGCTTTGATTGGCGGCAGTGTACACTTACAAACAGCAGCAGAAGGAATACAAGACAAGACAAGAGAAAGGGCAAAAGAATCAATGGCAGTAATCTTCCAATATCCGGCCTTTGCAATTTATTGTGTTAATTAGGTGAGTGTATATTTGCATTCTCTCGACCTAAAATTTATGACTGATGATCTGTATACCAAGAAATCAAATAGATGGAAGCATCATAGGAATGAATAATAACTACATAGAGGAAGATAATGGAATTGACAATGTAAGCTTCTTGAGTTTAGCTAGTGGAAATCAATATGATTATGGAAACAACCAGGGCATGTTTTCTGTCTGGCCCTGGTTTGACTGGGGAATCTTCCAGTTGTCCAATCATTTTGGTTGTCCTTAAAAAAAAAAAGAACAAGAACAATAACATGGAGACTTCGTGTAGGTAGGCTGAGCATTTCTATTTTCACCTTAAATGGTTCCAAATTCTTCTTTATTTGCCTTCATGTGCTGGTGGTTTTAATATTTCTATAATCTAGATTTTGTCAACAACCTGTGACTCATGCACCTCAGGAGATGTATAGTTTGTGGAGACACCTTGTATGGACACCATGATCTGATTATCCATACTGTTGATATGGTGGACACCACTACCAGTGGAGTGTCCAGAATCTAGTTTGTAAAGCTTACAAAGGAGGCTACACAAAATGGATAATGATTCAATTATCACTTTATCAAGGAAAGAGGGATCTAAGATGATAATCTTTTGTATAATATCATCTATATCAGTTCTAATACATTCAACGATACGAAATTACTACTGTGTATTAGACATTCACATTTTTTGATAAAGTGAAGGTATAAATTTAAAAAATAAAGCTATAAAGTATAGGAGAGGCAACCTGTAACAAAAGAAGGCATGAAGCCAAGACCCAACAAAAACTAAGGACCCAAGGTCCAGCCCACAAGAAAGAATAAAAAAAACCAAAACTACAAAGGGAACACTGCCGCAAATCAAGACGAAAAACACCCTCCTTAGCTAGGCGATTAGCTTCTGAATTGGCACTTTGATCAATGTGGGACAAGGAGACTCGAAGACTTGTAGCGAGATCTAAAATATCCCCAACCACACCAGTCACCTTCCAAGGGGCTTTAGCAGCTCCTGAGGTCCACTGAATTGCACAAAAAGGGTCCTTCAATAAATAAATTGGTGAGGTTCAGACGTTCTGCTTCTCTAAGGCCAATCCTAGTAGCCAATAATTTCGCAACGCTGACCGAGCTGAAACCGGCAGGCCTTGAGAAGGATAGAATAGAGCAACCCACATTGTTCCAGATAATACCTCCCACCCCAGTTACACTAGGGTTACCACAGTCACTAGCGTTACCATCAAAGTTTGGTTTCAGGCTGTCCGGAGAAGGAAGGATCCATTTGGGAATAACATCAAACCCCGCCGGGGAAGAGAACGCCACTTCTTTCCAATTTATCTGAATCACATCCATAGGGAAACTCTAAAAAGAGGGAAGGTGAGAGACCTAGGAAGCTACAAGGAATCTTACCTTGTCCCTAAGAAGGACCTCGCCGGAAGTTTTATCGTGAAAGCATCGGCTGTTTCTCTCCTTCAAAGCCTTTTGATTTAATGTGAGCTTGCAATCCAGTTTGTTTTAATCTTTAGGTTGAGACGAGATTGAGTCAGGACTGTGTCTCCTTCATCTTCCTCTTCAGCTACTCTTCTTAGGGCCTGTTTGTTTGCATTAGATTACATAGGAATCCAAGGTCAAATGAGCTCCACGGAGGACTTTTAAAGAGATGAGAGTGAAGGATATGAGGCGAGGAGAGAGGAAAATAAAGTGGAGATGTAGATGGTTCCTTGACTTTCCTAGGCATTGAATTACTTGGCAGTGATTGCTCACTTTGCTCTTTGAATTGTGGGATAGAAGGGGGTTGAATTGATTAGTCCCACAAACCTTAATAATATCAAATTTATGTAGAATCAAAGAGTTGCTTACAAGAAATTTACTATAACAATATCAAGTGGTAAGTTGGAAGAGAATTCATCCTAAAAGGACCTAGCAACAACAACATTCATCAATGCATCTATCCATTATGCTATGATATCTCAAATTTATGGCTAGAGTATTTGATGATAAATCAATAGATCTATAGCTATAGATGTAACTGTAGGCGGTAAAAACGACACCTACTTAGATCGAGATGAGATTGCAGGTAAAACTCCTTAGGACGGGAAATGCTGAACGCTGAGAACCTGAAAAGGAAGGAGAAAGGCTAGAGTCAGAGCCCCTGGCTGCCATGAGCCGAAGGCACTCCGATGCCTGAGTTAGTTCTGAGAAGACTAAACAGGAGGAGGAAGATGGGAAAAAGACGATGTGGAGTCTTATGAGTTGTGTATTGCGTACCTCTCATGGGACTGATCCCATGTGTATATATAAGTAAGCGTTCCTCATTCATTCTCTCTGTGAGTGGGGGTAGGTGAGGTGAGGTCCCATCGATCCTTACCCTGACTGGCAGCAGTAGGTAAAATGGGCAACACCCCTCCCTCTCTTTCCACGCCTTCAGTCAGTTGGCGTACAGGGCTGATAAAGCGCACTTCTTATCGCCATAAATGAGCGATCCTATCATCATAAATGACTGCTCATATCTGTCTGGGCGCGCCGTATTTCCAGGAGGAAGGTGGCGGCCCACTCTGATTCTAGTATTTTGGTCTGAGGCCAAGGATGGCTTGGCCGTGGTGTGCCTTTGTACTGAGCTGGCATCTGTGCCGAGCTACCGAACCGTGGTGCCGAGCTACCGAGCTATTTACCGGGCTGCCGAGCTGACGGGCTATTACCACAGAGGCCGAGGTGATCGGCGAGTCCAGCTGTGACCTTTGCTTAACTTTGTCATTACGGTGTTTTACCCACACAATAACTTACATAAGTAATGCAGGAAAGTAAAGAAAAAAAAAAAAAGAAAGTAAGAAACAAAGAGGGAGAGAGAGGGGCGATTGCACCTGTCGTCTCCGCCGATACCATCACCGCCGACCGACGCGTTGCTGCCTCTTCTCTCTCTTCTGCTTCTTCTCTTTCTTTTCTTTCCCCGCTCCTCGTTCGTTGGGCAGGGCAGGAAACCGAGCCTTACGCCCTTTTCATACCATTAATTCGTGGGCCCCAACATTTTCCCATTCTAGCAATTTAAATTTCGTGGGCTCCAGCCCCATTAAAAATCAGACAATTTAAATTTAAATTTAAATATTCAAAATCTTTTTAAGGAAAGGTCGAATCAGATTTCACTCCCCCTTTGTTTGGGAAGGAGAGAAAGTGGTGGGTGGGGGGAAGGGGGGGAAATGGAAGGAAAGTGGAAGTTGATGGTGTTTAGGAAGGAGGGAGGGAAATTGGGGGGAAGGAAATGGTGGGGGGGGGGGGGGGGGAATGCTTGTGGGGCCCACCTTAAAATTTTTCCCTCAAAAATGGAGGGAAAGTGGGGGAAAGTGTGAGGGAAAGAGGGGAAGGGAGGGAATTTTACTAAAATGCCCTTATCACCTTTTCACTTTTTCACAAAGTAAGGGTAAATTGGTAATTTTCTCTCTATCTCACAAACAAACAAAATCCTACTTTTTCACTTTTCTTTCCCCTCCTTTTTTACTATCCAAACAAGAGGAGGGAAAATTAATTTTACCTCCCCTCCCCTCCCCTCCATTTTCCTTCCCCCTCAAATTTTCCCTCCCCTTCCCTCCCCTCAATTTTCCTTCCCCCTCAAATTTTCCCTCCCCTCCCCTCCCCCCTTCCCAAACATAGGGTAAGGATATATTTGTGCGGGGAGAATTCCAGGGGGGGTGTTATTATTTACACCCACCCTATATATGTATATAGGTATAGTAGTACAATGTACGGAGTAAAGAACATTTACACCCACCTTATGGCTATGTGCATGTCATGTCAGAGGCATGTCATGTCAAAACACTTCCGCACGGTTTTTCATTTCAAAACTCTCTATTCAAAACTTATTTCAAAACCTATCTATCAAACTCACTTTCCTCTCTTCTAGTCTACCAAAACTCATTTTTCTTTGATTTGGGTGTAGGACGGAGCGACGATCAACTCCGGCAGGCACCAATACTCTCGGTCTAGTAGTATGTCAAAGGCGTGAAATGGAGAGGTGCGTTTGGCTGCAACACGTTGCACTGATCTTCTCCGGCAGGCATCGCGGCTCTCACTCTGGCAGAGCGTCAGAAACGTGAAAACAAACTGCCTCACACCACCAGGCAGTTCTGCTCTTGTGCTGGCAGTGCTTCGGTAGTAAGCCCTCTTTTCTTCTTCCTTGGGTTTGCAATCCTCTCTCCCCCAGGCATCAGTGCTCTTGGTCCAACAGTGCTTCAAAGGCATGAAAACGGAGAGGTGCGTCTGGCTGCAGAACGTCACATCGATCTTCTCTGGTAGGCATCGCGGCTTTCGCTCTAACAGAGCATCAGAAACGTGAAAACAAACTGCCTCACACCGCCAGGCAGTTCTGCTCTTGCGCTGGCAGTGCTTCGGTAGTAAGCCCTCTTTTCTTCTTCCTTGGGTTTGCAATCCTCTCTCCCCCAGGCATCAGTGCTCTTGGTCCAGCAGTGCTTCAAAGGCATGAAAACGGAGAGGTGCGTCTGGCTGCAGAACGTCACATCGATCTTCTCTGGTAGGCATCGCAGCTCTCGCTCTAACAGAGCATCAGAAACGTGAAAAATGGTGAAACTGCCTCACACCGCCAGACAGTTCTGCTCTTGCGCTGGCAGTGCTCCAGTAGAAAGACCTCTTTTCTTCTTCCTCGGGCCTGCAATCCTCTGCTCACAGTTTTTATGGCTTTTTTCTTTTTCCTTTTTTTATGGGTGTATCATGTAATGATTTTGGTGTAATGGTGCCAATTGACAGATGAGTGTTTGATAATATGCCTATGTGAAAGCTAATTTTCAAGCATGGCTGAATGTGGCAACTTAGTGATGGCTGAGACATGATTTAAACAATGTAAACAATAATATGGGCGGTGTTCATAGGCTGAAGGATGTGGCAGTCACTCATTTACAAGTGGCATGTATGGAGTTGATACTATTTTTCTCAGAAAATAAATTTAATTGATTTGTAGGTTAAAAGTGGTTGGACCAGATGTCATCATCCAATTCGAAGAACACTAATTGGGCTCCAAAATGCCTGTGTGGAAGTGGAGACATGAGATTATTTACTAGTCATATGGAGACCAATTCGAATTGGAAGTTTTGGAGATGTCCATATTGGAATGTAAGTGAGCTTTAAAAAATCTTATTTGTGGTAATTACTGAAATATTCAATTTGTGATTCAAATAAATGTCATTTTGTTAAAAAAAAAAAAACTCACTTGATTGTAGGATGACAATGGATGTGATGCATTTTTCTGGAAAGGTCAAGTCTCAATGGAGCATCCACCTAACTCAAGGCTTGAAAGAGTCAATGGAAACTTGACATCATCTGTTGAAGGAATTATAGAAGCTTTGGAGGCCCAAAACCGACTCATGCGTACACATATTGAGAGCGAAAATTTAAAGAATATGTATTTATGCAAAATACATCGCATTTTCATGGCTATATGTCGTTTATTGATGATCATGTGTTGTATTTTAGTTTTTATATCATTCCGTGTGTAAATGAATCCGTGTTGAAATGGTTGTAGTGGAGAACTCCCACTGTCATATGCTGTTTAAATGGATGAATGAATGTGTTTCCAATTCGTTTGAGAAGCTTTTTTTCTAGAATGCATATAGTCCCAATAAAGTATAGGTCCCAGGAACTTCTTAATGTAGCCATAACAAAGTCACAAGAATTGCATGTGCCTAACCATCAAAATCAGTGACTTATCTTTGGATATATATAACCACAGTGATCATCAAAAAGAATTTAAACAGTGCTCATGGTCAGATGCTCAAGGGCATTGTAATAATTCCAATCCAACTGAGGCCTTAAGCAGTTGATGCTCTAAGAGTGAGAGCTTTCATAGACTGTAGTGGTTCAATTGAAAAGCATATTCCGATAACTTCTTTCTTAAAATTTTTTAAAATATTTAATTTACTTTTCACAGACTCACTTGGCCGATACTAAAAGTCAAAAAACTTTATTTTTTCAATTTTATTTGGTGTCAATTGAGTGGATGGTTACTTGGCCAGTACTAAAAAGCCAAATAACTTTATTTTTTCAATTATACTGTATAGGATGGTGCTCACATCGGCCGACTTCTTGTACGGTCGCAGCCTCAGCGGGATCTTCTTCCAGAGCGATTTAAGGGGTCTTTCATGCGTAGGAGTCCACCTAAGTCAGTCGATACGAGTACGCCTTATACTAAAGTGGAGTTCGGTTTGGTGATTCGTCGAATGAGTTCCAAACAGTTTCCAATTTCCAAACCTCATCCAAGCTAAACCAAACGGACAAGAATCGAGAACCTCATAGGAAAATCGCTGGATAAGACGATGCCAATTCATCTATGTAACTCCCTCTCTTTCTTCAATTTCCCTTCTCAGCTTCTTCAATCTCGTCTTCCCCAAACAAGCATTTCAGAACAACCAATCTCAAATCCATCATTTCCCATCACTGAACCCTCCAAAATCCAATATTTCTTCCCAAATCCCCCTCTTCTAAAGAGGACCCATGTCCCCTTTTCCTCTACAGATGACAGAATCGACGAAATCTCAAAACCCCATGAACTGGAATTGCTTGGAAAACCCTCTCCAATTCTGGTGGAGACTCTCCTCCTGCAGCAGAGGAGGAAGTTCAGGAACCTCCAAAGCCCGAGATTGATGAGGCCTTGGCCCCCTTTTTAAAGTTTTTCAGGCCAACAGAATCTTCAGAAGCTGAAGTAGCAGCAGCAGCAATGGAAGATAGTGGATTGAGGGTGATTGAGGAGGAGAAGGAATTGAAAGAGGAGGTGAAGATGGAGTACTATGAACCGGAACCGGGCGACTTCGTCGTGGGCGTCGTTGTGTCGGGCAATGAGAACAGGCTCGATGTAAATGTGGGTGCTGATCTTTTGGGAACAATGCTTACCAAGGAAGTGTTCCCGCTCTATGACGAGGAAATGTCGCATCTTTTGTGCGATTTGGGAAGGACGCGGAGGAATTTTTGGTACCCGGGAAGATTGGGATTGTGAAGGAAAAGGAGGCTTTGAATGGGGAACGGGTGCAGGGGAGACCCGTTGTGGAGACTGGGACAGTGGTTTTTGCAGAGGCTCTTGGTCGGACGCTGAGTGGGAGGCCTTTGCTTTCCACAAGGCGGCTTTTCAGGCGCGTTGCTTGGCATCGAGGGAGGCAGGTTCCCTTCTCTTCTTGCCTTCTGATTTTGTTTTGGGAGCATGTTGATGGGGTTTTCTTTCTTAAGGCCTTGTTTGTTAGTCTAAAAAATTGGTTCAACAACTTTTATTTTAATCGCTGTGTACGTAAAGCGAAGACAGTGACAAATGCTAAGGCACTGATATGGATGAGGACTGTGCCATGGAAGTTGTCTTATGTTCTTGAAGAAATTACGGTGATACGTAACTATGTGTTACATTTCTATATTCATGTACCTAGGGAGATTAATGAGGATGCAGACGTATGTATATATTTGTGTGTTTTGGATGATGGGATGTGGATGTTCTTTATGAACAAACTGATCAAAAGAGGGAAAAAGTTCTTGCTAGACAAGGGGTGGGTTGGGAGTGTTTCTTTGTAGAATTGTCCATGCATAGTTTTGTAGCGGATGCATTTTATGTGTGTAGCTCATTTTCTAGTTGTTTTTATTAAAATTATGTTATTACATACCGAAAGAAAAAGATGGACTAGTTGGATAGATCATATGGGCGGTCGATCGTCTTGATGGTATTCTGTGCCAATAGATGTATCAACAGGTCATCATCAATGGTTCTATTGGGGATCATTGTCTGAAGTTTTTATTTTTATTTTTATTTTTCATTTGGTTGGATATATAATTAGTTCATATATAGATGGGTCATGCCAAAGGCTTTTCTGGGGCTCATTGTTTGACAGCTTCTGTCCTTGAGTTTGCCTCTCTGCAGCTGATTGTGTTGTGTAAGATTTGTCTATCTGGGTGACAATCCAAGATGGTGACAAAGTTTTTGTTCTACATTGGTCTACAGTTTTGTAGTTGATGTCATGTGATCAATTTAGCTATGTTATTTCTGTACTATACTTTTGTATTAATGCATTGTTTCCTAGCACATGAATGTGATTCCTTAATGTACCCTTACCAAATCCTGGGTAAAGTTCTGATTTGACAAACTTGTGTTTCAAGATCTTAATTAAATAGTCTCCAATGATTGATATGTTATAACTGTTGCAGTTTTGTGCCAACCACAGTGGTTGAAATATCGGTGCAGTTGATTATATTTCTGATGGATGAATGTTGTGTGCTTATCATTTGTATCTTGATCTCGTTGCAGATAAGCCAACTCAATGAGCCTATTGAAGTTAGAATTTCAGAATGGGATACGGGCGGTCTACTTACTAGAATTGAGGTATGCTTTTGTTTTGTTCTGTTTTTTTAATCATCCAGTCATTTGGAGTATCTGCCTGTGATCATGTATTTTACTGACTTCATTTCAGGGTTTGCGCGCATTCCTTCCTAAAGCTGAGTTGATGGGTAGAGTCAATACCTTCACTGATTTGAAAGAAAATGTAAGTTACAATTCCTTGATGGCTCTGTTTTACTACCATGTGATGAAGTTCCTTGGAAGAATCACATGGCTGCGAGGCCTCAGAAAGTTTGCCCGAGGCAACAAAGCCTTGTGCAGGTCAAGTTTGGTCAACTAGTTTTGTTACTGGTTGTCAGCTATTAGTCAGGAGCTGGTTGGTTGAGTGAATTTTTAGTGCTTATCATTGCTTTCCTATTGGTTTATAAATTTGACTGGATATTGAGTCATATTTATTAGGTATTGTCAGTGTCAACAGTCCCATTTGCTATTTGTCTTCTTTTCTCAAGGAGTTCTAGCTGTTCTGAGTATGCATTAGGAAAGAATCAAAGACGTTAAGTTGAATAAAGGAAATGTTTTGTTATCAATGTGTGTGTGTGTGTGTGTGTACACGTGCGCGCGCACATAGAAAGGAAATATTTTACTCTTAGGAGTCACAATATAAAAAGATTGAGAGCCCTAATCCTAGGGTGCCCCAATTCATAAACTGTATATGCTCTGTAACATTCGATGGTCTCTAATACAGTTCAGATATTTTGCTGTTTTGCATGGGTGTTTCAGTTCTACAGGTGTTGTGTGATCCCATCTCCGCCTGCTGGTGTGACTCTTAAGAGATCAACCGTGGCCTCTTATGTCGTGTGAAAAACCAAATTTTAACTCTGAGGCCTCTTATCCTGCACACCAAGAATCTTTCTTTATCAGTTTACGCTATGCTTGGCTATCACTTTACATGTCTTGCTGGGAACCCACTCTGTTATAAATTTCAGTGGTCCTAATTTGTTTCTTAATTTTTTTTTTATCAAGATCTTATGTCCAGGTTCTTTTATTGCTAATATATGCAACTAGATCATCCACTTGTTCTTTAAACTCATTGAGCATTGTTTCTTGATGCAGGTTGGAGGTCGGCTATCTGTGATGATGATCAGTAGAATTGATGAAGCTAAGAATGACCTGATAATTAGTGAGAGAGAAGCTTGGGTTAGTTCATGTTGTTTTGCTACTGATTTAGTCACCACTTTTTATGTGTTCTTTTTTACTGTGTTTATCCTTCCCTTTTTGGAAGAGACAATTTCCTTTTTCTTTCAATTGCTAGAATTTCTTAAATCAAGAAAAACTTCTATGCCCTGTGGAATGCAAGGAAAGTCAGCATTCATTGCACCTTGATAGAAGAATTTCTGGATTTTCAGTGGGGGCTACTTCTATAGTTGAAACTGATAATTTTCTAGCAACCATTCTCATTGGATGTTGCAGCGTGCCTATATTATTAATAGTCTCTGCTTGGTGGCATATGTGTGGAATAAAGAATATCAAGTTCAAAGAGCTTTCTACCAAAAAAAAAAAAAAAGGTTCAAAGAGCCCAATTGTTTGTGCATTTTCAACTAGAAAACATGTTTTTTTCAACTATTTTTCGAAGGTTCATTTATGCATGGTTTATATGTAATATGTCAACTATTTTTAGAAGGTTCCTTTTTATGTGTCCTGGCAGACATATGGGCTGGTCTCATTCCAATGGCGGTGCAATTAGCAAAGATTTCACTAGGAGGGTTCTGCCTTTTCAGCTTGTCTAGTGAACCAAATATTGTTCAAGGCAGAGATGTGCACATGTGCTTCGCTGCTCAGTGAAATATTTTCATCATTGTTGCAACTGCAATTGCAGGTTTGAGTCAGCTTACCTGTAAGTAGAGAAGACTGCTGTAAGCATCAACTCTTATTTGTGTCTCGTTATTTTTTCCAAATCATGGCTGCCTACCTACAATCCATTCCTCGATCTGGTTTATGTGGTGTAATAATCGACTGGTTCTATAGAGAACGTTGTTTTAAAAATTGGCTGAGCTCAAGTCTACTGGTTGAGTTGGGTCAAACTTGGTAGGGGCTGAGTCGAGTAACCATGAGTCTGAGTCCTACGCTTTTTTCACCCCAACTCACTTTATTTCTCAATTTCTGTTTGGAGAAGCTTTGGAAGTGTAATCATCAACTGGTTCTATACAGAACATTGTTTCAAAAATTGGCTGAGCTCAAGTCAACTGGTTGAGTCGGGTCAAACTTGGTAGGGGCTGAGCTGAGTCACCATGAGTCTGAGTCCTATGCTTTTTCTAACCCAACTCACTTTATTTCTCAATTTCTGTTGGGAGAAGCTTTGGGAGTGATGCAGGACAGACCTACAGCCCACATGTGGGGCCCAAGACAGTTTAGGACTTTTTATTATTTCTCTAATAATTGTTAGTGGCTTTCTAATTTTATTTAATGAATTGTATTTTGGATATAATCTAATTTGTTTAACTTTCCTAGTTTGATGAGGAGCCTTATCCATTAAGTGTTCTTTTCTTTTATATATATGGCATTGTAGAGAGTAGAATTCAGAAATGATGATTAATATTATTGGTGTGGTTTTTATTCTTTGAGGCGTGTCCTCGTGTATAGTCTTCACAGAGACCTTTAGTGTGCTTTGGCACTTTTTATGCAAAGGTTTGATCAAGTACTTTCCATTATCGCCGTAGGTTGAACGGTTCCCGAAACCCTAATCGAGCCCAAATGCCAAATCTCACCATCAGTCCATCACCGACCCGAAACCCTCAGTTCCCACACCTTGTTCTCTATCAAGAAAAATAAATAAATAAATAAAGGAGAAAGAAGCTTGAAACAAAAGAAGAAAGGAGAGATAGAGAAGAAAAGGAGGGAATATCAATTGGAGGTGCGTACCTAGCACCCGAGTTCCAGTCGCATTGAATCTCCACATGTAGCTGTCGTCGCCAACGCCACCATTTCTAGTAGCAATCTTGCTCACCTAACAGAGATCCAACTCCTCTCTTATTTGTAAAACAGATGATTCAAACTCTTTTTGATAATAGAATAGAACTATTTGAGTGAGGGTCAATCTTAGTGTTGTATCAAGTTGCAACACTGGCAGTAGATCTCGGTCAATGGGGCCAGATTTGACCAGCTCGCTGGTAGAATAGTATTTCATCAATATCGAAGTCATCTAATGATGCAGGTGGACCTCAGGCCACATGTGTAGCCGTGTAGGGCCTAAGTAGATTTAGGAGTTTTCCTATTTATTTAATTGTTACTAGTTAGTGGTTTTATTTGATGAGTTGTGTTTAGGATTTGGTTTCCAATTTATTTAGTTATCTAGTTTAATTCGGTTTCATATGCCCTAAGTTATGTTTAACGATTTATATGGCATTGTAGACAATTATTTTCAGAGACTTTGATTTTGAAATAGAATTATCGTGGGTAATTTCCCTTGGAGAGGTGCGTTCTCGTGTTGAGGTCTCTGCAGAGACGTATTGAGGTGTCTGCAGACATGGTGCTTCGGCACTCCATGCAAGCCCTAACCCTAGGGCCTGCATCAACTGGTATCAGAGAGAAGTTCCACATCGTTCCGATCACCCTCCGGTCACCAATCAGAGCTTATCCATCCATTTACAAACCATCCCGTCATCACCATCCGCCCCTTCCGTTCATCATCTCACAACCCCACTACTCAGCACCTCCATTGCCTAAACCGATCCCCAGCCGCCGTCCTCTGCCAGTCCAGAACTCCATCACCGAACAAAAAAAAAAAGAAAAAGAAAAAAAACACGCCCTCAACCAGATCCCATTCCATCTGACCATAGACCCCGTCGTCCGGAACCCCAACCTCTGCACCTAGAGAAAAAAACAAAGCAGAGGAGAAAAACAGAGAAGTTGCAATCGTCGCCGGAAGGAGGAAGAAGCACCGCGCTTGCATCCACCAAAATTTGTAGCGAGGACGTCCACTGGCATGCAAGCACCGTCTCTGTCGATGGAGACAGACATTAGTCACTGTGTTGCAGTGAAGAAGTGGAAAAAGAAGAAGAAGAAGACAGAGAAGGAAGGAGGTACGTGGCACCTTTGTGTCCCCGTGCTTCATCGCATAGCAGCAACACCATCGTCATCGCAGCCAACGCCATCCCCAACATCAGCTACTAGCGCCATCGTTGAGTCCTTCCTCTCTCTGTCGTGCATAACCAATCCTCCTTCCTTCTATTCTCCTCTCTCTCTTCCTTCTCTATCTTATTCTTCTTTTCGTTTCTGTACTAGTCCAAGACGAGTGAGAGAGAGAGTGCCTCTTCTGCATGTGTCCATCTCAAGTGACACATCTTGGGTTATTTGGTGGGCTCAGTTCGAAGTCGGGTTGAGTTTGAGTCCAAACTCAAGTCCAGGTTCAGGTCAGGCCATTCCCCACCCAAGTCCCGAGAAAGCACATAGAAGTTCTTGTATTCCATTAGCCTGAACCAGGCAGCAAAGTGGTTTCACCAGATCAACAGCCACAATTTATTTTTATGATATTGGCGTCATCTGACATCACATTTCAATTCTGTTTTCACCTATGCGCCCATGGAAGGCAGATCTACACATCAAGTCAGTCCACAATTCTACAATGCACTTCAATGAGCCAAATATGCACTTGAATATGGAATACGGTATGTTGCAAATAATAATAATTTTTAGCAATTTCTTGATTTGAAACAAGAAGAATTGTCCGTTCTTGAATATTTTGACTTGGGGTGTAACGGTTCAGTTAACCGTTTGTTTGGAAAAACCGTTAACCGAACCGTATTAAAAATCGTAGTCGTAACCATACTCTAAAAAACCATTAAAAACTGAACCGCGGTTAACCGTATTAGACGGTTCGGTTACAGTTAATTGTCACTTAAAAAAATTCTATCTTTGCCCTTTGATTCTGCATGCAGAACAACACTATCATTTTTTACATACCGTACAAAACAACACTATCATTTTTCACGAAAATAAACACAATTAAAAGTCTAAAATGATACTACAAAAGATCTATCATGCAATACAGATCTAGAAAACATGAGAAAAGTACAATCCAACTCACAAAATAATTATATTCTCACAATAACTCCAAAAAGAAACTTTACAATGCGCAAACACATGAACTGAGAAATATTATGCTTAACCCACAAATTTTTTTTATTAGTGTAACGGTTCAGTTAACCGTGTGTTTTGATAAAAAGGTTAACCAAACTGTAATTTACGGTTCGATTCGATTAATAATCATGAGTCTAGACTAAAAAACGTAGTCGAACCGTGAAGCACGGTTTTTCGATTTTAATAACCGTAACTGTAACCAAACCGTAAAACACGATTATTAACTGCCAGTTCAGTTCGGTTGGTTAGACGGTTTCCGTTTTTTTATTTTTACACCTAATTCTGACCAATTTTCAAGGCTCCAAGATGCGTGTGGAATGGAAGATGAGGAACATGATTTAATAAATTTTGTAAGAGGCTAGAGGCTTGAGACTAGATATAGTGGAGAGTGTGAATGATTGTAAGACCATTCACGAGGCATATTGGGAAGCAATTCGCGTGGAACGCATTCTTAAATGGTCTCCTCTGGAAAAAGTTACGCTTCAAGAAGGAAAGTCATCGCATTTAACAACATACCATGTTGAGTTACCAGTGGCCGAAGATATGCTGACTGAGAAGCCAGAGCAAGACACTTCTATGGGTAATGGTGGTATACAGGCAACTAGGGAAGAAGCATAAGTTGTTGAAATTCCTCACATTGATTTTGTCTTCGGGGATCAACAATGGACACTTGGAGATTGCGATTTGATGGTACAGTTTCTAAAAGTTAAGGATCCAACGGTTCAATTACACATTGACACAAGTTTTAGTCATCAATTGCAGTTATACTTGAAGCTGTGCACGGAAGCTGCAGATGGACCAACAAATCGAAAGTTCGTTAGATTGATCTTTGATCCAGGTGGACATTTACCGAACTCGAGGTCGAGTTCTTTCCAAGCCGGGGAGAATGATGCAGATGGACCTCAGGCCACATGTGTAGGGCCTAAGTAGATTTTGGAGTTTTCCTATTTATTTAATTGTTATTAGTTAGTGGTTTTATTTGATGAGCTGTATTTAGTATTAGGTTTCAATTTATTTAGTTTCCTAGATTACTGAGGTTTCATAGGCCCTAAGGTATGTTTAACTATTTATATGTCATTGTAGACACTTATTTTCAGAGACTTTGATTTTGAAATAGAATTATCATGGGTAATTTCCCTCGGAGAGGTGCGTCGTGCTAAGGTCTTTGCAGACACAGTGCTTCAGCACTCCACACTGACGCGAGCCCTAACCCTAGGGCCTTCATCATCAAAGGTCAGATTTCAGATCCGTTTTCATATACATGCTCGTGGTGACACAATCTACACATCAGGTCAGCCCATTCCTGGAAAAAAAAAACATTAATTATATCCTTGCATCCAAATTAACATGAGCATGAGCATTCAAGAAGAAGTATGGAGACAAACTAAGATATTCTGAACTTGCATAAAGTGCGAAGGCAAGGTAAATGATCTGGTTATTGATCGTGGTAGCTCTTCATTGGTCAACTGAGAAGATCCCGAACCTGTACAAAGTTACATATGTTAATGATTCTGTTATCCTATGACTC
The DNA here is from genome assembly GCA_029852735.1 of Persea americana. Classification (NCBI taxonomy): domain Eukaryota; kingdom Viridiplantae; phylum Streptophyta; class Magnoliopsida; order Laurales; family Lauraceae; genus Persea; species Persea americana. Next base: position 78,297,992 of record CM056810.1, read on the forward strand.
ATAGATGTTTGGTATCTTTTAAGATTGGTAGTTATGGCTTATGAAGACAATATTTGGTGATATGTGATCCAAATGAATGTCATTCATATTCTTCTGGGTCAACCATGGCTTTTTGATCGAGAGGTGCACAATGATAAAGAAAGGAACATTTATTCCTTCATGTTGAAAGGATGACTTGTCGCGTTCCTTCCATTACAATCGCACTAGTATCTTCGCCTGCATCATCACCTTTAACTGAAAAACCAAAAAAAAAAAAAAAGAGCATAGGGAAGAGGCAGAAGTCATGATTGCGCCAAAGCAGCTACAAGCAATGATGGGACTTCAAAGACGACATTGAGCAACAAGATCAATGAAAGAAGGATGTCACTGCAAATTTAGATGAAACAGCATGTAAAATTCCTATGATGGATGAAACTTCAGTAAAAATTAGAAGACAAGGGGCAAATTTCATTCTATGGACGATGGTCATAAAAAATGCGAGCAACAAAGAAGGCGGAAGACTTGGATATGGTTGGAAAGGAAAATGAACATCTGTTGGATGTGATTGTGTAACATCCCTACCTTAATCATATATTAATTATAATTAAATGCTTGATTAGTTAATTAAGTGTGGTTAGAGTCTTAATGAGTCAGGTTTGACGTGTGGATCACGCGTGCAAAGTCTCGCGTAGTCCAAGGGTGTTTGGGTACAATAGGGGTGTGTGTGTGGCTATTTTCGGGAAGTTTCGAGGCCTTTTTAGTATTTTTGCGCTTTTCGAGATTTTAGCACCATCGGGTAGATTACCTAATTTCCCGGACTTTGTCCTTCTGTTCTATTCCGATCCGGACCCTCGAACCCGACCCAAAACCTGACCTGACCCGAACCCATTCTAAACTAATATTATTATTTTTCCAAGTCAAACCCCTCCCCACCTTTATCTCATGTGGACCCCACCTCCACCATCTCACTCCCATCATACCTCTCCACCACCTTAACCCACGTGCCCCTCTCATCCCCCTTTTCCTTTTAGGTCACAGAACCCTCCCTCATTCCCATCTCTTCACAACAGCAGCCCCTCTTCCCTCATTTTTCCCCTTCTCTGTTTCTCATTTTCTTTCTCTGTTCTCTCTCATTATTTCTCTCCCTCCCTCATTCTCCTTGCTGCCAACGTATTTCAGCCCCATCCATTTTCCATTCTCTCTTTATTCATTCTCTCTCTTCCCTTATACTCTCTCTCTCCAACGATTTTTCTCTCCCTGTGTCTTTCTCTCATTCACTCCTACTTTCTTTATTCTTTCTCCCTCCACTCACCTCACTGGGAACGTGGGCAACAAACCCCACCCATTTCACTTTTGAGTTGACTTTCCCATTTCATTTTCTCTCATCTCACCAATTTCTCTCATCCCACCACCCATTTCACCATTTTCCATTTCTGTGTCTCATTCCTTCTTCCTTTCTTGCTCATTTCTGTCTCCCCATCTTTGCCCAGTGGACCACCGAGCATCATCTTCACCACTATTCAGTGGGCCATTGATTAAGTGGGCCCCACGATCTTCTTCATCTCTAATTTCAAGCTCCACTGTTTGGTAAGCTTCTTTGTTTTATTAGGTTTTGTTAATTGGAGTTTTTTTCCATTAATTAGTGTTAGAAGAGTTTATTAGATTGTTAGATTGTGATATGTAGAGTTATTTATGTGGGTTTGTCTCTAATTCATAGGTTTTGGGGATTTTGAGCTAGGATTGAGGATTTGGGCATTTTCAACCAAAGGTAAGTTAATATATGTATATTTATGCTTTGATATGTTTGTCTTTCCTTGATTTGATGATTGATGACTATTTAGATGACCACATGCTCATTAATGTATTAGATGCTTGAAAACATGATAAATAGGTCTTCTTATTTAATGAAATGAATTATTAATTTGATTATTTAGATTGATGAGATTTGTGGGATTAGAATATGTGGGTTTTACCCTTGGAATGACTGCATATCAGGTTCATGGAACTTGTATTGGAATTGGACCATTTCACTGTAGTTACGGAACCTTGGTTTTTGTAACTTTTGTGTGTGTGGTGGATCGGGCCTTGTTCAGGTCGACCGGGTGAACTATGGTTACCTTTTTGAAAGGGCCTTTTTAACCTTGATTTAGATAGACTTAGATGGAACTTTGGCTACCCTTGTCGGACTCATTTGACTATATGTGAGGATGTTTTGAGCAGATGCTCTTCACGGTTATTCCGGTTGCATCGGGGTTCAATTTCACTCAATCTTGAACGGTACGGGACGACGTAATACCCTTCTTTATATCTATGCACGAAGATGTTTCGTTTGGGTATCGTGAACCCAATCCCTTTCGTAGACTGAGTATGATTGTACGATGCTTCGGATTAACATTGTACTTAGGATTGGATTGTCTATCGCTCATGATTCTGAATGGTACCGTTTGGTACTTTATCTACATGTCACGAGCATGTTCATTAGCTCGGTTTACTTTGCTTTGTTTAGGATCATATGGAGAACTTAGATGATGGACTTAGGATCCCTTTTGATATTCTGTTTATTTTGATACTTGATGGAAGTGTTGAGGCTAGGTGGCTTTGATTTGCAAAGGCTTAATGAGGACTACTTATGGTATTGATGGTTTGAAGTTAGCTTGCTTGCTTGGTCTTGATTTGATAATGGAAAAGTAGTCTCTCTGGTTAATGTATCTTGTTAACGCAAGAAAACCTAGCCCTTCACTATGGTATGAATAGGACTCTTGTGTCAGGCACCACTCAGCTGTAATGTTCAACGCAGCTGGGGCACCACTGTGTTAGGACCTTGATAGGAACGACTGCAGATCGTGATTCTTGTGATGGATGTACACCATCGGATGCTTTTGTTTATGGGATGTCTTGATGATAGCTTGCTTGTTCCCCATGTATCCACTCTTGCTTGGCCGGGCTATTATCCCGTGCATCTTCTCTACCACAACTCGGTTCGAGTTGGGAGGGCAGTGATAATATCCCGTGGTGATTAGCTTATGTGGACCGCCTATCTTGTTAGATGATTATGTTAGATTGATTTTGATTCCGATGCTATGCATTTCTTATGATATTGTCTATCGGTTACTCTATTTAGTACTACATATCTTTGATGATTTATATATATATATATTGCTTGTCGACCGTCGTGTCTGATGGTACTACTCTTGGTGCATAGGTACCGAGCTTTTCTACCCCGAGGAGGAGACGACGGAGGAAATTCAGACAGATCAGTCTGATGACCTCTTAGACTACTGTATGGACGGCTTTGTTTAGCCGTATTGTCCCCGTACATGAGAGCCTTCACGATATACCTGGGACTAGACTATACTTTTGGTTCTTATTCATTTTGATTAGGCCCGAGTTTTGTGCGGCCTTTTATTGTAAATATACTTTTGTTTAACTGTTTCAAACTTGAACTTTAGTTACTATATTTCAGTATTTGCTCTTAACTATACATCTTGAGATACCACTAGTATTTACGAAGCTTCCGCTATTGTGTTATGTTTGTACCTGATAGCGGTCTTCGATCCATTTGGGATATGATTGGGGTCATGTGGTATTTGTTTAATGTTGAAAAGTTTTAATTGGCCCTAATCTCACGCATAACCCCGGTTTCACTTTTGGGGGCGTGACAGATTGTAGTGCCACTTTCAGAAAAGCCAATTGGATCATCGGAGAACAAATCAATTATTGTAGTGAATTCACAAGAAAAAACAATCCGTTGAAGTCCCTCACATTGAGTTTATCTTTGGGGATGAATAATGGATTGTCAAAGTTGAAGATCAATGGGTAGATCGGAGGTTCATCCGATGGATCTTCGATCTAGGAGGATTTATATAGAACTCGAGGTTGAGTACTCCCCAACCTGGGGAGAACTGAAGCAGGATAGACCGGCGGCGCACATGTAGGTCCCAAGACAGTTTATGACTTGATTATTTCCCTAATTAATTGTTAGTGGCTTTCTAATTTTGTTTAATGATTTGTATTTAGGATATGCACTAATTTTCTTAACTTTCCTAGTTTGATTAAGAGTCTTAGCCATTAAGTTTTCTTTTTATTTATTTATATATCTATATGGAACCATGGAGAGTAGAATTCAAAGTTGATGATAATTCAGAGTTGATGATTAATATTGTTGAGGGGCATCATCCATTGAGGTGCATCCCCATGTATAGTCTCTGTGGAGGCCTTTATCATGCTTCGACACTTTTCATGCAAACCCTAACCCTAGGGTTCTACATCAGGGAGGCTCTTATAGTGTCATTTTGCATTGACTTTGGTAGATTGAAATCACATTTTTAGAAGATCTAAGCACTTAAAGGTTGGAGAGCTATTCATCCTACTGAGTGAACCATTTACTCATACCATGTCTTCTAATTCTGGGTTATTATATTTCTTGATTTTTCTTCAATTTTTATAAAGGTTATTGGACTCCAGGGGAGAGTCAGTACTCGACTCAAAGGTGACCGGGCATGCACACTTTCCAAGCCCAAACTGAATTTTGAAACCTCAAAACAGAATGCTATCAAAGCATGACTGCAGGAAACTAACGGTGCCGCATCAACACTTTTTTTTTTTTTAACTTTTCTTTTATGATCTCCTTTTTGGTTGTCTATATTGTTTCTTCAATCATGCTTTTAATTTTCTCCGGGGTTCCATCCATTTATTTCATATCTTCAAATATGCAATTAATTCCGTGCCATCAAAAAAAAAAAATCAATTATGTGTTTAATACTGCAGGAAATGTTACACCTTCAAGAAGGGGCACTGCTAGAAGGGACTGTTTGCAAAATTTTCCCATTCGGAGCGCAAGTGAGAATAGGTGAAACTAATAGAAGGTGAGTAAAGGATATGTTTTCTATGGAAAGCTGAGCTTTATTCTTTTCGTTCTGCTGGTTAGCTAGAATTCTGTATGTACCATGGTGTCGGAGGTAAAGCAGTTTGGGTGCATTTTAAAACTAATATTAAACTCATGAAAGAGTGACTGGTTTCCCATTTTCTGGACCATTCTTGATCTTCCATTTGTATTCAGATTTGTTAAGGTTAATTGCAAGTTCCTGCATGAGAACAGGCATGAATCTTTTGGGAAGTCTTCTGTCATAAAATATTTGTGGCTGGTTTGCCACGGGTGATTTTAGACTGTACCGGTAAACTATCCAAAGCTATTCAGATCCAACACTTGCCATGATCTCCAATGAGGATGACATTTGTTCATAGCTTTATTTTATGGCCTTCATTAACTTTATTTTTTTTTTAATAAGTGTGTGTTCTTTTTTTTTTTTTTTTTTTTTTTGTTGATTGCTAACAAAGGAATTTCATTAGAGAGAGAGACAATAACAACACAGCTAAAACAGCCAGAAGAACAAATTTTCAAAGTATTACCGGTACAAGAGAAATGGACCAGCCAGAAACTACAAAATAGAGGCACTCAAATTACAAGATCTATCTACCCTTGCTTAGCTAAACGGTCTGCCATCCCATTTGCAGATCTACTAGTGTGCTGAAATATGACCTGCATGTCAGAAATTCAATGATGAATTTCGTTGAAAGGAATTGCATTTTCCATGCCCCCGTTAGCCATTTCACCCAAGATATAGCATTAGCCGAGTGCTCTCCATAATAAGTTTATGTGTTCTGTATTTTGATTCCATAAATCATCTAAATAGAACTTAAGTTTCCCTGCTGATAAGTATAAAGCGAGTTTTTTTTTTTTTTTTTAAACAAAAGTTTCTTCCATCTAACATGCATCTTTGAAGTGATCTAGTTGCACTTTTTTTTTCGTCATTGAACATCAAGATTGGTTTTGTTTTGGATCAGTAAATGAAGATAAGTTGGGTTTCCTTTTTCTTGTTTGTCTTTCTTAGAATGCTCATTTGCATGTCCTAAAGCTTAATCAAATATTTTGCAGTGGATTGTTGCATATGTCAAACATTACCCGTTCTCGAGTGAGTTCCGTCGGTGACTTGCTAGCAGTGGATGAGAAGGTGAAAGTTTTAGTGGTGCAATCAAAGTTTCCTGATAAAATATCACTCAGGTGACCATGGAATTTTTTGCTGGATTTTTTCCCCGTCTTCCTATATTATATGTGAATGCTTGCATAAATTTGAATATGTTGTTCTTTTGAGATATTACATTTTAGAAGCTGTTGCTGTCACTTAAAAGTGATTGAAAAGTAACCTCTCATGAGAAACTCATGACAATTGGAATAAGTTACTATGATCGTGAATTTTATGGGTCTGGCCCAGTCAACCCAAATTATGGGTACAACTGGCCCACTTGATAAATCCTGAACAAGGTCCCATTAGTAATTAACATGTGAAACCCATGGTATCTGGAATTCCGGATCCTCCAAATACCTTGATGTGCCCAGGCTTGAGTTGTGTTTAGTATGTTGAGATAGCAACTTTTTTTGGAACTGCTGATTGCCTTTTCGCAACTTTTTATAGCAATCTTTATCTGAAAAATTGAAGGTACTCCTTAGAGCAACACATGAGGCATCAATTAGAAGTAGTCTTCTTCAATGGCCTAATTGTCAAAAGCTGATGGCACCTCTCCTCAGTATTTGTAGATCGATAACCATGTAGCAACATAAAAAGATGGATTTATATCCTCTTGACAGTTTTAGAGTGACACCTGAATTCAAAGCTCTCTAATCCTTAAATATACATCAAACTCAACTGAGAACCTACTAAATTTGAGAACATTTAGTTGGCCATATATTTCTTTGTTAATGCTAAACCCTAAAATCCTATGGTAAAATGACATAATTTTCTTAGACAAGCTCCATGGGAAGGAATTCTTTCTGAGTAGATCATTTAAAATACAAATAAAAATAAAATTTGAGTAGATATTTTGGATATCTATTAATGGTTGGATGCACAGTTGGTGATGGTGGTCAAACATGCAGGTTTTTTGGGATGATAATTCAAGTTCTTTTTTGGAAAACTGAGAAATGTATTTTGGGTTTGAGCATGAAGGTTTTACCTTTTTGTGTGTTACTCGAACCTGGGCTGATTTATCATATTCTGCAATGGGGTAGACAAATGGTTCAAGCGCCATTGCTGAATCTCCTTTGGCTGACCACAAAGGATGATTGTTGCTGGTGAATTGTCACATCATTGTCTCTTTACAAAGAAAGGGGAAAAAGAAAAGAAAATGCATCCTTGCATGGCTGGATTTATGCTCATTCATTTTCTGCCTTGTGTTGCCTTTTGCTGGCATCATATGGGGCAATGATGGTTGCAAGCACTTCATCGTCTTATTTGATGACTCCCCTTGGCCAGATGCGATGGCCTACACTGTTCCATCATATGACTATTATTAGTGCATTAACTCCCACACCATGTTATGTTTTGCCCAGTTCTATCTGCTGTCAGAGTCTTGTGGCCTCTTAAATAAAAACATAGTTCATGTATTGTCCATCGACTGAGGGAGAAGAAGACAAGTTATCTTTACTGGGGGTGGCATTGGCATTCTTAAATGGTCTGTTAAGTGTACTAGCTGTGAAGTGTTAAGTCTGTGGGAGTATCTCCTTCGATAGAAGCTTCTTGTTGTTAGGGGAGTGCATGCTCTTTATTCTTAAATGCATTTTGTTTGTTTTGGTGGAAAATTCTAAACACCAGACCACTTTATAATTATAAGTCTTCTTCTAAGTTCATTTATGCTTCCTATTCCCTGAAGGTATTCTTAAATTCTACTAAGTGTACTAGCTGTGAAGTGCCAAGTCTGTTGGGAGTATCACCTTACACTTGCACGCGCGCGCGCACACTTGCCAATACAATATTTGTGCTGCAATTCTCACGTCTACCTATTCGTCCATTTTTAGTTAATCCGTTTGGCAATTCTTATGAGTTTTTCTTTCATGTTATTCAAGAACTTTGGCGTTTTCTGGGCCCAAAGTTCTGACTATTGTTTTGGAATAAGCAGTGGTGTAGATATGTCTAAGATATGAAGCATTCTATCCACATCTATGATATGTGAATGTGGCATCTGCTATGGTTTACCTGGGATGGGGCATACCCCAAAAGTGTTACATTATACTAGCTAATTCTTGGAAAGAGTCCAACCAATGAATAGAATGCAATGGGCAAAGATGCTTCAATTGGGAGCTCCATACATGTGTATGGAGATGAATGATAGATTAGAACTTGGATATATCTAACATTGTGGTCAAATTTTTCCATTATTGGTTCGGAGTTTTACTTTGAATATGCCAATTCATCTGAGTCATCCGATTTCTTTCTTAACAGCATCGCTGACCTTGAAAGTGAGCCTGGTTTGTTTCTATCAAATAAAGAGGTTAGCTCTCTCGTTCACATAATGCTTCTCTTGCTTTCTCAGCACTCTTTTCATTTGAAAATTTGATTTTTGATGAGATGATTGCCTTTGTTTTTCGCTAGCAGAAAGTTCTTAGTGAGGCAGAGGATATGGCAAAAAGGTACAGGCCAAAGCTACCAGTCGTTTTTGCCACTCATAAACTTGATCCCTTTCCAGCTGAAACGCTTCCTTTCGATGATGAATCTAGATTGTATTCAAACTGGAAGTGGTTTAAATTTGAATGAGGTAATTAACCAATTGATCCATAGGGAAAAAAGCTTCTTGTACTGTATAGTTTCTCTTAATTATTCTTTTTCTGTTCCATCTATATATATATATATATATATTTTCAATTGAATGGTTTCCATATAACTATTAATTGGATTAGGAGGGATTTACCAGCGCAATTTGGGAAGGATTTAATTACATTCTAACAATGACAATTTCCATGCAATTCTTCCTTTTTTATTCTTTCCTGGGCGTATTTGCAGCAAGCAATCATGCATTGATGCTTCACCTTTGCTAAAGGGGCGGGAAAGGTATGTTGTTGTTGTTCTATATGCAATTTGAATTTTAAAAATGTTTTTGAATGGTAACTGGTAATTTATTGCTGCACCAAAATTGGATATGAAGAACGAAAAACCAAAGGCAAGATTTGGCCTCAGGAGGTCTCTGCAAGACTAGGCACCAAAATTTATAACTACTCAATATGCCCTTCTATGATAGCTAGCTCTCTAACCGGGCTTTGAAGGTTTTAAGGAGCTTACCTTTGTCCTTGACCTTTCACTATCTTTTTCACTGTATATCCTCCCTAGGTCTTACATGACAACCATTATCCGAACTCTTTACAAACAACCACATATCACCAAATTAAGCTCTTTTTTTAGTTGGCAGCATTTTATTCAAACCTGCAACTGTAGAGTTGTGACAATGGGCACCTTCCAACTATTTTATAGCCTCTTGTCGTCATCATTCATCACTATATCAATCTCCAGTCTCCACCATTTTATTCTTCATAAATTGTTGAGCTTTATCACAACACTCAGCCTCATCAGGATCATCAAGGCTAAGGCGCCACTAATACGATCATCTTGATCAGCTTTGCTCTTGTAATCAGCCTCACGGATATAATTACTAGATGGAGAAGGTAGTCTCTTGAAGCGGATTCTCAATTTATACGCAAGATATTTCAAACTTTGTGGAAATAAAAAAAAAAACTTTCCCCAAGGATTTGGTTGTTTTAATCAAATCAAATGGCTCACCAAATGGTACACTTACATAAAATATTATAAATTCTAATAAATAATCTGACCAGGTGCCTAACTCACGAGTATTACGTAATTCTCATATGAGAGCTCTAGAAGTATTCAAACATCATACTTAAATAAAAAAGAAAAACAAAGAAGTTTATAATTTGAGTGATGAAGAATACACAAGCGTCCAAGGGTGTTTTTCTTTTTTTTCATTGTAGGGTTGAAAGCTGAAACCAATGGCAGACACTCTTCAAAGAGGAAGGTGAGGACTGAAGAGTTTTGCTCCTAAACACTTCAGATCTTTTAAGAGGAACCAAAAGACGAAATAGTGGGAGGCACGGCCCAAATATTAAACAGGTTCAAATTTTAGATCCAGGTCTGACATGAGTACCAAAATCAAATTCAAAAGCATAAATGTAGCCTTGGTCAGGTCGGGCTGGTCTGACCCACTAGCGCACACGCCTAGGAATTGATCCTGGGCAGCTAAAAAGATAGGTTGCCTCTTTGCCTATAGTTTGCAAAGCGTTTCTCTGTCATAGAAGATTTCACATCCATTTATAGTCAACTTTGTTGTACAGTGGAACCGCTCATGGTACTTGCCTGCTCCTCAATGTGCTTACTGCCATAGAAAAGGAGAGCAAAATTTTCACCATTTCTAAACTTAAGGTGTAACCAGTACATGAACTCCTTACTACCCTTGGATTATCATACCTCTTAGAAAAGAATTATAATACAAGACATTTATCTCAACAACATTAAAGGCAATGCCTGTATTTCCTTTAACCCTTGCCTCTATAAAAGTATACTCCAACTTGAATTAGTAATCCAACACACCATCTAACATAATGCGAGGGAAGAATAATAAATTATACCAAAAGCAAAACCCACAAAGAAGAACCAGAAAATTAACAAGGAAAATCGATTATGAGCAGGAGAATACTACAGTTTAAACTCAGATGTTCTCATATAACCAGGACCACCAAGACCTTGCAAAATAAGCATTAGAATTATAAAAAAAAAGAAGGAAAAAAAAAGGACATAACTTTAGCTTTACGTGCTTGCTTGTATATTACCTGTAAAAGACTCCAGATTTTACTAACATGGACAAAGCGAGAGTCTAAAAGCAATTCCGAATGAAGTTATTTTGTATTTGTATGTATATCTATGTACCTGCCTCCACTCCTGATTCCTGCGACAATATGCCCAAACAGATGATATGAATTCTAGGAACAAGAATTCTCTGTCAATGGCAATTGGGCAAGAGCAACCAATTTCGGCTGACATGGGGGAAGCTTACTGGACTAACTCTTCTCAACCAATGTCCACTCCCAGCTGATCTTATTATCTTTCGACACCCATATATCTATCAAGTTTTCAAATATTGCAATCACAGACAAAGACCCATCCAACTCGAGCAGAAACATGTCTCTGTATAAGATTACACGGTGGAGAGATCGTCCTCCACACTTCATCGTACAAATCAAGCACTAAAATTTTTCTAGTTAGTGAATTTGGGCCTACTGTTATTAACAAATAAATCGAGCTACCAACAGAGACATAACGATTGCCATAAAATTCAAGGTCCACATCGAGTCAGCTAGTCAAGACCTTGGGAAACTGGGGCAAGATCTCATAGAATACTATCCACCTGCATACTCACACATTAAAAAACTTTTATACAAAGTTTTAATGAGTCGATTAAGTGAGATTTGGGTCAAGCTAGACACTGGTGACCTGATTTTTGAGTGGGCCATGATGGAGTTGGCAAGCATCATCCATATATCGTAATTATTTTTATTTTTTGCTTTTTTGTATATGCCTGGAGATATGGGCACAATGAAGTCAGGGACAGTGCGTTGACCTTATAATCATGTCTTAAGTGGGCTTACGAGGTCCAATTATCTTTAACAAAAGCAGTCTTGCAAATCTTAGTTAGGGTTCGCAATTGAAAGTTAAGATAACTTGAGAATCCAATGAGTGATTGGTCAAATTATACATGATGATCATGCATAAAAAGTTTTTTTTCCCCCCAAGATATAGCAATCATGGTCATCCTAAATTCCATTACAGATGTTCCGTCCAAATATGTGTACCGGTTAGTGTTTTGTAACTGTTGTCCTAGACCCAGTTAAAACTCAATATTATGTCAGCAAGTTCTAATAAATCCAATTTACATTAATATATATATATAGAGAGAGAAATTCTTAAAAACTCTCCTATCCCAAAAGGAGAGTTTCTTCCCTTATCTAATAGCTAATGATTTGTTAGTATTTTAAGAGAATATATAAGAAGGATACCTTTGTAGGAAAATGTATAGGAGAGAGAATAAGATATGTTTATCATTGATGACATTCATTGGCTAAAAAAGGGGTCTTTTTTTTTTTTTAGTAAACGCTCAAGGAGTTTTGTAGCGTACCTCATATATATACCTAGTTATCATCTAAACAACTCAAGAATTTATCCAATAGTATGTGTTGATCTCAGTCCTTAGGAAAATGAGTGATCATTGTGTAGATCCATTTTTTATTTATTTATTTATTTTATTTTTTTTGGAGATTCACATCAGTCTTGGGTATTTTTTTTTAGAGGTTCCTACAAGGAGATTTTCAGTCAGTCTAATGGGACAGAGAAAATTATACATAAAAACTAGCCAAAGAAAATGCAGAAATCGAAGGAGAATGAGAGAGAGGATTACTGAAGCCGTCTTCAACGAGTTAGTTGAAGGTGTGGGAATCGCAGACCCAGCACCCTTTGTTAGTCTTCTCTGGCGAAGATGGGTGAATCTGTGCTCCGACAATGCAAACAAAACCTGATCCTCCACCTTCCAATCTGCTCTTCTCTAATCCTCTGCCCCAAGGGTTTTGTCTTCTCCCACAATAGCAAGAAGTTATGCATACCGGCAGCGACGATCAGCAAACCTGAATCGATGCGGAGCCCACCTTCTCCGGTCAGCGTTAAGAGATCCTCCAGTGATCGGTCTTTATAACAACGACTCCGGCAGAGGTCGTCGGTTCAGAGGGGCTGCCCTTGTTCTTTCTTCTCCATCAGCCAAGGGTTCTACCACGAGTAGAACTAGATTGAAAAACACTTGGCCTCTTCTCCGGTGCCCTCTGGTGAATGATGATGGCCCCACCTGAGATCCAAATCAAAACTTCGTCCAGTGAGCCACGAATGAGAAGGGAAAGAGAAAGAGAGAGGGTGGGATTTCTGCTCTCCTATGCAATCGATCTGCAAGAGAGACTTTTATTGAGTGATTTTTGAGAAAGAGAGAGGGAATCTACGAGAATGGAGAGAGGGACGAAATGGGAGCAAACATGAATGGAAGGTGAGATGCAGGGAGTAGAGAGGGAAAGAGAGAGCTGGGAGCGGAGGAGAAAGAGAGAAAAAGGCGGGAGAGGAAAGAAAGGAGAATGAGAGATGGCAATGTCGTTCGGCACACTGGGGGGTAAAGTCGCCGCAAAAAGCGTGAACGAACATCAAATTTGGTGTTTTGGTGTATTTGTGGTTAAATTAGGCTAATACATGTTTAGTAACATTTATTTGGTAAAATTTTCTATAAGAGTACAAAGTGGAATAGCTCAATGAACCTTTCCATTTATCAATGGCAAGGCTCATCTCATTAAAAGTTTAACATAAAAATGTCTCTTCAAAAATCCTGATTAGGGCAGTCCCACTACCTGAACCATAATTAGATCTTTTTTTTAAGAAAAATAGATCAACTCAAGTAGCCATTTTGTCACAAAAATTGCAATTTGTTTTAAATACCAATATTTTGAAAATATAGAAAATATTTGAAATTATATCAGAATACCCTGTCAAACACCCTGTAACCCACCAACAGGAGTAATTGTACAATCCTGCAAGTTAAGTGTTTTTATGTACTTGTATTTTAACTGTCTTTATCCAGTAGAAGCAGTCAGATAGCATGTTTCACGAGCTCATGTCTTATACTGTTTGTGTGCATTATTCATAGGCCAAAGTAAAATAAAAATAAATAAATAAATAAAAATAAATAAAAACCTTATCCTTTTCTTTTTATCTTAATCTAGCCCTGGGATGGCGGGTGCAGAAAAGCCATTTAGCAAAGAAGAAAAAGTTGGGTTAAAAAACTACATTTTTAACTTCTCATGATCTTCTCACATTCATTTCATGCTTCAACATAAATACCATTACAAATACATCCCGTGAATCATTCAACCAAACGATTTCTGCTTACTATATATATATGTTCTTGTAGTGAGGTATACCTTTTTTAATATAGAAAAAGCGTCGTGCTTCACATGGGAGTAGATTCAGGGACCATAAGGCCTATAAAAGGAGCCTTAGCCCATGACCTCCAAACCACATCCTTCCATCTCTCCATCTCTCCTTGTTCCTATGGTTTCTTTCAATTCTCCTCCTATGGGTTCCTCTGACTACATGATCTTACGCCCTGAAAAAGCAGGGTTGCTTGATATTCTTCACCTGCTAATCTTTAAGCCTAAACTATCTGATTGCAAGTTTGTGGATATGTCCCTTTCTCATGACATTAAGCTTAGTGATACACCTAGTTATATAGTAGCCCTTTCCCTGTTCATTCAAAAGCTCTTCTATCTGATAGAATATCCTCTCCGCCTCTTTGGGTATGCCGTTGAGTTTCCTTTCAACTTGGCGACAACGAATGGAGGCGTGTTCAGTTTGATTCAGAAGCTCATGACAGGTAGGTGCAAAGACTCAGAAGATCAGTGCATTTCTTCCAACTTCCTAATGCTGCAGTCGGTGGATTGCCATGCATTCTCATTTCATTGTCAAGGGAATTTTTTTTTTTTTTTTTTAAATACGGTATTGAAGGTGTTGGAAAGCCGCATATCGCTTAAGTAATAGACTTGATATGTCTTAATATACATATACAAGCCTTCCACCTATCAGCTTAAGCTCTTGGTTGATATATGGTTTATTATATGGTATTAGAGCGGGGCTTACCAAATTTTGGATATTTTCCCACTCTGCAATATCGCATGAAATGTATTTTTTCTAACCCAACAAAAGATGAACTTTTGTGTGATACCATATTAATTAAAATTGGACTCCTCTCTCTCTCTCCTTTTGCAAATATGGTAATTCACCAATGATGATGAGGGCTGTTTCTAACATTGAGATAATGACGTCTCTTTAGCATTTTAAAATGCTATATTTCATAGTTGGAATTGGGCCAAGAGGGTTTTGGAATTTCATGTGGGAAACAGCTAGCATTTGGAGAGCTCCAAATAAATAACATAATATTATCACTACATGTAACATCCATCTCTTGTGGTTGTCTTTGATCCCCAAGTTTGCACCTATCCTACTGAACTGAACTATTAGATGGTGTGTTGAATTTCTTTTTTTTTTTTTTTTTTCAGTTTTTGAATATGAGGCCATTAAACTTTTGGCCATAAATGAAGGGGTTATGGCCAGGGGCAGATCTACATGTGACCACGCAGGTGTGACCGCACCTGCGAGGTTCGAGAAATCTCTTAAATAACACTATAATTGTTTTAATTTTATTATTTAATTATTTAATTTGACAATTGCCCACGCCACCCAAATGAAAATCATGGGTCCGTAATTGGACTTATGTCCCATGAATGAAGTGGTTAGGGCATGAGATTAAGGTCAAACTTGATACCTATGGTGGTCCCAAAGAATCTCTCCAACCGCTACTCTCATCCCTTGTGGGTCCAATAGTGGGTTGACATGGAAAGTTCACACCCAAGCAAATCTCATCTATGATAAAATCGCCTATATTTGTGGCATTGGACTAGGCATTTTTTGTCATAAAATTCCACCGTTTAAGGCCGTTCTAAAACAATATGGGATTTTAGCTCAAAAAAGGTGTCTTAAATCAGGGAATTCTCATTGCCTTCGGCCTAACAACAGTGATGCGTCCACATCTTGGTCAGCTACATGACTCCCTCGGGTCGGTACCGGGTCACCTATCGCAGCTGATGCACGACTCATGGGTGGACCACTCATGGTGATCCACGTCAGCTGATAAGTCACATGCATCTGGTTGCAGCTGTGATTGATCAACCTACGATGAGTTGTGCACAGCTGCGATAGGTAATCCAGACTATCACATTTTTTGTGCGGTGATCGAGATGCATTACGAAGTAACTTCGACATCATTGACTGGTAAGGACCGCTGCCCTACTTTACAACATTGTGATTCAGGCTCTATTGTGACACTTTTGTTGGCATAGGTAATGTGGGACCTGAGTGATATCAAACATAGTTAATGGGTTTGTCTAAGTAACCTCACTTTGATTTAGTTAATGGGTTTGCCATTTTGAATTTAAGTTACATTTTTTCTCTAAGAGAAGTTATCTAAATAGTGGAGAAAATCTCAGTAAAGATTTGTTTTTTCAAACAACGCAAACTTTTCATTCATGCATCTTTGCAAAATTTTCTTGCATTGCCTTTTTTTATTAGGGCACTAAAATTTGTTTGCATTTGTCTAATTTGATTATGCCTAATAATCCTTTGATTTTTAAATCACATTAACATCATACAGATGGAAATACATTACCATTCCATATTGTAGCTATGAATATGATCATCTAAATTTTTTGTGTGGCCACACCGTTAGATTGAATACATAATAGTGTTGTTAGCATTAATATAAGGGTTAATATATTATTATGCATATGACTCATGTTCAGTGATCCTGCGGAAAATAAAGCGTCATGAGAATAATTTTGATATATTTGCTATTAGAGTGCATATTAAAAACACATGTCATTTCAAATGATTAGCTAATCATTTTTCAAATAGCATTGGAGATAACAATAATATCATATGTGTTTTCAATTTTTAATATATTTATCCTTTTGGGCTCAAACTTAGTACGAGCATTTGTTACTAATCTCATCTATAATAAAATCGCATGTATTTGTGCCATTGGAGTAGGCATTTTTTTGTCATAAAATCTCACCGTTGAAGGCCTTTTTAAAACAATATGGGATTTGAGCTAAAAAAAGGTGTCTTAAATAATGCAATTCTCATTGCCTTCGCGGCCTACCAACAATGATGCGCCCGCGTCTTGGACAGCTACATGACTCCCTCACGTCGGTACTGGGTCACCTATCGCAGCTGACGTCAGCTGGAAATTCACATGCATCTGGTTGCGGCTGTGATTGAGCAACTTACGAGGAGTCGTGCATCAGCTGCGATGGGTAATCCAAACTATCACATTTTTTGTGCGGTGATTGAGATGCTTTACTAAGTAACTTCCCGGCTTCATTGACCCCTAAGGAGCATTAGGGGTGTAAAAAAAACCGAAAATCATTTAACCGAATCGAATCGCCGTTAATAATCATGTTTCACAGTTCGGTTATGGTTACAGTTTTTTAAATCGAAAACTGCGTTTCACGGTTTGATTACGGTTTTTGTCTAGACTCACGGTTATTAATCGAACCGAACCGTTAACCGCGGTTCGGTTAACCGTGTTCCCAAAACACTCGGTTAACCGTTAACGGTTCGGTCAACTGTGTTTCCAAAACACTCGGTTAACCGAACCGTTTCGCTGATAATAAAAAAAACCTAACGGCCTGGATGGAATTTTTTTTATTTTTTATAGTAATATATTACGCCATTCTCTAACTATGATTTTTTTTTTTCACAGTAAGTTTGATTGGTAAATGACAAAATTTCACAAAATTTTTAAGTGACAATTAATCATAACGGAACCGTCAACCGCGGTTCGGTTTTTTTCGGTTTTTCATAGTTCGGTTACGGTTACGGTTACGGTTTTTAAAAGCCAAAAACCGTAAAATACGGTTCGGTTAACCGTTTTTCTAAAAACCGTGATTAACCGAGCCGTTACACCCCTAAGGACCATTGCCATCCTTAACAACACAGTGCGGTCTACACCAACATGTTTAATATATTAGCAGCTGAGAAATGGTCCTAGGCATCAGATGTGAACACCTATTGACCTATAACCCTGATTTATCCTATGCGGGGCCCTCGTGTTGGTATTCGTTCACTCATCATTTGAGTACCCCTTTCTCAGAACTGGGCAGTGGCGCTGCATCAATACAATGGTGCAACTTCCTTCTTCAATGCATGGTGGGGCCCACCTTTTGGAATTCTCTTTCCTTCTCTTTTGTTGGAATAAAAATGGAGAGAGTGTCCCTACGTGTGATCAATCAAACGGGCGACCCACTCTGGTAATTTCTTTGAAATTTTAAATGCAATAAATATAATGGGTGTTAAAGCTGCTGAACGACTTCAATTTGGAAAAGATGGGCTCCACCATGCATCAAAGAAGGTTGTTGCGCCATAGTATCAAGCAGCGTCGCTGCATTGTAGTTCTGCCCACCAAAACATGCCCTGAATTAGAATTTTGTTCAATCAAAGTGATATAAGCCCTTAGATTGATCGTTTGTGGAATATATAGTCCATGTAAATACAATTAAAAAGAGTGTAATACAAGACAAGCTGAAGAGTCCTTGTGATGTGATCAGGAGAAGGTAGGCCCCACACTGGATGTGTCATGTTTTATTTGGGTTGACTCCATTCATATGGCAACCTCGGATAACTTTTTTAATCATATTTGGACATGGAATGTCTAACTAGTACAAATTGTGGCTCATGTTCTCGTTGAGAAAAAAGGGTTAGGGGAAACAAGAATCAAAGCCTTCTAAAAAAACTGGTCCAAAGACAAGAGAAAGTTTAAGAATTGAAATAGAACTTCTAAAGAAGAAATAAACAATATTGAGCGAAGTACTTGCATAGCAAGAGCCCACAAAGAAAAATGAAAACATAAAATAATTAAGATTAATTAGTGAAATTTTAATATTAAATTTATTTTTTTCACAAAAGAATAATTTTAAGTATTTAAATTCGAAGAAGCAGTAAAAGAAACGAGAATTGGGTGGAAATTAATACAAAATAGTTCTAGAATTGTAAAGGCTGAAAATATAAAAAAGAAGACTAATTAGAAGTTAACGAAAAAGAATAAGGTTCATACCAAAAAAAAAAAAAAAACGAAAAAGAATAAGGAACTAAAAATATTCTATAAACTAAATTTGGAGTTATGGAATACAATAAGTACATAACTCCAAATGTAAGAATATTCTAGCATTTTGCGATCTTGAGTTCTAATTAAGGGCCTGTTTTGTATTGAGAAGTGGGTTCCACCCAATCGAGGGGAAGAATCAAAACGTTTTTTCACTACCTCTACTAATGCCTTTTTCGAATGAATGGTTCGCTGAGGAAACTTAATATTTTGTTTGCATTATAATATATATGAATGGAATACATGACATTTATGCATGAGTGGTTAAAAATTATGACCAAAATTGAATTTTCAAAATTTTCTCCTTGAAAGGATAGGTTATTCAGCCCTTTCTTGTGCATGTCATTGAATTCCGATGAATTCTAAGCCCTCCTTTCTTATACAAGGGGCTGAAATTGAAAAGGTAAAGCCAAAATATGCAAATATCAGTTTTTCCACCTATTGTAACTCACCACACCAGTATTTTCTTCCTCTCCAGTGAAAATCTCAACGGTTCCACATAGAAGGATTTTGATTTAGAGAGTAATACATACATATTAGAATGTTATAGGTTGGGCTGGTTATTTAAATGGGCCTTTTTTCCTATGTAATTTGGGGGACCTATAATTAAATAGCTAGGTATTAATTGTGCAACAAAGAGATATTAAATAATTTTCCATATATTCAACATATGTATGTATGAGAAATTCTAAAAAACTCCCACTTTTGCTCCTCTATTTTTTTAGGCTATGAAGCCCATCTTGAGCCAATCCAATTTTTTTAAACACCACTCATACAATTTCTACTTATCGTTGGATTGAAATTCTAAGAAAATGATGCCTTTAAAACTATGATACTTTCGGGCCATAGATTAAGGTGTTTGGATAATCTAATAGAGTTGAAATTTTACATATAGGTAGGTTATATCCCTATCTTTCCATCCAATTGCATTTCATGATTGTCATGTATAATAGTGGCCCCCCGCTAAAATGGCTGTTTTTTGAAAAAAAAAAAAAATTCTCCTCGAGAGCTTTTCTAGCCCTCCTCATATGTGTATGTATATATGTATTAAGCAGCGAAAAGACTCACCTCAATGATTTCTACACAGGTTCCGTGGTGATTCCAGAAGAAGGCACCTTGAATTGGTGGACATTTCTGGGCCATATTGACCCAAGGCTGGATCTAACCAAAAGCTCCTCACTTATCAGTTATCTGCCCCAGTTGGGTGCTATAAACACAATGGAAGGTGTTAATCTCTTAGAACTTCTGCTGATGGCCTCTAAGGCTGCCTATGAGAATGAAGCATATGTGAAGAATGCAGTTACAAACCACTGGAAGGTATGGTTTCCGTTCTCGAACGAGTCAACTCGGGTACTAGGTGAAAAACTCAGTCCATAATGCGGGTTGGCCAGACTTGGGTTGACAGGTCAATGCTCTTTAGACTCAGTCAGACATGTTGACTCAGAATAGACACAGTTAAATCATTCAAAATTCAGAAAGTCATTGCATTTTTTTTTCTTGTTTTGTTTTTTTTTTTTTTTCCTGTTTTCATTCTGAGCTTTGACCTTTTCACTCAGTCAAGACCCAGCCAAGTCTCCGAGTTGGTTCGCCCAATAGCTAAAACTGAGTCAAGTTTCCTAGTTTTTAAACAATGGACCAATCAGCCCATTTGCAACCCTGTTCATGAGGTCTGTTAATAAACTCCTTCCTTAACCCCGAGGGGTAGCTCAATTAGCCTACGATCATAGTTCGTATCCGGAGGTTGTGGGTTCGAAACTTCACCCCCGAGGGGTAGCTCAATTAGCCTACGATCATAGTTCGTATCCGGAGGTTGTGGGTTCGAAACTTCACTATCACACTTGGCCACAGGAGAATTTTACCTGGCTTTCTCTCGGATTATTCTAGCCCAAAAGGTTGGGACACCTTACATTAACCAAAAGAAAGAAAGAAAGAAAGAAAGAAAAAAACCTCCTTCCTTAACTTTTAGTTTTTATCCATAATAATGTTCTAAATGTATGAATAGCTCTGTCATTTGCAGATGAATTTCGTGGGATTCTACAGCTGCTGGAACAGTAGGTATCAATTGCAATTACTTTTCAGAGAAATGGGCCAGATTTTGTAAACTGTTTGATCAATTAGACAATCACGGAATAGATATTAAATTGTTCATAGTCCTAACATCAGAACCGTCCAATTTCTGCAATTGTTTTTCCATGATGAAACTCATCACACCGTCATTATGGGCTGATGGGTCTGTAGGCCCACTTCATCAATATCCAAAACGTTTATGGAACGGGTCAAACACACCTACGGTTCTCTTCAGGTTCCAAGTAACATATATAATTTGTGGGTCAAATCTGATAATGTGGGTTCTCTTCACCCACACTGCGAACCCGACCCACATTAACAAATATAAACCATTGACTTAATAGGATATCTGATTTTCAAACCCAACCCAACTCGTAGAGCAGCTCAAAACCCAACTGAAAAACAGGTAGCACTAACTGGGCTTATCAACAAATTTAATCCATTAGCAGCTCTCTGATAGTGGAACTATCTAACCTCCTGCCATGTTCAGCTCAGGAGCCATTCGAGCTGGCCCAGAAAGTTTTTCCAGCCGAACTAACGAGTAACCAACCCTCATGTATCCCCAGAGTACACAGAGACATATGGGACACAACTCTTCATCTTCACTGATACCTCAGAGGATGCCAACCTGATCATAGTGTCGTTCCGGGGCACCGGATTCTGGGCGGCCCGTGACTACATCACCGACTTCGATGTCTCCTGGCTCTCTATGGGCAGTATGGGAAGAGCCCATGTGGGCTTCATGAAAGCTCTGGGCCTCCAAGATGAAACAGACTATATCAAAGGTTGGCCGAAGTACTATACAGGAGAGGCTGACAAGGTTGGGGCCTATTATGTGGTTAGAGAGCAACTACAGATCCTAATACAACAACACCCCAATGCTCAAATAATCTTCACAGGACATAGCATGGGCGCTTCCCTTTCATCCATCTATCCTGCTATACTCTCATTGCATGAGGAAACAGACATATTGAATAGAATGGCTGGTGTCCTAAACAGTGGAAGGTCAAGGCCAGGAGATGAGACTTTTGCCAGTTACATGGATGCGCTGCTCAAAACAAAGTACTCTAAGAGGCTGACCTACAGGTATGATATAATTGTAAGAGTCCCCTTTGATGATGATGTTTTCAGATACAAGCACTATGGGGAATGCATCTACTGCAAAAACTGGTATGAAGGAGAGGTGAGCTCTTTCGGTTCCTTTGTTTTCCTTCTTCGATTTCAATTTTTTTACTCAGTTGTAGGAAATGCTTTTTTTTATCTGTCGATTTCATTTATGTGAAGCCCGTTTGTTTGAGGTAATTGAACACATACAAACAGTAAGACTTACATTTCTGAAAATGGTTATAATTGAAGAAACAAATGTGGACCATCAAATCATCTCTCCTAGCACTAATGGAAAATGAAATAAGGAGACATGGGAAATGTAATTTAAATCCTAGGAAAATAACGGTTGCATGTACATGACCACCTTAGATCCTTACTTGCTCACCTCTTTAATAATCAATATTGGAGCCATTTGACTGCGAATATTATGTATTCGATTCTCATGCAAATAAACAGGCCCTTGGTCCTTTATATGATACTGGAGGTGGAGAAACCCCATTTTTAAATTTCTCTTATATGGTAGTTACTGGAGAAAGCCAGAGGAGAGATTATCCAATCATTCAACATGACAAAAGGTACCCTCCCTAACACTTCATGGGGTTTTCACTTTCCTCAAAGCATGTAGAAAACTCCACCAGGTGGATCTTCAATTTTCCCTCACTAAAACAGAACAAAACAGTCGCATTTTGACACTGGCGGATCCAGGATTTTTGTTTGAGTGGGGCAAAATTTTTGTTCCACTTTGCTAGGCTTTTTCCACATTAACAATGCCAAAAGAGAGAATGGATTTTATTTAACTAGGCACAAACTTTTTTCCATACTCAGATCTTCTACCCAATTCAAATATCTTCCCAATACCCAATTGAGGTGTCTTCCTACTACCCAATTCATCATCATTAAAACAGCCCAACATAACATTTTCGTTAATTATAAGTGTTTGGATGCCCTGAAACGGTGATTTGGGTGAGTACTCAATTACCCAATTTGAATTTCCAAAGGGTTTTATTTGGATCTAAAAAAATTTGGTTGCCTGCACTTATCTTAACTGTAAAAATAATTCTCTATAGTTAGTTGTAAGTTCATGGCAAGGAAGAAAAATTATCAGTTAAATGTAACTCAGGTTTTCCAAACATATGAGCCATAATGTCTGATTTATGTATGAGTTGAGGATTAAAGTGTGCCCAATGGTGATTTGGTCATCTTCGGACCTATAGATATTCTCCGATTTGGTGATTTAGGGCTTAAGGTTTGAATTAGGATTTGGCGATTGAAATTATGATTTGAAGATTAAGGATTCAAATTTAGGTGTAAGTGATTAGAATTATGCTAGATCTAAGGAGGCAGGCATATTGCTTTATTTAGAGTTATTTGGTGAGAGAAAGAGACTGACCATGAGAGGACCGACGACAAGGCGTGAAAAAGATCTAATACTCTTTGCGGGAAGATGTCAAAAAGAAGAGAGGCGTTTTCAATAAGGTTTTGTGATGTGAGGCGATAATAAGGATTTGGTGAGAGAAAGAGACTGACCATGAGAGGACCGACGACAAGGCGTGAAAAAGATCTAATACTCTTTGCGGGAAGATGTCAAAAAGAAGAGGCGTTTTCAATAAGGTTTTGTGATGTGAGGCGATAATAATGTTTTGTGATGTGGGGCGATAACAAGGTTTTGATGTAGGGCAATTGTTTGGTACATACATATGGGACACATTGAAGCCCATTCAAATATAGAGCATTTTTAAAATTGACCTGGGGCGGTTAGTATGTAGGTCCGCCTATGAGTTTTGGGATTTTCACATTTATTTTCTTGACAGAGAGAGAAAGACAGAGAGAGAAAGAGAGAGAGAACATCTTTGGGGTTTTCCCATCTAATTTTCTTTTACTTTTTCCATGTATGTGACAAACAGGTGATCACGGAGGAACCCAATAAGAACTACTTCGATTCAACATACTTTCCTGATATGTACTACAACCAATACAAAGATTTCGTCACATCCCTCACCTTACCCAAGACTCAAGGGAGAGATTATAAAGAGACTTTAGCGTCACTTATTTACAGGTCATTGGGGTTCTTGATCCCTGGAGTACCTTGCCACAGCCCAAGGGACTATTTGAATGCTATAAGGCTTGGAAAGGTGACCATATCAGATAAAGAAATTGTGTAACTCCATTGCACTCCCATCATCTGGGTTGAAGTTTATTCTCCTCCCCCATAGGGCTGTAGGCCTGTTTCTAAATTATACATGTTGTTTGTGAGTCTTGCCTCGTGTTTCTAGCAAGTATTGTAGCACTAGTTATAGAACCTAAATTGTTCCTATTTTCTTTGCGCATTTCAAAGATATCAATGACAAAATAAATGCGTGGAACATATGCTTTGTATGAAAAGAATAATGATCATCAGGATTGAATCAAAACTAAACTGATAGCATACTTGGAAGGGCCACTGACTACAAATTCAAGAAGCCCGCAAATTCTCTTTAGCCTTTTGTCTACCAATCAAGTAGGACTCAATCTCTATACATCTCACAAACTTATATACTAAAAATGTATGAACTTTAAGCAAACGCTATGAGTATACAGCGGAGCAAGGGTCTTTCTCAATCCGTGCAATTTAGTGATCTTGAGGACCCCAAAAATTACCTGAAAAGGATATGAGGGTCCTGAACAATGCGAACAGTTTGGATCATGAACTCTGGGCCCACAAGATTGCAGGCATAAGTATAATTGGGTAAAAGAGATTCAAAACAAATTTATTAAAATATAAACGTGGTCTACTGAATGGTATATGATTAAAGCTAGTTAGCCAATTGACTATCGCTATGTAGGCCCATGAAGCCTATATATATTTTGAAAATGTGGATGTAATCATCATGGATCTGTAAGAAAATTACCTTTAGGTCCATTACTTGGACCACACGTCCTTACCTTTCCCGAAATGTGGTCGTTATAGGAATTCCGTTTTCATAGGATATATGCTATTAATTACTCAAAAGTGTTTCTTAATGAGATGTATTCCATAATATTCTCTACCTTGATGGACGGTTGAGATTAAATCTAAGGAAACCCTAATTGGAAATTCGGTCATCTCTTCACCTATAAAATAGAGTATTTCGTCCATCACAAATACTCTATAACGAAACTCAACACATTAGGGTTTATAGGCAAGGAGAGAGAAACCGAAACCATTCACCTAGCCTCTTCCTCGACAGATCACAGCATCAATCAGTATCAGCACCAGACTACAGGATCGGAAAGCTCTCTGTGTCAGGATGTTTGGAGGTACTCTCTAATTTATTTAAGATTAAATCATACACGTGATTATCATGCTGTTCACAATCTTAGGGTTTATGTTAATAATAGTATAACATGTGGTATCAGAGCATGGTTTTAGAACACATGATCGTCCATTAATTAGGATAACTTTGCATCGCCATAATCGGCAAATATAGATCCGTTCTGACTTTGTTTTGTAGCAATGTATCGATCCAACTATTATGGCTTGCATGAATGGTTTATATTTATGTTATTCCACAATTTTAATTTGGGCACGACTGTTTGATCGTGATTCATTTAAGTTTTTTTGAATTTTCAATTATGTATAAACTCCTGCGTGAGTACAAATTCAATGTAATAGTTAAATAGATCTGTAACTAGAACGTCGTGTCTGGAGTGGTGGCTGTTTCGAGACTGAAGATGACGTTTTGAAGCAGTCGAAGATAAAGACAGATGATCGAAAAGAAGGATAGAAAATAGGCCATATAGTTGGATCATATTTTCATAATCATTCTATATTATGCTGCTTGTCATTAGTATGTTTCTCCAAAGAGCCGAAGGACTGCCCTCCGGGGCTCGGCCTTCTTTTTCAATACTTTTCATATAACGAATGATCTATCATGAATGAATGCGATATATAATATTTCTATTCATATTAAGCACCAAAGTTGTATGCTTAGGGTTAGGTCTCACCGTAGTGACCCTAACAACTTAACACTGAAATTTGGCCCTAATCATATCATCATGATGTTTACATTACATATTGTTCAAGCGTATGAAGCATTTAGTCACCCACAGGCGGATTATATTCATGCGATTGAACAATAATTAAGGAGTGTTTATTCATATGTAGACAAAAGATATTCACAGATATCTTACTTGTCCTAATTAAGAGTAACATCACTTATTTACACCACCTTGAATATGACAACATTCGATGGTATAATGTATAGAAATTATGGTGACTACCCACAGGAGCGAAATTATGGTGACTACCCACAGGAGCACCTCAATTTTATGTCATATATATTCATATATTATACATGTGTTGTCTTATTTTAATTGAAATCTTATTGTTATATATTTATTGCAGTTATTGCACCCACTAATCTTACTTCGCATGCTACCTCTGTCACTAAGCTCAATGGAACCAACTTCTCAGAATGGAAAGAGCAAGTTGAGTTCACATTGGGGGTACTTGAACTGGATATGACTCTTCTTAAAGATAAGCCAGCTTCACTCACTGAAACAAGTACCCCTGAGGAAAAGACCCTCTTTAATGCTTAGGAGAGGTCTGATAGACTAAATACTATGTTTTTGCAAATAACTATTGCCGCCAACATCAAAACATCCCTTCCTACACCTGAGAATGCTAAGGACTATATGAAGGCAATTATAGAGAGGTTTAAGACTGCAGACAAATTCCTTGCTAAGAAACTAATGGCAGATCTGACAACCATGAAGTTTGATGGCACTCGCTCAATGCATGAGCATGTCATTGAGATGACCAACCTTGCAACAAAACTAAAGAATTTGGGACTATCAGTGGATGAGGCCTTTCTCGTCCAATTTATCCTAAATAGTTTACCTCCTCAGTATGGACCTTTCTAAATTCACTACAACACTATCATGGACAAGTGGACAATGAATGAATTGGCTAACAAACTGGTTCAAGAGGAGGCCAGGCTGAATCAACAAGGTATTAAAGTAGCTCATCTCATTTAAGGAGCTGGACATAAAGCTGGGAGAAAGCAAAATTCAGGCCAGAAAAGGGCACCACCCAGATCTAATGAGGCTAGCTAAAACCCCAAGAAAAAAAAGGACAACGTATGCAAATGTTGCAAGAAACCTGGACATTTTCAGGCAGACTGCATTAAACGTAAAGAAAGGTAACCCTATGGGTTTCGTAAGTTATTTCGAATCAAATCTTGCTTATGTTTCTTCTGATACTTGGTGGACTGACACTGGTGCTAATGTTCATGTTTCCAATTCAATGCAGGGATTCATTACGATCCAAACCATAAACCCAAGTGAGAACTTTCTTTTCATGGGAAACAAAGACAAAGCTCCAGTTGAAGCTATTGGAACTTTTCGTCTTGTTTCAGATAGTGGTTATCTGTTAGATTTATGTCAAACTCTTTATGTTCCATCTATTTCCCGTAATTTGGTTTCTGTAAGCGCACTTGATAAAGTTGGTTACTCGTTTGAAGTAGGAAATGGTAATTTCAGTTTATTTAAAAATTCTAGTCGTATTGGTTCTAAAATTTTGATTGATAGGCGATACAAGTTTCATCTTGATAGTCAACTTGCTGAGACCCAACTTACGTTGCATTCTAAGGAAACAAAACGAAAGTCATCTAAAAACGACTCTTATTTCTTGTGGCATAAAAGGCTGGGTCACATATCCAGTTAAAGAATCAAAAGATTAGTAAAAGATAATGTCCTTCCGGATATAGATTTTACTAATATTAACGAATGTGTGGATTGTATTAAAGGCAAAACAACAAAACACACAAGGAAAGGAGCCACAAGAAGTACTCAGCTTCTTAAAATAATTCATACAGACATTTGCGGACCCTTTGATGTTTCAACCTTTGGAGGAGAAAAGTACTTTATTACCTTTATTGATGATTACTCACGTTACTGCTATTTATACTTGTTGCATGACAAATCTCAGTCTGTGGATGCTGTACAAGTGTTCATTACTGAAGTCGAAAGGCAACTAGACAGAAAAGTGAAAATCATAAGGTCAGATAGAGGTGGTGAGTTTTATGGAAGGTATGACGAAACAGGACAACACCCTGGACCTTTTGCAAAACTTCTCCAAAAGCTTGGAATTGTTGCCTAATACACGATACATGGTTCTCCATGGCAGAATGGTGTAGCTGAAAGGAGAAATTGTACATACATGGAAATTGTTAGATCCATGATGAGTCATGTTAACTTATCTATATCCTTGTGGATGAATGCTCTACACACAGTTGTTTATATCTTGAACAGAGCTCCCACTAAGGCAGTTCCAAAGACACTTTTTGAACTATGGAAAGGATGGAAACCTAGTTTACGACATCTCCAAATTTGGGATTACCCAGCTGAGGCTAGAGTCTACAATCCACATGAAAAGAAATTGGACCTTAAAACGATCAGTGGTTACTTTATAGGTTACCCAGAAAAGTTCAAAGGATTTAGGTTTTACTGCCCTAATCATAGTACGAGAATTGTTGAAACCAGTAATGCTAGATTCTTTAAGAAAGGCGAAATCAGTGAGAGTAATAAACCTCAAGATGTGATCATTCAGGAAATCAGGGTACCTCTTCCTTTACCCTCTATTCTGAAAGATGTTGGAAATCCTCCTGTTGTTGAACCATTTAACAATGAGGAAAACCCAATAAATGATCAACAACTCCATTATGAGATTATCACCAATGAACATATGGATAATGCACCAGAGGAACCAGCATTAAGAAGGTCTCAAAGATAAAGGAGATCAACTTTTTCCGATGATTACATGCTTTACCAAGTAGAATCTGAAGAATAGACAATTAAAGACCCGGTTTCTTATTCACAAGCCATTAAGGATGTAAATTCTAGTAAATGGATTGATGCCATAAAGGATGAATTGAAATCTATGGATGAAAATCAAGTATGGAAAGTTGTTCAATTGCCACCAGGACACAAACCAGTTGGCTGTAAATGGGTTTTCAAGACCAAACGCGACTGCAAAGGCAATATTGACCGACATAAAGCTCGACTTGTTGCCAAAGGTTTTAATCAAAAAGAAGGCATTGATTCTACTGAGACTTTTTCCCCTATGTCCAGGAAGGATTCTCTTAGAATTATCATGGCATTAGTAGCTCACTATGATCTCAAGTTACATCAAATGGATGTGAAAACTGCCTTTCTTAATGGAGACTTGGAAGAAGAAGTCTACATGCGTCAACCTGAAGGCTTCATGTGAAGGTCAAGCAAACATGGTCTGCAAACTTAAGAAATCTATATATGAACTTAAACAAGCTTCAAGGCAATGGTACCTAAAGTTTTATGAAATCATTACTAACTTCGATTTCAAAGAAAACATAGTTGACCCTTGCATATACCTCAAGATCAATGGGCGTAAGTTCATATTTTTGGTTCTGCATGTTGATGACATATTACTGGCTAGTAACAACCTTGGTTTATTACATGCAATAAAGGATTATCTCTTTGAGAACTTTGAAATTAAAGATATGGGTGAGGCTTCCTATGTGATAGGAATAGAAATATTCCGTGACCAGTCACTTGGTGTTTTGGGATTGTCTCAAAAAGCATATATTGACAGAGTTCTAGAGAGATTTGGCATGATGACATGTTCCTCTAGTCCTGTTCCACTGCATAAAGGAGACAAGCTTGATCTTACGTAGTGTCTACAAAACGAATTGGAACGTAACGAAATAGAAAGATATCCTTATGCTTCTCTTGTAGGGAGTTTGATGTATGCACAGGTCTGTACGAAACCTGACATTAGTCATGCTGTTGGCATGCCGGGTAGATTTCAAAGTAACCCAGGAATCACTCATTGGAAAGCTGCAAAGAAAATACTGCGATACCTCAAGGGAACAAGGAATTATATGCTCACATACAGAAAATCAAGTCACCTACAGGTGACTGGTTATTCAGATTCAGATTTTGCCGGATGTCCTGACACCAGACTTTGCACTCTTGGCTATGTGTATCTCTTATATGGAGGTGTCATATCATGGAAAAGTCAGAAATCCGAGTTGCTTTACAATTCCACCATGATGGCTGAATATGTGGCATGTTATGAGGCTGCAATTCAGGGCACATGGTTGCATAATTTTATCTCTCAGTTTGGAGCTTTGAGTTTCATCTTTAAGCCATTAACAATTTACTGTGACAATGACGCTGCAACCTTCTTCTCCAAGCATAACCGGATATCTAAGGGAGCCAAACACATGGACCTTAAATATATATCATTGAAGCAAGATGTTAGATTAAAGAAATTTGCCATTGAGTCTATACGTACAGATTTCATGGTCGCAGACATATTTACGAAATGACTACCTCCAACGACCTTTCAGGGACACACTGAAAGCATGGGTCTTGCCGATAGTTTTTAATTATCATTTTCTGCATTTTATTTCTGTACTTGTATTTGTCATTTATTGAGCTCTTAATGTAACTCTACATCTGCTATTTCTATTTTATTCCATTGTGTACATATTTATATTTGGATGAATGATAAACAGAAACAATCTTTAAACAACGACATTATGAGACCATTACATAAATCTCCTATTACGGTCTAGCTATGAAGGTTGTCAATGACGTAGTACATGGAAGTAAGCATGTTGCAAAATAATGTGTGCATGCCATGACTCCTCTTGACCACCGAATTAGCCAAGATACTTATGATAACCGACTAAAGAAGTGTTTAGCATTTAATGTGCGCTGTATGATTCCTAGCATGAAAAACATTAAAGGATCTTCCTATTGACCAAGTGGGAGCTTGTAAGAAAATTACCTTTAGGTCCATTACTTGGACTACACGTCCTTACCTTTCTCGAAATGTGGTCGTTATAGGAATTCCATTTTCATAAGATATATGCTATTAATTACTCAAAACGGTTTCTTAATGAGATGTATTCCATAATATTCTCTACCTTGATGGACGGTTGAGATTAAATCTAAGGAAACCCTAATTGAAAATTCGGTCCTCTCTTCACCTATAAAATAGAGTATTCGTCCATCACAAATACTCTATCACGAAACTTAACACATTAGGGTTTATAGACAAAGAGAGAGAAACCGGAACCATTCACCTAGCCTTTTCCTCGACGGATCACAGCATCAATCAGTATCAACACCAGACTGCAGGATCGGAAAGCTCTCTACGTCAGGATGTCTGGAGGTACTCTTTAATTTATTTAAGATTAAATCATACACGTGATTATCATGCTGTTCATTATCTTAGAATTTATGTTAATAATAGAATAACAGGATCCAGACCGTAGAGATGATGACAAAATTAGCACTTTCACCTTAGATGAAAAGGTCATAGGGTTCTGCTGCTCTTCTTAAGGAAAAAGGAAATACAAACTCCTGATCCAACTGGAACGATTCAACATCCTTGACTAGCCTGACCTTGACCGATGACATCGAGGCGATGAAGCTCTCAAAAAGCTTCCCAGGTCAGGTAACTGATGAGGTTGGGTCGGGTCGGATCTGCCCCAGAGCAGTCCTATATCAAGCCTAAAAACTGTTAAATAGCTGCTCTAATGGTCAAAGCAGTTTGGACCCATGTCAAGCGCAGGTCAAGTTAGGTTCGGGTCAATATCAGGCCCCATAACAATATCCAGACATCAGGTATAGACCCCCATAACAGCCTCAAAGCAGGTACACGTCCAACATCTTTTAAGCACATGAAACAGGGTAAAGGTCCTCTGAGCCCCTTCCAAGCCATGGAAAGACTTGATGGGTTCTCTTCTCCACCATTCAATGTCTCATTCAAAACCCAACTATTTAATCACTCACCACAATGGATGCCATCAATGCACTGTACATCCCACTTGCGGAAGGCACATCTACAAGGCATATCATCTTCTGGGTCCTCTCTTAATTCTTCCTTTGATTTGATCCAGTTAGGCCTGCTTACTGAAAATCTAATCCTTTCAAAATGACTGCCCTATTTACATATAAGATGTCACCAAATTTTATTCTAGTATAATTTAATATAATAGTAAAATAGGAGCATATAATTAATAATGTAATTAATGAAATGTAATTAATAATGCATAAGTTCGTATTAGTCAATCCATTACTTGTAAGTTTAATTTTTCGGTATAACCCACTATTATTAGAGCAAGATTTTGGAGCATCTCAAGCTAGGCCATTTCGTTTTGAGCAAATTGTATTCTCAATATAGCTGGTCTTGCTGTGAAGTTTCACTCCTTAAACCCATAGGAAACTCAAGGCACATTTGCAGCCTTCCTGTGCACAAAATAATGGAAAGCTACTACTTTAAAATGGACAACACATCACGTGGTATCATATCTCATACTTCACTATTCACGTGTAAAACCCACGTCCATTCTTTGTCCATGCCGTGACCCTAACGTAGCCGTGCCATATCTGGGCATCATACATGTTACACGAGGAAAAGAGGAAAAACAGAACTAACTTCTAGATGCTTTCGAGGAGAGGAAAAAAAAAAAAAAACTAACTGTATCCAATAGCAGGGACCCTAATTATTCTGCAAGGGTGTGTTCCTAGGAAGACAGATCCACAGCAAAGAGAGAAATTATTCTAATCTTCCATTCACCCTTTCTTTTTTTTGGAAATTTTCCAATTGAAATGAATAGATTTTCCTATGTGAGGGTCAAAAATGCAGGATTCAGCGCTCTCCGAAAATTCCACAGTGCCAAATTTTCTCCTTGCACCCTGGAATCCTGAATTAAATGGATGCACTGGAACTAATAAGGATCCCGACTCAACAGTGGAGGTGAAATATTTGTGGTCCTATGGTTCATAAAAAACACTATTGACTTTCTTTGATCATATGATATATGACACGCAATATCCTAAGGACCATTCTTCTTGTCGGTCGGTAGGTACAGGCACATCACCATGGCTCGGCTCTGCTCATTTCTCTATGCAAGTTTGTACAGAAGGTTTACACAGAATCAAACCCCACCTTTCGGGCTTTCTCCTTCTCCACTCGGAAAGCTGCTTCTCTTTGTTTTCTTGCCCTTCACACACCTGCCCAGGCCCCCAGAGATTGGTTGACTTTGACTCACTAGTTATATACATTGATACCACCACAACAACAAAAAGTAAACGCAAGCGTTACACAAACAAAAGAGAGAAAGAAAGAAAAAAAAAAAAACCCTCAAATGCTTCTCTTTCCTTCCATTTTCACCAAAAATAGTACATCAGAGAGCAAGCTGTAAATCCATCACAGATGCAGAAACAGTAAAATCTATAATAGAAAGGTAAAGATGCATATATATGTATCTAAATCAATGGAGAGTTATGCAGATATATATATATATAGAGAGAGAGAGAGAGAAGAAGAAGAAGAAGAAAACTAGGAAATGCTTTTCTTTCCAGGGGAATCAGCGACTTTGAGGGTTTTGTCGATGAGGTTTCTGGCCTTTCGGCTTCGGATCTCGACCTTGACGCTTGAGCTTTTGTCCATCATCACGTATGGCTTCTTCTTCCTCGATCTCTTCAGAGATCGGACCTTTGACTTTATCGACTCCACCAGGTTCTCCACCAGCTGGTTCGCCATCTCTCTCTCTCTCTCTCTCTCTCTCTCTCTCCCTCCCTCCCTCTGCTCGTCAGAGTTGAACCAGAAAAGAAGTGGTTTTTTCTCTCGTCTTTGTATCTATATGTAATGTTGCTTCAAGTACCTATTTATTGACTTATTGCAAGGACAGAGACAACAAATACTCCCTGCTTTACTTTATAATTACGGATAATACACCGACTCAGCCACTCGTTTTGCATTGGGCTGTCTTAATAACGGGCAAGAACCACACCATATTAATAGATTCGGATGGCCTCTCAGTAGGTTTGTATCGTTAATAGAAATCCATTAACTTGTTAAATTTACAGATCGTTAATGAATAAAATTGGTGACCCATTAACAATCCGATATAACCCGTCAAATGATAAATGACAGAAATTATAAAATGCATGAGGGATATTTTGGTAAGTTTAAAAATATTGAAGTAAAACCCTAAAACCCACATATAAAAGATCATTTTTTAATTCCTTCACTCTTTTTTTCATTAGTAAAAGAGTGTGTGTTAATTGACATAGTCAAAAATTATTTAACGGATTAATGGATCGTGTTCGTATTTGATTTTTTGATATGTTTATTTAATAAATCGTATATGGGTTGAGGTAATTCTAATACGATTCACAATCCGAATTCGTTAACATCACACGATTAACACACTGTTGGGCTTTCCCTGTTAGTCCTCCAATGGACCCTCTAGTTTTTATTCTCCCTTCACATGGGTGGAAATGGTAGACTATTCCAAGTCTAATTTATCAACCAATGGTTCTCTGACCTGAGCTAACACTACACTCCAAAAACTGGCCATCCGCAAATGGGGCCTATCCATGGTGGTGTAGCTGACTTCATTCGATACACAACTCCCGTCGTTTAATATTTGAGATCCTTTAAAAGTTGACAAACGAAGTCGGCCCCAGAAAACTGGCAAACTATCCGAGCAAGTCAGCACAGTGTACTTGGGCGGTGTGAAGGACAACGGAAGAGACACCCAACAACGGGTAGCAAACACACCAGGGAAAGTTAAATTTACAGCTCTAAGACTTTGAGGTGTGAAATTCAAAGAGTGGCTCAAAATCATTTCCCATATCAAATGGAAAGGTTGTTAGCTGAGCTAACATTTTATTGTGACTTGTGAGGCCAATTTAGTATTCATATTTCGTAGACCAGGTTTCATTATGGTACATGAATAACCGTCTAAAAATAACATCTGCAATCTGAAGCAATCTTCGACTCTATATTTTCTGCCTACGTTTCCCCGTTTTTAGCTCATGCAGATGCAGTCAACTTGGTTATCTAAAGAACTTGCTCTCTCTTTTTGACCGGAGTTTGTTAGGAGATTTCCATTCATAAAAAAGTACTTTTTTCTGTTACCTCTAGGTATACCGCGAGCCCCAGCCGTGCCTGGGCCGTGCTGTGCCCTAGCCCAGCACGACTCATGGAAATAATGGGTCTTGTCGTGTCATGAGAGCATGTTGACTTAGTCAATGGGCCCATGCCATGCGTGGGCGGCCCGCCCAAATTTTCGTCTCTAAGGTTGGATGTCCAGAAAATCCTAGGCAACCAGGTGAGAATTGCCTCCACTTATCAGTGAGATGAGAAAAAAGCACCTTTTTATGGTAAGAAATCCCAACCAAGCCTATTTACTGGCTTAGCTATTTTGGCTAAGTTAGGAACATTACACAATGTAGGGTGATTTTGAAGCTCTCTTTGTTGATCAAAGAGGACTCAATAACACCTAAATTGAATGATCAAAGGTTAGTGTTCATGATGATGAATTCACAGGAAGTAATTACAAAACAAATTTCGAGAGGAGAATAGTCAAGAGGTAGACTTTGACCTTCTTGGGATGTAAATTTTATAATAGCTGGGCTGTTCACCTTTTTAGTTGACCCTTGGTTGAGTTAAATTTCTTAGAATTATTAGGGCGGGGCCCACATAAAATAGACTGAATTCTAGATGAAAACGCCCGGTGCTTTGAATTTCCAGTCAAATCGCATTTATGGCAGAAATTGAAGAATCAAGGATACGGGATCCCAGAAATTGAATTTTCAAAGATGGGGGATGGCAGGTACTATCCAAAATTACTAATATTAGCCAACCCATGCATGAGAAATTTTAAAAATGCCCCGCTTTTAAAATGTCCATTTCTCAATATATATATATATATATATATTTATATCATGGGGCCATGTTTAGTTAATTTAGTCTTTTTACGGATACTACCCTCATATGAATAGTCATTAATCCAAGTTTGACACTTATCCAACTTTCCCTCACTTTGGATTAAAATCATGATAAACTGATGCCTCTAAACCATTAAATTTTAGGGTCATAGATTAAAAAGTTTGAATGATCTTATAAACTCAAGATTTTGAGTATATGCAGGTCTTATATGGATCTTTCCATCCAATAGACCCTCATAATCATCATATATTCTAGTAGACCCAACTAAGAGGGGCGTTTTTTCCTAAAAAATGTGCTGCCCAAGCATTTCAACATCTCATCCTGCCTTCACCAAACTAAAAGTAATAATACTAAAAACTAATAACCCACAGGTGCTCTACTCTCAAGGACTTGTTTCTTTACCTGGGTTCTTTCAAAGAAATTTTTGAACACGAGTTTTGACAATATTTTTGCCTGGAGAATTTCAGAATTCTCCAAATATTATCTCCCATTGGAAATCCAAATTCCTCCTTGCCTTATTAGTATGTTGAAATGCTAAAGAGGTTGGGATTCTGAACACTCCATAAGCTTTGGTAACTTTTCAAGCGGGTTGGAATTACATGAGATGGTTTGACACTCTAGTTCAAGTGCATGGAACGAGGAGAACAGGGAGTTCGTGAGATTGTATGAAGTATATGAAGTAATGAGGAAAAATGTCAAGACAAAGATTGATAGAGGGCATAACTTCATGGGCAACCCTAAGTAAAACTGATGATATACACCGACGATCTGGTTCTTGATCCCTTACTGTAGACAAGTTTAAGTACAGCTTAATCAAGCTTAACAAACATTAGGCAAATAGGTACCACTGATCTAGATCCGAACCTATTTTTGGACACTCCATAAAACCTATTTTTGGATTCGAGAGACACAGATCTAGATCCAAACCAAACTCCTGTATGTTCCGACCCAAGGATCCAGATCTGTGACACTTATAGCTATTAAGGGTCTAACATACTGATTAAAAAGAGGGTTTACAAAGCTTGAGTTATATTCATATTTGATAATTTAGTCAGCTTTAATCATAAACCATTTAATAGCTCTGCTTGTATATTTTAAAATTATATTTTGAAAGCTCTTTTATTTGAATCCAGTTTTTTCTTTCTATAAATTGAATACATTCCTCATATACATCATTCTTTGCTTTTCAGAGTACATGTGAGATCTGTGCAATTCCTGTCATAGGACTATCTCTTTGCCTCCTCCTAATGCCCACTTTTCTTCTCTCGATTTCACTTGTTCTTTTGGGATCTTAAGCAAAGACCCCATATTTTATGTTAGCTAATAAATGGCTCATGCCAATCCTGGGTCCATAACTAGAAGACAGAGTCCAGTGCAAGGTGACATTCTCTCACTATCTGGTGGATGCCAATGAGGGTACGATTCTGATTTCATAACCCATTATGTTCAGGGATTATTAACCTTCCAGTATGGATAAGACCATCATAATGCCTACCAGGGTGTCCATTTTTATAGTGTTTCTGACTTACTTCAATGTGGTTGATCCAGAGTCTTCCATACTACTTTTCTGTTCCCATGGTATTATTTGCTTCTTAACCTCATATGATTAACTATCAACTTTGAATAACCACATATTCTGAAGGACCCGGATAATTTACAGCTTCAACTGTAAAATGATATTTACAGCTTTCAAATGAACTTGCCACGTTAATAAAACCTCATGTGACCATCCCATGAGAGCATTTTTCCTTCAACGATCTGACACAAGCTAAAAAGAATTGTTCAGGCACTACCAAGGCAATTTAATTGGGTCTTCCTCAAATCCAGACGATGTTCAGCCACCTCTTCTATTGAATATTTTAAAGTACTAGTTAATCAAATCCAGCATATTCACTTCTGACCATTAGCCCAACTTAGCGGAAAAAAAAAAAAAAACAGGAGAAATAGATTCTTCTAATCCGGATAAATACTCTTTCTGTTTTTTAAAAAGTTTTAACCATCAAAGCCATGTCTTAACTATTTGGGTCCGCTAATTGATTTTTGTTTCTCAATTCCGAATTCCAAATGTAAGGGTTTTTTTAAATTAATGATAGACCTTAATTCAAAATTTTCAATTTATGGCTCAAACATATATCTCCACCACAATGCAAGCCTCGATTTCTGGCCACAAGCTGCAGCCACATTCAAATTTGAGGTTGACATTTTGATCAAATTGTACATATATCATCAATCAAACTTCTTCCAACCCAAACCACGGAATTCTTGATTGAAATTATCAAAGTATTTTAGCCAAAATTTTGGTTTTATTCCACCCCTTTTCCGAGGTAACGTGACTTAAAAAACCTTCAACCTTGATGTTGTGACAGTGAGCTCTCTCCTAATTTCTGTTTCCGTAGTGCAGAAAGCTGACAGAAATCTGAAGTTACTGTGAAATTGACACCTTGGGGGACCAGGACATGAATGCTTCAAAGAGATGTTTCATCCCTCCAACTTGCACTTTTCACCAATATAAAAAATGCCACTATTATGGATTTTGAATGAAAGGTGAGGAAAAATTCAATATGGACAAAGCACATGAGTGCTCAAAATTTAACTAAAATGCTTATATTGTTGAAGCTCTTACAGATGAGGTGAGTGTGAGTCAGACCATAACATAAGGGTCGATAGAAGTGTGATTGTTGCAGTCTCCACGCGTAATCGACATGGCCCAAGACCAACTGGAGCAGCACCTGCTTCTGTCATCAGCTTCACCTCCTCTTCCGTGAAATCTGAAACATCAAAATCACCAATTCATCATTGGCGGTAACAATTTTAACACCACGCAGAACCTGCCCATCATCAATCCAAACCCCCAGACTCACAAACTTCCCATGTGTTGGCACTAGCACTATTCAACACTAATCTAAACTATACTCATCATTGGATTGAATTTCATAAAACAATGCAGCTTAAGAAATCGTGAAACCTAATATCTTCAATGAGACTTTCCATCACACTGTCCCCCCATGATTGCCATGCATCAAAGTAGGTCCCACGAAGGGCTTAGAAGTTTACCTCTCACACAAGCCATGAGAGGTTTGAATAGAAAGAATATACATTAAGGGTTTGACCACAAAACACCAGGGATTCTTTCACAGAAAAACACCCATATAAACGGAGCCCACCTGGATACATGACAATCAAGGCATGACGATGGAAAGTGTTGGCCTACATGAGGGGAATAATAGATATGAGCCTGATAAAATGATTCTAGCCCTTAGTTTTTTTAAGCCCTCAACTTCAAATTGCTATACACCGTGCAATTTGTTGTAATAAAATCCAACTATGGATAATTTCTTTTATAGTGTAAAATTTAGATCATTGTTAATTCACGGAGAGATAGCGTGTATAAATGAACTTGATTGATTAAAACTAGGCCCCAAGTACGAAAACTCAAAAAAAGGAGCTAAAAAAAGTGGGCCGCCTATAGAATCCCCCATATATATCTAGAAAACACTTGGATTATCACAAATTCTCCTTAATGCCCTTTTCAGTGCCCTCAGTCTCCCAATGATCAATACAAAGTCCAAACCCTTCACAAACACCTGCCCATTAATATTGTTATGCAAGTCCTAGTTTGACACTCATCTAGACATCATTCATTGTTGGATCTTATCACAATAAATTTGCCTGATATGTAGCCATAAAACCTTAAGAAGCTAAACTCAAGGGCCAAGATCATTTGATTAGAGCAATACTTTGGACAACGCTAACCCATGACCAAACCCATCCATCCCCCACCTCTATTAATTTCCCTACATTTAGGTGGACCCCCATAAGATCATGACATTGTCCAAGCAATAACACGGGGCATTGTCTAGTCTGCTCTTTGGATTTCCAGATGCCTCCGTTTCCGGCGTCCTGTTTGTTCTCATGATCAATTCACACCCTTCACATACCCCCTACTTCCTTTAATTGAGGGTTATCCCAATTTAACATTGATCCAAACATGAGTTTCAATTTGATTTTATCACAATATTGAATGATGTATAGCTATTACAGTTTGAGGTCCAAAAAGTATGCTTAGGATCATTTGATTGGGAAGATATTTCTCCTAATCCACATCCAAGCCTTTACAATGGTATGCTTCCATTAATAATCGAGACTAGAGATCAAGAGGGTTATGTAATGCAATTGGTCAAAAGTTGAATCTTTGGGCTACGACTGTTTTCCTTCCCTCAAAATCTCTCTCCCTTCTATCTCTCTCTCCTTGTTCCCAGTCTAGTGTTTTTTTTTTTTTTTTTACACTTAAGTGAAAAAACCCTAGATATCTTAGCCGTCATCAACTAATGTTAGCATGGACTTTGTGTTGGGTCTTCCACGAATTCAACAAGGTATGGACTCTATCTAGGGTTGCAAACGGGACAGTTCCAGGTGGGAACTATAGTGGACCCAGATGCAGACCCATTTTTAAATAACGGTTTCCAGGTCCAGTTCCGACTAAAAACCTGTTTTGTTGGATCTAGGCCCAATTCCGATAGGACCTGGATCCAATTCCAAAACCGATCCAACTAGAGGACTGGAATCTAGCTCCAAAACCGGTTATAACTTCTTTTTTTTTTCAAATTTTTTTTTCCCTTAAAATAAGGATATCATTCAACTTATAACAGTGCATTAGGTCTACTACCTTCAGGATTAAATATAAATATGTCCAACAAAAGTTAATTTTGAACTACAGTTTACGACATTAAAGACTCATGCCGGGACCCAGGTCCACAAATCGGAACCTGTATGGACCCAGAATTAGACCCGTTTATCAATTAGGACCAAAATTAGGTTCCGAAACCAGACCCGTTTATTAGTCGGAACCTAAAATAGGTTCCAAGCCCGGTGTTTTATGGGTTGGAACCTCCGAATAATCGGAGAATCGAATACCCGTATGCATCCCTAACTCTATCTATATTGTGGTGGATAGGTTCCTGAAGATGGCTCATTTTACTTCATCATGTGAGACGTTTGATGCTTCTATGCTGCTAACCTCTATTTTAAGAAGGTAGTCCATGTACATGGTAACCCGAAGACAATTAATTCAGATTGAGACACCAAATTTAATAACCACTTGCAGCTGAGCTGCGATTAAGTAGTGCCTATAACCCTATAGACATATGGATAGACAAAAGGTGGTTAATCGAAGCTTGGGCAATCTCCTGCGTAGCTTGATTGGCAAGAAACCACGACGGTGGGAACAAATTCTTCCTCGTGCTGAATTTGCCTATAACAGCTCAAGGATTATATCAACCGATATGAGTCTGTTTAGGGGACTAGTGTATGGATCCAAGCCCACTGATGTGTACTTGCAACTAGTGCCTATTTAGAAACCCAGATGGGTTAGCCGTGATGCGGGTGCAACGGCCCATGAGATTAAGGCTATACATGAAGAAGTTCAAAAGAGGCTAGAAGTAAGCAACTGTAAATACAAAGCCAATGCGGATCCTAGCTGATGACAACAAGAATTTGCAGAGGGGGGTCTTGTTTAGGTTTTTCTTCATAAAGAAAGATTTCCCTTTGGCTTTTAACAAGGAAAATGAAAAGAAAATTGGACCTTGTATGATCAACCATCAAATTTGTGAGTTCTTCTCAACTAGGGGAGATTGATGAAGATTCAGGTGTTGATCACATAATTTTAATTGCCGAAGGGTTTTTGGACTGGTTTGAGGGCTCGAAGGGCCTGCAAGGGCTGGCAAAATGGTTTCAGATCAAAGGTTAGGCCATAACACAAAAACTCAATGACCAGGGCTGTTCTAATAAATTGAAAGACCACAAGGGGGGTTACTATAAGTTCAGGAAATTCCTGCAGAATTTCCAGCAAACTAAGTGCTATGTGGAGCTTAATTATACGGGCCTAAATGGGCTTAAACCCATGCGAAGCCTATACCATTGGGGCCACCCATCAATATAGTTTGTACTGATGGGACCCGCTTGTCCAGATAGTGGGCCACTGGGGCCCCACATTCACAGATGTGAAACAAGGTCTGCACGACTTGTGCACAGCTGATTCATGGTTCGGCAGTTTCTTTCCACAGCTATTTCTTTATTTTTAGTTTAATTGGGACCCAGTTGAGTTAAGGGATTTGATTAGCTTGATGGTAGATGGATGGCTGTGATCTACTTAAGGCTTTGATGGAGTTTTGAATGCACATGAACAGAAGAAAGGGTCAACAGTTTCTTCGGGAGCTTTTCAGTCTTCGAGATATTGAAAAAATGACACTATTCAATTTTTTCTCCATTGAGATTGATGTATTCCATTTGGTGTGAGGCCCCACCCCTTGTGGGCCCTCAATTTGATTTAAATAATTATTAATATGATATTACCTACTTTAATATGCTAATTAATAGGAATTAGTAGAATAGTTGCTAATGTTCCTAAGTCTTAGAATTTAGCTTTTATAGAATTCTTTATAGACATTAGGTGCTTATTGTAAATTTAGTATGTTTTGATTAGATTAGGACTTAGCTAATATTAGAATTAATAGGAAGGGTATTATGAGTTAAGAACCTTCTAGAATTCCCACCTAAAGACCTATTTACCCATAGCCCTATCTATTCCCCATTTACAACTAAACTACCCTTTTGGTAATTGTCCTAAACCTTAATCTATATAAGCCCAACTATTGCAAACATAGCCTAAAACCCTAATTCCTCAAATTCCTGCACAAGGAGAAGCTAGAGATCACCCCAATTGCACTATCAACACTCTTAGGAGCTTGGATTTCTCATCTCTTTCTCAACTCTAATTGCAATTTCGAATTGAAGCAAATACTCTATGCAAATTTCACATGATGCATGTTTTTCTTCTCTTGATTCTGCAATTCAATTCAATTAGTTAGATATGCATGTTTAGATCTTTCCTTTTGAGCTTTGTCTATGGATGGTGGCCATTTGATGGATGGGTTCTCCCATTTGGAAGATCAATGGCCCGGTTGGATGATGATTGGAGGTTTCAGAAGTGTTTTTGTTGTTTATCTATGTTTATGTGATGAATGGAAAAGATTGGGGATGAATTGGATGAAAAATGAGTTGAAGGAGGAAAATCCTAGAAATCTGGAAATTCAGCTCAGTGCATGTACCCGATCTACCGGCTGGACTGAAAAGGGAGAAAACCAGGTCCCAATTAGCATTCTGTAAAAATTTACAGACACAGGACCCTGCAGGAAATAACTGAGACTGGGAATTTCAGTCTGTGCAGATTTCATGTGGACCCGGTCGACATCCAGGCCACGATGTCGACCGGGTACACTGTGGAACCTGAGTACACAGTATACAGCCCCCAGCTGTTTGGCTCCAGGTCTCTGTGGACCCGATCGACATCACGGCCACGATGTCGACCAAGGACACTACAAGATGTCGACCTAGGGGTCAACATCCAGTGTACCCGGTCAACATCTCAGGAGATGATGTCGACCGGGAACATTGTGAACAGTGAGTTTCCAGATTTCATTCATGTTGATGTTTGATCAATCGTAGGGTCCATTGACCATTCAAATAGGCTTCCATCAAGTGTGCCAAGCACGAATCAATGGCGTGGCTCAGCCTTGACTCGTGGGGTCCACCAAATGGGTTTTGGGGATTTGAATCATTAATGATTCGATCCTTAAATATAGTCAATGATGTCCATAACTTCAGGAGCACCAGATTTATTATCTTTTTGACATCAGAGGCTATAGTTAGGGATCCAATTACATGATGAGGCCCTGAACTAAGAGTGGACCAATACCTAGGATTGGACCTTTGTCTATTCCACTTGATTCTATGATTTGGAGGATTATATGTAATGTTCTTCACTCCTATCTTTATTGTTGATATGAACCTGTTAATTAATGGAAATTGGAGGACCCGAACCTAAGATTACTTAGTGGTGACCCAAGGAGGTAATTGGAGATGAATAACCCGTGTCTGTGGCTAGGCGGGCCCTCATACGGCCTAAGATTGGGTATGTGGAACCCTAGAATGGAGAGGTTAGTTTAAATGGATTGTTGGCCCATTGTGTATGAGCATGGGATGATTACTTGTGAAATGGACATGGCATTGTACTTGTATTACCTCAGGCCATGGTTGTAGGCCTCGGAGTAGATCCAATGATGTTGGACTTGGACTTGGATATTGGACTATATTCCATGATATCGTACTTTAACCTCTTAAAGACTTGGTTAGAACCTTGCTCACGCAAGTTAAGCCTAGACAGACACAGACTTATACTTATTCCCTGAGTCGGCACTAAACATTCACCCAGTTGATCTAAGCTCGGCCAGTTGACTGATCATCGCTGGTAGGAGCTATATTGGTTATGATTGGAGCTATCATTATGAGCTGTGATTAGACGGACGGTGTGATACCGGGTCCGATCTGATCTGATAAAGGGGTGTGATCGGTGCGATAAAGGAGTGTGATCGGTGTTATATTTATGTATATTGTTATTAGCAGGGATGTTATCCCTTGCATGGTTATCTTACCCTTTCCCCACCGCAGCTGTTTACAGTATGTGATGTTTACAGTATGGGACGGTCGCGGCATAATATCTCACGGTATATGTAGCTTGTGTGAATGTGCCATTTGTTATCTGATTAGATTAGATTACTTTATATTTCTGATTCTAAACTGTTAATTACTACTCAATTGCCTAGATCATGTACCTTTTTTACTCTTATGATTACATGTACGTATCTATTCTCTTTTGTTGTATACATCATGTGTTATCTGCATATAGTGCCTTGCCAAATCCTTGGATCTGACCCATCTTTGGTGATTATGTCCCGACCTTGATCCCGCGGACGACGCGTACTATGAGGCGCTTGTAGTAGGTGACTACGTGTGGGGGTCGGCTGACCAGGTGG
Organism: Persea americana; assembly: GCA_029852735.1. Taxonomy (NCBI): domain Eukaryota; kingdom Viridiplantae; phylum Streptophyta; class Magnoliopsida; order Laurales; family Lauraceae; genus Persea; species Persea americana. The sequence goes on from CM056810.1 coordinate 78,342,404, forward strand.
TCGAGCCGGATGATGGAGCGCCTGCACAAGAGGATTGAGTGCAGATTATTTTGGTTTTTGAGAGTTTCTTGTAGCGAGCGGATAGATAGGCAGTTTTGTATAAATTTTGATAACTATACTTTGAGATTTTATTAGACTTCCGCACTGTTATATTTGACTCAGTTATATGATACTATTGCTTCCGCTATCTTTACTTATGCTTCCGCAATATAACTGTTGATTATATTATTGTTCAAAAAGTTTAAAATTTTGACCTCACTGCGGACTACGATCTTGGAAGTTCACGGATTTTCCGGGAAGTAGCGCGCCAATTTCGGGTACCTTAGCGATAACTTCGGTATTCGGAATTGGGGCGTTACATTTGGGATGGAAGAAAACTTTGATTATTCATAAATATCAGTGAGAATATTGCTTTTATCTCTTTGTTTTCTTGCATTAGTTATGGTTGATCAGGTTAGGGCTGTAAATTTGGCTTTCTATTCAAGCAGGGAATTCCTTTGGCTATATCAAAGTGGCACACCATTTCCAGCTGTATTTTTGTGGGCAGGACAATTCTGACCTAGAGAACTCGATACAGGCCCATGTTGTTTCTGGGCCAATTCCAACTTAAGGAACACGTGTGAAACAGTTAAAATCAAGGTGTTTCAGAAGCGTTTTTAGTGCAACACCTGTGATATGATTTTAGGAGAAAAATATAACTAGTATGCACAACTATGGATGCGTAGTTATGTGCAAGTGTGTGTTTTTGTGGAGAAGGGATGCAAAGAGAGAAAAATGAGACACATACTAACCCCCTTCAGGTCCGATAATTATAAGCCCACCAGTATCTGGTCTTAAGGAAGACAATGTGCCAATAAGAGGAGTTGCTTCAGCGGCAGCTAGAAATGATAGCTTTGAATGAGCAACCTGCATTGCAAGAAAAATAAACAAATTACTACCATTTATTTATTCCTTTTTCTTTTCTTCTTCTTTTTTTTTTATGCAGGAAATTGTTGATAAAAAGGAAGAAATGAATACAAGATAACCCGTCAGTAGATAAGAAATATACCAATGAAAAGACCAAAAAAAGCATACAAAAAGCATAAAACAAATGGACCAATGATAAAGGAGGGCCTTGGTACAAAGAAGAACTGTCAACAGTTTCATGGATCTGTAGAATAAGACCCACAGACTCATCTGAAACAATGGCATAAATAATGAATATTCTAGCCACAAGGTCATGAATCCCAGATGGAATCCTTGAACAGTTTTGTCCCCTTGATCATACTTCGCTTACTCCAACTGAAATTAGTAAGCATCATTGTCTCGATGATATACCCATCATAAATAATTCTACATATAAGATATATTAGAGTAGTTTGATGGAGTTGTTGTAATTCTGATGGAGTTTGAAAATAGCATTTAACTAAGGAAAAATGGAATTCCAAATGACGTTTTCCTTTATGCATCGTTTGGTTTCAGGATATTATGTTCGCAGGGTTGCTTCCATCACTGACATGCAATAGATACAATAGGCACAAGTAGTTCTTCTCAATTTCCTCTTTTGTTATATGTAGGAATTTCTCCTGCGTCTATTTATTTATCTTAATTCTTGTTTTGTGCAGGCTACGCACACACATGCAATTATTCAAGAGTCCCTTTAAGTCTTAACTATGCATCATTGCCTACGTATGATTGATAAAAATCTTGGCACAACCGACCTTCTGGTCAACGGCGACTTAACCTAATCTGACAATAATCTGATTGTTATCAATCATTGGATTAAATTACAAAATTTAAGAATGTGTTGCATTTCAAAGGCTTATATTAAAGGTTAGAACCATCTAATAGAAGTGAAATGCGGCCATTCCATAATCCACATCACCCATTTCATCGTCCTTTATACGTTAGCTTCCATCTAGGTGAGCTCCACTAAATGCAGTACAACTAAACCACCTTCTAAGAATTTGGATTCTCTAAGAGGGCCTTAGAGAATTCTCTAAGTACATCCATACAAATCCATCAAGGGGGGCCACATCTGAAACCTAAACCACTCAAAATAGCTACGACCCCCTTGTTTTAGCCAAGGATGAAATTTCATAAGAACCGTAGTTGGTCCCAGTCCCACCATCAGTTGTCATGCATAAAGCATGTGATCACAAATTCACAATACATTTGCTTTGTTTATTCCAATCACGTGCTTTATACATGATCCATTTAGAGCTCAAACAATAATCTTCAATAATTTTAGAACCAAGATAACATTAAGCTTCAACAATTGGAGTGGGTCCCACCATCAAATTGATCACGCACAAAGCGCGGATTACAAGACATTCACTTTGTTTATTTTAATCATGTGCTTTATATATGATCCATTTAGAGCCCAAACATTAATCTTCAATAATGCTAGAACCAAGATATCATGCCAACCTTGTTAATATCACATCAGTGAAAGATTACTTACGATAGGCAGAAGGCTGCCAACTTTTATTGGAGGATTTAGAGTCATTCCATGCAACCTTTGACCTAGCAAAATAACAAGTACCGTAGGCTTATAAGAACACTTCCAAAAGAAAAGAAAGACACATAGTCAACTTCTAAATATTCCAATTTGCAATAACTGGATATGACATGGTTTTCATCTGCATATCTAAAATGAGGGCAAAGCTAAAAATTTAATCAAAGAAGAAACCGGTTGGAAGCCTGTAAAAGAAAATTTACATTGTTTAATAGCAGCTAGTACGACACGTTCTAATCTATCCACCCGATTTTCAGCAATTGAAGGTGATCGTTCAGTTAGTAGAGGAGTAACACTACTAGCTCCCAGCTCCTGAAATCAATAATAGGTAGTCATTATAACAAAGACCAGCCATGGAGAATTTCTTTAGTAAAATAAAATAAAAACATACAGTGCATTTCTCGACGAGCCAGTCTGCCCGACCACCTTTTAGAGTACCTGAAAATTAGCCACTTGAATAACGTAAGGCTTATAAGTTATAAGGCCAGAAGAACAAAAGCAGCAACTGACGTTAAACCCACCAAAAGCTGCATATACATGCCATTGTGTTCCCTCAAGGGGAATGACTTTTGGATCTTCCAAGGCCATGAAATCCAGCCCAGCTCGATCAATTCTTTGTATGCAACCTTTAACTACGCCTCCTGTCCCATTGAAGAGCTCTACCCTTACAAGTTATGATACAAAAAACCATAACATGCACAATAAAAGTATGCAAGCTATCAGATATCTTCTTGCTAACATATTCGAGGTTGTTACAAAGAACGAAACAATGCAAATCGGCCAGAGATCATTGATAAATGAAATGAAGTATATGGTGGAGACTATCAAATAGTTATTCGGTAACAAAAATCAAACTGAAGACAAGATATGTTGATTATGGTGCAACATGGAAGTTGCAAAAATCATTAACGGGGGCTACTTAATTTCATAATTGGCAAGATGCCTTGGCTAAAAATGCAAAACAAAGCAAATGCCCCGGCTTCAGTCAGTAAAAATCAACGCCTCACATGCAAACTATCTGCCATGACTATTTGACTCAAATCAAGTTTTATGGAAGAACCCATGAGTAGCCCAGGATCCAACCAATGGTTTTCTCTTTCTTTTTTGTTAACATTTTTATTAGTTAGGGTCTATTTGGCATGCCTTCCTTTTTTTGAAAACTAACACTTACTAACTAAGGTTAACAGAGTAAAGAGCTAAGAGAAAGAAAAAGAAACAGAAAAACAGTAAAGTGCTAAACTATAGCAACTAGAACTAAGATTCTTTCCCCTTTTTTTTTTAGTAACAACAAATTATATAGAAGGAAAAAAAAAAAAAAAAAAAGCAAATACAACCTTCTGGTTCAGTATATTTATCTTATACTGTATGTCATTTGGGATATCAATATAGTCACTATTTCAGGGAACAAAACACATCCAATGTCATGAACTTGTGAATTCACATGATAAGGACCAATCATCACAAAGTATCAAGCTCATAAAAAGATGTAGATTATTAAATCATACCTATCACTCTCACTCAAACGCAAGACCTTCGTCATATGCCAAAACTCATCACCTTGAACTCTTACAATGCCCTCCTACACCACATTATAGAAATTATAGAAAAATAACTACAAGCATGAATTATGATACCTCATGTCTGAAATAGTTCAATAGTGTGTACATTTAGTCTGCAATTCGCGAATACGGTGGCTCCGGCCACCCTACAATGTGGCCGCATGTGTAGTATCAATGGCTTCCAACCAAATTGATAAGAATAAGTTTAAAAAATGACCAATAGCATTGGTCCAGAGAAACTTAGCTCTATCAAAGCACTACTGTCTCCACCATTGCATTATATGTATGATAAGGCTTTATTTATATCCAAAGAACTTGCTCCAAGAATCAGAGGTTATTGACTGCACAGCAGATTCTCTATCATTTCATTTCCAGATTGGTTACTTTTTATGTGGGATTCTTTTTTCTTCCAACTGTTTCGCGGGTTCTTTCGAAACATTTTCTAATGTTTTCAGTTTCTATTGGTTGGCAAAGGGAAACATTTTCTGCAGTAAAAAATGTGATTTGTTTTTTTCCCTCTATTCTTATTGCTACAATGGGGGACTCCAAAATTAAGCACTCACTGAAGCGCGTGCACACACCCATATTGTAAAGACCGCAAAAGATGACTTTTTTCACTAATTTTTGGATCTGAATCGAGGGGTTTAGAGAGAGAGAGAGAGAGAGAGAGGCGTGCCTTGGAATGGGGAAGGATTTGGGAATAGAAGCGAGGAAGACCGCCGCGTGACTGATTCACTGAAGAAGCTGAGAAGCTTCGAACCCTTGTCCTTGTCGTACAGATTTTCTGGGGGTGCAGAAGAAGAAGCTTTGAGAGTGGGAATCCAAAGGCAAGCCTGTTAGATATTAGGTTCTGCATTCTTTTTCTTTCCTCGTCCTCACGAGCCAATTCCGCCACTTTTGCTTTGCTGCTGCAACAGGAGGAAAATGGACAAGGTTAAAATGGGTCCAACCTGTGATGACTTCGTACTTGGGAGGAGTCAGGAGTGGAAACCGAACCGAGAATTGTTGAAGAGGGGCAGGGCAGGGCCGTAGGGGGGTCAAGCTCCGGGGCATATAGAGAGACACCCACCTCATCAAAAAGACGCACGTTTGTCTACACATCCTTTCCGCCGAAGAAAAGAAAATTTTCCAGTTCAACAAATTTCATAAAAATAGAATCATAGAAAAGAAATTTAAGTGAAATTTAGAAATTCATATTTGGAGCAAAACTTTTTTTCTTGTTGAATTAGTAGCGACGTTGTTTGGTGCTGCTGTGGATTTCTTATAGAAAATCAAAATTTTCTATTTGATGCAACAAATTTTCAAAGAAAATAACATGATGTGTATATGATTTATTCAACATAAAATAGTAATTTAGTTAAAGAAATAAAAAAATAAAATGGTTTGCGGCTTGGTACGGAGGAGGGGGGTCAGTGGGGTGGGGAGGAAGGGTTGTAAATGGATCAGTTTCAGTTTACCGGTCTATGGTGGACCTAGATTCGATCCCCTTTTTTAGATGATGGAACCGAACCTGGATCCGAACTTGATTCGAAACCAATTTCTTGGTTTGAAACCAGAACCGTTAATGAGAATATGGCACCGGAACCGGACCTAATAATGAGACAAGTCTTGTTGAGAAATATGTAGAAAAAACTAACTTTTAAGATAATTTTTCAAAACTTGATGTAATATATTGAGTCCTAGGTTGGAACCAATGTGGGATCGAACCCAGGCTTGGACCCATTTTACTTATCGGAACCTAAATGAGGATCTAAACCCAGTTATTAACGGGTTGGAACCTCCGTATAATTGGAGAATCGGAAACTCATTTACATCCCTAGGGAGTGAGTGGGTTGGAGCGTGTTACAGAGGAGGGGGTCGGCGGAGTAAGGGTTGTAACAGGGTGGTATGGATGGGATGGAGGGAGTGGGCGGGGTGGCTGGGCGGGGTGGGCTGGGGTTGGGGTTGGGACGTGGTTGGGTTGGGTGGAGTTGGGAGGTGGCTGGAGGACGAGGGTTTCGTGGGCAGTTGGGTGAGGTGGGGTGGGGTTTGGGTGGGTTTCATTAGTAGGGAGGGGGCGGGGGTGGCTGGGTAGGGTGTGGTTGAAACCTGGCTGTATAGGGGAAGAGAGAGAGAGAGAGTATGTGTGTAGGGTTTTGGGCTGAAATGAAAAAGAGTGAGAAATTTGAGATTATATAGGAGAAATCAATTCCCCCCCGGAAATCTATTTCCAGAATTAGCAACGAAAATGCTGACAAGGTAGGAAAGAGTTTCTGTAGAATTGTTCCGCACAAAATGCATGAAAAATGGGTTTTCCGCGGAAAATCGTCAACTTTTCTGTAGAAAAGTGTTACGCAAATATGCTCTTAGACTATATTAGGGATGCAAATGAGTATCGGATTATACAAGTATCCAAAGTCTCCCTTTCGAATATAGGGGATCCCGGATCCACATCCCAGTATATTATGACCCATGAGGTTTTAGATATATGACGATTACATCCATGTAAAACGAAATTATATAGGTATTAAGAGCCTAAGCTACTTGATTTATATTATCAAATATTTAACTTTAATTCGATACCATTTATTAGTCCTAGTTTTTATTTTTTATGTTTTCATGACCACAAACCCCCTTACCCCCTTGCAATCGATAATTGGTAAATTTTAGATACACACCACCACCCACTAACACTATGTATCGGGTAAGGCCCCAAACTATTCGAAGCCAGGACTTCTCGCTCAATACTAGATGGACTTCCTAACCACGCGAACAATTTAAATGTGGGTACACATAGTGCATTTTATTTTAGACCGGTTTCAAGAGTAGCTATCCCTTTTTTATTAGTTGAAGTTGGAATTGGATACAAAAATATAGGTATCTTTGTCAAACGAGATCAAAATTTAAGGTATAAAAATGTATAAGTTTGTTCGAACTAGATCTAAATTTAAATTATAAAAAAAGGATCTAAGTTTGGATCTAACCTGGTTGCAACCCTATGTATGTAGTGTGTGGGAAGGGATTGAACCGATCTAAATTGTTAGTAAAAACTCAATAAAGGCCAAAAAAAAAAAAAGAAAAAGAAAAAGATTACTCATCTCAAGAGGTCTTTGTGTTAGGCTGTAGAGGAGGGAATTCGTGGCACCCATTTCCTACCTAGGTAGGTTGGAAAGGCCTTGATGAGAAGAAAAAAATTACCCTTAAAAAAGTATTTTTATCTGAAGAGGGAAGGGGAAGCAAAAAGGCAAAAGAAAAAAAAAAAAAAAAACTATCAAACTATTATTCACACTTTTTTTTTTTATTACAAGGAATCCACCAACCCTGCAGTTGATCATTGATAAGGTACAAACAGTTCGAAGTGAGGACCTCCAATTCATTATTGAACTTCCTACCCACACAAATAATTTAAGTGTAGGTAAGTATTAGGGGTATAAATGGATCGGATTGGTACGGATTATGCCAAATCTATCACCAATCCGTTACTTAAGGATTGATGGCTTTGGAATCTGTCGCCAATCTGTGGCCGTTAAAAACGATCCGTGGAGGACCGGATTGGATCGGTTTAATCCGTTCAATCCGTTGAAACTAATGTTAAAGGAAGAGATCTGAGATCTAACAATCCACAAAAAAATTACAAATTATAAATTTATTTAGACCCCTTAACTTATATTCAAACTCCTTAAGTTTAGACCTCTTAACTTATATTTAGACCCTTTAAGGTCTTTTTTTTTTTTTTTTTTTTTTTATATTTAATGTCAATGAATCGGATCGGATTGAATCTACGGATTAAGGGTAAAATCCATCACCAATCTATTACTAACGGATTACAAGATTTTTAATCTGTCACTGATCTGTTTACTTTTGATTCAATTAAAAATCAGTGGATTGCACCGGATGGGACCATTTTTACGGATCTACTGCTAACTATTATTCACTTCTCCACTCCATAAGAAGAAGTTTACTACATAAAACTTCTCCCCACCCCCAGTTATTTGACTGACAGTCAAGCAGGGGTCAGTAAAACTGGAAAACTGAGAGATCTTTTTGAAGCTTCCAGCGAATACAGGGTCTTTGAAAATACCCACGGTTCCTGAGATAGTTGTGTGCCTGCATTTCTCCTCTTTTAACTTTCTTTCCCTGCATATTTTCTTGTTTGGGAAAGCGCTCGTAAAAGCAATATTCCTTGTGCTCTTAGCCATCTCTCTCCACTCTTCTCTCCAGATTCCACGTTTTGAGGTAGGGTTTTATTCTCTTTGATTTCTGAAATACTCACTGCATCCATTCCCTCCTTCTAATTCAAGGAAAAAAAAAATATAGGCCTCATTTCGATTCCTTGATTTAAACTTTTCTTCTCTGTGGGTAACTTTCGCACAAAGCATTTTCCGCGGAAATGAAAATTGTTTGCAAGGGAGAATGATTTTCAGTCGGTTCATATAAACAATTCCCATGGCTTTCATATTTTCAAAGTGAAAGCATTTTCAGCAATCTTTGCCTGAGGTGTATCAAGACCCAATATGTAGAAAGTAGTGGAAAACTCTTATACAAGAAGCAGAAACACATTTCACTGCAGGTAAATGTTTTGCCGCTTCAAGCATTTGAAGCTGATAGAAAATGTGACGTTCTGTTTTGATTTGCCACGGAAAGTGGAATTACTTTTTTGAAGAACGAACATGCCCCAAGAATACATTTTTCCAGAGCATTCTCTGCAGAAAATGAAAAAAAGTTTGTGGAGGAGGATGATTTTATGTCTTTTGCTGTTAATATTTTCCTCGATTTTCATTTTCCAAGGTGAAAGTTTATATTTTTATTTGTTTTTTGGAGTTTTTGTGGAAAGCAGATTCAAACCCAAGAATTAGAAAACCCTTTTTTTTTGGTAATCTTATGTAAGAGGTTTAAACATGTTTCACTGCAGTAAATGTTTCCCCTACCAAACAATAGAAACTGAAATATTCAGTATTCATTTTCTGCGGAAAATGAGTTCACTGTGGCCATAAAATGCAAAGGAAACTGTTGCGCACGAATATGCCCTGAGTGATCCGAAATCCAAAAGAACTGGTGAACATTTGATTCTCTTTTTGGTCCTTAAGGGCACGTTTGTGCAGCAATTTGTTTTCTGCGGAAGCGGAATGTTCGATTCCTCAGCATGTCATAAGACGTCTTTCAGTGCAATGCAAACAGCTGGAGAAAACAGAATTTCTTTGCAACCTGCAGAAACATGAGTCTGACCCTCCACCTTTGGATTTCCGTTTCCACGGAAGGAGAGCAGGTTTCTTCTTCCGCGGCATTACACAAACAAGCCCTAAGGGCACGTTGTGCCGCCACTTTTCTATGAAAAATGCATGGAAAGTGGAAAAGTTGTTCCGTGGCACTTAAAATCCCACGTTGGTGCTGCCGCTTTTCCTCGAGGAAAACTAGAAGAATGAACTAACTTTTCCGCTATTCTGGGAAAACCATTTCCGATGGAGGGAGGTTGGAAAAGGTTTTCCGTGGAAAATGCAATTTTTTTCCGTGGAAGTGGGTTTCTGCGGTGCCACCCAAATGTCTCTAATATCAGTAGGCAGAAGTCTTTTCTGTGCACATTCTTTGGCATTATCTGCTCTTTAATTGAAGAGTTACTTTGTGATGTGACTCAGGTATTAAATCAAACAGTTGTAATGTCAGCCTTCCGAGCTTTCTGGAATGGCCCAATGGATCCCAAAACAACGCATTTTGGGGGTCCTGTTGCAAATGGGGATTTGTGCAGCTGTATGTTTTACTTCTTTTTCTCACTGATGAATGTTTGCATAAGTTGATTGTGCTGAGTTAATGGAACGTTAAGGGTCAGTGCAGAGCATTTTATGTGGAGAATGAAAATGATTTGTGAAGGAGAATGATTTTTCATTGTTTCCATGTTGACATTTATTGCAGTTCTTTTCCTTCAAGGTGAATGCACTTTCAGCAGTTTTTGCAGAGAGGCAATTTGGACCTAGGAGTAGGAGCTAGTTCACCGTTTTCTGCAGTCTTACAGAAGATGCAGATTATAATGGAAATGTACCGCTGCAGGAAACAATGGAAACTGAAACTCCTTCAGTTTTGACTTTCCAATGAAGATAAAATCAGTCTGGAAATAGAATGCCTCAAAACTGTTGGGCACAAACACACCACAAGTGTCTGTTAGTTTATTTGGTATTGAATTCCTAGGATTTCTAACCCATGGCTTTCTACCCAAGGGCTAAAAACTGAAGGATTGGGGCACATTTGTTTGGCTACATTTCCAGAGAGTAAGAGGAGAAGTTTTTTGTGGAGCAATTGTGCAATTCCAATCCCTCATCTGTTTGGTGTGGAAAATTTCAGTGGATATGTCTCTCATCGCAGAGAAGCACCAGCCAAAGCCATGCTTTTGAGGATTTTGTGTCCAAGAGGAAGGGGTGATTCTTTCCATGGATTTGTTTGTTCTCTCCCTCTTCTCTTTGGCACTGCACCAAATGGCAATTGCAGATTCCTACGGCTCATGGAATCCACATGCAAATTGTCCACAGAAGTAACAGATTCCGCAAGCTGTGGTCTGCGGTTGTTCGAAACATGCTCTAAAGGTAAAGATCCACAAGGAGCATCAAATAGTATCTCCTGTCACTCACATCTTCAATTCTCCTAGCCCTTAGTACTACGAATTCCTATAAATTCAATACCAAGTACACAACAGGCCCCACTGAGCAATTATGTTGGAGAAAAAAGGGCAAAAAGGTTTGCATGATGCAGCTACTTGTTACATTATCATTTTTTGTCCAATATATAAAATACTGAAAGGTTTTCTTGGATGTTAGTTTGTTTAGCAACGATGCTTCCTTTATGTTATTTTATTGTTTTACATTATCTTTATTTGGTACTGTAGTCGTCAAATGCTATTGCTGTATTTTATTTTCGAGTTGGCCATCTGCTGGAGGCTAAGTTTAAGGTTTTTAGTTATAGAAAATTAGACGGTAGCTCTGCTCCATGCATTTTGGCCTTTTTCTTGTTAAGCAACTAATAGTTCTCTGTGGACATGGAAACCATGCAATGTTTAGTCTAATATAAGTTGTTGCTGCATCAGTGACATCTGAATAGAATCTAACTTCCCACCAACGGGAAGCCAGAGACCTTTATTTCTCTATAAAATAAAATTGTTAATGATCTGCTCGGATTTCCAGGAGGAGTAATGCTTTGATGATGACTATGTTATTGATTTGCTTGTGCAGGGATTGGTGGACACACAAAAGCCCCCTGAGTTGATATTGGGCAACATGACTGCAGGTTAAGACATTTGATTAAGAATCATATGAATGCCCTCCATCTGTTATCCTATATGGGTGTAGAATAAGATATCACCCCACCTTTGGTTCTGCAGCAATGTGTGTTTATCCGGGACTTTTCATGGGTTTGGATGGATGGTTCAACCACTTAATTTTCTGCTTCTTGCTTGCCATGCCTCTAATGAAGCAGTGCAATTCTATCAGCTCTCACGTTGGGGGAAGGCTCAAGGGTAAGTATATGTTTATGGCTACTATTGTCCAATGTTTGAAATCTCGCTCCATAGCAATTTGTCTTGGTAACAGCCCGCATCCAAAAGAAGATAGAATCAAGTGTTTTCCCAACTATCCTCAACAATTTGCTTGACTTCTGAAGTTCCATGCTTGGTAGTGGTAAAGATGGCTATGGAATATAAAATACTATCTTCTTTTTTTCTCTTGTATGGATTGGTAGAAGGAACTAGAAGCACTTGCTCTGGCTTTTGTATTTTGTGGGATTTGTCTGTTCTCTAGGTACTGACTGTACTTGGATAAACTGTGTTGCTTTGCCGTGTCTTGTGCAGGTGAGGGGAATCTCTACAATTCCTATTTTTGGTTTGAAAAACAATGAAACATGGTAATCAATAAAATAAAATACTAAAATAGAAAATTTTTGAACACTATATTTTGACTAACTACTGAAAACCATAAACATAAAAACAAAGAACAGCATCACAAACTGCGAGGGAGGGCCAAACCATGGAGAGGATCTATCTATCAGGACTTAGCCAAGGTATCTACCATCCCATTAGCCTCCCTAACACATGACAAAAGGAAACCTCTGTTAGATGCTCAGAGACCTTGACTCTCCTTAAAAGATGGAGTGCATCCTTCACAGGCAAGCTGAGACCTGTGACAAACAAGAGACCACATTCAGTGAATCATTTTTCACAAAGAAAGTGATGGCAGAGGACCCCGAGAAGAGCTTCAGAGCTTTGGTGATCACTGTCTGTTGATATCTCTACTTCATTAGATTCTATGCGAGAAAATCTTTCTCATTCTCATTTAAGTTAAAGCAACATTGGAAAGTGATGCCAAACTAACCTGATTCGAACTTTTACCCCAAACATCACTCATGCAAGCATCCTCACTGTGGAAGAAATCATCCAGCTGAACTCGCAGAACTTTGGTCCGGTGAACACTCATCTCCCAGTGCTGGGCAAAATTGCACCTGCTCGTCAACAACCCCTTTCTCTGTCGCATTGTAGATCTTGTTGTTTAGCATTGTAGATCTTTTTGTTTATCTTCGGAAGAGCCCACAAAATGTTTAGGAAATAGATCTCCATAGAAATTGCCTTTCACGGGACAAAGGAAAGTCACCCAAGATGACAATGTCTCCCAAACTGATCTTGGAAAACACCACATCAGCTCAAGGCTCAAATCTGGATAGGAAAAGGACCCAAATCTTCTTAAAGAAGAGCAATGAAGAAATTGATTGATTGGACTCCTTTCTACCTCACAAAAGGAGCATATATCTGAGATGTTGGACGAGAAAATGCTTCTCTGAAGATATCCACTGTGGCTACCTTTTAGAGGGGCGATTCCCTACGACACCAAAGCATAGTGATTTTTTTTTTTAATATTGTTCTTTTTTTTCTTTTTTTTTGTTGGCACTTTGTTTTACATTTATCAGGGAATCTCATGTTAGAAGTTAGAACATGGAATACCCAGCATTTCAAATGATCCACCGTGCTATGAGTTCTATATTTTTTATTACCTGAAGGAACCTACCTAGAAAAATTGCGTAATGATCCGGGATTTGGAGTTCCGGACTCATTACAAATTCGATCTGGATATATTTGAATTGACCCAATGAGAACTTGGGTCAGATCTGGGACTAGATCATACCAAGGATTCAAGTGCTTGAATGCAAAATTTTGTAATTTTATTTTGTTTAAAAAAATGGAGGTATTTAGTTGTTTTTAAAAGCATACCTTTTCTTTTCCCAAACCCCTAACCCTATTCTTCTTCTTCTCCTCCTCCCCCCTTTGATTTCCTCTCCCTCTCTCGCTTCTACAACTAGCGAGGTAGCAAAAGCAATAGTCTCTCTCTCTCACTCTATACACACACACAAAAAAAGGAAAACAAAAACACTATAGCCAGTTTGATTGATTTGCATTTTTATTGCACAATCCTTTGGATTGTTGAAATGCTTCCATTTTCTTTAATACAAGGTGAAGGACTAAAAGATCCAGGATTTTGGAAGTAACATGGAGAAAATCTCCCGATCTCATGCTATTGATTTTTCATACTTCTTTTTGTTGCTGTTGTCATTCTTCTTCTTCTTGATGGGATCATCAAAGATTATGCAAGGTTGTTAAATTCACTTGACTGATGAAGTGAGGTGAATGTTTATTTCAAGAGATAATAAAGGAGAAAGGTTAAATAAAAAAGTACCATATTTCAAAAAACACATCTACATTAAAAAAAAAAAAAAAAGAAGTCAAAAAGTTACTTCAACATGCCACTAAACGACAAAAAACCATATTTTTTAAAACAAGTCCAAAGGCTACATTCTCATTTCACTAAATGACAGAAAGCCATCACTTTTTTTATTTGACCCTTCTTCTTTTCTTGTCTCTTCATTTGACCATTTACCTCACTTCACTTTACCGGTGAAGTTACAGAACATGCCCACATAATTTTGATTCATCGGATGGAGGAATTTGTTGTTTTTTATAGGCCTTTGGATTTTGCTTTTATTGAAGAGTTACTCTTTATGCAAAGAGGTGCACTGAGGACCATATTCTTTTTGTATAGAGGGCTCCCGGCTCCAGGAATGCAATTGAATTAGTTAATGGCAACTTACCTGTGGAGATTGGCTAGTTGCAGGAATCAAGTTATGGATTTTATTGTGGCGAATCGTCTGATTGTTATTTTCTGTTTAACTTTTATAAATTTTATATTTTTTGATCCATGGTAATAGAACTTAAAAGTACCCTGTCATCAGACTTGCAACTGCTGGTGAACTATGTCCTAGGTTGTAGATCAGCTGGTTTGGACATGGGTCTGTGAGTGGGGTGCTTATGTGTTTTGAGTCTCCAATGTAGAAAGAAAAAAATGAAAAAATAAAATAAAAGAGAGATGCAACTGTAAGTTGAGTTTCTTCAATTTCATTTTTGTGAGAACTAAGAGCTAGTTGCAACATTGCATAGCTTATGGCATATATGGTGGTGCGCAAGAAGTTTGAACCTTGAAGACTTTCGGTCATCAAGTTCATTGTCTACCATATTAAGTGGGTGATGATGTGCGTTTGATCTGGACTTCAAATGACATACAATTGCTATATAACCCTCTCTGCCAGTGGCTTTTATAACCATTTACACAATTCTTGATCACTCCATAACAGGTATCTGCAGAAGAAAGAGGAAGCTGAAAAACAGTAATATCCTTCAGTTGCATCCAAGTTGTCTATGTATAGACCTTGCTTTAGGTTCCATTTTCCTTACATGCTATCGAGTTTTGTTACTAATTCAGGACTAAATTTCTTCTCGGATTTATTCAGATATCAAGTGAGAACATGAATATGATTTACTATATTGTTGCAAACTGATGTTGAGGCACTTTGTTCCCTTGTTTTAATTTCTTTATTTCTTTCTTTTTTTATTATTTTTATTTTTTTAAGGGGTGTGCTTCCAAATGGTTGACCAGTGACCACAGTGTGGCCCAATCGAGGTCAATTAACATTTGTACATGTGGGGTCGAACATTTAAAGATCTAAACGTTCAAGTAGTGGCACCATCCTATTTGCCAAAATATTAGGCTTTAGCACTTCTGCAAAGAAAGATATCTACCATTGATGATCCATTATTGAATTTATTTTTTTGCAAACAATTGATCATTGTTGTCAATTTCCTTTCGGAACCCATTTCAGTTTGTCTTCATATTGAAATAGTTTGATTCAAATTTCGGTGATAAAAAAAAAATATGTATGTAGAAAAACAGAAGAAATTTTAATATTTTAAAATAACATATAACTTATATATGTCTGTTTATTCTATTAAATCAATTATGCAAAATGTTAATTTCAATGTGCAAAATGAATAATTTATAGGCTATGTAAGCGTGACAATGTAAGATTAGACATGCAATTTCAATTCACAACTCATAATATGACCAGTAATATTCTGAAGTTTGTGTACAATTGGGGCTATATATATATATATATATATATTATAAAAAAGAATTATATAAAGACTCATGCTCTTCAGTTATTTTAAAAACAAAATCAGCCGGAATGGCAAAATTTTCACATGTAGTTCAGTATAGCTAGTGGTCCAAACCAAAATTATTCGGGCATTTCTGGCCGAGCAGGTGCAGGGAATTACAAGCCAAAAGACGAATATTTTGATTCCTTTTGCAAGTTATCTTTAGAGTGGTAAAAGACATCAATCTAATACAGTGGTTTCACTCTTGCATTTTGAGCTGGACTCCACAGATTACTCATCTATTACCAAACGTGTCCTTAATTTGTCATGGACAATTCCTATATAAGATGAGAAGATTTCCTTTGACTAATGGGAATAATGGCCTTGCTTAATGATTTGAGTCATCCGGTCTTTGGTTCACACATAGATTAAATTGAACAAGTCTATGGACTTAAAAGAAAACTGACAACTAAGTGGGGAGGCTTAATGATTTGAGCCATCCGGTCTTTGGTTCACACATAGATTAAAGCGAACAAATCTATGGACTTCAAAGAAAACTGACAACTAGGTGGGGAGGGGAGACAACAAAAAGAGAATTTGGTGAGCTTTAGGTATAAAAATTTGATCAAGAATCAAGATCCTGTACGCAAAGTTTAATGGGTCCAAGCGGCGTAGACTTAGTGAAGACCAAAAAGGCACTCAAATCTCAATATCCTGTGCTTCCAGAGGTTTTGTTCTATGGATTGGGCCCGGCCCACTTACTCTAGACCCAGTTTTCTAAAGGAGCCTGGAGACTCCAGAGATAGGAACAAGAAGAAGAAGAAAGAGAAGAATTCAATGAAGCAGGATAAGAGGGCCAACGTTATGTTGGGAGAAGCATTCCACGTCCATTGCATCTGTAAGAATGAATCTTTGCATGCCCTTAAGAAATCACACCCAGGTTCTTTCTTCCCTTTTTTTCAATTAATCTCTGCAACTTTCTCTGGATTTTTTTATGAGAGAATACATAGTTATTCCACATAATCTGTGGGTTATGTCTTAGTAACCAACATTAAAAAAAAAGAAAAAAGAAGGATGCCTGTAACACTCATTACAAGATTAACAAAAAAGCCTCAGTGAAGAAAACCTCTAAAAAAATTTTACTGGCATGCATTTGGTCCATCTTGAAAATCCAACAAGCCGTTGATTTCTTTAGCAGCAACTTACCACACATCAAAACTACAAGCATAATAGAATCCCACTTAAACTACCCAATAATTCAGATTCATTTACAAACAAAAGCAACTGATTATATTATATTAATATATATCCACACCATTAAACTTCCATCCAACCTTATTTTAAATACTAGTGTGTGACTATCCACACCATCAAACCAAAAACAATAGATAACTTCATGGGTCCTTCTTGCTCTGGGTATAGATATAATCAGTGTGTGCAACAAGAGTCCTCCTCATCAAGCATTCTTCCTCCCCAACTCCTTCACACCCTTCATTCAACTCCTTATTCAGCTCATCACCATCCTAAAGAAAGATGAAAAATAAAAAAAAATAATCAGGAAGGAATAAAGAAAACCCATTTAGATTAATGCATGGAATTAAGAAGAACCCACCAAAAAAAAAAAAATCATTTACTTAAAAAATACACTCACTACTTGTTGGGTTTTCACAGGAAACTGGCGAGATGCCTGAGTCAGAGAGAAGAGGAGGAGGAGAACAGCCAGAAAAAGTGTTTTCTTAGACATTCTGTGGGCAATTGCTTGTGGGTTGGAAATCTGAATGAAGGTGGAATTTATAGAAGGGAAGGAATAAAATTAGAAAAAGTAGGTGTGAATGCTGACGCATAGAATGCTTTAAATGGCTAGACTGCATCGATATTGGTAGAATATATTCTAATTTTAGAGTAAGGGAAACAAAATTTGCTTCGTTCTAAGTCCTTTTTATGGTTGGTCAATCTTCGTTTTTATTGCACTGAGATTTCTTAAGGTGCTTATATTAGAGAAAATCTTATTATATTTAAGACAATCCTTATCTTGGAGATAAGGATGAGTTACTCTCTTTATTTTGGATATAAGTATTAGTTTGAATAGATAAAGATTTGTTTTAATCAGTTTGAATTTAGGGATTGCTTTGTATAAGGACAAATTTTTAATAATTTGTATTAGTTTGAATTTAAGGATTACAAATTATTAGGACAATTCTTTAATAATTTAATTGCCCAAATCTTGGGGGTACATGTAGATTGGTCATAATAATAAAACACAACTGAATTATAGGGCGCCCACAAAAGCGTTATAGCCTGGGAAAGAATATTGCTGTACTGTGGAAGAGAGCATGGTTGGCTAGGATGTTCCATTCATGTGATACAAAGTTTCAAAGCAAGTGTGAAAGAAGAAATAAGCAAGGGGTCCTATTTACCGAAAGCCAAGCTTAGGTCAAAAGTCGAATCACAAACTCCTAAAATATAGGTAAGGTTTGCTGTAATAAACCACAGGGTCATTTGTCATTTATGCATGGCGTGTTAAAATTGGATTGACATATGTAGTTTTATATGTGAAATTTACATATATTAAACATAATTCTATGTTTATTTGGAAGCACCGTTTTCGCTGGTAAACGTTGAATAATTCAGATTATATATGTAAAATTCTCATATATCTTGAAGCCAAAACGAAGATTTAAGGCATAAAATTGAATTTTTTGGAATTTAATGGGTCCATAAAATCTTGAATGGTTTGGATTAAGAATTGGAGCTCATAAGAGTTTTAAAAAATAAAAAGCGATGTTAGGATTTGATACACGACCTCTTTGGGCAGAAACTATACTAGTGTCTCTTTCAGATATGATGTATATGTAAGCATGACATAAATGGAGAGGGGTGAAAATTTTAGTGTGAAAACGGTCCTATTTGCATACCATCTTGACACCAAAATTTATGTATGTGATGTATGTAACTACAAATAAATGTGTTGATGCGTATGTAACATTTACTTCTGCAAATGAGTGCAAATAGACGACCCCTGGGGGCACGTTTGTGTAACACTATTGAAGAGGAAATGTATTTTTGAAAATAATTTTGAAGAGGGTTTCCTTGATGATTTTGCTCTACAACAAAAGGGAGACATACATAAAAAGCGAAAAGACGAAAACTTTTCTGTTCCACTTGCACAGAAAATAGTGACACAAATTTGTCCAAAGTGAACTAATGAGAAGGCTAGAGGCTTTAGAGAAGGCTGGTCTAAGCCTTTTTTGTTGATGAAAAATTAATTCTAAAAATGATGGAAAAAACTTAATAGGAATCTAAAGAATAAAATTGTACAATGCTAAGAGAAAGAATGATGACATCCAGTAAGGCTAGTGTGGCACTTTTAATCATAAGATTAATAATGTGTTAAAATTTAAAGACAAGACTCCTCAAAGAAAGCAAATAAATAAACCACTAATCCACGTGCTAATTCTTACAAAATAAGATCAAAACTTATTAATATATAAAAGAAGGGACAAAGGCAAAATCTCTATAATGTACCTTTTATTAATACCCAACTTTGCTTTTTACACATGCGCCGGCTTGACTAGGAAGGTCAATGACATGAACCAAGTAATAGGGTTGAGTATGGCTAAGTACTCAATCGGATTCGGCCAAACTTATTTGACTCACCAATTCATTGGCTTTCATAAAGTCTGAGTTGACTCAGGAGTCAAGAAAGAGTTTAGAAACTATGTGTGGGGCAAGTCTATATAGGCCCTGGCCCTGGCCCAACTTTCATCTCTATATAGGAACCACTTCATGATGAATTATTCCTCATAAAGATTAAAGGATCTTACAAAGTGAAAAGTCTAAGCTTTCACTGTCTATTGATGGAATGTCTAGAATTATTTGTCATTCATGTTCATACATTAGTCACTATCTAAATCAATTCACGAGAAACTAAGATTTTACTCTTATCTTAGCTTTAATAAAGAAAGTGAAAGGTTCTTCTTTTTGACATTGGTGTGTTGGAAATATCTCTCATGCAAGTGTTTCTAGTCACAAATGTTGGGCCCTCTCTCTTTGTCCTCTCCTTTCTTTCTTTCCCTCGAACCTGTTCAAAGTCAAGGCTTCTACATTCTATCATGCAGTCGGATCATTGGATGTACACATTGGAAACGTTTCCAGTAGGGTTTAGGCAAGAATCTTCTTTTTGCTGACCTCATGATTGCTTCATTATAACATATGTATGTAGGCCATAATCTTCCTTTTCCTTCAACATCTCAAATTACGACTAAAACAAGGTTGAGTGGAAAAATAGAAGTTAATCAGAAGTAGTTGAGATAAAGTGTTGATGATATTGATCATCCATAATGAGGATTTTGTGTTGTTGCCAGCTCCAACCTTTTTGAATGTTGGGGACAGGGCCAAGTGCAATCCTTCACATCCCTGCCCTCATTGAAGACCCAATTTGAGAACCGGCCAGTGCTTGGGCCTAGATTTGGAGCTCAAGTAGAATTTGGGTTGAGCTTGGGCTAGAGCTTCTAGTATTTTAAATTGGGCTCAGGCATCTTAATTAGATAAATACTTTTAGAGATATTGGGCACAATTGGTCAGAGAGATATTAGAGTTTGTTTATTTTTGAATTTTAAATTAGTACTTTCTTTTGTATATATTGAGAAGTTTTGGTTAATAAATGCTACAGTGAATTCCATGAACTCTGGCCTTTGGGTAAGAAGTTCTGTAAATCTTTGGATTTGAATTGTTTCATTTGGTGACAAATTGAGGTTGTGTGGTGATATGGATTTCTTCGTCTCTTTATTATTAGTTTGGTTGATAAATTGAGGTTCTCGTAGTTTTTGTTTGAGTTAAAAAAAAAAAAAAATTATTCCTTTTTTTTTCCTTATTTTTGGAATTAATATTATGACAACGCGATCTCATGATCAGTGATCATAGAATGGATTCCAAGAGAAATTCTCAGTTTCTTGCCATTATTTCGTTCTATTCTATTCTACTATTTCTTCACCAAAGAGACCCAAAATACAATCAGAGATGAATGCTTAGAAATGACCATAAAATATACCAAATATGCACCCACATAAAAAGTGCTATCCCTCATGTAAGATTGTAACCTGCTGTGGAGAAATAGGCCTCCTAGGTGTGATGATTATGGGCAAACATAATACCAATTACCAACACTGGTTGGGATTGAGAATAAAGGGATAGTCCAATGGTTGGACTTCGGTTCTCACCCGAGTGTAGGGTTTGATTCCTAGGTCTTCTCTTCTCTCGTTGGGTTTACTCCCATATTTCCGTGTCAATCGAATTTTTAAAGTGCCAGTAAAGGAATAGAAAATAAAAAATAAAACACACTGGCTGGGATAAATTTTCCTGCTTATCTCTCCATTCTATCCAATGTAATGAGGCCCATCTATAGTGGGTCGAAACTGTCACATTCACTAAAACCCCAAAGATTTGACAACAACCCTAGGCTTGGAGTCAAGCCTGGGATCAGGCTCAAAATCTTAATGTTGGGACTCTGGCTCAGAGGGCTGGCAACTCAGGTCTCATCTGAGCTCAGGCTCACCAACATAAAATTCAGACGAGGGTTATTCTAAGAGAACAGCATGCTCAAGTTGCTTCCAAAATGACTCGCCCAAGGATTTGATAAACCAGATAGATTAAGAAAGGGCACCATATTCCAAGAGTCCAAACTATGCAATTGAATGAATCCACTCCTCTCAATCATCATAAATTTGATTGCAAATATAAAAATACCCATGCCAAGATCCAGGAGAGATTTAGAAGATGAAGGCTTGTTCACATGCTTGCCAGAGTCAAGCAACAGTGAGTTCATAGATCTTTAAGCTTTGCTACAAACAGAGCTTGGGTATTTCATTTACAATGGGACCTGTTAAGCTCTTGTTTTCTTGGATGGGATTGAATTCCTAGGAATTCTAAGATATATATTCCTATCAAAGTGGCTAAATAATCTCACATTTGATGGAAAATGAATACTGCACAATCACCAAAGTCCTGCTTGGGCTGAGGCCAGGCCAACTAACATGCTGGCCTGAGAACTGGGGTGCTAATGGTCTGGACAGCTTGAGCACAACCAGAGCCAACCTACATTGAGATGGATACAGTCTGTGTTCTTACTTTTTAGGCCTGTGGGCTTGACCCGGGCCTAAATGTCTGAACCTATAGTTAAATTGGCTAGTTCTTGGTCTATATACATGCTTAAAGACCCGGCTCAGCATATTCAGTACAAGTGTGATTAGATTTGCAATTGGGGTAGGTTTGGGCCAGACTTTGAGGCCCGTGGGCTGGATCCAGGTCTAAATCTGGGTCCAACAATTGGAAGGACTGGCGTTAGACAAACTTTTAGTCCTGCCGGAGCCCTGAGACCCGGCCCATGAACTCTCTTACCTAAGCCCTAGTGATTTACTCATTGACTTCCACCATGGATTCATGTGTCTGTATTGAATCCTATATTACAGGGCATAAAACTAGTAAAGTATCTTCCATATTGGTGAGGTTGTCACTTGGGTCCAGCCCCTTTGGCCGGGTTACCAAAAAATATATATTTATATTGGTGAGATTGGTATATAGTCCTCCTTCTCCTTTTTTGACCTTAAAGGGGAGATTCATTGAGAGAAAATCCAAACATACAATCAACAAAAAATAAAAACAATTAGACAAAAGACACGAAGACAAAATACTTCCTTGAACTCTTCTCCTGCATTTGTATCCATTCGGGTGTGTATTGTCTAGTTTGATGTGATCATTTTTGCCACTACATGAAAGGGCCAAGGGGTCATCCCTATGTGCTCCATGCCTATCCGTGCTATGCTCGAGTAGGCTCCAGCCCTGTGGATGAGATGCCGGTGATCACTTTGATATGATTTTATTTTGATTAAAATCTTGAAAAAGTAGTATGTATATATATATATATATATATATGAGAGGGGCTTATCGTTTGCAAAATTATCTTCATCATAAACTGCCTCAAATCATCGCCTCCAAAATCAAGATAAATCCAATCAAAACTGGATTTTTCAGTTCCATCGTGCCTCCAAAATCAAGATAGATCCAATTAAAACTAGATTTTTCAATTCTATCATGCCAAAAGCAGAAATAATCGACTTTAATTTATGGAACCATCACTATTTCAATTTAAGGAAACATAAGTTGCAGCTTGGAGAGTCACTCTCTCTCTCTAATATATATATAGTATGTCCTATCATATTGGGCTCTTATCAATATCAGGTGTGGATCGTATTATACTGCAAATATGAGTTAGATATCACACTGATACTTTGTAGCAATAGTTGGTAAAAACTGATATGTATAGATGCATATCTGAGATTCTGCTCAAGTTCAGAAGATCTGCGCTCGCTGATCTTGAGGTGGGAGGCCTTGAATAAAACGTGATGCGGACCACAAGATAGACAGAATGGACCCCTCAAGGGAGTTGAAACTCTCACCCAAGGCAAAGGAAAAAAAAAAAATTTTTTTTTTTTGAGAGTTGCTCAGTGTGATGCTTCAACTTGGGCCTAGGGAATTTCTGGGAGTGCATGTGTAAAACTGCAATGCCAAACACTACTCAACCATGAGTGTGGGCAGCACTGAAATAATTGTACATGAGCAAAAACTAAAGCTAAGTAGAAAACCCCCGCTCTACTTTTTATTATGGTTGTAAAACTTTCTGAGTTGACTCTTGACTGTCCACAATCATGTCTTTTTTACAAAGGATCGAGTCAAAAATAGGGGAGACTCACTGAGTCATCCCATTTTATTAACTTATTTGTATTCCATGTATGACCCACCATCTATTGATGAAAGTTACAAAACACATGATTAGACTTCATGCTTGTGAGAGAGAGATAGTTGGGACTTAGTATAAAGTAATGGTATTTTTCTAAATATTGACACATACTCATTTATGCTTAATAGATGTAGAAGCAAAACTATCATTTTGATAAAATTTCAGCACAAAACTAACAGTGATTGCCATTAGTGACATAAATGGTATTAAAGTCGAAAGACAGTGATGTATGACTAAATATTGAAATCACATAGGCCTACTTATAAATCTAGAAAATCCTATCATGGTAAATACAAAAACTCATAATAATATTTAAATGACTTGATAAGATTGGAAACCTAGTGGCCTTTTAAAAAATAAATAGGTAAAAGAAACTTTATCTCATTTTCTAGGTGTAGGTGATTTTTAAGGATGGTGTGTTATCATCTTTACCATCGGTGCTATAGCAAAGGATTGATAGATGGTCGTTTCTCTACAAGAGAGGTGCCTCAGCTAGATAAAAGTAGAGCAACACTCCACTAAGGGTGTGTTTGGTTGGGCTTGTTAAAATATAGAAGTAATTTTTTGAAATAGCTGTAAGAAAACTACTTTTTAATAACAACTTTTTCTCAAGAAATATTGTTTGGTTAGCTCCACTTCTACGCTTTTTTTTTAATAGTAAAAACATTCAGGGTCGATTGGTTAAACATATAAAAAACAACTTTAACATATACCGACTCATAAATTATACTAATTTTTATAAAATAATTATCCAATATGCAAAACTATATAGGTAAGTAAAGTTGCCCCCATACATCTGAAAATTAGTACTTTAGTAGAATTATTGTTTTGAATTCATTTAAAAAAACATGATTATTGAGAAGTAGTTCTTTTCACATTCGTATCTTGCAAAATCCTTTTCTTATAACAAGTTGGTTAAGGGATTATATAGCCGGCCTGGTTACTTCGAGGCTTTAGGGAGTGTTATATTGAAAAGATTTTTATTGCTTGTTCTTGTACTCGACAGAGCATATTGTCAGAGCACTCTTACCTCTGAAAAATGGCATTGATGGGAAAGATGGAAAACCCCCTTTATTATTAAATTGCAAGTCCCATATTAGATCGAGTCGACAAGTTATTCATAGTAATTAACCTACTTGTTAGTGGACATTTTCTTTTTCTTTTGATTTTTAATGAATCCACATTCAGTTGTCCCCAGTGAAAGTAGGCTTACATAATTATCTGTTGGTATGCTATATATAGAGTTCTTATCCATGGAGAAGGTGATCTTCTCGCTCATCTAGTAATTAATGGGGATACAAATTGTTGCATCAGCAGGTTCGTTTCCAAGCTACTATGGTGGTTGCCTTTTCTTTTCTTTCTTCTTGTCATGGTGAAATTAAGTATGAGTTGTAAACAATGATAAAGATTTCATAACTACAGTTACATCAACAGGAAATTATCATAATCAAAAGAGAAGAATACCTAGATTAGAAAAGCAAGGAAAATAATCAGTATATTCAATATGATCAGAACTATATCGACATCACGGGAATGGAATAACACAATGAAAAGAGATACTGCATGTTGGTGATACAGAGTCACAGAAATTTGTGAGGGTGATTTGCAGAATGGGAAAGGGACTCCGGTCTTGATTTAATTATAAAAGAAAAATGGGCATATGGAAAGAAGAAGGGAAAATGCAAGAGGGCGAAATGGCTAGCCGGTTCCCGCCAAATCTCCGCTTCCCGCGAAGCTTCCCACTCCACTGCCTGCAAACGTGATGAAGCTCGTCTTCATCGCGAAGCCTCTCTTGCGCTGCTTACTTGAAAACGGCTGAATGTCGATTACTTTTCCAAAAGGCTTCTTATAAGGAAGATAACCAAAAGGTCCTTTGGGCTTTTTATAAGTAAAAAGCCCATAAAGCCCTATCATAGAGCCGAACAAAACGCAACCTAACTCTTATTGGGGTTACTCGTGGCTCAGGCTAGTTTGCTTTCAAACAGGTGTGGACCTCAGGCCTTAGCATTCAGGCCAGGCTTGAATCTAAAATTCATCCCATTCAATGTAAGGGCCGCAGCTAGAGATGTCAAACGGATTTATCCTGGCCAAGCATGACCCGCCACTGGCCGTGCATGGAGCGGGCTGCGCCGTGCCAGGCATGCTCAATGTGCCTCTTTAATTTTTTTTTTCGATTAATTTTTTTCTCCTTTTCTGTATTAAAATTAAAAATTAGAACACAAATACGGAGAATGATAAAGATATTTAAGTGGCTCGGTCAAATTCGACCTACTCCACTGAGAATAATGGGAGGGTTAGATTATTTCTAGACTTTGTAAAATTGAAAATGACACAAAATACCCCTTATATAACTGTTTTATGGCTGTTTGGGGGGTAAAATTGATAATTTTTTTAAAAATAGCCCTTTTTGGGCGAGCTAGGCGGGCCGTGCCGAAACGGGCTGGCCTTGCCCGTTCCCTAGGTACAGTACAGCCCATGGCACTAGAAGGGCAGGGCCACGAGCCATGCTGTGCAGAAATGGGCTTGCCCGGCCCATTTGACATCTCTAGCCCCAGCTAATTACCCACCTCAAAAACTATGGACTATGATTTTTATCATTTCTCCGATCCTTGGGATTCCCTTGGAAGAAAAGTTTGTATTCGCTTTGTATTGGCCAGAGATAGACTAACTAGAGTTGGCCAACTGCCCAAGGAACCTCAAGGATGAAATATTAACCATAGAACTATGACTCCATATTTAACCTTTTTTGCCTGGGGTCAAGGCACCTGAAGGAAAACCAACTCACTTGAAACAAACCTGAGAAATAGGAGTTGGTCAACGCACGGCGTACGTGAAGTAAAACCAACTCAAATATAGATTAACACTTTATAATATAGTAGAGAAAATGAATTGGGATCGCCCGAGGCTTTTGACCCCCCAATGACCGTGAGTATACGGATAACAAGTCCACCACGGTGGGGATGCTTGTCTTTCACGTGGGCAGTGCTTGAGAGGTACCTGCCGTGAAGTGTCTAGTCGGATCTAATGTGCAGTAGTCAATCTTATTATCTAAGCCATTTGGCTCAAACCAACCTCTTTCATGAATCGCTATATCCCAAATTTGACAATATTCAACATCCATCCAACTCTTATCACTGCCGGATTAAAATTCAGCCTAAGGGCTATTGATCAAAGTATTAAAATGATTTAATGAGGTTGATATTTTGCGGTCTTAGATACCCTTCGCATCTTTCCACCCCTACCTCCCGTGACGTTGGAATGGCCTTCAGAGTCCCACTATATGCAAACGTTCGGGACTGTATGAAAGTACATATATACTATAAGTATAATTTGTACAAACATTCATTTTAGCATAAATTTATATCATATAACTCCATGTAATTACATCTCACTAGTATTAAAGGCTGAGCTGATATACATACATAACTGAGTGACAAAAAGATGACACCCCATGAAATACAAGTACAGGAAAAATAAAAATAAAAATAAAGAGGAGGCTAGCTAGCACAAGAACTCATGGGTTCTTCTTTTGAGTATAAATATAATCTATGTGAGCAGCAAGGGTTCTCCTCATCAAGCATTCTTCCTCTCCCACTCCTTCACAGCCTTCATTCACATCCATATTCTCCTCATCAATACCCTGCAAATGACATGACAGGCACAAAATAAAACGGCAATCCAAACAAGAAGGCAGGAAATTGAGTAGAACCCACCAAATAAAATAAAAAAATCCAGATCCAGAAAGGTCATTTATGCAAGAGAGAATCATACCCCTAGTTGCGATTTTGGTGGTGAATCGAGAGGATGAGCTGGATCATGGCGAGCTGCATATGTCAGAGAGAAGAAGAGGAGAAGAGCAACCACAATTAGAGAGCGGTTGGACATCCTTTCTATGAAATGATATTGTTTGGGTCAAATGAATCAAGGAGATGTGAATTTAAAGGGGATAAGATTGCGTGTGGGAGCTGTGGGATGTGCGTGTTTCTTTAGAAATTCACAGATAACCCCTTCTCTTTCATATTTTTACAAATAGCTTTTTTTGTTATTAGTCCCTTACCACCCTTGCCTTTTCTTTTTCCAACCTAAAGCACCAGGGTTCGATCCCTAATCTTTCCCTATAGAACTCATCCAAGTCTCTAGTACCTTGCCTGTTAATCACTTACCTGTTTTAGACTGATCACCAAAATTTATTATGTCTTTTTTCTGCATGAATGTAAATGTTTTTAGACCTAACCTTGTTTTAATTAAATCTTAGTCAATATTGTGAAATGCCATTCGACCAAAACGACATTAACTTGAAGTTACACCCTTGATTTAACACGAATCATACTAGTCTCAAGAAAGAAAAAATCATTTCCTATTGATAGATGCATCATATCTAATTATCTGGTTGAGAAATCTGTCAGAATGTTAGTTGAGATGGCTGAGTGAGATTTTTAAAGCTATAGAAGTGGTTATTTGGTAAAATAAAAATATATGTTTTGTACATGTGAAGAAATATAGGGGGTTATATGTAAAAAGAATCCCACCTTTGAAATGTAAGAACCCAGACACCTGAGTTCACCAAACTGGAAAGGCCGGTAAAGGTACACCTCGGGACCAACCAATGATGTGTACTTTAGTATTTGGGTGCATGTGTTTGGTGCAGTACAGAACCGGTCAACTGCAGACGAATCACAGCAGGCCAATGGCTTTTCATTTAGATTTAGTTTAGCTATGCATTGATATGATTCCCCAGGCTGACAATATATGCAGCTTCACCTTACATCCCTCAGATACCCTCACCTGGAATCTTTTACATGCGTGTCCAAGTCAAATGAATCAAGGAATGACCCAGGCTCCCTTGGGCCCATGGACAGCCTAATTTGTCGGTGAACTGAAACCCCAATCTTGACCTGCTCAATTCATAGAAATTTCTCCCAATAAAACAAGGTTGAAAAATCCAAGTTTATATCCATCTAGATACTGGAGAGCTTTGCCAGCCGTTTTCTTTATACCTTTCCAAGTTGAATAAGACATGGACATAGATGCAAATCATGCAGCCGATTATTCAAAGGTAACAAAACACGACATCTAGGCCTTTCCACTCGTTGACCATTAAAGAATCTTACAGTGCATTTCGATTTTGCTGCAAACTCATAAGCTTTTCGACAAAAGTATTCAGGCCATGTTTGCCTTTATGGTATGGTAAAGGTGGAGGTTAGACATAAGATATAATAAAATAAAAATATGTGTGATAAAAAGTGTGATGAACTACCTCTAAGGTAAAGTAAATGTAACAGAGAGAGAATCCAATGAGAAAGCACATTTGTTTTTAACTTTACTTCACTCCATAATATAACACTCTTCTGAAATTAAAAAAAAAAAAAAAAAAGCATGTGAGGAAGGTTATGGTTAGAAATATCACATTATGAGAGTACTTTTCTACTTCACCTTTTCAATCAAATAAGATAAAAATAGAAAATGCCTCATCTCAACCAACTTTATTATTACATTTACTTATCTGCTTGGCAAACAAATGTACCCAGATTAGGTTGAAAGCATCATAATTTTTTTACCCGTGATTATGTAAATAAATTCTAAAAAATCAAAGTTAATATTACAGAAAATATATTTTAAAAAAATAAAAAATCCATGAAAAGAAGTTTTTTTTTTTTAAATGGCTTGATTTCTAAGAATCGGAATGGCCAGTTTGGATGGTTCAACGGTTGAGCCAAACAATTCATTCGACTCAATTAAGCTTGAGTTATTTTGGTGGAACCAAATAACAATACGTAGTGATTCCAATTCAACCAGGTAAGATCAGACAATGTAATCCAATATCTTACATATTGGATTCAGATTAATTTATTGAACTATGAAAGGAGGATTTTTTATACTCAGTATAGGAGAAATTAGGAAACAAAAAATAAGAGGAAATATTGTCTTTCTTTACTTGAAATCTCTTATTCTGATTTAAATATATATATATATATATTCGTATCATCTGCTCAAGAAAAGTCCAAACAAACTGTGTTTCTTTTCTTTTTCTTTTTTTCCCCATATAACATCTCCAAAGCCACATTCAACTAGAGATGTCATATGGGCTAGGCCCGCTCGCGCCAGTCAACGGAACGTGTCATGGTCACGGCACGGCCAGCCTATTTCGGCATGGTACGCTGCGTGCTGACCCATCCATAAGGGTCTACCCATCAAGCCCGCCCATTACATATATCATATTTTTTATTTCTCAATCCACCTCCCATTCCAACTAATGTTAAGTTAGTGGATAAAACGGCTCGTAAAAGTTTATTTGGTTTTTCTTTTTGCAAATCTTACATCTCAACTTAAAGCATTTTCAAATCTTCTTCCACTCCCACAAGCTTTTCACTGTCTACTGTGGATAAAACGGCTCGTAAAAGTTCATTTGGTTTTTTTTTTTGCAAATCTTACATCTCAACTTAAAGCATTTTCAAATCTTCTTCCACTCCTACAAACTTTTCACTGTCTACTCACAGTCACAACCTTTAATGCTTAAATACATCATGGATATATCATTTATATGGAGGGGATATCGATTTTTCACATAACTCTAAGTCACTTTACCCTTATCTTGTCTCACAACAACTTTAGTAAAATAAAGTATGATATGTTATCTATTTTGAAGTATCTGTGTATCATAGTCCATAGCAAAATGAAAACTCGCTATGGAATGGAAAACATTTCTTTGTACTTCAAGAGCTTTGTAATTTCTCATAGTCAAACAAACATTTCTCAAAAGTAAATTTAATTGACACTGCCAACTTTGGATCTAAACACTTGCTCTATATTTTAGGCATGCCATTCTCCAAAAAAATTGTAAGGTTTTGAAGATAATCCTATTTACAAACAAACATTCAAGAAATTAAGGTTTTGAAAATAATCATATTTACAAATAAACCTTCAAGAAGTTAAGATCCAAATGGTTCTCTTCTCAGTGAGGTAGGTCGAGTTTGACCGAACCACTTAAATACCTTTGTCATTCTCCGTGCTTGTGTTCTAATTTTTAAATTTAATACTGAAAAAACAAAAAAAACAAAAAAAAAAAAAAAAAAAAACAAGTTAAAAAAATACGTCGGGCCCAGCCCGCTTCAGACATAGCCCATGGTGGTCTGTGCTGTACCAGGGTAAATCCCTGGCGACACCCCAGCACTTTTGGCATCTCTACCTTCAACAAAGACTTTTCTATTTCTAATAAAGAAGGAAGCTTCCCTTTAACATCCATGTGATTGTTTATGTTGTCAAGTTCATGTTGTCATAACCCGATTGCTTCTTTTGGCCTTTATTTTTCAAAGTCATCGGTTTTAGTTAAAAGGCTACCCAAACAATCAAATACTTTGGCTGGAGTGATAAAATCTTGGAAAGGACTGGAAACTTCTATTGATGATCTCATGCATGAGTCATCACACAATATTGGGTAGCTTTGAATATCCACATTTTTATACCAAACTCAGGGCATTATTTTCCTATGTGGTAAGTACAGGAATTAAGGGAGGTTTCATAGAAACACCCTTGCGGTTTGTGTTATTTCTAAAAACACCCCTAAAAATCCTAAGAAAATCTTATTGAAAGCATTTTTAGATACGTCCTTCATGCTTATTAGCTATTATTTCCTCCTACTAATTTAAGCACTCTTCAAAGTCCAGCATCACCTTATCTCAAATGAAAAACAGTGTCATACTAAATAACTTAATCATCATCTTCATCATCATTATCATTAAAATTTTGTCTCAACTATGTTGATCAATTATGCGAATATTGTTTTTATCATTCCACTTCATTTTGGCTGAAAATTTTTTTGGATTGAAAATTATGATGGCTCTTCTTAAAAATGAATTTTCTGATAAGGCGACTTTGATTTAACGAAGGTCTTTGCTTGGTGTCGGAACTAGGTTAAAAATTGTTTATTTATTTATGACTCATGAGATATGGAAAATTGCAAATTAGTCTACGTATGAATATAGTAATATATAAATTGAGAATGATAACATATTACATAATTGAAACTGAAAATATTGGCTAGTAAGATATTATTTTTTTCCAAGTTGAAATACTATTTAATAATAAAGATTTCTCCTTTACTAGAACAAGAAGCTTCTCTTTTGACATTTTTTCTCATTTGCCCACTTGCCGTATGTTTGATGCCAGACTCCTTTTACTTTTCTTCTTTCCCTTTCTCTCTCAGAGAGTCATTGTTTCAGTTTCACTCTCGGTCGCCAAAAAACCAAATACCTGGCAGTAAATGGAAGAACCTCGGGTAGTACTAGGCCATTGCTGTTGAACTGATAATTGAGTCATTACATAATGGGCAACTTCAAGAATATCCACATTTTTTTTACTAAGCTAAAAGCATCATTTCCCTAGCTCGAAAATGAGGGAGTTTAAAAACTTCTTTAGCTTTCTTAAAGATGATTTAGAACTTATTATTGAAAAATCTATCTATGATTGATAAAAGCCTATGATATAGTGGAAGGTGTTCACTATTGCAATATTAAGATTGTGGGATCAAATTACATTCTGTTAAGAAAAATGAAATATATTTTTAATAGTCGGTTGACCTTGAAATAGCTCTAACTAAGTCTCTGCCTAATTGTAAGCATAATAACAATATTTGTTAGAGAACAAAGAGACAGCGTAAAGGTAAAGGGTGTCTTATTCACTACCAATGCTTGGGATCGACCCTTGACACTGGCAGAGGACGGAGATGGAGTATTCCGTGGTGTGAATACTAACGTAAGCAGAGCATGGATGGAGATGGTGTGGCGGAGCACTAAAGCGAAGCACGTGAGGGATAATCCCTATTACTTAAACTAGGATAGTTTACCATTCATCCCTAGTAAGCGAAAAAAAAGTAATAAATTTTGTTGAAGTATACAAAACAATTATTTTGCTCTTGCTATTATTACCTCAATTAGTTGTTACGACCCTTCAAAGTTCTTACTAATAGCTTCCATATCTGTATTCTCCATTACGTAGGGTATTTGGAAACTCTAAAAATGAGCTCTTATTTTATTAGTTAGACCGTATTTACATATTAAAGGTAGCATTTAATAAATCTCTAATTGTATTTTCCATTTTTAGAGCTTATTTAAAATTTAGAACTTTTGGCTCTAAAAAGTAAGTTAAGGGTAATTGCCTGTTTTTTTGTGCATGTGTGGGGCTTTGAACACAAGACATGGGGAACCAACTCCCACCTCATGCCACTCAACCACCTCCCATGTGGGAATAGCATGAACCAATTGGGGGATTAGTCATGCTGGGTCAAAGACCTCAAGGATACCCATGTCATAAAAAATATATATTAGCTAAAGCAAATTTAGGTACACAATGCAAAACTTACAAGTATTTCTGATGGAAATGACCTCATAACATTTTTTAAATGACGCAAATGTGGGTTTTAAATCATGCGTTTAAATGTCAACCCTGATTACCACTATTCCTAAAGTCGGGCTCCAATGAGGTAAGAGTTTTTTTTTTTTTTTTTACCAAACAGATTAAGTGTAAATTACAACTTAAAAAGTCAAGGACAACTACTATTGTTGTATCATTTGACCTCATCCATCTCATTGCATGTTATCACAACTCATCACAATCTCACTCGCGCAGCAATAACAACATGCTAGAATTCCAAATAATTTTGTATACATAGCATACATTCCTCGCCACCAGCATGATGATATGAGACTGAGCAATATTGTGTCAAAGGGGCATATACCATTCTATCATTTGGATGTACCAAGTGTGAGGCCGTGGCTAAGGCAACAAATTGATCATTTCATATATCTTTTGTTACTTTGGTAATTATAATCAAGGGTGGACACTGGTGTGCCGTTTAGGGGGCAGACTTGGAAGCCTGAAACATGCAAACCAAAATATAGGGAAAAAGCCAATGCCTCCGTCATAAATTAGTGACACACATACGTACATAAAAAAAAGGCCAGACAATAAAACAATGAAGAAATTAATATTATGGCCATGCTCTGTCTGGACCGCTCCCCAAATGAAAATCCTGGATTTGCCACTGGATATAATTATTGCATCTTCTATGAGTTAGGAGACTAGCTAGTTTAAAAATATTCACTCACCGGAGACCTCATACTGACAAAGGAATGAAGGCGTTATCTGATTCAATGCTAAAAGAGGCTACATCATAATCAACGTGGCCTTATCCCAATTAGTTTACGATTAGCTTGAAGAGTTCTACTATTAAACTATAAAAGATAATATCAACTATGCAAGGAAGTGGCCTCTCTCTCTCTCTCCCTCTCCCTCTCCCTCTCTCTCACACGCACCATCGTTTGTGCACTTGTGAACTAGAGAGGAAGAGGGACCTCCAGTGATTATGAAGATAGGAAGTGTCCTAGAAAACACTCAATATGGAAAACTAGAGTCCTGCATGCCCTAAGAAAACGCATTAATTTGATATGCTACCCTCTTGGTGATGTTGCCACACAACCACGATGCAAACAACAAAACAAGCAATCACACAAGCGAACAATCACACAGCAAGATTTACATAGTTTAACAATGTGCCTACCTCCATGGACAAAGAGAAACCCATTATTCCTTTTATGCATTTTAATTTCTCTTTTATAAGTTATACCTGGTAAAAATCACCCCTGGCTGATCGAGTAGACCAGTCTACTTAGAAAACAAGAGTCTAACCCAACAAGTTGTTCTTCTCAAACACTATAAATATTAAGTGCTGGTTAAGCTACCCTTAGACATAAAATATCTCCATCGTGGGAATCTCCAACATCTTCTCTTAATAAAACCTTCACTTACCTTTCAAAAACAAAAAAATCTCAAACATAGCCATACGTATCCCAGCTACTTCGGGTCATCTTTTTGAGTTCTATTTTGCCAAATCGTAGCTCAATTCATCTTTATGCAATAATACGGATCTAACAACCATCTTATAAAGATTGCCTTTCAATCAAAATGAAACTTATTGGTGACTGAATTATACTCCACTAACTTATTTTCTTACCTTTTTTACCAACAAAAAAAACTTATTCTCACTATTCCGTCATGTGTTGATCCTAATTTGCGACTTGAAGCTCAAACACAACGTTCTGTTCTAGGCTGGGCATTGGTTGGTCTATGCATAGCACATTGTTTCAGTAGCCAAAAGGTCCCTAGGAAGTCTGCCAGAACAATTGTGGGTCTAATTAACTTAAGGCCTTCCCTAGCTCTTCTTAACTTAGGCCTATCTTTACCCCAGCTGTAACAGTTCAAGCCTTGCTCACCTGTCCTATAAAGGAGGCCCACCAAGATTGACGATCAAACTAGGCATGTGACCCCCTTGGCCATTCTCTGTGTTTCTACAACCTCACCATGAAGTGTAGCAGTGATTATCAAAATAAAAGATTACTTTCATTAATAATCTATTAAACATTGAAGCTGTGATTTAGGTGGAACAACCATCTACCTAAGATGACGATCAGTCAACATGATGATGAAGAAAATGAGAGTCTCAACTCTTAACTCATAAACTGTACCTAAACCTGGTAATAAGATGGAGCAAGACCCAAATTGAAATAATTGGATATGGATCTAATATTTGGGTCCTCCTTTAATTCTGCTCCAAGTTGAGGTCAATGATTTTATACTCCAGGACCTGAATACCAGATGCAAGGACTGTATTCATATATGCATGAGTGTTTTAAATTACTCCTAAGTGCAGTATTTTGATAAATAAACATTTGGGCCTCAATAGGGTCTACATCGAGACTCCGGTGTGGGGCGCCCATTAATTTAAATTCAGGTGTGGGTGCAAGTCCTGTAAACTGGACCTGAACAGGGCACGGGTCTGTCTGGGTATGGTTCCAAGCCAAATCCTACTTGTTTCATCTCTATTAGTTATGAATATATGATGCCCCTTATCAGATGTTGGGCAAGGCATTAGGTAAAATCTTCAAAGGGCCCATGGAAACACCTACTCTTGGTCGATGGATTTAACTAATAGAAACCTTAAAAAAAAGAAAGTCAATGCATGGGCTTCCCTCAACCATTACGACATATCAATTATCCATTGTTTAAAGGAAAGTCACTGCATCATACGCATCCAAGACACATAATACTTACCGGGTTGGGATTTTCCAGACTTTGTACAGCCATATTTGATGGTTCTAAACTGTAAAACATCCATCAGACACTGTATCAGCCAACGCCCAAAGCCTGATGTATAAGTTTGTCTTAGCCCTTTTAAACGGTGTTTTAGATGTAAATAATATAGAAATAATAGAATATAAAGACTTGTTTATGTAATGAGAGGTTCCATGGATTTCTATTTCCATAAGGAGAGGAACCGTGCATTTCATAGGAAATCAAAATCCTCTCGGTTGAGGAAAATCGGGCCATTTTTTTTTCTTTTATTTAAAAAAATGTGCCACACCAAATAATGAAATAGTGGGCTGAATGAAAAATCAGAATAATTTTCCTTTCCACCACGGACTCCTCTTATCACACAAAGGCACTTAATTCCCAAACTAAAATTACATGGGGAAAATCAGTTTCAGTCGGAGCAAGGATCTGTGTCAGGGAGGTACAACTTTGTGTTAGCTGCATTTTAAGACCATGGGCCCGGCCCCTTCATGAATAGAAGTTGTTGAACCGAAGCTAAACGATGCAGGACCAACTTGGGTCAATTGTGACATTAAAATGGTGAAGACTATATAGAGCCATTTTGAGAAAAGTGGAGAATGGTCAAAACCAGCAGCTCTATCCAGTCTGACTTGCAATTCCTACTAATTGACAGTTCTGCCTATCTTGACTGGGTTTGGCTAAGTGTAAAGATAAGGTTATATCCCACAAGTTTCAAATTGGTCTGACCAGCCAGATAGCTTCAGCATTTAAAACACTTCTTTGAACCTGATGATTAGTTTAATAGTTAAGTGAATTCTTACCTAAGTCTGTCAATTGGCTTGAGACCAGCCCCCATCTTGTCCCAAATCCAATAAAACTGTAAGTCTGTCAATTGGCTTGAGACCAGCCCTCATCTTGTCCCAAATCCAATAAAACTGGATTCGACAGTTATAGACGAGCCTGGTCCAAGATTAAGATTCAGAACTCATTATGAGTTGGACCATGATCCCAAATCTAATCCTTTTCAAACTCCGATCATTGCCATGAGAGATATAAACAGGTTGGTCCATGCCCGCACCTGAACTGATTTAATTTCTATACCTAGGCCAAAACCGGAAACCACTGGACCCAATTGGACCTGTGCCCAACTCAAATCTAAATGCACCAATATAATATTTTAATTTTACACATATCAGTCAGGTACAGAATATTCTGATCTAAATGCAACTGAACCCAGAGCCGGGCCTGATTAACAATCAGTCCAGAAAGACGGTCCTTACCCTGTTTTTTCGGGTCATGCCCTTTCAATAACTAGGTAGTCCTGGGTCAATTGACATCCATAGTCACCAGTCTTGCACCTTTATTTCAAGCTTCCCATTCATCTTATTTGCCTGGATCCTGGACCAGATTTTAGGGTCCATGTAGGACCGGGACTTGAATTTGGATCATGAAACCCTTATTGAGCTCATTCTCGAGTTCGTAAATGCCCAGTTTGAATCCAGCATGTTGACAAGTACATTTGCTCGAAGGACAAGCAGATGAGAGAAACAAGAAATAACACAAAGAATTTTCATTATTTTAATTAAAATTGAGCACTAAAAATTGAGCGCCGCGGGTTGCCAAACAAAGTACACAGTACTCATGGTTGAATGGTATTGACACCTCAGATTCACATAATATCCAAAGATGGTCACTGGGGCATCAAGCGAAAGTATCACTCCTAAAAGAGTAGCCCGACATAGCTTAAAAAACCTCCGGCTCTAGTATCACTGTTGGATCTATAGCTGCCAAGCAATATTTGATACATCTTCTTGTTTCATCTTATCAGTCATATCTGTGTGATTATCAATGTTGATGAATCATCATTGATAATCAGGTCTGGGTCAGTTAGGGTCACAACTCACAACGACATACCTAATCTGCCCCATGATGGATCCGAGTCCGGTAAATTCTGGTAAGCTCATACTTAGAATTTAAAAGAAGCCAAAAAGCTATTGAAAAAAAAAGTTTAAATTGGGCTCAAAGCCACAAAGAAGTAATTAATATTTCCCCTTCTAAATTCAACTGCCTCATTCTTAAGCAGTTTTCTAATTTCCTTTTTAGTTATTTTTATCTTTAACACTATATCTAAAATCAATTACTTAACGTTATTTTAAGATGAATTTACAATCCATGATACTAAGTTTGTCTAGCACAATGTGATTTATTGTATCCTCTGCATCCATCTTTTAAAGGTCAAAAGATGTTTTTCCTTCTCAAAGTGTATTAGCTAGTTTTTGTTTTTATTTTATTTTTTTTTGGTAAAAAGTGGATTAGATAGTTAAAGAACAGAAGCCACGTACATCACCCAATATCATATTTTCTTTTCTTTCCAACCAAATCATGGACTTGGAGTGCACCAGAGAGAAGACAGATTTTGGGGATACCACAATCCCTGGCAGTCCTCAACGCAAGGAGGATCACTCTCAATTTGTTGATATTTTGTAAATTAATCCCAAGATAATATAAGATTTATCTCATTTCATAATTACTGTTAAGAAAAAAATTATGAGAATGACTTGTATTTCTATCATTGAGAGGTTGGTTTAACTAAAGGTACAAGAAATAAGAAAAAGAAAGATACATTGGACAGTCCCTTGATTGTGGTGATGGGCAGTTCCCCTATTGGGTGATTACCAACAGTTACAATCCCTCTGATAAAAGAGATGAAGGCTATACAAAGAAACATTATAATTCTCATTGTCATTGATCATGTGAAGGTCAATGGTAATTCAA
Organism: Persea americana; assembly: GCA_029852735.1. Taxonomy (NCBI): domain Eukaryota; kingdom Viridiplantae; phylum Streptophyta; class Magnoliopsida; order Laurales; family Lauraceae; genus Persea; species Persea americana. Next base: position 78,380,566 of record CM056810.1, read on the forward strand.
TATTTTCTGGTAAGAATACTGCATTGTATTCAAATACATGCCAAATGTGTGGGTCAAAACCCATTTGATCAATCCAGGCCCAAATAATGTTTATAATTGCCATGTGATAAATTTAAGTTTTTTTAAGAAACCCCCATAAAGCAGGATGATAGATTAGTCTTGTATTCTTCAGCTAAAAATAAAATCATGCCAACACAACCAACAAATCGGTCCATATTATCCAATACGACTATTATTTATTTGGTATTGTTAATTTCTCCCGCCCATGTGTAATGATAAAAAATGTTTGTCAGAAAAGAAAAGATTTTTATAAAAAAAAATTATTTAGATGTACCCGTAGAAAGATGCATATTATTAAGGCCCCGTTTCTTTTCTGGAATTTCTGACAGGAATTCCGATTGTGGGGAATTCCAGAATTCTTGTCAGAAATTCCATGCTTCTTTAGTGGAATTTCTGGTATCTAAGAATTCCAGCATTTAAAAATGCTAAAACCTGTATTCCCAAATCCCACACCTCCATCAAGCATACCGAAAAACCTACTATGGGAGGAACTCAGGCATGCCTTGCGTTTTAGCTCCAACACCCAAACGGTCACCTGGGATCTAGAGTCAGGCTACGGCAAGGAGAAAGGAGATTAGATTTTGTTGCTTCCACACCTGCAGATTTTATTGTTATTTTTTCCCTCTTTCAGTCACATTGATTTTTGGTATCCTTTTTTTAGAGGGTTTAGAATTTTTTGGAGATGGAGATGGTGTTGGAGAATGATGACAGAGGCCAGAACTAGATTTGGGTTTTTTTTTTTTGGCTGCTCCATTTCCTGTTAAAAATCTATAGATTCAACAACTTGGACCAGATCTGTGGTTTTTTTTCCCTTCTCCATTTCCTATCACCGTGGGTTCAAAAATTACTCATCTTTTATATGGAGAATTGCCTAAGATATATCAGATTTTATGTCCTCCTCCTCAACCCAGTTCTTGCTACGGGTATCTCTGCATTTCTTAAATATCTGTTACAGATTTCTTTACTGTTTATTTTCTTTTTCAGAAATTTGTTGTTGTTGTTGTTCTTTTTTGGTTTTGTTTGGGGGGGGGGGGGGGGGGGGGGTGGGGGGGGTGGAGAAAGCACTGTTGGAACCTTTTTTTGCAACCATGATGTTGCATTTTTGGGTTGTTTTACCCATCCAGAAATGATAAAAGAAAACATAGACTCTGTTCTGTGGATGGTGTGGATGACATCTTGGATCATATGGATCATGTGGATGTTTCTCTATAATGGAAATGAGGACTCTGTTCTGAAAGAGAATTGCAAAGAGCGTAAAAGTGAGGGCTGTGGGTGTTCTATGCCTATGGATGATGCCTACTTCTTTGATATGAATGTGTTGAGATGTATTGTAGTAAAAATCTAATGTAACATGGAAGTTTTATTACTGTTTTTGAATCTGATTTTAATGGATTTAAGGGCAGGTTGTATAGAAGGCAAAGTATTTGATGAAATGCCCTAGTTAAAAACTTGTTTGTTTCTGGGTTTATTTATCTTTTAAATAAGAGTACTATACAACATGTTGATTACTATTATAGTAAGCAATACAAATAGGTCATTTGTTAGCAACCACAATCCTTAGTAAAGAAAAAAAAAACCTTGGTTTGAGATTTTTAATTTCCTGCCTGATGATGTATGTGCTTGATTTTTTTTTATTTGTGTTTCGATTTTGAGACCTGGGGTTTGATGATTGCATAATGATGTGAAAGATGGATTGATATGTGTTGTTGATATTTGATTTTATTGTGTTGGTTGATGCTACTATTGTGTTTTTTGGCCAATGCTACTTTTGGGATTCTCAGGCATAAAAGAAACAAGGAATTCAAAAAATGACAGAATTCAGTAGCATTTCAGAATTCCAGCATTTGAAAATCCCAGACAGCCATCAGACATGAATTCCAAGAATTCTAGAAAAAAAACGGGCCCTATTGGTCACCAAAACCGGAGGCGTTTGTGTAACGCCATGTGCGTGCACCAAATAATAGCAAAGAAGGCACCTTCCATTTTTTTTCTGAAAAAGGCATTATACAGACACCTCCTAATATTTCCATTACATCATATTATCTTCAAAAGAAACCTTACCATTACTCATGCAATCCTCGAGATCGAATACAAGGAAAAAAAAAAGATATTGAAAATAAATAAAACCCTTAAAATTAAGCAACTTGATATAACACTAATGATCCATGCAATCCTCAACAAGCCCATTCTTTTCTCTTCTTCCTCTTGAGAGCTATCCTCCTGCTCCCTCCGGCCTCAACGTCTCTCCCCAAGTTCGCATCCTTGCAAATCAATGGCAAGTCATGACCATCATCACCATCATCCACAGTCGCAATTTTGATACATGAGCACCTATCCAACGATGCAAAGAAGGCGGTGGCGACACCGTGGCCCACCCATGTGGCCACCCGATCAAGCCTTCCACAGCTGGGTGAGCCATGGCTTGTCGATCTGCGGATCTCTGGCTCGTCCGATGTGCACTGGAGATCGAAGAATGTGGTGCAACTTGGAGTAGTTGTGGCAGCCATGGAACAAGAGTGATAGATAGATTGATAGTAAGGAAAGGAAACGGGAAACGGGAAACGGGAAACGGGGTGTTATGTGAGAGAAAGACTAAGGCAATATAAGAAAAAAGTAGAAGTGTTTGTGAGAGAGACAAAAAAAAAAATAGAAAGATAGCAAGGGAAAAGAGAGGGCGTGTTGGTGTGTGAGGCTTTTCAAATTGGGTTGCATAGGCCTTTTGGGATAGAAATAGAAGTATTGGTGCGAGAGAAGACAAGATAGAAAAGGAGGAAGTCTTGGTGTGAGAGGCTTTTCAGATCGGGTTGCACAGGCCTTTGGGAACCTCAGAGGTTGTTAACATGTTATGGTTGGTACGGTATGGTGTCCAGTATCTTTTGTAATTACGATCAAGCCTCTTTGATCTTGGTGAGATAAGGGGTGGTGATAGCCTCATAGGCAGGGATGGCAACGGGTGGGCTCGATATCGTCTCACAACTAAACCCAGAGCCTCCCCTGCTGAAGCCTGACTCGTGCTTCAAACCCATGACCCTTGAACTCTTTAAAATATCTACCATCCAATATATCACAAAAGATATTTATATCATGTTGCACTAAAAAATATGTAAAGTAATTATAAAAGAGGAAACTAGAAGGACCTAAACCTACATTGAACCCAACTAGGGGCAAATTCTATGAATCTATACCTGCGTCAAGCCCCAAGAAGCCACCACCAAACCAAACCCAATTAGGAGCAAGTCAGAACAGGTCGCCCTTTTGACCTGTCTCGTTGGCATATTCCATGGTTATAGGCATGTAAGGTCCGGCCAAAGCTTGTCCAAGGGACCCATTTTAGCTTCTACCAAAAATAAATAAAGTGAACCATTTAGCTACTTACCCTGGTATTAAGGGCCAATATCCAGACCACGGGCCAAAAGTTTGGTTCAAGCCCAACTATTTGCGAAATATTATGGCTGGGGTAGATCATGAGGCCATGGTATTTCGTCCGGGCCAGGCTTTAAGAGTACATAGGATGAAAGTCAACCCTTTTATCCATTGGGCCACAAAATCATGCGGCGTTGCCGCCCATAGGCCTATAACACATCATGTGTAACAGAATGCGGGGCCGTTTCAGCTCAAACTCACCCCTAGGGAGGGGTGGACCAACATATATGGCTTGGGGCACTTGCTCTCGTCGGTTCTTGGTCCGCTTCCAAAACTCACTTGAGAATTCTGGATCCAATTCCAAAACTCACAAGAAAAATCTTGGGTTTGCCCACAAAACACACATGAAGATTTTGGATTTGCCCCCAAAATCCAATTAAACCCCCCACTCACCCACAAAAAAAAAATTCTTAGGTCTGCCACTACCCCTAGGTGAAATAACGGTAAACCTACAATTGTTGGACTCGGTTTGGTCTTCTGGGTGCCCAAGCAAGAGCCCAAGGAGCCTATAGAGAAGGAAAATCCTACCTAGCACTAGTGATCTTTTCCAAACCGTATCATGTACCAAGTCCTGTTACTATGTACAGTTTAAACTACTTCCGCCATTGCAAGGAATTCTGATTCACTCTCGATAGATTTGAGCACTCATAAGGCAGTAAAGTGTGCAAAATAATTCTCTGGTTTAGTGAAGGAAAATACGTGAATCAGGCATTAAGGGCCTAATACAACTTTTCCTCCACCCTTAGTGGAGGAAAACTTGCGATTTAAGGCATTATGAGCCGGATGTAGCTTTTTCGGACCTGATGGAGCTTTTCCTTTGCTCTAAATTGAGGAAAATTCGCGATTTGCGAATTACGGGTATGATGCATCTTTTCCTCCTCTCTGAGTGGAGGAAATCCTTCGATTTAATGCACAATGCCTGGGCAAGTTGTAGCTTTTCTGGGGCCTGATGAAGCTTTTCCTTCTCTCTCCGTGGAGGAAAACTCGTGATTTAGGAATTATGGTCATGATGCAGCTTTTCCACCTCTCATAGTGGAGGAAAACCTGCTATTTAAGGCATTATGAGCAGGTTGTAGCTTTTTGAGGCCTCATGCAGCTTTTCCTCCTCTCTTGGTGGAGGAAAACTTGGGACTCTCTTTGTGGAGGAAAACATAAGATTTAGGCATTATGAGCCCAATGCAACTTTTACACATCTCTTTAGTGGATGAAAACCTGCGATTTAAGGCATTACGGGCCAGACGTAGGTGTTTCGGGCCTTATACTCCTTTTCCTCCTCCCTTAGTTGATGAAAGTAAAAGATTTAGGCATTATGGGCCGGATGTAGCCTTTTCGGACTTAAATGGAGCTTTTCCTCCTCTCTAAGAGGAGGAAAACCTGTGATTTAGCCAAAATGAGCATGATGGAGCTTTTTCTCCCCTTGTAGTTGAGGAAAACCTGCGATTTAAGACATTATAAGCCGGATGTAGCTTTTCTGAACCTGATGTTTCTTTTCCTCTTCTATTTTTGAGGAAAACCTAAGGTTTAGGAATTATGGGCCTGATGCAGATCTACGATGCAAGCATTAAGGGCCCAATGTAGCTTTTCCTCCACTCTTAGTGGAGGAAAACCCACGAGTTATGGCATTATGAGCCGGATCTAGCTTTTTTGGATCTGATGGACCTTTTCTTCCTCTCTAAGTAAAGGAAAACTTGTTATTTTGGCATTATGGGCCGGATGCAGCTTTTCCTCCTCTTTTAGTGGAGGAAAACCTGCAATTTAGGCATTATGGGCCGGATGCAGCTTTTCCTCCTCTTTTAGTGGAGGAAAACCACTAATTTAAGGAACTACGCGCCGGATATTCCCTTTCCATGTCATATGCAGCTTTTCCTCCTCTCTTTATGGAGGAAAGCATACGATTTAGGCATTATGAGCTCGATGCAACCTTTACACCCCTCTTAGTGGAGGAAGACCTTCGATTTTAGTCATTATGGGCTAGATACGGCTTTTTCTGGCCTGATGGAGCTTTTCCTCCCCTCTTCGTAGAGGAAAACCTGCGATTTAGGCATTATAGGCCATATTTAGCTTTTCCGGCTCTCTTAGTGGAGGAAAACCCTTGATTGAAAGCATTATTGGCCTGATGTTGCTTTTCCGGGCCTGATGCTGCTTTTCCTCATCTCTTAATGGAGGAAAACCCGCAATTCAGGCATTATGGGCCTTATGCAGTTTTTCCTCCTCTCTTAGTGGAGGAAACCTTGTGATTTAGGCATTATGGGCATGATGCAGCTTTTCCTCCATTCTAAGTGGAGGAAAACCTCAAATTTAAGGCACTACGTGCCGGATATTCCTTTTCCATGCCAGATGAAGCTTTTCCTCCTCTCTTTATAGAGGAAAACATACGATTTAGGCATTGTGAGCCCGATGCAACTTTTACACCTCTCTTAGTGGAGGGAGACCTTCGATTTTAGGCATAATGGACTGGATACGGCTTTTTCTGGCCTGATGGAGCTTTTCCTCCTCTCTTCGTAGAGGAAAACCTGCGATTTAGGCATTATAGGCCAAATGTAGCTTTTCCGGCTCTCTTAGTGGAGGAAAACCCTCGATTGAAAGCATTATTGGCCTGATGTTGCTTTTCCGGGCCTGATGCTGCTTTTCCTCCCCTCTTAGTGGAGGAAAACCCGCAATTCAGGCATTATGGGCCTGATGCAGCTTTTCCTCCTCTCTTAGTGGAGGAACACCTGTGATTTAGGCATTATGGGCATGATGCAGCTTTTCCTCCATTCTTAGTGGAGGAAAACCTTTAATTTAAGGCACTACGCGCTGGTTATTCCTTTTCCATGCCAGATGCAGCTTTTCCTCCTCTCTTTATGGAGGAAAGCATACGATTATGAACCCGATGCAACTTTTACACCTCTTTTAGTGGAAGAAGACCTTCGATTTTAGCCATTATGGGCTGGATATGGCTTTTTCTGGCCTAATGAAGCTTTTCCTCCTCTCTTCGTAGAGGAAAACCTATGATTTAGGCATTATAGGTCAGATGTAGCTTTTCCGGCTCTCTTAGTGGAGGGAAACCTTCAATTTAAAGCATTATCAGCCTCATGTTGCTTTTCCAGACCTGTGTTGCTTTTCCTCCTCTCTTTGTGGAGGAAAACCCACGATTCAGGCATTATGGGCCTGATGCAGATTCTCCTCCTCCCTTAGTTGAGGAAAACCCCCGATTTAATGCATTTTGGGCCGGATGTAGCTTTTTTGGACCTAATGGAGCTTTTCCTCCTCTCTAAGTGGAGCAAAACCTGCGATTTAGGCTAAATGAGCATGATGCGGCTTTTCCTCCTATCTTAGTGGAGGAAACCCTTTGATCTGAGGCATTATAGGCCAGATATAGCTTTTTCGAGCGTGATGTTTCTTTTCTTTTTCTCTTTTTGGAGGAAAACCTACGATATAGGCATTATGGGCTTGATGCATATCTGCGATTCTGGCATTAAGGGTCTGATGCAGCTTTTCCTCCATTCTTAGTGGTAAAAAACCTGCGATTTAAGGCATTATGGGCTTGATGCAAAATCTGCGATTCTAGCATTAAAGGTCTGATGCAGCTTTTCCTCCATTCTTAGTGGTAAAAAACCTGTGATTTAAGGCATTATGGGCTGGATCTAGCTTTTTCCGATATGATGGAGCTTTTCATCCTCTCTAAGTGGAGGAAAACATGGGATTTAGGCATATGAGCATGATGCAGCTTTTCGTCCTCTCTTAGTGTAGTCAAACCTGCGATTTAAGGTATTACGGGCAAGTTGTTGCTTTTGCGGGCTTGATGCAGCTCTTCCTCCTCTCTTAGTGGAGGAAAACCATTATGGGCCTGATGCATCTTTTCCTCCTCTCTTAGTGGAGGAAAACCGACGATTTAAGACATCATGGGCTAAATGTGGCTTTTTTGAGCCCGATGTAGCTTTTCCGAGTCTCTTAGTGGAAGAAAACCTACGATTTAGGCATTATGCGCCTGATGCAACTTTTCCTTCTCCTATGGTAGAGGAAAACTTGCGATTGAAGGCATTATGGCCCAGATGTAACTTTTTCGAGCCTGCTGCAGCGTTTCCTCCATTCTTAGTGGAGGAAAATCTATGATTCAGGCAATAAGGTCCTGATTCGGCTTTTCCTTCACTCCTAATGGAGGAAAACTTGGGAGTTAAGGCATTATGGGTCGGATGTAACTTTTTCGGACCTAATGGAGCTTTTTCCTCTTCTGTAAGTGGACTAAAACTTGTGGTTTAGGCATTATTGGCCTGATGCAACTTTTTCTCCTCTCTTAGTGGAGCAAAAACTAAGGCATTATGAGCCCAATTTAGCTTTTCCGAACCTGATTTAGCTTTTCCTCCTCACTAAGTGGACCAAAACCTGTGATTTAGGCATTATGTGCCTGATGTAACTTTTTCGGAACTGATGGAACTTTTTTTCTGTTCTCTAAGTGGAGGAAAACCTGTGATTTAGGCATTATGAGCCTGATGCAGCTTTTCCTCCTCTCTTAGTGAAGGAAAACCTGCGATTTAAGGAATTATGGGTGGGAAGTAGCTTTTCCAGGCTTGCCGCAACTTTTCCTCCTCTCTTAGTAGATGAAGACTAGTGATTTAAAGCATTATGAGCCTGATGTAGCTTTTCCTCCTCTCCTAGTTCATGTTTGGTATCTCTATTTCTCACCTCTACTTGTCTAAATGCCTAAATCGAACATGGGTTGAAAAAATTATAGTGTTTGGTACCTGGTTTTAACCTTTACCTGCTTTAGAGAAGTATAGCCAAATTATCTAAAAACGAAATGCCCCAAATCTGGGCAGATGAAAATAAGAGCCAAATCCTCTAAAAAACATAGTGGCGGAGGATATTTCTTAGGACAAAAACAACCCTGGACAGTGTTTTATTGGCACCAAAAATCCATTCAACAAAAACCCCTTTTTCGTTGAACAGTTATGACCCAAAGCTTTCTTCCCACTCGCTTTCCCTCTCCTCCCTCCAAAACGCTCAAACTCTTCCTCCTCTCCTTCGAAAAAGCATAGATCATACAGCATCCTCACTTAGCAGGTGTCTTTCTTCTCTCTTTCTCAACCAAAATATTAGATATCCTTCCCCAATCCCTAATCCCTAATCCCCTCCATCTCTCTCAATGAGGACCTAAATACCTATTTCCCTCTCAACCGAAAGCCCTTATATCGGCGCGAAACCCTAAGGGTCTATTTGTTAATTTAGCAACTTCAAAACGTCCGTTCTCATTTTCATACCCATTCCAAACGCTAGATGGGTTCTTTGGATTTTTGCTGATTTGGGAGACTGTGTGGTAAATGGAGTTAAATGGAGTGGCATTTGGACAAAGTTCATTGGTGATTTCATCTTGGATTGGAGGTGTGTGTTTATGTAGCCATAATATAATTCTAAGATGGGTCTTTGTCAAGGTGTTGGGGGTTAGGTGATGAACCTTAGAAACTAGCGGGTTCATCACGCCCGAATTGGATAAAACCTAGATTTTGGATATTGACAAATGCCTAGGTTCAACTGAGTTTCTCCTGCCTATGGTAGCAATTAATGGAGAAAATTATGTACAAGAAATAAATTCTATCATTGGATGTTTATGGCCAAGTGATGAAATGAGAATTTGTCTGTTGTTGTTGTTGGTTTTTTTTTTTTTTTTTGTCAATATTCAAGAAGTCAGATACTTTTTATTTGGTTTGCAGGTTGGGCTTCAGTGATGAACCTTGGCAATAATTGATTGTAAAAGTTAATAGTCAACATAGATGTGAATTTATCTCATAGATATTCAAAGAAACTACCCATTTAATAGAAACTGTGCTTTTTCTTTTTTTTTTTTACATAATGACAAAAACTACCCCTCTAGTAAGAGGCATACCCCTCTAATAAGAGGCAAATAAAGGACCGACCAAACACTCTACTTAAAATGGAGCCGTGCAATACCAAACAAGTTTTTTTGTTTTAGCCTCTTTTTTTCATGATTCTTTTTTTCATGGCTCTGTCGGAATAAGAGTAGAGTTGCCAAACTAGGCCTAAGAATGTGTTTTGCAACCTGTCACATCCCGGTCCCAGATCACCTTAGCCTAGGATAATCTGCGAGGTGTAATGCACGTACTTCCGTAATATTATACATGTCTCAAGTCAAGTACAACATTACCAAGGAGAAAATTCACGTTTTCCACTTGTGAGTCTAGCTCACAAACACCTGTCAATAACATTTGATAGCAGAGGCATTTCAATAGTATACTACTAGGTACCATTTCATTTAACAGTCCTAATTAAAGTTAAAGTATCAAGTTTAAACAAAAGATATTTACACATTAGAACTAAAGTATAGATTACAAATATTACCCTACTACCCTATACAAAAAGAATTACCTCCAACTATTTCTTTGTATCTAACTAGTGTGACCTACACAAAAAGGAGTCAGTCACACTTTCAAGTAAACTCTCAAAAGAATGATTTCCAGCACTCACCGTGGACCAGACTACATAGGCCTATTATCTGGCCACTCCTCTTATCCTGGAGAAACCTCTTCGGTCTCCTTCTCTCCCTCTTGGGCCTCTTTAAGACCGGGAGTTGTACCTGCGTCTGTGTCACCAAGAATAGTATCTTAATATGACGATTTAGCAAGTATAGGCATTAATAATGAAATACATAATGTTTCAAATCGAATTAAATGACAATTGATTAAAAGATGTCAATATCAAGTAACAACTAGGCAATTGTGCCAAAATCAAATAATTCATACTTTACAAATCAAATGGAGAATAAAATATTCTAATTTGACTACTGCATTAAGCTCATCCTCTAAAAAAAGAGCGAATCTAGTTGGGATGTCACTAGCGGCCTAGCCAAAGGCTAGCTGGCTCCAAATGACTTACTGCAGCAGTCTCGAAAAATAAACCGAGTTTAACCCCGTCGAGTATCAGAAGGTTGAAGCTAAGTAGTGCATACTCAATTGAATCGAATAATAAGTGAATGTGAATAAAGTTTCCATTTATTTTATTTCAAATCGAATAAACTCGAATAGTAATTATTCACACACATAATGGTTCCAAAGGAGAATCATAATATAGTAATTGAATTGGAAAACACTATTTATATAAGTAAATTATAATCCAAACTCAAGGTCAATGATAATACTCATTTCGATATGAATGCAATTGATTTAATGAATCAAAGTAATTACTAGCCAATCCTAAACTATCTATCCATTATCTATCACCACCCACTCCAATGTAATTTTAGAAGGTCAATGTATTACTATTTTAATTTGGTGCCACATTATAAGAGCAATGATAAGTCCTTAAAAATGCAATATTTTCCTATCATTTTAGAGTAATTAAGGACTTAATCATCAAATCATGGACCATTTTAGTAAAAAATTATAAATTTATGTTTTGAGCATCAAAGTCTGAATTTGAGTCAAAATTCATCCAAAAATTGCATTTTCACATAAAATCATGAATTTCTCTATTTTTGGCATTGAAAGTCAAAAATCTCTCATAACTTTTTAATCACACATGAAATGATGAATTTTCTTTGCACCTTTAATTTAATTGAAGAAAACTTGATAAAATGGTGACATTTTATGCATTTATTTAGTGTGAATTGGGCCCGCATCTTGCATAATTCCTTACCTATATGATTAGATTATTCTTTGATCTTTTCTTTTATTTTTGTAGGGAATTTCAGAAATCGGGGCCCACGGAAGAGAATTGATGAATCAAATGCACCATGGACCCACCTTCCTTTGGCATGGATTGTAAAGTAGGGGCGGCCATGGTAGGGTCCGCTCTCATATGCAAGAAAAAAATCAGATTTAATCTCTTGAAGATAAGTTCCAAATTTGCGGGCCATGAGAAGATGAGGTGTCCTATCTACTCTCCAACAAATATTGCTTACATGTCAAGATGGATGGCTAAGATTCAATTCAAGCCAAACAAAGAAAAAAAAATTGCAAAAGAAAACCAAGCCAAGGAGAGGACGTCCATGCATGGTGTGGAGTTCAAATGTTGCATATTTTCAAGTGGGGCCTACTTCCATTCCATGTTTGAAATTAATTTAAGATTTGAAGGGATCTTTTCAAGAGAGGAAGTGGGCCCATCTAATGATATTTTTCCAGCCATGAAGAGTTCAAAAGATTGGAGATCTTGGTTAGCAATTCAAGTTGAAAACAAATTCAAAGAGGCCAAGATTTGCACTAAGTTGTTGGATTTATCTCCAAAAAGATAGGCCTCAAAAATTTGAATTTTGCAACCCAAGATTCCTCAAAAAAAGGAGTTGCACGTCCAAGCCTCTCCATTTTGCAAAATCACACGTCCATGAGGGGGGCCACATGGTTTCAAGATTTGTTTCAAATCTGAAATTTCATATTTGAATTGATTTTTAACTAAAGTGGGTCCAAGTAAAGGAGTTGCAAGGGTTAAGGAGAATGCAAGGATTTATGCACCAATGAATTCAAAAGAGAATTCAAATCTGAAATACCCACAAAAGTCTCCTAAACCTACCAAAATCACATCCAAAATTGGAGATTAAGCAAAGAGCCTTATGAAACTATGCTACTACAAGTGAGGAAAAAGAATATAAAAAAGGGCCATAAAGGGCTGGACGTCACCTACCATCTCCCCCATTCCCCTTGGACGACCAGCACATCCTTTCTTTTTTCCATCACTTTTTTCTCCATCTCTCCTCTACCATGCTCACTCACCCAAGGCTTCTCTAAGGCTACCACCACTTGGGTTTCTACGCCGTCGCGTTACCGCCGTTGCTATCGTCACTCCACCATCGAATCATCCTTGAAATCATCTTCCCTTGCTTGGATTTCAGATCGCGAAACGAGAGCCGGTTGGATCGCCGTTCAAGACCGCGAGTTCCTCTCATCCGTTTAGTGTTTCTTGTGTCTATGGTAAGGTTCGATGCACTTTATTTTTATTAAAAGAATTTTGTAATGGTTATTTGCTTGTAATGGGTCTTTCATTAATAAATCAAGTTTATGGGGTCTTGGTCTTCACCAATGAGTCAACATCGAATTTTTGTGTGTAGTGACAGTGCGCAGTTGGTGCGGTGGTCTTGATTTTTCTTGATGGCATTAAGCAAAGTAATTATTGCAAAGTTTTAGAATTAAAATCTAATTTCTTTATTCTCTGATTTTATTTTATTTTATTTTATTTTTATTTTTATTTTTATGCACCTTAACAATTATTGCAATTGGTTGGGCTAATAAATCTTATGGTGATGCAGTGGTTAGATTAGGTTTCTAGATTAGGATTTTAATTTTCTTTGGTTGTAATTAATATCTCAGATTTGTAATTAATTTTTAATTCAATTAGAAAATTTGATTTGTATAGTTTTTTTTAGGCTAGAACTAGTTTTTTTATTAGGATAGGTTTTGCGATAAATAAACTCTTCGTGGATCGATCCGGTTTTACCAGTTATTACTACAATAGCGGCCTTGCACTTGGGGCTACGATCAAGCAAGGTACATTGAATTTTTAAACCAACACCCGTGGTGTGGTGATAGACTACAGTTTTCAATTAGGCATGAGGAAATGTTTAAGGTTCCAAGCTAAGGTCTCACAAGGCCTTTCCATATTCTACAACCTTATTGGTTTAGTGTTTTTCTCACAATCATCCTCAGAGATTGATTATGAAAGGTTTTAGACTCTCTAGGAGTGGAGTTAACTCTTTAAAGATTCAATGGGTTCTAAAAGAGCCGGGCTTGGTTCATTGATCCAAATATATACTTTCTCTCCCAATCTATGATCATTATGTGGTGTATACTACTAGATTCTATGCTTCAAAAGCTTTCCAATAGTATATGAAACTCCAAAATCCAACATACGGGTAAAAAGTTATGGCTCTTCGAAGTTGGCACTTCCGAGCCCAATGGGCTGACCCGCTCGAGCAGGCACAATGATCCGCTTGAGCCGACAACTTTTTGTGGCCAATTTTCTAGGCAGAAATTGACCTGCTCGAGCCGCCACTTGGCCCGGCTCAAGTTGGCAACATTCTGTGTTCGTTCTAAACACAAAAATTGGCCCAATTGCTCTATTTTTATGGGGTCAATCTCATACTAAATAAAAACAATATTTACAGTGTTACCTAACAACCAAAACTTATATAAAATGAGCCCATTTGCTCCTTAATCAAACATAAAAAATACTAAATACATCTCCATCAAATTATCTCAATAAAACCAATCCTAATCATACATTTCATTAAGAGGCTAGAATTGTCAAAATAGAATTTCTGAATCAATCAATGGAGAAGTCAATATGTAATCCAAATTAACACTTATACTTTCCTCTAATTCAAACTTTCTAAGCCTTCCTCTAATATTTGCTCAAACGAACCAAATCCACAAATCTCAAACCCTAATCATAAATACACATGAAAAAAGCTAATGAAAATGAATGTATGACTACCTAAGAGTCTCTTGACTCCATTTCAACTCCAAAACACAAACAAGAAGGAGTTTGCTTCTTACCTTACAAGGAATCCGAATTTGAAGTCGGGAAAGAAAGGGTTCTCGTTAACAAAGGACATGGAAATGAAGAAGAGGTGATGAAGATGCGTAATCTAGCTTCCAATTCCACATGTAAGCATCCATCCTTAGGAACTTCAAAGGAGAGAAGAGAAAGAAAGGAAAAGAGAAAAGTGTAGAGCTCTCTCCCTTTCTCATATGCAATAATCTTATGTATGAAGATAAGGATGGGTTTACATGAGTTTTTTTGCCATTCTTTATAAAAAGGTCCAATACAAACTTCTTATTTCTAATTTAAGTCAAATGATGGTCCACTTATTTAACAGTTGATCAAATGACGTAGAAGTCAATACGAAAATCGACGTACTCAACGAGATACACGTGATGACGCTAAGATGACGTGCATATGATGCAAAATGAGAAAACCTAAATTTACATGAAAGCCTTCGACTCTACCCAACTGAGTCAAATCAGTTTCAAACTACCTATTCAATGCTCAACTAACTCAATCTATAACGAATTAATTACATAACTACATTAATTAGTAACTAAGTATAATTAAATTAACTAAAATATAATTAAGTAGTACTAAACAGGTTTAATTCGGGTCGGGGTGTTACACAAACACTTCATTAGCAACCTAAATACTTGGCAGTTAGGCACTACTCTCTCTGTTTTTTATTGGCTTGGTAGCCAAGGGCTGGAAGGAGAGAGAGAGTATTGCAATAACTAAGTATTGCAAGGTTTTGAAGCATTTAAAACTATGTATGCTTTATGAATTTATGGATAGTTGCAATTTAGCTATCCAATTTAAAGGCCAATAAACAGACAAACAAGAAAATGTGGAGATGGTGCGGGAAAATGAACAATAAATGAACGGTTTAGATCTTCCAATCTAAAATATTTGGCTGTCCATACCTATCAGTGATTGGCTCATCAAACCAACGGTCCAGATCAAGAAATCACAGACCTTACAGGTACTAGATGCGTGCTTCAGGTCAGGAAGGCATAGACATGAGGAGCAATGGAAGGCATTATATCCGGAGAGTACTCATCCATAGCGCATTCATTAGACAGCCTGTGAATGGGTCCAACCATATGCCATCCTTGCAATCTGATGGGCTCCATTGTGGAAAATGCAAATGACATGGACCATCATCAGATGGGCTCCACAAAGAGAGAGTTTAGATGGTGCAGCCTTAACAGTGACAGGAAGGATTTTTTTCTTCTTCTTTTCTTTTGGTAGAACAGTAACAGGAAGTTAACGTTGCTCTCTCCAGCAGTAGAGAAATTTGGCATAAGAATTCCCTGAAGACTTCAATGAACTACTAACCACCTTTCAAGAAGTTTATGTTGTTATAAGGAGAATTCATCCTTGTACAAAGGAGAGAATTACATATCATAGATGCAGTGACCTTCACTGTTCCTTGCATGGTCTTTTTTTCTCTTTTTGCTGGAACGTTGCACGGTCATTTGGGACAACAACATTATAGAGCATATAGCCTCCAAGCGACTGTAGTTCATTCAATATACTTTTACTCTATTGAAAGAGCAACCTATTTGAACTATGATGCTATTTCCTCTTCCAGTGAAAAAATGGTACACGACCTGTAATGCCTAAAGTATGATATGGATGTGCAGCGCGAAAATCCATGGATGTGGGAGAGACATAGATTTTACACATAAAAGTGAAGTATCAAATAAATATGATATGACAAAGGTACATTACCTAGTTTGAAGCATCCAGGAAATGCCCAGAGGAGACCCCAAAAGGAAGCTCCCATCCATACATTTTGTGGCACCATGAGTACTGATGATCTCCATATGAACTCGTGAGATCAATTCTTTATATAAAGCACAAGATTGAACCCCATCTACTGTCACCGCCTAGTCAGGTCAACCCCACAAACCCAAAACTGGCCTAAACGAGAATTGGCCCAACCCAACCCAACCCAGCCCAACCCAACCCACCAAAAATGAGGCTGGGTCACCCAGGTTTGTGTTGGCCTGACCCAGTAACTCAGCCCAGTAATTGCTTCAGACGTTTCAGGTGTCAAAACACCTGGCGTGTGTGCTCTGCTCTGCATGTATTTTTATTCTTTTCCTTCAAATTTCTTGCCCTCAACTCTTCCTCACAATCGTCGAACAGAAATCGCCCAAAAAAATTTCAAGGATTCTTCGATTCCGATCGCGAAAACCCTAGCAATTATAAGAGAAAGAGAAAGCTGAAGGCGAAAATGCTTGGAGAAATCAGTTCATGCGAATTTGCAGAGGGAGAAACTCCTTCTAGGTACTGATTCAGATCCAAATCATTTCATCTGTTTCTCTTCTTCGTATTAGGATTGTGTCTTTCTGAAGTGAGTTTGGTAATTGGGTCTCTCTCATTTGTTGAATTAGGGGAAAGTTTCGTCTTTTTTGGGTGGGGTTTTGGGGTTTTGTGAAGTTTGGGTTATGATGGGGAATTGCGCCTCGATCGCGTTGATTTTATTTTTCTAATTCTTGGGTTCTGGTAATGGAGAGGGTCTGTTTGGAGGAGGAGGAAGTTGGGGAGGAGAGAAAGTTGAGAACTTTTTTCCCCCTTCTATTTGGATTCCATTATTTTGGGGGCGTTTGGAGGATGGAAGTGGAGAAGAGAGAAAATGTTTTCTCTTGTCTGGATTTCTTTTGTGGCAGTTTGGATGCAAAGAAAGTGAAAAGTGGAGAATCCCCACTGAGTGGAGAAATGAGGAGAAAACTAGGAGGGGATCATCATAATCCCCGTTGGGAACCCTCTCTTTTCGCTAGTAGTTATAATTCAATGTCTTCGGATTTGAATGGAGAAAATCATGCAAGAGAAAACCATTTAGAAGTATTTTTATGAATATAAAAAAGTGATTTTTAAATAATTAAAATTCAATTTTCAGTAATGAAAGATTCATTTTCACTAGAGAAGAGTTCCTCCTCTCCTCTTGAGAAGAAAAACATTATTTCTACTTTTTGCAAAAGTTAGTTACGAGAAGAATTGATTTTTCTTCCTAAAAGAGGACCCAAACAGGAGACATGCATTTCATTAGATAAGAAAGTTTTCTCCTGTCTACTTTTGGACCAGAGAAGTGAGGAGGAGAAACATTCTATAAAGAAAATAGCTTCTCTCCTGTTAGGGTTTCTTTTGTCGAGAAAAGCAATCATCTTCTTTGTCATATCTTTTGAGGAGTAGGGGAAATTATTTTTCTCCAGATGGGGTGGATCAAACACCCTTTTCTATGGTGAAGTTGGTTTTTTTAATTATTGAAAGGACATCTAATTCTATAATATTTATTTTATCTACGAAAAAGTTGTTAAATGATTTTAAAGACACATGGGAGACTCACTGTGAACTTTTTGGGTATGTTTGTGCAATGGGAGGATTTCGTAATGGAGAGGAAAATTGTTTCGATTTTCCATGATGCCTACTATCCTATTGTTTGGTGCAACACTTTCTCTAGGCAGATTTATTTATTTATATAAAAAAAAAAGATTTTCTTCAATAGAGAGGATTTCGATTTCCTATGTGAGGGGTAGGAATGTAGGGTTCTTCTTCCACAGAAATAGAAATCTGCAGTGGAATCCTCTTGCACAATTGTGCGACAAGAGGATTCCGCGCTCTTTGGATTTCCATTTCCGTTATAGAGAGGAATCCTGCATTCCTACCTCTCCCATAGGAAATCAAAATCCTCTCTATCGAGGAAAATCAGATCATGTTTTCTCCTTTTCTGCATGGACAAGTGTCACACCAAATGACAGAGAAGCGGGATGTAGGGAAAATCAGGACAATTTTCCTCTCTATCGCGGAATCCTCTTGTCGCACAAATGTACCATAAGGGCTTGTTTGTGTAATGCTACGGAAGAGGAAACATGGGTTCCTCTTCCGTCGAAATGCCTTTCTTGATAAGGGGGAGATAGGACTTGTGTTTCTTATCTCGTGCAAAAAAGATCCCACAAAAATATGGATTTTTTTTGGAGAGTTTTTGCGCTGAACGACAAAAAGGGACCACGTAGAATATAAAACGGCCTTACCTTTTTGTTTCCACCGCAAAAGGGCTTGCACAAACATGCCCTAAGTCTCTCATCGTTTCTTCACCTAGTGGATTCCTATTGGTCACTTTCTCATATCCAAAAGGGCATTGTATATGGCTGTAACACAAATTGCATGCATATAAGGTAATTTTGGGAGAATGGGTGTTTTGAGCAGAGATGAAAAAGGGAACTGCATTTTGAAAGATTCCAAACATTTTTCTGGCCCCAAATCAATATTCGATACCTTCGACATTGTTTAGCATCATGTTTGAAGGGACACCCAAATTTAGAATGCTTGTAGGGTTTAGGTCTCCTATGAAAAGCCTCCTTGATTATTGTAAAAGAAAAGGCACTCAACATCTGGCAGCATATGATATTGTGAAAATGGCTGCCACTGTTAATGGTGGGTATCTTAACCTTTATTTTTATTTTTTATTTTTATAAAACCATTGAACATTTCTCCTATTTTAGCAGCCACTGTCCATGTCAGCTATTTTATTTGATGGTCACAGATCTGACATTATCATCTGTGACTTCTGTGTTATGCTCCATCCACAATGGAGAACTCGGTTTGGATGGTTTGAGTCGAGGCATATGCGTTCCATAACTGTAGTGGCAGTGTGCGTTGTTCAGTGACGCACACCACTTTCTGATTATGCCTATTCATTTGATGGTGACTAATCTGACAGTCAATATGATTTTTGGCTGTGCTCTAACTCAGTGGAGCAAACAATTTGGGTGGGATTCTGATTGAGGTACATGTGTGGTATGGGTGTAATCACAGTGTGCATAACCAAAAGATGTGCTACTTTATCATTTTAGCTGCTTATTTGATGATCACCAGTGTGACATTATTGCATTTGACCTTGGGGCTCTGCATGCATGTTTATTATCATATTTTGGATTATCACAATATTTAGTGTTGCCATGTTGTAATGTCTTTTTTTTTTGAAAAATGTGCTTTTGAACAGAATGTTGGTATATAAGTTTGAATAAATTGTATGATCATCTTTTCGCAAAAAAATAAAAAAAAATAAATTGTATGATCATCATTTCCATTTTTCAATGTTGAGCCTATTGATGTGGTCTTCGTCCCTCAGAGTTGCACTTCAGGCCATAGATTATAGCGTCAGCAGATATATTATGCAACTGTTGTTACATACTACGAATCAGCCGAGACCATACTGATAATGTTTTGAGATATTGAGTATTGGTCTATATCATTGCCGATTCCCCAAAAAATTAATCATAATGACCACACTGGCCCATATATACTTATATAGTATAGGCTCTGGTCTGGTTTGGATGTCTCTCTCATGCACCCTCCATGCAGGCCTTGTGTGGCCCACCTAGGGCTCCGCCAATTATAGGGGAGGTGGGGGTTGAAAGATCTGGATGAGACCTACATGTGGGCAAATCCTTTAGATCATCCTAGCCCCTTGATCCATGACCTCAAGTTTAATGGTTTTAGAGGGCATTATTTTTTTCAAGATTTCAACCAAACAATGAGTACTTGTTGGATGAGTGCTAAATTGAAGCTTGTGCCAATTCATTGTTGGGTAGTGAGCTTGAGGGGATTGGCTTGATCATAGGAGGTCCCATTTGCTAGAAAGAGGTGATCTGCATGATATATCTCATGAGAGACGTCCTCATGAGAGCGCACACACACAAATATATGTATATTATATGTAGAGTAGTCATCCAGTATACACCTCAATTTGGGGCGGCCCACTTGGGACTGGGACTTGGGGGGATCGAAAGATCTCCCTGGCCCGTCCTCTTTGAAAAAATAAGCCCCAATGGATCATCCCATTACACGATTCTGATGGTTTCAAATAAAAGAAGAGGGGGTTGGTGGGGTGGGTGGGGGTGGGGTGTGGGGGGGGGGGGTGAGTTTTGGTCCGCTCAGATAGACCCCAGGTTGACCCCACACCTGGTGCACAACATGCACACCAGCCACACCTGATAGCCATTGATATATAAATATATATATATATAGAGAGAGAGAGAGAGAGTGAGAGTATTGTTGTTGATGCTTCTTCTTGCTTCTCGCTGTTTCTTCTCTTCCTCATTGTTCTTTTTCGGTCCTCTTATTTTTTTTTTTAATGGTTTGAGTTGAGGCATATGAAACTCAGCAGTTTTTTTTTATTCCTTTCTTTACCTTTGTCTTTGGTTTTGGGTGACTGTTGGAGATTGAGAAGGCTTTAGGTTAGTTGTGATTGATTTAATTTTGGGTTCCTCTGCTTAATTTTAATTTCTGGGCTTTCTGTAATTTTCTACAAAAATCCCCTACTTGCTGGAATTCTACTTGTCTGCTGGTTTATTCACTTGAGCCCTTTGACAGACTTATTTTATCAATTGGGACTGCATCACTTACTTCCCTTCATAACTTTCTAAAAATAAAATTCCTACTATAACTAGGATTTTTTGACAAATAAAGAAACTTCTAATATAGCTTTCCCAACCCATCTAGACTTCTAAAAGGGAAATAATTACTCAAATGAATGTGTTATGGCGCAAATCATGGATACACAAATAAATGGAGTCTGGGACATGGGTCCCTCACCAACCCCCGCACCCCGCCGCCGCCGCCCCCCCCCCCCCCCCCCTCTCTCACACACACACACGCTCGCTCACTCATTTACCTTGTCCTGAAACTTGGTACCTGAGAGATTACAAGATAGTTAATTTTGGCAACTGTTTTGACAGAACTGATTAGGTGTTATCTTTCAGAAAAAAAAATTTGTTCATTTCTAAGTACACCTGAATTTTTTTTTCCGGAAGATACTTTATAATTCAAAAATTTGTTTGGCAGGTATGAATTACTGAGTATGGTGAGGAAACACTCGAAATTTTTGGAGAACACAATTGTTGAGCAAGATGCTTCAGATGTTGAAGTGGATTCACAGTTTTGGCATGATGTGCTGGATTTGTATTTTATTCGCAATAGGGAGTCAAAGGGACGACAAGATGATGATCTCATATTTTTTGTTAGAGACATAGTATGGCGTTTTGTCTGGTCAAACTGCCTAGCACTCTTAATATGCGTGATCGTAGCATTTTTTGTCAAACTATCATTGCAGCTGACATGTTGAAGTATGTTGTCACAGAACTTGCATGGCTATGGTTTCAATGATGATATGGAGGAGATTCCTCCTTACTTTGTTCGCAGGTGGGCACCTAAGGTAAAATACAACTGTAGCAAGATTCCTTCAATTTCGGTTCCTTGTTATTTTTTTTTCTTGAAGCTCAAATTAAGAGAACAGTGTTGTTCATTGTTGTAGCATATGGCTATATGTTTCTTATTGGTTTACTTTTGTTCATTTCTAAAATTACATGCACTAAGAATGGATTGGTCTATTTAATATATTTTGGAGACAACTTTGGGATAGATCTACTTGTTTCAAATACCACTAGCTACAATCACTGTCGACTAAATTCTGATGTTTGCGTGTCTGACTAATTTGCCTAATATGTTGAAACTCAAATACTGTGCCTATCAAGATAACTAAGGTTTCATGTGACACAGCAGGCGGTTTGGTTATACACAACCCTGGAATCACAGAACCTGAAGCAGTGGCTGTTTCTGATGGAAACAAAGACAGAATCAGATATAGGCCTTGCAGAGACTGCACTGTGCAGCTCTAGATGAAGCACATCAGCTAGAAGAGCAGCATTATTCTAATGATACTGAACAGGTGACTAGTGAGGGATAGACTGATGATGTTCATCATGCCTTGGGTATTTTGGAGATGGCAAAAAACTGGTGGTCAAAGTTTTTAGTTTGCTATTGGGTGGGTTTTTGCGTTCACAAAAAACTTAGAAATGCTAGGTTAAAATTCAAAAGGTGAAGTGTTGAAGAAGTTGGCTGTTTAGAAGACTAAGTGAGATTATCATGAGAATTAGCACAATATAACCCTCATTGAACAATCATGAGCTTTAGGGGATGAAGAGAGGGGAAATTGAAGGGGTGAAGTTGCACGGGAAACTCAATAGAAGAAATACATTGGAGGCAAAAAGTTCAAGGTCCCCAAGTTTAAGAAAGAGGATGGAAACGCCAAATCCTTCCATTGCATGGTAAATGCGAGAAGGGATCTGATTTTATGTCATATAAATAAGAATTACATTGTGATGCCTGACAGAGATTAGGGAGTGGCAAGGGAACATTTTCAAAATCTGCATTCAAACTTTGGCCGCCTAAGCTGGATTACTTTTGAGCTCCCCTGCATTCCTCTAGGAAAGATAGCTACACTTTAATGTCCCTTTGACACTAAATAGTTAGAGGTTTTGGAAGTGCTTTACATGATTGCGAGGGAGACAATCCCAGGGTTCCATGACTTTCTTTCCTTGAAGTAGGTTGGTATTTCCTCATAAAGGATTTCATGATGATGACAATGAATGATTTTCATGAGCCATTTTTATCAAGGAGTTTAATTCCACTTTCTTATCATTGATTCAAAAGACTCCCAGCCAAATTGTCCTTAACATTCAGACCAATGGGATTGTTGGCGGCTATCATCTAAGGTGCTGGCAAACAAATTGAAGTGGGTGTTTCCATGCAAGACACACATTTTGAACATAGTCCTTATTGATAATGAACTAATGAATTCTATAAAAAAGTGGCCAAGGAAAAGGGTGCAATTGTTGACTTGAAAAGAGTCTATAATCATGTTGATGGGGGCTCTCTTGACTACATGCTTCAAAGGTTTGGTTTTGGATTGAGTTTTAATAGAGGAGTGAATCTCTTTGGCTTCTTTTCTGGTCTTGGTTGATGGATCTCCAACTCAGATTTTCCCAAGCTCAAAAGGTTCCTACCAAGTGAAACCCTATTTCACTTTTGTCCCTTGTGGCGAGGGCATGAGAGCTCTTCCATTTAGGGCAAAGAATTTTGGTTTTTTCCATGGTTTTCGGTGAGTAGGGAAGAGCTGAAGGTAAACCCATCATCTGTTTGTCGGGGATACCATGTCTTTTGTGGTGTGTGTGAAGCTATCATACTTGTGTATTACCCTAATCTATTTTGCTTTGGCAAGCACACTTGGTGTTTGTATAGCCTATTATAATAGATTGTATCTTTTTCTCCTGCTCTCATGCGCTCCTGTGGGAGCATGCATCTGGACTGTCCCAAAGGCAAGATCCCCCTTGAATTTCACTGGGTCACACTGTGATGACCACACTGATCCGAATGGACCGCAAAGCTCAGAGTGCAGGAGAAAATCATCCGTTATTAGGGCTTATGCAAAGATGTAACTGAACCCAAATCAGGGGAATTGATTGTATCCTCGATCTATATATGGATGATCCCACAATAAGGAAGACTACGCCATTCTGCCAGCGGAAAACTAGTTTGCCTTTTTCCTATCTCTTCCTTTCTCCGGCTAGAAGAGTATTTATCAATAAGGTGGGTCTAGAAGAGTCGTTTATGGTGAAAGGGGCCCTAAAAAGTTTTGAAGTGATTTCGGGTTTATAGGGGAATTTCAGCAAAAGCGCATTAGTTAGAATTGGTTTGCATGGGAAAGATCTCAGATCTTGGCATCCTTATTGTTATTTTAATTTCTGGACTAAATATACATT
Source organism: Persea americana (assembly GCA_029852735.1). Lineage (NCBI taxonomy): Eukaryota > Viridiplantae > Streptophyta > Magnoliopsida > Laurales > Lauraceae > Persea > Persea americana. The sequence goes on from CM056810.1 coordinate 78,404,130, forward strand.
TTTTTGTCAAATTTTTATTAATTTAACTATTATTTTAAAATCTAATTGTTAAATTGTTTTTTTTTTTAGTTTTTAACAAATTTTTACCCGAAAAATGTATTTAATATAATTCCTTCTTTGTTGGGCCATGCATCAGAGGGTATTTTTTTTCCCGGCTAGTATTGTTAAAATTAAACTAAAAACTCTTCCTAATAACTTTCATTTTTTCTGGATCAGTAGCAGTAAGAACTTCCCTTATATGACTGGGACCAACTCATCAAAGTCTCTTAACACAAAACAACTTCTAATTACTCCTAAACAATTAGGATGCTTAAGAAGGCTTCTAATGAAAATTGTTGAAACCAAATATAACTTTCATATCAGGGGCGGAACTCGAAAAAATTTCCTCCACCAGGGGGTTGCGGTGAAGTAACTTGTATTGACATTACCATTGAAAATAATAAATAATAAAAATAAAGTTGATTGGTAATTAAGCATACAAATATATTACCAAAAAATTGAAAGAAAATAGTATTATGCCTTTTGAAAATAAAACACAACAGATTTTATAATATCAAACTTTGATTGTTTAGGTTCAAAAAATATTTAGTGTAATTTTCTTATACTTTACTATTAGTTTGTTAATTTGAGATTGAGAGTTTTACATTCAAGGCCTAGTGAGGCCCACTGTAGCAACCTGTATGCATCATGGATCGTTAGAAAGGAGTGGTCTAATGTTGGAAGCATTTGCCCTAAATTCCAACTTAATTTAATAATCATAATCATGTTTGTTTGGTTGGGTTGTGACAATTTTTATGCTGGCTGTCATTGAAGCAATAGAATCAAGGACATATCACAACTCAAATGAACAATAAAAGGGGGATGGAAAAAAGAACTAATCGATACATCAACATCTAAGGCGAGGGAAAGCCTTACAAATCATAGTGTGGCCTTGGTGTAAGAGTTTGTTGAGCTAGACAAGAACAGAATGAGACTCGTAATCTTCTTCTTTGTTTCTTTTCTTCATTGCTTTTCTTCCATCCTTTTCTTCCTTTTTTATTATCTTCTTTCTTTGTAGTTCTATAACTTGAATGATGCCACCGGGGATTTAAAAAAAACTTGGTTGGAAATTTCAAACGATAGAAAGAGGTTGGAAGTTCTCATTTAACTTTTCAATATTTTTTAATGGAAACATATCTATTTGAAACTCCTCCATTATAGGCATAATTGTTTTTTCCAAATATGGAAGTCAATATTTACCTCCTTTAAATGATTTCCTTTGTCAAAAAAGAAGCCATGAATTGCATAGTTTAAATACTTTGTCCAACCTGGCTTTTAGAAGATTGGAAGGCACTGTTACTTTCCTTTTAATTTAGGAGAGCCCAGTCTTTTGCACCATCTGGACATTTAATTAGACATTGAAAATTGTTTTTTTTTTTGGTGTGTGGTTGTGGGGGGGGGGGGGGGGGGGGGGGTGGGGTTTGGGTTCCTCTCCCCCTGCAGCCACAGCGACCGGCGGCGGTTTCAGGCCTTGTTTTACAAAGAGGGCCATTTGTAATAAAATAAGAGTTGGGCATGCTCTTATTCTTACCGTATTTAATCTGCACTTTCTAAACAAATAAAAAAAGTCATGTGTAAGGCCCCATTTAATTGCTACTTTATAAGGCTCTTGTTGACGGAAGCCTTCATATTATTAGATTGAGATTGTATCAAGTATTCCTTCTAATTTGTGAGGCTTACCCTTTCACACATTTTATGCACTCTTCCATGCAAAGATAACCAGATGCTGCTACAAATTATGTTTATCCTTTCAACCTTACTTTATCCATACTAAGTAGTTTTCATAATATTTTTTCATAGTACAAATATCTTTTTCATGAAAGGTTACTGCATTTGTTCTGATATTCCTTAGTTTTTATCATTTTAAATAAATGGTTCTTGATTCACACATTATTTTCCTTCCTGAAGTGGTCTGGTCCAATCCAGACAGTATCAGTTTAACATCCAATCTTGAGTTGAAACACATCACCGATGATTTTCAAAATCGCAAATTGCATCAAGCATGTGCTTTTCCCCTTTTGATTGGACACATGCATTAAACGTGCAACCTTTTGGTTACGACAATGAGCACCTTCTTTCTCTTATAAAAGGTTTTGTATTTAGTAGTTTCAAATGTCAGCTATTGAACACTGCTGTTTGTATCTTAGTAGTGTTGAAATAATTGGAATGATCAAAGTAGGTATTTATATTCATCTTCATGTCAAGCAGTTGGAGAAGGTTATTGGTGAAAATGCTGCAGAAGTAGATTGGCAGCGTTCATTTTTCTTGAATTTGATCGCCCACACTTCATATTCAGTAACAGTTGCAATTTGCAGGTAATTTTCTTTACATTCTTTTTAATCTTATCATGTGCCGTATCCTGTTGTTTATTCTTGCATTGGACCTTTTTCAATTGCAAGAAGAAGTACCAATATGCTGCATTGGTAAAGCTATGTCATCTGAAAATGGCTTAAAATAAGATATTTGTATTTTTTTTTCTTTTTGTTTATCAATATATTTGAAAAGAATCTTCTTGGGCTTATCATACTCACACTGCATTTCTCTTTTGCCTGGAAAGAAGAAAAGAAACCCACTAAATCCCCAGAACTGGAAGCAAAATATTGAGTGATGCTTGCAATGTTATTTATGAGGTGTTTAATCTCATCATGAATCTGAAGCTGAAAATCAGGGTTCTAAACGATAATAAATAGTGATGATGATTGTAATCAGGAACAGAAACAGCCTTGGAAAGGTCTCCCTCTGAAGGTGACTCCAGAAGTTATTTGTTCAATCGCTTGTTAGTTCCTCAGAATGAAGTCAGAGGAGTGATATACTGATCCAATCTTTGATACTGATTAGAGTAATTTCACAGAAAAATTTCTCTCATAATCACGAGAAAACTCCTTGAACAAATAGAAATGAGAACTATATGGATTATGGAGCAAAGCTTGAGAGAACCCACAGTTTGGTATAGTCAAGCATTTCTAGTGTTGATCCAAATCATTGATTTGGTAGGACCCATCAAAAGTAGGTGATATTTCTTTGAACTAAAAGAAAGAGGTATTATATGGTGCACAGCCAGAGAGAACCCACATTTTATAGTCAAGTATTTTTTTACAGGGTTGGGCTTGTCTTCGAGTGATCCTAGTCTTTCATGTGGCAGGACCCACCATCATGGATCAAAATATCATATGTATGCCAGATAAATCGGCTGTATTGGGCAAGATCGCTCTGCCTAATGCAATTTATTGATGTTCACATGTGTACTAGAACATATCTGCCAATACACCCCAAAATATATCGAATGACCCCAAAATGTATTGAATGACCCCTTTTTTAAGGCCAAAATTCTCTCTTTTCTACATTGTTTTTTAAGGGAAAGATTGTCATAAGAGTGGTGTGCCTTTCTATTCTGTAAACAAAAGGAAGAAGAACAATGAAAAACATTTTAAGTCGAAGAATCAAACCAACCCTCGGCTAAAGAGCTTTCTTTTAAGGTGAGAAAAATCTGAACTAAAGTAAATCTTTTAGGTCTTTTGGGTAGGAATTATCTGAATTGCTCATGCCGCAAATTCTATTATTATTATTATTTTTTGACTAATGCTCACGATGCATGTTTGGCGCATAGATTTTATTTATACGGGCATTATTTGGTCCATTTGAAAACTTTTTTTTATTTGGATTTTTTTCTTTTATAAATAGCCATGAACTTTTGGGGATCTTTTGAGAAGGCAAGAGTTTTTTTTTCCCAAAACTTTGCTCACAAAGGCCATTTCATTAGAAAATTTCCCCCAAAATTTATATGTTCATTAGATCAGTCCCTTAGATCTAAGTGTAGCTATTAACTAGTGAGTAGGCTCTAACCAGTAAGTAGTTAGTGGTAAGTATTAAATAACTAGTGAGAGTTTAAGTACAAGTATACTGCATAGTAAATACCCATAGTACATAGGTGATAGTACATGTTTGATGATGTCAGGATACTATTACTATGTAGTATATACTAATCTTTGAGTATTAACATTTTATTAGGTATTAATTTAACCCAGCAACATGAATACAGGTGTACAAATACATCATTATTCTTATTTTAAAATAATACAGCATTTTACCCAAAAAAAAAAAAAAACAGCAGTACTGGGCCTATATGACAATGAAGGGTTCGATACTTTCATTTATTTTAGTTACTAATGAAAAGAAACATTAAAACCTAATATTCTAAAAAATTTAGAGATTTTTCTGATTTTTAACTTCAATTTGAATTCACACTGAGAACGGATACGTGTTGCTGCAACCAATAAGTATCGTTTTGGGGGGCAGCCGATACGCTCTTTGCAACCGATTTTTTTATCCTTGCCCACAATGAGTTAAGTAATTGCTACAAAAATCTGAAGCTTGATTTGGTGTTATTTCATTATATTGTATCAGGTGCTGCATGGGTGTCCTAGAGTTGTGGTCTGTTCCATTATTATGGGCATTTATTTAGAGGCTAAACCTTAATGGCCATTATTTGGTCCATTTGGAAGGAAACAAATGAAAGAAACTTAACAGTAACGAAATGGCTGGCAATTGAGTGGTCTATGACATAGTGATATTAAATGTAGGTTGTTGAAAGTATGATTTACTGAGGCAGAATAAAGATCTGGACAACTCCATGGCAATTGAGTTCCATCATACCTTGAATTAAGAAAAAATTCAAATTTGATCAAACTTTTAGCTCTTTTGTTTTGGTCAGAATAAACATTCCTTTTCTTTTGTCAGTAGTTTTATTTTTAAGACTCTAGTGATTCATGCAACCTTTCCTAAGGATTTGTGGAATAGCCTTGTGATTGGAGTGCTGTCCTGTGACCATATTTTCCCTCATATTGTTTAAGTGGCCCATTTTTTTTATGAAATGTCTTACCCAATTCTTAGCACTGTTTCAGAATCCGTTTGTTATTTCCTTTTTCCCTATACCTTGTAGACATAGTAATTGAATTTCTTTGATAGTGTGCAGACTCTTGTACTTGTTTGATAACTCAAACTCCTTCGTAGTGAAGTAAATTTGTATTTTTTTAGCATTCAGGAGTTGCGGAAATATCAACATGGTGGAGATACACCATTATCTCCTGTATATAAGGTGCGTTCTAGTGGGTTTCATTTTCTGCATTCTAGCATTCTAGAAGCTCATTTGCATTTGTGGTTTTATAATGTATTGATGATGTACACAATGGTGGATTTCAGTCAGATACTAAGGCAATGCTTTTGTGCATGTGGTAACATAATATATGCGGTAAAGTAAACCTAGCTGCCAGAAATTTTACTTTGTCCTTGTTTGCTTTATCACATTGAGTGGACAAGTAAAGCTCTAGCCACCAAAACCTGTGGTTTTGCTTTATCAGACCTCGAAAAACTTGACCTCATAAAAGACTTAGAGAAGTAAACTGGTTACTTTACACCTCTCTCTCTCTCTCTATATATATATATATGAGAAATTCTCAAAAACTCCCCTATCTCAAAAGGGGAGTTTCTGCTCCTATCTAATAGCCAATGATTTTATTAGTATTTTCAGAGAATCTAAAAAGATCCACCTTTGTTGGAGAATGTTTAGGAGAGAGAATTGGAGATGTGTATAATCGATGACATGTGTCGCACTTTCATTGGCTAAAAGAGGGGTGTTTTTTTTTTTTTTTTTTTAAAGCCAGGTATTTGTATGTATGTGTGTGTAATATATATATATATGGTTGTCAAGTGCGCAAGCTGCGCACTGGGGGGTGGGGCCCACTTGGTGGTCCATCCGAATGGACCCCCCCCCCCGAATTTCACATGGGGCCCACTTTTGCACCCATCCAATGTACTGTACACCGTTGGATCGACTGCACACCCATCCGAATGGACTGTACACCGTTATACTTGTGGGGCCCAGATGGAGATGATATGTTCAAGGATGGGGCTGGTTTTTTGCAAAGATGAATGGCCTGGGGAGATCTTTCAATCTCCGACTCATATATGTGTGTGTGTACATCTGTCTGTCTATCTATACACATTACACACTTTTTACCCCGTGCAAAAACAAGCACAAATTTTATTTTTTCAGAAACTATACTTCACCTTAACCATAGCTTTCCTATTGATTTGACACTTTGCCAGTAAATGAAACAAACATGTCCTAGGTATTTGTTTTTCCTTTTTAAATCATATAGGTGTTCTCAACAAGTTTTTGTAAGTGTTGTATCCTTTCCACTGAGTAGAGAACAGTACTTATGTGGGTGCAACAAGAACAGTAATGAATGAAGATGCTGTTAGTAATGGAAAAAGGTGAAACTTCCTATTAATTGTCAAAAATACGGATATCAAGAATAATGATTATAAACATCCCTACCTACCGCAATGGGAACACTTGCAGCTTGTTGAATAGATGCACTTTCCCGTCCTTTGGTACTTGGAAATGCCTATTGTTGCCTCCCTAAATGATATTCTGCCTTAGTGTTGTCCTTGTGCAATGACAGAGTATAATACATTTAAAAAAAAATCTTTTTGAATGGTGACATTGTATGATACATTATATTAGTTTTTTGTGAACCTTAAGTTGTCATAGAAATGTTTTTTTTTTCTTTTTAATTATCATTTCAGTAATTGAATACCGTTTTATTATCCTTGTTAACAAGTAAAAACTGACCACCCATGTTTCTCTTATACTCCTTCTCAACTGCCTTTCAGATGCCAATGATTCATTTGATGGTCTTCTCACTTCTGTTTAGGAGACCATGATCAGAAGCTAATTTTGTGTGTACCACTGGCTTCCAACACATCAATCTAATACATACTTGAGTTATATCTGTTAGAAGGGAGCGCAAAGCTGATGCAATCACAGTTTCAATAAAAACCACACTGCTGGCCTGCTTTTACAAAAGGACTCCTGTAGCAGCAGCTTAGAGCAGAATACCTTGAAAAAGAAGCCAAAGTGATGCAAGACAGACCCATGGTCCCCATGGGTCGAGGATCGACCTACCTTTGGAGTTTGGGCCCAGCCCTTGTACTTAGAGTTATTTTTATTTCATTGTTTAAGTTTTAAGTAGATTGGATGTTATAATCTTGGCCATTGATGTGTTGGATGCATGGTTTAAAAAACCGGCTGAGTCGGGTCGGCCCGACTCAGTATCAGGGAAGTGGGACTCACCCGAGTTGGCCGGCTTAGCTTGAAACATTGAAAAAAAGAAGAGAAGAGAGAGAGAGAGAGAGAGAGAGAGAGAGAGAGAGAGAGAGAGAGAGAGAGAGAGAGAGAGAGAGAGAGAGGCATCCCTTATAAAAAAACAAAAAAAGCATACTTGGTTAGTCTGACAAAAGTTGCTGTAGTTGCCAAAAGCATACCTGTAGCTGTGCTGCTGTAGCGGTGCTGTGTAGCTGTTGCTATTGCTATTGTTGTTGCCTTGCTGAGCTGGGCTGGTGCCTGGTGGTTACCGTGTAGTGTGTACCATCTTCTTCTTTTTCTTCTTGGACTCTCCCATCATCTCCCCCTCCCTCTTCTAATCTTCTTCTCTTTATGTTGTTTTTTTTTCCTTCTTTCTTTCCCAAATTTGCTGGGGCTTGGGAGTGAATTATAAGAGAACACTTATATTTTTTTTCTTTAGAGTTTAATAAAAAATTGGACCAAACCAAACTCGGTTGAGTCCCACCCTACTCGCCCGAGTCAGCCTAGTCGACTCGGACTCGGCCCTAGGCGAGTCAAGTTCCGGGTCCTGGTTTTTAAACCTTGGTTGGATGGTCCATATTATTTCTAGGTTTTCTCATTTTCCTATATAAGCATTGTAAAGCCTTTTGGTTCCTCAATTAATGATTAATGAAAAAAAGAAGATTTGGAGTGTTGTCTACCCTCTCTTCCCTTTCCTGCGAAAGGTATGGTGTGAGGCCTATTCAACTCAGGCGTGAGGTCTAAACCTATCCCGCCATCTTCTATCTTCCCTACACGCCCCACACCTAGTACCCCGCTCCATATCATTTGGTATTGGAGACGAAGATTGATCTATCCATCCATATTCGAATATCGACACAATCATCTTCACCATCTACTGACCGACCGGCTTCATCAAGTATTTTGTTCCCAACCCTTGATTTCGTTTCAATCTACATCCCCTCCTTCTATAATCGAATCCCCAATGACCCCTCTTCCTCAAACCCATAGCCCCGGATCATCAAATCCATGTTGACCGAATGCTGTAAAACACAAATACCATGAGTCGATCAACACCAATAGCCCAAAACCCTGATAGCCTAACGTTAGAATCCCTTAAGTGCCCAAATCCTCTTTGGGCCGATTGTCTAAAACCTTCAATCCCATTAGAACCTGATCCCCAAATCCAGGCCCTCCAAGTCTCCAACCCATCAAATCACCATAGCCGAGTACCATCCCCTACTCAAACCTCTCGTTTGATCACAACCCTAGCCCTTGGCCCTGTAACAATGTAGATTATGCTTACAAACCCCCCTTGCCATAATAAACTCCAACTGAAACCCACAAAATCCCTAAATCCATTTTCAGTCCACAAATCCCCAAATCCCTCCACGCAAAACATAATCCCACTTCACATAGCCCCAATCCTTGCTCCCTCGTTGAACTCATAACCCTTCCCCCTTCGAATTCCTCCCATCCCTTTGGAACCCATCACGCAAAAAAAAAAAAAAAAAAAAACAGAAGGGATGAGAGAGAGAGAGAGAGGGCGTACCTGGCTCCTATCTTCGCTCCAGTAGCACCCACATAGTGTCATCCGTCGCCACTAGCTACGTCACAGCAGTGTCTTCAACAAGCCTCCCTCAGAAACACCATCATCGAGCTCGTCCTTGCACGGAGAACGCAACAGCCAAGCCACCATCATCGCCCACCACGCCGTCACTCCTTGTGCTCGCCTTCAGCAGCACTGTCGACCGGCAGCCACTCAACATCTCCATTTCTTTTCCCATCGCCGAGCAGAAGCATTCTCCATCGTCATCGTCCTGCCATCATATTCATCGTTGTGCAACCATCGTCCTCATCCTCAACCCGATCGAAGTTAAAGAAAGCCTTGTCGCATTATCATCTCCACTTTTATCGCACAAGAAGAACATTGAGTGGAGGTTTCAAGCAACAACAGAAAATCATTGATGCTGATGCAGCTCGCCCCAAGAAACGGACCCGCAGGCCCTAACGGACCCATCTGATGGGGTCCACATGATCTCTGATTTGGCAGAGATCCCTATCCTTATTTGAGACAATATCTAAATTTGTGATATTATTTAGTTGCTTAATGGGAATTGCTTTCTAAATCCTATTTTGAGTAGGATTAGGAATATTACTATTTTCAATGTCCTGCTTAGTTTAGAAATAGTGTCTTCTATATATACCGAAGAACTCCCTTGTTAAGGGCTATGCTTTATTCAATCAAATCTATTATTGTGAGTTATTTCTCTCTGTGTTATGGTTTGTCTTGAGCCCTAGGGCTGGAATCCCTTGGATTCGGTCAATCTCATTTTTGAGATTGGTCTACATTACGATCAGGTTCCGGAGCTGCGCCAGGTGCCCCCCAACCTCTTTTTCTTCTTTCATGCACGACGCACAAGGCTGAACCCAGCGTCACGTGTTGGTGACGTGAGTTGAGCGCAGATTTTCAGCCTCAGCTCAGGTTAGGCCGGATTCCAAGCTGCATAATTTGGAAGGAAACAAAAAGGAGGAAAAAGAGGGGGTGTGGGGGGTGTGGAGGGAACCCCACCAAACCCAAGTCAGACCAGGAGGACCATTTCATTAAAGTCAAGAAATACACTTGTTCTCTTTAACTGAAGGGAGGACCATTTCATTCCCAATCTTTCTTATTTTCTGTGATTTCCTTCTTTCATTATTTGATAATTTGTAGATGTGCAATCCGTTAATTTAGTATGCCTTTGTTAGGGACTTGTTAACTGGTTTATGCACCTATGAAGAATAACTGAACGCAAACAGTTGTGTATAATTGAAACATTTAATAGATTAACATTGTGGTGCCTTCAATTCTTCAATGTAGACCATTGGAATGAAACAACCCCCACCTTATAAAAAACGGCCCAAATATTATGCTGATTAGAGTGATTGTTGGGCCATGCTATTATTGTTGCACAGTGATAGTGTGTTGTATCTTCTGCGGACAAAGATCACTAGAACCCATATGATGAAGATTCCTATGAACCAAGAGAGATTCAAACTAGTTGCATATTTAAAAGTCAGAGGCTCCTGTTCTAACAGTTTCCCAGAGAAACTTTGGTGTACGAAATGTGGTACCTTGTAATAGTAGTAGACTAGTAGTAGGGCCATCCGTGTGTTTTCTGTACTTGAAGTATTATCCTTTTCATATAGGTTGTAAAGACGGTTTATGCATCTCCAAGTCGTGTTGATTTTCAGTTGGACTCTAAAAAGGTTTGTCCTCTTCTTTTCAATAAAATTATTTGTTTAACTTCATCTTCTTACATTCACTTATTAAGGTATTTTCATTTTTCAGGCAGCAGAGACACTTCCTGCATATCCAAATATTTGTTTTGCAGTTGATGATTTTGATTCCACTTTTGACGCTGTGGTAAGATGCCTACTGTGTATTTAGTTATCTAAAGTTGGAAGCAGTCAATTGCTTTTGATAAGATGCCTACTGTGTATATAGTTATCTAAAGTTGGAAGCAGTCAATTGCTTTTGATAAGGCAAACTCAGGCAAACTCATGTAGGCTGCCTACATTGGAGTTTTCTCCACATGAACAGCTTTGTGAATGGTTCATTGGGCAGCCCAGCACACTCTTGAGTGGGAGAGAGCTGACCTCTTGGAACCATTGACTTGCCCCAGGCTGAGATTTTGGGCAGTAGCTACTTGGGTTGTTCCTGTGCCTAAACCTTAAAGGCTTGATTAGATGGGCCAGCTGAGCCCAAAGAACTCAATGCAAATAAGCCCAACATTTCACTGATAGCTGGCCCATCTCTAATTTCTAGACCCATGGGCTGCCTCCGCACCTGGATGGGACTGTCAATGGCTGGATCAGGGCGGACCCACCTGTTCCAGACCCAAGTTCAATTAGAAAACTGGTCCAAAATTGGGTATAAGTCCAACATGGACCCTAAAGTCGGGATTTCTGTTTAATTTGCTGAATCATTCTGCTGAGTGACATTGTCCAGAGAGCTGCACCCCTGTGAGGCTCACTTATGGACCCCCTTTTAATTGCCCCTAAATGGCCAGCAGACCCACTTTCACCCACGTATAGACTGATTTAACTATTGGATTGTGATCTAAGATCGAGGGGTTTCTGACTGTTGATGTTTGGGGAACCCATGTCTTGAAACCCCAATCCCCTCTTGATGCAGGCCCTAGGGTGGGCTTGCGTGGAAAAGTGCCGAAGCATGATAAGAGGTCTCCGCAGAGACTTTCACACGAGGACACACCTCAAAAGGGATAAAACTCACAAATTCCATTAATTTTCAACTCTGAGATCTTAATCAATACAATGCCAAATAAATAAGAAAAGAAAACTTAGGGTCTAAGATTTCTAATCAAACTAGGAAAGTAAATAAAATCATAAACTATCCTAATGACAACTCATTAAATAAATTGGACAATAATGACAAATAATTAGGGAATTAAAATAATTCCTAGACTATCTTGGCCCCATGTCTGCGCCTGCGGGTCCATCCTGCATCACCCCTTCTCCAATCTGTTGGAACTGGTCCGATCACCTAAGTGGGCCTCGCAGAGGCCTGTGCTTATAATGTGTGAGGGCAAGTTCTGAGCAGATCAACAGCATATTAATCTTCATTATATATGTGTTTGTCTGGTCAATGACAGCCAGTGCAATATGCCTGTAAAATTGTAGCACGGAGGAAGGTGCTCACTATTGCAACCTTGAGGTTGTGGGTTTGTCATGTTACCAATCAGAAAAATGACATAAAATAAAATAAATATGAAGGGAACACCAAACATAGGTGTTTGAATTAGGCATGGGACAAACCATATAAATGTGCCATTATTATCATCATCAAAGCCTTGTCCCAACTATGTTGGGGTTGGCTACTTGAATTGTGTTTCTCTATTCTAGTCTATCAGCTGCTACAGTGCGTTGCTTATTGCGGGGAATGCCTTAGCATGATTGTAGAATGTTTTTTTCTCAAACTTCATGTTTGATTTGTGATGTTTTATGCTAGCTGCCACCTACCTAAATCAGCCCTCCTCCTTTACCTTGGCTTGGGACCAGCAGTAAAACTGTTGAAGTTTGAACAGGCGGAGTTCCATATAAAAGTGTGCGAGTTTGTACATGGGGTCCACAAGTTGTCTATCCAGCCTCTTACTCTTGTTGAGAAATAGTTTGCTTCATTTGTAATTCTAGGTGATTGGGTTTATTTGTAATTTTGGGAGTAAGTTTCGTAATTATATTAGTTTAAATTTGAGCTATTTTAGGCTAGAGTTATGATTTTATTGGAGTTTCTTACTGTTATGGGATTAGGTTTCCCACTTTGAGTAGACATCTTTGGTTGTACTGTATAAATAACCATTGGCTATTTAAAATAAAATGAGTTTCAATCTTACATCCCATCCTCATGTGGGAGAGTTAGAATTGCTAATGGTGCGTTCATACAATTAGTAGGGGAAGGATCCATTAATGTTCTACTTGAGTTATTGTTATCCTCTGCATTAGATGTTTCTGAATTCTCATTCAATCTTGTTTGTGTAAATTCCTTAACAAAAAAACCCACAATTGCTATGCTACCTTCTTTCCATCCCATTATATATTTCAGAACTTGAAAATGGGGTGGAAGATTGGTGCTGGCCTGGAGAACAATGGTCTATACATTTTGGAGCCCATGGAAAAATGGTTGACAGCCTTACAGTCTTCAGTAGATTTAGGAAGAGTTTCACTTTGTCATCAGCATCTTGGATGCATGCATCTTCAAAGTCTTTTTTTTTTTTTTTTTTTCAATTTCAATCCAATGGTAACAGTTGGATGAGTGTCAAGGTTGGGTGTGTGGAAATACACGAGAAATAGCGTGTGAGAAGCTGTGGGGTTTGGGGGTGGGTGTGTGGGGTAAGGAGGTGGGTAAGTTGATCGTAAGTGGGCCAGTTGACCACATGGATTTTATGTGCGAATGGTTCTCACTTGAATTGTTCTTTTATGTGTGTGCGCGCGCGCGTCTGTATCACTGGTGACCTGAGCAACTTTGCTCACTCTTTAAAGTGACCAATAGCCTGAGTGGGGCCACTTGGATGCATCCTACCATCTAATTTTCTAATACAATTTTTTCACCTTAATAAACAAGTTTTTGATGAAAATCCTAAGGTGTATGCAATATCGGTAAAGCGTTAAGTTGCGGTATGATGCCAATTCAACGCAGGCCAAGGGGGGTACTAGGGGGGAGATCTGGGTATAGGTAGGCCACACATAAATTGTAGCTTATGATAATACATGAGCATTATGCTCACCTGATCATTTGTTATATTTGTATGTCTTTGTGTATTTCCACCATTGAGTTCTTGAGGAGGAGAGGATTTCACTTGGAACTTTTCAGATATTTGTGTCATGTGGGAAAGAGGCAGAATCAGCTAATCATTTGTTCTTACATTGTGAGGTTGCATCTTCATGCTGGAATCATTTTATTTACAGTTGTGGGATAGTGTGGTTTTGTCCTCAGTGTATTTCAGAATTAATAGAGCATCGGTGGTGTGGGCCTTTCTTTTGTTGTGGTCTTCTTCAGTGCAGGTTCATTTCGTTTGCTATTCTTTAGTCTGTTTGGATGGAGAAGAAACAACAGGATTTTTAGGGGTATTTCGGTCTCTATTGAAGACCTTCACCCACAGGATTGCTAAATGGGTGTTGGTTGGGAAGGAGTGGGCTAATTTTAGCTTAACCTGCATTTTTCTTAATTGGGAGACTTGTATGTCTTGTGGTTTGATGAAAGACATTTTGGTGACCCCTTGGGGCCCACTTCCTACTAGGGTGTTGAAGTTCAATGTTGATGAAGCAGCTAAAGGTAAGCCAGGGCCGGGAGTTTTTTGAGGGGCGTTGCATAATGATAAGGGAGGAAGTTCTTTGTTTATTCTGTTAAGGTGTAGGAGTTTTTAAGGATTCTAATAAAATGGAGGTTTTAGCCATTTTGGTACTTTGAAGGCATTGAGGATATTTGCTCGCTTGTTTCACAACAGAGTGATTATGGAAAGTGATTCAAGTTACGTAGTTTCTTGGGTGACGCTCAACAAAGCTAAGCCATGTAAGTTGCAGTTTTGCTTTAATGAGATTAAAACTTTGGCTTCCCGCCTTTGTGTGGAGTTCCATCATATGGTTAGATCAGCCAATGGTTTGGCAGATTCGCTAGCTAAACAAGGGTTGGCAAGTCTTTTCTTGGGATACCAAACCCTTAACAAATGGGCAAATATAGGTATGATGGGCCTGATACCGAGGGCCAGATCTAGCAGATTCCAAACCCTTAACATGGATCTGCTAAAAATTCAGGTCTGGATCCCCCAAAATGGACTACATCTTGGGCCAAAATCAGGCCAGTTTTGAGACCATTTAGAACCCTAGGCCTGAATATTTGCCTCTACAACTAAAGGCTAAGCTTGCAACTTCAGCCTAATCTAGCCTGGCCGATGCACAAGCCTCAATGACTTATCAAGCACCCAAATTTGCAGTTAATGTGATATTGCCAATTCTGTACCTATGAGTTGGAATACCCTTGTGACATGCTTCTATTTAGTGTGATTGAGAACCTATAAATTGTGAAATTTTCAGTTTTTTTCTAATCCTTTCTACTGTTCTGGTGTTTTTTTTTCCTTTAGATGCTGTGATCAAGTAGAGTATCTAATAATTGCTAACCTACCCAACCCAATTCCCTGCCTGGCCGCCATATACCCAAATCATCATCGTCATCATCATCAAAGCCTTGTCCCAACTATGTTGGGTCCCCATGTACCCGAATAAAATAAATAAATAAAACTTCTTGCTTCACTGTGCAGTTGGATGTTCATCTTTTGAAATTGAAATCATATTTCAATTATATAAATGTTTTCTGTTTTGCAGGTCTTGTCAGAAACCGATCATTGCTACTGTGTACTTCTCAATGCACATGATGGAGCAGCATTTCCAATAGAAAAAGCAGGGCACGAGGGCAACTGTAGTGAGATATCCTCAAAAACTGACAATGTGTCTGGAAGGGCCAATCTTTCTAAGGTCTGAGCTGTTCCTTCATTGTTTTCCAATGAGCACCACTAAATTTTAGCTTTAACTTCTTGATTTCTCTAGAATGTTGATTTTGTCGTGGAATATCATGAAAGAATTTTGTTCATAGCCATTTCATTCCATGATCCTCTGTGTACTAAGTATTGAATGGATGTGTGGCACCTAGAAATATTTTACAACCTGTAAGGTTCCAACCAAGTGGAGGTGCCAATTATGGTTTTTCACCGCAGCATGTGTTAGATTTGAACCCCAAAAGATCTGATAGTTAGAGACAAGTCACCACTCACTATTTTCTGGCTTTATTATTTGCGTGCCTCATAAAGATGCCCTGCTCGGCATGGATAAAAATGCAAGACTAAGTTCTGGTCCAAACAATCATAGAAAACAGTGGTTGCAACCACAAAGGCCCTGACAGTTATATCTAGACTTAACAGGTGCTGCTGTGTTGAGAATCTAAGTATTGTGGTTTTCGATTGCTGCCCATAGTTCCGGTTTGGTTCAGCCGAAATTCTAGAGTTTATTCGGCTCAGCCAGTGAACTAAAAGAAACACCCTCCTGAAAAATTTTGGCTTAAACAGGAAGGGGGATGCTTGTAAATTTTTAAAGTTAAAAGGAATCTAACCCATTTATTTGACTGTTCAAGTGAAAGAAAGAAATAAGAAGAAGATGGTGGCTCTGCAAACTATTAAGAAAATAACAGCAAAGACAGATGGGGAGAGAGGTACCTAGGGAAGGTCATCAGCTGTTGGTCTTCTTCTCTGAGAGGTACCTGCTGAAGGCCATCATCTGTTGGGCTTCTTCTCCTGCTCCTTCTTGTTCCCTTCCCCTTCCTTCTTCCTCTTCCTTTTTCCTCCACTCGTATATGGCATGGCTTTAAAATCGCAGTATCAGTTGCGGTATTGGCCGACCCCAAAAACCGATATGATATCAGTCACATTTCATAGTTCGTCGCAGTCATTGCGGCGTGAATCTTTTTTAGTAAAAAAAATTCTGAAAAAAAATCCAAAAAACCGAAATATTATTAAATGCTGGAAAACAATGTTTTTTTTTCCATTAGTGACAACTATAAATCAAATTTTCTGTCCCCTAATTCATGGCATCCTCTATCGCTGTCTTATATGAAACTGTATAAATTTTGTTTACAATTTAATAGATTTACATGTATACACCAAAATAAGTTAGAATATCACAAATTTTATAAAATGCAACCATAATTATGACTTATGAGCTATCTATTAGTGTGAAATTTAGGAAATTAAAGTTTGTTTGTATACCCATCACTCAATTATCAAGCAAGTTGTGAATTTCAAGAGCATCAAGATAACATATTACATTATGATAATAAAATAAATCGCAAAGCAATTAAACACTCAAGGTTTATATGAAATGAGGGGAGAGACTTGAATGCATAGCTTAATTCCAAGTGGAGTGTTGCCCAAGCTCGATATCATCATCACCATCATCAAAATTGAAAAAAAAAAAAAAATACTAACCTAGGTAGGGTTGTCTGTGATTTTCCCGGACCAAATCCTCAAAAAATAGGTGTTTTTGATGGCTTGAAAGTTGTTGGAAGTGAAATAGATGGAAGAAGAGTTGTTGGAAGCCTGAGACTATGTTAGGATGGAGGTGAAACCGAGTAGAAGAGGTGAAAAGAGGGGAGAATATGGGTTTTATTCACTCGGCCGAGAATTTGAATTTTTCAGCCAATATATCATTTAGTACCGATAATTTGATTTCTCATCCATTAAATACCAATAAATTAGGGATAATTTCATGTCCCGGTACCAAGACCAAGGCACATGAAATTCTCGTACCAATATCGGCTGAGATTTTAAACCATGGTTTATGGGCTCGCAAAATTTTACTCGAATCGAAAATAAAGCCCTATCCAAAACTCACTTTAATAGAAAATGGGCGCTGGCCAAAATTCACTTTAAGAGAACATGGGCCCTAGCAATATCATTAGATTTTATAGTTTACTGCACACATTATTGTTTGCTGGAATTTTCTGGTATTGGTTTAATTGGGCCCTTCACTGTCCGATTCAATCAATCAGGACTGCATCATAAATCTACTGAAACTTGTGGCCCACTAGATCAGATCTGTCATGATCTATCTTAGAAGCATTCAAAGTAGGATCATGCAGCTTAAAAAGAACAGGGGAAAAAACACCAGTGGAGGGGATTGGGTAGAAGGAGATCTAAGGCTCGAACGATTGTTTGAATGAGGGAAGATTATAGATGGTTATAGGTCCTATAGGAAGGTAGGGTTTTCATTTAAATAAGAGACTTTATCATTTGAAAAAAAAATAATAATAAAAAACCAGTGCTAGTGAGGAGAACAGAGATGAAAGATTGGAATAGAAGAAGTCTGTGCGATTGTAGATGCAAGACTCAAGACAATGAATGGCTTGATCATCAGAGCTGAACATTGCTTTGATGCCCCATGGAGAACTTTACGGACTTACAGTCATTATATTCCATTGAGAATTACATGGATATTTTGTAAAGATGGTGAATATAATTAAGAGACAAAAGTAAACAAGATAAAGTTTGTTAAATCTAAAATTGCAAATGATTTTAGCCGATCTTATTAGTATCCCATTGTAACCATAGATTTCCAAATATCTTTAACAACCTTCCTCAGTATTATATCTATCTATCAATTAAGATTCAATTTAGGGTTGTAATTATCCTAATTACTTTATGATTGGGTTGTTAACATAGCAGAGCATAAAGTGGGAAGGTTAAAGGTATGTAAGGAGAATTCTCACCCTCCTATTACATCACTGACCATATGATTTTTAGGCTATTTCATCGCATTATTTAAATGACCCAGTTAACAAGCAACACAACAAAGTTGGATGGTGCTCATTGTCAGAACTCAGAATGATCTGGTTGTAGCCTTGCAGGTTCAAGTCACGTTGCCGACCGAAAAAAGAGTAGAATGGGCCCTTGTACAAAGTACATGCTATAAGTATTTTTATCTGAACATTCTCCAGATGAGCTTCTGCATCTTTGTCTTTGTTTAGGTTGCAGTGGATGCTTACTTAGAATAAGATTATTGAGAGTTGCGACTTAAAACTTTCTTAGCTGCATGGTTGCACTCCAGCTCATTCAATTTCATGGGGAAACTTGAACAAATCTCTATTAACTTTGCCGAGAAATATGCTTACAACCAAAGGACCGTGATAATTCTCCTTAAGTCCTGAAAATATTTTATTTTATGATTGTAGATTACACTCTTCTCAGGATTTGTTGGCTATCAAATGGTCCGTGATGCATATGATGGTATGTTTCCTCTGCTCTTATTAGTTATTAGCCACGATTGTTTTCATTTCGGCTGTTATCTTGCGCTTAGTTCACCTTAACTAAGTTCTTATGTAGAGTGGCAAATGGATTTCATTGTTGTTTGACAAGTTGACAACCGAAATGACTAATGAGTTCTTAGATCAATTACATTACCAATGCAAACATTACGTAGATTATTGGGAGAGAGAAGAGTTTGAAAATATGTGCATTCAAGAGAAGTGGCTAAAAAACTTGTAACGAGCATGTAATTGGTGTATGGGTCATCTTTTATGTGTCTTCTTAAAACAGAGTCTAAATTACTTTTGCAGAAGGTGCAGAAGCAATGACCTAAATCTTGTTTTTTAATCAAGGTGCAGGCCAACTTCTTAATGAAGTTGTCTTGTGTTTCCTGCTGTCTATTGTAATGTTAATTCCTATTGCTGTCTTTTTTCTCCTTTTAATAGATAATATCTTTGTTACTTCAAAAAAATAAAAATAAAAAATTGTTGTGTTAATTCCTTCGTTTGGCTAGAAGCTACCTATATGGTTTCAAGTAATCATTCATTATTTTTTGCATTTGCAGCTGGGAAGTCGAGATTTGGGAGCCTTCTTTCAGTTGGCCATAGTTCTAAAACTGACAAGCTTTTCATGAGAGGTCCAGGAGGGCGTGGAGAAGTTGAAGTAGCTGTTTCGGGTATTGCAGGTGAGAAAAAACTCCTCATTTTGTGGGTGACCTTTTGGTAATTTATTTCTTATCATAAATTAAGACATTTACTATTAGTGAAGCAACAAAGAGGACCTAATTTTATCGGAGGATTTGATAATATTTAAAATGTACTATGCATGGTTGGGGAAAAACTCTCATGGGCCTTCTGTCATCAGATCTAGAATTTGATTGGGCTTTATTGTTGCATAAGAGCCAAGGGACCATGGTGGATCTCTTCTTACTATAGCGTAAACTTGTAAGAATCTTTGTAATTATGCAACTTCAAACCCATACAAATAACAAAAGAATTAATTTTAACAACTCCTCTCTTAACTAAAGCCATGCCCTTGACTCATGCGAACATATATGATGCAGTCACGGGTATAAAATTATGTTTGGAAGGTTGCATTGGCATTATTTTAAGTGATTTACTTCTGTCACAGATCAGAGCAGTCAGGATTCAGGGCCTCATTCACCGGTGCAGTTATCCAAGAGAGGTTTCGGAATTGGTCTAGGTACGATTGTCCGTAAAGCTGCATCTGCTGCATCTGTAGCAGCAAAGCAAGCCTATGCTGCAGCTGCAGCTGCCGCCATGAATTCTGATGCAGAAATGTTGCCCCTCAAGTGCTGTTTAATGTCCATCTCTTTGCCGTGGGATTATATTGCTCATGACCTTCTGTTCAAGGTGAGTCCTTCCAACCTTCCACCTTCAATACTGATGAAACTATGGTATTCCATGGACCAGTATTCCTCAAAGTCCAGTTTGTTGTATAGTTGGGGACCCTGCATTTTATGGACCTTTTTCTGTGACCTTTAACTGATAAAAGGTTAGGTACTTAGGTCTGTCTCCAGTCTGGACCTTCCCAAGACCCTGCTTCGGCTGGACTGCAGTGGGTGTTGACCTTTTATTTGTGACCTTTTTCCATATTGTATGAATGTTGCAGATTGTGATTACTGTCAGGCCAGATTGTATGACCTTTGGTCCAGGCTATGTGTAGTGTCCATGGGCTCCTAGATTGGGATTAGGACCATTGATCTGATGGGATCCGCATTTGACAGACCAAAGGTTGAAAAATGGTCTGTTTAAAAGAGCCTAGCAGTCAAACCTTATGGTTCATTTTTCCTTTTTAGTGTTGACCACTACTATAATTTTTTCCCGGTCCACTCTGAACTGTATTTTCAGGACACTAATCAAAGTATCTGGATTGTTTTTCATGGATACTTTTTGTCAAATAAATGATATTTGTCACCTACCATGGGACCAAATTTTACTAACGTGAGGCCCAAGGACAAAATAGATATCCATGGTTCGCGGATCATAAAGTTAAAGAAGTTTCTCCACATACCACAAAATGACAAAAAGCCAATAAGGTGGATCTTGAAATTTTGTACTTGTTGACAATACCCCACTTCTTGTCAAATAAACGATATTTGTCACCTACCATGGGCCCAAATTTTACTAACCTGAAGCCCAAGGACAAAATAGATATCCATGGTTCGTGGATCATAAAGTTTGTCTTCTACCCCATTTGGCAATTTACTTGTAAAATGAATTCAAAGTAAAGGGTCACTTTTAAGGAAATAAAAAAAGAGGGGTATTGTCAAAAAGTACAAAATTTCAAGATTCACCTTATTGGCTTTCTGTCATTTTGTGGTGTGGAGAAACTTCTTTAACTTTATGGATTAAAAAAAGAGGCTTTTTTGTCTTTTAGTGGAATGAGATATTGACTTTTTGACTCTCCTTTTTTAAAAAAAGAAGAGGTGATTTTTGATATTTTGTAATTTTTGATAAGACCCCCTTTCTTTTCTTGTCTCTTAAAAGTGACCATTTACTTTGAATTCATTTTACAAGTAAATTGCCAAACGGCCCCGGATGACATTTTCAAGTTTTGACTCACTTCATGACATTTCCATGGATCTTGTGTCAAGATTTAATTTTTTTTTGTGACCAAAACAACCCAAGCCATCCAGGAATATCCATTGCAACGTGTGAGTTCTAATACCTTTTTCGTAGCTGACACTTGATTGATTGGGAAATGATTAACATTATTGGATCTTTATGATCGTTTCTTGACACAGATGGTCCATAGAAACTATGGTCATGATGTGCCCCATCTGTAGAGTGTGACCTATGGTTTGCTGATGTGCCTATCACTTACCAAGGATGTGGGTTTCCCCCCTACCCCAAGATCTACCTGCTCTGAAGATCTTAGTTATCCCATCTTTATCCAGTTTGTGTAGCTGTTTTAACTGTTTCTGTAGCCATAAAAGATCAGAGCTTTTTACCTGGGAAAATTTGGAGCACTCCGAATGAATGATGGGGCCCATTAAATCAAAGGTTCAATAAACCTTGCGTGATATTGATATCATACACATTATGATGCACCAAGACCCTATAAATCCCGGGTGACCAAGTCCAGTTCAGTAGCGACCTTTTTCAAAGTGAGTAATGACCAAGATTGTTAAGGAATTGACTGAATGACGGAACTCAGTAGATTATTGGGGATGGGCAGGCCACCCTTGAATAGCCTTACCCCCCCCCCCCCCCCCCCCCCCCAACGACAAAAAAAGAAAAAGGAGAAAAAAAGACCCATCTTGTTTCTTACCATCCTTTTGAAGGACGCCAATGTGTCCCATCAGTGTGATTTTACACGTGATCTCTCCATGGTAGGGCCCACTTGGTGGACAATCAGAATCCGCTCTCTTCCCCTGCAACAAATAGGGTGATGGGTCCACAGCATTGTTTTTCTTCGTATCATCCCTGGTAATGGTGACCTTCCAACAATCTGTGTTCTGTGTGGCCTGCATCACTGTGTCTGAACATTTGCTAGTCCTCGATAAAAATTGCGAGGAGGTTGCAGGTTCATGTTTTTGTACTCAAAGCCATCTCACTCATCACCTTCATAAATCATATCTCATCTAATTGAAGTTGTCTGGGTGTTGCTTTTCTTTTCAGAGCCATCTGTAGTCAAGCAATAATATTTTTCTAGTGGGATGCATTTGGATGTTCACCATATATGTAGCAGAACGTAATGCACCTTTCAGGATTGTTAGAATTCATTGTTTTAAATGTTCATGGACTTTCTAAATTTTGAGTTTGAATTCTGACTCAAAATCATGAGTGCGAGTAGTGACCACTCAACATGCTGCATGGGCATCCTACTAGTGAAAATCTCATTTGCATCCTTGATATATAAAACAAGATACTGACTGCTTATCGTTTTCCTCAGGGAAGTCCTCCATTAAACATGTGAGCACTGTTTGTCTGCATGGAGTTGTCAGCTGAATCTATGGGCAGGAGTTTTGTGGATAGCACGTTGAATACGTGTGTATAATATGAGGTTAGAGGCTCTGTATATGAATTCATTTCAATTTCTTCATTGTAGATTTCAGATAAGCTAAATGAAGCAACCATTGTGGAAAGAAAGGCTTGCCAATTCACATTTTTGGTAACAAGAGGAGTCTTTTGGAAAAGGAAAAAAAAAAAAAACAGGTTTGCTTTTTGCAAGTATGTGAAGGGGTGTGGGGTCCGCCCCTACGTATGGTTTTGGGAGGCAATCACCCCATCAGACCCTCTCTCTAAACTCACTTGAAATTCTGGGTCTGCTTCCGAAAACTGCATGAAGAATCTTGGGGGTTGGTCCAGATCCGAATGCCTTCTTTGATGAGAGATTCCAAGAAGCAGATCTTGAGAGGGAGATGATCATTTGGCCAGCTTAATAATAATGACAAAGTCTACATCTTGACCACCCCATTTATCCCATCAATAAAGGTGGTTTAAAAAATCTTGTTTAAACTGTAAAAAGCTTCATCATTTAATAATCAAGTTCACAAGGTGTGAAAAAGCTAGCTCTGTCATGCACTACCTGGAAGACCTGAAAGTAGGGGGTAGGGTCATTTGATTGGTATGATATTTGATATTCCCTTGATCCACATTCAATTCTATTCATTGCCACTCTTTCGTATCATGCATTTTGGTGGACCTAGCCTACTGGAGGGTAAATGCCAGACTTAGGAAATCTAGAATTTTTTTTTCCTTGATTCCAGGTGAAGGTGTTTTCAGTTTGAGATTATGTAAAATTTAAAAAGCCGAGGACATATATTCCTTCCATCTGATATTCAAAAGAAATGTGTGTTTCCAAGTGTACATGAGGATTTGTCAAGAAAAAAAGAAGCTACCTGCTGTTTAAAAAAAAAGTTGTTTTTGGGGGTTGGGGGTGGGGGTGTGTTGTAGAATTTCATGATTCATCAATGTGTCAAAATCCCGAGGAGTAGTTAATGTTTGGGGTCTGATTGTCTGCTTGGAACTGAATCGTAGGAATTCATGTTAAGATCAAAAGAGGAGATTAACTGATGGCCACTTGTAGATGTCAATTTTGTTCCTTCAATCTTAGCCACTTTGATAGGAATAAATTTCCTAAAATCTTAGGAGTTCTGCATAGTTCTTCCCTCGGCCTCATCTTTGTTTGGAGAGTTCTATTCAAACTTGCATATTTTAAAATTGAGAATTCTATTCGAACTTACATATTTTGAAATTGAGAATTCTGCGTCCAAAAATCTTCCCTTTTTTTATTTATTATTATTTTTTTCTGAGACCAAAAAAAAAAAATTTCAGCAAAAAAAAAAAAAAAAAAAAAAAAAAAAAAAAAAAAAAAAAAAAAAAAAAAAACCTTCCCTTTGTCGGGAAAGATTTCAAAAGAAAACAGTCAGCTCATGAGTTTCTTGTTGACAATTCTCCCATTGAAATTCTCTAGGGTTGGGCTTGTGAGAAACCACTGAAGCTTCTCAATGTGTCACACTTGTGGAAATATAAACACTTAAAATAAATGTTCGTTTCTTGTTTGTATCATTACAAAATTTCACTGTAATAGGAGTTGGGTCCATATTCAAATTGATCACTTATAAAATTATGAATAAAATATTTTAGAAAAATCAAGATTCTTATAGTGAATATATCCAACTCCTACTAGAATGAGCATTTGCAAAAGTGGGCCCCATCAGAAGTCTTAAAACATGTTTGGTAATGAATGAGGAATTTGTGAGAAATCTGTAAATTTGAAAATTCCTTGCTACTCTTGGAATAAGAATTCCTTAGTGAGGATTTCACATTGATATGTGTGTGCATATCGATGCATATAATTGAGAAAAATTGGTTTTGGCATAAATATCTACTACAAAAATAAGGATTTTCAAATCCCACAGGGGAAGGTTAGATATAAAAATCTTGATGAGAATTTTTATTGGTTCAAATTCTTGGAGATTTACAATTGTCAAATGTGAGTTGGTTGCGAAACATAACTTCTAAGGTTTCTTAATAGCCTTGAGCCTCATCAAAGGATCCATATGTAGTTACTGAGCCAAAGTTGATGGTATTGAGGCTCACTTATGGATAGGAATGACAATGGGGCGAGTTTGGGTTTATTAAGTTTTTTTCATCCAAACCCAACTTGCCCTGTGATGGGTCACTAGTATGTAATACCAAACCCGACCCGTTGGGGTTGAGGTCGGGTCAAATTAATGATTAAAACTTTTAAAATATATAAATGCATGGGAATAAATGTGGAGGAGATCAAACACACTACCTTTTCTTCTCACACTAGTTAAGTCAATGCCTAACACCACTTCAACCACATGAATTTTGTTTATAACTTTTATAAGAAATAAGTTTATATTATAAATATGGGGCGGGGCGGGCAAGTATAGCAACAAAATCCAAACCTGCCTCGAACAAAAAATACCACTACCAAACCCGCCCCGTTTAAACGCGACCCTACTTATGGGCCTAATAGGCCTTAACATTGCACCCGAAGGTGGGGAAATTAGGACCAACCAATTATTCAGCCATTTTTTCATTATGTTGTCCTGTGGACTTGATTGTTCTTTAGATGGGTAATTCTTAAGCCTTGTTGCTTATCATGGGCCTCTACCACTCTACTATTTATCCACTTTTATTTTTTTCCTTTTTACAAGCATAAAGGTCGTGTGACCCACAGGTTAAGCCTCATACAAATTGTATACTAAATTAGAATTAATCTTCAAATAAAGTATCAATATATATATATATGAATTGTTTGAAGATAATACCATTTATGTAATCATTTAGAACATAAACTTATCTTATAATATAATTAATTACAAATAAAATCCATATATAGCACTTCAACAATATGTAAATATCTATAATTTAATCTGTGATTCTTCTAGCTTAAACTACTTATTTATTTAAAGGAAAATCATCAAATAAGCACCATCTATTGAGCACTGTTGTGAGCACCAGCCAACACCAATGATAGTTTCAATCACCTCACGCTCACTGCCTTACCGTAAATTGGCAAAAGCTTAAATTTGGCACTAATCCAATCATCACTCACTATTGGAAAAAAATTACAAAAAAGTGACGATTTTTAAAATGAATAAATTTGAGGTTGATAGAACAAAGTTTTATGATCATCTATATGCTGTATATCTCAGATTGCATTGAGATCTTTCAATCTCCCACCTACCCTGTGATTGGCACAGCACCAATGGGCCCACAAGGGGTTACTTCTTGGATGGTGCTCACAAGAGGTGCTCGGAAGAGGGGTGGCCCTTAGTTAAATGTTCACTTGTAGATTATATGCAATCTACTTGAGTGAAATAATGACTTCTGAATTACTAAAATGCCTTTTGACTGACAATCAAATCAAATCAAATCTCAAGGTGGGTCCACTTAAATAACATAATCATTGTGAGATGAAATAAACAATGTAGTAATGGTGGGGTCTTGTAAATGATAATGAACCTACAAGTTTCCCTTTAGATCCAACTAATCTTTCCACCAACGAGACCCATTGGTGAAACATGGGAACAATAGGTTCCATGGAAGGGTGGACGGGTTTAATGTGATGGGTCAGTGTATCCATGGACGCAGAGGGTGGGTTGTGTGAGTTAATCACTTATGATGGATCTCAATTAGGTAAATATGTGCAGAGAAAGGATTGACCCATTTTCTTATTGGAATTGTAAGAATTCCCATCCAGAGGAGTTCCAGAACCTTCCTCTCCACACAGGCATCATAAATGTCAAGTAAGTTAAAAACTGTGGGAATCCCTAAAAAAAGCTATTTTTGACTTTTCCGGTGTTTTAAACTTACAACTCCAACAAACGAACACACCATCCAAAAATCAAAGCACAACCATCATGTCATTGTCTTTGAATTAATAACAAAACAAATTCTAGTGGAAAATTCTAATAAAGAAACAGACATGTTAGCAAATGTAGGAAATATTGTCTGTAATCTAAATTTCAAGCTTATCCACCATTTTTGAGTGACATTATTTTTTATGAGACAAAATAACTAAGAAAAAAGAAAAAAAAAAAAAACAACAAATCACCTGTGGTATCACATAAAACCATTTTCTTTCATTTTCTACAATCCAGAGCGATGCTATCATTGTGGGTAGAAAGGGAAATTATTTTTTTAAAATACATTAAAAGTTTATTTTCCAATAGAAATTCAGAATCAATTTTCCATAGGTGAAGAAAGACAAAAGTAGATGAAAACACAATTTCACATTTTCAATCACATAGAAAATAAATCTTCATACGTTACAAAATTTAGTTATATTTTGCACTCTTCCTCAAAACGGTGGACAAAGGATGATATTGATAACAAAGAGAGAGAGAACCCTTTTTTTTTTGCAATGTCCAACAACAAAAAAAAAAAAAAAAAAAAACACAAATGTGGCTTAAAAGTAAATGATAGCAAACGCACGCCATAGCTCCTAAATTTCAAGCCTTTCTGCTTCAAAATGCCCTCCCGCTCCCTCGACTTGTTATCATTGCTCAACTCTCTCTCTCTCTCTCAAAAGTAGAAGACGAAGAAGAAGACGAAGAAGGAGAAGAAATGGAGAAGATCTGCGTAGCAGTTCGAGTTCGTCCTCCGACCACTGAAGAAGAAGATTCCAACTCCAACTACTGGAAGGTCGAAGAAAATCGGATCTCTCTCCACAAGACTCATGGATCCCCAATCTCTTCTCTCTCTTTCGCTTTTGGTTCTCTCTCTTTCTCTCTCACTCTTCTTTTCTTCTTGTGTTTGCTTTAAAAAGACACCCCCCCCAAATCACGATCCTAATTGTCATTATTCTGCTGTACCCAGATCACGTCTTCGACCAAACGAGCGCTAATGCCACTGTCTACCAACATCTAATCAAAGACATCATTTGCGCTGCTGTCGACGGATTCAATGGTATTCCTTATCTATATTTAGATTTCTTTCAATTCCTTGTGAAGAAAAATGAGGATTTTGGAGAAAACCCATCAGATTGTTTGCCTTGAGAGTTCTTCTGCCTGGCTGATTCAATGGCATTCTTCATCTTTCGATGTGAACGTTTTTCTTGGTTTTTTCTTTCTTCATATCATGATTTCCTTGCTCCTTTTGAGAAAAGATGAGATTTTGGAAAAGACCCACAAAATTAGTGAGGTTAAGAGTGTGTTTGTGCAAAGCATCTTTCTGTAGACAATGAAAGTGATTTTCAAGGAAGAATGATTTTATTAAGTTTTTCATTTCCTGAAGTAGAGGCATTTTTCATGTTTTCTGTGGAAAGAATCCTGGGTCCCAACCCAAGTGGTGGAAAGCTAGTTTCTGCGTAGAAACACATTTCAGTCAGACCGGACAATGTTGCGCCACACCAGAAGCTGAAAGCTGAATATGCAGAAAATGAGGTCTGAGGTGGAATGGAGAATTGCCACTTGGGTCCGTGTTGAAATAAAAGATCGTACTGGTTAAGATTTGCAGTTCAGTTACCAGCCTTGCCTGATTTAAACCAACACATCCTATGTTGCTACCAAATAACATGTCATTTTGAAAACAAAACAGGAACTGTAAGCATACATTCTATTGGAAAATCAATTTTCCTCTTTCCCCCATTTGTATGAAATGTGTAAATTCTTACTTATGGCAGCAATGTTACTCCTTACAATTTTGGGTGGGGATTATTTTCTCTTGAATTCAAAATTCCTACTGGGCACAGTGGGAAGCCAAGAACTGAACATGTTTCTAGCCCTCTAAAGTTTTCATCCACGCAAGTCTTTTTCTTTTTTGGGTTTCCAAGCATATTTTGTTGTTATTGAAGTAAACCCGTGTATGATTTTGAGCTTATATGAGCTCAGAGATACGGACTGTTGTGCGTTAATCAAATTACTTACCATTTCTACTTTTTTTTTTCTAGTGGTGTTGGGAGCTTTGTCCAGGGGCCATTGTTTTGTATATAACTCACATCTTTTATTTTGATTCTTGTGATATTGCCAGGAACTGCACTTGCGTAACTTGCTTATCCTATTTTTTTCTAATGGTGTTGGGAGCTTTGTTTGGAAGCCAGTGTTTGATTTATACCTTGCATCTTTTATTTTGACTCTTGTGATGTTGCCAGGAACTGCATTTGCCTATGGACAAACAAGCAGTGGCAAGACTTTCACTATGAATGGTACAGAAAGTGATCCTGGAATTATACACCGAGCTGTTAAAGACATCTTTCAGAACATCCATAGGGTATCACAGTTCTCTCTCTCTATATATCTATCTATCTATCTATCTATCTATCTATCTATCTGTCTGTCTGTCTCTCTCTCTCTCTCACACAATTGTGTGAGATATGCTTAGATTGTGGGAGTTCTACTTTTACCAATTGGGTACTTTAATATCCCCAGACAATCGACCGTGAGTTTCTGATTCGAGTTTCCTACATGGAAATTTACAATGAAGAAATCAATGATCTTTTTGCTCCAGAGAACCATAAGCTTCAAATTCATGAGAGTTTGGAGGTAAGATATATATAAAAAAAGGCTAGAATTTGTTGTAATTTGTTTGAATTTCCACACTATATTGCTAATTTTCTTTGTCCTTCAGCGTGGAGTTTTTGTTGCAGGCCTTCGAGAGGAAATTGTGGATAATGCTGAGCAAGTGCTTAAGATCATTGAATTTGGAGAAGGTGAGCTCTGATCAAACTGTGTCAGTTCAATGCTAGTAGTACCATAGTTTTCCATCCCTGTGGGTTGACTATGGACCTGGTCGAGTTGCCTAGGCCCTCAAATATTGACTAGGTATGGCTGGACTCAATTTGGAGGAACTTTAGTTGAAACCCAGTTGACCTGCCAAGTCAACGACTCGTTTTGGGTTTGGCTGAGTCAACTAGCCGTTTAAGGCATTTTATCTTTACTATTTTGAAAAAATAAATGACACCTTATTAAGTAAAGCTTACATAGAAGAGGGAAGAGTTAGAATAACTATTCATAAGAAATTTATGTAGATTTTAACATAGTTTTCTCTGTTTCAGTTATTTCAAATACTTATATTATTATAAAATGAATAAAAAAAATTTACCGACCCGCATGGTCACTTGTCGAGTTCCTTGGTCAACTCTACCTGGCAAGTTTTTGAGTCTGGTCAATCCACCAGCTTGGAAAACTATGTGTATATTGTTTGTTGATCAGGATCCATTGTGCTGTTTTTACTATTTTTTAAGTTTAAATTTCCTCATGTTATAATTTATTGGGGAAATTATTTCTTGCAGTTAATCGACACTTTGGGCAGACAAATATGAATATTAGAAGTAGCAGATCCCACACCATCTTTAGAATGGTATGTTCTGTCAGTAAGTTGGGGCTTTTCTTCATATTTTCTTAATCCTTGTTTTGGATACTTATCCTTTTAATATTTAAATTAGGTGATTGAAAGTAGAGTCAAGGACACATCATCCGGTGATAATTTAAATTCAGATGCCGTTCGCGTCTCTGTCTTGGTTCGTAATTTCTTTACTCGTAGAGATACTATCAGGTGTTCTATGTGATACTTTTCTTTCTTTTGCATTTCCTTATTTTTATTTTGCAACTCTTATCTGTACCCTGTCTTGTAATTTTAGGGGAGCTTGATAAAAGGAATTTACAAATTTCCATTTCATGTTTTTGAAATTTCTACTTGTAAAATTGTTGAAATTGAAAATGAATAAAATAAAATCAAGTGAAAATTGCTAAGTTTGTGTATTGCTTCATGCGTGCACAATTTTATATTAGAGATTACATGTTCTACATCTACTGTACATACCATGAAAAATCCCTCATAGTAAAGTTAAAATGGTGTGTACAGTAGGCAGAACAACCAAAGTGCCTGTTATTGAACTAAAATTTGTATCTTGTACACAGCACCTCCAACACTCCACTCTCCACTCTCCACTCCCCACTTCCACCAACACACACAACCCCCAAACCCACCCCATAATTAATGTGAAAATGACAAGTAGATACAGTTGGAAAAATGCCCAAAACGTCATTGAAACAACCACTGATTAAGTTGACCCCAGAAACAAACTGTCTCACAATATTATCAGAAAAGGTAGTGTCCTATCTATTAATTGTTAAGAGAGATGAGCATAATAACAACCTGGAGACATGAAAATTAGACAAAAAAGAAAAATCACTGCAAATTTTACATAAACTCAGCTGCAGTATCAACGAGCTTATCATCTGAAAATTTACTGGTTGTAATATAATTGAGATGTACAATGTTTGGTAGACACAACCTAAAGACAAAGAAAATTATGTACTTTTTTTCCCAGATCGGTCTCTTCAAAACAAGAAAGAAATTACTAATTTACTATGAATCCTTGAATAACCACCATCTGTAATAATAGTGTCATTTGCATAGAAAAGAGGAGTGCACCCATTTGATTAGGAACATCAATGGAGTAGGATCAAATAGGAAGAAAAGGGTTGGGTCTGGGTTGGGTCCATATTATCCCAAGACCAAGGCCGGAATTACTATTATGTACTAGTATCCAAACCTGGACCTGTATCAGGTTGGGGTTGCAGCACCCATACCCATAATTGAATATAAACTAAAGACTTGAAACTGAACCTGCGCCCAAGTAAAGGGCTTAGACCCGGACTAATTGAGCCCAAATTCATATATACTTGTATCACACAATTCGCACACACACGTGCCATAGAGCATTTGGGTACTGGAGATGAAACTGATGGGCCCGAACTAGGACTCGTATTTTATTTGAGTCCATGCTGTGAACTTGAATCCAAATTCAAATAAAAACAGGTCATAAAATTGGACCCATACCTTATTTCTTTAGTTGGGTCGTTTGAATATATGGTATGTAGGACCTGTTTTCATCCCCAGGGATCAAATGTTCAATTCTGAAATTCAAGTTCAACAACAATGTAACTAATTCCTTAAGCCATGCTTGAAGAGCTTGTTTGCGACCATATAAAGAATGGTTAGGCCTCAAATATAATGGGCAGGATGGACAAGAGCCCGTAGCACAGTTGGAAAGGCGCTCTTTGTCATTACATGGGTGGAGGGTTTGGGTCATGTCACTTACTGGAGAATGAAAAAAGTTGCATGGTGGGTAGGATGAGAAATATTTGGGAGCTGTTTTGCATAAACTTCCTTGTGAAGATTATCATAAGAAATTTCTGCACATTCATATGAGTTTTGTTTTATTTTGCATCTTTTCCTAGTTTAGAGTTGGTCTTTCTGTTGCTTGGTATCCTAAGCTTCTAAACTATCACTTTCTTTCTTAGTCTGATCGAGATAATAAATGGGATAAGGCTTCAATGATGATGCTGATTGTATTACTTTCAAGTATAATCATTTTTTTAATTTTATTTTTTTCATTTGTTCAGAATTTGGTAGATTTAGCTGGCTCAGAGCGCATTGCTAAAACTGGAGCAGGTGGAATGCGTTTGAAAGAAGGAAAGCATATTAACAAAAGCTTAATGGTTCTTGGCAATGTAATCAATAAACTGAGTGATGGCGGGAAACAAAGGTACATAACAATTAAGGACGTAGTAGCTTCATTTATTTTGGAAAAATGATATATGATATGTTCATCTAAGAAGCCAGCATATGATTGACAAGTCTGGAATGTTGTTACAGGGGGCATATTCCATATCGTGATAGCAAACTTACTCGCATACTTCAACCTGCTCTTGGTGGTAATGCCAAAACGTCTATCATTTGTACAGTTGCCCCTGAAGAGGTGACTTCTATGTGTTTTTGGCACTTTCTTGGCTACACATATCGTGTACCTGCTGATACGAGTCAACTTATTTATGTCTAGGTTCACATAGAGGAAACCAAAGGAACTCTTCAGTTTGCAAGCAGAGCTAAGCGTATTACAAATTGTGTTCAAGTTAATGAGGTAATTTTAAGGCTAAATTGTGGTGTTAAACATGTCATACAGTTTAGTTCTTTATCAGTGAACATATTCTGTATGCATGACAAGCATGTATTAATATGAGTTAATCATTTGGTAGAACTGACCACCCTAGATGTGCTAGAGCTAAGATATATATTGATTGGATAATCTTCACCAAACGTTTAGGAAATTTAAGGAAACAAAAGTGGTGGTTTGCTATAAAATCGACCAAAGCTCTATTGACTGCCTGCTCTCAAAAGGCCTTCAAATGAAGGTTTAGGATTATCCAACCAGCATGGATTAGTTGTGAAGACCAAGGAATGACTAGGGTTCTTTAAGAAGAAGAGAAGGAGGAGGAAAGGAGAGTGGTCAGAAGAGTGTTGTTGTTTTAGTACTGCACTAATACTTGGTTCGTCAAAAAGGAGAAGAAAAGGAGAGTGGTCAGAAGATTTAAGGATTGCCTAGTTGGCAACAACATAAGCTTCAACACAAGGTGCCCATGAATGCATGATTAATACCTCTTGATGAACCGTCTGAATTACTTCAATGACACACCAACTTACACTCCATGGCATGCTTTTTAATTGGAAAATTAATTAGTAACCCAACTCCCACCTTTTCCAAACGAGCACATATCTTTAATCACTGCTTCTGGATTCACTTTGGATAAGGTATTGCAAGACTTGTGGTATATTAGAATGAAGAATGATACGGTAGGGAGACCTATGAGTATGGCCAGTAATGTGTTGGATTTAACACGTAGCATGCCTTGACCTCCCTATTGCGGCAGTTTAGATGTAATGGGGTCACGGTAGCTACACAATACCTTTCTTGTTACACCATACCTTTGCAGCTTGAAATACTCTCGATACCAAATTAATGCGAGCTAGGGAAGAAAGCCCTAGATTTGCAAAATAAAAGAGCTTCCACACTTTTAAAACCCTTGGTTCACATTGTTAAAGAGGCCCAAGGCCCAAGGCCCATTGCCCATCAGTAATCAGACCAATGTTATATCTCACGTAGAAAAATCTTGAGAATGTATTAATTTGTGTATTTTTCTCTGGAGATTGTCCATCAATATATAGGTATTTTACATGCCTTTAATCTAGGCTCTAAGAAAGGAAAACCAACTAATTATATCAATCACTAATCTAAGTTAAGAGAGCAACTAATTACAACAATTGTTATTCTAAGTAAGGAAGGCTACAGCTGTTTGAATGTTGACCAAAATCAATTCCACGTGAGATATAACATTGGTCTGATTACTGATTGGCAATGGGCCTTGGGCCTTGGGCCTGTTTAACACACATGACTAGAATCTTGGAACTAAAGGGAATTTTTTTGCAATCTTTACATGTTTATCCTTCCAAACCATTAAGAGAACAACATCAATAGGAAAATTATAGCATAAGATAATTTTCCCAACAACAGACTAGAAATCCAAAACCAAAGAATTTGGGTATCCATGCTGAATCTCAGAACTCCTCTCCTTTAAAAACAATCGGTGTATAAGTGTCTCTAATTTGCATTGCAATTACAGTGTGAACCTCTCACATCACAAGGAAGGTGTTGACATCCCATTTTTGGGCCAGCCCACTTATGATCCAAGTACCTTGTGGCACTCTATTCCCTCCCCAACCATGAATTGGCATCCACCCCATTTTTACACTCATTTGACCAAGGTTTTAAAAATCAGACTTGTTGTGCGACTCGGTTACCCTCAAGTTGGGTAAACTTGGCCAAGTCATAGCAAGTTGCACGTTGGAACCCAAAAGCCTTTCGTAATCATGAAAAATAATTTTAAAAAATCTAAAAACTTAAAAATGAGGTCCTATGAATCTATATTTTTAAGATCATCATGTTTTCATTATAATGATAAATTTAAATATAAATAGGCGTCTGTGTTTGCCTTTCACTCAATTGAATGAACAACGCATCAGATCATTGAGTGTTATATCTTCCACAAAAATGTGGTTTTATCACTTACGTACAGTCCAAAAGGGTCTCCAAAAGCCTCCCAAAGCTTCCCATGACAAGTAAAGGGAGACTTGATCTGACTGATTGCTAAAACCACTCATTTAAGTGTTACCATTTCCAACCTACCACCTCCTAATTTTTGCTTGCATCCATGTGGGTCCCTCAGTCAGGTGCACATGATTCACCATATTTATGGCTGTTATGCCTTTCGGAAGCTTTTTCTTCTTCTTTTGGGTTGGCAGTAAAATTTAGTTGATGGAAATTCTTCTTGTTTCTCAAGAAATAAACTTTGTAGAATAGTTCGAATTTAGCTGTTGTATTTTACCTTTGTGATTGTACTCCTTTTCACATTTGTTCTAACAATTCACAATTTTTGTCTTAGATTTTAACTGATGCTGCCTTACTGAAGCGTCAGAAGCTGGAGATAGAGGAACTTCGTAAGAAACTTCAGGTGATTTCTTATCTTTTATGATTTATATGCTGCTTTTTACTTCGATTATATCATGTATAGGACTATAGGTATTTTCTTCATGCAGGGATCTCATTCAGAGGTGCTAGAACAAGAGATTTTGAAACTGCGAAAGGACATGCTCAAAGTAACTTTTTTTTTTTCTCATCAGCAAATGGACATAAGGAGAATGTAGTCATCTTTGATGGTTTCTATCAAATTCACGTACTTTTTGTTTAATATCAGTATGAATTAGAGCGAGAAAAGCTTGCAATGGAGCTTGAAGAAGAAAGAAAATCACATAAAGAGCGAGAGCAGCGAATTAAGGAGCAACAGATGAAAATAGACAATCTCAGTAGTCTTGTTTGTTATTCGGATCTTGATAGGAACTCTTCTCAGGTAAGATTTCTCTACGTTAGAATGGCAATTGAAGAACCAAAACTCTGCATCACTATTGTTTTCACTTAATTAATTTAGGAGTGTTACATTCTCCAAAATATTTATCATTTGCTTATTTCTGAACAATTTTTTTTTTTTTTTTTTACAAAGTCGAATAGCGGTGAGCATTCCTTTCCTCAACGTCTCAGTTTGGACTCCTTGAATCAGGTAAACAATTGTCAGTGTATAATAGTCATTACTGGAAGCATGCAGCCCAGATCATATTTGAGGCTTTTGGGTCCAACAATTTTTGAATTGAGAATATGTAACTAGTGTATGTAGATGGTTCCACCAAAGTGAGCAATTTACATTTCAACAGGTTATGACACACAAAAATGAAAAAATTGACTGAGCTTTTTACATATGAAAGCACAAGTTCTGATTTGATTCTAATTGGAATATGTGCAGTCCAATCCAAGCTTTATAAGGACTAATAAGAAACATATCTGTGCTATGGAGCTAACACTGATCTTTTGGTTGGGAAACAACTAGAAAGATGTTTGTGGTAAAATTCAACATTGCAAAAATTTATGATTGCTATTCGAGGATTCCCAAATATTGGTTTATGCTAGTGTATTGTGTCGGACATGAGATGATGCCAGTATTGACATTGTAGGATATGCTTGAAGTAAAATGTCTTTGGTTCTTTACATTTTGAAATTTGAACTTTGAACTCCTAATATATTTTTTTTAGTTTTTATATGCTTTTCATGTGAAACATATAATAGGAAATGCTGTAGAGGAATCTTCCTATACGGTTTATTAAGTTATGAAGAGTATTTTTTCATTTCTCATGTTTGATAAAGTACTTCATTTTAAAAAAAAATGTTTGATAAAGTACTACATCTATTAAACTAAAGAATAATCTTAAGTAAGACAGTTCAAGTAAACAAACCGTATAATGAAATTAAAATGTTTTGTCGTCAATGAGATAACGATGGAGTCCAAATGTTTAAAAGAGGGACTTTAACACCATGGGACTTCTGTGACAGCAATTATGTGATGGAAACTCCAAGAAAACAAAAAAAAAAAGGAAGTAATGTAGGAATAGCAAATGCAACAAATCAGATCACAAAGAAGGGGCTTTGGAACTAGGGCTGCACATGGGCGGTTCGGATCGATTTAACACTAAAACTATCAGTTTTTTAATTAACCGATCCAATCCGACCGATGGAGAGGACTTAAACCAAACCAAACCGAACCAAACGGTTCGGTTTGGTTCGGTCGGTTAAACCATTGTTATATTTTTTTAAATCAGACATTGAAAATTTCAAAATGATGAGACCCCATCCCTTGCATTTATTCCAATGTTTAGTGCAAACATAAAAATCCAACATTCCAATGATGCATATAAAAAATAATTCTACTCCAAAAAGAGAGTTTGGACTAAACGCAAGCGCACAATCATATTATAGAATAAAAATTCTACAATCCAACCAAGAAAGGAAAATCTCAAAAGCTGAAAATAGAGCGAGGAAAAAACTGACATAGAACCAATCAATTATGAGGTACAGAGGCAGTATTGAGTTCATGTAAGAATGAGTTGTCGAATGTAATTATGAAAGTAGTGAACGAAATCCTAAGGCTAAAATAGTAAAAAAGCAATACTTAAGTTAATGTACACGGACGGTTCGGTTTAAACGATTTTTATGATATCCAAACCGTTAACCGAACCAATGTAAGCAGTTTTTATGATTTCCAAACCGTTAACCGAACCAATCAACTATAAACCGATCCGAACCGCTCGGTTCGGTCAGTTCGGTCCGGTTTTGCGGTGATATGGAATTTTTTGTGCAGCCCTATTTGGAGCCCATAGCTTAGACATTCTTCTCACACACACGTCCCTCAAGGACTTTGTTTTTCTTTCACAAACAACCATAGAATGGGGCTGCCGGCTAATTCTGTGTCATTAATATTGTTTATAACCTTGAAACAAATTTCAACCTTTCATCTGACATTTAAACAAATATGAAATATGACAATGAATCCTTAACTCCAGGGTTTTAGAGAGAGAGAGAGAAGAAAGGGAGAACCTGACGCTCATCAGGCCCTGGGCCTGTTTTGGCTCAGCTGCAGGCCAAAAAAGGCTTAATCTCCCTGTGGAAGTAGTGCATGTCCGGCTGGTATTGGGCCCCACGGCCCACTGATTCAACACAACAGTCCCGATGAGGAACTGTTCTACTATGACAGTCCACAAACAACATATGTAAGGGGTGTTTTGGGCCCAAATGGATCCAAACCTGCTACACATGGGTAAGGTCCCACACACATGATTAAATGTTTCCAAAAAGGTCAAAGATTGGCCCGAAAGATGATCCTCCAGATCTTCATTGTCTACATCTGCATGTGTGTGCTGACCTGCATCAGATGCATGTCCATCTCTCCTCAATTTTGGGAAATGTGGTTTGTCCCTGTTTCCATATATTTTTGGGCTCGTATCCATATTTCTACATCATGTATGACATGAGCATTGCAACATCCGGACAAGAATGGGATGGAAACGCATTAAGAAAATGAAAAGTTGCTCATGGCATTGTATATAAGAAAGATTTTCATGTCAAACCCTGTCTACAAAATTAGTTTTGGGTGATCATGTGAAGTTTTTTTTTTTTTTTTTTAGTTAATTTTTTAGGTTTTGAGTTTTGGCCCATTTCATATTGATGGCAGTCTCTCCTCAGTTGTATTATCTGTGACAAAGCAATGGTTGGCTTGTCCCAGTTTGGCATGAAATTGACATCCATTTTCTTCCCAAGGGAGGGCTTGCTATTTACTTCTTTTTTCCCTTTTAACTGATATTCTCTTGTTATTGTTTTTGTTAACAAGAATGATAACAGCAACAATTCTTGACTTCTTTTTTGTTTTGAAACCCAATGTCTTCTTATCCAGCCATCATTGTCACCATCTTCATTATGATTGTCATTTTTATAAAAAGTCTTTGTTTTCATCACATCATCAAAGCCTTGTCTCAACTATGTTGGGGTTAGTTACATGAATTCTATTTCTCCATTCCAGTCTAGCCTTGGTTAAATCCTTGGATAGATTGCTTTTTAATCATATGCATAGTGATATGTTTTTAACACCTGCTCTTAGCTTAACAGATTTAGTATAGTGATAGTGCATTTGTGATTGGGTATCGATTTATCATGCAGGGACGAGTTTCCACAAGACAAAGCCATGTTGAAGAATGCAATGATGATGATAGCATATCTCGTGGAGATGCTTTTAGAACCCCTTGTTTTAAAGAAAAATCAAGTGCTTTAAATGCTTATGTTGTGAAGCGTTCAGATTATTCAAGGCTACCTGATTCTAGTCCTATTCCAGATAATTTTGACAGCGTAGCTGATGAAGATATGTGGTTGAAATTGAACAAAGGTCTCATAACTGACCTTGATTCATTGCGTGTGACTCCTGACAAGAACTACCAATCCTTGATGTCTAAGGATATTTCTTCTGTAAGTTTATTTTTCATAATTGTCTTTGAGTTTGGTATATTCACACGAGGTTTATTTTCTTTATACTTTTTTTTTTCTTTGGGGAACTGGGGGCTTTTAAGTGTTTATTCTATTTTCTTTTAATCAATTATTACAATTGATAAATTCATTTTCTATAGCATTTCCCCATATGTTTTTGTTTGCTTTTCTTCTTTCATTTTTAAATATCAATAGTTCGGTTTAGTTAGTATTAAATTGCTATAATAAAAGTCTGATCTACATATTCTGTAAAAGTAAGTGAAAGAAAGAGATGAAGTTAAACAAGTGGTGCATTGATCATGAAAGTCCATATTGCTTTTATGGGCGGATAATTTTTTCTTCAAATTCTAGCTTTTGTTTTAAAATACTTAGCTGAAATGTGTTGTATAGGAGGGTTATTTGATATCCATTAAATGCTCAAAATCGAATGGCCTTGTCAAAAGGATGACATTATATCTTATACTTACCAAGGATAAAATGGCATAGGCAGTAGGCATAAGCTTTATCGTAATTGTTGAATGACCAGAGTCAGAGTCAAATAAAGAAGGTAGATTTTTTACTCATATTATGGTTTTTTTTTTTTTTTTTTGCTATCTACTCGTTTTATGTTTTGTGGTGACAACCTTCTAAGCTATCAATAAAAACATTAAATTGTAATGGGGAAGGGCAGAAAAATATTGCTTTCTTGATGTAAAGAAACTTACAGCTCAAAATTGATAAAACCCTTCACTCTCAGCTGTACAATGCTGTACTTCTAACAGATATTGGTCGAGGACAGGAGATAACATTTTTTTTCATGAGAGATAAATGCTTCTTTTCCACGCTAAAGCTGTTTAGTGGCCTTCATCACAACAAATTCTTGGAAGTTGAACCTTGTCTTCAAGTATATCTCTCTTAATTTGACCTGTGTTCAAGCCAGGTTGTTGTCAATTGAGAAGCAAGCCCAGGCCCATTAGGCCCATTTATTGTACCCATTTGATACTGTGTAATTAGTCAAAGATTTGTTTCTTAATCTGTGCCTAAAGTTTAGGATCTAAGATTGCTTGTAATTAGGGAATTAAACCCTTATATAAACTACAGTCGATCCTCAAAGGGGGCACGACATTCAACTCTCTCTCTCTCTTATTTTGTATTTCTCTCTCTAAATGTCATGGTATCAGAGCTGGGTCAATCATCTGTGATCTTCTGCTGCTAAGTCATCTTCCAAGTATTGGAAGCCAGTCTGTGATCATCTCTGATCACCCTCTTCAGCCGGATCATCTCCAATCATTGCAGATCCCTCATGGCCCATTGAAGATCACTGACGGAATCAGTCTCCAAGGTCGCCTGTTGTTCCTCTTCCAAACATTGGAAGCATCTCTGCAATCATCTTCATCAACCAGATCATCTCTGATCATCACTGATCAACTCAGATCGGGCGTGGCCCACCTGCGATCATCATAGCTCATCAACGGTCTCTTCCCATCTTGGTCGACTGGATATTCCTTGATTTATGAAGAATTTTCCCGGATTTATTGCTCATCAGAGGTAGGTTTTCTACCATTTTTTGTGAAAGTTCCATCTTTTCCACTCGTTTTAATCTTGGTCATCCAAACTTCTGGATCTGGGTTTGATTTGACTGAGACCAAGACCAGTAGTTGCAGAAAACTACTCTTCCTTCATCCCTTGATCTGTGTCAAGACCTGTCGATACGCCTGTTGAGGTGAATCTCAAGTTAAGTAAATATGATGGTGATCTTCTTCCTGATCCTCATACCTACCGGCGTCTAGTGGGCAGTCTTGTCTATCTCACAATCACTAGACCTGACATCTCCTATGCGGTTCATCTTGTGAGCCAGTTCATGACAGCTCCTAGACATCTTCATTTGACAGCTGTGAAGCGCATTATTCGCTATCTGCTAAAAACTGCCCCTCGTGGTTTATATTATCCAAAGGATAATCCTCTTCATCTGACAGCTTATGCGGATGCTGATTGGGCAGGCTGTCCAGACACACGTCGTTCTACTACTGGTTGGTGCATGTACCTTGGAACTTCTCTCCTTTCTTGGAAATGTAAGAAATAAGAACGTGTGTCCAGATCTTCTACGGAAGCTGAATATAGGGCGATGTCTTCTGCTTGTTCTGAGATTTTATGGTTACGGGGACTTCTTTCGGAACTTGGGTTCGCTCAAACCTCTCCTACTCCTTTGCATGCTGATAATACTGGGGCCATCCGAATCACTGAAAATCCTGCCTTCCATGAACGCACTAAACATATTGAAGTTGACTGCCACTTTATTCGAGATGAATATAAGCGTAATGTCATTCGTCTTCCTCAAGTCTCTACAGAATTTCAGTTTGCAGATATCTTCACAAAGGGTCTTCCTCGGCCTCGGCATCAATTTCTTGTCTCCAAATTGCTGCTTTCTGACTCCCCAGCATCAATTTGAAGGGGGGTGTCAATTGAGAAGCAAGCCCAGGCCCATTAGGCCCATTTATTGTACCCATTTGATACTGTGTAATTAGTCAAAGATTTGTTTCTTAATCTGTGCCTAAAGTTTAGGATCTAAGATTGCTTGTAATTAGGGAATTAAACCCTTATATAAACTACAGTCGATCCTCAAAGGGGGCACGACATTCAACTCTCTCTCTCTCTTATTTTGTATTTCTCTCTCTAAATGTCAGTTGTACCTTCTTTGCAAAGGCTTCACCTTCTTTTCAAGTTAAAGTCTTCATTTCTCATCCTCTTAATCTGAGGATCTTGAGCTCTAATTTATAGGCTTCTGCTGCAATATTTTGAAGAGTTAGAGGTTACAGTTGCATGCCGTTAATACTCTTCTGTTCTAACTAAACATCTGCTACGGATGCCAGCTTTCGGCATAAAGATACTATCTTTGATTCGCCTTTCTTGTTGGATAGTTTCGTCATTCGTGTGAATACTATGAGTTCAGTATTAGTAAATAGTCTTCTAACAAATATTCAACTGAGCTGATGTCCTCCTGTCAATACTATGATGCTGCTTCAGTAGTCTTCCCAAGGATACTAGGGTGTCCCACAGATATCATTTATCATCTGAACTGGTGTTTAAAACTCTTCTTTTGCTAAGAGTTCTTTTACCACAACAGTGAATCAATTTACTCTCTTTTGATCTCTTTCCTAAAAATAGCTTCCTTCTTGCAAAAAGTGTCTTGTTTATGTAGTATCTCACTGAGATTATGATGCTGTCCCTAATCACACAAAAGGGACTGCAGCTCCAATCAAATTTTGTTCTGCAGTTTCTGCAGATTTCAGCATCCTGGTCCTTCTTGAATACCACGTAAATCACAAGAAAATGGAGAGATTACAGCAGCAGCACATCAAAGAGGGAATGAGTTCAGAGTTTGGAACCAAACCTAGGATTTGCCACTCTTATTATCAAGCTTCAAAGCATGTTTCTCAAGTTGAATAAGTCGATCAGCCCAAAGAATGAGGCTGCCAGTCCCAGTTGTATTGCTTTTAATCTATAGCATAGCAATGAGTTTTAATGACCTAAATCTCATTGAGACCTTACATTAAATTTCTCAATCAAATAAATTGCAGCCATTGAAGTATTTTTTAAGGAAAATAGAAAAGAAAAGGAAACTAGGAAAATAGAAAAGAAAAGGAAACTAATGGAATATGGAGCAGAAGTTACACAAGCTAAGCATTGCGTAAATTTGCAAGGGTGCTGAATGGATGGTGAATCCTAAATCTTCTAGAGACTGTACCTTTCTTGGAGGTAATTTAGTTTAAAGAGCAAGGAGTCAATGGTTGCTTGATCAGGTGCTAAGTTGAGTATAGGTCTATAGCACATGTAATGTGTGAGCTATTATGGGTCAAGCAAGAGCTAGGTGTTGGTGTTTATCTTCCTATGGAGATGGCGTGGAATACCATGTTGTGATCCACATTGCTTCCTACATAGTATTTCATGAGTGGATGAAACATGTTGAGGCTGAAATATTGCTTCAATGGAAAATTTTAACTGTACCTCTTCAACAAGGTTCAAAGATCATCTAGCTGAATCTTCACCATGGATATGAGCCCTTGTACAGTGGAAGGCGCTCACTATTGTACGCTTGATGTTGTGGGTTCAAGTCACGTTACCAATAAAAAAAAGTTCACGGTGAAACTTTCAAGAAGTTAGGTGAGCGTCATTCTTAAAAAGTTAGCATATTGATATCTTTGCAATCAGTTGGATGGGACTCTCTCTCTCTCTCTCTCTCTCTCTCTCTCTCTCTCTCTCTCTCTCTCTCAGAATCAAGTTAGGTGAGAATGTCTTGACATTAAGTGGGTCCCTTTTTAAGGCACATGGGACCCATTGTGATCACTCATCACTCCAATCCCTCACTCATCCAACAGTTATTAGTTGTAGAATTGAAATCTTAAAAAAATGATGCATTCTAAAACCATTAAACTTGAGGGAGATGGATCCAGGTGTTAAGATGATCTCACAGAGTCGAAAGTGTGCACATGTAGGTTCCTTTTAGATCGTTTGAGCCCCCACCTCCCCCATGTTTGGCATGGCCCCAAGCGGGCCTCACAAAGGAGTCTGCATGGACACAAGCAGCCCACTTATTTATTTGTTCCAACGTATGCTTTGTTGCTTCTTGATCAACAAACACATGCGACCCACTTAGATAGCCTTGTTTGTCTGAGTTTTCTGGATCTATTGAGCTATATTTTATCAAACCTTTTTTTTTGGAGAAGAAGGTTTTGGAAAAGTAAGAAGTTTTGAAAAGTAAGGTGTTTTATCATACTTACCATTTGGAAAGTTCTTAATTATTATATTTGGTGTGTGGCCATATGGAGTGACTTTGTTTTGCTTTGCTTTGTTGTTGGTTTTTCAATATTGAAATAGAGTTTAATCATTTTTAGAGTTATATATGTTCATTTGCTTTCCAAGGAAAAGATAGTTCTTTCCAAGCAAAAGATATGGCACCCATCAATAGCAGCAGAAGCACAACAATAACAGCAGAATTGCAGTCTTATCCCATGTATATGGGGACATAAAAGAAATTAATACAATGTTATTTTATTTTATCAGATTTAATATAGCTTAGGAGTATATATTCGGATTGGAGTTGGACAAGCAACCATTTTTTTAAAAAAAATTTCCTTGATTTTGCTTTGTGGAATGCTATGACATTTAGAAAGAATTTTTTTTTTTTTTTAAGTTGTGGTTTGTAATGATATTATGATTCTTATATATATATATATATATATATTTTATTTTCTTTTTGCTTTTATAATTTGCAGGATTATTCAATTGAGTACTACAAAGAAGAGGTTCAAAATCTTAGGAGACAACTACAATGCGCTATTCAAGAAAAAAATGAACTTGTGGTGAGGAAATCAATATTGTTCTCATTTGGATTTTTTTTTTTGTTGAAAGGGTTACATAACTATTTAGCTAATATTATTTGGCTAAATACTTATGCACTCACACATGCACGCACACACACTTATCTAAATCTTCCGCCACCATCATTATAGCCAAGGATTGATTCCTGGTTGTTTCTGCGGGAAGTATGTGCCCACTGCTGTGCGACCAGTGGATTGGCATATTTTTGTGAATCTTTTAAAAAATAATAATTCCCCTCAAAGAAATATCAATTGTTTGCCG
Source organism: Persea americana (assembly GCA_029852735.1). Lineage (NCBI taxonomy): Eukaryota > Viridiplantae > Streptophyta > Magnoliopsida > Laurales > Lauraceae > Persea > Persea americana. The sequence goes on from CM056810.1 coordinate 78,448,464, forward strand.
TTCTTTATGTTATGTATTTTATGATCTTGCCTGTTTTTAATTCTTAATTCTTATGCTTTTACTTCATTTCAGATTCATTTTTCTTGTGATCTGGCCTTCGTATCAGATCTTGCTAGCATGAAATTGATATCGAGTGTGCTTTCTCTACATACTCTGATAGCTTTTGATGATTTGTAGGAAAGTAATGCAAAACAACTATTTTTGAACAATCAACTGATGGCAGAGATATCCGAACTTCAACAAGAGGCCTTATCAATTAGAGGAATCCCTCGAAGGATGTGTGAATCAGTGGCCAACTGCAAGGACATTTACAAGGATATTTTATCAATTATGCAGGTACCCATTGTGCTTATGCTTTGGGCCTGTTGGCTTTGGATTTCTAAGGATTTTTTTTCCTTTTGTTTTCAGTTAACATGAGGTGCACCCACAACCTTGGGGTTGGGGAAATTTAAGAGTCTCCCTTCAATTTTTTATTATTATTTTTTTAAACTTTTTATTCCTGACAGTCTGAGAAGCCAATAAAATTTAATCGATTTTTGAGGTTTATCTTGGGGTAAAGTTCTGATGATCAGGGAAGAAATTCATCCTAAACAGCAGCAAGCCAAACACAACCTAAACAATTATTTCCTTAAAATTCTTGTCAACAATAATTTTTTGCGAAATATATTCTTTTTTATCACTAGGCTACTTTGCATACGGCCTAAACAATTAATTCCTCAATAGTTTGTCAATGAGATTTCTATTTATAGATTATACTCTTTCTGTCACTTGGCTAGGGTTTTGCAGCTGACGGGAAATCTCAAAATGTAAAATTGTTGTCAAGCACCAGTGATGTCGGTTTCCATCTTTTCTCTACCTTGGAAGCCCATTTTTCAAGGGCTATGGATGATGATACAACTTATATTGGGGAGAATTCTGTGACTCAACATGAATGCAAAGTACTTGCTGAAAAAGTGAATGCTGCAATTGTGGATTTAGTGTCTTCAACAGCATTAGATTCCAGAGACAGTCATTTGAGCAGTCCACAGTGCATAATCAAACAGGAGGTAGCTTTCTTGTCATCCCTGTTAAGATTTAGTTGTTTTAGCGTGTTGGTAATCTCTATTTTTATGTGTCTTCTGTTTTTCTTTTGGGACTCTAATGTTCAAGGTTCTTTCAATTAGCAAGTCATTATCATTTTGGGGGTTGGGAAATGCATCTTATGTTCTGTAACTTGTAAATACTATTTCCAGATTATATGCATTGGTTCAATTTCACTTTCATTTTTGGTGGAGTCATTGATTATCCTTTAGTAGGCCATAGCTTTCTCTAATCTTGTTTGAATTGTGTTATCTTGAAATCATTGACAAAGGGTAGTTCAATACACAGTTTATCCTTTTTTTTTTAATGGTAACAGGTAATTCTTATTGAAAGATAGAAGAAACTTAAAAAAATTACCTGCAAAGGTGAACATTGTGTATAAAAGACTAATACCCTTAAACACTAAAACATCAATTACAACACTATTGCAACAATAATCTTAGCCAAAGCATCTGCCAACCCATTGGCTGACTTAACCTCATGACAAACCATCAAGTGAAGATTGGATGCCAAAGCATTGTCTTTTAAATGTAAAACTAGAGCTTTTAAGGCTTTAGTCCTTTTTTACCAACAACAGAAAAGGGCTTTAGCCCTTATCATGAGAGGCCTATGAGATCGTTTTGCATGAGTTTCTCTCCACAATCAAGCTATCCTGAAAGAGGGATAGAAAATTCTCTAAGTCTCCAAAATTTCCAGCACCTCAAGCTTCATTGGAGTCCTTGATCCCTACTCCTTTAGAGAATATACAAAGAATCTCCACAACCCACCCACCCCCACACCCCCCAACCCCCCACCATCACTATGCAACACCCCTTTGACACCCGATGGACCAAGCCTCCCTCTAGTTATTCCATCCACATTAAATTTCAATACATTGTTTGTATTGCACTTGTTACATGAGATAGCTTCAACATTGGGGGAAATAAAAGAGAAGTTTCTACACTAGTTGGTTGCCTGGAGCCTTGGACACACACTCACTTTCTAGCATTGCCAGTAAGCCATTTTTCAATTTAGGTGCCACTTCGTTGTAATTAGCTATTCCATTTGCTCAAGTTGCTCAAAGTTCGGAAATGGTAAAGTGGATTAGACACTTGGCCATCATTCAGTTCTGTTACAGCTCATTTTTTAAAGCATTTTGCCAATTCTATCACTTCCGCTCCTGCAAAAAGCCCCCAGGCTCTTTTTGTTACACCTGCAATGTTTTCACCAAAACCATCTGTGGGCTTTTCTTGGGGCCCATTCATAATAAACTTTCCTATTGTGTTCCATAAAATTGATGTATCAATCCTTCATACCCCATGTCCTTTTCTGTTTCCCATTCTGGTTACTTGTACTTCACAGTTACTGTTTACTTGTTTCTTTATTGTGTTCTATTATTGGAATTTTCTACATTCACTTTGCTGTTGAGCTTTCTTCACAGCATTGTACAAAGTGCCCTTTTTTAAGAAAAGAAATAAAGGATTATGTTTTGAATGCTGCATTTGATGAAGGGATCGGTTTTGGAAGAAGGCTGGAATGCTGGTCGGAAAGAGGAGTTGAAAATTGAACTTGATGCTACTAGGAAAAGATGTCATGTCTTGGAAAGAGAGTGCAGTCATAACAATGAACTTCTAAAGGCTTCTGAGGTAAGATTTTGCAATTTGGAAAAAGAATGCAGCTTACTGAAAGAAGAACAAGCTACTTTTGTTCAGAACCTTTCAACATATGCCCAAAACCTTGTCTTGGTCACTACCCAAAAGGAAAAGATCTTGGAAGATTTAAGCATAGAGTTACAAAAGAGGAAAGAACTTGAAGAAGAAGTTAGACGATTTGGGTTGGCTTTCACTCAACGTCAGAGATCATTCATGACCTTCCATGGGGAACTCAAGGATAAAATGGATAACTTGAGAGCTTCTTCACGTTCAGTTCCAATATCTGGAGCTGGTGGTTAGTGAAGATAGGTGATTAGTTTAACCAATGGAAGCCACAGAAGGCAGGCCGTGGTGTTTGTTGTAGATTTGATTAAATGGATTCATTTTTTTTAGCACCCTGTTGGTGTAAAAAAAAAAAAGAAAAAGAAAAAAAGAAGGTATGATCTTGTTATGTATTTTATGTTGCTTATCTTGACCTGATCCCACTCAATGTGTGGGTGTATTTTCCTTTGATAGCGTAATGCATTGAAGATGTTGTGTTGTAGCTTCTATCGGATAACTGAGCTAAGACTTGATGATGTTTGGGGATTGTATCTTGAAAATATTGTGAGAATTGATGTTTGGGAGTATTAGGGCTTGTCATGCATGTTGGGCCTGACACCCTAGGAAACCACATTAGGTAGGTTATATTAGTTTTCATTAACTCTGTACTATTTGTATGTTATAGACTCAGTTTCAGCAGGAATGGCTAGAAATGGTCTCGTCTGTAGCACTTACCCAAATTTGGTACTAAATAGAGTTATATAGTTCCTTTAATTAATCACTCAAATTATGGGATCCATCTGATTTCATGTTGCGGCTAGGATTTTTGAGGCCCATAAGCCTTTAATTAATTGCTCCCTTGTTCGGATAATTCTGTTTTTCTTCCTCCCATTTATGTTGGCACAGTTAGGTCATATGGAGAGGCCTTTTGAACCCCTCTTGTATGATTATCATACTTCCAAGTGGGTCCCGCTTGGCAGACTGTCCAAGCTTAGGCATTCCTGCAAATGCACATTTATAGGCTTCAATATTCTTTTCTTCTTTTTATTGAATTCTTCTGAAGAAAAAAAAAACGTATTAATCTATTAATACAACCTCAATATTGCATTATAGTAGACAATTGATCTTACTCTTGACTACAGCTACATTTTCTTTTGTTGCTGATACAAATGGTATCAAGTACCTAGTTTAACATAATGAGCAATTATATGATCATCCCTCAGGTCTTAGGTATATAAATGTGAGACCTATCCAGATGAGCAATTATATGATCGTCCCTCAGGTCTTACATATATAAATGTGAGACCTATCCAGATGATCTGGTATTCCCCATTTCTGGATATCCATTGGATAATCCCAATTCTGCAATGGATGGATATGAATGAAACTGATGGTTCATTATTTGTTGACTGGATGTGATTTTTGAGTGAAGGAGGCAAATTGTTAGCTATAGCTGGAATGAGTTTCATGTATTTATCCCCAGGCAACGTTGTTATTAATGGGGTCCATCATGAGATCAATGGTCTAGATAGATCAACCATCCATGGGAGAACCCTTAATTAAAAGCGAGTAGTGTGCTATCTTTGAAGGAAACAACTTTGTGAAGGCAAAATATCAATTACAATACGGCAGTTTTGTTTGTAGCATGCATGAAAGAGAGAAAATTTAAGATGCTTTATGCTAAACTTTCTACAGTGTATTCAAGTTGGGAACATTCCAACTGATGGGGCTTGCTTGGCCCCCTTTTCACACTCATTATCCTCTCTTGTGAAATAAAATTCTTCCAAATTTGACAATCATCCGAGTTGTGCAGGCCCTTCAATTGAGCAAACAAATTTTGGAACTGGTTTGATTTTTTTTAATATGGTTTAGATTTGGACAATAACAAGGCCCCCCAAAACCTAAATTTGCCAATGATTCTATGTGGGGCTCTACAGGCTCGACTATTCTTGCAAGTGAATGTACTTATCGTGCCATGTTTTGTGTGTAGAGTTATTATTATTTAAACAGATTGATAGGGTAGATGAAGCCGGTAGATTTGTATTAAAAGTAAAGGAAAGCAATGTTTAATGGAGTCCATTTAAGTCAACTCAGAGCTTTCGGACGTGCCATTAAAAGGGCCACTTTGATTGATGAGCATACTCTCATTTTAGGTATTACACTTGACTTCTGTCTAGAATGACCCAGTCACACAAATTACAAAGAAGCCATAGAATTTTTTCTTGCAAGAAACCCAGGTCCAACCTCACCTGTATTGCAATGATAGACGTAGACAGCCCCACCAGGCGTGAGGTTTTTTCTTTTTTTTTTTTTGGGTACCCAGCTTAAGGGGGCTGGAGCCTAGCCCTCTAGTAAGGGAGTAGACCTCAGGTGAGGTGAGGGAGCCCTCTAATGACGGAAGAAGACCTCGGGTGAGTTAGAACAAGGAAGATGCCTGTCCAAGTTTGAACCCAAGACAAGCAGATAAGAACTCACATCTCTTACCATTAAAGTAAGAGGCTTGAATTTTATTATTACAGGCTGGCTAAATCAGGTAAGTCCTGGGTATTTCTCACTCAATAATACACAGGCTGGGTGACAAAAGGGCATAGTTTAGTGAAAAAATTATCCCTAACTGTCATGATCCCTCTTTGGCAAAAAACCAAATCATTACCATTAATTCACTAATTAGTGAGGTTCTCAATACTTTTTTGGTTAAAATCTCTTGAAAGAAAGAAAAAAATGTGAAGAGACTTGCTAGGGTGACTTTGGGCTTTTGTTATGATCACAAATGACAGGTTGAGTTGAGGACAAGTGGCACGGTGGCATCCGATCATATATAAAAGTCTTGCTAGCTTATTCAACTTTTTTTTTATTATAGAAATTAACCTCATTGGGCCACATTGTTAGTCGACTAGATCGATTAGATAAAAGGCTTGCTAGTTTAATCATTGATAAAAGTTTACTTCACTGGGCATTACCAGCCATCCAACTGGGCTAGCTATTTATTGAAGTCAACCTCAGGCTAATCTATTGCATCATGTCTTGCTCACTAACCGAAGCCACTTATTATATCTCTTCTCTACCTCTCATATTGTGAGAAAGTTTATATTCTTCTATGACACAATCCTTTGTGGTGAACCACCCAAAATCATTGTCCCTTGTGCATAATAGTTTCTCTTTTTAGCATGTGCACTTCGCCACTTCCACAGTGGGTAGAGTCCTGTGCACTTCTCCACTTCGACAGTGGGTAGAGTTGACTTGTCCCGTTGAGATGGGACATAAAAATAAGGACAATTGGTTTTAAATCTCTAATTTTAAAATATTTTATGTTGAGTTAAGATGGAGTTTACTTATAAGCACACAGATCTTGGATGGTCATATCCGATATGGTGCTGCTTGTGCCCAAGCGGGTTCAATTTGGGAGTGATCATGGGAATTGGAGTTGTATGGTTTTAAAATGCATCATGTTGAGTTAAGACGAGGTTTGACTTATTGTTAAAAACCATAATTGACACACTACACCTCATTGTTAAGGATCTGCGTAGGTGGAGTTCTCACAATTTGAAACGATCAAATTTGTTCCATTGATTTCAATCCTATATTTGTAATTGACACAAAAGGTCTAACACTTGAATGGAAAAAAAAGGGGTGTCTTATTTGTGATCCATTTGCTCCATTTGGTACAGGGAAGTTCTTTAGATTAGCCGTGATACATTGTCATTGTTAGCTGACTGATGTCAAACCATGAAGGTAAGGTTTCATTTTCAACTAAACATTTCTTCTACTTTAGCAACGCCCTCTCAATCTAATTTTTAGTAAATAACTAATCAACAAGTACTCCTGCCCTATTTCATAAGGTCAATGTGCCTCCCAAACATGCCACGTGTCTAAGAAAGTTGAAAACAATTCTAAAAGGAAAGCTGTAGAGGATCTGAACTAGTGATAATGATGCAAGCCTTTGTTGTCACACTAGAAAACCTGATTCTGAGTTGATTCCTCAGTTAGAATTCCTGACTACTGGATCTGATAAGGACCCACTGTGAATAGAGGATATTGTCCTTGATTAGACAGTCATAATTCCCACATATTCATTGATTGGGCCTCTTAGGATTTTCTAGCTATCTTTAGTGCATTTGTCCTTCCAATCAATGGTCTAGAGCATCAACCTGGACCTCACATGCTCAAACTCAACGGTCCACTTTAATCTGAATTTGAATGAGGTTCCCCAGTGATTAAGGAAAAGCTCGAGTGTCACTCTGATTAAGGTGGTATTCAAAATTTACTGAAAAAATTGCAGACAACAATTATTAGATAAGCTAACCAAATCACTTGCATTAGTTCAATCAAATGGTGGAATACCATATTGATGAGCATGGTTTCTGGTGCATAATCCCATTTGTTAGGTAGATGGACAGTTGATTTTCATGGTTTAGATTGGGGAAAATGGGCCTAGTAATGACATTCTGTTTGAAATATGCTGCACTGTATTTACACTTGGTTCCATCGTCAATGTAAAAACACCCCCTCTAATATAGTACTAAATACTTTTATAGGATTTTATTCGCCTTAACATTGCATTTAACTACATAAAAAGACATCAAGGGATGCATATGAGGTGGTTTGGGCCAGGCCAAAGCTTATGCAAGCCAGATCCGATTAGCTTTTGGGGCTACTTTTCTGGCCTAGATTCAGACCATAGTTCTAAAACCCAGCTTTGAGAACATCCCATTAGAATAATATTGGCAAATTTTAGTGGAATATATGAGGTGCGCAGGGCAATTTAGGTGGCCCCTTGGGCGTCCATTGAATTCAGACCCAGCAACTAGGCCGAATTCTCAGGCACGGTGCATCATACAGTCCTAAAATGCCTTTCCATATCCATCCTAAACTGGATCTGGCCTGTGTTGGGCCCATTCCGGGCCCACCCATATGCAATCCTACCTACACACGCATCTTTTATCTTGAGTACAGGGTTGAAAGATATATGGCGGCTAACTATTGGGGTAAGACTTTGACCAGAATGCTCTGAAACTGGAAATCAATCCAACAGTAACAAAAAAAAAAAAAAAAAGATTTTGATCAAAGAAACATTGTAAAAAATATATAATACAAGAGAAATTTTAAAAATGAAATCACACACACCTAACAGACTGACAGAGAAATTTAAAATTGAAGTTTTTGGTTCACAAATAAAAAAAGTTTGAAAGCCAATTAGAACTACTCTTAACTTATAAAATCTCTCTACCATGAATAATTATAATTAAGGGTTATACAAAATCAGGATGTTGAAGTACTAATCATCTTGTATAAGCATCAATCCCATATTACTAACCAGAAGTTTTATTGATCATTAAACCCAAACCAATGATACAGCAAAAGTATCACCACCATGCCATCACCCACCAGTGAAATTATTAGAAAAGAAAGTTGAAGGTACAGAATGAAACTTGATCCTGTTAAACTACAACCATACAAAATACTGTTCATGCAACGCTTGCCTCATATATCTTTGTGCCTCTCTTTCACCTCCACAAATCCTCACTTGGATCATGTGGCAGATCTTGAGTCAATCTCACCAAACTGTCCTCTTTAACCCCACTTGAACGCTTGCAAGAGAACTCAAACAAACTCCGCACCAGCCTCCTTCCAGCACCTCCCTTATGCTTGTTTTTATCCAACTTACCATGTCCCACGCTTTTGGTACACTCCATGTATGCGGCTAAAAAGGGGTCCTCTCTTTTGATCCCCTTCCTTGAAGAACTCCTCAAAGGTGGCTGAAATGTGCATGGAGGAAGTGGGATTTGAAGATCAATCCCTACAACCTTTGGGCTATCTGATGGGCATGGAGGGGGTGGTAGCTTATGGGTCTCTTGCCTCCCCACATCCTTAGGGAACTCCTTTTGGGTCACCTTGGATATACCTGGTGAATTCTCCCATGAAAAGGGCACCTTCCCTAGGGAGTGGACCTTGTTAAGATGGCTCATGTCCCTATGGTAGGTGGGGTGGTGAAAAGTAAGGAAACTATAGGACACTTGGCTCTAGATGTGGTGGGGTTTTAAGGAGAGTAGGTGCCCATACAATCCATGCTTCCTAACAGCCTGCCTTCTTCCTATAGGCAAGTGAGTAAAACATGAGAAAGGAGATGGTTTTTCATTAGAAAACGGAAGATGAGAAATGAAAAGGGAAGGGAAGAAATACCAATATATAATCAAAGGCTCTGTAGGGTGGAGTCCAAATCGTTGGCTGTTTTTATCTTCTTTCATTTCAATGGTCCAAGTTGCTAGTGGAGATGGTAATGGCAACATCAAGGTCTGGAAAAATATTATGTGGGGCTTGACTAATTCTTAAATGGATTCGTGGAGGCTTAAGAGATCATAAAGTGGTTTCTTAGTGTCAGGGCCATATTGGTTGTGCGTCATTTAAAAATTTGGAAGATTGCATTTTGTGTCACAATTGAGATTTGAGAATACCCCTTACATCATTTTCTAAAATTTAACTTTTTGCTTATGCTTACTGCACTAATTGGATAGATAGGTACAAGTAGGTCGGCGTCCAGATCGTCTATTTCTACAAAATAGAGAAATATTGTTCCAATCAAAACTAGCCAACTGTATAAAATCTCTTACCAACTAATGTACTCTCTCAATTGCTTTCTTGGAATGAAAAAAATAAAGGAACAGATTTTACACAATTGGCTAGTTTTGATTGGACGAAACAGCATCTCCATATTTCATAAAAAACAGGAGATCCGAACTCAATAGGTTGGAGGGAGCTCTTGGGTGGATTGGATTCACTGTGGGCCCAAACCAACCGTAACTCAAGATGCACGAGCCTGACCTGGATTGTGGATTCCATTTTTCTTGTTCAGTTTGAGTTAAATTAGTAGAGATTGGCTGACCTGACCCAAGCACAGCTAAAAATGGATATGATCATCAACCCATCTGACCCGAGACAGACCCAAATTCTGAACGTGCTATATATGTTAGTCAATTTGGTTTAAGCTGGAACAAACCAATTTGATATCCAGATTTTTTTTTTCTTTTAGAAAACCTGTACATCGGGCTAACTATTCATAAAATTAAGCCGCGGTTTCACAAAACCATGAAAACATAAGCATAAAAGAAGAAGAAGAAGAAGAAGAAGAAGAATCACATCAATTAGAGTGGGAACTATGGATTTGTTGGGAAGTCCCACATCCCACATCCCACATCTCATAAGTAATAAGTTTGACATATTTTAATAAACCTGAATGAGCCTTTCACCTATTAGCTTAAACTTTTTGGTTGGTAGATGGTTTCTTACATAGTATCAGAACGGGTTCCGATGTATATGGTTTCTTATACAGGATTTGATCAAATCTAAAATACATGTTTAATATCAATGGAATACGTTTCATATCAACTAGAGTTGGGTACAATTTGGACAAATGCCAATTCATGAGAGCTTGTGTTGTGACTTATGAGCAGGTTGGATTTATTATTCATGGGCCTTATTCCACGGATCCCCAAAACAGCCAAAAACAGTTCACTGTTTGCTTTGCATGTTTGAGGTCTACTCTAGTAGAAATGGGTTAAAGTATTATGTAATGGTACTTCAGATCTTAGAAAGGTGGCTCCACAAGTATAAATTAACAATAGCACACTTGACCTTATCAATAAAGTTCACTTTATATAAACGCTCCTGATATTAATATCAGGAACAATTCAATCTTATTGACATTTTTAGGTTATTTCAGTATTATCTGTAAATATAATTTATCGAATTATCACCATAGCATGGCAATAAATTCAAAGAAATTGTGGTAATGATATATTATTATTTTTTTCAAAATGGTTGCTGAGTGACAACACTTCTTCTCCTGCCTTGATAAACAAAGTCAAATAGAAATTGATTTCCTGTTAGTTAAGTTTGACATGTAAATCCACTAAACCAAGGGGGGGATATATGTCTCCTTGGGAATGTAAATTGAGCAATCCTTTTGAATTAGTGGGCAAGTTTTGTTCTCATTGCATCTCAAAAATATTCTTAAATGACTCACTAAGTTGGTTTCTCAAGTTTAAATCGCGTTCTCTGAAGGAAAAATCAAAGAGGGAGGCTGTAAACTATTATCAACATGGCTAGAAATGGCAGCAAGCTTTTGGAATCATATAATAGGAATGCCCAAGCTAAGATGAGAACAACACATGAAAGGAACGACTAAGATGATTGTGATGTTACGTATTGCGACTAAAGACATGATTTTGAGCTAATAAAAACAAAGACTAAAATTGTTTATAGGGATTAAAGATGGTGAAAGAAAGAATTAGGAAAGATACCTGATATTTGAAAATTCTACTTCGAAAGAGAGAGGTTTTGTCATTTATAAGAAAAGGAGGCTCAGGTAATTTCTGACTTGATCTGCCAACCCGGCCCCAACTCGACCTTTTAATCAAGGATTTAGGTTGACCCTTCAAATTTTATTTTATTTTATTATTCTTTTTGTTGGGTTTGAGTTTGATTCTGATCTGATTAATCAATGAGTTGGATTAGGGTTTTGTCCTTGCCACTTCCAGTCAGCCCATGCAGATTTTAGCCAGACCCACTTATTGAATTAGATAAAGGTATTAAATTACATATAATTTAGAATATTACCCTGTTAAGCACCGGACACACCCTCCTTGGTGATAGGACCGATCCTCCTCCCCTCCACTCCACCTATTTATCTAAAGTGACGATGCACGAATCATCATCTCAATCACTTGATCAACTCCCGACTAGGTTTTTATTGTCCTAAATAACTGTGAGTCAATATCCGGCGGTTCATTCCACTGGGTGTTTTGGCATGCAGTGCTCACTTTTATTGTGAACACTGGTGATTTGCAGAGGGAGTTCCAATCGTGATATTGTCAAAATATCTTGATACAAATAGCCCACAGCCTTAATCTACATCTACATCTACATATCTATCCATTGCATTCACCCTGGTGAGCCCACAAGAGGAGCACATTTTGAGAAAAATTGGATGTGACGTGGTGGGTCTCAAGCAAGAGAAGTAGATCTCAACATGGACCAGCGGTGGATAAGATATCAATCCCATCAAGAGACTTCTTAGTCAAGTTTATCAATAATTCATCCGAGACACATTGGCTCCCCTTAGACCCTTGAATAGGCACTGTACTAAATTCACATTGCTTTAGTCACTATTGCATATTATCACAATTAAGTTGTGCATAATGTATAACCATTAAACAACGTCCAATGTATGGTGGCCTCATATAGGTAAACAGGGTGGGGCTCCAAATCAAAAGTTTGTATCTTCAAAGGTAGATTTGACATGCATAGATTTGATTTGATCTTACTCATTCACACCACGTAGTGGACCTCATGAAACCACTCCTATCATTTTTATACTAATCACAAAATATAGCTTGCATTCCTACCTATTTGTTGCGGAAGGGAGTTAGGTTTGCGCCTTGGTTGAAACACAAATGCACGAGACAATAGCATCTTAAGAAAAAAAGATTAGATAGAGTAACTTAGTTCGAAGACTAAAATTACGAGCGGTCCTAATAAGTAATGATAAACATTGGGCTATGGAGGCTGAACCTGGAACCAGCCGAAAGGTTTTGGACCCTAAACATGGACTATATTCAAATTCGCCTAAACAGACCTGGATCAGGCCCATTGACAGCCTTATACAAACAACTCTACCCAATAGACCAATGATCTTGACCCATTATTATTTTATTATAGCAATCAATATACACTTTATCTGCCATTTTAGTCTCAATTAGAGGTGTAAAACGGGCCATGCTGTCCCGCGCCCAGGTTGGGAGGGGCTCGGCCCAGCACAGGCTGTGCTAGGCCTGTCTAGCCATACTGGCCTTTCTCTTTCTTTTTTTAAAGGTCAGAATTTATATCTAAAGCTACATGTGTGGATCAGAAAAAGGTATCTGCTCCGCCTTTTATAATAACTAATAATTCCTTTGGATTGGAGGAAAGAGTAGCTTCCCAATGCCAATACCCATTAAAGTAACGGAAATGAGATTGATTACCATCTTGAAAAGGATATGTTACATCCATATGAACTAATGCTAATACCCATAAGTTAATATACATTTGAATTAAGAGAGCTGCTAAAGACACTGAAAACTGATTTTTGCACTCTGAGTTTTTTTTAGCAAAATACCCACGTAGGAAATTACCTAAAAGAACATCTATCAAACTCTCTACACACCCAACTTCTTTCTACCCGCCCCCCCCCCCCCCCCCCCCCTTCCAGCCAGAGAGAGAGAGAGAGAGAGAGAGAGAGAGAGAGAGGATGAGGTAGAGAGACATGGAGGTAGAGGGACAGAGGGCGGCGGCTAGCAAAGAGAGGGAGAGGCAGAAAGGGAAGGGGAGAGAAACAGGGAGAGAGGGAAATAGTGAGAAGAGGTGGAGGCTGGCAAAGAGAGGGAAAGAGAAGATGGGAGAGGGAGAGAGGCACAGAGGGGGAGAGACTGGGATAGAGAGACTGGGAGAAGGAGATGAAGAGCGGGTGGAGGCGAGGAGGGAGAGGGAGAGAGGGAGTGTAGAGAGAAATTGAGGGAGTAGAGATTAGGGTATTTTGAGAAGTACAAGGTGTGTTGAGAGTAACCATGGTGAGTGTAGAGAGTAGTAGTGTGCAGAGATCAAATCAGTATGTATTTAGTCGCGCTCTTGAATTAATGCCATTAGGGGAAAGATAATTCCCATAATCCCATCATACTCATATCTATAGCCCATAACCCATTAACCGGGGCCACCAGGTGGGCCCAGATGTGGCGGGCAGTGCCACCTGCCATGGCCCCCTGGCTCAGCACGGCCCGCTCCTGGGACTGGCTGGGCTGTGCCAGGCCATCATCTTGCTGGGCCATGATGGACATGGGCTGCCCAGCCCAGGTTACACTTCAATTCAATCATTATTTGTCCATCCAGCGGGACCTACCAAGAATGGACTGACCTAACATTTCAGCGGACGATTGCCCATTTGGGGATGTGATAGACTGGCCCTTACATATTTAAGGATCTACAATCAGTCCCATCAAAGTGACTGTGCACCGTCCAATAAGGGCCCACCAACAACACATCCCATCCCTACACAAACATCCCATCCCTATATCTTTAAATGCCAGGGTACATTACTTCACCATACCTGACAAATTTAACACAAGCAGACTAAAAATGTTTATAAATAAGGTGGGCCTCCACTCAACTCCTGAATATTTTACCCAATAACTAAACAGGCTGGGCTAGGACAAGCTTGGCCCACTTAGATGGGAAAAGATGGGAATTTGGAGTGCATAATAGCAAATACAGTGTTCAATAATGAGATAAAAAAGTAGCCTACAAATCCATTTTGTGTTTAATTTATGAACCCCCTTTCAAAACTGCAACAGAATCTCTGACTCCAGACTTATCCTCAGGAGTTGATCAATTCAACCATTTGGGAGGGGGGGACAAGATGATTTGAGTTTTACAATGCAATGAAAAGCGGTAGAAAAGGCCGATAAGTCTGAACTTCCCATCATGTTTTTCTCCCATTTCAATGAGAAGATTCCATTCCAAAGGTCATGCTTGTATAAAAGTAGGACAACCCCGGAAAAGGAAAAGGGGTTTGCCAAGGAATCAACTTTTCTACTCGTGTAAAAGAAAGAGCAATGTATCTTATGATACCACTGTACATATGGTCATCTCCCATGAACATGTCCACAGTAAGGATGTTACATAGACTATCAAAGCATGAGACCCATTGTCAATTGAACATGGCCCAGCAAGCCCAACAGTGGGGATATTAAGTAATTGCATACTTCCAGTGCTCAAACTTAACTTTGGAATGTTCGCCACCAACCATATGGCCAGGCCAATCAAATGAAAGACCTGAGCCCCAGTATAATGCCATGTGGGCCCATTTCTATGAGGATCAAAAGATTTCTCAAAGGAGTAATATTGAATGAGGATTATGGAAGAGTAAATCAACAAATTGTAAGAGTACCCACATATCATATAAAACTAAATTATTGATCATAGATGTTCAGGTCTATAAATAACTGATCATAGATAATCTCAGGTCTATAAACTGAAAGATAATGCCTGCAGAACAAACGCGGCGACGTTTTAAAAGCCATACATGAGAGAAGAAAAACAAGAAGACGAAATCAATGAAATCATGATGTCCACAAACTCAACTGTTTTATCAAAGTTGAAAGATGGAACACAAACTCTCCTTCCTTGCAGCCGACGACTCCTTTGCCTTTCTTTTGTAGTTCCTGTGGCTTCTTAAGTCTTAAAAGCTTACATGGAAGGGACGATTGAATTTACAAGAGTAGATCCAAGAAGATCATCACAAAGACTGGTATGATCATGGGTTTTGTTTAGCTCAGTTCTTGGGCTGCTTCCAGTGCTGCTATTAGAAAATGATCCGAATGTTTTCTGTAGGACTCCGGTTGGGGACGATCCTATTTGGGGGCTGGCATCCCACCCTTCAGTCATGAGGTTAAGCACTGATGATGAGTTCTCATGGTCTCTTTGAGCATTATTGGTGTTCTTCAGCACCTCTCCTAAAGGCCCACCCATGGATGATTCCCAAGATATTGGTATCCAATTTGCCTGCCTTTGGGTTGATTCATGGACCCCACCTACACCTAGGCCCATCTGTATTGGATCGAGTTCGCACGATAATTTCAGTGGAGAGAGAGTGACTCTTTCTTGAGAGGGTGAGGAAGTGGATGATGAGAAGTCAGATGAAGCTACTGGGATTGAAATTGAGAGCTGGGTCCTGTCTGATTGGATTTTCTCTACCTCAGGCCATGTAATGGCTGACCGATCAGATGGGCTCTTGGGCCAGTTATCAATGAAATGGCGCAAAGGATGAGATTGGGATTCTCGGTCATTAAGTTCATAGGAGCCCCTATGGGGATTCGTGAGGGAATCAGATGGTACAAGCCCAAACTCCGACCGAGAGGTCTCTTCCAATGAGAGGTGCTGTTTCGGAATCACAAATGGGGCATCTTTGGATTTTTTGTCTACAGTAGATAGAATCGAGAGGCTCTGAGAATCTTGCATATGGTCTCCTACATTCATTTTGTTCATTAACATCCTGCAAAAGAATATGAATCACAAAAGAAATTGATAAGGCACATATGTGGGTCATGGACTCATCTGCTGGGAATCTGGGAGACAAAAGGCCACAATATCTTATCCTTTTCTATGAGGAACATTTCCCTTAGCTAGTATGAAGATAAAAAGAGAACCTGAGCTTTAAAAATCGCAATAAGATACAACAACAAGGCATCATATCACCTGGTTTGGATTTCGATGTAGAGCATGGAAATCTATCCAATTAAACCATTTCTGGCATTGCAAATTTCCTGTGTCTTTGGAGAAAAAAAATTTAACATGTTTCATATGATGTGCTATATTGAAGATGGAGACATCACAAAAACTATGCCTCACAATCCAAGCTTGCCTTTCATAGGCTGAACATTGGGAGGGAGGATGTAACAGCATAGCCTATCCCAAGAGGCCTGCAAAAGATGAATGGCTTCTGGTCCAAAAAAACAACAATTTCTGCTGATCAAGCTCAATACAATATTTAAAAGCAAATAGGCCCAGATACAAAGAAGCTCTAAATTATTTGGAAATTGAGGAACCCCATTTCAGGAACTGATAATTGAAACAGTAAGATTGTAATACGATTGGGAAGCTTCATTCTTCCATACACATGGCTGTGATAATAGCAGATCAGAACTGTCAAACTAGTGGACCTCACCATGGATTTCCCATGGTGGAAAAAGACATTGATTGGATGTATTGAACAAAGATGGCCGTCTGTTGACAGTAAATAAGGAAAAAAAATGAAGAAATCTGAGCATTAGGATCATCCAATCTGCTTGATATTTTCGTCATGCTCTGTTCATGGCAGGATGTGTAGTAGGCTAGTGGTCCTGATCAATCCAATGCCCTGCTTGCAACTTACAGAATGGAGCAAGGGTTTCCATGGAATTACGGTTCCCACATTTAAAAATAGCAGTTGCTTTCACTCAAAACAAAAAGAAACATCCCTCCTACTTTCACTAAAATAGGAAGAAAAACCATTTTGGTGTACCCAAAATAGCAGGCTGTCTGAATAATTCGGCACAACAGAAGGTTTTATTTGTTTCACTGCACATTTGAGGTCTCACATTAGAAATCAATGTTAGATGATAGGATACTAGCTTTGTGCAGGTTGTACACCAAATCATTATCAGTGCTAATTGCAGGTCAGAAAAAATGCAGGAAACACTGACTGATTTCCGACTCCAGTGCCTCCCAGATCAACTAACCATCCATGTTACCAAAATATTCAATTAGATTGCAATTGGGTTACATCCAAAGATATCCTATAGAACAGTAAATCCATATTTATAGTTGAATAGCATGTGACCTTGAAATTAAGAATGAACAACAAGAGAAATGAAAGGAACAGCATTTGAAAGGGAGAGGAAAAGCTAAATTCGTGTAAGTTTTCCTACCTGCTGACATGTGTAGAAGAAGTATCAACACCAGGCTGCAAGCTCTTTAACTGCTGCTGAGCAATGGCGAGGCTGTTGGATGTGCCACAGCCAGGAACTGCCGAAGCTGCCGCCGCCGAGGCAGTTGCAGGCATTGCCTTTGCGGCGGCAGCAGTCCCAGAAGAGGCATGGCCGGTCTGGCCTTCCACAGGCTTTCTTGAACGATGGCGGCCCCTGTTCATGTGCCGCTCGCAGTACTTCTGATCGGCAACCGCATCTCTCGAGCACCGCCATTTCTTGCCGTCAGTCCGACGGCATCTCCCCGGCTCTGGATCAGTATTTCCAGAGAAACCCAGATGGAATGGACCCCATCCCACTGCAACCATATAAGAAAGATCAGAACTTTCTCTACCAAAAAAATACCCATGATTTCTACATATCTGAAGAAGCAGTGTAGATTTGGTGATAACACATCCTTCTGAAGAAGAAAGTTACATGCATTGGATTAAAAACCATAAAAAAAAAATTTGAATTTTTATGTTACATTCAGCAAGTACTAGCACGCATCTTGGATTGAAACAATTCCATAATTTTGTAAGGAGCTTCTGTGTTGAAAACCCACTGTTACCATGATTTTCATATCCAAATAAGAAGATCCTAGCCACTTAGTACATGGAATTAGTATAAACCATCCAATATCAAACAGATTAAGCAAAAAAAAAAAAAAAAAAACTACACAGTAACAGATATCTCTAACCCAAAAAGAATGAGAGATTTCAATGCCAAACAAGAAATTTTAACAGCATGAATTTAGTATAAAAATCTTAAAGAAAGGAAACAATCCCACCTGTATATGATCCCAAAATCAGTAATGTGAAATCCACAACAACATTTACTTCTAGAAATTTGGATCAATCATTTAAATAACTTCATTTCTTTAACACCCGTTTGAAGGAAGGAAACATACATGAGTTGGGCCTCAAAGATCCAGCTGAGAAGCCAGAAAATCCAGTTGGGCAGAGGCTTTTCCTGATGGAGCTGAGCAGATTAGTTGGAATAGGCGCATTTGCAGTGATGTACTTGTAGATCAAGGCCTGGTGCTCCAATTCCATCCACTGAGATGGGGTAAATGGTCCTCTAACGGCAGTCAAAGCCCCACAATGCATGTTTTCATTCAAGCTTCCAGATCCTAAACCTGAAAAGAAAAGGACAGAAAATGAAACCAAAACATGAGAGAGGAAATAGGAAAAAGAAAAAGAGCCTTGAAAGGGGACTGGGCAATGAAAGATGAGATCTTGGCTTCTCTGTGACATTTAAGGGATTTGAGAAGCAGAATAAATCTTGACAGTTTTCCCCTCTCACACAAAAGGGGGAAAACCAAGTGAATAGCTGCCACTCTATTTCTCTTTCTATCTTCCCCCTTTTTTTCATGTTTGTATTCATCCACAGTGGAAGAAAAATAAAAGAATTTGCAAAATCAGCAATGAAACACGAACTTTGAAACATAGAGTGAGAAGTTTTTTACGAACAAATTCACTTTTTTTCTTGACAAGACCCAACACAAAGATCTTGTGCTTGTGCCTTGAAAAGACCTTGATACCCCCCTCCCATCAGCAAATTAGATACAAAGCCATCTTTTCAACATAAAGTCCAATCTCTCCCTCTCCAACCCATCTCAATCCATGCAAATCCAATACCAAAAAAAAAAAAAAAACCCGTGGTTCTTCAATACATGCATTGACATTCACATACCAAAGGCTCAAATCCCATATAACCAAAATATTTTGCTGAAAAACCCCAATTTTTCCCACCCAAAACCAATGCAAGCAACAATACTAAAACACAATGTCATATTTCAGTCCAAACACATACAGTTACCTGCATTTCTACCATATGCAGATGCAGAGTGGTAGTAAGGCAATACTGTATTCTGATAGCTCCTCTCAACAAACCCATCACTACCCATTACCCCATCTGGCTTGGGTGAAGAGAAGCTAAGAAGTAGCTGCTGCTGCCCATCTGAGAACATAGAAGCAGATCTAAGAGTGGAAGGATTCTTTGATTGCATGAGCATTGCCTTAGAAACTCCGAAATCATCAGTCTTGGCCACTTTTGACATCCTCCAATCATCTTCCACCAACCCAGATCTCCCCTGCTTAAATACACCAGATCCACCCCATTTCTCCCTGGCTTCAGCCTCTGAAAACAAGGGACCAAACCCACCTTCTGACCCAACCAGACCATCCAAACCCAGCACCCCAAGATCCATTTTTTAAATATCTACCACCCTACAGAACCCCTAAACCAAAGAAAGGAGACATGGGTTCTTGAAAAGGAAAGGGAAGAGGAGTCAGGGAGTGCATTTTCAGGGGTGGAGTGACTGTTTGATGGTTTGAAGGAAGAGAAGAGAAACTCAACACCAGACTGAAATAATTGAGAGAGAGAGAGAGAGAGAGAGAGGAGGGGAGAGGTGGGCTGATGGTGAAAATGAGGGCCAGACAAAGTTTACACTAAATACTCTTCTTTCCCTCAGACATGCCAACAAAAAATCTGGTGTTTTTTGGGGATTAAAATGTAAGGGGAAAAGATGTAAAGATCTTTCTTGTCTAGTGGCAGGGGAAAGCCCAAAGCCCCCTATTTCTCATTTTCTCTCCTTTATTATCCTTTTAAGCTATTTTTAGAAAATTAGCAGTTTAGACTTTTTGGGTTTATTTATTTTTGATAGAGAGTAAATTATACATAATCTATTTTTAAGCCACCTTTCATAAGTTATGTATGTGGACTCCTCTGCTTTGCAACTAGAAAGTCTCTGAACAAGTTATTTTATCTAAGCTAGAGATTCAATGGTTGAAGAACTTGTCTCCATTGTATTAGTATATCAAAGTTAGACACCAAAGGAGCATTTGGGTAACACATTTTTTTGAAAATTCTTAGTTTCCATGATTGTCACTTTTAGCTTTTCATGAGGAAAAGAGATTTAAAAAAAAAAAAAAAACGATTTTTCATGAGTCAGAAATTTTTACACCGATATATCCAGGACAAATGCGTTATGTTGCAATATTTGATAAGTATTTACAAAAAAGAGTACAATTAGAATGAAAACTTGTGTTTATTTAGGTAAAAGAAATAAGCAATTTTCAATAATTAGCTCATATGACATCACCAAAGTAGCAGCTTCCTTTTTTTTTTTTTTTTTTTTTTTTGTTGGGCATGAAGTCGAGTTGGTTTTATTATACTCATTCAACTCAGGAATCAAGTTTTTTTTCCCTTACCGAAGGAAGTTTCAAAATACACATTTGAGCACTTTTATACACTATACTTTTTAGAGGCTAGGCCATGCTTTTTAAAATATTTTTAGAAATCGATTTTTTAATTTTTTTTTAATTATATGATTATGATGCCTTGTTAATATGCGGCTCCCTTAGATTGGACCAGTAGTCGAACCAAGTTCAGTCCAACCTTAGCCTTCTCCAGTTTTTGGTCCTGTCCTGCATTTGGAACATTGTTAATGTCTAGTTGGTAGTGGTCTATTCTTTGTCCTTCTGTTTCTTTTTTTTTTGTTTTTTTTTTATTAACTGTACTTTTGCATTATGCTCTTAATTGTTCATCCTTCACACCTTTACTAAAGCTTTTACCATCATCTCGTCTGGATAAATTTTAGCATATTGTCCACATAAGATCGCAACACAACAATGAACTATGGATCCCACTTGTACAAAATTAGGAGGTGCAATAAATTGTAAATATAGTGGAGTACAAGATAAGATTTCTTTGAGATAGATCTTCTACCCTATACTCTTGATTTCTGCTCTTGCAAATATAGTGGAGTACAAGACAAACATAAATTAGAATATATTTTCAATCGTCGCTGCTCTTACTAAACATTACAAACTACAGTGACACATCTTGGATTTTCACCATAGAATAGAATGATCTAATGGACTCAAAATTTTGCAAACATGTAAGTCACGTCTATATCTTCTAATACCTCGTACATCCTCCATGATTGGCGGAGCCCTAAGTGGACCTGATAAGTGCGTCCAATTGAAATAACTAAGATACTCAATTCACATGAGAGTGGTTTAAATTTTGAGGTAGAACTTTTGGCCCATTGGGCTTCTTGGAGAGTCTAAGAAAATGAATCTTGGGATGCTTGTTTGGATGATAAAACATAAATGAAAATGGATAAAATAGCATTGTTTGGTTTGGCAAACTTAGAAAATACCCATCATAGTGGGGATGTTGTCCCTTATTTTGTAGAAACAAGATATGCAATTTATTGGGCAGCATTTATGTGATTGGATCTCCTTTGTATCTTTTATTTTTATTTTTATTTTCTTTTACTATGCTTGCCACACAAGTTTTTCCTTCCTTGAAAATAAATACCAAGTTTAACACTCTATTTATCCAATCATGATAGGAGTGGTGCCTTACCACGTCAAAGTTGGTTTCCAATTCTAAAGGGAGCAATTTTCCTTGAGGGGGCTACTATGTAAAAAATAATGAGGGTGCAATAGGAAGGTTATACATAGTTTTTCAAAAAAGAAAAAAAGATATTATGGGGCCAAAACCATGGTTTCACCTTTGTTGATAAGGTGTCTTTTTAATTATTTGGATTTTATTTTTTTGTAAAAGAATAAAAAGCAAAAGCTCTTAGTAGAATTCAACAATGTGAAATAATGTTAGACACTGAGAAGGGGGGTGTGGAGAGTGTATGGAACATGAATGTCTTGTTTGTGCAATGAGAGAAGTTCACTTTTCGAAGGTTGAAGAGAGGAATCATGTATTCCTACCCTCGTAGAGAAGATCCAAATCTTTTTTATCGAGGAAAGTCAATTCATTTTTATCATTTCAAAAAGCAAGGAGGCAAGAGGTTTTCCTTTGGGTGGACACTATGTGAAAAGATTCCTAGGGGGAGCATATACACACATATATGGCATACAATGGACAAAGTTAATTTTCTATATTTACACACACATGTCATATACATAATGGATGAAGGGCATATAAATGTGCACAAAGATATATTAGTGGACAAAGGGCCAAGCTGGTTTGGGCAGAGTCTTTTCTTACCTTGGTCTTATTGTTGACAAGCTTCTCAAAATCAGGCTCTACCTTATCCTCAAACATTTGAACAAGAAGAAAAAAATCCTTGCCTTTGAGGGCTTTGGCAAGTTTATCTGGCCAGGCCCCCTCATTAGTGGGCCGATCGACAAGCCTACATGCGGGTTTGAAAACTTAAGCATGACCAGGCCCAAATATACACAACCCAAATTTCCGTCGTTGATGATTCGGGCCATGCACACTTGGGTTTCGCCAGACCCAAGTTGCACCTCTAATTTCGCCTTTTGTTTCTTATTCACGTCTTCTTCAGGATTTTCAACTTATAACCAGACGTATAACTACTCTATTTTTTTTTAATTCTCTAACATCGAAGTTAATCTTTAATTTAAAAAAAGGTAAATTTGATTGTGATTTGTGGTATATAAAAAATCAATGGTATCCATTTAAGGGCTTCTTTGTAAATGTAAGATTAGACTAGTGGTGTTTATGTCATACAAGCTTCAACTATGTTTTGAAAAACTAATGGTATCCTTTGAAGGGCTTCTTTATGAATATAAGATTAGATTAGTGGTGTTTATATCATTTTTCTAAGGATGGCAATTCCGTAATTCTTCAAACCTTTTTCCTGCATAGTTATTCTAGGAGTTACTCAACGGCTTTTCTGCTGCCCTTGCAAAGTCCGCCGATGGTTTCTCTCTCTCTCAAATGCATGCCACGTGGCACCATAACAAATCTGGACCCTTAAAGTAATTAATTTCCCAACCAACTCCTCTGTCCCAAACGAAATATGGAATGAGTGGGGTTGCAGATTATATGGACTCCACGTGACGCCAAGACAAATCTTGGCAGTTGATTAAAATCAATCACATCTCCACTCTTTAAAATCAGTTTAGATTTAGGGCCATTCTTGTTTCATGTAACTGAATGCATAGGTATTGAAAGACCTCTATTTTAAAAACCGGTTAAAAGATAGGTGAAAAATGTGAATATCCGAAACCGAACGTAAAATTATTTCCCCTCTAATTGAAAATAAGTGAAGGTGAGGTAAGAAATGTATATCTAACCCACCATAGTAATTCAAATCTTAAGAAAGTGAAAATTGCATCTATATTGTTATCTTCCATTCTTCACCCCTCACCTTTTATAATAATTTTTACAGTGCTCGTTTGATCATGAATTCTCATATCTTTAATTTCTATGTATTGTATGTATGCAAATGAATAAGGGACGAAGGGACAAGTGGCCCTATTATGGATATCCATATAGTAGGCGCAACTGATGGTTTGGTTATCCACCCATGGCTCATTGGTTGAGTCACGGCACTTTACTCCGATGATATGGGCTCCACCACTGATATTTAGGTTATATTGATACAAGTGTACCATCCACTTAACGTAGTGAGAGAGAGAAAATTTGGTAGTTTTATTCAGGTTTGGATCCATTGTTCAGGTTCAGGGTTGGGTGTATAGTTCTAGTTCATTTGGGCTTAATTCGAATACTTTAAGGATAGAGTATTCAGTATTACCAACAAACCCTAATTCAACGCTGTTCTGGATTATGCTAACCACTAGATTAAATTTCACAAGAAACGTAACTCAAAAAACCGTTAAACTTTAGGCTCCTAAATCAACAGTTGCCATGATCTGATTCAAATGATTTTCCCCAAATCATATTTGCATTGAGACATTACCATCACACTATCTTTCATTGATTGGCATACATCTAAGCCGATTAGACAAGGGTCTTACATTTTTACCTCTCACACAAGCCAAGGGTCTTACATTTTTACCTCTCACACAAGCCATGACAGGTACCAATTGGCAGAACATAACCCTAGTAAAAACAGTCTGCATACAATAAGAAACTAACTCATTTGTGGGCCCGCTTGGGCCATACCAACCGTGGGGTAGGCAAGGGCTGGAAAGATCCAAGTCCATTAACTAATATTAATTATCAGTCTATATATACATGTCGGGCTTTTGACAAACTGTGCAGTGAATTTGTGTGATACGTAATTCGAACTAGTAATATAGCTAATATTGATGTGGCAAAGGCCTACGCAAGCCATAGGAGATCATGTGTGGTCCACATGCCATGGGCTCCACATCCTATCAAGTAGGGTGTAGGCCAGTAAAGAATACAATATCACTTAGAGTAATACTTGATTTGTCCCCACAAATAAGATTCTTAATAAGATTAGTGGATGCGAGTTTTTTAACGAAGAAGTCTCTAATAAGTATGACTATATAAGACATTAGAGAGAGAAGAAGAAATTTATGGAGCTTATCAATCGTCGGCACATTACGATCCATCACAAGCTGTTAGAAACTATATTTCTTTTCTTTTATGAAAATAAACTATATTATTTTCTTCTTTTTTCCCGTATTAAAACAAAGTCATATTGATTCAACTAATACTTCAATCTTAATCACCTACATGGCCGATAGATATCGGTCTTCTACCTATATCACCAGTACCATTGATACGGCCAATATGCACTGAAATAGACTATTCTTTTATCTCAAAATAAAGCCATACCAATACGTCTGATATACTAGTTTGTACATAGTTTTTGTACATATGTCATAGTTTTTGTACATATGTCAACTTCAGCCAGCAAGATGTAATACTATGTTTTTAATATTTTGTATTTTTGCTTGTACATGAGAGAGAAAGGTAATCTACCTTATTTCTAAACTCGCCTAATCTAGAATCCAAGTATCTTCTCTGAGTTCCCCGTGCCTCTGCCAGCGTACTACATATTATGCTTTGTCATAGTGAGCTTGTTGTGTGTGCTCCACTGTAGGATAGTCATATGTGTTATAGTTGCACCAGAAATCGATCCCTAGCGTTGAATATGAAAGTGAGAGGGCTTTGCTACCAAGCCATCTCGTGTTTCTCAATATATCTCTCGTTATTTTTATTCAGCTAAGCCTCCATTTTTGTGATCATATGGTGGACCATGTTTGGATTAGCTTGGTCCCACCACCCATTATGCATAGACTTGATTCAACATTTGTAACTATCAAATCAACATGGAATGTTTCCTTCATCACGAAGCACTCAATCATATATACCATCAATTGAAATGGCAAAAGGGGTCCATAGGGCTTGACATTTTGCAACTACAATTCCAATGACTATTTCCATTCCAACAAAGAAGTCATGAAAAAATGTTCTAAACATTCATCATTGTGATCATTAAAGTCTTGTCCCACTCATATAGGAGTCGACTAAATAAATTACTTTTATCCGTATAAATAGATTGCACTTTTTAGCTCTATTGTTACTACTTTCACACAAAGTGACCCAGTAACTTCAATCTAATTTTTCCACGAGCAAAATCCAAACCCTATAAATTGTTCAAGGCCTAAATCCTATTCCAATCAGAAGGTACTGCATTGAAGACAATGGCGAGGAAAGGGTAAATTTGAAAAATGTATTGTAAATAAAAGCATGAAAATGTGTATGAAAGTAGGGCAGAAAATTAGGTACAAAAAAACAGTAGAAAGTGGGGTTAGCTTTTGGGGTGACACCTTCGTGAGGTCAACTTTTGGGTCCCTTCTGATTCTTCTCTTGTCGGTCACTAGTGAATTGAAAGATAGCCCATGCACCCTCTTTTATCAGGTGTACCATTTGGAACTTGAATGGATTGGTTTCACTTTCCACCGTTGGATCAGAGACCAAGGGTTGCATGACCTATATCTCAGTCAAGAATCTGAAAATGCATCCTTCGCTGGTTAAAACTTGCACCAATGGGTCACTCTCAATGATAATAAAGGGGACAGAAAAAAAAAAAGTTCGCAGTGCATCAAAGCTCAGCACCATGAATTGTTATGATGCCTCAAGTGGTCAGAATCAAATGTTTATATCGAAAAAGAGCATTAAATAACTTTTTCTTTTTTTATAAAAATAGAATTAAGATAAGATAGGAAATGAATTCCCAGCTATTTTCCAAGTAATTCAAATCATTGGAAAAGTTTTATCTAAACCACTGCCTCATATTATTCACCCTTTACCTCTTTAATGTTTTGAAAAATAAAGCTCATTTAACTATAAATACTTATGTATTCTATGTAAACAAACTGGCCTTGGGATAGGAAATTAACAACTTGGATTAGCTTAAAATCAGCTTAAATCCAAGTTTACCCTCATACATTGATGCCCAATATAACCTACTGCTCGAAATACAACCCTTGTCAAATGGGACCTAAATGTAGGCCAATTCATTTTAGGAAAAGGACAAAGAACTTCCCTCATGGTCGTAGAACCCTTGTTAAATGCACTTTCTGAACGCAGTCTTCCTTTCATAACCGGTACAACCTCAAATATAATGCCACTGTGGTCCTTTGACTAATGTAGAAATATCAGCAAATATCTTCTATATTTTGGATTTATCATGATTTTTTTCAGCATTATATCAAAATATTACGAAGATAGACTCAGTTTATTGTCACGATAAATTGATCACAATCTTGATGTTTTCTAAAATTTCTTGATTCTATTAATATTTTATTTTGCTTTTGTGCTTTATAAGTGATTAATTGGCAAGCCCTACTCTTATTGAAGTAAAATTTTGCGAAAGCCCTCATAAGAATTAGAGGTTTTGATTTTCAACATTTATATTTTTTTATAAGTAAGGCCAGTGAGGTGGCCCACAAATTTCTAAGCCTCAAAGGATCTGCACTCCCAACCTTTTCCATATATGAGTTTGGGATCCAAGTCCAACCATGTCCAAGTGGGACTTTTCTTTTCAGCATTTATTTAATTAACTTGACCAATGCATCTAATTTTGTCTCTTGAGTTTGAGTTTGTTTTCATCACTTGTTCTGGTCAACAACTGGATACTGTAGAAGGGATTCCTCTCATGTGGGGAAAGATATTGAGGCCATCAGTCCATCACCCCCTTCCTTTAAAAATATTCAAATGGGAAATGATAAAGCAATTTGACCTCCATCAGATTCCCATCATACACATCAGATTCCCATCACACACACTCTCTCTCTCTCTCTCTCTCTCTCTCTCTCTCCATTTCTTTTATTTTTCCTTTTTAGGTAAATTCATTTTAATTGTACATTTCTGTCCTCTCTCTCATATTCTTCTCCTTTAATTTTTTTTTCCTTTTCTGCTAAATTTATTTTTATTGTAAGTTTCTGTCCCACTGTTGTTTGTCCCAAGGAAATGCCAAGACTATCCTATTCCTTTCCCCCCTCTTTCTCATTTTCCCTGCCTTTTGATTTCTTTTTCCCAATCTGGTACAATTGCCTTGTGTCCATCCAACTTTCCAAATTCTCATTTTTCTTCTTTTCTGGATGTTTTGTTACCTTGGGTTGTCTTTTCATTGGGAATTCATTAAAGTACCTTCTCGTGCTTGTTGCAAATGGGCTGGGGCCAACCATGGCTTGATTGACCTTAGGCAAAGCTTTTGGGCCTAAGGATTGACCCGGACATAATTTCCATCTTATTAGTTAAATGGGTCTTTCAGTTCTGGTTCCCTTACCGTCTCTCACACACGCTTATAATGAGCAGGATGTTGGGAACTCCACCGTGGGACCCATCTATTGATGATCTGAGCCATTCAGAATAACCGTCATCCCTTAAATAATTTCCTTTAAGTTTTATTTGAAAAGCAGGTAGTCCACCATAAAATTGAGCATACAACTAATAATGCAATTAGTAAAGCAATTACCATAATCTTATACATTAATCATATTATTAGTCATGTGCTCAGTCATACGGTGTGACCAATTCCAATTAAAATAAAATTGCAGTATATGTCATAGGTGAAGATGACATTCATCTTGAATAGTTCAAATTATCAATAGGTAGGCCCCACAGAGGAATTCCGGCTTTTTGCACATCCCACTAATGGAAAGAGAGTGGGAGACAGACACTCGGGTGAAGCTTGTATCTAAATCCCATAAGTGTCTCCCACATGCTTTTTATGAGTGGAATCTACAGAACTCCACCATGGCACCCATCTATTGATAATTTTAATTGTTCAATATAAGTGACATCCCCTTCAGTGAGCTAATGACCGATAGCATGATTAATGCATATAATTATTATATAAAATAATCACATTTATCATATATGTGTTCAATTTTATGATGGGACCAATTAAGTATGATATGTTACAAGAGGGCCTCGACTAGGTGCCCCAACTTGCCCAACAAAGTTGGAGCCTGTAATAAATGTTTCACATGGGTATAAATGTCCTTTGCAACATAAGGACAAAAAGGACAACACCATCTCCCTAGAGTTCTTGCAAGAAATGTATGAGTAGATTTCAAGAATCTAGAAAGGATAATAGACAGAACTATATTAAATTTTCATGCACAATTCGATATGTAGAAAAACAGAGACTCTAGACTTGATTTGCTCATATCTTTCTGTAAGTTTAATAAAGATAGTAAAAACAATACATGTACTGCAAATCACCACAAAAAAAAAAAAAAAAAAAAAAAGTTTAAGAAATTGACTCAAATAACATATAAAATCAAATTGAACAAATAATCTTAAAAATCCTGACAAGAAATATATTTGACCGACTAATTGATGAGATTTCGTCCTCTCTATTTTAATGGTTTTCTACATGGATGGAAGTGACCAAATGATCCATGGCACTGGGTTGTTGTGTAAGATGAGAGGCCCTTGCAGTGTGTCATGTTTCTCATTTGGCAAAGCCCTACTACACATATACCTACAAACCACTTAGATGCTATAATCCTTAATATTATAGTAACCAGCATAAACTTACCATGGCCACTTGGAAATTTTGGAAAACTCCCAAAAGCTACGGGAATTTTAAGCTTTCTTTTTCACATTGGCTCCCCAAAATCTCTCTTTCTAACACAGTCGTCCCAAAAAGGCAGATTTCCTAGTTCCACTGCTCATAGCCAGGATGGAAATGGAATGAACCTCCTCGACAAGGACCGCCAATGTAATTTTCACTTTTAGTGTGATTATTAAAATTATATAGAACACAACACAAGTAATACCCACCATTGGTGACATAAGACATGGATTTGTTTCTCATATCTTGTATTTGAAATCTGCCCAAATTTACTTGGTGTGCATTTACGTGGGTTTAGTGGATGTTACTTGAGGAATTAGTCCACTTGAATCAAAAACCTAAGAGATGCCAATGTAATTAAAAAAAAAAAAAAAAAACGCCTCAAAGTAATGGAGAGTTTGCAGATACTCACTGCAGTTTTCACGAAAACCATCCTCCTATATTTTTAATATCCTCAAATATACCTGGTGATCAATCAAAGTGGGACTAACACAGTGTTCATGTTACCTGTAAGCATTCTTTTATGAATTGAGTATGTCCTCCTTTTAGATCATGGTCTGATGCTTTTAACCATTGATTCAATAATAGTTGTGTCTTATTTGAGCCCTTCGCCAACTATATGCATAGGCTTTATAATCAGGCCTTTGGTTAAGACCTTCTTATAGTCAAAGATTTGTTTTCACAATTTGATTATTGGCCCATCCATCAAATGGTGGGTCCGCAATTTGACTAGGCCTTGGGCAATGTGGTTCAGGGCAACAATTAGGGACTTTGATGATATTATTTTGTTTTTGAGGGCTCTTAAAGCCTTTGCAATTAGGGATTACATTATATTGAACGCCTCCAAACATTGTGAATTCTCAGAAGCCCTAACGACTTTGCAGATAATGTTTAATCAAAGTATGGATTAAAAACTAGTTGTCGCATGATTCATCGAAAGCTGACCATGCTTCGGCTGAACC
Source organism: Persea americana (assembly GCA_029852735.1). Lineage (NCBI taxonomy): Eukaryota > Viridiplantae > Streptophyta > Magnoliopsida > Laurales > Lauraceae > Persea > Persea americana. The sequence goes on from CM056810.1 coordinate 78,478,510, forward strand.
ATAGGTTCAAATGTTGGCACCAAACCTTGCAAAGGTTGGCTTGTTCCATTCAAATTGATTAGCATATTGGTTCAATCGGTCCAGTTTTACTCCTGAATAAAAAATAAAGTAAAATTTAGTTTTTCTCAGCCCATATCAATCCATATCGACCATATGCCAATATGTATGGGCCATGTTAGTGATACTTAATTAGTGTGTAGTGCTTGAACCAGGTAAAGAATAAATACATTTTAGTCACGTTTGATAATTAGATCCGTCGGGATTCCTAACCAATTTTTCATAAAGTCTTGAAAAACCAACATTTGGCAACCGTAAATCTTCAAAGATTTGGGGCGGTGAAAATTCTCATGTTTAAGGATCTTCAATGCTGACCTGCCTCGTAAGGTCTATAAATCTTTATTTTTAGCTATATATATTGATATTAATGAGAAATTTCATATGTACAAATCCTTAGTGAAGAATCAATATTCTACATGTTATGAGGAATCTTTAAATTTGTGAATTTCTCACATATTATTAAACATGCATGAACCATTTTAATGAAAGACTTGTTATAATTTATCTATTTTCCTAAAAGACTCATGTATAATTTATCACCACTATGCACTAGATCAACACTTACCACTGTAAATCAGGTATTACACAAATACTCTTATCATTATTTTTAAAAAGCCAAGACATATCAACCAAACACTCTATATCGTCAATATAATACATATTTGTAGTCAGACACATATTTGCAGCGCACTCACACATTGAGTGCGCGAGTGGTATTGGCAATTGGTACATTATTTTCACACACACATGCAGGATCTATCTTAAGAGAAAAGGAAAAAAAAAACACTAATATAAAGAAATAAGAATTTACCAAAAAAACCATAAAGAAATAGGAGCAAAGTGTTCATCCTATAAGATTTGCTAAATGTTAAGCATCCGTGAAATGGTTACTCTTAGTAGTTTATTTGACCATCAGTCAAAGGATCTCTTTGAGCATGTTAGAAAATTTTAGTGGCTTCCTTCCCATTCTAAATAACTCAGGAGTGTATTTATAAATGTCAGAAACATATAAGGGTTGTCATTGCAAATACCCTGAGGAGATGCTTGTCAACCCTCCCCCAATGGCAGGGGTACCAGACATGGTCACATGCTGGACAAGACAAGTCACCTTTGGTAGTGGTGTAAGATTTCGACATTGGGATAAGTACAACGGACCCATTTACTCATTTCATCATGCACCCATTCCAGGGTGCATGGCTCATCAGCCACTCTGCTTGCTCAAAGGGGAACAAGGCACAAATATCATCACCCATCAAACATTTTGGGGTAGGAACTTTGGAAGCTATGTTCCAGTGTGCCCATCATAGATTTCTGTGATCTCAGACTTCTGATCTAATTGGCCCCACTCTGCATACACTAATCCCCAAAACTCTACTTGATGGGACAGTTCTAAACTTGATTAATTGGCAACATATAAGAGTAAAAAAACAGTATTGGTCACTATACAATGAGCTATCTCCGCATATGAATTGTGGGTGAATTGTGGGGCCTACTTGAGATGTGACCACGTCAAAAAATTTAAGTTGGTTGGACAAATGGTACTGCTGAATTGGGACATTGATAGTGAAGGAGGGGAGAATGCATTCAATATTGAAATTTTAGTGTCATTGTCCTCTTGGTTGGAATGTCGGAGTCTTTGCTCTTTAGTTTGCAAGTGGCGTAAAAAATATATGGTTTTATAACAAAGATCTGCAAGTTCAAGAGCTTTCAATTTGTGGCTTTACAGAAGATGATGTGATTCTTCATTCTCTAGCTGGATCAAGTTGGAGAAACCGTAGATTTCCTAGATCTTGTCATACGTGCCATTGCATCACTAATCTTGCTATTGTCCTCCATTTGGCCGTTGAAATCAATGGATGTTTGCATTTTCACTTGTAACCATGGTTTTACCATCAAATGGATTCTAGATTGGTAATCTCAATCACCAATAATAAAACTAATTACTTCAAGATCATCCACCCCATTGGTGATCTTTTGCATCAAATTCCGTAATAGGACCCATCCTTATCCATGTGTTGCTCACTTAGATTCAAAACAATTAGAAAACAAGTAATTTCATCTTTGACTAGAATTTTTTACCCAAAAAAAAAAAAAAAAAACATCTAAGAATAGGATTGGGTAATTTAAAAACATGAAGCCCTATTTTATGACAACTAAGGCTTTAAGTCCCTAGAGTTTCATGCCAAGCGGAAAATAATTGCCTGAGATTTTTTGTGTAAAGATAATTATATATTCACCCATACACTCCCCCCAAGTCCCTCATCATCATACATCAATACTGGGCTGATCCCTAGTTATTTCTTTAAAAAGCAAGTGTGTCACTATTAAACTACTAGTGTTAGAATATGACGGCCGGGTATTGTTTAAAGTTTCTATAAGATACTTAGGTTCTCCAAATTTGGATGTGTCACATTGGGCATTAAGAAGGTTTTGTGTGTAACCATTCAAATCAATCAACGGGGGCCTCTTTTCTCATCTAAATTGCATAACTAGGTATTTTCTTCCCCTGCTCTAGTAATGGACCAAGTTTCACTCTAATCACGCAGTGCTCATGATTTGGCCTGTCATCAATACATAGGGCAAAGTTTAGAAAGAGGGAGAGATTAGGGTAACAATGATTTTGAGTAGTTTTGAATTTTAGAGGTGCGCCTCACTTTGATTTATAGAGCTAGCTAGACTCTTTAAATACCTTGTTCTGAGAGCTTACATTTGTAGATAACGCAATTGAATGTAGTAGTAAGTAGGAACCCACTTGTTTATGGCCGTAAACAATTCAATCCCCGGTTACATTTTTCTATCCCTTTATTCAATGGATATGATCATCCAATCAAGAGTGATATTGAACCACATCCAAGTCATCCACATTGAATGGGCCCCACCAAGCTCACACCCCATCAAGGATCTATTCCTCTCAGGCTTCACTTTTCAAAGTGTCGAATGATTTCTTCCATTGATTGTGCCGGAAGAATCTTGAGAGGAAGAAAATCCGTTAGATACAAGTTAGAGGTAGGTCAGTAGTGTCCTTCCTTGTTCAGAAAAAGGAAATAAAAAGCACTTGAGAATGGCATCGATGCATGCGAATGTTGTGCGATGAGGATGATGATGATGCTTTTGTGTGGGGAAAGTACATTGATGGATGATGAAGATTTTCAAATACCACATGCTCAGCTGCACATGGAATAGGGTATGCACTCATTCGTCATTTCCATTCATCAAAGGAAGAAGAGGTTTTGGGCATCTCAAGGGACTAGTGATTGCCCACATCATGGGCTTAGCAAGTCCTTGTCCAAGTGTTCTAGGAATCCTGCTTATAAAGAATAAGAAGCAAGTTTTGCAATGTAAAAATTCCAAGTTTTCTAAAAACACGTAATACAAATAGCCAATCTGGCCCAAGGAGGACAACCAATGAAGGTGTGTGGCTTGGGCCACTAACATGTGGTCCACATTTCAACATCAGGTTCATCAAAGGTGGGACTTTGCTTTGATCCTTTCTCTTAACAGGTGAAGAGTTTATGAGGAATCCGCATATTGAGGATTCCTCAATTGCCTTTGGAGTAGAGATTCCTCACAAAAAAACTTGTATAGATGAGGATCTCACATCGATATCGGTGCGTTTCAATGCGTATAACTGAGAAAATTTTGTATTGGAGCATAAATCTACAAAAATGAGAATTTTCAATTCTTATATGGGTGGGCCGTCAATCCTAAAAACTATAAAAAATATATATATGAGGGTTTCACTAGACCAAACCCTCGGGATTTACAATTGTCAAATTGTACATTTTCCATGACCTTGTAAAAAATTGGCGAGGAATTTCCGAGGGTTTAATTTCAAGCATAACCTCAGATAATAAGGAGAATTTTTAATCTTCGTATGAGTTGTAAGATTTTTCATCCATTAAAAAAAAAGACTAAAACAACATTTATGTCTTCAAAGGAAGAAAGGGTCCACATATCTTTTGTATGAAGTGAGGAAAAAAAAACATGTGAAGAAGAGAAGAAAACGAAGATTTCAAAAGGCCGGGACAAAGCTTAGTTGACAGAAATGAGTAGAGGATATCGCAATGAATGCGGGTCAATCATGGGTTAGAAAAATGCAACTTGCATTTAAATGGGCTAGGTCAACACACACAACCATATGACCCACATTTGTTAGGCTTTAGGGTTATGCTTGTTGATGATTTTAGAGTTGTCATAGCCATCAACAATTGCACCGGTGATGTTGATGGCAATGCCTTAAAAAGATTCATTGGATGTAAAGGTGTTGATAAATAGGTCATTTGGAAACTCTTCTTTGTTAATGATGGCTACAATTAGTAAAATCACTGGTGAAAGATCAAGGTGATGATAGATGGTGGGTGAAAATATGGAGGGTTGGAATAAAAGGAGAAGAGATGCTTTTTTTTTCTTCTTTTTGGCTTTTCTACTGAATATATGGATGGATAGAGAAGTTTCAAGGAGTTTGAAGCACCTCCTTCAAGGTTGAAGAAATTAGGAAGATGACTCTATTGAGGAGGAAGGAGAGGAATGAGGTGCATTCGTGTTTCTTGCCACCCTAGTGCGAAGCACCCTAGTTTAAAATGTTAAAAAGTCGAACCTTCTATTGTAGCTAATGATGTGTTTTTAATAGGGGTATAAAAGAAAATCGAAAAATCGTCTAACTGAACCGAACCGCTGTTAATAACAGCATTTCACGGTTCGATTATTGTTATTAAAATCGAAAAACCCCACTTCACGATTCGCTTACTACTTTAGTATTGACTCACAATTATTAACCGAACCGTGAAGTGCGGTTCGGTTAACCGTACGGTTATACTAATTAAAAAAATATAAAAAGGCATAAATGAAATATATATATATATATTTCTTAACTTAAGTATACAATTTTTTATTTTTATTTTTACGATTATTAACAGCTTTTCAAAAATTTTAACTAGACAAAACAATTTTTAATGGTTTTTGCAGATACAGTTCGGTTATGGGTTTTAACAATTAACTGTGTTTCGATTTTTAACGATTTTTTCAGATATGGTTACGATTACGGTTTTTAAAATCGAAAGTCGTAATTCACAGTTCGGTTAACTATTCTCCCGAAATGAACGGTTAACTGAACCGTTACACCCCTAGTTTTTAAGTAAAAATCCATAGATTTATACTTCGCCAAGAAGATTTAAAAAAAAAAACCCAACTACTTGCTTTTGTTATGGTTTTATGAATTGCATTTTTTTTTTCAGAATTATCTTCAAGCTATCCTTTGGACATATTAGGTATCGAAATATTACGAGCAAAGATGACCGGACCCTTCAAAAACCCGATTGACGTGACAGTAAACCCCAACACATGATGGGGAGAAGGTCACTAGTACACACAAGAGAGTGGACCATTTGCACACATATAAAAAATGACTTAGGGATCGAACTCTAGATAATTGGGTGATAATGGGACACCTAACCACTGATATACCCATTTATTCTCATCTATGTCAAATACTGCAACTTGAAAAGATGAATAGCTCCATGGGAGGTGTGGTTGGGACATCTCCCCATTATGAATGGAAAGAATAGAAAACTCGTTAGCTTCTATGTGGAAAGATACTCAATCAGTCATAAATGAATGAAGCTTTCACTCACACACGTGTGTGTGCGTGTGAGAGAGAGAAAGAGAGAGAGAGAGAGGAATATGAGGATTTAAATTAGCTCAAATAAAATAGAAAGTTCTCTTAAAGCCCTTTCTCAAAAATACGTAATGTATGGACTTCACACTTTTGTTCGAATTTGGGTCCTTTATTCTGTTTTCAAAATAGGACCTATGACATTTTTTCAAATTTCAATCTTATGTCGTTATGCCTATCTCTCACTTTTGCCATCCTTAGACCAATCTGGTTTGTCAAGATAGACTTTAGTCAATCGAGTCATTTTGCCAAATTACTTATTATCTATCATAACCATGTAAACACCTTTGTAGGATTTTCATATGCGGGGTGTCCCAGCGTAGCAAGCGAGTGCAATTTAGAGGGGATTAATTTATTGATGACCTGCTACGTTTTCAACGATAGAATTGGACATTCCTATGTGGACATCCTGATTAGCACTTTTAATTTAATGGCAACTAGATCAACCAATATCAACACTACTAAATCACATAAATCTAAATCTAAAAATGTACCACTTAAATAATTTGATCGAATTAATACTAATCCTTAGAACTTCCTAATTCTTTTACAACCTTAATTGTCATACATTCACATGGGACACCACAATTATATAAGATTAGCACGGGGTAATTTTTCAAGGCTGGTTTCATGTGACCCAGATTCACATCCAATGGCCAGTGACCAATGGCTGGATTGAATCAGTGGACCCCACCCTCATAGATCACTGATCCACGTGTAAGGTGGCGATGTGCAAGAGTATGGATGACGAAACGATGCCGGAGGACGGATAGTAAAGACGTGCCGTTGACGAATGTCGCCATCATATCCTCGCGGAACCCAAGAAACGATGCCGATGGTGACGTGTCAACGAAAAGCATGGCGCTACCCGGCCCCGCCACGTGCTCCACGAAACCGCCCAAATAATTCAGAAACCGCTAGCGGTTTCGCGGGAACCGAGGCTTTGTGGCGAATTTCATTCTCTCCTTGGAAACGTATCGTATCGGGGAAATGTCGGGATGTTATCTCGGAATATCACGGGGAAAATGTTGACTGATTTTTTTAATAATAATTATCCAATATTATAAAGAGGGTGCACATCTGTAAAATACAAAATTACAGCCACCAACTTGCCTTTTATCTCATTGGGTCAATAAAATGAATATATAAATTGAATAACGAATTTTATTTTCTCAATTTTTTAATCAAAATTGATAGTTGGACTTACGATACGAAGTCTCTAACCAACGGAGATACAATTGACTGCCCACCATGAATGTTTTATGTGGAGAGGAAATATCTTACCAATGAACTATTAGTGGATTGACAATCAATTTAAATAAAGTTGTAGCTCATGCTAAGGAAAGATAAAGTGAGAGAAAAAGCGCTTTTCATGTATTCTCTTAAACCTATTGATATAGGTTTCATTATCGGTGGTAGGTAAGTGGCCCGTGTAGGAGTGTATTTAAAATTCACCATAAATTTAACTAGTAGGTATTTGTGTGGATTTTGTTGGAGCCACCGAATGCAATAGTTCAGTTAGGACAAAGACCTCCGGTATGTATGTTATAAAATATGATAGATAGGTGAGAACTAATGACCTATTTGGTTGCAATCACTTCTTCTATTAAAATTTCCCTTATTGAAAATTATAAATAATAATGTAGTGGATGCCCCTAAAAATTTTGAATTTCTTATTTTATTGAAAATCTCCAACAAAAATTAGTTGAACAAACTATGTAAAATGTGACCTTTAACAAACCAAATCCTCAAAATTATGAATTTTAGAATGCTATTTGTGGCATAAGTATTTTGAAGATCCACTCTGAGGGACACCATTTGAAATTAACTCTTCAAATAGTGCTGTCATCATATGTATGCCCTAGCTTTGTGGGGAATGTGATTTGGAGCTAGATGTTAAGCAACTAATCCTCAATCTTTGCCTTTAACTTGACTTCGGTGGGGCCCTATCATATCCAACCAGCTAAAAATCGCAGCCTCTTCTTCTTTTCGCTTAAATTGGAGCTGGCCCACCAGGTGAATCAAAGGGATTGGACTTAGAGAATTCCCTGAGGCTTGACCTTAGAAGATCCTCTAAAATATCTAAAAAGCGGATTCGTCTCCCCCTTGCCGACAGGACAGTGGGGTCCAGTTAAGGAACATTTAAAGTGGCTGTTGAATAGAGGCGGCTGACTTGCTGACACGTGGCATTTGTGACAACAGCATATCCGTTCTTTTCGGCTAAATGACTAGGGTGCCACTCCAATCCAATGCATGGCCCATTTCTTTTCTGTCGTCTTCTGATTGGCAGATAGAACCCGGGCCCACACAATATCTCAGGCCCATCACTTGTTAGGAGTCTGTGGGTCCCTCATGAGGACACCACTCAGATTATTTTCTAAGCCCATGCTGTAAATAAATGTGAGCCGCCTACCTCTCAAACTCATTTCTGGTTCATCTCAAAGTTGAATTTCACTGCACAATCTGAGGGTGTGTGATCTTTTGAAGTGGAGAGTGGGTTCTTTAAATAAGTTGAACTGTTGATTTTGAGTGGTTTGGATTGTATGGAGATGGGCCCCATTATTAGATAGATTTATAGGAATGGGCACTGAGAAATCTTTGATTCTGTTCTTAGATGATGATCCGTATCCCACTTGTTTAATGGGCACCAGTTCTCTGTCTGGAATCTGGATGGGCTATGTTAGGGATGGAGGACGTCAGTACATGTTCTTGAAAAGCAGCCCTCAAATTGCAGTTGTTCACTTTTCTGGTGCCTTCCTCAGTATTTTCTTTCAGGGATCACTTGAATCAATTTGGATCGTCTATATTCATCTGGAGTTGTGGAGACTGATTTTTTGCTTACCAAAGTTTTAAGTGATTTGATGCAGCATCTTCCGGCTGACCAAAGGAAAATTTATCTTAAGATTTGTGTAGCTGAGGATTTTACATTGATATCACTATGTGTGAATGTGCATAGCTAAGAAGTGTGTAAATTCACAAAAAAAAAAAGAAATTTTAAATCCTACGAAAGGGGGGAAGCCAGACTTGACAGCTATATCTTTATGGATTTATAATTACCAAACATGAATTTTTCACAATTTTATGAAAACTGGTGAAGAATCCATGAGAATTTGATTGCCAAAAATCACCCAAAGAACTCTTTCTAATGTAAGGTAGATTACTTATAGTAGTACGAGTTACATGTGTGACGTACTCTCTTGTTTTTATCTGTTTAGCAGTTACAAGTGCGACATACTCTCTTGTTTTATCTTTTTTATCTTTTTCTGATTTCCTACTCTGGAATAGAAGATTTTGATGTCTACAAGCACCTGTGCTAGCAGGCAGACATAATTACATTGTTCCACTGCAAAATTTAGCACCATGTGGAAAATGTTTTTGTTATATTCATTACAACTCTTAAAAATGGAAAAGATCAAGAAAAACCAACATTGAAAAATAAAATGTTGAGTTTAATAGATGTATTCATGTATGAATCCACAATCTACATGCAGACAAATTCAATAGACAATTGTGAAATAGATCACCTACATCTACATGCGAACAATGGTTATTAAATCTGCCGTCGTGCGGTCTAACTGTCAAGTTTTTATATGCGATCCACAACCACAAGCCATGTTCACTGTCACAAATATCAATTCTGAAAGATTATTATCTTGAAAAAATATTGGGATTTTTTTTTCTTTTTTCAAGTTTGGAGGTTTTCTCAAAATATTATTGAAAAGATCAGGCATTTGTATGGATTTGCTCTCCACATCCTTTGTTAGAAACTGCCTCAAATTTGCCTAATGTGCATTTGTGTGGATTTAGGGGATACCGCCGGAGGGATAAGTCCTATTGGGTCATAGACCTCATGGATACCCGCGTCATTAAAAAAAGCATGATCAAATAATCAAAAGTAATAGTTAAATGTAAAGTAATGTAAACAAAAGTATTTTTTATAGGTCTTTCCATATTTATTCTAATAATAATGTGATTCCTCTCCTCCATCTTTCACTTTTTGCAATATTTAGAAAATATTGAAGTATCATCATTATGTTTTCAAAATAATGTTGATATTTGCTATAATACTTACGATTCGAGATCAAATACCTATTTAATCACTTACCAATATAAAAAAGAAAACATTACATTTAAACTCTTTAATTAGCGAAAAATATGCTTTTAGATATCTTTTGAAAAGTATACTCATGTCTAAAATATTTATATAGGGCCTAATGGTTTGGATGATATTGAATTTCTAAAAACTCATGGTAAAATGGACTCTAACAGGGGTATGAAAGATGAGGTGAAGATCTAGATAAGACTATTTAATTTTATTCTATTTTGATTTACTAAGGTGATGGATGTGTATTTATTTTTATTATAAAAAAAATATTGATGTATATTTGAGGATCTTCACCATTGTTTCTTTAATTTTTGCCACTTCAATAAGAAGACATGTGTTAGAATTCCTAAAAATCTATTGTCATGAAAACAAATATGCCCCTATACATATCTAATTATTCAAGACACCAATGATAATACTTTGTACCAAACCATGCTCACTTTCAAATTTACAAGGAAATAGATTTTAAACTCTACCAAAGCCCGCCCATAAAAACTCATTAAAAACAAACAGCCTCAAAAGAATCAGCACACACATCAATCAAGAAGATGGAAACAAAATGATGGCAACATGACATTCTAAGCCTTCTGTTAATGCCCTGAATTTTATATTTCAAGCAAGTAACAAACATAATAATTACATGACATATGATCACATGAGAGAGAAGTTGCCTAACTCAAAAGAATCAAGTGGTTTGCATAGGAATGACATACTTGGTGGGATAAGTCTATGATTACTGGCTTATTTCCAACACCATTCTCAAAGTTTGAGGGTGGGAACTGGTGCAAGTTTCCAATACATTTGCATATAGACCATAGAATAAAAGTATTTTATTTCGGCCTAGGGAATTGCATTGGATATACAGCATTTACAAATTGATTAGAATACGTTTTGTTTGTTAGGGTTGTTTCATGTCACAAATGTTTGGTATAGGGATGATGAGTGGGGCTCCTTTGGATTGCAGCTCAACCATTAAATAAGATGGAAAAGGAGGCATAGAGCATAAAAACAAGACCTCATTTTCAAGTTTCTTAGAGAGAGAGAGAGAGAGGGGCGCACAACCCTCAAGTCCACTAGGAAACCCAATTCCAATGGGCTATGTCTCATCTTTCTTGGTCAAAGAACATATGATATGCTCTCACATGAACATAGCAATGGTAGCTTGCCCACTTTTAGCTCTCTCTAGGAAAAACAAAACCAAAAGGTAAACTATATATAATTACCTTCTTTTGTTAATTTTAATAACAAATCTTCTTTTTTATTTTTTTAAATAACTGCCTCTATTAATTTTGAAATCCTTGTCAATTCATTTGAACACTAATAATGGCTGGTTTCTGATTGATCGATGAAAAATCCACTATATATAAATTTAAAATTATAATTTTTTAGTGGATCAAGTGTCATTCAGATGAATTCATGTGATAACAGGAAAAGAGTGTAAAGTTTGAATCAATTTAATCGAAATTAACGCCTTCTATTAAATTTCAATCGAGTTGAATCTAAGATTTTTTTTTTAATTTCTTTACAATGGAAATATATTGATTTTGTCAACTGGTCAAAAAATGTTCCTTTATTGCAAACCATGGTTTGAATGCCTTTTACATTAACTATGGGGTGATTGTAAAATAAAATGGCCAATGATTATCAGAAAATACAAACTGCAATATATACTTTTCTCAAAGCCATCTCGACTATTTCATAAATTGATCATTTCCAATTAATTGACAAAATCCATTGTATATCATCCTAAATTCAGGACAAAAACAGAGAAATGATTATAAGATTTGAGTCAATGCTATCAAGATTAACTCCTATTTATTTTGAGTTATTTTAAAATAATAATTGCTTTCTTTTACTGTAAAATACATTAAATTTCATTGACTAGCTAAAACTTATCGTTTATTGCAAGTCAAGATTATTGACTAAGACTTTTCGATTAATAGAGGTGGTTATTTGTAAAAATTAAATTGAGGGTGATCATTAAACTAAAAAACAGCTAAAAAAAGAAAAATAGATCTTAAAAGTGCCATCATAGCTGTCCTTGTATTGTCCTCTCTTTTAGTTGATTAAGTTAGGGGGCCTCTCATTTGTTAGTTTAACCTAATCTTCTTGGATATGAAGGCACATTGTGTCCCCCCACCTCCCCTTGGGCTTTGATCATTTGTTAAAACCAACCCAATCTCCAAGGTATCATATCATTTCTTTAAGTGGGTTATTTTAGTTTTTGATTTGCTGTCTCATTGACCGTTTCTTGACTAGGGATTCATGTGTTGGATCTATGGTTGGAGAAGGGCTTTGGGGTAGGTTCGCTGCTTTTAAATGTAAGAAAACTTTCCTTCATTCCACATCTGAGATGGTTAGCAACTTGATTAAAAAGAAATATGTGGCTTTTGTTTTTGTCTTTCTACTTTTTCAATGACTAACCAGGATTCCTTCTAGGCAATAGCTTCTTAATGGTAGAACAGTAAATTTTATAATATAAGGCATGTGAAGGCCATATACACCATGTGTTGGGAAGGTCATATTGTATATTTGTTTTATGCCTTTATTTTTTTTGTGTAAAAGATTTGTTTTATGTTATGGTGGCTAAGTTGTGACAATGGTTTTAAAACTCAGTCAAGATTGAGTTTTATTTTCTATTACATATAAAGATTTTGGCCACGGCTGATCTAATTTTTTATGGGTGCAGTTAGAACAATTGGAATGTAATTGAACTTCTATTCCTAGCACCCATATATTATATTTTGGTATTTCGTTAACATCTAATTAAAACAAGCGAAAATGAAATTAAAGTGGAAATTTAGAAAATCTTCATTTTATATCAAAATTATTTTTTCTAAAGGAGCATAAAAATTGAACTATCAAGCAAGCAAAGAATATATCAACCAACCCATAAAAAGGTTTAGGCCTCACATGACTACACACAAGCTCTTTTTTCTTTTATGCTATGTTGGTGTACTATTGTACGAGTGGTACTATATTGACAATCTAGGGACCGATTCATGGGCACTTGTGTGAGATCAAGATACCAACACCACTCAATCATGAGTGTGTTGACAACTACACCTACAAGCATTGCGTGCACAATCTGTTTTTTGAAAGTTAGAATTGCATGGGACAATTAAAAGTAATGACTGTTAGTATTTTCTGTTGGCTAATTCATGGGTTAGACAAAACTCTGGGTCCATTGAGTTGTATTTTCTATTTTATTTTAGAATGCACTGTGGTTGTGGCTCCGATAGAGCTGAACCGACGAAGATAGAAGACCGGGCGAATCAACCCATGTTCGATCGATCGGAGCCTCTCCGATCGATTGGACAGTAAATGCGCCCTAGTTAAATGGGCTATCCGATCAATCGGATGCACTGTCCAATCGATCGGATAAGCGGCTCAACTTCGGGAAAGTCTCCAGTTTCTGCACGAAATTGTTTCCTTTTGAGATATGGTTTTGCAATTTGAATTCTACTTGTGTACTAAGTCTAAGGCACGGATTTGGGGCTATATATAGGGTATTGTTCTCAACTCTAGAGGACACCACACCTCTCATTAATCTGAGTCAGATATATCTAAGAGAGAGATCATTATCTAGAGTCAGAGAGAGATCGTTCTGAAGGGCTGTTCTAGAAGGTATTTGCTGCTTCTACTCTCTTGTAGAAAATTGATCATCTTGTTTGACAATGTGCGAAGAGATCAAGTAAGGAGAACGGTGCACGGTGGAAGTCGTGTTAGTGGATTATGTGCAAGAACAACTACAGTCCTTAGGTCGAGAACGGTGCACGGTGGAAGTCGTGTTAGTGGATTATGTGCAAGAACAACTACAGTCCTTAGGTCGAGGTGCAAACTGAGGTAAAGAAGCTGTGAGTATATATTGTAAATTGTTCGTGAAATCTTAATTTCTAGATCGTGGTTTTTCTCCCTAGAAAGGGTTTCCATATTAAATTTGTGTCGCCTTCTTGTTGTGTGTGATTGGTAGATAGTCAGTTCTATTTTGTTTGATTGGTTATTTCCGCTGCATATTGATTAGTTAAATTAGAACTAGTATTCCATTCTGGTAGCCCCTGCAAAAACTCTCGATGTCTCTTATATGATCTTAAAGGCATGTTTGTGTAGAGACAACTTCCATTGAAAGATGAAATTGCCACATCAGCAAATTCTATGGTTTTTAAAAACCTCAGAAAAAGTTTTTTGAGGAAGTTAGAAATTCATGTTTGGTGCAAAAAGTTTTTCCTCGATGAATTGGTGCTAATGTTGTTTGGTGCAACTGCGGATTTCTTTAGTGAAAACTATTGTTTAGTGGAAACTACTAGGTGAGTGGGTCGGTATGTGCGTTGGGTGGGTGAGTGGGTGGGTGGGGTTGGGAGGGAAGGGAGAAGAAAGAGGGTTGCTTGGTGGAGTGGGGGTGGGAGTGAGGAAATAGGGGGCCAGTTTTCCGTGGAAATGGACTTCCCATACCCCCCCCCCCCCAATAGGAAGTCCATTTCCATGCCTAGGAAGGAAAAGGCTGACATGGCGAAAAAGTAGTTCCGCGAAAAACTGCCGCACCAAATACATGAAAAAGGAGTTTTCCGCAAAAAACCACATCCTTTTCCGCGGAACTGGGCTACACAAACGTGCCCTAAGGTTTACATAGGAATTAGAACTCTTTAATGGGTTGAGAGATTCAAGCACCCATTGAAGGTGGGGGACTAGCTCATCAATCTTCTATAGCTTGGTTTAGATTATTTAATTATTCTCATTTTCATTATCTTAGATAGATCCAATAGTAACAGTAACTGCATGTGGCCAACCCTGAAAAATCCTGAAAATTGGATTTAGATTTTTTTACATCGAAGACTCAAATCAAGTGATTACTTACACTCTGATCATTCCTTAATTCAAAAGCAAATCTTATTTTTCAAATATGACATGGCCATATGGCGCGCCACATGGCGTATCCACGACCATGTGAATACTATTTCCTAGGTCTTCATCCATGGCCCTTTCGGCTCGCGCTAATCGACATGGCATGCTATTTTAATACTAGAATTAACCTAAGGGGTGTTTACTTTGGTGTCATTTCCCACACACTAATGCTTAGTTGGCCATTGTTAATTAATAGAAGTTTGTGCTCTACTCATGACATCAACAATCTTAGTAAGAATTCTCCTTTGATGGTGGGATTGACAAGGAAAAAACATGGAAGAGAAATGGTTTTAATAGGTAAATGAAGGCTTCCATGAGGGAGGAGTTGAGTGTTTTATAATGCAAATATGTTGGAAAGGGAAGACAGAGAAAGGGATGCAAGTGAGGGATTGAGGAATCCAAAAAGAAAGCTTGGTGGGGCTACATACTCCTAGAAGGCCTAAAAGATGCCATTCAACATGCCTTGAGAAACAATTGATAGGATAATCCAGTTTATATATAGTCTACTTGTAACCACCTCCTATGTTTCTTTTTTATCTAGATGAATTAATTAAAATGGCTGGCCACCAATAAGGAGTCACACCACTCTCATGTCACATGACCATAGAAGAGAGAAAAAAGCCTCTGATTAGTTAAATGATTAATGTGGAATTCTGAATTGGAACAGTGAAAAAGGTGGGTTTACATGTTCAAATCATGCCTTTGGGCTCTACTTTATATATAATCCTCCTTTTCAAAATCAGTTTAATTTGGGTCAGATCATTAGGGTAATGAGGTAAATTTCAGATTCATATATAGCCTTGTAGACCAAGTCAGCTTGTGTCAAGCCCAACATTATGTGGGCTGATTTCAGTGCCACTTGAGAAAAGGCAGGAACTGGGCTGCACCTAGAACCTGGGGCTTTTTTTAATTAAAGTGGCTTCACAAGTAGACCAGATTGTTTTCTCTGCTAACAATTATATGTTGTATGGCCTGCAATGCACTTGGTGAATGCCTCCTGGGCTTACCTCTTCAATAGCTCTGGTCGCTTGGTCGGGTTTATATTGATTCTTTATATTTCCAGCTTGGTTTTCATTGACATTTCTAACTGGATTACGAAGTGTGTTGGGTTTACCTGCTAGCCAACCTGTCAACCCAAACCCAATCTGACTCACCAGACTTTCACCAGTCAACCCAACCCTATCCCAAGCAGTTAGTTCAGAATTTTGATTAACTCTTTAACTTTTGAGTAGACTTCGGGTTGAGATTTCCAACCCAACTAATAAACGGGTCATGTTGGGATTGCGCATATACTGGTTTCCCATAGTCCTCAACCTGATCCAACCCAACACAATGCCACCCATACTTGTACTTGCACTCCCAAACATTGGTCAAACATGGATTGGGCTTGCCTGGGCCTGGACCAATCCCACACAATTTTGTTCCAGTTCTTACACATTTCTTTGATCCTGGCCTCAATTCACGCCCAAAGATAAAGGATGAAAGGTACAAATAGTAGACCTTGCGTATCATGAAATGCTTAAGACAAGCATACATAGTATTTTGCAAAAATGCCTGATGAGACTGACATCTAGACACTTATGCTGGGCCTGGGCCTAAACATTATATACTATGATTAAATAGGTTAGGATCAGACAATCTTTGAGCATTGCCTTAAGTGGCCCATGTGCTGTCCTAGCACCAATCAGGCTTCTGAATCGGATGACACGGCTGACCCATCAAGCGGGGTAGGGTAACACTTTTAAATACCTTGGTTGCCTGGTTCTGACTATAGGGCCATTAGTTAATTTATAACAAACATTGGCTCCATTTTCATGCCCATTACCTGGTATAGTGTGTTTTAGGCCCTCCTAAAATCTCTTGACTCGTATTTTTATTAGATCATCACATTTTTTATGTGTGATATTGTGGTAGGTGAGAAATATTAAAAGCACGTTGACTATAGGTTGGAAGGAAAAGTAGAACTCACAAAGCAATGATAAATGGATGGGATAGAGCTTCAGCGACAATGAGGATGATGGCAGAGATAAAATCCACCCAATAAGTAATAATCGAAGCACATTTACTATCGAAATGCAAATCTGAATCTAGATTTGGGTCCATAAACAAGTCCAAAACAATATCCTATAAAGCCCTATTAGAATTGGAATCTGAATCCAAAGAGGAACCTTTGAATGGGCTTCTGGTCTGACATTAGACATTAGACATGCCTATTGTGACCAAGTGGGCCAGGGGGCCATGTCAAGATCTGGGCTTTTAAGAAATTTCACCATAAGTAGGATCCACATCTGTCTTACTGGACTGACATATATTGATGCCCAGGGCAGACTCTTCTGGGTCCATCCCAGGTTCAGGCCTCTTGATAGCCTGAGAAAAACCTGCACTTGTGCATGCCCCACTACGAGATATGCATAGGGTGGTACATCGGAAAAAAACTTTGAAAAATGATCTGTTGGAAAAAATGGCCTAGAGCACCCTTATTTTGGTCAGCTTTGAGCCAAAATAAAAGTGGGGCCCACTTATCCTTTTAGGTGAGAATAAATGGGGATGCAGTCTACTCCATGAGTAGTTCAAGGACATGTATTGGGTTGCTTTAATCCATTAAAGAGTGAATAAGAAATTGCCTCCTAAACACCACTACTTAAATATGTTAAACATGGAAACAAAAGGAAGTGATGAACTTGCTTCCCACATTGCTTGGGAGCAAAACATTATTTGGGTATAAATATGTTTACTTTGGTAGTATAGGATGAGCTCCAAGAGGCATTCCACTTTTGTGGATGAGGGAGGACCTAGATCAAGGTGGGGTCACCACCACACACGCGCGTGACCCGGGCTGGGCTTGGGCTTAGAAGAGAGAGTCCTGCTGCACTAATTGGTTCAATTGTCACACAAACCCCCAAACTGGTAATTTAGGTTTTAGTTGACCCCTTATATTTCCCGGTTGATGAATTTAGGTTGACTAGTTGCACTATGACCCGTCTAGCCAACCACAACCTGCATGTTAATTTAGGATTTGGGTTGGCTCTTTTAACTCCTAGGGCAGACTCTGGTTAACATACTAAAACCAATTAAATGCGGCGGAGATCTTGGTTGGGGGATGATCTTTGTTGTGTGTTCTGCTTGTGTCATTCTTTTGAGTAGAGATGGGTTTGGGTTGAACCTGTCTACAGGTTAGTTTTTGTTCATAATTTGTGCTTTTCTAAGTTTTGGTTTGAACCCGGCTTCCATAGACAGAAACTGGGAACTAGGAAGGAGGCATTCCTATACAAACATGATCAGATATGCAAGAAAGTATAACCGGTTCAACCACCTGTATAATATTTTGAAATAACTAATGAGTGGTCCAACCAGTTCAACCACCTGATTTTATTTTAGTACCATGGTTTTCATTTAAATGGACTGGTGAAGGTACTGTTTCTGGACAACCCAGCTCAACAGATCCATCCTCTGTGGTTTGTAAAAACACTGATTACACTAGACATTTTGAAGCCAAGAGTGTGATTTGGATATGATTTGAGCTGGCTCTTTTAGAATTGAAGAAAGCTGGCTGCACTAAATTCAATCTTAACCGTCCAAATCGCGCTTGCTAACAAATGGTTACTGATGGTAGTCAAGTTGTAGGCCCCACAAAAGATAATATGAGAACCACAAAAACACAACCCTTACAAATATTTTTTATGAACCATTCTTTTGTCAGTGTTTGTGCTCAACAGAACATTAACCAAGAAGGTGCAGTAACATGAAGAGGAGGCTCAACATGACCAACAGAACATCCAGATATCTCACTAATCAAAATTATTACTGTTCTCGGTCTATCCTTGTTAATGTGTTGGGTTATCTCAAAACCAAGGAGGCTCAACATGACCAAAAGTGAAATCTGGGTTGGGCTTGTTTTTATTGTGATCAATATTAAGGCCTGGTTTTGAAACCCTTATTGGTTTCAGGTCAGTTTAGAATTTGGGCTTTAGGTACCCGAATTCAACTTGTTCGTCATGTACACTTAGAATTTGGGTTGCAAATGGGTGTAGTTAGGTATAAATGGGACTAGTTGACAAGGTGTCTCTATGGGTTTAACCCAACCTGTATAACACTTTTGTGAAATGGGTCATATAATTTCAACTTGCACCCGATGCGAGTAAGCCCCACCCAACCCACATCTAACGCAGGTCAACCTGTTCGACCCAGCAATCCATTTCAAATATGAATATAATTTGAGTTTGGTTGTAGGCCAAAAAGCCCAATGCAAACTCAATTCACTCTATATAAAAAAAGTTAAGTACCAAAACATGGAGAAGAAGGGTAGCCCAATTGGTGGGATGTCCTTTTCTCACCTATCTACCCATGGTCCAAACTTGGTTTCCTCTTCCTATAGGAGTAAGCTTCTTTCCCATTGCTAGATCTCATGGGTCTCAGCTCCATAAAAAAGTACCAATACATTAAACCACCAACCATTTAAATGGTTATAAAAAGCTGGTCGACCCTACCCCAACCCATTTAAAAGGGATTTGTGGGTTATACGGACCAATCTTTACTGGACCCATTTAAATGCTGGTTAGGGTTCCTAACCCCTATTTATTCTCTAGTTGTACAAGTTGGAAAGGGGTGGGGCTAGCAAGTCAAGTCAGACTTTGCCACACATAACCATTAGCATATGTAGGTATGTATTTGTGTATTACACATGGTTTAAAATCGCGGTATCGGTAGCGGTCTCGGCCGGGCCGAAAAACCGATATGATATCGGTATCGGTATCGGTCGTGGATATCGATCTGTCGCGGTCGTCGTGGTGTGAATTTTTTTTTTAATAAAAAAAAATCGCAAAAATATCCAAAAAATCCAGAATATTAGAAAATGGTGGAAAACAATATTTTGTTCCATTAGTAACAACAATAAATAGAAATCTCGGTCACCTTAAGTTATGAGCTTTGTCTGTATCGCAGTTCGCTGTCTTCCCCAGTATTTCATATAATGCAACCATTATTGATGCTCATAATTAATTTATTAGTGTAAAATATAAGAAAACAAAGATAATATAAAAATTATCTATACACTATTAATAAGCTATTAGTATTTACTATTTAGTAGCATAAATACTCCAACAATTTTTTTTTTTTTAAAGTAGAAGATTTAAAAAGCACCATTTTTCTACGCCCAAAATCATATTTATAAGTAGATCTAGTATAAAAGTGTGTAGATCTAAATGAAGAACACAGCACAAACCAAAAAATAACATGCAAATGATCTTTTCATTCACTTTTATGCTTTATCTAAAAATAAAAAATAAAAAAACACATAATAGTAAAAATAAGGTAGTTAAGTACTTGATTTTCTCTTGCTAAATAAAATGATTTTTTCGAAAAATGGTTTTGGAATTTGGAAAATATGAGAGAATGAGTTATGGAGACATTGTTCCTCTAAGGAGATGAGGGGAAAGGAGAAGAAAATTGGAGAATAGGGAAAAAGTTACAAAAATTACTTTTTTTTTACCATTATTCCATCGTAGTCCATCTCGGCCGATATTTTGAAAATATCGGCCGAGATATCGGTGAGATATTGGTAAAACCGATATTTTGACCATATCGGCCGAGATGAACCGATATTTTGGGAATATTTTGACCATATCGGCCTGACTCGGTATCGCGGCAAAATATCGTCGCGGTATCGGCCGATACCGGTTCATATCGGCTGATATAAACCGGTATCGGCCGAGATTTTAAACCATGGTATTACCCACAAATATACATTCTCGTAGTAAAATAGCATATATATTACCTTTTTATTTTTCCGTTTTGGCTAACTGGCCATGAGTGATACTTTCAACTTGAAGGCCTAGGGATCGCTCTCTGAGCATGTGTGTGATATGAACATGCCAACACTACTTAATCATAAGTGTGTTAGCACATTTTACCATTTGATATTAATACCGAACCATGAAATTAGGGTAGCCGACCCCACCAGCGTCAACCCGACTCAAACCAAAATACACAGGTTATGAATTCACAAATTAAGGTCTGGCTCAGGTCAGTTATGTTCTGGTTTCATTGAGTTGAGTTTCAGTTTTATCAACATACATTACAGGTTGGAAATGGAATGAGCCAATATCCAATGCTGAATTGAATCCCTAATCCAAACCCTCCCGAACGCACCTACTCACTAAATTGGCACTCACAGATTTAATCACTACCCACTGCTGGTCTAAGTGGCATTGAAAACAAAATACACATAAAAATGTTAAACTTTGACACACTAAAATTAAAAGTAAGGAGAGCCAAAGTTGCCCAGATTGTTAGCAACCCCATATCTCACCCAGTTGCCCATTCCTACTTGTGCAGGCTCTCTCCCCTGCCGGGGTGCAAGTATTAGGATTATACGCCTAAAGTGTCATTTTAGTATTTTACCCACCAACAATGGATTGAATACCCTTCTCATCCCTCAATTTGCATGCATTTAGTTAAAACCCCTACATACCAAGCACGTTCTTTTTAGGGCTCATTTATTTGCGTGGAAGTGAATACATAGAAATTCATAGATGAATGAGATCTTAAAAAGGTGAGAGTTGAAAGATATATTCTCGTGAGCAAGGTGCCCAGGGGTTTTCATGCACACCACATTGGGTCCAATAGACAATGAGACATTTGGGGCAGCTAGTCCATTCGGATGGATGCAAAAATATAGGTATGACATTATTCGGTTGGGTCTCATGTGTGTGGACGGTACGGATAGAGCCCCACTATATTGCCCACCATAAGATGGTGAGTACCATGCTCATGAGAAGATTTGATTAAGATAAAAACACATATAGAACCATAACTTTCCTACCATTTAAAGTATTAGAGTGATGGTTAGGTCCCATCTTCCCTTATATTTATTTTCTCTTAACAGATAGATATTTATTTATTTTTGCCAATCCATGATATTTACCGTATAGTAGGGATTATTTATGCATGTAACATGAGAGAGAGAGAGAGATGGAGGTGCCTTGAATATATGATTTTTTTAAATGATTGGTACCACAAACTGATTTTTTTAATATACTTCAAATATACATGAAGGGCATGCACGTTTGTGCAACCGTATTTTTATGAAAAAAAGCGTCGAAAGTGGAAATACTTCTCCGCAATAAAAAAAAAGTTCCAAATTTGTCATGGCTACTTTTTAATTTGGAAACGCAAAAAATAAAATCGAGATTGTCAAATTCTGATCAAGAGGAGTTGGGGTGACTGTGGCCTCACCCAAAACTAGAAAAACTCCAAATGTTTTAGAAAACAAGAACTCATCTCAATCAAACAAATTTGGGACAAAATCTATACAAGCACGTTTGGTAACAGGTGACAAATTTGTGAGGACTCCTCACTATCCTAGAAAAAAATTCCTAACTAAAGATTTGCATAGCTCAGGATTCACATCGATATTAGTGCACATCCATACATAAGTAGCAAGCCAAAAGCTAGTTTTGATGTATAAATCTGTAAAGGTAAGGAATTCCAGATCCTATCATAGGATGAGATTTGAAAATCTCTCATTGGTGAAAATCCTCTAAAATTTACAATTGTCAAATGTGAACTTTCCACAAAGTCCCAAGGATTTGGTTGCCATTGCCATTCCATACACCCAAAAAAAAAAAAAAAGCACTATCAAAACCTAAGAAGTGATGAAGTTAAGGAGGGTCACACATTTTAATAAGACCTGCTCCCATCTCTGTCCCAATGTAAAAAGAATAAAAAAAAAAAGAAAGAAAGAAATCAATCTCATGTGAAGAAGCAAAGCTTTAGCATATGACTCCAAATGCTCCTAAAAGAATATTGACGCGATCTACCAAACGCTCTAACTGCATATCAAAATTAAACTAAATAAAATAAGTCATAATAAAAAAAAATAAAAAAATAACATGAATCATCCTTTGAGTTGAAAGGCACATTTTGTGCATGAGTTAGTACTATTCTTTGTAGGTCACAACTCCACGAGGTTCTTCACAAACTTGCCCATTTAATTATTTGGCCATAGCCAACACATTCACAGTGGAGTGGTGTTGGCCTCTTCGTGTCACACACAAGCTCACAAATCGATCCCTAGATCCTCCCTTGATAGTATCGCTATGAACAACTAGGCCAACCTAGCAATCATGCCCAAATTCATCTATTCCTTTTAAAGGCAGGCATTTGCAAAAAAAAAAAAACATTTTACCCTTTTTTTGTCAAATATATTGGGTCGGTCGAGCCCATTGTATGGCTCTATATACATAGGCACGGGTCCAGCCCATTAGTTTTGAAGTTGGAAATTAGGCCTAGAACCAGCGCACAAGCCTACAAAACACAGCCCGACTCAGAATTTTAATACTCAACTCGATCAATTGATCACTGAGTCGCTTGGTCAAACGGGTCTGATCAAATCTGAACAAGTACCCAATTAACTCGACTTGATTACCCTTTGACTTTATGAGTTGAGCTTCCAAGATTAAACTGGCCTAAAGTCTAACCCATTAGGATTGAAAATGGGCCAGGTTTTGGTATAGGTCCTGGTCTGGGCCCGTTTAGTGCTTTGGCTACCTAAGCACCTAAATAGGTCAAATGTATTTCCTTTGGTCAAGGTAAATTAAATTAAATACATAAAAAAGATAAAATCATAGAAAAAGGAAAGAAAGCAAAGGTTTAAGAGCGAAATACCCACATAAAAATGATAAGTTACAAAGAAGCACACATAGCTACATCTCTACTAAAGTTTTTGTTTCGTTTCATTCGCTGACCAATACACATGATGAAACTTAACATTCAAAGATGAGGACCAAGTCATAATATCATTGAAAAGGGATTAGAATTTCCATGGACCCTTCTTCATTCAAGGCTTCCAAAAATTCGCATTTAAAGAATTGCTTTCCCCCACTATGCTATGAAAATCACTTGAGGCACAAATCCTATGAGCTTCTAAAATAGCTAACACTTCTACTTCATTAGAATTTTTGATGCTACATACTTTGAAAACATAACAACATGTCTTTCCCTATAGTTCCTTGAGACACCACCCATACTCGCAGGACATGGCTTTCCTCTTGCCACATCATCACATTATATTTAAGAACATTAAGAGGAGGAAACCAAGTGATTAAAGGTTTCTTCTTAACACATCCGCTTCCCAATTATTTCAGGATATTATCCATGCTCAATTGCTTCGACTCTTTTTTTATATTTACCCATTTAGTTATTTTAAAATTAATCGCAAAAACAATATCCTCCTTATCCTTTGATTCGCCGTTGAAAATTCTATTGTTCATTTTCTTCCAAATCGACCAAAGAATAGAAAAAGGAGTAGGCTTCCATAGGATTAAGTGAATCCCTTTAAAAGGGCCCAACCTCCAATCCCCTGCCAATTCGCTTAATGCCTTTGGCATAAGCCATGAAATCCCACATTTCTCCCAAATAGATTGTCCAATGCAAAAGACGAATTTGCAATACATAGACAAGTGAATGATAGATTCTTCATCCTTTCCATATAAGACACAAGTATCCCAAATCACTTTAGACAATATCCCACTTCTTCCCAGATTGGACCCTGTTTACAATCACACTGACTCGATTGAACCCAAATGGACCCCAATCTAACGCAAGGCTCGACTCAAAGGCCCAGTATATTTTTCACATATTTCAATTTCTATTCTGAATGGTAACTACAGTCTATTATATTGTTAAAAATACTTATGAATGGTACATATGAGATGCATTACGTATTATGCATTTCTATATATTTTAGATACTGTATGGTCAAGTACACGGATCTTATAGTCTGGCCCCAATTGCACTAGAACCGGGACCAAACTATTGATAGGCCCAAATTGTGGAACCTGAGCCTGTTTCAGTTATCAGCGGATTTAAAATAGAAGGTTCATACTCGGTTTTTCAAGTGATGTCTATGTCTAGGGATCATACCGGTAAGTGGTACGTAGGGGAGTTCTCACTTAGCTGCATAAGGTTTAAACCCTAAATAAGGTTTGAACCCTTAATACGCCATCTCTTCCACTTGTATGGCTTTTTTCTACTTATGTGGCCTTCTTCGTATGTGTGCGGCCTTTTCTTGAGTCCCAATCCTTTTTGGGTTATTAGAAAAAAAGAAAAAGAAGAGTGATGTCTAAGCCTGCCAATCGCAATGTCTTAGCATGAGGTCCAGCCCTAACTGAGCTGTCAAAGCCTACAAACGAGGGCCTTTTTTTTTTTTTTTTTTTTCTTTTCTTGTTATTTAAGCCCCAGAGTAAGTCCCAAATTTTTTTTTTACCAAAAAAAAATGTCCCAAATTTTAAAACCCCACCACTTTGAGAGCTCTAGCCTGACATGAGTGAGGAGACTGACAAGGTAGGTATGGTGTGAAAGTAGCCAGAGTAATGATAAACCTCCACTTGGTATTGGACCGCCCTTTCACAATCCTATAACTGTATACCCATGCTCTGATTATCCAAGGTTCCAATTTGAAAAAAAGAAACAGATTTGGAATCTATCCATCTTAAGTTTCCATTCAAAAATGGGTCTAGATCTTGAATCAATTTTGAATCTAGTTAATAAATGGATTCGGTCCAAATCCATGCGGCTTTCGATCCATGGACTCAGGACCTAATTTTGTTGCACATACCTTTCTCGTACCTTAAATGCTATGTTTCTCTCTATCAAAATATATGATCTGCATGTATTCTATTATTACTTTGTTGTACAAATGTTGGATATGGTTGCTGAGCTGATTAGGGAGATGATGTTACATTGTTATAGGTTGAAATGATATCTCTCTTCTATTATTTTATTTATTGTTCCTCTGCTAGTAATCTTGGAGGTAATGGATTTGATTCATTGTTATGGGCTGAATAATATCCCTATTTTGGAAAAAGATAAATAAACAAATAAATAAAAGAATGTACACTGATCTTGTAATTAGGTCCCAATTCCTCCTTTTGGCTATATGGGGGCAGCCTAGCTATTTGGGGCTTACTTTTGATGAATGCAGGCCCTTTCACACTCTCAATCCCTTATTATTCATCATCATGCATGATTTCAATCTCATCTAGTCTTAATCCACGGTTGGATTGAATCTCAATGAATTCTATGGTTAAAAGACTAATAAATTTTATAAACTCTCTATCTATTAAATCAAGGGCTACAATGATTTAATTGGACTAACTTTTTTTGCTTGTGCTTATCAAATGGGATATCTTTCCATACATCCCACCCCCACTAATAGGTAGGATCCTAAGCTTGGGAATTATCATTTATACATGAGAGAGGAACCCTGAATGCCTGCATCTTTCATTAGAAATTAAATTCTTTTTATCAAGAAAAATCAATGTATCTACTTGATTTTATCTAACCAAGAGATTTTCAAGAGTGGAATCATGGCTCAACTTGATCAAATTTTGTTTGTGGGTCCAGCTGCCCCACCATGAAAAAGCTATGAATGAGAGTGAGTGTCCAGTGATGAGTGCATGCTCACCACTCACACACATGTTGCATCTCGCCCAAACTCCCTGCAGAGCTCTCTCTGCAAGAAGACCTCCTCTCTCATCTCCTCTCCTCACCGCCAATCCGAAACCCCCTCTCTTTTCCCACCATAAATCCGGACTCTCCTCTTCCAACAACACCCCAAAGACTCGTCTCACCTTAGCCAATGCAGACGCCGGAGCTGACCCCAACAGACCTCTCTCACCCGCTCCTCCTTTCTCCGCCGACGAAAAAACCGTCTCCGTCGGAGAAGATGGCGTCCCCCTTGAAGGCGTCATCCAGTTCGAAAAACCCAATTCATCATCTTCGTTGTCGCAATTGAATTCGTGGGGGTAAGTCGGATTCGATCCTTTCGCTCTCCTTGAGGAGTCTTGGGTTGTATTGTGTTTTCTTGTTCAATTGAATCTTTGGACGGATAATCCTTCTTTTTCCGGAGAGCAATCGGTCGGATTGCGTTCCCTCTGGAGGGGATTGAGAAACCCAATTCGTCGTCTTTGTTGTTGCTGTTGATTTCGTGGGTGGGACTTGGATTGGGTTCTTTTGCTCTTACTGCTGAGTTTTGTATTGTTTTGGGATGGTTTTGTTCTGTTTCGGTTGGAATTTTGATGGTTTCTGAGGGAATTCTGGGATTCTGTTATGTGGGTTTCAGGCGTGTGGCTCTTCTCTCTGGTGGGGACGTTTTGGGATTGCTTTTGTTTGCTGCAGCGGGGAGATTCAGCCATGGGTTACCTGTTCTTGATGTTGAGACTCTTCATACTGCTGACCCTTTTATTGCTGGTTGGTTTTTAATAGACCTTTTATTTTGAATGTTCTTTCTTTCTTATAACATAAAGTGGAATAGGTACCATGCCTGGGCTGAACTACTGGTGGGGCTCACAATTCTGTGATTGGGATGCTTTTTGAAATTGATTGCATCTGTGAATCTAGCAATCCAATTTTCAGCTGGGATTGCATTGGTAGAAAAGAACAAGTGC
The DNA here is from genome assembly GCA_029852735.1 of Persea americana. Taxonomy (NCBI): domain Eukaryota; kingdom Viridiplantae; phylum Streptophyta; class Magnoliopsida; order Laurales; family Lauraceae; genus Persea; species Persea americana. The sequence continues at coordinate 78,505,691 of CM056810.1, forward strand.
AGCCAAATTCTCATATGCAATTGAAAAAAAAACTGTCCTTTTAGGGTTAGGTGCAAGCCCTAGCGGCCATCAGTTCTGGGTTCTACCCAACAGGCGGAGAACTGGATCTTTCATTTGGCATTGCCCATCATGTATGGGTGATGTGGATTCTACTCTAATTGTTGGCCTCTAAATGAATGGTTTTAAAATAAGTATACCAATTATCCCTGTCTAACACAAACTGCAGTGGTGTTAACTTTAAATTTAGAAATGGCGACGTTGTAGGTGGACATAGATTGGTCCTTATCTATGGGCTTGATCAGTACCGTCTTTTATACCATGAACTGTCAACAATTGGTACTATCTTATGGAAAACATCTTCTTTTTGGAGCCCATACATTGCAGATCTGCTGGGTGCATGAGCTAGATCACTGAAAAATATTCCCTTTTTTTTTTTTTTTTTCTGAATGATGGCCCAAATCAAAGTGACAGTAATTTAGACAGAATGTGGTACATTGCTTATTCAGTAAATGGGTTTTGTTGTCTTGAAAAGGTTTGAATGGTTTGCAGGATGGTTCTTAGGTGCTTATTTTCTTGGGGGTTATGAAGATGATGGGAAAGGGGTGAACGGTTTGACTAAAGCTGTCTTTGCCGCTGTCAAGTCGTGGGCAGTTGGGATTCCGGTGAGTTGTTGGAATTTGTTTGGTGTTATGGTGTGGAGTTTTGTGATTTGTTTAGGTGTTTTTTTTTTTTTTATGTCATTAAGCATCAAGCAATTCATCAAAATATAGAAACAAAACAGGGGAACATAGAGACAAAAAAGGAGAGGCTCCTCCTACACAAAATGGAGCCTATTCTCAATCAAGACAGGGATATTTCCTCAACAACCACTCCCACCCCTTCTCCCCTCTCCTCCAATGGCCCTAGGAATATGAGAACATTAAATTGAGGCAGAAGAGCAGTAGCCCAATCTCCTTTCCCGTTGATGCCGTCTATAACCTCTGGTGCATCTTAAAAAAAAATTGAACTTTGGAGCACCCTTGCTCCTTCCTCTTCAATAAAGCATGAAGGATCGCCCCCGTTTCTACTTCTTTAAACTCTTGGGCCATATGACACTCCTGCAAGAATAATAGAGGCATTTAGCCACATTACATAGCCAAAATTAGACTTCCCATCTACCATCCTAAAAGTAGCGTAAGAAAAGACCACACTATAGTCGTTGAAAGAGTTTGCACAAGGGCTTGGGTTCTCAATCGAAACCATTGGACCGTTATTAATTTTAGAAAGCCCTAACCCTATCATCATATTTTTAGCAATGTTAAAAAATTTTAGGGGGTTGATAACCTCTCCTTTAAAGATTGCATTATAATTTTAAGGGGTTTGATAACCTCTCCTTAAAGATTGCATTATTCCAAGCCCACCATGTTGTAAGGACCCACACTCTAGTGTAACGGTTGATTTTCGAGGAGTTAGATTCTCAGGATCCATAAAATTCTTCCACCATTCCAGGATCCCCATGTGAGGACCGGTCCGGGAGAGAACCCAAATTGGATCCAAACCAGACAACTCTTGCATGTTCACAATAAAACAAGGCATGTTCCACCGATTCCTCCTCATGATCACAGATTGGACATAGGGCATTAGTGCATTACCATTATTTATTTTAGCAGAAAGGAGATCATGTACCATGATTGCTCACTTTAGACATTTCCATCCAAACACAAGAATTCTTTGGTATATGATTAGAGTTAAGTAGATTCTCAAAGATGAATATAAATCAAGTTATCTAGGATCTTAAAACCTATTTAGATTTTTATACGAAAGTATAGATTTCATGTATTTAGAACCTTGGGTCGGAACATACTTGGATCCAGGTCTTGGTATGAATGTTCTGGATTCTTTATTCATGGTTCCAGATCTGGACCCGTATTTCTCCTTTATCCAAAAATAGGTTCCAAATCTACGTTATTTGGAACCGGAGACTTCGGATACTCAGATAATCAAATACCCAGTTGCAACCATAATGTGAGGAGACTTCACTGCAGGATCCACTATGCTGACATCCACCCCGGCTTGTGAGTAAGAAGCTAGATTCTACCATATTAAGGGTCCGTAATCCAACGCCATTCCTATCCCTCTGGGTTCATCTTTGATCCTCAATATCCGAGTATCAGCGTTATCATCTTCTCTGCTTGCTGTTTGGGAGCTTTTCTCACCTCCGTCAATTTCCATGCCTGAGATGTCTTCAACCACCAGTAGTAGATCTTGGGGTGTTGGCATCACACCTCACAGAAGCCCTATCATCTAGCATTTAGAGGAGAAAAAAATCATTAGGAGGAAGTTTTCTTAGGGAAAAATTAGTGCTTTAGAGAGGGAGAGTTTTAATGGTTAAACTTGTGCTTTCACCAGCTTTCTTGGAGCCCCTTATTTCTCAAGTGGGACCTACATTTCTCATATGATGCACAACACTAAAAAGGTAATGAAAAGGACTTCTCCCATCCCTTTTTACCCCATACATAAAAATCCTTGGAAAGTTGTCTTCAATCCCTGATAATCACTTTGTCATTGGTGTGCTTCAACTCTAGCATGGTAGTATGTTCTTATTTTTTCCCCTTTTGGCAGTTAGGAGTGATTATCCGAGCAGCAACATCAAGCCACATACCACCAGCTAGTTTTGTGTTGGTAACTATGGGAAGCACGGGGATCTTGCTGATTGGATGGAGAGCTCTGATCTCTACCCTTCTTCCTTATGACCAAAGGAAGAAAAATGATGTATATAGGCGTGGGAGCCCATTTGAACTTTTTGAGGTAAGGACCCCAAGTTTTTTACTTAACCATCATATATTCATATTAGAGTTTTTTATCACATAGTAAAATTTTTTTTTTTACTTTTTCCCAAACTGCATGTATTTTGTTAAATTTTGTGTCCAGCAGAGACGGCTTGGAATCTTTCATTGTAGAATGGCGAAGAAAGCCTTCGGCCTCAGAAGTAAAAGCTTCCTGCTAAAAATTTCCATGCCTTCATACTTTTTAGTAAACCTCTTCCAATGCTTTCATATAATGTGGCATGCGCTAGTGTTATAAACTAAATTGCCTATAAGTTGTAATAAACTAAATTGACTATGAGTAACTTGTAATGGCTTAATTTCCAGATAATCTTTGGATGATTCTTTGTTGAGAATAGGGTTTTGGATGGCAGATTTGTTGTCATTGTTGCAAGTTGCAACTAAATATTAAACTAGAACTGGTGAAGTAGGATGCTTGATGACTATAACATGACCCCAACTCTGCCATGGCTGCATGTGTTGAGAATCATTACTAATGTTTCGCTGCTGCTTCTTGTTACAGTTGCTCACTTCACTAGTAAGAAGGTGGTGATAGCTGTCTTCATCGGATTAAAGTCAACGTCTTTCCGCACATAATAGCAGTCCTGAATTAGGCATTAATTTGTTCTAGCCTGTAATAAGGTAAGCCAAATCTCAAGAATTTGGCACTTTGGAAAATGCAGTTACTGTTAGTGCTTATGTGTTGATCAGATTCATTGTTTAGTTGTTCTTTTGTTTCTTTCTCTTCTTCTAGCCAGAAATGATCTCATGTTGTTGACTGCATGGGATTTTATGCGGGTGGCATCAGTTGACCCCATGGAGCCCTCACTTTAAGATCCTAACCACTCATATTGAACACCCTCATAAAAAAAAGGAGCTTACCAAATTATGCTATAACAGGAGTGTGGCATGAAGCATTGGATTGATCAATGAGTAAAAATATCATAATTTTCTATACATTGATCAATCTGGCCATGTATGGCAAGTATTGGCAACCCAATTGGATTCAAATTTGGACTGAAGTAGGGATGAAATGGGTCTCCAGATAACCAAAGGAATTGAACTTTAAAAAGTGAGTAAACTTACCATGAAGCATTGGGTTCATGTCCATTACTTTCATACCCAAGAACTCTTATACCTAAGGCCCTAACTGCATATTATGATACACATTATCTATGTTATGTACATTGTGTAAGTATTGCATATTAGCATGTTGAAGCCCAGGTAGAGGCTCTTTTTCTGATCTGTGTCTAGGTTCTGGCCTTTATTGTGAATTTGGGTACACGTCCTATAGCCTGGAGCCGACTTGGTTATAGATCCATGTTGGGATTCAGCTTTCAGTCCAGGGATCATGTGGACCCACACCTGACCTGTTTTCCTCCATAGGCTAAAGCCTATTTATTCATTGTGGGTATTTTTTATAGGACATTGTGGGTATTTGATATGTATAAATTGGATCACCCAAAGGTGCCTCACGTCAGTCAATTGAAGTCATCTGAATGGAAACTCATGCAATCAACAACATAAAATTTGTGCATCTTTTCAAATATAATCTGTTCAGATGCAATTGCTGTTAATATGATAAGCATGTTTTGAAATACCTAGTGTTAGGCAACAGTTTCTGACATTATGAGGTGATCGCAACTGGCTGCTTTTATACTTCCTGTGGTTTTTTTTATAAAAAAGTTATTGCTACCAACATTATATTGCTTATAGATCATCCTTCCTGTGGAAATAGCTGAAACTGAGTTTTTAAACCCCAGATTTTTGTTGTTTATGTAATGCTGCTTGGCGGTCAAAGCAGAACAGCTGTCTAGGTGCATCTAACTCAATCCTATGTATGGTTTTCTTGACCTTTGAGTTTCTACATGTGGAGTCCTTCGTTCGGTGACCCAGAATAATATTGATCTTAATATTTCTGTTGTAGATGGACCGTACTTCCCCTTTCTGTTGAATTTAGGTGCAAATGTAAGTCCAAGGATAATGGCCGGTTAAAGGATCATATAAATTTCTAAGAGAAGTTTATTCGAGAGGGCTCACCTGGTCCAAAAGTCAGTGGTTCAATGGACCACATATATGCATGATGATGGAACAGGCTATGGAGTGTTTAGATCTTCATGAACTGATTGATAGTAGGTGACTTGGTTTACTTGTAAATGACTGCTGCATTTGGATTGCTTAAGCTACACTGATGTCATACTTATTTCTTTATTTTTTTGTAATTCACTAAAATACTTCTTTTTTCTTCTTTGCTCTGACCAATTATATGTAAGTAGAGTCCCATGCAACTTGTTTTCGGAGAAACTGAATTGCAGCTGCCCGCATATAGCTTGCTTCTCGCTCTCCTGACTATGCGCACATAAGGGAATGTGGTTTCCAAATTTTCAGGCCTAAATTTCAGTTTGTGAGCCATTTTATGAAGCCAACTTGAAAGAACCCATGTCAATCACATTGGGTAGGGTGAGATTGGAAGGTCTTAGTGTGGATTAGGGGTGATTGAAAAATCATGTTGATTTGATGATTCTATATCCTTGAAGGCCCCGGCCTGAAAGTTGGTGGTTTTATATGAACATATATTGCCATTAAAATTTTGTGGCCTTCAAGTAGATAGGATATAATTGGATCAATTTGTGACGCACCTCTAATTCATGCTAAGACCTTCCAATCCCACCTTACTCTCGTAATTGGCATGCATCAAGTGACACAAGGGTTCTCAATTTAACATTTGATAGATCAGAGCATTTGGCTCTTAAGAAAATAAGCTAAGGGGGGCTGCTTTTTTCATTTCAAATCATATCATAATGCAAATCGAATGGACTAAAATGTGTTAATTTGAAAATGACAAATGAAAATACCAAAATCAAGTCCAGATTTATCATGCCAACCAAAACATATAAATCTGAACTAACTCTAACATCAGTATCACACATCAATGGTCATAATCAAATTCAGGCACGATCCTAAGAACCAAAGGTTATTGGGCAACGAACGCCAAATTGGAATAGTTATCTAACACAGGTGTCGATCCCTCCCAGTCCTAATGGCCCAGTTATTATTTAAAACAATATCAATGGTTTCAATCATGAAATTAAGTAATTAAACACATGAATTGAGGCGGTAATAATTATCTAATTTAAAGAACTTTCGGGCAAATGATGATGTACATATTGCGAAGCCGTTTTTGGCCTGTGAATTTCTTATAAGAGTGAGTTGATTAGTGTGCAGGCAGATGATCACCTTGTCTCTCACTTGGCAAACATTTTGACATGTAAAGTGGGTTGTCAACCGACTTCATGTTTGGGGTTGCCGCGCTGTCTCAGTCATTCATCGAAACCGCTTTAGAACCCTGTTGCGGAAAGGATAGAGAAGAAGTTGGCATCTTGGAAAACAAGCTACTTACCTCGGCCAACGGGCATTCAGCCGGATCGACCCAACAGATATTGATTAGAATACAACGCACTACCCCCGATCGACCCAACGGACATTTAGCCGGCTGAGAATGTTGAGGAAGCTGTAGATATCCATAATGAACCAGACGATCCAGACAATTATACTTTACAAATGCAGCGCATCGCGGACGCTTAAAGCATACTCCTACCGATCGTTAGGAGGGGATATCAATTGAGCACCTCGAGCGTATTATACGAGGCTATTGAGTAGGCCCATAGATTGTTGCTTGGAGCGTCTCTAGATGACGTCCAGCAGCCAATGTCTCCTACCCCGACTAGGACAGACACTCTTAGCCGTAGGAGGGAGACATGATGTGTTCATGTTTGATTTTGATTAAAATGTAGGGTGGAGTCGATTAGTTGATAGCATTGATGTATATCGGTCGTTGACCTTTTTTGTCACTTTTTTAAAGGATTCGTATCAGCTGGCTATGTTAGATGGATTTGTTGGATGTATTATTTTTTAATTTCATATAGACTTATTTGATAGATTTCTTTTGGTTGGATACATGTGTCTTATATGGATTTTTATTTGTTGGATACGTGTGTATCGCATAAAATATGAAATGATCTAGGAAAATATTAATAGCTCAGAGAGAGTAATTGTAATTGTAATATCAAAAGTAACGGTGATGTCTCAAACAACAGTGACCAACAACCGTTAATGGATACATGAGCAATTGTAACAATCATTACATCCCAAATGACCATTAAAATATGACAGATCAATCCTAAGAGGCTCCAGCAGATGTAAAAGGGCACTCGCATTTCTTTGACCCTGTCGCCTTCAACTTCTTATCTGGAGTCTCATTTGTCTTCTTCCTCCTTCTATAACAACCTTATCTGCAGCCCAAGTCTCAGAGGCTTTGGAGGTATCTGAATTTATACCCGTTTGGTAATTTTATTTTTAAAATCAAGTGAAGTAAATCATCAAATCAAGAGAAAATAAATATAAGTGGTTTATGGTGGTATTTTATTTTTAATTGTTTGGAATGAAATCTTATTTACTTTTTGTATAAAAAAGTGGAGTTTTTTTTTGTCTTTTAGTGGATAAAGGTGATTGCTTTTTTACTTTTTCTAAAAAAGTTGGGGGAAATTTTGAATTAAAGTGTTTTTTATGTGACATCTTGTCTGGAAAATTGATGCTTTACTTAACTTTTACTTTACGATAAAATTACCAAACGGGCACAACGTCAAGACCCACTGTTGATATTTATCCAATCTTTTCAATTTTTGAGAACTCTAACGACAAATAAATAAAATTCTCCTTAGAGTCTAAATGGAACTGGTTGCGAATCAAGACCTATTACCAGTTTTGATCCAATCTTTTCTGGTTTTGATAACTCTTTAGAAGATAAAACAGGGGAGGAAGAAGAACCCAAATCCTCCTTCGATTAGAAATCAACGAATTTTGGTTTGGGCAAAATCTAGGGGCACTTTTGTTAACGAGAGAGGAATCCTCTATTCGGAGGAATCTTTGGTTCCGCGGAATTAGACTTTCTTCTTTGAGGATTTATGAGGGAGAGGATTCTTCACATTCCACATTTGATGAACACAAAGAAATTAGAGATGATTCATTCGGATCCACGTTGGTAACGGGAGAGGAATCTACAAAAGAAAGAAAAAATCTAAATTTCTCAATCTCAAGTCCATTTAAATAATCCAAAAATAATTCCTTATCCTCTAATTCATGCTAAAAAAAACCATTTTGTAAATATGAAAAAATTTATGAAAATTTTAACATAGTCTCCTCTTAACAGGAGAGCACTTTTTTGACCTATTTAGGTACCTACAAAATAAAGCATTATATAATCTTTTCATATAGTCTTTGACAATGTTGATGATGACAATGATGAAGGGGACGGCACTAAAAAGCCTGAAATTATGTACACAAAAGATGATATCTATGATTAATACTTTGGCCCGAGGTATAAACTACATCAGAATTAAAAGGTCATTACAATAAGATATAATTGTCAATCCACAACACGTTCCACCACCTAAGCAGAATTTAATAACATCACTAATAAGGGCCACAAGATTTTGCCAACTCCATCCACAACAAACAATCAACCACCTGCACCTCAACCAAGCCCAGCCCCATTTGCCCGAGACCTCACAGGCAAATGCCCATTTGCCAGAAGTCCTCACACAAACGTCCTCATTCCATCACATTTTCTCACAAAACCCAACCATCTTCACATCCAAACATCTCAAGTCATTTCAATTCAATGTTATGGTTCTCTTACCATCCCATATGATGTTACTTGTTTTATAGCTTAGAATTGTCTTCTCTTTTATACACTGCATATCATCCACTGTCCATTTGAAGCCTAAATTAAGAAGAGGGGTTGCTAGGAAGGCATGAGATTAGAGCAAAATGAACATTGAATAGGGACCAATAATCAATAGTGCAGGCTTAGTTAGATTAAGTTAAAATGGAAAAACCCATACTAAAATCACCAGTAAGCACTCAAAGATTATAAATAAAAAAAATTGTATGCAGAAGATCCAAGCATTAGTTATAAAATACATCACATGTCTCCAAGGGGTGGAGGAGAAGAATCCAACGGGGCTTGTTGTCGTCTATATGAAATAGTATGCCTAATAGGACCCCAAACTTGTATATTTCTGAAACCATTACATACTTCTGAACATTTATCCACATGGTTCACGATTCACTATAGAGACCATTGCCATCAAACCCCCTACAGTCCACCTTTAACACAACATCCAACTCAAGGTATCACAACTGACAGAGGAAAAACCCAAATAAGATACAGGGCGTTTTTCATAAACTACAAATCTTCATTTGCACGAAGAACAAAACAGCAAGATGGATGAAAAAAAAGGGGAAAAAAAAACCCGAACCTGTGCTTGTGAATGGGTTGAACAGAAAGAGGGTGGCGGTGGAATCCTGATGCATGGAAAAAGATTCTTTCCGTGCTGAAAGAGAGCAACGTTGTTGAAGCCCAACACCGTCCCTTGTCGTTGCCGAGAGAGAGGACGGAGACGATCCAATCGCAGCACAAAAAGGTAGTTGGAAGTCGAGAGAAACAAAGGGAAGAGGGTTTGATTGGAGCAGTGTCCCCTCTAATCGCCAGACTAAAGGTCGTCCATTTGCCTTCTTTCTCCCATCAGATGGCCGAGGGTTTGAGCATTTCACGTCGAGGAAGAGGGAGAGCAACGACCGGGGACAAGTTTCTGCGAAGAAACTCAGTTTAAATTCCCCCCCTCTTAAAATCGATGATTTACGGTATCTGATGGGGTAGGGTCCGACCGATAAAATACACGGAAGCGTGGAAACTAGACGACCGCTTTCCTTGGTTCCCAACGTAACCAAACGTGGGGTTTCCACGAAAGCACGGAAAACCGGCGATGAACCCTCACCTCAGACCACTACCAAACATGCCCTAGGAGATTTTGGGAGTATCTGAAACAACCCTAGAATCAAGAGACCCAATCCAGATTTCGATTTGATCTCTTCAATTTCAAAGCTTTGCTCCATACTCATGCTAGGGGTTTCTAAAGAAAGATTAGAAACAACAGTTTTCTAAAAATACAAATAAATTTTAAAATAATCAACACTAAAGAAATAATTAACTTTGTATGACAGCTTTGCTCATATCATTTTTACATTATGGCTAGTTTGCCTTTTCCAATCCATTTAGATTCTCATATCACTTTTACATCACCGTAGTTCTGGCCCATAGTTGTGCATCTTCTCAAGTTTGCACGGTTCTAATGTTGTTTGAGAACGTTACAACACATTAGTCTCTTGTATAATATGACATGAAGAATGAGAGTATTTTAGGATATGTTTCTTAGTAAGATTTTGAGAATTTTTATTCTAGTTTTTATGAATTCTCTAAATGTTATCCCCGGTTTGGCAAGTGCTCAATACATAGCAGCATTTAGGAAACTGAAATTTTGAAAACCCTACATTCTAAAAGTGACATTTCAAGGAGCTGGCTTAATGATTTTCACCGTTCAGACATGGAATTCAAATTTCTTAATAACATTAATCTTTTGCATTAGTAGTTATAGCATTTATAACATTTTTACTACTGTAATCGATCTTAATCTTGAACGCCATGTAGCTTTGCTCCCTTCATCCGTGATAATATTAAGAAAGAGAGGCAATCAGATGATATGGACTCCACAAGAAGAGATTCGTGGGGAGGACGAGGGTAGAAAGGGAGACAATATGCATTTAAAAACATTTTCTTTTACACCAAAGGGCTCTAAACTGTACACCTTTATTAATACGATTTCTTCATTCTAAATGTAATTTCTACCTGATTCTATATGCAATTTCTTCCTCACTCTCACCCTTACTATGTCCTTTTTCGTACCATTGCACTTTTTTTAGCATTAAAACAAAATGAGGATATTTCAGTTGTAGATTACAACAAAATTGGACAATTTAACCAATCATAGGGCATGTTTGGATGCACATGAAAACATAAAAAAATAAAATTTTATAGAATATAATATTTCATTTTCTAAAGAAGAAAATCTTGTGCGTTTGGTAACCCAAAAAAAATTTAAAAACCCCCCAGAAAACTTTCTACAAGGTAAGAATATTTCAAAATGACGATTACAAAGTGGTAGAGTAAAGTAAATACTTTAGTTCACCAAATCCATCATGATGTGTTTGTTTACATATATGGTAAAGTAAAATAAAAGTAAATTTCACAATACAGTAAAGGTTAGGTAAAGTAAAGGTGAGTAAAGTTGGAAGGAATGGTAAAATAGTTTTTTTTTTTTTACTTTACTTTATCACATTTTATCATAGTTTTATATGGTAAATAAAAAGTGACTTGTTTACAGGTACGGTAAAGTAAAATAAAGATTGATGCCATATCATGGTAAAATGTGAGATGAAGTATGTGGTAAAGAAAAGTAGGAGAGAGAGAGTTATAAAGCAGTTTTTTTTTTTATTGACTTTACTATACTTTACTATAGTTTTATGTAATAAAAGAAAAATAACTTATAGTAAAAACATGACAGTTGGATTTTACTTTACCACACTACTTTTTTTATTGAAACGTGGTAAATGACATATAATTAAAAAATTTTAAAAAAATCTAATAATGTAAATTATTTTAATCACAGCATCTTCCAAACAGCTCAATTTAAAATCTGTAATATTCTTCAAAAAATGCCAAACAGTAAAAATATTATAATATTGTATTATTCTATTGTTGCAATATTTAAATATGTGAATATCTTATTCTGTAAATATCCAAACGGGCCCTTATAGGGCCTTTTTGGATGTACAAGAAAACACAAGAAAGTAATATTTTATGGAACATAATTTTTTATTTTCTAAAAAAAGAAATCTTACGCGTTTGATAATCCAAGAAAAATATGAAGAAAAGATCAATTTCTTTAAAAAAGCGCAATATTTTTTCTTACAACTCTTCCCTATGAAAAACCTTGTACAATATAAAAATATTTCAAAATAATGTTTACAAAGTGGTAAAGTAAAGAAGTACGTTCACCAGATCTATCATGATGTACTTATTTATATTTATGGTAAAGTAAATGTAAATATCACATGACGGTAAATGTGAAGTAAAGTAAAGGTGAGATAAGTATATAGTGAAGTAAAGAGAGAGTGGTAAAATAGTTTTATAATAAAAAAAGTGGTTGCCTACTAGACTTACTTTACCGCACTACTTTTTCATCTAAATATGGTGAAGGGACAATATGTCAAATCTATATTAAGGCATGTTAGTTTATATGTATGGTAAAGTAAAACAAATGTTGATGCCACATCAAGGTAAAAGATGAGGTAAAGTAAGGTAAAATCAAATATATGGTGAAGTAAACTAGGAGAGAGAGAGTTGTAAAGTAGTTGCCCTTTGTATTCCATTTACTTTACTATGCTTTACCATATTTTTATGTGATAAAGAAAAGTGGTTTATGGTTAAAAACAAAAAATAACAGTTGAACTTTACTTTACCACATTACTTTTTCATCCAAAATTAAATATTTAATAAATAATTATTCTAACAATGAACTTTACTATGATTGATAACATTAACTTCTTGTTATTTTGGGTTCTTTCATATTTATTAAAATCATAGTAACTTCCACACAATTAAATTTAAAATTTGTAATATTCTTCAAAAATCTTCAAGCAACAAAAATATTATAATATTATAATATTATATTATTCTATTTTATATTATTTTATTCTTGTAATATTTAAATCTGTAAATATTGTATTCTTTAAACATCCATACGAGCCCTCAAAAGCAAGATGCAATAATCCAAATACATATATTCTTTTTAAGGTTACTTCAAAAATCATTTTCAATTTTTGCATCTTGAAATTATTTTATGATGATTTTTAATATTTTGTAGAATTTTCTTTTTCAACTAAAATGTAGCTATTGCTGACACACAGCCATCCACTAGTTATTCTATTTATACTTGTACCCTGTATACAGTGAATATCAATATCTGTCCACATTTCACCCCATTCTTTAGAAGATTTCACCTTCTAGAGTCAATATTCTAAAATACCCCATCTAACTCTACGTAATTCTATCATTTACAAGAAAATCCTAAATAATTCACACAATTCAAGTCTAACCTAGAGTATCTTTCAGAATCTTTAGGCCCTCTAAATTAAGAGCTCCGTCGACCTGTCAAGATCTGCCTGTCTATCGATCTGCGGTCGTGCGACTTCGACGATCATGATGCTCTTGCGAAAACCTTGAACCCCACCATCATGTGTTTAAGCCGTCAGCATATGACAAACTGCCTCTCATGCACATGATCATTCTTAAATTATCTATTTAAAAATTTTGAGTATACCTGCCCATACAAACAAGGGTTAGTGTTTCTGGGGTTATAGATTGAGTAGGTGCCCATATACAAACAAGGGTTAGTGTTTCTGGGGTTATAGATTGATTGATCATAGACGTACTACCTAGACAAGATTTGAGTTAGTATTGATTGGACAGGGACTAAATTAAAGTCATAGTCTCCTAGACAAGATTCGTTTTAGAATTCACTCATTAGAAATAAATAACTGCAATAGTCCAGATTTTTTGCCATCTTCCTATAATTTGATTTATCTGGATCAATCGAAACTTCAGATATAAATATGGTTTCTAAAGTTTATCCTGTAAACCATCGCTTCCTACCACTTAGTTTAATGCAACCATCAATACTATGAACAAATACTAAATTCAAACAGGAGGTAGCATATTTATTCAACACAACTTTAGAAGATCAGCAAAGATGAACTTGCCTTTTCAAAGTTAAAAATCTTAAAAAGTTATTACTCTTGCTGAATGGAACCCGCACTGGTTAAAACCAATGACTGTAATGAAAATTATAGGCCCATTAATTTCAACTAATGAGACTATGAAAAGGTCTGAGATTCAATACTATTAATCTAAAGCTGCCAATTTAGACATTCAATCATGAATAAATTCCTTAGACCCATTAAGATTGATAAAATCTATTTTTCTACATAATCAATCGTATGATCAATCTTATAGTGAGGGTGAGGCCAACTCATATTAGGATCACATTCATTTTGAGTGATTTAGATTTTCCATTGATTGGCCTATACTTTAGACCCAACATAGTTGGGACCAAGGTTTGATGATGATGATGAAGCCTACTTTAAAATTCCACTTGTCTAACTTATCTTGTAAATAGCCTCAAGGATCCAAATTCCATACTCCAACAGAGGCCGAAAGTCCATCTTCTTCTCTCCCTCCTCCCCTCTCCATTAGAAGATTAGGAATGATTTTCATATAAACCGATTAGAAGATCAGGAAGGTAGGTGATGTGATCAATATCAATAATAAAATACCGCAAGTGCATGGGTGTCTAAATGAGACAGTGGCAAGAATGGGTCGAACCCACATGGAGCTAATTAAAAAAACTTTTAGATTAAGAAAACTACTTAACTAAAAATTAAGGAAAGTTTTGAGTATTTAGAAATAAAAGCAAGCAACCAATTTAGAAATACTAAATCTACTAATTAATGAAAGTGATTAAAGCATACGAATCCAATAAGCATCCACCAATTATTTATCACGTACCCCTAACTTGTTCCAATTTTTACTTCAAACCAAAGACAAATCAATGTTTTTTACTTGAAAAATATAACTTTGAAAACCCTTTTTTAATTATAAAATCCAAAATTCAAGACTTCCTTCACCTTATAAAAGAATAAAAACAATCTAAGCATTATCCATCAAAAGTAAGCATAAACCATAAAAAAGATATAAGTCCTAAGCATGACCTATCAAACCTAAGCATGAATAGTCAAAAATCACTTTTTATTTTTAGAAATCAAAAATGGAAGTTTGCCTAGGACACAAAGACAAGTCTACTAATCATTAAGAACATAACATATGGAACTAAGTTAGAATTACAAAACAAATAAAAGGCATTCACTTATCATCGTCCATCTCTCTAATCAAAATTAGCCAGCCATTAAAAAGAAGACTTCTTGATTTGTCATTAAAGATTGCATCTTTATAACTTCTCCTTCAAGTACTTGCTTGGACAAGGCCCAAAGCTACCCAAAATAAAAAATAGTGGAGAACTTGAAGAAGAAGACAGAGAGCGAGAATGGCTGGCCCACTTTATGAAGGAGAATAGACTTTCTTTGTTCTACACTAGTGGCCTCCTTTTATAGTTTTGCACCCCTCCATTTATTAAGAGTTGTTTCCTTCTTGAGATGATTCTTGGCTTAGCTTTCAAGCAAAGCTTCTCATTTATGCAACAATTTGAATTGGAGAGGATTTGTAACTAAGTGTCATCTCTTGGGCTCTAATCCAAGTCTTGCCAAACTGAACTCCTCAAAAATCTCTCATGTTGTCAATTTTGAAAACTTTTTGCAATTCTTGCATAGAGTTATAACAGTCAACTTCCCGAGGTCATATCTCAGTCAATATAGCTCTGATTGATACAATATTGGACTCCACGGATATCTACTCAAAAAGAGCTTTCCAACTGTAGGTAGATTGCATCAATCCGACACACGGTTTGAGAGTTATGGTCATTTTAATTTGCTGCCCCTGAAAATTTCGAGAATAATTGTGCAATTATGGGAACTTCTATGTTTGGCATGCAATGGGGTGTGTGAGACCCATGTTGAACGTCTGCTTGGACTCTTTATTTGCTTGCTTATTTGATTCTCTTTCTATATTTGTCATGCTTCTTTACTTGCACTTTAACTAATCAACTCCCCTTGCAAAGTTTCTAATTTTCTTTCTTTCTTGATTTTGGTTTCCAAATTTAGTAAGTCAACACCAAATATGAGTTTCTTCTTTCTTCTTTGAGAATTTATAAGCTTTCCAACTCCACTAAGATGCCAAAATATGTGGGCCCATCATGAAGGGTGGCCCACCATGAAGGGTGTCCCACCTTTAATCTCTCTAGAATTTCACCAATGCGGGTCCAATCTTGATTTCTCCTACACAAATAAAATTAAATAGTCTCAATAATAATCAAGTGTGAGGAATTTGGATAGACTATGTATGGGACCCTACATGCCTACTTAATGCACCAAAAATACTCAACTTTCCAAAATTAGCACATGGTGTCAAAATTAGCAGGTACGCATTAGTGAAGCTAAAAAATTTAATTTTGGGTGATGAATGAGATGAGAACTCTAATTTCACAAAAGTCATGCAATGTAATGAATTTGACCAAGATTGCAACTTTGATGCTTAAATGCATGGAATCATGAAATTAAGTATAATTCTATGCAATTAACCTAATCAAGTCCACAAATGCATATAAAATGGTGAATGAAAGCTACAATTTTGTGGACTTATCAGTAGGCCCACTTATGGATGACCTTTCCCACTTTCTGCATCACTTGAGTGTTTTTTTTTTTTTTTTTTTTTGGAGTATTAGCTATTTTGATGGCCCAATTGATAGAAAGATTAATATAAATCCAGCCATAAAATCATTGTGTAATGATTTTCATGTAACTCATACAAAATTTTTGTAGGCGAGCAAATTGATGGACGACTGGCCATTTAAATGTGGCCATTGGAAGATCAAACTATTACCTTAAATATTTAAATAATGGACAATCATATTTAAATAGCCAATAGTATAAAACATCATGTGATGCGTTGTACATAGTGTTGTCAAATGGCCACGCCAGGGTAACGCCGGGGTAAGCACTTACCATACGGTCCATACCTTCATATATGCGAGCCAGGCTCAGCTCGAGCCAAAGTCCTTGACGTCTTGGACAAACGTAAAATACTTTGGTTCTTACTCTACCCTCAAGGGCCGGCGGTGATGAAGAAAAGAAAAGTCTTTTTAAATACATACAAATGTACGCAACTTTTTGCCTATACCACCACCGACTTCCAATATGATACCTAGCCTCCTCGTTTGTATGAACCGGGAATACGCAATGCCAAGTAAAGTGTTGACATTAAAATATATATTTTGGTCTCTCAATAAAAAATAATTAGCTATTAGTTTACGGAGCAAATAGTTGACTAAAAATTTTAAAATGATAAAAGTGGTTATCTACAACAATGAAAAAGGGGAATACTAATTATATTTGATATTAGGGCATATTCAATTAAAAAAGTTCAATAATGTTAAATGGTGGCGGATGAACACTTAAAAAAAAACTGCATTACAAAATGTATCAACTCAAGCCATGACGAATTCATTTAAAGGGCTTCCATTTTAAAGTTTTTTTTTTTAAAATTGTGTATTTATTTTATTTGAAGATACGATCAACTATGAACAAAATTACATTGGATAGTGTAATTTTGGTAAAGAAAATTGAAGAAGCAGAATTCCTCCATGAGCCAAATTTCTTAATATCAAACATAGAAAAATGTAAATTATATTATAGTTATTAATCAAATCTTTTAATGAAATCATTTCGTTTTACTAAAATACGAATGCATTTCATCCACAACATTGCAAAAACAACAAAAAGAAACGCATCTCCACAAAAACAAATAATTCAACTACATTATTGGAGACGAAAAGCAGTGGGACACTATGAAAGTTGCAACAAGTGGATAATGAATTAATTATTTTGATCGCATTACTTTCTTTCTTATCTAAACTAATCATTTTAGATAACTTGGATCAACTTACTGATGGTTTCACATCTTTAATTATTATTTACTATTATCTCTATATTTCTTAATTTTATATTCATTATATTTTTATATTCTTTAAATGTGATTTCTTAGATGTGTTGTTTGGTGAAAGGTCCATGGAAATTCCAATTCCTTTTCAATGAAATCATTACTTGGCATTTTTTTTTAAGATTGAGTCTCTCCACCAACGTCAAGACAAAGAAAAACAGTCAGCAACGCAAAAAAACAAAAAAAGCTCAAGACAAAGATGAAACAGTCAAAACTATCCCTCTTCTCGGTTGTGTCAGTTCACAATCTCCCTCTTCTCTGATCTGTTTCCTTCTCAGCAACTGAGCCCCACAGAGTCTTGATCCTCTGTTTCTCAGCAGATCACCTTCTCCAAGGTTGTAGCCCACCCTACCTCCGATCAGAGAGGCCCTACAGAGATCAAAGTAGCAATCTCTCTCAGACCCTCCTGCACTCCTTGTGCCAAGTGTCAATGCAGGACATTTTAAATAACAAGATTAACCCAGGCCCAGGTGCAGGCCAAGCCCAGCATGTTTATCAGCCCAGATTAAGTCTAAGGCCTAGGAACACGGCCAAATTCAGATAAGGCCTAGGTTCGTTGTCACACGCGCGGCTTAAGATGTGCAACGGTGGGGTCTGAGGCTTTTCAGGAAAGCTAGAGTATCATGACCGTCGGAATGCTGGGATGCACATGGAATCAAACAGACAAACAGTTTTTAGGCCCATTTGGGTAAATTCACTTGTAGAGTGAATTCAAGCATAGAGTTGCTTTTTAGAGATAACAAAAGAATGAGTCTTACTGGAAAGTACAAAATTTCAAAAATCACTTCTTCCGGTTTTTTTTTTTTTTTTGTTTTGTTTAAAGTTAATCAATCTCTGAATCTATTTAAAGACAAAAAGGTCTCTTCATTTTTTCTCACAAGAGTCAAAAAAAGTTAATTCACATGCCAAAGAACGACACAAAGTCAAGGAAATGAGTTTTGAGATTTTGCACTTTTTTTTCTATAAGATTCCTTTTTTTTTTTTTTCTTGTTTTTTACATTGATCATTCAATTGAATTCACTTTACAAATGAATTACCTAAATTGGCCCTTAATGCAACGATGGAGATCTTGAATGACATGAAAAATTAAAAAAGACTTTACGATTGTATCAAGTTGCAGTACCTATAGGATATTCTTGTAAGTTATGAAAATGTGTATAAAGATTTATATAGTGTTATTTTATGGTGTGTACAAAGCCTAAAGATTAAAATAGGATTGTTAACAAGTTCCTTGAGTGCCTGAGATTAAAATAGTATTGTTTACAAGTTCTTCGAGTGATCTCTACATGGGCCAACGTTCAGGCAGATGGGCTTGCACAGGTCTCTGAGCCATTTTGCTAAGATGAAGGAAAAAGTCCCTAATAGAAGGAAATTTATAATTTTTTTCAATAAAAAAATATTAAATCCACTAAAAACCTAGAAAATCCTCCTACGAATTTGATAGATTTCTCATATTCATAATTCATTGACAACAAAGTCCTCTTCCTTTGTTACTCTCTCACCGAGAACAAAAACTTGAAGGCCCACTTTTTTTTGGGAACTTTTTTCAACCACACAGACAGAATACTCTTCTGTCTTTCACATTACTTTTGAGTTTTGGTGAAGGTGGCTAGCCCTCATCTCCCTCGTCTGAAAGAGATCCTACTCCAGCAAGCAGCGACGGCACTGCCGATCTCCTTCTCCTTGCCCACTACAAGGATCCCAATTTCTTCACCACAGAAACTCGTCTCTGCAACTCATCCCCACACAGAGTCTTTCTTGATCCTCTCCGTTTCTCAACAGATCACCTACTCCAAGTTCATCCAGAGTCTCCTTCTTTGATACGAGTGTGCAGTGTCCAGAGGCAAAGATCTGTCTGTATCTCTGATCTGATCCGAGTGTGGAAGCAAACATTTCCCCATTTTATTAGCATCTTCTTTAAGAGAGAAATCATTGCGTGTTGCAAACATGGCAGAGAGTGCTGTGAATTTCCTGCTTCAAACCCTGGTTTCTCTTGTGCGCCAAGAAGCATCTCTTCTTCAAGGATTCCACAGGAACATTAATGACATCCAACACGAGCTGCAGACCATGCGCTCCTTCTTGAAGGATGCAGACAGAAGAAAAAGGAGTGATGATGGTGATGGAGTGAGGACATGGGTAGATCAAGTAAGAGAAGCCACCTACAAGGTTGAAGATATCATTGACAGGTACATGTACGAGATCGTAAAGCAACACACTAGGGAGGGAATAATACAAAGAGCTCTCTACAGTCCCCTTCTCCTCCCAAAGCGTTACTATTACAAGCACCGAATTGCCTCTGAGCTGCAAGCAATCAAATCTGAGATTCACGAAATCTCAGAGAGAAGGCAGCGATATTGCTTCCAAGAAGTAGGACAGACATCCAACATGAAAGATGATGTTGAAAACCGGCAACGTTTCAGAGAATATCTACACTTCATCCCAGACGAAGAAATTGTGGGGATTGATACAAACAAGGATCTCCTAATTGGAAAGTTGACAGATAAAAGGCCAGAACGTGTGGAGGTCGCCGTGGTGGGAATGGGCGGTCTTGGCAAGAGCACTCTCGTTAAAAAAGTTTATGACAGCCCACAAGTGAAGAATCACTTTGAATGTCATGCTTGGATCACCGTCTCTCAGTCTTACAAACTGGACGAGCTCATGCGAGACATGATATTGGAGCTGTACAAGTCTAACAAGGAGGCAGTTCCGGATAACGAGGTGGCAGTTCCGGACGACATCGACAAAATGAAAGGCAGCAATCTTCTGCAGACGGTCATCAATTATTTGCAGAATAAAAGGTATGTGATTGTTTTAGATGATGTATGGGAAACCATCGATTGGAACCACATACGAGTTGCATTTCCAAACAATCGATGTGGAAGTAGGATAATGCTCACAACACGAATACGTGATGTCGCTTTGTCTTTTGAAGCTGAAAATATTCTCTTCCTTGAGCCTCTACGAGAAGACGATGCTTGGCTCCTCTTCTGCAACAGAGCATTTTCGAACAAAAGTTGTCCTCCAGAGCTGGTGTCATATGCAAAAAGCTTGGTACAAAAATGTGAGGGCTTACCACTAGCAATTGTTACTATTGGGGGCCTCATGTTAACGAAAGAAAAGTCGAGCTTAGAATGGAAGAAGGTAGAAAACAGTCTTAGTTGGCAGCTAAGCAACAATAAAAAAATGGGTGGGATGAAGAACATACTCTTGCTTAGCTTTGATGATTTGCCGTCCAACCTCAAATACTGTTTCCTATATTTTGGCCTCTTCCCTGAAGATTACCAAATTTCAGAGACAAGACTAATTAATTTTTGGGTTGCCGAAGGTTTTATAGAAGAGAGGGAAGGACACACATTGGAGGAGGTGGCGGCAGACTATATCAAGGAACTTACATGTAGAAGCATGCTGCAAATTATAGAAGTGGATTTTTCACCCGGGGGAGGGGTCCGAATGCATGATGTTCTCCGAGAGTTGGCTATATCAATTGGCCATGAACAGAACTTTTGTAGTACGCATGATAGAAAAGAAGAGATTTGGACCAACAAAGTCCGTTATTTGTCGATGCAAAATAGCATTGTGAACATTCAATCATCCAGCACTTGTCATCATCGGTCATTGATGTTGTTCCAAATAGAAATCCCATCTCTGTCCTTGTGTAGCATCTCATCAAGATATAAACTATTGAGGGTGTTAAATCTAAGGGCTTCTTCCATTAATAGTGTGCCAGATGAATTAGTCGAGTTATTTAATTTACGCTTTTTGGATTTGAGCAATACCAATGTTGAGGAGCTTCCAAAATCTATAGGAAGGCTTCAGAATCTACAAACATTGGACATTTATAAGACTAAAATAAAGATCCTACCCAAAGGTGTAGGAAAGTTGAAGAAATTGAGGCACATGTTTATGCCGTCAAGAATACAAGTTCCGGATGGAATATTCAATTTAAATTGCTTACAGAGTTTAGATCAGATTGGTATAAATGATGATACAGTTAGAAAAGTGGGAAACCTGACTCAACTGAGAAGTTTGAAAATTGGAAATGTGAAAAGAAATCATGGAAAAGAACTCTCTGCCTCCCTACAGAAGATGGAAGCCCTTCTCTATTTGATTGTAAAAGTGATAAGCGAGGAAGAAATTCTTGATTTGGATGCAGAATCTTCTCCACCAGCCCATCTAAAATATCTCTGGTTAGAAGGGCGTTTGGAGAGGCTACCTCCATGGATTGGTTCCCTTCAAAATCTCACTCAATTGGCGCTAAAAAGGTCTCATTTGAAAGAAGATACATTGTCGTCACTTGAAGCATTGCCCAATCTCACGTTGCTTCGTCTTATAATGGCATATGTTGGGGAGGAGTTGTGCTTCCGTCATGGATGCTTCTTGAAACTCAAGACATTGTTTATTTCTCAAATCCCTAAATTGAATCTGATAAAAATAGAAAATGGATCGATGCCTTGCATTAAAACGTTATTTTTGCAAGAGTGCCCTGAGTTGAAGAGAATACCTGAGGGCATGCAGTACCTTACTGGTCTTCAAGAACTCCGGCTATTCAACATGTCAGAAGAACTCATACAGAGGATTAAGGCCGGAGATGAACGTGTAAATCTTCTGCGCATCCCTTTTATCACTCATTTCACAAATGACTTCGAAGAAACAATAGAAATACAAGCACCAATTGGAGATGAAGATTCATGGACAGCAAAAGAGAAAGAGGAAAAGGAAAAGGAGGTAAGTAACTTAGTGTTATATTTATTTATTTATTTATTTATTTTTGAAATTTTTTAGAGTATTTGCAAAAAAAAGAAAAAAGAAAAAAGAAAAAAAAAACATAAAAAAAAGGTCAAAAGAGGGAGCGGAGCACCGGCCGCTTCTCTCTCTGCCTTTGATTTTAATAGACTGAGCTTCAAATGTCATAGGAATTTGAAATTTGTTTTTGTTTCCATTTTTTATCTTGGTGCACGCGAAACATCAAGACTGGCTTGAATCAAGAATTGGGGCTGTGTATTAGGCCTGTGATATGCGCTAGGGCCTAAAATCTGGACCTTTTATATACTTAATGGCCTGGCCCAAACCAACATATTTAATAAGAAGGGGCATAAATATATGTTTTACAAATCGGCTGGATCCCAGTTTAACTATGATGGATATATCTGGTTCTGGGCCTGAGTTTTAGGCCTAGTAACTGAATGGGCCGGGCTCATACAGGCTTCAACCGAACAAGAAACAAGATCCAGCCCCGCACCTTGGTCCTTATCCATCGGTTCCGGAGCTAGCAAATGGTGGGTGAAGCAGGATGACCTGAAATCATACCCAGCATGAAGCTATAAACACTGACTGGGTCAGGTGGGTATGAGGGTTTGAGCAATGAGCACTAAAATTGTGGATGACATGTATATGCCAACAAGGATCTAACCTACTTGTTAGTTGGGTTAAAATTTAGTCTAGCAAAGAGCCCCGCTGTAATAAACTGGAAATTTAGTCTGATATATATTCATAAAAGACAATATAAACTCCCACTCACTCTTGTATTTTCTTTTTTTAGCCCAAATATTAAGGACTGATCGTATCCCTTTTTTTGGATTGTAACTTCACTCAATTTGTTTGAGGCCCACCTCTAGATTAATTGATCCATCTACATTTGACTAACTCCGCTCACATTTCTTTCTTCAAAAATCAAAGGGAGTTCATCACTTGCCCAAAGAATAATCATACTAATATCCTCCATTATTCAGCTTTAATTAACACTAGATGTAAAATTATAGAGCATGCTTCCTCCTTGCTGGAGAGTTTTTCCCCCAGTTTAAAATTGCATGTTCCATCAAGTGGGGCACACTTGCCCCACTAGTTTAAATGAGTCTATCTGGATTATTCATCTATAAAAAATATGATCAATCATGCATTGGTATCTATCCAATTAAAAGCCATGCAACGGACAACTAAGTAGAAAATGGAGGAGATTTTATTTAAAAAGTCCACATGGCAACCTTTGATTTGGAACATAGGAATGCTCAATTTACCTCATTTTTCATTTTTGGCAGGTGGAGGATATATATTACCTCAATTTTCATTTTATTCAGCCGGGCCAATTTAAAATACTTTTAATTCTTTCTACTGCTAGTAGATCCGGATAGTGTAACGCTTCTATTTGCAGAAGCCCTCTCGATTGTCTTTAGCATGTGATCAATCTGACGATCTCCCCAAATCTCATTTGAGTGAAATTTGTCATTTATTTTGAAGTTCTAGCATTTACAGGTTATGCATTGCTTATGGTTTTGTAGGCATGGATATGAGATTTCTAATTTTCTATCTTCTTCCTCCCTTCAAACAGGTGTAGTTCAACATTTGAACACAATCGTCAGGTGTGCTTCTTCCCATCTCCTAACTATTTTCAATGGTTATCCTATTTGACACTGTAGCAAGGCAGGATTCTTCTTTTTGTGAAAGAATTTATATTTATGACAAATGTTTAGAAAATTAGAATCTTATCACTAATCGTTCATACTCATAAATCAAATTGTGAATCTTAGGATTTTTTTTTCTTTCTAATACAAACAAAAATAATTAATAATAAAAAAAGAAAAAGAAAAAAGTAGTTATTCATAATCCATCCATTTCTCCATACATAGTAGTATAAATAAAACAACAAATAAGTCTATCATATAAATCTAGAACATCATGACTTATACGAATAAATAATAGGTTATATGTGTAACTAGTTAAATAAGTCTAAGATATCGGTATATATTTATTTTTATTATTTTTAAATTGGGATATAAAAGTAAAAATAAAGCCCATGCCACCAATTTTACACAGTATGGTATCTCTTCAAGATAAGAAAGTGTTCAAGAAGAAAAATTAAAAGTAAAATTTTAAAAAAGATATAGTCAAATCCCATAGTTACAATCGATTGCTTTAATCAAATGAAAATTCTTTATTCATTTTGAAAACATCCTATAAGCTGCAAAAATTATTAAAAGTTTTTGTTAATTATTAAATATATTTCAAAAAGTAAAAACGCTAAAAGAAAGAAAAAAAAGGAAAATTGTTATTAATATTAACTTATAGGTTGTAGCCATTCTAGCTGAACCGAGTCGTTTGAATCATAAGATACGAATAATTTTTCTTAGGATTCGACATGCATCATAGGATTCTGACAACAATGATTATGACCACTTTTGTTGATGTTATCCATGATTACTGTCATTATCATCATAATCATTGGAGCCTTGTACCAACTTATTTGGGGTCGGCAAAATGAATTTTGTTTCTCCATTCTAGTTTTTATTGGGCCAAAAGTTAAATATCATTTTCTCATAATTCATATTTTACTTGTAATAAGCTTTACACCAGCTGTCACCTACTTAAAACAACCCTCCTCACTTTTACCCATGCTCGGGACGGCTGTTTAAACCAGCAAAAATTGACAAAGTTAACTGCCAATACTAAACTATAAATTGTATGCCCAAACTTACAGTGGGACCCGGATCCTGCAACTGCCAATTGTACTCTCATAATTCATATTAGAACAATACTTTGTCATGTCCCTCGCAAGAGACTACGTACGTTCATTTTGAATGCCTTTATAAGGACCCTACCTATCAGAGAGGACCAAAAGTTCTTCATCCTCTCTCCTCATTTTTTTCCTTATTTTTTCCAAGCTCTATCCTTATTGTGGAATTTCACTCATTCAGCCAAGGATTCCTCTAAGACTCGGATCCAGACTTCTTTAAACATGGTACATTAATATAAGTTCAGGGAGGCCATGCGACCACTTGTACACCGATGATTTACATGTAATCCACTAGTGGAAAGCTTTCCATATATGATATCATATACATTTTTTTAAAAATATGACCCACATGACAGAAGATCAAAATGATCCAGCCATGTAACCACGTCTATGGTGGTGATTTTCACGTAACTCGTGACAAATTTCTGTATGCAGGGTCACTTATGGATGGCCAGACACACATCATATCACATGATCTTTTATAATGTTGTCCATAAATCTTAGCCAATTTGATATTCCATCATCATATCACAGGACCTTCTTGAATTACACCAATCCCATTTTTTACTCCTGTTCCAATGGACTACACCATTAGATTGACGGTCCATTTTTTAAGAAAGTGAAACCTTGTGGTTGATCAAGGAGTGAGGATGTTGAGGTGGGCCCCCCAAACCTGCAGGGAGGTATGGATCATCCATATCTTTGGATCCTCCCAGTCCCATCCAAGGTGGTGCCCCAAGTAGGACCCACAGCAAGGTGCATAGCGGGTCCCATTTGTGCAACACCCCCTCTATACATATACAAGGCTCATCCCTTGCGCACCTTGATGGTGTGGGCCTTATAAGCCCCACCTAGGGATGGGAAGCGGGATTGAAATGTCTTGATGAGCCCTACCTCTCTACAAAATCTCATGCCTATTAGATCGTTTTAACCCTTGACTCATGGCTTATGTGAGGGTTGGCTCACGATAAATCGGAATGGAGAAACAGAATTCGTGTAGTCAATCCAAACATAGTCGGGACAAGGCTTTGATGATGAACCCTTGATTCATGGCATACTAATTTAGTGGTTTATATTAAAAGAAATTCAGGTGATCCAACAGTCCACTCATTTTGGATTGGTGCAAACTTATGAGATATGTTCAAATTCAGGGGGGTGTGTGTTGGGCTCTCCTGCGGATGCATCTCATGAGAGCCATAATATAGGTCCCCCCTTTTAGGCACATGGAAGCTCTTTATGATCAATTCCCCCCACCCACCCAACCAAAACGCACGTGCGCGCACACACACAAAAACCCTGCACCAACCCAGATTTGACACATCCCACGATTACTCACCCCTTGATTGAAGTTCAAAAAAATTATTAAAAAAAAAAACATTTAAACTCGAGGGCTACGAATCAAGGGGTTAGAATGGCATGACTTTAAACATATATTAAAAGGATTTTGTTTACAATTAGGTCCCATTGATATCTTTCTATGCCTCAGCTCTTCATGATTGGCATGACCTCATACGGGCCCCAAAAAGCTACTCTCTCAGTCTCAGGGCATGTTTATTTATGCATGTGTTAAAATCTCTCTTTCTGTCTCTCCCCGCTACGAATAGTGTTGATTTATCTCCCATGTGGATTTAGGCTTCTAGATAAGGGTTCTTAGGTTGGTTACAATATTGGTAGTTCAACCATGGATCTTGAATATTTTTTATTCTTTGAACGCTACAAAGATCATATTGGGTAGTAAACTTTCGAGTTTCATTTATTTTCTTTGGTTTGGGAGTGGGATTTTCATTTATTTTTAAATATGCATTTCGTTTTCAGTTTGGCACTGAGAGTTGTATAATAAATTTTCAAAAATTTTGGGAGTTTTTGTAAAATTTGTAAATTTGTATTTGTATTTCAGTTTGGGACTGAGAGTTGCAGATTCGGGGAATTGGATATTAATGTGAGGTGTTGCAGTCCCTCATTGATTCAACTTTCTATTCCTCAGTTTTAGGGTACATTTTGGGTTTAGGGAATTGTAGCTTCTATGGTTTTAATCTTAACCATTGGATTAGGTCATTGATTGGGAGTTTATTTATCCAATTTTGTTTTATTATTTGTGTTCCATTTTAACTTGCTTATGTTTTACAACATTGGATGTTTGATCAGTAGATAATTTAGTTAATCTTGTTTTAATTTTGTATATTGGATGTAAACTCGAGAGTAGGCATTATTTTTAATATGCAAGATTGTGTGTGTATGTGTTTTTTATGTATGGATGAGAGAAATTAATGTGTGTGGTGAATCGGATATTAATGTGAGATGTTGCAGTCCTTCATTGAATTCAGCTTTCCATTCCTCAGTTTTGGGGTATATCCTGGGTTTATGGAATTGTAGCTTCTTTGGTTTTATTCTTAACCATTGGATTAGGTCACTGTTTGAGAGTTTATTTCTCCAATTTTATTTTATTTTTTGTGCTCCATTTGAACTTGTTTCTGTTTTACAACATTTGATGTTTGATCAGTAGATAATTTAGTTATCTTGTTTTAATTTTGTATATTGGATGTAAACTCGAGAGTAGGCATTATATTTTATATGCAAGATTGTGTGTGTGTGTGTTTTTTATGGATGAGAGAAATTACTAATCAGACATTCTGAAATTTATGGTCAGAATGTGTTTGATGTTGCAAATGGAATTTCATGGTTAATCTTGGTCTCATATAGTGCCTATTTTCTGTTTATGCAGGGATTGGAAGTACGTTATCGATGACTCAATTTGGGTTCAAAGTGTGTTGGTGATTGATGCTACAATGGTGATGGTGTGATTTGTATTGGCATTAGACGTTTGAGACTACAATGGGGTGATTCATATTAATATTTGTGTGATATTGGCATCAGATGTGTGAGACTGCAATGGGGTGACTCATAATAATATTTGTGTGATATTAGCATAAGATGTTTGAGACTACAATGGGGTGACTCCTATTAATATTTGTGTGATATTGGCATTAGATGTTTGAGACTGCAATGGGGTGATTCATTAATATTTGTGTGATTTGGATCTTGAAAGGTGTATTTTTTAGGCATGTTTATTTGGACCTACAATGGCGATGGTATGATTTGAATTGGCATTAGATGTTTAAGCCTACTATAGCATGATTTTATTTTTTTGGTAAAGTTTCTTTTTTTTTTTTTTTTGGTAAAGTACTATAGCATGCTTGGTATTAACATTTGCGTGATTTGCATTTTAAAGGTGTATTTTTTAGGCATGTTTGTTTGAGCCCGCAGTGATGATGGTGTGATTGGTATTTGAATTAGATGTTTTAGTCTATCATGCATGATTCGTATTAATATTGCTGAATTCATAGGATATCTACATGTTTGAGCCTACAATGGCGTTAGATGTGGTTGAGCCCACAAAGTCTGAGCCTAGCTTGATTTATTTGTATAATAATGATCAAGTTATGAGCATGGTGGACTACACCTACTGCCTCAATCTTGATCATTGGATAAGTTTGGACAATTGATGAGCAGAAAGCCCAACATTTGACGATTCGTTAGTGTGGACTAACTTAAACTCAAGGTGCTGCCAAACAGGAGGGAGTAAAGAGGGTTGCAAGTTTGACACCTCAAAGAAATCCTAGGTACCCAAGATGCCCATATATGTTGTCAGCAAACCAAAGGCGTGTGTTTGTTCTATTTGTTTCCGCATCAGGAGAATGGGTTTCTTCCAATGGTATAGAGTCTAAAGAGCTTTCAGATGTGAAGTTGTTCTCAAGAATTTTGCCTTTTCTGCTTTACCCTAATAGGAGTCAGTCCTATAGTCAGTTTGACCATTTGTAAAAAAAATATGACTGATGAATAAGATTGTACTAATCATGTGGTTAATCTTACGATGGGGGACATACTCCTATTAAGAATGCCCCATACAGTACAAGGAGTTTAAATTGAGTGGCTCAAATTTTCATTAGGTGAACCCCATTCTGGAATTTCACTCCCTTCTGCTCAGGAGCCCATTGTGGAACGTCACTCCTTCGGCTTAAGATTCTTCTAAGACTAGGAGGATCCAAACTTCTTTAACCGCGGTACATTAATATAAGTTCAGGCAAGCCGTGCAACCACTTTCTTATGATTTCAATTCAATGGTGAGGAAAAGAAAAGTTGGATGAGTGCCTGGGGAGTTGTGTATGTGAAAAGATTAGACTGACTTGAGATAGGCCCTTGGAGAGTTATCGAGGAATGCTTCTATAATGGTAACTTTTGTACGTCTATTGAAAAGAGAGACGCACATATGTATGGGAGATTTTCAAAAACGCTCCTTTCTCCGTCCTTATTTTTTTTTATCATGGAGCCCATGTTGAGTCAATCTAGCCTTTTCACACACATTACAACACCAAACCACGCCCCCTCCCCCAAAAAACAAAAAAATAAAAAATAATAATAATAATAAATAGTCATAAGTCCAAGTTTGACACTCATCCAACTTGTCCTCACCGTTGAATTGAAATCATGATAAAATAATATCTCTAAACCATTAAATTTTAGGGCCATAAATCAAAAGGTTATAATTATCTTATGGACTCAAAGTTTTGCATATAGGTAGGCCTCACATGGATTTTTACATCCAATGGACTTTTATGAGCCCAACTAGGGGTCGTTTTCTCTTTAAAAAAATACATGCCCACTATATTATATATATAAATATATATATATATATATATATATGGGCCAGCTCTCCAAAGCTCAAGCTTAGGATAAGATAAGCTCAAGTGTGTGGTGGGGCCCACCCGGGGACACAAATAGGGATGGGGATGGGGGGATTTCAAGGACTCCTTGGGATCCTCATCTCTACCAAAAATAAGCCCCAACCATGATTTCTATCATTTCCATATGAGCCCAAAAGTTTAATGGTCAACAGTCCATTATGATCAATACATAGTCAATCCAACGGTCCAGTAAATTTGGATCTAATCGAAAGTTGGTGGACATGTGCAATTTATGGGGGGGGGGGGGGGGTCATGTGTTTGGTCCATTTGGATGGATCAAAGTTGGGCCCTACAAGCATGAACTTACGAAATCTTATCTTAAGCTTGAGCTTAAGAGAGCCTTACTCATATATAAATATATATATATATATATAGGGGCCAGCTCTCCTAAGCTCAAGCTTAGGATAAGGTGAGCTCAAGTGTATGGTGGGGCCCACCTAAAGACCCACATGGGGATTGGGGGGGGGTAGTGTGCTTTAAGGACTCCCTAGGATCTTTCTCTTTGCAAAAAATCAGCTCCAACCGTGATTTCTATCATCTCCATATGGGCCCAAAAGTTTAATGGTAAATAGTCCTTTCGGATCGATACATAGTCAATCCAACGGTCTAGTAAATTCGGATCTAACAAAAAATTGGTGGACATGTGCAATTTAGAGGGTTCATGTGTTTAGTCCATTTGGATGGGCTAAAGGTGGGCCCCACAAGCATAAGCTTACAAGATTTTATTCTAAGCTTGAGCTTAGGAGAGCGTTGCTCATATATATATATATTGGGCCCTATGCTACAGTCTCTCTCTCTCTCTCTATATTTATATATATATATATATATATTTAAATATATAAGGGTTAGGGGTTGGGGATTTTGCGGGTTTGGGTTGTAAAGGAGCATAAGGTATTGTGGGCGGGGAGGTTATGAGCGTCCCCCGCCCCGTGTTAGTTTACCAGTTTTGGTTTTTTTTTTTTTTTTGTTTTTTTTTTTTTTTGTTTTTAAGGAAATGGATTCAGTCATCAGTGTTTTTTTTTTTTCTTTTCTAAAAAGGACTTAATTATCAGCTATTGCTCATCTCCACAATAGTTACTGTCCCCTAAAATTATTAGGTGCCTTAATAGAAAAAAAATTGTTAGGTGCCTTAAGTGATTTAATATTCTGGAATTTTTTTTCCATCACACACTCACCTCTTTCCTATTTTTAAGCAAATTTATAGGGGACACGCATATCTCATAGCTTCCAACATTGTATGGGCGTTACAGTAGCACATTAATTCATTAATAGGGCCCGCTTTTAAGTCCAGATTGCTCAAAATCACAATCACACGTTTATTGCCAATGGTCAAAATTTGAAAGTGTTTATTTGGGTGCAAAATAGCAACTCCTATTAAAGAAATAAAAAATGTCAACTAAAATCCTGGATTTGGTTTCAAGATAGCATGATGCTGAAGAGTTCAAACACAATAGTTAAAAGACTTTGATTAAAGAATACAAATCTCTATCATTTGTCCACTTCCTGCAATTATTGAGAAATAGTTAGACACTTAGATTCCAGTTTATTTTACGGCAATACATGTCGTTAGATTTTGAGGATCATGATAAAATTTAAATCTATTATGTAACCTTAAGCAGCCCAAATTTGTTGTGGAACTTAAATTGTTGAGGCTTTGTGTTATTTCTATTGATGCCAACTTTATTTATACGCAATGATTTCTGTCTCAAATGCATGAATTCTCATGTGCTGAGAGAATTTCATGAGAAAGGAAGGGTTAGACATCATTTTTTAAACGCCAAACTGGGATAGTGTTGTGCATTTGTCGGTGGCAAGTTAGTAGCTGCAAGATTTCTGCTTGAGTTGAGGTGCTTTAGTATGGATCCTATGATGATGTATGCGTTGTGCTTGTGCTTAGTGCACAAGTTCCAGTGGTGGAAGCAGTTTATATGGGCTAGTTTCTTCAAGACCTAACCACATTATATATTTTTTTAATGCACATGTACAATTGGGATGGTGTATGTTTTTGTTACCATTATAAGGCTGTAATTTACAAGTTGTATATTTGAAACTTAATGTTTAGAATGAAAATTAATTACAGATTGTATGTTGGAATAAAGTGCTCACTGTAATTTTAATTTGAATGCACATGTTGTATCTAATGAAGTTCTCATTGTAATTTGGTGGAGTTGATTTGGTTGTGTCCATTTAAGACACAGAGAGAACGAGTGGGGTTGGTCTGGAACAAAAATCAGAGCCCAGAACTAACAAGTGCACCTGAAACAGTGGGATTAGATAATGTATCTCATCATTGTTATCCACCATTGCAGTTGAAATGAAATGGGCGCAGATCTCATACCACAACATTGTAACATGTATAATTCATTGGGATTTTGGTATTGACCACCATTAATGAAGTCTTTCAAGCCAACTTCTACAACATCCAAACCACTGTTAGCATCTAAACCAAATATATTCAACATATATATATTTTTTGTACTAACCCCTACGGGCCCAAGGGAAGTCGGGTAAATCCCCCAAACACGTGTAACTTCTATATCCTGAACATTATAGAATAGCTCAATTACCGCGTGTAACTTTTTCGCCAAACACATATGCTACTGAGAATACAACAATGAGTACAAATAGAATGGCACAACCATTTTACTGTGTTTCCGCATATTTTGAGTTTTTCTATGCTTTCTATAAAATGTTGAATTTTCTGCTTTTATCTCTTGAAGTGAAGCTTTGATTCCTTTCTTCTAAATATCATTTTGTCCTTGTTCTGAATTTGCATTGAGTATATATCCTGTTGGAATTTCATCCATCCAAATGAATTGAACCCCATCCTCCTTCCTACAAACAAATTCATGGGAAAAGAAAATGAAATTTAGAGGAAGATTATATTAAAAATTGTGTTTGGTTGTGTCCACCAATGTACTTCATCAAATGAACAAAAAAAAAGTGTCAAAAGGAAGCATGAAGGTGCCTAAATCACAAAAGATTTGAATAGTATGTCACAAAGGGATGTTTCAAGTTTTCTAGGCTTAAAATGATCTGGGACATAAAGGCATACAAAAAACAAGTATAATAAATAAATAAATAAAATAAAGTAAAGACCATAAGACTCCTCTTTATTTTTTTTCTAGCGTTCTCAAATAGAGCCCTTGAAGGTGGTCAAGAAGCTACAATTGTATTTCTTTTCTCTTTTTTTTTCTAATGATGAAATATGTAAAAACATAAAAAAAAAATTGCCATCTACAAAAATTGCCATTGATGACCCAGGAAGTTTATGGCTGGAACGATATAAGGGGCAGCAGCCTATTTATTATTGTTTTCATGATTCACAATAATAAAGAACTAGAATGAGAAAAACCCTAACAAATAGCGATTGAACTAAGACACTGGGATGGAACTACAGTCCAATCTCATATACATTCCATTCCACTCCAACAATGGATTCATTTTCCAAAAAAAAAAAAAAATGGAAAACGAAAATACTAATCATATCTCTATTACATTTTGAAAATAAAAATACAAGCAAAAGAAGCTTAATTTGGCGTACATAGAGAGAGGGAAAAGAGGCAAAAAAGAAAAGGAAAGAAAGAAAGACCTAGTTAAGGCTAGGGAAAAGTTGCATTGAGAGAAAATCAATTGATTTGTGTGTGTGTGTGGCGCGGATGTTACAGAGAATGGGAAAAACCTAGTTTGTGCTGCGGTCCTACATAGTTATAAGACTTGATTTGTTGTGTTTCATTAGTCTTGGGGCTTTTCGCGTACTGCAAAGGTCCATAATATTTGGTATCCAAGCCGACCTTCACGTCTTGGTTCGAGTTACAAAAAGAGCTATTTGGAGTAGAGTGAAAGTCATCCAAATTTTTTTTGAAAAAATGGCTATCTACTGCCAAAGTGAGAGCCGTCGTGGAGAGGGCTGCGGAAGCGTGGTGGTTTGTAACGGTCCTGAATAGTTATAAGACTTGATTTGACGCATTCCATCAGGCTCTTGGCATATTGGTTAGGTCCACGACAGTTTGGTTAGGGGAAACATTATAGAGAGTGAGAGAATTGTTGGAAATAGGGCTAACGTACTGAAAAGAAAAGCTGTAATTAAAACAATGGTACCAGATTGCAGATTGTGAAGAGCGTTGTATTGGCAGAAATCGATCGAGATTGGGGCCGAGGCACGTCTGGCGACGCTTTCTTTAGGACGAGTTCCGCCCTTCCGGGATGAACCCAGATGTGAAGAGGATCTCTGCAGGAACTGCCCCCAGGATACAACGGCCTTCACAGAAGATGATCAGGCCTGGTCGCACACCAAGTCCAGATCAAGCTCCAAAAACCACATAATGTTTAGGAGAGAAAGGAAGAAGAACAGAGTAGTTTTTTTTTTCTTATTTTTTCTGTTCCCGGACAAGCTATTTTATATCCAAAAATACTGTCGTTGGGCTTTAAGATCAGCGATTAATCACAACATTAATGCATTAATAAAAATAATTAAAACGCAGTTTTGAATTTCAATTTTGAACGTTGATAATTAAAATGTTAATAATTAGAATTAAAACATAATAAAACACTTTTTTTAGTAAAACAAATATTAGAAATTTTTGCAAAAGTGAGCCATTTCTATATCAGAATATGGGTCACTCTAGGCCAAGTGGCCTAGATTTGCGCCCCCCCTGCGCGCGATCTACACGCAGGATGCGCGTCGCGGACGCACGCCCTGTTAAACGTTTCCGGACCGGCCACCCCAGGTCAAGCCCGACTCGCGTGGGCGCATAGGGCCCATGACAAAATGTTCCAAAACTCTTTAAGGCATATGGA
Organism: Persea americana; assembly: GCA_029852735.1. Classification (NCBI taxonomy): domain Eukaryota; kingdom Viridiplantae; phylum Streptophyta; class Magnoliopsida; order Laurales; family Lauraceae; genus Persea; species Persea americana. Next base: position 78,540,170 of record CM056810.1, read on the forward strand.
AGTGAAACCACATATAAAGGCATCTCAAGAGTTGAGTTTTAGCAATGTGGGATGCTAAGAATTCTAGTAGTATATACTACCCACAAAAAGTAAAAGCACAAAGGACAAAACACCTTTTCAAAAACTTCCAAAAAACACCTTATGAATTTTTTAAACACCCAAAAAACCCAACAATCTCCCCTCTGTTTCAAAATATTCACTGAGCATCTTACTGGTAAGGTGACAGAGCTTGAACCTCACCATCATGACATAATTTCAAACCTTTAGTAGTTGGAGTGAACAAAGTCTTGAACTTCAACTTTTTATATCAGTTCAAAATTACGTCAAGTTTAATCTTGGAGACATTAGGTCAGCACTTTACGGCCATGTGCTTAATCCCGGATTTCGTGAGTGCTCTAGAGAATCTGCCCAAATTCTCATAGGAAGCGGCCCCACTTCCACACTCATATAGGTGAGTCTATCAAGAGTGCTCCTGCAGCTATGCACCCCACCATAGAGGCTATAGATCTCATTAAGGATTTCAATCCAACCTCATTCGCTACAGGTTATGTACCAACTATCAAGTAATCTCACACAACAGGGATGAGTACTGAGTAATCATACTCTATATGTCAGTACTTCACATCATCGAAATAGCTTGTTTTTCCCATTGAACCTATTTCTCTGGATCTCCGGTCATTAGGTTGAGTTCCCGCTATTGATGATTTATGGGCTTAAGACCCATCCCTTTTGTTGTTTCCTTTATTTTTTCTCTTGCAAGTCCTTTTGTCAAAGGATCTGCTAAGTTGTCATTTGATTTCACATAATCAATAGCAATCACTCCTCCAATGAGTAATTGTCTCACATAGCTATGTTGTAATCTTACTTGTCTAGACTTTCCATTGTATGTGGCATTGTGTGCATTTATGATTGCTGCAGTGTTATCACAATGAATAATAATAGGAGGAATTGGTTTAGTCCACAAAGGAATATCATATAATAAATTTCTAATCCATTCGGCTTCAGTCACGGCGGCTCCCAAAGCCAAGAATTCCGAATCCTTAGTGGATTGAGTAATGGTAGTTTGTTTCTTGGATTTCCAAGAGATTGCAGCACATCCCAAAGTGAAAATATAGCCACTGGTAGACTTAGAATCATCTAAGTCTGTGTTCCAATCAGCATCGCTGTAACATTCAACTACAGCTGGAAAACTAGAGTAACACAATGCATATTCTATAGTATGCTTTAAATATTTAAGTTCTCTGAATACAGCATTCCAATGTTTAACACCAGGATTACTAGTGTATCTACTTAATTTGCTTACAGCATAAGCTACATCAGGGCGAGTACAGTTCATAGCATACATTAAACTACCCCAATCACACTTGCATAATCAAGTTGTGCTACACTATCACCATTATTCTTTACTAATTTAATACTAGGATCAAAAGGAGTGGACACTGGTTTACAGTTAAAGTGGTCAAATTTTCTCAACACTTTTTCAATGTAATGTGATTGGGATAATTTAATACCAGTGTCATCTCTAATAATTTTGATTCCCAATATTACACTTGCTTCTCCCAAGTCTTTCATATCAAAATTATTGGAGAGAAGTAACTTTGTTTCTTCTACACAATCCAAGTTTGTTCCAAAGATCAATAAATCATCAATATATAGGTACAAAATTATTGTTGAATCACCATCATATTTATAGTAAATACATTTTTCAGCCTCATTTAATTTGAAGTCATTTGAAAGAATAACTTCATTAAACTTCATATGCCATTGTTTTGGTGCTTGTTTTAGTCCATATAAGGACTTTAACAATCTACACACCTTATGCTTTTGTCCTTTTATTACATAACCCTCTGGTTGATCCATATAAATTTCCTCCTCTAAATCACCATTTAGAAAAGCAGTTTTGACATCCATCTGATGAATATATAAATTATACACAACAGCTATAGCAATCAAAGTCCTAATAGAACTTATTCTTGATACTGGTGAAAAGGTATCAAAGAAGTCTACCCCTTCTTTTTTCCAAAAGCCTTTGGCTACTAGCCTGGCTGTGTATTTCTCTATTGTCCCATCAGGTCTTAATTTTTTCTTAAGAACCCATTTGCATCCTAAAGGCTTGGTACGTAGAGGTAAATCAGCTAGTTCCCAAGTATGGTTTGCTAAAATGGATTCTATTTCATCATCTAATGCTTTTTTCCAAAATGCAGCATCATGGGCAGACATTGCCTCATTATAAGTAGATGGGTCCTTTTCTATTATATAGGTCTCAAAGTCAGGGCCAAAACTAGTGGATGTCCTTACTCTCTTACTTCTCCTAAGTTGGGGTTCCTCTTCTTCCGGAATTTCCGAAATTCTTTTAGATGAGGAAGGTTTAGATGTAATCCTAGTTTTAAAAGGAAAAACATCTTCGAAGAAGTCTGCATCTCTAGACTCAACTAGAGTTAGGTCTTCAATTTTTAGGAACCGATAGGCAGCACTATCTTGTGCGTATCCTATAAACACACATTCCCATGAATGGGGTCCTAACTTTGGTCTTTTAGGATCAACTATCCTAACATGGGCTAGACAACCCCAAACTTTAAAATATCTAAGGTTAGGCTTTCTCCCCTCCCAAATTTCAAAGGGTGAACTATTAGTTTTAGAATGTAAAATTCTATTTAAGATATAACAAGCAGTCAATAAAGCTTCACCCCACAAATGTTTTGGACTACCAGATGAAATCAACATGCTATTCACCATTTCAATTAGAGTCCTATTTTTTCTTTCTGCTATCCCATTTTGTTGAGGTGTGTATGGAGCAGTACTTGTTCTTTTAATTCCTTTAGATTCACAAAAGTCCAAGAAATCTTTTGAAGTGTATTCACCACCTCTGTCACTTCTAAACTTAATTAATTTTCTATTTAATTTATTTTCAGCTTCAGACAAATAAATTTTAAATTTAGATAAAGCTTCATCTTTAGTTCTAAGTAAATATACATAGGTATATCTAGAGCAATCATCAATAAAAGTAATAAAATAATATTTTCCACCTCTAGTCATAGTGTTACTTAAATCACATATATCAGAATGCACTAACTGAAGTAACTCAGTTTCTCTTTCCACTTGATGAAAAGGCTTTCGAGTAATCTTAGATTGAGAACATATTTCACATTTCTTGTATTCATCTTTATATTTATCAATCAATCCATCATTACTCATTTTTTTCATTTTTCTAAAATTAATATGACCTAGTCTTCCATGCCAGTCATAAACAGAAGCAACTATATAAGCAGAAGAAGATGCATTATTATTGATTACATTCAATTTAAACATTCCATCAGAAGCATAACCTTTACCAACAAAAATACCTTTCTTTGTAATTACAAATTGATCAGACTCTATTACCTGGTTGAAGCCTGCCTTGTTGAGAAGAAAACCAGAAACTAGATTTTTTCTCATCTCTGGAGCATGAAGCACATTCAGCAGAGTCACAGTTTTTCTAGAAGTGAACTGAAGTTCAACCTTCCCTTTACCAATTACCTGTGTAGTAACGGTAGTTCCCAGAGCAAGTTTACAGTCTCGCTTGACCTCCTCATAGGTCTTAAACAGACCTCTATCAAATGCAACATGAGTGGTTGCACCTGTGTCAATCCACCATCCTTCGCTCTTTCCTGTGCTGAGTGTGTTTACTTCAGAGATAACAGCCACGAAGTGTTCTTCTTCAGTGATATTAGCTTGAGGCTTATTCGATTGGGACTGTTGTGGGAACTTCTTTTGGTGGCGACATTCTCTTGCAAAGTGGCCTGGTTTCCCACAAACAAAACAGCTTCCCTTTGCCTGTGGCTTGTTTGACCCTTGGTTCTGATTTTTGTTTGAACCTTTTTTATGATTCTGGTTATGCTTCTTGTTTTTTAAGGAAGGATTACTTTTCTTGTTTCTGCTCAGATGTTGATCAAACTTGCTCTTCTTTTCACCATCACCTTTTGGTTCAACAACATTTATTTTTCCACTGTTTTCATGTGTGTTAGTCTGATCACTCATCCGAGCTTCTTCTTCAATTCTCAGGTAGCACTGAAGGCGCTCTAGTGAGTAATCCCTCCGTTTATGCCTCAGAGTCTTTTGAATATCCTTCCAAGTTGATGGCAGTTTCTCAATTATTGTTGCAACTTGAAACTGTTCATCAACTCGGATCCCTTCTTTGACAATTTCATTCACCAAAGTCTGTAACTCATGTACTTGTGGAAGAATAGGTTTATCATCTATTATTTTGAAATTTAGGTACCGACCCACTGCATATTTTTTAGCCCCAGATTCCTCTGTCTTATACTTTTTATCAAGAGCTTTCCAAAGCTCTTTGGTAGTTCGTGCATCAGAGTACAGACTGTAGATGTTGTCTGCAACCAGGTTGAGTATATGGCCTTTGCACAAATAGTCATCTTCTTTCCATTTTTTTCGTGCATATGAGCCCCCTGGTTGCTCTTCACGATCAAGACATGGTTCAGTTAAAACATATGCAACTTTCAGAGATGTTAACAGAAATAATACTTTCTGTTGCCATCGTCGGAAGTTGGATCCGTCAAAACTATCCAACCGAACCAAGTCCTGATGCATGAACTTAACGGTAGAGGTAGCCATTGCAGAGAAACAAGATAATTATAGTCATATGAAACTCATAAATCTTGTTTTAAAATTGAAATTTCTGCAACGTTAAGTGTTTGAACGTTGATAATTAAAACGTTAATAATTAGAATTAAAACATAATAAAACACGTTTTTTAGTAAAACAAATTTGCAAAAGTGAGCCATTTCTATATCAGAATATGGGTCCCTCTAGGCCAGGTGGCCTGGATTTGCACCCCCCCTGCACGCGATATACACGCAGGATGCGCGTCGCGGACGCACGCCCTGTTAAACGTTTCCGGACCGGCCACCCCAGGTCAAGCCCGACTCGCGCGCGCGCATAGGGCCCATGACAAAATGTTCCAAAACTCTTTAAGGCATATGGAAGTGAAACCACATATAAAGGCATCTCAAGAGTTGAGTTTTAGCAATGTGGGATGCTAAGAATTCTAGTAGTATATACTACCCACAAAAAGTAAAAGCACAAAGGGCAAAACACCCTTTCAAAACTTCCAAAAAACACCTTATGAATTTTTGAAACACCCAAAAAACCCAACAAGAATGAAGGGGGGCTGAGAGAGAGATGTCTATGGGATGGGCTTCATTTCTGTCCTCCTCCTCCTCCTTTATCTTCTCTTTTCTCTCACTTTCTTTCACTCTTTGCAAACAGGGCGGGTGAATGAGATAGAATGATCGAAAGACACTTTTTGTTTCTTTGTGAGATGAGAGACAAGATTTATGAATTTTTTTAATAAGGAAAAAATCCAAATTAGGCTTAAGTTTTTGCCTCATTTAAAAAAATGACATAAGTTTCAAAACTTCTCAAATTAGAACCTGAGTTTTTCAATTCAATAAGTTTTCAATTAAGGACATCTAGCCATTTAAAGATATTTTCGGCAAACTTTTCCTTCAATTTTTTTAATTGCCTAAGTTACTCTTCATTTATGGTCATGGCATTCTTCAACATCCACTACATGTCGGCGATCGTCACCAAGAAGATGATTGTCGTAAATCACCTGCAGAATGTTAATGAAAGAAAGGATGATATGATGGAGTAAGTGAGGGAGAGCTTTGTTTCAATTAAGCATAATTTGGATGTTTTAAAAAAACTGAAGGGAAAACTGACTAAATTTCCCTTTACAGCTAATCACTTTCTATCTCATGTAGGTGGGACATGGCATGCCAATAACTTTATTATTATTATGCTATACACATACACGCACACATATAAATGAGGATACCTCTTCTTAGCTCAACCATGCTTTATTATCCGCTCACCACGCTTGTGTTGAAAAGGGGAGAAAAAAGTAACCTGATGACGAAAGAGCCCAAGACGATGAAATGAAAATGAGTGGACTTCCTACTGGTGCATTTTTCATTTCCCGCACAACATTTTACATAAATAGAGATGGAGAGAGATAAAGAGAAAAGAAGAAAAAGGGGAATGAAGAACTCGCCGATTTGTTATTGGCGTTCGAAGTGTTGGCGATGAAACCTCCTCAATCCGACATGCCCAACATGTTAGGTATTCCATCTCCTTCCCCCTTTTTTTTTTTTCATGGTTTGTCTGCTCAGACCAACAAGGAAATCCGCTCGATCAACCAATATTTTGGGTTAACATCCATTCCTATCTCTATCTCCTTCGTTCCACAATCCTCTTTTTGTTTCTTCGCCATGGGCTATGGTGACTCTTGCAAGAAGTTTTCCAAGTTCCTCATCATTCCTCACAGCCTGCAGCACATGCCGAGGGATGATCTTGTTATTCTTGTTGTCACGTGCCACATTCCCAGCTGATTCCAATACCTGAATTTTTTAATTTCTCTCTTAAACTCACGTGCTTCTTTGATTCCAGTAATGGAAAATATTTTTTGAAATATACAGTGATTCTCTCAATTTTTTAATAAAGCATACTTTATATGGATGAGGATAAATTAATCATCCAATGGGGCATACCCCATTAAACCATAAAATCTAACTAAAAGAGACATCCATAGCCCCAAGTTAAGCAAAAAAGCAGTGTCCCACAACCTATATTGAAATTAGCTTGAAATGCGGCACGTGACAATAAGAAAAACAAGATCATCCCCCGGCACGTGCTGCTGGCTGTGAGGAACGACGAGGAACTTGGAAAGGTTTTTGCAAGAGTCACCATAGCCGATGTTGGGGAAACAAAAAGAGGATTGGGGAAGTGAGGGGGAGATAGATGAGAATGGCTGCTAACCCAAAACAGTGGCTAATCGAGCGGATTTCTTCACTGTCCGAGCGGACAAACCAAAAAAAGGCAAAGGAGATGGAATACCTGACATGTTGGGCATGCTAGACCAAGGAGGTTTTGTCACCAGCACTTCGGATGACGATGATAGATCTGCGAGTTCTTCTTTCGCCTTTTCTACTTTTCTATTCATCTCTCTCTATACTCTCTCTATTTATGTAAGATATTGGGCGGGAAATGAAAATGCACTAGCGGGAAGTCCACCCATTTTCATTTCGTCGTCTAGGGCTCTTTTGTCATCGGATTCCTTTCTTTTCCTTTTAAAGACAAGTGTGATAAGCGGATAATAAAGTGTGGTTGAGCCGAAAAGAGGCATTCCCTATATATATACACACACATACTCCGGATCATTCATTGCAGGTTTTCCACGAAATCATGTAATACTTTTGTATAACTCCATCATGGGACACACATACATAGATCATCCTGACCTAGAGGTGCAAATTAGGGCAGGCTACCCAAGCCCAGTACGGCCTGACACGCTGGTCAACATGCCCCGGCTCGGCCTGGCCTACTTGTGTCTGGGCCAGCCATTTTCCGGGCCGCCATCCGGATCTTGGGATATGGGATGAGATCTTCTCATGTGCCCCTAGTCCCGTAGATGGGCTGAGACAGGCACCCCTTTGCGATCGATTTTATCCTGGAAGTCGCCTGAAAGCGAGTCGGTTCGTCCATCTTGATCTGACTATAAAACCAAAGTCGGTTTTGGACTGAAAAAGCCTCTCCCCTCTCTGCCTCTCCCGCTACAACTTCACGACACGACTCGAAAAATCTTCTTCTCCGACCTCCTCCTCCCGTCTTCTCTTCCCTCATTGGCCATTGCTCCTCCCCCCAGGGCCCGGACTCAGGTATGTTGGGTCCCCAATCAACTTAAATCAGCCCACTAAGCTCTCTGCCCTAATCCTCCTTTTAAGTTTGTGAATAATTTCATCCAAGTTATTTCTGTTCATTTCTAATGAAGTTCCAACATTTTGCAGATCTATTTCATACAACTGTTCCTTAGTGTTGATTGGATTCACAATTAACATGGAGGTGAGGTTTGAATTTATAGTGTATGTAGCTGAGATTAGGTTGTTGATCAGAATGACTGTCCCAACAAGTATTTATTTATTTTATCTGCCCCTGCCCCTTCTTTCAATGATTTTGATGTAGGGTGGTGATGATGGAAGAGTTGCTGATATTGACAAAATGACAGTCACCTTGGAACCGGATAGAATCACCAAAGGAGGTTTACATGTTCCTGGGAAGGATAGAATGGAATTTCGACCGCCTGAGAGGAAATCTCTTTTGGGTATGCCATATTTTGTTAAATCCTTTTTACGTACACTTGGTTTTTAATCAATTCTTACCTTATGCAAGGAACTTGTGGTCATGTCTTTAGCAATTGTTTATTCTTTGGATGTTTATATTTTTTACTGTAATAACTAAATTCTTTTTATCTGGAAAGGTCTTGATGTTCTTGCAATTGCAAAGCGAGGGTCCAAGGGTGATGGTGTGTTTAAAGTTCCACAAGAAAGAAATTTGTCGTCCTTGACTTCTCTAGATGAAGATGAGATGTCTGCTTCTTCTGGCGTGGATGATATTCGAACTAATACGTCTCAAAGTAGGCGCAGCTATTCTAGTCGCCATTATGGAGAAGCTTCCTCAAATTCAAAAGAGACTCTGTATTCAGGTATGACATGACAATCTCACTGATATTTTCTTAAACAAAGAAGAGAAGGCAGGCATACGGGTTTGGGATCCTGTGTCTTCTCCTTGTGAGGCCCTGTTCGTTGAATAGGTTGTAGAACTATACAACCTAATAGAATCCATATTTTGATACATTAATGATCTTATGGGAGAAAATTCAGCACCACACACCCATTTCCGAAATAAAAAAAGAGGATGTCTTTCGATATATCCCACCCCCACTAATAGGTAAGATCCGTGCTTGAGAATTATCATTTCTACATGAGAGAGGAATCCTGAATTCCCGCATCTTTCATTAGAAATTAAAATCTTTTTATCAAGAAAAATCAATGTATCTACTTGATTTTATCTAACCAAGAGATTTTCAAGAGTGGAATCATGGCTCAACTTGATCAAATTATTTTGTTAGTGGATCCACCTTCCCCACCAGGAAAAAGCTATGAACGAGAGTGAGTGTGCAGTGATGAGTTCATACTCACCACTCACACACACGTCGCATCTCACCCAAGCGCCCTGCAGAGCTCTCTCTGCAAGAAGACCTCCTCTCTCCTCTCCTCTCCTCACTGCCAATCCAAAACCCCCTCTTTTCCCACCATAAATCCGGACTCTCCTCCGCTCCTCCTTGCTCCGGCAACAACAAAACAGTCTCTGTCGGAGAAGATGGCGTCCCCCTTGAAGGCATCATCCAGTTCGAAAAACCCAATTCATCCTCTTCGTTGTCGCAATTGAATTCGTGGGGGTAAGTTGGATTCGACCCTTTCGCTCTCCTTGCAGAGTCTTGGGTTGTATTGTGTTTTCTTGTTCAATTGAATCTTTGGACTGATAATCCTTCTTTTTCCGGAGAGAAAACTGTCGGATTGCGCTTCCCTCTGGATGGGATTGAGAAACCCAATTCGTTGTCTTTGTTGTTGCTGTTGATTTCGTGGGTGGGAATTGGATTGGGTTCTTTTGCTCTTACTGCTGAGTTTTGTATTGTTTTGGGATGGTTTTGTTCTGTTTCGGTTTGAATTATGATGGTTTCTGAGGGAATTCTGGGATTCTGTTATGTGGGTTTCAGGCGTGTGGCTCTTCACTCTGGTGGGGATGTTTTGGGATTGCTTTTGTTTGCTGCAGGGGGAAGATTCAGCCATGGGTTACTTGTTCTTTATGTTGAGACTCTTCATACTGCTGACCCTTTTATTGCTGGTTGGTTTTTATTGGACCTTTTATTTTGAATGTTCTTTCTTTCTTATAACATAAAGTGGAATATGTACCATGCCTGGGCTGAACTACTGATGGGGCTCACAGTTCTGTGATTGGGATGCTTTTTGAAATTGCTTGCATCTGTGAATCTAGCAATCCAATTTTCAGCTGGGATTGGATTGGTAGAAAAGAACAAGTGCAGCCAAATTCTCATATGCAATTGAAAAAAAAACTGTCCTTTTAGGGTTAGGTGCAAGACCTAGCTGCCATCAGTTCTGGGTTCTACCCAACAGTCGGAGAACTGGATCTTTCATTTGGCATTGCCCATCATGTATGGGTGATGTGGATTCTACTCTAATTCTTGGCCTTTAAATGAATGGGTTTAAAATAAGTATACCAATTATCCCTGTCTAACACAATCTGCAGTGGTGTTAACTTTCAATTTAGAAATGGCGAGGTTGTAGGTGGACATAGATTGGTCCTTATCTATGGGTTAGATCAGTACCATCTTTTATACCATGAACTGTCGACAATTGGTACTATCTTATGGAAAACATCTTCTTTTTGGAGCCCATACATTGCAGATCTGCAGGGTGCCTGAGCTAGATCACTGAAAAGTATTTCCTTTTTTTTTTTTTCTGAATGATGGCCCAAATCAAAGTGACAGTAATTTAGACAGAATGTGGTAGGTTGCTTATTCAGGGAATGGGTTTTGTTGTCTTGAAAAGGTTTGAATGGTTTGCAGGATGGTTCTTAGGCGCTTATTTTCTTGGGGGTTATGAAGATGATGGGAAAGGGGTGAACGGTTTGACTAAAGCTGTCTTTGCTGCTGTCAAGTCATGGGCAGTTGGGATTTCGGTGAGTTGTTGGAATTTGTTTGGTGTTATGCTGTGGAGTTTTGTGATTTGTTTAGGATAATCAAATTGTGTTTTATTTATTTATTTTTTTTCATTAAGCATCAAGCAATTCATTAAAATATAGAAACACAACAGGGGAACATAGAGACAAAACAGAATCACAACAAAAAAGAAGAGGCTCCTCCTACACAAAATGGAGCCTATTCTCAATCAAGACTGGGATATTTCCTCAACAACCGCTCCCACCCCTTCTCCCCTCTCCTCCAATGGCCCTAGGAATATGAGAACATTTAATTGTGTTAGAAGAGCAGTAGCCCAATCTCCTTCCCCGTTGATGCCATCTATGACCTCGAGTGCATCTTAAAAAAAATTTGAACTTTGGAGCACCCTTGCTCTTTCCTCTTCAATAAAGCATGGAGGATCGCCCCCGTTTCTACTTCTTTACACTCTTGGGCCATATGACACTCCAGCAAGAATAATAGAGGCATTTAGCCACGTTACATAGCCAAAATTAGACTTCCCATCTACCATCCTAAAAGCAGCGTCAGAAAAGACCACAATATAGTCATTGATAGAGTTTTCACAAGGGCTTGGGTTCTCAATCGATACCATTCGACCGTCCTTAATGTTAGAAAGCCCTAACCCTATCACCATATTTTTAGCAGTGTTAAAAAAATTTAGGGGTTGATAACCTCTCCTTTAAAGATTGCATTATAATTTTAAGGGGTTTGATAACCTCTCCTTAAAGATTGCATTATTCCTAGCCCACCATATTGTAAGGATCCACACTCTAGTGTAATGGTTGATTTTCGAGGAGTTAGATTCGCAGGATCCATAAAATTCTTCCACCATTCCAGGATCCCCATGTGAGGACCCTTCCGGGAGAGACAGCCCAAATTGGATCCAAACCAGACAACTCTTGCATGTCCACAATAAAACAAGGCATGTTCCACCGATTCCTCCTCATGATCACAGATTGGACATAGGGCATTAGTGCATTACCATTATTTATTTTCGTAGAAAGGAGATCATGTACTAGGATTGCTCATTTTAGACGTTTCCATCCGAACACAATAATTATTTGGTATATGGTTAGAGTTAAATAGATTCTCAAACACGAATATAAATCAAGTTATCTAGGATCTTAAAACCTATTTAGGTTTTTATACAAAAGTATAGTTTTCATGTATTCAGAACCTTGGGTCGGAACATACTAGGATCCAGTTCTGGGTACGAATGTTCTGGATTCTTTATCCATGGTTCCAGATGTGGACACATATTTCTCCTTTATCCAAAAATAGGTTCCAAATTCACGTTATTTGGAACCGGAGACTTCGGATACTCAGATAATCGGACACCAAGTTGCAACCATAATGTGAGGAGACTTCACTGCAGGATCCACTATACTGACATCCACCCTGGCTTGTGAGTAGGAAGCTAGATTCTACCCTATTAAGGTTCTGTAATCCAATGCCATTCCTATCCCGCTGGGTTGATCTTTGATCCTCGGTATCCGAGTATCGGCGTTATCATCTTCGCTGCTTGCTGTTTGGGAGCTTTTCTCACCTCCGTCAATTTCCATGCCTGAGATGTCTTCAACCCCAAGTAGTAGATCTTGGGGTGTTGGCATCACACCTCACAGAAGCCCTATTATCTAGCATTTAGAGGAGAAAAAAATCATTAGGAGGAAGTTTTCTTAGGGAAAAATTAGTGCTTTAGAGAGGGAGAGCTTTAATGGTTAAACTTGTGCTTTCACTAGCTTTCTTGGAGCCCCTTATTTCTCGAGTGGGGCCCACATTTCTCATATGATGCACAACACTAAAAAGGTAATGAAAAGGACTTCTCCCATCCCTTTTTACCACATACATATAAATCCTTGGAAAGTTGTCTTCAATCCCTGATAATCACTTTGTCATTGGTGTGCTTCAACTCTAATATAGTAGTATGTTCTTATTTTTTTCCCCTTTTGGCAGTTAGGAGTGACTATCCGAGCGGCAACATCAAGCCACATACCACCAGCTAGTTTTGTGTTGGTAACTATGGGAAGCACAGGGATCTTGCTGATTGGATGGAGAGCTCTGATCTCTTCCCTTCTTCCTTATGACCAAAGGAAGAAAAATGATGTATATAGGCGTGAGAGCCCATTTGAACTTTTTGAGGTAAGGACCCCAAGATTTTTACTTAACCATCATATTAGAGTTTTTGATAACATAGTTTATATATATGTATATATTAATTTTTTTCCAAACTGCATATATTTTGTTAAATTTTGTGTCCAGCGGAGACAGCTTGGAATCTCTCATTGTAGAATGGCGAAGAAACCCTTTGGCCTCAGAATTAAAAGCTTCCTGCTAAAAATTTCCCTGCCTTCATACTTATTTAGTAAACCTCTTCCAATGCTTTCATATAATGTGGCATGCGTCAGTGTTATAAACTAAATTGGCTATGAGTTGTAATAAACTAAATTGACTGAGTAACTTGTAATGGCTTAATTTCCAGATATTCTTTGGATGATTCTTTGTGGGTTTTGGATGGCAGATTTGTTGTCATTGTTGCAAGTTGCAACTAAATATTAAACTAGAACTGGTGAAGTAAGATGCTTGATGACTATGACATGTCCCCAACTCTGCCATGGCTGCATGTGTTGAGAATCGTTACTAATGTTTCGCTGCTGCTTCTTATTACAGTTGCTCACTTCACTAGTAAGAAGGTGGTGATAGCTGTCTTCATCGGATTAAAGTCAACGTCTTTTCACACGTGATAGCAGTCCTGAGTTGGGCATTAATTTGTTGTGGCCTGTAATAAGGTAAGCCAAATCTCAAGAATTTGGCACTTTGGAAAATGCAGTTACTATTAGTGCTTATTTGTTGATCAAATTCATCGTATAGTTGTTCTTTTGTTTCTTTCTCTCCTTCTAGCCAGAAATGATCTCATGTTGTTGACTGCATGGGATTTTATGCGGGTGGCATCAGTTGACCCCATGGAGCCCTCACTTTAAGATCCTAACCACTCATATTGAACACCCTCATAAAAAAAAGGAGCTTGCCAAATTATGCTATAACAGGAGTGTGGCATGAAGCATTGGATTGATCAATGAGTAAAAAATATCATTTTTTCTATACATTGATCAATCTGGCCATGTATGGCAAGTATTGGCAACCCAATTGGATTCAAATTTGGACTGAAGTAGGGATGAAATGGGTTTCCAGATAACCAAAGGAATTGAACTTAAAAAAGTTAGTAAACTTACCATGAAGCATTGGGTTCATGTCCATTACTTTCATACCCAAGAACTCTTATACCTAAGGCCCTAACTGCATATTATGATACACATTATCTATGTTATGTACATTGGGTAAGTATTGCATATTAGCATGTTGAAGCCCAGGTAGAGGCTCTTTTTCTGATCTGTGTCTAGGTTCTGGCCTTTATTGTGAATTTGGGTACACGTCCTATAGCCTGGAGCCAACTTGGTTATAGATCCATGTTGTGATTCAGCTTTCAGTCCAGGGATCATGTGGACCCACACCTGACCTGTTTTCCTCCATAGGCTAAAGCCTATTTATTCATTGTGGGTATTTTTTATAGGACATTGTGGGTATTTGATATGTATAAATTGGATCACCCAAAGGTGCCTCACGTCAGTCAATTGAAGTCATCTGAATGGAAACTCATGCAATCAACAACATAAAATTTGTGCATCTTTTCTAATATAATCTGTTCAGATGCAATTGCTGTTAATATGATAAGCATGTTTTGAAATACCTAGTGTTAGGCAACAGTTTCTGACATTATGAGGTGATCGCAACTGGCTGCTTTTATACTTCCTGTGGTTTTTTTTATAAAAAAGTTATTGCTACCAACATTATATTGCTTATAGATCATCCTTCCTGTGGAAATAGCTGAAACTGAGTTTTTAAACCCCAGATTTTTGTTGTTTATGTAATGCTGCTTGGCGGTCAAAGCAGAACAGCTGTCTAGGAGCATCTAACTCAATCCTATGTATGGTTTTCTTGACCTTTGAGTTTCTACATGTGGAGTCCTTCGTTCGGTGACCCAGAATAATATTGATCTTAATATTTCTGTTGTAGATGGACCGTACTTCCCCTTTCTGTTGAATTTAGGTGCAAATGTAAGTCCAAGGATAATGGGTATATCCGGTTAAAGGATCATATAAATTTCTAAGAGAAGTTTATTCGAGAGGGCTCACCTGGCCCAAAGGTCAGTGGTTCAATGGACCACATATATGCATGATAATGGAACAGGCTGTGGAGTGTTTAGATCTTCATGAACTGATTGATAGTAGGTGACTTGGTTTACTTGTAAATGACTGCTGCATTTGGATTGCTTAAGCTACACTGATGTCATACTTATTTCTTTATTTTTTTGTAATTCACTAAAATACTTCTTTTTTCTTATTTTGCTCTGACCAATTATATGTAAGTAGAGTCCCATGCAACTTGTTTTCGGAGAAACTGAATTGCAGCTGCCCGCATATAGCTTGCATCTCGCTCTCCTGACTATGCGCGCATAAGGGAATGTGGTTTCCAAATTTTCAGGCCTAAATTTCAGTTTGTGAGCCATTTTATGAAGCCGACTTGAAAGAACCCATGTCAATCACATTGGGTAGGGTGAGATTGGGAGGTCTTAGTGTGGATTAGGGGTGATTGAAAAATCATGTTGATTTGATGATTCTATATCCTTGAAGGCCCCAGCCCGAAAGTTGGTGGTTTTATATGAACATATATTGCCATTAAAATTTTGTGGCCTTCAAGTAGATAGGATATAATTGGATCAATTTGTGACGCACCTCTAATTCATGCTAAGACCTTCCAATCCCACCTACTCTCGTAATTGGCATGCATCAAGTGACACAAGGGTTCTCAATTTAACATTTGATAGATCAGAGCATTTGGCTCTTAAGAAAATAAGCTAAGGGGGCCTGCTTTTTTCATTTCAAATCATATCATAATGCAAATCGAATGGACTAAAATGTGTTAATTTGAAAATGACAAATGAAAATACCAAAATCAAGTCCAGATTTATCATGCCAACCAAAACATATAAATCTGAACTAACTCTAACATCAGTATCACACATCAATGGTCATAATCAAATTCAGGCACGATCCTAAGAACCAAAGGTTATTGGGCAACGAACGCCAAATTGGAATAGTTGTCTAACACAGGTGTCGATCCCTCCCAGTCCTAATGGCCCAGTTATTATTTAAAACAATATCAATGGTTTCAATCATGAAATTAAGTAATTAAACACATGAATTGAGGCGGTAATAATTATCTAATTAAAGAACTTTAGGGCAAATGATGATGTACATATTGCGAAGCCGTTTTTGGCCTGTGAATTTCTTTAAGAGTGAGTTGATTAGTGTGCAGGCAGATGATCACCTTGTCTCTCACTTGGCAAACATTTTGACATGTAAAGTGGGTTGTCAACCGACTTCATGTTTGGGGCTGCCGCGCTGTCTCAGTCATTCATCCAAACTGCTTTAGAACCCTGTTGCGGAAAGGATAGAAAAGAAGTTGGCATCTTGGAAAACAAGCTACTTACCTCGGCCAACGGGCATTCAGCCGGATCGACCCAACAGATATTGATTAGAATACAACGCACTACCCCGATCGACCCAACGGACATTTAGCCGGCTGAGAATGTTGAGGAAGCTGTAGATATCCATAATGAACCAGACGATCCAGACAATTATACTTTACAAATGCAGCGCATCGCGGACGCTTAAAGCATACTCCTACCGATCGTTGGGAGGGGATATCAATTGAGCACCTCGAGCGTACTATACGAGGCTATTGAGCAGGCCCATAGATTGTTGCTTGGAGCGTCTCTAGATGATGTCCAGCAGCCAATGTCTCCTACCCCGACTAGGACAGACACTCTTAGCTGTAGGAGGGAGACATGATGTGTTCATGTTTGATTTTGATTAAAATGTAGGCTGGAGTCGATTGGTTGATAGCATTGATGTATACCGGTCGTTGACCTTTTTTGTCACTTTTTTAAAGGATTCGTATTAGCTGGCTATGTTAGATGGATTTGTTGGATGTATTATTTTTTAATTTCATATAGACTTATTTGATAGATTTCTTTTGGTTGGATACATGTGTCTTATATGGATTTTTATTTGTTGGATACGTGTGTATCGCATAAAATATGAAATGATCTAGGAAAATATTAATAGCTCAGAGAGAGTAATTGTAATTGTAATATCAAAAGTAACGGTAATGTCTCAAACAACAGTGACCAACAACCGTTAATGGATACATGAGCAATTGTAACAATCATTACATCCCAAATGAACATTAAAATATGACAAATCAATCCTAAGAGGCTCCAGCAGATGTAAAAGGGCACTCGCATTTCTTTGACCCTGTCGCCTTCAACTTCTTATCTGCAGCTTCATTTGTCTTCTTCCTCCTTCTATAACAACCTTATCTGCAGCCCAAGTCTCAGAGGCTTTGGAGGTATCTGAATTTATACCCATTTGGTAATTTTATTTTTAAAATCAAGTGAAGTAAATCATCAAATCAAGAGAAAATAAATATAAGTGGTTTATGGTGGTATTTTATTTTTAATTGTTTGGAATAAAATCTTTTTTACTTTTTGTATAAAAAAGTGGAGTTTTTTTTGTCTTTTAGTGGATAAAGGTGATTGCTTTTTTACTTTCTCTAAAAAAGTTGGGGGAAATTTTGAATTAAAGTGTTTTTTATGTGACATCTTGTCTGGAAAATTGATGCTTTACTTAACTTTTACTTTACGATAAAATTACCAAACGGGCACGACGTCAAGACCCATTGTTGATATTTATCCAATCTTTTCAATTTTTGAGAACTCTAACGACAAATAAATAAAATTCTCCTTAGAGTCTAAATGGAACTGATTGCGAATCAAGACCTATTACCAGTTTTGATCCAATCTTTTCTGGTTTTGATAACTCTTTAGAAGATAAAACAGGGAAGGAAGAAGAACCCAAATCCTCCTTCGATTAGAAATCAACGAATTTTGGTTTGGGCAAAATCTAGGGGCACGTTTGTTAACGAGAGAGGAATCCTCTATTCGGAGGAATCTTTGGTTCCGCGGAATTAGACTTTCTTCTTTGAGGATTTATGAGGGAGAGGATTCTTCACATTCCACATTTGATGAACACAAAGAAATTAGCGATGATTCATTCGGATCCACGTTGGTAACGGGAGAGGAATCTACAAAAGAAGAAAAAAATCTAAATTTCTCAATCTCAAGTCCATTTAAATAATCCAAAAATAATTCCTTATCCTCTAATTCATGCTAAAAAAAACCATTTTGTAAATATGAAAAGATTTATGAAAATTTTAACATAGTCTCCTCTTAACAGGAGAGCACTTTTTTGACCTATTTAGGTACCTACAAAATAAAGCATTATATAATCTTTTCATATAGTCTTTGACAATGTTGATGATGACAATGATGAAGGGGACGGCACTAAAAAGCCTGAAATTATGTACACAAAAGATGATATCTATGATTAATACTTTGGCCCAAGGTATAAACTACATCAGAATTAAAAGGTCATTACAATAAGATATAATTGTCAATCCACAACACGTTCCACCACCTAAGCAGAATTTAATAACATCACTAATAAGGGCCACAAGATTTTGCCAACTCCATCCACAACAAACAATCAACCACCTGCAACTCAACCAAGCCCAGCCCCATTTGCCCGAGACCTCACAGGCAAATGCCCATTTGCCAGAAGTCCTCACACAAACGACCTCATTCCATCACATTTTCTCACAAAACCCAACCATCTTCACATCCAAACATCTCAAGTCATTTCAATTCAATGTTATGGTTCTCTTACCATCCCATATGATGTTACTTGTTTTATAGCTTAGAATTGTCTTCTCTTTTATACACTGCATATCATCCACTGTCCATCTGAAGCCTAAATTAAGAAGAGGGGTTGCTAGGAAGGCATGAGATTAGAGCAAAATGAACATTGAATAGGGACCAACAATCAATAGTGCAGGCTTAGTTAGATTAGGTTAAAATGGAAAAATCCATACTAAAATCACCAGTAAGCACTCAAAGATTATAAATAAAAAAAATTGTATGCAGAAGATCCAAGCATTAGTTATAAAATACATCACATGTCTCCAAGGGGTGGAGGAGAAGAATCCAACGGGGCTTGTTGTCGTCTATATGAAATAGTATGCCTAATAGGACCCCAAACTTGTATATTTCTGAAACCATTACACACTTCTGAACATTTATCCACATGGTTCACGATTCACTATAGAGACCATTGCCATCAAACCCCCTACAGTCCACCTTTAACACAACATCCAACTCAAGGTATCACAACTGACGGAGAAAAAACCCAAATAAGATACAGGGCGTTTTTCATAAACCACAAATCTTCATTTCCACGAAGAACAAAACAGCAAGATGGATGAAAAAAAAGGGGAAAAAAAACCCTAACCTGTGCTTGTGAATGGGTTGAACAGAAAGAGGGTGTCGGTGGAATCTTGATGCTTGGAAAAAGATTGTTTCCGTGCTAAAAGAGAGCAACGTTGTTGAAGTCCAACACCGTCCCTTGTCGTTGCCGAGAGAGAGGACGGAGACGATCTAATCGCAGCACAAAAAGGTAGTTGGAAGTCGAGAGAAACAAAGGGAAGAGGGTTTGAGTGGAGCAGTGACCCCTCTAATCGCCAGACTGAAGGTCGTCCATTTGCCTTCTTTCTCCCATCAGATGGCCGAGGGTTTGAGCGTTTCATGTCGAGGAAAAGGGAGAGCAACGACCGGGGACAAGTTTCTGCGAAGAAACTCAGTTTAAATACCCCCCCCCCCCCTCTTAAAATCGATGATTTACGGTATCTGATGGGGTAGGGTCCGACTGATGAAATACACGGAAGCGTGGAAACTAGACGACCGCTTTCCTTGGTTCCCGACGTAACCAAACGTGGGGTTTTCACGAAAGCATGGAAAACCGGCGATGAATCCTCACCTCAGACCACTACCAAACATGCCCTAGGAGATTTTGGGAGTATCTGAAACAACCCTAGAATCAAGAGACCCAATCCAGATTTCGATTTGATCTCTTCAATTTCAGAGCTTTGCTCCATACTCATGCTAGGGGTTTCTAAAGAAAGATTAGAAACAACAGTTTTCTAAAAATACAAATAAATTTTAAAATAATCAACACTAAAGAAATAATTAACTTTGTATGACAGCTTTGCTCATATCATTTTTACATTATGGCTAGTTTGCCTTTTCCAATCCATTTAGATTCTCATATCACTTTTACATCACCGTAGTTCTGGCCCATAGTTGTGCATCTTCTCAAGTTTGCACGGTTCTAATGTTGTTTGAGAACGTTACAACACATTAGTCTCTTGTATAATATGACATGAAGAATGAGAGTATTTTAGGGTATGTTTCTTAGTAAGATTTTGAGAATTTTTATTCTAGTTTTTATGAATTCTCTAAATGTTATCCCCGGTTTGGCAAGTGCTCAATACATAGCAGCATTTAGGAAACTGAAATTTTGAAAACCCTACATTCTAAAAGTGACATTTCAAGGAGCTAGCTTAATGATTTTCACCGTTCAGACATGGAATTCAAATTTCTTAATATCATTAATCTTATGCATTAGTAGTTATAGCATTTATAACATTTTTACTACTGTAATCAATCTTAATCTTGAACGCCATGTAGCTTTGCTCCCTTCATTTGTGATAATATTAAGAAAGAGAGGCAATCAGATGATATGGACTCCACAAGAAGAGATTCGTGGGGAGGACGAGGGCAGAAAGGGAGACAATATGCATTTAAAAACATTTTCTTTTACACCGAAGGGCTCTAAACTGTACACCTTTATTAATACGATTTCTTCATTCTAAATGTAATTTCTACCTGATTCTATATGCAATTTCTTCCTCACTCTCACCCTTACTATATCCTTTTTCGTACCATTGCACTTTTTTTAGCATTAAAACAAAATGAGGATATTTCAGTTGTAGATTACAACAAAATTGGACAATTTAACCAATCATAGGGCATGTTTGGATGCACATGAAAACATAAAAAAATAAAATTTTATAGAATATAATATTTCATTTTCTAAAGAAGAAAATCTTGTGCGTTTGGTAACCCAAGAAAAATTTAAAGACCCCCCAGAAAACTTTCTACAAGATAAAAATATTTCAAAATGACGATTACAAAGTGATAGAGTAAAGTAAATACCTTAGTTCACCAAATCCATCATGATGTGTTTGTTTACATATATGGTAAAGTAAAATAAAAGTAAATTTCACAATACAGTAAAGGTTAGGTAAAGTTAAGGTGAGTAAAGTAGGAAGGAATGGTAAAATAGTTTTTTTTTTTTTACTTTACTTTATCACATTTTATCGTAGTTTTATATGGTAAATAAAAAGTGACTTGTTTTACAGGTACGGTAAAGTAAAATAAAGATTGATGTCATATCATGGTAAAATGTGAAATGAAGTATGTGGTAAAGAAAAGTAGGAGAGAGAGAGTTATAAAGCAGTTGTTTTTTGTATTGACTTTACTATACTTTACTATAGTTTTATGTAATAAAAGAAAAACAACTTATAGTAAAAACATGACAGTTGGATTTTACTTTACCACACTACTTTCTTATTGAAACGTGGTAAATTACATATAATTAAAAATTTTTAAAAAAATCTAATAATCACAGCATCTTCCAAACAGCTCAATTTAAAATCTGTAATATTCTTTAAAAAATGCCAAACAGTAAAAATATTATAATATTGTATTATTCTATTGTTGCAATATTTAAATATGTGAATATCTTATTCTGTAAATATCCAAACAGGCCCTTATAGGGCCTTTTTGGATGTACAAGAAAATACAAGAAAGTAATATTTTATGGAACATAATTTTTTATTTTCTAAAAAAAGAAATCTTACGCGTTTGATAATCCAAGAAAAATATGAAGAAAAGATCAATTTCTTTCACAAAGCGCAATATTTTTTCTTACAACTCTTCCCTATAAAAAAAACCTTGTACAATATAAAAATCTTTCAAAATGATGTTTACAAAGTGGTAAAGCAAATAAGTACGTTCACCAGATCTATCATGATGTACTTATTTATATTTATGGTAAAGTAAATGTAAATATCACATCACGGTAAATGTGAAGTAAAGTAAAGAGAGAGTGGTAAAATAGTTTTATAATAAAAAAAAGTGGTTGGCTACTAGACTTTACTTTACTGCACTACTTTTTCATCTAAATTTGGTGAAGGGACAATATGTCACATCTATATTAAGGCATGTTAGTTTATATGTATGGTAAAGTAAAACAAATGTTGATGGCACATCAAGGTAAAAGATGAGGTAAAGTAAGGTAAAATCAAATATATGGTGAAGTAAACTAGGAGAGAGAGAGTTGTAAAGTTGTTGCCCTTTGTATTCCATTTACTTTACTATGCTTTACCATATTTTTATGTGATAAAGAAAAGTGGTTTATGGTTAAAAACAAAAAATAACAGTTAAACTTTACTTTACCACATTACTTTTTCATCCAAAATTAAATATTTAAGAAATAATTATTCTAACAATGAACTTTACTATGATTGATAACATTAACTTCTTGTTATTTTGGGTTCTTTCATATTTATTAAAATCATAGTAACTTCCACACAATTAAATTTAAAATTTGTAATATTCTTCGAAAATCTTCAAGCAACAAAAATATTATAATATTATAACATTATATTATTCTATTTTATATTATTTTATTCTTGTAATATTTAAATCTGTAAATATTGTATTCTTTAAACATCCATGCGGGCCCTCAAAAGCAAGATGCAATAATCCAAATACATATATTCTTTTTAAGGTTACTTCAAAAATCATTTTCAATTTTTGCATCTTGAAATTATTTTATGATGATTTTTAATATTTTGTAGAATTTTCTTTTTCAACTAAAATGTAGCTATTGTTGACACACAACCATCCACTAGTTATTCTATTTATACTTGTACCCTGTATATAGTGAATGTCAATATCTGTCCACATTTCACCCCATTCTTTAGAAGATTTCACCTTCTAGAGTCAAACAGGAGGTAGGATATTTATTCAACGCAACTTTAGAAGAACAGCAAAGATGAACTTGCCTTTTCAAAGTTAAAAATCTTAAAGAGTTATTACTCTTGATGAATGGAACCCGCACTGGTTAAAACCAAAGACTATAATGAAACTTATAGGCCCATTAATTTCAACTAATGAGACTATGAAAAGGTATGAGATTCAATACTATTAATCTAAAACTGCCAATTTAGACATTCAATCATGAATAAATCCCTTAGACCCATTATATATAAATGAAGTGAACTGGATTTGATTGTCAATTTGATTGTCAATTTGAAATTTGATTTTGACCATCTTCTAATTTCACCTTCTGTCAGCCCTACCAACTAAATGCCCATTTAACCCTACTAACTAATGGCCCATTTACCTATCTGTTCCTTCTAAACTCCATTACTCCACAAGACCACTCCAAATCCAAAAGTTAATTGATGAGGAGAGGATCAAGCGGCAACTCTTCCACTTCCACGTTTTTTTCTCTCTCGAGATTGATTTCAATTTAATTTGGACCGTGTGACGACCCCATCTTCAATTGATTGATTTGAACTCTCTCCATTTTTAAACCCTCTTTACTACCGAAACTCCTCCTCCCTTATGACTCTTGAATACCGAAACCTTATTTCTTTGCACTCCTTTCCTCTTCTTCGTATGTTTGCAACATTTTAATGCATCATTTCATCTTCTCTGTGTGTCTATTCTCTTACATTTCCTCTCTCTATATCTCCCTCTCTCTATTTCCAAAACCTTTTTTTATAATATTTTTTACTATCTAATATTGTGAATTGCGTTATCAGTGCTAAGCACGGGGGCTTTTCACTAGTTAAGATTGATAAAATCTGTTTTTCTACATAATCTATCGTATGATCAATGTTATAGTGAGGGTGAGGCCAACTCATATTAGGATCATATTCATTTTGAGTGATTTAGATTTTCCATTGATAAGCATATACTTT
This sequence comes from Persea americana, assembly GCA_029852735.1. NCBI lineage: Eukaryota > Viridiplantae > Streptophyta > Magnoliopsida > Laurales > Lauraceae > Persea > Persea americana. The sequence continues at coordinate 78,563,853 of CM056810.1, forward strand.
AGACCCAACATAGCTGGGACAAAGGTTCGATGATGATGATGAAGCCTACTTTAAATTCCACTTGTCTAACTTATCTTGTAAATAGCCTCAAGGATTCAAATTCCATACTCCAACAGAGGCCGAAAGTCCATCTTCTTCTCTCCCTCCTCCCCTCTCCATTAGAAGATCAGGAATGATTTGCATATAAACCCATTAGAAGATCAGGATGATAGGTGATGTAATCAATATAAGTCCTAAAATACCGCAAGTGCACGGGGTGTCTAGATGAGACAGTTACAAGAACGAGTCGAACCCACAGAGAGCCAATTAAAGAAACTTCTAGATTAAGAAAACTAATTAACTAAAAATTAAGGAAAGTTTTGAGTATTTAGAAATAAAAGTAAGCAACCGATTAAGAAATATTAAATCTACCAATTAATGAAAGTGATTAGAGCATATGAATCCAATAAGCATCCACCAATTATTTATCAAGTATCCCTAACTTGTTCCAATTTTTACTTCAAACCAAAAACAAATCAATGTTTTTTACTTGAAAAATATAACATTAAAAACCCTTTTTTAATTATAAAATCCAAAATCCAAGACTTCCTTCACCTCATAAAAGAATAAAAACAATCTAAGCATTATCCATCAAAAGTAAGCATAAACCATCAAAAAGATCTAAGTCCTAAGAAGCATAAACCATCAAAAAGATCTAAGTCCTAAGCATGGCCTATCAAACCTAAGCATGAATAGTCAAAAATCAATTTTTATTTTTAGAAATCAAGAATAGAAGTTTGCCTAGGGCACGAAGACAAGTCTACTAATCATTAAGAATATAACATATGGAACTAAGTTAGAATTACAAAACAAATAAAAGGCAATTACTTATCTTCATCCATCATTCTAATCAAAATTAGCCCGCCATTGCAAAGAAGACTTCTTGATTTGTCATTAAAGATTACATCTTTACAACTTCTCCTTCAAGTACTTGCTTGGACAAGGCCCAAGGCTACCCAAAATAAAAAATAATGGAGAACTTGAGCTAGAACTAGAACTATAAGAGGGGAAAGAAGAAGAGAGAGAGAGCGGGAATGGCTAGGCCACTTTATGAAGGAGAATATGATTTCTTTGTCCTACACTAGTAGCCTCCTTTTATAGTTTTGCACACCTCCCTTTGTTAAGATTTGTTTCCTTCTCTGAGATGATTATTGGCTTAGCTTTCAAGCAAAGCTTCTCACTTAGGCAACAATTTAAATTAGAGATGATTTGTTACTAAGTGTCGTCTCTTGGGCTCCAAGTCTTGTCAAACTGAACTTCTCAAAGATCTCTCATGTTGCCAATTTTGAAAACTTTTTGCAATTCCCGCATAGAGTTATAACAGCCAAATTCCTGAGGTCATATCTCAGTCAATATAGCTCTGATTGACACAATCTTGGACTCCACGGATATCTACTCAAAAAAAGGTTTTCAACTGTAGGTAGATTGCATCAATCCGACACACGGTTTGAGAGTTATGGACATTTAAATTTGCTGCCTCTAAAAATTTTGAGAATAATTGTGCAATTATGAGAACTTCTATATTTGGCATGCAATGGAGTGTGTGAGCCCATGTTGGACATCCAAGGCATGCTTGGACTCTTTCTTTGCTTGCTTATTTGATTCTCTTTCTATATTTGTCATGCTTCTTTACTTGCAATTTGACTAATCAACTCACCTTGCAAAGTTTCTAATTTTCTCTCTTTCTTGATTTTGGTTTCCGAATTTAGCAGGTCAACACCATCTTTCCAAATATGAGTTTCTTCTTTCTTCTTTGAGAATTTCTAAGCTTTCCAACTCCACCAAGATGCCAAAATATGTGGGCCCACCATGAAGGGTGTCCCACCTTTAATCTCTCTAGAATTTCACCAATGCGGGTCCAATCTTGATTTCTCCTACACAAATAAAATTAAATAGTCTCAATAATAATCAAGTGTGAGGAATTTGGATAGACTATGCATGGGACCCTACATGCCTACTTAATGCACCAAAAATACCCAACTTTTCAAAAATAGCACATGGTGCCAAAATTAGTAGGTATGCATTAGTGAAGCTAAAAAAACTAATTTTTGGTGATGAATGAGATGAGAACTCTAATTTCACAAAAGTCATGCAATGTAATAAATTATGACCAAGATTACAATTTTGATGCTCAAATGCATGAAATCATAAAATTAAGTGTAATTCTATGCAATTAACCTAATTAAGTCCACAAATGCATATAAAATGATGAATGAAAGCTTCAATTTTTTGGACTTATTAGTAGGCCCACTTATGAACGACCTTTCCCATTTTTTGCATCACTTAAGGGTTTTTTTTTTTTTTTTTTTTTTTTTTTTTTTTTTTTGAGTATTAGCCATTTTGATGGCCAAATGATAGAAAGATTAATATAAACCCAGCCATAAAATCATTGTGAAATGATTTTCATGTAACTCATATAATATTTTTGTAGGTGAACAAATTAATGGACGACTAGCCATTTAAATGTGGCCATTGGAAGATCAAACTATTACCTTAAATATTTAAATAATGGACAATCATATTTAAATAGCCAATAGTACAAAACATCATGTGATGTGTTGTACATAGTGTTGTCAAACGGCCACGCCTGTGTCAGGTTGGGGTAAGCACTTACCATACCCAGGGACGGCTCCAGGAATTCGAGTCAGTGGAGTCAATAAAAGACATATCTTCCGCAAATCGAATAAATTTATTTTCTCCTTTATCAATATCTGTCATCTAGTTTTGATAATTCGACAAACATAATATAAAAATCTCAAATGATTTATTTTCGAGAATCCGACAAAGATAATATTGAATTCTCAAACAAAAATAGATAGAAATTTTAATACATTATTGCTAATAGTTATTAATCCAAAAAGAAAATTCACACACATAAACTCCTACAGTTGCCCTTGACGGGTTTTCATGTGTTGAAATCGTTGCATAATAACTTCATTATCAACTCTAGCAGATACATCCTTTTCAATATATGTGACCAAACAGTCATTCATCCATTGATCTCCCATTCGGTTACACAACATGTTCTTTACGTACTTCATTGCTGAAAAAGCTCTTTATACAGTTGCAGCCGCTAGTGGTAAAATTAACGCCAATTTTAGAAGCAAAAGAACTAATGGGTATACGATATCCTTCTTTGTCTCCACTAATTTTCTAACAATGTCACAAATTCCTTTAAGTTCTAAAAACTCGTTGCTAAAGTGCATATCAGCAATGTAGTTTTCAAGTTAATGGTCAAGTGCCACGAGGTCTATTGCAGAAAAATCAGAGGGATAAAACTGAGCAAGACGGATCAACCTTTCTTTGTCAAAAGCAGAAAATGAATTCGTGGGATTTAAGCAAGCCACACAAAGAAGCAATTCAGTATTAACTTCTGTGAAACGGTTGTTGAGCTCTTGAAGTTGTATATTGATGATTGTATAAAATAGTTCAACACGGTAGTGTGTAAATTTGTAATATGTTGGGCTTTGAGTCGTGGCCTCCCAGGAACTACAAATATATCATCCAGGTTTGGGATAAAAACACCATGTTTGTTGCAAAATGAAGACACTTTGGTCAATAGATATCCCCATTCATCATCTCTCATTTTCTGCAATTGTAGCTTAGACATTTTAACTAGTTTCATAGCATTCACAATATCTTTATCTTTCTTCTGCAATGCTAATGACAACTCATTTGTGATCCCCAAGATGTTTTTCATCAAGTGTAAGCCAAAGATAAAATCAAAAGATTGCACCGACCCCATAAGAAAACGAGCTTCAGCTCTTTGCTCGGAGAGTGTGCCATCCTCTTGAACAAACTCAAGTACATCAATTACAGAATAATACATCACAATCAAGTTCAAAATAGTTCCATAATGCGATCCCCACCGTGTATCACTAGCCCGTTTAAGACTAGTTTCTTGATTCAAACCCCGTCCACTTGAAAGTTCACCAACATTTAATATCCTTCATTAACTTTAGCAAATTGTGCATTAAGAGCTTCTTATAACATTCACCAAACTAGTAATCAAGCACATAAGTGAAGCAATATCAATGTGGTTTTTAGCAACGGCCACAAAAGTCAATTGAAGTTGATGAGCAAAGCAATGAACATAAAAAGCGGATCCATTCTCTCTCATTATCAAAGTTTTAAGACCATTGAATTCACCTTGCATATTACTAGTTCCATCATAACCTTGCCCACGTAATCTTGATAAACTCAATCCATGCTTAGAGAATAATAAATCAATTGCCCCCTTGAGTGAGAGAGCGGTGGTACCTACCACGTGTACAATACCAAGAAAACTCTATGTAACAATCCCCCCTTTGTCCACATAACACACAGCAACAGCCATCTATTCTTTGACTGACACATCACGAGATTCATCCACTAAAATGGAAAATAATCCATCCCCAAGATCCTTAATGATGGCATTGGTAGTTTCACAAGCAGCAGCATTAACAATGTCTTTTTGAATATCATGATGGGTTAGCTTGTTATTCTTCGGAGTATTTTGCAACACAACTTCATTAATTGAGTCATTGTGACCAGCTAAAAAGTGTAGTAGCTCAAGGAAATTTCCTTTACTACTTGAATCTTCATATTCATTATGGCCACAAAAAGTTATTCCTTGGTGCAGTAGGAATCTTATGCAATCAATCAACGCATTTAAGCGAGTCTGATATTCAATCTTTGCTTGTTCGGATTGCTTACAAAAACCACTTTGAATATGTTGCTTTTGCTTCATTAGATCTTGACACTTGTTCCAAGCTTGGTTATGCGCACTATTAGGGGCTCCAACATGTACAACTAGACTTTCATGCTTATTCCAGGTTGTAAATCCATCCGTCACAAAACTATCACCTCCTGCTTGCTTACCCGTGTCAGGCCTAAATAGATAGCAACACAAACAAAACGCTGCATCTTTTTCAATACTATACTCCAACCAACTCCCATTCTTCTTGAACCAAGCAGGATTAAATTGACGCAGCATTCCACCAATTTCTCTCTGAGGGAATTTGCGGCTAACAGGTTGACAAGGACCCTTTTGTATTTATGCTCTTCTAATTTCATATTAATCAGCAGGATGATAAGATGAGATTTTTGGTCGTAGCTCAGGATCCGTAGGAAGATTGGTTAAGTGTAAATGACTTTGCTTAACAGAATCTTTTGTGGGATTATCACCACAAGATTCTTGGGTTGGAGATAAGCCTTCCACAGCGATTTCCTTTTTAAATATCTTTCCATAATTGCAAAACTATAGAAGAAATAATTACATAGTCAATTAGAAAATTGCATGAATACTTAAACACAAGCATAAGCAAATATCTATGGACAGACAAACCCAAGGGCAAAAGAAATATTAAATTTGGCATTTATTATTTATTAATGTATATGCACATACATTTAGTGCATAGTAGAGGGGAGAAATCAATTAATTGCAAAAATCAATGGTTGAAATCTATTTGAAATACTATACCTAGGAGGCTAGGACACGATAAAATAATGCTGCAGTAGTCTAGTCTCTTCAGTCTTGACCCAACAAGGCACCATTCCAATCACTGCACAAAAGAAAGAAATGCAAAAAGGTTAGATACAAGTACTTAACAAAAGGACGAAAAGATAATAAAAAATTGAAAAAAAGTTGGAGACATCTTTTGCAAGAGAGAACGTGTCAACATCATTGAAAAAAACAAGAAGAAGTGGCTGTTGGAGGACTTGTAGAGGATTAGAGTAGCATTAAACAAAAGATATAAAAAAAAAGAAAAAGGAAAGTAGTAAAAAATTGAACACAAAGACATCTGGAATGAATGAAGAATTAAGAGGGCAGGGAGGGATACCCGTCAGAACAGAAAGAAAAAAAACAAAGAAACGAGAGAGAAGGGACTAGGGAAAGACCGAGACAGAATGGAAAGGAGACACTGCAGACGAGCACCTGCTTCTTCTGCCCGGACTTCTTCCTTTTTTCTTTTTTTTCTTTTTCTTTTATGGTTCAGCAATAGGAATCTTCTTCCTCTTCTGCTTCTTCTTCTTTTCTTCTTTCCAAGGGTTGAATGGCTAAGATAAAGACTAGGAGTAATTAGGGTTAAGGGTTTTATTTGTGGGAATAACTTATTTTCGGGGTATTGATTGTAGCACACTTATCATCTAAAAATGGATTATTTTTTTCCAAAATTAACCAAGTGCTACAGTAGGGTCAAACTTTTAAATGAGTGTACATTGAGGGAGATCAAAAAAAAAAATTTAATGTTGTTTCATATCTCAGTGGGGTCAATTGACCCCATTGAGAACCAAGTGGTGCCGCCCCTGACCATACCTTCATATATGCAAGTCGGGCTCAGCTCGAGCCAAAGTCCTTGGCATCTTGGACAGGCATAAAAATCGTTGGTCCTTGCTCTACTCTCAAGGGCTAGCGGTGAAAGAAGAAAGGAAAAGTCTTTTTAAATAAATACAAATGTATGCAACTTTTTGCCTATACCACCACCGACTTCCAATATGATGCCTAGCCTCCTCCTTTGTATGAACTGGGAATACGCAATGCCAAGTAAAGTGTTGACATTAAAATATATATTTCGGTCTCTCAAAAAAAAACAATTAGCTATTAATTTACGGAGCAAATAGTTGAGTTAAGAATTTTAAAATAATAAAAGTGGTTGTCTACAACAATGAAAAAGGGGAATATTAATTATATTTGATATTAGGGCATATTCAATTAAAAAAGTTCAATAATGTTAAATAGTGGCGGATGAACACTTAAAATAAAAAAAAAACTGCATTACAAAATGTATCAACTCAAGCCATGACGAATTCATTTAAAGGGCTTCCATTTTAAAGTTTTTTTTTTTAATTGTGTATTTATTTTATTTGAAGATACGATCAACTATGAACAAAATTACATTGGATAGTGTAATTTTGGTAAAGAAAATTGAAGAAGCAGAATTCCTCCATGAGCCAAATTTCTTAATATCAAACATAGAAAAATGTAAATCATATTATAGTTATTAATCAAATCTTTTAATGAAATAATTTCGTTTTACTAAAATACGAATGCATTTCATCCGCAACATTGCAAAAACAACAAAATGAAACGCATCTCCACAAAAATAAATAATTCAACTACATCATTGGGGACGAAAAGCAGTGGGACACTATGAAAGTTGCAACAAGTGGATAATGAATTAATTATTTTGATCGCATTACTTTCTTTCTTATCTAAGCTAATCATTTTAGATAAATTGGATCAACTTACTGATGGTTTCACATCTTTAATTATTATTTACTATTATCTCTATATTTCTTAATTTTATATTCATTATATTTTTATATTCTTTAAATGTGATTTCTTAGATGTGTTGTTTGGTGAAAGGTCCACGGAAATTCCAATTCCTTTTCAATGAAATCATTACTTGGTCCTCATCTTTGAACATGCGGTTTCATCATGTGTAACGGTCGGTGAATGACATGATGGATGCTTTTGCTAAGTTGGGGGCTTTGTTTGCTTCTTTGTAATTTTTTATTTTTTGCGTGGATATTTAGCTCTAATGCCGTCACACGCTTTCTTTTTACCTTTTTCTATGGTTGTGCCTTTTTTAAGTCTTTAATATAATTTATCGTTACCGATAAAAAAATTCTTGCTACCTCCTTGTATAAAATTTTTATCTTTTTTTTTACTTTCTAATATTAGATTATTTAAATATTGTATGGTATTTTTTGTTTCCTTCTATAATCAGGGGCAAGCATCCAGTTCCCAAATGGGTAGTGTGGTTGATCTTTATAGCCATTGCCATTCTCATATTAATCCATCTTCCTATGTTTTTTATTCTAATCCGGGTTTAAAGATGTAATCAAGATTCATTTCCACTCTTGATCTCACTTTGTCGCTGTTTGGCTTACTGGCTTCCCATCTTCATCCATAAAATTCATCTCTTGAACACCTCCGAACGATTTGCCAAGTTTGGGTGCGATGGATTGCCAACTTAGGCCTTGTTTGGAAAATCTTATCCACATAAAATAGATCTGCATGAAACAGATCTGTTTCAAATGGCCCTAATTGAAATAGATGCTCAAAATTAGTTTGTTCGGTAACACAAAAAATCTGATTAAAATAGACGTTTTTAAATCAATAGTCGATAACGTTTTACAAATATCTCGAGATTCACAAGGAATTAGGGTTGAAGTTCAATCCCATGGCTGTGTTTAGCCATCCAAAGAGGTTCAACGGTCTGGATCTTGATATAAGGGCCTACAAAATTTGGAAATTAACATCAAGTAGTTCACATTTTTCTACAAATATTTAGATATTGGTGAAGGATCAATGGCTGAAATTTTATATGGTACCCATTCTTAATCTTCTTAAGAGTTTTTACGGTTCAGATTATAGTTTAGGGCCCCACAAACGAAGTAAAAATAAAAATAAAGGACTGTGTATACACAGTCCAAAAGACTGTCAGGTAAGTATAGTGTCATCAACGGTGTATAGTTTTTTGCAAATATATTGAGATCCACATGGAGTCATTCAATGAAATTTGAGTGAGTAGCCATGTTTATCCTTCCAAAGAGGATTAACGATTGAGATCTTGAGTTTGGGGCCCACAAAAGTCAGAAACGGTGATCTAAGCATCTAGGGGTTTTTTACAAATATCTAAAAACATGTGAACATCCAATGGTTGGAATTTTGACCCATAGACATATATACTTGACCTTATAAATCTATCCCACGGTTTGGATTTGAATGATAAAAAATGGAAAACTCAGACCCCCGTGTACCATTAGAAACATTGTATCATTCCCAAGTTTGTCCGCTTCCACCTTTATCTTTTATTTCAAATCTGCCTGGTTCCCTTGCTTTATGAAATAGACAGTTTTTGTCTATTCTCCCATTGAGACAGACAATGGAAAATGATTACCAAACAGTCAGAAAACTGTTTGAAATTGTTTTAAGACAATAAGAGGAAAAAATTAGAGTTACCAAACACTACCTTAGAGTGATAACCATACCTATCCATCTCCACATAATCCAAGGCTTGGTTGCACACAACTTGCTTCAAACTCTAGGATTACACCACCGCAACCATGTTGGATTCAACTAAAAAGGTCCAAGGGGCCTTGATGAGTGCTTTACTTGGGGCCCAACTAAGTTAGGGCTAGTTCTGTATATATACTCTCTAGGATTATTCTTTGTAACAGAGACAAAGAAAGCAAGCAAAGGGAACACAGAGAGCATTGTAAGGGGAGAGGGTGTGAGAGGAAGATTGAAATCTATTGGGGGAGAGAGACTATGCTAAGTGTTAGAGAATATAAATCCTTATAAATAACGAGTTGCCCATAATTCCTACATAGTGAAATCCTCGTAGCCCTATGGATGTGGGCAATTGCCGAACCATGTAAATCTCTTGTGTGCTTGTAGTTGATTGATCGTGTGTATTTTGTCCAAAATAATTCTGCAACAGACCATCGAATACCCATGGCCCGCTGGTCCAAACTTTGTCGATCTCCTCGTCGGATCAATAAAGAAAGAAAGACTTGGGATCGACAATATATGAAGATATAATAGAAAAGGAGTTGGCACGTATGGGCACAAGGTGAAGAAGCAAACTGAGAAATTAAAAGAGGGCTCAGTGGTAAGGCCATTTCCCTCTCACTCGCAATGCTAAAATGAATCGATCTCAGATGGTGCCCCCAGAGTAAGGAAGGAGGACCATCTTGTAGCGAAGCACATTACAATGGAGCACAAAATGTAGTATGTTGGTGGAGTGCTGAAGTGATCCAACTTGAGGTAGAGCCTAGAATTTTAGGCTAGGCTAGGCTAGGCTAGGCTAGTTTAGAAATAAATAGTTAGGATATTGATAGTATAACTGCCTTTAACCTTAACATTTGCCGCAAAACAGTCAAGGTCTAGATATTTTCTAGTGTTTTCTTACAATACTGATACGGTATCACCCGGCTCTAGAATATCATCCTATATGTGTGATATCACATTTGAACTGTCCTAAGATATCCCAAACGGTTATCATTCACTCCCATGTGAATGGATTAAGAAAAAAAGGCGAAGGAAAAGACCCGGCAGTTGACAATGATGTGCAGGCACATAGATGAAGACCCAATTGAAAAGGACTTTGGCACTGACGGACGGCCAATGGGTGCAGATCCAATAAAGAAAGACATAGGATGCACAGTAGGTGAAGACCCAATTAAAAAAAGACTTGCACTGATGGGCAATAGGTGAGGACTCAGTAAATAAAGACTTGGGAGGCGCAGTTGCTAAGACCCAATTAAAAAAGACCTACTTGGCACTGATGGACAATAGGTGAAGACTCAATAAAGAAAGACTTAGAATGCACAGTTGATGAAGACCGAATTTAAAAAAAAAAAAACTGGTACAGACAGATGGGCAGCACGTGAAGACCCAACTGAAAGACTTGGCACCGATGGGCAGTAGGTTAACACCCACATATGGACGTGGGATTGCCCGGCAATAGGTGATTGTTTTTTTCCGTAATGACAGTTGAAAACATTATCATGACATGGAGGAAGGTCTCCACAACATATTGTACTGAAATAGATTAAAATCATTTGAATTCCATTTTATGCGGATCTTTGCTTTTCATGAGTTGAATCAACTATCATGTACAAGCTTTTGAGCTTTGCCCGAAGTCTCGGAGCAGTTTCTTCATCCATGACATCAAGTCACACTTCAATTTGGCCCATGTTGTTTGAATCCATTACCACCACCACTATGAACTACTTAGTTTTTGAATCCCCCAAGTTTTTCCTGTCAAACTGCCAATCTCCTCTGTTAACCTCTTAGATCCTGTTGCTACGAGTTTAAAGGATTAAGCTGATCTGAAATCTGAGTTGCGCCTCCTTAGATTTGCTCGCACTGATTCTGTAAGCATAAATGGATCTCAGCTCGGACTTCGAATCAACAAGACATCGCTGTTTCAAATTTCAGCACTCCCATCTGGTCAACTCTATTCGTTGACTGCTTCTGATGTCAGCCCGACGTCACATATACTCCTGCTGCTTCTGGATGGCCTCCTGCTAGTGGGCTCTTGCACAATAGGTCAGGTCAACTTGACCCGGACCTGAACCTCTCCCGTGACTAGGGACTACAGAAATATATGGTGCGTAATACCACCATATAACTCTCTCTCGAAACCCGAAAGGCAGCCCACTCGATGGCATTTTTTTTTTAAGATTGAGTCTCTCCACCAACGTCAAGACAAAGAAAAACAGCCAGCAACGCAAAAAAACAAAAAAAGGTCAAGACAAAGATGAAACAGTCAAAACTATCCCTCTTCTCGGTTGTGTCAGTTCACAATCTCCCTCTTCTCTGATCTGTTTCCTTCTCAGCAACTGAGCCCCACAGAGTCTTGATCCTCTGTTTCTCAGCAGATCACCTTCTCCAAGGTTGTAGCCCACCCTACCTCCGATCAGAGAGGCCCTACAGAGATCAAAGTAGCAATCTCTCTCAGACCCTCCTGCACTCCTTGTGCCAAGTGTCAATGCAGGACATTTTAAATAACAAGATTAACCCAGGCCCAGGTGCAGGCCAAGCCCAGCATGTTTATCAGCCCAGATTAAGTCTAAGGCCAAGGAACACGGCCAAATTCAGAAAAGGCCTAGGTTCGTTGTCACACGCGCGGCTTAAGATGTGCAACGGTGGGGTCTGAAGCTTTTCAGGAAAGCTAGAGTATCATGACCGTCGGAATGCTGGGATGCACATGAAATCAAACAGACAAACAGTTTTTAGGCCCATTTGGGTAAATTCACTTGTAGAGTGAATTCAAGCAGAGAGTTACTTTTTAGAGATAACAAAAGAATGAGTCTTACTGAAAAGTACAAAATTTCAAAAATCACTTTTTCTGGTTTTTTTTTTTTTTTTTTTTTTTTTTTTTAAGGTTAATCAATCTCTATCTCTGAATCTATTTAAAGACAAAAAGGTCTCTTCATTTTTTCTCAAAAGAGTCAAGAAAAGTTAATTCACATGCCAAAGAACGACACAAAGTCAAGATAATGAGTTTTGAGATTTTGCACTTTTTTTTCTATAAGATTCCTTTTTTTTTTTTCTTGTTTTTTACATTGATCATTCAATTGAATTCACTTTACAAATGAATTACCTAAATGGGCCCTTAATGCAACGATGGAGATCTTGAATGATATGAAAAATTAAAAAAGACTTTACGATTGTATCAAGTTGCAGTACCTATAGGATATTCTTGTAAGTTATGAAAATGTGTATAAAGATTTATATAGTATTATTTTATGGTGTGTACAAAGCCTAAAGATTAAAATAGGATTGTTAACAAGTTCCTTGAGTGCCTGAGATTAAAATAGTATTGTTTACAAGTTCTTCGAGTGATCTCTACATGGGCCAACGTTCAGGCAGATGGGCTTGCACAGGTCTCTGAGCCATTTTGCTAAGATGAAGGAAAAAGTCCCTAATAGAAGGAAATTTATAATTTTTTTCAATAAAAAAATATTAAATCCACTAAAAACCTAGAAAATCCTCCTACGAATTTGATAGATTTCTCATATTCCTCCTACGAAAATCCTCCTACGAATTTGATAGATTTCACATATTCATAATTCATTGACAACAAAGTCCTCTTCCTCTGTTACTCTCTCACCGAGAACAAAAACATGAAGGCCCACTTTTTTTTGGGAACTTTTTTCAACCACACAGACAGAATACTCTTCTGTCTTTCACATTACTTTTGAGTTTTGGTGAAGGTGGCTAGCCCTCATCTCCCTCGTCTGAAAGAGATCCTACTCCAGCAAGCAGCGACGGCACTGCCGATCTCCTTCTCCTTGCCCACTACAAGGATCCCGATTTCTGCACCACAGAGACTCGTCTCTGCAACTCAGCCCCCCAGAGTCTTTCTTGATCCTCTCTGTTTCTCAACAGATCACCTTCTCCAAGGTCATCCAGAGTCTCCTTCTTTGATACGAGTGTGCAGTGTCCAGAGGCAAACATCTGTCTGTATCTCTGATCTGATCTGAGTGTGGAAGCAAACATTTCCAGATTTTATTAGCAGCTTCTTTAAGAGAGAAATCAGTGCGTGTTGCAAACATGGCAGAGAGTGCTGTGGATTTCCTGCTTCAAACCCTGGTTTCTCTTGTGCGCCAAGAAGCATCTCTTCTTCAAGGATTGCACAGGAACATTAATGACATCCAACGCGAGCTGCAGAGCATGCGCTCCTTCTTGAAGGAAGCAGACAGAAGAAAAAGGAGTGATGATGGTGATGGAGTGAGGACATGGGTAGATCAAGTAAGAGAAGCCACCTACAAGGTTGAAGATATCATTGACAGGTACATGTACGAGATCGTAAAGCAACACACTAGGGAGGGAATAATACAAAGAGCTCTCTACAGTCCCCTTCTCCTCCCAAAGCGTTACTATTACAAGCACCGAATTGCCTCTGAGCTGCAAGCAATCAAATCTGAGATTCACGAAATCTCAGAGACAAGGCAGCGATATTGCTTCCAAGAAGTAGGACAGACATCCAACATGAAAGATGATGTTGAAAACCGGCAACGTTTCAGAGAATATCTACACTTCATCCCAGACGAAGAAATTGTGGGGATTGATACAAACAAGGATCTCCTAATTGGAAAGTTGACAGATAAAAGGCCAGAACGTGTGGAGGTCGCCGTGGTGGGAATGGGCGGTCTTGGCAAGAGCACTCTCGTTAAAAAAGTTTATGACAGCCCACAAGTGAAGAATCACTTTGAATGTCATGCTTGGATCACCGTCTCTCAGTCTTACAAACCGGACGAGCTCATGCGAGACATGATATTGGAGCTGTACAAGTCTAACAAGGAGGCAGTTCCGGATAACGAGGTGGCAGTTCCGGACGACATCAGCAAAATGAAAGGCAGCAATCTTGTGCAGACGGTCATCAATTATTTGCAGAATAAAAGGTATGTGATTGTTTTAGATGATGTATGGGAAACCATCGATTGGAACCACATACGAGTTGCATTTCCAGACAATCGATGTGGAAGTAGGATAATGCTCACAACACGAATACGTGATGTCGCTTTGTCTTTTGAAGCTGAAAATATTCTCTTCCTTGAGCCTCTAGGAGAAGACGATGCTTGGCTCCTCTTCTGCAACAGAGCATTTTCGAACAAAAGTTGTCCTCCAGAGCTGGTGTCATATGCAAAAAGCTTGGTACAAAAATGTGAGGGCTTACCACTAGCAATTGTTACTATTGGGGGCCTCATGCTAACGAAAGAAAAGTCGAGCTTAGAATGGAAGAAGGTAGAAAACAGTCTTAGTTGGCAGCTAAGCAACAATAAAAAAATGGGTGGGATGAAGAACATACTCTTGCTTAGCTTTGATGATTTGCCGTCCTACCTCAAATACTGTTTCCTATATTTTGGCCTCTTCCCTGAAGATTACCAAATTTCAGACACAAGACTAATTAATTTATGGGTTGCCGAAGGTTATACAGAAGAGAGGGAAGGACACACATTAGAGGAGGTGGCGGCAGACTATATCAAGGAACTTACATGTAGAAGCATGCTGCAAATTATAGAAGTGAGTTTTTCACCCGAGGGAAGGGTCCGAATGCATGATGTTCTCCGAGAGTTGGCTATATCAATTGGCCATGAACAGAACTTTTGTAGTACGCATGATAGAAAAGAAGAGATTTGGACCAACAAAGTCCGTTATTTGTCGATGCAAAATAGCATTGTGAACATTCAATCATCCAGCACTTGTCATCATCGGTCATTGATGTTGTTCCAAATAGAAATCCCATCTCTGTCCTTGTGTAGCATCTCATCAAGATATAAACTATTGAGGGTGTTAAATCTAAGGGATTCTTCCATTAATAGTGTGCCAGATGAATTAGTCGAGTTATTCAATTTACGCTTTTTGGATTTGCGCAATACCAATGTTGAGGAGCTTCCAAAATCTATAGGAAGGCTTCAGAATCTACAAACATTGGACATTAAGCACACTAAAATAAAGATCCTACCCAAAGGTGTAGGAAAGTTGAAGAAATTGAGGCACATGTTTATGCCGTCAGGAATACAAGTTCCGGATGGAATATTCAATTTGAATTGCTTACAGAGTTTACAACAGATTGGTATAAATGATGATACAGTTAGAAAAGTGGGAAACCTGACTCAACTGAGATGTTTGGAAATTGAAAATGTGAGAAGAAATCATGGAAAAGAACTCTCTGCCTCCCTACAGAAGATGGAAGCCCTTCTCTATTTGATGGTAAAAGTGATAAGCGAGGAAGAAATTCTTGATTTGGATGCTGTATCTTCTCCACCAGCCCATCTCAAATATCTCTGGTTAGAAGGGCGTTTGGAGAGGCTACCTCCATGGATTGGTTCCCTTCAAAACCTTGCTCAATTGGCATTAAAAGGGTCTCATTTGAAAGAAGATCCATTGTCTTCACTTGAAGCATTGCCCAATCTCATGTACCTTCAACTTATAATGGCATATGTTGGGGAGGAATTGTGCTTCCGTCATGGATGCTTCTTGAAACTCAAGGCATTGGCTATTTCTGAAATCCCTAAATTGTATCTGATAAAAATAGAAAATGGATCGATGACTCGCATTGAAAAGTTATATTTGGGTGAGTGCCCTGAGTTGAAGAGAATACCTGAGGGCATGCAGTACCTTACTAGTCTTCAAGAACTCCACCTATTCGACGTGTCAGAAGAACTCATACAGAGGATTAAGGCCGGAGATGAACGTGTAAATCTTCTGCACATCCCTTTTATCAGTCATTATAACTCCACAAATGACTACGAGGAAAAAATAGAAATACAAGCACCAATTGGAGATGAAGATTCATGGACAGCAAAAGAGAAAGAGGAAAAGGAAAAGGAGGTAATAACTTAGTTTTATATTTATTTATTTATTTATTTTTGGAATTTTTTAGAGTATTTGGCAAAAAAAAACAAAAACATAAAAAAAAGGTCAAAAGAGGGAGCGGAGCACCGGCCGCTTCTCTCTCTGCCTTTGATTTTAATAGACTGAGCTTCAAATGTCATAGGAATTTGAAATTTGTTTTTGTTTCCATTTTTTATCTCGGTGCACGCGAAACATCAAGACCGGCTTGAATCAAGAATTGGGGCTGTGTATTAGGCCTGTGATATGCGCTAGGGCCTGAAATCTGGACCGCCTTTTATATACTTATTAATGGCCTGGCCCAAACCAACATATTTAATAAGAAGGGGCATATATATATATATATATATATCTATTTATATATATATATATATATATATGTTTTACTAATCGGCTGGATCCCAGTTTAACTATGATGGATATATCTGGGTCTGGGCCTGAGTTTTAGGCCTAGTAACTGAATGGGCCGGGCTCATACAGGCTTCAACCGAACAAGAAACAAGATCCAGCCCCGCACCAGGGTCCTTATCCATCGGTTCTGGAGCTAGCAAATGGTGGGTGACGTAGGAATGGATGACCTGAAATCATACCCAGCATGAAGCTATAAAGACTGACTGGGTCAGGTGGGTTTGAGGGTTTGAGCAATGAACACCAACATTTGTGGATGACATGTATATGCCAACGAGGATCTAAACTACTTGTTAGTTGGGTTAAAATTTAGTCTAGCAAAGAGCCCCACTGTAATAAACTGGAAATTTAGTCTGATATATATTCATAAAAGACAATATAAACTCCCACTCACTCTTGTATTTTCTTTTTTTAGCCCAAATATTAAGCACTGATCGTATCCCTATTTTAGGATTGTAACTTCACTCAATTTGTTTGAGGCCCACCTCTAGATTAATTGATCCATCTACATTTGACTAACTCCGCTCCCATTTCTTTCTTCAAAAATCAAAGGGAGTTCATCACTTGCCCAAAGAATAATCATACTAATATCCTCCATTATTCAGCTTTAATTAACACTAGATGTAAAATTATAGAGCATGCTTCCTCCTTGCTGGAGAGTTTTTCCCCCGGTTTAAAATTGCATGTTCCATCAAGTGGGGCACACTTGGCCCACTAGTTTAAATGAGTCTATCTGGATTAGTCATCTATAAAAAATATGATAAATCATGCATTGTTATCTATCCAATTAAAAGCCATGCAACGGACAACTAAGTAGAAAATGGAGATTTTATTTTGAAAGTCCACATGGCAACCTTTGATTTGGAACATAGGAATGCTCAATTTACCTCATTTTTCATTTTTGGCAGGTGGAGGATATATATTACCTCAATTTTCATTTTATTCAGCCGGGCCAATTTAAAATACTTTTAATTCTTTCTACTGCTAGTAGATCCGGATAGTGTAACGCTTCTGCAAATAGAAGCCCTCTTGATTGTCTTTAGCATGTGATCAATCTGACGATCTCCCTAAACCTTATTTGAGTGAAATTTGTCATTTATTTTGAAGTTCTAGCATTTATAGGTTATGCATTGCTTACGGTTTTGTAGGCATGGATATGAGATTTCTAATTTTCTATCTTCTTCCTCCCTTCAAACAGGTGTAGTTCAACATTTGAACACAATCGTCAGGTGTGCTTCATCCCATCTCCTAACTATTTTCAATGGTTATCCTATTTGACACTGTAGCAAGGCAGGATTCTTCTTTTTGTGCAAGAATTTATATTTATGACAAATGTTTAGAAAATTAGAATCTTATCACTAATCATTCATACTCATAAATCAAATCGTGAATCTTAGGATTTTTTTTTCTTTCTAATAAAAAAAAATTAATAATAAAAAAAGAAAAATAAAAAAGTAGTTATTCATAATCCATCCATTTCTCCATACATAGTAGTATAAATAAAATGACAAATAAGTCTATCATACATATCTAGAACATCATGACTTATACGAATAAATAATAGGTGCTATGTGTAACTAGTTAAATAAGTCTAAGATATCGGTATATATTTATTCTTATTACCTTTAAATTGGGATATAAAAGTAAAAATAAAGCCCAAGCCACCAATCTTACACAGTATAATATCTCTTCAAGATAACAAAGTGTTAAAGAAGAAGAAATAAAAGTAAAATTTTAAAAAAGATATAGTCAAATCCCATAGTTACAATCGATCGCTTTAATCAAATACAAATTCCTTATTCATTTTGAAAACATCCTATAAGCTGCAAAAATTATTAAAAGATTTTGTTAATTATTAAATATATTTCAAAAAGTAAAAACGCTAAAA
Source organism: Persea americana (assembly GCA_029852735.1). Taxonomy (NCBI): domain Eukaryota; kingdom Viridiplantae; phylum Streptophyta; class Magnoliopsida; order Laurales; family Lauraceae; genus Persea; species Persea americana. Next base: position 78,582,047 of record CM056810.1, read on the forward strand.
GAAAGAAAAAAAGGTAAATTGTTATTAATATTAACTTATAGGTTGTAGCCATTCTAGCTCAACCGAGTCGTTTGAATTATAAGATACGAATCATTTTTCTTAGGATTCAACATATGCATTGTACGATTCCGACAACAATGATTATGACCACTTTTGTTGATGTTATCCATGATTAAGGGTCAATAATGTCATTATCATCATAATCATTGGAGCCTTGTACCAACTTATATGGGGTCGGCTAAATGAATTTTGTTTCTCCATTCTAGTCCTTCTTGGGCCAAAAGTTAAATATCATTTTCTCATAATTCATATTTTACTTGTAATAAGTTTTACACCAGCTGTCACCTACTTAAAACAACCCTCCTCACCTTTACCCATGCTTGGGACAGCTATTTAAACCAGCAAAAATTAACTAAGTTAACTGCCAATACTAAACTATCAATTGTATGCCCAAACATACAGTGGGACCCGGATCCTACAACTGCTAATCGTATTCTCATAATTCATATTAGAACAATACTTTGTCATGTCCCTTGCAAGAGTCTACGTACGTTCATTTTGAATGACTTAGAATTTCAATTAGCGGGTATCACTGTAGAGTTCCACTTACCTCAACAAATTATCCCGTGAATGAGAGCCTTTATAAGGATCCTACCTATCAAAGAGGACCAAAAGTTCTTCATCCTCTCTCCTCATTTTTTTCCTTATTTATTTCAACCTGTATCCTTATTGTGGAATTTCACTCATTCAGCCCAGGATTCCTCTAAGACTCGGAGATCCAGACTTCTTTAAACATGGTACACTAATGTAAGTTCAGGGAGGCCATGCGACCACTTGTACACCGATGATTTACATGTAATCCACTAATGGAAAGCTCTCCATATATGATATCATATACATTTTTTTTAAAAATATGACCCACATGACGGAAGATCAAAATTATCCAGCCATGTAACCACGTCTATGGTGATGATTTTCACATAACTCGTGACAAATTTCTGTATGTAGGGTCACTGATGGATGGCCAGACACACATCATATCACATGATCTTTTATATTGTTGTCCATATATCTTAGCCAATTTGATATTCCTTCATCATATCACAGGACCTTCTTGAATTACACCAATCCCATTTTTTACTCCTATTCCAATGGACTACACCGTTAGATCGACGGTCCATTTTTTAAGGAAGTGAAACCTTGTGGTTGATCAAGGAGCGAGGATGTTGAGGTGGGCCCCAAACCTGCAACGAGGTTTGGCTCATCCATATCTTTGGATCGTCCCAGTCCCATCCAAGGTGGTGCCCCAAGTGGGACCCACAGCAAGGTGCAAAGCGGGTCCCATTTGTGCAACACCCCCTCTATACATATACAAGGCTCATCCCTTGCGCACCTTGATGGTGTGGGCCTTATAAGCCCCACCTAGGGATGGGAAGCGGGATTGAAAGGTCTTGATGAGCCCTACCTCTCTACAAAATCTCATACATAATAGATCGTTTTAACCCTTAGACTCATGGCTTATCTGAGGGTTTGGCTCACGATAAATCAGAATGGAGAAACAGAATTCGTGTAGTCAATCATGGCATACTAATTTAGTGGTTTATATTAAAAGAAATTCAGGTGATCCAACAGTCCACTGATTTTGGATTGGTGCAAACTTATGAGATATGTTGAAATTCAGGGGGGTGTGCGTTGGGCTCTCCTGCGGATGCATCTCATGAGAGTCATAATATAGGTCCCCCCTTTTAGGCATGTGGAAGCTCTTTATGATCAATTCCCCCCACCCACCCAACCAAAACGCACGCGCACACACACACACAAAAACCCTGCACCAACCCAGATTTGACACATCCCACGATTACTCACCCCTTGATTGAAGTTCAAAAAAAATTATTTAAAAAAAATACATTTAAACTCGAGGGCTATGAATTAAGGGGTTAGGATGGCATGACTTTAAACATATATTAAAAGGATTTTTTTATACAATTAGGTCCCATTGATATCTTTCTATGCCCCAGCTCTTCATGATTAGCATGGCCTCAGACGGGCCCCAAAAAGCTACTCTCTCAGTCTCAGGGCATGTTCATTTATGCATGTGTTAAAAGTAGAGGTGAAGTAAATGTCACATCAATGGTAAAGGTGAGATGAAGATTTAAAAAATCATAATTAACAACAGAAAAATGCTAAATATATTTGATAAACATTAGTAACATCATATTCAAGAGATACCTAGTAGAAAAGATTATTATTATTATTAAAAAAATAAATCCAAAATAAACGAATATAAGGCTTTAAAAGTATTTGGAACTTGGAATTAATCAACCTTGCTTCATTATAATGCATAATTAAGAGATAAGATAGAAACTAATCTAACCTCACACGATTCTTTCGTCTCTTTTCCACTTAAGATTACGTGGAAAACTGAAGTACTTGAAAATTTTATATATTCAGCTTTTATTTGCAACTTATGTAATTTTACATCACTTTTTATATTTTTGAATGATTTTTCATATATAAAATTTAAGAATGGTAATAATATATTCATTGACTTTAGAATTATCTTTTTACCATTTTGGTATAATTTTATTTATTTATTTATTTCGGCCGAGATTTAGCATGGCCGGATCCATGTTATGCCGACTTACATATACAAGTGTATTTTGGCCGAGATTTAGCGTGGTTGTTACTTTAATTGCAAATTTTGGGTTCGGGATTTAAGAGTTCAAGAGGAGAGTAATTTATACGTAGTAGATTTTTTTTTATTGTTGCTTTTGGTAAGAGTAGTAGAAAGTCATCAAGATTGAAGGGAAAAAATGCCAACAAGATTGAAGGAGGAATTTTACAGGATAGTGATTACACCAGTTATGACCTATGGAGAGAATGTTAGTAAATTAAGAAGCAACATATGTACACAATGGATGTAACAGAGATAGAAATGTTGAGGTAGATGCGTGGTAAAACTAGGAAGGATAAAATTAGAAATGAGCACGTTTGAAAGCATTAATGGGAGAAGATTAGAAAAAAAAAACCCATTTGAGATAGTTTGGACATGTCCAATGTAGGCTTTCAATGGTGCCGGTAAGAAAAGGTTTGGCTATGCAGGTGGATGGAAGGAGTAGGCCAAGGAGGACCTGCAATGAGGTAGTAAAAATAGATCTGAAGAAGTTCAACTTATTTGAGGATTTGACTCTAGATATATCGGAATTGAGAAATAAAATTCATGTAGCCGACCCCAACATAGTTGAGACAAGGCTTTGGTGATGATTAGAAAATGTTGATTTATCACTTTTGATACTAATGATGAAGTTGTATTGATAGGGTTTTACGGAAAAATCTCTCTTTCTCTCTCTCCCCCCTACCAATAGTGTTGATTTATCTCCCATGTGGATTTAGGCTTCTAGATAGGATTCTTAGGTTGGTTACAATATTGGTAGTTCAACCATGGATCTTGAATATTTTTTATTCTTTAAATGCTACAAAGATCATATTGGGTAGTAAACTTTCGAGTTTCATTTATTTTCTTCGGTTTGGGAGTGGGATTTTCATTTATTTTTAAATATGCATTTCGTTTTCAGTTTGGCACTGAGAGTTGCATAATCAATTTTCAAAATTTTTGGGTGTTTTTGTAAATTTTGTAAATTTGTATTTGTATTTCAGTTTGGGACTGAGTTGCAGATTCGGGGAATTGGATATTAATGTGAGGTGTTGCAGTCCTTCATTGAATTCAACTTGCTATTCCTCAGTTTTGGGGTATATTTTGGGTCTAGGGAATTGTAGCTTCTGTGGTTTTATTCTTAACCATTGGATTAGGTCACTGTTTGAGAGTTTATTTCTCCAATTTTATTTTATTATTTGCTCTCCATTTGAACTTGTTTCTGTTTTACAACATTGGATGTTTGATCAGTAGATAATTTAGTTAATCTTGTTTTAATTTTGTATATTGGATGTAAACTCGAGAGTAGCATTATATTTTATATGCAAGATTGTGTGTGTGTGTGTGTGTGTGTGTGTTTTATGGATGAGAGAAATTACTTATCAGACATTCTGAAATTTTATGGTCAGAATGTGTTTGATGTTGCAAATGGAATTTCATGGTTAATCTTGGTCTCATATAGTGCTTATTTTCTGTTTATGCAGGGATTGGAAGTACATTATCGATGACTCAATTTGGGTTCAAAGTGTGTTGGTGATCGATGCTACAATGGTGATGGTGTGATTTGTATTGGCATTAGACGTTTGAGACTACAATGGGGTGATTCATATTAATATTTGTGTGATATTGGCATCAGATGTGTGAGACTGCAATGGGGTGACTCATAATAATATTTGTGTGATATTAGCATAAGATGTTGGAGACTACAATGGGGTGACTCCTATTAGTATTTGTGTGATATTGGCATTAGATGTTTGAGACTGCAATGGGGTGATTCATTAATATTTGTGTGATTTGTATCTTGAAAGGTGTGTTTTTTAGGCATGTTTATTTGGACCTACAATGGTGATGGAATGATTTGAATTGGCATTAGATGTTTAAGCCTACTATACCATGATTATTTTATTTTTTTTTGGTAAAGTTTCTTTTTTTTTTTTGGTAAGGTACTATAGCGTGATTGGTATTAACATTTGTGTGATTTGCATTTTAAAGGTGTATTTTTTAGGCATGTTTGTTTGAGCCTGCAGTGATGATGGTGTGATTGGTATTTGAATTAGATGTTTTAGTCTATCATGCATGATTCATATTAATATTGCTGAATTCATAGGATATCTACATGTTTGAGCCTACAATGGCGTTAGATGTGGTTGAGCCCACAAAGTCTGAGCCTAGCTTGATTTATTTGTATAATAATGATCAAGTTATGAGCAAGGTGGACTACACCTACTGCCTCAATCTTGATCATTGGATAAGTTAAGACAATTGATGAGCAGAAAGCCCAACATTTGACGATTCGTTAGTGTGGACCAACTTAAAACTCAAGGTGCTGCCAAACAAGAGGGAGTAAAGAGGGTTTCAAGCTTAACACCTCAAAGAAATCCTAGGTACCCAAGATGCCCAGATATGTTGTCAGCAAACCAAAGGCGTGTGTTTGTTCTATTTGTTTCCGCATCAGGAGAATGGGTCTCTTCGAATGGTTTAGAGTCTAAAGAGCTTTAAGATGTGAAGTTGTTCTCAAGAATTTTGCCTTTTCTGCTTTACCCTAATAGGAGTCATTCCTATAGTCAGTTTGACCATTTGTAAAGAAAATGTGACTGATGAATAAGATTGTACTAATCATGTGGTTAATCTCACGATGGGATGTACTCCTATTAAGAATGCCCCATACAGTACACACGGTTTAAATTGAGTGGCTCGAATTTTCATTAGGTGAACCCCATTATGGAATTTCACTCCTTCTGCTCGGGACCCGATTGTGGAACGTCACTCCTTCGGCTCAAGATTCTTCTAAGACTAGGAGGATCCATTAATGGTGAGGAAAAGAAAAGTTGGATGAGTGCCAGGGGAGTTGTGTAAGTGAAAAGATTAGACTGACTTGAGATAGGCCCTTGGAGAATTATCAAGGAATGCTTGTATAATGGTAACTCTTGTACGTCTATTGAAAAGAGAGACGCATATATATATGGGAGATTTTCAAAAAGGCTCCTTTCTCTGCCCTTATTTTTTTTTTATCATGGAGCCCCTGTTGAGTCAATCTTGCGTTTTCACACACATTACAAACCCCACCCCCCCACCCAAAAAATAATAATAATAATAGTCATAAGTCCAAGTTTGGCACTCATCCAACTTTCTTCCCAAACCAATGAATAGTCATAAGTCCAAGTTTGATACTCATCCAACTTGTCCTCACCGTTGAATTAAAATCATGATAAAATAATATCTCTAAACTATTAAATTTTAGGGCCATAAATCAAAAGATTATAATGATCTTATGGACTCAAAGTTTTGAATATAGGTAGGCCTCACATGGATTTTTACATCCAATGGACTTTGATGAGCCCAACTAGGGGTCGTTTTCTTCTTAAAAAATGCATGCCCGCTATATATATATATATGGGCCAGTTGTCCTAAGCTCAAGCTTAGGATAAGATAAGCTCAAGTGTGTGGTGGGGCCCACCCGGGGACACACATAGGGAGGGGGATGGGGGGATTTCAAGGACTCCCTGGGATCCTCCTCTCTGCCAAAAATCAGCCACAATCATGATTTCTATCATCTCCATATGAGCCCAAAAGTTTAATAGTCAACAGTCCATTTGGATCAATACATAGTCAATCCAACGGTCCAGTAAATTTAGATCTAACCGAAAGTTGATGGACATATGCAATTCAGGGGGGGGGGGTCATATGTTTGATTCATTTGGATGGACCAAAGTTGAGCCCTACAAGCATGAACTTAGGAAATCTTATCCTCAGCGCGAGCTTAGGAGAGCCTTGCTCCTATATATATATATATATATAGAGAGAGAGAGAGAGAAGAACGAGGAGGATATAGAAAGAGGAGAAAAGGCACCAACCCAAGGCCCTCTGCTACAGTCTCTCTCTCTCTATATATATATATATAAAATATCAATCTTCAGCTTTCTTTTCTTTTTTTCTTTTTTTTTTTTTTGTTTTCCATTCCTTTTTTAGTTTTGTTAAGGGTTAGGGGTTGGGGATTTTGCGGGTTTGGGTTGTAAAGGAGCATAAGTTGTTGTGGGCGGGGAGGTTATGAGCGTCCCCCGACCCATGTTAGTTTACCAGTTTGGGTTTTTTTGTTTTGTTTTGTTTTTTTTCTTTTTTATGAAATGGATTCGGTCATCAATTTTTTATTTTTTTTTTCTGAAACGGACTCAATTATCAGCTATTGCTTATCTCCACAATAGTTACTGTCCCCTAAAATTATTAGGTGCCTTAATAGAAAAAAATTGTTAGGTGCCTTAAGTGATTTAATATCCTGGAATTTTTTTCCATCACACACTCACCTCTTTCCTATTTTTAAGCAAATTTATAGGGGACACCCATATCTCATAGCTTCCAACATTGTATGGGCATTACAGTAGCACATTAATTCATTAATAGGGCCCGCTTTTAAGTCCAGATTGCTCAAAATCACAATCACACGTTTATTGCTAATGGTCAAAATTTGAAAGTGTTTATTTTGGGTGCAAAATAGCAACTCCTATTAAAAAAATAAAACAGGTCAACTAAAATCCTGAATTTGGTTTCAAGATAGCATGATGCTGAAGAGTTCAAACACAATAGTTAAAAGACTTTGATTAAAGAATACACATCTGTGTCATTTGTCCACTTCCTGCAATTATTGAAAAATAGTTAGGCACTTAGATTTCAGTTAATTTTACGGCAATACATGTCGTTAGATTTTAAGGATCATGATAAAATTTAAATCTATTATGTAACCATAAGCAGCCCAAATTTGTTGTGGAACTTAAATTGTTGAGGCTTTGTGTTATTTCTATTGATGCCAACTTTATTTATATGCAATGATTTCTGTCTCAAATGCATGAATTCTCATGCGCTGAGAGAATTTCATGAGAAAGGAAGGGTTAGATATCATTTTTTAAACGCTAAACTGGGATGGTGTTGTGCATTTGTCGGTGGCAAGTTAGTAGCTGCAAGATTTCTGCTTGAGTTGAGGTGCTTTAGTATGGATCCTATGATGATGTATGTGTTGTGCTTGTGCTTAGTGCACAAGTTCCAGTGGTGGAAGCAGTTTATATGGGCTAGTTTCTTCAAGACCTAACCACATTATATATTTTTTTAATGCACATGTACAATTGGGATGGTGTATGTTTTTGTTACCATTATAAGGCTGTAATTTACAAGTTGTATATTTGAAACTTAATGTTTAGAATGAAAGTTAATTACAGATTGTAAGTTGGAATAAAGTGCTCACTGTAATTTTAATTTGAATGCACATGTTGTATCTAATGAAGTTCTCATTGTAATTTGGTGGAGTTGATTTGGTTGTGTCCATTTAAGACACAGAGAGAACGAGTGGGGTTGGTCTGGAACAAAAATCAGAGCCCAGAACAGTGGGATTAGATAATGTATCTCATCATTGTTATCCACCATTGCAGTTGAAATGAAATGGGCGCCGATCTCATACCACAACATTGTAACATGTATAATTCATTGGGATTTTGGTATTGACCACCATTAATGAAGTCTTTCAAGCCAACTTCTACAACATCCAAACCGTTGTTAACATCCAAACCAAATATTTTCGACATATATATATTTTTTTGTAACGGTGGGTGTCCGAGCCCTTTGTTTGTACTAATCCCTACGGGCCCATGGGAAGCCGGGTAAATCCCCCATGACCCTAGTGTAGTAGCGTAGTTTCGAACCCTCAACCTCCGCGAACAAACCGTGATCCTACGCCACCTGTGCTTACATATTCAAGCCACATCTTGAATAAACATGATACAATCCGTGGCACACAATAAGCACAACCTATGACACGTACATACCACAACTTTGACATTCGACCAAAATGGCACATTCTATATACCACACAAACATGCCACAACCTGACATTTCACAAACATAGCACCACTTGTAACACACAAATATGGCACTACCTATACACACAAACATGCCACAACATCTAAAATTAAGATGCTAAGAGGCGCAACTGGAAGCACATTCAATTGTTATTTTAACATTGACAAACATATTTGATTTATGAAAAACACAATGTCTAGAGACAACAAAATTTAGTACAGAATCTTCTATATCCTCAACATTATAGAATAACTCAATTACCACGTGTAATTTTTTCACTAAACACATATGCTACTGAGAATAACAATGAGTACAAATAGAATGGCACAACCATTTTTACTGTGTTTCCGCATATTTTGAGTTTTTCTATGTTTTCTATAAAAGGTTGAATTTCCTGCTTTTATCTCTTGAAGTGAAGCTTTAAATTCTTTCTTCTAAATGTCGTTTTGTCCTTGTTCTGAATTTGCATTGAGTATATATCATGTTGGGATTTCATCCATCCAAATGAAGTGACCCCATCCTCCTTCCTACAAACAAATTCATGGGAAAAGAAAAAGAAACTTAGAGGAAGATTATATTAAAAATTGTGTTTGGTTGTGTCCACCAATGTACTTCATCAAATGAACAAAAAAAAAGTGTCAAAAGGAAGCATGAAGGGGCCTAAATCACGAAATATTTGAATAGCATGTCACAAGGGGATGTTTCAAGTTTTCTAGGCTTAAACTGATCTGGGACATAAAGGCATACAAAAAACAAGTATAATAAATAAATAAAAAAAATAAAGTAAAGACCATAAGACTTATCTTTATTTTTTTCTAGCGTTCTCAAATAGAGCCCTTGAAGGTGGTCAAGAAGCTACAATTGTATATATATATATTTTTTTTTCTAATGATAAAGTATATAAAAACATAAAAAATAAAAAAAAATTGCCATCTACAAAAATTGCCATTGATGAACCAGGGAGTTTATGGCTGGAACGATATAAGGCGCAGCAGCCTATTTATTCATGTTTTCATGATTCACAATAATAAAGAACTAGAATGAGAAAAACCCTAAAACATAGCGATTGAACGAAGACACAAGGATGGAACTACACTCCAGTCTCATATACAGTCCATTCCACTCAAACAATGGATTCATTTTCCAAAAAAAATATAAGGAAAACAAAAATACTAATTGCATCTCTATTACATTGTAAAAATAAAAATACAAGAAAAAGAAGCTTAATTTGGCGTACATAGAGAGGGGAAAAGAGGCAAAAAAGAAAAGGAGAAAAAGAAAAACCTAGCTAGGGCTGGGGAAAAGTTGCATTGAGAGAAAATCAATTGATTTTTTTTTTTTTTTTTTTTTTGGGGGGGGGGGGTGGGGTTTGTTCACAAAGATTTTGGTGTACAGAGAGGGAAAAAACCTAGTTTGTGTTGCGGTCATGCGTAGTTATAAGACTTGATTTGTTGTGTTCCATTAGTCTTGGGGCTTTTCGCATACTGGATAGGTCCATAATATTTGGTATTAGAGCCGGCCTTCACTTCTCGGGTTCGAGTTACGAAAAAAGCTACCTGTAGTAGAGTAAAAGTCATCCAAAAAAAATGAAATATGGCTTTCTACTGCCAAAGTGAGAGCCACCATGGAGAGGGTTGCGGAAGCGTGGTGGTTTGTAACGGTTCCGAATAGTTATAAGACTTAATTTGATGCATTCCATCAGGCTCTTGGCATATTGGTTAGGCCCATAGCAGTTTGGTTAGGAGAAACATTATACAGAGTGAGAGAATGAAGAGGGTTGCATAGAGAGATGCCTGTGGGATGGGCTTCCTTTTTGTTGTTCTCCTTATTCTTGCTCCTCCTCCTTTATCTTCTATTTTCTCTCACTTTCTTTCACTCTTTGCAAACGAGGTGGGTGAATGAGACAGAACGATCGAAAGACACTTTCTGTTTCTTTGTGAGATGAGAAATGATATTTATGAGTTTTTTTATAAGGAAAAAATATCCAAATAAGGCTTAAGTTTTTGCCTCATTTCAAAAAGGATATAAGTTGCAAAACTTCTCAAATTAGGACGTGAGTTTTTTTCAATTAAGGACATCTAACCATTTAAAGATATTTTCGGCAACCTTTTCCTTCAATTTTATTTTTTTAAATGCCTAAGGCACCCTTCATTTACAGTTATGGCAATCTTTCAACAGCCACTACATGTTGTCAATCACCGCCGAGAAGATGATTGTCGCAATCACCGGCATAATGTTATTGAAAGAAAGGATGATATGATGGAGGAAGTCAGGGAGAGTTTTGTTTCAATGAAGCATAGTTTGGATGTTTAAAAAAAACCGAAGGGAAAACTAACCAAATTCCCCTCTACAACTAATCACTTTCTATCTCATGTAGGTGGGACATGGCATGCAAATCACTTTATTATTATTATGCATATACACATACAAGCACGCACGCACACATATAAATGAGGATACCTCTTCTTAGCTCAACCACGTTTTATTATCCACTCACCACACGTGTGTTGGAAAGGGGAGAAAAAAGTAACCTGATGACGAAAGAGCCCAAGACGACAAAATGAAAATGATTTCCTACTAGTGCATTTTCATTTCCCGCACGACAATTTACATAAATAGAGATTGAAAATATATATATATAGAGAGAGAGAGAGAGAAAATAAGAAAAAGGGGAATGAAGAACTCGCCGATCCGTCATTGCAGTTCAAAGTGCCGGCGACGAAACCTCCTCAATTCATCATGCCCAAAATGTCAGGTATTCCATCTCCTTTGACTCTTTTTTTCTTCATGGTTTGTCTGCTCAGACCGACAAAGAAACCCGCTTGATCAACCAATATTTTGGGTTAGCATCCATTTCCATCTCTATCTCACTCGTTCCACAATCCTCTTTTTGTTTTTTCGCCATGGGATATGGTGACTCTTGCAAGAAGTTTTCCAAGTTCCTCATCGTTCTTCATAGTCGGCAGCACATGTCGAGGGATGATCTTGTTATTCTTGTTGTCACGTGCTACATTCCCAGCTGATTCCAATACCTGAATTCTTTAATTTCTTTTTTATACTCACGTGCTTCTTTGATTCCCTACTTCTTTGATTCCAGTAATGGAAAATATTTTTTTGAAATATAAAGTGATTCTTTCAATTTTTTAATAAAGCATACTTTATATGGATGAGGTTAAATTAATCATCTAATGGGGCATGCCCCATTAAACCATAAAATCTAACTAGAAGAGATATCCATAGCCCAAGTTAAGCAAAAAAGCAGTGGCCCACAACCTATACTGAAATTAGCTGGAAATGCGGCATGCGACAATAAGAAAAACAAGATCATCCCTCGGCACGTGTTGCTGGCTGTGAGGAATGATGAGGAACCTGGAAAGCTTCTTGCAGGAGTCACCATAGCCAATGCCGGGGAAATAAAAATAGGATTGGGGAAATGAGGGGGCGAGAGATGAGAATGGATGCTAACCCAAAATAGTGGCTGATTGAGCGGATTTCTTCGCTGGTCCAAGCAAACAAACCCAAAAAAGGCAAAGGAGATGGAATACCTAACATGTTGGGCATGCTAGACTAAGGAGGCTTCGTCCCCGGTACTTCAGATGACGATGATAGATTTGCGAGTTCTTCTTTCGCCTTTTCTACCGTTCTCTTCATCTCTCTCTATTCGCTCTCTATTTATGTAACATATTGAGCGGGAAATGAAAATGCACTAGCGGCAAGTCCACCCATTTTCATTTCGTCGTCTAGGGCTCTTTCGTCATCAGATTCCTTTCATTTACTTTTTAAGACAAATGTGATAAGCGGGTAATAAAATGTGGTTGAGCCGAAAAGAGGCATTCCCTATATATATGATCATTTAATGCAGGTATCCCACGAGAATCATGTAATACTTTTGTAGAACTCCATCATGGGACACACATACGTAGATCATCCTGACCTAGAGGTGCAAATTAGGGCAGGCTACCCAAGCCCAATACGGCCTAACACGCTGGTCAACATGCCCCGGCCCGGTACAGCCCTACTTGTGCCTGTGGGCCATGGCCCAAGCATGTCTGGGCCAGCCATTTTCCGTGCCGCCATCCGGATCTTTTATATGGGATGGGATCTTCTCATGCGCCCTTAGTCCCATAGATGGGCCGAGTCATGCACCCCTTTATGCAATCGATTTTATCCTGGAAGTCGCCTGAAAGGCGAGTCGGTTCGTCCATCTTGATCTGATTATAAAACCAAAGTTGGTTTTGGACTGAAAAATCCTTTCTCCTCTCTGCCTCGCCCGCTACAACTTCACGACACGACTAGAAAAATCATCTTCTCCGGCCTCCTCCTCTTCCCTTCTCTTCTCTTCTCTTCCCTCATTGGCCATTGCTCCTCTCCCCAGTGCCCAGACTCAGGTATGTTGGGTCCCCAATCAACTTAAATCAGCTCACTAAGCTCTCTGCCCTAATCCTCCTTTTAAGTTTGTGAATAATTTCATCCAAGTTATTTCTGTTCATTTCTAATGAAGTTCAAACATTTTGCAGATCTATTTCATACAACTGTTCCTTAGTGTTGATTGGATTCACAATTAACATGGAGGTGAGGTTTGAATTTATACTGTATGTAGCTCAAAATTAGTTTGTTGATCAGAATGACCGTCCCAACAAGTATTTATTTATTTTATCTGCCCCTGCCCCTTCTTTTAATGATTTTGATGTAGGGTGGTGATGATGGAAGAGTTGCTGATATTGACAAAATGACAGTCACCTTGGAACCATATAGAATCACCAAAGGAGGTTTACATGTTCCTGGGAAGGATAGAATGGAATTTCGACCGCCTGAGAGGAATTCTCTTTTGGGTATGCCATATTTTGTTAAATCCTTTTTATGTACACTTGGTTTTAAACCAATTCACCTTATGCAACTAACTTGTGGTCATGTCTTTAGCAATTGTTTATTCTTTGGCTGTTTATATTTTTTACTGTAATAACTAAATTCTTTTTATCTGGAAAGGTCTTGATGTTCTTGCAATTGCAAAGTGAGGGTCCAAGGGTGATGGTGTGTTTAAAGTTCTACAAGAAAGAAATTTGTCGTCCTTGACTTCTCTAGATGAAGATGAGATGTCTGCTTCTTCTGGCGTGGATGATATTCGAACTAATACGTCTCAAAGTAGGCGCAGCTATTCTAGTCGCCATTATGGAGAAGCTTCCTCAAATTCAAAAGAGACTCTGTATTCAGGTATGACATGACAATCTCACTGATATTTTCTTCAACAAAGAAGAGAAGGCAGGCATACGGGTTTGGGATCCTGTGTCTTCTCCTTGTGAGGCCCTGTTAGTTGAATAGGTTGTAGAACTATACAACCTAATAGAATCCATATTTTGATACATTAATGATCTTATGGGAGAAAATTCAGCACCACACACCCATTTCCGAAATAAAAAAAGAGGATGTCTTTCGATATATCCCACCCCCACTAATAGGTAAGATCCGTGCTTGAGAATTATCATTTCTACATGAGAGAGGAATCCTGAATTCCCGCATCTTTCATTAGAAATTAAAATCTTTTTATCAAGAAAAATCAATGTATCTACTTGATTTTATCTAACCAAGAGATTTTCAAGAGTGGAATCATGGCTCAACTTGATCAAATTATTTTGTTAGTGGATCCACCTTCCCCACCAGGAAAAAGCTATGAACGAGAGTGAGTGTGCAGTGATGAGTTCATACTCACCACTCACACACACGTCGCATCTCACGCAAGCGCCCTGCAGAGCTCTCTCTGCAAGAAGACCTCCTCTCTCCTCTCCTCTCCTCACTGCCAATCCAAAACCCCTCTCTTTTCCCACCATAAATCCGGACTCTCCTCCGCTCCTCCTTGCTCCGGCAACGACAAAACAGTCTCTGTCGGAGAAGATGGCGTCCCCCTTGAAGGCATCATCCAGTTCGAAAAACCCAATTCATCCTCTTCGTTGTCGCAATTGAATTCGTGGGGGTAAGTTGGATTCGACCCTTTCGCTCTCCTTGCAGAGTCTTGGGTTGTATTGTGTTTTCTTGTTCAATTGAATCTTTGGACGGATAATCCTTCTTTTTCCGGAGAGAAAACTGTCGGATTGCGCTTCCCTCTGGATGGGATTGAGAAACCCAATTCGTCGTCTTTGTTGTTGCTGTTGATTTCGTGGGTGGGAATTGGATTGGGTTCTTTTGCTCTTGCTGCTGAGTTTTGTATTGTTTTGGGATGGTTTTGTTCTGTTTCGGTTTGAATTATGATGGTTTCTGAGGGAATTCTGGGATTCTGTTATGTGGGTTTCAGGCGTGTGGCTCTTCACTCTGGTGGGGATGTTTTGGGATTGCTTTTGTTTGCTGCAGGGGGAAGATTCAGCCATGGGTTACTTGTTCTTTATGTTGAGACTCTTCATACTGCTGACCCTTTTATTGCTGGTTGGTTTTTATTGGACCTTTTATTTTGAATGTTCTTTCTTTCTTATAACATAAAGTGGAATATGTACCATGCCTGGGCTGAACTACTGATGGGGCTCACAGTTCTGTGATTGGGATGCTTTTTGAAATTGCTTGCATCTGTGAATCTAGCAATCCAATTTTCAGCTGGGATTGGATTGGTAGAAAAGAACAAGTGCAGCCAAATTCTCATATGCAATTGAAAAAAAAAACTGTCCTTTTAGGGTTAGGTGCAAGACCTAGCTGCCATCAGTTCTGGGTTCTACCCAACAGTCGGAGAACTGGATCTTTCATTTGGCATTGCCCATCATGTATGGGTGATGTGGATTCTACTCTAATTCTTGGCCTTTAAATGAATGGGTTTAAAATAAGTATACCAATTATCCCTGTCTAACACAATCTGCAGTGGTGTTAACTTTCAATTTAGAAATGGCGAGGTTGTAGGTGGACATAGATTGGTCCTTATCTATGGGTTAGATCAGTACCATCTTTTATACCATGAACTGTCGACAATTGGTACTATCTTATGGAAAACATCTTCTTTTTGGAGCCCATACATTGCAGATCTGCAGGGTGCCTGAGCTAGATCACTGAAAAGTATTTCCTTTTTTTTTTTTTCTGAATGATGACCCAAATCAAAGTGACAGTAATTTAGACAGAATGTGGTAGGTTGCTTATTCAGGGAATGGGTCTCCAGATAACCAAAGGAATTGAACTTTAAAAAGTGAGTAAACTTACCATGAAGCATTGGGTTCATGTCCATTACTTTCATACCCAAGAACTCTCTTATACCTAAGGCCCTAACTGCATATTATGATACACATTATCTATGTTATGTACATTGTGTAAGTATTGCATATTAGCATGTTGAAGCCCAGGTAGAGGCTCTTTTTCTGATCTGTGTCTAGGTTCTGGCCTTTATTGTGAATTTGGGTACACGTCCTATAGCCTGGAGCCGACTTGGTTATAGATCCATATTGTGATTCAGCTTTCAGTCCAGGGATCATGTGGACCCACACCTGACCTGTTTTCCTCCATAGGCTAAAGCCTATTTATTCATTGTGGGTATTTTTTTTAGGACATTGTGGGTATTTGATATGTATAAATTGGATCACCCAAAGGTGCCTCACGTCAGTCAATTGAAGTCATCTGAATGGAAACTCATGCAATCAACAACATAAAATTTGTGCATCTTTTCTAATATAATCTGTTCAGATGCAATTGCTGTTAATATGATAAGCATGTTTTGAAATACCTATTGTTAGGCAACAGTTTCTGACATTATGAGGTGATCGCAACTGGCTGCTTTTATACTTCCTGTGGTTTTTTTTATAAAAAAGTTATTGCTACCAACATTATATTGCTTATAGATCATCCTTCCTGTGGAAATAGCTGAAACTGAGTTTTTAAACCCCAGATTTTTGTTGTTTATGTAATGCTGCTTGGCGGTCAAAGCAGAACAGCTGTCTAGGAGCATCTAACTCAATCCTATGTATGGTTTTCTTGACCTTTGAGTTTCTACATGTGGAGTCCTTCGTTCGGTGACCCAGAATAATATTGATCTTAATATTTCTGTTGTAGATGGACCGTACTTCCCCTTTCTGTTGAATTTAGGTGCAAATGTAAGTCCAAGGATAATGGCCGGTTAAAGGATCATATAAATTTCTAAGAGAAGTTTATTCGAGAGGGCTCACCTGGCCCAAAGGTCAGTGGTTCAATGGACCACATATATGCATGGTAATGGAACAGGCTATGGAGTGTTTAGATCTTCATGAACTGATTGATAGTAGGTGACTTGGTTTACTTGTAAATGACTGCTGCATTTGGATTGCTTAAGCTACACTGATGTCATACTTATTTCTTTATTTTTTTGTAATTCACTAAAATACTTCTTTTTTCTTCTTTGCTCTGACCAATTATATGCAAGTAGAGTCCCATGCAACTTGTTTTCGGAGAAACTGAATTGCAGCTGCCCGCATATAGCTTGCATCTCGCTCTCCTGACTATGCGCACATAAGGGAATGTGGTTTCCAAATTTTCAGGCCTAAATTTCAGTTTGTGAGCCATTTTATGAAGCCAGCTTGAAAGAACCAATGTCAATCACATTGGGTAGGGTGAGATTGGAAGGTCTTAGTGTGGATTAGGGGTGATTGAAAAATCATGTTGATTTGATGATTCTATATCCTTGAAGGCCCCGGCCCGAAAGTTGGTGGTTTTATATGAACATATATTGCCATTAAAATTTTGTGGCCTTCAAGTAGATAGGATCATAGATGAAAATAGCGGCCGCTACGTAGCGTAGCGGCCGCTATATCGGCCGTAGCGGCCGCCACCGCTACGCTACGGCCGATTTATCGGCCGCCGCACCCGTAGCGGCCGCTACGTCCGCTACGGGGCCGCTACGGCCGCTACAGGCCCGCTACGGGCCGCTACGACCGCTACGGGACCGCTACGGGGCCGCTACGGGGTGAGAAAATTCCTACTTTTCAATTTTTTTAAAAATACATAATAAGAATTATTTCTTTTCTTCTTCTCTTCAAATAACATTTCTATACAACTCTTTTACCCTTTTATGTTTAAAAGAACACCAAAAAGCACATAATCTCGCCGAATTACAGTCGATTCAAAGAGTTCTTCTCTAAGTACATCCTATTAGACACCCCCTTTGGTAGATGTATTTTTTTCTCTAGGTACTCTTAAGTCTTGATTTCATGATATAGTTTTTTCTTTTCTGAGCCTTTCATTAGTTTCTAAGTTAGCATAATCAAGCAACATGAACACATGGATTATTACTATTATTTTCTATTTATACAGCGATACAGGACCTCATATAGTGAGGGGACCGCTACGCCCCCTTACCTTAGTTACTTTTGCAAAAAAAATACATTTTCTCTCATTTTCCAATATTCTAGATTTTCTAGAATTTTTTCATATTTTTTTGACGATTCTTCCAAATCGCACCGCTACGCCGCTACGTAGCGCCGCTACGCTACGTATCGCCCGCTACGTAGCGTTTTGGCGGCAGGCCGCTACGCCCGCCGCTACCGCTATTTTCATCCTTGGATAGGATATAATTGGATCAATTTGTGACGCACCTCTAATTCATGCTAAGACCTTCCAATCCCACCTTACTCTCGTAATTGGCATGCATCAAGTGACACAAGGGTTCTCAATTTAACATTTGATAGATCAGAGCATTTGGCTCTTAAGAAAATAAGCTAAGGGGGGCTGCTTTTTTCATTTCAAATCATATCATAATGCAAATCGAATGGACTAAAATATGTTTATTTGAAAATGACAAATGAAAATACCAAAATCAAGTCCAGATTTATCATGCCAACCAAAACATATAAATCTGAACTAACTCTAACATCAGTATCACACATCAATGGTCATAATCAAATTCAGCCACGATCCTAAGAACCAAAGGTTATTGGGCAACGAACGCCAAATTGGAATAGTTGTCTAACACAGGTGTCGATCCCTCCCAGTCCTAATGGCCCAGTTATTATTTAAAACAATATCAATGGTTTCAATCATGAAATTAAGTAATTAAACACATGAATTGAGGCGGTAATAATTATCTAATTTAAAGAACTTTCGGGCAAATGATGATGTACATATTGCGAAGCCGTTTTTGGCCTGTGAATTTCTTTTAAGAGTGCAGGCAGATGATCACCTTGTCTCTCACTTGGCAAACATTTTGACATGTAAAGTGGGTTGTCAACCGACTTCATGTTTGGGGCTGCCCCGCTGTCTCAGTCATTCATCCAAACTGCTTTAGAACCCTGTTGCGGAAAGGATAGAAAAGAAGTTGGTATCTTGGAAAACAAGCTACTTACCTCGGCCAACGGGCATTCAGCCGGATCGACCCAACAGATATTGATTAGAATACAACGCACTACCCCCGATCGACCCAACGGACATTTAGCCGGCTGAGAATGTTGAGGAAGCTGTAGATATCCATAATGAACCAGACGTTCCAGACAATGATACTTTACAAATGCAGGGCATCCCGAACGCTTGAAGCATACTCCTACCGATCGTTAGGAGGGGATATCAATTGAGCACCTCGAGCTTCAAATATATGTTTTACAAATCGGCTGGATCCCAGTTTAACTATGATGGATATATCTGGTTCTGGGCCTGAGTTCTAGGCCTAGTAACTGAATGGGCCGGGCTCATGCAGGCTTCAACCGAACAAGAAACAAGATCCAGCCCCGCACCATGGTCCTTATCCATCGGTTCCGGAGCTAGCAAATGGTGGGTGAAGCAGGATGACCTGAAATCATACCCAGCATGAAGCTATAAACACTGACTGGGTCAGGTGGGTTTGAGGGTTTGAGCAATGAGCACTAACATTGTGGATGACGTGTATATGCCTACATGGATCTAACCTACTTGTTAGTTGGGTTAAAATTTAGTCTAGCAAAGAGCCCCATTGTAATTAACTGGAAATTTAGTCTGATATATATTCATAAAAGACAATTTAAACTCTCACTCACTCTTGTATTTTCTTTTTTTAGCCCAAATATTAAGGACTGATCGTATCCCTTTTTTTGGATTGTAACTTCACTCAATTTGTTTGAGGCCCACCTCTAGATTAATTGATCGATCTACATGTGACTAACTCCACTCACATTTCTTTCTTCAAAAATCAAAGGGAGTTCATCACTTGCCCAAAGAATAATCATACTAATATCCTCCATTCTTCAGCTTTAATTAACACTAGATGTAAAATTATAGAGCGTGCTTCCTCCTTGCCGGAGAGTTTTTCCCCCAGTTTAAAATTGCATGTTCCATCAGGTGGGGCAAGTCTATCTGGACGATTCATCTATCAAAAATATGATCAATCATGCATTGTTATCTATCCAATTAAAAGCCATGCAACGGACAACTAAGTAGAAAATGGAGGAGATTTTATTTAAAAAGTCCACATGGCAACCTTTGATTTGGAACATAGGAATGCTCAATTTACCTCATTTTTCATTTTTGGCAGGTGGAGGATATATATTACCTCAATTTTCATTTTATTCAGCCGGGCCAATTTAAAATACTTTTAATTCTTTCTACTGCTAGTAGATCCGGATAGTGTAACGCTTCTATTTGCAGAAGCCCTCTCGATTGTCTTTAGCATGTGATCAATCTGACGATCTCCCCAAATCTCATTTGAGTGAAATTTGTCATTTATTTTGAAGTTCTAGCATTTACAAGTTATGCATTGCTTATGGTTTTGTAGGCATGGATATGAGATTTCTAATTTTCTATCTTCTTCCTCCCTTCAAACAGGTGTAGTTCAACATTTGAACACAATCGTCAGGTGTGCTTCTTCCCATCTCCTAACTATTTTCAATGGTTATCCTATTTAACAAACAAAAATAATTAATAATAAAAAAAGGAAAGGAAAAAAGTAGTTATTCATAATCCATCCATTTCTCCATACATAGTAGTATAAACAAAATAACAAATAAGTCTATCATATAAATCTAGAACATCATGACTTATACGAATAAATAATAGGTGATATGTGTAACTAGTTAAATAAGTCTAAGATATCGGTATATATTTATTTTTTTTATTTTTAAATTGGAATATAAAAGTAAAAATAAAGCCCATGCCACCAATTTTACACATAATGGTATCTCTTCAAGATAAGAAAGTGTTCAAGAAGAAAAAATAAAAGTAAAATTTTAAAAAAGATATAGTCAAATCCCATAGTTACAATCGATTGCTTTAATCAAATGAAAATTCTTTATTCATTTTGAAAACATCCTATAAGCTGCAAAAATTATTAAAAGTTTTTGTTAATTATTAAATATATTTCAAAAAGTAAAAACGCTAAAAAAAGAAAAAAAAGGTAAATTGTTATTAATATTAACTTATAGGTTGTAGCCATTCTAGCTCAACCGAGTCGTTTGAATCATAAGATACGAATAATTTTTCTTAGGATTCGACATGCATCATAGGATTCTGACAACAATGATTATGACCACTTTTGTTGATGTTATCCATGATTATTGTCATTATCATCATAATCATTGGAGCCTTGTACCAACTTATTTGGGGTCGGCAAAATGAATTTTGTTTCTCCATTCTAGTTTTTATTGGGCCAAAAGTTAAATATCATTTTCTCATAATTCATATTTTACTTGTAATAAGCTTTACACCAGCTGTCACCTACTTAAAACAACCCTCCTCACTTTTACCCATGCTCGGGACGGCTATTTAAACCAGCAAAAATTGACAAAGTTAACTGCCAATACTAAACTATAAATTGTATGCCCAAACTTACAGTGGGACCTGGATCCTACAACTGCCAATTGTATTCTCATAATTAATATTAGAACAATACTTTGTCATGTCCCTCGCAAGAGACTACGTACGTTCATTTTGAATGCCTTTATAAGGACCCTACCTATCAGAGAGGACCAAAAGTTCTTCATCCTCTCTCCTCATTTTTTTCCTTATTTTTTCCAAGCTCTATCCTTATTGTGGAATTTCACTCATTCAGCCAAGGATTCCTCTAAGACTCGGAGATCCAGACTTCTTTAAACATGGCACATTAATATAAGTTCAGGGAGGCCATGCGACCACTTGTACACCGATGATTTACATGTAATCCACTAGTGGAAAGCTTTCCATATATGATATCATATACATTTTTTTAAAAATATGACCCACATGACAGAAGATCAAAATGATCCAGCCATGTAACCACGTCTATGGTGGTGATTTTCACGTAACTCGTGACAAATTTCTGTATGCAGGGTCACTTATGGATGGCCAGACACACATCATATCACATGATCTTTTATAATGTTCTCCATAAATCTTAGCCAATTTGATATTCCATCATCATATCACAGGACCTTCTTGAATTACACCAATCCCATTTTTTACTCCTGTTCCAATGGACTACACCATTAGATTGACGGTCCATTTTTTAGGAAAGTGAAACCTTGTGGTTGATCAACGAGTGAGGATGTTGAGGTGGGCCCCCCAAACCTGCAAGGAGGTATGGATCATCCATATCTTTGGATCCTCCCAGTCCCATCCAAGGTGGTGCCCCAAGTAGGACCCACAGCAAGGTGCATAGCGGGTCCCATTTGTGCAACACCCCCTCTATACATATACAAGGCTCATCCCTTGCGCACCTTGATGGTGTGGGCCTTATAAGCCCCACCTAGGGATGGGAAGCGGGATTGAAATGTCTTGATGAGCCCTACCTCTCTACAAAATCTCATGCCTATTAGATCGTTTTAACCCTTGACTCATGGCTTATGTGAGGGTTGGCTTACGATAAATCGGAATGGAGAAACAGAATTCGTGTAGTCAATCCAAACATAGTCGGGACAAGGCTTTGATGATGAACCCTTGATTCATGGCATACTAATTTAGTGGTTTATATTAAAAGAAATTCAGGTGATCCAACAGTCCACTCATTTTGGATTGGTGCAAACTTATGAGATATGTTGAAATTCAGGGGGGGGTGTGTTGGGCTCTCCTGCAGATGCATCTCATGAGAGCCATAATATAGGTCCCCCCTTTTAGGCACATGGAAGCTCTTTATGATCAATTCCCCCCACCCACCCAACCAAAACGCACGTGCGCGCACACACACAAAATCCCTGCACCAACCCAGATTTGACACATCCCACGATTACTCACCCCTTGATTGAAGTTCAAAAAAATTATTTAAAAAAAAAAACATTTAAACTCGAGGGCTATGAATCAAGGGGTTAGGATGGCATGACTTTAAACATATATTAAAAGGATTTTGTTTACAATTAGGTCCCATTGATTTCTTTCTATGCCTCAGCTCTTCATGATTGGCATGACCTCATACGGGCCCCAAAAAGCTACTCTCTCAGTCTCAGGGCATGTTTATTTATGCATGTGTTAAAATCTCTCTTTCTGTCTCTCCCCGCTACGAATAGTGTTGATTTATCTCCCATGTGGATTTAGGCTTCTAGATAAGGGTTCTTACGTTGGTTACAATATTGGTAGTTCAACCATGGATCTTGAATATTTTTTATTCTTTGAATGCTACAAAGATCATATTGGGTAGTAAACTTTCGAGTTTCATTTATTTTCTTTGGTTTGGGAGTGGGATTTTCATTTATTTTTAAATATGCATTTCGTTTTCAGTTTGGCACTGAGAGTTGTATAATAAATTTTCAAAAATTTTGGGAGTTTTTGAAAAATTTGTATTTGTATTTCAGTTTGGGACTGAGAGTTGCAGATTCGGGGAATTGGATATTAATGTGAGGTGTTGCAGTCCCTCATTGATTCAACTTTCTATTCCTCAGTTTTAGGGTACATTTTGGGTTTAGGGAATTGTAGCTTCTATGGTTTTAATCTTAACCATTGGATTAGGTCATTGATTGGGAGTTTATTTATCCAATTTTGTTTTATTATTTGTGTTCCATTTTAACTTGCTTATGTTTTACAACATTGGATGTTTGATCAGTAGATAATTTAGTTAATCTTGTTTTAATTTTGTATATTGGATGTAAACTCGAGAGTAGGCATTATTTTTAATATGCAAGATTGTGTGTGTATGTGTTTTTTATGTATGGATGAGAGAAATCAATGTGTGTGGTGAATCGGATATTAATGTGAGACGTTGCAGTCCTTCATTGAATTCAGCTTTCTATTCCTCAGTTTTGGGGTATATCCTGGGTTTATGGAATTGTAGCTTCTTTGGTTTTATTCTTAACCATTGGATTAGGTCACTGTTTGAGAGTTTATTTCTCCAATTTTATTTTATTATTTGTGCTCCATTTGAACTTGTTTCTGTTTTACAACATTTGATGTTTGATCAGTAGATAATTTAGTTATCTTGTTTTAATTTTGTATATTGGATGTAAACTCGAGAGTAGGCATTATATTTTATATGCAAGATTGTGTGTGTGTGTGTGTTTTTTATGGATGAGAGAAATTACTAATCAGACATTCTGAAATTTATGGTCAGAATGTGTTTGATGTTGCAAATGGAATTTCATGGTTAATCTTGGTCTCATATAGTGCCTATTTACTGTTTATGCAGGGATTGGAGGTACGTTATCGATGACTCAATTTGGGTTCAAAGTGTGTTGGTGATTGATGCTACAATGGTGATGGTGTGATTTGTATTGGCATTAGACGTTTGAGACTACAATGGGATGATTCATATTAATATTTGTGTGATATTGGCATCAGATGTGTGAGACTGCAATGGGGTGACTCATAATAATATTTGTGTGATATTAGCATAAGATGTTTGAGACTACAATGGGGTGACTCCTTTTAATTTTTGTGTGATATTGGCATTAGACGTTTGAGACTGCAATGGGGTGATTCATTAATATTTGTGTGATTTGGATCTTGAAAGGTGTATTTTTTAGGCATGTTTATTTGGACCTACAATGGTGATGGTATGATTTGAATTGGCATTAGATGTTTAAGCCTACTATAGCACGATTTTTTTTTTTGGTAAAGTTTCTTTTTTTTTTTTTTTTTGGTAAAGTACTATAGCATCCTTGGTATTAACATTTGCGTGATTTGCATTTTAAAGGTGTATTTTTTAGGCATGTTTGTTCGAGCCCGCAGTGATGATGGTGTGATTGGTATTTGAATTAGATGTTTTAGTCTATCATGCATGATTCGTATTAATATTGCTGAATTCATAGGATATCTACATGTTTGAGCCTACAATGGCGTTAGATGTGGTTGAGCCCACAAAGTCTGAGCCTAGCTTGATTTATTTGTATAATAATGATCAAGTTATGAGCATGGTGGACTACACCTACTGCCTCAATCTTGATCATTGGATAAGTTTGGACAATTGATGAGCAGAAAGCCCAACATTTGACGATTCGTTAGTGTGGACTAACTTAAACTCAAGGTGCTGCCATACAGGAGGGAGTAAAGAGGGTTGCAAGTTTGACACCTCAAAGAAATCCTAGGTACCCAAGATGCCCATATATGTTGTCAGCAAACCAAAGGCGTGTGTTTGTTCTATTTGTTTCCTTATCAGGAGAATGGGTTTCTTCCAATGGTTTAGAGTCTAAAGAGCTTTCAGATGTGAAGTTGTTCTCAAGAATTTTGCCTTTTCTGCTTTAACCTAATAGGAGTCAGTCCTATAGTCAGTTTGACCATTTGTAAAAAAAAATGTGACTGATGAATAAGATTGTACTAATCATGTGGTTAATCTTACGATGGGGGACGTACTCCTATTAAGAATGCCCCATACAGTACAAGGAGTTTAAATTGAGTGGCTCAAATTTTCATTAGGTGAACCCCATTCTGGAATTTCACTCCCTTCTACTCAGGAGCCCATTGTGGAACATCACTCCTTCGGCTTAAGATTCTTCTAAGACTAGGAGGATCCAAACTTCTTTAACCGCGGTACATTAATATAAGTTCAGGCAAGCCGTGCAACCACTTTCTTATGATTTCAATTCAATGGTGAGGAAAAGAAAAGTTGGATGAGTGCCTGGGGAGTTGTGTATGTGAAAAGATTAGACTGACTTGAGATAGGCCCTTGGAGAGTTATCGAGGAATGCTTCTATAATGGTAACTCTTGTACGTCTATTGAAAAGAGAGACGCACATATATATGGGAGATTTTCAAAAACGCTCCTTTCTCCGTCCTTAATTTTTTTTATCATGGAGCCCATGTTAAGTTAATCTAGCATTTTCACACACATTACAACACCAAACCACGCCCCCTCCCCCAAAAATTAAAAAAAATAATAATAATAATAAAGAGTCATAAGTCCAAGTTTGACACTCATCCAACTTGCTCTCACCATTGAATTGAAATCATAATAAAATAATATCTCTAAACCATTAAATTTTAGGGCCATAAATCAAAAGGTTATAATGGTCTTATGGACTCAAAGTTTTGCATATAGGTAGGCCTCACATGAATTTTTACATCCAATAGACTTTTATGAGCCCAACTAGGGGTCGTTTTCTCTTTAAAAAAATACATGCCCACTATATTATATATAAATATATATATATATATATATGGGTCAGCTCTCCAAAGCTCAAGCTTAGGATAAGATAAGCTCAAGTGTGTGGTGGGGCCCACCCGGGGACACTCATAGGGATGGGGATGGGGGGATTTCAAGGACTCCTTGGGATCCTCATCTCTACCAAAAATAAGCCCCAACCGTGATTTCTATCATTTCCATATGAGCCCAAAAGTTTAATAGTCAACAGTCCATTCTGATCAATACATAGTCAATCCAACGGTCCAGTAAATTTGGATCTAATCGAAAGTTGGTGGACATGTGCAATTTAGGGGGGAGGGGGGTCATGTGTTTGGTCCATTTGGATGGACCAAAGTTGGGCCCTACAAGCATGAACTATGAAATCTTATCTTAAACTCGAGCTTAAGAGAGCCTTGCTCATATATAAATATATATATATATAGGGGCCAGCTCTTCTAAGATCGAGCTTAAGAGAGCCTTGCTCATATATATATATATATATATATATAGGGGCCAGCTCTCCTAAGCTCAAGCTTAGGATAAGGTGAGCTCAAGTGTATGGTGGGGCCCACCTAAAGACCCACATGGAGGGGGGGGGGGGGCGCTTCAAGGATTCCCTAGGATCTCTCTCTTTGCAAAAAATCAGCTCCAACCTTGATTTCTATCATCTCCATATGGGCCCAAAAGTTTAATGGTAAATAGTTCTTTCGGATCGATACATAGTCAATCCAACGGTCTAGTAAATTTGGATCTAACCAAAAATTGGTGGACATGTGCAATTTAGAGGGTTCATGTGTTTGGTCCATTTGGATGGGCCAAAGGTGGGCCCCACAAGCATAAGCTTACAAGATTTTATTCTAAGCTTGAGCTTAGGAGAGCGTTGCTCATATATATATATATATATATATTGGGCCCTATGCTACAGTCTCTCTCTCTCTCTCTCTATATATATATATATATATTTAAATATATAAGGGTTAGGGGTTGAGGATTTTGCGGGTTTGGGTTGTAAAGGAGCATAAGGTATTGTGGGCGGGGAGGTTATGATCGTCCCCCGCCCCGTGTTAGTTTACTAGTTTTGGTTTTTTTTTTTTTTTTTTTTTGTTTTTTAGGAAATGGATTCAGTCATCAGTGTTTTTTTTTTTTTTTTCTTTTCTAAAAAGGACTTAATTATCAGCTATTGCTCATCTCCACAATAGTTACTGTCCCCTAAAATTATTAGGTGCCTTAATAGAAAAAAAATTGTTAGGTGCCTTAAGTGATTTAATATTCTGGAATTTTTTTCCATCACACACTCACCTCTTTCTTATTTTTAAGCAAATTTATAGGGGACACCCATATCTCATAGCTTCCAACATTGTATGGGCATTACAGTAGCACAGTAATTCATTAATAGGGCCCGCTTTTAAGCCCAGATTGCTCAAAATCACAATCACACGTTTATTGCCAATGGTCAAAATTTGAAAGTGTTTATTTGGGTGCAAAATAGCAACTCCTATTAAAGAAATAAAAAATGTCAACTAAAATCCTGGATTTGGTTTCAAGATAGCATGATGCTGAAGAGTTCAAACACAATAGTTAAAAGACTTTGATTAAAGAATACAAATCTCTATCATTTGTCCACTTCCTGCACTTATTGAGAAATAGTTAGACACTTAGATTTCAGTTTATTTTACGGCAATACATGTCGTTAGATTTTGAGGATCATGATAAAATTTAAATCTATTATGTAACCTTAAGCAGCCCAAATTTGTTGTGGAACTTAAATTGTTGAGGCTTTGTGTTATTTCTATTGATGCCAACTTTATTTATACGCAATGATTTCTGTCTCAAATGCATGAATTCTCATGTGCTGAGAGAATTTCATGAGAAAGGAAGGGTTAGATATCATTTTTTAAACGCTAAACTAGGATAGTGTTGTGCATTTGTCGGTGGCAAGTTAGCAGTAACAAGATTTCTGCTTGAGTTGAGGTGCTTTAGTATGGATCCTATGATGATGTATGTGTTGTGCTTGTGCTTAGTGCACAAGTTCCAGTGGTGGAAGCAGTTTATATGGGCTAGTTTCTTCAAGATCTATCCACATTATATTTTTTTAATGCACATGTACAATTGGGACGGTGTATGTTTTTGTTACCGCTATAAGGCTGTAATTTACAAGTTGTATATTTGAAACCTAATGTTTAGAATGAAAACTAATTACAGATTGTATGTTGGAATAAAGTGCTCGTTGAAATTTTAATTTGAATGCACATGTTGTATCTAATGAAGTTCTCATTGTAATTTGGTGGAGTTGATTTGGTTGTGTCCATTTAAGACACAGAGAGAACGAGTGGGGTTGGTCTGGAACAAAAATCAGAGCCCAGAACTAACAAGTGCACCTGAAACAGTGGGATTAGATAATGTATCTCATCATTGTTATCCACCATTGCAGTTGAAATGAAATGGGCGCAGATCTCACACCACAACATTGTAACATGTATAATTCATTGGGATTTTGGTATTGACCACCATTATTGAAGTCTTTCAAGCCAACTTCTACAATATCCAAACCACTGTTAGCATCTAAACCAAATATATTCAACATATATATATTTTTTGTACTAACCCCTACGGGCCCAAGGGAAGTCGGGTAAATCCCCCAAACACGTGTAACTTCTATATCCTGAACATTATAGAATAGCTCAATTACCGCGTGTAACTTTTTCGCCAAACACATATGCTACTGAGAATACAACAATGAGTACAAATAGAATGGCACAACCATTTTACTGTGTTTCCGCATATTTTGAGTTTTTCTATGCTTTCTATAAAATGTTGAATTTTCTGCTTTTATCTCTTGAAGTGAAGCTTTGATTCCTTTCTTCTAAATGTCATTTTGTCCTTGTTCTGAATTTGCATTGAGTATATATCCTGTTGGAATTTCATCCATCCAAATGAATTGAACCCCATCCTCCTTCCTACAAACAAATTCATGGGAAAAGAAAATGAAA
Source organism: Persea americana (assembly GCA_029852735.1). Lineage (NCBI taxonomy): Eukaryota > Viridiplantae > Streptophyta > Magnoliopsida > Laurales > Lauraceae > Persea > Persea americana. The sequence goes on from CM056810.1 coordinate 78,610,947, forward strand.
TTTAGAGGAAGATTATATTAAAAATTGTGTTTGGTTGTGTCCACCAATGTACTTCATCAAATGAACAAAAAAAAAGTGTCAAAAGGAAGCATGAAGGTGCCTAAATCACAAAAGATTTGAATAGTATGTCACAAAGGGATGTTTCAAGTTTTCTAGGCTTAAAATGATCTGGGACATAAAGGCATACAAAAAACAAGTATAATAAATAAATAAATAAAATAAAGTAAAGACCATAAGACTCCTCTTTATTTTTTTTCTAGCGTTCTCAGATAGAGCCCTTGAAGGTGGTCAAGAAGCTACAATTGTATTTCTTTTCTTTTTTTTTTCTAATGATGAAATATGTAAAAACATAAAAAAAAATTGCCATCTACAAAAATTGCCATTGATGGCCCAGGAAGTTTATGGCTGGAACGATATAAGGGGCAGCAGCCTACTTATTAATGTTTTCATGATTCACAATAATAAAGAACTAGAATGAGAAAAACCCTAAAAAATAGCGATTGAACTAAGACACTGGGATGGAACTACAGTCCAATCTCATATACATTCCATTCCACTCCAACAATGGATTCATTTTCCAAAAAAAAAAATAAAATGGAAAACGAAAATACTAATCACATCTCTATTACATTTTGAAAATAAAAATACAAGCAAAAGAAGCTTAATTTGGCGTACATAGAGAGAGGGAAAAGAGGCAAAAAAGAAAAGGAAAGAAAGAAAAACCTAGTTAAGGCTAGGGAAAAGTTGCATTGAGAGAAAATCAATTGATTTGTGTGTGTGTGTGTGTTAGGGTGTGTGTGTGTGGCGCGGATGTTACAGAGAATGGGAAAAACCTAGTTTGTGCTGCGGTCCTACATAGTTATAAGACTTGATTTGTTGTGTTTCATTAGTCTTGGGGCTTTTCGCGTACTGCATAGGTCCATAATATTTGGCATCCAAGCCGACCTTCACGTCTTGGTTCGAGTTACAAAAAGAGCTATTTGGAGTAGAGTGAAAGTCATCCAAATTTTTTTTGAAAAAATGGCTATCTACTGCCAAAGTGAGAGCCGCCGTGGAGAGGGCTGCGGAAGCGTGGTGGTTTGTAACGGTCCTGAATAGTTATAAGACTTGATTTGACGCATTCCATCAGGCTCTTGGCATATTGGTTAGGTCCACGGCAGTTTGGTTAGGGGAAACATTATAGAGAGTGAGAGAATTGTTGGAAATAGGGCTAACGTACTGAAAAGAAAAGCTGTAATTAAAACAATGGTACCAGATTGCAGATTGTGAAGAGCGTTGTATAGGCGGAAATCGATCGAGATTGGGGCCGAGGCACGTCTGGCGACGCTTTCTTTAGGACGAGTTCCGCCCTTCCGGGATGAACCCAGATGCGAAGAGGATCTCTGCAGAAACTGCCCTCATGATACAACGGCCTTCACAGATGATGATCAGGCCTGGTCGCACACCAAGTCCAGATCAAGCTCCAAAAACCACAGAATGCTCAGGAGAGAAAGGAAGAAGAACAGAGTAGTTTTTTTTTCTTATTTTTTCTGTTCCCGGACAAGCTATTTTATATCGAAAAATACTGTCGTTGGGCTTTAAGATCAGCGATTAATCACAACATTAATGCATTAATAAAAATAATTAAAACGTTAATAATTAGAATTTAAACATTGATAATTAAAACTGTTTTAAAATTGAAATTTCTGCAACGTTGATAATTAAAACGTTAATAATTAGAATTTAAACATAATAAACACGTTTTTTTAGTAAAAACAAATATTAGAATTTTTTGCAAAAGTGAGCCATTTCTATATCAGAATATGGGTCCCTCTAGGCCAGGTGGCCTGGATTTGCACCCCCCCTGCGCACGATATACACGCAGGATGCGCGTCGCGGACGCACGCCCGGTTAAACGTTTCCGGACCGGCCACCCCAGGTCAAGCCCGACTCTCGTGCGCGCATAGGGCCCATGACAAAATGTTCCAAAACTCTTTAAGGCATATGGAAGTGAAACCACATATAAAGGCATCTCAAGAGTTGAGTTTTAGCAATGTGAGATGCTAAGAATTCTAGTAGTATATACTACCCACAAAAAGTAAAAGCACAAAGGATAAAACACCTTTTCAAAAACTTCCAAAAAACACCTTATGAATTTTTGAAACACCCAAAAAACCCAACAATCTCCCCTCTGTTTCAAAATATTCACTGAGCATCTTACTGGTAAGGTGACAGAGCTTGAACCTCACCGTCATGACATAATTTCAAACCTTTAGTAGTTGGAGTGAACAAAGTCTTGAACTTCAACTTTTTATATCAGTTCAAAATTACGTCAAGTTTAATCTTGGAGACATTAGGTCAGCACTTTACGGCCATGTGCTTAATCCCGGATTTCGTGAGTGCTCTAGAGAATCTGCCCAAATTCTCATAGGAAGCGGCCCCACTTCCACACTCATATAGGTGAGTCTATCAAGAGTGCTCCTACAGCTATGCACCCCACCATAGAGGCTATAGATCTCATTAAGGATTTTAATCCAACCTCATTCGCTACAGGTTATGTACCAACTATCAAGTAATCTCACACAACAGGGATGAGTACTGAGTAATCATACTCTATATGTCAGTACTTCACATCATCGAAATAGCTTGTTTTTCCCATTGAACCTATTTCTCGGGATCTCCGGTCATTAGGTTGGGTTCCCACTATTGATGATTTATGGGCTTAAGACCCATCCCTTTTGTTGTTTCATTTATTTTTTCTCTTGCAAGTCCTTTTGTCAAAGGATTTGCTAAGTTGTCATTTGATTTCACATAATCAATAGCAATCACTCCTCCAATGAGTAATTGTCTCACATAGTTATGTTGTAATCTTACTTGTCTAGACTTTCCATTGTATATGGCATTGTGTGCATTTATGATTGCTGCAGTGTTATCACAATGAATAATAATAGGAGGAATTGGTTTAGTCCACAAAAGAATATCATATAATAAATTTCTAATCCATTTGGCTTCGTTCGCGGCGGCTCCCAAAGCCAAGAATTCTGAATCCTTAGTGGATTGAGTAATGGTAGTTTGTTTCTTGGATTTCCAAGAGATTGCAGCACATCCCAAAGTGAAAATATAGCCACTGGTAGACTTAGAATCATCTAAGTCTGTGTTCCAATCAGTATCGCTGTAACATTCAACTACAGCTGGAAAACTAGAGTAACACAATGCATATTCTATAGTATGCTTTAAATATTTAAGTACTCTGAATACAACATTCCAATGTTCAACACCAGGATTACTAGTGTATCTACTTAATTTGCTTACAGCATAAGCTATATCAGGGCGAGTACAGTTCATAGCATACATTAAACTACCAATCACACTTGCATAATCAAGTTGTGCTACACTATCACCATTATTCTTTACTAATTTAATACTATGATCAAAAGGAGTGGACACTGGTTTACAGTTAAAGTGGTCAAATTTTCTCAACACTTTTTCAATGTAATGTGACTGGGATAATTTAATACCAGTGTCATCTTTAATAATTTTGATTCCCAATATTACACTTGCTTCTCCCAAGTCTTTCATATCAAAATTATTGGAGAGAAGTAACTTTGTTTCTTCTACACAATCCAAGTTTGTTCCAAAGATCAATAAATCATCAACATATAGGCACAAAATTATTGTTGAATCACCATCAGATTTATAGTAAATACATTTTTCAGCCTCATTTAATTTGAAGCCATTTGAAAGAATAACTTCATCAAACTTCATATGCCATTGTTTTGGTGCTTGTTTTAGTCCATATAAGGACTTTAACAATCTACACACCTTATGCTCTTGTCCTTTTATTACATAACCCTCTGGTTGATCCATATAAATTTCCTCCTCTAAATCACCATTTAGAAAAGCAGTTTTGACATCCATCTGATGAATATATAAATTCTACACAGCAGCTATAGCAATCAAAGTCCTAATAGAACTTATTCTTGATACAGGTGAAAAGGTATCAAAGAAGTCTACCCCTTCTTTTTGCCTAAAGCCTTTAGCTACTAGCCTGGCTTTGTATTTCTCTATTGTCCCATCAGGTCTTAATTTTTTCTTAAGAACCCATTTGCATCCTAAAGGCTTGGTACCTAGAGGTAAATCAGCTAGTTCCCAAGTATTGTTTGCTAAAATGGATTCTATTTTATCATCTAATGCTTCTTTCCAAAATGCAGCATCATGGGCAGACATTGCCTCATTATAAGTAGATGGGTCCTTTTTTATTATATAGGTCTCAAAGTCAGGGCCAAAACTAGTGGATGTCCTTACTCTCTTACTTCTCCTATGTTGGGGTTCCTCTTCTTCCGGAATTTCCGAAATTCTTTTAGATGAGGAAGGTTTAGATGTAATTCTAGTTTTAAAAGGAAAAACATCTTCGAAGAAGTCTGCATCTCTAGACTCAACTAGAGTTAGGTCTTCAATTTTTAGGAACCGATAGGCAGCACTATCTTGTGCGTATCCTATAAACACACATTCCGATGAATGGGGTCCTAACTTTGGTCTTTTAGGATCAACTATCCTAACATGGGCTAAACAACCCCAAACTTTAAAATATCTAAGGTTAGGCTTTCTCCCCTCCCAAATTTCAAAGGGTGAACTATTAGTTTTAGAATGTAAAATTCTATTTAAGATATAACAAGCAGTCAATAAAGCTTCACCCCATAAATGTTTTGGACTACCGGATGAAATCAACATGCTATTCACCATTTCAATTAGAGTCCTATTTTTTCTTTCTGTTATCCCATTTTGTTGAGGTGTGTATGGAGCAGTACTTGTTCTTTTAATTCCTTTAGATTCACAAAAGTCCAAGAAATCTTTTGAAGTGTATTCACCACCTCTGTCACTTCTAAACTTAATTAATTTTCTATTTAATTTATTTTCAACTTCAGACAAATAAATTTTAAATTTAGATAAAGCTTCATCTTTAGTTCTAAGTAAATATACATACGTATATCTAGAGCAATTATCAATAAAAGTAATAAAATAATATTTTCCACCTCTAGTCATAGTGTTACTTAAATCACATATATCAGAATGCACTGACTGAAGTAACTCAGTTTCTCTTTCCACTTGATGAAAAGGCTTTCGAGTAATCTTAGATTGAGAACATATTTCACATTTCTTGTATTCGTCTTTATATTTATCAATCAATCCATCATTACTCATTTTTTCTCATTTTTCTAAAATTAATATGACCTAGTCTTCCGTGCCAGTCATAAACAGAAGCAACTATATAAGCAGAAGAAGATGCATTATTATTGATTACATTCAATTTAAACATTCCATCAGAAGCATAACCTTTACCAACAAAAATACCTTTCTTTGTAATTACAAATTGATCAGACTCTATTACCTACTTGAAGCCTGCCTTGTTGAGAAGAAAACCAGAAACTAGATTTTTTCTCATCTCTGGAGCATGAAGCACATTCAGCAGAGTCACAGTTTTTCCAGAAGTGAACTGAAGTTCAACCTTCCCTTTACCAATTACCTGTGTAGTAACGGTAATTCCCAGAGCAAGTTTACGGTCTTGCTTGACCTCCTCATAGGTCTTAAACAGACCTCTATCAAATGCAACATGAGTGGTTGCGCCTGTGTCAATCCACCATCCTTCGCTCTTTCCTGTGCTGAGTGTGTTTACTTCAGAGATAACAGCCACGAAGTGTTCTTCTTCAGTGATATTTGCTTGAGGCTTATTCGATTGGGACTGTTGTGGGAACTTCTTTCGGTGGCGACATTCTCTTGCAAAGTGGCTTGGTTTCCCACAAACAAAACAGCTTCCCTTTGCCTGTGGCTTGTTTGACCCTTGGTTCTGATTTTTGTTTAAACCTTTTTTATGATTCTGGTTATGCTTCTTGTTTTTGAAGGAAGGATTACTTTTCTTATTTCTGCCCAGATGTTGATCAAACTTGCTCTTCTTTTCGCCATCACCTTTTGGTTCAACAACATTTATTTTTCCACTGTTTTCATGTGTGTTAGTCTGATCACTCATCCGAGCTTCTTCTTCAATTCTCAGGTAGCGCTGAAGGCGCTCTAGTGAGTAATCCCTCCGTTTATGCGTCAAAGTCTTTTGAATTTCCTTCCAAGTTGATGGCAGTTTCTCAATTATTGTTGCAACTTGAAACTGTTCATCAACTCGGATCCCTTCTTTGACAATTTCATTCACCAAAGTCTGTAACTCATGTACTTGTGGAAGAATGGGTTTATCATCTATTATTTTGAAATTTAGGTGCCGACCCACTGCATATTTTTTAGCCCCAGATTCCTCTGTCTTATACTTTTTATCAAGAGCTTTCCAAAGCTCTTTGGCAGTTCGTGCATCAGAGTACAGATTGTAGATGTTGTCTGCAACCAGGTTGAGTATATGGCCTTTGCACAAATAGTCATCTTCTTTCCATTTTTTTCGTGCATATGAGCCCCCTGGTTGCTCTTCACGATCAGGACATGGTTCAGTTAAAACATATGCAACTTTCAGAGACGTTAACAGAAATAATACTTTTTGTTGCCATCGTCGGAAGTTGGATCCGTCAGAACTATCCAACCGAACCAAGTCCTGATGCATGAACTTAACGGTAGAGGTAGCCATTGCAGAGAAACAAGATAATTATAGTCATATGAAACTCATAAATCTTGTTTTAAAATTGAAATTTCTGCAACGTTAAGGTGTTTGAACGTTGATAATTAGAATTAAAACATAATAAAACACGTTTTTTAGTAAAACAAATTTGCAAAAGTGAGCCATTTCTATATCAGAATATGGGTCCCTCTAGGCCAGGTGGCCTGGATTTGCACCCCCCCTGCGCGCGATATACACGCAGGATGCGCGTCGCGGACGCACGCCCGGTTAAACGTTTCCGGACCGGCCACCCCAGGTCAAGCCCGACTCGCGCGCGCGCATAGGGCCCATGACAAAATGTTCCAAAACTCTTTAAGGCATATGGAAGTGAAACCACATATAAAAGCATCTCAAGAGTTAAGTTTTAGCAATGTGGGATGCTAAGAATTCTAGTAGTATATACTACTCACAAAAAGTAAAAGCACAAAGGACAAAACACCCTTTCAAAAACTTCCAAAAAACACCTTATGAATTTTTGAAACACCCAAAAAACCCAACAAGAATGAAGGGGGGTTGAGAGAGAGATGTCTATTGGATGGGCTTCATTTTTGTCCTCCTCATCCTCCTTTATCTTCTCTTTTCTCTCACTTTCTTTCACTCTTTGCAAACAGGGCGGGTGAATGAGATAGAATGATCGAAAGACACTTTTTGTTTCTTTGTGAGATGAGAAACAAGATTTATGAGTTTTTTTAATAAGGAAAAAATCCAAATGAGGCTTAAGTTTTTGCCTCATTTAAAAAAATGACATAAGTTTCAAAACTTTTCAAATTAGGACCTGAGTTTTTCAATTCAATAAGTTTTCAATTAAGGACATCTAGCCATTTAAAGATATTTTCGGCAAACTTTTCCTTCAATTTTTTTAATTGCCTAAGTTACTCTTCATTTATAGTCATGGCATTCTTCAACATCCACTACATGTCGGCGATCGTCACCAAGAAGATGATTGTCGTAAATCACCTGCAGAATGTTAATGAAAGAAAGGATGATATGATGGAGTAAGTGAGGGAGAGCTTTGTTTCAATTAAGCATAATTTGGATGTTTTAAAAAAACTGAAGGGAAAACTGACTAAATTTCCCTTTACAGCTAATCACTTTCTATCTCGTGTAGGTGGGACATGGCATGCCAATAACTTTATTATTATTATGCTATACACATACACGCACACATATAAATGAGGATACCTCTTCTTAGCTCAACCATGCTTTATTATCCGCTCACCACGCTTGTGTTGAAAAGGGGAGAAAAAGTAACCTGATGACAAAAGAGCCCAAGACGATGAAATGAAAATGAGTGGACTTCCTACTGGTGCATTTTCATTTCCCGCACAACATTTTACATAAATAGAGATGGAGAGAGATAAAGAGAAAAGAAGAAAAAGGGGAATGAAGAACTCGCTGATTTGTTATTGCCGTTCGAAGTGTCGGCGATGAAACCTCCTCAATCCGACATGCCCAACATGTTAGGTATTCCATCTCCTTCCCCTTTTTTTTTTTTTTTTTCATGGTTTGTCTGCTCGGACCAACAAGGAAATCCGCTAGATCAACCAATATTTTGGGTTAGCATCCATTCCTATCTCTATCTCCCTCGTTCCACAATCCTCTTTTTGTTTCTTCGCCATGGGCTATGGTGACTCTTGCAAGAAGTTTTCCAAGTTCCTCATCATTCCTCACAGCTGGCAGCACATGCCGAGGGATGATCTTGTTATTCTTGTTGTCACGTGCCACATTCCCAGCTGATTCCAATACCTGAATTTTTTAATTTCTCTCTTAAACTCACGTGCTTCTTTGATTCCCTACTTCTTTGATTCCAGTAATGGAAAATATTTTTTGAAATATACAGTGATTCTCTCAATTTTTTAATAAAGCATACTTTATATGGATGAGGATAAATTAATCATCCAATGGGGCATACCCCATTAAACCATAAAATCTAACTAAAAGAGACATCCATAGCCCCCAAGTTAAGCAAAAAAGCAGTGGCCCACAACCTATATTGAAATTAGCTTGAAATGCGGCACGTGACAATAAGAAAAACAAGATCATCCCCCGGCACGTGCTGCTGGCTGTGAGGAACGACGAGGAACTTGGAAAGGTTTTTGCAAGAGTCACCATAGCCGATGTCGGGGAAACAAAAAGAGGATTGGGGAAGTGAGGGGGAGATAGATGAGAATGGCTGCTAATCCAAAACAGTGGCTAATCGAGCGGATTTCTTCACTGGTCCGAGTGGACAAACCAAAAAAAGGCAAAGGAGATGGAATACCTGACATGTTGGGCATGCTAGACCAAGGAGGTTTTGTCACCAACACTTCGGATGACGATGATAGATCTGCGAGTTCTTCTTTCGCCTTTTCTACTTTTCTATTCATCTCTCTCTATACTCTCTCTATTTATGTAAGATATTGGGCGGGAAATGAAAATGCACTAGCGGGAAGTCCACCCATTTTCATTTCGTCGTCTAGGGCTCTTTTGTCATCGGATTCCTTTCTTTTCCTTTTAAAGACAAGTGCGATAAGCGGATAATAAAGTGTGGTTGAGCCGAAAAGAGGCATTCCCTATATATATATATATATAGTCTGGGTCATTTATTATAGGTATCCGTCGAAAATAGTGTAATACTTCTGTAGAAATCCATAATGGGACACACATTAAGGGTGTAAAAAAAAACCGAAAAACCGTCTAACCGAACTGAACCAAACTGAACCGTGGTTAATAACCGTGTTTCACGGTTCGGTTACGATTATGGTTTTTTAAATTGAAAAACTGCATTTCACGGTTATGTTAATGTTTTTGTCTCGACTCACGATTATTAACCGAACAAAACCTTTAACCGCGGTTTGGTTAACCGTGTTCCCAAAACACTCGGTTAACCGAACCGTTTCGCTAATAAGAAAAAAACCTAAGGGCCTGAATGACATTTTTTTTTTTTTTTTTTTACAGTAACATATTATGCCATTTTCTAACTATGATTTTTTTTTTCATAGTAAGTTTGATTGGTAAATGATAAAATTTTCATAAATTTTTTTAAGTGACAATTAACCGTAACCAAACTGTTAACGGTGGTTCGGTTTTTAATGGTTTTTCACGGTTCGGTTAACTGTTTTCTAAAAAACCGCGGTTAACCGAACCGTTACACTTTTAACACACATACATAGATCGTCCTGACCTAGAGGTGCAAAGGCCAGGTACAACACTACTTGTGCCTGTGGGCCATGGCCCAAGCATGTCTGGGCTAGCCATTTTCCGGGCCGCCATCCGCATCTTTTGATATGGGATGGGATCTTCTCATGCGCCCCTAGTCCCATAAATGGGCTGAGACATGCACCCCTTGATATATTCAATCGATTTTATCCTGGCAGTCGCCTGAAAGGCGAGTCGGTTCGTCCATCTTGATCTGATTATAAAACCAAAGTTGGTTTTGGACTGAAAAAGCCTTTCTCCTCTCTGCCTCTACCGCTACAACTTAACGACACGACTAGAAAAATCCTCTTCGTCCTCCTCCTCTTCTCTTCTCTTCCCTCATTGGCCATTGCTCCTCCCCCCAGGGCCCAGACTCAGGCATGTTGGTTCCCCAATCAACTTAAATCAGCTCACTAAGCTCTCTGCCCTAATCCTCCTTTAAGTTTGTGAATAATTTCATCCAAGTTATTTCTGTTCATTTCTAATGAAGTTCAAACATTTTGCAGATCTATTTCATACAACTGTTCCTTAGTGTTGATTGGATTCACAATTAACATGGAGGTGAGGTTTGAATTTATACTGTATGTAGCTGAAATTAGGTTGTTGATCAGAATGACTGTCCCAACAAGTATTTATTTATTTTATCTGCCCCTGCCCCTTCTTTCAATGATTTTGATGTAGGGTGGTGATGATGGAAGAGTTGCTGATATTGACAAAATGACAGTCACCTTGGAACCAGATAGAATCACCAAAGGAGGTTTACATGTTCCTGGGAAGGATAGAATGGAATTTCGACCGCCTGAGAGGAAATCTCTTTTAGGTATGTCATATTTTGTTAAATCCTTCTTATGTACACTTGGTTTTTAAATCAATTCACCTTATGCAACTAACTTGTGGTCGTGTCTTTAGCAGTTGTTTATTCTTTGGATGTTTAGATTTTTGACTGTAATAACTAAATTCTTTTGATCTGGAAAGGTCTTGATGTTCTTGCAATTGCAAAGCGAGGGTCCAAGGGTGATGGTGTGTTTAAAGTTCCACAAGAAAGAAATTTGTCGTCCTTAACTTCTCTAGATGAAGATGAGATGTCTGCTTCTTCTGGCGTAGATGATATTCAAACTAATACGTCTCAGAGTAGGCGCAGCTATTCTAGTCGCCATTATCGGGAAGCTTCCTCAAATTCAAAAGAGACTCTGCATTCAGGTATGACAATCTCACTGATATTTTCTTAAACAAAGAAGAGAAGGCAGGCATGTGGGTTTGGGATCCTGTGTCTTCTCCTTGTGAGAACCTATTTAGAACTATACAACCAAATAGAATCCATATTTTGATACATTAATGATCTTATGGGAGAAAATTCCGTACCACACACCCATTTCTGAAATAAAAAAAATTGTATGGTATGCTGTGGGTGTTTCCAAGGCATACATTTCTGTCTTCATACAGCAGTAGTAGTCTATTGGTTTATATAACTCTAGATTGATACCAAGTGGCTTGAGCCTAACTAACCTGTGATTGGCCCTGACCAACCCAATTTGCATCACTTGGTGCAGTATTTGCATAAAAAAACTTGGAAATAAAATAATTAAGGAAATAAAAACTTGGTTCCGCAGAACTTGTAACTTGTAAGATTGTTAGAAATCTATAGATAATTACTTTTTTTCGCTTTTATTAACTCCGGACAAGCTTTAGTGATAATATTCTTTTGTTCATCTGTTTGCACGGAGAAGGTTCTCCTACAAGCAGACTGCCTATCGCTTATATACAGTCCAGCTTGTGGGGCCCGCATAGATACAAGTTTATCAGTGGGAGTGGGGCAGATGGAAAGGTCTCCTCATGGACAGAGGGGGATCTAACGGCATTAAAGCTTAATGAATCTTAGTCATAGATTTTCTTGAAATTGGATCCAACGGTGAGTGAAGGTTCAGCGAGTGTAAAATTGGTTCTGATGCCAAATCATGGGATGAAATGAGTATCAAAGGGCTGCACTGATGAAAGGTGGGTCCAAGTGGGCCCCACAATGCTGGACTGCACTTGCACTTGCAGTTGCTCGTGGGAGAACATTTTCCCTGTCTGCACATATTCTCATGATCTGTGCTGAGGATATTTCATGCATTTTAATGGGGGCTTAATGACCATGTTTTTTTGCTGCAGTGTGGTCTTCAAAAGAGGTCATGTCAGTGAAAGTGAAGGAGGAATTTTGAAGAAAAAAAAAAAAAAAACAGAAGAAAAAGATCCTCGCCACTGAGTGACTGATCACATGACCATATCACATGGATTTCCCAAAAAATTGTGAATCTGTTTTGCATGAACTGATATTTTCTTGATATTTGGTGACAAAAAAGGTCTGGATATTTGGATTATGTGTATGGATAAACCTTCCAACAGAGAAATGAGACTGGAAGGCAGAAGCACATGGATTTTGAAAAAAAATTCTCTGCTTTCTCTCCTTTTTTTTGGAAGGATATTATGTAACAACAAAAATGCTTGGATAATTGAATTATGCATATAAAGAAGTGTGTAGAGGAACCTGCCATCTAATTATAAATAGATGCATAGTTTTGTATGTGCATCAATTTGGTAGATGATTCTGTAATGGTTTTTGTCAATAATCTATGTTACAGGATTACATGATCCTGTAATGACTTTCATACACATGCGACTTGATACATTCACCTTTTCCTATAGTATGGTCACAGTTGCTTCCTCTGGATGTTTATTCTTTTTTTTTTTTTTTTTTTGGGATGTTTTCTCACAGAAGTATGCTCTACTACTTCTGAAAATAATTTGCCACGGAAAGGACATGATGGTGACACTCATAGTACTCGTTTCTCAAATGATTATCAACATTCAGAAATGAGAGCTAAAGAGGTAAATTATCATTTGGAACTTGGCCTTGTAATACATGTTTACTTTTGGCTAGAAGGTTGCCTAAATCCTTGAATGTGTCTTTTATTGTTTTCTTTCACTGTATTTTTGAAGGCTATCAGTCCTGATCGTGGTAGGTATGGAAGCAGTCATTCTCGAAGTCCCAGTAGGTACGATAAGGAAGAGCGTAGCAGTGAAAGAATGGAATATAGGGATGAATTTAGGAGTGAAGGCAGGAGAGTTAGACAACGACACTACTATGACAGCAGAGGACAATCGCATGACAGAGATCGACATCGACAAGAACAGAAGTATAGCGGAGGATATGGAAGAAAGCAAACTAGAGATGAATCTACTTCCATGCATAAATCTGGTGCATACGATTTTCTCTTTGAACTTATTTTTCTACTTTAACTACTGATTTCTTTTGATCCATTGCACAATAAAGAGCATATTCTTTAAAGCTTATTATTGATTTTTATGTGCTCCATTACCTAAATGATTTGCAGACACATCTGATTGGGATGATGGTAGATGGGAATGGGAAGATACCCCACAACGTGATAATCATTCTATGGATGGTAGGCACTACCGACCTTCACCATCTCCAATGCTTGTTGGGTCATCACCCGATGCTCGGCTGGTGTCCCCTTGGTTAGGTGGTCATACACCTCGTTCTGCAGGTAGGTCATTGAGATTATGAAATCCAAAGAGGAGTTCTATCTTATTTTGCTTGCAGACTAGGCTTTTTGTATGTACAGCAGGTTCTCTTTGCCAGTAAATATGTGAACTCTTTTGAAAATGCTACAGTGGGCTCTGCTTCTCCTTGGGATTACATCTCTCCTTCGCCGACCCCGATACGTGCTTCTGGATCCTCAATAAGAGCTTCAAGTTCTCGTCATGGTAGAAGTTCACATCAGCTCTCATTTTCTGCAGAACGTTCAAAATCACTTGGGGAGGTATGGATGCTTCTTTATAGGACACTTCTTATTTGTATTGAATTCCTTGGATTTTCCTGGAAATAGGCTTCTGTCAAAGGGCCTAAGAGGAAGGATCAATTGTGGTGATCTATGAAGGACCATTATAACAATCCACTTTCATTTGAAGTGATTATTCAACTGTCAAAATGATATTCTAGGAATATGATGGCCATTTGTGTACACTATACAGTATACACCCTTGACCCTTCAATCTTCATGCCCTAGATAAAATCCTCTCCTAGCAATTCAGTAATTTGCCAAATGTGCTCAAGATTGTTTGTTTTAGCTTTAATGGAAAAGAAAAAAGAATGTTGTTGCTGTTGTATATGCTGCTTGGTAGTGGTCATTGTCTGACATTAATTTTTTTTTTTTATATTTGGACACTTTTTTCTTTCACCCAATACTAGTGATGGGTACATGCGTTGCACACAGTTGTTACTGAAATGACAATGTTAGTTCATATTCAAATGTAGTCTTTTTATTCATCTTTGAAATTCTTTCCTGAATTCTTGGGTTTGATTCATATGGTTGCATTTGATTTTGATTGAACAGGAAAGGAGAAAAGCTTAATCCTTAAATAGGGATGGCTGATGAATGTTTTGATATATTTCTTTAGAGAAGAAAAAACATAAATTAAGGAGGGTTAAAAAAAGAAAAGAGTGTTCAGTTCAGCACTGGGGTTTTTATTTGGTCATAGCAAGTCATCCTGTAACTCAAAACAACAATTAATTCAAAACAACAATTAATTACGATACCCGAATACCATTTCTTGTGTAAATCCAAACAAAAAGGAAAATCCTATCGCATGGGATTTCCAAAAAGAATAAGAAAGCCATGCAGATCGCAGTCTTAATTCCTTGCACAAGTGCATACATTAGATGCCTAACTGAGAAAATGCATTCTTCTAACTCCTAAACATAATGTCCAATCATTTACAACATCTCGTGGAATTTGAAAAAAAATAAAATAAAATAAATTGACCTTTCTTGAATTAAGTTGTTGGAGCTCGGAAGACTAAACTTTTCGGGATCAAGCATTATGTGAACAATTGCAAGACCATTCATGTGATAAGAGGCATCACCATCTAGAAACCTTAAGACTGTTGCAGGATCCTATATATACTATATGAATGGGTAAGATACATATATAGACATGCAGAGAGGGAATAGAGAGAAAAAACTTGGTTATGGGTATTCCATTCATAACATAATTATATGATTTAACTTGAATTATTACCTTTGCTACCATATTTTTTAAAGTTTCACTTACAGCCTGTTTGTTTCATGTAATTGAATCCCTAGGTATTCTAACCCTTGCTACCATATTTTTTAAAGTTTCACTTAGGGCCTGTTTGTTTCATGTAATCGAATCCCTAGGTATTCTAAGACTTCATTTTCTGAGTGCGGTCAAAATTGAAGGGAAAAAAAAAAATATCCACAAGTCAAATATATCCCTAGATTTGGCTGTATAATGGGGGCCATGTGGTATTGAAGGGCATTTTATTAGGCGAGGACAAAGATGTAAATATGGGTAGATTTGAAGGGTAAAAATTGGCAAAAGCTGAAAATATCTTGGGGACCACATGGTAATTATATTAGCTTTGAAGGGCATTTTATTAGGTGAGGACAACGTTGTTGATGCAGCCCGATCCAGATCCAAGACCAGGGCTGTCCACATGAACAGAACCTGATGGACCCACCTAATGGGGTTCACATGAACAGAACCTGGTGGACCCGCCTAATGGGGTCCACATGATTGTCTAGAATTAGTAGTTTATTTGCTTATTTCTAGATTAGTAGGTTGCGTAATTATCTAGGAAGGTTTCCTTTTCTAAATTATACGTTGATTAGGATTAGATATTTCCTTTATTGCTTATTTAGGAACAATACTACTCTATATATAGAGTAGCTTCTTATTGTCATGGTTATGCTTTATTCAATCAGGATTATTATCGTGAGTTATTTTCTCTCTCTGTGTATGGTTTGTCTTGAGCCTAGGGCTGGAATCCTTGGATTCGGTCAATCTCATCTTTGAGATTGGTCTACTCTACGATCAGGTTCCGGGGCTGCGCCAGTAAATATGGGTTGCTTTGAAGGGTGAAAAATTGGCAAATGAAGACAAGAATGAAGGATTTGTCCGGCCAAAAAAAAAAATTCCTCCTTTTAGCATATGGGTAGGTAGATAATTTAACAACATTTTTTGCATGTGTCCGATTGAATGGTTAGCTTTATGCAATCACATCTCTCAGTAAAAAGGTAATAAGTATTTGAGTCTTGATTCATGTCTCTATCACCCTTTGTTCAGGTCCGAGCAAGGATGAAAATAGCGGTAGTGGCGGGCGTAGCGGCTTGCCACCAAAATGCTACGTAGCATAGCGGCGTAGCGGTGCGATTTGAAAAAATGGTCAAAAAAATCTGAAAAAGTTTGTAGAAAATCTAGAATATTGGAAAATGAGAGAAAATGTATTTTTTTTTCAAAAGTAACTAAGATAAGGGGGTGTAGTGGTCCCCTCATTGTATGGGGTCTTGTATCTCTGTATAAATAGAAAATAATTGTAATGATAATTTCTTTCCACATGTATTCATGTTGCTTAGTTATGCTAACTTAGAAACTAATGAAAGGCTCGTAAAAAAACAAACAAACTATGTCATGAAGTCAATACTTAAAGACTTAAGAGTACCTAGAGAAAATAATACATCTACCAAAGGGGTTGTCTAATAGGATGCACTTAGAGAAGAATCCTTGAGAAGAACTCTTTGTATCAACTGTAATTTGGTGAGATCATGTGCTTTTTGGTGTTCTTTTAAACATAAAATGGTAGAAGAGTTGTATAGAAATGTTATTTGGAGAGAAGAAGAAAAGAAATAAGTCTTATTATGCATTTTAAATTTTTTTGGAAAGTAGGAATCCGTTTCACTCCGTAGTTGCCTCGTAGCAGGTGTGGCGGCCTTGTAGCGGCCGCTGCGGATGTGAACAGCGATAAATACTATTTAGACCGCTACGCCCGATATAACGGCCACTACGAGAAATGGTTATTGTGAACGCCTAAGATTATCCATGGATAGCTTTGCGAGGTGGGACCTTGACCATGGATAATCTTAGGCGTCGGAACATGGTTATTGTGAATGTCTGTCCCATGTGCTTGAAGAATGCAGAATTTGTTGACCATTTGTTTCTTAATTGTAGGGTGGCCCAAGGTCTTTGGAATGATGTTTACAGCTGGTTTGACATGAGGGGAGTTCTTCCGGTCCATTTCTCCCAGCTCTTTGAGATTTGGATGTTAGGGGTGGGTTCTACAAGGGGTCGTATCATGTGGAGGACTTCTTTCCTGGCTGCTATTTGAGTAATATGAGAAGAGAGGAACAATAGATTATTTAAAGATAAATCCTTAGCTGAGGATCGTCTTAGAGATAAGATTAAATACCTTACTGCTTCTTGGGTCTCTCCTCTCCCTTCATTCAAAAGGATCTCGGTCGATGTGGTTTTGAGGAATTGGAAAGAAGTTGCTTTCTCTTCAACGGCCTCTCCTCCTACCGTTCAAAGATGGAGTCCTCCCCCTCAGCTTTTCAAGTTAAACTTTGATGGTAGTGCCTTGGGAAATCTGGGCCTGGCTGGGGTGGGTGGAATCATCTGTAATAGTTTGGGGTCACTTGTTCTTTCTTCTCAAGGCCTGCTGGGGTTTGCTCTGCCAATGAGGCGGAATTATTGGCAGTCAGAATTGGCCTTAGAGAAACACAACATTTGAATCTCACTAGCCTTATTGTGGAACGAGACTCTTTTTGTGCATTTCAATGGGCCAAAGCTTCTTCTTAACTCCCTTGGAAGCTGGCAGGTGTGGTGGATGAGATTCTGGATCTTGCTAGAAGCCTCCAAGTTACCTTTTCCTACATTTTTCGTAGTGCTAACCCAGAACCTGATCATCTTGCTAAGGAGGGCGCCTCTCATCATACTCTTTTTGTTAACATGTTCCCCTTGTAGTTTTTTCTTGTTTATGGGTTGGGGTTGGGGTCCTTTGTTTTGGTGGGGCCTGGCTTTCTGCCTTTTTTGTTACAATATACCTCTCCTATACTGTATAGTCTTTTATAAATACAGTCACTTTTAAAAAAAAAAAGATGGACCTGATTTGGGTTAATAGGGATCCCATCTACTAATTCATGTCTAGGTAAGAATACACTACTGCCCAAGCCAAAACCTGGCCCATTTTCATTCTAGTTAGTGACAAACCATGCCTTACCCATTTGCTAAAAGTGCCTATCATTAAAACTTCCACTGCAACTATGGCCCACGAACTTTTTATATAACCAAGTGGAAGCCCACTTAAGCCTACCCACTTTGAAAGTGGGGCCCATGTAAGGATTAATGGCTGCTTTCATATCCAACACCATTTAAATGTCTCATGCAATTAGGCAAAGAAACATGGAACATGGTTCATGTGTTGTGTCGGCAACTTGTGATAAGATGGGTGGTTATATGAATTATGAGAGGCTTATCAAAATAGAGTCTGGATTTGCTAAGGCAAAGGAAGTGTCCAACAAAAAAAAAACCTGCTTTTAGCATATGGGTAGAGAAGGATACATAGAAATAGAACGATGGGGGATAATTTAAGGAGGAGGGGTTTCATGTCAGATTCCATTTCAGATTTATGTTGTTTGTGCAGGAGGGATTTGATCACTTATTCCTTCATTGTGATGTCACATCTCATTTTTGGGGGCATTTTCTCAAAGTTTGTGGTATTGCATGGTGTCTTCCTAGTTTGGTGGGTCAGTTGTTTGAGGCTTGGAAAGGATATCATTTGGGTGGGTGTGGTTTGCTTCCATGGAAATTTATCCCTTTTTCTATTCTATGGTCTATTTAGAATGAAAGAAATAATAGAATTTTCATAAGAAAGGAAGTGTCTCAGGACGCTTTGGTGTCTTCAATGATTTTGATGATTGCAAAATGGGCTTATATTAGAAAGGACTCAAAGGAGTTCTCGGATCTTGACATAGATAAAATCATGTATAATTGGGGAGCTAGCTTGTCAATGGGAAGCTCAAATTTCAGGGTAAAAGTGCAGTGGAGTCCTCCTTCATTGGGGGTTCTAAAGTTTAATGTGGATGGGGCTGCTTGCTGTAAACCGGGGTCGGCTGGAATAGGTGGAGTACTTGGAAATCATAAAGGGGAAGTGTTGGTATATGTTTAAAAAAAAATGTTGGTATCAAAGATACTAATGAAGCTGAAATCTTGGCTATCTTGGAAGCTATTTGTATTTATGATCGCTCATTTCAATATCCTCTTGTAGTGGAGAGTGATTCTATCAATGCCGTATCTTGGGCAAGGTCATTCAGAGAGGACCTTGGAAGATGCAATTTTACAAATGAAATTAAGGTTCTTCTGATGGGGAATTGTATATCTTTTTAGCATGTTAATGGGATGGAAGACTCTTTAGATGTGATTTGAAGTGCTATGACAGTTATTTTTGGGTTTGGTTTGGGTGGCTTGGTATATATCTCTTATACAGGCCCTCATTTTATTTCCTCTTTGAGCCTAGCTGTTGTACTGTCTTCTCTTTCAATATATCATTGTTACCTTCAAAAAAAAAAAAAAAAAAAGGAAAAGAAAAGAATAAAAAGAAATAGAATGATAGTAAAGCACACTGCACACCGTCAATTCATACAAACGATGACTACATCTACGCCCCCAAGGGTGCATACAAAAAGAAAAGGAAAAAAAATAAGAGAAGGAAAGAAAACTAGAACTCCCTTCTTAATCGTACCAGGTCATTGTGCTGTGCTCCCATAAGAGACATGAATGAAAAGCTCCAATCAGCAGTCTCTATATTTACACCTGGAAAGAGGATCAAGCACTTCTTTAGGTTACCATTAATCTTTGCGAAATAGCACAAATATTTTGATGTTATCAAAATGACTGGATCTCTCCCTCCCTCTCTCCCTCCCTCCCTCCCTCCCTCCCTCCCTATCAAACAATAACAATAAAATTTCTATAGAACGTTATTTGTAATTTGGGAACGCCTTCTCAAGAGACTACTAATGAATATATGAGAGATACATGATATGTTAGTCCACTGTTGTACATGTTTGTGGATTTCATAGAATGTTACGTAAGGAGCAAAATTGATTTCTTTTTTAAATCTTTTACATTTTCCAGGACAATGTAGCTGGTGAAAATACTTCAGCAGAGGAGCACAATGAGTTGACCGAACAAATGCGTTTGGAGATGGAGTATAATGCTGACCGTGCTTGGTATGTGTTTTATCTGTCTAAATTGTTAACAACGAATCATTCAATACAAGATGAACTTTGTTAAGAGTTAGCTTTTGTTGGACAATATTTTTATATTTCATTATAAAGATGGTATTATTTATAATCTGCTATAGATTTCTTTCATCATGTATGGTGACTATAGAATTAGGACATACCATTCTACTCTTATCTATTGTTATGCCAATAAATAGTATTTGGATGAACTGAGTTGGGGATTTTTACTTAAATATTCCCAAGACTATGGTTGAATTAACACCCATACTTCACTTTTTTCTATATTTAGCAGCAAGCTTTTTTTTTTTTTCCCTTTCTTTTATTTATTTGAAGGTTATAACAAAAAAGAAAATGCTGACTTTGTCTTGCCAGTAGCTTGACATGGACAAAGCTCTTAGATGCTTCTCCATGGGAGTAAAATGAAGCTAATAGATAAACCTATTGGAAAATAACTCTTTACGTGTTTTCTAATTGCTCTCTTTCTGAATCCCCTCATGATCGCAACTTGAACTGTATTGCTTTAAGGGTCCATTTGGATGTCTGTAACTCTTGTTACCTGGTATCTTTTAATATGTTAACTAGGTGACAACCTGCAGCACGGTTGGAAGGTGCTCCTTGTCTCAACCACGTGGTTGTGGGTTTGAATCATGTTAATAACTGAAAAAAAGTACGGGAACTCCAGTTCCATTCCACCCTACTTCCTGTAACCAGAGTGCCTGTTCGGTTGACCTTTGAGGGAATGGGGCAGTGACTTAAGTAGAAATGAAGGGATACTTACCAGGTGATCACCTCTTTCATTCTGGGGTGATGGAGGGATTGTACCATTCGAGCCTTTTTTTTTTTTTTTCTGTTTTTTGTTCTTTTCCGGCTGAGGTCTGGAGAAAACAGCAATCAATAGGCTTTCCCTAATCCCCCCTTCCCGAAAGGAAGAACGTAGAGTTCTTTTTCCTTTCCGCAGACAGGAAACAATGTTATCTCATTTATAGCCCCTTTGGGATGTAAAATATATCTTTTCTCACCATCTCCATAGTGTATGAGACAAATGTATGCATTTTGATTAGGGTCATATTCTATGGTTACGATCCTAGCAGATATGTCTTTTTCATTCCGTCGAAATAGATGCTTATGACCTCCTCCTCTATGCCCCGCGGTAATGATTCCCCTGGAATTACAACCTTTACCTCAGCGATTTTTTCTGAGACTGAGTTACCTAGTAACTTGGATATAAGTTCGGTCCTCCAAGTCACACTCCAGGCTTCCTTTGCTTGCATAGAACCCAGTGTCAAAGCTAGGGGTCAGCTAGTCACTCCAAGGGACTGCATGGAGGGTCACACGGCACACCACACAGGAAGAGAGGTGTAAACCATGCCACACAAAAATAAATCTGCATCTCATCTATGGATTGTGTCAAAAATTACTATTAGAACTTCTATCTAAACTAGGACAAGCAAGTTTTTTCAATAAAATATCAGACGAGTGGGACTTTCCTAGCTAATAACATTTATTCCCCTTCCAAATGGAGACAAGTTGCACCAAAATTGGGAGGTCGTCTTTGAAATTTTAGAAGAGTTCTCTTCTCATTCCTTCGATCCTTCCTCTTAAGGTTGTGTACCTTGTTTTAGGTCAAACAAGTTACGTTGCCATCTGTGGACCTGATAAGGAAGATGGAAAAAAGGCCCCGAGTGGTGGAAGGCTAGATCATAGATGGCTAAAGTCTGTTAGCTGAAAGCATCCCTAGATTACGCCATAGGGTAGCATGGTGCACGTGGAATCTGTTATGAATCAGCAAGGATCACCTTCCAAGCCTAAATACTCCCAGGTGAGGGAAAGGTGAAGCGAACACCCATCTAGGACTAGGAGTGAAATAGAGAATGAGTCAATGAGCTTTTGAGCAATTAGTGGGGAAAATTTTGACCATGTTGTTGTTAATGAATGAGTCAGCCACTCATTGGCAATAAGATGGTTGAAGGGCCCAAGTTGTAGCCTAAGTGAGTTATCATGGCCCAAATTGACCAGGAAGGAATTGTGTAAATATCTTTAGGCCAATTAAAAGTTGAGGGCCACATTCTTATAGCAGCAACAAATACAAGAATTCGAAATTTGTCAATTTGGCGACCACGGAAAGGACTCTTTATGGTCAGTTTCATATCCTTGCTTGTATCCTTTGTCAACCCATTGATTGAATTGTTGGTAGAAAGGATTTATAGACAGAGAGAACAAATGATCAGTTGGAAATGGTAGCAATTGACTGAAACTTGAGTGTGAAGAGGCTTGTTTCAAGTGCCAGGAGTGCCAGTTTTGTGGCAGTAGGCAACGGTACATGCAATGAGATGGTTAAAGTGGCTGAGTTGTAGCAGAAGCGAGTCATCATGGGGCAATTATTGTTGCTTAGCTTAAACCTGGGTTCTATGACAAGGAAGGAATCATGTAAATATCTTTTGACAAATTAACAGTTGAGGACCACACTCTTATAGCAGCATCAAAGATAAAAATCCGAAATTTGTCAGTTTGCAAAGAAAACATATCGATCATTAAAATTCAGGCTATACTTTGTTAAATACTCACGTCTTGTGAGATCAGTTATTAACAGACATATACACTGAACCTCTCTTTAATGGGCTGTGATTTAGTGTTCTACTATTCTAGGTATCTGAATGAATCAAATTGAGAGAAGCGGTGAAAATAGATGCTCTTCTATTAAGAGACTTTCTGTGTTTTAGACGATTGGCATCCATTAAAACCAGTAATATTAACGTGGTTTACAGTGCCCAAACGCTAGAAGAGATCAACTCTTTTAGTTTGGTGGAAGAACTAAGGCACTTAGTAAAGAATGCTAGAGATAAAGAAGATACTTTTGCAGAGAAACAGAAGCAACAACTGGAAAGGCGTCTGGAACATGAATCCAAGAAGTACAACCCTTCTGATCTATGCTTGAGCCAATTGGTTTCCCATTATGCCAGTCTTGATCAAAACATCCAGAAGAGGAAAAATAAATTGTGTAATTACAATTACTAAGTTGGCTGTCAGAGAGCAGGTTTAGAGACATTTTAGGTACCATAAAATATCATAAACTGAAAGCAAGCCAGATGAAGAGGAACTGAAAGCCAATTGGTGTGATTGGCACAGGAGAGTCATTAGCTGTTAAAGTTAAAAAAAGAACGTTCAGTTGCCAAGTAGAAGAGGGGCATCAAATATCATATGATGCGATGCACCCGAGCATTAAATCAATGGTATAAGAAATTTACCTGAAGAATGGGAAGCTAGAAGATTTATAGTCATGGCTAAAGGCAATAGTTGGATTAGGCATTGATACGAGAGTGTGAAACATTTATCACATCCTCAGTAACAATATTCTGCATATCAGATGGTTTTAAAAATAGGAATCTGGGGGTGACTTGGTCCTCATCGATTTGAGTCCCCTCAGCCGAGTCCCATGGGCCTAGGCGGCGTATTTTCACTATAGGCTCAATAACTTTTGAAAAATACCTCCTCTGCCTCACTTAAAAGGTATCTTGGTGGACTCCATAATCCTCAATTGGAAGGAGGTGGCGTTCTCCTATCGCCTCCCCCCTTGTTTCTCTCCTAGATGGTGTCCTCCTCTCTTAAGGAAAAGGGATTCAGATCTTCATAAGATTCAGACCTTACCCGTAAACTTTGATTCAAATGGTATAATTTTCATTTTAGCTGCCATTTATTATTTGCGGCGGTCCTCATGTGCACGATACTTCCATTGACTACATATGATGTTATAGTGTTTGTAAGGAACAAAAACGCTGTTATATGTCGCACAAGGGAAAAGAAAGATAGAAACATATTAAATTTAAAAATAAGTAAGGGTCACCAGATGTCTTTGAGCTATTAGATCATGTTTGGCAATTAAATCCTCAAAGGAAATTTTTTTTTGCTTTCCACAAAGTCGTCCGATGCCCTGAACCCACCCCGCCCCCCAGCACCACCACACCCACCCACACACACACACACACACAAAAACTATAAATGTGAAATCCTAAACTATACAAATCCTCAGTGAGGAATCCCCTCTAGGGGCAGTGGGGAATCTTCAGATTTAGAAATTCCTTTCCCATTACCAAACGTGCTCTTACAGTTTATCTTAAAATAAATTAGTTGTTTTAAGGACATTCTTATTCAAAATGTGGTTGTTTCCATTCCCAACCTCCTTATATTTGGTCTTGTGAATTGCATGCGATGATGCTATTAGTGGCTGGCTGGTAGCTGATTATACCTCGTACTTTATATTTTTATGATTCTTCTGTAGGTATGTGAATTGCGTGTGATGCTGTTAATGGCTGGTAGCTCATTATACCTCATACTTCATATTTTTTTAATTCTCCTGTAGGTATGATCGTGAAGAAGGAAGTACAATGTTTGATGCTGATAGCTCATCATTGTTTCTTGGGGCTGACACTTCATTCCCAAAGGAGGCTGAGTTGGCCAAGAGATTGGTACATATCTGCTTTGAGCAATTATCTTTTAAATAGTTAACATCATTTTTTTTTCTTTTTGGGTGGAATATTTTGTCATTCCGTTTAATCACTTGTGCAATTACTTTCAGAGGGTAGGCTGGGTAGATATTTTTGATTTGTACCATGTGTCTATTAGTTCATGGGTATATTTTTCATTTGTTTATGCTGATTCTGTTGCAGTTGGAATGCTGGATTCATGACTCCATTAAAAAACTGGTTCATGAGTCATGGCCCACATTCTCCCATTATTTAGTTTTCTAGATAATATATTTATTGGACTTGGAGGCTAGAGCAAACTATTACACTAATTGTGACTTTGATGTTGTGTTCATCCTGCGTCTTCTTTAGTATTTATAGTGGAAATAATTGGTAACTCATGAAAAACACCACAAGAGTAAGAATATGTGAGTAGACTGGCGTGCTTCTTTATTTGTATTCTTGAGTCTCGACTAGGTAGAATATGCCTTTTTATACGATTGGGAAAATTACCAAGTTACAATCACCCTGTCTGACTGTACTAGCGCCTTTTGCAAGAGACGGTGAAGATTTTGGTGTGTAAACATTCTTATTTATACCGTTTTCACACCTCATTTACTAACCACATGCGTAAATCAGTGCAAACGAACTTGACAGTGCTAACTCTTATACGTCTGAGTCACTTACATATGCAAATGAGTGCAAACAAACGTAGTTTGCATTTTATAGATGTGATAGTAAAATGGGTTTTACCTAACATTTACTTATGCAAGTGTTACACATGCAAAACACATTACCATGTTTGTCAAACTACAATATTTATGCGCAATTAAGTATATCAAACGGTTTTAAATGTTACATGGAACTTTTGTATTTTTTTTTCACAAATTTCTCAAAACCCATGACGAATTAAGATAAGAAATTTACCTTATACCTATTTTTCAGCCATATAAAGGTGAAGAGTTTGGATGATGAATTTGGGGCCCATAGAAGTACAGAAAATTAGATTTTTACGCATGGGATTTTGGACATTTTCTGCAAATTTCTCAAAATCCATTGAGAGTTAAGATAAGAAGAAGGTGAATGGTTCAGATCCTGTATTTGGGACCCCACAAAAGTTTTTAAAAAAAGTAATTGATTGGGGTTCAAACCCAGAACCAGCTGAGGGTCACCGTCTGCCTATAGTACCATGCGTAAACTGTTTTACCACCTGTCAAGGTGTGTAAATTTTCATTTGAAAATGGTGTTCTTTACACACCATTTTCACACCTCATTTACGCATCACATTTGTAAATTAGCGCAAACAAGCGCAGAGGTGTGTAACCATTATGCACGTGAATTATTTACATACGTAAATGACTGCAAACAAATGACCCCTACAAGAAAAACATTTTGCAAACAAGAGGCTAGAATATTTCCCATATTGTGGATTTTGGCCCTCTGGGTAAGAAATCCGTAATTTGAAGATAATAATAGACATGAGGGAATGGAATGACTATTTTTCTTTTTCAACTATTCTTGGATAAAGTGGCCGCCATCTTCTTTGTGTTTAGTTCTCCCATGGAACTCTGGATTGGAAGTGATCTGGATTGCTCTTTTTTATCGGTATATCTAGAAATTAGTAAATCTTGGAAAACCCAATAGTCAGACAGTCCTTTTAACTGGACATCTTAGTGCAGATGGAAGACATGGATTGGTAGTCCACTTTTTTGGAAGATTGGTCAGCTATATCTTGTGTTTTACATTTCCTAGAGATGAGGGAGCTCTTAAAAACAAACATAGCCTCGTCATGGAACAGCATGTATCTGAAGATCCATTCAATCAACATCAACATACCTAGAGAGAGGAGTAGTTGATTAAGATGGGGTAATACCTAATACACAACCAACAGTCTCCTGTTGTCAAGATGGTCATGACTAGGGTTCAACATGAAGCGACTGATATGACCTGCATAAGAGATGTCTGATCAACTTATGGTCTTGTAAATTATCCTTCTAACTAGTTTCTGTAAAGTCTGGTATCATCAACTGGATCTCCCTCACCTTTGCTGTATCGTAGAGCATTATATGAGATCCAGTAACTCCTTTGTGTGTGTTATTGTCTAAATACATGTAGACTTAATTGAAATCCAACTCAAGTAATTATACTATCAAACTTCTGAAACCAACCACATGAGGCATGTTTAAGTCCATGAAGAGAACTGCAACGGTGGAAATTTCATTTGAATCTGACGCTGGAGCTGGGAGGGAGACAAGTATTTGAAGTCTCTAAGGTTGTAATGCAAAAATGCACATTTTATGTCCATTTGAAGAATATGCCAATATTTCTTGTTGTGACTGAAACTGTGGCCATGCTTATAACGGAGCTAGATGTTTTATCATGGTCTTAGGCCATGTTCTTGTTCGTTCTCAAGTGTTGTCCAGGGACCCAGTTGATGCAGGCTTCACATCAGCCTGTTTGCCAAAAGCACATGTACTGACCAGGCCTACTGTGCCTGGTAATTTTATGCAGGAGGCCCATGCCTAATTTGTTGAGCAGGTAGGCCCATGGGTTCCTTGTACAACCGACTTGATCATGGGAAATCTTATTGATGTTTTTTTGTTAATTCCAAGGTCTATATAAGTGGATGCATCCTCTCCTACTCAATAGAATATTTTGTATCCTCTCTTTGATTTGGTGTTAATTTAAGTTGGTGTGAAAACTTGACGTGGTTGCAATTATCCTTTTAGCTTGAGCTTGGAGAATAGCTGTTGGTGGTTCTTCTCTTTCCTTTCTGCACTGCCATTGGATTCAACTTCACTTATGAAATCCATTTGCAGTCAATCGATGTCAGTGTCATTGGATGTGAAGCTAGATCTCAAATATTATCTTCTACTGGGTCTGCCACTCTCGTCCATACCCTTCGCACAACAGTTATGAGAACAATTTTCTTGATGGATGAGAGACAAAAACCAAATCTACTTAATTAAACAGGATTATGGAATGCAGATAAAGCATGCATGCATCATCATAATTACAGCCTTTATATAATCTGTCGTATTAATTTTTTTTTCTTTTTTACTCAACATGTTTGCTTATATGTTGATTATAGACACGAAAGGATGGAACACCGATGACACTTTCACAAAGCAAGAAGTTATCTCAATTGACAGCTGATAATGCTCAGTGGGAAGATAGACAACTTTTGAGATCTGGAGCTGTTAGAGGGACGGAGGTGCAAACTGAATTTGACGATGAGGATGAACGCAAGGTTATTCTTCTTGTTCATGGTACGTAACTTCCATTCTGAAACACTTTATTTTATTTTTATTTTTTCAGCTTACCTTTTAAAGCTTTCATAGTAGATTGTTGGACTCTACAGTGATTACCAAAGTATTATATTATATTAAAGCCAAGCCTTTTAAAGTTAATTTTGACTGTAACCATTGATTTTTACCGGGAGTTATATACCTTCTTTGTAACTAACACACATCATCCCCCACTTCCACATGCAACCACTCTACTTCTTCCCACTTTTCACTCCTCTTTTCAACCACTTCATTTTCCATCCCAAATCTCATATGCACTTACTCTGCGTATACTCCCCTTTCCTTTTCACCCAACTTTACTTTCTCCATTTCTACACCACAAACTCTTGGATTAAAAAAAAAGAGGTATGGTTGTAATCCTCTTTTCTGTTGCTTTCTGTCGGATAGTGTTTGAGGATGATTCTATGTGATTTGAGTTTCTTTTTAATTGATTTTTATGTATGCCCGTGGTTAGCACGGGTTAATGTGCTAGTTATGTCTTAATGTATCTTCTAACAATTGATTAATTAATTAAAATTACCATGAAGTCTCTCTCTCTCTCTCTCTCTCTCTGATTGGCAACGGTAAAGGGATAATATTAAGCTTAGAAATGATACAACCATAAAACAACTGATGAGAAACGTAGCACTGTAGCAGTAGCACGACATGGCCCGCTTTGACCGCGCCCAGCTGTTCTTGGGAGTGCCATGCTGTGCCGTGCCTAGGCTGGCAGGGCCTTGCCTCAGCATGGGCAATAGGCATGGTAAGGGCCGTGCAGTCCATGGGCCGTGCCACAAGCCCCTTTACGATGAATATTTGACTTATTTATTTATTTATTTATTTTGGGTAAAAAGGTTTAAGTTGAGAGAAAGTTTGAAGTAGAGGTTGGATTTTGGAATGTGTACTGCTTCTACAACTGGTGAAAATCTTGAGAATAGGAGAAAATTTATTGGGATGTTGGGTATGTAGGTGGCACAAAACATAATTATGAAAGAGGAGATATTGATGAATTACTTGATAATAGGAGAAAAGTTAAGGATTGTGAAAGTTCTACTTTTAATTTAATAGGATGGACGCAAATTCAAAAGCCAATGCAGTGGAATAAAAAAAAAAAATGCAAACGAGCAATCAAATCTACCAATCACACACCACAAGAAGGCAGACAATCTTTTACGTGGAAACCCTATCTAGGGAGAAAAACCACGATCTGAAATAAAAAACTATTGAACAGTCATGAGATATACTCAGTTCCCTTTCCCAGTCTATCCGTTGACCTACGGACTGCAGTTGTTCTTGCACAACTTCTCCTGTTGCCAAGACTTCACCGCCGCGCACCATTCCCCGTAGTTGATTTAGCACACCTTGTCAACCAAGATGAGCAAATCTTCTACAAGAGTGTAGAAGCAGTAAACCTTCTAGAGCAGATCTTCAGCACAACCTCTCAATGGCTCTAGAGAATCAGAGAATCTCTCCTAGGGTTTTCTCACCTTAGAACAATGAGAGAATTACTTGATGTGTATCTTAGGGTTGAGAGAAACACCTTTTTTATAGCCCAATATCCGTGCCTTGGAGTTGGAACACAAATAGCACTCAAACTTGGAAATTTCACTTTCAAGAGGAAACAATTCGCGCAACCTCGAACTGAAAATTCCCGCCATCTGATCGATCGGCTAAGTCCCTGTCTCCCGAATTTTTTCTCTATCAGCGCTGTTAACTGGGACTTGACAAACATCTGATCGATTTGATCTTCATTCGTTCGATTGGGCCTCATGGGTGTCTTCCAAATTTCTTCCGTTTTTCTTCTTTTCTTTGCTTTAGCTCTTCTGGTGACATGACCACAGTCCATTCTAAAATAAATAGAAAAATACAACTCAATAGACCCAGAGTTTTGTCCAACTCATGAATTTGCCAACACAATGAAAATCCTAACCGATTGAGTTTCAAAATGGAAATGAAGACTTTGGGAAGGAAATAGAAACAATATTTAGAACTTTTGAAAGAGCATTTTATATCTTCCATGCAGGGGGATTATTCAAAACAAAATTGGTAATTATATGGGCCAGTAGTTCCGGGCCTACCGTGCCACGGGCCTTGCCGGCCCATGCGGCCCGACCCATTTTACATCCCTAATCGTACCCAACCTACAAACGAAATTACAAAGTACAAGCAAACAATGGCACTACTTAATCTACTCCCTGCTTAGCAAGAGAGACTGCCATACTATGACCCACTTGATTAAAGCTAATCTGAAGTGAAGATGCCAAAAACTTGATCTCATGGAGGTAGAAATGGAACTTCCGAAAGATATTATCCATAAAAAAAAAAAAAAACCTCAATAACATTTGACAATCACTTTCCACTAATTGAATTGCCATTGGAAGCCGATAGGAAAATTCTAACAGGTTCCAATATGGCCAAAACCTCTGCTTCGTTAGAATCTTTGTTACCCATGTGTTTAGGGAACATAAACAATACTTCCCCTTTATTGTTTTGGGAGAATGCCCCCAATGCCCACTAATCATGGTTTACCCTTTGCCTCTACTCTGACTTTGAACTTACAACATGTCAATTGGTGGATGGGACCAACAAACCGATCCTTATTTTTGCGAGGGCCACATAATATACAAGCTTACCAATTATTCAATATGTTGTCTATACTGAAATGCTTTGTTTCTGTCCTCACTCCCACCCAATTTGCAATTCTTCTCATGGCTCTAGATGATATGTCCTCATAAGGTCTAGATTTTCTATTCCAGATCCTACTATTTCTTTCCTTCCTTACAGACCAGAGGAGCAAAAGGACACACGTCAGTCAGGAAGGATTTGTTTCAAAATGCAATTTTAGGATCCCTTTCAAAAGTCCTGTGGACCCGACCAATCCTTAGTAAATCAAACCTTCCCAGACTTACTACCTCCCATTAGTTGGCACTCATTCTGAATTGATTCCCATCCAGTTGTTATTCACGGTTGGAATGAATCACATGAAATGCAAATCTAGACTTTATCGAAGGGTGAAATTTTTTAGATTTAGGAATGATGATCTTAAATCAGTCCTTGTACCATAAACTTGAAGAACATATATCGAGAAAGAATCGAAAGAATCCAGTGTAATTTGTCATGTCGACAATTGCGATAGCACATATATAGACGTCAGAGGGAGTATACATTATACCCGGAAAGCATATATTTTACAGTCTACTGAAAGCTACTGTATCCCCTTATCTGAATCTCAGCCAATTGGAATCCCCTTTGTTGGGAATAAATAACAGATTACATGGAATACAAACTATATGCTACACGAGAGGTGCAAAATTACTTCATGCCTTTGGTGGTTTGATTTCTAGGTGGTTTGATTTCTGGAGGACCACTTGTTGTATCTCCGCAGTCTCCTTCAAATTGTTGCTGAGAAGATTTCAACATGAGTTTTCTAGGTAGGACATTGTGATGGGATTTCATCATGGCTGTTGTGAAATAATCAGCCAATTGACGCGGAGAAAATACATGTGAGATTGATATCTCCATAGAGAAGTATTGGTGAATAAAATCACAACTGACCTTAGATTTGATTCTCTTTTTAAAAACACCTCTGTTATCAACATGTAATGCACAATACAAACGATAGTGAACCCAGATTCTTGAAATTTTTTACATATCAACATTATCTCGCTGGCGACAGAGGGCATCAAGTGATCTCGGGCTCCAGTAAATGATTTTGATTGGTGGTTTTTTGAACAAAAAAGGTTCATACAGCTAGCTTAAGGTTAAAAAATTGCCAGGCTTTGAGGCCCTTAAATCAAGGATTAGATGATTTTATTTGTACCATAATCCCCAACTAGACTTTGCCATTCCCCTCATCCCTATTATTGCACATGGATGGTCTACAGTGATTACATATTAATGTTTTAACAAGTGTCTGGGGCTTCACTTGACTAGGGGTGAGACATCCTAAAACAACCTGAGGCTCAAGTCTGCGGTGTAGTTTGAAGGTAGGGCATATCGATAGTTGCTTGATTCGCAATGCGCTCAATTCGCATTTGAGTTCGTAGTTCGGCAGTTAATCCAATTCGAAAAGCTGATGGGGTTGGCTCATTTGAGTCGTTTTTCGATTCGCTTAATTCATAGTTAGAGTTCGACAAATTCGATGCACTAATTTGGATATGTAGTTTAGTACGACTGACAATTATTATAAGTCTAATTCTAAAATACACACACATTTTATTAAAATTTCTTAGATGCTGAAAAGGTATAAACAACATATCGGTAAAATATAGAAAATAATTAAATAAATTTAAATTCAAACAAAATTGTCCCATCCTGTCAGTATGGTCTATTGAAAATAATCTTTGAAAGATTAGTGGTTATTAAAGGGGTTGATTATCAAAGCCTTTTTTCGATGGGCCTGCAAATAGAAGTAGGCCTTTTCAGTCTCCCTGGAACTGATGTCTCAGCTGGGCCTCACCACTTCACTGCCACCACTTTCCTTGAAAAGGATATAGTTACACATGGAAGGACTTCGTTTTTTTTTTTTTTTTGATAACAGGACTTCATATTTTTTGTCCATCTTTATAAATTAATCAGTTTGGCATATATATATGAAATCCTAGCTATTTTTTTTAATGGTAAATCCGAGCTATTCATTGTAGCTATCCCTCCATATATAATATGTGGCATCAAATTTTACTTGAACAGAGTTGAACGCACCATCAGATTGATCCCTTTATTAGATATTTCATTCACTGTTATGCATATTATCAATCTACTGGTAGGCTCAACTCTAATTAGAGTGAAGTTCGACTCATAACCAACAGATATGGTGATATCCCACCATGAGCCCAAATCCTATGGGCCCACATATTGAAAATGTGAACCGCTCAAAAAGAACACCCTCCTTTTGTATGAAACATTATTAATTTGTCATTAACTTTCACTCCACTATTGGGTCATTTCTTTGGTGCAATGGTAAAAGTCTTGGGTGCCATGCGTGATAACCCAAGTTCGAGACCTCTGAGCTGCCACTTTGTGAAAATTTCCAAAGGTTAGGTTTGTCTCCAGTCTAGACCCTCCCAAGACCATGCTTCGGCGGGACCCGCATTGGGTAATGACCTTTTTTATTTTTATTCTTACTCCATTAGAAGTTGGGTAAAACGAGCATGTATAAACCACATGAATAGAAACTGCTCAATATTACTAATCCATGCCAATTTATAATTATGGAAAATTTCACTTTGATCATGGTTATATCCATCGTTAAATACATCAAGTAAAAATATATGATTAAAAAAGAAAAGTTAAATCCCATATTTTTAGACAAATTAATTTAAGGGTGACAATGATCTCTTGAATATCAAAACTGGTCCATTTGTAAATTTATTTTGTTGGGCTCCAATAATTATTGCCTTCTAAAAATCCAAACAAACACAAGGGCGTATCGTCCACATGAGGCTTATCTTTTCCATCGTGTTCCAATACCTCTTCCATTGGCCCCTTTTCTGCAGTTTCAGAAAGGGACATCTGCTTAGGCGGGAATTGAAAAGGAGATTATGCAGAGATTTTCAATAAAAGAAGGAAATCTAGAAAGATAAAAGGGAAAAGAAAATCTAAACAGATAAAAATGGAAAGATATTCCGCCGAAGGAGATCTATTGAAAGAGACCTGAAGCAAAGAAGAAGAAATGAAGGTATGTAAGCTCTTCCACTGTCTATCATGCATGTACTGCGAGTGGAAGAACTAGGGTTTTTGCAGATTCACGGATCGAACTGGGGGCTTTGAGATGTCCAAACTACAGTGAATCAAATAGCAAACTATTCGAGACAAACTGTTTGGGACTAGGTGCCCTTAGGAGTGAATTAGGTAACTATGTGTGTATATATTACCTAGGCGTGGCAAAGAGTTGGGGCAGTGAATTGAGTTGGGTTGACAATGAGTGTCTACAGGTTGAAATGTTTCAAAATGGGTTGGACAATCTCAACCCACACCCATTGCCAGTCAACCCAACCACACCCATCTTGCCCTCATTGGATGAAGAAAAAGTTGAGGAGAGAGGGCTATGTGACATCACAGAAAACAGAGGGTTGTTTACTGTTGATTGTCCTTGCTACTGGGCGAAACTCAATGAGCAAATGACTTTTCAATTCCAGAGGCAAAAAGGACAAAAGAAGTCCTTTCTCTTCTTCCAAAGAGAAACCCATCTCCTTCCCATTACATAGATGAGTTGGGAGATGATTGACAATGGTTTATTGGACATGGCCTGCAACAGATCTGGCTATGTGCTGTAGTGGGCTGCCACCACCAACACAGGTCAATGAAGAAGAAAAGAAACATAGAGCAGCCTTGCTCGTGGTTTTCCATGTCGTGCATGAATGCTTACATTAAAAAGAAAGGGGCACTACTGAAAAAAAAATGAAGAGGAAGGGGCTGCGGTGCTGATAGGGAGCTGGTGGGTGCACCTTGCTAGCAGTTCCAGCCTCCCGGTGTGGTAGTGTTTGGACGAAGATGCACAATCAAAGAACAGGGTTAGGGTTTTAATAATTAATTTGGGTTAGACAGATCGAGCAGGCCAACCCTAATCCAACCCATTTTGTCATGGTTGGCACATCGGTTTATGTGGGTCTAATGCAGTTCAGGTATGAATCGGGTTGTGGGCCGGGTCATATTTTGCAACCCCTACCCTGACCATATGGGGCATATTTGAAATGTATCCCCCAGATGAAGCGTGTGCTCCAGTCAATCTCTGGCGGGATGAATGTGAAAGCTTAAAGTGAGAAAGACCACATGATAGAAGAAAAATGATGAATTGGACCAGGCCGAAAATGCTACTTGCCATGGCCAATCTGCCAAAAGAGCTACATGACCGCATGTTCAATGGGAAAGCTTACCAATTTACTCCTGGTACTCTTCAATCTATGTTTAGGCCATTATCCATCTTTTGCATGCTCCCAAGCAATTTTAGTCACTTTTGCTTTTGATTCATTTATTTCTGTTGGCTTCACTGGATACTTATTGTCAGAGATTCTGTTGTAACCTTTAAGTTATATGTAAACTTGTGGTTGAAAATACTCTAGACTAGCTTTTCATGTAACAAAATTGGAGTCTTAAAAATATTTTTGATTTAGATGATTTCTTGTTGGGAATTTAATCTTCCTTTTGAGCTTCACTCGTCATAATTTCATTGAATTTAATAACTTTATGTAAAAAAATAAAATAAAAATATGCGTAGCTTGTTATGATTATTGGTCGAAATTTTTTTGCGGCCACATCACGAGACCTGCCATAACGTTTTGCTTAACCTTGTGTTGGATCACAGATACAAAGCCTCCGTTCCTGGATGGGAGGGTTGTTTTCACAAAGCAAGCAGAGCCTATTATGCCATTGAAGGATGCCACATCTGATATGGCTATAATAGCACGTAAAGGGTCGGCGTTGGTTCGAGAGATTCGTGAGAAACAGAGTCAAAATAAATCACGTCAACGGTTTTGGGAGCTAGCGGGGTCAAAACTTGGTGATATCCTTGGTGTTGAGAAAACAGCAGAACAGGTGAATAATTTGAACGGCAGCTGAAATTTCATTAGCTTATGTAGGTAATTTGCACATGGACATCATCATCATCAAAGCCTTGTCCCGACTCTGTTGGGGTCGGCTACATGATATCTGTTTCTCCATTCTGATCTATCCTGAGCCATGTGATTGCTAAATCTATAGACATTACAACTACTAATGTGCCTATGGAGGCACTTTGTTTTTCCACATGTTACTAAAGTCCACATTACCTTACATTGTTCTTAGTAGTTGATTCAAACGTCTCTTTAATTACAGAATGTAGTGCCCTTGTTACATTGCCATTTGCCAGCCATTTTCCTTCTAATATTAAATAAGCTTCCCGTTAAATGCAGATTGATGCAGATAAGGCTGTAGTGGGTGAAGAGGGGGAAGTTGACTTTAAGGAAGATGCGAAGTTTGCGCAACACATGAAAGAGAAAGGTGAAGCAGTGAGTGATTTTGCAAAGTCAAAATCCTTAACAGAGCAGCGGCAATATCTTCCCATATATTCTGTACGCGACGAATTGTTGCAGGTTCAAAATCTTCTCTTTATGGTAGCTTTTTATTTAACACGGATCACTTTGCATCTATATACCTGCGCTTCTCTGTGTGTTTTGTTGGGGGGGTGGGGGGTAGTTTGCCTCTGGATTCGAGTTGGATCAGCCGATTTGGCCCTGTAGGCCAAACCCCTTAAAATTATTGGAAAAATATCATTAAAAAAAACTAAAAAAATTGGAAAATACTGTCATATAAATATAAAATTTCAAGAATCTTCGTGTTTTAGTTATAAACGAATTTAGGTGTAAATGGGTGTTCTTATTTGTTTTTCACTCCATCGAATGAATAGTGCATCTAATCTTTGAATACTTTGCATACAACTTGTGTATCTACTGAGCTCAAGATCCAACAAATAATCCTAGCATCATTGGTTTCCCATTGTGCCAAATTAGTGTTTTCTGTACTTTCCTTGGTTTTGGTAGTAGACCCATCAATACGTCCCCAAAGTTCCTTCTCTTTAACATACATGTGGAACTGAACTTCCCATGAAAAATAATCCTTTCCATTTTATCACCCATTATTCACTGTTTAACCCAATATACCTCAAACAGTAGGTTTCCAAAATTCCAAAGAAATTCTTTCAGAAAAAATGTGGTCTAGGCAACCCTTTTTTCTAAAGAAGAATCAGAGAGGCAAAACCCCTCCAGATATTGCAAATCAGGGCTTATCAACTGAATCTTAGCACTTTTGTCTGCCTCCAGGATGTGGAAGTACTAAATTTGGAGCTCAGATGAGAGAGATCAACAGATTTGATGAAATTATATACTCAAAATTGCCGAATATGAAGATCAGTGAAAAATCATACCTTCTGAAGTTAAAATGTTTTGAAAAAATATTTAAAATTCCTACGAGCTTGAGCAAATCCCCTTTGAAAATCTCAGTCCAGTTCGAAATTTCAAGTGGGCCCTACTTCAGATCCATAACATTTATCTCTTTGATCAGTTTAGCAGCTAGATAGACAGATAATCAATGGGTCTGCATTTCTTCAACATCAATCCTCTTGGATGATATAATCCTTTGAAGCAACCCAAAAGATGACCACAGGTGGGCCACACAAAACAAAGAACAGTGTTGAAAGTGTTGGCAGCCATTGGTTTCACTAAAAAAAAAATTTCTCTGCGTGAGAATTATTGTGATCTTCTGAAATACAAAGATGATGAACCACCTGTAGATCGGACAGAGACAATATCCCTTAGTTTTGTAAGAAGGAAGCCACGAGACTTCCTTTTTGCATGGATGTTCTGATACCATGACAAAATAGAAAGAATAGAAGAAGATGTTGTTCTGGAATTGTGTGTTGCATTTCCTTTGAGATACCTCTCTATTTGTAACTTTTTGAGTTTGCTATACAGGGAAGATTTCACAGCAATTGTACTCCCTTTGATTGGGGTGATTACAATCAAAGATTCCTAGTTTCCTACTAATTGGGCAGTCAATAAAAAAGTAAACCATCACCAAGTAATACAGACCTCTTATTTCTAGGAGATTTTAGCTAAGGTGCATGGATGAAAATAGCGGTAGCGGCGGGCGTAGCGGCCCGCCGCCAAACCGCTACGAAGCGGGCGATACGTAGCGTAGCGGGGATACGTAGCGGCGTAGCGGTGCGATTTGAAAAAATCGCCAAAAAAATATGAAAAAATTCCAGAAAATCCAGAAAATTGTGAAATGAAAGAAAATGTGGTTCTTTTGCAAAAGTAAGTAAGAAAAGTGGGCGTAGCGGTGCTCTCAAGATATGAGGTCCTGTATCGCTGTATAAATAGAAAATAATAGTAATGATTAGTTTTTTTACATGTATTCATGTTTCTTAGTCATGCTAACCTAGAAAGTAATGTAAAGCTTGTAAAAAAAAAATTAGAACATGAAATAAAGGCATAAGACTTAAGAGCTAGGTCATTACTCATTACTCATTACTCATTAGAACATTGAACAATCAAATATCAATACTTCAACATTCAAGGTTCAAATTCAATGAAGTGAATGAACTATGAAGTGATCAACAATCAACATTCAACAATCAACACCAATTTAGAAATGACAAAGAGTAGAGACTAGAGAGTTAGTGAAGGAAATAGGAATACCTTAATCACCACCAAAAGGAATGTCTACCAAGATTCAAGGCGCCATGGTCATCCTCATCCCCATCATTGTTATCATTTCTGTTGGCACCATATTGAATTTGATATTGATGAGAATTGGGATCAACAAATCCAAACAAGGCAGCCGCATCATAGGAACTTACAGGAGGTGGAGGTGGATTTCTTTGCATTTCACCATAGTCACCATATGGTCCATATCCATATGAGTAGGACCCTGAAGTTGAAGACTCTTCTTCTCCTTGTTGCGCTTGACCATATGGAAAATATTGTGAGAGTCCTTGTCCACCGTACCTAGGGTCCCACGAATCAGTCCATGATGCTACTTGTTGTCCACCAACATCTCCACCCATATTTCCTTGCTCACTACTACCTCCAGCCCCAGGTGGTGAGTCTCTTCGGCGCCGTTGATAACCACGGCTTGGATCAAATCTTCCAGATGGAGGTAACTCATGTACTTCCTCTACAGGAATGTCATCGTCTTCATCATGTTGATAGTATTCACTAGTACCACCTGTCCCACTGTCTCCTCCTCCTCCAATTCCCCCATGGCTACTCGAAGAGACGGTGGTGGAACTAGCTTTCTCAGAAGATCCAATATGAGCAGGTTCTTTCCCACTCCTCCTAGTCCTACTGGTACCTTCTCCTTGAGGTGGCTGACCTCCTGCAGGTGCCTCACCCATATCCTCATCTATCAACTCTTGAACCGTTCCCTGAAAAGCCGGATCTGAATCTAGCAGTGGATCCTCTATCTCGGCTAGCCATGGGAGTAAGGGATCGTCATCTCTGAATATGTGATCCAGATTAATAGGACAATAAGCAGGATCATCCCTTGCCCTTCTCTCCCTAGTTCTGTTTCTCAACTTCAGATTGTAATGACAGTATACAAGCTTGTTGAGTTTGTGCATGGTAAGCCGATTTCTGGCCTTCGTGTGGATCAAGGAGAAAGTGCTCCAATTTCTCTCACAGTTGGAAGATGTTGTAGTCTGACTAAGGATGCGAACAGCCGCTTTCCTTAGATGTGGAGCACTCTCTCCATAATTCATCCACCAATCAGCTGAAATGCAAAAAATAAATAAAGAAAATTAGATATTCGTAACCCTCAAATCCTTCTAATCAATTAAGATATAAAGATCAAGACTATTGGGTGGGTTCTTTTGTTCATAGTCATACCAGGTGGCATCCTTCCAATCGATCGTTGCACAAGAGGGTCAGCAAAGGTTCCTCTCCTTTGTGTATATATAGATATCTACGATGTGAAAATTAAAAATAAATCAGTAAACCCCTACTGCATGTATGACAATTGGCACTTGGCAGCATAATTAAATTCTCTTAAGTAACCACCCACTCACCTCTTGTATGGCATCAATTTGATCATCTAGGTTTAACAATCTCTTTAATACCTCCCGTAATCCTACGCGCAAGTCCGTATCTATTGCTTCGGTATGTAGTTCGGCATTGCGGTAATAGAATTCGGGATTTAAAAAATAACCTACATTAAAAATATGCAGAATGTACTGTGAGCAAACAAGATAATAAATACATTAGTTAGGAAAATAAAAGGTATTAAAGATATATATTAATTACCTGCAGCATGCAATGGATGGTGCAACTGATCGTTCCAACGGGCATCGATAATTTTGATATATTTATCGTGATATTTAACATTTTCCATAATGGCTTGCTTTGCCCGATCCATTGCCTCATATATAAAGCCCATTGTCGGCTTGTCATCACCATCTACAAGCCTCAACACTTTAACTAAAGGCTCAAAAACCTTTAATACCTTCCTCACTTTCTTCCAAAATTTATTGTCTCTCATAAGGTTTGGGACTTCAAACCCCGGACCACTAGTTGCATTGCCCCATTTCGAAAGAAGCCATTCTTCTGATGCAAACATCTGAATCAGCTCTGTTCTAAACCTTACAAGGCTTTCCATAGCCAGAAAATGGGTTGCAAACCTAGTTAATCCTGGACGCACCAAGGCATGGTTATTTGTGTATCTTTTCATCAAGCCTAACACCCATGAATGATCATATATAAATCTTGTAATTCCTCTACATGCCTTGATCAGTGAAGCCACTTTTGTCTTCCTTCCAATTTCTTCCAAGATGAGATCTATGCAGTGTGCTGCACATGGGGTCCAGAATAAATGGGTCCTCTTGTCCATTAATAACTGACCTGCCTTCTTGAAATTGGCGCCATTGTCTGTAACAATCTGTACAATGTGCTCCTCTCCCACACTTTCTACAACTCTATCCATAAGAGTGTATATATATGTGGCCGTCCGTCTATGTTCAGTTGCATCAACGGACTTCACAAAGACGGTCCCAGCAACTGAATACACCAAAAAGTTTATTAATTGTGTTTGGGTGCCGCTGGTCCACCCGTCACACATGATGGTAACACCATTTTGTTGCCACATGGGCTTAAACTGTTCCACCCAAGCTTTTATTTCTCTATATTCTTCTTCAAGGTATTTAGTGCCCACATCATATACGGAGGGCGCCTGTATACCCCGCCCAGCTTCGGCGGCAACATCAAGAATAGTTTGGAAATATGGGGAATCTACTGCTGTAGGTGGTATGTTTTTATGAATTAGCCATTTTGCTGTAGCTTTGGCTAACCTATCTCTTGCAGACTTCATTACCCCTTTCATAACACTCGATATTTTTGGTTGTTTATCTCCCTCTTTTCTATGTGCTAAAGGATCAACAGGGGGAGGAACTGCTCTTCTAGAGATAATTTCTACATCAACATCCCGTTCCCGGGTGCTAAATGCCCTACGCATGGCCCCCGCAATGCCCTTGCCCTTGCTTGGCTGCTGTGGCACAGTAGATGAGCCCCCTGCATCATAATATTTGCTTGCAGCAAATGTACGACGTTCCTGTTCTTCTTGTTGACTCATCATGGACTCTCGGCGTGCAGCCTCCATCTGTGCATCTTCCTCATCAAAGTATTCATCCCCAAATACTTCATAACGGGCAGCATCAACATCTTGCCGCCTCTTTTCTTTTATCTCTACTTTTCTAACTTTATTTTGGCCAACCAAAGCTTTCATTTGTTCCCTGACTTCCCTTGGTACTTCAGTACAGCCAGCAACATTACCAGAAATGTGGCCCAAGTGGTGCTTGAATCTTGTAATGCCTCCATTGGTCACTTTCCCACAAAATTTGCATTTGATTTTCAACCTGTTATTATCAACTGCCTCACCAAAGCTCCATGCGGGATCAATATTACGAGGCATTTTAAGTTATCAATAGAAGACTCAATACCTGGCTATAAATAATTAAACATGAACAAGTAGTATGTTAAAAATTAAAAAAACAAAGAAACATGTTAGAGGAAACATATATCTAATGCTTAGGAATCATTCTCTTGACATTTAAGTGGTATTTCATTACTTAAATTACAATTTTTTTTCAAAAATTTTAAAAATCCGAAAATAAGAAAATAAAATAGAATTAGGAAATGACAAACATATGTTGGATTGATCTATGCCAAACATAGATATAACATTTAGGAGCATTTTTCAATACATTTGATTGGCATTCCATTATTAAAAATAAATTTTTTTCCAAAAAATAACAAAAATCCGAAATTAAAAAATTTAAAAAGTCAAAAAAACAAGCAATATATGTTGGAATAATCTATGGAAAACATAAATCTCAAATCAAGGGACCATTTTCAAGACATTTGATTGGTATTCAAATATTAAAAATTATTTTTTTTCATAAAATAAATAAATCCGAAAATAAAAAATAGAGAAAAATCAATGAACATTCAAAATGTGATGGATTGATCTATGTGAAACATAGATCTATCATTTAGAATGCATTTCCAAGTGGTTTCATGGGTTGTCCATGAGTATTCACATTTTTTTTTCAAAAAATTAATAAATCCGAAAATAAAAAATAGAGAAAAATCAATAAACATTCAAAATGTGATGGATTGATCTATGTGAAACATAGATC
The DNA here is from genome assembly GCA_029852735.1 of Persea americana. Taxonomy (NCBI): domain Eukaryota; kingdom Viridiplantae; phylum Streptophyta; class Magnoliopsida; order Laurales; family Lauraceae; genus Persea; species Persea americana. The sequence continues at coordinate 78,652,762 of CM056810.1, forward strand.
TATCATGTAGAATGCATTTCCAAGTGGTTTCATGGGTTGTCCATGAGTATTCACATTTTTTTTTTCAAAAAATTAATAAATCCGAAAATAAAAAATAGAGAAAAATCAATAAACATTCAAAATGTGATGGATTGATCTATGTGAAACATAGATCTATCATGTAGAATGCATTTCCAAGTGGTTTCATGGGTTGTCCATGAGTATTCACATTTTTTTTTTCAAAAAATAAATAAATCCGAAAATAAAAAATAGAGAAAAATCAATAAACATTCAAAATGTGATGGATTGATCTATGTGAAACATAGATCTATCATGTAGAATGCATTTCCAAGTGGTTTCATGGGTTGTCCATGACTATTCACATTTTTTTTTTCAAAAAATAAATAAATCCGAAAATAAAAAATAGAGAAAAATCAATAAACATTCAAAATGTGATGGATTGATCTATGTGAAACATAGATCTATCATGTAGAATGCATTTCCAAGTGGTTTCATGGGTTGTCCATGAGTATTCACATTTTTTTTTTCAAAAAATAAATAAATCCGAAAATAAAAAATAGAGAAAAATCAATAAACATTCAAAATGTGATGGATTGATCTATGTGAAACATAGATCTATCATGTAGAATGCATTTCCAAGTGGTTTCATGGGTTGTCCATGACTATTCACATTTTTTTTTTCAAAAAATTAATAAATCCGAAAATAAAAAATAGAGAAAAAAAAAAAGTACATACCTAGAATCTTGATTACCTTGTTTTGATGTTTGTTTTTCACTTTGTTGTGCTCCTTGTGGAATTTGTGGGCTTAAAATTGTAAAATCTTGAAACTACCTCACTTTGGGAGGTTTCAAAGCAAGGAGAAGAAGAAAAAAGTGAAAGAAGTGAACAAGTGAAGGGGAAAGTGAGGAAGAGAGACGAATTGGGGGGGTTTTAAAACCCCCCGCTACGTGGCGGCCGCCACGCTACGTGGCGGTATGTATCGGCCGCTACGCATGCGTAGCGGCCGATACGGCACGTTGGCCGATAAATCCAAAATAGCGTGGCGGCATTGGCCGCCACGCCCGATATATCGGCCGCTACGCTTCGTAGCGGCCGATATTTTTATCTATGCTAAGGTGTGTGGGGTCACGAGGACCTATAGGGACCACGACTTGGTTGGCTCTAATAGAAGGTTTTCGCTCCTCAGTCATGTGTTGCGGTCGTTTGCATGGTTTAAAATCTCGGTCGATGGCTGATACGTACTGGTATTGGTCAGGACCTCACCGATATTTTATTGAGATATCGGTTGATGTTCGTATTGGCAAAATATTGCTAAAATATTGGCCATTATGATCGATATTTTGAAGATAACGGTCATAGCGGGTAATATCTTCTATATTGGTAAAGAGGCTGAAAAAGTCGAAGAAAAAGGGAGAGGGGTCTTTGAATCAACATTTTCAAACACTCGATAGGAAAACAAAGAAAAAAAAGAGAAGAAAAATGAGAGAGAGTAGTTGGTTTGTTGCAGGCATGCAATTAAAAAAAAAACAGAGGAAAGAACAACGAAATGAGAGAGAGAGAGAGAGAGAGAGAGAGAGAGAGAGAGAGAGAGAGAGAGAGAGAGAGAGAGAGCTATGCTGATTCATCGATGCTTACACCCACTGGAATTCATTGTCGCTGCACCCACTGCCATTCCTCTTCTTCTTCTCTTTTTCTCCTCTCCTTCTCTCTTCTTTTTTCCTTCTTCCCTCTTCCTCCTTTTCTTCTCCTCTCCTTTCTTTCCTCCTTTTTCTTTCTTTTCCTTTCCCTCCTCTGTTTTCTATCTGTTTGAGCGAAAAGGGCAGATGAATTGAATACTGAATAGTCAAATGCCTTCTCTGAGGGCTTTACTTTCTCTCCTTGCACGTGTAACACACACGATTGAGTCTTGCATTACACTGAAACTGTGGAATCTACAGTGGGGCTCACATCTGAAAAATATAAACTGTTCCCATTCGTGCCAAATTCTACTTCAATATGAGATGGGCCCAAGAACAGGGTTTGAACAAATATTTTGCACAAGGGCCCTACAGAAGAAGAGAATTTTTGTGTAAATTTTAACAAGTGGACCACACTGCAGATCTCATAGATTTCTTATTAAATATGACATTTAGCCCTCTTTTATTAGAGTGAAATTTGGAAAGCCCTATAAGAGGGGATTTTTTTGAAATAAATTATGTGCTATATATGGAAACCCTTTATGTGCAATAAGATTTGTAGAGCCCCATATTTCTTATGGAATTTGGAAAGGCCTATATGTGCTACATTTGTTGAATCTATAGATTATAATGATGGGCTCAGAGATTAAATACTAAAACTTTTAATATTTAACAATTAAAGATTTCAGGATCGATACAGGATTTATGACTTAGATAGACTGATATTTTGATGGGTACATCTGTTAAAGGTTGAGTTTGGATTGAATTGGGCCTCTGAAGTGGAATAGGTTCCTTGACCCCGTACTCTCCCTATTTTAGCTATTTTTGTAAGATGGGCTTAGAGCGGAGACTGGAGATAGCTTGTGCAAAAGAAAACAAAGAACTGAAATGGTCTCTTCGAGGGAAACCAACCTCCCAACAAGTTTTAGATAAATTTTTGCTGATCCGTTTATTCACTCATGCCTTCTTAATATATAAGGCAAGTTACAACGGTAAAATCAGGATATGGAGAACTGATCCCTACAAACTAGTAACATTAATAGAAACTGACTACAATTAAGCAACAAAATAGCTACTAAATAACTAGAACTGGTTAGTAACAAGACTAATTCCAAGCCCACTAAACCATGTCATGCAAGCTTGGCCCCCATGTGCAACGGTTATGCACATAACATATTTAGGTTTATAATGTTTACTAACAGGAAAAAAACATTGTTTTCTAAAATTTTCAATATTCTGGATTTTCTGAATATTTTTTCAAAATTTTGAGATAAAAAAAAAAGAATCACACAGCAACCACTGCGAACAATGATGGGACAACATGTTGTATCAGTTTTCAACGTCGGTTGTGACTGTGATGGATATCACGATTTTGAACCACGGTCGCAAGGCAAAGCTCCTCGAGCTGTACCCATCCCCAAAAGGAATGACCACCCTCCATGCACCAGTCCTTCCTAAACCTCCTTCACTGAAAAAAGATGAGGCCTAGCAAGAAGAATGGAGACAGGTTAAGAAATTCCACACGCGGGTAAGAGTCGAAGATAATTCTGCTAATTTGATTATTGACAATGGTAGTGCAATAAATTTTGTCGCACAAGAGGTCATTGACAAACTTCATTGGCCAACTGAAAAGCTTCCTAGGCTCTACCAAGTCACATGGACTAATGGTCATGTCATCCCCATCACTCATAGATGTTTGGTATCATTCAAAATGGGCCATTATGAAGACAAAATTTGGTGTGATGTGATCCATATGAATAGTGCTCATTTTTGGGCGTCCATGGATTTTTGGTCGACATGTGCACCATGGTAAAGAGGCGAACGCATATACCCTTTCGTGGAATGGAAAAAGGGTTATGCTCATTCCTATGACATCGGCCGCCTCGTCTTCGTCTACATCATCACCTTCAATAGAGGAGCTACTGAAAGAGCAAAAAGTTGAAAAATAAGTCATGATTGCACGTTGAAAAATAAGTCATGATTGCACCAAAAGTGAAGACAGGAGACATCAATGATATCGAAGAGAAAGTTCTTGGCAAAGATGATTTCGTCAATGCAAACAATATTGATCAAAGTAATGTGAGTCAATAGCTGCAAAAGGCTGAGGAAGAGCAAAGACAAGCATACATTGACGGCTCTGTTCAAGTTAGTGAGAATATTGAAGACACGGTGGATCCAATTGTCATGTCACTTTCAGAAAATCCAATTGGGTCATCAGATATCAAGTCCATTGTTCCAGTCGTTTTACAAGAAAATCAAGTTATTGAAGTTCCTCACATTGACTTCATTTTCGGCGATCACTGATGGATAGTCAATGTTCATGCTCTGTCGGTACAAAGGCAACAACTGAAGCTTCTATTGGTCAAATCACACATCCGAACTCAATACAGACATCAACAGAAGCAAAACCTCCCATCTACCCCTCAATGGAGTAAAAGACCGCATCAATCTTCCAAACCATGTCATGAGAATGCATATCAAAAGAAGAAACATATGTTTGTGCGATTGATTTTCGACCCAGGTGGACATTTTTCAGAATTTGTGGTCGAATTCTCTCCCTTTTTATCACGCTATCAACTCGCCAGAGTCGAGTTTTTTCAGGCGGGGGAGAATTGAAGCAGGCCAGACAATAGGTCGGCCAACCCATTGGGTCCAGTCCATAGACCCAAGGGGACATCCATTTAGTTAGGAAATATGATTTAGTAGTTTGGTTTGTTTATGATTAATATTAGTTAGTTCCTTTTTATTTTAGATATGATTCATATCAGGAAATATTGTTGCTTAGGGATCGAGCCAACTCCTTTATAAAAGGATGTTGGGCCTCATTGTAATAGAATGCTTATTCAAATTAATCAAATCAATTGCTTGAGTTGCTCATGTGAGTATATGGATTATTCCATGGTTTATGCTTGTGCCCTAGTGGCTGGAATCCTCTTGGGTTCGATCAATCCTTCAGGAGATTGATATATCAACCCGATCACGGATCTTGCCTGCTTTACCCTTCTCCTTTTTTCTTAGACTCCTAGCAAAATAGGCAATTATTCTAAATTCTAATCCTTTACCTCAACAACTGCCTTCAAACCTGTTGTGGAACCTTATAGTACACGGTCTTTGCCAAGAGAAGAAAGTCTTCCTTAAGCTCCACGTCTTCACCCTTCCCTAATAGCTGGGTTGCTACCGTAGTTCTGCCCTCCACATCAGCCTTGCTGCACTGGTAATCTCCTTCGACACCAAGAATTCCATCTTCCTCTGGTTTTGGGACAGAGGTTGCCCTCACCTCCCTCCCTTCTCCCCCTTTAGAAATGTACCCTCCCATTCTACCCTCTTCTTGATGCAGGCCAGACAAATAGGTCAGCCAACCCATTGGGCCCAGCCTATAGGCCCAACGAGACATCCATTTATTTAGTAGTTTAGTTTGTTTAGGATTAATATTAGTGTGTTTCAAACCCTAAGGGGTAGCTTAGTTGGCCTAGGACCACGATTTGCACCCTGAAGGTTGAGGGTTCGAAACTGCACTACTACACTGGGGCCACAAGGGATTTACCCGGCTCCTCCTGGGCCCATAGGGATTATTCTGGCCCAAAGGGTTGGGACACCCTCCGTTAAAAAAATTATATATATATATATATATTAGTGTGTTTCATATTTTAGGCATTATTCATATATTAGAAATATTATTGCTTAGGGATTATGCCAACTCCTCTATATGAGGATGTTAGGCCTCATAGTAATGTCGTGCTTATTATCAATTAATCTTAGAGTTTGAGTTATGAGAGTTTTCTCTTTCGTTATGGTGTTTTCTCCTCATGTGAGGGTGCCGCAGTGGCTGATTCCATTGTTGGATTCGATCAGTCCTTCGGGAGATTGATCTATTTGTCGATTGTGGATCCGGGTTGCGCCAATTGGTATCAAAGGCGAAGAGGTGAAGAGCGATCACCGGAGGACGACTATACCTTCCGGATTCTATCCCCTATCCATTCCATCATCAGCGCCCTTCCATCTAGTAGCCTCATCCCTGTCGTCCACAACTCTTCTGTGCAGACTCTATTGTCCTCATCAAATCCCTAGACAGACCCCAACAACCACCCCGACCCCCCCGCCGCCCCCCCATCGGCACAACCTTTAACCCCTCATCCAAACCTTGAACCCTATTCTAACCCTACACCCTCATCCAAACCATGAACCCTTATGACACCCTCCCCACTCATGGAAACCCGACAGAAACCCACCATTAAACAGAAACCAAAACCCAACCTCCCTGCCCTTCGTCGAACACCCAAAATTTCTAATATCCGGTCACCAACAGCCCTTGCCCTTCACCCGAACCTCTTCCAATCACAACCAGCCTAAACCCAAACCCAAACCCAACTTCAGAAAATTCCAAAACCCCTTCCTAGTCCACCGAACACCACCCTTCCAGCCCCTCCAAATATCCCCAAACCCCACTGCCGAGCCACCCCATAAAATCCCTATTCTCATCCTAGAGAAGGAAAAAAAAGTAGCAAAAGAAGAGAGAATAAGAAGACTGAAGGAGATTCAAGTTGGAAAGCATACCTGTCACCGATTCACATCTGACAGTTGATGAATATACCTGCCAATTTTGGGAGTTGCAAGACATGCGAACTAGGGGAAGATGAGATGCATGATTTAGCTCATCATGTCAAAGGCTTGAGACCGGACATCTTGGAAAATATGAATTATTGCAAAACTAGTCAAGAGGCATACTTAAAAGCCATCCGTGTTGAGCATATGCTTAGAAGGTCTTGCATGCAATAATATTGACCAAGAGCCCATGTTGTGGAAAAACTTTTTGCTGGAGAAGATAATCCCACACTTTTCATTCGTCGACTCCTCAATACAAATGAGAAGGAAGAAGAAGAATGGAGACAGGCTAGGAAATTTCACAGGCGGGTAAGAGTCAAAGACAAGTCCGTTAATTTGATTATCGACAATGGTAGTGCAATAAATTTTGTCGCACAAGAGGTTATTGACAAGCTTAATTTGCCTACTGAGAAACTTCCTAAGCCCTACCAAGTCACATGGTTTAATGGTCGTGTTATCCCTGTGACTCATAGATGTTTGGTATCATTTAAGATTGATCATTATGAGGACAAAATTTGGTGTGATGTGATCCATATGAATATTGCTCATTATTTTTGGACGCCCATGGCTTTTTGATATGATAAGTACACCCTTTTGTGGAATGAAAAAAGGATTATGCTCATTCCAATGAATTCAATAGCCCCATCTTTGTCTACCGCATCACCTTTAAGTGAAGCACAGCAGAAATAGCAAAAAGCTGAAAGAGAAGTCATAAGTGCACCAAAAGCGAAGACCGAAGACATCAAGGATGACATCAAAGAGCAAGTTCATGGCAAAGCTGATTTTGTTGGTACACACAATATTGATCAAGGCAATGTCAGTCAAGAGCCTCAAAGGGTTGAAGAAGAACAAGGAGAAGCAAACAATGAAGGCTTTGGCCGGGTTACCAACTAGAGTGAACATCCGGTAGATCTAATTGAAATGCCATTGCAAGATTATCCAATTGCGTCATCGTAAATCAAATCAATTGTCCCAGTGGTTTCACATGAAGTTCAAGTTGTTGAAGATCCTCACATTGACTTCATCTTCAGGGATCAACATTGGAAGCTTGAAGATTACACTCAGATATGGCAGATTTTACAATTACAATCTCTCATGAGAAAAACACACGTTCCAGTTAAATGTAGACATCAGAAGAAGCGGCATTTCCGATCTACTTTTAGATGGAGGAACAGATTGCGTCAAACTTCCAAGCCATGTGATGCAATCATAGATATGATTGCAAGTGCCGATGCACAATTAGGGTTCCCAAGGAACAATCACACGAAGAAGACAACTCTCCAACGATAAACTCACAAAGGGAAAATTTTATTAACTCAAAATCTCTCATTACCAATCTCTACAATGCCATATATATAATAAAAAAAGATACTTAGGCCCTAAGAAACAATCCTAATCAAACTAGGAAGCAAGAATAAAAATCCTAGCCAAATTAGAAACCTAATTCTAATTACACTCTTTGCTAAAAAGAAAACTAATAACAATTAAAAATCAGAATTTCATGGGTCCCACATGTGGCCCACGAGCCTGGTTGTAACGATGTGGTTTTGCTGCTGCATCATTCACCCTAGGTTAGAAAAGAGTTTGACCTCGAACTTGGCTCTTCTTCTTGATGTTGCTTTTGTAGATAGTGTGCACTTGAAGCGCTTCCTTGGTGAGACGAGAACTTGACCGTTTCTTTGGTGGTGCCGGCTTCATAGGGCGGAGTGTGACTTGCTTTCACCATGCATGAAGGTGTATGTATTATTGCGCATGCCATTAGTGCCATTCTTGTCATACATCCATGGGCGACCCAATAAGATATCACAACTATCTATGGGTACCACATTACACCAAACTGTATTTGTATAATCTTCACCAATGGAAAAAGTAACTGGACATGCATACCGTACTTGCATTTCATCACTTGTCATTAACAATCTAGCAAAATAGGGACGATGATGCTTCCGAACTTTCAGCTGTAATCGATCCACAAGACCCTGAGATATAATGTTCTGACAACTTCCTCCATCAACGACTACCGTGCATTCCTGACCATTGACGGTTTCTTTTGAGCGGAAAATATTTTCTCGCAACCGTTTCTTCTCAGTAGTTGAGGTAGTGTCAGTAATGACCATGAGAGAATTAAGACCCTCCTCGGGCATAATATCCTCCACTTCCTCTGTTTTCAGTCTATTTAGGATCATCTGGAGCATCTTTCACATCACTTTCATTCTCAATGAAGTGGATGTGTTTTGGACATTCCGCTGCATGATGCCCTTATTGTTTACAATTAAAGCATGTGATCCTATTTGACCTTCGAGCTTAGCGAAAACTTTCTCGGATGAATCACTCGGTTTAGAACCTGCAATTGAGGAATTTTTCTGCATAACCCATTTGGATGAATTAAGTTTTCTGGCTTGATGGTTTGCAATTCCCTCAGCTTTGATAGCATGTTAAACAATCTCATCAACATTATCAAAATGCTTGAATGCGAGTATATCTTGTATGTCAAGTGTAAGCCCATTAAAGTATTTGTCAACTAACACATCCTCATCTTCATCCAACCCACAACGAGCTTGCGTGGTCATAAACTCATCAGAATACTCAACAACTGTCTTAGATCCTTGTTTCAGATATTAAAAACTTGAACGTAGATCTCTGGAGTAATTGACAGGAACGAATTTTTGCTTCAACAGATTTTTCATCTCGGTCCACGTGTCAACGGGGTCGATTTGTTGGTTTCTTCTCTTGCTTTGCAACTCAGCCCACCATATCGCAGCATAATTGCGAAATCGAGTTGCCACCAATGTAATCTTATGACCATCCGTCATTGGCTTGTGTGCAAAAATATTTTCAATAGACACTAACCAATCCATGAATTCATCCGGTTTCAATTTTCCATCATATTCGGGAATCACGAGTTTAATACCCAAATCACATTCAACATTGACGGCATGTGGATCTCATTGATTCCGATTATGTCCATCCTCTCGATGATTATCCTCATGCTGATTATTTTCCAAATTGGTTAATCGGGTTTCAATCCTTGCAAGAGTCTCTTGCATTTGAACCATTGTTGCGGATATTTGATTAACCATTATCGATAATTCCGCAACGGTTCCCCTCAAATCATCATCAGTATTGGAGGAGGACTCCACTTCTACATGCTTCTTGGGAGGCATTTTTTTTTTAAAATACAAATTTAAATTTTTTTGACTGACATGATATGTAGATTTGCTTTCCACGATCGCGTTGGTGAAAACGGATCGAAAATCTGATGTTGGATGAGTCTGATATTGCGAAAAGAAGACCCAATCGTTGATTTGAAATCTGCCAGTGACCGGCTGCCACTGAGGATGGCCCTTTCTGCACTCGGATTAGATTGGGTCAACTTAACCTGAACCTGACTTGAACTTTGACCCATAGATGTACCTGCTTACAATTGGGCTCGTGTGCCAATTAATGGAGGCTTGGTCTCGATCGTTGTGCAAAAACGAGGAAGAAAAGGAGGAAGTCCTTTTCCTTGCTGGTGTTTTTCGACGAAGTTGAGAGGGAAGAGGAAGACGACTCTGGCGAACTCAGTCGGGAGGATGACGGTGGGTCGTCGATGCAAGTGGACACCGATGTGGATGCAATGGTGATGCTGTTCTCTTGGTGCACGGTATGCTCCTCTTTCCTTTTTCCTCTGCTCTTCGTCTCTCTCTCTCTCTCTCTCGTTGTGTTCGGGATCTGGTTGAAGAAGGGGGAGAGTTCTAGGAAGAGGGTTCCGGTGATGCAGGAAGATTAGGGAGGCTCGTCTGGGGTGGGTGGGTGGGTTGCGGGATTGGGGTTGGGTTTGGCTGGAGGGTGTGCGAGGGCTCTGGGCAGCGGGTGGGGTTCGGCAGGGAGGGGGAGGTTTGTCGCAGGGGACTGACGAAGGGGCTGGGTTCTGGATATTGGGGATGCGTCAGGGGTTTCTAAGACAGTGGGTAGGTTTTGGGTGCGGGTGGAGGTGGAGGTGGGGTGATGGCAGGGGTTCGGCTAATAAGGAAATTGGATTTTGGATGAGGATTGAGGTGGGGACGTTGGGTTGTGGTAGTGGGTTGTGTTTTGACGGAAGGGAAGAGGAACGATGGGTAAGGGTAACCAAGGCCGACCGATTGGAAGATCGTTCGGCTTTGATACCAATTGATGCAATTGTAGATATAATTGCAAGTGCCGGGGCACAATTAGGGTTCCCAGGGAACAATCATACGAAGAAGACAACTCTCGAATGATAAACCCACAAAAGGAAAATTCTATTTACTCAAAATCTCTCATTACCAATCTCTACAATGCTATATATATATATATATATAGGGAGCTGCTCTCCTCAGCTGCAGCTGAAATTTAATTTCAGCTGCAGCGTGTGATTGAGTTGATCTTAAGCTTGTTATGCATTGTCAAGACTAGCTCAGCTCAGCTAGATTTCTAATCAAGACTGAGTTTGGGCTTGATTTCTAAACATGTGATTGAGTTGATCCTGCCACTGCCACTGCCACACGAGCCTATCACACGCTGCAGCTGAAATTAAATTTCAGCTGCAGCTGAGGAGAGCAGCTCCCATATATATATATATATATATATGATAAAAAAGATACTTAAGCCATAAGAAACAATCCTAATCAAACTAGGAAGCAAGAATAAAAATCCTATCCAAATTAGAAACCTAATTCTAAGTACACTCTTTGCTAAAAATAAAATTAATAACAATCAAAAATCAGAATTTCATGGGTCTCACATGTGGCCCACGAGCTTGGTTGTAACGATGTGGTTTTGCTGCTGCATCACCATGCCATGCCAGTGCAAATAAAAAAAAAGATGGACCCTTGTGCAATTGATTTTTGACCCAGGCGGACATTTGTAGAACTTGTAGTCGAATTCTCTCCCGTATTATCAAGCTGTCAACTCGCCGGAGTCGAGTTTTTTTCAAGCAGGGGAGAATTGATGTAGGCCAAACAATAGGTCGGTCAACCCATTGGGCCCAGCCATAGGCCCAGTGGGACATCCATGTATTTAGTAGTTAAATTTGCTTAGGATTAATATTAGTGTGTTTCCTATTTTAGGCATTATTCATATTGTAGAAATATTGTTGCTTAGGGATTAAGCCAACTCCTCTATATAAAGGATGTTAGGCCTCATTGTAATGCAGTGCTTACTATCAATTAATCTTAGAGTTTGAGTTATGAGAGTATTCTCTTTAGTTATGGTGTTTTCTTGTGTGAGGGTGCCCTAGTGGCTGAATCCATCCTTCGATTCGATCAATCCTTCGGGAGATTGATCTATTTGTCGATCGTGGATCCGGGCTGCGCCACTTCTCCTGTGCTTTTCTTCTCCCCCAATACCACCTTCGGAAGCCCCTCCCCATTCAATATTGGCTCTATGAATCCACCTCCCTCACACTCACTCTGGACGAGTGCCCAAATAATTCCAGCTTCATCCCTTAATTGATGAAAAGATGGATCGCTACCTGCAAACAAAGACTGTCATCTTCCAATAACGATCTCTTCTGAGTTTCCCCAGCAACCCCTACACATTCCCAACATCTTCCCAATATCCTGAAACACCTTCTCATTCCATCTGTGAAGAGGAATGCCATAGCATCAAACCCCAACAGTTCTTTGATGGCAATGATGACTGGAATCGACTGATCCAGGGATAAAAACAACTGATTGAACTCGAAGTCCAGCTCCTTGATCTTCGCCATGGCCTCTTCCAAGTTGAGAAAGTATAGCTGAACTCTTGTACCTCTCTTGAGTCTGGCAACCCTCACATCCTGCCTCAACCTTCACAGAGAGCAGGTATAGAAGGTATGGCCCCATCCCATCTTACAGTTCCCTCCATTAGCATTTCTATCGATCACCTCCCTCCTAACGGGGAAGGAATCACCATCCATACTTCTGTTTGTCTCCTCTTTACAGACTGGAACTGAGTCCTTGTCATTAGAATTTGTCCATTTAATTGCATCCATGTAGGCACCATCTTTCCTCACCGACTCTGTTTGTTGAAATCTATGCCCCTGTAACAACAGAAGTTCGATGATTCCGAACAAAGTACTTCTCCTTTCCATTGGCTTGAGACTGCCACCCCTCTCCTTTCCCTTAGATTCGTCAAACCCCCTTTCTTACCAGATTGACGACCAGATGCCTTCCTGCTGGGCTACTTCCACTCACCAAATAAAAAACAGCTGATTGAACTCGAAGTCCAGCCCCTTGATCATCGTCATGGACTCTTCCAAGTTGAAAAAGAAAACAGCAGAAATCTTTTACCGCCAAGTCTGGTGACCCTCACATCCCGAAGCCCGCAGCCTTCATAGAGACCAGATAACAGAAGGTATGACCCCATCCCATCTTACAGTTCCCACAAAATTGTTAGATAGCAAGCCAGCATTTCTACTGATCACCTCCCTTCTAACAGGGATGGAATCACTATTCATATTTCTGTTCGTCTCCTATTTTCTGACTGGAACTGAATCCTCCTCATTAGCATGTATCCATTTCATTGCATCTGTGTAAATGCCAACCTTCCTTTACTTTCCTCACCGACTCTGTTAGTTGAAATCAGGGATAAAAAAAACGGAATTGGACTCGGACGACTCGGCCGAGTCCCATAATTAGTATTAAAAAAAAAAAGAAGGAAAATTATTTTTCTCCTTTCTTCCATCCAATCCATTCATAATTCCATATATATAGTTTTACTCTCTTCATTAATCATTCTAATACATTATTTAAGGATAGAAATATAGAATAATAATAACATAATCACAAGCCATTTTATAATTTAATTGCAATTAAAATTTAAAATTTAAAACTAGAAAGTAGAAAATACAATATACATGTTTCCAACTTTCAATATCCACTCTCAACTCTCAAGTCTCAATTATCAAGTCAGCTAGTAAGATCAATCATTAAAGATGTAACTAAGCTTCAAATTTCAATTATATTTATAGCATATAAAAATGTAAAACCATACCTAGCTCTTTCTTGTTAAAATTTAAATGCTAATTCCATGTTGAATGCCTTGCAGGTTCTAGATCTTCATCTTCGTCGTTATTTTGACTTCGACGATAGTATTGAGCAACATCAAAATGAAAGAACCCTTGCCCCGCTCTTGGAGTTATAAGACCTTCTCCATAGTTTGATGATGGAGCCATAACTTGAAGTTGAGGATATTCATATGGCGGTTGCACTTGTGGGGGTGTGGCCATAGGTACTAGTAATACTCCATACTGTTGTTGCCCATACCCATGCGAAGGACCATCGTATCCACCATACTGCTGCGGCTGTCCATACTCAGACGAAGGATCATGAAATTGATCTCCATATTGTTGCCCATATCCGTATGAACTATCAGAACTTGTGATCCAAAGGCTTGATGCCATTTGATGCGGCTGAGGATATTCATCCGTTGGCTCACTTCCTTCACCTCTGCCCCACCCACGTGAACCACAAGCAGGCTCACTTGGACTATAATATACATTAATGTTGTCATGTCCACCACCACGTCCATCATCACTACCTTCGTATGCCTCCTCGTTCTTGCCCTGTTCACCTCCTTCTTGTGAGCCACTCTTGCTAGAAGATGATGTTTTATGCTGTTCATCTTCTTCTTCATGAGTGGCTAACCTTTGGCTCTTGTCTTTGCATGAGTGCTCTTATCCTTTGACTTTCGCGTGTATTGGAAAGTTGGTTTTGATCTTTCTCTAGCCCCCTCGACACATTCTGAAGTAGAACGTGTCAACTCTGGACCACGGTTATGACTACGTCCCGAGCCTTGTGATGACGAGGTTGCTACACCTTACCCTTATCACGCGCTGATCGCGCTGTAGAAGTAGGCGTAGCAGATCTGGAACTCGGATGCTGCGGTGGGGAAATATGTCCTCCATTCGACTGAAATTCTTTAACATCAGCCATTGCTTCATTGAGGAATGTTGTATCATTTAAACTGGCTCCTCTCTTTCAGCCAACCATTCATCAAGAGGGTCATCTTCCTCGAATATATAATCCAAATTAATTGGTTCGTAGTCGCCGTTGTCTCTTCTCATCAGATTCCTTGCCCATAACCTCATGTTGTAATGGACAAAGACCAACTTCTCCAACTTTTAGCCATAGTAAGGCGATTACGGGTCTTAGTGTGTATCAAGCTGAATGTGCTCCAATTCCTTTCACATCCCGAAGATGAGGCTGTTTGGCTCAATATTCTTTTTGCAAAAGATCTTAAATGGGGAACCTCATCACCAAATGTAGCCCACCATTTAGCTGTGTTAAAAGACCAAAACAATAAAATCAATTGTTTGTTATAATTCATAAATTACTATATTTCATCTAATTTAAGTATTAAAATTTGAGAATAATACCTGGATCCATCTACTTACGACCCAATATGGCTGCGTCTGATCCAAAACTACCTAGAGCGCCCTTGTAGTTTTTCAACTATAAAAGTTAAGATTTAGAAGTTAGCACTTAGCAGTTAGCATTTTTTCAAATTTCAACTATTCTGTGAATAATAATGTCATGATCTATGACATCTTTACCTGGTTAAGAATTGTAACTTGATATTGCGCGTTATTTGTCATAGCCTCCAACATTTTTTTCAAGCCACGGAAAACTTCTTCATGGTTAGAAAAGTGTTTGCTATAGAAGCAGCTTGGGTTCAAGTAGTACGCTGCATGCCATGACGTCATTAAGTAATAAGTATTGATTATTAGATTCCAAAATAAATTAATAAACAATAACTAGTTGGTATTCTATTTATAATAACCATAATAGATTAATAGTCAAAAATTACCTGCAGCATGTATGTCTTGATGCATCTAGTTGTCCCATCAAAGAGCTTTATTATTGCGCATATATGCATAGATCTAGTGTTAGAACCATAGATCCATGTTAAACAAACCCAAAATAATAATTTCATGCAAAGAACATAAGTAAATAATAATAAAAAATTCGGATTTCTTTATTTAAAAAAAAAAAAAAACTACCCAAAAATTAAAAAAAAATGCATTTTTAGAAAAAATAATGATCCTCCAAACCATCTTCAAGCAATATCTTTATCTTAGCATCTTCTCTAAACCATATATGCATGTAGAATCATGAAAACAAACCTCAAAGTTGAGAAATAAAAAAACCCTCTTTGATGTGAATAGTGGTTGGATTCTTTGGTAGGCCTGATCTTCAAAAATGGATGGATTTGATGATGTTTGATGCTTGAAACACAATTTGGAGGTAGTTTCCTTCACTCTCCACCAAGTAGAATAGGAAAAAAAAGAGGATTTTAGGGTTTTGAAAGCCCCCCACTTCGTCAGTGGGTGGACTCGGACGAGCCCCCCTAGACCTGTACCGAGTCCAGGGGACTCGGCTCGGTCCAGGCCGAGTCCAAGTTGACTCGGACTCGGCCGATTTTTTATTCCTTGGTTGAAATCTACACCCCACTACAACCACCCCAACCAAGCCCCCCCCCCCCCCGCCCCCCCCAAAAACCCTCTTCCCTTCTGCATCGACAGAAGTTTGATGATTCATATTACATCAGCTTGAGACTGTCACCCTTCTCCTTACTGCCTGGAACTGAGTCGACTCATTAGCATGTGTCCATTTCATCATGTCCATGTAGGTACCAACCTTCCTTTTCTTTTCCTCACCGATTCCATTTGTTGAACCACATCAACAGAAGCTTGATGATTTCGAATCCACTGGCTCAAGACTGTCACCCCTCTCATTTCCCTTGGATTTGTTAAACCCCCCTTTCTTGCAAGATTGACGAGTAGACACGTTCCTGCTAGGCTACTACCACTCACCAACTCTTCTAACTTTAATGGCCAATCTCCTGTCTTTGAAATGCACAAAGCCAACGCACTTGTGCTTCCCCCTTCTGCTGGAAATGGAGATGAAAGCATCACGCCTTTCCGAACGGAAAAGAGCAGACCATGACCACGCCACCTATGTGGTTCCGGCAAGTCGCTCACAAAAACCAACACCAGATCTTTCCACTTCACAGTCCTCGTCCTCCCTTTCCCCCTGAACTTCTCACGCCGGACCCACTCTCTCATCTCTCTAATAACGAACACATGGAGTTTCTTTTAATGGACAAACACATGAAGTTTGTTATCGGTTTATGAAAGAGTATTGGGAAAGGCTATATTAGCACTCCATTTATTACATCCAAATACCAGCTTGCTGGTGTTTCCAAAAGCATTGTTGATTGATTGAAAGAGGTTTATCATGGACAAGTTGACATGATTGACATCTATGCCTCTTGAGGGGAGTGATGAGAGTATAGTTTTAACTTTGATTTTTTTTTAACTTGTACTTGAGGAGCACTATACCTTTTTTTACCTTATTCCTTGTCTTAAGCATTACTAAAGTTTTTAGTGACGGAAAACAATGTGGTTTGCAGTACTTAATAAAGTATTATCCCATTTGCATGAAAAGCACTTCCTCTCAAACCCTAGGCATGTGAGAAATTTTTTTTTTGTTGAATTCATTGCAACATTTGATGAATTCATTGCAACATTTGAGTGTCAAACTAGGTGTTATTATGACAAGGTATCACAGATAAGAAACTGCTGTAGGTTGTGGAAGATACTGTTGCAAGTATGTATGTTTTAATCAGCACCATCTTATGTTCTATTCTGCCCCGAGCACCATCTTCTTTGTTCTAATTGTTATTTAATCTCCACGAGACAGGTAGTTCGAGAAAATCAAGTAATTATTGTAGTTGGAGAAACTGGTTCAGGAAAGACTACTCAGCTCACACAGGTTTATCATACTTGTACAATTGAACATAATGATCACACGTTCATCCTTGTGTAGGTTTGAGTGCTACTTTGTTGACCCAGCTAATCTATGAAGTCTTTTGACAGTATCTGCACGAAGATGGATATACAACAAATGGTATCGTTGGCTGTACTCAACCAAGGCGTGTGGCAGCTATGAGTGTTGCCAAACGTGTTAGCGAAGAGATGGAAACTGAGCTAGGTGATAGAGTTGGCTATGCTATTCGTTTTGAGGATGTGACTGGCCCAAACACCATTATCAAGGTAATCATTCTTGGGATAACTTTTGTCTTCCCATTTTCCTTTCTAATTTCTTGTGCACATTTTTAGTTCATTTCCACTTTATATGCAAAATGGATCATGTTCTATGTCAACATTTATTACTACAGCAATACCCGTTTCAACAAATCATGTAGTTTAATTTCTGATTTATGTTCTATTCTGCATGTTAGAAGTTGTAAGTGTTGAAACCTTACCTTTCCATATTTACAGTATATGACAGATGGAGTGCTTCTACGCGAAACGCTGAAGGATTCTGATCTTGATAAGTACCGGTATGTTGCATGCTATTTCACCCTCAAATGTTGTATTGTTCTGTGATGCCCATGCATGTCATTTACTTGAGAGGAATTTGAGTGTATATTTCATGGTTTTTTTTGAAGTGAGCACCATAATCGTGTTGGACATTTCTTGGTCACTGTGTCAGATTCTTCATTCAACTCTTCTACTAATTTACCTCACTCTCTCTCTCTCTCTATATATATATGTATGTATGTATATAATCAATTCCTTTTTGTTCTGACCAGAATGTTCCATTTCATATGTATACTGGAACAGAACGCCACTCCACAAAATTCTGGCCAATATTGATGCAGCTTGATGTGTTTCAGGAAATACCTTTGCAAATAGTTTGAACACAAATGATTAACAGTAGCTAAATGGCTCACCAACACAGTTAAGAAAAGTCTGTTCTCCCTTTCAGCTGTTTTTACAGCTTTATTTGTAGTTTGCTTAGCCTATATCCTAGGAAGTTGCTAACAAACAATCATTTAATAAACTCCATTCAAATTTAAAAGTTACTGGTGTCTAACTTAACCTATCTCCTAGGAAGTTGCAACAACTAGCAATCATTCAATTTTGAGATTCAAATTTAAATTCGAATCTCGACAATCAACAGCATTCAAATTTAAATTTGAACAGCCTGGATGGGCCAATTGGTGGGTTTGTCGCCCAGTTAAGATCTGGACCTGGCTCAATGATTCACGTGTGGGCCAATTTTCATGGGCTGGACCCAGCTGATCCATACAGAAGTATATTTTTGCTGGCAGGCCCTCTTGGGTAAGAGATGGTATGTCCTGAGCCTCCTGAGCTGGCCCATAGGCTCTCACATTGCTACAAGGGTCTTCAGGCAAGATGTTATATCCTGGTTTGCATCACCTCCCTACGTAAGAGAAACTCGACCTCGAGTTTACTTCTTGCGGGAACCTCTTTCGCATGCATCTTTTCTTGTGACATTCACAATCTTAACTTGGAATTTCATCATTCAGGTGCTCCCCATCGTTTTGTAGGCTTATGAGTGAAGATGGCATTGTAATGGCATGCCTAGGTGATGAGGACCTGGGGCCAAAAAAAACCCCAAAAAATTATAATGGACCCTGCATGCCCAAAGCCCACCACCCCACAACCCACCCACCCCCCACACCAAAAAAACTAAGAATTTCTTCAAGGGAGTCTAGAAAGATGAAGTGCCATGAAACTTGGAAAATGTCTCCTTGTTGAAATGACAAGCGTTTTGGAGTAAAAATAAAATAGGAATACTTAAAACCCATTAAACCAATACCACGTTCCAACGTCACAGCCCCATTAGTATGGAGATATCCATCTGAGTCAGTTCCACTGTTGGATTAATCGTTTGATTAAAAATAGAAATACATATACATAAAATTATGTTAATCAAGTTTTTATGAAAGTCAATCGAATGGTTAAATTAATTTTGATTCTCAATATCGTATACATTTGAAGGCCTTTATTTAGCAGGGCTCAGATTTCAGTAATTGGGCTCCACTGTAATGTTCCACTCTTTTTTCTCAATATATGTACATGTACTATGAAAAGCTCAATGTTGCTCAAATCATGTGTAAAACCATATAAGAATGAAGAGGGTTTTTTGGATGCTCTACACGTAGCCCCATTAAAAAATATTAGCTATTCAATCTCATTCATCAAATCAATAGGCCTTTCACGTATAAAATTATAGAAATTATAGAAATTGAGTTTTAACTACATAGTTTTTCTTCTTTTTTTTAAATGCAATACATTCTCTCTTTCACTATTTGTTGATGTGGAAAAAAGTCTAGTAAAGTCTAGAAAAATTTAGCCCCACCCAAACAAAATTCCTGAGTCCGCCACTGGCATAGGCTACTTTAAATAGTAAGAAAATGACCAATTTAAGCATCAAGCCACTGCACATCCTCCCAAAATGGATCAATATATTCAATTACCATGAATGTATTGTCATGCAATAATTTCTCCACGTTACTCGGAAGTGACGCCACTTCATCGCTTTGTGGATCTCTTTTTCCTCACTGGTGGGAACCCATGTTGTTGGTGGGTATTGATCAGGTAGATTATCAGATTTTACTTTTCCAATATGGTACCTGATGAGTTGCCCTGGGCGACTCATTTAACTTGTTTAGTATGGAGCCTAAAAAGCCATTTAAAATCTTCTATTCAAATGTCTTTCCGATGGGAAAAGGAACTCTTAAATAGAGAAGTATAATTCAGTTCTATTCAAACTTAAAATTCTATGCTGAAAGCATTGTTCTGAAAATCGGAATCGTACTGCAAATCGTTCATACCCATGAATCGAATGGAATCATGAATCATATTGTGAATCGCAGGATTCTTTTATTTTTCTAATAAAAATGATAGATATTAAAAAGTAGGAAAAAAAATAAAGTAATTTGTCATACATCTATTTTCCCATTCATAGCATTATAAATACAATGACAAATAAGTCTATCATGCAATCATATCAGGAACATCATGGTATATATTAGTATACATGATGATATCTGTAAATAATTAAATAGTTTAAGGTATCAATATATGTTTATTTTTTGTTATCTTTAAATCAAAATATAAAGTTAAAAACAAAATCCAAACCATCAAATCTTATATGGTAGGATATCTCTTAAAGTTAAGAAAGTTTTCATGAAGGAAAAAAATACCCAAAAAAGATTAAAAAGAAGAAGAAGAAGATATAGACAAGCCCCATACATATAGCCCAATGCTTTAATCAAATGTATATTCTTTATTCGTATCTAAAACCTCCACAAAGTTGCAAAAATTATTAAGACGTTTCCTTAACTACTAAATAACCTTTTAAAAGTAAAAACACAAAAAGAAAGGAAAAAAAAGAAAGAAGAAAGAAGGTAAAAGATTATTAATGTTAATTTATTGGTTGTAGCTATTCTTCTTCTGCTGAATCATTTGAATCGTAAGATTCGAAGAAACAAGTTTTTAATCGTAAGATTCACACCTGAATCCTAATATTCATTTGTAATCATTACATAGATACTAATAGTTTTCCTTAAGGACTCAGGATACAAATGATAGGATTCTGAGAACTTCTAAGAGCTTGATTTGAATGAAATTTATGCCTGTTGGCTGCATCATTGTTCTGCCTGCATTGCTATTATCTGGGTTGTCTACCATGTAGAAGCTATTTTGTTTTAGTCCTGTTAATCACACTTTATCATTGGTGGTAACAATACAAAATCTAGAATGCCTTCTGGGCTTGGGCTTGAAATGATCACTGGGGATTGGAAAAAATTTAATCAGCTATACAACTGAGGTCAAAGTTAGATCAAACGGTCAAACCATCTGCTTGTGAATTGGCATAGCCTAGATTCACCCTTTGCTTGTGAATTAGCATAGCCTAAATTCACTCAAATCATAGTAATATTGTGCATTAGACTGAGTCATCATAAGTTCAAACCAGTGTTTTGAGAACCAGACTGGATTGGCCAGTTGAACTGAGTGCGACCTCCATTGATCCAGTTTGGTCAAAACCGGTACGTTGGTAAAAGCTGGCAAGAACAAATGAGAGCCAGTATAACTGATCGAAACTATTGAGCACTGGTGGTTGGAATGTTAGACCCACTATTATATTTTTAAATAATTTTCTTAAGTAATCATTTTTTGATGTTATGGTTGGACTGGGTGAAACCCTTGAATCAGTGGCCATTGTTGTCCGACCAGGGCAACTTTGGTCATAGCTTCTCTATGATAAGACCCAATTGAATGGTGTTGATCTCATGTGGACCTCAGAAGCAGGGTTTCTTGGATGCAACTTACACATTAGTAGGTTTTGGGTGATTTATGTATATATTTGTTCAATTCTACCATTATTTCTAAATAGATTTTTTTTATGTTAATAAGATCTATACACTTTAAGTGTCCCTTGACGAGTGATGCTATTTTTGCAGTGTTGTTGTCATGGATGAAGCACATGAGAGATCACTAAACACTGACGTACTGTTTGGCATACTGAAAAAAGTGGTTGCCCAGCGCCGTGACTTCAAACTTATTGTGACCTCTGCAACACTTAATGCACAAAAGTTCTCCAACTTCTTTGGAAGGTAGGTCGATGGTGTTGTCAATTTGAACAAATTGTCCTTATACAAGTCTTTTATTGGTATATATGTCATCTCATAAATCTTGTTGGTAAGTTAGCTTTTGCCTGCTAGTTCACAAGAAATGTGTCAACATAGTATCACTTTCTCACTAGTCAAATCCCATTTATAGAATTCCCCTACACACATCAAATTCGAAGATATTATATTATTGAAAGACGGATTCTGCAAATCTTATATGAAACTTTCAATATATATATATATATATATATGGGAGATGCTCTTGTGCGAGTTACTCTCACGGTACTATGAGAGTAAGGGGTGGGGGCCATCACATTTAGGCTGTTGGCATTGGATATGGATGTGAGGGCCCCCACCCTTACTCTCAGAGGAGCATCTCCCATATATATATATACACATTTATACATATATATACACATATATATATATATATATATATATGAAGCCATGCTGAAATGTTGTGTTTTTTTTTTTTTTTTTTTTTTTTTTTGAGGAATTGTAATGGGAATCATGAAATTTTTTTATTTTGAGAATTTCATCTTGATTAAGGTTGGGTAATCATGTGAAGTATGGAAAATAAGTTTGTTTCACTAACTATCTATTCACAGTGGCGGAACCAAGAAATTTCCTTTTGGGCCTGCCATTTTTTTAAAAGGAAGAAGAATAAGAATATAATTCCCCATAACATTATCTGGTTTTACAAATTTATGCACCCCTCTCCTCCCTCCTATCCTTCTGCTCTTTTCTATTGATAAAATCAGCTTATTACTTGAAGAAAACTTTTCTGATATGTTTGAGTATTGGGAATCTCATTCTCATGTAATGGTCCCACTATTGTGTAATGTAATAGAACAGAAGGGTTTAGCAATCTCTTTGTAATAGGAGCGTAGAGTCTCTTTTTTTATTACAAGCTCTTTTTCAAGCCTCGCCCCCCAACCCCCAAGAACCCAAAACCCACACTGGGCTATTGGTCTGGGAGTGATAGTTTAACTTGAGTGAGCAACCAGGAGTCGCTTCCTTTTTTTTTCTTTTTTTGTGAAACTAAGGTGCCATCACCACTCCACTATGACTGTGCTGGCTTGCATAGCAGGTTTTATTCGCATTCAATATAAAATAAGGGGAGGATTTGTATACTATGATACACAATCTCTCTCCTCATCTGGTTGAAGCTCTCCATTGTCTCCTTTTCATCTTCTTCTCTTCCAAAACCTAAATCTCATTCCTTTTATCAATTTCTTATTCCTTTCACTATAAATCTCAAGTTGGCATCAGAGCAAAGGTCCTATGCTTAGGCTTTACATGCTCATGTAAATCTCATCCTACTACAAGGACTCTTTCTCCAATATTCTCTACTGTGATCATGTCTGCTGAGGATTGGTCAGTCGTCATCTTTCCCCCTGTTGGTAATCCAAATTAGTCGCGGTGGTATTATTAAATTTCCTGGGGAATATATCTGTTCAGCTGAAGACTTGCTGAAGGCGCTATAGAGAAATTAGGATGATTGAATCAATTGGTCAGGATTTGTGCTTTTTTTTTTTCGACCACTCTTCCTATAAAAGGGTGGTACTGATGAACTAGAGCACAATCGATGAAGAGGAAATCTGCCAATGGGAAAATTAAACCACCTCCAGAAGATGATCCTATGTGTAGTGATTCGGAAGCCAAATATATTATAGTTATGTCTTGGTTTCTCCAATCTGTGGATCAGTTTATTTCGAGGACTTTTTATTTTTTTCCAATTCTGCTAGGGATATCTAGGATGAGGTGGAAACTTCTTATTCTCAAAAGAGAAACTATGCTCTGATATATGAGTTACAAAGGAAAATCGCAAAACTCCAACAAGGCAAGCAAACTGCTGGGAATTATTTTTCAGGCCTAAGAGGCATGTGGGAAGAATCGAGTCACCATCGGCCCCCTCCGTTTCAGCTGAATGGAGAGAGGATATTGAATTTGGAAAGCTAAATAATTATCTTTCGGGGGTAGGATTACTCTCATCATTTTGGCTCTCTCAAACCTTCCTGTACTTTTTGGTGCTGTGTAGGGGCCTGGCTACAGTTGCATTGCAGATTGAAAAAATATAATGGGATTTCTTGATGCAAGGCAAGGAGGCTAAGAAGAAATATCATCTTGTCAATTGGGCTACTGTTTGTAAGCCAAAAAAGGAAGGTGGTTTGGGGCTTATGTCTATCAAGCTCATGAGTCAAGCTTTGCTAGGAAAATGGTTATGGCGATTAGGGGAGGAGCAAAATAGCCTGTGGGGCCAAGTCATTCATGCCAAATATGAGGTGTCTAGGAATGGTTGGGATTTGTCTGCCTGTCTTACAGATTTTCCGCTTTGTGGAAGGGTATTACGTCTGTCAGGGAAGATTTCCAACTTAACATCACTTGTAGGGTGGGCTTGAGGGATAACATTTACTTTTGGCTAGATTGCTGGATTGGGGATACTACTTTGGCCGAGCAGTTTCCAGATTTGTTCTCTTGTGCTCGGGACAAACAAGCGAAGGTCTCTAATTATATGTTAAAGGTAGCTGATTCCATTCATTGGAGTCCTGTCTTTAGAAGGAATCTCTCACAAAGTGGGGAAAGCCAATTTTCCTCTCTTTTGGATCTTCTTTATCAGTCTTCAATTGTAGGGGAGACCAAGATAGTAAAGTCTGGTCCCCTGCAAAGGATGGTGTGTTTTCAGTGGCTTCTTTCTTTTCAACCTTGCTTGATGGATCCTTGTGTCCTAGTCCCATTTGAAGCCTTTAGAACTTCAAAGTCCCTCCAAGAGCTATTGCTTTTGGTTGGTTGGCTTTGTGGTAGCATTCTCACTATGGATAGCTTGAAACAAAGGAAGATGGCTATTGTAAATCCTTGCCCTTTATGCTTGGAGGCGGAAGACACAGTGGACCATATCCTTCTCACTTGCAAGTTGGCGCAAAGTATTTGGTTATGCATTTTGGGGTTGTTCGGTTATAGGTGGGTTTTCCCATCCTCCATCCTCGGTCGTTTTGAAGGATGTAATTCTTTTGTTGGTTCCTCTAGAGGGAAAATAATGTGGAAGATTTCCTTTTTGCAGCTATTTGGACAATATGGAAGGAAAGGAATCTTATAAGCTTTGAAGGCATTGTGTCTTGTTTAGAAGCATTAATTGAGAAGATGAAGTGTTCGGTGGCTTCTTGGGCTTCAATTCTTCCTTAATTTTGAGATATTCCTATGGATTTCATTTTGTTCAATTGGAGGGAGGTGGCTTCTTCCTAAGTTTTGCTTGTATTCAGTTTTCTTTTGGGTGGGTGTTCTTCTGTTTCGGGGCCTCCGTGGGCAATCCTCGCATTCAGGCCTTCTTTGTAAGTTTGTCAGTATATAGCTCTTGTACTGATTTTCTTACTTCATTTAATGTTACTATTAAAAAAAAGAAAAAGAGAGAGAGAGAGAGAGAGAGAGATATTGAACGTTAGCATATTTATGATCTTCTTGGAGAATTAAAACCGAATATGAGCCTGTTAGAGCAAATATTTTGGCCTCTGAATTTCTGCCCTCTTTGGGGACTATACTGTCCTTGCTTCATCGAGAGAAAGCTAGCAAATAATTATGAAAGTTACTGAGCCCCCACCAGAAAGATTGGCCTTTGTTACTGGTAAACCTAAAGGAAGAAAGATTTACACAAGAAGAAAAGGTTAAACCGGTTTGTATTAACTGTGGAAAAAACTATGCATACCGAGAAAACATGTTGGGGATTGATTAGTTGTCCACAAAATTTTCAGAATTGGCAAAAACAACATTGGCGACCCCACAATGCGGTTGCAGCAAATGTGGAAGGTGGTACGAATGATTCCCTGCTGATCTGGGAGAAGTGGTTAGTGCCCTTCAGGAGTTAGAAGATATTCGTACTTGTTCTTCTTTCAATGAGGAATCATCATCTTCTGCCGAACTCCACCTGGTTCAGTTAGGCCCACATGCATTGACCAATATTTCTTCCACATCATTACCTTGGGTGATTGACTCAGGTGCCACTGAACACATTACTGGTATGAAACATTTATTTTATTCATACTCTGAACCTAAGTCTATCGTTTCAACCAGAATTAACGGATGGATCTTATCTACTGGCTTAAGGTTAGGGTCTAATCTTCGTTACTTCTACCACCTTATTACATTCTACTTTGCATGTTGCCGGAATGTTTGTTAATTTATTATTTGTTAGCCATTTAATTCAGTCTTTAAATTGTTCCTCGTCTTTTTTTTACTGCTCATTGAATTTCTCAAGACCTGACTTTGAGGAAGATGCTTGGACGTGGTCTTGAAAATGGATGGCTGTATCTTTTGGAGATGGCAGATAAGTCTTAACACAACCTCTCTGCAGTCAAAGTCTTTTAAAGACGGAGTTTCTCTTTGGCATGCTCCTTTTCTGGTTTTGAAATTAGTTTTCCTGGATATGCTTAGGTCAGTTGAGTCTTTTAAGTTACAATGTGAAGTCTGTCAGCTAGCTAAACATTGGAGACATTCTTTTCAAGCTAGCAATGAAAAAAGTAATATTCCTTTTCAATTAATTGTTTTAATGTATGGGGACTCCTGAAAAATCTGTGTTTGGATACGAATGTTTTGTAACTTACATTGATGAATGCACCAGAATGACCTGTATTTATCTTATAAAAAACAGAGGAGTGATTCCTGACATGTTCAAACTCTTTCACAATCATACCAAAAGTATGTATAATGCCAAAAAATTAGAGTGTTATATTCCAACGATGGAGGTGAATATACTTCAAAAAGGATGCAAACCTATCTGTATGAGAAAGCTATTGAGGTTCAACCTCCCGCACCTATACACCTGAACAGAATGGGATTACTGAAAGAAAGAATAGGCACCTTCTTGAGGTCTCCGGGTCTTGTTTATTTGGCATGAATATCCCAAAGAAATACTAGTTAATATCTTTTGTAACTGAGACATGCATCATCAACAGACTTCACACCGGCCTTTTAGGTGGAAAATCCTGTCTCAAAGCCCTTATCCTTAAGCCAAATTCTTTCTTAGTCCCACAAGAGGTTTTGGAGTACACTTGTCTTGTTCATGTTCTCAGTTGTAAAAGAGATAAAAACTTGATCTAAGGGGCTGTTTGTGCAGCACCCCCTGCGGCACTTCTTTCCGACGGGGGAGATGGAAACACAAGTGCCCACTGTGAGAGGAAAACCGTGACGCAGCAACGCGCCGGATTTTCCAGAAGAGAGGAAACCTCTCTGCACCAAACAGGTCTCCAGTGCCTTGTCTCCTCTGGTTTCCATGGCAACTGAGGGCTGCACAAACGTCCCCTAAAGGCTATTAAATGTATCTTCTTAAGATATCTTCCAACTCAAAAGGGATAAAAGTGTTAATGATCATGTCATTCAGAAGTTTTGTCTTAATTGATGTCACCTTTTTTGAGAATGCCCTGTATTTTCCAAAGAGGGGTGATAAACAGGGTGAGGAAAACGAGAAGGATATATGGTTCCTCTTCTTATGGTTGTTAATCCAAATTCTGCAGTAATTCCAAACGCTGTTGCTCCTCAACAAAATGATGAAGCTTCAGATCAACCTTCCATTTCCACAATTCAGTGGAGCAAACTCTAGTCAAATCCCCAGAAAGTAAGACTTATGTTCGGTGGCATAAGAAGGCACACTTGTAGTTGATACTGACCTTCAACAAAGTAATCAACCTGAAGCAGGCAATGTTCTCGTTCTTGATTCTTCAATTGATCCTCTAGGCTATGATAGTCATGATACAGATTTATCTTTTGCCTTGTTCAAAGGTAAACACACCTGTATTGAACATCCCATTCAAAGATTATTTTCATATCATGCTCTCTCTTCCACTCTAAATCACTATCTAGCTGCAATATCTGCTGTATCTACTATCTACCCCTTTCAGTGTAAAGGAGCCCTTTTAATTCCTCATTGGAAAGATGTGATGAATGAAGAGATGAAGACTCTTGAAAAGAATAGGACATATGTTCTTACAAAATTGCCGGAAGCAAAAAAGGTTGTTAGGTGCAAGGGGGTGTTTTCCGTCAAGCAAAAAGCTGATGTATCTATTGAAAGGTATAAAGAGAGGCTTGTGGCTAACGGCTTTACTCAGATACATGGGTTGGACTTTCATGAAATTCACTGTAGCCTCTTGGGTCTCTATTCTCCCAGACTTTCGGGACTTGTCCATTGATGTTTTGTGTTTCAACTGGAGGGAAGTCATGTCTTTTTTATCTATTTCCTTTTTCTTAGTCCGAGGCCTTTCTGCCCCCTTTGTATAGATTCTCCTTTTTTGGGCGGTGGCTGTATTTCTTGGGTCCTCCCCTAGCCGCTTTCTCAGTATAGCCCTTTTATACTGTAAAGCTTTTGATTAATACAAATTACCATTTCAAAAAAAAAAGTTGAATTCTGTTACAACTTAAAAGTTATTCTATCCCTAGTTAAAAAAAACAAAAAAAAAAAACTGGCCACTATTCAGCTTGATGTAAAAAATGTTTTCTTCCATGGCGACCTTCATGAAAATTCCACCAGGTTTTACTACTTCGGGGGAGACAGATATGTTTGTAAGTTGCAGAAAGCACTGTATGGACTAAAACAGTCTCTGCGGGCATGATTTGAAAAACTTAGCAAGGTTATCTTAGCCTTGGGATACAAAAGCAGCAGTGGTGCTCTTACATTATTTGTGAGAAGACACTATGGGATTACTACTATTGTTGTCTATGTCAATCAATATTGGATTACTACTTTTGTTGTCTGTGTCACTGTCAATGATGTTATCACTGGCGACTGTCTCAAAGAAATATCTAAAGTAAAAAAGTATATGAGATTATGAACTTAGGAGCCCTAGGGTATTTCCTAGGGATATCGATAGCTTGGCCTCGTAAAGGGATGCTCATTTTCCAGTGAAAGTGTATTCTTGAAACTACAGTATTTGGATGCTTGACACTCCTATGGAAGTAATTCATGGTCTTTGTTTTAGAAAAAAGAATGTTGACTGACACCAGGCATTATCAATGGTTAGTAGGAAGACTTATCTTACTATCTCTAGACTGGATATTGCTTATGCTGTCTATGTAGTAAGCAGATTTATGCATTCACCAAGGAAACCACATCCTGAGATACCTGAAGTCATAACCTGGTAAAGGATTGCTTTACACACCAAGTACAATAATGTAATAGTGTTCACAAATGCAAATTGGTCATGCTGCAAGGATAATAGAAGATCTACTAGAGGGTACTGTACACTTGTTGGAGGAAATCTTGTTAGATAGAAAAGCAAAAGGCAACATGTGGAAAAGCAAAAAGCAACATGTGGCAGCACGATCAAGTACCAAGGCGGATGACAGAGCTATGGGCTAAGGGAACGTGCGAAAGCGATATGCTTAAGGATAACTCTTAACCAATCTTGGCATAAAAGTTAAGACTCCGATGCGACTATATTTTGACAATCATGCGGCACTGTATATTTCTGAATAAGCAGTGTTTCATGAAAGAATCAAGCACATTGAAGTGGCTTATCATTTCATAGGAGAAAAAGTTCCGTCGAAAGTCATCAGGGCAGCATGTCTGATCAGAAAATCAACTAGCCGATATCTTTCTCAAGTCACTTGATCTCTTTGGAAGCTATAAGAATGATTAATATCTTTAGTCCAGCTTGAGGAGTAGTATTGGGAATCTAATGTAATGGTCCCACTATTGTCTTATCCAAGGGACCATAGCGGGTTTAGTCATCTATTTGTAATAGGTGTTTAGAGTTTAGCTTCTTTTGTATTACAAGTTCTATTCAAGCATTCAATTTAAAATAAGAGGAGGGATTGTGTGCTGTGATACACATTTCTCTTCATCTAGTTGAAAGTCTCACTTGTCTCCTCCTCTTCCATTTCATCTAAACCCTAAATCTGCTCCTTCCCTCTATTAATTTCTTACTCTTCTTCTCACTGTAAATTTTGGGCAGGAATCCTGTTGCCCAGTTGTACACGAATTCGGTTGTCATTTATAACTTAAAAATGTTAATTTCCACATTAGAACAGAACTGATAGTAGACATCTAAAGTGAACTACAGGTGTTTTCCTTTTTGCAAGAATAAAAAATTGTGCCGCATGTACATATTGAATGATCTCCATCAGAGAATCCAAAAAAGAAGGAAAAAAAAGGGGGTTTGGTTGGTAGGTAGGTTGTTTTGTATATCATACACCTACTAGAATGATGTATGTAGTTACTTCCACAGTCATCGTTCACTCTAATAGTTCTGGGTTCCAACAATTTTATGGATTTACATATTGGTTTGGCCGAAAGAGCATGGTTTTTTGTTCTTTATTGGTATTAAAGAATGTGTATGAGAAAAGGCAGCTTAACTGAAACACAATCAGAGAATAGGGGAGACCAGAAGAACATCAGCCCTGATAGGAAGAAATCAATTTGCCTTCGGAAAGAACATTGTAAAGTCTTTCCACCCTGGTAGCATAGATCTCTGTTCTTTATTGGTATTAAAGAATGGGCAGCTGAATTGAAATACAATCAGCTGAGAATAAGGGAGACCGGAACATCAGCCCTAATAGGAAGAAATCAAACCGGCTTTGGAAAGAAATTGCAGCCTCTTTCCACTCTGGTCACACTTTTCTCACCTGTTCGCAGCTCTGTTTATCTCATTCTAATTTTTGCCAAACTATTGAACACCTCTTAGCTAAGCACTCTAAATTCTAAAGATGGAAGGCTGATCTCTGTGCTTCATTCTGAGTTTACTTAGTTCAAGTATTTACCTTGTTTGAGTTTTCCTTTCATTATCATCTGTCTTATGTAGCTGCTTTAAGCCTGTTATGCTTCTAAACTTTAACTTCTCATCAAACTAGTTACTCCAGGCATGTTCATATCATTCGATTCTTTGGTCGTAGATCAAATATTTGTCTGCAAGTTTACATTGGTCTCTAGATTTTAGTTGAGAATTATCCAGCTATAATGATTTCCTGTAACTTTTTTTTTTGTTGTACCATCTGTATAATGCCCTTGATTTCTTCCCCTAGTATCTGCAATCTTCATATATTATTTAGCATCTCCACTTGTTTTTGTTGCTCCCATAGTAACTGCTGTTTTTGTTTGGTTACAGTGTGCCAATATTCCACATCCCCGGGAGAACATTTCCTGTGAATATTTTATACAGCAAAACACCCTGTGAAGACTATGTTGAAGGTGCAGTGAAACAGGCCATGACCATCCATATCACCAGCACTCCCGGAGACATCCTCATCTTCATGACAGGCCAAGATGAGATTGAAGCAACCTGCTACGCACTTGCTGAGCGAATGGAACAGCTTGTTTCTACGACAAAGAAAGGGGTGCCTAAGCTCTCCATACTCCCGATATACTCTCAGCTTCCGGCTGACCTGCAAGCCAAGATCTTCCAGAAGGCTGAAGATGGGGCCCGCAAGTGCATCGTAGCCACCAACATTGCTGAAACTTCACTTACTGTAGATGGGATTTTTTATGTGATCGACACCGGCTATGGTAAAATGAAAGTGTACAATCCTAGAATGGGTATGGATGCTCTTCAAGTGTTTCCAGTTAGCAGGGCTGCTGCCGACCAGCGGGCTGGCCGAGCTGGAAGAACCGGACCTGGCACATGTTACCGTTTGTTTACCGAAACAGCCTACCAAAATGAGATGCTTCCAAATCCAGTTCCAGAGATCCAGAGAACCAATCTTGGAAACGTTGTTTTGTTGCTTAAATCTCTGAAGATTGAAAACTTGTTAGAATTTGATTTCATGGACCCTCCACCACAGGACAACATCCTGAATTCCATGTACCAGTTATGGATCTTAGGGGCACTGAACAATGTTGGGAACCTGACGGAACTCGGCTGGAAGATGGTTGAATTTCCACTGGATCCACCACTTGCTAAGATGCTGCTGATGGGAGAGCAGCTGGAGTGCGTGAATGAGGTGCTTACGATTGTATCGATGCTATCAGTGCCATCAGTGTTCTTCCGGCCCAAGGACAGGGAAGAGGAGAGCGATGCTGCGAGGGAGAAGTTCTTTGTTCCCGAGTCTGACCATCTAACCTTGCTCAATGTCTACACGCAGTGGAAGGCAAATCAATACCGCGGTGACTGGTGCAATGACCACTACTTGCATGTGAAAGGGCTGCGGAAGGCGAGAGAGGTAAGATCTCAACTTCTGGACATACTCAAGACCCTCAAGATTCCGTTGACCTCTTGTGGGATGGATTGGGATGTTGTTAGAAAGGCAATCTGCTCTGCATATTTTCACAACGCCGCAAGATTAAAAGGTGTCGGAGAATATGTGAACTGCCGTAATGGTATGCCTTGTCATCTGCATCCGAGCAGTGCCCTCTATGGTCTAGGATACACTCCAGACTATGTTGTCTATCACGAGCTGATTTTAACAACAAAAGAATACATGCAATGTGCAACGGCGGTGGAGCCACAGTGGCTGGCTGAGATGGGGCCCATGTTCTTTTCCATCAAGGAATCTGATACGTCGATGCTGGAGCACAAGAAGAAGCAGAAGGAAGAGAAGACAGCAATGGAACAAGAAATGGAGAATCTGAGAAAGTTTCAGGCGGAAGTTGAGAGGGAGAAAGAAGTGAAGGAGAGGGAGAAGAGGGTGAAGCGGCAGCAACAGATTTCAATGCCAGGTGTACGGCAGGGGTCAACATATCTCAGACCACCCAAGAAACTTGGATTGTGATTTATATTTTCCTTTTTTTTCCATAACTTCTTTATATATGTATATTTTCTCAAGTTGATATAATAACCCACACTTGAAAATGCCCGATAGTTCTTTTTGGCTTTTGAGCCCGGGCTGATTGTTCAAATGGTGGGCTTGAGAAACTGTACATTTCCCCATCTTTTATTCCAAACATGCAGGGTCAACAAATGGTGATGCATACTTCCTTACCGAATGATTTATGTCAGAGATAATCTGAGCCTTATGATGTTAACCACAAGGTTGTGTGTTCGAGTCACGTTTGAAACAGTAAATTCCAAGGACTTTAGAAATGAGACAGGCTTTTAATATCAGTGTGTTTGTACTGTGTCGTCGTGTGACGATTCTAACCATTTGTTTAAGGGCTCTAAATCTTGACTGCTGGAGAGGCCAAATGGGCTTTTAGAAAGATGGTTATGGCCATAGAGTTTCTTTCCCCTTTTTTTTAGGTTTTCCATCCATAACGCTCCTCATTAGTTTGACACTGACCCACATAATAGTCACGAGGATTTAACCATGATAAATTTGCCCAACATGAGAAGATAAACTTAGGGCTTGTTTGTATAGAAAACATTGGATTTCATGCCCTAGGTGGTGGGTAAAAATAAAGATTAAAGGTGAATATTCAAAAATGAGTATAAAATAATCTTTCCTTCTATGGAATGGAATCAAAGGAAGATAGGAAATAAAAACCAACCATCACTTGGGTAGTTCAAATTCCAGTGAAGTCAAGATCTCATATACATTGCTATCTTATATCATTTACCCCTCATCACAAATAATTTTAACGAAGAAGCTCATTTAATCATGAATCCCCATGTATTATACATAAACAAACAGGCCCTGAGGTTAAGGATCATTTGATTGGACAGATATTACACAGATGTGTCTGGTCCATACACGTTCGAACCTATCTAAACCCTCCTCCTTTGTTGCTTGTTATTTATCTGGGTGGGCCACAGAATGTGAGCATGGTTTAAGGATATACGCCCCCGACAGGATACAGAATAATTCCTTAGCTTCCTAATCCCTCGCTAGAAGTGTTTTGAAGACTAAAGCGAATGCAACCCTTTCAGGAGTTTGCTTCAGTTCACTAGTAATGGGATATTCATGAAGAAATGGGATATTCATGAAGAAACTTACATTTATCACTCCATTTTTAGGAAGGACCAGACCAGAAGTTAAAGGGTGCACTGTGATCTTCTTATAGGCATCCTCTATCCGCTGTATTTAGATCATACATAGTACTATTGGGAGTAAAAAAATCAAGCTGAGCTCAAGCTTAACTTGGCTCGGCTCGTGTATGATTTAGCTAGCCAAGCCCGAGTTTGGTTGAATTCAGTTTAATTCAGCTCATTTAGATCTCTAGATTTGCCTTGAAGAAAAGTGGGCAACACAATGGATGTTCCCATAAATGCATTGCACTCTATTGGCATGTAAACCTACGGATATAAATGGGTTAGGTCCAGGAGGGACCATATGCCCCTTGACCCAGACCCAACACTAGTCTACTGTATAAAGGAAGGTAACAACTCCAATGGACACAGACCAGACCAGAAGAGGTTTTGCTGCTGCTGAAGATGAATATAATTACAAGCTATTATATACTATAAACTTAGTTATATAGGTATTATTAGTGTGCCCAAACAGTGGACCTGGACCCAACTGTTAATTGGGCCTGAAAGGAGTGTGTGTCCGGGTAATCCAGGGTCCATTGACATGTCATCGAAACCCGATAATCTTTTATTAAAAATATCAAATGTACCACAATATTTTAAATACTAATTAGTACACTTGATACTTATCTAATTCCATCACTTTCAGAAGCTTAATCCAATAGCTTTTCAATGTCAGTACATGCAAAACCTTGTGAATGCAACATACACAAAACCATGCTTTTCTGCTTAGATGCCACCATAGATTATCATAAACATAGCCGGCCCCTGTTTCATCAACAGGTATATGCCCAAGCATATTCTGATACAGCTCAGGAACTAGAAGACACAATGGCGGAACAAACACAGTCCCTCCCTCCTTCCATAAAACAGAACCACTGGAGAAACAAAACTTGGAAGAACCAACCGAAAAAAGATCATACATATAACTTATACTAATATGGAAGTTATAGGTGATAAGAGGGTAGTGTTAGTAACCGGTTGCGCAAAAGGCGGTATCGGGTACCATTACTGCATGGCATTTGCTGAACAGAATTGCCGGGTCTTTGCATCGGATGTGGCGGGTCGTGTCAGTGACATGGCCGATCTCTCATCGGATAATGTTGAGGCATTAGAGCTCAACGTCACAGATGATGAGAGTGTAGCATCGGCGGTGGCGACCATCATCGCAAAGTGTGGCCGCATTGATCTGGTGGTGAACAATGCTGGAATTGGTAGCACTGGGCCACTGGCCGAGCTACCACTTGATGTAATCAGAAAGGCCTGGGAAGTCAACACATTGGGCCAGCTTAGGGTGGTGCAACAAGTAGTACCCCACATGGCTTCCCAGCGCAGTGGCCGGATTGTGAACATTGGGAGCGTGGTGGGGACTGCCCCGACCCCTTGGGCAGGGTCCTACTGTGCCAGTAAGGCAGCAGTGCACGCCATGTCACATGCCATGCGGGTCGAGCTAAGGCCATTTGGAATTGATGTGGTATTAGTTTTACCTGGAGCTATAAAATCAAACTTTGGGAGTGCAAACATGGATAAATTAGGGAACCAGGATTGGAGACTGTATAAGGATTATATGGAGGCGATCGCAGAGCGGGCCAGGGCATCACAGACGGGGAAGGCCACTGATGCGGGGTTGCTCGCACGGCATGTGGTTCGGAAAGTGTTGAGCCCCAAGCCGCCAAGGCAAATTACTTTTGGGCACATGACTGGCTTGTTTGCCTTGCTTACTTGGTCTCCTCTGTGGGTTAGGGATCTTTTCTTTTCTAAGAGATTTAACCTAAACAAGAAGCTGTAAGATGATAGTAATTTTCTTAATGGTGGTGTTGATGATTATCATGAATTTCTAAGTTGGAAGCCAGTTCTTAGTAGTGTCTCAATGTGTTGTCCTTCTTTCCAATTTTTCATAGTTGTTCTTTTATTGTGGTTGATCAGTGCAACATTTATTGGTACGGAAAAAGGAAAAATGTTGAACTATTTCTTTTTTCTCAACTTCACATAAAGTCATTTATTAGTCGTAGTTTTAACCAATGGGTAGACCATGGAGATCACATTGGAGGTGGGCCATTGTGATTCCATCACTAGGTGGATGCAACAAACCCTGATTCCATCATTTAGGTAGATAAAGTTGTGTGATTCCACCATTTTAGTTGTTGGGGCCTGCCACGAAATTCTTAATTAGGTTGTGCATATGAGATCAATCATCAAGCAGATGCGCCTGATTTGTGTCCACTCCAGCACTAGGTAGTTGGTGTCCAGCTTGGTTCCATCATGTAAGTTTTTTTTTGGGTAGAAATCATGTAAGTTGATGCAATCACTTCGTAATGGGGCTAGACATGGTTTTTACCTTTAAGATAGCCAACAAAGGTCAAATCATTCTGTGAATGAGCTCACCATGATTCCATCATGTGATAGATAAGACAACTGTATATTCGTTTATTTCAGAGGGGACCGCTCCCCATGCCACAAACATTACATCATCTTCTAAGTGGGCTTCCTTGCCCTCGTCTCCAGACAAACAAAGACCACTCTAATTCCATGAATAACGTGGGTGGGGCCTGCCATTTATTCAGCATCTTGATGGGTTAGCATCCAAATCAATACATCATCGGTGAGGCTGGACCTTTCCCCAAATATCTTTATATTGTCTCGGTTTTAACTCCCAAAGTCTTATTATAGAGCTTATAAGCTTTATACCAGTACTGTTATAAAGCTTGGGGAAGCAGCACTTGCAACTCTCTAGTTTTCTTCTCCATCAGTTTTCATCTATGACCTATAGCAGCCCAACTAAAATATAAATTACTGTAAAATAAATAAACCATTACATTTAACAAGATATGATCATGTATCATGCTCTTTGATTTTACAATGCTGATGACAGCTTTACTCATCTAATTTACATGTGGGTCCACCTTGATCCAGCGCACTATACATATAGAAGTTCAACTCTATATAGGAACGATGCGCACACTATTGTAGAATTTCTTTAAAGGTTCAAACTTTCAGTAAAATCTCACCAAAATGTAGATTTGAAACCTCATCAAATATGGCTATGCACATAGAAATGGAATGAATCGTTGCTGGGATTCATGTTTTGGTTTAGTTCGGGTTGACCCATATTTAGCTTGAGCGGGTTGATCCGACCCGACCCACCTGCGGGAGCGGGTTGAGGAATCACAGCCCGTTGTGGAAACAGGTCGGTTGTGGAACCCACAGCTAACCCAACCTGACCCGTTTGCCAGCCCTACCTAGGAGTAGGGGTATTCATGAGCCAGACTTGGCCACGCTAAGGAATATGCAGGCTTGACCCGATTTTGAAACTATAGTCCGAATCTCAGCTTAGGTCCGAATTGGGCCAAAAGGAGCTGGACCAAGCCCGTCCCGCCTAAACCTGCAAATGGACCACTTCAAATGCATTCGCATTTCCTAAATTAGAAGAATGCTCCAATCAAAATCCAACGATCTAGATTTCATTGGGCCCAAAGCTTGGACGGTCGGGTCAGAATTTTAGTTTTCTACTCACGTGGCTAGAAACGGACATAATGTATTCTCATATATTTGGTGGGTATGAAAACATTCTCTAAAGGTTCCGCCCCTAATTACATCGATTTCTTGAAGTAACCATTTCATACCTAAATTAGTTAGAGTGTAGAATACAGTTGTATGATAGTTTTCATATCAGTGTCAGAATTGAGTTGTATCGCTTAATGCATTAGGGTGAAAGCACTGTAAAGACCCGAACCTAGGACGCGATCCCGACATATAAAAAACTGGAATAGCAGGTTTACCATTAATCATATTGGCATTAAACATATGAGGCCCTTAAAAACTACTTTTCAGCTAGAACACATGATTATTTCTTCTTCTTTTTTTCCAACCCTAGAAAGAGAAAATCAAAACCTTGAATGATGCTGTAAATGATGAAAAAAAAAATTATTGAAGATCTTGATGGGAGTGCAAAATAATGGATCTTCTATCCTCCTAGATCTTCCTCAAAGCAATTAGAAGCCTTCTATCTCCTCCCAATTATCTTCTTTGTTTTTGCAAATAAAAAGAGCACTTGTTTCACCAATCATGAAATTTCTCTTATAATTAGGATTTTGTTGAACAATTTGGTTCACCACTCAATCTCAATTTAACCAAACAACATCCAACCGTCTATAAGTGAATTATGAGGTCCAAATGATTATTTGTTCTCATCCAAATTAATTAAGACTTTACTTCCATGGTAGCAAGTCATA
This sequence comes from Persea americana, assembly GCA_029852735.1. Taxonomy (NCBI): domain Eukaryota; kingdom Viridiplantae; phylum Streptophyta; class Magnoliopsida; order Laurales; family Lauraceae; genus Persea; species Persea americana. Next base: position 78,690,580 of record CM056810.1, read on the forward strand.
TGGAGAGCTTCTAAACCCTCCAAAACCCCTACAATACCCCTACAATTGTCTTTCTTCCACGTAGATCATTAATGATATATTATTCTTAAGTTAATAATGGTCTGGCTTTTCCTATAATCTTTTAATCAACTACATAAAATAGGGCTGAGGCATCAATATTCCAATCCTTAGGTATGAGATTCATGGGTCAAAACCCGAACTTGAATCATTAATTAAGGGCTTGAATGGACCTTTAAACTTGACCTGATCCAAACCTGAACTGGCCGAACCCCCACCGAAACACTAAAAGTCACACTCACTGGTGAAGAGGGACAAATAAAGCAGTATGAAGTAGAGAAAGTGCAGCGGAAAGGAAAAGGCAAAAGGGGTTGACCAACTTCCCCTCTCATGCCTCCCACCAAAAGTGGGTGAAATGTAAAACAAGCAAATTGTCACAAGCCAGCCAATGGCTCGTAAGGTGAGGAGAAATTCCAAGTAAAAGCAAGTGTTTTGGTGGATCACCCATGATTGCCACAATCAAGATAGAGAGAGGCATAGTTCAGTACCTGTGGTCCTGCATTTCCCTCTCAAAATCTCCCTCCTTTCTCCAAACCAAATCATTCCCATGAGAAAATCTGTCTCTCCTTCACATCACTCCCACAGAAGCATGCAGATCTGGATGCAGCCACTAACTAAATTCCTAGGACCCCAAACAAAGATGATGTGATCAATCAAGCACTCGTAGGAAAAAGGGAAAAGGTTTGCTACTCCAGTGGAGTGTCTCGGATTGTAGTCCTCATGGACTCACACTTCATTGCTGATTACAGGGGGTTTTTGTTTGCAAGAATTTCTGATGGGATTTCTTGCTGTTAGGGAGTTTCTGATAGTATGTCACGTACTGTTTGTCTCCTGCTTTTAAAATGATGAACGGCTTTCAACATTTGTAAATCCAGTAAGGGGATACCATTTGGAATTCCCATATATCCTCTGAACAGGATTCTTAAATATCCTCTAACCAAACAGGCCCCCTATTTGGACCCAATTTTTGTCAGGTCCATTTATGGGCCTAGCAGGGCCGTAATAACCTAGGTCTCAAATGAAATCATAAAATGTATTATGTAATAATATTACTATACAATGATATATAGTATTATTATATCTGATATATAGGTTTTATACTTGAAGTACATATAGATAGGACTGGTCTCCCTAGCTGCAGTTAAATTGGACGACAATGGATAAAGATTCTGTAAAGGCCCACCTTACAGAACATTAAAAGGAGTGAATCCGAGTGGGGTTGAAGGTCATTGCATGGATAGGCCATAGGAGGCGGGGGTGGGTCGTCCAACAGTTTGCTTTATTGCAGGTAAGGCGGTAAGTTCTCAATCCTACCATCAAGGTGGGAAAAGGCCACAAATTTCTCAAGCCAAATCTAGCAAGGGATTTAGCCAGGAAGAGTGTCAAATTAGTTCTGGTGCCAAATTCACTGGGGGATATGAATATGGTAGATTGGCCTCGCATGGAGTCTCACTCAATTTATTCTCGGGGGCCACGTCATTTAGATCATCTTCTCTAGGTTCTTATGTATACGTATGCATGCAGTTGTGGATTCAAGATTTTTGTGAGGTGTCGAACCCATATTGGAAGTTGGGTTATGGAGGCAAAGCTAAGGTTTTGGGAGCAGAACCAAGATTTTTCATGTGGGTTTTGAAAGTGGACTAAGGAAGCAGCCCGCATTGACCCTAGGAATGGCCCAGTTCGCATGTACATATGTATGTAGATTCACACTGGCAAACTGTTACTTGTGTATGGCCTGATTGGATTTGGACCAGATTATCAATTGGACCCAAGGAGGGGGTCCATACTAAATCTTTTGGGTCAGGTCTTTCAGATTTACAGCCTTAATAATGATGGATAATTAAGGGATCCCACCACTTACATTATAGACCCACGGGAAGAGGACTTGGCTTTATTGAGTTTCATTATTACATACCGAGAACTAGTGTGTTCCATTTTCATTTTTAACACCAAGCCTCACCATCATAGCTATCACATTGTCAATAATTCCTCAAGTTCCATGTAATGTCATTCCCAATCCTACCCTCTTTTAGTAGTCTTCCACCAGCTTCCAACGAATGAAGGAAAGAAAGAACACGCATATATACTCAATAGTGTGATCTATTGGATTGAGTAAGGTAAGAAATAATTGTTCCAACCCCTCATTTGGACTTTGTTCATGTATCCAAAAATGTAAAAACTATCTATCAAATAGCTAGGATTGCCCATTTGATTCAATTCAGAAAAACTGGCCTTAATACAGGCTTAGGTCCCGATAACAATAATCCTAACAGATCTCCAAACCAAGTGATTAATCTAGAAATTAACCCTATTCAGATTAAAAGCATTCAACGACAAAGAGACAATCACACACAATGTATACGTGGAAAACCCTACTCGGGAAAAAACCACGAGTCTTACCGTCTAGGTCAACAAATAACTAAGTACTATAAATTGAAGATTACAAGAAAACTCACAGCCTTTCTCAGTTGCAACTCAACCTAAGGATTGCTTTAATCTTGCCGACTGCTTGTCGTAAACCTTCACTGTACCTGAGCCAACCACCTTGAATGCCTCTTCAAGATGAATCTATTTCAGAAAAGTAACAAAAAGAAACTCCAAAGACTTGAACTTCAGCGCAGCAACTTAAAGCTTTGGAGAGTAAAACAATCTCTCAATGGATCTTTAGTTTTTTGGAAGGTAGAGAAGTGCATTAGAGTTGAGAGAGGAAGGCTATATATAGGCTTTTATTCGTGCCTCATTACTTGTAGAAAAAGTAGAACTTAAAATAATATTATGAGAGAAATTAGGATGTGTTTCCGGATCAGACTTCTATTTTAATGCCAGGTCCGCTTGAGCGGTCAGTAGGATTCGCTCAAGCGAAGGAGGTTCCGTCTCCAGAAAATCGAGCTTCATATTCAATGGCTCGAGCAACAAGTCAGATGGCTTGAGTGAATGGGCTTCTGTGAGGGTCCGCTCAAGCGATCATGATGACTTCTGTTTTCTTAATTTATCTTCATTAGTTTTCAATCTGGGTAGTCCATCTATAAAATACATTATAAATTCAATTCTCAGTTTTGTTCATTACCCAATGAATTAGCCAACACTCAAATAAACCTTACAATCTCCCCCTTTCGCAATTCATGAACTCAGCGTCCTCCAAGTCACAATTTAATTCAGAATTACTATCCACATATTTGAAAGATGTGAGTGCAATATCATTACCATTCTTGCTCTGACAATGGTTGACTTCGTATGTCTGTAAATGACCAACTAACTCTTCCACATTGAGGGAATTCAGATTTTGGTGCTCCTCAATGGCAACTACCTTTGGACGAAATTTGTCTGAGAGAGATCTCAATATTTTATTGATAATTTTAGATGGAGGTATAGGTTCTCCCAAACTAAAACTTGAGTTCACAATTTTACTCAAATTAGAATTGAAGTCATCAAAAGTTTCAGACTCTTTCATGCGGATCGTCTCAAAGGCGGTTATCAAGTTTTGGAGTTTGGTTTGTTTGACAGCGTCAGTTCCTTCATAAACAGTCTTTAGTAAATCCCATGCAGCCTTGGCATTAGGTCATGCAGAAATTCTTTGAAATTCTGCAGGGGTCACTCTATTGTAGATTGCATTAATTGCCTTATTATTGCAATTAGACTTAGTCTTTTTAGCAGCAGTCCATTGGGTGTTTGGTTTCAATTTGGTTTGCCCATCTACTACAATGATGGGATCAGAATATCCCTCCACTATAATATCCAGACTTGGTCGTCTATAGCCCTAAGGAAAGCGATCATCCTTACTTTGTAGTAAGCATAATTGGTTCGATCTAAGAGTGAGGGCTTGTTAGTAGACGTTCATTCTCTATTGAAATCCATTGAAAAAACGTGTTAAATAGATCACATAGCAAATTATTGCAACCTGCTCTGATACCAATTGGTTTTGGGATAAGTGGTAGCTTAATAGAGTGTAAGATTCTACAAGTGGTATTAGAGCTTAAAACGTCGAGTGTTCAAGTCACGGAACACTAGTTTTGTGATTTGTGCAATAAGAGTCGCGGCGGGTGTGCCATTGAGGGATGGATTGTTGAGGTCAACGTCCACCCTCACTCCTGAGCGATCATATTTGTGGTCAAGCCCTCTCCCTCACCATAAAACTATTGTTGTGCATTTCCCATCACCAATTGGTTTTGGGATAAGTGATAGCTTAATGGGGTGTAAGATCCTACAAGTGGTATCAGAGTCTAGTATGTCGGGTGTTCGAGTCTCAAGACACGCGTTTTGTAAGTTCGTAGCAGGAGTCGCAGCAATTGTGCTATTGAGGGAGGGATTGTTAAGGTCACCGTCCATCCTCGCTCCTAAGCGGTCATCATTATGGTTGAGCCATTGCCTTCACCATAAAACTATTTTTTTTTTATCACCAATTGATTTTGGAATAAGTGGTAGCTCAATGGAATGTAAGATCTTACAAATTGTCTTCTATACTGTGAGCAATCCATGGTGAACCACACTATAAACACTGAGCTTCATTTTAGAGATTCACTCACATAGCATAACTTTTGGTAGTCACTCAGAGTACTTAACCACCTTTTCTTTAGTTGATTGTTCTACTATATATTCAATGGCGATTTTCTCACCATGGGCTCTTCCATTCAAAGTTTCAAACCTTCAAAAGAAACAGTTTCAATCTCTACGTGCTATACTAATTATAGCATAATTTAATATTTGTGTTCACAAGCAGACTTTTACACTTGATTTTGGGCCCCTTTACTCATCATGCCTGGAATATTTCATGTTTATCACGTGAGACCCACTTCGCACTCTCTGTCTGGAAGCTGTTGTTGACTTCCACCAAGGCTTTGGAATAAAGCCATGAGATTTTATGCATAATATTTCTTCAAAGACATGGGTTTCCATATTACTTTCCATATTACTTTTGTTATAAGTTCCACTGTTATTTGGGACATCCATACCTAAATCAGGCCCACCAATGATACATGTGGAACACCAAAACATGGACCAACCATTATAATCACCACCGTCATCATCACCACTAATGGCCATATGTATGTAGAAATATGCCTCTTTGTCCATTTCATCTATATTTCTTGACCTTGGGATCATATGATACCTCCTAGCAATTGTCATAAACTCGGGCTTATTTTGTAACCTAACTGTATATGGTGAGACAAGCTTGAGTTGCCATCACAATCATTTCATCAACAGCAATAGGTTTTCACGTCAAAATGAGTACACAGTTGATCTAACCATCCCATCCATTCAGATGGGTGCTAAGCCCGGATCTATGACCATCAGGGGACATCAGGGGATCCTAGTTCATGTGGAGCACTAGGTGGGCCCCACTTGATATTGAGGCGCGACGTGCTCACCTTATTATGAGCACCGCTGTTAACATGAGGTTTTTCCATCACGAAGATAATTATTTGATTTTCTTGTTTTCTCAATTTGAGTTATCTTATAGGGATTTAGTATTTAACAAAAATAGAAACCCTTTGTTTTAATAGAAATAGGCATTTCAATCCAAGTACATAAACCTTTGCATTTGTTGGATCAATACAGTACCCTTTTTGTCCTTTTCCTTAGTGGAAAACGGTGAACTGCAAGAAGTTTTCTTGCTCCTTTTCTCCCTCTGTGTAATATATTTTCATGTGTTATCTTCTCTTTTGCCCAATAAACAATAATTTTGTCTGCTCTTTTCTGGTGAGATTTGTATGTGAGGCTCCTGCTTTCATATGCAATACAAGATTTGTAATGGTGTGATCATTCGATCCAGGGTACCTTTCTAACCAATAGCCCCCTTGCATCTCTTTGACTTGCATTGGAGAATGCATATATGGTTTCCAATTAGATTATCTACACGAAATCAAGGTACAATAGAAAATTGGATTTTACCTATGTAACAAATGCAAGTGCTGCCCATGTTAATTGTGTCCAAATCACACCTAAGTTACCTAGTTTGCATTTGTCTGGATTTAGTGGGCACCACTTGAGAGAATGGTCCAGTTGGGTCAAATAACTTAGGGATACTCACGTCTTAAAAAAGAAAAGAAAAAACATACGCAAGTGCTAAACATATCAAACACTTGTCAAATACACTCTTGGTTGAGTGGTGTTCGCACCCGAGTATCATACACATCTTCAAGTTAGCAGTGTCACTCCTGGCCAGCCCACTGAGAAAGTGTGAAACACATTATCATGCGTGTCAAAATCATTATTGCCAAATGAGTACATTAGTATATCCAACGGTTTTAGATTAATTTAGATTTTTAAAATTTTCACAAATTTATCAAAATCCATGGAGAATTAAGATAGAAAACTTTACATCTTGAATTCACCATTAATGCAAGAGTAACGAACAGTTTGGATCATGAATTGGGCCCACGGCATCTATAGGAAACTTTTTCAAAAATTACTTAAATTATATGATAATTCAAGATAATTAGCTTCAAGAATTTGTGGTTTAGTAGTTTAATAAATAATTAAATGGTCTGGATTATAAGTTGGGGCCTATGGAAATTTAAAAAAAAAAAAAAAAAAGAAGTCTTTAATAGGCCCGGCAAGTAAAAAATATCATGTAACTCACTATAATTGAGCCTATTTGGTTAAGGGGGTATGAATCACTATGAGAATTTTGGCGTGTAAATGGTCATATTTATACATCATTTTCACACCTCATTTACATATCACATGCATAAATCATCACTACAAACAAATGTAACAATGCGTAACCAGTATGTTTGAAAATCATTTGCTTATGTAAATGAGCACAAAAAAATGATTCCTAAGAGTCTTTTTCAAGAAAAAGTATTTTTTTTTAGTTGATTTGAGACCCTTGGTTTCTTAATTGCACATGCAAAGGTGGTTTTTTTTTTTATTGTTTGGTACTGATTTTCTTCATAGGATCAATAGAGTACTCTTATTTTTACAAATTTCATTTTGTGAATTTGGCATAGCAAATTGGAAGCCTTGTATCAAGTCTTGATTAGATAAGATCTATGGAAGATTGTAAATGGATCTCAACCCATCATGTCATCTGATGGAGAGGATGAGGGAAAAAAAATGAAGGATCAAGTCGAGTAAGGGATGTGAATTCTTTAATCCATCCTGAATAAGGAGAGAACAATTAATCTTCATACTTAAGACATTAAAGAAACAAAATCTTACATGGGGCGAAGGTTTATTCAAGATCCAACAAGCAGCTTCAGTTATTGAACAATAAGATTGGTGCTCTCACAAGGTAATTAATCTCACAATAACTCTTTATTTTCAAAAACAGTAAAAGTATCTTTTGATAATCTAGGGTCTTTTAGTCTTAGCTCCGAGTATGAGATAACAAGAGATTTCGGTTGCCTATAGCTATATGACAGAATACAGCGCTTTCATTATTTTTACCATCTATTGAGGCAGGCATCCTACATTAGTCTGAGATGAAAAAAATTCACCAATTAATCTAAAGGCACTTAATCACAATCCTAGCCCTTTTGGTAATTTATTATTAAAGTGAACTTAAAGTAAGCCTTCGTTTAAGAGACATGAAAAGAGTAGAGGGTCATATCAAATGTACATAAATTCAAAATTCTTCCTTCTTTTAAAAAACTAAAATAAAGAAGTCATAATTTCAATCTACAAAATGACCAAAAACCATCCACTTTAACACAATAAGTAAAAATATTCATTATCAAGCCACTAAAGATAACAGACTATCATATTACGATGAGACCCCTTATATTTTATTCTCTCTTGATTTGAGACTTCACCTCACTCCACTTTACATGTAAAGTTACCAAACGGAGAGACCCTATTTTAAGAAATAAGAAGAAAAAACGATCAGAAACTTAAAGAAATCAAATAACTTGAAAGGTGACATTTTTGACAAAATTGGGCAGTCAAATGAAAAATGTAATTTAATAAAATTTGTAATAGTGTGAAAGGTATCACATGTAGAAGGATTGCAGAGTTATCACATGTAAGTACTACTATTATATTTATTGATGTGCATGGTCATGAATGTGTATTTGCACCTCATACGATGGTTTTTTTTGGTTTTTTTTTGAAGTATAATAATGATTGGATTATTGACTCTGCATCTCTCTAGGATCTTTTTGGATGTGCATGCTAAGTTTATGTTCCATATCAGCTTCACCATAAATTGGAGAGTATATCCGTGAAGTGGGTCCGTGAAGTGGGTTCATATATATATATATATATATATATGAGCGAGGCTCTCCTAAGCTCAAGCTTAGGATAAAATCTTGTAAGCTTATGCTTGTGGGGCCCACCTTTGGCTCATTCAAATGGACTAAACACATGAATCCTCTAAATTGCTCCACCAATTTTTTGTTAGATCCGAATTTACTAGACCGTTGGATTGATTATGTATTGATACGAATAAACTATTTACCATTAAACTTTTGGACCCATATGGAGATGATAGAAATCACAGTTGGAGCTGATTTTTTGCAAAGAGGAAGATCCTAAAGAGTCCTTGAAATACCCCCCACCCCCATCCCCATGTGGGTCCCTAGGTGGGCCCCACTATACGCTTGAGCTTACCTTATCCTAAGCTTGAGCTTAGGAGAGCTGGCCCCTATATATGTGTGTGTGTGTATAAAAGGGCGGATGAGTATTGATCCTAAAACTATGAAGCGCTATAAGTCATGTTGTATTTGCTGAAGGTTCTACTGGAGGGAAAATTAGAGAAAGAGGGAGTAAAATAACCTTAGAAAGAGAAAGGGTTCCATATATATCCTTTTAGTGTGTTGTGCTCTATGTAAATGTAGGGAGTGGAACTTCATAGTGGGTTTAAAATGGATGCCTCCCTTAAATCGGATGTCGTAAGATTTTACTCAAATAAAAGTTGATCTCGTTATAAATTAAGTTTACAATAAATATTATTATGAGCATAATCTTTTAAATTACTAATCATATGCTAAATCTTATGTTTGGACCCGCTCTCAATGAAGTGGAATTTTGTTAAATCTCCTTAGGGTGTGTTTGGTAATTAACTAGTTAAGTTAAAGTGAGGTGAATCCAGACAAGAAAAGACAATGGGTCATATCAAAAGTACACATTTTCAAAATTTCCACCATCTTTTTCAAAAAAAATAAAAAAAAATAACCTCATTTCTCCACTAAAAGACAAAAAAAAACTCCAATTTTTTGCACAAAAAGTTAAAAAAATTTCATACCAAACAACTAAAAACAAATTATCAATACAATCTCTTATATTTTATTCTTTTTGATTTAACTATTCACTTCACTTTATTTTAATTCACCGTACATTCAAACGTGCACTTAAAAAAGAGTATCATTCAATTTGAATTGTTCGTATTTTCAATAGTTGCCCCCGTAGACAATAAGGTCCGCACCTTGCACACAAGAAAAATGGCGACTGATGCAGACGTGTGAGTGTGAGAGAAGGAGGGAGAAGTACATAAATAATGCTTCGGTATCATGTGTGCGCCATACCAACGGCATCTAAGGTACATAAAGCATACAGTGCCTCACATGTGACCCCGCCCATGCATGTAAGTTTGCCACACACCCTTGTTAAGACCACATAGGTGCCAAATGGCCGCACACCGCACAGGCATCTATTATCAAAATACAACACTAACATCATGGCATATTGTAAGCATTACACACAGGCATTTCAACACCAACGAACATTTTGGCAGAGAGCATCACTTGTAACCTACATTCCAACATCCTGCAACATAGCAAAGGCATCCAAACAACTGTACCAAGTACTCAGCCCTGCATGCCACCACATTAGTATCATAAAAACTCCCGTTCATATGTACCCAACCCATTTTTATAGTACTTTGTCCACCCACATTCAGTATTCCACGGCCCATGCATCTTCACAATCGTCATATACATCCAAACGTAACATTTTCACCATACAAGACCGAAGACCCCACCTTTACATCCAAACGCACCACCGGTCACTGAACAACAAGCCATCTTTACATTCAATAAACAATTATTTAGGCACAACGCCCAACTTTATAGCATATCTATTCCCACAATCAACCCCTTTTACAGCCATTTAATGCACTTAAGTTGTCCTAGTCACATCACTGACACGATCTAACTTAATCCTCATCATATGATAAATAATTTAACTTCATCGTCATTTAATTAAGATGAACTACTCTTTATTGATATAACATAACTTAAATTAGAGATTAAGTTAGATTTGGTTTTTATTGTGATGAGGATTGGGTGGTTCAGTGTAATGATGTGACTAGTGATGGGTGCAGCAGAAGATTGCAATCCACCCATAAATTAATGCACAGAAGCAAATATAATAAAAGGACACACAAAGGAAACACACACGTTTTTTCTTTTTCATTGGCGATGTACTTACATCTACAGTGAAAATTCCGGTTGGAGTCCTCCTTCATCCTCTTCTGCTTTTAGCTTGTTTGTCACTTTATTAAGACATTAGAAGATAAGTAAAGTTTCAATTTTTATATGTAAAAAGATTATATTAAAAATATTTTAATTTAAAAAAATAAGTAAATAAACAATCATTTTTATCCACTAAAAATAGAAAAAATCAATTTTTTTATAAAAAAGTGAAAAAAATTCATACTAAGCAACTAAAATTAAAATACCATAATAATCCACTTATATTTTATTCGCTCTTAATTTGATGCTTTACTTCGCTTTATTCACTTGATTTTAAAAGTAAGATTACCAAATGGGACCAGGTTTTATAAATTATATTAAATATAATTATTTATTTTTTAAAACTAAAAAATATGATAAAAATGCCAAAATACACCAAAACCTTAAATCTGGATATTGGCTAACCAAAAAAGATTGGTTCAAGTAGCCCAAAATAAAGCACATTGACCTAGTAATCTCCATCTTTGATTAGATTCTATCAAACACGAACACGTGGAACGTAACTGTAAATATATTTGTCTCGTTAAAATGTACGCTCTCCCAGCCCTTTGTGATTGGGCACAACTCTTATACTAGTTGGTCCATAGGTGCAACCAGTATCTTACTGTTCCAGTCACAATGAAGAAGTCTAAGGTGTCGGTTTGCCATCTCTATTTTCGTGGTCTATATATTTTAAAGTGATTTGATACAAATGTTTTTAAAATTTAGACCATTTGGATGGTGCCATCACATGTTTATTGCAACCGGACATCATTTGCTTTTCATCTATTTTATATGGGCTGAACAATGGTGCTTTTTGACACAGATGATAGTCTTTGAAGCGGACAAACCCAGGTTGCTACAGTATTTTTTCTGCCAATCCGTTTTTTCATTTCTGTTAAATTCTGTAGTCCTAAATGATGATCCAAACCGTTTAAAATCTTTATTCCCCTAATAACAGCTATGGGACCAAGTTTGAACCGTAGACTCCACATGATTCTCGAGATATTCGTAAAAAGTTGTAACCATTAGATCTACCTTTTTTTATCTTATGTGGGACGCTCTATCAAGATCTGAACCATTGATCCTCTTTGGAATGCAAAGAATGACTATTGGGTTAAATCTTAGCCCTCAATTCATTTTGAATCTCCAAAAATTATTGAAATGCTATAAACCGTTGATTTGCTATTACTGGGTTTCACATGATGTACAAGCAGTCTGGTTTTCTTCGTTTTCCTTTAATTGTGGGGCCATAAATGTAAATCCACACCTCTTATCCTCTTTAGAAATGTAAGAACGGTTACTATACTAAATTTGGACCGTTGATCATTTACAAATCTCTAGTTATTTGTGAAAAATATGGACTCTTACATCTAAGTTTTTGGACTTGAGGAGCCCCTAAATCAAGATCCAGACCATTGATCCTCTTAAGAAGCCTAAGAACTGTTATAAAAATCAAATATCAGCTCTTAACTCCTTATGGATCTTGAGATATTCATGAGAAACCATGAACAACATTGATCCTCTTGTGTCTCAATGGCTGGGTTTGCACGTGATAATAGGTTGTCCAGTTTTTTCTCATTTTTCTCAATTATATTGGGTCTAAACAAGTAATCCAAACCATTCAATCTCTTTAGAATGTCTAACATAGTCATGAAGTCAAATGTCAGTCGTTGATGCCGCACCGTTATTGAGATATTTGTGATAAAATGCGAGCCATTAAATATGAGTTCTTGATTTATCTGAGTCCCTTTATCAAGATCCAAATCATTGAACCTCTTTTGAATGCTTAAAAAGCCTAGGAGACCAAATTTTAGCCTTTGATTTATTGTATTTCTTGATAAATTTGTGAAGAAGTTGAACAGTCGAGTTAATAAAATGTCTATTTCAAACATTTATTTATTTTACCAAACGGTCTATTTATAAAATGTCTATTCTACATAGATCTACTCTACACTGATATGTTATCTACATATCTATTTAATACAGATAAGATTTGTCAAACAAGCCCTAAGCATGGTTCCAACTTCTCCATAGCTACTTTTTTCCATATGAATACCCTCACTCTTCTGAACAGGTTCACCCTATTAATTCTAATGCATCATTGAATGCAAGAATGTTCTTGCAGTGTGAGGAATATTTATTTATTTTCCATTATCAAAGTAAAGAAACTTTCTCACCTAGTAGTTCTAATGCATCATTGAATGCAAGAGTATTCTTGCAGTGCAAGGAATATTTATTTATTTTCCATTATCAAAGTAAAGAAACTTTCTTACCAAGTCTATTTCTGCCTATGTTCGAGGCTTTATAAGCTTTCTATTCTTTGCTCTGGTCTTGGTATTGTTTCCATCGTTTCTATCATTCTGATTAGCCACTAGATGCTTCTTTGGAAGAACTTGTTGTGTCCTTTTATTTTATTTAATGATTTTGTGGCATCCAGCTCCTTTTGTACTTACTATTTACTTTCATTTGATGTTTCTCCACCTGTAATAATGATCCGTATCAGCTTGTATAAACTTTTGACCATCTAACCTTTCATGACAATGATAGCTTCATTAACAACCTTCGTGACTCTAAATTTTTTTTTTTTTGAATGGTTCAGGACTCCGATTACTATTATTATTATTATTATTATTATTGAATGGTAACAAATTACATTAATGGAAACAATAGAACCAAAGCTGAGAAAATCAAAGAAAGAAAAAAAGAAGAAAAAAGAAAAGGAAAGGGTACAAGAACATTGTACCACTCCCAACCTCAATCACATAATCGCACCCCGGCCCCAAGGATTCACCCTCTCATCCTCTTGCTTGGCTAGAGCATTTGCCAACGAGTTTGAAGATCTAGCCTCGTGACAAAAGACACATTGATTGTAGCCAATAACTTCATAATCTTATTGAGATTGAACTGAAAATTCCATTAGTATCATTTTTGATTGGTTACCCCAAGTAATGGCGTTAAATGAATCACTTTCCACAACAAGAGCACCAACATACCTTTTTGAAAACAATCTAAGATGCTCCAAAATAGCTAACACATTTGCTTCGTTCAAGTAACAGACGCCTACATTTTTTAAAAACATAAGAAGTGCTTCACCCTTATAATTACAAAGAACTCTTCCTGCTCTCGCTGGCCTGGCTTACTCTTTTGTTTGTTCGGTTCTAAATTTTAAAGGATTCTAAATTATATCTTCCTATTAAAATAAAAAAGGCGAAGGTCATATTTGTGTGTGTCTTTATTAAAATGGGGCCCACCTACTGATACTCCAAACCGTTTAAAATGATTGTCATTCTCTCTAGTGACAGCCTCAAATTTTACTTCAATAATACATACTAGCAAAACTACCCGTGCTGAGCACAGATATGGCAAACATTGCAATTTAAATATTAATGTATAAAATTTATAGCTTTTTTAGAAAGAAAGCAAAAGATTTTTTTGATGAGTATGTATCTATATAATCGAAGAATTGGTATAATAGAATGAAAAAAATGAGAATTAGAGCAAAAAGGTACTTGATGAAAAAAAAAGGCGTTGAGTAATAAAAGAAAAGTGGAGAGCAGTTATGAGTGGTTATGATAGAAAGAAAAAGAAGGTAGTTGATGTAACTGCCGGTCAATATTATAACCGCGGGTCAAAATTGGACAAAAAACCTCCTAGCTTAATATATTATAATAGCATTATTTAAGCATATAATTTTTTTGGGCAAATGCATAGATTGTACTAATCATGTTATCACTCATGTGTTCGATCTTACTATAAGACCAATCCCTATGTAAGTAAATTGAGGATAAGTCATCAAAGAGAATGTCATTCATTTTGAATAGTTGAAATTATCAATATAAGTGACCCACAATGGAGCTTTATACATCCCACCCGCAGGAAGCGTGTGGGAGAAAACTAGGGGATCCGGATTCCAGACTCTTAGTAAGATTAAACACCAACATACTCATCCTTACAGTCATAACAACATATGAATAGATAAGCATAATTAATGTAAATGATCAAGCTAGCTAGCATAAAAGCTCTGTAGCTCCACTAAGACTCAGCCCCATGCTTGGAAAATCATCATCATCATGGTATTTTACCGCCCAGAGTAAATAACCACACAACATGTGCATAGCTGCATCACTGCTTAATTATCAACACTATCAATCATTCCTACTTCGATATCATTAAATACCCAAACTATATGTATAATCCATGCATCCAAACAAATCATTTTAACTCAAATCCTGTGACAACACTACCGTAACTGTTTTGTTATGGCTTGTTTACTTCCACAGCCATCCTATCACAAAGTGACTATAATAGTCCAATACACCATCATATGCAGTTATCTAGTTTTCCTTTCCACCCATTCCCACATTTGACAATTCGGGAAATTGGAGACCTAGCATATTCCAAAATTTATTGGGGAGGATTCATATTTTTGAGACGTTCCAAGAATTAACTCATCTAAGTTCACACTATAAATCCATCCCTGGGGGCACATCTAAAATCCAAGCCATTGAAAATAATTGCCCCTCGAAATTGATCATGTGAAGAACATGTGATTTAGCTAAAAGTAAAAGCAAAATCTTATTTTTTTACTACAAGTGATCAATTTCAAGGTAGGACCCACTTCAATTAAAGTTAGGTATGGACTTTAGTTTAATAAATAGGGACACGATGCTTTTGAGCAGCTTCGATTTCTTAATTAGTAGACTCTACTGATGAATTTTATAGGACTAAATTGTGAGAATAGTCAACAAACCAACCTGTAAATTAATTACTCCTTTCAAAGAGTTAGCAATTCAAACACCTTACTAGCAAATTAGGTAACTATATATGCTCATTGCCAACACCACCAAAACAGCATGCTTATTTTCATTGGTACATTATCATATGGACCTTTACAATTACATCATCTTAAATCACCATCATAGTCACCAAAACCATACTCATTTTCATAACTAGACCATCATAGCATTCATTACTACCACATCACTTTCACCATCACAATATTAGGTACCTAGTGTATCATCCTCAGTTCAACAAAACCATGGTCACGGTTGCTGTATGCTGGCTGTCACTGTGGAAAAGTCACACTGATATATGGGGTTGACAAACCGGTTGGATTAGGTTAAAAAATAGGTCAGATTGATCAGGAGTATCTATAAGTTGAATTCCAAATTTCCAATCAATATCCAGCAAATTTTAAACAATGTGCATAATTCCAACCTGCACCAAATGTGAGTCAATCCCACCGGCCTGCATAACCTGCATCTAATGCATTTCAAACAATAATGGTATATCCAGCAAAGATTGAACAATAATGGTATATCCAGCAAAGATTGGTCTATCCAGCATCTTGTAGGAGATATTTTAAAGTATTTGAAGTATTTTGGGTCTTTTGAGATAGTTTTCATTCGAAGATATTTAAATATGGTTGCCCACTATCTTGCTAACTGTGGAAAATATGTGATAAATTTTATATGGCCTCATTGTGAATAGGCATCTGTTTTTTTTTCTTGTTGGTGTCCGAGTTTTTTTATTTATTTTTTCTTTTTCTTTTTTTTTGTGTGTGTTTTGTAACTTGTTTGTTGGCTTTCTTTTTTAATGAATCTCCCTTTCTTATAAAATAAATAAATAAAAAATAATGGTATATTTGAGTTTGGTTGCAAATAAAAGAAGCCCAATAGAAGCTTGGCTCATTCCATATTTCACTATTTGGGGTACCAAAATATTAAACCACCAAACCGTTTAAGTGAGTTTAGATATCTAGACTACTTCTTTGGCAAGTAGCGTTTGTTTTTGTGATAGTTCTTTATTTTTTGGATGGTTTTTTTTTTTTCACCTCGGCTCCTATCCTATACGGATGGGATGTAGTCTTTTTGGAGTTTTTCCTTTTCTCAATTGTTTTGTTGTTCTCTTTAATGAGATTATGCTTTATCAAAAAAGAAGAAAAAACTCTAATCCAACCACTTAAATGGATAATACAAGTTTTGTGAGTTACACGAATCATCTATAATCCCACCTATTTAGATGCGAGCTAAGTTTTCCCGACTCTTGACCAACTTATATTTAATTGACGTTCATAGAAACATGTACAACATTCTTAATCAATTTCAAATTAGGAGTGGCAATCGATTGAGTTGGAGTTTAGGCTGACTCAAGTCACACCCGTTTATCCTGTGTCCTGTCCAATATATCCAACTTGACCTGCTATGAATTTTATGGTATATGATACCAAATCCGACCCAAGATAGGAATGGATCTGCCCACTTTGTGGGTGATCGAATTTTTATTTTACAATATAAAAGGATTATTTGCATAAAGTAGGATTTGAACTTGCAATTGAAGAGAGAATGTCACTACCTACAACCACATTTGTATTAATGCAATTTTATGTATAAAACTTTGCTTATATATAAATTAAAGAAATTAGGGTGGGCATCTCAGACACTGTCAAGATTGGACCCACCTCGAGCCCGGCTTGAGTTTGTACCGAACCCAAACCCAACCCAACCAATAAACTACCAAACCTACCCCTAAAAAGAACAAGAAAGGGGTCCCAATTCAACTCAATCCATTGCCATCCCTACTTCAAATCAAATAAATCACGGTCATCCACTGACCTATACGTGTATGTGTGTGAAGGTGCCAAGATGAAAGACTGTTGAACATACGCTGGAAAGGAGCAAGAAATTCATGATTCATCATGTAAGGTTTAATGAGGTTGGCTAATTCATTGAGGAGTGGACAAAACCGATATTCTTATTAATGTATAATTTCTATTAGAATGGGACTGTCCAAGACCAAGAATCAAGAGTTATCAAGAAACAGAAGTCTTCCAGAGCGCAACAAGATTTTTTGAGTGGTCGCTCGAGCGGACCAATACCCGCTCGAGCTGACCCTCACAGAACCTTTCTCGCTCGATCCATTCTCTTGCGCGCTCGAGCCACTTCAATTATGTCTCTATGTTGCCCAAACAGAAGCTCAGCCGCTCGAGCGGATATGGGAGTGAAATATAGAAACTTCCCAGTTTTCTATCCTACTTCTTCTCAAGTTACCATGCTGTATCCTAATCAAACTATAACCCTTGATGAACGAATCTAGGCTTATATATAGCCTTTATCTCTCTATTCAACATCACCTCTCTATCAAGATAAAACCCTAGAGAGAATTTGAGAGATCCATCTTCCCCAAGGCTATCATCTGAAGTGCTGAAGATTCAAGCTTTGGTTATGCTTAATTCTACTCATCTGAAGTAGAGACTCCTTGAAGACGGCTTCGAGGCGTTTGGTTCAAGTACAGTGAAGGTGCACGGTGAGTAGTCAGCAAGATCGCGTAGTCCCTAGATTGAGTTTCAATTGGGAAGGGTTGTGAGTTTCTTGTAACTTTCTTTACATAGTGCTTGGTTGTCTGTTGGCCTAAACGATAAGGCCCTTTGTTTTTTTTCCGAGTAACGTTTTCCACGTATAAATCCTGTGTCATTCTTTTTGTGTGGATTGCTTACTTTTAATCCGATGTAGAATTAATCACTAGTTTTATCACTGTCATTAAAATCTAGTAGAGATTTGTTTGTTGGGACCTGAGCCTGTATTAAGGCCGAATTTTCACATCATAAGGTAGAAGGTCCAGCTCTTTTTTTTTTTTTCCTATGAATGTTTTCATCATGGATCCACCAAGATAGATAAATGGTCTTTATCAAGTCAAATGATGCCAGTTTTAAGCCTGCATCACTATGTAAAAATGCCTTCCTTGTACAAAAAAAATCTATCATTTTTCACAAGCATGCAGGCAGCTCTAGTGAGATCCACAAATGGGTTGGGCAATAATTAGGGTACGTTTGTGTACATGTAACTTCCATGGAATGAAGAATTTGCCACATCATCAAGTTCTATGGTTTTTAAATACATCGGAAAAGGTTTTCCGGGAAAGTTAAAAAAATTCATGTTTGGTGTAAAAAGTTTTTCCTCGATAAATTGGTGGTAATGTTGTTTGGTGTAGCTGTGGATTCCTTACGGAAAACTAGTGTTTACTGTTTGGTGGTCAAGGTTTTTTTTTTTGTAAAAATGCGGGCAGAAGAGGGTTATTGTTTGATGGGCATTTGAGCTTCATGAAATTATTTTCTATGAGTTGGGTTTTGCATAAAAAAATGGGTAGGAAATAGAGTTTATAAAGGGAGGCTAGTTTTTTATGGAAATCGACCGCCCCACCCCGTCCCTCCCCCCGAAGTCCAAAGAAGGAAAAAGTTGATGCGTTAAAAAAGTGATTTTGCATAAAACTATCAACTAAATACATGAAAATTAGGTTTTCCATGAAAAAACTGCCCACTTTTGTATAGAAAATCATCCACTTTTCGTGGAAATGGGCTAAAAAAAACATGGCCTTGTAGATAAGACAGATCGTTTCACCCAGAAATACAACTCCTCACCAGCTAATAAAAAGCCAATAATATATAAGAATACCCTGAGAATACAGACGAATAAAAGAGGCCATTTGATCCTTGGGCTGCAAGACAAGTACAGTGGCTAGTACTGTAGTGAAATGACTAGTTGGGTCAGCTGTCCTCCCTTTCAAATCTATCTATTTCCTTCTGCACTGTGCCAATAAGTAATAAAGTAATAGAAATAGCTTTTTTTGGCTAGCTGACCCTCCACTGTCCCACTAGATTTCAAACAAGGGTGGATATAGGAAAGTCTATCTCTTCAAAGGAAACTGTGCCATTAATTACATTGCTTTTACTGTATAATCACAGGATTTTCCAAAAAACCCTTTGGAAAACTTCAGTGATATAGATGCTTTGGGAGGGATGTTGGCTTTTTTGCTTTTTGTTAAACATGGGTTTTTAGAGGGTTCAAGTCTTCAAGCCGTGATAGAAAAGAAAAGGAAAGAAAAGAAAGCAAAACCATGGTCTTTCTCAATCACAGATCCCAACGAAAATACAGGCATATGCTAGGTGGAACTCATTCTTTTTGCTTATTTTAAAGGGACTTGTTTTGTTGTTTTGCTCTGATAAAGAGCGGTGCATGGTTCATGTGTATTTGTTAAGATGGCTGGATAGATTTCATACCATGAGTTCTGCAGCCAGAGAGAACAAAAGAAACAGTTTGAAATGGTGAGAATATGAGCTTTGGAATGATTAGTATTTGTGGTGTTAATGATTGAAATCTCATTGAAAAGAGGGTGAGGATGAAGTCTATGAATAGTAATAATAACTGGTTGGGTTTCTCACTCTCTCCCCACCACATGAACATGGAGATTACCCCAGACCCACATCATCATCACCAAGCACAGTCCTCTGCTGCTGCCTCTGCTACAGCCCCAACCAGTTTCTATCTCTCTCCTCAACTGAACAACTCTGGGATTTATTATGGTGTTGAAGCTGAAAATGGGGGCTATTACTCTCACTTGCCTGTCATGCCACTAAAATCTGATGGGTCTCTTTGTATCATGGAAGCTATCTCCAGTTCACATCAAGAAGGTACTTCTCTTGCTTATTTATTTGTTTTTATAAATCTTTTTGGCTTCTTTTAGTTTTAAGGCCCTTATTTTAGTATTCAATTCCTATATTTTTGTTTCCATGTTGAAAGGAATGATGCCATCTTCTTCTCCAAAGCTGGAGGATTTCATGGGAACACACCAGTATTCAAGCAATGACAGAGAACCCATGGCTTTGAGTTTGGACAGCATCTATTATCAGCAACACCCAGAAGCCGAAAACAGCAGACAGCACTCTCAGGAACTTCTTCAGCCCTTTAGGCAGCAGATTCAAGGCCAACACCCATATTTCCAGCCACTCCAGGAAGGTATTTACATGCCAGGCCATGAAATGTATCAGACACCATTAGGAGAGGAATCCAAGGAGGCCCAGATGGCGGATTTTACTCTGCAGCTCCCTCCAATAGCAGAGGATGGGATATCTGGCTTTAAGAGCTGGGTTGCCAGGCATTATAGCCCAGGTGGGTGTTTGGGTAACGAAGGAGGTTCTGGTGCTGTTGGTGGTGGGATTGGGTATGGGGATTTGCAGTCATTGAGCTTGTCCATGAGCCCTGGTTCTCAGTCCAGCTGTGTTACTGCTCCACAGCAGATCTCACATGCTGAAACTGAGTGTGGGGTCACGGACACAAAGAAGAGAGGGAATGGGAAAGTGGGACAGAAGCAGCCTGTTCATAGGAAGTCAATTGATACATTTGGGCAGAGGACATCACAGTATAGAGGTGTTACAAGGTCAGTAGCAGCTGTCTGTCTTTTAACATTGCTATGCAGTTTAGATGTCTTTTATGTGGTTTTTTTTTCTTTTGATACTTCTCTCGTTTATACATATGTTGATATTTTACTGTTTATTCTGTTGTTTTTCAAAATTTTCTTTTGGGCGGTCCTATTCCTTAAAACATTCTGATTTGTTCTCGTGTTTGGGTCTTTTTTTCTCCTCCACTTCTATTGCTTTCTAAGATTCTTCTAATGTAGTGATTTTATGACAACATCAGGCATAGGTGGACTGGTAGATATGAAGCCCATCTTTGGGACAATACTTGCAAGAAGGAAGGTCAGAGTAGGAAAGGAAGGCAAGGTTGGTAAAAGATGAAGAGGAATAAAGAAAATACACCCTTGTTTATTCTCTATGGACTTGGACTCTCCTTTTATAATTGCTCTTGCATTATCTGATAGCTTTGGGTTTTTTTGGCTAACAATCAATTTTTTTTTGTGGTTTTGTCATGTTCTTTGCTTGTGTGGATGCTATTGCAACCAAAATGCCTACAGTTTATCTAGGTAGGGATGCCCCTTTACTCAATTGAAGTATTAAGATCTTTTGAGGTTTTAATCATTTATACAAACCAAAGATCCTGTTCATTTTCCTGAACTTCACCATTCTGTGGATTTCAGGAGGCTATGATATGGAAGAAAAAGCTGCCAGAGCTTATGACTTAGCGGCGCTCAAGTACTGGGGACCTTCAACTCATATCAATTTTCCAGTATGTTTGAAATGTTTAGTAGCTATTGATTTTATGGATCACATGATGCAGTAGACTTGTTTCGTTAATGTTGTCTTGGTAACATGTTTTCATGAAGTTGGATAATTACCGAGTCGAACTTGAGGAAATGAAGAACATGAGCAGACAGGAATATGTTGCTCACTTGAGAAGGTAAATCGACATCTATTCTGCAAACCCATACACCATTTTCATTTTTCATTGATCTCATCCATCTCTTCTTTGACCCTCAGAAAAAGCAGTGGGTTTTCAAGAGGAGCTTCAATATACCGCGGAGTAACAAGGTTTCTAATTTCCATTGTTATCAAGCACCTAATCATCCCAGTAGGAGACATTGTTTTCTTAACTATGCATTTGGACGAGGAATTGTCTTTTAACTGTGAATCTGAATATAACCCTAATTCAGATATTATGCTAGAATAGGTAAGAGATGATTGGAATTAAAACTACGGTAGCCGGATATTGTTTCTCCATCATTTCCACCTCTAATCATTTTAGTACTACCCGCCAATGTTGATTCACTAAAAATAATTATAATCCCAAACTACATGTAGTTCAGATTTTTATTTCATTTTTAGTGTATTCTTCAAAACTATAATTCCAAAGCATTCAAAGGAAACTTATGTGTGACATTGAAAACCACTGATCGTCATGATTGTCATCAAATCACCTTACATCTCTAATTCCTTTTCAGGCATCATCAACATGGAAGATGGCAAGCTCGAATTGGGAGGGTTGCAGGAAACAAGGACCTTTACCTTGGGACCTTCAGTAAGTTTCTTCAAAGCTTAAATTTCCTAAATTGTGCATAAATCCTGCAGAGTTAGTTAAAGTATTCAAATTAAGTGTATTTGAGGATAATTGTTCTCCTACCCAGACTAATGAATTGTGGGCATACAGTAGAACAGCTCAACAAAATAGGATAGAAAACATGGTAGGCATGGTCTTTCACTGATGGAATGGTCAAAAGGTTCTTATAACTGTGTTGGAAGATTCAGTGGTGTTACCAGACTAAAGTTCTTGGAACTTGATAGGTTGAATTTTCTGGTGCTTTCAGCTATTCAAAAAAGACTGATTTTAAGACAGTCCAAGCTCTTGTAAGGCTGTTTTTTTTAACACTAGTGGTTATACTTTTATAAGGCTGATTTTTCAGCCACTACAGTATAAAAGGCTGATTTTGAGCTCCATCTGCTTTTAAAAGGCTGATTTCTTCAGACACTACTAAGTCTCATGGTATTCTGATTTTGGGCATTCAATACCCCAGGATGTTTCAAAAATATAAACAAAAAAGATAGAAAAAAGCAGTTTTCTCATGCACTTTACTGCTCAATGAGCAATGTTTATGATCCGTACACCATTTATGTAAAATATGGTACACTGAGCGAGCTAAATAACTGCTTAAACTCATGGTAGACTATATATGGTTCATTTAGATTTGCATTGCCCATTTGGGGTGACCTGGAAGTCAGAAGCAACATTAAGTTTAATCTTAATTTCTTCCGGCCCCAAATCAGTACTGGCAAATTGCACTACATTCGTTTGGACCAGAAAGATTGCCTAACAGTCTGGTTTATAATTTACGCATCACCCCAAATGAACAGCAGAATACGCCAGCATTCGTTCTGCCTTAATATTTTAACAGTCGGTAATTTTTGTACACACTTATAGTAAGTAGTCCATGTTCAGATTTTGCTTATTTTGAGACACTCTTGAGTTCACATGAGACACCATTTTCAGGCACCCAAGAGGAAGCAGCCGAAGCATACGACATTGCAGCCATTAAGTTTCGTGGGGTGAATGCTGTTACAAACTTTGACATAACCAGATATGATGTTGATCGGATAACCGCTAGCAGCACTCTGCTTTCGGCAGACTTGGCCAAGAGAACTAAAGAGATGAAAATGAGCAATGATACCTTGGCCAGCCTCCCCTCAATTCAAAGCAGTAATGTGGAAACCGGTCTAACCACCGACCAAAATGTCAGCTCAAACTGGAAGATGGCCCTCTATCAATCCTCTCCCCAGCAACTGCAAACCAGTGAACCACTTGATCAGAAACCAATGAATGCAGCTAACTACAGAAACACGTCTTTCTCAGGGGCCCTACATGACCTGATAGGGATAGATGCTGTGCATTCGACTGAAGGGATTGATGATTCCTGCAAAATGGCAATGACCAACTTATCGAATGCATCCTCGTTGGTGACCAGCTTGAGCAGCTCTAGAGAAGGAAGCCCAGATAAGGTGGGCCTCTCAATGCCCTTCCTAAAGCCTCCCGAGGCCAAATACATCAACTCCACTCCTTTGAGTTCTTGGGTTCCATCAAACCAGTTCAGGCCAGCAATTTCCATGGCTCACATGCCACTTTTTGCTCCTTGGAATGATACTTAGTTGCTGTTTCTAGCCTGTGACTGAAGCTCTTCTGCATGAAGACTAAAAGCAAAAAAGGAAAAGGAAAAGGAAAAGGGGAAAACCGAAGTGATTGTGGAAAAAGGAGGGAATGGAAGGTTTTATTTTGTTTTAGGTGTCAGTGGATTGGATTTGGGAATTTGTTTAAGGTCAATGTGGGGTCATATATCTATCTGTATCCAGATGTTTGAAATTTTGAAATAGGGGCCTTTTGGCGATATTGGAAGATTTCTAGCCAAGGGATGGTGGCTTCTGTTCTGATTTATTTTTTTTTGGTAAATGTGGTTGGCTCATTCAAGACCATCATCATTGATGCTTTATGTCATTCATCTAGGGCAGGCTAGGTGAGTTCTGTACTTTTCCACTCAACTCTGATGGCCCATCCATATCTTGAGGATTTTGGGGTGCCTGGTTTCAAACAGATGGGTCCTAACTTTGTACTTGAATTGGGCAGGCTCTGAAAATAAAAAAGTTTACCAAATTCAGAATCATAAAATTTTCTCCTTAACTTTCTGATTGGGGGCTACTGATTGAAGGGCCACACCGCCTTATGGTAGCAATTTGGGTCAGGCCAAGCCTAAACCTGTCTTGTACTACCTGACCAAAAGTTACACGTTGGATTGGGCTTGAATTCTGAAACTGGAATTAGACCTGAGTGGCCAAAATTCATCTATAACTTTATGTATCCACAATATATAGCACACAATAGGTTCCATGATATTATATATCAAGGAGCTACATTTCCTAACTTTATACCCTTCACAAGGCAAATCAAACTCAGAATTTCGGTGCCCAACTCACCCGAGCCAACCCAAATTGCACTGAGTAGGGAATTTTACAAATTGGGTATGGTTCAGGTTTTACTTTCATTAAAAATTCTAGTGCCTTGTGTCCCTTGTCCCTCACATGTGATCCAGAGAATTCATTTTTTTAGGTCCCAGTACATCTGTCCCTCTGCAGAAAAAAAATTCCCACTGGTTGGAGATTTTCAACACGCATGAGAATTGAAAGGCACTGATCAAAGGGATGTTTTGAAGAGGATGCTATAATAAAATAAATAATTCACTGATCAGTGGGATTATTTTGCAGGGGTTGCTATAAAAAAAATTGGTCTGAATCTTAAAAGGCACACCTTAGTTTCTGTGGGAAGGACTTCAATGCGTCTTAATCATGATAGGAGGGAAGAGAAGCGAATAATTTGGATTATGGGTTGGAAAAATATCACTCTAGTCAGGTTATTCTGACCTTAGATTTTAGCACCTCAAAATAACATTTTTAGAAGTGAATTTCTATTACGATACAATCTATACTAGTTTTGATAAAGGGTAATTTTAAAAAACGCCCCACTTTAAGAATGCCTCTTTTCTGGTACTCCTTTTTTTGTCATGGGGCCCATGTTGAGTCAATTTAGTCTTTTTACACACCACCCCCCCCCCCCCCCCCGTGCTAAAATGGTGCTTTTAAACCATTAAGTTTTGGGTCATTGATCAAAAGGTTAAAGATTATCTTATAAACTCAAGATTTTGCATATAGGTAGGCCGCATATGGATCTTTACATCCAATGGACTTCCATGATCATCATGCATTCTAGAGGGCCCAACTAGGAGAGGCGTTTTCTCCTAAAAATGCCCGGGCGCTATGTAGTGCTCCCCTTTGATGAATGCCACTAATGGTCAATGAAATCCCTAATTACGTCAAGGGCTTCTTTGTTTGCATTAAAATATTCATACCACAAGTGGTTAAAAACAAAGTGCAAAAGTAGATTTCCAAAAATTAGCATCCAATAGCTAATCACCCTAGTAAGACGGACTCAAAATTAGATGGATAAAGAAAACATAGCCATCACCCTCGTAATTTAATATATATAGGAAAGTGAATGTCCTATCTTCATCTCCACCTCATATCTTCTACTATTTCCTCTTTAATAATCCCTTCATAGAGTTCATTTCACCACGAATTCATTTGTATTATACAAGGAAACAGTTCCTACAAGTCTAGTAGTTTAGATTGACTATTGGTGCGCTCAGGGCCGGACCTACATATATGATTTTTAGGGGAGTTGCCCCGTTAGAATTGACTCCGCTTCTATAACTTATATGAAAATTTTAGATCTACTTCCAAAACTCCCATAAAAATCTTGGGTCCGCCCCCAAAACCTAACTATATGCTCATGTTTGCCCCTAAAAAAACCCTATGTCTACCATGGGATGTGCTCCATTTAAGGGAATAGAAATGAAGGTTGCCTTTTTTAAATTAAAGTCTCTGTTTTTTAGAGTTTTATCCTCTTTTGCATGTCTGATTTCCTCATGTTTCCTCCTAAGCTTGAATAAAGGTGGAGTTTATTTTCATTAGACTGGCACAATAATATTCATCTAAAAAATTAACCAAACAATATTCTAGATTCTACTTTGGTAAAAGTAACACTCAACCAAGTTTTGGGTACACTGGGCTCTGATGATCTTTTGTGTTGGCCTATCCAATAATAGTCCTCCCTGCTAGCTTTTCTCTTCCAATTGGGTGAAAGTTGTGAGCAATAAATTCATTTATTTCAATTAAGTTTGCCATTACTATGAATGCTCTTCGGTCGGCCCCTTCCCTTCTGTATATAAATTAGCCTTTTAGTAGGATAAGTACAACGAACAGCTTAAAAATGCTTCCCAATAATGCAAGCTGTTGCTTTGACCATCCCATCTAGTCCTTTCCTATTCATTGTCATCATTACAGAGCACTGTTTCTCTTTGG
This sequence comes from Persea americana, assembly GCA_029852735.1. Classification (NCBI taxonomy): domain Eukaryota; kingdom Viridiplantae; phylum Streptophyta; class Magnoliopsida; order Laurales; family Lauraceae; genus Persea; species Persea americana. Next base: position 78,717,157 of record CM056810.1, read on the forward strand.
GCTTTCCTCAAAGGTGACAAAACCCTCCACCCATTATTAAAAAGTAGGGAGAGAATCTCAAATCATCTTTATCTGCCTCAGATTGATTGTGGGTCTTTATGTTAGTTTAGGATTTTATGGTCAGAATAAACAGGCACTTGTCTGTCATTATTGTATAAAGCCTTTCCAGATAAAAACTTACCAGCTTTCTTACAGCTCTGGGGGTGAACCAAAGTCATTGGATTCAAAGCTATGTTTAAAGTGTTGCATTAGCTTTTAATGAGAAGTTAGAAAGATTGGTTTTATTCAATTATAAGGGGAGCTATTTAGCCCAAGAGTATTGGCAAATGTGCTAATAGAGTCAAAAGGATAAAAACAAAAGAAAAAAAGAAAGAAAGAAAAGTTCTAAGCTTTTAGAATGAGATAGAACCACATAATCGGATCCAATGTGAGAGATTAGACATGGGAGTACTTATCAGACATTAATTGTATAATGAATTAAATATAAACTCTATATGTGACCATAGAATTAGATCATATGAATGCAATTTGTTAATGATAGTAATTAGGACGAATATCAGATGTGTATTGAATCAAATTAAATGAGCACCCACTACCAATCTTTAAGTTAGATAAAAATTTAAAATAAATAAAGAAAAAAGTCATCTTTCCCTATCCCTAACTAATGTCTTCATTTTAAATACAATCTTCTTCTTTTTTTTTTTTTTTTTTTGGCATTTGGCTATGAGACTCGCACTTTCAAAACAACACAACTCATACATGTGAGGTGATGAAACTTGCACACAAGAAAACACAACTCACATGTAAGGACAAGGGAGGCCAAGTTCAAAGCCTCAACCTCCCAATGAGAGCAGCTGCTCCTTACTGCTCAACCTCATCTTGTTGCAGTGTTTTGCACTAACTGCACACTACGTTGTGCCTTTTTTTCTTATAGTACATAGAGATGGGTCCTCCATACACCTTGGTTTTAGGGTTTCTAATGTGGTCCACTAAGGGACCCACGAGGGAGGGCTAAGAGTGGGATCCACATAGGTCTCATGGTAGGGTTTTGGTTATATTTCAATCCTTTTCATAATATCAACTGTAGAAGTCAAAAAAAAGAAAAAAAGAAAAAAAAAAAAGAAACAACAGGTATGCCCATTGTGTTCTACAGTAGATTTTCAAGATCAAAAAATAAAAAAAAGCAACTTTGCCCATTGTGTTCTACAGTAGATTTTCAAGTAGGGTTAATATAAATATACATATATATATATATATATATTTATATTGAGATTTTGCTGTCTCAGGTCACAGGTTGCACCCCCAAGGCCCCAACCGACCGAAATACACCTTAGAGTTTTCTTGACAGAAGAAATAGAACATTTTGACTGTTAAAAAAAGTCTAATTAGGGACACAAATATATGAATTAATGATAGTCTCTTTCAATGGCTCTAATCCATTCACTTATCCTGAGAGTAGCTCCTCCATTTAACGATCATCTACTAATGGCTCCTTCTTATGAAGTACCCTTCATTTCCCACAACTTATGACCTGCTTTGTCTAACCCCGGCTTTTGTCATCCGGTCTCGATTAAACTAGGGAGTTGCTTAGCTAGGTCCGCACGGTGTGGAATGCCTAGCGGGGCCCACCTTATCATCCATTCAAATGGACCACACACATATAATCCCCTTATAGTCACCGAATTCCAAGGATTTGCACGGATTTGAATGGACTTCGTCATTGGATTAAGAGTCAATTTTTATTATTTGATAAAAAGTTATTAAATTTGTTGACCACGGATGAAAGGGTTAGAGTTATTAAATTGACTTCAAATTTGATATTTAAGTTGGCCTACTTGGATCTTTTGATCTCCCTCTATCTTATGATCAGTAGGGTCCTAAGGTGAGCCGACTCGGTGGTTCGCACAGTGAGACTGTAAGAACTTTCCTTATAGAATCGGTTATATATATATATGAGAAATGCTCTTATAAGAGTAATTCTCATATTACTATAATAGTGAATATAAAAATCTTTATATTTAGGCTGTTGGCATTGAATATGGATCCAATAAGTTCATCTTTACTCTCAAAGTAGAGTGACTCCTTACTCTCGTAGTAGAGAGAGAGAGACCCTAAATGGATCTGTACAAGGTCCACAAGGCCGGCCGTCAGGGCTTTCATCTCTTTGGTTTTTTTTGCACCTTATGTGGGTCGCCGTCACTTTACTTAGGATTGACTCTTTATATATATATATATATATATATAAAAATATATATGAGGCCCCCTATCCTCAGCTCAAGCTGAGGATAAGGGCGTCAGCTCAATGGCATGGAGCCCACCTGGGGACCCACATGGGAATGGGGATTGGGGGGATTTGGGGGCCCTCTTCGGACCCTCTTCTCTACAAAAAACTAGCCCTAAAGATAATTTCTATCATTTCCATCTGGGACACAAAATTTTTACGGTGTACAATGCATTTGGATGGGTGTCACTTGTTCCAACGGTCCAGTTTAATCTAACGGGGTCAAATTTTTGTGGACATATACAACTTAGGGGGGCCTTGAGTGTGGTCCATTTGGATGGACCAAATAGTAGGCCCCAGCCTAGGCAGCGAACAACCCTCTCCAGTCCGCTTGAGCTGAGGAGAGGGCTGGGCTATATATTTATATATATATATATATATATATATAAAATCCTGGAAACCAAGTTTACAACTAAGGTAAACCAGCCTGCACATGGCCCAAGGCCTAGTCCATTTATGGTGGGACTTCCATAACAGTAATGGTAGTTTAGTTGGACTCGGGCTTATTTTATGTTTATATAGTTAACGCAGTGGGTGGCTATGAACCTATGCTCCCAAAGAGAAAGCCTGGCCTAACAGCATAATAATTAATACATCACAACAGGGGAACCACTTCTTTGTTTTTTTTGGAAGAACTAACCGATGGATTCATTAAAAAGAAGAAGAACAAACAAAAGAGATCAACGAGGGGATTAAAAATCAAAGTTGCACCTGCCCTATCCCCTTATATTTGTTTTACATATGCTAACTTGGTTTGAGTCTAAAAATGAAAGTTTAACGTGTCCTATCCAATAATTCAATTAATAAGCAACAAAATGAAAGTGGTTATCTCTAGTTGGGTTGATTGCCGATTTCAGATGTACCTCTTTAGCTCCTGTCTCTCCTCTCATTCCACATGCTTAGCACTACCTATAATAATATGCTTGGAAACCTCAAAATAATGCCCCTCAAGTTTTGTGGATCATATCCTAGTGGCAAAAGAGGTATTAAGAACCTTCACTGAATGAAAGAACTACTCAAATGAAATTTAATTTTTATATTGTTTGCAAACCTCTCCATTTTAGTATTTGTTTGCTTGCATTTAATTTCTATATCCATTGGACTTGTTTGTGCAACAAGATGATACTGTGCTCCTTAGTTTTTCCTTTTTACACAAGAAAATGTGTTACACCAAACAACAAGAAGTTGAACGGGAATTCTAAACAATTTTACTCTTTAATTTCACGGGATTCTCGCCTTGAATAAAGGCACCATTTGGATGCATTTGTCCAATGCTATAGAAGAGGATATAGCATTTCCTATTTATGGAAACAAGTTTCCTAGTGGGGAGGTGGGACTTAAGTTTCTTATAGGTATGTTTTTTTACCTTGAATTTGCCAAATATGGCTTGCACAAATGTATCCCTTGTCTCTCATGTTTTCTGCTTTCTCTTCTTTTTATGATTTGCCATTGTAAAACTTCTGCCACAAGTAATAAAAAATAAAATAAAATCAGCCTTTCTTTTTTGTCTAATAAAGACTCCACACACACTCTTAAGTGTGTTATCATCATCATTATAGTCATGAATTGATCCATGATTGTTTCTGTAAGAGGGAGGTTCCTTACGACTAAGTGATCACTGGATCAATAAAAAAAAAAAAAAAACAGCCTCTATGGGCCGAAGTTACAATCAGGCATTTCGTGTAGCTGTGCCGAACCTGCTACCATTTGTTTGGACCAGTGCACATTGGGCCTACTAGTCGGCTAGCTAATTGGGCCGAGTCTAAAAGCCCAATAGTATATCCATTTAGTTAGCAGTTTTAATTACTTAAGAGTGTTATTTAGAGAGTTGTCATTTATTTAAAAGTCATTAAATTTAAGAGTCTTATTTTATTTGAGATGTAAGTAGGTTTATTTTCCTTTATTGTTCGGAAAGTAGAGTCCTACTTGGAAAGGGGATGTCGAACCCTTTCTATAAATATGTAATCGCTCATTTAGGAAAGTAGTTCACTATTATTCAAAAAAAAAAAGAAAAGATTGATATGTTTGTTTTACTGTTTCTCTTAAATGGAAGAGTGCTATTAAGTTCTAAGAGAAATTCTAGGAATTTCCATATGCGGAGTTGGCCTTCATTAGAACCTATCTAAGATTCGATAAACTCTTCCATAGAGTTTGTCTACACCCAACCCATCACCGTTCCATCATTGTTGACGGATCTGAGGTTGCATCACCGACCTTGATCCTTGAGGGTTAGATAAGAGCCAAGGTGTTGTACGCTCACCGAAGACATCGACGTCTTTCGCTCAGCCTAGGCCTAGCCCGGGCACAACCCTTTGACAGCCCTTGACTCAATGGGCCACCTCTATGTCAAGCAGTGTATCTAGTTTTTGCAAGCATACCCAAGTGCTACAATCCTAGGGCAAAAATGGAAATATATACTATACGTAGCTCTTATTTGCGATCTACCCTATTCTTCCCTTCACACACATCCGGAGGGAAGTTTTGTCACGACCATGGTTCAAAATCGCGGTATCGCTCGGGACAAAAAATTAATATGGTATTGGTACAGTTGCGGTTATCGGTTCGTTGCGGTGTGAGATTTCTTTTTAATAAAAGAAAATCACAAAAAAATCCAAAGAATCTAGAATATTAGAAAATGCTGAATTTTTTTTTCCATTAGTAACATTAATAAATCAAAATATCGGTTACTTTAAGTCATGAGTCCATCTGTGTCGCTGACTCGCTATCTTCTCCAGCATTTCATATAATGCAACCATTATTTTGGCTCATGATCAATTTATTAGTATAAAATATAAGAAAATAAAGACAACATATCAGTTATCATTTATCATTCACTCAATCATAAAATAAGTTATGAAAACCAAGACCATGAAAATAACATATTAAAATTTGAAACATAATAGTGAGATAAATAAGTGTTAAAGCACTTGAACATCAAAAGGTTTGTGGTTTACTTGAAATTAGGGGGACTAGAGAGAGAGATTGATGAGTATGACAGCCTAATTTTAAGTGGAGTATCGCCGAGGCTCAATATCATCATCATTTCTTCGGTATGGGTTAAAAAATATATGCTCCATACGATGATTTCTAGAATGATTAAAAGTTAAGAGTGGTGAAAATATGAAAGATAATGAGCCAATGAGGAGGGCCTGCTAAGGAGAGGAGGGGAAATCAAGTGGATGAGGGAATGGGGGGAAAAGCAAAAATAAATAAATTATGGTTTATGCCATTCGGTTGATATTTTAAAAATATCATCTAAATTGATATTTTCAAAATATCGGCTGAGATAGGTCGATATTTTGGAGATATATTGGTGACCGAAACTGATATCGGTATCACACCAATATATCGGACCAGTTGTGGCTGATATCGGTTCATATTGGCTGATATGAGCCTGTATTGACCGAGATTTAAAACCATGGTTACAACCAGTATCAAACCCATCCTGTAGCCATACTTGGGATTAGAATATCCAGTCTATCAATGACTAGTCCATTCATTATCTAACCTTTTTGTGTAATAGATCTCGATCCTAATTTTGTTATTGTTAGGCCCACTGACTTCTCTATTGTTAGATTCATAAATGTTATGTTTCGTGATTAGGTCCATAAACTGCTATTACTGGATTCGTACATTTTATCTTTCAAGTTTGTTTTCATAAGGCCAGGCCAAGTCAGCTAGACCACTGACTTGGCCTTTGCCCTAGAGACCCTCCAACGACTAGTCTTTAATGCAGAAACCAGGGAATTGCTAGTCTCATAGGTCAGCATCGCACGAACCTTTTAACTCCTTTTAGAATCAGTGCATGCATGGTATTATTCTCTATCATCAAGACTAGGCAAGGCTTGTTTCATAGATTGTAGATTGTGTGAGACTTGTGTCTCATCAAGGTAACCACAGGGCAACAAGAGTCGCACAATTAATATTAAAACATTTTATATTTTTATTTAAGAAAGCTTTGCCAAGTTTTTTGGATGTGTAATTTAAAGTGAGTTTTCTGATAATATGAAAGCGCATGACTAAAGAAGAAGCCTTAGCTGATTTGATATATAGTTTCATCCTTGTTATAAAAGGGTGGTAACCAGAAAATGATCAGGCAAGACGGTCAAGTTCAAAGCATGGAACAAGTCTGCTTAAACTCTTCTTTAATTTGATTTGTGTGATTGATTGACTCAAGATCCAAACATGATGAGTATAAGATCAAGATCATGACAAAACTCAACAGGTGGAGTCAGATCTTGGAGTGAAAAGTCATACAAATGCATGTGAGCTTGTGCTCTAATGCACTTCCATTCTTGAGAGGGTTTGGGTTATATTTAACTCTTCTTTTTTTAATTTATCCTTATCAAATAATTACAAGCAGGCATTTTAACTGAATGTTTTGCTGAGAATAACTGGGGTAGCCTAGTAATTGGGAGTCACATTCTCATCCAATTGCTAGGGTTATATCCCCACGTCCTCTCTCTTCCATATGAAGATGGTCTTCTTTTTCGCATGTTTAGGTAGTCGTCTCCCGAAAATGTGGTGGGTTCACTTCCGCGCCTTCAAGAGGTTCAACCCATTGTCCTAGCTCAATTGGTTGGACCCTTTTTTTTTATGTAGCTTTGTTTCCTTGTGTCAATGAATCAATCCTTTCTACAAAAAAAAAAAAAGGTTCAACCCATTGGGCAGCAGTGCCTCTGCAGTGGAATATTTAACTATGATTCTGCATATAGCCCTATTAAAAATACAGGGTTATACTATATTTACATGCATATTCAGGTTTTCTTTAGGTAAACAATGATGTGATTAGGCAACCTGCACTAACTTTGTTGTGTTTATGTGGGGGTTACGCTTTCTTGACATCTTTTTTCTCATGCCATTGTTTAAGTATGTTATATTAGCACATGATCTCTTCCAAAGGGTATACTGCAAACAGTTCCTTGACTAATTTTGTTCATGTTTTGGGCCCTTGATGTGGCACATGGAGAGGCGCTGTTTAAAGTTTGAATGGGCCCCTTTTAGGCCCCCCATGGCTTATTGCCCTTAGGATCCACAGCCTCAGGTGGGCCCCACACCACTAATGATCAACTGCCCCCTATGGCTTATTGCCCTTAGGATCCACAGCCTCAGGTGGGCCCCACACCACTAATGATCAACTGCTGAGTATTGCATCTAACCTGATTGTGGCTTTTACCCAAAAAAAAAAAAAAAACTGATAGTGGCGAAGGTCCATCACGTTATTCCAATCCCTTCAATCTTTGGCCTCCAAAGTTTACAGACTTTTTATGTTTGTGCATTTTAAAATTCCAACTCAATGCTAGTAAACAACCCTCAAAAGTGTTAAATTAAAGTGAATACCAATTTTCAGGGCACTAGACAAAATTTTATAAAACGATAATCATATGTTGATATACCGATGCCGTATATAAACATTGTCTACACACTTCTAGGGTCTTGTGACTCTTGTCTGATCAGTCACTGTCAATTTGGGCTACCCTATGATCTATAGTCCAAATGAAGGGACTCATGGTATACTATTTTTGGACTGTTTGATGTTTTTCATTTTAATGGTATATTATAACCTTTTAATAATCAGAAAAAGTGGGCTCTATTACTCCTCTCAAGTCTTAACCCACGCATGCATGCCACCAGATATATAGATGGGGACTTTCTGCCTCACCAATATCTGATGCAAGCCCACCCCCTTGGCCCTAGACTGGGGTAAAACCAAAAAAAACAGCGAATGGTATTCTTGTTTATTGACATTTGATCTGCTCAATATTATTCGTTTAAGGCATGTGATATGCATGACAATTGATCAATAAAACTATAGTTGCATGAGTCAATACTGAATTATCTCATGCGGAAGTGAGCATAGCTAGCGGGGGGGTGGGCGATTATGGAACCAAATTCAACCTGAATTATCTTGAGTCTAATAAGTGAGGATTAATAGAGTCCAACAGGCTAGCTAGGGTATCTATATTCACAGAGAGAGAGAGAGAGAGAGAGAGAGAGATGATCCAGCAAAATAGTAATGGTATTAAGCTGAATTTATAAGGCCCACTGGCAAGTGTTCCAACTATGAAGGACAGGGAGAATTGAACAATTTTGATGGAGCTTGGAATGTAGGGAAAATAAATCTCATCCAATTATTTTAGCCCCTTCAATTTAACAGTCTACATTCACAAGGGCTGAGAGAATATCAATCAAAATGAGATGGAGTTGGTTTTTTCACATTCCTCATCCCATTTTGCACATAGCGAACCCCATCAAGATCTTTGAAAAACACCTCTCTATTATAACTTTTCATAGTAGATAGCCCCACCGGAAATAATTTTTATTTAAAAAGAAACTTACCTTTGTTAACAGTGGCGGACTTAGGGTTTTCGTCTGAAGGGTGCGAGCTCTAATAGGTAGTTTAATTTTAAGGGCAGATCGAGAGTTTTCACGTGGATTTTGAAGGTGGATCCCTGATTTTTATTGAAATCTTAAAAGTAGACTCAGAATTTTCATATAGATTTTAAAAATGGACTGTGGTTCAACGGGTGCAACCCACCTACCTGCCTGTATTTGGGTCTGCCCTGGGCCTCTAATATTTCTGATTGGACGGGCTTAAAGCCTTAGACCCAAGATCTAGGGTCCAACCCATTCGTAGACTGAAAAGCTCCAATCCCTATCAGCCCATATATTCCCAGCCCCAAACAGGTCCAACCCACCCACCCCTATAAATACATTTCTTCCCCTCTCTAGTCCCCAGCCAACCTAACACACACACACCTCAGCCTAGTATGACTTTTCTGTATATCCAATTGGAAAAACAGGTAATAAAGAGGATGGGAAGAGAGAGAAGCATAATCATGATATGATAATAAAGAAGAAGAAGAAGCCGATTGCATGGAAGGCAAAGCTTTGGGTGAAGGGACGTGTCGCCCTCGAACCAGGCAAACGCCAAAGCACAAGCGTACGGTGCCCCCGACACGTCCCAGTCGTAAATCTATCGCCAGGATCTTTCGGCCGCACACCACGTCAGCAGATGCGGCCGCGTGCCCAGTCCCCACCCACACCCTGCTTAAATTAGCTTACCTCCTCCCCCGTTGACTGTCTCTTGTTTGACTGTCTCTCACACAGTCACAGCTATCATCCTATAATATCCAACCCGAATCTATCAAAGCAGATCGCGTAATCAATGCTCCCATCCCTTCTTTTATACTGTCTCGCTCTCTGTTTCTTTACTGCAGGTTCCCTACACATTGCTAGCTTTTTCTTTTTTGGCTCTTCTATTGGTACTTTATTGCAAGGGACCCTTGTAGTTTTCACATGAGCACCCTGAGTCGAACCACTAACCTGACTTGGGTCCAAGTCCAAGTGTCTAACTGGCTCCTTCCCTATTGGTACCTACTCACCTAGCTATCTAGAATTCCACTATGCAAGATTTCTTCCTATTTTTATGGGCCTTTTTTTTCCTTTAGTGGGGACTCCATTCCCACTTGACTGTGTGTATGGGTTCTCTCTTGGACCTCTTAGGACACCAATTGATAAAAAAAAAAAAAAAAAAAAAGTCCAAGTGCCAAACTGACTAACTTCACCCACTTTGTAAATGGGTCAGTTTTTTCGTTGGGACATGACCACTGAGCATGGGTATCCGGACCGGACTTCATTCAAGCAGCTGCCACCCTCATTGAAATGTCGAAACTAGGATATATATCAATCTTTTATCTTTTTTCATTTCAAGGAGGGTGGCAGTTGTTCGATATTGAGATATTGTGTCGCTTTTGTTGATACAAGATGTGGAAGTCAAAAATTCAAGAGATTATTTTTCTAGTTGTTTGTAAAATGTTTGAAGAATGAATGTAATAGCAAATTAGACTATTAAAAGTAAGTTTAGATTGGAAAATGACAAGGGAGTTCATTTGTGTAATTGCATTTTCGTGAAATGTAACAAAAAGAGGGGTTTTGTATTGTGAATTTTTTTTTTCCTGCAATGCATTTCCATTTAAAGAAAAACATCAAAACTAGTCTATTTAATTATCAAAAAAAGTATTCCAACTTGGGCAAGGGTATACAGGAAAAATAAAATGGCTGCAAACTTCCATTTGCGAAAGCAACATAAACGTACCCTTGTTTCAACAAAAAAAAGGAAGAAAAGAAACATAAAGGTGCCCTTATATTTTAGGCAAATCAACTGAGTATAAAAAGTTTAGGAGAAGGGTTGCAACATTAAGCCAAATCAGCCTCCTTCTATTTACAGCGAAAACTTGTAGCATCATAGTCTGGATCCCTTCCAATCCATATTTGCCATCTACACAAAATCTCTTCCTTGCATTTTTTTAGACGGTGCATTAGTTGGAAAAAGATTTTGTATAAGTGACAAATGTAGATTGGATGAAAAAGTATCTCTTTTCTACGAAACAAGAGATTTGGACTCGTAGCTTCAAGATGGAAGGGCCGCTATGAATATGCCACCTGTTGATCGCAGCTAGTTCATTGCCCAAGGTATAGGGTTGTAAACGCGTCCGTTCTGATCCAGGTCCATGGTGAACCTAGATCCAAAACTGTAATGAGAATATGGACTTATACCCAAATCTTGAGCCGGTTCCGTATATGGCACGAGTCAAGATCCAGATCCAGGTCCGGGTCGGCTAGAGAATGATTTAGAAGAATATAGCTAAATAATCGCTTCGAGGATAATTTTCTCAAAATTTGACGTAATATGTCTGGTCTCGGATCCAGGGGTCCAAGGTGGAATTGGACCCTTGGACCCGAATCTGTTTACTTATCAGAACCTAAATAAGAACCCAAACCAAGTTATTAGCGGACCGGAACCTCCGAATAATCAAAAAATCGCGGATCCATTTACATCACTATCGAGGTAATTCCCGAGGATGCAAAGAACTAAATATTCATTTGGGCTGTTTCAGATAGAGTGACAATTTGGGTTCCATGTTGTATTTTTTTAAAGGTGGCTCTAAGTAAAACAATTCCTATAAAGACAGGTGCCATGTTATAATTTTTAAAGGTTGATCCCACAATGTGAAGCCTAATAGGTGGGCCCACATACCATGACTTTTAAAGATAAGCCCCCACATTATAAATCTTGAATTGGATTCCATGTTGTATTTTTAAACATGGCCCCCAAATACAACAATTTCTGAGAAGGTAGGTTATATGTTATTGTTACTTGATAAGGTGGGCCCCATATTTATCTCTAAAGACGGGCACCACATGTGATAAAATTTCTAATGGTGGGCTCTATGTTCTAGTTCAAAAGATGAATCTCATGTTGCAATTTCTAGTGGATCCATGCACAACAATTTTTCAAGGTGGGCCCACATTATAGTTCTTAAAGGTGGGCCCATGTAATCTAGAAAGGTCGGGCCCTTGTTTAGACTAAAAAAAATTTGATTCCCACCTAATTTCTTTTAGGGTGGCCTGCATGTCTGATTTCTTAGCGGTTGGTCTTATGTTATAATTCTAGAGTTGGGCCCATGTAGAATTTCTAATTTGTATGAAAAGTGGATCCCATGTGCCACAATACATGAAAATGAAAGGGCTAATTTCAAAAAGAAAATATTCTGGCCATCAAAAAGGGAATATATGAAATTAAGGATGTGTGAAACCTCAAGCATGAGCCAGAATCCAACATGAATGAAGAAGTGAATCCAAAAATGGTAGAATCCCGTAACATTCCCATATTTCAGCATTAGAAACTCCCAACAATCAACCAATGAGTGGTAGTTCAGTTGCTCAAGGACTCTGCGACTATGGAAGTGGACAGGTCTTGTTTTTGACACCTACATTCATTGGCCACCTTCTATAGTTTTTTTCTTGTGCATGTGGATTGGAGGGCTTGCATATGCCCATAGGGATTAGTTCTCGATTGTATAAAATCGAGTGTACCTCAGGCTTAAAGTTAAATTCTCGTGGGTTGGGCTGGGTGGGAGATATCTTCAGTTATAAAAGAAATCCCAGCTATCACAAAACATGAATTTCAAAAAAGAAATGGACCCTTGAAGGATTTTTTTTTGGGTAAAAGGACCCTTGAAGGATTTGCCGCCTTACTTGTCATACTGTTTAGGCAGTTTTGACTTGATTTGAATTAGTATTGTTGCCGAATCGCTTGTTTGATTCATATTAACTTTCTTGGGTTCTAACCATGTCTTAGACGGCTCACTGCCAAACTAGTAAAGTAATTGATGAAATAGTAAGATAGCCGCCTTTATCTCCATGTTATATTTTTCCACTTCTTACGTATTTACTTTTCTAAGAACGAGGGTTGCTCAGTTAGTTGTCAATCCTACAACTCATCTAGCCATGCTCCGCAGATATACCTCTCGTTCCAAGTGTGTGGGTTTCTCTTTCCACCTATATGGGCTGTGTTTGCATGGTGGGCTTTTTTTCCCATTTGTGTGGCTCTCTTGGCCCGAACCCTTAAGACTGGAAAAATAGAACTCTTCCAAGCTGCCCATGTCTTACAAAAGTTTTTCTATCCAATCCTATGAATTAAATACTACGAAGGAGAAAGTCCCAAGCCGCCCATGTCCTGAGAAAGAAAGTAATAATTAGGGATGAAGGCTTTAGTTGGCAGTGGAGTGTGTTGGCCAGGTGCAGAATCTTGCATTGTCAGGTGATGTTATCACTTATCCGGGTGGATCTTGCCTTCACTGCTCAAATTAGCAGAGTGGAGTATGTGTTGGACGTTAGCAGCTTCTCATTCCACATGTGGCACCCACTCAGAATCTTCCTCCAAAGCCTTCTTGATCACATATCTTCCTTTGCCCATGATCTGGATTATTAATTTTCTTGGAATGTAGTTATTCCATCAACACAACTAGGAAGATTGAAACAACATGATATCTATGGAAGCCAGATGTGCATTTCATCAATACATTTTGATGTTTTGTTATCCATGATCTAAAAATTAGATGTTTTTGATGTGCATGTTTTGATCTCTGATGTCAGTTCAATTGTTTGGTAAGGGGTGAAAAAGATGGTGTTGCATGCAGGTGCATAAATGACAAACTGAGCCAACCATTTTCACCATACCATCTGTCATTTGGAAAAATTCATATGAATGAGATTTTGTTAATAGCATTAGAGAAACCCTCCAATGGATATAAATCCTTGCTATCAGATAGGACCTAGGGTGCAACTTGGGCGGTCCAAGTTGATTATGGCCCAAATGAAACGTATCCAGAATTCTAGAAGGCCCAACTTGAGCTTATAAAATGATAATTTCTTAACCTGAGTTCGGTGGGTTAACTTAGATGTCAATTTGGTTGATTTTGGTGCGGATGGGGGCCCACCTAAGTTCAGATTGAGTATGGGATTTCTATGGACAATCTCATCCAATCCAACATAATCTGATGTTTTTTATTACGCTAGTTTGGTTGGTCTGGGCTGGGCTTGACCCAATACTCTTTGCTTGAGCTGTTGATAAGAGTTGGATATGAATGGAAATCCTAAAAAAAAGAAGAATCAAAAGAAAGAATAAATAAATCAAAGTGGGACCACTTTCTATCATTGGGTTAGGTTTCACTCTAATCGACGTTGCTCATTAAAATGGAAACATAGGAAAGTGAATCCAGCAAAAATCACATTCAACACATGGCACTGGGCTCTACTTCAGCTGCAACAAATTTTGGCCCACTGATATGGTGGTACATTGCGTGTTGGTCATTGTTAGCAATTTCGGTTTTTAAATTGCGGATCACACTTTTGTGTTTTTTTTTTTTCCTTCCCGGATTAGGCTCCAGATTCTTGGATATGCACCATGCTGATGTGATCAGTAGGCCTCAGAAAATAATAAATACTTTGTAGCAACGTCGTCTCTTTTGCATCCAATTTGATAGAAGCCGATCATCCAATGTGATTGTGGTCTATTTATTATAGGGACGGTTCGGGTTTAAACGGGACCCGCCCCACCCTCTCCTATTAGGAGCAGGTTTAGCAGTGTATCCGTAGGGTTTGGTAAGATTTGATGCGGGTTTGGATCTTAGGCGTGTCTTTATTTTTTATATTACTGTTTACTAGGTAATGTTCCATTTATTAAAATTTATTAGTATAGATGGTAGTAAGGGGTGACATTTTGCTAAATATCATGGTTCAAATCTTAACTAATATATATATATATAAATATTTTTTTTCATACTTAAAAAACAAAAACATGAAATCTTTGTGATAATCATGGCGTGGGTTAAGTTATTTTTAAGACAACCATAAAACCCTCCACTCGTTGGGCAGATGTTTTGCAGTGCAAATACCAAACCGATTGTATTCGGGTATGACTAAACCCATCCCCACATGCCCCATTGCCATCCCTAATTTTTTGGTCTCCAATTTTCTCCGTCTAAGCACGGCCCATTTCATTGCCTTGTGGACTTCCACGCGACTCATTTGAATGTGAAAAGCAGTCCTTGGAAATTTACATACAGTCTCATTTCTATTTACACAATTACAAATAATTACTTGTCTATTTTATTATCCAAATAACCACCTCCAATAATCTTTTAAGACTTACTTTAATTTATTAATGCATTCACATATGCTATTATTGAAGAATAGAGAGTTTTCTTAGATCTGACTTAATTTAAATGAAACGGAAAGAGAGTTAGTCTTGATAAATTAACTTCAATTCTAAATTTTATGTCATTGCTGTGAATTTAATCCAAATGAATATAGTAAAGATATATTTATATTATTTTAAAGATTAAACATAGTAAATAACAACAATTTATCGAACATTGGCAATTGACTCACAGTCAAATCAGTTAATTAAGATTTTTTGATTAATGAATTTATTTGTTTGTAAAAAAATAAAGCCCAATATTTGTTTATAATTTTCAAAATACATGGTGGTTACAAGTCAGTTTCCTTTTCATTTAAGTATAAGAAACTGAGAAATGTTCAAGTTGATTGCACTATCGTATGGGCCATCTAACCCAACTACATCCATGCCCTACCTCTGTAAATTGTCAAAATTCAATTTTGCCTCTCATTCAACTGTTGCTCATCTTTAAACTAAAGTTCAGAAAAATAATCCCTTCTAAAATCACTTAAATGTAAGGGTACAGATCAACTTGAATAAGATATAATGGGATTGTTATTTTGCATGCCCAGGTGTTTTCATCCTCCCCACCTTCTTTGCAATCGGCATGACCTTAGTTGAGCTCTAGTCTATAGACATGTTTGTACTATGCTGTGTGTAGATGATTCTCGCTAGAACTAAATTCATGAAAAATGATCCATGATGAATTCGTATGGTGCAGACTACAATATTAACAAGGGCTGGCAAAATCTGACCTCACTCACTAATCAAAGCACAACATAAATGGGTAAGTGATGGATGAAGAGGAAGAACTGATTTACACCTAAAACAAGTAGGATTAAGTTCTACTTGAATGACTTGGATAACCCACATCATCCATTTATATTTATTGGGCTAGGGCCGATCCGCATATCTAAATCCATTTAAACGGTTAGGCAGTTTAATATTTTGTTACTTGAAACATTTTATTTTATGTAGTTTGAATTAAGGCCTTTTAAGCATGCAACCAAACTCAAATATAGCCCTAATACCTGAAATGGATTAAGCTTAGGCCAAGCTTCTGGTAGTTGGGTCAGGTCAGATTGTGTTGAATACATTGACCCACATTAGATGCAAGTTATGCATGTGGGGTATGATTAACTCGCATTGGATGAGAATTGAGGTACCTCATGCATTTTAAAATAAGTTCGTATATATTTGTGGACTGATTACTTGAATCCACAATTTCAAGATTGCATTAGTGGATGCCTTTTCGATAGGGCATAGGTTCTTGTAAAACAAGTCAAAACGGGATTTATCTCCCTGGAAAAATCCGTTTGTTGTACTTTGACTTGTTGGTTATGAATTTTAGGACACGTTTGTGTATACTGTGACAAGGTCTTTTATCTTTTACGGAAATAAAATTTTTTGACCCTTTCCAAAAAGCTTTTTTGTGAAATTGTGAAAAACTTAGTTTAGTATTAATAATTTTCTCCCGAGCAAGTACCACACCAAATTATGTAGGTTTTGGCACAGTGTGAAAAAACATTTCTGCAAATTCTAACTTTTTGATAAGGTTAAAATGAAAAATATCTCAGTTGCATGAAAACTTGAGCTTGTTGTCAACAAATAAATGTGTGGCTCATGATCACCGGATCAACCAAAAGTGGGGCCCACAGAATTCCTAAATCAATCAGCTGTCTCTATTTGATCCGATGATCCCATTTCTTACCATTTCTCTTCTCTTCTGCTCAAAGCAAATCCCAAGCATTCTATTCCTCTTCCCTTCAACCTCTGCACCCAAACCCTAACCCTCATCCCCGAATCCAATGCAAGGAGGAAACCCTAATCCACGAAAACCATAAAACAAAGAAACCCCATCTTCTTCCAATTCCATTTGCGACATGGACATCGAAGCTCCCTCCCAATCCTCCAACGAAAACCTAACCCAAATCCCCATTCCAATTCAAGAAGACCCAAACCCTAAATCAAGCGAAATCGAGATCGAAGAGGCCCCATCTTCTTCCAATTCAATCGCCAACATGAATGTTGACGACGAAGACACCCTCGAAATCCTCACAGCACGAAATTCCAGCGAAATCCCTTGTTTTCTGAGGAAAGTATTCGATGCGGAGATCGAAAACCTAGCGGGAAACGGCGATCACCGCCTCATAATCATCGCCGTCCATGCCGTTTTTCTGGAGTCGGGTTTCATCTCCGTCGACTCGGCAACGAATTCCGCCGTCTCTGGCGGCCGCCTCCCGGAGAAATGGGCGTCGTCCGGTCCGGTCTTCAGCGTTCGGTATACTCTTCCTTCTCTTGCGATTTCTGCTTTGACTTTGAAATTCCAGACTTTGGGTAGATTTGTTAGTATTTATGGGTGTTTGGATTCGAAGGGTTCGGAATTACGCCGTGTGTCTGTGGATACTGTAGAATTCGCTCCCTTTATAGACTATGTGTATAGGGGTTATGAAGAAGAGGGGGATTTGGAAACAACCCACAAGAGGGTTTTCTTTGAATTCTGGAAGATTGTAAAAGATGGGCTTTCAACGCCGCTCCTTATCGCCCTTTGCATTAAAAAGGGGTTGCCGCTGCCTTCCTGTTTCATGGTGCTTCCTACAGACGTCAAACTTATGATTCTTGAATTGGTTTCTGCTGCTGATGTTGCGAAGATTGGGTGCGTGTGTTCGGAATTAAAGTATTTATCGTCCAATGATGAATTGTGGAAGAAGAAGTTTGAGGAGGAATTTGGAATGTGGGATGGAAAGTGGGGTGCTCAAGTGGGGGGTTGGAAAGAGAGGTTTTTGTTGTATTGGGAAAGTAGGAGGACCGCGTCGATGCAAATGGAAGAGCAGGTGAGATCTATGGTTCCTTATCTTCTGAGGAGAGGCCGGCCTCGGTTTGGGGTACCACAGATTGGGATGATTGGAGGCGATTATGATCGAATGCTTATTCCTTTCGGGGCGCGCCGAGTGAGGCGGGCCTTCTCACCTCACTGCAATTTTGGTGGATTTCACACAACCTTCAGAGCTTGAAGATCTTTACTGGGTTGGATGGCATGTGCTGATGGATTAAGTTGCCTTTCAAGGTATGCATATGTTTGCTTGAGATATATGTTTAGGTTGGTAGTTGCATATAATGCCTCTTATTGTTTGCAGTTTCTATTTGTGACTATGACACTTCAGTATACTTGTCTTTAAAAGAACTGTAAAAACAGAACTATATTTTGATGTTCATATTACAATTGATGGATTTCATTCTATTTATATATTGTTTTAGTTTGGTTCATGATTTCCTTTCATGCAGTTACATTTGCTCAAAATGACACTTTTAAATGAATCAGTTGGTCCGTTTTGGTTTTGTTGGTTTAATTGTGAGGTGTTTTCACGCTTTGATGTATCTTTCATTATGAGCGAAAGTGAGACAAAGCTAAAATGAAAGCGCTTAGAGAATGCTTGAGGATGTTTTCGTCTACCTTTGCTGGGCATCTAGAGCTGTGCATAGAGACTTGTTGGCAGTCAGCACTGTAGTCTCTCCGTCAGGGAAAGAAAAACCATGACTACTTGCATGTGCAGGAAGTGTGGGAACTTTGATTCTATAAGCTTCCCTTCTTCAGTTTCATTGGGAGGCCAATCATGTCATTTACTCATTGGCTAGAATTTTGATTCCAACCATGCTTTTGCTCTTTGATTTTCTGGTATCCTCTGCATCCAGTATGTACCAGTATCTTTTGTCTATTCATGAAAAAAATGAACGTGTTGGTCGAGTAGTTTAGTACAATACTTTGCATTATTTTTTAATGCAAAATGTGTTATTGCACAATAATTTATGTTGCATGAAGGCTAAATGATAAATATTGCAAGTTGTTGGCTTGAGTATCTACCTGCAAAATATTTAAGCGAATACTATTGTATGGAGAAGAATGCTAGAACAAAGAATTACTGTTAAAAAAATGAATGCTAGGAACAAAGAAAGGGTAAGAATACAAAGTTCTTCTTTAGAATGCTGGGAGCAAAGAAATTGTTAGTATACAAATTCTTCTTTTGAATGCTAGGAACAAAGAAATGGCAAGAATACAGATTCTTCTGGCTGATATTGGTGTACAATGATATATATATATATATATATGTGGAGTGAGAAAATGATAGAATGTGTGTAAGAAAAAAATTGATGTGTGTAAGAAAAAATTTGGGCGCAGCTGTAGTAAAAGATAAATTCGAAGAATGTGTGGAGACGACTAGCATTATCTCAGGCATGTTGAATTGTGGTGAGCAAGTAACTAGGATAAATTAGAAACTGAAGACTACTTGGATCAATCATTGTCATTTTGATCATGCCTTAAACCATCTATCTGGGATGAGCTTGTGATTCCACTTTCCATCTATCCTTTTTTAAAGCCATTTATTCAGAAACTCTACAGTCCATTATGTTCTTTCTCACTACTTCATTCAATGTCCTTCTGGCCTTCCCCTTCTCCTAGTTCTTTAATCCTGTAACCTTTCAATATATCTTGTTAGACTTTTTGTAATATTTTTTGTCTTATAGGTGCGTGCCCAAACCATCTCAAATTGACATTTCTTTTTTGTTTCTTTTTTCCTTTTTTCTTTTTTTTTCATATTTTTGTTAGTGTTATGGTAAGTTTTATTTTATGTGCTCATTCCTAATTCTAGCTTTTATTGTAAATCTACATATTCATCTAAGCATGCTCATCTCAACTTCACATACTTCTACTTTTCGTTTCATTGTTGTCCAACATTGACTCCATCCAATAAAGCAGGTTTAACTGTTGTCTTATAAAAATCCTTTTTTGATTGAAGTGGCCTTTGGTAATTGCATGGTACTCCACTCTCTTGTTCTCACTTTCTGCCCCTGTGTAGATCCTATTGCTATATCCAAAATGAAATCTTTCGCACTGTGGCACCAATATATTTTCAGTCTCCTTACTACTCATTTTCTCAATTCTTAACTTCATCAAACTTGCTTTCTATATGGTAACCAATTTGTCCTAAAAGCCTTTCTTGAAGTTCTATCGTACCTTTTCTTTTTTTATTGTTTCGCTAATGAGCACCACATCAACTGTAAACAACATAAAACAAGGAAAATGTTATCTAAATTAAGGACCTTAGAATATGAGAGGTGTTGTTTTAATAAAAATGATTCACAAATTTTCCTCCTGTAAACTTTTCCTTAAGTTGTCTTCATAGAGATATGTCTTCTGTAGTAGCTCTATTTGTTATAAATCAAAACTGGTGTTGCTATATTACTCAGTCTGGATTTTTTTTTTTTTTTGTATGCTTGTAAGATTGATAGAGTTTGTAGTGTTAAAAGTGCAATGAATTAGACGTGAGAGTCTATAAAAGTTTTGAGATCTATATCAGCCCTAATTTAGTTTGGGTTCCATGGTTTACTTGTTGACAAATTGCTTACTGGTGATTGTAGCAGCTGAAAAATTTATGCATGCACTTTACTGGGGGTGGTTTTCGAGTCTACTTTTTATTTTTATTTTTCAATCTTTTTACTATATTTTATGTCTAATACCCTTAAGTACTCAAGTTTCTAATGCGGGTTCATTAATCTATAGTGACTTTATTTGCCCGCTCTCAATTCTATTTCTAGTTATAGTCTTGTGTCAGTTACTCAGTTGCTTCAGCTTTGTTCTTCGTAGTTAGGATAATTAATTTTAAGTGTTTATATGGTATGAGTTTATTCCTTAATTTAAATGAGTGGCACATTGATTACTTCCAGTGTTACTTTTGTTTGGCAATAACTGTTAGCCACTAGAGTGGCTAGAATCACTAAAGTTGATAAAGAATAGTTTAGAGTTGAACTATAATACAGTACCTGCATGACCTTCTACGGTCTTACATATCTATATAATATCCTGCCAATAGAGTGGCTAGAATCACTAAAGTAGATAAAGAATAGTTTAGAGTGAAACCATAATATAGGACCTACATGACCTTCTAGGGTCTTATACATATCTATATAATATCCTCTAACAAAAAAAGGGATTTGTTTTTCTAATAAAAATTTTGGATTTCTTTTTTCAAATTTTTTGGCTATATTGAAGTAATAAAATTATTGTTATAAAAAAGAAATTAGCGTTAAAAAGTCACACTGGCACAGATGAATATTGTAGATTGCTGGAATAACTGATACGTATGATTTTATGGAGTGGTCGGTATGCTCAGAACCATGATCTGGTCAGGACATGTCAGAGACGCAGTTTTACACATAAAACCCAAGTGGCAGATGTATTTAATAAGTTGCCTATTTTGAAGTATCCGGATATGTGTGTGCGTGTGTGCATGTTGTAGGACAAACCCATGTGGCGACCCGCCAATGGGCCCGGCCCATCCATCTCGACCAGTTCATTGAGCCTAGCCCACCTACTTGGCCGTTAATTTATATTTATTTTATATTATTTAGGGTTGTTTTAATGGTTCATGTCTTTTAGTTTATTTAAATTCTGATGTTATAATCTTGGCCATCAATGTGTTAGATGGTCCAGATTATTTCTGGATTCTCTCATTTTCCTATATGAGCATTGTAAAGCCTTTTGGCTCCTCGGTTAATGATGATGAAAATTTTCTGGAGTGCTTTTGGGTTTCCCAGAGTTTTCTCTCTTCCTCGGCCTCGATGGGGAGTTTGGCGTGAGGACAATTTTCAAGCGAAAGCATGACCTACACCTTCCACCTCTAATCTTTTCATCTCTACGCGCCTCACACCTAGTACCTTGCCCTAGGAAGCCGAAGCACGAAGTCCATACTGATATCTTGTCATGGCACATATGGGACTTGTGATAATGGGAGGGAGGTGTCATAGTCGCCAAGTGAGAGACGATCTTGAACAGCATACCGATGTCGAGTATGACAGCGGTTATGATTGTAGGGATCACAACAGAGTCCAAGATCCTGATGGGTGGGTTTCGAAAAGTGTTAAGATAGACGCTCCTACCTTTCATGGTCAGATGGACCCACATGCCTTTCTCGATTGGCTTTCTAACATGAACCATTAAAACAACCCTAAATAATATACAATAAATATAAACTAATGGCCTGGTAAGTGGGCTGGGTTTAATGAATTGGTCGAGATGGATGGGTTGGGCCCATTGGCGGGTCGTCCCATGGGGACCATGGGTCTATCCTGCATCACTAGCTAGTTAGTATGAACTCACAATAAATAAAATCCAATGGTTGGGACAAGGCTTCTATGATGACGATGAAGATGAAGGTGATGAGTTTCAATTTTTTGCTAAAGTTGGAAATCTTAAATTATCAATAGTATTGTTCATATGCTTCCTAAGTGCTCCCACTTCCTGTACTCATGTGAAAATTTGCTTCCAGCTTCCATTTATTTGTTGAGTTTTTTAGGTAATTCAACTACTTGCCCAAGTAGGCGTTGTTTTGAAAATTGAAATTGTATTGCAAATCACTCAAGAGATCAAACCGAATTGTGTGGTGAATTGTTCATGGAGAAGCTGACCACCTTCTAGAAGTTATTGATTTTTTTGACACAATCTTCCTTGTTGGGCCCTAGATAGAATCCAATAACCATTTGGGTCATACGTGACAATAGGCAGCTGGATGGTATCTTCTTCATTCCACGTGAGCAATTCCATGGCTTGCCGCTGATTGCATTGGGCCCTAGATGTAGATGTTACTGGCTTCTGCTCTAGATGCTTAGAAAGCAAAGTGCTATGGGGCCCAATCTGAAGAGGAGCTACTCTGCAATTGGACTCTGATATTTACTTCTGGGAATCAATGGTGTGCTATGGGGCCCAATCTGAAGAGGGGTTACTCTGCAATTGGACTCTGATATTACTTCTGGGAATCAATGGTGTTGAGCACTTGAGCCCCGCTTACTCAGATCCACCCATCATCATTTTGCTGGGTCAATAATTTCCTCTCCCTGTTGCCAGTCTCCGCGGTTTCATCGTCTTAGAGTAGAAGGGCTTCATTGGAACTGAAACTGCATCGCTCCTGGAACTCTTGCAGCAATCTTCTTTGCTGGCCAAATTTACTGTTTGATTGCCACTCTCCCCCACTTGAACTATCATCACACGTAGATTTTGATCTGCTTGTGCTTGTTGTGTACCCGAGATCTTGCCCTCTTGTCCGGTCCTCAGAAGTAAGGATAAATTTCCCTGACTTTGTCTTCACATGATTCTCCTCTATTTGGATATCAGCTGATCAGCTCCCTCTAGTCTTTCCTCACCGAAGCTGATATTGGAGGCATCTGAGATGGTCCCACAAGGAGATTGGGTCATATTTGTGGCCTCCCTTCAATAGTCCTCTGTGGGATTGGCCCCCAGAACTTACTTTTTTTTACAGACTGGATGAGAAATGAGTGGTCAAGACCATCCCAGCTACTGTTAAGATTTACCCCGGCTTTAAACCACATTGGTCTCTCCTGTAAAACAGGCCCAGCATAATTGGCTAGGCTACTGCAGGGCTCATGGGCCGTAGATCATTACTGCAGGGCTCATGGGCCATAGATCATTCTCTCCAGGCTCATATTCAGTCCCATTATTGAGCTTGGGTTGCCAATTCATTTAAATTTGAAAATGCTTTGCCGGCGTCCATCTTCTTTTGGGAAGGTGTTTTCCCATTTCCTTTCGAAGTCCAATGGCCACCAACCTCCATGTAAAGCGCCATTGGTCCATAGCCTTATCCTGCACAGCCAAGATCGTCTGCCTTATCCAACTCCTTGCCTCCTGTACAGGGGTTTTGTGAAGCCTCTAACGGCATGGACAAATTAATTACTTGTGTTCACCTCGACCTTGAAATGGACCATAAAAGATCAGGTCTCCCATCAGGGGATCAATCTATATGACAAAATGGATGTCTCTGCCCAGATCTACTTTCTCATAGCTATTTTCCTTCTTTTCAACGATTTAGAATCTATGTCCACCTCAGATCTAATACAAGAGTAAAGCAGGAAGAAGTTTCGACATGCAGGCAACCCCCAAAACTTTTTGATCTGCCTGGCTACCAAGTATGTCCATCCACCTATCGAGTAAAGAAAATGACTATTGTTCCTCCTGGTCAGGTTCTGCAATCACCTCCTCCATTTCAGCCTGTGGTATTAGCCCTATGCATACCCCGTCTTCCAATTTTTGACGACTGCTTGCAATCTTCTCCCTACATCTGTACAAGCCAATTCTCGGTTGACTGAAGAATTCTCACTTATAAGAGAGTGCACATAATAGCTGTTAAATCTCTCCTTTTTTTTCGGAGCTTGTTGCAACTTGCAAATGATGAGCTTCCTTCCTCTTTCAGCCTACTATTTCTAGGAGCCATAGTCCAACTATCACAAAATTGGTCTTTAAAAAAAAACATTTTTAATAAAATTTGACTTTTAATCTGCACATGATTCTCTTGGAAGGAAAACAAATATAAATGAACGTTTAAAAAATATACTCCACACTCTTTAACAGGAACATATGAACTTGCCAAGAACACAATTTAAGTTGTGGGTGTGATATGTGTTTGTATGTTGGCTATTTTTAACCTAATTGTTACTAAAATCATAAGATTGATGTCTCAACCACGGAGGTTACTAACCATTGT
Source organism: Persea americana (assembly GCA_029852735.1). NCBI lineage: Eukaryota > Viridiplantae > Streptophyta > Magnoliopsida > Laurales > Lauraceae > Persea > Persea americana. Next base: position 78,741,515 of record CM056810.1, read on the forward strand.
TAAAAAAAATAAATAAGTGAAATACTGGCTTGTTCGAAATGTAATTCATTAACCTTGTCATGCCATTCACCAACGGAGCCTTCACAGTGAACGACAAAAATCTAATGGCATCCAATAAATTTTGGATATATGTGGGATCTACACATTGAAGTGGAGGGTTTGAGTTGTGGATGCTACAAATAGGATCAGGTCCTGGTGAGATGATAAGCAGATGTACTACGAAGCCTACCCAATGGCCTAGGGCCAAGCCAAGGCCTATCCATTGGTCCAAGATCAGGCCCACCTGGATTTCAATCTATTATGGAGGCTGTGGGTTGGAGACTGTAGACATGATATGATATTTTTTTAACCTATGCATACGTTCAAGAAATATTTTTAGCTCAGTTTTTTTTTTTTTAATTTAGATCCTAACTTGAATTATTTTTTCATTTGTCTTTTTTTTTTTTTGGTTTAATAGTGTGGTGAATGGTGATGACATGAGATCAGGTTGGCTTCCAAGTTACATCACAATATCTATAGGTTAGGTTTGTGTTTTATCTCTGAAATGCACAGTGACAGTTACGACCTCATGCTTTATTGTCGCATTTTGTAATAACGATGAAAAGTGTTGATAAACTCGAGCAAGAAGGAAGCTATTGTTTTTATTGAACTCTTTTTATCTGGCATCTTTTGTGGCTCTTTTCTTTTCTAATATGGAAGTGGACTGAAGTCTAAGTTGAGTGTGGGCCTTCTCTATCTCTCTCTTTCATCCGTTCATTATTATTCACATGTAGTTCTGGGCCACATCATTAACAATTGTCTAAATTAGATCTCTGATTCCAAGCAGTGATCATTTGTTTTCGCTCGTGGAAGTAAAAACCCACTTGTCGTGCAGTGCCTTATTCTAAAGAGAAATGCGACTTGTACAGGATGTGAAAAGCATAAACATGGATTTTGCAACAATGGTTTTGGTGTGATCGTTTATATATATTCTTGTAACAACTCTGCATTAGGGTGGTCACAGGCTGCAGTGTGTCATGGACCGCACCTTGTTACACGCACCCATTTAATCTCATCGTATTCTGTATATATAGAGGCAGCCTTAGCCTTTTCAATGTTGGTATAGACTTCAATCTAGACTCACAGCGAGGAGTGCATGTAAGAACATTACTTTTAGGTCCATTACTTGGACCACAAGTCCTTCCCTTTCCCGAATTGTGGTCATTATAGGAATTCTGTTTTCAATAGGATATATGCTATTACTTACTCAAACCGGTTTCTTAATGAGATGTATTCCATAATATTCTCTACCTTGATGGACGGTTGAGATTAAATCCAAGGAAACCCTAATTGGAAATTCGGTCCTCTCTTCACCTATAAAATAGAGTATTTCGTCCATCACTAATACTCTCTCACGAAACTCAACACATTAGGGTTTATAGGCAAGAAGAGAGAAACCGAAACCATTCACCTAGTCTCTTCCTCGACGGATCACGGCATCAATCAGTAACAGCACCAGACTGCAGGATCGGAAAGCTCTCTGCTTCAGGATGTCTGGAGGTATTCTTTGATTTATTTAAGATTAAATCCTACATGTGATTATCATGTTGTTCACGATCTTAGGATTCATGTTAATAACAGTTTAACATGTGGTATCAGAGCCAGGTTTTAGAACACATGATCGTCCATTAATTAGGATAACTTTGCATCGCCATAATCGGCGAATATAGATCCGTTCTAACTCTGTTTTGCAGCAATGTATCAATCCAACTATTATGGCCTGCATGAATGGTTTATATTTATGTTATTCCGCAATTTTAATTTGGGCACGACTGTTTGATCGTGATTTATTTAAAGTTTTTTTTTTTTTTTTTGAATTTTCAATTATGTATAAACTCCTGCGTGAGTACAAATTCAATGTAATAGTTAAATAGATCTGTAACTAGAACGTCGTGTCTGGGAGTGGTGGCTGTTTCGAGACTGAAGATGGCGTTTTGAAGCAGTCAAAGATAAAGACAGATGATCGAAAAGAAGGACAGAAAATAGGCCATATGGTTGGATCATATTTTCATAATCATTCCATATTATGCTGATTATCATTAGTATATTTCTTTATAATCGATGATATAATGCCTAAAAAAAAAAATAATAAAAAAAAAAATAAAAAAAAATTTTTTCGGGGCTGCCGCCCCGAACCCCGCCTTTATGGTGGGCGACCCTTAAGGGCCAGCCCACGTCGGGCAGTCCTCCGGCATGGGGCTTTCAGCCCCAATGAGCCGGAGGACTGCCCTCCGGGGCTCGGCCTTCTTTATCAGTACTTTTCATATAACGAATGATCTATCATGAATGCATGCAATATATAATGTTTCCAGTCATATTAAGCTAATTTTGATTACCAAAGTTGTATGCTTAGGGTTAGGTCTCACCACAGTGACCCTAACAATTTAACACTGAATTTTGGCCCTAATCGTACCATCATGATGTTTACATTACATATTGTTCAAGCGCATAAAGCTTTTAGTCCCCCACAGGTGGATTCTATTCATGCGATTGAACAATAATTACGGAGTGTTTGTTTATATGTAGACAAAAGATATCCACAGATATCTTACCTGTCCTAATTAAGAGTAACATCACTCATTTACACCACCTTGAATATGACGACCTTCGATGGTATAATGTATAGAAATTATGGTGACTACCCACAGGAGCACCTCAATTTTATGTCATATTTATTCATATATTATGCATGTGTTGTCTTAATTTTATTGAAATCTTATTATTATATCTTTATTGCAGTTATTGCACCCACTAATCTGACTTCGCATGCTACCTCTGTCACTAAGCTCAATGGAACCAACTTCTCAGAATGGAAAGAGCAAGTTGAGTTCACCTTGGGGGTACTTGAACTGGATATGGCTCTTCTTAAAGATAAGCCAGCTTCACTCACTGAAACAAGTACCCCTGAGGAAAAGACCCTCTTTAATGCTTGGGAGAGGTCTGACAGACTAAGCACTATGTTTTTGCGAATGACTATTGCCGCCAACATCAAAACATCCCTTCCTACACCTGAGAATGCTAAGGACTATATGAAGGCCATTACAGATAGGTTTAAGACTGCAGACAAATCCCTTGCTGGGAAACTAATGGCAGATCTTACAACCATGAAGTTTGACGGCACTCGCTCAATGCATGAGCATGTCATTGAGATGACCAACCTTGCAGCTAAATTAAAGAATTTGGGACTATCAGTGGATGAGGCATTTCTTGTCCAATTTATCCTAAATAGTTTACCTCCTCAGTACGGGCCTTTCCAAATTCACTACAACACTATTACGGATAAGTGGACAGTGAATGAATTGGCTAACAAACTGGTTCAAGAGGAGGCCAGGCTGAATCAACAAGGTATTAAAGTAGCTCATCTCGTTCAAGGAGCTGGACATAAAGCTGGGAGAAAGCAAAATTCAGGCCAGAAAAGGGCACCACCCAAATCTAATGAGGTTAGTCAGAACCCCAAGAAGAAAAAGAAGGAAAACGTATGCAAATTTTGCAAGAAACCTGGACATTTTCAGGCAGACTGCATTAAACGTAAAGAATGGTTCGAAAAGAAAGGTAACCCTATGGGTTTCGTAAGTTATTTTGAATCAAATCTTACTTATGTTTCTTCTGACACTTGGTGGATTGACACTGGTGCTAATGTTCATGTTTCCAATTCAATGCAGGGATTCCTTACGATCCAAACCATAAACCCAAGTGAGAACTTCCTTTTCATGGGAAACAAAGACAAAGCTCCAGTTGAAGCTATTGGCACTTTTCGTCTTGTTTTAGATAGCGGTTATCAGTTAGACTTATGTCAAACTCTTTATGTTCCGTCTATTTCCCGTAATTTGGTTTCTGTAAGCGCACTTGATAAAGTTGGTTACTCGTTTGAATTAGGAAATGGTAAATTCAGTTTATTTAAAAATTCTAGTCGTATTGGTTCTGGAATTTTGATTGATGGGCTATACAAGTTTCATCTTGATAGTCAACTTGCTGAAACCCATCTTGCCCTGCATTCTAAGGAAACAAAACGACTGTCATCTAAAAACGACTCTTATTTCTTGTGGCATAAAAGACTGGGTCACATATCCAGTGAAAGAATCAAAAGATTAGTAAAAGATGGTGTCCTTCCGGATCTAGATTTTACTAATATTAACGAATGTGTGGATTGTATTAAAGGCAAAACAACAAAACACACAAAGAAAGGAGCTACAAGAAGTACCCAGCTTCTTGAAATAATTCATACAGACATTTGCGGACCCTTTGATGTTCCAACCTTTGGAGGAGAAAAGTACTTCATTACCTTTATTGATGATTACTCACGTTATTGTTATTTATATCTGTTGCATGACAAATCTCAGTCTGTGGATGCTGTACAAGTGTTCATTACTGAAGTCGAAAGGCAACTAGATAGAAAAGTGAAAATCATAAGGTCAGATAGAGGTGGTGAATTTTATGGAAGGTATGACGAAACAGGACAACACCCTGGACCTTTTGCAAAACTTCTCCAAAAGCTTGGAATTGTTGCCCAATACACAACGCCTGGTTCTCCATGGCAGAATGGTGTAGCTGAAAGGCGAAATCGTACATATATGGAAATGGTTAGATCCATGATGAGTCATGCTAACTTACCTATATCCTTGTGGATGGATGCTCTACGCACAGCTGTTTATATCTTGAACAGAGTTCCCAGTAAGGCAGTTCCAAAGACACCTTTTGAACTATGGAAAGGATGGAAACCTAGTTTACGACATCTCCAAATCTGGGGTTGCCCAGCTGAGGCTAGAGTCTACAATCCACATGAAAAGAAATTGGATCTTAAAACGATCAGTGGTTACTTTATAGGTTACCCAGAAAAGTCCAAAGGATTTAGGTTTTACTGCCCTAACCATAGTACGAGAATTGTTGAAACCGGTAATGCTAGATTCTTTGAGAAAGGCGAAATCAGTGGGAGTAATACACCTCAAGATGTGATCATTCAGGAAATTAGGGTACCTGTCCTTTTACCCTCTATTCCGAAAGATGTTGGAAATCCTCCTGTTGTTGAACCATTTAACAATGAGGAAAACCCAATAAATGATCAACAACTCCATAATGAGATTATCGCCAATGAACATATGGATAATGCACCAGAGGAACCGGCATTAAGAAGGTCTCAAAGACAAAGGAGATCCGCCATTTCCGATGATTACATGCTTTACCAAATAGAATCTGAAGAATGGACAATTAAAGACCCGGTTTCTTATTCACAAGCCATTAAGGATGTTAATTCTAGCAAATGGATTGATGCCATGAAGGATGAATTGAAATCTATGGATGAAAATCAAGTATGGGAAGTTGTTCAATTGCCACTAGGACACAAATCAGTTGGCTGTAAATGGGTCTTCAAGACCAAACGCGACTGCAAAGGCAATATTGAACGACATAAAGCCCGACTTGTTGCCAAAGGTTTTAATCAGAAAGAAGGCATTGATTATACTGAGACTTTTTCCCCTGTGTCTAGGAAGGATTCTCTTAGAATTATCATGGCATTAGTAGCTCACTATGACCTCGAGTTACATCAAATGGATGTGAAAACTGCCTTTCTTAATGGAGACTTGGAAGAGGAAGTCTACATGAGTCAACCTGAAGGCTTCATAATTGAAGGTCAGGCAGACATGGTCTGCAAACTTAAGAAATCAATATATGGACTGAAACAAGCTTCGAGGCAATGGTACCTAAAGTTTCATGAAATCATTACTCACTTCGATTTCAAAGAAAACATTGTTGACCCTTGCATATACCTCAAGATCAGTGGGAGTCAGTTCATATTTTTGGTTCTGTATGTTGATGACATATTACTGGCTAGTAGTGACCTTGGTTTATTACATGCAACAAAGGATTATCTCTTTAAGAACTTTGAAATGACAGATATGGGTGAGGCTTCCTATGTGATAGGAATAGAAATATTCCGTGACCGGTCACTTGGTGTTTTGGGATTGTCTCAGAAAGTATATATTGACAAAGTTCTAGAGAGATTTGGCATGATGACATGTTCCTCTAGTCCTGTTCCACTGCATAAAGGAGATAAGCTTGATCTTACGCAGTGTCCACAGAACGAATTGGAACGTAACGAAATGGAAAAATATCCTTATGCTTCTCTCGTTGGGAGTTTGATGTATGCACAGGTTTGTACGAGACCTGACATTAGTCATGCTGTTGGCATGCTGGGTAGATTTCAAAGTAACCCAGGAATCGCTCATTGGAAAGCTGCAAAGAAAGTACTGAGATACCTCAAGGGAACAAGGAATTATATGCTCACATACAGAAAATCAAGTCACCTACAGGTGACTGGTTATTCAGATTCAGATTTTGCTGGTTGTCCTGACACCAGACTTTGCACTCTTGGCTATTTGTATCTCTTATGTGGAGGTGCCATATCATGGAAAAGCCAGAAATCCGAGTTGATTTACGATTCCACCATGATGGCTGAATATGTGGCATGTTATGAGGCTGCAATTCAGGGCACATGGTTGCGTAATTTTATCTCTCAGTTTGGAGCTTTGAATTTCATCTCTAAGCCATTAACTATTTACTGTGACAATGACGCTGCAACCTTCTTCTCCAAGCATGACAGGATATCTAAGGGAGCCAAACACATGGACCTTAAATATCTATCACTGAAGCAAGATGTTAGATTAAAGAAATTTGTCATTGAGTCTATACGTACAGATTTCATGGTCGCAGACATATTCACAAAAGGACTACCTCCAAAGACCTTTCAGGGACACACTGAAAGCATGGGTCTTGCCGATAGTTCTTAATTATCATTTTCTGCCTTTTATTTCTGTACTTGTATTTGACATTTATTGAGCTCTTAATGCAACTCTACATCTGCTATTTCTGTTCTTTTCCATTGTGTACATATTTATGTTTGGATGAATGGTAAACAGAAACAGTCTTTCAACAACGACATTATGAGACCATTACGTAAATCTCCTATTATGGTCTAGTTATGAAGGTTGTCAATGACGTAGTACATGGAAGTAAGCATGTTGCAAAATAATGTGTGCACGCCATGACTCCTCTTGACCACCGATATAGCCAAGACACTTATGTTAACCGACTAAAGACGTGTTTAGCCTATAATGCGCGCCTTATGATTCCTAACATACAAAAACACTAAAGGATCTTCCTATCGACCAAGTGGGAGACTGTAAGAACATTACTTTTAGGTCCATTACTTGGACCACAAGTCCTTCCCTTTCCCGAATTGTGGTCATTATAGGAATTCTGTTTTCAATAGGATATATGCTATTACTTACTCAAACCGGTTTCTTAATGAGATGTATTCCATAATATTCTCTACCTTGATGGACGGTTGAGATTAAATCCAAGGAAACCCTAATTGGAAATTCGGTCCTCTCTTCACCTATAAAATAGAGTATTTCGTCCATCACTAATACTCTCTCACGAAACTCAACACATTAGGGTTTATAGGCAAGAAGAGAGAAACCGAAACCATTCACCTAGTCTCTTCCTCGACGGATCACGGCATCAATCAGTAACAGCACCAGACTGCAGGATCGGAAAGCTCTCTGCTTCAGGATGTCTGGAGGTATTCTTTGATTTATTTAAGATTAAATCCTACATGTGATTATCATGTTGTTCACGATCTTAGGATTCATGTTAATAACAGTTTAACAGTGCATATTCTCATCAAGAGAGCGCACTAAGAGAAATGAGAGAGAGACCTTTGTTACAAATTAATGCCAAAAACAATTGTTTATACTTGCATTTATACACTTGGCATTCATCTCACAGATGGGTATCATTTAGATATCTCTAGAAACTTGTACGCAATTCAATTTTAATTGCAGAGTCATCAATGTTATTTTGGAAACTTAATAATTAGTTGCACTCAAAACTATTATAGAATTAAGAGAACTTGCTTGTTTTTCACTAGGGGTGTAAAAAAAAGAAAAACCGTCTAACCGAACCGAACCGAACCGCGGTTAATAACTGTGTTTCATGGTTCGGTTATGGTTACGGTTTTTTAAATTAAAAACCGCGCTTCACGGTTCGGTTACAGTTTTTATCTCGACTCACGGTTATTAACTGCGGTTTGGTTAACTGTGTTCCCAAAACATATGGTTAATCGAATCGTTTGGCTAATAAAAAAAGAACTTAAGAGCTTGAATGGATTTTTTTTTTTTCAGTAAGTTGGATTGGTAAATAATAAAATTTTTATAATTTCTTTTAAGTGACAATTAATCGTAACTGGACCGTTAATCGCGGTTCGGTTTTTTACGGTTCGATTACGATTACGGTTTTTAAAAACAAAAAATCGTAAAACACGGTTCAGTTAACCGTTTTTCCAAAAACCGCGGTTAACCGAACCGTTACACCTCTAGCTATGAGACCTTGTTTGTATTTCTGCCTATACAATGAATGGATAAGGAACGAATCCCGGTAAGAACTAGTGTAACCATGAGTTTGGATTCCCTGATTCGTAGTCATTCCGGTAAGAACTAGTGTAACCATGAGTTTGGATTCCCTGATTCGTAGTCATTCCGGTAAGAACTAGTGTAACCAGCGGTTCTAATACGAAATAGGGAGATATTGTTTCACCCAATAAAAACACAGTATTATGAAACAGGAGATTCAAACTCGTAAGTTGTAGAACACGCACACTATGACTCTACCAAGTGGTCCCGAAGGTCAAGAGTCTGCATCCTTCAATGCTTTGACGCAGAGAAATTCCAAGTGAAACTCCACAGGTGTGGTCCCACGTTTTAAAAGTCCTAGCTGCTCAAAATACCTGTAGGTCCTAAGATTGATCATTTAATAGAAAAAATATGGAAATAAATAATGCAGTTTCTTATTTAACCTAAGAAAACTGGGAAACAGGAACTGCATGAAACAAAGATACAAAGACCAGCAAGCCATAGAAAAGAAGCCAACAAAAAGCCAAAACACTATAGAGATATGTCTTTCAGTTTCAACCATACATAATTTACCTGTCCTATCGTATCCTGGTCCGTAGGTGAAGAATAAGTACAATCCGCTTAGACCGTAAATTATGGACGAGGCCCGTAACGCGCACTCCAACTCCCCGTGGATGGACATTAGAAGATCAGGACTGATGTGCATATATAAACCCATTAACATATTTTCATAGGCAGGCCCACTTATGGACGACCTTTCCAGTTTTCTAAATTACTTAAGCTTTTTTTTTTTTTTTTTTTTTTTTTTTTTTTTTTTAATGGCCCAAATGATAGGAAGATTAATATAAATCCAGCCATAAAATCATTGTGACTCATACAAGATTTTTGTAGGCGAGCAAATTGATGGACGACTGCTTGGCATCTTGGGCGGGCCTAAAATACATTGGCCCTTACTCAACCCTCAATGGCTAGGGATGAAAGAAAAAGGGAAAATTCTTTTTAAACACGTATAAATGTACGCAATTTTTTGGCTATACCACCGCCGACTTCCAATATGATAGTTGGCCTTCTCCTTTGTCCGAACTGGGGACAGGCAATGCCATTTTGTCCAAAAAAAAAATTGTAATGACAATCCAGCAAGCTTCTGTATCCATCTCCATTTTGACTTAGTGAAAGATGAGTTAATTAATTTACTCATGATCATGGCACATATATTTGTGAGGTTGTTAATTTACTCATGAGTTATTCAATTTACGCTTTTTGGATTTTTGCAATACAAATGTTTAGGTGCTTCCAAAATCTATAGGAAGGCTTCAGAATCTACAAACATTGGACATTGAGGGCACTAAAATAAAGATCCTGCCCAAAGAAGTAGAAAAGTTGAAGAAATTGAGGCACATGTTCATACCGTCAGGAGTACAAGCTCCGGATGGAATATTCAATTTAAATTGCTTACTGAGTTTAGCATCCATTGGTATAAACGATGATACAGTTGAAAAGTGGGAGACTTGACTCAACTAAGATTTTTGAGAATTGAGAATGTGAAAAGAAATCATGGAGAAGAACTCTCTGCCTCCCTAGAGAAGATGGCAGCCCTTCTCTATTTGGAAGTATTAGTCATAAGTGAGAAAGAAATTCTTGATTTGCATGCAGTATCTTCTCCACCAGCCCATCTCAAATATCTCTGGTTAGAAGGGCGTTTGGAGAGGCTACCTCCATGGATTGGTTCCCTTCAAAACCTCACTAGCTTGGCGCTACTACGGTCTCATTTGAAAGAAGATCCATTGTCTACACTTGAAGCATTGCCCAATCTCATGTACCTTCGTCTTTTTATGGGATATGTTGGGAATGAATTGTGCTTCCGTCAGGGATGCTTCTTGAAACTCTAGACATTGGTGCTTTCTCATATCCCTAAATTGAATCTGATAAAAATAGAAAATGGATCGATGACTTGCATTAATAAGTTATTTTTGGGTATGTGCCCTGAGTTGAAGAGAATACCTGTGGGCATGCGGTACCTTACTAGTCTTCAAGAACTCCGCCTAAAGGACATGTCAGAAGAACTCTTACAGAGGATTCAGGACGGTGTTGGAAGTCAAAATCTTCGGCACATCCCTTATATCTCTCATTATAACTTCGGCATAGAAATAAATCTACATGCACCAATTGGAAATGAGGAAAGGAAAAAGGAGGTAAGTAACTTTAGTGTTATATTTATTTTTGCAATTTTTAAGAGTATTTACAAAAACAAAAAAACAAATAAAAAGGTCAAAAAAAAGGAGCACTGCTTCTCTCTCTCTGTTTGATTTTAATAGACTGAGCTTCAAATATCATAGGAATTTGAAATTCGATTTTGTTTGCATTTTTTTTTTCTTGGTGCGCGGGAACATCAAGACTGGCTTGAATCAAGCCCAGCCTGCATTGGGCTGTGTATTAGGCCTGTGATATGCGTGAGGGCCTGAAATCTGGACCTTTTATATACTTAATGGCCTGGCCCAAACCAACATATATTTAATAAGAAGGGGCATATTTATATATGTTTTACAAATCGGCTGGATCCCAGTTTAACCATGATGGATATATCTGAGTTTGGGCCTGAAATCGTACCCAGCATGCAGCTAGGGTTTGAGCAATGAGCACTAACATTGTGGATGACATGTATATGCCAACAAGGATCAAACCTACTTGTTAGTTGGGTTAAAATTGTCATCCCAAATCTAACAAATTCATCATATCATGTCAAAGCTATAAACACTAGATGTAAAATTATAGAGCGTGCTTCCTCCTTGCTGGAGAGTTTTTCCCCAGTTTAAAATTGCATGTTCCATCGTGTTCCCCACTAGTTTAAATGAGTCTATCTGTATTATTCGTCTCTCAAAAATATGATCAATCATGCATTGTTATCTATCCAATTAAAAGCCATGCAACAGACAGCTAAGTAGAAAAGGGAGGAGTTTTTATTTTAAAAGTCCATGGGGCAATCTTTAGATTTGGAACATTGGAATGCTCAATTTACCTGATTTCTCATTTTTGTCAGGCGGATGATAGGTTGCGTCGTATTCAATGGAGCCAGGATGTAATCAAGTGCATCAAGAACCCCTGGAGTCGCAGAACTACTTAGTACATCCGGATAGTGTAACGCTTCTGCAACGAGACGTCCTTTCAATTGTGTTTTTAAGCAGGAAGCATAACAAAGTCTAAACAAGTAGCTATTAAGGGAAGATCATATCTAATGGATTTTGCAAATTCTTTGAGCAAAAGTTATGAAATTGACAAGTTGAGATTGGGTTCTAGCATTTGAGTGAAATGGATTTTAGCATGTGATCAATTTGACGATCTCCCCAAATCTTATTTGAGTGAAATTTGTTATTTATTTTGAGGTTCTAGCATTTACAAGTTATGCATTGCTTATGGTTTTGTAGGCATGGACATGAGATTTCTAATTTTAAATCTTCTTCCTCCCTTCAAACAGGTGTAGTTCCACATTTGAATAAAATCATGGACAAGCTCTCTGAACTTCGCTTGCTTCATATGAAGGTATGGACCCAGCTTCATGCGTCAGATGTGCTTCATCCCATCTCGTTATTATTTTCAATGGTTATCCTATTTAACACTGTAGCAAGGCAGGATTCTTCTTTTTGTGCTAGAATTTATATTTATGACAAATGTTTAGAAAATTAGAATCTTATCACTGATCATTCATACTCATAAATCACATTGTAAATCTTAGGATTTTTGTTTTCTTTCTAATAAAAAAGTAATTAATAAGAAAAAAAGGAATAAAAAAAGTAGTTATTCATAATCCATCCATTTTTCCATACATAGTAGTATAAATAAAATGACAAATAAGTCTATCATACATATCTAGAACATCATGACTTATACGAATAAATAATAGGTGATATGTGTAACTAGTTAAATAAGTCTAAGATATCGGTATATAATTATTTTTATTATCTTTAAATGGGAATATAAAAGTAAAAATAAAGCCCAAGCCATCAATCTTACACAATATGATATCTCTTCAAGATAAGAAAGTGTTCAAGAAGAAAAAATAAAAATGAAAATTTAAAAAAGATATAGTCAAGTCCCATAGTTACAATCGAACGCTTTAACCAAATGCATATTCTTTATTCATTTTGAAAACATCCTACAAGCTGCAAAAATTATTAAAAGATTTTGTTAATTATTAAATATATTTCAAAAGTAAAAACGCTAAAAGAAAGAAAGAAAGGTAAATTGTTTTTAATATTAACTTAAAGGTTGTAGCCATTTTAGCTCAACCAAGTCGTTTGAATCATAAGATACGAGCCATTTTTCTTAGGATTCGACATATGCATTGTAGGATTCTAACAACAATGATTATAACCGCTTTTCTTGATGTTATCTATGATTAAGGGTCAATACTATCATTATCATCATAATCATTGGAGCCTTGAACCAACTTATTTGGGGTCGGCTAAATGAATTTTGTTTCTCCATTCTAGTCTTTCTTGGGCCAAGAGTTAAATATCATTTTCTCATAGTTCATATATATAATGCATAATTAAGAGATAAGATAGAAACTAATCTAACCTCACACGATTCTTTCGTCTCTTTTCCATTGAAGATTATGTGGAAAACTGGAGTACTTAAAAATTTATAAAGTCAACTTTTATTTGCAGCTTATGTAATTTTACATTACTTTTTATATTTTTGAATCATTTTTCATATATAAAATTTTAGAATGGTAATTATATATTCATTGACTTTAGAATTATCTTTTTACCATTTTGGTATATTTTTATTTATTTATTTATTTCGGCTGAGATTTAGCATGGCCGGATCCATGTCATGCCGACTTACATGTACAAGTGTATTTTGGGTTCGGGATGTAAGAGTTCAAGAGGAGAGTAAGGCAACGTGCTTGACTTTCCAATTGAGATTTATATGTAGTAGATTTTTTTATTTTTTATTTTACTTTTGGTAAGAGTAGTAGAAAGTAATCAAGATTGAAGCGAAAAAATGCCAACAAGATTGAAGGAAAAAATTTACAGAATAACGATTACACCAGTTACGACTTATGGAGCAGAATGTTGGTCAATTAAGAATCAACATATGTACAAAATGGATGTAGCATAGATAGAAATGTTGAGGTAGATGTGTGGTAAAACTAGGAATGATAAAATTAGAAATGAGTGCGTTCGAGAGCATTTAGGGGTTACATCAATAGGGGAGAAAATTAGAAAAAACTCATTTGAGATAGTTTGGACATGCCCAACGTAGGCCCGCAATGGCGCCGGTAAGAAAATGTTTGGCTATGCAAGTGGATGGAAGGAGTAGGCCAAGGAGAACGTGGAAGGAAGTACTAAAAAAAATAGATCTAAAAAAGTGCAACTTATTTGAGGATTTGACTCAAGATATATCGGAATTGAGAAATAAGATTCATGTAGCCGACCCCAACATAGTTGAGACAATGCTTTGATGATGATTATGAGGATTAGAAAATGTTGATTTATCACTTTTGCTACTAATGAAGAAGTTGAGTAGATAGGGTTTTACGGAAAAATCTCTCTCTCTCTCTCTCCCTCCTTGCTACTAATAATGTTGATTTATCTCCCATTCGGATTTGGGCTTCTAGATTAGGGTTCTTAGGTTGGTTACATTGGTAGTTCTACCAAGGATCTTGAATATTTTTTATTCTTTGAATGTTACGAGATCATATTGGGTAGTAAGCTTTCGAGTTTCATTTATTTTCTTCGGTTTGGGAGTGGGATTTTCATTTATTTTTAAATATGCATTTCATTTTCAGTTTGTCACTGAGAGTTGCAGAATCAATTTTCAAAAATTTTGGAAGTTTTTGTAAATTTTCTAAATTTTTATTTGTATTTCAATTAGGGATTGAGAGTTGCAGATCAGGGGAATTGGATATTAATTGGAGGTGTTGCAGTCCTTCATTGAATTCAACTTTCTATTCCTCGGTTTTGGGGTATATTTTGGGTTTAGAGAATTGTAGCTTCTGTGGTTTTATTCTTAACCATTGGATTAGGTCACCGATTGGGAGTTTACTTATCCAATTTTGTTTTATTATTGTTAGAGCTTAGGTTTAGATTGTTAGAAATTCTAGGGATAGATTAAGAATTTGAATTTAAACTTATTATCTCATCATTGTATCTTTCTTGTATAAATTGAGGAGTCTAGATGTCAATGAATTCTACGGTGAATTTATCTAAAAGTCTTTATGGTATCAGAGCTAGGCCCAATGATGATCTTATGATCAAGCTGGGTACAGTCCTATCTTCCACAATAATCACAGTCAATTTGTCTGTTTTCAATAAAATCAATCAAATGCCATCTCTTTCCTCTATCCATTCAAGCATTCAAGCTTTATGATCTCGTCATCTTCATCAAATCTTCATTGATCAAAGCTTTTGGAGTCGTGTTAGATCTGATCTACTGGACCACAAGCACCGACAGACTCGAGAAGAGTGGGTAGCGACAGTGATGGATCCACAGACAGACGGCGATCCCCATGAAGACTTAAAGATCTTTTTCTATTAAAAAGAAATATCATTTATTTCTCAGAGATAAAAAATGATTTCATTTTATTTATGTTAACAATTAGAGATCCTTTTTTAGAAAGGACCATCTAATTGAGGGGGAATGTTAGAGATTAGGTTTAGATTGTTAGAAATTCTAGGGATAGATTAAGAATTTGAATTTAAACTTATTATCTCATCATTGTATCTTTCTTGTATAAATTGAGGAGGCTAGATGTCAATGAATTCTACGGTGAATTTATCAACTGTAGGTCCATTTCCACTCCCATGATCACTTCTCTTCGCCCGCCTTCAGATGGCGATGACCTCTTTGACAATCCCCAATTTTATCGAAGTATTGTTGGGGGTCTCCAGTATTTAACATTCACTCGTCCTGACATTTCTTTCAGTGTCAATTATGTTTGTCAATTTATGCATCAACCAACCAAGTTTCACTTCCAGTTGGTTAAACGGATACTTCGGTATATTCATGGGACGATTGATCATGGCATTTGACTACTGTCTAGTCGCCCAATGGAACTTTATGCCTTCTCCGATGCTGATTGGGCTGGGTGCCCACTCACTAGGCGGTCCACAACAGGTTTTTGCACCTACCTTGGCAGGAACTGCATTTCTTGGAGTGCTAAGAAACAGCCGACGGTTGCTCGTTCTAGTACAGAGGCCGAATATTGAGCCCTTGCCTCTACTACTGCAGAATTAACATGGTTGTCTTTTCTCCTACGGGATATTGGACTCTTTCTTGAAGCACCTCCGACTCTCTTCTGTGATAACATGTCTGCTCTTTATATGACTGTCAATCCGGTCTTCCATGCCAGAACCAAACATATTGAGATAGATTATCACTTTGTGCGTGAACAAGTGGGTCTTGGTGCTCTCATCACTCGCTTTATTCCTTCTGACGGCCAAGTTACGGACATCTTCACTAAGCCTTTAGGTCGCCATCCTTTTGAATTGTTATGGATCAAATTGGGCCTATGGCCTCCTCCACGGCTCAATTTGCGGGGGAGTAATGAAGATACCAAGTCAATCAAGCAAGAGGTCCCACATAATAAAGTTACACATGAAGACTCGTTCCCACAAGAAGATCTGCAACAAATACAGATTTGAACTGATTTGTTGAAGCAGCTAGTTGTTAGAGTATTTCTAGGGAATAAGTTTCAAATCATGTTATAAATAGAGCAATATGTATTCTGAAAGATTCATTGAAGAAAAGAAAGGAAATCTTCAAGTTTATTTAAAATTACAAAAGTTGTTAATTATTTGTGTTCCATTTTAACTTGCTTATGTCTTACAACATTGGATGTTTGATCAGTAGATAATTTAGTTAATCTTGTTTTAATTTTGTATATTGGATGTAAACTCGAGAGTAGGCATTATTTTTAATATGCAAGATTGTGTGTGTGTGTTTTTTATGTATGATGAGAGAAATTAATGTGTGTGGCAAATCGGATATTAATGTGAGATGTTGCAGTCCTTCATTGAATTCAGCTTTCTATTCCTCAGTTTTGGGGTATATTTTGGGTTTAGGGAATTGTAGCTTCTTTGGTTTTATTCTTAACCATTGGATTAGGTCACTGATTGAGAGTTTATTTATCCAATTTTATTTTATTATTTGTGCTCCATTTGAACTTGTTTCTGTTTTACAACATTGGATGTTTGATCAGTAGATAATTTAGTTAATCTTGTTTTAATTTTGTATATTGGATGTAAACTCGAGAGTAGGCATTATATTTTATATGCAAGATTGTGTGTGTGTTTTTTATGGATGAGAGAAATTACTTATCAGACATTCTGAAATTTTATGGTCAGAATGTGTTTGATGTTGCAAATGGGATTTCATGGTTAATCTTGGTCTCATATAGTGCCTATTTTCTGTTTATGCAGGGATTGGAAGTACATTATCGATGACTCAATTTGGGTTCAAAGTGTGTTGGTGATTGATGCTACAATGGTGATGGTGTGATTTGTATTGGCATTAGACGTTTGAGACTACAATGGGGTGATTCATATTAATATTGTGTGATATTGGCATCAGATGTGTGAGACTGCAATGGGGTGACTCATAATAATTTTTGCGTGATATTAGCATTAGATGTTTGAGACTACAATGGGGTGGTGACTCCTATTAATATTTGTGTGATATTGGCATTAGATGATATTGGCATTAGATGTTTGAGACTGCAATGGGATAATTCATTAATATTTGTGTGATTTGTATCTTGAAAGGTGTATTTTTTAGGCATGTTTATTTGGACCTACAATGGTGATGGTATGATTTGAATTGGCATTAGATGTTTAAGCGTACTATAGCATGATTTTTTTTTTGGTAAAGTACTAGAGCATGATTGGTATTATTAACATTTGTGTGATTTGCATTTTAAAGGTGTATTTCTTAGGCATGTTTGTTTGAGCCTGCAGTGATGATGGTGTGATTGGTATTTGAATTAGATGTCTTAGTCTATCATGGATGATTCGTATTAATATTTCTGAATTCATAGGATATCTACATGTTTGAGGCTACAATGGCGTTAGATGTGGTAGAGCCCACAAAGTCTGAGCCTAGCTTGATTTATTTGTATAATAATGATCAAGTTCTGAGCATGGTGGAGTACACCAGCTGCCTCAATCTTGATCGTTGGATAATTTTGGACAATTGATGAGTAGAAAGCCCAACATTTGAGGGTTCGTTAGTGTGGACTAACTTAAACTCAAGGTGCAGCCAAACAGGAGGTAGTAAAGAGGATTTCAAGTTTAACACCTCAAAGAAATCCTAGGTATCCAAGGGCTCGTTTGGCATCAGTCCCTGAGTTTAGTTCTACATTCTCGTAGAAAATAACCGACGGAACAGTGTTTGGCTGCAACAGAAGACCTATTTCCCCAAAAAGTTCTCGCAGAAATATACACCATAAGCACAATAAAATCGGAACGATCAGATCTCGTTTTTTTTGTTCCGGAACGATAGGGCGCGAAACAGAAAGCCAGCCAAAACGCTCTCGCTACTTCAAGCAATCGTAGTATAAATCATCTTGCTCGAAAACGTCGTCTCATCTGCACTTCTTCCCTTACAACATTTCTTCTCAGTATAACTTCGACCGGGTGCGCAGTTTTCTTCTCTCTGTTTTTTTCTTCTTCTCGATTTGTTCTCTGCAACTTGCGTTTCGCTTCTCTGCAACCCGTCCTGAACCAGCGCGCCCCTCCACGGTCGGTCTTTCTTCTCCTTGTATGACGAGTTTCACCTCTTTTTTTTTTTAATATTACCCTCCGATGGAATCCATTTTTTTATTATTTTATTTCTTTCACAATGACTGACAGAATCCATTTTTTTATTATTTTATTTCTTTCAAATATGATTTAAATATTATTTTAAATGTTGTTGTAGGTAAATATTATGTTGTTGACTCTGGCTACACTGGTATGCCGGGATATCTTATGCCTTATAAAGGGGAGCGGTATCACTTATCACAGTATCGTGGACGAGGACGAAGGCCTGTAGGAAAGAAAGAGTTATTTAATTATCACCATTCATCATTGCGAAATGTTATTGAGCGGTGTTTTGGTGTGCTGAAGGCAAAATTCCCCATTTTAAAGCTCATGCCACCTTATTCATTGCGCAGACAGAGACAAATTGTAATTGCTGCATGTGCACTTCATAATTTCATAAAGATGGAAATGCAAAGAGATAGAGATTTTATTCGATTCCAGAATGAGGATCTTATAGTTGAGGATAATGATGGAGAGCATGTTGCTGACATTGGTCCATCAATACCATTATCGATAGGGACGACACAAGGACGATAGGAGATTGCACTTGTACAAGATGAAATAGCAGATGCACTATTTGCACATTATTGTGCATGAGGAGACTGATTTATGTTCAGTTAAATGATTATATTTAAATTAGTCCAAAGTTAATGGGTGAAATATATATTATTGAATAGTTTTTTTTAGAAATTAATTTACTATTTTTAATTTATGTATCTTGAATGAGTGTACTGTCCATTATCAATATAATATACTCCAAGAACGTTGCCAAACACGTTCTCAAATTTTATTCCTTTAGAACAAATTTTGAGAAAATGTTACCAAACAAGTTTTACTAAATTCATTCTAAGAATGGGAATGTTCAGGAACAACTCATGCTCAGCATGAAACTATTTCCAGAATAGGAATGATGCCAAACGAGCCCCAAGATGCCCAGATATGTTGCCAGCAAACCAAGAGCGTGTGTTTGTTCCATTTGTTCCGCATCAGGAGAATGGGTTTCTTTGAATGGTTTAGAGTATGAAGAGCTTTTAGATGTGGAGCTATTCTCAAGATTTTTGCCTGCTCTATTTTACCCTAAGAGGAGTCAGTCCTATAGTCAGTTTGACCATTTGTAAAAGAAAATGTGACTGATGAGTAAGATTGTAGTAATCATGTGGTTAATCTTACGTCGGGACCTACTCCTAATGAGGATGCCCCATACACTACACAGAGTTTAAATTGAGCGGCTTGAATTCTCATTAGGGAGACCCCCATTGTGGAATTTCACTCCTGCTCAGGACCCATTGTACAATAATGATTTACATGCAACCACTTGTGCAATAATGATTTACATGTAAACCATTGGAATTTTAAAGGTGGGCCCACTAATGGACAGCCTTCCATATACAATATCACTTAGTTTAAAAAAAAAAAAAAAAAACATGACCCACTTGAAGGAAGATCAAAATGATCCAACCGTGTAATCATGTCTATGGTGATGATTTTCATATAACTTGTAACGAATTTATATTGGCAGGCTCACTTTTAGATGGCCAGACACATACATCATATCACATGATCTTTTAGGCGGATGTCCAAAAATATTAGCCAATTTGATATTCCATCATGCGAGTCATATTTAAATGGGCGGTGGTAAAAAGAAAGATTCCATAATACATTGTATGTAGAGGGTCATCTATCAGTTTGTGGAGGACCATCCATCAGTGGATCTACCTGGCTATGAAATCCTTTAGCTTGTTACGGTTTACATGCAAATATTACCCTCCTGATCTTCTTTCTATTAATGTGCGATTTATAGAGAAGAAGAAAGTGGAGAGAGATGGAAATAAAGAGAGCTGGGATGAGGGGAGAGGGTGGAAGAGTGACTTGTCTTGGAGTCGAGATCCTTGAGGCTCTCCCTCACCAGATAATTGAGGGATACAAGTGAAACTCCACAGTGTGGTTCATCTGAATTTAATTACAACAGAATTCTAAAAATTCTCTGTTTGATAACTCATCTGAATTTTGAACAAGAACTTCAGCATATTCAAAGATTGATGAAAATAATTTCACAAGTGAGGATGGATGGACCCACCAAATGATCAATGGCCCATCTCCCAATAGTCCTACAAAAGCAATCATTTTCATTTCCCTTCCCACTTGCATCCGCTTCCTTCCACTCTTCCCATGGCGGCATTTTCTTCTCTTCTTCCTCTCTCACCCCTCGTTCCAACAAAACCCTTGTCTTCTCTTGCTCCAATCCCTTCATTCATATCAACCCTCAATCTCCGTTCCCCTCCATCACCTTCGACTCTCCATCTCCATGCCCCTAAAGAATATCCATCTACGTACATGCAGTAGTGGTAGATTTGTAAAGAGATTAATAAATGTTTACGAGGATTGAAGGATTCAAATTCCTTTCTTTGTGCCCATCACTAATCCAATTTTCCCAACGTAACACTCCCGACACTTTCCTTGGCAGAACCTCTTCTATGAGGAGATTGATCAAATTGCAGATGTTACGCGCATTTCTGTTGACGAGCATCAGATCAAATTAGAGTTGGGCTTTTTCCTTAGCTCCACGACATTTTACTTGATTTAATGCATCGATTTTTCACGTAGGAACATAAAATGTCATAATAGCTCTTCCCTGGCACCATAAAAATG
The DNA here is from genome assembly GCA_029852735.1 of Persea americana. Lineage (NCBI taxonomy): Eukaryota > Viridiplantae > Streptophyta > Magnoliopsida > Laurales > Lauraceae > Persea > Persea americana. The sequence continues at coordinate 78,762,408 of CM056810.1, forward strand.
AAAATCTGGGCATGTTTATTTCAGAAAATTGAATGAAAAAAATGACCATAAGGTAACCCTCCTTTCAACGGATACCATTAAAAAAAAAAAAAAATCACCTTCATCAATGGTCCCACAATCCTTCAATATGAGATGCAAATTCAAGAAAAAAATATACGTGAGGTAGGTGGGGATTCACAATTTCATTGGATTCTTTAGGAAAGCAATTGAAATGCCAAAATGGAATCCCATTCCCATCCATTCCTGGAATGTTAGTCAATTGGGCCCTGAATCCCGGCATGCCCAAGAAATATGGGCCAATGTCTTTGTTGTGTTGAGCCAGGCAAATGCCAACATCTTTGGGGTTGCCGACAATGTGGACCCTTTTTAAGATCTGAATCGATAGTTGTTGTGGCACAAAATAAGGGCCTTCTTTAGATTTAGATTTGTCCTTGTTGGATTAACAACTGACACATTATACAGACAGTTATAGAACCACAAGACTAATAGAAATCTGATCCATTATCCAGGCCGCTATGACTATTAACTATGACCCAGACTGCAGATGACATATGGTTGAGCAATCTAAGGGTTCCACGTGGTTACATTTCTTTGTGCTGAGGTGTGTAAGTGAGACCCATTCTCATATGAAAATCTTAAAGCGGGCACAGGTCCCATATAAGTGGAGATACGGATATTCAGGGATCCGGTTGGGTGACCCAGGTGAATGCTTCTTCAAGACCAGCCCGTCTCATTATCATGCATGACAGTCAGGCCCAGATCCATCTCAAAGGACCCGAAAGCCATACTGGATTCAGCCTATTTCAAAATGCATGTACTCCTTGTGCCAACTGTCAATGCGGGACATTTTTAATCACAAGATTAACCCAGGCCCAGGTGCAGGCCAAGCCCAGCATGTTTATCAGGCCAGATTAAGGCTCAGGCCTAGGAACACGGCCAAATTCAGGTAAGGCCTAGGTTCGTTGTCACACACTCGCGGCTTAAGATGGGCAATGGTGGGGTCTGAGGCTTTTCAGGATAGCTAAAGTATCATGAAAGTCGGAATGATGGGATGCACATGAAATCAAATGGACAAACAACTTTTAGGGCCCATTTGGGTAAATTCACTTGTAAAGTGAATTCATGCGGAAAGTTACTTTTAAGAGACAATAAAAGAATGAGTCTTACTAAAAAGTACAAAGTTTCAAAAATCACTTAAAAAAAAAAAAAGTCAATCAATCTCTGATTCTACTAAAAGACAAAAAGACCTCTTCATTTTTCTCAAAAGAGTAAAACAAATTCAATCACATGCTACAAAATGATACAAAGTCAAGAAGGTGAGTTTTGAGATTTTGCACTTTTTTTTATAAGATCCCTTGTTTTTCTCGTCTTTTACACCGGCGATTCACTTAAATTCACTTTACAAATGAATTACCCAAATGAGCCCTTAATGCATTGATGGAGATCTTGAATGACACGAAAGATTAAGAAAGACTTTACAATTGTATCAAGTTGCAGTACCTATAGGATATTCTTGTAAGTTATGGAAATATAAAAATTTATATAGTATTATGGAATGGTGTGTACACGCCTAAAGATTAAAATAGGATTGTTAACACGTTCCTTGAGTGCCTAAGATTAAAATAGGATTGTTCACAAGTTCTTCGAGTGATGTCTACATGGGCCAACGTTCAGGCAGATGGGCTTGCACAGGTCTCTTGTGCCATTTGGCTAAGATGATGGAAAAAGTCACTAACAGAAGAAAATTTATTTGATAGTTCTCATATTCATTGACAACAGAGTCCTCTTCCACTATTACTCTCTCACCGAAAACCAGAAGGCTATCCCACTCCTTTCACTCCACCGAAAGCAAAAACATGAAGGCCCACTTTTTTTTTTTTTCGAACGTTTTTACAACCACAAAGAGAGTATACTCTTCTGTCTTTAACATTACTTTGAGTTTTGGTAAAGGTGGCAATCCGTCATCTCCCTCGTCTGAAAGAGATCTACTCCAGCAAGCAGCGACGGCACTGGCGATCTCCTTCTCCTTGCCCACTACAAGGATCCCGATTTCTTCACCACAGAAACTCGTCTCTGCAACTCATCCCCACACAGAGTCTTTCTTGATCCTCTCCGTTTCTCAACAGATCACCTTCTCCAAGTTCATCCAGAGTCTCCTTCTTTGATACGAGTGTGCAGTGTCCAGAGGCAAAGATCTGTATGTATCTCTGATCTGATCCGAGTATGGAAGCAAACATTTCCAGATTTTTTTAGCATCTTCTTTAAGAGAGAAATCAGTGCTTGTTGCAAACATGGCAGAGAGTGCTGTGAAGTTCCTGCTTCAAACCCTGGCTTGTCTTATGCGGCAAGAAGCATCTCTTCTTCAAGGATTGCGCGGGAACATTAATGAAATCCAACACGAGCTGCAGAGCATGCGCTCCTTCTTGAAGGATGCAGACAGAAGAAAAAGGAGTGACGATGAAGATGGAGTGAGGACATGGGTAGATCAAGTAAGAGAAGTCACCAACCAGGTCGAGGATATCATTGACAGGTACATTTGGCAGATCGTAAAGCAACACACTAGGGAGGGACTAATACGAAGAGCTCTCTACAGCCCCCTTCTCCTCCCAAAGCGTTACTATTACAAGCACCAAATTGCCTCTGAGCTGCAAGCAATCAAATCTGAGATTCACGAAATCTCAGAGAGAAGCCAGCGATATCGCTTCCATGAAGAAGAACAGACATCCAAGATGAAGGATGATGTTGAGAACTGGCAGCGTTCTGGAGAATATTTACACTTCATCTCAGATGAAGAAATTGTGGGGATTGATGAAAACAAAGATTTCCTAATTGGAAAGTTGACAGATGAAAGGCCAGAACGTGTGGTGGTCGCCGTGGTGGGAATGGGCGGTCTTGGCAAGACCACTCTCGTTACAAAAGTTTATGACAGCCCACAAGTGAAGAATCACTTTGAATGTCATGCTTGGATCACCGTCTCCCAGTCTTACAAAGTGGACGAGCTCATGCGAAACATGATAAAGGAGTTGTACGAGTCTAACAAGGAGGCAGTTCCAGCCGGTATATGATTGTTTTAGATGATGTATGGGAAACCATCGATTGGAACCATCTACGAGTTGCATTTCCGAACAATCGATGTGGAAGTAGGATAATGCTCACAACACGAATACGTGATGTCGCATTGTCTTTTGAAGCTGAAAATACTCTCTACCTTGAGCCTCTAGGAGAAGACGATGCTTGGCTCCTCTTCTGCAATAGAGCATTTTTGAATAAAAGCTGTCCTCCAGAGCTGGAGCCATATGCAAAAAGCTTAGCACAAAAATGTGAGGGCTTACCACTGGCAATTGTTACTATTGGGGGGCTCATGTTAACGAAAGAAAAGTCGAGCTTTGAATGGAGGAAGGTAGAAAAGAGTCTTAGTTGGCAGCTAAGCAACAATAAAAGACTGGGTGGGATGAAGAACATACTCTTGCTTAGCTTTGATGATTTGTCGTACAACCTCAAATACTGTTTTCTATATTTTGGCCTCTTTCCTGAAGATTACCAAGTTGAAGAAGGAAAACTAATTAGGTTATGGGTTGCCGAAGGTTTTATAGAAGAGAGGGAAGGACAAACATTAGAGGAGGTGGCAGAAGACTATATCAAGGAACTTACATGTAGAAGCACGGTGCAAATTATAGGAAATGATTCTTCACCTTATAGAATGGTCCGAATGCATGATGTTCTTCGAGAGTTGGCTCTATCAATTGGCCATGAACAGAACTTTTGTAATACGCATGATAGAAAAGAAGAGATTTGGACCAACAAAGGCCGTTATTTGTCGATGCAAAATAGCATTGTGAACATTCAATCATCCAGCACTTTTCACCGGTCATTGATGTTGTTCCAAATAGAAATTCCGTCTCTGTCCTTGTGTAGCATCTCATCAAGATATAAACTATTTGAGGGTGTTAGATCTAAAGGGTTCTTCCATTGAGAGTGTTCCAGATGAATTAGTCGAGTTATTCAATTTACGCTTTTTGGATTTGCGCAATACAAATGTTGAGGAGCTGAGCTTCCAAAATCTATAGGAAGGCTTCAGAATCTACAAACCTTGGACATTCAAGACACTAAAATAAAGATCCTGCCAAAAGGAGTAGGAAAGTTGAAGAAATTGAGGCACATGTTTATACCGTCAGGCGTACAAGCTCTGGATGGAATATTCGATTTGAATTGCTTACAGAGTTGAATATCCATTGGTATAAACGATGATACAGTTAGAAAAGTGGGAAACTTGACTCGACTGAGAAGTTCGGGAATAAAGAATGTGAAAAGAAATCATGGAAAACAACTCTCTGCCTTCCTACAGAAGATGGAAGCCCTTCTCCATTTGGAAGTAGAAGCCATAAGCGAGGAAGAAATTCTTGATTTGGATGTAGTATCTTCTCCACCAGCCCATCTTAAATATCTCTGGTTAGAAGGGCGTTTGGAGAGGCTACCTCAATGGATTGGTTCCCTTCAGAACCTTGCTAGCTTGGTGTTAAGCATGTCTCATTTGAAAGAAGATCCATTGTCTTCACTTGAAGCATTGCCCAATCTCATGTACCTTTGTCTTATAATGGCATATGTTGGGGAGGAATTGTGCTTCCGTCATGGATGCTTCTTGAAACTCAAGGCATTGGTGATTTGTAAAATCCCTAAATTGAATCTGATAAAAATAGAAAATGGATCGATGACGTGCATTGAACAGTTAATTTTGGGTGAGATCCCTGAGTTGAAGAGAATACCTGAAGGCATGCAGTACCTTACTAGTCTTCAAAAACTCCACCTAATCAAAATGTCAGAAAAACTCATGCAGAGGATTAAGGCCGAAGATGAACGTGTTAATCTTCTGCACATCCCTTTTATCGCTCATTATAGAAATAAAAGCACCAATTGGAGATGAAGATTCATGGACAACAAAAGAGAGAGAGGAAAAGGAAAAGGAGGTAAGTAACTTAGTGTTATATTTATTTATTTATTTATTTTTGCAATTTTTAAGAGTATTTACAAAAACAAAAGACAAAAAAAAAGGAGCACCGCTTCTCTCTCTCTCTCTCGTTCTTTGTTTCCATTTTTTTCTTGGTGCGCGGGAACATCAAGACTGGCTTGAATCCAGCCCAGCCTACATTGGGCTGTGTATTAGGCCTGTGATATGCGCTAGGGCCTGAAATCTGGACCGCCTTTTATATTAATGGCCTGGCCCAAACCAACATATTTAATAAGAAGGGGCATATATATATATATATATAAATATATATATATATATATATATATGTTTTACAAATCCGCTGGGTCCCAGTTTAACTATGATGGATATATCTGGGTCTGGGCCTGAGTTTGAGGCCTAGTAACTGAATGGGTTGGGCTCATATAGGCTTCAACCAAACAAGATCCAGCCCCGCACCATGGTCCTTATCCATCGGTTCTGGATTATTCATCTATCAAAAATATGATGAATCATGCATTGTTATCTATCCAATTAAAAGCCATGCAACGCACAACTAAGTAGAAAAGGGAGGAGTTTTTATTTTAAAAGTCCGCGCGACAACCTTAGATTTGGAACATAGGAATGCTCAATTTACCTGATTTTTCATTTGGGCAAGTGGAGGATATATATTACCTCATTTTTCATTTTATTCAGCTAAGCCAATTTAAAATACTTTCAAAATTTTGATATGTAATATTCGTTCTCTAGTTTACAGAATTCTACTGCTAGTAGATATGGATAGTGTAATGCTTCTACAACAAGAAGCCCTCTCGATTGTCTTGAGCATGTGATCAATCTGACCATCTCCCCAAATCTCATTTGAGTGAAATTTGTCGTTTATTTTGAGGTTTGGGAATTTACAAGTTATGCATTGCTTATGATTTCGTAGGCATGGATATGGGATTTCTAATTTTCAATCTTCTTCCTCCCTTCAAATTACAGGAGTAGTTCAACATTTGAACACAATCATGGACAAGCTCTCTGAACTTTGCTTGCTTCACATGAAGGTATGGACCGAGCTTCATGCGTCAGGTGTGCTTCGTCCCATCTCGTTATTATTTTCAATGGTCATCCTATTTGACACTGTAGCAACGCAAGATTCTTCTTTTTGTGCTAGAATTTATATTTATGACAAATGTTTAGAAAATTAGAATCTTATCACTAATCATTCATACTCATAAATCAAATTGTGAACCTTAGGATTTTTTTTCTCTTTCTAATAAAAACAAAAATAATTAATAATAAAAGAAGAAAAAGAAAAAAGTAGTTATGCATAATCCATCCATTTCTCCATACATAGTAGTGTAAATAAAATGACAAATAAATCTATCATACATATTTAGAACATCATGACTTATACGAATAAATAATAGGTGATATGTGTAACTAGTTAAATAAGTCAAAGATATCTGTATATATTTATTTTTATTATCTTTAAATCAGCATATAAAAGTAAAAATAAAGCGCAAGCCATCAATCTTGCATAGTATGATATCTCTTCAAGAAAAGAAAGTGTTCAAAATAAAAAATAAAAATAAAAATAAAAATTTTAAAAAAATATAGTCAAATCCCATAGTTACAATCAAACGCTTTAATTAAATGCATATTCTTTATTCATTTTGAAAACGTCCTACAAGCTGCAAAAATTATTAAAAGATTTTGTTAATTATTAAATATATTTCACAAAGTAAAAAGGCTAAACGAAAGAAAAAAAAAAGGAAAATTGTTATTAATATTAACTTATAGGTTGTAGCCATTCTAGTTGAACCGAGTCGTTTGTATCTTAAGATACGAATAATCTTTCTTAGGATTCGACATATGGATTGTAGGATTTTGACAACACTGATTATGACCACTTTTGTTGATGTTATCCATGATTAAGGGTCAGTACTGTCATTATCATCATAATCATTGGAGCCTTGTACCAACTTATTTGGGATCGGATAAATGAATTTTGTTTCTCCATTCTAGTCTTTCTTGGGCCAAAAGTTAAATATCATTTTCTCACAATTCATATTTTAATCGTAATAAGTTTTACACCAGCTGTCACCTACTTAAAACAACCCTCCTCACTTTTACCCATGCTTGGGACCGGCTGTTTAAACCAGCAAAAATTGGCAAAGTTAACTGCCAATACTAAACTATCAATTGTATTCCCAAACTTACAGTGGGGCCCAGATCCTACAACTGCCAATTGTATTCTCATAATTAGTATTAGAACAATACTTTGTCACGTCCTTTGCAAGAGACTACGTACATTCATTTTGAGTGATTTAGAATTTCAATTAGCGGCTATCACTATAAAGTTTCACTTACCTCACCGAATTATCCCGTGAATGAGAGCCTTTACAAGGATCCTACCTATCAGAGAGGACCAAAAGTTCTTCATCCTCTCTCCTTATTTTTTTTCCTTATTTTTCTCAACCTCTGTCCTTATTGTGGAATTTCACTCATTCAGCCCAGGATTCCTCTAAGACTAGGAGATCCAGACTTCTTTAAACATGGTACATTAATATAAGTTCAGGGAGGCCATGCGACCACTTGTACACCGATGATTTACATGTAAACCACTAATGGAAAGCTTTCCATATATGATATCATATACATTTTTTTTAACACATGACCCACATGATGGAAGATCAAAATGATCCAGCCATGTAACCACGTCTATGGTGATGATTTTCACTTAACGCGTGGCAAATTTCTGTATGCAAGGTCACTGATGGATGGCCAGACACACATCATATCACATGATCTTTTATACTGTTGTCCATAAATCTTAGCCAATTTTATATTCCAGCATCACATCACAGGACCTTGAATTACACCAATCCCATTTTTTACACCTATTCCAATGGACTACACCATTAGATTGACAGTCCATTTTTTAAGAAAGTGAAACCTTGTGGTTGATCAAGGAGTGAGGATGTTGAGGTGAGCCCCAAACTTGCAGGGAGGTATGGCTCATCCATATATTTGGATCCTCCCAGTCCCATCCAAGGTGGTGCCCCAAGCGGGACCCACAACAAGGTGCATAGCGGGTCCCCATGTGCAATACGCCCTCTATACATATATAAGGCTCATCCCTTGCGCACCTTGATGGTGTGGGCCTTATAAGTCCTACCTAGGGATGGGAAGCGGGATTGAAAGGTCTTGATGAGCCCTACCTCTCTACAAAATCTCATGCCTAGTAGATCGTCTTAACCCTTGACTCATGGCTTATTTGAGGGTTTGGCTCATGATAGATCGGAAAGGAGAAACAGAATTCGTGTAGTTGAACTCAACATAGTCGGGATAAGGCTTTGATGATGAACCCTTGATTCATGGCATACTAATTTCGTGGTTTACATTAAAAGAAATTCAGGTGATCAAACGGTCCATTCATTTTGGATTGGTGCAAACTTATGGGATCTATTGAAATTCAGGGGGTGTGCATGTTGGGCTCTCCTGCGGATGCATCTCATGAGAGTCATAATATGGGTCCCCCCTTTAGGCACGTGGAAGCTCTTTATGACCAATTCCCCCCACCCACCCAACCAAAACACACACACACACACACACAAAACACAAAACACAAAAAAAAAAAAAAAAAAAAAAAAAAAAAAAAAAAAAAAAAAAAAACCTGCACCAACCCAGGTTTGACACATCCCACGATTACTGATCACCCATTGCTTGAAGTTCAACAAATTTATTTTTTTTAAAAAACATTTAAACTCGAGGGCTATGAATCAAGGGGTTAGGATGGCTTGACTTTAAACATATATTAAAAGGATTTTGTAGACAATTAGGTCCCATTGATATCTTTCTATGCCCTAGCTCTCCATGATTGGCATGGCCTCAGACGGGCCCCAAAAAGTTACTATCTCAGTCTCAAGGCTTGTTTATTTATGCATGTGTTAAAAGTAGAGGTGAAGTAAATGTCACATCAATGGTAAATGTGAGATGAAGATCTAAAAAATCATAATTAACAACCAAAAAATGCTAAAGATGTTTGATAAACATTAGTAACGTCATATTTAAGAGATACCTAGTAGAAAAGATTATATTCTTATTAAAAAAATCCAAAATAAATGAATATATATAAGGCTTTAAAAGTATTTCGAACTTGGAATTAATCAACCTTGCTTCATTATAATGCATAATTAAGAGATAAGATAGAAACTAATCTAACCTCACACGATTCTTTCGTCTCTTTTCCGCTAAAGATTACGTGGAAAACTAGAGTACTTAAAATTTTATAAATTCAACTTTTATTTGCAGCTTATGTAATTTTACATCACTTTTTATATTTTTGAATTATTTTTCATAGATAAAATTTAAGAATGGTAATAATATATTCATTGACTTTAAAATTATCTTTTTACCATTTTGGTATATTTTTATTTATTTATTTATTTTGGCCGAGATTTTGCATGGCCGGATCCATGTCATGCCGACTTACATGTACAAGTGTATTTTGGCCAAGATTTAGCGTGGTTGTTACTTTAATTGCAAATTTTGGGTTTGGGATTTAAGAGTTCAAGAGGAGAGTAAGGCAATGTGCTTGACTTTCCAATTGAGATTTATATGTAGTAGAATTTTTTTATTTTTACTTTTGGTCAGAGTAGTAGAAAGTCATCAAGATTGAAGGGAAAAAATGCCAACAAGATTGAAGGAAGAATTTTACAGGATAGCGATTACACCAGTTATAACCTATGGAGCAGAATGTTGGTCAATTAAGAAGCAACATATGTACAAAATGGATGTAGCAGAGATAAAAGTGTTGAGGTAGATGTGTGGTAAAACTAGAAAGGATAAAATTAGAAATGAGTGCGTTCGAGAGCATTTAGGGTTAACATCAATAGGGAAGAGAATTAAAAAAAAAAAAAAAAAACCATTTGAGATAGTTTGGACATGTCCAATGTAGGCCCACAATGGCACCGATAAGAAAAGGTTTCGCTATGGAGGTGGATGGAAGGAGTAGGCCAAGGAGGACGTAGAAGGAGGTAGTAAAAATATATTTGAAGAAGTGTAACTTATTTGAGGATTTGATTCGAGAAATATCGGAATTGAAAAATAAAATTAATGTAGGCGACCCCAACATAGTTGAGACAAGGCTTTGATGATGATGATGATGATGATGAATTGTTGATTTATCACTTTTGCTACTAATGATGAAGTTGTATTGATAGGGTTTTACGGAAAAATCTCTCTTTCTCTCTCTCCCCTCCACCAATAGTATTGATTTATCTCCCATTTGGATTTAGGCTTCTAGATATGGGTTCTTAGGTTGGTTACATTGGTATTTCAACCAAGGATCTTGAATATTTTTTATTCTTTGAATGTTACAAAGATCATATTGGGTAGTAAACTTTCGAGTTTCATTTATTTTCTTCCATTTGGGAGTGAGATTTTCATTTATTTTTAAATATGCATTTCGTTTTCAGTTTGGCACTGGGAGTTGCAGAATCAATTTTTAAAATTTTTGGGAGTTTTTGTAAATTTTCTAAATTTGTATATGTATTTCAGTTTGAGACTGAGAGTTGCAGAGTAGGCGAATCAGATATTAATGTGAGGTGTTGCAGTCCTTCATTGAATTCAGCTTTCTATTCCTCAATTTTGGGGTTTATTTTGGGTTTAGGGAATTGTAGCTTTTGTGGCTTTATTCTTAACCATTGGATTAGGTCACTGATTGAGGGTTTATTTCTCCAATTTTGTTTTATTATTTGTGCTCCATTTTAACTTGCTTATGTTTTACAACATTGGGTGTTTGATAAGTAGATAATTTAGTTAATCTTGTTTAAATCTTGTATATTAGATGTAAACTAGAGAGTAGACATTAATTTTTTTTATGCAAAAGATTGGTGAGTGAGAGAAATTAATGTGTGTGGCGAATCGGATATTAATGTGAGATGTTGCTGTCTTTCATTGAATTCAGCTTTCTATTCCTCAGTTTTGGGGTATATTTTGGGTTCAGGGAACTGTAGCTTCTTTGGCCGGTTTTATTCTTAACTATTGGATTAGGTCACTGATTGAGAGTTTATTTCTCAAATTTTATTTTATTATTTGTGCTCCATTTGAACTTGTTTCTGTTTTACAACATTGGATGTTGGATCAGCAGATAATTTAGTTAATCTTGTTTTAATTTTGTATATTGGATGTAAACCCGAAAGTAGGCATTATATTTTATATCCAAGCTTGTGTGCGTGTGTTTTATGAACGAGGGAAATTACTTATTAGACATTCTGAGATTTTATGCTCAGAATGTGTTTGATGTTGCAAATGGAATTTCATGGTTATTTTGGCCTCATATAGTGCCATTTTTCTGTTTATGCAGGGATTGGAAGTACATTATCCATGACTCAATTTGGGTTCAAAGTGTGTTGGTGATTGATGCGACAATGGTGACGGTGTGATTTGTATTGGCATTAGACGTTTGAGACAGCGATGGGGTGATTCATATTAATATTTGTGTGATATTGGCGTCAGATGTGTGAGACTGCAATGGGGTGACTCATAATAATATCTGTGTGATATTAGCATTAGATGTTTGAGACTGCAATGGGGTGACTCCTACTAATATTTGTGTGATATTGGCATTAGATGTTTGAGACTGCAATGGGGTGATTCATTAATATTTGTGTGATTTGTATCTTGAAAGGCGTATTTTTTAGGCATGTTTATTTGGACCTACAATGGTGATGGTATGATTTGAATTGGCATTAGATGTTTAAGCCTACTATAGCATGATTTTTTTTTTTTTTTGGTAAAGTACTATAGCATGATTGGTATTAACATTTGTGTGATTTGCGTTTTAAAGGTGTATTTTTTAGGCATGTTTGTTTGAGCCTGCAGTGATGATGGTGTGATTCGTATTTGAATTAGATGTTTTAGTCTATCATGCCTGATTCGTATTAATATTTCTGAGTTCATAGGATATCTACATGTTTGAGGCTACAATGGCGTTAGATGTGGTTGAGCCTACAAAGTCTAAGCCTAGCTTGATTCATTTGTATGATAATGATCAAGTTCTGAGCATGGTAGAATACACCTACTGCCTCAATCTTGATCATTGGATGAGTTTGGACAATTGATGAGCAGAAAGCCCAACATTTGAGGGTTCGTTAGTGTGGACTAACTTAAACTCTAAGGTGCAACCAAATAGGTGGTAGTAAAGAGGATTTCAAATTTAACACCTCAAAGAAATCCTAGGTATCCAAGATGCCCAGATACGTTTCCAGCAAACCAAGGGCGTGTGTTTGTTCAATTTTTTCCGCATCAAGAGAATGGGTTTCTTTCGACTGGTTTAGAGTCTCAAGAGCTTTCAGATGTGAAGTCGTTCTCAAGATTTTTGCCTTTTGTGCTTTACCCTAATAGGAGTCTGTCCTATAGTCAGTTTGACCATTTTAAAAAAAAAAAGTGCTTGTTGAGTAAGATTGTACTAATCATGTGGTTAATCTTACGATAGGAGCTACTCCTATTGAGGATGCCCCGTACACTACACAGAGTTTAAATTGAGCGGATCAAATTTTCATTAGGTGGACCCATTGTGGGATTTGACTCTTTCTGCTCAGGACCCCATTGTAGAACTTCACTCCTTTAGCTCAGGATTCTTCTAAGACTCCGAGGATCCAAACTTCTTTAACCATGGTACATTAACATAAGTTCAGACAGGCCCTACAACCACTTGTACCATAATGATTTGCATGTAAACCATTGGAGTTTCAAAGGTGGGCCCACTAATGCAAGCAAGGTGGCTGTGGGGCTTGCATTGTTCTCATTTCTTTTGATGCTGCTGCCCATGCACATGTGTGTTCATGTTTGATGCCTCTCTGTTCTGTGGATGGAATCCACCTCACAACCATTGAAGGAGTTGGGAGTATGAAGACTGGGCTCTCTTCTGTACAGCAAGCTATTGTGGATCATAATGGTACCCAGTGAGGATTCTGCACTCCTGGGATGGTGAGTGGAGTTGATCTCCAGATGGGCGTCCCTGCTTCTCTTCAAATGTAGAATTTCTTCTTTTTTCTTTTTAGTTTATATGCTGTTGGTGATTTTTTCATGATTTTCATGAATTGCTTTTGTTTTCAAAGTGATTGTAGATGTGCAGATGTTCATGGTGGGTTTTTTTTTAGGACAGGGCATCAGCAAAGTGATGCTTAGCTATAGAGATTGTGAAGTTTAATTTTTCAGATTTTTCCTTTGAGCCCCTTCTTATACGCATCGTGGTAGGGAATTCGCCTCGCCTTCCTTATATTTCATTTGCCAAATTTCAACATCTTGGGGCATCCCTGATGATGGAAGTCTAATCAGATCAGGGGAATAGGTATGTAAATGATAGGCCACATTAATACATAGTGGGTGCACCACGTTGCTCCTTTTGCATCAATAATTAGTAGCTTCTTCTTGTTGTGGGTTTGTAATTGTCTTACAATGGGTTTCTTTCTCTCTCTCTGCCTAAATTAATACGGACTTGTTAAGATGGATGTAAAACTTTTTAGGAAGAATCAAATGCCTGAGAACTGAAAGGGAATGAGAGAAACAAAGGTCATAGACCATGGCTGCAGTCAGCCAAAGGCACTCTAATGCCTAAGTTAGTTCAACAACTAAACAAATGGTAAGGAGGAAGGCAGGGTTTGGAGTGGATATGCGTATGTATGTGTGTGTACCTTTTTGGGACTAACCCTTTGTATATATATATATATATATAAATATATATAGGCGGAAGTCCCATCGGGCTTTTTTTGAGTGGAGGTAGGTTGACGTAAAGTCCCATCAGACCTTACCCTGTCTTCCCACTCTTTTTGGGATTATTGACGTGACCTCCAGATAAGGACAACTCTTTATCTTTATCAGGCGCCCATCCTATCTGACAGCATATCTTACGACGCGTCCGTACTTTTATAGGAGCATGATTGTAATTGACTGATGCTCAGTGCTCATCTCGGTTAATTCAGCCGGGCTAAAGATGATACCAAGATCAGAAATAGCTTTGAGATGGACACGTCTTGGCACTGTTGCCGAGCTACATATAGCTGACACTGTTGCCAAGCTGCATATAACCGAGACCAAGACAAACCCAGCTGGTACTTTTACCGAAGCCAGGACAATCTCGATACTGCGGGAATGAAACCCACCCCACCCTCCCCCCCCCCCCCCCCCCCAGGCGGTACATATAGCATGCATATATAATGACTTTTATTGTGTCACCATGCACAATGTCTGCCCTTGTGAATTCAAGGGTGCATTTAAATCTGCCCAAAATACACCCGCATTGACCTTTTATGGCAGAAAGATGTAGGCGGGGTACTGTTTTCTTATTTTTTCACTGTCCCAAACAATAAGTATAATTAAATAATAGTCATCTGTCTGCCAGGACAATGATAGTGTACATCATGTAGACCATTGTTCATTTAGAATTATCTGTTTTCACAGTGCTTCTAGAGAGAGCTAATACCTGAACTACAAGAAATGGCCTTTAAGTTCTAATTCTAAGTCCTTTAACCATATTTTCATTCTACATTTTTGGTTGCCAACTTCTTTTTCTTTCCTTTTTTATTATAGATAATGAGCATGCATGGATTGATGTTTGATAAGTCACAACCAACCGCCAAAGAAATTGAAGATCAGATTGATGGTAATCTTTGCAGATACTGTTTTTGGTTTCTTGCTTTCCAATTGTTTCACACAATATATCTTTTGTGAGTTCTCTCATATGTTTTGTCTTTGAGTTGCAGATGCACAGGATATCGGCCTATATTCAATGCTTTTCATTCTCCCTCCTGTGCTGGCAGCCAATTTATATGCCACGTGAACAAAACAAACTCATGTAGGAGCCATGCCATGGATATTGAAGACATCTCTAGGAGCTTGCCTATCAGGCTGGTGGTTAGTGAGGAAGATGTGGCGTGGGTCCTAAATCTTCTCCAACTCCCCTAAAATTCCTCCCATTCAATTTTAAACTTTCCTTTAATCAATCAATCTTTATCCCTTGCCCGTGAAATCTTTGCAATTTAGAGTCAACCAACGAATTTATTTAAATTCCTAAATCTTCACCGCCAATCAATCTTTGAGATCAATAACATAATGTTTCCTATGCTTGTCTTTATACTCCAACCACATAAGCCGATCCGCTTCCAATGCACAACCAGAGATCAAGACATGCTCTTTCGTGTTGAAAAAAATCTTCCTTGACCCGATCCTGAAGGTGATCTTAGGGAGCACAGCGGCCATGAAGTGGCATACGGGCAGCGTTGCCACCTATACTGAAATCTGGATGGTCATGAAGGGCTTAGTGTGACAGGCAAAAAACTGGTTGAGGAAGGAGAGGAGTGCGTATGATATCAGCACCAAGAACCACATGCTAAACATCTACACAGGGAGGCTTGAGTCGTCCAAGTTTGTAGCGGCAAGTTAACACTGTGAACAACAGAATTCCTCCATTAGAATACTTACTTGGATATCCAATCATAGCCATAAAATTTAAAAGTTTTCACCTAATTTTAAGTTTCAATAAAACCAATTTCTTTTTCCAAATTTCCTCTCATGATCCCATCAGTGTGGGCTTAGTAATTTTATTTTCTACTTTTGACATCAAACAATGTGACAATTATTAAACAAGTGGAAATTTGAAACGTAGTGCAATTTTTTTTACATTGAAACGAATGTGTGTTTATCTTTTCATTGATCAGTATAATTGATGCATGTATATATGTTTTAAATAGTCATTCACATTTCATTTAAATGAAATGAATACTATTATTTAAAATTTTAATAATTCTTTAAATAAGGCATGCGTCGGGCGCGGGCCCAGAAGCGCTAGTTATATATATATATATTAAAGCAATTGGGGAGGTGGGCTGTGGAGTGTGTCACGTCATTCGTCTCAGTTTATTTTTTTCCTAGTGCCTTGTAAGCACGCTAGAAGTTTGACAAGTGGCGTTGCAAAATCACATCCTAAAATTGTACCATCCTTCATCACATCCTAGAAATGTGCATTTAATCTCTCTCTTCCATCCTTACCTAGTCTCTCTCTTCTATCCTTGATCACATCCTAGAAATGGGGAATTAATCCACACGTTTCCAACACCTAAGCTCTCTCTCTTCCATCCTTACCCAATCTCTCTCTTCCATCGTTGATCACATCCTAGAAATGGGGAATTAATCCACACGTTTCCAACCAAAAGTCGCCTAATTTATAGTTGATAGTCATCCTTACTAGATCTCTATTCTCACCTAAAAAAAAAAAACCTAAAATCTCTCTTCTAAAATCCAACGCCCCAATTATAGTATGAAGACAAGTATCCTTTTCAAATTAATATTCTACCCTAAAATCTCTCTTTTTATTTCCCTTTAAATCCCGTACATATTGCCTATTCCCATTAAGGGACACTCTCATCTCATCAGGCCCTTGAAACCCACTCAGAGATTTCTGTCTCATCACATTCCTATTTTTTGTTAACCCCCCCTATTGAAAAAACCCGAACCATACTCTTATTTGTTTCAAAGCCATTTGTTAACCCTCCCATTAAACAAATCCAAACCACATATTTCAAGCCAAAAAAAAAAAAAAAAGATTTATGAGAAAAAAAAAAAAAGAAGAGAAGGCGGACAGTGTACTTCGCTTGACCCACCATCCTCACATCCATTGCTCCAAGCACTAGCGTCATCTACTAGCTCTCGTTGAAATAGAGATCCCTACGGCGGGAGGAACCGGAGGACAGGTTTCTTCCTCCATTAGCTGCCAGTAAGAACCTTTTAGTTTTGGTCTGTTAGAATTTTGTGTTTGCTTAATTCATGGGTTGGACAAAACTCTAGGGGTCCATTGAATTGTATTTCATAATTAGAAAAGGACTCTGAAGATAAAAGGCTGGGAGAGAAAAATCGCTGAAATTCCGATTCAGTCAGAAGATGATTCGCTCGAGCGACCAATGCCTTCACTCGAGCGAACCCAGACAGAAGCTCATTCGCTCGATCCACCCTCTTGCTCGCATGAGTGACGTTCTGTAACGCGGAGACAGTAGCGTATCCGCTCGAGCGAACTCCCTGGTCGCTTGAGCGAACTTGCTGCAGAGTTGACGGAAATTAGAAACCTTCTTCTAATTGTGCCCAAACTGCCTGTTTTAGTCCTAATTCAATTAGGCAATCTTTAGCACGTCCTAAAGGCTATATAAAGGACTCAAGGGTTATTCTAAAAGCATCCCTCACCTCTCAAGTCCTGATTTGGAGATTCAATTGAGAGAATTCTTCTCTAGAGATTTAGTATGGAGTTGTGCTGCCAAGTTCTCTAGAGCCTTCATCTTCTGTATGCTTTGTAGAAGATTTTCTTCTTGCGAGAAGATTTAAGGAGTCAAGTACTGGATTGGGTCTGTTGCAATCAGCGGTGTGAAGTCATTGAAGCGTGAAGCGACACAAGGTAACTTCAGTCCTTAGGTAGGGGATATCTGTGGAGGAAATCTGAGTTTCTTGTAATTGCGAGATTCATAGTGCTTGATTAGATCTAGTTTGGATCCGTGATTTTTCACCCGATTAGGGTTTTCTACGTAAAAATCTGGTGTCCTTGTGGTGTGTGCTTGTGTTTTTATTTCCGCTGCATATTTTCTGTTTTTGCACACTTTTGGGTTGATTTATTGAGTGGACCAATCTAGAGATCTCGTACCCCAAACTTTCATGGTCCCTCTTTTATCTAATTCATAGTACTTGTCCATCATGAATCCAAAACATCAAAGGAAGGAAACCAAAACTAAAATATAAAATCCATGACTCAAAACTAGATCTTGATTTCTCTGCAATCCTCAAAACCTCACTTACAAGTATACCCTAGAAAAATATATAAGGTACAAATCAAAACCTTAAAAACATCAAATGAAGGAAACCTCATCCACAACTTCAAATGAACAAAACCCTCCACTTAAAATCTGATCCTTCTTCCTATCCAATCCAAACAAACTGCATAGTGCAAAGCAAAATCCTAAAACACACATCCTAACCTATCGAACAAGATCACCCTAACAAATCAAAAAGCACCAAATCCATCCACAAACACCGCTACGAATCAACTGGATTGTGGGACCCCATGGCCCACCTTATCGAAGATCAGACCCACACATCTGAGTGTGGACCCTTGGGTGATCATGATGATCCAATCCTTTTGTGAAATGGGACATGCCAAGGAGAAGAGGCGTGAAACCCATCCCATGGTTGTGTTGGAGAAGACGAGGGTTTTTGTTTCACCCAATTTTTGTATTTGTGAAAAAGACCCTTTCATTTTCTTTTTTTTTCTTTTTTTTTTTCATTCCAAAAAAATAGTTGAGAGGTCCATAGGTGACCTGACATTTTTTTCCCCGGTGGAGCTTGGCAATTGGCCCAAACAGCGAAACAGGAGATCCTGACTCCAAATGATAATATTATTCTTATACAATAATAATATATTCAAAGTATTAGGGAGCCCTATTGGTAACTTGTCTTCCAAATCAATTGCTTTATTACTAAAGTATTTTATATCCCTCGAGATCTCATGGAATGTATGGATTAGCTTCCTTTCCTTATGTGAAATGATGCGATTTCGTTTTTCCTTTTGGATTATGTAGGGTTAAATTGGATCTGATTTGGATTTCATGTGGCATTGTATTTGTTATCTCTCTTTTTTTTACGTTCTTTTAGGATTTTGGTTTGATATGGCTTGATCTCAGTTGGGTTTATGAGCTGGAAGGATATATTTTTTTCATTCGTGTTATACCGGATGTATCTGGTTTTGATGGTATCAATTACTCACGTTCGATGCGCAACTAGATGTGTTTGATGTTCTGGTAGGGCATGATTGATATTTTTCTATATTGGTTTGACCTTAGGTTTCTGTTTTGGTTTTGATTTGTATATCATTGTTCATTTAACAACTGATTTTTTTTTCATTAGATTAGTTAGAGAAAGAAACAAGAAATTATTTTTAGACTTTGTAGCAAACTTAACTAAAAATATAACAAAGTTTAATAAGGGAAACATTCTCAGATTAATATTGACCTAATCAGTAAATACAATGTTTTTAAAATTATTCTATAGCTATTATTTATAAATACTACATATTAGATGGTTTTTAGCGTTGATTGGTCTAACATCAGAGGTAAGATTGGAGTGAAAACTCTTTTTATTTATAAATGACCCAAACGATTTAGTTTGATGAAAGAGACTGATAATAGTGATTGGAGATGGCCCATATAAATTTTGATTTTCATAAATTTACATAACCATTTGGCACTATCTGGGTTTAACATTGAATTTGACACCAGAAATATTTGACGATTTTTGGAAGGGTCTGAAAGGAACTTGCAAGTGCCACTACAATGATCCTTGCAGCATGGACGCGCAAAAATGAAGGAAGAGAAATATAAAGAGAAGCGAGGATGACCGAGCTTCAATTTCCGGGACCTAGGTCCTGGGTCTAAGATCGGAGATGCTGTTTTCCTTCACAAGGGTCGACCCGGAAGCAAAGAATAGCTGTAAATAGTTGCATTGTGGAGCCTGACAGTCTTTCTCTTTAAAGCTGTATAAGCTGGGGAAAAAACACTCAATTCTGGCCTTAGGAGCAGTCACGTCAACTTCTTGGGGCCCATTTTTTAATGCGTCTTTCTAAAAACACATATATGCCTTTTCAATAACATGTGCCCCTTCCTTAGGTCTATTTGTGAATGTGTCTTTTTAAAAATACATATCTACCTTTTCAATAAAATGTGCCTCTTGAGTCCATTTATGTGGAAGTGACCCAATTCAAAGGGATTTATGTTATAAATGGATTTATATGAAAGGGATATTAGTAGCTAAAAGCTGCAATAAAAATTGGTCGCTCAAATAGTGATGCAGCTTTCCCGTCCATATTACATTATCATTTATATAGCTGCACTGTCCATAATTTTAGGCCACACGAGATTTAACCTATGCATCGCACAACTGCACTGTCCATAATTTCAGGTCGCACGAGACTTAATTTGTGCATCGCACAGGGGCTTCATGCTCGTGCTTCTTATAGAGATTGATAATAGAAAAGATGGAGAGATCACTGTTAGATTGCAAAATTGATAGATCTCTATAGAGCGTATATGATTAGAGATATGAGTCTCTTATTATAGATAGAGATAAATAAGGATTAGCAGATAGTTTAATGAATCAAATTTAAATTTCATCATTTCATTTTTCTAAATTATCCTGTTATTTTATCTACAGAATTGCAAGGGCAAAATAATGGGACCACTACAAATGTTGGAACAAATGCTTCTCCTAGAGAATTGGAACAAAATATTGCATCAACTTTTAATGCTGCAGAACTTAAATGACATTAATTGATGAAATTTCTTTTAGATCAACAGAATTGCTTTGAACTACCATCATTTACATAACTTTGAATAATAGTCATGTGATCTCTATTTTCAGCTTTTTTTTTAGACTAAATTCATGTTATAATCTTTTAATGGTCGGTTAAATTTTTTTAATTATGGCACGTGTTGAAAATGGGCGTTTTTCACAATTTTTAATGCTCTAATAGGAAAATTGTGAGTCAAGAAGCAATTGGTTTTTTGAGCCCGGGAGCAATTGGTTTTTTGAGCCTTTGTTGCTAGTACATCATATCACATGGTCTTTTAGGCGGTTGGCCATAAATATTAGCTAATTTGATATTCCATCATGCGAGTCATATTGGCAAAAAAAAAGATCCCGTAATACATTGTATGTAGAGGGTCATCTATCAGTTTGTGGAGGACCGTCCATCAGTGGATCTACCTAGCTATGAAATACATTAGCTTGTTACGGTTTACATGCAAATATTACCCTCCCGATCTTCTATTAATGTGCCATTTATAGAGGAGAAGAAAGTGGAGAGAGATGGAAATAGAGAGAGCTGGGATGAGAGGAGAGGGTGGAAGAGTGACTTGTCTTGGAGTAGAGATCCTTGGGGCTCTCCCTCACCAGATAATTGAGGGATACCAGTAAAACTCCACAGTGAGGCTCATCTGAATTTGATCACATCAGAATTCTAAAATTCTCTGTTTAACTCATCTGAATTTTGAACAAAAACTTCAGCATATTGAAAGATCGATGACAATAATTTCACAAGTGAGGATGGATGGACCCACCAAATGATCAGTGGCCCACCTCCCAAAAGTCCTACAAAAGCAATCAATTTCATTTCCTCTGTCCACTTGCATCCGCTTCCTTTCACTCTTCCCATGGCGGCATTTTCTTCTCTGCTTCCTCTCTCACCCCTCGTTCCAACAAAACCCTTGTCTTCTCTTGCTCCAATCCCTTCATTCATATCAACCCTCTATCTCCGTTCCCCTCCATCACCTTCTACTCTCCATCTCCATGCCTCTAGAAGAATATCTAACTACACCCAGGTACACTTTCCAAAACACCCATCTCTCTCTCTCTCTCTCTCTCTCTCTCTCTCTCTCTGATATTCTTTTCTGGGTCTTTTTTTTTTCCATTCAATTTGAGATGAGAAGAGAGAAATTTTCTGCCTTTTGATTTGCAGACAGAGAGAAAGAGCCATTGAAAATTGCTGCATCTGAAATTTTGCCCAGGAAGGCGGGCTGGTGTCGGGGCCTCGCCGGTGGGGTCGCGGCGCTTTCGACGAAGATGATGGAGATGATGAAACTGACGATGAGGACGAGGAAGATCGGAGCTTGGACCTTCTCGTCCGGTTTATTCAGAACGTTTTCCGAAAGATCTCCCGGCGGGCGAGGAAGGCTGTGCGGTCGGTGCTTCCCATAGCGATCTCCACCAGACTGGTAATTTTCTTCTGATTGCTGTAATTCAATTTGATTGATTATGTGTACATAGTTTTGAGGAAAAAAAATCTGGGTCTTTTGCAGTTTGACTGTATTTGATCTGAGGTGGTGCTGGTGAACCTCATCTGATTGCTTTGCTTGAATTTGATAGATTATGTATGAAGAGAATTTGAAAAAAAAAATCTGGGTCTGAAGCGATTTGGGTGTATTTGATTTGGGGCGTCTCTAGAATAGAGAATTTTGTTTGGTGGGATGATGTTCTTCTCCCTTTGCTTCTGCAAATTGATCTTGTTATCTCGTTATGTTGATTTTGCTTCGTTATCATGCTACCCATATCATGATGTGGATCTAGTAACAAGTTCTTCCTTCCAAACAGTAAAGAGCTTGTGATTTGGTTCTGGAGCATGTTCTATTTGATTTTTACTTCTCTTTTCTGGATTTCATAGGTTTCTGCATCTGATTGCACCAATTGAATTCGGTGGATGATGTTTCTAATAA
The DNA here is from genome assembly GCA_029852735.1 of Persea americana. NCBI lineage: Eukaryota > Viridiplantae > Streptophyta > Magnoliopsida > Laurales > Lauraceae > Persea > Persea americana. The sequence goes on from CM056810.1 coordinate 78,784,665, forward strand.
AGTTTGATATAAGTTCTGGGTCCGTATCACGTGATTTGTGTTTATGGAATCTGGGGTGATGCTGAAATAGCCAGTTTTGTATGCTGGGATAATGTTGTTCTCCACTTCATTCCGTAAATTGATGCTTCAGTCTCACTATGTTGCTTTTGGCCCATTTTTGTGCTGCACAGAAACATGCTGTGGGCTAGATTCTATCTCCTCAAGTATTGTAAATGTTGTGATTTGGTTTTGGAGCATGTTCCATTAGACCCTCACTTCTGTTTTCTGGTATATTATAGATTTCCATTAGGACATGCTTGGATATCACAGAAAACAAGGGTGGGCGATACAGTTTCCAACTATGGTCATGACTGTTACAATTGATGTGACTTCCTGTTTCCAATGCTTCTTTGAACGCATGTAACCGATGTATCTCTGTTCTGTTTAAACATTTGTCTCTCCTGATATTGGGTGTCTCCAATCAAGCAACAACTTGCATATGATTTTTAGTAGAATTTGCTTGTCGGTGTTATTCAATGTTTGAGCCTTATAACCATGGGGGGATCCCAATCAAGCAGTCCTCAGGGTATGTTTTGATTTAGAAAAGTATAAGGGCCACCTAGATCTATAGGTTGATATTCACCCAATAATCACTTTACAGAGCTTGTATTTCACCTTTCATTATTGTTTGTAGTGAATACTCCTTTAGGGCGAGTTTGGCAACTCTACTAATAGAGTCAAGTGAAGTAAAGTTGATTTTGAAGAAAGAATAAAATATAAGTGAGTTATGATGGTATTTTGTTTTTAGTTGTTTGTTATGGAATCTTTTTGACTTTTTGTATGAAAAAGTGAAGTTTTTTTTTTTTTTTGTATTTTAGTGGATAAAGGTGATTGCTTATTTTACTTTTTTTGAAAAAGATGGAGGGAGTTTTGAATTATAATGCTTTTGATGTGACATCTTTTCTGGAAAATGGAGGCTTTACTTGACTTTTACTATGCTAATAAAGTGCCAAACTAGCGGAATAAGAATGGATGTTTTTCTGATTGTGATCTTCTTGAGTAAATTTTAACTTATTATATCAAGATAGTCATAGTACAGATCGCTATTGAGTGTATAAGCCTATTTCAGTATTGTTTCCTTGCTGGACTTGGATGCGTGATGGTACTGAAGCAAGGTTATGTCATTCTTTAAATGCCAGAACCCCTGCCCATAAGTGAGTTGAGTCGTATATTTGGTTCTGCGACAGTGTCTTGAAGTTTTACTGGAGAATGATTCTCTGTTTTACTAGAGAATGATTTGGAGAATCATTCATATGGTTGGTCTTACCGGAGACTCTCCATCTTGAATTTCTACTTTTAAGTTTTTGTGATACTCTCATGCTCTTCTGGTCTGCTCCCAACTTCTTTCATGGAAAGGATATTGTTGGCTTCATTCGGGTTATATTTGTTCTTAGGAGTTATTAGTGTGATCCTTGTAGGCTTCAAAGTGAAACTACATCTTTGGAAGGTGAAAGCATAAATAAGTATTTTCCTTTCTGTCGTTATGCGCCTTATGTTCATGAAATCAAGGATAATTGAAAAGAATGTGGACAATGTTTTCATTGAACCAAATCAAGTTATCGTACTTTCCTATTAGTTAGTGTTCAGCCAGCAGATGTGTATGTTGAGAATTACTGCATTAAACCCAGTAGCGCAGTCAGAAAACCATTAACACATGGCCTAGGTTGGACCAAATGTGGATGTTGATAAATCCCGCTTTCAAAATGGAGAATGAGATGATATGCATTATTTTGAAATGCAGGACTTATGTTTTTCAGTCCAATCCCAGTCCCTTATCTTTGCAGTTTGTAATGGAGATATTTTTGCCTTGTACTATGTTTGCAGTCGCAACACAATGGCAATGCAATATATATTGCTACTTTTTTAATCACAAAAGATGGTACTATATTTGTAGTCACAGTACAATGCAATTTATAATGTGTGTGTGTTTTTTTCAAAAATGGTTCATCATAAAAACGTGACTTTTCTTGGCTGCCTTCTTTTTTTGTTGAACATATTATTATTTTTTCTGAAAAGAAATTCAAACATGAAATATATTAATCTTTAAAATGACTAATACAATTGGATACAGGTGCGGTTCTCAGTTAATGGAGTCATTATATTGGCATTCTTATGGGTTCTGAAGGCATTCCTTGAGGTACTGTGGTATACACTGAGCATGCATCCATTTAGACCCGAATGTTGTTGTTATTAGTAAAAAATAACAATCTTTTGGAGGAAAGGCTGAAGTTGTGTTTAAAATCATTTTAAATATCTTGTTATTTTTTAACTCCATCGAATTATTAGGTTGATTTCCCTTAAACACATTTGAATCTTGTGACCTATATTTTTTTGGGGATTTTTACGAAAAAAGATCCCCTTGAAATGGAGTAAAACAACGGAGATACAAAAAAAAATCCCCTTAAAATCGAGTAAAACGACGGAGGGCCCAAACTTCTTAAAACAATGGGAGAGGACCTCCCACCATTTGTTTTTAATTTTTACCTTTTCACCCCCATTCCATGATATCATGGAATATCAATTATTCTATGATATCATGGAATCCTCAACATATTCTATATTGTATATGGAAGTTTATGAATTAGCCATACTCCTTTAATCCTCAACGTAAGCTATTTTATATAGAATATGCTCTAAGAAAATTATATGGATCAAATAAAGACGTAGCTATTTGTCAAGCTGGCACTATTAGACTTTTTAAACTTTTTAAAAATCTTTATATGGAGTATTGTGGGAGATTTAGTACACCTGATACAATGTTTTCAAACTTGGATGGAGTTGATTTGATCAAAAGAACTAATAATGTTGATGATGAGTTTTTAAAGTTTGAGGAAGAAATGACTCAAGGTAGGATTGCAGAAGAAAATTCTTAATTAGATTGTTATTTGGATGAACAAATCTTAATTAGATTTACCCCTTGGATAAATGAGGGTTTGCATCACGTTGAGAGTTGGTGGTGGTATAGGAAAAAAATTAAAAAAAGAACTTTCTGTAAAATGTTTCATGTGGCTGTCAATATTGAGTTTGGATTTAGAATACAAAATAATAGATCTTTTTCATTTTTTGTTTTTTTTTTTTTTTTGAAGAGCAAAAAATAATAGATCTTTGATCTATCTAGAATTGCAAGAACCAATGGATGAGCTTATACTGTGACATGGTTAAGTTCTACTTATGTAGTGAGTGCCTTGATCCATGTATAGATACATATAAAATTCAGTCAATAGAAGTATGGTTCGTTTTATAAAATTAGAATGCACTCCTCGAGTTTTCAAATTGTTGGACAAAGGAAGTGTCGTATTTGTTAAAAAATAATAATAATAATAATAAAAGGTTTTACAAAATAAAACTGATATGAGTGTTTTGGGCTAAATCGGAGAATGTCAGCCTTATCCAGTGAAGTGGTGTTGGTACAATCACTCCTTGGATTCAGTATTTGGAAATAGAAAGATCCTTGGTTCTAGGCCCAATAAAGAGTTTAGTTTCCAATTTGAATTGGATTTCCACGATTGTAAGAAATCATAAAACTGATATGAGTGTTTTGGGCTAAATCGGAGAATGTTAGCCTTATCCAGTGAAGTGGTGTTGGTACAATCACTCCTTGGATTCAGTATTTGGAAATAGAAAGATCCTTGGTTCTAGACCCAATAAAGAGTTTAGTTTCCAATTTGAATTGGATTTCCATGATTGTAAGAAATCTTCCCAGGTATTATTTAAAGAAAGCCTAGGTCCCTCCTGTAGCCTCATTCCAAATGAAATATCTATTGTCTAGTTTGTCAAAGGAGGAATAGAGGGGAAATTTCTATTATAGATTTGGGTTGTTCGAGCACCCAATCAAGGATCTAGACCCTCCATCTTGTGTTTCCTCATGGCGATAGGTATGCCTTGATATGAAACTTATTTACTGGCTTTCTAAAAGGAGGACCCTATTCAAATGCGAGACTTTACTGGCTTCTTTTTGCAAGTGGGAGATGTGAAAGTGAGTTTCACACCCATTTAGGTGTGAGAATTTTCAGGTAAAAAGGCCTTATTTACACACCTTTTTTCTTTCCTCGGTTGGCCCAGTGGCCTGGACATAGGAAGTAAAGGGCTCCCACTAGGGTTCGAAACCTGGTGGGAACTATGTGAGCGGGCGCCTTATCCACAAGGCCAGCCCTCGAGTTCATTTACACACCAATTTCACACACACAAACATGATGATACTTAACCACCACACATGGGAATTGATTACATATGTAAATGACTGCAAACAAACAGCCACTGAAGTAATTCCTGTGAAAAAATGGGTCATCACAGAGTCGATTCACTCGAGTGAAACCGGTACACAATTGCCTATGACTAGAACTATAGTATGTTCTCTAGTGGGAGGTGTCAACTGACATGCTAGTTACATTGTTGGCAAGTGTTGCCTGCAACCAAGTTTTGTTGAAGAAGACTTGTTCCAACTATGTTGGAGTCATCATCATCAAAGACTTGTTCCAACTAATAAATTCTATGAAATCATCTTCATCAAAGACTTTTTCCAACTAATAAATTCTATGAAATCATCTTCATCAAAGACTTTTTCCAACTAATAAATTCTATGAACTCATCGTCATCAAAGGCTTGTTCCAACTATGTTGGGGTCAGCCAGAGATTGAGGGAGGTAGGGTTGAAATTGGCCTTCCTCAATTTCTTCGTTGTTTTGTTTAAAATGGAGAAAATCTAGGAATTCAAATGGGCATTTAAGAAAATTTTATACCTTTTTGCCCCTTCTCAACATTCTTTGCTCTTTACAAATAAGAGAAAATTTAGGAAATAATATGGGCATTCTTGTCTCTTGAACCATTTAGTATCCCGTCTTTAGGCAAAATGTTCTCCTTGACTCCTTGTCATCCTCCTTACATCGGCAAGTGGGCATTTCAAATCCAAAGCATTCTCTTTCTATTTCAATTAAAGCCTTGTATCTTCAGTGGAGCTCACTTAAGAAAAATGAAAATAACATTCAAGTGCAAATCCTCTAGAGCTGATCTTCAAAGTGGGCCATTAAAAAGTATCTAAACCTTATAAAAAGAAATGTCCTATTCTCTACAAACATTAACTAAATATGATTTGGGCCCAACATCAGATTAATTTATATGAAATCTTTGAGTTATTTATATTATTTTATTTGAGTATTCGTAAGTTATTAATTTGAAGGTGGATCATTTGAGTAAAACTTGAGGAGGGTTATACATCACATTAAAATAATGTTTTTTCAATAATTTGGATGTTTATAAGTGGGCCCATTGTCAAAAAACCCTTTCGTGATTCAATTGATTTTTTTTTTTTTGCCGTGTAGATAACTTTGATGGGCCTTGAATGAGAAATTTCACTCCAACCCATCTGAAGATCTCTACAAAATATTTATTTTTTACAAATATTTTAACTAAATATTCTGAATATTCTTGTTTTGACTATGGACCATTGAAGTGAAAATCTTATAAAGATTATATAGGGAGGGGGAAGGACTTTCTCTTCTTTTTTTTTTTGTATAGTTTATATTTTTCATAACTAGACCCATTGATATTCTTGATTGATCATTCTTACCCCCTCTAGAGTAAAATCCTAGCTCAAGTCACTTGGGTTAGCTACATGAAGTTTATTTCTCTGTTCCAGTCTATCATGTCAAATCATTGGATAGGTTGAACTTCTTCAGATTTATCCTTTACTTCCATCCATGTCCTCTTCGGCTTACCCCTTTTTTGGGAGGCACTATCAACTTGCATTGAGATTTTTTTCTCATCAGTGTTGTTGTTGGCCTATGCTAGACATGTCCAAACCATGTAAACAAGTCTATCTTAATTCATCATATATTGATGCTACCCCTAAATGATCCGAATGTGCTAATTTTGAATTCTATCTTTCCTAGTTTTGCCATGCGTCCATCCCAACATTCTTATCTATGCCACACATTTTTTGCATTTGTTGTTTCTTGATTGGCTAACATTCTGTTAAATAGGTCATATTGATCTAATTGTTGCCCTGTAAAAATTTTCCTTTAATCTTATTGATATACACAATTAACAAAGTACTCTTGAAGTAAGTGCCCACTTCAACCATTCAACTCTTATATTTGACATCCTCATCAATTTCTCTGTCTTGCTAATTATGGATTCAACGTATAAGAAGGAATCTCTTTATGGTATCTCTTGAGCTTCATTTCTCACTGGAGTTACATCTCTTTGCACATCCCCCCTACATTGTTCTTTGCAGATGCATCTGAATTCCTTTGTCGCATGCTCTACTCATGAAGGGTATGGAAATTCCTGGACTATCGTATTGGCTGAAACTATAAAAGAAATCTCTTCAGCTTCATTTCTCACTGGAGTTACATCTCTTTGCACATCCCCACTACATTGTTCTTTGCAAATGCATCTAGATTCCTTTGTTGCATGCTCTACTCATGAAGGGTATGGAAATTTCTGGACTATCGTATTGGCTGAAACTATAAAAGAAATCATGACTGTGACCTACCATATAAGAACAGAATCTGGATTCGATTGTTCTCCCAAAAATAAGTTGCTATGCAATATTTGTAAGCATAATTTTAATATTAATATACGGACAAAATGCATAGAGTCACAGACCATATGGCTTATACCATATTCCTGAAAATATGTTGTTATGGAGTGCTTGTAAGCATACATCAATAGATGGACACATCCCACAATTCTGCAGAAACCATGGCATGACCTATAGTCTTGAACTATGAATTGTGGACCGACTGACATTACCACCTGACAATATAGCTCGCCGGTATTTACCTTGTTTTACTATGTTGTGGGACTCAAAGGGCCTGATTGATGCAAGTTTAGATTTGATCCCAAGTTAGAGCCTCTCAGAGATCATTTTTCACAGAGAAGTATTTTTTATGCTTCCTGAAATTTCAATAGTGTCCCTATAAAATTGGTCGAAAATTAGGATGGAGGGAATTGTATTCATGCAGTCCATTTCTTATGGAATTCAGGCCAGCTGTCCAACATATCATACTTCCATCTGGAAGTTTATGAATGACTTAGATTCTTCCTTCGTTAAAATGACATGCCGTGAGCTCTATTTTTGAATCCAATGTAAACCTGCAAAGAACATGCCCAAAATGTTTTTGGTTTGCTGGTTAAACATACCTACTTGATAAAACATAGTAGATGGATGTTTCATGGGCCAAACCTACACTGTTTATGAAATTATCCTGGCATTGTTTCTAATGATAGCCTGAACTTTACCTGATTCCCCTAATTCAACGTTCCTTTATGTTTTTGGTGCACTTGTAGGTGGTGTGCACGCTTGGCAGTATAGTGTTTGTAAGCATCTTACTGATTCGTGTGATTTGGTCGGGAGTATCGTACTTTCAAGAAAGCCGTTTTGTGGGTAAAACAAGTGGGACCGATGATGATAGCAATGCATGGACCGGTGCACAGCCTGCAATGTGATCCATCTTTGGTCTCCTACTTCCAAGTTATAATAGCTTAATCAGATTGGGGAAGTCAGTCCTCTTATCTCAATGCAGCAGACGAGATAACAATAACGTGCTGACACTAATGGTTTCCCTCGTTTAAGTGAGGATCCAATGTGGCAGTGGTTGATAATGTAGAATTCTGAAATGGTTACTGTAAGCAGAGCTTGTTCAAATTCTTGATTTCTTTGACTTAAAAGTGGAGGGAGGGAGTGGCTCAAGCTGTTAATTTAGATATGAATTTTGCTCTAGGTATTTGTTGCTTAATACCTTCAGCAGATTGACATATTTGTTAATGCCTGCTTGATTGCATCTCTGGGTGCATCTTATGTCTGAAAACTCTTCAATATTGTTGATGAAAAACAGAACAAATGAGCCATCAATGTGGGATCAATTTGTTTATGTCTGTTGTGGTTTCAGTTGCGCGCAGCATCTAATTATGTAATCACCCATGTCACTTGGGGTGATATATTAAAGCTTAAATATTTTGTTATTTTCAAATATCAGTTTATTTCTTTCCAGCGTTTTATTTTTTCAGGTAGGCAAGTAGGGGATGGAGCTGCAACATCACGGTTGCACCTTGAGCTTTCCCAAATATAACCAAAGGCTGTTTGCTATGCTACTTTTAAAACAAGCATATCTTATATTATGGATATAATTATTCGACCTTTATATATTACTAGTAATTGTTCGAAGTTTGACAAAATTAATAAGTGGGGAAGACTTGGAAAGATATATGGATGCAAAAAATAAAGCTAAGAAAATGTTACTAAACCCAAGGTCAAAACTAATGACAACTTGTGCATGAAGTTAGGAACTCAAGAAAGGGATTCAAAAGTTCGTCGAAGTCAGATTTCTGAGAACTATGGATCTCAATTATATTAGGTGTATTGAGGATGATAATACTAGGGTAATATGATGAAGAATAGGTAGAGTAGGAGAGCAACAGGGACAAGAATCTAGTATAGAGAGCAAGCCTGGGTCTATGCTAGGCATCCATTATATAGAAGTCACTAAAGGGAAAATTTTGTACATAATTTTATTGATCGAGAGAAGGCCCTAGTGAAATCAATACAACCTGTAACAAGTGGAAAAAACTGTGGGGTGTTATGTGATTAGATCAAAAGGACACTTCTATGGGATAACAAGAAGGCGTGGTATATTGTATGGAGCCGAAATTGCGCAATACTTGTGGGAGGTACTAAGACAAATGGGAGGCCATTCAAGACCTTAAAAGTTGAAAGTGAAGCAGGACATGACAATTTGTGGAGCAGCTGTATGTACGACATTGAATAGGGTTGAGCTGCAGCATAAAATTCACAAGGTGACCCGAGTTGATAAGTTTTCACAACATTGAAGATGAGTAGGTGCTATCAATCAAATATCAGTATCTCCAAGTATTAGCTCACTTTCAATTTAATGGCCCACGACTATATTTAATGCTTTCCAGTTCAATCACCAATAAGAGTCCTAACAAGCAATAAAGGATACCCAATATATTTTTCCAACCGAGTCATGCAGAGCGAGCCTAAACCGTACCTTGTTTTCAAATCATAAAACTAAGAGCTATAAATATTTTTTCTTGCATTCTTTTGCTGCCCAAACCTTGAAGTGATTCAGCCAAGACGTAGAGATCTCCCTCTAATGGAGCTTCCTCTGGATAGAAAAGCCTGGTATGGTGTTCAAAACTCTCTACAAAAGGGATCCAAGTTCTATGACAAAACTAGTGAAGAAGTTTCTTCTAATCCTCCTTTCGCGTCTCTTTATTAACAAAATGAAGATCATATCCTACTAAATATCAGCTAGATTAAAAACAATAATCTTAATCACGCTACAATGCAGTAAAAAAAACTAAAATCCTAACAATAACAGGAAATATAATATCCATAGGCGGTATTGACATTCTCAAGATTTAAATGCCCCATGATTACTTTGGTTCCTGCATCAATTCTTCATTGACCGAAGGCCAACTTTCTTTCAAAAATAGGTCTTCCCCTATTCCTAGTCTCGGGATACACTTCCCCCCTACAAAATAAGTCTACCCCTTCATCAAACATCCCATCTCTCACTCCTCTTCCAAATCAAAGTGGAAAAGGGGCAAACACACCCAAGTACATAGCACTTGGGTCACACTTGGTGTGCACAACTTGAATTTGTAGCAGTGATTTTTAAAATAAATGATTTTTAGTTAGATTTTTTTCTTATTAATATCACACTAAATTAAGTAGTAAGCTCAATCAATCCAAATTTATATTTTGGCTGTTCTAGCAATGAAAGCTAGTGTAAACTAAAATTGCTTTTTACATTAAATCCATGTATTTTGCTTTTTAGGGAAAAAAACCCTTAATTCTTTTATTTTCAAATATGTTTTCCTAAAATAATCCCAAGAAACCCCAAAAAACAAATATATATTGAGACATCCTTTGGGATGAAAACTAACATTATAGCCCATGTTTCAAACCAAGTCTCCTTTTTGTTTTTCATTTTATTATTATTATTTGCATTCCCATGTGTGTTGAATCGATGACATCTGAGTGGTGGGTGTGGTTGTCGCAGGGCTAATGTTGGGTTGTTTTCATTTGAATCTTGATTGCTGCCTCCACTGTGCCTTGAATGTCATTGACTTTAGCCTCTGTTTCTTTTTGTACTCGTTTTGCAGATGAGATGAGAGATAAAGGATGTTGACACCACTTGCGCATGAAAGAGGAATAGAAATTGGGTGTACCCCAAAAACTCAGGTGTGTGTGAGCTCTCTTTTTGGATCCGATTGATAATTGGGGCTGTGTCTGAATTCAACCTTTACATCCCATTACACCAGTTATATGTAAAAATCAATGGTTTTTTTTTTTTTTTTTTAAATCCAGCATTAGACTAATATAAGCATGTAGGGCAAGTGGTGGCTGCCCCCATATTTCTCTGGACCCTGAGCTGTTTACATCCCTAAATTGGCAATGGAAACAACTTAAAGATTTGAATGGATTCTGGTCCATTGTGATCCGATCCAATATGATTTGAATGGATTCTGGTCCATTGTGACCCGATCCAATATGGGTCTAACGTATTATAGAAGACCCAGACCCAACTCAAATTTAAGGACCTTTTCGAACGCAGACATCACTTTGGGCCCAACTCAAAGCCTAATGCCCACTAACCCTGTGAATTGGTGCTGTATTTAATTTGACACTCATAAGGACTATATCTACCATTGAGTTTATATTTAAGAGTTTTAATCATTTTTTCACTTTCGATGTCAGGGCCTTAATATGTATCATAAAATGGCCAATAAAGTTGATTTTTACTCAATCTCTAATCCAAGTATTTTCGATGTTAGAGAGATTTTAACCCGAATCAGATTTTGACTCTTCCAGCAGTCAGCTTAAGAATTTTCATTTAAAATGTTTAATTTCCATTCTACCCAGAAGGGAGTTTGGGTTTGCCCCTAATAAACCTAATGTATACTGATATTATACATGTCCGTAGATTGATCACATATCATAAATCCTTCACAAGTCCAATAAAAAATAAGCATTATTGTCATAGAGCGATCAGATTAAAACAAAGAAACATTAAGATACTAATATGAATGCCATGTTGAGACAAACATAATACCACGATACGCTGCAAAGGTAACATTATTAGCTTGGTAAGATTTAAGACCAACATGATAGGTCCTCTCCTAATTATTTTGGGAAGCCCATCATGATCTCAACCGTTTGCATGGGCCCCCCCGTATTTACATCAATGGGAGTGCTCTTCTTGTGTTTCAATTATTCGTGTAGGCCCCAGAATGATCTTAATGATTTCTGGGGATTTGTTGTAGCTCCCATCAATGGGTGGGCCCAATAACTCTTTCAATATTAGAAAGGGCCAAAGGGGTCCATTATGCTTTCAATCACCTGAATGGGTCCCACATAAGGCTGATTAAAGAAGAGCAATGATATGTCGAGCAACCTCACAACGTTATCCAGGTGAAGATATTTTAGGTGATTGTACAAATTCCCTAGTTTTGAACTAATTAGATATATTTATGTGAAGCAACCTCACCGCCTCTTAACTTCATGACAACTGCATTAGAACAATCACTCTCTACCACCAATATATTGTCAAAAGAAGTGAAAAAAAAGTCCTAAAAGGGTTCAATCTGGCCAAAACATCCACTTCATTTATTGTCTAATTCCCAAATATTTAGAGAACATGAGCAATAGCTTTCCAGGATTGTTGCGAAGTACTTCTCCAATTCGTGGGTTTCTACTTTCTCAGCTTTCCTCTCACTGCATCATCGACATTTCTTTATCGAATCCATCCCTCGTGATGGCAACAAGTGCCAAAGTTGAGCTCAACCAGAATTGTAGCTTCCCTATCGTAATGTATCACCTGTTAAGTTGGGTGAGGTCCGGCACTGGAATTTCTGTGTTTGGTTTCGAAAAGGCTATAGCTAGAAAAATTCTTAAGAATACAACCTTGATTCTAAGCAAGTATCGAAATTAGGCCTGTTAATGGGATGGGCCAGGCCTAGGCTTGGGTTGTCCAATCCCTTCTCGAAAATTGAACGGGCCTGCTGGAGGTTATCCAATCCTGGCCCCAAACTGAACGAGCCTACATCAAATGTTGTCTCGTGCAGGCCCGGTTTGGGCCTAGGCTTCCCACGATCTTAAACATAAGCTAAACATTCTCTAATTATTCATATATTGTCACCGAACACCCAGTGTGAAACAGACTTTAAACCCTCCTTTTTTCCAGGCTTGGCAGGCACGCTGACAAAAACTTTTATCTATATAGTATGATTGTCATAAAAAAAAATGTAGAACATATCCCGAAACAACATCTCATGAGACAAAAACTCTAAAACATAACTAATGATATGATTAGCAAAATCTTATGAATTATTAGTTACATGCATTAAACAATTAATCAAGGGGGTTTGAGTCTGAACATAGCCACTTGGAGGGAGTTGTCAGAACAATTTGTATGGGTCCCGGGTTTGCGTGATCGCGTGGGTATACGACTACAAGGCCTATAGATGGTCTCTTCGGTTGTTTGAGCTCTTCTTTTGCTCTTTTTTTGTTCATCTTTTCTTTTTTTATATAGTGCAAGTTTAGTAAGTCCTGAGAGTAAAATAAATGTGTTGATTGAAATTGAGGACAGAGATTCGCACTATTTAACTTTGATTGAAATATTATTTGCATGAATAAAAGCAATACTGCTCTCCTTCAGACAAGATAAAAAAAAGAAAGAAAGATAGTTCTCAATAGAATCATTAGATTATGTAAATCTATAATCATAAGATTGAAGTTGAGGACAAAGATTGACACTATTTAACTTAGATGGAAATTAGTAAAATTATATTGTAGGGGGGCCGAGCCGGGCTTGAATGGGCTGGGCATGCTCTGCCCATTCCCAATCTCATTTTGGCAGGGCTTTCAAACAATTATCCAAGCCCAGCCCGTTGGGCTCAAGGTTTTTTAAATGCCCTGTTTTTTCGGACTTGGGCCGGGCCGAGCCAAGCCGGGTACCCAAACTCAACACAAACCCTAACAAGTCATGCGAGTTCATGATAGGTTCAGAGAAAATGACGTATACCTTGCACTTGAACCTATCCAAATGCCAAATACACTTAGAGACTTGTTAGGTTTGAGATTATAAAAATATCACTTGTAATTAGCACCCATGCAGCTACAATTTCATTTCATGTAGTGAACAAGAGATGAGTTCTTTAAGGATATGTTCAATCTACCATAGTCTCTAAGAACATGATTACTATAATTATTTTAATTACCTAAAATATCCTACTTTTTAAAAAGGAAACTTTCACAACCTCTCAAGTCCAACTCTGTGGTTGAGCTCTTACGTCAATTGGGTGGTGCTCTGCCTTGCAACCTAGTGGTGACAAGTTGGATTGAAAATGAATCTCTGAGGCAATGGAGCCGACCCATTTTAGCCAAATGGCATGTAAGAAAATCATTCATTTCTTCTTCATGGGTCAATGCTGAGTCAATGGGACATATGTCCCATCTCAGTGGGACATTTTCCCACTCTAAAAAATATCTGTACGCATATTTCTTCACATTGAAGAAACTTAATTAATGGGCACCTTCCCTGACTTCATTATCTCTTTAAATCAGTTAATGTGTCTCTCTTGTGTCCATGGAACTGTTAAATGTGGCGTACCATATGAACAATCAACAACAAAAGTTCAATAAATATAAAATCATGGATTTGTAAGAGCCTCTGTTAAGTGACATAAGGGTGGCCCATGATGGTATATTTAGTAGATGTTTGTCTCAGGGGACCATTTGAGGGGGGTTGGCTAGGGAGACACAATGAGAAAGGTTAGGGTGGAGAAACCCCAAAGGGACTCAACATGAAAGGTTGAGAAGCCCATCAAGACAATCCTAGACCACAGGAGTGGCTTGTGCATAGGTCCATGACACAGAAGTGAAGATAGACTTGGATACGCTGCCATTGTTTTATGTGTTTGGATGGCACTTTCAAGAGGCAGCAGTGGATGACCCCACCAACATGATGTTGGTTTGTGGGCAATCGTGTGGGCTTCTCAGTAGAGGGTCACCAATCTGAGGTTCCTATCTGTTGTGTCTGTTTATTTGCATTAAGTCTGGGAGAATCAATCTCGCTCTCTCTCTCTCCCCCAGTGTCAGGTCGTGTCTTGAGATGTACATACCAGTACCACAATACATATACAGGTATGCTTATTTATAGGAAATAAAATTATGGTTTTTGAAGGGTTTCCATGCACCTAGTCAAGTGACAGATCCAAGTAAAGTAAGCCGCAAACATAAAAAATGAAATGGATGTTTGAAGAAGAACAGTCAAGGATCCCATGTCCCACACACACTTTTGGCCCACCAAAAGATTCAAAGGCTAGTAAAGTAAGCCACAAATATAAAAGATGAAGGCTTAATAATAAATTAGGTGCGGAAGAGTAAAAAAAGAAGGCATGTAGACAAGTGGAATTAAGCTTGACAGAAGCCCAAGCACATGCATGAATAGATGATGAATGAGACTCATTTGGGTGTGACGAAGAAGATTGGCGTGGTCGGAAAAACAGGGGTCGAAAGATCCAGATTTTTCTGTAGAATATGATTGTTGGGCCTGATGTGTGATCAGACGTGGGTGGGCACCAATCACGGAGACATAGGCCCCTCACATTCGGAAGTATATTTTTTCTTTCCCCATTTCAAAATAATCTCAATGGGTTTTCCTTTCCTTATCTCAACCCATGTTTATATATATTTAGCAAGGGCGATTTGATTGTAAAACTGATTCTCAATTTTGCATTCAATTTTAATTATGACCCCTTTGATTAAATTTGACTTCCAATTTACACTATGGATCTCTTGTGGACAATCTTATATCTCCACATCTGGTGCCTAATCTTGTCCAATACTTGGTTTATCTTTTTGTTCGTACCGATTCATCTTCAATTAGAGCTTCCGCAGCCCCCAAATTCGAAAATCCCCTAAAGTTTTAGCAATTTTTTTAATTTTTTACATATGGCCCCCAAAAAATTCAAGAAAACACCTAATAATTTATTTTTGCGGCCCTCTCCAGAAATTTTTTCTACATAGTATCCTCCCCTCCGGAAATCCCTGGGTCCGCCGCTGGCTTCTGTGGTACTGCCGAATGCCAACGCTATTGATATAGGTCATTGAAAGAGGATTCCACCTGTTATAGTTGCTATTTATGTATCTTGATCATTAAGAGGTGGGCCATCAACTAACCAGACTCAATGGCGTGCATGTGGCTCGGATGCTCAATGATTGAGCAACCATCCTGTAGTTGCTATATTTTGAATTGATTTATAGTAGAAGTCTCTATCCCACAAATGGTTGTATGCTAAATACATAGAGCATCCTGTCCTTACAAAATCTTCCTTTAAGCAAAGACTAGGCAAGTGAAAGGTTTCAGTTAGACCTTTGATACTATGGCCTCAGAGCTGTGATACTCATGTCGGCAGGTAGTTCTAAATTAGAGTTGACAAAGGAGTTTCCCAATTAACAGATTCCAACATAGTTGGGATAAAACTTTAATGATGATGATGAAATGAGTTTTCCAATTCAATGGCTCTTGTTCATTGGCTTCTTTCTTGTATAATTTTACACTCTCCCAACATTAATATAAAGCTTGATAAACAAACTTTCTTCTCTGGAAGTTGCAATTTCTTCCCTCCTATTATTTACATGGGTCCTCTGTGTGGAGCTTGTTAAACAAAGTCAATCGTGAATCTATTTAGAGTTCCAAAATCAACAGTAGTAATAAGGAACTTAGATGTCCCGAATGGACTATGGTGGCTTCGCCTCTATGCCTCTTATAATGGGGCGATGGAAACACTTTTGTTGGATAAGAAAATTGAGGAGGTGCCATGGATAATTTTATAGGTATTGGATGGACATCCTTTTATCGGGATATCTTTAACCTTTTAGAACCTGCGCAAGAGATTATAGTTTATCCAACAGAGCTGGCATCACTTGCCACTAGATAAATTACATTCCATTGGCTTGAAAGATCATGTGGCCTCCTAGCCTACATCAGGAAATGTGTGAGTAAGACAGTAATTTTTACAGTGGGGCGTGCGTATTAAAAATAAAAACCGTTCATTTTGAACGGCCTCTTCTTTTGTGGGATATGACCACATTTATTCTAGTACAAATTGGTCCGCTGTAATAGTGATCATATATAAAACGCATGAATATAATAAAATAAAAGTTATATGTTTTAAACGTTATTAATCATATACTCAATTTTATGGTTGGAGAAATCCTAACTTCAATGAAATTTGACTACACTTTGAATAAGACGGTATTCACTCCAATAGTTTAAGTTTTTCAACAAGTGGCCCCCATGTACTCTTTCAAGCATATTGTGAGAGAGAGATCACAGATCTGGAGTAATGATAAAAACTCAGGTCAGCCACCTGACCCTTCCTCTTTCCCCTCTTATTGTTTCTCTCGCTGTGGCCAAATCCGAACCGTTCAATCCTATACCGAAAGGTGAGAACTTTATAAAGCTAAAGTGTTAATTCACAAAGTTGGATTTTTTAAATCGAAATTCTAATGATTGAGGGACAGCCACTGGCAGCTAGAATCCTCACGAGCAACTCTTGCAAAACAAATGTCCCCTTCGGTAAGAATCAAGAAAAGCTGTTTCTCTGTAGCACTCCCACTAAAATAGTAATTTAAGGGCCCATTACAAAGTTTCAGTCTAATGTAATTAGAGCTACTTTGATTAAGTCTTAGAACAAATAGTTTTAACTTTCAAGTACTAATTTGCATTTTGTTCGTTTGTTAATTAAATTCTAAGGAACATTCTTATTTCATAATACTATGTTTGGTAAAACATAGTATAATTTTTTTTCATAAACTCACTCTCCTCAACTACTCTATTTAGAAGTTCCTTAGTTTTAGACTCTTTCTAGGAATGAATTAAACCTTTATAGAGATAGCATAATAAAAGTAAATCCTATGTAGAGCTAAATCACACATCATCTAATAAGAAAAATGTTAAGAGTATGTTAATTTTCCTTTATTTAGATGAAGGGTTGAATTTGTCCTTTAAAAGATTTGAATATCAAAGGGAAAAATTGTCTTTTTCTAACTTTTCTCACTTGCACTTAACACCATCAGCATATTTTGTAACCACATTAAATTAGGTTGACTGAAAGGATGATTTTGATATTCATGACAAATGCCACGGCCGACTTTAAGGATTTGAAAGTAATATTCCTCTTTTCCTAAGTTAGCGCAAAGGTTAAGGAATTGTGCTAACTTCTCAATTTCTAGCATTGAAGTGGACGACTAATACTTTCCATGGCGACTTTTCAATCCATCCCATGCGTGATGACCTTCTAGCCCTGTCCATTGATGAGTGGCCGTTTAAGAGGACCTTGGAAAATTGTTTGCATGATCAGTCCAGCCATGAATAAAAGTTGGAGGAGCATCAAACCAGAGTGTAACTTTAGAGGGGGTGGTGGGTGCTAAGTGTCTTAGAGTGCGAAGCGGGAGCAGGAGCGCCGAAAGGTTAAATTTTAAAATAATTATATGTCCAGGGCGCTTATACAACATAGATCTTATGGGTTTATAAACAATTAACTAATGGGCACAAATATATCTCATCCATATATTCAAATATAAAAAATGGAGAAAAAAAATATCTTTGCAATTTTATCACATAAAATAGACAATAATTAATAAGTCGGCAGAAGTCTCTTCATTTAAAAGATAAATATCAAGCTTATAGAAAAGAAAAATGCACATAAACTAAAGATTCTACACGGTTCGCTTTATATTTCGTTGATCCGCACTCCGAGCATCTTCAAACCGCTCTCCGAAGATGGTCAAACCGTGCTCCGATGACGGATTCGCTCCAAAGCGGGATCTGTCGGTGGGGGGTGGGTGATTGGGAGTTATTCCGGCTACTAAGGGTGGATGTAATCGAGAGGGATTGACCATATACTTTTCTTGGCCTTTTGACTAAGGTCAAGAGAGGGATCGACCATAAGAGGGCTACATTTTTCTCACCGATGGGAGTCCTGTGTATGAATTCCGATCCAATCCATTAACAAAAGTTGGATTTCCCAAAAAAAAAAAAAGAAAAAAACCCAAATAAATAAATAAATGGGAAATATGAGTGGTCAAGAGTTGAATACAATGGTGATCCCAAATAGAAGTGCAAAGAATTGACAACTAGGATCCTTTTTAAAATCTTGAAAATTATTAATCATGATTAGAGTTGTCCCCCATTTAAACCAAGAATACTAATAAAAGAAAACTGAAAAAAAAAAACCTTTTCCTTCTCTCAGATGGTAGTGGACGTCAATCCGCATGAGCTCGCTTTTTTTTTTTTAGATCCATCTTGAAGCCCATCTAATTTTTTATTTTTTTTTAAGTAAAGGAAAGATCAAAACAAGCACAATAACATACAGCCTGAAAATCCAAATAAACAATCAGCTTTCTATAAGAGGCCCATCTAAGTTAAAAAAAAAAAAAAAAAAAAACAGGCAAGACCACAAGTTAGGAGGTCATGCAGGCTACCCTAAAATAGAGTGAGAAATGGAGCCTTTTGCAGATTTATTTCCAGACATTAGGCTGACCAAGGAATCACCATCTTTGACTGCAATTAAGAAAAGCAATCAAATGTATCAGGACAAACCCCACTAAATCATCAATCCTTTTCATTTCTTATGTTAGCTGAGGCAGCTTCACCCACTGCGCATGCTAACATCACTTTCCCACAGCTCCACTCCTTTACGCAACCATTTGCTCTATTAGTCACCTGGAATTCTGCTCAAAAGTATTGCTTTTAAATAAGAAGCAGAGTTCATAATTCATATGGCTTCCTGCTGTTTCACGGGTTTGAAGTTTATTTTATTTTCTCAAGTCTTGAATATTAGGTCCGTTAGTTAAGAACTTAGGGTCCTGTCAATATTAGGCAATGAAAAAAATCCTTTAGTCAAATTGAGAATCATCATTTGACTAGATTTACTTATAATTAACTAATTTAACTCCAAGTGAAATAAATAATATTTTTACATACAATCAATCCAATGTAGGAGATCACTGAGAATTCAGTGATTGCATATTTATTTAAAGGAGGAACATGTCGCATTAATGGTTTAGATCCTACTTTTGAACTAGGAGATTAAAGTGAGTGCTCAAGAAGCTTTCTTACAGATTAAAGGCCTAAGATTTGGGCCGTGGCTAAGGTTGAAAATGGGTATCTGATTATCTGAGTATCGAAATTCTGAAGGTATGAAATTTATTGTTGGATGATCCGTGTATATTCTGACCTGAGAATCTGGATCCAATACAATTATATTTACATATTAAAACGATATTTAAGATTTAAAGGCTTACATAATTTGAATAATATTGAATTTGAGGATCTACTAGCTTTAATCATTTGCTATTTAATAGCCTCAATTTTATATTAAAAAAATATTTTGAAGTTGTTTTATCCAATTATACTAAAGAATTATTGCACATCTTATATTGCATCCAAATTCATAGCCAAATCCACCTTTTTAAGTAATACTAGATCCGGATGCAACACATAGGTTCCATGAAGATGGATTAGAGTCTCAATCCACTGTTGGTTCCACCCCGAATCCGACCTCTTTGCATCACAAGCCATGGCAGTCATGGCCTAGCAGTAATGGTCCGTGACCATAAAAGGGTATGATTTGGCCTTCAATCCAACAATTCATGAGCCCCAAACATATAAGCTGTTTTCATCAAGAATTGGATCAAGACCCTCGTTTTGTCTTTATTTTATTGTTCATGGGGAATGGTTGGTACAAATGGCTCCATATTGTTAATGGTTTTTTTCAAGAAAAAAAAATCCTCATTTTTTTACCAAGAAAAATAATAAATAAATAAACCTTTCCAAGTCCACCCCCATACAAACCAATACTGAATGCTCACCATTGGGGAGGAAAAAAAAACCAGGTTTCAGGTTCTTCTATACATGATTTTGGGTGAGGCTCACCAGAGGTAGAAAACAAACAAATGGAAATATATTTAAAAATATATTTTGAAATTAATATGTTTTTAAAAAAATATAATTTAAAAATACTTTTAAATTTTTAAAAATTGAAAAGATATTTTTTGGACATGGGCCTGGCCCATGGAAGGCATGGTGCAGTACGAAGACCCATAGTCGTGTTGGGCCAGGCCTTGCCACCCACTGGCATGGCACGGTATGGCCCCGTGGCTCAACTGGGCCGTGAGTAAACAGCCCGTTTGACATCTGCACGGCTCGTTTGACATGCTCATCCAAATTCCAAAGCAATACATACATTTTCGTCTAGATAGTTTTAATAGTTTTTTTTTTTCCTGCAAAACAACCCTTGTAATAAATTAGGGTATTTATTAAAAACCACCCAGACCCAGGTGTTAAAATTTTAAACAAAAGACAAGGAGGTTTGCAATTATTGATTTTTATAGCTTTTCACAAACAGATAAAAAGGCCGAGGTGTATGCAAAAAGTTCTTGTCTAAACTAACAAGGATTCTCTCTCTTTAAAACTGAGAAAAAATTGAAAAAAAAAAAAAAACTAACCAAATCTCTCTTTCCTTCATCCACGTCAGTATATGGACCCCACAACCTTATTCTAACTCTAATCTAGGGGTGTAACGGTTCGGTAAACCGCGGTTTTTGGGAAAACGGTTAACCGAACCGTGTTTCACGGTTTTTGGTTTTTAAAAACCGTAACCGTAACCGAACTGTGAAAAACCGTTAAAAACCGAACCGCGGTTAACGGTTCGATTAGGTTAATTGTCACTTAAAAATTTTTATGAAAATTTTGTTGTTTATTAATCAAACTTATTGTGAAAAAAAAAATAATAGTTAGAGAATGGCATAATATGTTACTCTAAAAAAAATCACATTTAGGCCCTTAAGTTTTTTTCTTATTAGTGAAACGGTTTGGTTAACCGTGTGTTTTGGAAATACGGTTAACGGAACCGTGGTTAACGGTTAACCGCAGTTAATAACCGTGAGTCAAGATAAAAACCGTAACCGAACCGTGAAGCACGGTTTTTCGATTTCAAAAACCGTAACCGTAACCGAACCGTGAAATATGGTTATTAACCGCGGTTCGGTTCGGTTCGGTTTGGTTAGACGATTTTTCGGTTTTTTTTTACACCCCTACTCTAATCTATTTCATTGGAAAAAAAACGATTGGTATCAGTATCCCCTCTTCTCAACCACTACGCCTCTTCATCGGTGACACTCCCCATCTCATTAACTCTCCGTATATGCATCTTTCTCTCTGTGTTTCCTTAACTCCTACAAAGTTGTCACTAATTTGTTGAATGATCTTAGAAAGAGAAATCATATCTTGATTGGATTCCGGGTAATATGTGAGTTGGAGCGGCACCAAGATTAGACATATGGGCAAGTTTATAAGAGTGGGGGAGAAATAGAAAGGACAAGGCAAGGAGGTAGATGAGTTTGAAAGATTATTCCGACGCAACTTTGTAGGGATGACTCGTTTTACAGATGAAGAGTGGTAGTGGTTGAGAGAGAATGATACTCAAACGAATCATTTGTTTTTAAGTTGAAACTCATATGTTGACATGGATCAAAGGAAGAGAGGTTTGGCCTCATCCCTTCCAAATGTACAAATCTTTTAAACATGATTCTCATTTTTTGTTACACTTTTGATTCGGGTTGGTTGTTCAATTAAGTGAATGATTTTCATAATTTGTTTTTGGTTGACTGTGTTTTCTTATTATTTTTTTATAAATGAATTTATACGAAAAAAATATTAATTTTAATATATTATTAAGGTCGCACTAAACTTAATCGGTGTATAGCAAAGGGACTTCATGCTAGCTAGTAATATAATGACAACTCATTCACCAATTATCCTTGCATAAATGGTGCCCACTTGCAACGTGCAAGGGAGTAAAACTTGAGTCATGAACATGACATCCACTACTGAGAGTCAATCAAGTGGACTTATAGATCATGTAGTTTGTCCTGGTAAGGAGAATATAAAAATGATTCTGTTCGGGTCAATGGAAGTACAAGGAAACGGATGAAAATGAAGAGCCGGATTCTTCTTTATTTTCATCAAGGGCGTTGGTAACAGGTGAGAAACTCACTGGATTTAAAGATTTATAACCACTGCATATTTGAGGATTCCTCAATAATGATTTATATAATTGAGAATTTCACATCGTTATCAACATTTATCATTGTGTAAAGCTAATAGAAATTGATGTGGATGTGTAGATCCAAAAAACTGCAAATTCCCAAATCCTATGAAAGAGGATTGGGCCTTAAGAGTCCTCAAAAATGAGAATCTCTGCCTGCCCAAATCCTCAAAGATTTACAATTTCTAAATGTGAGTTTTCTAAATACTTGGGAAAAACCAATGAGGAATTCTTGAGGATTTGGTGTCAAATATTACCCGAGTATGGAAGGTGTAAAAAAAATCTAGATATAAGGTAGTACTCGAGATGGGAATGGGTTGGGTTTTATATGGCCGGGTTAAACCTCCGCCCTGTACCCAACTCAGCCAGTTTTAGGTTAATAAATTCCAATATCACATCCATCCTGTGATAGGTACTGAGTGCAGTCAGATTTGATTCTAGAAATTTTTTAAGTTTAAAATATTATAATCAAATTATATGCTTATTATTATAATTAAGACGATTTGAGCGCATAACCCCTCGTTTCAACGCTTCCATGTGTATTCTACCCGGTGGACTACATATAATTTGGGACCTATTAGAAAATGTCCAAACTAGTTATAACTAGGGCAAGGTGGGGTGGTCAAAACCTGAACAAGATTTTGGTTACAATATATAAGTCCATATCCACTTTGAACCCAAAAAAGTCACTGCTGAATTTACCAATAATAGGAGCAAGCCAGGGCAGGTTACCCGTTTAACCCAATCCCTTGCCATCCTTGTAGGATGGATGACATTCAAACAAGCTATAAGAATGGATTTTCCAAACAGCTAAGGGAGAGAAGATTTTCAAGTCATAAAGTAGACCACTTAAAAAAAATTAGGAATCTGCATAAGAGAATCAATGAAGAGAACAAAGTTCCGAGGACAAATAATTCAATACAAATGACAGCTATGGGCCAATCGACTGAATGTGGCTGCAGTGAGTCCCTGCTGTAACTTGTGACAGTCTGAACATCACTCACATGAAAGTTATATCGACCCTTGGATTGCATCAAACTCTGAGCTGAACCCCCATCTAGGTTCATGGTGAACACTACCATGGCCCACTGTAGAATTTGGGGTGCATTATCATGGATGCCTTATATTATAAATGAGTCCTAACAAAAAGCTTACACTGGCTTTGGACAGCTCCACCAACCAGTCCGGGAAGCCTGAAGACTACAAAAAGCACTGGCTAAGACTGGTTTTTTGGCGCCCAAAATAGGATTCCCACACAATCCCGGAGTTGCACAAACAAGCCCTGTAGTTGCAGTTTAGTCACTCTGCATAGAATACATGCAAAATACACATTCATGTATGAATTTTCAAAATATCCCTTATGCCCCATATCTTTCAAAAGATAAAATAATACATGAACATTTGAGAAAAAACTTTCTATAATATGCTAATAACATATCTATATGAATAATAAGTGTATAATATGGCTATTTATAAAAATAATTTTATACTATCAAGAAAAAACTTCACATAAGACTATATCTAATACACAATTTGAGACTCTTATTTAGAAAATATAAATTAATGTTCAACAAAGGCTATAAAACAACACCCCTAGGTGTTGGCTCGTTAGGGTATTGTGTTTGAATCCCTCAGATTTACCGGATGCATGTGTGGGGTGAATGCGTGTAACCAAAGGATTAGTCCCAATAGGTTAATACAATAGGGATACCTTTGTTTTATACATATATATATATATATAATACCCCTTAGGTGTACTAAAACATGTGGGACCCACAAATTTGAAAATCTTATTTAGAAAATATAAATTAATGCTCAACAAAGGCTTTAAACCAACACCCTTGGATGTCGGCTCTTCTGAATAGCCGCATAGGCCACGGGTTTGCTCCCCAGGGTCTTATGCTTAAAATCCTCATATTTACCCGATGTACATGCGGGGCGAGTGCATATGCCTAGAGGATTAATCTTGATAGATTAATACAACAGGGACACCTTTGTTATAAATAAATAAATAAATAAAAAAAACCATCTTTTCTTTTAAAAAAAAAATCAACACCCCTTATAGATGTACTAAAAAGGGTGTGACCCACAAATTTGAAAATCTTATTTAAGAAATATAAATTAATGCTTGACAGAGGCCTTAAAACAACACCCTTGGATGTTGGCTCTTCGCCGTAGGGCACGGGTTTGCTCCACCGGGTCTCATGCTTAAAACCCTCAGATTTACCCGATGAACGCGTGGGGTGAGCGCATGTCCCTAAAGGATTAGTCCTTAACATATTAATACCACATGGATACCTTCGTTACAAGAAAACCTTTTAAAACAAACAAAAGACATCTTTTCTAAAAACATCATATTTTACTGTTTTAACTATATTATTAAATCCTTATTCCAAATGTATCTCCTATCGTAAGTTTGTTTATGTTGTTGCCGAATGACTTAACTGTATTCAATAGTGTACTTCAATGTGTGGGACCCACATAAATGCAATCATGAAACTACGAAGATGGTTAGGGCTTAATGTTGATTAATTGTAAGCCAAACCCATTCCATCAAATAATCCCAAACCTCAATTTGGGGATCAAAGTTATGTCTCAAATGCCACACCCACTGCTGCTGCTTCAGTGGACAAAAACGAAGGCTGATCAGGGCAGTCAAATTGTGGTCCCCACCTTTAAATGAGTCCTGGAACATTGATCTAACAATCAGAATTAGCTGGTCAGCCATCCATTACTTATTTATTTCTAGTATCTTTTATGTGAATACTTATGCGTATATTTGGATCAATAGCTTCCACTAGTTGCAAGTACTATGCAACTATCCTGATAAGCATGTGAAAGCGCTTCAGCGCTTAAGCCTTTTTAATACAACTACATTTTACAGTTGCCTTTTGTCTACATTTTGAGGGATTTTCATTTGGGGGAAAGTTTTTCTTTTTTCTTTTTTTTCACTCAGCCAAGGGGCTGGATCAGAAAATCTGCATTTGTGGGAAGAGAGACTCTCTCTCACACACACGCAGTGAGACACAATACACACTGGCGGCTCACATAAGAGAAGAAAGAAACCCAAACACATGAAAAGCGAGAATTCGCATTTGAGGAGTTGGGAGAGAGAGGCAGAGTTGCTAACCAACGGAGCAATCCTTTGATTTCTTCAATCAAAAGAGCTTTGGAAAAAATTAGCTTAATCCTTTTCTTCTCTCTACTTGGCAAAATGGCGCATGAAATTGAAGAACTAAAAGAATGAGAGCCTTTTTTGTAGCACCGAGGAATTGTAGACTTAATACAAATGTGCACTAATTTTGTTTTTTTATATACATATTAATTTGAAGATTTCAATTTGCATGTTCCAATTTTTATTGTTTAGACAAGTAATGTTACCAATTAAAAAAACTTCTTATTTAGCACAAGAAGTTATTTTTCTTATGAGATGCGTTATGTACCATTGTAAAATCCACTTCCGCGACACCTTCATATGATACTGCACAACCCACTCCTATGTCAGCGTCCACTCCAGACCAGACCAACGATGTCCAAATTACTTACAACCCCCTTCATATAAGCTCACACCAACTCCTCTCTTCTCTCTAAACAAGGGGCAAGAAGGAAGGAGAAAAGAGAGAAACAAGCCAAATATCATCCCCTTCATATAAGCTCACACCCACTCCTCTCCTCTCTCTAAACAAGGGGCAAGAAGGAAGGAGAAAAGAGAGAAACACGCCAAATATCATCCTCCTTCATTTCAATTTTGTCTTCAATAATCGTGTATGCCAGCACTCAAATCCTGTTTTCCCCCTTCATCTGGACTGAAGAATCCAAAAGATAACAGAAGAGAGTGAGCCCAAACCTCCTTGTCTGCAGAACCAAATTTCCTTGAAAATAAATAGGCTTCAAACACCCCTAAGCCCAACTAGAAGCACCGCAATACCATCTGCCCTCCCTCACTCTCTCTCTCCCGCTCTTCCCACATGAACCCTATAAAAAAGATCATCCAAAACACCATTTCTCTAGTTCCTCCTCTCTCTATTCCCACAAGAACCCTATAAAAGGAAAATCACCCAAGACCCAATTCCTCTAGTTCCTCCTGTCTTCTCTTCTCCAATCATCAAAACCATAAAACAAGGAAACAATACCAACCTCAATCCTGGCATGGAGAACCCCATTTGGCATCTCTCTCAAGAACTCACAAACCTCCCATTATCACTTTTCCATCTCCATCTCTCTGTTCCAGTCAAAACCTAGAAAGAGAATCCCATTTCTCCATCCTGTGCCTTATTCTCTTCAACCCCCATCAAATCCAAAAAACAGGAACACCCATCTCAGACAAAAAGGCTTCCATACACTATTTCCCTCCCTATCAGGAAGAAAATACAAAACCCCCTCTTTCCATCTCTCTCAGCAAGATCGCACAAAACCCCTCTTTCGACTTCTCACACTGTCAGAACCCTGAAATAGAAGCCTATTTCTCCATTCCAATCCTCATCAAAACCCCAAAAGAGAAACACCTATCTCAATCCTCATATACCAGAAGAAACAAACCCAAAATCCCCATCTCCATCCATCTCCCTCAGCAGTATCACACAAAACCCGTTTCTAGTTCTCTTTCCATCAAAACCCAGAAACAGAAGCTCATTTCTCCATTCCAATCTCATCAAAAACCCCTAAAAGAAGCACCCGCAATCCCACATCAGTCCTCATAAACAAAAATTAACTCCTAACCACCATCTTCTTCTCTTCATCCTCTCCATTCCAATAAAAATCCAGATATGAAAACCCACTGCTCTTCTTCTTCTTCCCATTTCTCATCAAAGGAAGCTCTCTTCCTCGTCCTTCTCCTCTTATCCACCCATCTCCCATCTTCCTTCTCCGACCCAGACGACGAATCATGCCTCAGCAACCTCTACTCCTCTCTCTCCGATCCCACACACTCGCTCCGAAATTGGACTCGATCCACCTTTGCCTCTCCCTGCAATGGCTTCACATCCTACCTCACAGGAGCCACCTGCAACAATGGCCGAATCTACAAGCTCTCCCTCCCCAACCTCTCCCTCTCCGGCAACATCTCCCCCTTCCTCTCCAACTGCACCAATCTCCAATCCCTCGACCTCTCATCCAATTCAATCTCCGGCCCAATTCCCCTGGACCTCCAATCTCTCGTAAATCTCGCCGTCCTCAACCTTTCCTCCAACCGCCTCTCCGGTGACATCCCGCCGCAGCTTGCCTACTGCGCCTACCTCAACGTCATCGACCTCCACGGCAACCTCCTCACCGGCCCAATTCCCCCGCAGCTCGGCCTCCTCGCCCGCCTCACCACCTTTGACGTCTCCGACAACCGCCTCTCCGGCCCCATTCCAGCCCTCCTCTCCAATCGCAGTGGTGGCCTCCCTCGATTTAATGCCAGCTCCTTTCAGGGGAATAAGGATGTTTATGGGTACCCTTTACCTCCTTTGAAGAATAGGAGTCTGTCAGTGATTGCAATTGTTGGAATTGGGCTTGGGAGTGGGTTCTTGAGCTTGGTTTTGAGCTTCACTGCTGTGTGCATTTGGTTGAGGGTGACTGAGGAGAGGATGGCTAATGAGGAGGGGAAGATCTCACAGCTGATGCCTGATTACTGAATTTGGAATTGGAGTTTGAAATGAGGCATTTGACGTGGATGGGGAGATATGAGATTTGAGATTGTGAGGTAAGGAGGGAGGAATTGCTTCTCATTTTTATCTATCTACTCCTCTTTTATGTTCTAATATTCTTCTACTTGCCCTTGTTCTTATTTTGGGGAGGAGGGTCTGTTTGACCATTTGTTATGATTTTGTTCATGGGTTGGATTGATCTTGAGCTGTAATGGTGTATAAAAAGTCAATCTTCTTGAGGTTTTCCCCCTCTTAGTGTAAACTAATTCAGCTTCTAATGCAATGAATACTAC
The DNA here is from genome assembly GCA_029852735.1 of Persea americana. Lineage (NCBI taxonomy): Eukaryota > Viridiplantae > Streptophyta > Magnoliopsida > Laurales > Lauraceae > Persea > Persea americana. Next base: position 78,812,769 of record CM056810.1, read on the forward strand.
TGCCCTTTTAGCATCTTGTTATTTAGTCCTCTGAAGAAAGATTGTGAGTCCTTTCCCATTTTAGCTTTCATTGAGGGATTGCAGGTGGAGTTGTTATTATTTTCATCTTGGGTTTGTTTGATCTTGGTTTGTGATGGTGTATGATCAATCTTCTTTACTTTTTCCCCTCTCTCTCTCTCCCCCCTAATCTGTTTTTCAGTGTAAATTAATTCAGATTCTAATGCAATGAATACTAGTGCCCTTTTAGCATCTTTATTTTTTTAGTCTTTTGAGGGGAGATTTTTAGTTCTCTTTTGCTTTTTATATTTCAACGATGGGTTCCATTTGCTATTTGTTATGATCTGATCATGGGTTTGTGCAATCTTGATCTGGCATGGTGTATTTGAATCTCCTCTCTCTCTCTCTCTCTCTCTCTCATTTTTTTTCAGCTGGCACAAGGTGCTGACTAATTCAGCTTCTGATGTAATGAATACTACTGTTCTTTTCGAAATCTTGTCTGTAAGTAGCTTGCAATGAAGATAATTTTTTAATTCATTTTCTTCTTTCATTGATGGGTTCCAGTTGAGATTGAGATTTACTTTTTTTTGTTTTTTGGGAGTTGGAACTTGGGCCGGTGGGTGAGTGTTTTTTATTTTAATAAAAATCGATAGTGGAGAATATGAATATTGGATAAAAACTCTGACTTCTATTACCAAGGGACAATCCAGTTTTCAATTGTTTGGGTTCTCACATTTGTGGGTGGCAGTTCCCATGGAAAATGAAAGTGGTTTCTCAAAATGAACGTTTCAGTTGGGATTCAACGTTCGTGAAGCTTCTCATTTTCCGTACTGAATGTATTTTTGCACAAAAGAATGTATTTTTGCAATCTTTTGTGAAAGTAAATATAATAGAGGTGAAAAGGAAAATGTATTGGCACTAATGGTGGGGTTTTTTTTTTTACTAAAAGAAAGTCTCAAATATCCTTGTACCTATGAAAGTATCATCAAATGCATGTAATGCTCAAAATCATATTACACGGGGGACTTCATTTGTTTTTGGACCAAATTGATATTTACTTTAGAGAATTTTACTAGAAAAATTCCAAATACTGCCATTTATCCCAAAAGGTCCCGGCAAAATATGCAGCAAATAGGGTCCTCTTGCCAATTCTTTATACTTTTTTATACTTCTTTCTGAGTGACGATAGCGTCACCATTGGCGACGCATGCGTCACCCGATGTTGCCTATGTGTCGCTCATCAGAGTGTCTTCTTCTTCCTCTCCTCCTCTTTCTCCATCTTGTCCACATGGAAGACTACCACCTAACCCGCATATAGTAGACTTATGTTTGTTTAGTAAAGTGAAGTTGGTTGTTATGCATTTAAGTATGTCTAGATTAGAGTAAAACACCTCATTGTGTAGACATTAAGGCCCTAAGAGAAAAGGTGGAAAAATGATACAAAGTTTCATATGTAAAATTCAACATGGAGTCTGGATGAGGGTCAAATTGGGTTTGATGTCAATTCACGGGGTTGTAGATCATGATCTTATTGTGACTTGCATACTCAACTAATTATCTACACATGCTACTTAGGCACGACTGCACGTGCACAAACACACACAAAAAACAGAGTTTCATTTTGGTTCGAACCATCTGCCATTTCCGAATAGCCTGCCATAAGACTCCAATCTGCTGTCCTTCCATCAATATTACTCCGAACGTTTGTAAAATCATTGTTGAGATGGCTGAAATTTCTAAAAGGTCAGGGTCCAGAAAGCTTGCAGGAATTTCAGTTGAAAGGCAGTCCACTCGCGATGGCTATTAGGGGACGGGTTAGAAAAGGTACAGGAGGAAGTATGGTTGGTTCGAACAGTCACACAAGCAGTTTGGAGGCTATATTTCATGGTTGTCAAGTGGCCATATGATGTAATGAATAACGCTAGCGTCACTCCCGTTAGATACGAGCAATGCTAGCGTCACTCCTCTCAAAGTTGAAAAAAAAAGAGTGAAACAAGGCATGACAAACCTCGTTAGTGTTGTATATTTTGTAGGGACCCTTTCCGTTTCGGAACCTTTCCCGTAAAATCCTCTTTACTTTATCTCTCGCTATATCGGGACTCTATCACATTCGTGCATTAAAGTATTTCACAACTCGTAATTTTTGTTTCAACTTCCGTACTTGCTAGTTTATTCCGGACATTGTGATCTTCCATAGACTATAGTAGAAGTAAGGTTACGAATAGGGAACGAAGAGGAGCACAATTTATTTTTATTTCTTTTTCTTTTTCTTAAAAAAGAAATGGTTTGTATAAATTTTTTTTGCAGGATCTCCACATATTATACTAAAAGAAGGGTTGCAGTGAGTACACTCGCTATTGAACAAACTTACAATGGAATTGTTCAACTCATATACTCACAAAAATTGTTGCTTCAGCTTTAAAATTATTAGTCAAACCCAATACAACTCTATCGGTCCTATTTTTGAAAAACTTTAATTATTGGACTCGCGAGCCTCTTCCTGACGTCGTGAATTACTTCTTAATATCGTGACTTAATCTTGTTAATGTTTAATTCATACTCAAAAATAAGAAATGTGGAGAGCATTCTAGACTATTGAGCAAAATCTCCATAGATTGTACTAAAAAGTATGGTCAAAATGAGTACATTACCTGTTAAACAAAGTTATAGTGGAACTATTCAACCCTCACTACACAGATTCTTGAGTTTGACATGACAGTCATGTCCCTTACAAAGTTTCAAATGAGCCTATGCTAGATTCCTATGAGTTTGAGCTAAAATTTCTGCTAATGGTAGTAAAAGTACATTAGAATAAGGACATTATTGGGGTTTATAGAAAATGTAAATCACTCTAACATAATAGAGAAGCTTGATAAATGCTCGGGGGATATTAGTGAATATAATTGAAAAGAAGCAAAAAACATGAGCTCCTGAATAATGTTGAGCACATATATGGACACTAGATCTTAAGCTCGTGAGGGTTATATGTCAAACTCGCGAGTCATGTCTTGAGCTTGCGAGTGTCATATCTCTAATTCGCAAGAAATAAAGTAAAGGGCTATTTGACCTATAAAAAAATGAAGTCTACTATATAATATGCTTTTGGGCATTACATATATTTGATTTGATGATGCTTTGGAAGGTACAAGGACATTTGAGGCTTTTTTCTTTTTTTTTTATAAAAAACACCGGGCTGTTTAGGAAACTTACTAATAGAGTAGAGTGAAGTAAAGATTATTTTGAAGAAAGAATAAAATATGAATGGGTTATGATGGTGTTTTTTTTTTTTTAGTTGTTTGGTAAGGAATTTTATTGACTTTTTGTATAGAAAAGTGGGGTTTTTTTGTCTTTAAGTGGAAAAAAAAGGTTGCTTTTTTACTTTTTTTTTTTTTAAATGACAGAAATTTTAAATTAAAGTTATTTTGATGGAACTTTTTTTAATAAATGGGGACTTTATTTTACTTGACTCTACTAATAGACTTCTCCCGACTGTTGAGGAATTAGAAAAACATTTAGAGCATGTTTGTGTAGCCCATTTCCACGGAGAAGTGGACGATTTTCCACGGAAAACCTACTTTTCATGCGTTTGGTGCGGTAGTTTTCCATGAAATCACTTTTTTGCCACATCAGCTTTTTCCTTCCTTATCATGGAAATAGACTTCCTATGGGGGGGCATGGGAAGTCTATTTCCATAGAAAACTAGCCCCCCTTTATAAACTCCATTTCCTACCCATTTTTTATGCAAAACCAAACCCATAGGAAATAGTTTCATGAAGCTCTAATGCCAATCAAACAATAACCCTCTTCTGCTTGTATCTTTACAAAAAAAAAAACCTTGACCACCAAACATTAAACACTAGTTTTTCGTAAGGAATCCGCAACTGCACCAAACAACATTACTACCAATTCATAGAGGAAAAACTTTTTACACCAAATATGAATTTTTAACTTCTCCGAAAAACCTTTTCCGAGGTATTTAAAAACCATAGAATCTAATGATGTGGCAAATTCTAAAATTACATGTACACAAACGTGCCCTTACTAGATAAATATTGGGATTTTGACTGCCACGAGTGTTTCTAAATCTGACCCTAGTCATATAAGTTGTTGACTTTTAAAGATTCTCTATAAAGTGATTCGTACCAGACAAGATGTAGAGAAATTTCTATTTTGCCTTTATTCTAATATGCATAGATTCACCATTTTACTACCTTCCATGAAAGCCTTCTACTCTGCATTGTCTCTTCTTTTGCCTAATGTGACTCATACTCGTGTAATATTATTCTTCTCTCCTTTATTTATTCCATTTCAATCATCACAAGAGGTACGTAGGCCCTTAACTCATCCTTTTAAAGACACGGGAAATTGAGTTTTATGTTTGTTTTATGAGGAGGGTATTTTCTTTTCATGGATGGAAGATCTGAAAGCTCAGCAAAAAAATAAATCTTTATACCTTTTGAATCTTACAGAACTTTTTTTTTTTTTACCTCTTCTTATTTATGGAGTAATACAATGCTAAAAATGTTGTTTCTTTTCCTAAGTTATGATGAAGATAGCAAGGTGAAAACAATGGAACATGAAAAGGAGGGAGGAAGTTGATAGGTTGTAGTAAAAACCCTTTCTTAACAATGACGTTGGTTTTTTTTGTTTTTTTTTTTTTTTTTCATAATATTTTAACTTTGTGATTCGGTGTGATATCTTACAAACACAGAATATTACACAAAATACTATGGTACTAAATTATACATTTTCTCTAAAAAAATAAGTTAAAAAGCTACTGTCTCATGGTACTAAATTACAGACCCTATTCATTTATCCAAAAAAGTTACTCTCTCATGCACTAAATGACAAAAAGGTTAAAACTCGAAGAAGATATGTTTTGTCATTATTTAGCACTTTTTGTTGGCCTCATCTTCTTTTATTCTATTTTGATTTGATCCTTCCCTTTATGCACTAAATGGCAAAGGGTTAAAACACGAAGAATATATGTTTTTCCATTATTTAGCACTTTTTGTTTGGCCTCATTTTCTTGTATTCTATTTTGATTTGACAATTCCCTTCACCTCACTCTACATATAAATTGCTCAAATAGCCCCAAGATAGCCATTGCTTAGGTCGGGTTGAGTATATTGGCTCGACCCAAACCTAATCCTTTTTATTAATTAAGTGGAAATTTTAAACCTAACAAAGCGAAGAGAATCAACTCAAACCTCGAACCTCTAATATTAAGGGGCTAGAATGAAACTCATTTATTAAACCTTGCCAGCAACAACCATTGGTACAAATGTAGGAAAATGAAATGCATGTTGATTATCCTACATACTTGGAGGACGTTTGTGTGGTGCTGTGGAAAATTGGTTCTATGGAAAACAAGTCCCCAACCCCAAATCAGAATGGCACAAAAAAGTTGTTCATTTTTCTGCTTTTTACTCACAGAAAAGCTGTTACATCAAGCCCAGAATTTTTATTCATGTACAAAACTGTTTCCACGTTCCACACTTATTTTGAGGAAAAATGGTCGCACAAACATGGCCTTAGGGCACGTTTGGGTGATATCATTTATGTGGAAACGAGGAAAAAAGCATTATTGGTTGACCTTAGAAGATCCAAATATCTGAGTACGACCCGAGGGTGTAAACAATATCAACCACATTATATCACCATAACCCTTTAATATGACCCTTAGGCCCGTTTGGTAATTTACTAGGTTAGTAAAAGTTGTATAGAGTCTCAATTTTTCAAATAAAGGATCACATAAAAAATACTATTATTTAACATTTCCTCCTTACTGTTTTATAAGAAAAAGTGAAAAAGCACCATCATTTCCCTACTAAACATAAAAAAAATAAATAAAATACTCACTTTTTAAACGAAAAGTTAAAAAGAATTCGTACCAATCCACTAAAGACAAAATATCATCATAACTCCTTTATATTTTATTCTCTTTTGATTTAATATTTTACATTACTTTTACTTTAATAGTAAATTATCAAACGGGGTGCATCGTATGCTCTAGCCTCCAAAGGCGCAGAAAACACCATGTTCCGTATTGATATATGTGAAAATCGGCCGCAACCAAGGATCCCTACAAATCCCAAGGAATGGCAAGGAAGTGTGAACACCAGTCATAAACAATGATCACGACTCCATGCGGTCGCCTCCTAATACTGGAGATTCCAAATCACCTCTCTTCCTAGATGGCAAGGAAGTGTGATCGACACTCATCATTTGTGTGATCTGCTAGGTATTGGCCATAGGCTCTCTCCCACTGTTGCTCAAGTCTTCTATTCTTCCTACGTCCTTTCCATCATATGCATCATTCATACGTGCTTTTATTCGATTCTTTTGGCTATATATCTTGGTTGTTTTTGCCTGCAATTGTTGGGACATGAAACAGTCTTCTCGTCGGATTTAATGCCATGAGAAGGAAACTTTGTTTACCCTTTTAAAGAAGAAATTGAAGAATGCCATTTAAAGTCCATACTTTCTTCTTCTTTTGGGTTTTTTATTTATCTTACTCCATTCATGGAGATTGATTTAAGAGGAGCCCACCCCACATTTGTAGGAAGAGTAGTATAATTAGGGATTGATCTCTAGACAGCCGGATAATACGTGAGGTTACAAACAACTGAGCAAACCTTGTTAAAGTTGCATACTTGAACAGTGTACCTAATCCATATCAAGGAATTAAGTCCCCCACTTAGTGGTACACTTGTAGTGGGCTCATAGTAGCAATCATCTTATAGATGGGCCCCTCCCTAGATGGGGATCTATCTCTGAAATATTTAGATTGAAACATCCTAACCCTTTAATCAAAGGCATATGCAGTTGCCAAAAGATTCAAAGATGGTTCCGAGTAAGGATAAAGTTACGATGATGGAGACTTTCAATGGCCCCTCATGAATGGACGCATCAGATAAGATCGTCGGTTCAGATGATTGATCCATCGACCGTGCTAATAGTGACAAGGTGACACTACCAATCCTCAGTCATTAGGAGCAAACAGTTCCTGTAGGAAGCTTCTGATGGAGAGTGCAACCTTCTCCTACAAATCTGATCGTTCAAAGAAGAGTCGAGATCCCATTTTTCAACGAAAGTATCATCCAAACAGGGAAATTTTGTTTTGGCCTATCATCAAGCGTCGCCTGTAGAAAATGCCATCCTAGCTTCTTTTTTTTCCAAAGAGGGAAATTTTGTTTTAGCCTATCCTCAAGCGCCGCCGGTATAAAATATCATCTTAACTTCTTTTTTATTTTTCATTTTAAGGAAGCAATGGAGAGGGTGCAATTAGGTGGCGAGTTGTTGAAAACAGGAAAATACTATTTCGGTCTATTCCCAAGTGCCACTTAGACAAAATGTGAATGGAGAAAGCAATTGCACACTCTAAATTGCTTCCTTGGAATGAAAAAAGCAAATATGACATTTTGTATAGGTGGCGCTTGGGATAGGCTGAAACCGTATTTCCCTGTTTCAAACAGGGGATCCGAACTCTTAGCTAATATCACATTTTATAAAGGTTGCACTTGGGGATAGGCCAAAAAAGGATTTCCCTATTTCATTAAAACAAGGGATCGAGACTCTTCAAAGAAGGGCACTCATAAGGAGAAAACTCCTTGTGATGGAGGTGAGTGGTTTTCCAGTAATGGTATTTTGTGAGTGCTTAATTTTGTCTTTATCTCTTACTTATACCCTCTCCGACCCAATTCAAACACCTTTTCCTCTAATGTTTGATGGGGCCCACATGTAATTGCAACTCCCACACATTTGGATTATGTTAACGGCAAAACCCACTAATGTACCATTATTATGGTTGCAAACAACAATCTCTTTTGAAAAAAAGACAAGTTCACTCAAACTTGTTGCTTGATGTGGCACTTTTATATTGAGGGTGTTAGTGTGGGCCTCGAGATATGGACCATGGATTGTGCCATTTTACTTGCTATGGCCCACCTTTTAAAACAAACATTAGATCTATTGCCAGATTTCTTTGTGATTAAATTGAGAAGACCTAACAGCAGAGACGCAAGAGATTATGGTTTAGCGTGAGCACCATCCACCAAGAGGGTGATCAAAATTAGTTGATCACATAAAATGTTAACCAGCAACAGTTTGAGCCAAATCATAATATATTTATTAAGCTAAGGGTTTTGGCAGCTTGAATTTTGACCATATCTTGTAATTTTGACTGAGGGCTATCTCCACTATCTTGAACCATAACACCTCTATCCTCATATTTTATGTTAACTTTTATATTTGTCGGTCATCCCTTACAACCATTTAGTTTTCACGAAAGAATAACTAATCTTTCAAAAAAGAAAGACGAAACAAAAAAAGGAAAAAGAAAAATGAAAAACCAAAACACCTCATCTAAGGCATGTACTCCACTTTCAACATCCAAGTGCTCACTTTCTCCACATTTCTTGTCTTCCTTATTATGTAGAAACTCACATTCTCTTTATTCTCCAATTCCCTTTGTAAAACCACTTCTCCTATTCCCTTGCTACTGCACTTTTTCTCTTGGTTTGCCAAAAAAAGTTGCTTTCATATTCTTTTCTTCTTTTATTTTTTATATAACTTTCAAAAAAAATAAATCTTAAGTATTTATCGGATGGAATGGAAATTTCACATAAATTATGGCATCAGTCAGGTAAAGGTTCATAAATCAAAACTCTCCAAATTTATAAATATTAAATTTGTAATGATCATTTATTAATATTTTCATATACTTTTTTTTTCTGCAGTGTATACATTAATTTGCAATGTATAGATATTCAATTCAACATGTATGGATATTACCGTGCTAAGCACGGGTTATTATGCTAGCTGGATATTATGCAAACTCTACCCGATTTATTCAGCTTAAAATAGAGTAAAAGGGAAATGAAAAGGTACATGATATAATTGCCCTTTTTATTTTATGGAATTTGGATTGAAAGAGCAGGAGAATAAAACCATTGATTTTGGCGTTTTACTAATAAAACAAAAATAAAACAAAGAGTGGAGAGTAAAACTAGTGGTGTGACATAAGTGAACTCTCCACCCCTATTTTGCCCATTTTCAATTACTTCCTCTAGGTTGAATAGAAAAGAGGAGTAAATTTTTGTCATGCAATGCTTTTCACTCTCCCCTCCTTTCTCTTGACGTCATCCATGATTTTACCTTCTTATTTTCCTTTTACTCTATAAATCACTAAAGAGAAGGAGACCATGGGCGGGACCTACACAAGGCTTGGTGGCTAAAGAAAGGAGAGGGTTTTTCTGTTGATAAATAATCAAAGTCAAACTGATTGCTCTATAACTTGCAATTTAAAGAAACTTGTGGGACCCACTTTGTTTAAAAAAAATAGAATGTTGATTATTAGGGCTTATTTGTGTAAAACCAAGAGAAAACCCATGTTCCTCTTTTATGAAAACGGAAATCTTATGGGGAGGGAGTGGTGTTGGATTCATGTTTCTGCTCAATGCGAAGAAAACCTACGCAAAAGAAGTCATTTTCTGTGGATTTTGCATTAAATTGGACAACGACTTAGGGTTAGGCAAGAAAATAAGCACTCAACTTGCATAAACGTGCCCTAAAGCACAACAATGGTAAGAGTCATTACAATCACAATCGCAACTTATAATGTCTACGATAGAAAATATATGAATATCTTATACATTTACCTTTACCTAAATGAGATCCACATCTAGGAATGGCCCTGAGAGAGCTTGAATTCATAGAATTCTTGTTTAAGGATTTTTAAATTCTCTAAAAGCAGTTTCTTTAGGTGAAACTCCTAAATCTCCCTCTTGGGTGGGGCATTTGAAATCATAGTTGTCAATTCCGTTTTGATGGTTGTTTCGGTTTAGCCTTTAAGATGAAATATTTCAGTGTTTGGGCAAAACTTTTCGGAGTAACTTTTTAGAATAATGAAAATTTAAAATATATATATATGAAAAAAATAGAAAAATAAAAAAAATGAAGTATGCATGTTTCTTGATATGGATATTGAGTAAAAAAAAATAAAAAAGAATTAGTGAGAATTGTTCCACAAACCGAAATGGACCGGAATGAAAACCAAAATTGATTTACCCCCATTCTGTTTCGGGGAAAGGATCGGAATAAAAAATTTCGATCATTCTGGCTGTCACAACCTTGAACCCGGACCCTACATTGGCCCAACCTCGGGGAGAGTGAAATTGGGATTTAAGTAACAATTATATTTCTCCCAGGATCCGCGTGAGTGAGGATGACAATTCCAACACATTCTGAATATTTTGCAGAAGCTTACGTGGCGTTGCGACTCGGATTCCGTGGCCATCGGATTCCGCATCACACTCAACCGCTAGCATATAGCTATCGTATCAAGAATCATATAAGACTGGAACAAACCAACACATTAAAATTCAGAGCTGACAGTAACAAGATATTCCATTCCCACATATGTTCAAGTTACAAGTATCAATGTGCATTAATTAAAAATCCCAGAGAACAGGCTAATAAAAGTCATACAAATAACAAGTTAAATAAACACTACCCCACATGTGACGTAACTCAGATGTCGAGCTAAATGTCTACATGACATAGCCAACGCAACAAATCTGCAACTCATGGCTCCACAGCCAACACATGCACTCAGCTCGGAGCGAAGAAATCTGGACCTGAGTACCAAAAGAGTGGGTCAGACATGACGGTCTGGCAGGTGGGTGAAAAAGAAATAAACGATAATCCGAATAATAAAACATATGATAAATCATGGTGTTCGATCAAAAGTTGCATAGATTTAAAACCAGTGTAAAACTTGTATATCTGACAAAACATGTATTCATTTTAAAGTATGTGTAAAAACATATATATCTGGTAAAACATGCATTCCTTTAAAACAACTGTAAAACATGTATTCCTCACATTGCAAATCCAGTCCATAGACGGACCCTGCAAGCCACAACGTGGGGAACAGATTGGCAACCACACTTCAGTTAAATCCTCCATCACTAATGTGATGAGAGCACATTCGGGGCGTTGGTCTCTAATACGCGAAGTGACGAGAACCAACATTATATATATACATATAGCTAGACAAGACCACGGCCGCAGAACCGGGTAACGAGACAGGATCCAAGCTGCAGCTGGCGGGAGCACAAGGGGGAGGCCCAAGTCAATTGATCAGACTGACAAGGGCGTCCAAGCTTAGTGGTGCCGACACATGGGTCACATGAAAATCAAAACATATGCATAACTATATTGGTGCACAACACCCAGGCGGGCGAGACATGTGCTCATAGGCACACAGTTCACATCAATAGCTTATCAAGCAAGTACGGGGCTAGTAAAACATGTCAAATGCCTAAATTAATAGTTTGAGGCAAAACTGGCTATATAGAGTGAAATCAGGTAAGAACAAGGATAATTCGAGTAAAGCAACACGACGAATCTTTATACGATTACAGACTATGTATGGAGGCTTCTGTATTTAAACAATATGTATAAGGGCCTTGTATGTCTATTATTGCTCTTGGCATGGTACTCGAATGATAGAAGACATTCCAAGTTCCCTATATAAATTGACAAATCCAAAATCCTCGATACATTTCCGGGGTGGGGTTTCTTTCACAATTAATCTCCATGTAACTCCTCCTACAATTTCCGATCGAGTTCGGGCTCCAAACCAACCTCACTGGACCTTAAAACAACCTTTTAAACATATTTGGAATTAACCCAGAAATTCTGCACAGCTCGCTCGAGCGAATTGAAAGGTTCGTTTGAGCGAACAATATTCTGGGAGGGGTTCGCTCGAGCGAGCAGAAGTTAGCTCAAGCAAATTGGTCCAAGTCAGGAAGGGTCGAGCGAACAGCTCGAATGGCTTAAGCGAACAACTCTCCAGAAGGGGCTCGCTCAAGCGGATATGAGTTCGCTCGAGCGAACTGCCTCGAATCCGGAAAGGTCGAGCGAAGAAAAGTGGAGGCTCGAGCGACCAAGGTTCTGGGAGGGGTTCGCTCGAGCGATGTAGAGTTCGCTCGAGCGAACTGCTCCGGAACAAAAGAGCTCGAGCAAAGTATGTGGTTGGCTCAAGCGAATAAAGTTCTGTGAAGGGTTCGCTCGAGCGAATGCAGGTTCGCTCAAGCGAACTGCTTCAGAAACACCCTGTTTCAGCAGTCCGAACCTTAACTTCTCCTCTTCAAAACCACATTTAAGCCACTCCCTTGGCAATACATTTATGGCATTTTCATCTACTCCGTTCACCATTTACTTCTCCAACACCCATTCATCCAAAACCATCAAATCATTAATTCTCCCTTCAATTCCAACCTCATTCAATGCAAAAGACTCATCATCCATGGACATCCATATGTATACAAAAAAACAAGATTTACAAAATAGCAATGCATATGTTTTCAAGAGATTAAATAAGAGGGAAAAGCTCATCAATATGTCATTTCAAAGCCTATAAAAGTCATAGTAGTTAGGAAGTATTAAATCATCAAAATCATTGATAAAATCAAGCTTTTCTCACAAAATATGCCAATATTCAAAACAATCTAATCATCCACTTGCCTTGATTTCCAAAGTAGCTAATCAAGCTCTTACTCACCCTCTCAAGCCACCAATCTCCAATCTACACAAAAACCCCTAAAATAAACCCATCTTAGAACCCTAAAATGGCAAACCAAATAACAAGAAGAAGAGAGCTCCCGATAGAGAAGGTAGAGACTCTCTAGAGCTAGGAAAACACAAATCTAGGAGATTGAAAGGATTGCTTACTTGGAAGTGCTTCAAATGAACAAGACTAGCTTAAGGAGAACCTCAATGTGGCTGGATTTCTCTTCTAATGGCATCCATAGAGAGCTAGAGATGAGGGGAAGAAGAAGATGGGCACAAATCTCTCATTTTGGCAAGCTTGGAGGTGAGTTTTGTGAGAAAACAAGAAGAAGAAGAGGAAAGGAGGAAAACCCTAAGGAGTTGAGGCTCCTCTCACTCTCTCATTTTGCTAGAACCAAATGGGGAAGAAGGAATGGGCTAGCCCTTTTACAAAAGGGTGGGTGTGGGTCCCACCATCACTTAAACTTGTCAAGATTAAAACATCAATTTCTGGGCCCCGGATGCGATCGACGAAGAAGAGAAAAATGTTTCTCATAAAATCTATTTTTCAAAAAGTATAATTTTGGCATGATTCTGAGATCTCGAAATTTGGGTCCAGATTCAATGTAAAAAGACCGGTTTACCCCTAGGGCTGGGGAAACTGATTTTCGGAGCTTCGAATGGGTACGGAGCGAACATGAAAGTTGTATGGAATGATGATACTAGTCAAATGAAACCGAAATGAGAATTTTTTTGGGAATCACAAAGAATCTCCCCAAGCTGACTACGCAAAACAAATAGGACCATATGGTCACTAACTGGGTTCGCTGGCTACCAAAACTTCCCAAAGCTAAAGAAAGGTCTTTCTAAACCACAAACTCAACCAAACAACTGCTAATCTCACTTTAGAAAACTAATCCACAAATGCGAAAACACTAATCCTGGAAATTAGGGGTTGGGGTCTCACACTGGCCGAAAAGAAATAGAATTGACGAGTATGTTTAAAATTATAGCAAAATGCATAGAGATTGGAAATTCCAGGAAATCTAAAAATAAATATGACATTTCAAATACCTGGGAAAAGGTCATCACATTATGTCCCAAAAAGCGTCAACACACCAAATTCTTATGAGAGACTCTAGTAAAGAAACAAGCCCTTTGGAAAATTTATAAATTCCATAGACATAAACTCTATGAATTCTTTCATGGTTGGAGTACCTTTAAATTCTTCAAAAGTTGTCCCTCACTTGAAATCCCTAAATCATCTTTTGGATGGAGGATTTGCAAATGTCCAGGGAAATGAAATTTTAAGACTTTCAGAAAATATTGAGACTTTTCAAGTGATTGAAATTTGACACTCTAGTAAAGAAATATGACATTTAAAAATATTCGGACAAGTCATTCCATCATATCCAAAAATTCCCAACATAACAAAACTCGCAAGGAGATTTTGTGAAAGAAACAAGCCCTGTATTCTCCATCTGCGCTGAAGTCTTTATAAATGTTCAATGAATCCGCCCTAAACTGGTCCCATTGACAACCTTAGCTTGCGTGTTTGAACTATCAAAGATGATAGGGTTTCATTTAATATATGCTCCAAAGTATCATGTGTGAAGTGTGATAGTCCACATGAGTCATTGAATCCCTACCGTAAGACTTACCTCATGTCACGTGTGGTGGGCCCAAAATTTAGGGCACTGGGCACCCCCATCCTCCTAACCCTAAATTGGCCAAGAAACACACGTGGAGCCTGTGATTTTAATAGTGATGTGATTTATCAATGTATTGACATTTCAATCCAACATTTCCTCCACCACTCACATACACCCAATTGCAAAATGGAGTCAATTTGAGTAGGTATGATAAGACAAGCATATTACATAAAGAAGTATGGTTGTGCAAAGCTTAAGAGTTTTTAAGGTTTGACCCCCTGAGAAATGACACTTGTTGTATGGAGTCTTTGTGAGCCAGCAGGGGCCTTATAGATTGGACACTTGTGAATGTGGAATACTTGTACTATTTTGAAGCCACTAGAAAGATGGGCCCCATTTGGGTTATCTGCATAATGAGATTGCAGTTTTTGGAGCTTGTGGTTTGCAATTTCTTCTTCATGTCAATGATTATGATCAATAAGAGATAAGATGAGTTAATTCACATGAGTTGGTTTGCATAGGTATAATGATTCTTTTTAATTTTACAGTCGGCATCACATTTATGAGGTGTTCGTTTCAAGAGATTTGTATGAAAATTTCAAGTGTTAGGGATTTCTAAAAGCAATGTTTGTTGTTGTATTTTGAGGATATGAGATTTCTTACTGCTAAATTAAAAAGATTTAGCCTTTTAAAGTAACATTTTTTATTTTTAAGTTTTCTATCTTTTTATCATTTTGAATGCTATATTAGAAAATTAAAAAAAAAATTATTGGAAAAAACATTTGGAGGATTCAAAATTTTCTCAACTGGAATTCTTGAATTGGTGCGAACAAAGGGGCTTTAAAGATTTCTTGGCCCTATTTCTTTAGTGGAATTTCCGCTAGGAATTCATCATATCTAAGAATTCCTGGACTTGGTGTGACATGTTGTTCCTTGAAATTTCTGAATTCCATATTTCTTCACTAGTATTTTTGAATTCACCATGGAAGGTCTCTTTTGACCTTTACGAATCTAGGAATTCCACTCCCTTTGTATTTTGGTGGAATTCCTAGATGCTCAAGCCCAAAGGAGCATTCAGAAATTCCACTATGTCTGGAAATTCAAGAATTCTAGCAAAGAAACGGGCCCTTAAGTCATTGATACAATGGGTCTAGTCAAGTTTTAATGGGCTTGTGATTTAAATATTTGATTAAGGAAGTTTGGGTTAGAATTTAATAAGATGACAATTTCAATCCATTTACAAATGAAGTCTTTGAAGTAAAATAACAAAAATAATCTGATATTATGAACTGTAGAGAACTGACCTGCAATCTGACTTGCTATGGCTCAAATTGTGGATTGCTGGGTGGAATGAAGTCTAGCTAGCCTAGATGACCTAGCTCAAATTGAATCAAATCTAATCCATTGATTAGAGGGCTGCATGTGCAAAACTAATGTGTTTGACTGCATGCGTTTGGGCTACTAATGTGGCATTTTGTGATCTCTTCTATTAATCTGACCCGAGCTCAAGTTGATAAGTTGCGTGGGTGACTTTTGGCAAGTCTATTTGGGTATAATTAACTGTTTGAAAAAAATAACAAAAATCTCCAATCAAATAAGACTTTTTGCCCCACGTAACCTTGTCAATCAGACAAAGTCTAAAGCAGTAAGATAGCTTTCATATCATCTTTTGCTTCTTCTTCTTCTGTTTTCCCTTTTGGACAAATTTGTCCATATAATTGTCACTATAGTTAGGATAAGTTTGTTTTTATAAAAAAAAAAAAAGCTAAAAAAAATTCAGGTGGTGCGAAATAGTCTATTTGAAGGAGGGTCTAATTTAAACAACTTTACGTCAATTAGACCATTTGAATTATCTCCGTTTCAAATAGTATAGTTTTTAAAATTGAATTAGTATATATATTGATCAATCTTATAGTAGAACTATCTTGTTCATAAAAGCCTGTAGGAGATATTTATTAAGGCCTTAAAGATCAAGCTTGGTGATGGGATAGAAAATTTTTCAACGCTCCTCATGGATTCAGCCAAATAATTGTCGAATCGGTTGTAGTGCCAATCCATCTACCCTTACACCAAGTAGGGTTAGAATGGCCTATTCAAATACAATAAGTTGGATTAGATCAAATTCAAGTCAAGCTGGCAGGTTGTATTACATGCTCACTTCACTCAACTCTACCCTCCCTCACTTATTAATCGTGTTAAAAATGTTAACCCGGACCGAAATAACAAGATTGGATTGGGATTGTGTTTATGGGAACAATTAGATTGGCATATTGAAGTAGAACAAGGAGCATTAGATCTAGTTGAAGTCAAGTTGGCAGGTCGTGTATCACACTTGCACCCAGCTTAATCCTGGCCCATTTAATAGTTGTGTTGGACATGCTAACTCAGACCAAAATAACAAGATTGGATTTGGGTGGGGTTGACCCCGACCTGCCTCTTGACTAGGCCTCCCATCCATGTTATGACGATGAATGAACCTTTCAACAGTTACAGATGGAGAAAAGAAGTGATATTAGTGTCCATTTTCTCTCTTTTATTGTTGTTTGTTAGGCAAGTATGCCCAAAAGACAGCTCAAGCTATAATGGTGATAGAGGCATGTGATGTGAAACCCCCTTGAAATTTTGTTATGGCCCTCAACTAGAAGAAAAAGATAGTACCCTTGGGCATTGTGGGGGCCTATGGTTTTGAATCAAAGCCATTTATTTCCAATGGTCTTAACTCTTTGGTAGATAATAGCATGGAAATAGATTGAAGACATTAGCCGTCCATAATCAACATTAAAAAAGATAGTTAAAATCTCCCAACTTGGGATTTTTCTTGTTAACTTGTTTTATCCATGGTGGCCATGCTACATCGATGATTTGGATTGGCGGATCATGGCCCAAAATGACTAGTTCCAGCCCAAGGACACCATGTTTGTCCTCTGATAGAAAAGACAGCCATTCTAAACCTGGTCATATTTGAAAGTTGATTCTAAAGCTTGTGCATGCTAGATAGGAATTCAATCAAGTACCCAGATGGCCCACCAGAAATTTTCAAGATGCTGGGCTCACTTTCTTTTCTTTGTCCAAAAGCCTCATGATTTCTGTTTGGAAACTTTGATTTTCTAAAGGGAACATTTTCCTCTATTACACAGTAGAATATAATCATTGTAAGAGGAACAATGGAAAACCATCCATTTTGGTAGGAATGTTTATGGACGCTGGGTCGGGCCAGGTGAAACCCAAGCCCAAACGCCTTAATATTAGGATGATATAGAATCAACTGGCCTTAAACTAAAGCCAGGGAGTCCATCCCTTTTGCAAACTGTAGATTCACCTTTTATGAAAAATGTTCTAGCCTTCCAGGCCATGCCACGATGGGCCTATAGTTGGCCTTTACGCACACTCAGGCGCAGGTGTGACCCATTTCATTATAGGGCCAGAAAACAGACCCTGTCCCATCCGCAACTCTATAATACAGATGAACTTCAGTCAAATCCAGGTTGGGCTCATGTTGTGACAGGGTTGACCCAGACCGTAAGCACCACTATTTGCTACTATGTACCATAACTAGTTCCACAGTTTGGAATAGATGTATAAACTATTAAATTTGATGGCCCTGTTTTGGGCCCATAAAGCCCGAAAACAAGGCCCTAGCCTTAAGACTAACATGGGTCAGGCTCAGGCCCATACTTTCTAAGGTAGTATTTGGTAGAGGTGTCTTAGCCTTCTAGGTGAGATGGGGATATGACAGCTTTAGTCTGGATTGCTATTCTAAGTTTTCAACCATCTGGCAGTGGGTCACGGACCATGTAGTTGTGGACATTCAATTGGTGCAATCTTGGGCCATGGCTTGAACAAAGTGATGGGCAACTAATTATGGTCTGGGTCAGCTAGCCCCTTCTCCAAAGAGGTCCTTTCCCACCAAGCAAAACCGGTTAATCTCATGTGGATGGGCTAGGCCAAACCCATCAAGGAGTGCATCTTGCAGCTACACTCTTTGGAGTCTGAAAACTCTACTCTTCAGTTTTCTCTTTTGCCAAAGTAAAAAGGGCACCTGAGGGCTCCAAGAGGGGAAGTTAGAGGGCACAGGCCCAATAAGAGTGTGCCCACTTGGACGACCAATTGATTAGGGTTTCCATTATTTTTAAGATTCCTCTTTCCTAGAGATCTAGGGCTATTCAGCTCTATCCTATGTTTATCTTATATTTTTATATATCTTTGTACTCAAGAGAGATCTAATATTGAGTTTTCTTAACAACAAATTAGCACCTCCTAAATCGACAACTACTACTATTTACATGATCATTAATCTAGTAGCTTTGCTTTGGGCATGGCTTGTCCTGCGGCCCGTTTTAATTTTGGCATGGAACCCAACAGGCCTAAAAGTGCTTTAGCAGCACCACCTCAAGAACACTTTCATCTTTTAGTTCACAGTGCTCTTAGGGCCTGTGTCTTTGCAATAAAATGCATAGGATTCATACTACACGTGCTTAAAAAATAATAATAATCATACTTTAAAGGTAGATTTTCAAAGAATGAGCATCAAATGATCTTTCTTTTAGTTCACAGTGCTCTTAGGGCCTGTGTCTTTGCAATAACATACATAGGATTCGTACTACACGTGCTTTAAAAAAAAAATTTCAAAGGTGGATTTTCAAAGAATGAGCATCAAATGATCTTTCTTTTCCTTTCTTTTCTTTTTTCCTTTTTTCCAATTGAGGATTTTAAGGGAAAAATCTCAGAATTTGGCCATTCCTCGCGAAGGGTCCCCGAATATTATACATCACAAATTCGGTCTTCCCACCATTTTTTAATTTTTTTTATACTTTTTTCTGAGTGACGATAGCGTCGCCCAGAAAAATTTGGGGGACACTAGTGTCCCTCCTCATGTCTTCTTTATTCCTCGTCTCCTTCATATTTCTCCATATTGAATATAGATTTTTCACTATTCATATGGGTGGAAAAGCTGCGAATACAAATTTTTCACTGTTTATATGGGTGGAAAACTTGCGAATACAAGCTTTCCGCTATTTACATGGATGGAAAAGCTGCAAATACAAGTTTTCCACTATTGATATGGGTGGAAAAGTTGCGAATACAAGTTTCCACTATTTATATGGGTGGAAAAGCTGAGAATATAAGTTTTCCACTATACGTCCAAATATGCAAGTACATACCTATCGAGCAACTTTTTTTTCTCGTTTTCTCATGGATGTGTTCATGGGTTGAGGGTAAGCTCTACATGATAATGTAACATAATACGTTTGTTATATGAACCATTCTTTCGTATTATGTCCCCGTTTGTTTCGCTTTTCAAGATAATTTTTGAGAACATGAAAAGAAGAATGGCCAATGTAGAAGAGGAAAAAAGAAAGGCACAAGAAACAAAGGGAGTTTTGTGTTTTGTGAAAACTGCGTAGAGTGACGCTAGCATTGCTCTTATCCAGCGTTGCTCCCTTTAGCATTAAAAAAAAAATACGGAAGAGGTCCTAACGGACCCCGTTTGTGCTACATAATTTGCGGAGACCCTTTGCGAGGAATGACCAAATTCCGAGAATTTTCCCGTAAAATCCTCTTTCCTATTTGTTTGTATAGACTATAATACATAAGAATTCATATAATAAATGGCTAAAAATGATCATCAAATAATCAAATCAGCTACTCGTAAATATATATACAAAAATGATCATCAAATAATCTACTCGTTAATGGAAATAAGTCAAGAGAAAAAAAAAGTCAAGTGAAGATGGGAAATAAATATGCCAATAAATACCCTAGTAATTCAATACCCCAAGAAAGTCAAGGTCTCGTATCTGCATGATTGATCACCTCATATCCTTCACCCCTTAATACCTCATTTCCTTCATTCCTCCCCTGTTCAATAATCCCTTACTAGAGCTCATTTAAACATAAATTCCTATCTATCTGATTCCTATCTAACCTGAAAAAAACATACCAAAGGGAGGAGTCCAAGGAGCAGGGTTGCTCATGGCCAGGGCGAGCCGCTAACCCCCATTGGCTGGGCTTGGACAAATTCATTGGGCTAAGGCCAGGCTTGGATTAAGTGATGTGAAGCCCAAAGGCCAGCCCAATTAACTAAATGCGTGGGCTAAGGCCTGACATTTACTCCCCTCTTTCATCTCCCACGCAGACGCAGCCCTTCCTCATCAGGCCGACTCCTCTCACACTTCCCTCCCTCTCTCCGGCCGTCTTCCGCCATCAACACCACCAATACCTTCTCTTCGGTAAGTGTTCTTCTTGTACCCCTCTCTCTCTAATATGATTCATGAGATGTCTTTGTGTTGTGTTATTGTTGTGTTTGGGAGAGATCATTTTGGGGTTTCTTCTGTTTTCAATGTATGACACCATTGATTAGTGATTTTGCTGCAAATAGCAGTGGGGAACTGTAAGTTGGGTGCCTGAGACGCAAGGGATAGAGTATAACCCAAAACTTTATCCACAAAACTATATAACCCGTTGATCAAAACTTACAAATAGTTGGTTGAGAAAGCAGTGAGTAACAGTTCACATTCAGCATAAAAACTGGTGCACTATTGGAAAGATGGCATCTTTCAAACTGCCTTCTCTTTGAGGCAACATCTATCCACGGAGAAATCAATTTTTACATGTCATCTCAGAGTAATAATCAAGGCCCAGTCAAGGATCATATAACTTCAATGCTGCCAAGATGGTGCGAATCATTGTGGTGCGGATGAGTTTGCTGCTGCCAAGCAATGAATAACCCTTACAGTTCCACCCATATCTAGAATGGTCAAGTACAGTAGATTTTAGCCATCAAAACTTCATTATGAGGTCTACTAGATGAATGTCGTATATATCTTCAAGGATCGTATCGTGGCATCGATGATTACATTCGTGTTTGTTGTATTTCCTATGGTTTCAATTTCCATCTCTTTATCTTGATTACATGGTAACTCTGCCGTGTGTAGATGACATTAGTGTGTTGGATTTCCTATGGCTTCTATGCCTACATTTGCCATCGGTTTCACTTTCTGCATGGAAAGCAGCATCTGGGTGTACCCCAAAATCTCATGCTACGTGGATGTTATAGTGAGTGTTAGTATGTGCTGTTGACTTGTATTGCAATAATAAGCTTCCAAGGAACTGGAAGTGAAAGCTCCAGTATCTTTAGAACCAGAAGAGAGAAAATAGAACAAAAATTTGGGAATGGTTGCTCACACTTGACATAGTGGGACTAAATCAACTTTGGTAATTTATCATTTTAGTTTTCAAAACTTTATTTAGGAAAAGTCTTGAAATAATATGTCATCTGTTATAGGCAAACCCGATTCTGAGGATATTCCGCACAAAGCCACTACAGTTTCCCATGAATATGGCTATCCTCTTTGGTGGGACCATGGCTATCATGAAGCTAATTGGATACCATCATTTGGTACCATTCCTGATGACGTGCTGAGGAGGCCTTTGGACAACCATAACTTGACACTGAATCCCAACTAATAAACAAGTAGATGTTAAATAACAGTTGGAGATTGTAGTTGTTAGCGAAGCTATTGCAAATGTCATCTCCCCATCATGATTTGCTTATTTTATTTTCACCTGTTTTTATGTATGCCTTGTGATAAGATTGTATGGGATGTTGATATTATACTACTTATGAATTTCATTTCGGTTCTCCAATAGAGGTGATGTTGGGTATGTGACATGCATGACATTAGCTTATGCATAATTTTGTGAATATTGGAGAAAGTCTATAATAATTGTTGTATGAATAGATTATAAGATGGAGATGAGGCAAGACATCTTTCTAGTTAAAATCTCTTTTTTTTTTGAAATGATAGTGACATGGCCCTTAATAAGCTCTTATTTTTCTCTTTACCAAACACTCTAATGTGAAATAAGAGCTACTTTTTTTTTTGTAAGACAAGACTAATTCTAAATTGGAAGTTAAAAATTAGAGCTTTTTTTTAGACCTTAATCTAATTAGCTTTTATGACTCGAGTGTCCAAACGGCCCTAAGATGCATGTAAGTAGGAAAAATCAAGGGTTAGTAATTGATATTTTGTTGATTTAGTCTAATTTAAAACTTTATCGTTTGCACAAAGATTTTAGATTTTATTGATACTTAAAAAATTTGAGTCTTAGGATATAACCCTTGAGTTTCTTCTTTCCTTACTCTATAAAATAATTATTAGTTATTTATTTAAGTACTTCCGTATTTCTTTGAGGTTAAAACCAAGGAAAAGTGGTCTTTTGATGTTTTGCAGAATTCTGTTAGGAGTTCTAATCCAGATCCTTTCGAAATGTTTTTTTTTTTTTTTTTGCCGGGGAGGGGGTTGGGGTGGGGTTTGGTATCTGATTTATAGTTCCTTTGGCTGGATCTGGTGCATGTGCTGAAGGAGGGCTGGTTGAGCTCCTGTGCAAGCTATGCATTGATCTAGTGGCTGTTTGATTTCTATATTAAGCACCATCCTTATCCTCAAAGACATTACATTTGTTGGGGAAAGTGGTACAATGGAATGGACAACCCGTGATCAACGATTAAGCACGTACACCCAAATCCACACAATATCAAGCAATCAATCCACGAAGAAGATGAAGACATAACGATTTACGTGGTTTGGCAAAACCGCCTACATCCACAGAGAAAGCTCACGTTAATTTCTTTATCTCCCCTGTTGTGCTCCACAGGGTTTAGGGCCACAAATTACATCATATATATAATCCCCGCTTTCTTGGCCTCCAAGAAAGTCTTTCTTAGCTTGGTTTGTGTTTTTTTTTTATTATTTTTTTTATTTTTTATTTTTTATTTTTATAGAGGAGGGTTTCATGTGGATTTTGGAAGCGGACACAGAATTTTCATATGGTTTTGGAAACGGACTCAGGTCCGATAGGGGTGACTGCACCCCAAAAGCATATATGTAGGTCCGCCCCTGGGTAACATCGGAAAAATGCCAAACATCAGGCATCAAAGTTGATCTGTTAGTTCCGTCTTCCTGTTTACACCAAGGACCTGACAAGAAAAAAAAAGGGTATAGACTCTGTTTTGGAGCTACGAAGTTGGTTCATGTCTTTGCTGACTATCTGGATCCACAAAGATTTATACCTCTTTATCTGATCGTATATGATTATTTATGTATTTTATATGTACTTAGTATATCATATGTTTAACATGGTGATTTTACCTGAATCTGGACCTGGATCTATCCATTGGAGTGCACAGCTATGTCTTCCTCCACAGCTGTGTATGTGGCATGCAATTGGACAGGCAGTCTACACGCTGTAAGTGTTGCAGTGACCTTAGCTTCATTGGAAGATGGAACGTGTACTGGCTTGAAATGTCCCAAACTGAAGCACCATGTCCATCCCTAATCTCATTGGTACCCGCTCACATAAATTGTGTGGCCCATCATAACCATGCATAGTAAAACACTCAGACCAACATCTCAAAAGGTCCAAGGCATCATGAATACCCCAAATTCTTTTGTTCTAGACAGATGTACTTGGAATTCTAACCTTTTTTTGTGATATACTTTTCCCCCATTATTGTTGAATACTTGAATTGCTCCTTATTTTCCTTTTCTTTTCCTTATTTGATTTCAATAATTTAAGCTGCACCTCTCTCTTCCTCAACTTCTACTCCTTCAAAGTTCATGGCAGTTAAACTTATTTGTGGTATGCCACTTTGGTTGAACTTTTGCGCGAATTTTACTTTTTGGTTCATCCAGTTGTGGATGGCTAATTCTGTGGAGAACCTATCCATCGAGAATGAAGAGGAGGATCAGAGCTTTGAAGAACTTGGTTTGGATCCACGCCTGGTCCGTGCTTTGACAAAGAAGGATATCACGAGACCTACACCCATTCAGCATGTAGCTGTCCCTCTGATCCTGGTTAGTTTGACTAGTTTCCCCATTATTGAAGTCTTTGCAAATCAATTATGTAAAGATAAGCTTCCTTAAATTGAGGGATTCTCCCCTCTTTCTTCAATACTTGTCATCATGTCTTTTGTATAATTATTTTTTGATGCCTTTCTGTGCTTGGACTTTTCATCTCATTTACAGGAAGGTAAAGATGTTGTAGCCCGAGCAAAAACTGGTTCAGGAAAGACCTATGCATACCTCCTTCCCTTGCTTCAGAAGCTATTTTCAGAGTCTGGCTTAAGAAAGAGTGCCCCAGGTGCCTTTGTTCTTGTGCCGACCAGAGAACTGTGTCAGCAGGTATGCAGTATTGTAAATGTTAGATGAAATCAATTATAGAATTTTGTCTTAATAAATTTTAGATATACATTTTTTTGGAACCGAGATAATTGTGGCAATAGCTTGGAGCACAATCGGAAAGTGCTTATTGTTGCAACCAAGAGGTTGCGGCTTCGAGTCACATGATTATTTTATCTCTTCTTCTTCTTCTTCTTCTTTTTCCTTCGTATTTTTTAATATATTACTCAAGCTATCTATGACTCCATCTGATGCATGTAAAATCTGAGCCATTGCAAAATGCTGTACCATGTATGAGATGGCACCCAAAAGTCACAATGAGTTGACAATTGTAAATCTCAAATTGTACGATATCTGTTGAAAGAAAGGATGGTTGAGAGAAAAACCAATGTTCCATTTTGCCATTCAGTTTTTTTTATAGGTCCTTAAGCTGAAGAAGGGTTAGTATTGTCTAATTGATGTGATTATTTGGCTAAGGCCCTGTTCATAGTAGGAAATTTTTTTTTTTTTTTTTTGAATATTGCAGATCTTGTGCACTTGTCTTATGTATGAATGAGAATAAAATCAGTAATTATGCAAGGAAAAGTGACAAACTTTGTAGTTTTCCCCATGTTTTTGTGCTGAAGTGGTTGACAGCTAACACCAAAGGTTTTCATTTCAAGATGATTCTTGAGGTGTTTTTAATTACGAAAGGAAAAAAAAACATATTACGAAAAAATTTATGCAATATTTTATTTGAAAACTCAAAGAATACGCTAAGAATTTTGAAATTGATTTAGGATTGAAATGAGTTTTTGAAATCCATTCAGGCAATCATGTCTGATATAAGCTTTTCTGATATACCACTCCAAATGCTGGCAAAATTGTGTCAAAATATGACCATAGAATTACTGAAATTTTTTTAGTTCGGTGCAGCTAGATGAACCCATATGTTTTTTCATATCAATTGTTCCAATAATTGTGGTCTGTTTACTGAAATTACTTTAGGTAGTATTTGTTGGTTACACGGTTATCAATAAATATACGACAATAAACTAAATTTTACTGATTCTTTCATGAGTTTTGAAGTTTCTAGTTGGAGACTTGGGAGTAAAAATTTCAAAAAATACAAAAAATGGGTAAAATCATTTAATATTTTGATTCCATCTGAGGAAAACTTGGCTGTAAAAAATTTCACTGTGTGAGCTTTGAACAAAATATAACTTCTAATTCTTTTAAATTACCTCTACTCTGAGAGTACTTGAAACCATAATTCTTTTTATTTATTAAAACCTACTGCTATGGTCACTACCTAAAAGGCTATTTTTAACCATCTAATAGAAAAGGACTCACGGTTTCTCTTGGGAAAAAGTTGCTTGCTGTTTATTGTGACATCATTTTGTGTTTGCATCTCTCCTTCCATCTCAATGTTTATTATTGGAATAGCTGACTTGGAACCTTTTCAGGTTTATTCAGAGGCTTTATCTCTCATTGAGCTCTGTAGAGTTCAACTGAAAGCCGTGCAGTTAACAAGTAGCATGAAGATTTCTGATATGGTAGGTTGGTCCCTGTAAGACTTTGCCTCTGGGGATGCTTTTACTATGAGTTGACCATTGAGCAATACTACTTGAGAGCCTTTATAGATCTACATGATATTCTGTCTGATCATTTAACAAAAAGACACGATGCAGTGTCTGTTTTCTTGGTTGTCTGATTAAGTGTTTTGTTTGCAGAGAGCAGCATTGGCTGGTCCTCCTGATATTCTGGTCGCAACACCAGCATGCGTTTCAACATGTATTTCAAAAGAGGCCCTTCTGACCACATCCCTTCAGGAATCACTTTCAATTCTAGTTTTGGATGAGGTGTACAATCAACTGTTTGTTTGTTAGAATTATGATTTTAACAGTTTTTTATTCTTTGATGTTTACTGTGTGAGCATATCAATATATCGTAAATAAGAATGTCAAAATCATTTATTTACTTATATGGAATATAAAAGAAGAAAGTTAACTGAAAATTATAAAACTAAGTGCTTTCTGTTTTCTTTAAGTAATATTCTACTACTATAGTTGAAGGAAAGTGTTTGTTAAATTTTACACCCAAAGTATTTTTGTTCTTTACTTTTTTCATTCGAACTCAATTTTTTTTCACTCTAGCCACGCCTGTCTATTTTAAGTTTTTCACTCAAAGTCAATTTCATTTTTCCACCCTAGCCACTTTCCTTTTTCAGTTTCATTTTGGTGCCTTTTTTAAGTATCATAAGGCATTTGAACTCTTATAACCCACAAAAGTAAGCTCTTGAGGTGATTTGCATCTTAGATTCTTTAAAATTAATTGTATGTTGCTAGTAGTTTAGACTTGGAGGTGGAAGGTATTTTGTTTCTCCCCGTTTTCATTTTCCTTTTGAATACTGAATTTTCAGATTGGATTGCATGATATCTGTTCTAAGTCATAGCCTTTTTTGTGATTATGAGTGTACATATGGAATGTTTGGTTATTTTCTCTACCTAGTGGCAATTCTTGATCTATGGTTAATCTTCAGGCAGATCTCCTTTTGTCATATGGTTATGAAGAGGACCTAAAAGCCCTCATTCCTCATGTCCCTAGGCGTTGTCAATGCCTTCTCATGTCTGCTACCTCAAGGTTTGTTATTTAAGATTTCCTTATTTATTGTCATTAGCCAACTGTTCATTTTGTAGCTCTATCTTTCTACCTGCTTGTATCTTTCTTTCGCTGTCAGATGTTTCATTCCACTCTGTTGTTATCTAAAGCTTGTTTTATTTGATAATTTGCAAAACTTGACTGTATTTTGTATAATTAATATATACTGGCAATTATTTATTTGTTATTATTATTATTATTATTATTATTATTATTATTCAAAGCCTTGTTCCAACTATGCTGGGTTCAGCTACATGAATTATTATTATTATTTTGTAAAATCAAGTTAGTTGTCTCATGTGCATGCAACCAGCGCTTCTATGTATTGACACATGCCTCTGGACCTTGTGAAGATGAATGTCATCAATCCGTCAGGCAGGTGTGGGGCATTTGATGAGTGAATGTGAATCTGCTTATTTTTTAGCCTGGTCGAGGGTTTCACCAGTTGCATAGCTTATGTGTGGCACTTGCATGCCTTAGCCACGTATGTGGCAGTGTGTAAGATTTTGCAAATTATTGTTCTTGTGATAGCTGACTTCTTTCTAGATAGACCTTATTTTGGTATCTATATGCAAATTAAGGACAAATTGACCATTTGGCTACACCATCTGCATGGGCTCTGATCCACCTTGTCATGCACTCATAGCCCATGGCGCATACATGTAAGGTTGTGAGACACGATGGCGGAGTCGAAGGTTTACTAGAGTCACATGGGCATCACGATCGTCCATGTGGTGGGACAGTTGGATGGAAGGATTGAGATTGGTTGATGAAGATTGTGGAAGGTCCGGAAGATCCTAGAAGACTTTTTTTTTTTTTTTTTTTTGAAATGGCAAATTTTCATTGCTCAAAGACTGTACAGTATAAGAGGGCTTTACCGACCAAAAAAGCACCTAGAAAAGCACGGGGAGGAGCCGGACAAAAAGATTCGAGGCCCTAAACAACGAGCAACAACAAAAAACAGAAAGAAATTAAGTAGGGGCAGAAATAAGCAAAGAAGGTTTAAGAACTCCCTCTTTGGCGAGTTTATCTGCCTCTGCATTTGTTGATCTCATAATGTAATTGAACGAAACGTTCAAATCACCTGACAACTGAATCACCTCTTCTATAATGTCTGCCATATACCGTGGAGGTAAAAAAGACCGAGTTGCCCACTGTATAACACAAGAAGGTCCGAGAAGACTCTTGAGTTGTGTAGAGTTATCTAGGATATTCTTGTACATTATGGAGATATGTAGAGATGTGCGGAGTGTTCTAGTTTAATGGGGAAAAGTGTATGATTAAGATAGAGTTTTGTTGAAGTTTCTAGAGTCGGTTATGGAGTGTTCTCATTTGTTGGATGAGTGACATGTGGCATAATCTTAGCCATTCATTTTACGGACTAGAACCATAGAGAGGGATAGACTCCATTCATTTGTAACCAAGCAAGTTCAAGGAATCGATAAGAAGTTTTCATTTCTCTAGGTGTTCTCTCTTCTTGGTGTGTGAATGTGCAAGCCTGTGTGTAAATTCTTTGTCTAAAAGTTGTACCACTACTGGGGAAGGCTGACTCACTAGTGCGAAGGGCGTAGATGAGTGCCGCATGGGCTAGAATCAAGGAGATTCGCTTGGTCCGTGGTAGTTGGACTTAGATACGGGGTTAGGGATACTACTCTGCTCTTACGGAAATATAAGATATGGATATGGATACAGATATAAATACAACTGCCCAAAATTTTCTTTAGTACATTCTTGCAGTAATGAAATTACCATTGTTAACATTCCTTTCTAACAGTTCTTATGTTAAAAGTAAATAAATTAAAGAAACTATATGAAATAATGGACTTAGTAAGTAAGATATGCTAGGCCTGTACCCTAGAAGTAACGGTGTAGAATTGAGTATCCAATTATCTTAGTCTCTGCCCTATTTACATATTTATTAATAAAATTTTATATAACAAGCATAATAAATTTTTAATATTTTAAAATGCAAAGGAGTATAGGATAACCTGTATCAAATCCTACCCAACTGATACTCATCATGGGTTTGGTTTGTCTGTGGGGCGAGTCAAGCAAGAGTCACGGTGGGTATATGTTTACCTTGTCCTGCACAGAACTTGACCTGCTGCCACCCTTATGTAGTTGTAAAAGAATATTAGTAAATGATTGTCATGTTCAAATAGTGAAACGGAACTTAATGTTATACAAAGTATGTAATATAAACATTTACCACTTTGAAAGAAAGTTTTAGTAGTGATTCATGCCCATTTTTGTTGTCTATTGGCCTATTTTTTTGAATGATTATTCTTCTTGTCATTGTTGGCAGTGCTGATGTTGAGAAATTAAAGAAGCTGGTGTTACACAATCCATACATTTTGACTCTACCAGAAATCGGAAATGCTAAGGATGAGATCATCCCAAAAAGTGTACAACAATTTTCAGTAAGGACCGTTTACTTGTCAAATAACTACGATGTTCACTGAAAAGATGTGCCAATATATTTAGGTACTATAATTATATTGCTATTTTTTTCCTATGGCATTCTTTGTTTAGTGAATAAATATGTTGCTCATGTAACAATTGTGTACATGTCCCTACTCTCTTTTTCAAACTGACCAATTTATTTGCACAACGTAGCCTGGATAGGTGTGTGACCACGTCACGTCCTCTTACTGATGGTATCGACCCTGTAATTCAAATTGGTGGATATGTCAGTTAATCTGGACAAGTGGACATGGTGAAACAACTGAGAGACCACCTTATGGATAGGCAAGTTGCCTGATTCTATGAGACGTTCAGCCATGGAACTTTTTTTCTTTTACTACTGATCGTAGATTCCATTAACTGTACAGTTAGAGGCTGGTTGATTTGAAATTTATGCATTTGCAATTTATAAGTTTATGTTATTATCATTGTTGTTATTTTAAATTTATAAGTTTATGTTATTTTAAAATTTGGGCTCTGGCTCAGGCAAGAAATAGCCCACCGTTTTGACAGTCCACTTCCATTGCCGAAGTGCAACAGTTAGGGTATTATAGGATCGATATAATTTACTAAATATTATACAGTGTACCTCAGCTCTTATAACGTTGTTTAACATGGACTGATAAAATATGTTGTGTAACATGGAAATTTATCCCAGTTACAATACTGTTTGACGAATCAAGGGTACTTTGTAATTAATTTCACTGACAATTATTGTATCATTGGAATAGATAAGTACAATGCCAAGGTAGTTCATTTGACATGCATCGAAGAGAAAATGCATCCCTAATTGTTTGATCGGAAATGTACATAGACATGTTTGAAGTGTGGATTCTCAATTGGAGTTGGATTTCGCTGAGTGTTTGCTTTCATCCTCTGTCAAATTGCCTTGGCGATCATAAAGACAATTATCCACTGGCAGTTGTAGTTTCATTCAAATAAATAAGTACACTGCGAAGTAGTTTATTTGGCATAAATTGAAGAGAACATGCAAATACCGAATTGTTTCATTGAAATTGTATGAGACATGTATGAAGGGGCAGCAACAAGCGTGAGTTCCCAATTGGGGTTGGATTGCACCGAGGGCCCGCTTTGATTTTCCATCTGTTTGCCTTGGTGACGTAGGAGCAAATGGGCAAAATATTTATTAAATTTTACAGTCGGGCTGGTTTGTCAAAACAGGCAGTTTACATGGGCCTTTTATAATTCCAGCCAAGGTTGGAAAACTCATGACTCGGACTCGACTCATCCAATGCAAAAAAAACTGACTTGGATAAAGTCATTGCAGAGACTTGGGCGAGTCATGTTTAAATTCATATGTGCAAGAAAAGTACTACAATAAGGAAAATAAAAAAATTATTACATGTTATATAATTTTTTAGTCCAAATATAGAATGTAAAAGATACACCCTAGTCCAAATAAATATGTTTCAAATTACAACCTAGTCATCATTTTTAAATTACCGACTCCAAACATCATGCATAATTACTTAAAAATACATTTTAAAATTAAATTTGCCTATTAAATTGTTTGGAATGCAAACAACTTATTAATGTGAGATGACTCGACCGAGTCTCCCCTGTTTTGACTAGATCCATCGTCAAAATGAAATGACTCGGGAGAGTCAAGAGTCAACTAGGTGAGTTTTCCAATCATGATTCCAGGTTTTAGGTCATTAAATAGGTCAAAGCCGGTGGGTCATGTGGGCCCCATTGCTGGTTTTGGGTCCAAATACTTTGGACACCCTACCTCAACAGTTTTTGAAGTTTGAATTTAAGTTGGTTTATTTAATTAGTTTTAGTTATGGATAGGATCCCTATGATTTAGGAGAGGTTAGGAATGGCTGGGAAATAATTTATTGTTGTAAATAATTGTTGGCATGAGTGATTGAAGGGATTGGTTGCTTAATGTTAGTGATTGAGAGGAATGAGTAATTCAGGGGGATTGATTACTTAACGTTCATGCTTGTGGTGTTATAAATAGTAGGGATTGTAAGCAATTTGGGGATGGCAGAAAATTGAATGAAAGTTTATTTCTTTTATTCTCTTCTTCTTGGATTGATTGAATTTCCATTGGATTGAAGATTTCAGCGGATTAATTGCCCTTTGTGGTAAGTTAATCTGCTACTAACTCCTTTTATTAGTGTGGCAATCTGTTTGATTAAGGATTTTTAGGGTATTGGGTTCACAAACAAGTAGGATCCATTTTCTTGGCTGTATAATGTGGTGTTAACAACATAATGGCAGTTGTCCGAGATGAAGCTCTGTCTACATGCCCAGATACTTAAAGATCAGTAGCGTATCATATTGTATCTGTTACTTCATTTAATGTGTAAAATTGTGTCCCCACTGGCAAGGGCCTATAGAACAGTTGGCAGGTGCATTGTTACAACAATGCGTATGTGAGTTTGAGCCTTTCTCTCTCTCTCTCTCTCTCTCTCTCTCTCTCTCTCTCTCTCTCTCTCGCTCGCTCGTGTGTGAGCATCACAGGGTTTCATGGTGTATATTGTGCAAACAATGTGTACTCTGTACTCATAAGTCCCAGAAGAAAGCAAGTAAATAATAATCTAGAAATTTGACGAAAGGCTTTTAAGTCAAATGGATCAAAGATTAGCAGATCAAAGACACAAATATGGAGTACGAGCTTAGAGAAAGATTGTTTGGTTAAATTTGAAAAGAACTTAGCATCAGGGTGTGATAGATATTTATATCTCAGAACAATATAGAACAAAACTGATAGTTCAAGATGGATGTCACAAAAATGATCAAGGCACTGTGGGTAAAGAGAAAAACTAGGGGAGCGACCGCCCATCATCATCAAAGCCTTGTCCCAACTATGTGATCACCTAGTGCCACTTCATTAAAAGGGCACTTCAGAAGATGACAAAGTTGCTTTGCTTTATTGAGCTGAATGCTAGATAGTGAAGAAACAAAAAGCTGCATAAGAAAATGTGGTTGGAACATGCATGCTAAGATAGACTGTGTGATTTACAAGAATTCCCAGACTTAGGAATCAGTACATAAGACGAAAACTACGAATAGTAACAATTGTAAAGAAGATGAGAAAATCTCACTTGAGATGGTTTGGATATGTATGGTTGTATACAGAAGGCCAAAAACAGGTCTTGTATACAACCACAACTACAGAAACATGGCTTCAAGTGGAAAAAACAAGAATAGCAAAGACAGCCCTAAGAAGATGCGTATACAACAATATTTAGAACTTTTTTAGTAAATCTTTCAACTGATGTATGCTAATGATCTATCAGTTTCCTAATTGGGAAGTAAAGTGTGATCACTTGGCCAGGTTAGGCCCATACTTGTCCAACCCAATAGGTATGCGTTGGGTTGGGTTGCACTAGTTGTTTCTAGCCTGTTTACAACCCAATAGTAATCCCTTTGTCGTTGGGTTGTTAGAATGATACCTCTTTGGGAGGAGGATTCCGTTTGGGTACCCAGGGGATTTTCCCAGAGGGTAGAGATCTGAGTTTATCCCAAAGTTAACGAACTCTTTTCTCATTTTTTGGTTATAGAGGAGAGGAGAGAAAAGATTGCAGAAGGATTTTTCTTGGGAAGCAACAGAGGGGAATCGCAGGGAGGAAGAAGTCGGAAGATCTAGTGGATGCAATACTCAAGACCCTAGATCAACCGTGCCACAATCTACTATACTAGGATGTGAGTAATATTTCCGGATACACAGAGAAATATGGGTTTATTGTTTGTTTTCTTTAATCATGGTTATACCCCAAAAAGGCCTAAGGGAATGGAAACCTGATTACCGACAAATCTTGAAAATTCCATTCTCTATTCGAGGATTTGGGGGGTTTGACCAGAATCTGTAATCCTCATATCAAATTGGTAGTAGATAAGGAATAATTTCTTGATTTGATGTGATAATAGAGTCTTAATAATATTCCATACAAAGAGGAGATAGCCCGATGCAAATCCAATGTAGCAAGATGGGTTTTTCTAAACCAGGTCGACAGAAAACAGATTCTGTTGATTGGGATGGTGGGACCTTATGGGCCACTTGATCATAGATCTGGCCCAGGGATCTGCAAGTAGATCCTTGGGCAACCATAGTGGTGATGGACCACTTGGACTGGGCCCCATCTGGCCTACCATCCGGAATCTGAAAACCTCTGCATTGGTACTTTTGGGATTTTGTTGGTCTATTGGTAGATTGGGCTGTGGGACCCCTGGGTCCACCTGATCTATGATCAGGACTAGCCTTCTGGTTGGGCCCTAAGGGGTGACCGGGGTGGGCCTGGTCTCCATTGGATCGGACCATTGGGGACCCACCTTTTGACTATCCCAAAGGATAGAGGCGGAAGCCTCTGTTTTCTGCCATGGTTTTTATTGTTGTTACACTGCACAAATTTCCTTTTTCCTCCCTTAAAACATAATCTAGGTTTAGAAATCAGAAATATATGTATAGGAAATCCTATCTTGTAGAACATGATCTGGAGGTGGGACCAAACTAAATGAGATAATGCAGAAATTCAGAATTTCAGTGGTAAAGACCCTTTGAACCGATCAGGTTTTTTGGAACCCACTGGTCCACCTGATCATAGATCATTACTGGTCATCTGGTTGGTCCCTGGTGGGCGACCAGGATGGTCTTAGACCCATGTGGATTGGGCCACTAGGGATCCACCAGCTCCTCCTCCAAATTGTTGGGCGTGATGACCCATCTCTGGGCTGACAAACAGTGCAAAGCACTGTATTGTCACCCCTTTCTTTTTATAAAGTTCTGTTCTTATTAGTGGACCCTGGGTAGTCCAGAATTTTCTCAAGAGCACTCTTCTGACCATTATGTATAAAAATACACTTTTAAACCTTAGAATATATTAGAATTCCTGAGCTGATTGTACCATTACAGATTCTGTCATGGGCCTGTATTCTTAGTGTAGACCCTGATTGAATTATATAACTTAGAGTTGTATAATATAGGCATATGTTTAATGTACCTGATTTATGGCATAGGGTTATGAAATAAAAATCCAAGTCAATGGGACAATTCTTTAACTGATAGTAATTCCTTATATATGTGGACTTGTAATGAGGACATAGAATTTAAAGATATAAGAGTAATACCACTTACGCGGGTGCCAAATTTTGAATTGGAGTGGGGTGTATATAAACCTGATCATGTGGAACTAGCCCTATATCACAATAATTAGTGTATATAACTCTATGATATTTCTACTGCATGCATAATAAATATAAAAGAAATAATGAGCACTTCCTAAGGAATTTAGAGCATTTTAATATCAACACTATAAGAGACAGTGGCATGGTATTGCAACATCAGTAGGATCTTACTCTGAATATTGATTTAATTAGTGAACCCTTGTGGGCATGGAGAGATAAGGTTGGACAGGGACGGAAACAATGATTATTGAACCAATCTCCTAAGGGAGAGTTTTGATTCACTTATGGAAAGGACTTTCTTATTGGAAGGGACTGAAACACTGAAACTCTTGCAATAGAGTCCTATTGCACTATGAGGACCCGTAATTGGGAATATTGAACTTGCCAAATGCTAAGAGATGAATATAACATCTCATAAGATAAAAAGGAAATTCTATAAGACATCTGTTCTCACCTCATGGGTTTTCTTCTCATCATTTCTATTACTGAGTTATGTTATTAGTGACTCGTGTGGCTAGAATATTGCTCACCAGTTTTTTGATAAGTGGTTTGCCCACTTTAGGTACGGATCACTTGGGGGAGCTTGGCAACAATGGGGATCAGCCCTTGGATTTCAATTTGCGTGGCTGATGAGAGAGCGCCACAATCGTATTGGAATTGAAATTTAGAACTTTAGAGATGGATTATTTTTTTTTACTTGGTTTCTTTATGAGTTAGGAATTGTTTGTTATTAGACTTGTTATCACTTTTCATCTCTTTTAATTGATCTATTAAATAAATTAGAGGCATTGCTCAATTCTTTGTAATAATTTGATTTATGTGGTAATCTTGACTTATAGTAATGTTCCGGAATCTGATGAGCTCCAGGTTTTGGGGCGTTACAAAGTGGTATCAGAGAGAGGTTCTTGAGCAATATAAAAGACTTAGCAACCCTTAGGATACGTGGTGAGGACGTTGTAAAGGGGAGATTAGTATGATAGAAGCTTATTCTCTGTGATTGTATGCTAAGTTGTGGATCTTTTTGTAGGGGAAGGAATATGAACAACCAAGAGAACTTTCTGAACGCCAATGATGACTGGAACGAGAATGCGAACCTAAATGGTGATCAGGGCATCAACCCTAACCTTATTAAGGGGCAAGTTGAGCTGCTGACATATGCTCGGCAGATGTTCACATCATTTATGATGGCTTACAGTCAAGTACAGGAGCAGATTGCTACCTTGGCAGCACGTCAAGGTGGGAATAACGATGTACATACAATGGTTCGATCCACTGGAGACCAGGCCCACCCTGGTCGCCCCTCAGGGCCCAGCCAGAAGGCTGGTCCAAATCATAGATTAGGTGGGCCCAGGGGTCCCACAGCCCAATCTACCAATAGACCAACAAAATCCCAAAAGTACCGATGCAGAGGTTTTCAGATTCCGGATGGTGGGCCAGATGGGGCCTAGTCCAAGTGGTCCATCACCACTATGGTCGCCCAAGGGTCTACTTTCAGATCCCTGGGCCAGATCTATGATCAAGTGGCCCATAAGGTCCCACTATCCCAGTCGACAGAATCTGTTTTCTGTCGACCTGGTTTAGAAAAACCCATCTTGCTACATTGGATTTGCATCGGGCTATCTCCTCTTTGTATGGAATATTATTAAGACTCTATTATCACATCAAATCAAGAAATTATTCCTTATCTACTACCAATTTGATATGAGGATTACAGATTCTGGTCAAACCCCCCAGATCCTCGAATAAAGAATGGAATTTTCAAGATTTGTCGGTAATGAGGTTTCCATTCCCTTAGGCCTTTTTGGGGTATAACCATGATTAACGAAAACAAACAATAAACCCATATTTCTCTGTGTATCCGGAAATATTACTCACATCCTAGTATAGCAGATTGTGGCACGGCTGATCTGGGGTCTTGAGTATTGCATCCACTAGATCTTCCGACTTCTTCCTCCCTGCGATTCCCCTCTGTTGCTTCCCAAGAAAAATCCTTCTGCAATCTTTTCTCTCGTCTCCTCTTTAACCAAAAAATGAGAAAAGAGTTAGTTAACTTTGGGCTAAACTCAGTTCTCTACCCTTTGGGAAAATTCCTTGGGTACCCAAACAGAATCCTCCTCCCAAGGAGGTATTGTTCTAACAACCCAACAATGGGTTGTAAACAGGCTAGAAACAACTAGTGCAACCCAACCCAACCCAACCCAACCCATACCTCTTGGGTTGGACAGATCTGGGCCTAACCTGGTCCATGTTATCACATAAAGTGTCACTAGCCAAGCCTCCATTGGATTTGTGGAAATGCTACCCATGAAAAAAAAAAAAAAAACCCCTTTCTTACACTCTTAAACTGGCTTTCCATCGATTACAAAGTGCCTACTGACTTAAGCCTGAGGTCCAAACATATTTAAGATCAGCGCTCAGTTTGTTTCAGATCTCCTTTTGGAACTTCTTTTACCTGATCAGAGAGACATAACTTTACAAGAACACTCCAACACGTTGACTTCAACTCTACCGACTCCTGTATGGAACTTTAATTTTTTCTAGATGTAATGTTTTCTTTCAATGTGGAATATATTTCTCTTTTTGACTATTGAATATAGATTCATGTAATTTGTTTTTGGAAGGTGATAATTGAAATCATGTAATTATTGTTGTCGTGAATCCTTGAATGTTTTAGTTTAATGAATAAAGTGGTGCTAACTTGTAACTCTGTTGTATTCCTAGCCTTTCTCGTTGAAGTTTCCCCTGAACAAACTTGAACTTCGTAAATGGCCCCTTTGTATTGATTTTACTTCATAGATGATCTGCTTGAGATTTTCATTATGCCCATATATATTTTGCTTCTCTCATTCTTTTCTTTTCTTTTCTCAATAGTAGGAGTACATGAATTTGTATTTCTCATTCCCTTGCTCTTCAGATTTCATGCAGTTCTAATGACAAGCTGGTTCACATTCTTGCACTTTTGAAACTGGAACTTGTTCAGAAAAAAGTGCTGATATTTGTCAATTCTATTGACATGGGTTTTAGATTAAAACTCTTTCTGGAACAGGTATGATCTAATGCATGTTTCCTGTCTGTCATTCTTGCTTTCTTTGTTTATATTGTAACTCTATATTCTTTTCTATTCTTCGATATATCTTATGTGTGTAGAGGATAATAATATTTTTTTTTGAAAGGGTTCACAGAATAATTATTATGCAATTTAGGTTTCAAACTTCCCATTATTTATATATTTATTGCAGTATTTTAGAAGCTGATAATAGCTGGTGGTTGTTTGGCTCTTTTAAGTATGCTTTACATTTTACATCTCACTACGTAATATTCCTACCTCATTTAATTCTGATTAGGCGTATGTGGTTGTATTCCACAACGGTAGGAAGCATGAGATTTGGGATAACAGAATGGATGGAGCACATTACTTTGGTCAGAACGCCCGAAGTATTAGGTTCTTGTACTTTCGTCTCTTTCAAGAGTGTGACATGAAATCCCAAATTTGCTATTGTAACTTGTGATATAGTAAATAAATAAATAAAAAGGGGTAAATTAGAGTATTAGAAAAGAATGCATTTGTTCAATGTTGCACATGCAGAGAGGGGAAATGGTTATTGGTTACTGTCAAATGAGTTTTCAGACCAAAAGATTACCCTTACGTGAGTGGGTTTTTTCCCTCCGTTCTTTCTTTCTTACTTTCTTTTGTTGTTTCTTTCTTTTCTTTCATTCTTTCTTTCTTTTCCTCGTACACGTACACAAAATGACCTATGAAGTGAAGGTTAAAGAGGGAACACAATAAATTAACATACAAAGTATAATTTGGTCCCCGTTCTAGAAGTTAGCTGAATGCAAGGCAGTTAAAGAGGGAACACAAGAAATTAACATACAAAGTATAATTTGGTCCCCGTTCTAGAAGTTAGCTGAATGCAGGGCAGCCGCGTTATAAATGCCAAGCTGATTACATGGACTCATGGAGTCTATTAAGGAGCAGAGCCATAGAGGGGTCAGGGGGTGGAATTGCACTCAATTGCTCCCTCCCAACTTTTCAACTTCTCTACAAGTGATCCTAGAAGAATAAGAAAAGAGGGGGGAGAGAGAGAGAGAGAGAGAGAGAGAGAGAGAGAGAGAGAGAGAGAGAGAGAGTCTGGATCCTCCGAATGTCCATCTCACTCACGCTTCCAGTGACTGGAGTAGGACTCCACTTATGGGCCCTTTTTCTTTATTTCTAATTTATATACAACCCAAACGTCTCTTATAATACCCAACTAATGATCAATCTAACACACCACCCCCCCAACCCACCCACCCATCCATTTACTGTCTATGAATTTTGGGCAGCCTTAATTTGACTTTGATTTTATTGTAATTGTATCCACTAGTGGATTATAAATATAAACACATATAATGAAATGATTAGATTTCAAGTCCCTTAAATCAACTGATAACAATGTTTAGATGGACCTATTTTTCGTAGACCCATTGATGCAGATGGACCTCAGGGCAATTGTGTAGTGCCCAAGTAGATTTAGGATTTTTAATTAAGTAATTATATGTTAGTTTCTAATTTTATTGCAATTAGGATTAGGTTCCCAATATATTTTAGTTTCCTCGTTTTATTAGGTTTCTTAGGCCCTAAGTTATGTTTTCTTATTTTATGGCATCGGGAATTTTAGAGTTGAATAATTGAATTTGGGTTTTCCCATTGAGGTGCGTCCTTGTTATCTGGTCTATGCAGAGACTTATTAAAGTGTTTGTGGATACATGCTTCAGCACTCCACACAAGCCCTAACCCTAGGGCCTGCATTAGTTTGGTATTAGAGCCGAAGAATCCCTTGATCGATCGGCTTGATTACCTCTATCCTTTCATCCATCTCCATTCCATCATCAATCCGCCATCAATATCATCACCACCGTCACTGCCAAACCCCGAACATCAGCAATCCAGTCCCACCTAGACCCAATCCACCAATCTCCCAATAGACTTGATCAATATAATCAAGTCCAAGGATGAAAATAGCGCTACGCCCGCCGCCAAAACGCTACGTAGCGGCATAGCGGTGCGATTTGGAAAAATCGTCAAAAAAATATGAAAAAATTGTAGAAAAATCTAGAATATTGGAAAATGAGAGAAAATGTATTTTTTTTTGCAAAAGTAATTAAGATAAGGGGGCGTAGCAGTCACTTCATTGTATGAGGTCCTGTATCGTTGTATAAATAGAAGATAATAGTAATGATCATTTTTTTCACATGTGTTCATGTTGCTTAGTTATGCTAACTTAGAAACTAATGAAAGGCTCATAAAAGAAAAAAGCTATGTCATGAAGTCAGGACTTAAGACTTAAAGAGTACCTAGAGAAAAAAAATACATCTATCAAAGGGGGTGTCTAAGAGGATGTACTTAGAGAAGAATCATTGAAAAGAACTCTCTGTATCGACTGTAATTTGGTGAGATTATGTGCTTTTTGTTGTTCTTTTAAACATAAAAGGGTAGAAGAGTTGTGTAGAAATGTTATTTGAAGAGAAGAAGAAAAGAAATAAGTCTTATTATGCATTTTAATTGGCCGTAGCGTGGCAGTGGCAACCGCTACGGCCGATATTTTCATCCCTGATCAAGTCTACCATACGTCAGCCGCACCCAAGACATCATCAAATCCCCATCGTCCTAGATCCATTCAAAGTTCCCTTCACCGCTTCTAACCTACACCCATCCATAGCCCTCCCTCTATCCCAATTTGTCGTCCATCTCTTTGCCAAAATCCAAAACCCTCCCATCCCAAACTTCCAAACCCTAAGTCCCAAACTCCAACCCAGCATCTCTGTGCCTCCAATTGAATCCACTAGCACATATGAGAATCCCCCATCTCCATTGTCCTCTCCAAAGCCCAATCCAGCCGGAAAACCCAAAACCCCTAACCCATCCATTCCCTCCTAACCGATCCCAGACTCTGCCCAACCCCATACCCGAGTGGAAAAAAAGAAAGTAGTAGAGAAGAGAGGAGAGCAACAACGAGAGAAGGCGTACTTGCTTGCAGCCTGCTCTGACCATCATCAAGCCATCACTATCATTGAATCGAGGCCATAGTCGTCAAGCGGCTACACAACATCCCCGATTGCTTGTCTCCACTCTCACCGTCCTTCCATCTCCACCATCTTCAAAAGCCAGCCCTCATCGATACTAGCTCCACCAACGACCACAAACTTGCCGTCGCCAGGGTGTGTCGTGTGTGTGATGTAAGTCTCCAGAAAGCTACAGTATCTTCTCTACTCTTGTTTTGGAGATAACGAAGACCAAAAGAATAGGATCAGTCCTTTTCTTCCTCTTCACACACGAAGACCGAGACTACCTCACTTGTTTCTTGGCACGTGCCAGACAAGCCGATTTGTGGGCCTGGTTCGGGTCCAGGTCCATAGCGCGTTAGGCTTGACCCAATTGAGGATCACTTGCATTGAAGTTTTGTGAAGGAGCAGGTGTGTTTGACTTTAGCACAGAAAGTACAATCAATAGGATTTGACGGTCAAAGTTTGATTTTACAATATCAAAACCATCTCAAGCCAGATTTCAGATCTGTGTTTCTCCTATTGGCTCATGGTGAAGGTATCAACACATCATATCTAAATCCATGGAGAAATTTTCTGTAAATGTTGCGAAATTGAATAGGGCAGTTGCTCAGTTATCCACTACTGTCAATAAGCTCCAAGCAACTCTTATATGATGGAAAAGGGTCAAGAAATAAAAGAGTTAAAGGTAAAATTCAATGATGCCGCAATTAACCAGGAGGACATTGTTAATCAAAAGTTGGAAGACACAAAGGAAAAAGAAAGCAAATCCGGTCCAGTGCTTTCACAAGAAGACCTATCCGTTGACGACCCTCATATTGACTTTATCTTTGGGGATCAAAATGGAAGCTTAGAAATTGCAATTTGATGGTGCAAATTCTACACATGAAGTATCCAAAGACTCAATCGCGCGACCGAAGAAAATCTGGGCATCGAAAGAAGCAATGTGTCAAACCTACATCGAATTGGAGAAAATCAACTACAATCTTCAAGGTGCACACAAAAGCTGTAGATCTACCATTGGATCGGAAGTTCATCCGATTAATCTTCCAGTCAGGCGGATATTTACCCAACTCGAGGTCAAGTTCTTTCCAAGCCAGGGAGAATAATGCAGATGGACCTTATGCGTGTAGCCCAATTAGATTTAAGATTTTTAAATAAGTAATTATATGTTAGTTTCTAATGTTATTGTAATTAAGATTAGGTTTCCAATATTCTTTAGTTTTCTAGTTTAATTAGGTTTCTTAGGCCTTAAGTTATGTTTTATTATTTATATGGCATTGTAGAGAATGGATGTTTAGAGTTGACTTTGAATTTGGGTTTTCCCATTGAGGTGCATCATCTTTATCTAGTCTTTGCAGAGACTTGTTGAAGTGTCTGCGGACAGGTGCTTCGACACTCTACGTAAGCCCTAACCTTAGGGCCTGCATCACCTATCATCCATGATGAAGGCATTTGAGCTTTACCCCTACCCTTTGTCCATTCAGATGGGCTCTTCAGGCTGTACTATGGCAAATATGATCCGCTTTCAAGGATAATTAAAATTTAAATATAAAATGATTGAATGGAAATAAGGTTTTGTGCAATCTGGATGTGAATAAATAATGGAAATGAGATATAGTAAGGAATAAGTACTACATATAGCTCCAATTCAAGGCTTCGGAGTCAAGAATAAAAAATGATAAAAATTATGGATGAATCATTAAAATAGTGGGGCCAGTAACGTCAGTGAATTTAACGTCCTGAAAACGTTCATCAGAGGGAATAATGAGAGTTCATTGCTTTGCACATAAACTTTAATGCCATTTTTGGTCGATGCAAAACATCACATCCAAATTGCCTTGCTCTTCAAATCTATTCTATTGAATATTATTGGAGCCTCATAACAATGATGGCACATTCTTGGAGAAAGAAACAAGGTACTAAAGTTATTGAAGTGCTTAAGAGCGGTGAACTTTGAAATGGGTACGGCTTGAGTTAGGACAAGCTTCAAACGGTTTGACAATATATGTTGGGGCTCTGCAAGAAAATCATGGCTCCGCTACTGAGTCTATTGATGTCATATCATGAATCACTAACCATGACCGGGGTCAATGACTAATGGCAAAGAAGTGGAAATCATCTACATAGAATTTTTTTTCTTTATTTTTCTAAGTTCTGTTTTGACTTATGATACATTCTCTTATGCCTTGGCATGTATCTGAGAGAGACCATGTTTCAAATCACTTGGTTCTATACGCTTGGTGTGCTCATGGATGTTGGGATGGGAGGCGTATGATGTATCCTAAGTGCATTAGAGGCCTAACGATGCAAAGAGAGGTCCAGAATGGGCCCCCTTTATTGACCCATTGGGCTAAACCCATAGTATACCAACCCATTAGGCCGAGCGAAGTTGATTGGCTCATTGTGCCCAACACATTAGACCTAGCACATAACACTCCTTGTGTTGCCCGTGGTGATGACTCCAAGTTCCAAAGGCAAAACTTCCATGGCGAAGGTTTTAAAACTCCATTGATCATACATATGATATGGTTTCTTCTTGATGGAAAAGTTTTAAAGATACGGGTGTAAGGGGTATCAACTTTGCCAAATGCTTAGACTTTGAAAGGTAAACTCAAGGAGTGGAGGAAAGTAGAATTTGGAAAAGTGGTGGCTGCCGCGTTTTGTCTTATAGACCAAATTTTGCATTTGGATATCGAGGAGGAAGAGGAGTAGAAATGGAGGAGATAGAACATGAGAATAAGAAGCAAGCTCCCATTCCTTTTTTTTTCTTTTTTTTATCATTTTGACAAAGGGGGATGTAGAACGTTGACAAAAGAGAGTAATGGAGCAAAGACTTAGATTGAAGACCAAGATATTTGAAAAGCAATTGGTTTCATGCTAGGGAGGTCAACTGCGCAAGCTATCTTCTCACTTAAGGCCTGTTTGTTTGCTTGAGGGGTGAAATGAAATAAAATTAAGTGGTTCAATCAAGAGAAAAAGCAAGAGGAAGGGGTTGAAAGTAAATGTACAAAATGAAAAAAGCTACCCTTAAATGGAAAAAAAAGGTACTCTTAAAAGGCACTGAAATGACAAAAAGGGGAGGAGTAATTTTTTGTCTTTTAGTGCTTTTACTGGCAACTCCCTCTTCCTTTTCTCGCTCTTTTGATTTGACCCTTAATTTTATTTCCTTTCATCCTTCATGCAACAAACAAGCCCTTAGGCAATTAATAGAAAAATATTGATTGAAGAGGAAAAATTTTCATATGGTCTTCATCAATCTAGAAAAAGCTATGACATGCTACCCAGAAATTAAATTTAGTGGGTTTTAAATAAAAGGAATATCTGAAGAGGTTATATTAAAATCATTAAAGAAATATATGAATGAGCGGTAATAAGTGTGAGAACCCATGGAGAAACAAGTGAGTTCCTAGTGACGAAAGGTCTGCATCAAGGGTCAACCCCAAACCCTTATCTCTTTGTATTGATTATGGATGAGTTAACTGCTCATATTCAAGAGGATGTACCTTGGGGTATGTTATTTGCAGATGATATAGTGTTGGTGGATGAATCAAGAGATGGTATGATGCAAAACTTGAGATATGGTGGGAGGCTTTAGAACCCTAAGGCTTTAAAATAAGCCATATGAAGACTGAATATATGGATTGTAACTTCAGTGGGCATATACAAAGAGCTAAAACTACTATGAGAATTGAAGATCATGAGATACCACAAAGAGATTCATTCCATTACCTTGGCTCGATAATTAGTAAGGATGGAGAAATTGGTGAAAATGTCAAACATAGGATAAAAGTGGGTTGGTTGAAGTCGAGACTTGCATCTGGAGTGCTTTGTGATTAGTGCATGCTAGCAAGATTTAAGGAAAAGTTTTGCAGGGATGCGATAAGGCCAGTTATGACCTATGGAGTAGAACGTTGGCCAATTAGGAATCAACATATGCACAAAATGGTTGTAGCAGAGATGAGAATGTTGAGGTAGATGTGTGGTAAAAATAGGAAGGATTGAATATGAAATGAACGCTTTCGAGAGCATTTGGGTGTGGCATCAATAGGTGATACAATTAGAGAAACCCTTTCGAGATGGTTTAGGCATGTCCAACGCAGGACGACATCGACAACGGTAAGGAAAATTTGGCTATGCAGGTTGATGACCCACC
This sequence comes from Persea americana, assembly GCA_029852735.1. NCBI lineage: Eukaryota > Viridiplantae > Streptophyta > Magnoliopsida > Laurales > Lauraceae > Persea > Persea americana. Next base: position 78,857,615 of record CM056810.1, read on the forward strand.
AAAGGGAAGGTGTAGGTTAGAGTGGACATGGATGGAGGTAGTAAAAGTGTAAAACTAAATCTAAAGACATGCAACTTATGTGAGGATTTGGCTCAGGATAGATCGGAATGAAAAAATAGAATTCATGTAGCCAACCCCAACGTAGTTGGACTTGGGACAAGGCTTTGATGATGATGAGTGTTGACAAATAGCTGCACATTTCCCCATCGAAAAAATAGGTTCCTTTGTTTGTCTTGATAAAGAGGAAAATAATCATGTTGAGCTTCTAACCCATGCCCTTCCTTCATGGAGTCATGTATTGTAAGTAACCTTAACCTGCTTGGAGCAAGCTTCACTTAGAGGCAAGTGAATTATGGTTTTGGATGGTTAATGAATTTAATTGACCTATCATCTTTTTTGTTTTGGAAAAAAATTGACCTATAATCTTAGGTGTCTTGGATGCTAAATAAATTTATTTAGTACGTCTTGTCTAGGTAAGGTTGGGCTTATGTAAGCCCGATCTAAATGTAAGCCCGATCTAAATATTAAATGGGCCCAAATTTTAGATCTGGGCCTGACCCAATACTAAATTCTAAGGCCCAAACCCGACCCAAAGCTGGCTGGGTGCTAGTTGTGCCTGGGCTGGCTTGGCATGAACACCCCTACTTTGGAGAAAGGAAGAGTGGAAGATGAGAAAATTTGAGTACGAAAGGGGAAAAATAAGAAAAGGTGAGATCTTTTTCCTCTAATTTTCTTCATCTGATCTTCTACTTGTGATTCTTCTGCTTTCTCCCCCCTACTCCACAAGTCAACTATGACTGTGCTGGGCTTGATTTTTTTTTTTTCCTGTTTTAGGCTCTTCCATAGAAGCTGAAAGGAACATATATCTAGGCTTATGTCCTCATTTTCCATTGGAGATGACTGTGGCGTACTTAGCCTCACTCCTTAGGCTCCAAAAGGTTTGGTGTCTTGCTCGTGCCTTGTGTGTTGACTCCGCAGCTTGTAGCTTCACTTTTATTGAAAAGAATGATCGTTTAGTTTATACATGTTTGAGCATGAATAACCATTCACCACATTAATGACCGCATATGTAGCATCAACTCTTTCATGAAGCAAAGTCATGGAATTAAATAGATAAATGCCTACATTTCAAATAAGAAAGTGCGACCACTCTGTCTCTGTCTCTCTAATTTATTTGCTGCAACTGAATTTTCTGTTGGTAAGTGGTCGTATGATTCTTGTAAGTGAACCTTACCTGAACTTTTTTTTTTTTTTTACCTTTTCCTCTGATACTTCTTTGCTCTTTTTATTTTTTTAACAATTGAATAAGATCTTACATATTTTCATTACTAATTTTCCCTTGTCCTGAAGTTCTTTATTTTACTTTATTTTATTGGGGGTGAATGACCGCCATCTATCTTTATTTTTTTCAGTTTGGCATCCGTTCTGCTGTTTTAAATGCTGAGTTGCCACAAAATTCACGTCTACATATCCTTGAGGTATGCTTTTTACAAATTTATATTCCATAGTTTTTTAGGTGTACTCCCACCTCCTTACACCTACACATGCTACTTGAATGTTATACATATGACACATTGGCACCTTTGCCAGCATTGGTGCGGTAGGAGGTTGTAATAGGCCTAGCAAAACTCTATTAATTGTATTTTCCCAAATAAATGGATTAGGCTACATGGAAATAATGGTTTGTTAATTGTTCTTGGCTCATTTATGTTCTAGAAAGCAGTTTTTGCAGTTTGAGTAGATCTAATACTGCTGATGTTAGTTGTTTAAAATAGTTGGTAAATTGATAACGCTGTGCTCATACTCTATTTGTAAATTATATGCATCCATTCAGTTATGCTTGGGTGGTTGTTGACATGTCAGGTTTGTTTCAACTGTTTACAAGGGAATTTGTTTGTCACATTGCTTTATTAATTTTGAAACCTCTTTCTTTTCACATTTCATGTAAGATTCTCTGTTTTGGATGGAATTGAACCCTTTTTTTTTTTTTGTTGAATTTATTAGCCTTAGTCCTGAAAAAGCACATTCTATTTTTCACAGGCCTTTTCAAAATGTTTACTTGGGTATATATTGGGAACTCATATGACAGTTCCCTGTTAAAATTTTTTGTTGGAAATAGGTGGGCCTCTAGGATAGGTTTTCAAAACTTTTGACCCACTTGACTCAGGGATCAACTATCCAGAAGGCTACAAAACCCAATTCAGGATCCATGTCCTATTTCTCATAATCATGTATAGTAATAAACCCTATCTAGAAGATAGAAATAGCAGCAAACATGCAACCACGAAATTCCACAGCATACAAGGAGTAGAAAATACCTATGGAGCTCGGTTGTGCTCTAATGGAGAACTTGATTCAATTCTTTGATGAAGAGCTCTTCCAAAATTAGAATCTCCAATGCCCAATCGTCTTCCACGCTATGACCCGCTTCATATCTCTTTCCTCAAGAGAGATGGTAATATCTCTAAGAGAAAAACTAACTAGAACCTCAAAGGGAAACTAGAAGAGATAAGAGAGGAGAAGTAGTGTGCAACTCTTGCACAATGGGTATTGGGCGTGAATCCCAAGATGGGAAATAGCATCCAAAAAACGTCCAGCCCATGCTCCTCTTATATAGTTTAAGCAACCTCTTCTTTGTGTATTATTAGAAGTCCAACTTCTATAATAATTAGCAATTCTTTATTCCTACTATTACCACTATTAGAAGCCTTTCTTCAAATAGAAATAGTAGTTTTCCTTTTTGAGTTCAAATATAATTAGTAATGATCCAATCTTGGGCTAGCGTGAGGACCACTAGGGATTTCTTAGAAAGCTGGCTCCAACTGGGACACCGCGACCCCACATCTCATGTGCAATCTGGGTCCGCAGTTAATTGCAAATAACTCCACTAAATAAATGCAATTGAACTCCAGTCTTAGGAATAAATTACATGAAGACCCTAAACTTCCCAATGTCCACAAGTAGGCCCCTCCATCAATATCCATAGATCAATTGGACCTGTCTTCCAAACTTAGATCCGTATCTTATTATCCTTGAGCCCCAATTAATTATAATGATCATTTGGTACCGATCCAATTAACTCTTAATTGGAATGGGTGCGCACTTACCAATGATAAATCCATTAATTGGCACAAGGGGATATTAAAGATAGATTACTTCTTGACCATCGAATGTTCCCACAGCTCTACTACCACGTACCCAAATCACCGAGGTGTTGACCTACAGTTGGCCTCACTCATTAGTGACTCAAAGCAAATGAATAGATAGAAACTTGAGTTCATTAATGTCTCAGGATTGAGAGCCTATTGCCAGGGAATTATGAGAGCAGACCTTTAAAGTAAAGACAGTGTTCATAAGGTGCTTCTCATGGTCCTTCAATACATCCAATATACCAGCACTATGATTCAGAATCTTATATTCTAATGATCGAGACAAATCACATTATCTCATAGTAATCAAAGTACTACAACCTTTTCAGATGAGATGTCCAGTCTCATCACTGGTTGTGAAGATATTCAAGTATAAGATTTGCTATACATGTCTCTTGTATGTGGATCTTATCCATACACATATATTGCATCTAGTATACTTATGGACTCCGGTTCATCTAATGAACCATCATGTCATTCGTATTAATTATGTGCAAACATGTAATAAAACACCATTCATCTCATGAAAGGAAAGCATGAATATATTGATAAATAAAGAAATTAATCAATTTATTTCATCAATCTTATGGATTGAAACCATAAAACTAACATTTTTTGGACAGAGGCATAATTTGTAAGAACGTATTTCATCAATTTAACTAGGCTTGAAAATCATTTGAGACAAGATGTTTTACAAAGAAAGAAATAATTTGGCATAAAGCTTTATACATTTGAGTTTGTTGAAAATAGTTAAATATCTAAAAGTGGCATTTCTTGACCTCCTACGTTACTAATTAATTTCTTTACTGGTCTCCTTATCCTACTTCCTTGAACTATAGTACTATACCTTGCAGTACATCTTAGAGAGGCTGTTTTTGGTCTTCTGTGTATGTACCCATACCATTTCAAATGGTGTTTCTTAATTTTTCCCCCTTTTATTGGATGTGTGGAAGTTTCCTCTTATGTGCTTATTCCTAATTATACTGTTGTAACTCCAAACATCCCTCTTTGCATGCCCATTGCCACAACATTTACTTCCACTTCTTCCCGTTTCTTGGTAATTGGCTCCGTATAACATTGGCGTCATTATCATCATTGTCACCATTGTCTCATCCATATGCCCATCAATCCTCATCAATCCTGGGTTGGGTTAATGTGTTATGCTCAAGAGACAGGAAACCAAAAACCTACCTTACCGAAATAGTTGTAACAGAGAGGGCAAGGTACACGAGCACACATTATCACTCTTAATCATGTAGGGCTGCCTTTGTGAGTTTTGCCTTTTCACTCAACCTTATTCAGGGTCATGTTCACCGGAGGTCCCATCTGGCATGTCTTTCCTTACTGCTTATCCCAAGGTCTTGGTTAGTCTCCCCATTGTCCTTGCTCCTTGAACTACTAGCCCTTTAGAACATCATGTTGGGGCTGACTCAGCCCTTCTGTGCACGTTCAGACCAACACAAACGGTATTCCTCAATTTTATATATTGTTCAGCACCATATAACCATTTCGTAAATGAGCCTTCAAAGTCGAAGTTGCACTTGAATATTGCATTAGACACCAAATTTCTCATTAGTAGTAAAATTAGTAATTATTAAATTAGATATGTGAATTGCAACTTCAGTGGGGGTGTGCATGGAACTGAAACTCCTATGAGAATTGACGCTCAAGAGATACCATACAGAGATTCATTTCGATACATTGACTCAGTTATTAGTAAGGATGGAGTGATTGATGAAGACGTCGAACGTAGAATAAGAGCGGATGGTAGAAGTGGAGACTTGCTTCTGAAGTGCTTTGTAATCGGCTCATACTGACAAGATTGAAGATTTTTTTTTTTTTTTTTTACAAGACAATAATTACACCAACTATGACTTATGCAGCAGAATGTGGGCCAATCAAGAAGCAACACATACACAAAAATGATTGTTGTAGAGATGAGGATGTTGAGATGGATGTGTAGTAAAACTAGGAAATATATAATCAGAAATGAGCGCTTTGGGAGCATTTAGGGGTAGTATCAATAGGCGATAAATTAAGAGAGACTTGTTTGAGATGGTTTGGAAATGTTGAATGCAGGCCAGCAACAATGCTGATAAGAAGTTTTCTATGCAGGTGGGTGGCCCACCAAGGAAAACGGGTTTGCTGGAGAGGACATGTATGGAAGTAGGTAAAGATAGATTTGAAGAAGTGCAACCTATCCGAGGATTTGGCTAAAGATAGATCGGAATGAAAAACCAAATTCATTTAGCCGATCCCAATATAGTCGGGACAAGGATTTGATGATTACGATGAATAAATTAGTAAATGTGCATGTAGTCAAAATCTTGTGGTGATATAAAGGCTTGAAGAATATCTCAAGGACGCACTGTCTAATTCAGTGTTAGGACTTGTGAATAGTAGGTAGCCAAGGGAGATAGTCAATTGTGCCTCTAATTGCTAAATCTACTGTTTTCAGAACGTTCTTGCTCACACGTTTCATGCTCTTCATTCAAGAACTGCATGGGTGTCTTCTATACAATCATGTGAACCTGTTGCAGGAATTGAATTACCCACATTCTATTTCAACGTATAGTGGTGTATAGTTTTCTTCAGATATTCGAGTAATATAGATGTCATAGCAAGCTGAGTGGGATTTCTGCACTAAACTTGGCCCGTACAGAACTGTAGAATAGTTGTATCTTGGTTGTGATGCATCAGGTCAAACAGCCATGGCAATGATTCTTACCATGCACAATAAGTTGCAAAGGGTTGAGTTCATGATTTGTGACAGTGAAAGACCTGCCGCAAGTGAGATCTCGTGTAGTGCCTTAGCATCTTCCAACGCTGCTTCCACAAAAAATCCTAAATTGGAAAATCTTATTCCAGATAATAAAAAACTGCCCATTGAACTGTCCTTTACATCTTTATAAAGAGCCCAAAGGACTATTTATATTTGATATAGACCACAAAAGAGAGACAAAATTCTAGTTAGAATAAAACTTGCCTACTTAGAGTTGTATAGAAACAATTCATTCCGAAGGAATGAGAAAGTGAGACTCCCTTTGTCTTGGAGTGCATATTTTGCACATCTTGGGTTTGATTGCACTGTGCCATGTAAGAAGCGATGTACCAACCCAAAAGCTTAAGCTGATAGGTGGAAGGCCCAAACAGGTATATGAGGCCCCGTCCAACTTAGGACGATGTGGGACTTCCCAACACTCCCCCTCACGTGCAGGCCCAACAGATTTTATAGACGGGCCTGCCACGTGGGCTAGACAAGAGCCACGTGCGCCACACAAGAATGACGGGATCTGAACACTCTCTTATACCACGTAAGAAGCCATGTACTAACCCAAAAGCTTAAGCTGATAGGTGAAAGGCCCAAATAGGTATATGAAGCCCTGTCTAACTCAGGATTTGGGTGATGTGAGACTTCCCAACATGCCACTGGTGGGACCACTTCTATTAGTTCATAAGTGACTTATTGCCTTCAGTTTTATTGGATGATTCGTCTTAGCAGTAAATAGTTACAAGTATATTTACTTTTCATTCTTATATATATTCTGTTTTCCTGCATTTTATTAGGAATTCAATGTGGGGCTTTTCGATTACTTGATAGCTACTGATGACAGTGAAATAAAAGAGAAAGAACAGGACAATCGCGAGAATTCTTCTGGGTCAAGGAGATCCAAAAAGCGTATGAAGCAAAAATTGGATTCGGAATTTGGAGTAGTCAGAGGAATTGACTTCAAAAATGTATATACGGTATGTAAATAACTGGTTTTTGCTGCTTTAATTATGAATTCTTTACACTTTTCAGTTTTTTTCCTGAAATGGTATTTTTTCCCTTTTCTTTTGGGATTTTGCTATTAACAGCTGTTATGATGCTGATGTTCTTGCTCATTCTCTTTCCTTTCGGGATTTTGCTATTAACAACTGTTATGATGATGATATTCTTGTCCCTCGCCCCCCGCCACCCCCCATAAAAATAAAATAAAATAAAATAAAATAAACACACACACACACACACACAAACAACTCCTAAAAAGAAAAAAACCTTTTGGAAAGGGAGAACAAAGACCACTTACAACCAAACAAAAACAAGGTATAATATATGTACCCAACATAAGACAGAAAGAAAAACAAGCAAATTACATCAAAGATCCCACAAATGGAACAGCCTTATTAAGTATCAACCCCTCTTTGCTCACATGTCCGTCCTGTCCCCCTCCCCCCCTCTTCTTTAAGATTGATATGGTGACAGAGAGATGATTTTATTAGAAATGGATTGCAACTTCCATGGTACTTTTTCCAACTTAGAGACCACAGAGAGCATTAGACAAGTAACTTTCTACAATAAGTGCCTCATGAAGGGAAGGAGAAACAATCCTCAAAGCCTCTAGGGCAGCCAACACCTCAGCCTCATTAGAATCTTTGACCGCAACTGCCTCGGTAAAGCAATAAAAAACTTCCCATTCATAGTTCCGAAGAACCCCACCAATATCTCCCAACTTGGCTTGCCTCGAGCTGCCCCATCCACATTTAAATATAGGTGACCTCGAGGGGGACACCAAGTTTCACCTTTTTAACCTTGGTAAGGCCACTTTTAATACATGCCTCCCAATTATAAAGAACAATATCAATACTCAAATTTTGTGGAAGTGAGTATTGTATGCTACCCTTTGGAAGCTTTGGTTGGAGAGGAATAATAGAGTTTCCGGGAATAAAAGTAAATCAGTAGCGGAGATTGTTGAGTTCATTGTCTGGATAGTGTAGGAATAGGTGAGCAAGTGAGCTTTGGAAAATCTCAACAGATATTGATCAGTAATCTTAAAGTGGGGGCTGGTGTGAAAAATCTGTGTATAGAATATTCTGTATGAGCTCCCTATTTGAATTGAATTTTGATGGTAGCTATTTACAATCAATTCGTGGAGGGGTATTATAGGTGTCATTAGGGATTGGAGCAATGTCGTTAGGAGCGTCTCTGGGCCATTGAATTCCTTGGATGCCAATGAAGCTGAAGTGTTTGCTCTTATGATAGGGCGTCGTGAGTTGCGTAGGTGGGGTGGATACAATGCTATTCTTGAAGGTGATTCTTCTTTGGCTATACAGTGGGGTTCAGGCGTACAGAGTGGAGGTGCATGATATTTTTAGACAGCCGGATGCTTCATTTCATCATATTTTAATAGAGGCAAATGCTTTGGCAGATAGTCTTGCAAAGGAAGGAGTTTTTCACTCTTCTGTTTCATTTGATGTATAGTTATATTGAGTTCTTTTGATTTTTTAGTTTAGGCATTTGTTGTGTTTGTCGGATTGGGCTAGGCAGTGCTTCTCCTTACTCCCTCTTTGGTGTTTTTCCTTAGGAGAAATAAAATTTACTGGTACAAAAAATGGAGACTCAAATTTAAATTCTTTTTGATCCATCACCAATTCTCGTCTTCGTTTCGGACATTGTCAATAGAAGCTGCTAAAAGATTAAGATCCTAGCTCTTTTCTGCACATAGAGCAAATATCTGAAATCTTATCAGATTGATGCCTCTTCTCCTAAAACTATCAACTGTGGGGATCTTACAACTGTCAACCAGAAAGAACTTTGGACTATACGAGATGCAAACCTAACAAAATATGAAAGCATTGAGGATGAGCTTCTTGTTAATTACTATTCTGGAAAACTTTTCATATGGAGTTGTTTAGGAAGCCTTTTGTACTGAATGTGCTTAAAATTTCATTTCTGGCTAAAGGGAATGAATGCTGCCTCTTTGAAAGTTGCCAGGATTATTTCTGAATGCCAGAAAGGTTACAGCAAGTCTTATATTGTTATCTGATTGAGTTGTTTGGTAAAATATCCTGACACAGGGATTAATTGGTTGACTTTGAGTCAACTGAACAACCTTTTCTGTTTATGATATCTACACATGGAGAGATTTCCACCTGTATCCCTTAGATTCAGTCAAATTGGCATGTGATACAATTTTGCCATACCTGCAATGCCACTGGAAGCCAATATAATAGTGAACTAGAAAGTTTACATGGGTTGAGTTCTTTGCCCATGGTTGGGGCTGAAGGAATTAAGGATCATCATAATTCCACGTTATTGACGCAATGCAGGTAAGGGAAGAATAGCGAACGGATTATTCTCCAAGCCAAAGGCTTAGGGATACAGATCCATAGGATCAAAACCGTCTTGGTCTCACACCACAGGCAAACCATTGAGAGAAACTATCGAGGAAAGAAATTTTATTAATCAATCAGCTTGTCCCTAAGGAGGGATTGCAATCCTTTATATAGACTATAGATCCAATCCTACTTTGGAAACAATTCCAATAAAAATCAATTTTTTAAATCTAATAAAATCCTAAGATAAAACTATTTAAATAAATCTTATTTCTATCCCTAGAATTTAGCTATTGCTCAAAATAAGAAACTGCCTTAGGTTGAAACGATCTGAGAATTTCTTTTAATGGGCTTCGGTGGGCTTGGGCCCAATGGGTTGGCTGATCAGGGATCTTGCTTGCATCAGCTATCCACTTGCAAAATCATAAAGTGAATGTACAGTCATAAGTAGACAATTTTCTTGTTAACTTCCCATCTATGGTTTCTTTTGGCTGAAATTGTAATGAATTTTTCATAATAGATAATATATAATGGGTTTCTATTTTTTTGTTTTTAATCACCATTGTTAACTCTCTTAATATCTGGGTACTATATGTTTTTTTTTTAATCTTCGACAGAAATGAAGAGGTTTTTTAATAAAAATGAAAAAAAAAAAAAAGCATACAGGAGAGTATTATAACTGTAAGAGTGCTACACAACTGCCACAAACAAAACTTTAACCACTTACAGTTACAGAAAGACACGACCGAACTGCAATAAAGGCCTGAAGTACAGAACATCCCTATGAACCTCCTACTTGGCAAGTATATCTACAACTCCATTGGCTTTTCTACCCTCATAATGAAAGACCACTTAAATGGAAAATGATAAGAGCTTTGATCTCATTAAACTGTGGACCATCTTCTTCTTAATTGTAAAGTGGCCCAAGCTGTTTGGACTTCGGTCCTTGGGTGGTTTGAGTGTAGCTGGACGCTTCCCTGCTCTTTGTGACATCTCTTTGAGGCCTGGAAGATGTGTGGGGTCGGATGTGGAGATCCTCTTTCCTGGCGGTTTTATGGGTCTTATGGAAAGAAAGGAATGCAAGATGTTTTGAAGGAGTTTCTTCATCAATAGACTCTTTATGTGATAAAATCAAATTCCTCGTGACCTCTTGGGTGTCCATCCTCCCTTCCTTTCATGGTGATCCCATGGATTTTATTCTTCACAAATGGAAGGGGGTGGCTTTTTCTTAGTGTGGTCTCCTTTTATCCTTGCTGTGTTTTGGGCTTTTGTTTTGGTTAGTGGGATTTCTATGGCTTACATGTAGTCATAGTGGTGCTATTAATCTCCCTGTGTTTGTGATTGTTTTACTTTTCAGTATACATCTCTTGTACTGTTTAGCTTCTTTTAATGATAGTTAACATTCAGAAAAAAAAAGGTGAAATGATATTTCAATGGCCCCCAGTTGTGGACAAGACCCATTTTGTTAAAAAAAAAAGATCTATTTCATTTGAAGTCTCGCTTTCCACCACCACCTTGCCTGATAAATTCTATGAAAAAAACAAAGAGCTTTAATATCTGACGACATGAAATTGTTAAAATGGTACACAATTTGAAAATAATGCTTGTATCTAATCTATATAGGTTTCCTCAGAATAATCATTCTTCTCATGTTTTTAACTTTTTGAATGTGCTCTCTTGGTTGTATGACGTATGTTGATCCTAGCATATGAAGTGTTTAAGTTCCATTTTGTTTGGAACTTCAGTCTAGTTTGTCCACGGGTTGTACATTTTTCTATATTTCACAGGACCTACATTCTCACCTTTCCCCCTCCATTTTGGCAGGTCATAAACTTTGACATGCCTCAGAGTCCTGCAGGGTATGTGCATCGGATTGGGCGTACTGGAAGAGCATATAACACTGGCGCATCTGTTTCTCTTGTAAGTTTTCATGTTATTGACCTGTCTCTGAATCAAGGGAAGGCCAAAATGAACACTTCATAATAAAAACTAAATTTCCTTAAGGAGAATAGATCCAAATTACTGGGTCTGTAGTTAATTTCTTTTATCGATAACTGAAACTTTTGTTAAAAAGGGAAGAACAACAAAGTACAAGAAGAGAGACTCCATAATGCACGGTTTCTAGTATAAGAGATCTATATTGGACACCGAACACCCTGACATAATAGAAGCAAGCACTTAAATTACAAGAGTGATCAACCCCCTGCTTAGCTAGACAATCCACCATACTGTTGGCGGGCCTACTAATATGCTGGAAAGACACTTGAGACCAAGATTCTAGGTGGTGAATCTCATTAAGGTAGAAACTTTTGGAAAATTCCTACTGAGCTTCTAGGAATTCCTAGGAAATGGGCTATTGTTGAAGGGGTTATAAAGGTAAGGTTCAAGAAAGAGACTTACATCAACCGTCAATTCCTATGATTCATCTTCCGAGGTGGGACATTTTGATGGTCTCTAGTAGATCTCCTCCCCTCATCCTTCACCTAACCCTTCCAATAAAAGCCAATTTCTTAGGAGTTCAGTATGAATTTGCGAAAGGCGCCCTTGACCTTATTTGGCATTGCTTGCTTAAAGGTGTTTTCATAATAACTTTTGAGTCTTTTGACTTGTATGTCAACAGTGCTACCCTTTTTTATCAATTCCTTTTTTTATTTTTTATTTTTACAACAATACATTTTCCCCCTTTTTAGTTTTAAGTGTAAAGATAAAAGTGAAGAACTCATCAACTAAAGATTTTTTTTTAATTTGGTTTTTTTAATTATTCTTATCATTTCTACGTAAATGGTAGCATTTATTTAACTACTAGTTAGGTACTGCTGTACAGGGCGAATAACACCCAACAGCATCTATTGCAGGCATGGTTCAAAATCCTGGTCGCCGTTGTTGACCAGGAAAACCATTATGATGTGGCATTGTGTCGCGGTTCGCAGTCATCGCGATCCCTCGTTGTGTGAATTTTTATTTCACCCAAAAAAATCCCAAAAAAAATATTCCAAAAAATCTAGAATATTATAAAATGCTGGAAAATGATGTGTTTTTTTTTTCCATTAGCAAACACTTTAAAGAAAAATATCGGTTCCCCTAAGTTCATTGTTTTATCTCACACTTGTAAAGTCTGTTATGAATTAAATAGGTTTACATGTATATATTAAAATAAGTTGAAATATTACAAATTTTACGGTATGCATTGCAACCATAATTTTGAATTGAAGTCAAGAAACTAGTAGTAGTAGTGCAGTGCTCAATTACTCAATTATCAAGTAAGCTGAGAGTTAATTTTGACTTGCAAGTAACATTTACTACTACATCAAGATGAATTAATTAATTGAAGTAGTTGAATATGGACATAAGGATAGTATGGTTGAGGAGGGAAGAAACCTTCATATCAGAATCTACCAAAATCTTGCAAATCACTTGAGTTTTGGTGAAAAAAGAGTTTTGGGAAGCTCTAGCATAGTCTCAGAAAGCTCGACAGATGGTTTGAGAGAGAAAGAAGTGAAAGAAAAATAGGGGAAAGTAAGTTAACTATCGTCGGCCGATATTTTGACCGTTAATTTCAAAGCATCGGTCGGTATGACTGATTGACTGTTATGACCATTATATTCAAAATAATGGCCGTTATGACTGTTATGGGCCGATTTTTTCACTTTTTCTTTATACTGTGACCTTGATGACCATTATATTGAAAATAACATAATGGCATAGGCTGTTATTATTTCATAATGGCTGTTTTTTTAAACCATGATTGTAGCTGATTGGTTGGCTTCTTTAACCAACTCTCCCTCACATTATTAGCTACATGAAGAACATGTGACCAACTCAAAATGAATGAATGAATGAATATCATTGCTCTTTTCGATTAACAGGTTTCTCCAGATGAGATGGAAGTTCTTGAAGAAGTCAAATCCATGTTGGGAGATGAAGAGAACCAGGAGTCCTCGAAATTCATTGCTCCATTTCCTTTACTTACTAAAAATGCTGTGGAGTCTTTACGATATAGAGCTGAGGTATTTATTTTTTTGGTCTTCTATCTATTGAAACATCATTGCTAAAGCTTGATCCTACAATCAGGAAAGGCTGCTAATTCTTGTCTGCTACCTATTAAAGACAAAATTGATCGGTTTGTTTCTCTGAGTAGCTAGTATATTTTCCCCCGTTTGAAAGAAATGGCACATTGCTATATCCCAATCCAGTCATTTGGCATTTTTTGGCTTCTTGATGCTTCAGGAGGCAAGAAAATTGTTCCCATCTTTTGTGAATTGTATACTTAGTTGAAATGCCCAAAGTCTAAAAATAGGATGGTATTTCCTTCGCTCCAAAAAATGTAAGGTGACAAAAGAAACTTTCTTTTGTTCTTTGATGGCCTCGGGCAAATGCAGATAAGGCAGTAGATCTGAAATGTGGGAGCCTGTTATTATATATTTGTTAACTCAGATTCTTAATCTATCTTTCTATCTATTTCCTCATCTTGATAGTTTGGTCAAGTGTAGCATTACATGTGAATTGCAAATTGGTTCATTTTTAATTTCAAATTGAGAGGACGCAAGTTTTTCATGACTGGTGGGTATTTTACAGGATGTTGGGAAAAGTGTGACAAAACTTGCTATAAGAGAATCTCGGGCTCAGGATCTAAGGAATGAGATTATTAATTCTGAGAAGTAAGTATTACTTTATCTACCGTTATTCTTATGACATATTTTAAGATCTTCTCCATATTTTACCACATCATTATTAAGAATATTTAAACTGTAATTCATTTCCAATAACTTCTGTTCAAATTGATGTGATTCTCTTGTGGGCAGGAGGTTTGGTAATGCGGTGTTGGAAGAGAACTAGGTTCATATCATGATAAGAAGCTCAATCCCATAAGCTTTCCAAAAGAAAAGTAGAAATAAGAAAACAAGTATGAAACAAATTTTGTGAAAATTCCCTAGAGGAAACTCATAATTATAATAATAATATTGTACAGCCTTAAAATTGAGTTCCTTATAGTGTTAGAAGGCATCCAAATTTCATAAAACATGCATAGAAGAAACCTTGATGGCTTATTTAATTGCAATATTGATTGATGTTGGGAGAATTCAAAACCTGAAATGCTGTCTGCAACTTCTCCCCCTGGCATTCCTCAAGTGCCGATAGCCCCAGCACTTCGAATTTTGGAGCTCAAGAGCATTATAAGGGCCAAAATCTACAATTGACTGAATCAAATCTCGTATCTTTTGGCATTTTTTCTATCAAACATGGTTATCAGGTGGCAGTCTTATGGGGTTTTGGAGTTCTGAACAGCCCAAATTCTGTTAAGAAATTCCAGCAATCAATGAGGCCCTAATTTTGGGAACACTGGCGAACCACTTCCAACATCCCCTCGGGTTGACAAATAGAATTTAAAATATTAGCTGATCATCAGTAGGATAAATCCATGTGTAGCAGCCAGATAAGGGAAAAGATAACATGCATCAGCTGTTGCACGTTAATACAATGTTGGGATGAACCATTCAGGTGATATAGTTGGCTTGAAATTCAAAATTTTCACACTTTCATGTATTTTTTGTCGTTTACTTGAGAGATGCTTCTTTAATGTCTTTAAGTTCAGATTTGACCATTCAGGTTGTTGATCTTTATGTTTATATTATACTTGGATACATTCATATGTTCATATTCTTTTAGTTGTGTTACCCATAAGAAAAGCTTCGCCACTCATGTTGCTCTAGACTGTTGCAAACTTGCTTATCTGTTACTGACCTTCATTACTGCCATTTAGGTTAAAATCTCACTTTGAAGATAATCCGAGGGACTTAGGTAATGATCTTTGTCTGATTACTTCAGTGGCATGAATCACTCTGTTGCTTGCATGACCATGTAGATGAGAAAAAAAAATGAGAACTAAAATTTCGCGTTGTGGTTACAATTTTACAGATTTACTGAAGCATGATAAGGTACTGAGCAAGAAGCCTCCACCTACTCACCTTCGTGCTGTCCCTGAATACCTTATGGACAGAACAACGCAAGAGGCCAGCAAGATTTTGAAGCTTGCTAGAGCTGCTATGGGAAAAACTGGCCCAACTCGTCGCCCAGGGCCCAACAGAGGATTTGGTAAAACTAGAGATCCTCTCAAGACTTTCTCTGCTGAGGTGCGTAGTCATCTTTCCCCTCTCTTGCATTTTCAAAGACAGTTTCCTCTCCTTCATATTTTAGCACTATGTAGTGTTTTGCTGTTTTGTTCTGCACTCCTGCAACCATTCAATACACCAAAGCACTTTAAAATGGGCCATACACCGTTCTCTTAGCTGCTGTTGGAGGTGGAAATGATATTTACACCCAATTTTTTTATACATATTTGTGGAGTTTCCTGAGGGATGTCAATGGTCAAGCCAAGCTTAGCAGGTTTATATTTGAGGCTAAAATTGATGCCCGCTCTTCAAATGGGTGTTAAGCTGCTCAGGCTGAACTGTCATAATTATTACTATTTTCTGTTCAGTTTGGCTTTTTTGGACTTACCCTTGAGTACAATAACATTAACAAAAAGGTAATTTGGCTTTGATAACATAAGATGAAGTATGAGTTACTCTCATTCATGTCCTTTCATAGAAGACCACGTTACTTCCAGAGGCATCATTTTCCAGCTCCAGGTGCTATTTTCCAGTGCCTCACCTTTTTTTTTTTATTGAATTTCGTTCCACCCTCATCTGGCCCTATGGTTAATCTATAGTGAGGTGTGCTAGAGATGTTTTGTATTTTCATGTTCAAGTTGGCCTTTCTATAGAGTTCAGGTCTGGTTCTGGTTGGCCCAAACTGGGGCCAAGCTGCCTGAGTTGTGCTCCTAAACTTTTGGTATTAAAACAGTAGCAGTGTAGTAAATATGTTAAAAGAATAAGTGTCTTTCAGATACCATATCAAAAGAATTAGAAAGTGGGTCTTTCAGGTACTGTATCAAGGGGGTATGAGATAGTCTTTCAATAACATGGATGTGAATATCCATTCCCTTTCCCGAGTAAATGGGGATATAATAGGTACCAGTTGCATTGATAGCACTCTGGATGTCCGTCAAGGTGGCGTTTGGGTGTGGAGAAAATCAACAGTGTGGTTTCTCCAAGCGGAGAGACCTATGGCGAAAATTTTACGAAATTTTGCAGTGGGAGCTTGCAATTGAATTTGGACGGGGAACATGAAATCCTACCCCTTTGGATGGGATGGGACTCACTTTTCCCCAAGTGGCATTTTAGTGGAGCATTTTACTACATCAAGTAGCCAGTCACAGGGGCAAGTAGTCTTCTTATGGGAATGTTTCCCACATCCAAACACGCAAACGAAGTCTGCAAAATCATTGGCAAGTCATTTTCCCATCTACATTACCACCATATATCCTTCACCCTCACCATTTAAAGAATCCTTTTGTTGCAACCCCTTTTCACCATGAATTCCTACGAATTCAATAGCATGCGAACAAATTGGCTTTAAGAGAAATTTTTATTTTTTTGTGTTTTAAAACTTAAACCTTCATGGGGAGTGTAGTGAAACTGGTAGTTCAAGGTATTAGATGATGGTTCTAATAGCAGAAGATAGAAGAGTGAGATTTCAAAATCAGTTGGGTCCTTCTCGCTCCTGTAATCTCATCACGAGTATGCATTTTTGTCATTGATATTGATTCTTTCACCTTTCTTGTACTGAATTTGTGTGTAGTCTCATATGAAGCTTATCATGACATGACGTGTGTTGTTCCTGGTCTCAGACGCGGAGGAAATCACGGAAAGGTGGGAAGAAAAGGGAGGGAAAGGAAGGAGGAGATGACAACCCTAAACACAGGAAGAAGGCAAAACGCTTTACCTAAGACCTACTTTTGCATTTTCTTTTGCTACTTTAATCTTTTAAACCTGGGATTAATACATTGAGAAAACAATTGTGTTAATCCCTACAGTTTTGTACAAGGATAATAGTTGTGTGTGTGTGTTTTTTCCCCCTCTAGCTGCTTATTCATTTTCACCAAGACATATGAATTTAGCAAATCAAGATCCGGCGTTTCTTATTTATGTTTTCTTAATATTGGTTAAAATTGGATGGAACTCCTCTTTTTCTGCAATGTTGTGACTTTTGAGGATGCTCGCTCCCCCGTGTATGGGCGACCTCTCCTCGCTTGTGCAAGTGCTCTCTCCGCACGTGTGGGTTCTCTTATGGGTCCAACCTGCTTGGCTGCAATGGGAAAAAAAAAGAAAAAAATCTCTTTTACTATTTCCAAAACCCTCTTGCACCTGTATTGTCATGGAATGAAGTTTCTTATATTGTTCACATTTAAAAAAAAAAAAAAAAATGAAACACTGATTCCACTTCATAACTTGTATGATCATCATTGGCGATCACTCTGTCTTTGTAGGGTTTTACATTCCAAGCGTTCTTTTTAAAGTTTGTCGGTGCCTGTGAACCACTAAATCAGTTATCTTCTATATGCATTCATTTGTGCAGCTTGATGAAGATAACGAGATTGGAGGCTTAAATTCATGAATGAGGACGGATACTTATTTTTTTATTAGTATTCAGAAAAAAGTAGAACTAGACAGTGACATCATTCCATATAGCCTAAGAGGTAGGAACATGGTTGGCCTGATCACAAGATTGCTACTAACCTATGGCTTGATGCCATGATAATTTTAAAAGATGGCACATTTTGAGAAAGTTCAGTGTGTTACATTTACTGAAATATACTCTATTTATAAGGGAGTGAACAAGATAAAGAAAGACCATAAGAACTAATTCAAACATATCAAATTCTAATTCAAATCCAAACTTGCTTAAATTTAAATTAAAAACAAACATCACTAACATATCTAATCTCTCTTAAGTCTTAACACATTTGTCCCTGTCTTTCTATAGCTCTCCATGGATTTATCTGATCAAGGAACTGTACCGTTTGATTCCTGCAAGCGATCACTTTGAGCTGCTCTTGATCATATTCCTTTCCTGTACAAATCCATCCAATTTACTTAACTATTCTTTGCCACCATCACAAGCCCCATTATGTTATTGTCCTTTTGGCAAGAGGTAAGGATGCCCAGATCCTTATCCATAAAACCATACAAATCGATCCTGGGACTTCAGGATTATACCAGCAATCGATGGGTTTGGCTCGAGTTATGCATTTCCAACGTGATTAATAAATGGGTTGGGTCTGATTGAATTCATACTTGCTATTTGACCTAAACCAACTTGACCTTAACCGTACCCAACTAACTCCACTCTGGCCCCTCCAATTAACCAGAATAACTCACTTGTTGGGTTTGGTCTGACATATTGACTTGGGCCCCCACAAAACTTGGAGAGTACTCACTGAATAAAACATCAGGTTTATAAGAT
The DNA here is from genome assembly GCA_029852735.1 of Persea americana. NCBI lineage: Eukaryota > Viridiplantae > Streptophyta > Magnoliopsida > Laurales > Lauraceae > Persea > Persea americana. Next base: position 78,876,205 of record CM056810.1, read on the forward strand.
ATATATGTGGATGATCTTGAAAGTGAAAGGATTGCATATTTTTTTAGAAAGCCAAGTCTTCGGAAATGACTCCAAACAATGGGCAAGGCCAAGTCTCATAAGTCTCTCGTATCGAGAATATTATAAGCAATAAAACAAGAAGATGTCTTTTTTGACTCGACACGTTGCGCATTCCCAGCCGAGTGTTCTCACCCACACCCTTTTATTTTAAGTATAGGCTTACAATCCATGAAAACAACTTCTTCTGTGTATCAGTAAAATATAAGATTGTTTCGATTCCGTCCAGTTTGTCGGCAATGGGCCCACGGAGTCTCTTCATCGGATGATCCTGACCATCCCTTCCACACTTATAATTTTTAAAAATGGTTGTTTGAATTAAATAGTATAAGATCCGTTGAAAGTAAAATGTGGGTTCGTAAGTTGATCACCTCACACTCCTTTCTTGGCCCGCAAGTTTCTGGTTTTCAAAGCCACATGTGGGTTTTGCTGGAAAAGAAAGGGAGGATCAGCCCCACGCTTATGTTTTGTAATCTCAAGTTGCTGCATTATAAAGATACTTTGATAATAACAGCCACTGATGTATGATAATATTCAACGATACTACATCTTATAACAGCCACTGATCCATGATAATATTCAACGATACTACATCTTATGTGGTTGTGCAGTCTTATGTGTAGAACCCATCATAGTCTCCCATCCTACTAATGGAATTTCAGACCCCCTTGTTCCCTCTCATCTTCACCTTCTTTGTTTTCATATTCATGCTCTTGAAGAAAAATGGGAAGAGACCCCAGACCCAGAATTCAGTCCCCAAATTGCCCCCAGGGCCAAGGACGCTGCCCGTCATAGGAAACTTGCACCAGCTGTTTGGGCCACTGCCACATCGCTCTCTTAGGGACTTAGCCATTGAACATGGGGCTCTCATGCACCTAAGGGTTGGTCAGCTATCCACTATTGTAGTCTCTTCTGCAGAATTTGCCAAGGAGTTCATGAAGACAAATGATCTCAATTTTGTTGACCGACCACAAAACCTTGCCTCAAAAATTGTTGGCTATGGTGCAACAGTATCTTTTTCTTCATATGGAGATTACTGGCGACAACTGCGCAAGATTTACATGCTGAACCTCTTAAGTGCCAAGCGGGTCGAATCATTTAGGCGCATAAGAGGAGAAGTAGTATTTAATCTTGTCAAATTTATTTCGGCGGCAGCTGGTTCTCCGATAAACCTCAGTGAGAAGTTTTTGTCATTGACAAACAAGGTGGTCACTAGGGCTTGTTTTGGTAAGGAATGCAAAGATGAAAAAGTCTTCTTAGAGGCACTAAAAGAATCAGTGACGTTGTCATCTGGTTTCAATGTGGGTGATGTATTTCCTTCTCTGAAGTTTGTTCAGGTGATTAGCGGATTGAAATTTAGGCTGGAGAGGGTTCAACGGAAGATAGATAGGGTCCTTGATGACATCCTTCAAGAACGCGAAAAGAACATGACAAAGGAGACTAATGAAGGCAGATTAGAGGAGGATTTGGTTGATGTTCTTTTGAGACTTCTACATGATGGGGACCTTGAAATTCCAATCACCAAAAGAAGTATAAAAGCTGTCCTAGCGGTAAGTATCTCTGCAGAAACTGGTTTACTACTTCATACTTGAAAATAAGTTGATCTCATGCTAAAGGTCATTACCATCTCTACCACTATCACCATCATTATTATCCTTACCGTCATCTTAAACTTATCCCATCAATCCGATGGCAAAAGATACTAATCTGGTGTGGTGGTGTGATTGTGCGGTTGGAATCAGCGGGGTCAATCTATCAATAATTTGAAGTATTGAAAATTCAACTATTTAAAACCATTTGTTTTTTCAATAGCATAGATCAGGCCTTAGGATTTTAAGGTTGAGAGGGAACTTGAATGAACCTCTGTCTATATGCTTTCCTTTACAATCCCTCCCGTCGTCCTCATGACCTGCTGACCCAACTGGCAAACAACTGCACAAAGAAACATTACCAAATAATTATCCAATAACCATTGTTGCATGTGATAGATGCATCAGTCCATTAATTCAGCCAAATAAATTAAAAAGAAGCACTCCATTTTCCATCAATCTTTTCCTAAGTGATTTGTAATCCTTAAGAGGTTGTTTCTGCAATGGCATTTGCCGCGGAAAAGGGACTAATCCAGTGCCTTCCTCGTTGCGTTTGGCGCAGCTATGAAATGTCTGAGAAATCTCCAGTTTTGGCTGTGTACTTTGTACTAGAGGGGGTCCAAATATCCTACAATCCTCGGTCGAGTTCTGGTGTCGCAAAAGTAGGAAATACAGGTTTCCTCTTCCATTGCTCTACACAAAAGCACCCTATGACAAGGAATTGGAAAATGTTGAAACCCCCAAATCAGTGGTGCGCCTGGGAAATTCTCCTTTCAGGGTAGGGGGTAGCTTTGTTAAAAAAAAAAAAAAAACCCAAGTGAATGGATACACGGGATGCGTTGAAATGTAGAAATCGTAAAGAAGTCTTTTTTTGTCTTTTAGGGCTTATCTGTTTGCATAAAATAGATAGGAATTGAATACATATAAATATATGGTCAAATGAAATTCTTTGATTATTAAAAAGGTGAAGGGTAAGGGATGTGAGGTAAGGTTGGGGTTGAATAGTATTTTCGTTGCCTTTACTAATGCCTAGAGATTTTGGTAGGATTGAGTCAGTTGAGAAAATCTAATTTGGTATCATAGACAAACAATCACTAGTTTGAATCCAAAGAGGAGCGAGTTAGCGTTGAAATGTGTGTGTCGCAAAATGTGAACCAACTGAATTCCACCCAAGGGGAAGTGTTGAAAAGTATTTTTGCAGCCTCCACCAAGGCCTCAATGTCTAGGTAGAGTTGGTTAGTAGAGAAAATTTAATAGTTAGAAACATATAAGATGAAGATGTAGATGAGACATTGACTTTTATGGAATTTGAATCACTATGGTAATGAGACCTTCATTTCCCATCTTTCTTTGACTAAATTTAAAAATATTGCATAGTGCTTATGAACAGGACTGTTCAATACGTTTTTTTGGCGTTTCTTTGGTCGTCTTGCATATTTCTTTTGTCTAATGAACCTCTAACCGATTTGATCTTTTGAGGTCTGCTCATCCGGATGTGGACCAACTCACGAATAGTTTCGTATCTCATGAGTTCAACATGTACAAAGATAGGGTGCTTCATAATTTAGTTTACCTGATAGAATTTTTGCTTGTTATGTAGACAATGTTTTACAAGATAAACCTTGTAAACATGCTTTAATTAGCCTTTCTTTTAAACAAAGGGTGTTATTATTTTTTAGGAAATGTTTATAGCAGGGACTGAAACCGCATCTACAGTCATGGAGTGGGCCATGGCAGAGCTGATGAGAAACCCAAAAGTGATGGAGAATGCACAAGCTGAGGTGAGAGAGGTTTTAAAAGGGAAGGCACCCATAGAAGAGAAAGACATCCAAGAATTGAACTATTTGAAATTGGTCATCAAGGAGACTCTAAGGCTACACACTCCTCTGCCTTTGTTGCTACCGAGAGAATGTAGGGAGAGATGTGAAATAGACGGATACGAGATACCTGCAAAAACAAGAGTCATTATCAATGCATGGGCAATTGGAAGGGATCCACAACAATGGGATGATGCCGAGAGCTTCAGACCGGAGCGATTTATTGGTACTTCAATTGATTTCAAGGGAACCGACTTTGAGCTTATTCCATTTGGAGCAGGTAGGAGGATGTGTCCAGGAATGTCGTTTGGAGTAGCAACAGTAGAACTTGCCCTTGCTCAACTTCTCTATTACTTTGAATGGAAGCTCCCAAATGCAATTGAGCCTGAGGATTTAGATATGACTGAGGCTTTTGGAGTTGCCATGGGCAGAAAGTCCAATTTGTACTTAATTCCATTCTCTCATTTACCTAGTTAGGAAGAATGTAGAACAATGAACAGTAATTACCTATCTAGGTGTTAATTCGTTGGCATAAGGCGTGGGTAGGTTTTCTCTCGAGGTCGCCCCCCAAATTTACCTAGTGTATGTGTGTTGCAGGGTGGTGCAAGTGCCGGGAGATTAGCCCTATCGGATCAAATACCAAGGGGATACCTTGTCGGCAAATGAAAGAAAAAAAAGTTGAGCAATAATTGTAATAATTGTGTATGCTTTATTTGTTGAATAGTTATTTCAATTAATGTTGGGAATTTCATTCTCTAGATAATATGGTGAGAGATAATAACCTTTTATTTTTGAACTTTCAAGTTATTTCAGGATAATATTGTTTAAGATAAAATTATTTTTAATGAAAGTAGAAGTCAAGATGCTACAAAACCATACTTCTGTAGAAAATTATGTCTCGAGTTTTTATTGTGTTTCTATCACAATAATATGTCGATAAATTCATTTCTGATTACAAAATAATTTTACTATTGTGTTATATCATGATATGAAAAGTTAGGAAAAGACTATCACAAGAAATTCATGTTACCGCCAATATTTGCAGCAATAATTCCTACAATATTTATCACACTTCGGACAACCAAGAAAACTACATGAGCATCTAGAGTTCTTGTTCACTAACAATCTCCAAGTTAATCAAATAATAATTAAAACATCAATCGCCATTTTGTGTTTTTATTGGTAACAGAGGACAAATTATTGATAAAAAGGAATTACGAAGAGAGAACAAATGAAAAAGGGAAAAGAGATCACAAAGTGAAAGAACAATACAAGAAAAATCAATCACCACCACAAACTTACTTAACGTAAATTAAATGTATGCATAGAATTCAGTGTTACTGGTTGGGTCAGATGACTAGCAAAAAAAAAATACAGAGCCAGGTCCATTGATATATTTTCTGTTGACTATGTAATAGAGTCTCCAAGATTTGCACCAACACCTCCTACATCAATACGTGCATAGAAAAATGATCAAGTGTATGGCCGATGCCATATGTTGATTAGCTAAATTAATATGTATCCCGCCCCTAGAATCTGGTCGGATGCTAACTGCATCCCTAGGGCGTGAGAAAAAGGGCCAATTAAGCTTGTTTCCTTAATTGCATCTGTGGTCCTAACTCCCGGTGGATCGATGTTCGCAGTGAGGTTGTTATTATAATCAGTCACCACAAACATCCTTGGAAACAACAATTCACACAATATGCATAGTTGGTCACCAATATAGCATATAACAGTATCAGAGCTGCTACAACTAACATAAAGACACTTACATAAGGTTTAATTATAAAACACATTAGAATTTTAATGAAGGTTCAGTACTACAATAGTGACCTGTAAAAGATGAACCTATGCTCATATAACCAGATGTAATGTGAAGCTCTCAAGTACTAGCCCAACAACACCACACTTCCGCTACGCTCCACTAGTGGTAATCCCTCAATTTGCGAATTTTGTAGGACCGCCTCAACCACCTACACAATAGAGTTCCACTACCTTAGCACCAAATATAGTATCATCAGATTATAGTAACCTGGCAGGAAAATAATGTGAACAACAATATAATATGCATCAAGTGGAATAAAAAACGGTAATAAATCATAATAGTAACAACATGCGAAACGCTAGGAGTTAAAGCATTAGTAAAGATAAACCACGCGAATCATATGGAGACGTGTCCCTAGCTAGGTACACACTCTAGTAACTTGCAACCCACATAGCTAGGCATAACCATAATAGACCCAAGCAAGCCTAGCAAACCAATAAATGCAAGCATCTCAACTGCACATAATCTCACATAATGTACGCTGGCTCGATGGCGTACAACCACCTCCCTATCTGCAGATCGTCCCACCCCCGCCCCCCCCGCCCCCCCACACACCCACACACACCCCACAACCTTAATTCACGGGGGGACACCCTAAATTGTGGGAGACTAAATCCACATAGGGGTACCTAACTCGAAGAATCAAGGACTATACATCCCACACACTCAATGTCTTGGCCAAACCCTCGTTGGGTATCACCACCAAACACACAACAAGGTCAAGTAAAGAGGAATGCCCCACACGCATATTTCACATAATATACCCATACTACACCCGAGTAGTCCTCGATACCCAACATCCCATAATAAGTCCTCCACTCACACCAAACCAACATAAAACAACAATGGATGGAGTGGATACATCCACATGTCATGTAATATGCGAGGTCACTAACCCACCAGATAATTTGATTAAAGAGCCAAGAGAGATAGTACGAAAACCGACCCAAAACTAGGGTTGTCCTTCACATATGTAGGGTCCATATGGTCTATAACAGTGGATCCACGGGCTTGGGATGCTTATATGGCCTGATCATAAGATTGCTACCCAGATATGTCTTGATTCCATGATAATTTTAAAAGATGGTACATTTTGAGAAAGCTCACTGTGTTACATTAATAGAAATGTCCTCCTATTTATAAGGGAGTGAACAAGATAAAACAAAATCATTAATACTATTAAAAAGTAATTCAAGCATATCAAATTCTAATTCAAGTCCAAACTTATTTAAATTTAAATTAAAAACCAACATCACTAACAAATCTAATATCTCTCAACACATTTGTAAGGCCCCGCCCCTTAAATAACTTAATTACATGCTAATTGTATCTATCTATACTAATGAATAGGGGCTAGTGTGGGTACTTTAGTCTTTTCCCAAGAATTAGACCTATTTTATAGGATTAGGAGTCTTGAGATTTTATAGCTTGATAGGGGTCTAGTTGGACTTTTTAGAGTTTGTTAATTAGTTAGAGGCCGTTAGATGAGATTTTAATAAATAGGAGGGGTTTCTCATGTAGATTTGTACAACTAAACCTAAAATACTCTAAATGTCCTTGTCCTTATCTTAAACCAACAAGTAAGCAATGAGGGCAATCTGGTCAATTCACCCTAAACCCAAGCCTATATAAGTAAACCCACGTCCCCATTTGCACTGATTCTCTCTCTCTCTCTCTCTCTCTCTCTCTCTCATATTCCCTCGCATTTCTCTTTTCTTCCCTCTCTTCTCTTCTCATTCCCCTCCAAAAATCTCTGCAAGAATTCTTAGATCTAGGGTTTCTACCATCAAAGGAAGCTAGGATCCTTGAAGCTACAACCCATTCCAAGCTAAGAGACCATCTCCATCAGCTAGATCTCCTTCTCTCTTTCACAACAAGGTGAGTTTCTCTTCCTAGCTCTAATTCCTTATAGATCTTCTTCATTTCTTAGAATTTCATTCTCTTATGCTATATCTCCTTTGGCATTTGGGTGTAGGAGTTGTGGATTTGAGTTTTGGGGATTTATGTGAGTATTAGAGAGCTTGGAAGCTTATGATTGGAATTTTAGAGCTTGGATCTTGGAGACCAAGCAAGAGAATCTTGATTTGGACCAAAGAGGCAAGTGCAATATACCTTTTAGCATAAAATGCATGTTTTTTCCTTTGAATTCTGTTTATTTCCATTTCTATTGATGATTGATGTGTAGATCTACTTTTTTAAGTTCTTTTATATGGGTTGATGGCCATTGATGGATGGGACCTCCCACTTGAAAAATCAATGGCCCATGGATGTTAGATTTGTGGTGGATGATGGGGTAGTAATGTCGGGAGTTGATATGTGATGATTGGAGTTGATTTTTGTGGAGTTTGGATCGAAATAGATGTGCTTTGAATGGGAACCAGAACTGGGAAACGGAGCACATGCCTTGAGACCCTCACTCGAGCTAACATGGAGTCGTTCGAGCGAGAGGGCTCCCCGGAGCGAGCCAGAGAGTGTGTTCGCTCAAGCGAAGGCACCCTCTGGGAAGTTCGCTCTAGCGAACCATGGTCTCGCTTTGGCGAACCTCCTTGCTGTCTGGATGTTTGATAATTTGCTCATGACCAGATTTCTCTAGAACTGTTTCCCCGTTTGCATTTAGCTATTTCTGGGTCCATTGACCTTGCCACACTTGAGTGAAGGGTTGACCTTAACCTTGATCCAAGATGGCACCCAAGTAGGGTCTAAGGCTTGGAAATGGAGTCCGATTTGGTCCTTAAAAACAGTATTAGATGCATGTAACTTCAGAGCACCAAATGCACACTCTTAGCATTTGAGATTGTCCTTAATGATGGAATTGGATGAAGTGGACTCTTGGACTTGAAAGGGGGGTATTGACTTAGGTGGGACTGCTTGATTCTATCTCTCATTGGTTGATCTCTACTGTTATATGATTATATACTCTTTTCTCTAGCTCTTGTTTCTGTTAAAACCATTGTTAAACCTAATTAATAATTGGAAATGGATGACCTTGACTTAGGGTTGACCTAGAGGTGACCTTGTTTATGAAAGGAGAACATTTGAACCATGTTTGTGGCTAGGTAGGCTATCCTATGCCCTAAAGAAAGGATGAATGCGATGACCATGGAGTACTGGAATGTATGTGTATAATTAGGCACCTGATATGTATATAATTATGACCATTGTTTATGGAAATGGATGAGGTTATGGATATGGACATGGAGATGTACATGGATACTATGATGAACTTATGAGGGATGTGATGAGGATGTGGACTGGGCTTGATTACCGGACCTTGTATGAATATGTGGAACCCTGCTCACGCAAGGGTAGCCTAACCAGACACTAGACCTGACTATGTAGTTCCTTAGAGTCAGCTTAAGCATCTACTCAGTTGATATGAGCTTAACCTTGACACCGACCTTCCTTGATAGGAGCTATTTATGTGTAAGGCCATCATGATGAGTTGTTTAAGGTGAACGTAAGCCACTAGGGTATCACATGACACTGTACGATACCATTATACGGCCGACAGACTCCGGTAATATGATCCGACTGGGTTATGATCCTGTGCATTTGCCCGAAGGTAGTACGTGTCACGACCCAACTTATCCACTATATTATTTTTCACTTTGGGCCCCCATAGGGGCTCCCGCAGCCTTTGTTTTTGTGCTCCCCATTGGTGTACCGAAAACACGTTATACTAGATAAGGAGGAGTCAACACATATAGCCTAATCTCTGGACAATCACATGAGCGATGTGGGACTTTACAGTATGGGAGGGCAACGTCATAATTTCCCACGGTACTAGTTTGTGTGGATGTGTTATGTTGATTAGATTGATGGATTAGCTTTTTCCCTTATATTGATCCTTGTTGCTCATGATTGCACAACTTGCCTAGCATGGCTACCTTTGTTAGTCTATTGATCATATCAGTGTCACTATTCTCTTTTGATGCATCCATACTATGTTATTTTTATACTGTGCTGCTAGGTCCTTTTGGATCTGACCCATTAATTGTCGTTTAGGTTTTTTGCCACCGACCCCATTACCTACGTGGGCGAGGCGTTAAAACTCCCTAGAGAAAACTCCTAATTGTAAGAATAATATTGTACAACCTTAAAATTGAGTTCCTTATAGTGTTAGAAGGCATCCAAATCTCATAAAACATGCATAGAAGAAACCTTGATGGCTTATTTAATTGCAATATTGATTGATGTTGGGAGAATTCAAAATCCCAAATGCTGTCTGCAACTTCTCCAAGCGGAGAGATCTATGGCTAAAATTTTACTTTTGCTTGGAAGAAATTTTGCAGTGGGAGCTTGCAATTGAATCCGGACGGGGAACATGAAATCCTATCCCTTTGGATGGGGGATGGGCTCACTTTTCCCCAAGTAGCGGTTTTTTTTTTAAGAAGCCCAAGTAGCATTTTAGTAGAGCATTTTACTACATCAAGTAGCCAGTCACAGGGGCAAGCAGTCTTCTTATGGGAATGTTTCCCACATCCAAACACGCGAACGAAGTCTAAGAATTCATTGGCAAGTCATTTTTCCATCTATATTACCACCATGTATCCTTCACCCTCACCATTTAAATAATCCTCTTGTTGCAACTCTTGTTGCCATGAATTCCTAGGAATTCAATAGCATCATAGCACGCGAACAAATTGGCTTTAAGAGAAAATTTGTTTTTGTGTTTTTAAATTTAAACCTTCATGGTGAGTGTAGCGAAACTGGAATTTCAAGATGGTAGCGAAACATTCCTCCCCAGGCGTAGGTTATCCACCTGCAATACTCACTAGAAGGAGACACCACCAAACCAATCCAGACCTGACCCAGTAAGATTCAATGTTCAGATGGACCCCTTTACTTTTGGGCTCGATTCGAGTAAACATTTCCGATGTGATTAATAAGTGGCTTGGGTTTCATTGAATTCATACTCGCTATTTGACCTAACTAACTTGACCTTAACTGAACCCAACCAATTCCACTCTGACCCTCCAATTAACCAGAATCCGATTTGACAAACCACAGCCCAGACAACCCGTGGAATTCACTTGTTGGGTTTGGTCTGACATATACAACGCAATTATAAATGAGGGCAAAATCAGTTTGGGCTGGGCAGATGCATGTTACATCTAGTAGTCAATCTGAACCCGAACAGAGTGTGCCCTTTGCCATCGCTGCCCCTTTCATCCCCATGACATCCATACCCTTATAATTCTAAAAAATGGTTGTTTGAATTAAGTAGTATGAGATACTTTTCAAGTAAAATGTGGGTAGTTAATCACCTCACACTCCTTTGTTGACTCGCAAGTTTCTGGTTTTCAAAGCCACATGTGGGTTTTGCAGGAAAAGAAAAAAAGAAGGAGCTACATGTCGGTGCTTAAGTTAATCAGCCCCACCCTTAATGTATTGTCATCCCGAGTTACTGGAATTTAAAGATACTTTGATAGTAACAACCACTAATCTATGATAATATTCAAAGATACTACATTTTCATCGAGGTAGGTGGTGCAGAGTGATGCTCCACTGCTCTGTATTCTATTAGCAAAATGCATTTTCTATGAAGTGGTTGTGCACCACGAGAGAGCTCCTATAAATTCTATTTGGTATAATTGTCCCTTTACTCACGGTCAAAAGGCATCTAATACATAAAAAAAACCCAAGAAATGAACATATACACGAGGCTATAAATATCCGTCTTTCCCAACTTATGTCAGCCACAAACCTCTAATCTTATCAATAGACTGAATAGAACCCATCATGTCTCTCATCCTACTAATGGAATTTCAGACCCCCTTGTTCCTTCTCATCTTCACCTTCTCTGTTTTCATATTCATGCTGTTGAAGAAAACCCAGAATTCAGTCCCCAAATTGCCTCCAGGGCCAAGGACGCTGCCCGTCTTAGGAAACTTGCACCAGCTGTTTGGGTCACTGCCACATCGCTCTCTCAGAGACTTAGCCAATGAACATGGGGCTCTCATGCACCTAAGGCTTGGTCAGCTATCCACTATTGTAGTCTCTTCTGCAGGATTTGCCAAGGAGTTCATGAAGACACATGATCTCAATTTTGTCGACCGACCACAAATCCTTGCTGCAAAAGTTGTTGGCTATGGTTCAATGGTATCTTTTTCTTCATATGGAGATTACTGGCGACAACTGCGTAAGATTTACATGCTTGAGCTCTTTAGTGCCAAGCGGGTCGAATCATTTAAGCGCATAAGAGAAGAAGAAGTATTTAATCTTGTCAAATTTGTTTCGGCGGCAGCTGGTTCTCCGATAAACCTCAGCGAGAAGTTTTTGTCATTGACAAACAAGGTGGTCACTAGGGCTTGTTTTGGTAAGGAATGCAAAGATCAAGATGTGTTCATAGAGGCATTAAAAGAATTAGTGACGTTGGCATCTGGTTTCGATGTGGGTGATGTGTTCCCTTCTCTGGAGTTTGTTCAGGTTATTAGCGGATTGAAATTTAGGCTGGAGAGGGTTCACCGGAAGATGGATAGGGTCCTTGATGACATCCTTCAAGAACGCGAAGAGAACATGTCAAAGGAGACTAATGAAGGCAGATTAGGGGAGGATTTGGTTGATGTTCTTTTGAGACTTCAACGTGGTGGGGACCTTGAAATTCCAATCACCAAAAGAAGCATAAAAGCTGTCCTAGCGGTAAGTATCTCTGCAGAAACTGGTTTACTAATTCATACTTGCAAATAAGTTGATCTCATGCTAAAGATCATTACCATCTCCACCACTATCACCATCATTATCATCATTGTCGTCATCTTAAACTTGTCCCATCAATCAGACGACAAAAGATACTACTCTGGTGTGGCATGGTGTGATTGTGCGGTTGGAAGCAGCGGGGTCAATCTATCAATAATTTAAAGTATTGAAAATTCAACTATTTAAAACCATTATTATTATTTTTTCAATAGCATGGAGCAGGCCTTCGGATTAAGGTTGAGAGGAAACTTGAATGAACCTCTGTCTATATGCTTTCCTTTACAATCCCTCCCGTCGTCCTCATGACCTGCTGACCCAACTGGCAAACAACTGCATAGGAAAACATTACCAAATAATTATCCAATAACCATTGTTGCATGTGATAGATGCATCAGTCCTTTAATTCAGCCAAATAAATTAAAAAGAAGCTCTCCATTTTTCTTCAATCTTTTCCTAAGTGATTTGTAATCCTTAAGAACTTGTTTATGCAATGGGATTTGCCGCGGAAAGGGGACTAATCCAGTGCCTTGTTGCGTTTGGTGCAGCTACAGAAGGGCCGGGAAATCTCCAATTTTGACTGCGTTTTTTGTACTCTAGGGGATCCAAATATCCTACCATCCCACATCGGTGTTGTAGTGTCGCAAAAGAGGAAATGCAGGTTTCCTCTTCCATTGCTCTACATAAAAGCACCCTAAGACAATGAATTGGAAAATGTGGAAGCCCCCTAATTAGTGATGCACCTAGGAAATTCTCCTTCAGAGGTAAGAGCAGCTTTATTTAAAAATAAAAACCCAAGTGAATGGATACAGGAGATGCGTTGAAATGTAGAAATCGTAAAGAAGTCTTTTTGTCTTTTAGGGCTTATTTGTTTGCATAAAATAGATAGGAACTAAAAACATAGGAATATAGAGTCAAATAAAATTCATTGATTATTAAAAAGGTGAGGGACAAGGGATATGAGGTAAGGTTAGTGTTGAGAAGTATTTTCATTGCCTTTACTAATGCCTTCATATTTTGGTAAGATTGAGTTAGTTGAGAAAATTTAATTTGCTACCATAGCCAAATAGTTGCGAATTTGAATCGCCAGAGGAACAACGCATTTAAATATGTTTGTCGCGAAATGTGTGCCGACCAGATGCCACCAAAGGGTGAGTGTTGAAAACATTTTTACAGCCTCTACTAAGCCCTCAATGTTTGGGTAGGGTCGTTAGTAGAGAAAATTTAATAGGTAGAAACATATAAGATGAAGATGCAACCTTGACTTTTCTGGAATTTGACTCACTATGGTGTTGGCTAGGTATTCATGATTTCCCATCTTTCTTTCACTAAATTTAAAAATATATTTCCTTTTTTTTTTCCTCTTCCTCTGTTTTTTCGTTCTTTTCCTGTAAAGTTTTCTGGCTAGCTTTACTTCTGTGGGACCTTTTGCCAATATAATTTTCTTCCCTCCTCTTAATACAATTTGCCTTTAGCAAAAAACAAAAAAAAAAATAAAATAAAATAAAAATATTGCATAGTGCAGAATAGGACTGTTGTCACGACCCGGGCCCGAATTACGATAATCCAGGGCCGTGAACCATACTTACTCCCATGAACTCTGAATTAACTTAAGCTAAAATAGAATCCACAAGGGATACATTCATTCATACATACCGTCAATTGTACAATTTGCGAAAATACACATTGACAATATAATTCAAAATGTACATGTATACAAAATAAAGTTCCTTATACATGTATCGTTATTTTTCTTTCTTTCATCAACTCAAGCATATCTAAACACTATGCAAGTTGACAACTGTTCAAGTTCTCAAAATACTACATTTCCAAAATGTATTTCAATATTACAAAATAATTCTCAAAAGAATTTCCTAAAATATCCACAGTTTGCTTTGCGCACTCGAACAACCATATCAAATGGTGTTCCGACCGTCCCATTCAATTAATCCTCCTGGAGGAACCGCAACGGCCTCCTCCGCTGCCGCTGCAGGGCCGGCATGGGCAATCGGGCCTGTAATGCCATCAATAACACTAATGAACACGACGGTTCAACAATGTATAAACAAAACTTGTAATAGTAAATGTTAGTACATTACTAGATTCATTCAATATACTTAGTGAACAATTCCATTCTAGACAATGGAGGAGCATAATAAGTCAATCAATAAGCATGTACAAGATGACAACTACCATAGCTTTCATTTCATTTCATTTCATGTCATTTCATTTCATTTACCATCTTCCGTCAAAGGAAGGATTCATCTTCCGAATAGAAGGCATCAATCAGTACCCGTAGATATGATCGGAATTTGTGGGACTTACCAGTGTCTGGGCCAGGGACACTAGCATCACCACGGAGCTCCGGAATGCCACCAAATCCATCTACTACAGTAGGAATAGTCATTTGGCTCAGGGCAGAAGGGCGCACCATTCATGACCCTGGCCTCATGTACATAATCATTTATTAATTCATTTAGAATTTCATACAATAGCTAGGTAGTGCCAGACTCAAGGGTCAACACATTTCATTATCAATCCATTTATGGATTCAATTCTATACAGTAATTCCATTCTTAACAATGGAAAGGAAACAACAATGGCATCAATCATGTGAGATTGGAATCAAGTGATACAGAATACAAAGGCATGAGAGAATCACTGACTACCCGATTCTACTTATTTCTATTCCAGTACCTACCCACCATTTGAGTGTAACCATTGGTTATCCAATGTACGTGTTATTCTCGATGGACATCACATTTGTATTTATATGTACATTAGAGTCCCCGTGATTAACACTCATAAATGGCATCAATCATGTGAGATTGGAATCAAGTGATACACAATACGAAGGCATGAGAGAATCACTGACTACCCGATTCTACTCATTTCTATTCCAGTTCCTACCTACCATTTGAGTGTAACCATTGGTTATCCAATGTACGTGTTATTCTCGATGGACATCACATTTGTATTTATATGTACATTAGAGTCCCCGTGATTAACACTCATAAATGGCATCAATCATGTGATATTGGAATCAAGTGATACAGAATACAAAGGCATGAGAGAATCACTGATTACCCGATTCTACTCATTTCTATTCCAGTTCCTACCCACCATTTGAGTGTAACAATTGGTTATCCAATGTATGTGTTATTCTCGATGGACATCACATTTGTATTTATATGTACATTAGAGTCCCCGTGATTAACACTCATAAAGGTATAGTCTACAATCAATTATCATTTAACCCATTATTAATCAATGGGTTCAATTCTCACAGTTTCTATTTCATTATCCACAATTCCCATCAATCTCTATATTTTGTATTAATTAGCCACAAAGCTAATTTTGAGGACACATAAATGTCCAAAAAGTGTCTATGTTTCCTATAAATCCAAAACCAATTGATCAGACCGTTTGGTCCGATCGATTGGCCAAATTTTCGGCTTCAATCAATACCCTGTCTAGTATCAAGTTCGCTCGAGCGGACTCAAGTTCGCTTGAGCGGACCCAGACAGAGAAGTAGTCGCTTGAGCGAACCCAAAGTTCGCTCGAGCAAACTCAAACAGAGAAATGGTCGCTCAAGCAGACCCTTGTCCTCTCGAGCACCTTCATCCAGAGAGTGGTTCGCTCAGTTCGCTTGAGCGAACGCTTCAGCACTTCACTCCGTTCATCTAGAGAGTGGTTCGCTCGAGCGAATGCTT
Organism: Persea americana; assembly: GCA_029852735.1. NCBI lineage: Eukaryota > Viridiplantae > Streptophyta > Magnoliopsida > Laurales > Lauraceae > Persea > Persea americana. Next base: position 78,891,902 of record CM056810.1, read on the forward strand.
CAGAAAACCAGTCCGGGTTTCTGCAACTCTCTCTCTTCTTCACTCCTTTTTCCATTCATTACCACAACCACCTGCTATAACTTTGGACCTCCTGTCCACTCCTCATTCATCATTTAATACACACATCTAATCCATTCCATCAATCCATAAACAACTCATTTCAACATTCAATGTAATATACACAACCCACATTCATGAAATCTCCATTTACATTCACAATACTAACAACAATCACAAGCATGGTTTATACTTGCCTCTCTTTGGAGTTCTTGGACAAAAGCCCTCCTTTTGCTTGGCTTGATTTGAGGCCAAACCTCTTTCTCTCAACCCTAATTCATAAAACAACCCATTTAGCTTCCTATGAGCCAACCAAGCTAGAAACCCACTTCAATCATCTAATGGAACTTGAAAATCATTTAAAATCAACTAACCACTTACTTGTGATACAAAGGAAAGAAATCTTGAAACCTTCTCAAGCTCTAGTTCCTTAGCAATGAAAGATTGACTTGAGGAAGAAGATGAAGTGGCTTTCTTCTTTACTTGAACCACTCTAAACCCAAACCTTGATGAAGAAAATAGAAGGAAAGAAGAGAAGAGCCTAGGGTTTGGCTTGAGATGGAGATGAGGGAATGAATGATTCATTTCATTCTAATATAGGGTGTCTTCACACCAAAACCCCTTACCATTAAGTCTATTTACATTTAGAGTCAAATCAAGGCTCATTTGACCAATTTCAAGTTGAGCGCACTCGAGTCTATTATGAAAACTAACGTACTCTTCAAGATACACACGTTGGTATCAAGAATTTCTGTATTTGACGAAATACGTGAAAACTCGTATTTACAAAAAGGTCCTTAGTTACCTTGGTTGAGTTTAAACTCATTTTAATGAATTCAATTCCCTTCAATTCCACTTCATTAAGCTTAATTCAATAATGTGTGACTAACCCAATTCATTTTGTTCATTAATCACAATTAGCACAATTAATAATGCTTAAGTATCACTAATTGAAATTAATTAGCTTTAATTATGATTAATCCGAGTCGGGGCCTAACAACTGTTCAATACTTTTTTAGATTTCTTTGGTTGTCTTGCATGTTTCTTTTGCCTAAAGAACTAACTGATTTATTTTTTGAGGTCTGCTCATCCGGATGTGGACGAAGTCACGAATTGTTTCGTATCTCATGAGTCCAACGTGTACAAATATAGGGTGCTTCATAATTTATTCTACCTGGTAGATTTTTACTTGTGGTCTTGGGTAGACAATCTCTTACAAAATAAACCTTGCAAACATGGGCTTTCTTTTAAACAAAGGGTGTTATTTCTTTTTCAGGAAATGTTTGCAGCAGGGACTGAAACCTCATCCACAGTCATGGAGTGGGCCATGTCAGAGCTGATGAGAAACCCAAATGTAATGGAGAAGGCACAAGCTGAGGTGAGAGAGGTGTTAAGAGGGAAGGTACCCATAGAAGAGAAAGACATCCATGAATTGAACTATTTGAAACTGGTCATCAAGGAGACTTTAAGGCTACACACTCCTGCGCCTTTGGTATCAAGAGAATGTAGGGAGAGATGTGAAATAGACGGATACGAGATACCGGCAAAAGCAAGAGTCATTATCAATGCATGGGCAATTGGAAGGGACCCACAACATTGGGATGACGCCGAGAGCTTCAGACCGGAACGATTTATTGGTAGTTCAATTGATTTCAATGGAACCAACTTTGAGCTTATCCCATTTGGAGCAGGTCGGAGGATGTGTCCTGGAATGTTGTTTGGACTGGCATCAGTTGAACTTGCCCTCGCTCAACTTCTCTATTACTTCGAATGGAAGCTCCCTAATGCAATTGAGCCTGAGGATTTAGATATGACTGAGGCTTTTGGACTTGTCGTGGGCAGAAAGTCCAATTTGTACTTAATTCCTTTCTCTCATTTGCCTTGTTAGGAAGAATGTAGAACAATGAACAATATACCTATCTAGGTATTGGTTCGTTGGGACAAGGAGTGGGTAGGTTCACTCTTGAGGTGGTGTGTTCAACACCCCCCAAATTTACCTAGTGTATGTGTGTTGCAGGGTCCTGTGAGTGCATAGATTAATTTGCTAGTGCTATCTTGTTTGGTTGTTTACACCCGCTATGCATTGGTTTGGTTAATTAGGAGTAGCATCCATTATTGCAAAACACTGCAACTTTCACCGAGTCCAAATCTTCCTCCCCAGCCGTAAGTTATCCAGACCTGCAATATTACTCACTAGAAGGAGACACCACCAAACCAATCCAGACCTTACCCAGTAAAATTCAGTGCGCAGATTGACCCTTTCACTTTTGGGATTGGTTCGAGTTAACAGTTCCAATGTGATTAATAAATGGCTTGGGTCTGATTAAATTCATATATACTTGCTATTTGACCTAAACCAACTTGACCTTAACCGAACCCAAGTAATTCCACTCTGACCCTTCAATTAACCAGAATCCGACCTGACAGTCCACGGCCCAGACGGCCCCTGGAACTCAATTGTTGGGTTTGGTCTGACATATACAACCCAATTATAAATGAGGGGAAAATCAGGTTTGGGCTGGGCAGATGCATGTTACATCTAGTAGTGAATCTGAACCCGAAAAGAATGGGCCCTTTGCCATAGCTGCCCCTTTCATACCCATGACATCCATAACCTTATAATTTTAAAAAATGGTTGTTTGAATTAAATAGTATAAGATACTGTGAAAGCAAAATGTGGGTTCTTAAGTTGATCACCTCGCACTCCGTTACTGACTCTCAAGTGCCTGGTTTTCAAAGCCACATGTGGGTTTTGCTGGAAAAGAATAAAAGGAGGTACATGTGGGTGCTTAAGTTGGTTAACCCCGCCCTTAATGTATCGTCATCTCAAGTGGCTGGAATTTAAAGATACTTTGATAATAACAATCACTAATCTATGATAATATTTAACAATACTATATTTTCCTCAAGGTAGGTGGTGCAAAGTGATGCTCTACTACTCTGTGTTCTATTAGCAAAATGCATTTTATATAAAGTGGTTGTGCACCACGAGAGATCTCATATATATTCTTTTTGGCATATGTGCGGGTAAAATACCATAATGACGAGATTAAGCGAGGACCACGGTAAAGCACTGACCTTTTACCTCAGTCTCGGTAATCATAGCCTAGCAGCTCGGCGGTTCGGCAAGAAGCGTCGGCTCGAAGTTCCCCCGCTCGGCAGCTCGACTAAGAGTGCCAGCTCAGCGTTACTCAACTGGGCAGCTCGGCGTAAGTGCCAGCTGAATGCCAGCCGAGCCGGACCATTCCTGGTCCCGGTAAAAGTACTGAAGGCAGAGTGGGCCATCACACTCCTGTGAGAAGTACGGGCACGCCCTGATAGATAAGGGTGCTTATTTATGGCGATAGGGGCGCTCATTTATGAAGATGAGAAGTTAGCTTTATCATCCCTTAACATCAACTGACCGAAAGCATGGAAGGTTTTGATGAGATGTGCCCTTTTACCTACTGCCGAATGTTAGGGTAAGGCCCGATGGGATCTCATCCCACCTACCCCCACTCACAAATGAGAATGAACGAGGAATGTCTATATATACACATGGGATCAGCCCCATGAAGGTACGCAAAAACTCACAATACGTGAACCCTTACTCAAGCTCTCATTCTCTTCTTCCTGTGCCTGCTTAGTTTTTCCAGAGCTAACTCAGGCATCGAAGTGCCTTCGGCTTACAGCAGCAAGGGGCTCTGACCCAAGCCATTTTCCTTCCCTTTTCAGGTTCTCAGCGTCCGGTCTTCCCAAATCCTACATTCTAATCTAAGTGGGTGATTTTTATCGCCTACAGTTTGGCGCCGTTTGTGGGGAACTGAACAAAAAGCTTACAAACATAAACACCATGCCTCCAAAAACCAAAAATAGCGAAGGACCCTCCAAGGGCAAGGCCCTGTCCCTTTAGCCTGTGCTGGTCAAGAACCTACCCCCTCCACCCCCTCGACAGAGGAGGTCAAAAGAAAGGCCTCTCTCAGTCCAGACAGCATCGCAGTCAAGAGGGCTGACAATGCATTCTCTTCACGACGTTCCACCTCCAGAGCAGCCCCGCCATAGCAGAGATCACGCCAGGTGAGGTGACAAATCAGTCACCAAGTTGGGTGAAAAGTCAGCACGGGCCAGATCTCATTCCCACCATCAAGCCGACCTTGACGACGAAGACCCTGCCCAGGATGATATTAGGGCCCAGAACTGCCTCATCTAGGAGCAGGAAGAGCTAATCCAACGGCTCAAGCGGCAGCTCCAGGAGAGGAGGGAGGCTCGGAGTCCCCCTCCAGTACGCAGTCGTGCCTCGGGTCCTCCACCCAGGCACAACCAAGCTCCACCTTCGTCCCACGAGCGGGACCTGAGGCACGTCCTCAATAAGAGGCGTGATCGGGTCCATGATGAAGAAGGCTCCAGTTGCAGCCGTGTACATGCAGACCCCAAGAAGCAGCGCTGGCTGCCCGAAGACGAGGCCAAGATGAAACAATGGCTCGATCGGCATATTAAGCAGACCATCCGCCAAAATATGGAGACTGCTGGTATTGCCCGAGACCAGTACAGCACCTTTGAAGCTGAAGACACTGGCACATCTCCATTCTCCAGGGACATCAGAAGGTTCACCCTCCCTGAGAAGTTTAACGTACCGAGGTTCATCTTATACGATGGAACCTAGGACCCTGCAGCTCATCTTCGACATTTTGTCCAGAGAATGTCGGTTTGGGGTGATGATGACTTCCTGAACTGTCGAGTCTTCTCCTCCAGTTTAGAAGATCTCCCCCTACATTGGTTTTGTTCACTCCCCGAGGGCTCCATCTCTAGTTGACGGCAGCTCCAGACCTCCTTCCTAGAGAAGTTTCAGGCCCATCGTGTCATCCCAAAGATAGATGCCGACCTCATGGCTCTCCGGATGCGAAAAGACGAGAACATCACCCAGTTCGCTAGACGATTCTGGACTATCTATAGCCAGATCAAAAGCGCTTCTGAGGAGATGGCTGTGAAGTCCTTCCAGCAGACTCTGCGATCGGGCATCGAGCTTCGGGCATAGTTGGTCATGTACCCCATGGCCACAATGAAAGAGCTGATGACCCGGGCGAACCGTTCCATTCGAGCAGAAGAAGACAAGGTCCGAGGTCGGGAGAACTTCGGCCTCACCCAGAAAGCTGCCCCCAAGGGTGAAAGCAGGTCCTCCAGGAGGGAGGACCGTCGCAGAGACCCATCCCCGGATCGGCACAGGGCCTCGTCCCCAAACCGGCGCAGGCCCCCCTCCACCTCGGCGGCGACTTCAGGGAGCGGCAGGAAGTCAAGGCACGAAATTGCCGACTTCAAGGCGGTACATATGATCTTCAAGGAGCCAATCTATAGGCTCCTCTACAAAATTAAGGCGCAGCCCTTCTTCAAGTGGTCATAGCCGATGAAAGGCAACTCCTCCTCCCATGACCAGGCAAGTTCTGCGCCTATCACAAGCAAAACGAGCACAAAATCGATGAGTGCAAGAGCTTCAACTCCCACCTGGAGAATCTTGTGAAGGAGGGGCACCTGAAAGACTACATCAAGGAGGACAACCGACCTCCGCGCCAAGAAGAGGGCAGTCAGGACAGCGAGCCGGAAGACATCATCAATGTCATCCACCTCGCTCCTCCGCATAAGGGGAGCTCCCAGGCCCGTGCAGAGGCCAAGAGGGCCTCTCATTAGAAGCAGGTACTGATTGCCGCGCCAGAGCCAGCTGCAAAGAAGGCCAAGATAGAGGGGCCCAGAATCTGGTTCTCTGACAGGGACCTAGAGGATGTCGAACTCCCACATAACGACCCTCTAGTACTCACCTTGAAGCTGCAGAACTTTTTGGTTCAGAGAGTCCTTGTCGACCCAAGTAGCTCGTCCGAGATCCTGTTTACGATTGCTTCAAGAGGCTGAAACTTAAGGATGAGGATCTCTAGACGGCAGTACCCCCCTGGTCGGCTTCAGGTCAAAGCCAGTGTACCCGAAGGGCAAGATCTCCCTCAGAGTCCAAGTAGGGGGCGCCTCCAGGCAGGTCGACTTCCTAGTGGTCGACGTTCCCTCCCTTTACAATGTCGTCATGGGGAGGACGTGGCTGCATAGCATGGAGGTTGTGCCCTCCACCTGCCATAAAAAACTCAAGTTCCCTCTGGAAAACCAGTCCGGCCGGACTGACGTCATCACTGTCAGAGGCGACGAGCACATGGCCAAGCAGTGTTTGCTAGCCGTGCTACCTGGTGAAGCCGAATCGTCCAAAGTCCACATGGCCGAGCTGGACAGAGAGGAGGAGCTCGGGGACGTTGACAGGGCTCCGGCGAAGAAGAGCATAGAGGACCTCACCGAGGTCAAAATTGACCCTGCCGACCCGAACAGACTCTTCCTGATAGGAAGCCAGCTCCCCGAGCCCTAGAAGACAGAACTGCTCGACCTCCTCCTCGAGAATAAAGAGGTCTTTGCGTGGACACCCTACGAGACTCCCGGCATCGATCCCACAGTCATGTGCCACAAGCTGAATGTGGACCCCAACCATAAGCCCGTGATCCAAAAAGCACGCCGAACTGGGGTCCCACAAACTGAGGCCGTGATTGAGGAGGTTCAGAAGCTGCTCAAGGCAGGATCAATAAAAGAGGTCCATTATCCGCAGTGGCTGGCCAATACAGTGGTGGTAAAAAAAAAGACGGGGAAATGGAGGGTCTGCGTGGACTTCACCGACCTCAATAAAGCATGTCCCAAGGACAGCTTCCCTCTTCCAAAGATTGACCAGCTCATCGATGCCACTGTCAGACATGACCGCATGAGCTTCCTCGACGCTTATCGGGGATACCACCAGATTCCCTTGTACGAAGCAGACCAAGAGAAGACGTTCTTCATCACACCCCAGGGCACTTACTATTACAAGGTGATGCCCTTTGGGCTGAAAAATGCGGGAGCAACATACCAGCGGCTGGTGACGAAGATGTTCCAAGCACAACTCAGCAAGACGGTGGAGGTTTACATTGATGACATGGTCGTCAAGTCTAGGAGGTCACATGACCACTTGGCCGACCTCAGGCAAATATTCGACATCCTCCTCTTGTTCCAGTTGAAGCTGTACGCATCCAAATGCGCTTTCGGAGTCGGTTCCGGCAAGTTCTTGGGGAGCTTGGTCACACGAAGGGGGATTGAAGCGAACCCTGACCAGATCACGGCAATCCAGGAGCTCCAAAGTCCGACCTCGGCTGAACAAGTTAAGAGGCTGACCGGCATGGCTGCCGCGCTCAATCGCTTCGTCAACCGAGCTTCCGACAAATGCAGGCCTTTCTTCACCACCGCTGCTGTGGACTCCAACCCATGGCAAAGCGATGTACTTGTACCTGGCGGTCTCGGACCATGCAGTGAGCTCGATACTCATCAGAGAGGACAACGGCTAGCAGAGGCCTATCTATTACACGAGCAAGATCCTGCTCGACGCCGAGACCCGGTACTTGTAGCGAGAAAAGCTTGCCCTGGCACTCGTCAGCGCCTTACGAAAGCTCTCCCACTACTTCCAAACCTTCACAATAGTGGTCGTGACAGAACACCCACTGAAGGCTCTCTTCCGGAAGGTAGACTTCTTCGGTAGAATCTCCAAGTGGGCTGTCGAACTGGGGCAGTACGTTATCAAGTATTAGCCCAGAACGGCCATCAAAGCCTAGGTGTTGGCGTACTTCATCGTCGAGTTCACCTCTCAGAGTTCGGCACCAACCTAGCTCGACACCGAACTGGGGGGCAATAAGGATACAGAGGTAGTCACTGAGATACAACAGGAGCAGTCCTGGAAGAAGTTCCTAGACTCGGCTTGGAAAGTCTTCGTCGACGGATTCTCAACGTCCAAGAGGGCTGGCGTGGGCATAGTCCTCCAGTCTTCGGAGGGCCTTGTCATCGAGCAAGCTCTAACACTCAGCTTCAAGGCATCTAATAACGAGGCCGAGTACGAAGGGCTCATCGTTGGATTGAACAACACTAAAACCCTGGAAGCTCGGCGCATAGTGGTTTTCAGTGATTCTCAGTTGGTGACGAGCCAGCTTAGTAGAGATTACCAAGCCCGGGACGACAGGATGGCTGCCTACCTAGCTCACGAGAAGGGACTCCTCTCAGAATTTGAAAGAGCCGAAGTCCAGCAGATCGGCAGAGAGTCCAACTCCCATGCAGACGCCCTCGCCAGCTTTGCCTCGACTGTCGAAGCCGGAAATAAAAGGCCTGTGGAAATGGAAACTCTGCAAGAGCCCAGCATCGAATTCCAGCGACCTCGGCAGCTCATGTGAGTCGACCTCGGTCCGAGCTAGATGGATCCAATCATTGCATACCTTAAGGACGACCAGTTACCCGAAGACAAGACAGAAGCTCAGAAGACAAGGCTAAAAGCGACCCGGTTCTGACTCTCCCCAGATGGCAGACTCTACAGGAAGTCGTTCACTGGGGCCTACCTCTAGTGTGTTCACCCAAGTAAGGTTGACGATTTCCTTTATGAAATCCACGAAGGGGTCTGCGGCAGTCACATTGGAGGTCGGTCACTAGCCTACCGAGCTATCAGCCAAGGTTACTGGTGGCCATATATGCAGAAGGACGCCCAACTCTACACCAGAAGATGTGAAAAGTGCCAGAAGTTCTCCCACTCTCTCCATCAGCCAGCACAAGACCGGATCCCGCTCTCCAGTCCGTGGCCCTTCGCCCAGTGGGGTTTGGACATCGTAGGACCGCTTCACCGAACTCCAGGGAACAAGAGGTGGCTGATAGTGGCCACAGATTACTTCATAAAGTGGGTCGAAGCGGAGCCTCTATCATCCATCACTGAGCAAGACACGAAGAACTTCATATGGAAAAACATCATCACAAGGTTTGGGATCCCGCGTACTCTCGTCTCGTACAACGGAATGTAGTTTGACTCGAACCTCTTTAAGAGCTTCTGCCAGGAGTACGACATCTGAAATGTCTACTCCACCCCGGCGTATCCACAGAGCAATGGTCAGGCTGAGATCTTAAACACAATGATCCTTGACGGACTCAAGAAGAGACTCGACCGAGCCAAAGGAAGGTGGGCAGAAGAGCTTCCAAGTGTTCTATGGGCATACAGGACAACTCCAAGGCGTTTCACCTCGGCTACACCGTTCTCCCTTGCCTACGGCATGGAAACAGTTATTCCCCTTGAGGTCGGCCTCCCGACCTTGAGGTCGGAACTCTGCGACCAGGGGCTTAATGATCTGAACTTGGCGCGAGAGCTGGACTTCGCTGAAGAGCGGAGAGAAGAGGCAGCTATCCGCCTGGCCGTCTATCAGCAGCAGTTGGCCAGGGGATACAACCAGAAGGTCAAAGAAAGAAGGTTTGCGGTAGGAGAGCTAGTCTTGAAGAAAACACTTCCTACAGACAGAAATCCAAATGAGGGCAAGCTGGTGCCTAACTGGCAAGGGCCATTCAAAGTAATCTCAGCAGCTGGAAGATCCGCGTATAGGCTTGAGGACATGGAAGGCAAGAAGCTGCCACAGCCATGGAATGCAATGCATCTCAAGAAATTTTACTACTGAAATGTTCTCGGATTCAAACATCAATAAAAAGGCAGTTTTTGGAACGATTCTCTCTCAAATTGCTTTAAGTTAAACAGCTCGGTAGCAATGCCAGCTTCCAAGGGGCACGGTGACAGCCCCACCCTCGGCTCGGTAGCTCAGTCGGAGTACCAACCGCCCTTAGCTCGGTGCCAGCACTAGCTTTGGCGGCAAAGCCAAAAGACATTAGGGGCCCGGTGACAGTCCCCGCCCCGCCCCGGCAGCTCAGTCAAAGTGCTAACCGCTCTCACCGATCTGAGGGCGGCAAAGCCAAAAAAAAATAAAGAGCCCGGTGACAATCCCCGCCCCAACTCGGCAACTCAGTCAGAGTGCCAACCGCCCTCACCGAGCTGAGAGCGGCAAAGCCAAAAAAACAAAGGGCACGGTGACAGTCCCAACCCCGGCTCAGCAGCTCGGTCAGAGTGCCAACCGTCCTTAGCTCGGTGCCAGCACTAACTACGACGACAAAGCCAAAAACATCAAAGGCATTGACTTTGGTGCTTAGGGAAACCCTGGGTTGAAGAACCGAGGTGGGTCCCTTCGTCAATTCAACACTGGATGGTTTCTCCTTGGATGATTATGGGTATGGGCCTCTAAGGCTCCGGTTGATAGACCAAGCTCGGTCCCTCAAGGGAAGTCCAATTTTAAGCTTATGAGTTCGGTTAACAAAACCAGTTAAACGAAAGAAAGACATCCATGCGCCCATTCCATCATTCAGACAAGCAAAAGAAAGTCAAAGAGAAGCTAAGAGTGTAAAGAAGTTACTGTTTCATTAATAAAAATGTTGATTACAAATGGGAGAGATACAATAAAAGAAAAGAAAAAAATACAAAGAAGACTCAGGGGGCCATGGCTTCCATGTTGCAGTCGATCCCCACAGGAGCCCCAGCGTCGGATCCGGCTGCGCTCTCTTCAAGGCCAGCCAAAACGGTCTCAGAGACTACCGAGATGACTTCATGCGCGGTACTCGCCGTCGAGGGAGCTTCAGAGGAGGCTTCAAGCGCAGCACTGGCCGTTGGAGGAGCTTCCGGAGGCACCTCGGGGGTGGCGTTCACCACTGGGGAAGCTTGGGAAGATAGGCCAAGGATCAGGGGCGAGTTGACGATGGAATGGAGGGCGGAATCCGAGCTGGGAAACTTGGGGGGATTCCCGCCAGTAATCCTCGACGGCCTCGGCAGAGCGAACCCGACCTCCTGCCCTTGTAGTGGAGTTAGGGGGCGAGTCATCGACGACAATGGCCGCGGGGGGCGAAGTTGAGCCGACTTCGGCCGCGGCGGATGGAGTGGCCTTGGCCACGACTGCAGGAGCCGTCTCGGCCACTGGGGCAGCAGGAGTTTTGGCCACAGCAGCTGTAGGTGTCAAGGACGGAGCGACGCTGGCAGCCTGGGGGGCGTCCAGGGCCTCGCCCCTGACATCCCCGAAAGCCGCGGCTGACAAGTCCTTTGCTGCGTAGCGTTGGTGACGATGGCGCAACATCTCTTCCTCTTCCTCTTCCGAGCCGGAAGATGCCGAGCTCGAAGATGCCGAGCTAGAAGATGTGCTGAAGGCTACGAGTTTCTTCCTCGGCCGCGAAGGCCCGGCCTCGACTGCCGCAGTCTCGGCAGGTTCTGGGTCTGGGAATGGAGCTGAAGCCCGGTCACCGGACTGGACGAGATGCCTAATGGGGACTGCTACTGTCACTGCCTCCGAACTGGTGCCTTCTTCACGCACCACGGAGTCTATCCCTAACACCCGCCTCGAGGTGTTGAAAGACTTGTAGTGCGGCACGTACCCCAGTAGTGACCAGGCAGCTCGGCAGTTGTGCCCGCGGTAGTTCCTCACTTGCTCATGCTAGTCGGTGTTTACTTTCCAGCGGTTTTTCCTGGCTCTCCCTTCTTTGGCAAAAATCTGTGTAAACAGAAAGTTGTAAGTCCGATAGACACAAAAAAGAGAGTGAAACTGCAAACCGAAAAGACTTCGGCCTTTACTTGGAGGAATTCCTATTTTTCGAGGAATTCAGACCGTGGTGCTAGCCTCTGCTTCGCCGAACTCCCATCCTCCTTTGACGAACACTCGATCATCGCCCGTGTACTTGTAGGAGTCCTCCAGTTCGGTCACGAAGCCAGTCCAGTCAACCCTTAGCCGGAGATAATGGGTGTTCCCTTCTACGGATTTGCAGAGATCATATGCATCCTCGATGTCCGACACACTGAGGTTGATCCCCAGGATCCCGTTCAACCGCACTACCCCCATAATGATCTTGTATCCATTGGGTAGCAGTTGGCAGGGGCACAAATTCTACTCCCGGAGACAGTCCCTAAGGAGTGGGTGAAGGGGGAACCGGATCCCCGCCTCTACGACGGTGACTAGCCAAAAAGGCATCCAGCCATCGTCATAGGCAAGGCCATCGTCAGGGCCATCTGGTCTGACCTCTACGTTGGCAGGGATTTTATACATGTTCCTAAAGACGGCTATGGAAATTGGGTCTTCTAGCAAGTGCCTATAAATTCCCATTATCTACCTAGTAGGGAAGAAAAGAAAGAAGCAGAGAAAAACCCTACAAGTGGGGCTGCGCAGACAAAGGCGCTAACGATTTATGGGCGATGGAGAGCTCTTCAACAGTTTGCAACAGAAATTTTGGCAAAGCGTAGAAGAATAAGAAAGTCAGGACGAAGAAGACGCCCTAATTTATAAGGGTTAGAGGCGCCATTTCGGCTTTCGAGAAGCGCCTTTAATGAGGCGTTGCCTCAAGCAGCCCTAATGTCACCTCAAGCAGCCCTAACGTCTTTTCAAAACAATCGCTTGACTGCCGAAGAGGCGACACGTGCCACCATCGACGCGATTCCTGAGGGCTATTCAATGCCTCAGGCAGACGAAAAGACATCTTGATGAGAACCGCACGTCACCAACGATCATCACGATTAAGGAGGGACCCCCTCTTTGAACCGAGACTCCGCCATCTTGGTAAGCCCTTCACGCGGTTCGGCAACCTTTTCTTAATCTCGATAGCAGCACCGGTTTGGCAGAATTACTTATCTTCCGACCTCCTCAAGTTGGAGATCTTTCAGAGGTCAAAAGCTAGGGGGCAATTGTGCGGGTAAAATACCGTAATGACGAGATTAAGCGAGGACCACGGTAAAGCATTGACCTTTCACCTCGTTCTCGGTAATAATAGCCTAGCAGCTCGGCGGCTCGGCAAGAAGTGTCGGCTCGGGTTCCCTCGCTCAGCAGCTTAGCAGCTCAGTTAAGAGTGTCAGCTCAGCGTTACTCAGCTCGGCAACTCAGCGTAAGTGCTAGCTGAATGCCAGCCCAGCCGGACCATTCCTGGTCAAGGTAAAAGTACTGAAGGCAGAGTGGGCCATCACACTCCTGTGAGAAGTACGGGCATGCCCTGACAGATAGGGGTGCTCATTTATGGCGATAGGATCGCTCATTTATGACGATAAGAAGTTAGCTTTATCATCCTTTAACATCAACTGACCAAAAGCATGGAAGATTCTGATGGGATGTGCCATTTTTACCTACCGCCGAATGTCAAGGTAAGGCCCGATGGGACCTCATCCCACTTACCCCCACTCACAAAGGAGAATGAACGAGGAATGTCTACATATACACATGGGATCAGCCCCATGAAGGTACGCAAACTCACAATAAGTGAACCTTTACTCAAGCTTTCATTCTCTTCTTCCTCCTCCTGCTTAGTTTTCCAGAGCTAACTTAGGCATCAGAGCGCCTTTGGCTCATAGCAGCCAGGGGTTCTGACCTAAGCCATTTTCCTTCCCTTTTCAGGTTCTCAGCGTTCGGCCTTCCCAAATCCTACATCCTAATCTAAGTGGGTGATTTATATCGCCTACAGTATAAAATGATCTCTCCTATATAAATGTCCCTTTAGTCAGAGTTAGAAGGCATCTTATACATAAAAAATCCAAAAACTTAGCGTATACACGAGATAAATAACCATCTTTCACAACTTAAGTCAGTCACAAACCTCTAATCTTATGTATAGTCTCTCATACTACTAATGGAATTTCAGACCCCTTGTCCCTCTCTTCTTCTCCTTCTTTATTTTCATATTCGTGCTCTTGAAGAAGAAAGGGAAGAGACCCAAGGCCCAGAATCCAGTCGCCAAACTGCCCCCAGGGCCAAGGACCCTACCCGTCTTAGGAAACTTGCACCAGCTGTTAGGGTCATTGCCACATCTCTCTCTTAGGGACTTTGCCAATCAACATGGGGCTCTCATGCACCCAAGGGTTGGTCAACTACCCGCTATTGCAGTCTCTTCTAAAGGATTTGCCAAGGAGTTCATGAAGACACATGGTCTCAATTTCGCTGACCGACCGCAAATTCTCTCCTCAAAAATTATTGGCTGTGGTGCAATGGTATCTTTTTCTTCTTATGGAGATTACTGGCGACAATTGAGCAAGATTTACAAGCTTGAGCTCTTAAGTGCAAAGCGGGGCGAATCATTTACGCGCATAAGAGGAGAAGAAGTATGTAATCTTGCCAAATCTGTTTTGGCGGCAGCTGGTTCTCCGATAAACCTTAGAGAGAAGTTTTTGTCGTTGACAAACAAGGTGGTCACAAGGGCTACCTTGTTAGCAATTGCAACCCCCTTCAATCAAGATAACTTTGATTTCAAATGTATGAGGATAAGGGTCAACATCTTTATCTCCAGCTGTAATGATAAGTCTTATCTACTCTATTGATTCCATGAGTACCTTGTACTATAAATACATTGTTTAATGATAAACAATTGTATATGGACTTATACAAACGCTAGTCCTTAACGATGGAATTGGATGAAGTCGACTCTTGGACCTGAAAGGGGGATATTGACCTAGGTGGGACTGCTTGATTGTATCTCTCATGGGTTGATCACTACTGTAATATGATTATATATTCTTTTCTCTATCTCTTGTTTCTGTTACACCATTGTTAAACCTAATTAATAATTGGAAATGGAGGACCTTGACCTAGGGTTGACCTAGAGGTGACATTGTTTATGAAAGGAGAACATTTGAATCATGTTTGTGGCTAGGCAGGCTATCCTATGCCCTAAAACAAGGATGAATGCGATGACCATGGAGTAGATGGAATGTATGTATAATCAGGCACCTCATATGTATGTAATTATGACCACTGTTTATGGAAATGGACTGGATTTGATTACCGGACCTTGTATGAACATGTGGAGCCCTACTCACGCAAGGGTAGCCTAACTAGACACTAGACCTGATTATGTAGTTCCTTAGAGTCAGCTTAAGCATCTACTTAGTTGATATGAGCTTAGCCTTAGCACTGACCTCCCTTGGTAAGAGCTATCTATGTGTAAGGCCATCATGATGAGCTGGTTGAGGTAAACGTATGCCACATGGTATCACATGATACTGCACGATACCATTATAAGGCCGACAGACTTTGGTAATATAATACGACTGGGTTCTGATCTAGTGCATTTCCCCAAGGTAGTATATGTCACAACCCAACTTATCCAGTATATTATTTTCTGCTTTGGCCCTCCATAGGCGTTCCTGCAAGCCTTTGTTTTTGGGCCCCCCATTGGTGTACCCAAAACATGTTATACTAGATGAGGAGTCCACACAATAGCATCTCCGGACACTCACATGAGCGATGTGGGACTTTACAGTACGAGATGGCAGTGTCATAATTTCCCGCGATATTAGCTTGTGTGGATGTGTTGTGTTGATTAGATGGATGGGTTAGCCTTTTCCCTTATATTGATCCTTGTTGCTCATGATTGGACGACTTGCCTAGCATGGCTACCTTAGTTAGTCTATTGATCATATCAGTGTCATTCTTCTCATTTCATGCATCCTTACTATGTTATTTTTATACTATGCTGCTAAGTTCTTTTGGATTTAACCCATTATTTGTTACTTAGGTTTTTGCCATTGACCCCATTACCCCTGTGGGCGGGGCATTAAAACTCCCAAGAGAAAACTCATAATTATAATAATGATATTGTACAACCTTAAAATTGAGTTCCTTATAGTGTCAGAAGGCATCCAAATTTCATAAAACATGCATAGAAGAAACCTTGATGGCTTATGTAATTGCAATATTGATTGATGTTGGGAGAATTCAAAATTCTAAATGCTGTCTGCAACTTCTCCAAGCGGAGAGATCTCTGGCAAAAATTTTACTTTTGCTTGGAAGAAACTTTGCAGTGGGAGCTTGCAGTTGAATCTGGACGGGGAACATGAAATTCTATCCCTTTGGATGGGGGATGGGACTCACTTTTCCCCAAGTAGCAGTTTTTTTTTTTTTTTTTTCCCAGAAGCCCAAGCAGCATTTTAGTAGAGCATTTTACTACATCAAGTAGCCAGTCACAGGGGCAAGCAGTCTTCTTATGGGAATGTTTCCCACATCCAAACACACAAACGAAGTCTGCGAAATCATTGGCCAGTCATTTTTCCATATATATTACCACCATATATCCTTCACCTTCACCATTTAAATAATCCTTTTGTTGCAGCTCTTGTTACCGTGAATTCCTAGGAATTCAACAGCATCATAGCAGGCGAACAAATTGGCTTTAAGAGAAAAATTGTTTTTGTGTTTTTAAATTTAAACCTTCATGGTGAGTGTAGCGAAACTAGAATTTCTAGATGGTAGCGAAACATTCCTCCCCAGACGTAGTTTATCCACCTGCAATACTCACTAGAAGGAGACACCACCAAACCAATCCAGACCTGACCCAGTAAGATTCAGTGTTCAGATGGACCCTTTTACTTTTGGGCTCGGTTCGTGTTACACCCCGACCCAAATTAAGCCGACTTAGTACTAATTAATAGAGTTTTAGTTAATTTAATCATACTTAATTACTACTTGGGTTAATTAATGATCATTAGTCCCATAGAGATGAGTTAGAGGTATTTGGAGTCTCGAATGGGTGAGTCGAACCAATTTGACTTAGTTGGGTAAAGTCGAGGACCTTTGCGTAATTATAGATTTTACATTTTTGCATCATATGCACGTCATCTTGGTGTCATCGCGTGTATTTCGTCGAGCTCGTCGATTTTCGTATACAACCTTACCCTATTGGATCAAGCGTTAGAGAAGTGGACCCCCATTTGACTCTAAATGGAAATACAATATATAGGTGGACTTTCTTGCAAAAAGGGGACCCTTTATCACCCAAAAACTCAGCACACTTTCCCCATTCGATGGTGTTGCTGTGCTTTTTCTTTCTCTCCAACTTTTTTTCTCTTCCCTTCCTCTTCCTTCTCCAATCACATTAACAATTGTCCAAGTGAAGGTAAAGTTGGGAGTCATCTTCTTCATCTTCCTCATCTTCTTCATCTTCTCTTACTCTTGGTTGCAAGGACCCATTCTTCTCCAAAACCCATTTTTGGAATTCTTACTTGAGGCAAGAATCAAACCCACCTTTTCTTGTGTTTTTGAGTTGAAATAGAGTCAAGGGACTCTCATGCACTCATACTTGCATATTCATTACATTTTCATGTGGGTTTCTTGATTAGGGTTTGAGTATTTAGGGGTTTGAGTTTCTTTTGAGCTAAAGAGTGAAGAGGCTTGTTAAAGCTTGATTGAGGCAAGTATAAGCTTTAATGATTAATGCATGTGGTTTTATTCTTTGATTGGATTTTCAATTCTATTATCTTCCTTTTTACTATGACTAGCCTCTTTAATTATAAATTGGGAATAATTATTGTAAGGACGGAACCTCTGGACCCTGAACCCCGGGGGCGGGTGCCAGAAGGTGTCCCCACACCTGGAGGGCGGACCCACACAGGAGGTATTGTACACCCTTTACTTACGCCACGGCTAATATAGCGAGGGTGGGAGGCGTCCACACTCGATGTGGGACAAATGCATGATTAGGGAGGACACCGTGGTAGACTCCTGAAGTGTGTACAATACCTCCTGTGTGGGTCCGCCCTCCAGGTGTGGGGACACCTCCTGGCACCCGCCCCCGGGGTTCAGGGTCCAAGGTGTATGTGAAAAGAAGGACCTAAGAACATGTGAATGTTGTATGTACATTCATCCATGTGAAAATCTTATGCTGGGTGTGATGTAAGATGATGTACAGGTGGGAGTTGAAAAGGAGGTTTGAATGATGATGTACAGGTGGGAGTTGAAAATGAGATTTGAATGACGACATATGATTGGTAATTAGTTTGAAAGTTGGTGGAATAATGTGTAAGAAGTCCATATGGGTGTACAGGGGGAATGAAATGGGAAAGCGAAGAAGTCCATATGGGTGGGCAGGTGGAGCGATTTGGAACACATGAAGATGGACACAGAATGTGTCCTCGCTATAGCGAGGTGAGACCACTCTTTGGGTGGGAATCTCGCTATAGCGAGGTAAGGTACTGTGTGGGCCCGAATTTTTGACCAAAAATATTTATTTTTGTATATTAAAAATTGATGAATACCCCGATATTATATAATCACTAAACCAATTAGGATCTTGGACTCCGAAGTACTTGTGGGACCCTAGAAAATGACACATTTGACGAGATCAACGAACCAATGGTAATTAACCACGTGAGAGATCATTGAGCTTAAGATCATCTTATGTGAATTATATTTTCGTCTACCACCTTGTCATCGATGAGGCTCGGAGAACCCAGTACACTACACTTATACAAAGTGGCACCAAATTAAAGATAGCCATATACCGGATCTCTAAGCTTCATCGTATGAGAATGTGAAGGACGAGAGCCTAGTAAATAACCCTTGATTCTTTTTAATCAATGCATGTGCACATTGGGATTTATTTTATGTTTAAGTTCCAAATTCTAAATAATGATTTATATGCATAAATTGTCTCGTTTATATTCGTTATACTTGTACGGTTATACGATATTGAATTGAAATTTGAGATGAGTAAGTTATGTGTGAAATATTCTGGATATTATGATTCGATTCGATTCAAGTAAAAGTAATCTTATTCATGTGTGTATTTATTCAATTCGATTGGTCCGTAACTACTGAGCTTTGACCTCGTGATACCCGACGGGGTTAAACTTGGTTTAGTTGTTTGAGATCACTGCAGTAGATCGTCTGGAGCATCGGGACTCCAGAACCGGGTAGCCAGCTAGCCTTTGGCCGGGCCGCTGGTGACATCCCAACTAGATTTGCTCTCTTTTTGAGAGGATGAGCTTAATGTGGTAGCCAATTAGTGTGTTTTATTCTTCCATTGATTCAGAAAGCATGATTTAGTCAATATTGCACAAATACCTAGTTTACCTAACATTGGCATCTTTTAATCAATTGTCTTTTATTCGATTTGATACAGCATGTGATTTATTATTAATGCCTATACTTGCCGAATCGTCGTATTCATAATGCTACCTTTGGTGTCACAGACGCAGATGCAACTCCCGTCTTTGAGGAGGCCCAGGAGGGAGAGGAGGAAGCCCAAGAGGTTCCTCCAGGACTAGAAGAGTAGGCCGGTAATGGGCCTATGTAGTCTGGGTTGACGGAGAGCGCTGCGAAATATTCTTTTAAGAATCAAACTGTAGAGTGTGGCTAGCCCCTTTTTGTGTGGGTCACACTATTTGGACATTTGGGGATTCTTTTGTAATAGGATGTAGGGTATTTTTTTGTAATCCCTACTTGGGTTGAATATGTAATTATGTTTTGTATAAACTCAACACTCAGTTTTAAGTAGGACTATGCAATGGTTCAAGTGATTATTATTTTTATGCTTCCGCTATTTAATTATGAATGGTATGTGGAAAGAGAAATTTTATCTTTCGTGTTTCTGTATTTGACTCAAGGCAGGTACAGTAACACGGGATTACGCGTGTCTCACCTCGGGGATTACTCTAGGCCAGGATGATTCGGGACTGCGATGTTACAGTTTGAGTTAACATTTCCGACGTGATTCATAAGTACGTGGCTCGGGTATCATTGAATTCATACTAGGTTATTTGACCTAACTACCTTGACCTTAACTGAACCCAACCAATTCCACTCTGACCCTCCAATTAACCAGAATCCGATCTGACAAACCACAGCCCAGACAACCCCTGGAACTCACTTGTTGGGTTTGGTCTGACATATACAACCCAATTATAAATGAGGGCAAAATCAGGTTTGGGCTGGGCAGATGCATGTTACATCTAGTAGTCAATCTGAACCCGAACAGACTGGGCCCTTTGGCATCGCTGCCCCTTTCATCCCCATGACATCCATACCCTTGTAATTCTAAAAAATGGTTGTTTGAATTAAATAGTATGAGATACTTTGCAAGTAAAATGTGGGTAGTTGATCACCTCACACTCCTTTGTTGACTCGCAAGTTTCTGGTTTTCAAAGCCACATGTGGCCTTTGCAGGAAAAGAAAAAATAAAGGAGCGACATTTGGGTGCTAAAGTTAATTAACCCCACCCTTAATGTATTGTCATCCCGAGTTACTGGAATTTAAAGATGCTTTGATGATAACAACCACTAATCTATGATAATATTCAAAGATACTACATTTTCCTAGAGGTAGGTGGTGCAGAGTGATGCTCCACTGCTCTGTATTCTGTTGGCAAAATGCCTTTTCTATGAAACGATTGTGCACCAGGAGAGATCTCCTATAGATACTTTTTGGTATAAATGTCCCTTTACTCACGGTCAAAAGGCATTTTATACATAAAAAACCCAAGAAATGAACATATACGCAAGGATATAAATAACCATCTTTCCCAACTTATGTCAGCCACAAACCTCTAATCTTGTCAATAGACTGAATAGAACCCATCATGTCTCTCATCCTACTAATGGAATTTCAGACCCCCTTGTTCCTTCTCATCTTCACCTTCTCTGTTTTCATATTCATGCTGTTGAAGAAGACCCAGAATTCAGTCCCCAAATTGCCCCCAGGGCCAAGGACGCTGCCCGTCTTAGGAAACTTGCACCAGCTGTTTGGGTCACTGCCACATCGCTCTCTCAGAGACTTAGCCAATGAACATGGGGCTCTCATGCACCTAAGGCTTGGTCAGCTATCCACTATTGTAGTCTCTTCTGCAGGATTTGCCAAGGAGTTCATGAAGACACATGATCTCAATTTTGTCGACCGACCACAAATCCTAGCTGCAAAAGTTGTTGGCTATGGTTCAACGGTATCTTTTTCTTCATATGGAGATTACTGGCGACAACTGCGTAAGATTTACATGCTTGAGCTCTTTAGTGCCAAGCGGGTCGAATCATTTAAGCGCATAAGAGAAGAAGAAGTATTTAATCTTGTCAAATTTGTTTCGGCGGCAGCTGGTTCTCCGATAAACCTCAGCGAGAAGTTTTTGTCATTGACAAACAGGGTGGTCACTAGGGCTTGTTTTGGTAAGGAATGCAAAGATCAAGATGTGTTCATAGAGGCATTAAAAGAATTAGTGACGTTGGCATCTGGTTTCGATGTGGGTGATGTGTTCCCTTCTCTGGAGTTTGTTCAGGTTATTAGCGGATTGAAATTTAGGCTGGAGAGGGTTCACCGGAAGATGGATAGGGTCCTTGATGACATCCTTCAAGAACGCGAAGAGAACATGTCAAAGGAGACTAATGAAGGCAGATTAGAGGAGGATTTGGTTGATGTTCTTTTGAGACTTCAACGTGATGGGGACCTTGAAATTCCAATCACCAAAAGAAGCATAAAAGCTGTCCTAGCGGTAAGTATCTCTGCAGAAACTGTTTTACTAATTCATACTTGCAAATAAGTTGATCTCATGCTAAAGATCATTACCATCTCCACCACTATCGCCATCATTATTATCATTGCTGTCATCTTAGACTTATCCCATCAATCCCACGACAAAAGCTACTAATCTGGTGTGGCATGGTGTGATTGTGTGGTTGGAAGCAGCGGGGTCAATCTATTAATAATTTACAGTATTGAAAATTCAACTATTTACAACCATTATTTTTTTTTCAATAGCGTAGAGCAGGCCTTCGGATTATAAGCTTGATAGGAAACTTGAATGAACCTCTGTCTATATGCTTTCCTTTACAATCCCTCCCGTCGTCCTTATGACCTGCTGACCCAACTGGCAAACAACTGCATAGGAAAACATTACCAAATAATTATCCAATAACCATTGTTGCATGTGATAGATGCATCAGTCCGTTAATTCAGCCAAATAAATTAAAAAGAAGCTCTCCATTTTTCTTCAATCTTTTCCTAAGTGATTTGTAATCCTTAAGAACTTGTTTATGCAATGGGATTTGCCGCGGAAAGGGGAACTAATCCGGTGCCTTCCTTGTTGCGTTTGGTGCAGCTACAGAAGGGCCGGGAAATCTCCAATTTTGACTGCGTTTTTTGTACTATAGGGGATCCAAATATCCTACCATCCCACATCGGTGTTGTAGTGTCGCAAAAGAGGAAATGCAGGTTTCCTCTTCCATTGCTCTACATAAAAGCACCCTAAGACAATGAATTGGAAAATGTGGAAACCCCCTAATTAGTGATGCACCTAGGAAATTCTCCTTCGGAGGTAAGAGCAGCCTTATTTAAAAGTAATAACCCAAGTGAATGGATACAAGAGATGCGTTGAAATGTAGAAATTGTAAAGAAGTCTTTTTGTCTTTTAGGGCTTATTTGTTTGCATAAAATAGATAGGAACATAGGAATATAGAGTCAAATAAAACTCATTGATTATTAAAAAGGTGGGGACAAGGGATATGAGGTAAGGTTAGTGTTGAGAAGTATTTTCATTGCCTTTACTAATGCCTTCATATTTTGGTAAGATTGAGTTAGTTGAGAAAATTTAATTTGCTACCATAGCCAAATAGTCGCGAATTTGAATCGCCAGAGGAACAACGCATTTAAATATGTTTGTCGCGAAATGTGTGCCGACCAGATGCCACCTAAGGGCGAGTGTTGAAAACATTTTTACAGCCTCTACTAAGCCCTCAATGTTTGGGTAGGGTCGTTAGTAGAGAAAATTTAATAGGTAGAAACATATAAGATGAAGATGCAACCTTGACTTTTCTAGAATTTGATTCACTATGGTGTTGGCTAGGTATTCATGATTTCCCATCTTTCTTTCACTAAATTTAAAAATATATTTCCTTTTTTTTTCCTCTTCCTCTAATTCTTTCGTTCTTTTCCTGTAAAGTTTTCTAGCTAGCATTACTTCTGTGGGGCCTTTTGCCAATATAATTTTCTTCCCTCCTCTTAATACAATTTGCCTTTAGCAAAAAACAAAAAAAAAATAAATAAATAAATAAAATAAAAATATTGCATAGTGCAAAATAGGACTGTTGTCCCGACGCGGGCCCGAATTACGATAATCCAGGGCCGTGAACCATACTTACTCCCGTGAACTCTGAATTAACTTAAGCTAAAACAGAATCCAGAAGGGATACATTCATTCATAAATACCTGTCAATTGTACAATTTGCGAAAATACACATTGACAATATAATTCAAAATGTACATGTATACAAAATAAAGTTCCTTATACATGTATCGCTATTTTTCTTTCTTTCATCAACTCAAGCATATCTAAACACTAAGCAAGTTGACAACTGTTCAAGTTCTCAAAATACTACATTTCCAAAATGTATTTCAATATTACAAAATAATTCTCAAAAGAATTTCCTAAAATATCCATAGTGCGCTTTGTGCACTCGAACAACCATATCAAATGGTGTTCCGACCGTCCCATTCAATTAATCCTCCTGGAGGAACCGCAACGGCCTCCTCTGGTGTCGCTGCAGGGCCGGCATGGGCAATCGGGTCTGTAATGCCATCAATAACACTAATGAACACGACGGTTCAACAATGTATAAACAAAACTCGTAATAGTAAATGTTAGTACATTACTAGATTCATTCAATATACGTAGTGAACAATTCCAATTCTAGACAATGGAGGAGCATAATAAGTCAATCAATAAGCATATACAAGATGACAACTACCATAGCTTTTATTTCATTTTATTTCATTTCATTTCATGTCATTTCATTTCATTTACCATCTTCCCTCAAAGGAAGGATTCATCTTCCGAATGGAAGGCATCAATCAGTACCTGTAGATACGATCGGAATTTGTGGGACTTATCAGTGTTTGGGCCAGGGACACTAGCGTCACCACGGAGCTCCAGAATGCCCCCAAATCTATCTACTGCAGTAGGAATAGTCATTTGGCTTAGGGCGGAAGGGCGCACCATTCATGACCCTGGCCTCATGTACATAACCATTTATTAATTCATTTAGAATTTCATACAATAGCTAGGTAGTGCCAGACACAAGGGTCAATATATTTCATTATCAATCCATTTATGGATTCAATTCTATACAGTAATTTCATTCTTAACAATGGAAAGGAAACAACAATGGCATCAATCATGTGAGATTGGAATCAAGTGATACAGAATACAAAGGCATGAGAGAATCAATGACTACCCGATTCTATTCATTTCTATTCCAGTTCCTACCCACCATTTGGGTGTAACCATTGGTTATCCAATGTACGTGTTATTCTCGATAGACATCACATTTGTATTTATATGTACATTGGAGTCCCTGTGATTAACACTCATAGAGGTATAGTCTACAATTAATTATCATTTCACCCATTATTAATCAATGGGTTCAATTCTCACAATTTCTATTTCATTATCCATAATTCCCATCAATCTCTATATTTTGCATTAATTAGCCACAAAGCTAATTTTGAGGACACATAAATGTCCAAAAAGTGTCCATGTTTCCTATAAATCCAAAACCACGATTGGCCAAATTTTCGGCTTCAATCAATACCCTGTCTAGTATCAAGTTCGCTCAAGCGGACTCAAGTTCGCTCGAGCGGACCCAGACAGAGAAGTGGTCGCTCTAGCGAACTTTGGGTTCGCTCGAGCGAACTTAAACAGAGAAATGGTCGCTCGAACAGACCCTTGTCCGCTCGAGCGCCTTCATCCAGAGAGTGGTTCGCTCAGTTCGCTCGAGTGAACGCTTCAGAACTTCACTCTGTTCATCCAGAGAGTGGTTCGCTCGAGCGAATGCTTCAGAAAACTAGTTCGGATTTCTGCAACTCTCTCTCTTCTTCACTCCTTTCTCCATTCATTACCACAACCACCTGCAATAACTTTGGACCCCCTATCCACTCCTTATTCATCATTTAATACACACATCTAATCCATTCCATCAATCCATAAACAACTCATTTCAACATTCAATGTAATATACACAACCCACATTCATGAAATCTTCATTTACATTCACAATACTAACAACAATCACAAGCATGGTTTATACTTGCCTCTCTTTGGAGTTCTTGGACAAAAGCCCTCTTCTTGCTTGGCTTGATTTGAGGCCAAACCTCTTTCTCTCATCCCTAATTCATAAAACAACCCATTTAGCTTCCTATGAGCCAACCAAGCTAGAAACCCACTTCAATCATCTAATGGAACTTGAAAATCATTTAAAATCAACTAACCACTTACTTGTGATCCAAAGGAAAGAAATCTTGAGACCTTCGCAAGCTCTAGTTCCTTAGCAATGAAAGATTGACTTGAGGAAGAAGATGAAGTGGCTCCCTTCTTCACTTGAACCACTCTAAACCCCAACCTTGATGAAGAAAATAGAAGGAAAGAGGAGAAGAGCCTAGGGTTTGGCTTGAGATGGAGATGAGGGAATGAATGATTCATTTCATTCTAATATAGGGTGTCTTCACACCAAAACCCTTTACCAATAAGTCTATTTACATTTAGAGTCAAATCAAGGCTCATTTGACCAATTTCAAGTTGAACGCACTCGAGTCTATTATGAAAATTAACGTACTCTTCAAGATACACACGTTGGTATCAAAAATTTCCGTATTTGACGAAATACGTGAAAACTCGTATTTACAAAAAGGTCCTTAGTTACCTTGGTTGAGTTTAAACTCATTTTAATCAATTCAATTCCCTTCAATTCCACTTCATTAAGCTTAATTCAATCATGTGAGACTAACCCAATTCATTTTGTTCATTAATCACAATTAGCACAATTAATCATGCTTAAGTATCACTAATTGGAATTAATTAGCTTTAATTATGATTAATCCGAGTGGGGGCCTAACAACTGTTCAATACTTTTTTAGATTTCTTTGGTTGTCTTGCATGTTTCTTTTGCCTAAAGAACTAACTGATTTATTTTTTGAGGTCTGCTCATCCGGATGTGGACGAAGTCACGAATTGTTTCGTATCTCATGAGTCCAACATGTACAAATATAGGGTGCTTCATAATTTATTCTACCTGGTAGATTTTTACTGGTGGTCTTGGGTAGACAATCTCTTACAAAATAAACCTTGCAAACATGGGCTTTCTTTTAAACAAAGGGTGTTATTATTTTTTAGGAAATGTTTATAGCAGGGACTGAAACCGCATCTACAGTCATGGAGTGGGCCATGGCAGAGCTGATGAGAAACCCAAAAGTGATGGAGAAGGCACAAGCTGAGGTGAGAGAGGTTTTAAAAGGGAAGGCACCCATAGAAGAGAAAGACACCCACGAATTGAACTATTTGAAATTGGTCATCAAGGAGACTCTAAGGCTACACACTCCTCTGCCTTTGTTGCTACCAAGAGAATGTAGGGAGAGATGTGAAATAGACGGATACGAGATACCTGCAAAAACAAGAGTCATTATCAATGCATGGGCAATTGGAAGGGATCCACAACAATGGGATGATGCCGAGAGCTTCAGACCGGAGCGATTTATTGGTACTTCAATTGATTTCAAGGGAGCCGACTTTGAGCTTATTCCATTTGGAGCAGGTAGGAGGATGTGTCCGGGAATGTCGTTTGGAGTAGCAACAGTAGAACTTGCCCTTGCTCAACTTCTCTATTACTTTGAATGGAAGCTCCCAAATGCAATTGAGCCTGAGGATTTAGATATGACTGAGGCTTTTGGAGTTGCCATGGGCAGAAAGTCCAATTTGTACTTAATTCCATTCTCTCATTTACCTAGTTAGGAAGAATGTAGAACAATGAACAGTAATTACCTATCTAGGTGTTAATTCGTTGGCATAAGGCGTGGGTAGGTTTTCTCTCGAGGTCGCCCCCCAAATTTACCTAGTGTATGTGTGTTGCAGGGTGGTGCAAGTGCTGGGAGATTAGCCCTATCGGATCAAATACCAAGGGGATACCTTGTCGGCAAATGAAAGAAAAAAAAGTTGAGCAATAATTGTAATAATTGTGTATGCTTTATTTGTTGAATAGTTATTTCAATTAATGTTGGGAATTTCATTCTCTAGATAATATGGTGAGAGATAATAACCTTTTATTTTTGAACTTTCAAGTTATTTCAGGATAATATTGTTTAAGATAAAATTATTTTTAATGAAAGTAGAAGTCAAGATGCTACAAAACCATACTTCTGTAGAAAATTATGTCTCGAGTTTTTATTGTGTTTCTATCACAATAATATGTCGATAAATTCATTTCTGATTACAAAATAATTTTACTATTGTGTTATATCATGATCTGAAAAGTTAGGAAAAGACTATCACAAGAAATTCATGTTACCGCCAATATTTGCAGCAATAATTCCTACAATATTTATCACACTTCGGACAACCAAGAAAACTACATGAGCATCTAGAGTTCTTGTTCACTAACAATCTCCAAGTTAATCAAATAATAATTAAAACATCAATCACCATTTTGTGTTTTTATTGGTAACAGAGGACAAATTATTGATAAAAAGGAATTACGAAGAGAGAACAAATGAAAAAGGGAAAAGAGATCACAAAGTGAAAGAACAATACAAGAAAAATCAATCACCACCACAAACTTACTTAACGTAAATTAAATGTATGCATAGAATTCAGTGTTACTGGTTGGGTCAGATGACTAGCAAAAAAAATACAGAGCCAGGTCCATTGATATATTTTCTGTTGACTATGTAATAGAGTCTCCAAGATTTGCACCAACACCTCCTACATCAATACGTGCATAGAAAAATGATCAAGTGTATGGCCGATGCCATATGTTGATTAGCAAAATTAATATGTATCCCGCCCCAAGAATCTGGTCGGATGCTAACTGCATCCCTAGGGCTTGAGAAAAAGGGCCAATTAAGCTTGTTTCCTTAATTGCATCTGTGGTCCTAACTCCCGGTGGATCGATGTTCGCAGTGAGGTTGTTATTATAATCAGTCACCACAAACATCCTTGGAAACAACAATTCACACAATATGCGTAGTTGGTCACCAATATAGCATATAACAGTATCAGAGCTGCAACAACTAACATAAAGACACTTACATAAGGTTTAATTATAAAACACATTAGAATTTTAATGAAGGTTCAGTACTACAATAGTGACTTGTAAAAGATGAACCTATGCTCATATAACCAGATGTAATGTGAAGCTCTCAAGTACTAGCCCAACAACACCACACTTCCGCTACGCTCCACTAGTAGTAATCCCTCAATTTGCGAATTTTGTAGGACCGCCTCAACCACCTACACAATAGAGTTCCACTACCTTAGCACCAAATATAGTATCATCAGATTATAGTAACCTGGCAGGAAAATAATGTGAACAACAATATAATATGCATCAAGTGGAATAAAAAACGGTAATAAATCATAATAGTAACAACATGCGAAACGCTAGGAGTTAAAGCATTAGTAAAGATAAACCACGCGAATCATATGGAGACGTGTCCCTAGCTAGGTACACACTCTAGTAACTTGCAACCCACATAGCTAGGCATAACCATAATAGACCCAAGCAAGCCTAGCAAACCAATAAATGCAAGCATCTCAACTGCACATAATCTCACATAACGTACGCTGGCTCGATGGCGTACAACCACCTCCCTATCTGCAGATCGTCCCCCCCCCCCCCCCCCCCCCCCCCCCCCCCCCACACACACACACACACACCCACACCCACACACACCTCACAACCTTAATTCACGGGGAGGCACCCTAAATTGTGGGAGACTAAACCCACATAGGGGTACCTAACTCGAAGAATCAAGGACTATACATCCCACACACTCAATGTCTTGGCCAAACCCTCGTTGGGTATCACCACCAAACACACAACAAGGTCAAGTAAAGAGGAATGCCCCACACGCATATTTCACATAATATACACATACTACACCCGAGTAGTCCTCGATACCCAACATCCCATAATAAGTCCTCCACTCACACCAAACCAACATAAAACAACAATGGATGGAGTAGATACATCCACATGTCATGTAATATGCGAGGTCACTAACCTACCAGATAATTTGATTAAAGAGCCAAGAGAGATAGTACGAAAACCGACCCAAAACTAGGGTTGTCCTTCACATATGTAGGGTCCATATGGTCTATAACAGTGGATCCACGGGCTTGGGATGCTTATATGGCCTGATCATAAGATTGCTACCCAGATATGTCTTGGTTCCATGATAATTTTAAAAGATGGTACATTTTGAGAAAGCTCACTGTGTTACATTAATAGAAATGTCCTCCTATTTATAAGGGAGTGAACAAGATAAAACAAAATCATTAATACTATTAAAAAGTAATTCAAGCATATCAAATTCTAATTCAAGTCCAAACTTATTTAAATTTAAATTGAAAACCAACATCACTAACAAATCTAATATCTCTCAACACATTTGTAAGGCCCCGCCCCTTAAATAACTTAATTACATGCTAATTGTATCTATCTATACTAATGAATAGGGGCTAGTGTGGGTACTTTAGTCTTTTCCCAAGAATTAGACCTATTTTATAGGATTAGGAGTCTTGAGATTTTATAGCTTGATAGGGGTCTAGTTGGACTTTTTAGAGTTTGTTAATTAGTTAGAGGCCGTTAGATGAGATTTTAATAAATAGGAGGGGTTTCTCATGTAGATTTGTACAACTAAACCTAAAATACTCTAAATGCCCTTGTCCTTATCTTAAACCAACAAGTAAGCACTGAGGGCAATCTAGTCAATTCACCCTAAACCCAAGCCTATATAACTAAACCCACGTCCCCATTTCCACTGATTCTCTCTCTCTCTCTCTCTCTCTCTCTCTCTCTCTCTCTCTCATATTCCCTCGCATTTCTCTTTTCTTCCCTCTCTTCTCTTCTCATTCCCCTCCAAAAATCTCTGCAAGAATTCTTAGATCTAGGGTTTCTACCATCAAAGGAAGCTAGGATCCTTGAAGCTACAACCCATTCCAAGCTAAGAGACCATCTCCATCAGCTAGATCTCCTTCTCTCTTTCACAACAAGGTGAGTTTCTCTTCCTAGCTCTAATTCCTTATAGATCTTCTTCATTTCTTAGAATTTCATTCTCTTATGCTATATCTCCTTTGGCATTTGG
The DNA here is from genome assembly GCA_029852735.1 of Persea americana. NCBI lineage: Eukaryota > Viridiplantae > Streptophyta > Magnoliopsida > Laurales > Lauraceae > Persea > Persea americana. The sequence goes on from CM056810.1 coordinate 78,921,733, forward strand.
GTGTAGGAGTTGTGGATTTGAGTTTTGGGGATTTATGTGAGTATTAGAGAGCTTGGAAGCTTATGATTGGAGTTTTAGAGCTTGGATCTTTGAGACCAAGCAAGAGAATCTTGATTTGGACCAAAGAGGCAAGTGCAATATACCTTTTAGCATAAAATGCATGTTTTTTCCTTTGAATTCTGTTTATTTCCATTTCTATTGATGATTGATGTGTAGATCTACTTTTTTAAGTTCTTTTATATGGGTTGATGGCCATTGATGGATGGGACCTCCCACTTGAAAAATCAATGGCCCATGGATGTTAGATTTGTGGTGGATGATGGGGTAGTAATGTCGGGAGTTGATATGTGATGATTGGAGTTGATTTTTGTGGAGTTTGGATCGAAATAGATGTGCTTTGAATGGGAACCAGAACTGGAAAACGGAGCACATGCCTTGAGACCCTCACTCGAGCTAACATGGAGTCGTTCGAGCGAGAGGGCTCCCCGGAGCGAGCCAGAGAGTGTGTTCGCTCAAGCGAAGGCACCCTCTGGGAAGTTCGCTCTAGCGAACCATGGTCTCGCTCTGGCGAACCTCCTTGCTGTCTGGATGTTTGATAATTTGCTCATGACCAGATTTCTCTAGAACTATTTCCCCGTTTGCATTTAGCTATTTCTGGGTCCATTGACCTTGCCACACTTGAGTGAAGGGTTGACCTTAACCTTGATCCAAGATGGCACCCAAGTAGGGTCTAAGGCTTGGAAATGGAGTCCGATTCGGTCCTTAAAAACAGTATTAGATGCATGTAACTTCAGAGCACCAAATGCACACTCTTAGCATTTGAGATTGTCCTTAATGATGGAATTGGATGAAGTGGACTCTTGGACTTGAAAGGGGGGTATTGACTTAGGTGGGACTGCTTGATTCTATCTCTCATTGGTTGATCTCTACTGTCATATGATTATATACTCTTTTCTCTAGCTCTTGTTTCTGTTAAAACCATTGTTAAACCTAATTAATAATTGGAAATGGATGACCTTGACTTAGGGTTGACCTAGAGGTGACCTTGTTTATGAAAGGAGAACATTTGAACCATGTTTGTGGCTAGGTAGGCTATCCTATGCCCTAAAGAAAGGATGAATGCGATGACCATGGAGTACTGGAATGTATGTATAATTAGGCACCTGATATGTATATAATTATGACCATTGTTTATGAAAATGGATGAGGTTATGGATATGGACATGGAGATGTACATGGATACTATGATGAACTTATGAGGGATGTGATGAGGATGTGGACTGGGCTTGATCACCAGACCTTGTATGAATATGTGGAACCCTACTCACGCAAGGGTAGCCTAACCAGACACTAGACCTGACTATGTAGTTCCTTAGAGTCAGCTTAAGCATCTACTCAGTTGATATGAGCTTAACCTTGACACCGACCTTCCTTGGTAAGAGCTATTTATGTGTAAGGCCATCATGATGAGTTGTTTAAGGTGAACGTAAGCCACTAGGGTATCACATGACACTGTACGATACCATTATACGGCCGACAGACTCCGGTAATATGATCCGACTGGGTTATGATCCTGTGCATTTGCCCGAAGGTAGTACGTGTCACGACCCAACTTATCCACTATATTATTTTTCACTTTGGGCCCCCATAGGGGCTCCCGCAGCCTTTGTTTCTGTGCTCCCCATTGGTGTACCGAAAACACGTTATACTAGATAAGGAGGAGTCAACACATATAGCCTAATCTCTGGACAATCACATGAGCGATGTGGGACTTTACAGTATGGGTGGGCAACGTCATAATTTCCCACGGTACTAGTTTGTGTGGAAGTGTTATGTTGATTAGATTGATGGATTAGCTTTTTCCCTTATATTGATCCTTGTTGCTCATGATTGCACAACTTGCCTAGCATGGCTACCTTTGTTAGTCTATTGATCATATCAGTGTCACTATTCTCTTTTGATGCATCCATACTATGTTATTTTTATACTGTGCTGCTAGGTCCTTTTGGATCTGACCCATTAATTGTCGTTTAGGTTTTTTGCCACCGACCCCATTACCTACGTGGGCGAGGCGTTAAAACTCCCTAGAGAAAACTCCTAATTGTAAGAATAATATTGTACAACCTTAAAATTGAGTTCCTTATAGTGTTAGAAGGCATCCAAATCTCATAAAACATGCATAGAAGAAACCTTGATGGCTTATTTAATTGCAATATTGATTGATGTTGGGAGAATTCAAAATCCCAAATGCTGTCTGCAACTTCTCCAAGCGGAGAGATCTATGGCTAAAATTTTACTTTTGCTTGGAAGAAACTTTGCAGTGGGAGCTTGCAATTGAATCCGGACGGGGAACATGAAATCCTATCCCTTTGGATGGGGGATGGGCTCACTTTTCCCCAAGTAGCGGTTTTTTTTTTTAAGAAGCCCAAGTAGCATTTTAGTAGAGCATTTTACTACATCAAGTAGCCAGTCACAGGGGCAAGCAGTCTTCTTATGGGAATGTTTCCCACATCCAAACACGCGAACGAAGTCTAAGAATTCATTGGCAAGTCATTTTCCCATCTATATTGCCACCATATATCCTTCACCCTCACCATTTAAATAATCCTCTTGTTGCAACTCTTGTTGCCATGAATTCCTAGGAATTCAATAGCATCATAGCACGCGAACAAATTGGCTTTAAGAGAAAATTTGTTTATGTGTTTTTAAATTTAAACCTTCATGGTGAGTGTAGCAACACTGGAATTTCAAGATGGTAGCGAAACATTCCTCCCCAGGCGTAGGTTATCCACCTGCAATACTCACTAGAAGGAGACACCACCAAACCAATCCAGACCTGACCCAGTAAGATTCAATGTTCAGATGGACCCCTTTACTTTTGGGCTCGATTCGAGTAAACATTTCCGATGTGATTAATAAGTGGCTTGGGTTTCATTGAATTCATACTCGCTATTTGACCTAACTAACTTGACCTTAACTGAACCCAACCAATTCCACTCTGACCCTCCAATTAACCAGAATCCGATTTGACAAACCACAGCCCAGACAACCCGTGGAATTCACTTGTTGGGTTTGGTCTGACATATACAACGCAATTATAAATGAGGGCAAAATCAGTTTGGGCTGGGCAGATGCATGTTACATCTAGTAGTCAATCTGAACCCGAACAGAGTGTGCCCTTTGCCATCGCTGCCCCTTTCATCCCCATGACATCCATACCCTTATAATTCTAAAAAATGGTTGTTTGAATTAAGTAGTATGAGATACTTTTCAAGTAAAATGTGGGTAGTTAATCACCTCACACTCCTTTGTTGACTCGCAAGTTTCTGGTTTTCAAAGCCACATGTGGCCTTTGCAGGAAAAGAAAAAAAGAAGGAGCTACATGTCGGTGCTTAAGTTAATCAGCCCCACCCTTAATGTATTGTCATCCCGAGTTACTGGAATTTAAAGATACTTTGATAGTAACAACCACTAATCTATGATAATATTCAAAGATACTACATTTTCATCGAGGTAGGTGGTGCAGAGTGATGCTCCACTGCTCTGTATTCTATTAGCAAAGTGCATTTTCTATGAAGTGGTTGTGCACCACCAGAGATCTCCTATAAATTCTATTTGGTATAATTGTCCCTTTACTCACGGTCAAAAGGCATCTAATACATAAAAAAAACCCAAGAAATGAACATATACACGAGGATATAAATATCCGTCTTTCCCAACTTATGTCAGCCACAAACCTCTGATCTTATCAATAGACTGAATAGAACCCATCATGTCTCTCATCCTACTAATGGAATTTCAGACCCCCTTGTTCCTTCTCATCTTCACCTTCTCTGTTTTCATATTCATGCTGTTGAAGAAGACCCAGAATTCAGTCCCCAAATTGCCTCCAGGGCCAAGGACGCTGCCCGTCTTAGGAAACTTGCACCAGCTGTTTGGGTCACTGCCACATCGCTCTCTCAGAGACTTAGCCAATGAACATGGGGCTCTCATGCACCTAAGGCTTGGTCAGCTATCCACTATTGTAGTCTCTTCTGCAGGATTTGCCAAGGAGTTCATGAAGACACATGATCTCAATTTTGTCGACCGACCACAAATCCTAGCTGCAAAAGTTGTTGGCTATGGTTCAACGGTATCTTTTTCTTCATATGGAGATTACTGGCGACAACTGCGTAAGATTTACATGCTTGAGCTCTTTAGTGCCAAGCGGGTCGAATCATTTAAGCGCATAAGAGAAGAAGAAGTATTTAATCTTGTCAAATTTGTTTCGGCGGCAGCTGGTTCTCCGATAAACCTCAGCGAGAAGTTTTTGTCATTGACAAACAAGGTGGTCACTAGGGCTTGTTTTGGTAAGGAATGCAAAGATCAAGATGTGTTCATAGAGGCATTAAAAGAATTAGTGACGTTGGCATCTGGTTTCGATGTGGGTGATGTGTTCCCTTCTCTGGAGTTTGTTCAGGTTATTAGCGGATTGAAATTTAGGCTGGAGAGGGTTCACCGGAAGATGGATAGGGTCCTTGATGACATCCTTCAAGAACGCGAAGAGAACATGTCAAAGGAGACTAATGAAGGCAGATTAGGGGAGGATTTGGTTGATGTTCTTTTGAGACTTCAACGTGGTGGGGACCTTGAAATTCCAATCACCAAAAGAAGCATAAAAGCTGTCCTAGCGGTAAGTATCTCTGCAGAAACTGGTTTACTAATTCATACTTGCAAATAAGTTGATCTCATGCTAAAGATCATTACCATCTCCACCACTATCACCATCATTATCATCATTGTCGTCATCTTAAACTTGTCCCATCAATCAGACGACAAAAGATACTACTCTGGTGTGGCATGGTGTGATTGTGCGGTTGGAAGCAGCGGGGTCAATCTATCAATAATTTAAAGTATTGAAAATTCAACTATTTAAAACCATTATTATTATTTTTTCAATAGCATGGAGCAGGCCTTCGGATTAAGGTTGAGAGGAAACTTGAATGAACCTCTGTCTATATGCTTTCCTTTACAATCCCTCCCGTCGTCCTCATGACCTGCTGACCCAACTGGCAAACAACTGCATAGGAAAACATTACCAAATAATTATCCAATAACCATTGTTGCATGTGATAGATGCATCAGTCCTTTAATTCAGCCAAATAAATTAAAAAGAAGCTCTCCATTTTTCTTCAATCTTTTCCTAAGTGATTTGTAATCCTTAAGAACTTGTTTATGCAATGGGATTTGCCGCGGAAAGGGGACTAATCCAGTGCCTTGTTGCGTTTGGTGCAGCTACAGAAGGGCCGGGAAATCTCCAATTTTGACTGCGTTTTTTGTACTCTAGGGGATCCAAATATCCTACCATCCCACATCGGTGTTGTAGTGTCGCAAAAGAGGAAATGCAGGTTTCCTCTTCCATTGCTCTACATAAAAGCACCCTAAGACAATGAATTGGAAAATGTGGAAGCCCCCTAATTAGTGATGCACCTAGGAAATTCTCCTTCAGAGGTAAGAGCAGCTTTATTTAAAAATAAAAACCCAAGTGAATGGATACAGGAGATGCGTTGAAATGTAGAAATCGTAAAGAAGTCTTTTTGTCTTTTAGGGCTTATTTGTTTGCATAAAATAGATAGGAACTAAAAACATAGGAATATAGAGTCAAATAAAATTCATTGATTATTAAAAAGGTGAGGGACAAGGGATATGAGGTAAGGTTAGTGTTGAGAAGTATTTTCATTGCCTTTACTAATGCCTTCATATTTTGGTAAGATTGAGTTAGTTGAGAAAATTTAATTTGCTACCATAGCCAAATAGTTGCGAATTTGAATCGCCAGAGGAACAACGCATTTAAATATGTTTGTCGCGAAATGTGTGCCGACCAGATGCCACCTAAGGGTGAGTGTTGAAAACATTTTTACAGCCTCTACTAAGCCCTCAATGTTTGGGTAGGGTCGTTAGTAGAGAAAATTTAATAGGTAGAAACATATAAGATGAAGATGCAACCTTGACTTTTCTGGAATTTGACTCACTATGGTGTTGGCTAGGTATTCATGATTTCCCATCTTTCTTTCACTAAATTTAAAAATATATTTCCTTTTTTTTTTCCTCTTCCTCTGTTTTTTCGTTCTTTTCCTGTAAAGTTTTCTGGCTAGCTTTACTTCTGTGGGACCTTTTGCCAATATAATTTTCTTCCCTCCTCTTAATACAATTTGCCTTTAGCAAAAAACAAAAAGAAAAATAAAATAAAATAAAAATATTGCATAGTGCAGAATAGGACTGTTGTCACGACCCGGGCCCGAATTACGATAATCCAGGGCCGTGAACCATACTTACTCCCGTGAACTCTGAATTAACTTAAGCTAAAATAGAATCCACAAGGGATACATTCATTCATACATACCGTCAATTGTACAATTTGCGAAAATACACATTGACAATATAATTCAAAATGTACATGTATACAAAATAAAGTTCCTTATACATGTATCGTTATTTTTCTTTCTTTCATCAACTCAAGCATATCTAAACACTATGCAAGTTGACAACTGTTCAAGTTCTCAAAATACTACATTTCCAAAATGTATTTCAATATTACAAAATAATTCTCAAAAGAATTTCCTAAAATATCCACAGTTTGCTTTGCGCACTCGAACAACCATATCAAATGGTGTTCCGACCGTCCCATTCAATTAATCCTCCTGGAGGAACCGCAACGGCCTCCTCCGCTGCCGCTGCAGGGCCGGCATGGGCAATCGGGCCTGTAATGCCATCAATAACACTAATGAACACGACGGTTCAACAATGTATAAACAAAACTTGTAATAGTAAATGTTAGTACATTACTAGATTCATTCAATATACTTAGTGAACAATTCCATTCTAGACAATGGAGGAGCATAATAAGTCAATCAATAAGCATGTACAAGATGACAACTACCATAGCTTTCATTTCATTTCATTTCATGTCATTTCATTTCATTTACCATCTTCCGTCAAAGGAAGGATTCATCTTCCGAATAGAAGGCATCAATCAGTACCCGTAGATATGATCGGAATTTGTGGGACTTACCAGTGTCTGGGCCAGGGACACTAGCATCACCACGGAGCTCCGGAATGCCACCAAATCCATCTACTACAGTAGGAATAGTCATTTGGCTCAGGGCAGAAGGGCGCACCATTCATGACCCTGGCCTCATGTACATAATCATTTATTAATTCATTTAGAATTTCATACAATAGCTAGGTAGTGCCAGACTCAAGGGTCAACACATTTCATTATCAATCCATTTATGGATTCAATTCTATACAGTAATTCCATTCTTAACAATGGAAAGGAAACAACAATGGCATCAATCATGTGAGATTGGAATCAAGTGATACAAAATACAAAGGCATGAGAGAATCACTGACTACCCGATTCTACTTATTTCTATTCCAGTACCTACCCACCATTTGAGTGTAACCATTGGTTATCCAATGTACGTGTTATTCTCGATGGACATCACATTTGTATTTATATGTACATTAGAGTCCCCGTGATTAACACTCATAAATGGCATCAATCATGTGAGATTGGAATCAAGTGATACACAATACGAAGGCATGAGAGAATCACTGACTACCCGATTCTACTCATTTCTATTCCAGTTCCTACCTACCATTTGAGTGTAACCATTGGTTATCCAATGTACGTGTTATTCTCGATGGACATCACATTTGTATTTATATGTACATTAGAGTCCCCGTGATTAACACTCATAAATGGCATCAATCATGTGATATTGGAATCAAGTGATACAGAATACAAAAGCATGAGAGAATCAGTGACTATCCGATTTTACTCATTTCTATTCCAGTTCCTACCTACCATTTGAGTGTAACCATTGGTTATCCAATGTACGTGTTATTCTTGATGGGCGTCACATTTGTATTTATATGTACATTAGAGTCCTCGTGATTAACACTCATAAAGGTATAGTCTACAATCAATTATCATTTAACCCAGTATTAATCAATGGGTTCAATTCTCACAGTTTCTATTTCATTATCCATAATTCCCATCAATCTCTATATTTTGTATTAATTAGCTACAAAGCTAATTTTGAGGACACATAAATGTCCAAAAAGTGTCCATGTTTCCTATAAATCCAAAACCAATCGATCAAACCGTTAAGTCCGATCGATTGGCCAAATTTTCGGCTTCAATCAATACCCTGTCTAGTATCAAGTTCGCTCGAGCGGACTCAAGTTCGTTTGAGCGGACCCAGACAGAGAAGTGGTCGCTCGAGCGAGCTTTAGGTTTGCTCTAGCAAACTCAAACAGAGAAATGGTCGCTCGAGTAGACCCTTGTCCGCTCGAGCACCTTCATCCAGAGAGTGGTTCGCTCAGTTCGCTTGAGCGAACGCTTCAGAACTTCACTCCGTTCATCTAGAGAGTGGTTCACTCGAGCGAATGCTTCAGAAAACCAGTTCGGGTTTCTGCAACTCTCTCTCTTCTTCACTCCTTTCTCCATTCATTACCACAACCACCTGCAATAACTTTGGACCTCCTGTCCACTCCTCATTCATCATTTAATACACACATCTAATCCATTCCATCAATCCATAAACAACTCATTTCAACATTCAATGTAATATACACAACCCACATTCATGAAATCTCCATTTACATTCACAATACTAACTACAATCACAAGCATGGTTTATACTTGCCTCTCTTTGGAGTTCTTGGACAAAAGCCCTCTTTTTGCTTGGCTTGATTTGAGGCCAAACCTCTTTCTCTCAACCCTAATTCATAAAGCAACCCATTTAGCTTCCTATGAGCCAACCAAGCTAGAAACCCACTTCAATCATCTAATGGAATTTGAAAATCATTTAAAATCAACTAACCACTTACTTGTGATACAAAGGAAAGAAATCTTGAGACCTTCTCAAGCTCTAGTTCCTTAGCAATGAAAGATTGACTTGAGGAAGAAGATGAAGTGGCTCTCTTCTTTACTTGAACCACTCTAAACCCCAACCTTGATGAAGAAAATAGAAGGAAAGAGGAGAAGAGCCTAGGGTTTGGCTTGAGATGGAGATGAGGGAATGAATGATTCATTTCATTCTAATATAGGGTGTCTTCACACCAAAACCCCTTACCATTAAGTCTATTTACATTTAGAGTCAAATCAAGGCTCATTTGACCAATTTCAAGTTGAATGCACTCGAGTCTATTATGAAAACTAACGTACTCTTCAAGATACACACATTGGTATAAAAAATTTCTGTATTTGACGAAATACGTGAAAACTCGTATTTACAAAAAGGTCCTTAGTTACCTTGGTTGAGTTTAAACTCATTTTAATGAATTCAATTCCCTTCAATTCCACTTCATTAGGCTTAATTCAATCATGTGTGACTAACCCAATTCATTTTGTTCATTAATCACAATTAGCACAATTAATCATGCTTAAGTATCACTAATTGAAATTAATTAGCTTTAATTATGATTAATCCGAGTCGGGGCCTAACAACTGTTCAATACTTTTTTAGATTTCTTTGGTTGTCTTGCATGTTTCTTTTGCCTAAAGAACTAACTGATTTATTTTTTGAGGTCTGCTCATCCGGATGTGGACGAAGTCACGAATTGTTTCGTATCTCATGAGTCCAACATGTACAAATATAGGGTGCTTCATAATTTATTCTACCTGGTAGATTTTTACTGGTGGTCTTGGGTAGACAATCTCTTACAAAATAAACCTTGCAAACATGGGCTTTCTTTTAAACAAAGGGTGTTATTTCTTTTTCAGGAAATGTTTGCAGCAGGGACTGAAAGCTCATCCACAGTCATGGAGTGGGCCATGTCAGAGCTGATGAGAAACCCAAATGTAATGGAGAAGGCACAAGCTGAGGTGAGAGAGGTGTTAAGAGGGAAGGTACCCATAGAAGAGAAAGACATCCATGAATTGAACTATTTGAAACTGGTCATCAAGGAGACTTTAAGGCTACACACTCCTGCGCCTTTGCTGGTACCAAGAGAATGTAGGGAGAGATGTGAAATAGACGGATACGAGATACCGGCAAAAGCAAGAGTCATTATCAATGCATGGGCAATTGGAAGGGACCCACAACATTGGGATGACGCCGAGAGCTTCAGACCGGAACGATTTATTGGTACTTCAATTGATTTCAAGGGAACCGACTTTGAGCTTATCCCATTTGGAGCAGGTCGGAGGATGTGTCCTGGAATGTTGTTTGGACTGGCATCAGTTGAACTTGCCCTCGCTCAACTTCTCTATTACTTCGAATGGAAGCTCCCTAATGCAATTGAGCCTGAGGATTTAGATATGACTGAGGCTTTTGGACTTGCCGTGGGCAGAAAGTCCAATTTGTACTTAATTCCTTTCTCTCATTTGCCTTGTTAGGAAGAATGTAGAACAATGAACAATATACCTATCTAGGTATTGGTTTGTTGGGACAAGGAGTGGGTAGGTTCACTCTCGAGGTGGTGTGTTCAACACCCCCCAAATTTACCTAGTGTATGTGTGTTGCAGGGTCCTGTGAGTGCATAGATTTATTTGTTAGTTCTATTTTGTTTGGTTGTTTACACCCGCTATGCATTGGTTTTGTTAATTAGGAGTAGCATCCATTATTGCAAAACACTGCAACTTTCACCGAGTCCAAATCTTCCTCCCCAGCCGTAAGTTATCCAGACCTGCAATATTACTCACTAGAAGGAGACACCACCAAACCAATCCAGACCTTACCCAGTAAAATTCAGTGCGCGGATTGACCCTTTCACTTTTGGGATTGGTTCGAGTTAACAGTTCCAATGTGATTAATAAATGGCTTGGGTCTGATTAAATTCATATATACGTGCTATTTGACCTAAACCAACTTGACCTTAACCGAACCCAAGTAATTCCACTCTGACCCTTCAATTAACCAGAATCCGACCTGACAGTCCACGGCCCAGACGGCCCCTGGAACTCAATTGTTGGGTTTGGTCTGACAAATACAACCCAATTATAAATGAGGGGAAAATCAGGTTTGGGCTGGGCAGATGCATGTTACATCTAGTAGTGAATCTGAACCCGAAAAGAATGGGCCCTTTGCCATAGCTGCCCCTTTCATACCCATGACATCCATAACCTTATAATTTTAAAAAATGGTTGTTTGAATTAAATAGTATAAGATACTGTGAAAGCAAAATGTGGGTTCTTAAGTTGATCACCTCGCACTCCGTTACTGACTCTCAAGTACCTGGTTTTCAAAGCCACATGTGGGTTTTGCTGGAAAAGAATAAAAGGAGGTACATGTGGGTGCTTAAGTTGGTTAACCCCGCCCTTAATGTATCGTCATCTCAAGTGGCTGGAATTTAAAGATACTTTGATAATAACAATCACTAATCTATGATAATATTTAACAATACTATATTTTCCTCAAGGTAGGTGGTGCAAAGTGATGCTCTACTACTCTGTGTTCTATTAGCAAAATGCATTTTATATAAAGTGGTTGTGCACCACGAGAGATCTCATATATATTCTTTTTGGCATATGTGCGGGTAAAATACCATAATGACGAGATTAAGCGAGGACCACGGTAAAGCACTGACCTTTTACCTCAGTCTCGGTAATCATAGCCTAGCAGCTCGGCGGTTCGGCAAGAAGCGTTGGCTCGAAGTTCCCCCGTTCGGCAGCTCGACTAAGAGTGCCAGCTCAGCGTTACTCAACTTGGCAGCTCGGCGTAAGTGCCAGCTGAATGCCAGCCGAGCCGGACCATTCCTGGTCCCGGTAAAAGTACTGAAGGCAGAGTGGGCCATCACACTCCTATGAGAAGTACGGGCACGCCCTGATAGATAAGGGTGCTTATTTATGGCGATAGGGGCGCTCATTTATGAAGATGAGAAGTTAGCTTTATCATCCCTTAACATCAACTGACCGAAAGCATGGAAGGTTCTGATGAGATGTGCCCTTTTACCTACTGCCGAATGTTAGGGTAAGGCTCGATGGGATCTCATCCCACCTACCCCCACTCACAAATGAGAATGAACGAGGAATGTCTATATATACACATGGGATCAGCCCCATGAAGGTACGCAAAAACTCACAATACGTGAACCCTTACTCAAGCTTTCATTCTCTTCTTCCTGTGCCTGCTTAGTTTTTCCAGAGCTAACTCAGGCATCGAAGTGCCTTCGGCTTACAGCAGCAAGGGGCTCTGACCCAAGCCATTTTCCTTCCCTTTTCAGGTTCTCAGCGTCCGGTCTTCCCAAATCCTACATTCTAATCTAAGTGGGTGATTTTTATCGCCTACAGTTTGGCGCCGTTTGTGGGGAACTGAACAAAAAGCTTACAAACATAAACACCATGCCTCCAAAAACCAAAAATAGCGAAGGACCCTCCAAGGGCAAGGCCCTGTCCCTTTAGCCTGTGCTGGTCGAGAACCTACCCCCTCCACCCCCTCGACAGAGGAGGTCAAAAGAAAGGCCTCTCTCAGTCCAGACAGCATCGCAGTCAAGAGGGCTGACAATGCATTCTCTTCACGACGTTCCACCTCCAGAGCAGCCCCGCCATAGCAGAGATCACGCCAGGTGAGGTGACAAATCAGTCACCAAGTTGGGTGAAAAGTCAGCACGGGCCAGATCTCATTCCCACCATCAAGCCGACCTTGACGACGAAGACCCTGCCCAGGATGATATTAGGGCCCAGAACTGCCTCATCTAGGAGCAGGAAGAGCTAATCCAACGGCTCAAGCGGCAGCTCCAGGAGAGGAGGGAGGCTCGGAGTCCCCCTCCAGTACGCAGTCGTGCCTCGGGTCCTCCACCCAGGCACAACCAAGCTCCACCTTCGTCCCACGAGCGGGACCTGAGGCACGTCCTCAATAAGAGGCGTGATCGGGTCCATGATGAAGAAGGCTCCAGTTGCAGCCGTGTACATGCAGACCCCAAGAAGCAGCGCTGGCTGCCCGAAGACGAGGCCAAGATGAAACAATGGCTCGATCGGCATATTAAGCAGACCATCCGCCAAAATATGGAGACTGCTGGTATTGCCCGAGACCAGTACAGCACCTTTGAAGCTGAAGACACTGGCACATCTCCATTCTCCAGGGACATCAGAAGGTTCACCCTCCCTGAGAAGTTTAACGTACCGAGGTTCATCTTGTACGATGGAACCTAGGACCCTGCAGCTCATCTTCGACATTTTGTCCAGAGAATGTCGGTTTGGGGTGATGATGACTTCCTGAACTGTCGAGTCTTCTCCTCCAGTTTAGAAGATCTCCCCCTACATTGGTTTTGTTCACTCCCCGAGGGCTCCATCTCTAGTTGACGGCAGCTCCAGACCTCCTTCCTAGAGAAGTTTCAGGCCCATCGTGTCATCCCAAAGATAGATGCCGACCTCATGGCTCTCCGGATGCGAAAAGACGAGAACATCACCCAGTTCGCTAGATGATTCTGGACTATCTATAGCCAGATCAAAAGCGCTTCTGAGGAGATGGCTGTGAAGTCCTTCCAGCAAACTCTGCGATCGGGCATCGAGCTTCGGGCATAGTTGGTCATGTACCCCGTGGCCACAATGAAGGAGCTGATGACCCGGGCGAACCGTTCCATTCGAGCAGAAGAAGACAAGGTCCGAGGTCGGGAGAACTTCGGCCTCACCCAGAAGGCTGCCCCCAAGGGTGAAAACAGGTCCTCCAGGAGGGAGGACCGTCGCAGAGACCCATCCCCGGATCGGCACAGGGCCTTGTCCCTAGACCGGCGCAGGCCCCCCTCCACCTCGGCGGCGACTTCAGGGAGCGGCAGGAAGTCAAGGCACGAAACTGCCGACTTCAAGGCGGTACATACGATCTTCAAGGAGCCAATCTATAGGCTCCTCTACAAAATTAAGGCGCAGCCCTTCTTCAAGTGGTCATAGCCGATAAAAGGCAACTCCTCCCATGACCAGGGCAAGTTCTGCGCCTATCACAAGCAAAACGAGCACAAAATCGATGAGTGCAAGAGCTTCAAGTCCCACCTGGAGAATCTTGTGAAGGAGGGGCACCTGAAAGACTACATCAAGGAAGATAGCCGACCTCCGCGCCAAGAAGAGGGCAGTCAGGACAGCGAGCCGGAGGACATCATCAATGTCATCCACCTCGCTCCTCCGCATAAGGGGAGCTCCCAGGCCCGTGCAGAGGCCAAGAGGGCCTCTCATTAGAAGCAGGTACTGATTGCCGCGCCAGAGCCAGCTGCAAAGAAGGCCAAGATAGAGGGGCCCAGAATCTGGTTCTCTGACAGGGACCTAGAGGATGTCGAACTCCCACATAACGACCCTCTAGTACTCACCTTGAAGCTGCAGAACTTTTTGGTTCAGAGAGTCCTTGTCGACCCAAGTAGCTCGTCCGAGATCCTGTATTACGATTGCTTCAAGAAGCTGAAACTTAAGGATGAGGATCTCTAGACGGCAGTACCCCCCTGGTCGGCTTCAGGTCAAAGCCAGTGTACCCGAAGGGTAAGATCTCCCTCAGAGTCCAAGTAGGGGGCGCCTCCAGGCAGGTCGACTTCCTAGTGGTCGACGTTCCCTCCCTTTACAATGTCGTCATGGGGAGGACGTGTCTGCATAGCATGGAGGTCGTGCCCTCCACCTGCCATAAAAAACTCAAGTTCCCTCTGGAAAACCAGTCCGGCCGGATTGACGTCATCACTGTCAGAGGCGACCAGCACATGGCCAAGCAGTGTTTGCTAGCCGTGCTACCTGGTGAAGCGGAATTGTCCAAAGTCCACATGGCCGAGCTGGACAGAGAGGAGGAGCTCGGGGACGTTGGCAGGGCTCCGGCGAAGAAGAGCATAAAGGACCTCACCGAGGTCAAAATCGACCCTGCCGACCCGAACAAACTCTTCCTGATAGGAAGCCAGCTCCCCGAGCCCGAGAAGACAGAACTGCTCGACCTCCTCCTCGAGAATAAAGAGGTCTTTGCGTGGACACCCTACGAAACGCCCGGCATCGATCCCACAATCATGTGCCACAAGCTGAATGTGGACCCCAGCCATAAGCCCGTGATCCAAAAAGCACGCCGAACTGGGGTCCCACAAACTGAGGCCGTGATTGAGGAGGTTCAGAAGCTGCTCAAGGCAGGATCAATAAAAGAGGTCCATTATCCGCAGTGGCTGGCCAATACAGTGGTGGTAAAAAAAAAAAGACGGGGAAATGGAGGGTCTGCGTGGACTTCACCGACCTCAATAAAGCATGTCCCAAGGACAGCTTCCCTCTTCCAAAGATTGACCAGCTCATCGATGCCACTGTCGGACATGACCGCATGAGCTTCCTCGACGCTTATCGGGGATACCACCAGATTCCCTTGTACGAAGCAGACCAAGAGAAGACGTTCTTCATCACACCCCAGGGCACCTACTATTACAAGGTGATGCCATTTGGGCTGAAAAATGCGGGAGCAACATACCAGCGGCTGGTGACGAAGATGTTCCAAGCACAACTCAGCAAGACGGTGGAGGTTTACATTGATGACATGGTCGTCAAGTCTAGGAGGTCACATGACCACTTGGCCGACCTCAGGCAAATATTCGACATCCTCCTCTTGTTCCAGTTGAAGCTGTACGCATCCAAATGCGCTTTCGGAGTCGGTTCCGGCAAGTTCTTGGGGAGCTTGGTCACACGAAGGGGGATTGAAGCGAACCCTGACCAGATCACGGCAATCCAGGAGCTCCAAAGTCCGACCTCGGCTAAACAAGTTCAGAGGCTGACCGGCATGGCTGCCGCGCTCAATTGCTTCGTCAACCGAGCTTCCGACAAATGCAGGCCTTTTTTCACCACCGCTGCTGTCGACTCCAACCCATGGCAAAGCGATGTACTTGTACCTGGCGGTCTCAGACCATGCAGTGAGCTCGATACTCATCAGAGAGGACAACGGCTAGCAGAGGCCTATCTATTACACGAGCAAGATCCTGCTCGACGCCGAGACCCGGTACTTGTAGCGAGAAAAGCTTGCCCTGGCACTCATCAGCGCCTTACGAAAGCTCTCCCACTACTTCCAAACCTTCACAATAGTGGTCGTGACAGAACACCCACTGAAGGCTCTCTTCCGGAAGGTAGACTTCTTCGGTAGAATCTCCAAGTGGGCTGTCGAACTGGGGCAGTACGTTATCAAGTATTAGCCCAGAACGGCCATCAAAGCCTAGGTGTTGGCGGACTTCATCGTCGAGTTCACCTCTCAGAGTTCGGCACCAACCTTGCTCGACACCGAACTGGGGGGCAATAAGGATACAGAGGTAGTCACTGAGATACAGCAGGAGCAGTCCTGGAAGAAGTTCCTAGACTCGGCTTGGAAAGTCTTCGTCGACGGATTCTCAACGTCCAAGAGGGCTGGCGTGGGCATAGTCCTCCAGTCTTCGGAGGGCCTTATCATCGAGCAAGCTCGAACACTCAGCTTCAAGGCATCTAATAACAAGGCCGAGTACGAAGGGCTCATCGTTGGATTGAACAACACTAAAACCCTGGAAGCTCGGCGCATAGTGGTTTTCAATGATTCTCAGTTGGTGACGAGCCAACTTAGTAGAGATTACCAAGCCCGGGACGACAGGATGGCGGCCTACCTAGCTCACGAGAAGGGACTCCTCTCAGAATTTGAAAGAGCCGAAGTCCAGCAGATCGGCAGAGAGTCCAACTCCCATGCAGACGCCCTCGCCAGCCTTGCCTCGACTGTCGAAGCCGGAAATAAAAGGACTGTGGAAATGGAAACTCTGCAAGAGCCCAGCATCGAATTCCAGCGACCTCGGCAGCTCATGTGAGTCGACCTTGGTCCGAGCTAGATGGATCCAATCATTGCATACCTTAAGGACGACCAGTTACCCGAAGACAAGACAGAAGCTCAGAAGACAAGGCTAAAAGCGACCCGGTTCTGGCTCTCCCCAGATGGCAGACTCTACAGGAAGTCGTTCACTAGGGCCTACCTCTAGTGTGTTCACCCAAGTAAGGTCGACGATTTCCTTTATGAAATCCACGAAGGGGTCTGAAGCAATCACATTGGAGGTCGGTCACTAGCCTACCGAGCTATCAGCCAAGGTTACTGGTGGCCATATATGCAGAAGGACGCCCAACTCTACACCAGAAGATGTGAAAAGTGCCAGAAGTTCTCCCACTCTCTCCATCAGCAAGCACAAGACCTAATCCCGCTCTCCAGTCCGTGGCCCTTCGCCCAGTGGGGTTTGGACATCGTAGGACCGCTTCACCGAACTCCAGGGAACAAGAGGTGGCTGATAGTGGCCACAGATTACTTCATAAAGTGGGTCGAAGCGGAGCCTCTGTCATCCATCACTGAGCAAGACACGAAGAACTTCGTATGGAAAAACATCATCACAAGGTTTGGGATCCCGCGTACTCTCGTCTCATACAACGAAATGTAGTTTGACTCGAACCTCTTTAAAAGCTTCTGCCAGGAGTACGACATCTGAAATGTCTACTCCACCCCGGCGTATCCACAGAGCAATGGTCAGGCTGAGATCTTAAACACAATGATCCTTGACGGACTCAAGAAGAGACTCGACCGAGCCAAAGGAAGGTGGGCAGAAGAGCTTCCAAGTGTTCTATGGGCATACAGGACAACTCCAAGGCGTTTCACCTCGGCTACACCGTTCTCTCTTGCCTACGGCATGGAAGCAGTTATTCCCCTTGAGGTCGGCCTCCCGACCTTGAGGTCGGAACTCTGCGACCAGGGGCTTAATGATCTGAATGTGGCGCGAGAGTTGGATTTCGCTGAAGAGCGGAGAGAAGAGGCAGCTATCCGCCTGGCCGCCTATCAGCAGCAGTTGGCCAGGGGATACAACCAGAAGGTCAAAAAAAGAAGGTTTGCAGTAGGAGAGCTAGTCTTGAAGAAAACACTTCCTACAGACAGAAATCCAAATGAGGGCAAGCTGGTGCCTAACTGGCAAGGGCCATTCAAAGTAATCTCAGCAGCTGGAAGATCCGCGTATAGGCTGGAGGACATGGAAGGCAAGAAGCTGCCACAGCCATGGAATGCAATGCATCTCAAGAAATTTTACTACTGAAATGTTCTCGGATTCAAACATCAATAAAAAGGCAGTTTTTGGAACGATTCTCTCTCAAATTGCTTTAAGTTAAACAGCTGGCAGCAATGCCAGCTTCCAAGGGGCACGGTGACAGCCCCACCCTCGGCTCGGTAGCTCAGTCGGAGTACCAACCGCCCTTAGCTCGGTGCCAGCACTAGCTTTGGTGGCAAAGCCAAAAGACATTAGGGGCCCGGTGACAGTCCCCGCCCCGCCCCGGCAGCTCAGTCAAAGTGCTAACCGCTCTCACCGATCTGAGGGCGGCAAAGCCAAAAAAAAATAAAGAGCCCGGTGACAATCCCCGCCCTAGCTCGGCAACTCAGTCAGAGTGCCAACCGCCCTCACCGAGCTAAGAGCGGCAAAGCCAAAAAAACAAAGGGCACGGTGACAGTCCCAGCCCCGGCTCAGCAGCTCGGTCAGAGTGCCAACCGTCCTTAGCTCGGTGCCAGCACTAACTACGACGACAAAGCCAAAAACATCAAAGGCATTGACTTTGGCGCTTAGGGAAACCCTGGGTTGAAGAACCGAGGTGGGTCCCTTCGTCAATTCAACACTGGATGGTTTCTCCTTGGATGATTATGGGTATGGGCCTCTAAGGCTTTGGTTGATAGACCAAGCTCGGTCCCTCAAGGGAAGTCCAATTTTAAGCTTATGAGTTCAGTTAACAAAACCAGTTAAATGAAAGAAAGACATCCATGCGCCCATTCCATCATTCAGACAAGCAAAAGAAAGTCAAAGAGAAGCTAAGAGTGTAAAGAAGTTACTGTTTCATTAATAAAAATGTTGATTACAAATGGGAGAGATACAATAAAAGAAAAGAAAAAAATACAAAGAAGACTCAGGGGGCCATGGCTTCCATGTTGCAGTCGATCTCCACAGGAGCCCCAGCGTCGGATCCGGCTGCGCTCTCTTCAAGGCCAGCCAAAACGGTCTCAAAGACTACCGAGATGACTTCATCCGCGGTACTCGCCGTCGAGGGAGCTTCGGAGGAGGCTTCAGGCGCAGCACTGGCCGTTGGAGGAGCTTCCGGAGGCACCTCGGGGGTGGCGTTCACCACTAGGGAAGCTTGGGAAGATAGGCCAAGGATCAGGGGCGAGTTGACGATGGAATGGAGGGCGGAATCCGAGCTGGGAAACTTGGGGGGATTCCTATAAAGAAGGTTATCCCTGGGAATCCCAACCTTCTTCAAGGCTGCCTTCCATCCAAGCTCCCAGGCTCGGTCCCAAATCCCTGGTAACTAAGCATTGTAGTCCGCTGCCAGTTTCTATGGCTCCTCTCCCATTGCGGCGTCATGCTCGACCAAAAACTTCTCCCCAAGCTCGGCTTTTTGCTTCGCCAGAGCAGACTCGAGCTCAGCCGCCTTCCCCCTCAGGGCTATCTCCAATTCACCTTTAGCCATGTTCTGCTGAGAGATTAGCCTTTTGTTTGTCCCGCGGATGGCTTGTAAGTCTTCTTCCTACCGCGCCAGCTCGACCCGGGCATCGTGGAGCTCAGAGGAAAGGTGGGCATTCTGGGTCACCTCCTCCTTTGCTTCTTCTCTGAAATGCTCCACCATGGCCTGAGTTTGGTTAAGGTCGGCAGCGAAACCAGCATTCCTTCCCACCTTTTCTATCAGCATCGCCTCCTTGGCCGCCAAAGACTTCAGTAGCTCCACCCTTTCGGCGGCCCAGCCCGCCGCCTTGGCCTCAGCTACATCCAGCCTTTCCATGCCCATCTGGCATGTTTGCAGCACCTGTAGAATGAAACCGAGTGTCAGAGAGAATATTGAAGTAAAAAGACTTGGAAAAGAATGTCACTTACCGCTACCAGCGACCGCATTGACGACAGCAGTAGCGACTCATTATCCATCATTGCCCACTTTGCCATGTCCTGGGGAAGGGTGCAAGCTCGCCCCAGTGCGGCGACCACTTGAGGATTGACAGCGCCGTCCGTCTCGGCCAATGGCCTTCCTAGCACACCCTCAATGTCCAGCCTCCAAGGGACCAGCGGAGGGGGCGGGACCGTTCCTTCGGCTGGTGGAGGTGACGAAGGGCTGAGCGGGACCTCAACCCTTACCCTCTTCTCAGCCCGGCGCTCCTCGACGGCCTCGGCAGAGCGAACCCGACCTCCTGGCCTTGTAGTGGAGTTAGGGGGCGAGTCATCGACGACAATGGCCGGGGGGGGCGAAGTTGAGCCGACTTCGGCCGCGGCGGAGGGAGTGGCCTTGGCCACGACTGCAGGAGCCGTCTCGGCCACTGGGGCAGCAGGAGTTTTGGCCACAGCAGCTGTAGGTGTCAAGGACGGAGCGACGCTGGCAGCCTGAGGGGCGTCCAGGGCCTCACCCCTGACATCCCCGAAAGCCGCGGCTGACAAGTCCTTTGCTGCGTAGCGTTGGTGACGATGGCGCAACATCTCTTCCTCTTCCTCTTCCGAGCCGGAAGATGCCGAGCTCGAAGATGCCGAGCTAGAAGATGTGCTGAAGGCTACGAGTTTCTTCCTCGGCCGCGAAGGCCCGGCCTCGACTGCCGCAGTCTCGGCAGGTTCTGGGTCTGGGAATGGAGCTGAAGCCCGGTCACCGGACTGGACGAGATGCCTAGTGGGGACTGCTACTGTCACTGCCTCCGAACTGGTGCCTTCTTCACGCACCACGGAGTCTATCCCTAACACCCGCCTCGAGGTGTTGAAAGACTTGTAGTGCGGCACGTACCCCAGTAGTGACCAGGCAGCTCGGCAATTGTGCCCGCGGTAGTTCCTCACTTGCTCATGCTAGTCGGTGTTTACTTTCCAGCGGTTTTTCCTGGCTCTCCCTTCTTTGGCAAAAATCTGTGTAAACAGAAAGTTGTAAGTCCGATAGACACAAAAAAAAGAGTGAAACTGCAAACCGAAAAGACTTCGGCCTTTACTTGGAGGAATTCCTATTTTTCGAGGAATTCAGACCGTGGTGCTAGCCTCTGCTTCGCCGAACTCCCATCCTCCTTTGACGAACACTCGATCATCGCCCGTGTACTTGTAGGAGTCCTCCAGTTCGGTCACGAAGCCAGTCCGGCCAACCCTTAGCCGGAGATAATGGGTGTTCCCTTCTACGGATTTACAGAGATCATATGCATCCTCGATGTCCGACACACTGAGGTTGATCCCCAGGATCCCGTTCAACCGCACTACCTCCATAATGATCTTGTATCCATTGGGTAGCAGTTGGAAGGGGCACAAATTCCACTCCCGGAGACAGTCCCTAGGGAGTGGGTGAAGGGGGAACCGGATCCCCGCCTCCACGACGGTGACTAGCCAAAAAGGCATCCAGCCATCGTCATAGGCAAGGCCATCGTCAGGGCCATCTGGTCTGACCTCTACGTTGGCAGGGATTTTATACATGTTCCTAAAGACGGCTATGGAAATTGGGTCTTCTAGCAAGTGCCTATAAATTCCCATTATCTACCTAGTAGGGAAGAAAAGAAAGAAGCAGAGAAAAACCCTACAAGTGGGGCTGCGCAGACAAAGGCGCTAACGATTTATGGGCGACGGAGAGCTCTTCAACAGTATGCAACAGAAATTTTGGCAAAGCGTAGAAGAATAAGAAAGTCAGGACGAAGAAGACGCCCTAATTTATAAGGGTTAGAGGCGCCATTTCGGCTTTCGAGAAGCGCCTTTAATGAGGCGTTGCCTCAAGCAGCCCTAATGTCACCTCAAGCAGCCCTAACGTCTTTTCAAAACAATCGCTTGACTACCGAAGAGGCGACACGTGCCACCATCGACGCGATTCCTGAGGGCTATTCAATGCCTCAGGCAAACGAAAAGACATCTTGATGAGAACCGCACGTCACCAACGATCATCACGATTAAGGAGGGACCCCCTCTTTGAACCGAGACTCCGCCATCTTGGTAAGCCCTTCACGCGGTTCGGCAACCTTTTCTTAATCTCGATAGCAGCACCGGTTTGGCAGAATTACTTATCTTTCGACCTCCTCAAGTTGGAGATCTTTCAGAGGTCAAAAGCTAGGGGGCAATTGTGCGGGTAAAATACTGTAATGACGAGATTAAGCGAGGACCACGGTAAAGCATTGACCTTTCACCTCGTTCTCGGTAATAATAGCCTAGCAGCTCGGCGGCTCGGCAAGAAGTGTCGGCTCGGGTTCCCTCGCTCGGCAGCTTAGCAGCTCAGTTAAGAGTGTCAGCTCAGCGTTACTCAGCTCGGCAGCTCAGCGTAAGTGCTAGCTGAATGCCAGCCCAGCCGGACCATTCCTGGTCAAGGTAAAAGTACTGAAGGCAGAGTGGGCCATCACACTCCTGTGAGAAGTACGGGCATGCCCTGACAGATAGGGGTGCTCATTTATGGCGATAGGATGCTCATTTATGACGATAAGAAGTTAGCTTTATCATCCTTTAACATCAACTGACCAAAAGCATGGAAGATTCTGATGGGATGTGCCATTTTTACCTACCGCCGAATGTCAAGGTAAGGCCCGATGGGACCTCATCCCACTTACCCCCACTCACAAAGGAGAATGAACGAGGAATGTCTACATATACACATGGGATCAGCCCCATGAAGGTACGCAAACTCACAATACGTGAACCTTTACTCAAGCTTTCATTCTCTTCTTCCTCCTCCTGCTTAGTTTTCCAGAGCTAACTTAGGCATCAGAGCGCCTTTGGCTCATAGCAGCCAGGGGTTCTGACCTAAGCCATTTTCCTTCCCTTTTTAGGTTCTCAGCGTTCGGCCTTCCCAAATCCTATATCCTAATCTAAGTGGGTGATTTATATCGCCTACAGTATAAAATTATCTCTCCTATATAAATGTCCCTTTAGTCAGAGTTAGAAGGCATCTTATACATAAAAAATCCAAAAACTTAGCGTATACACGAGATAAATAACCATCTTTCACAACTTAAGTCAGTCACAAACCTCTAATCTTTTGTATAGTCTCTCATACTACTAATGGAATTTCAGACCCCTTGTCCCTCTCTTCTTCTCCTTCTTTATTTTCATATTCATGCTCTTGAAGAAGAAAGGGAAGAGACCCAAGGCCCAGAATCCAGTCGCCAAACTGCCCCCAGGGCCAAGGACCCTACCCGTCTTAGGAAACTCGCACCAACTGTTAGGGTCACTGCCACATCTCTCTCTTAGGGACTTTGCCAATCAACATGGGGCTCTCATGCACCCAAGGGTTGGTCAACTACCCGCTATTGCAGTCTCTTCTAAAGGATTTGCCAAGGAGTTCATGAAGACACATGGCCTCAATTTCGCTGACCGACCGCAAATTCTCTCCGTAAAAATTATTGGATGTGGTGCAATGGTATATTTTTCTTCTTATGGAGATTACTGGCGACAACTGAGCAAGATTTACAAGCTTGAGCTCTTAAGTGCAAAGCGGGGCGAATCATTTACGCGCATAAGAGGAGAAGAAGTATTTAATCTTGCCAAATCTATTTTGGCAGCAGCTGGTTCTCCGATAAACCTTAGAGAGAAGTTTTTGTCGTTGACAAACAAGGTGGTCACAAGGGCTACCTTGTTAGCAATTGCAACCCCCTTCAATCAAGATAACTTTGATTTCAAATGTATGAGGATAAGGGTCAACATCTTTATCTCCAGCTGTAATGATAAGTCTTATCTACTCTATTGATTCCATGAGTACCTTGTACTATAAATACATTGTTTAATGATAAACAATTGTATATGGACTTATACAAACGCTAGTCCTTAACGATGGAATTGGATGAAGTCGACTCTTGGACCTGAAAGGGGGATATTGACCTAGGTGGGACTGCTTGATTGTATCTCTCATGGGTTGATCACTACTGTAATATGATTATATATTCTTTTCTCTATCTCTTGTTTCTGTTACACCATTGTTAAACCTAATTAATAATTGGAAATGGAGGACCTTGACCTAGGGTTGACCTAGAGGTGACATTGTTTATGAAAGGAGAACATTTGAATCATGTTTGTGGCTAGGCAGGCTATCCTATGCCCTAAAACAAGGATGAATGCGATGACCATGGAGTAGATGGAATGTATGTATAATCAGGCACCTCATATGTATGTAATTATGACCACTGTTTATGGAAATGGACTGGATTTGATTACCGGACCTTGTATGAACATGTGGAGCCCTACTCACGCAAGGGTAGCCTAACTAGACACTAGACCTGATTATGTAGTTCCTTAGAGTCAGCTTAAGCATCTACTTAGTTGATATGAGCTTAGCCTTGGCACTGACCTCACTTGGTAAGAGCTATCTATGTGTAAGGCCATCATGATGAGCTGGTTGAGGTAAACGTATGCCACATGGTATCACATGATACTGCACGATACCATTATAAGGCCGACAGACTTCGGTAATATAATACGACTGGGTTCTGATCCCGTGCATTTCCCCAAGGTAGTATATGTCACAACCCAACTTATCCAGTATATTATTTTCTGCTTTGGCCCTCCATAGGCATTCCCGCAAGCCTTTGTTTTTGGGCCCCCCATTGGTGTACCCAAAACATGTTATACTAGATGAGGAGTCCACACAATAGCATCTCCGGACACTCACATGAGCGATGTGGGACTTTACAGTACGAGATGGCAGTGTCATAATTTCCCGCGATATTAGCTTGTGTGGATGTGTTGTGTTGATTAGATGGATGGGTTAGCCTTTTCCCTTATATTGATCCTTGTTGCTCATGATTGCACGACTTGCCTAGCATGGCTACCTTAGTTAGTCTATTGATCATATCAGTGTCACTCTTCTCATTTCATGCATCCTTACTATGTTATTTTTATATTATGCTGCTAAGTTCTTTTGGATTTAACCCATTATTTGTTACTTAGGTTTTTGCCACTGACCCCATTACCCCTGTGGGCGATAAACCAATTAGGATCTTGGACTCCGAAGTACTTGTGGGACCCTAGAAAATGACACATTTGACGAGATCAACGAACCAATGGTAATTAACCACGTGAGAGATCATTGAGCCTAAGATCATCTTATGTGAATTATATTTTCGTCTACCACCTTGTCATCGATGAGGCTCGGAGAACCCAGTACACTACACTTATACAAAGTGGCACCAAATTAAAGATAGCCATATACCGGATCTCTAAGCTTCTTCGTATGAGAATGTGAAGGACGAGCTAGTAAATAACCCTTGATTCTTTTTAATCAATGCATGTGCACATTGGGATTTATTTTATGTTTAACTTCCAAATTCTAAATAATGATTTATATGCATAAATTGTCTCGTTTATATTCGTTATACTTGTACGGTTATACGATATTGAATTGAAATTTGAGATGAGTAAGTTATGTGTGAAATATTCTGGATATTATGATGCGATTCGATTCAAGTAAAAGTAATCTTATTCATGTGTGTATTTATTCAATTCGATTGGTCCGTAACTACTGAGCTTTGACCTCGTGATACCTGACGGGGTTAAACTTGGTTTAGTTGTTCGAGATCACCGCAGTAGATCGTCTGGAGCATCGGGACTCCAGAACCGGGTAGCCAGCTAGCCTTTGGCCGGGCCGCTGGTGACATCCCAACTAGATTTGCTCTCTTTTTGAGAGGATGAGCTTAATGTGGTAGCCAATTAGTGTGTTTTATTCTTCCATTGATTCAGAAAGCATGATTTAGTCAATATTGCACAAATACCTAGTTTACTTAACATTGGCATCTTTTAATCAATTGTCTTTTATTCGATTTGATACAGCATGTGATTTATTATTAATGCCTATACTTGCCGAATCGTCGTATTCATGATGCTACTTTTGGTGTCACAGACGCAGATGCAACTCCCGTCTTTAAGGAGGCCTAGGAGGGAGAGGAGGAAGCCCAAGAGGTTCCTCCGGGACTAGAAGAGTAGGCCGGTAATGGGCCTATGTAGTCTGGGTTGACGGAGAGCGCTGCGAAATATTCTTTTCAGAATCAAACTGTAGAGTGTGGCTAGCCCCTTTTTGTGTGGGTCACACTATTTGGACATTTGGGGATTCTTTTGTAATAGGATGTAGGGTATTTTTTTTGTAATCCCTACTTGGGTTGAATATGTAATTATGTTTTGTATAAACTCAACACTCAGTTTTAAGTAGGACTATGCAATGGTTCAAGTGATTATTATTTTTATGCTTCCGCTATTTAATTATGAATGGTATGTGGAAAGAGAAATTTTATCTTTCGTGTTTCCGTATTTGACTCAAGGCAAGTATAGTAACACGGGATTACGCGTGTCTCACCTCGGGGATTACTCTAGGCCAGGATGATTCGGGACCGCAATGTTACAGTTCGAGTTAACATTTCCGACGTGATTCATAAGTACGTGGCTCGGGTATCATTGAATTCATACTAGGTTATTTGACCTAACTACCTTGACCTTAACTGAAGCCAACCAATTCCACTCTGACACTCCAATTAACCAGAATCCGATCTGACAAACCACAGCCCAGACAACTCACTTGTTGGGTTTGGTCTGACATATACAACCCAATTATAAATGAGGGCAAAATCAGGTTTGGGCTGGGCAGATGCATGTTACATCTAGTAGTCAATCTGAACCTGAACAGACTGGGCCCTTTGGCATCGCTGCCCCTTTCATCCCCATGACATCCATACCCTTATAATTCTAAAAAATGGTTGTTTGAATTAAATAGTATGAGATACTTTGCAAGTAAAATGTGGGTAGTTAATCACCTCACACTCCTTTGTTGACTCGCAAGTTTCTGGTTTTCAAAGCCAC
Source organism: Persea americana (assembly GCA_029852735.1). Taxonomy (NCBI): domain Eukaryota; kingdom Viridiplantae; phylum Streptophyta; class Magnoliopsida; order Laurales; family Lauraceae; genus Persea; species Persea americana. Next base: position 78,948,448 of record CM056810.1, read on the forward strand.
ATGTGGGTTTTGCAGGAAAAGAAAAAATAAAGGAGCGACATCTGGGTGCTTAAGTTAATTAACCCCACCCTTAATGTATTGTCATCCCGAGTTACTGGAATTTAAAGATACTTTGATGATAACAACCACTAATCTATGATAATATTCAAAGATACTACATTTTCCTCGAGGTAGGTGGTGCAGAGTGATGCTCCACTGTTCTGTATTCTGTTGGCAAAATGCATTTTCTATGAAACGATTGTGCACCAGGAGAGATCTCCTATAGATACTTTTTGGTATAAATGTCCCTTTACTCACGGTCCAAAGGCATTTTATACATAAAAAACCCAAGAAATGAACATATACGCAAGGATATAAATAACCATCTTTCCCAACTTATGTCAGCCACAAACCTCTAATCTTGTCAATAGACTGAATAGAACCCATCATGTCTCTCATCCTACTAATGGAATTTCAGACCCCCTTGTTCCTTCTCATCTTCACCTTCTCTGTTTTCATATTCATGCTGTTGAAGAAGACCCAGAATTCAGTCCCCAAATTGCCCCCAGGGCCAAGGACGCTGCCCGTCTTAGGAAACTTGCACCAGCTGTTTGGGTCACTGCCACATCGCTCTCTTAGAGACTTAGCCAATGAACATGGGGCTCTCATGCACCTAAGGCTTGGTCAGCTATCCACTATTGTAGTCTCTTCTGCAGGATTTGCCAAGGAGTTCATGAAGACACATGATCTCAATTTTGTCGACCGACCACAAATCCTAGCTGCAAAAGTTGTTGGCTATGGTTCAACGGTATCTTTTTCTTCATATGGAGATTACTGGCGACAACTGCGTAAGATTTACATGCTTGAGCTCTTAAGTGCCAAGCGGGTCGAATCATTTAAGCACATAAGAGAAGAAGAAGTATTTAATCTGGTCAAATTTGTTTCGGCGGCAGCTGGTTCTCCGATAAACCTCAGTGAGGAGTTTTTGTCATTGACAAACAAGGTGGTCACTAGGGCTTGTTTTGGTAAGGAATGTAAAGATCAAGATGTGTTCATAGAGGCACTAAAAGAATTAGTGACGTTGGCATCTGGTTTCGATGTGGGTGATGTGTTCCCTTCTCTGGAGTTTGTTCAGGTTATTAGCGGATTGAAATTTAGGCTGGAGAGGGTTCACCGGAAGATGGATAGGGTCCTTGATGACATCCTTCAAGAACGCGAAGAGAACATGTCAAAGGAGACTAATGAAGGCAGATTAGAGGAGGATTTGGTTGATGTTCTTTTGAGACTTCAACGTGATGGGGACCTTGAAATTCCAATCACCAAAAGAAGCATAAAAGCTGTCCTAGCGGTAAGTATCTCTGCAGAAACTGTTTTACTAATTCATACTTGCAAATAAGTTGATCTCAAGCTAAAGATCATTTACCTTCTCCACCACTATCACCATCATTATTATCATTGCTGTCATCTTAGACTTATCCCATCAATCCCACGACAAAAGCTACTAATCTGGTGTGGCATGGTGTGATTGTGCGGTTGGAAGCAGCGCTGTCAATCTATCAATAATTTACAGTATTGAAAATTCAACTATTTAAAACCAATATTTTTTTTTTCAATAGCGTAGAGCAGGCCTTCGGATTATAAGCTTGATAGGAAACTTGAATGAACCTCTATTGTCACAACCCGAGCCCGAGATTAGGGTTACCTCGGACATACCCCAAGTCACGATCACATACTTATTCTCATAAACTCCGCATTAACCGAAGTTAATACGAAATTCACAAGGGATATCATACATTCATACCTGTAAAAATATACATCTTTGCGAAAAATATATATACATTGACAATTAATCAAAACAGTATAAGTTCTTTACTCAAATGTAAAGTTTAATATCCACATTTCCTTTAACGTTTAAGTCAACCATTGTCTATTCAAAATACATTGCAGGTGACTGCTATTTACATTCAAAATGAATACACGTGTATTTTTCAAAATATTTCCAAAATATTCTAAATTGTTCACCCTCTGGTTTACGTCAACTCAATCAATCCTTCTAGAGGAACCAGATTGGCCTCCTTCGCAAGTGGCGCGGCCTTTGGATTATCGGCATGGGCAACTTTATTGGCACAGGGCGGAAGGTCGCACCATTCATAACCCAGGCCTTAAGAAAGGATTCATTCAGTTAATTCAGTAGTTACACTTTATTAAGTGACTTATTAAATATATGAGATTTACCAGTGTCTTGATCAGAGATCACTAGCATTACCTCGAAGCTTCGAAACACTCCATTCCATCTACTGCAATAGGATTATTTAATAATCATTTAATTCATTTCATTAATTCCTTTCATTTCATCAATTCAATTCATTTCATTTCGGCTCAAGAACGACCTTAGGAACTACCATGTAGGGCCAAACTCGAGAATCACTCAAAGGATTGAACCCTATTTAATTTTCTAAACCAACATTCAGGTGAAACGTTCATTATCTAATGCGTATGTTATTCTCGATGACATCACTTTAAGTGAAATTTATATGAGCATAACCTTAGCTAACACCAATGAAGGTTTAGTTAAAAATACCATCAATACAAGCCTTAGACATTGGGCTTCCATTTCAGAAAAATCAGACATCAATCTGAAATTTCCCACTAGTTCGGTCCTCTTGTCGGTCACCTGTCGACTAACCGAACTCTAGAACTCGGCTAACCGAACTCAGTTCGGTTAGCTTTCCAGAAGCTTATTTTCTTGACAAAATTCCTTACATTTCTCAAGGGAATTCGGTCACCTGTCGGTCGACTGAACCCACAGTGTCGATTAACTGAACCTAATTCGGTTACCCCTCGGTTTACAATCCGGAGAGCTCAGATGAGCTCGGTCAGGCAGTTCGGTCACATGTCGGTTGACTGAACTAGCGTTAGGCTGACCTTCCAGAAGCTGGAATCTCCTATGAAATTCAACCCAGAAAGGGTCGGTCAGCTGACAACCCAGAAGTACAGAAATTTATGAACTGAAAATTTCCGGAATCGAGTTCTTTGAGCTCAAACAATTCCAATAACATCTTAAATCATAAGAGGTGAGTACACTTGCCTTTGTTTGGAGATTATTTAGTAAAAAGCCAGTCACAACCCTGGACCAAGGTCCCCGATTCGGGCCCGCGACTAGTGTATCCAACTGTGATTATCCCACAGGTTTCCGCAGTGAGGATTCCCAAAACAAACATGGAACAATCTCACACGAACGATTGTTTACGGAAGCGTGCAAGTAATCTCAATCACAACTTATCAATACAAATTAAAAGATTCCATGATGCATAAGTCAGATAGTTCAATGAACATAAACATTCAGGGGGAGAAATGTAACATAGCATTACCATGATTTAAGTTCCAAGTTTCAAGATAACGAAAGTAAGTTAAGGTTAAGTTTGCATTTCCCAAAGTACAAAAAGGGCTAACAGAGGCCATACATCCCAAAATAACAAAAATCATTCCCATCCAAGTGTGTCGTACTCAAGACCCCACCCGACGTCTAGAGGACGTCGTCGGGTTGCCACTCACTGGCTGGGGGTGGCTCAAAAGCCTCCTCCAGGCGCTCCTTCTCAATGGCAACGGTGCCTGCATCTGAACACCAAAGCAAAAAAATCAGACACGACGGTCTGGCAGATGATCAATTTAGACATAATATGAATCAATTAAAAATCTGAAACAATCAATACTTAAAACATGACAGGAATTCTGAACAAAACATGTATAGTGTACAAGGCAAAATTGGGATGATTTCAAGAAAACATCATGATTTATGAATCCACATAGAGCTCATCTTTTTGTCGTCATACATGACGATGGGAGCAAGCAAGACGAAACAAAATGAAACGAAAGCCCGAGCCACACAAGGTGGGCAGGAAAACCGGCCGCGGAACCGGACAAAACAAAGATGTGTATAAATACACGACTAATCTGCAGATTGTCCTTATGTTTAAGGACCTCTTAACTAGTAGATCAGATTGAGAGGGCAGTCCAAACTCAGCGGTATTTAATGATATTCATGCATGCACAAAACATATCAATACTTGTACAAAACTTATGGAAAATGGGGGAATACACATATCAATACAATGCAAAGCGAAACTAAACAAGAGTGGCATAAGCCATAACAAGTTGAGGCTGAAAGGTGTTCCCTAATATAGTTCTTGAACAATTCAAAACAAAACTTATACTGGTAAAACAAAACAAGTACTAAAACGATATTCATCGTATCAAATCACGATCCCAAAGAGAAATTTGTCAAGCATACGTTAAGACCTTTCATTTGATCTTCATGTGGTTGGGACCCAAATGTCTAAATGAAAAAGGGATTGGTGTTCCGGAAGTTAAAAGACATTTTAAGGCCTCAAGCGCACAAACCCAAGTTAAAAGTTCCTAATCGTATTCAAGTTTTCATCTCCAAGAAAATTTCACAAAACAGGTCTAGTTTGAAAACTCGGTCAGCTCTCGGTTACCTGTCCGCTAGCCGAGTAGTGACTGTCGGCTAACCACCAGCTGACCGTCGCAGCCCAGTTCAAGTCAGATTTTCAGTTCTTTCCTCCTCCATTCTCTTCCCATTCCACTTCCTTTCCTTCTTTGTCAAATCCTAGCACATTCCCTGAGCCTTCATGCTCACCAAGGGGCCATTTCCATACAATTACAACAATCAATCACATTCATGCATTTCACAATCATACTTTTTAATTCTTTCATCCATCCACAAAACATTTGGACAAGTTAAAATCACTTCAATTGAATGGAAAACCATCAAGATGAAACCATTAGCATATACATTTCAACTAAGACAAAATTCCAAACCATATCACATATTTGAAACAACCCATTACTCAACTAAAATGAGAGAAGAACAAAACCATTAAAGCTAAAATGTTCAAATATTGCATGCATTAAGAAGAGCTAAATTGATCGCTTGCCTTGACAATAGCTAAGCAAAAAATCTCTCAAATTTCCTACCCAAAGCTGAGCCACGAAATCTACACAAGAAGCCCCAAGAAACCATTCAAAATCACCACTTTTGGTCAACAAAACCCCCATTTTGAAAATTAGTTTGCATGTTAGTAGAAAGGCTTCCTAAGGAGCCCAAAATACTCCATTAAAGAGGGGAAAAAGAGTTCTTACCTGAAGCTAACCAAACCAAGAGAAACAAGAAAGAAGAAGAGGTTATTCAGCTGGGATTCCAACACAAAGGGTAGCAATGGAAAGCTTGGAGTGAGGTGAAGAAGAATATGGGCTCAGATTTTCATTCCCATCTCTCTAGCTAAGGCATGCAAGATGAAGAAAGTAGAAACAAGGGAGAGTTCTCTCAGCTGGTTTGAAAAGAGGCTGCAGGGAAGACACAAGTCTGAAACGTGAGTGAGGTGAGGGAGAAGGACTCACTTAAGTCAAATGGGTTAGTGGGCCCCATTAACTCAAAACTTGTAACGGTTAAAACATCGACTTGCGGGCCCTGGATGAAAACGATGAAGAAGACTAAAATGATCACTGAAAAATCTAGTTTCTAAAAAGTATAAATTTGACATAGTTTTGAGACTTCGAAATTTGGGTGCAGATTTGGTGTGAAAGGACTGTTTTACCCCTTTGGGCCAAAACTTAGTTTTCTGGGCCTTAAACACAGACCGGCTAAAAATGAAAGTTGAAAAATAAAATAAAACCATTCAAAAGATATTGAAATCACGATTAAAATAAAAAAACTAGAATTTTCCTCCTAAGCTTACACGTACACTCAAGGCACCCCTGAACATGTCTGAATAACACAAAGCGTTCTAAAAAATTTCCAAAGCTAATTCCAAGACTAAATCGAACCAATTTCTAAACCAACGAACGCTAAACCCACATTATTACTAAACACGTACTTAATTGGTGCTAATCGCGCTAATCCTAGGTTGGGGTTTGACAAAGCCCTCCTTAATTGCTTGACTTGAGATGAAACTTCCCAAATTGAAACCCCTTTTGAACCTAAAACCAATATCAATCTACAAAATAGAACTCCTATGAGTTCTTTGGACTAGGAAACACTCAAAATCGTTCCATAGTACTCTGAAGTTCTATAACTAATCCAAAGTACTTACTTGTAGCTTGTAGGGAGAAGGATTGAGCTCTTTTTCAAGGTATTTGCTACAAGGAATGGAAAGAAAGGTAAAGAAAGAAGATGGAGGAGATGAAGTCCTCTCCAAACTATCTTCAATCACTCTAAAAGCACCTAATCTCACACTTGATGGAGAGAAAATGGAAGAAAGAAGAAGAAGAGAGAGAGCATAAGATGGGCTGTGCTGGGAGTGTATGAATGAACTCAAAGGAGTTCATCATCATCTTAAAGCTAAAAACCCTTTCTTTTCTATCATTTACATATTGAGTCAAATGAAAAGTCATTTGAACCAACTCACGTCGAACGGAATCGCGCCTAGTACGGAAGTTAACGTACTCCTCCAGATACACGCGCGGGTATCAAGAGTTTCCGTATTCGACAAAATACTTGGAATTTCGTATTTACGAAAAAGTCCTTAGACTATATGCTTCATGTTCAAAAATCAATGCAATCACTTAACAACATTCATTATCATCCCATTAAGCTCAAATTGATCATTTGAACAAATCCACTTCAATTTGGTCATTAACCACCATTAGTCCAATGAAACATACTCAATTAGCCGTAATTCTGATTAAGTAGAGTTAATATTGATTAACTCGGGACAAAGTGTAACATTCCTCTAAACTTTTAGAACCATTCAGTCCTCCGAATGCAATACAAAGCAATCAAACAATTCAATTGAAAGTTACCTTAACGAATAGCTCTGGATACTTCTGTGCCATTTGCTCCTCGAGTTCCCATGTAGCTTCGCTTCGTTCATGATGTGCCCAAAGCACTTTGACCCATTTGGTTGTCTTGATACGCAGAACCACCTCCTTGGTATCAATGATCTGAGTTGGCTTCTCAACATATGTGATGTTTGGTAACATTCGGATCTCTTCGTGACGAATAACATGCAAAGGATCTGCCACATACTTCCGAAGCATCGAAACATGAAAAACATTATGAATACCTGAGAGTTCTGTCGGAAGGTCTAATCGATAAGCCACATTTCCAATTCTACATTGGATCTTGAAGGGTCCGATGAATCTCGGGGAAAGTTTACCCTTTTATCCAAATCGAATGGTGCCTTTCATTGGGGAAGTCTTCAAAAAGCCTAAATCATCAATGGCGAATTCCAGATCACGCCGACGATTGTCAGCATAGTTCTTCTGCCTTGATCTAGCAATTCTCAGCCTATCTTGCACCCTTTGAACTTTTTCTGCTGTTTCAACAATTATTGTAGGACCGTGGAAACTTCGAGTTCCAACCTCTTCCCAGCTAACTGGAGTCCTACATCTTTGACCGTACAGTGCTTCAAACGGTGCCATTTCAATGCTGGAGTGATAGTTGTTGTTGTACGCAAATTCGCACAATGCTAGGTGTTCATCCCAATCACTCTCAAAATCCATAACACTGGCACAAAGCAAATCTTCTAGGGTTTGAATAGTCCTCTCTAATTGTCTGTTTGTCTGTGGATGATACGCGGTGCTAAACCGAAGTCTATTACCCATGGAATTCTGTAATGATTACCAGACTGTGGAAACAAACCGACTATCCCGATCAGAAACAATAGAGACCGGTGTTCCATGCAATCGAGTGACTTCCTTGACAAACAGTTTGGATATGTCACTGAATCCCATATCCTTTCTAAATGGAAGGAAATGCGCGAACTTAGTAAGACGATCCACAATCACCTAGACGGTGTCATTTTGTCTCCTCGTTCTCGATAAATTGGACACAAAGTCCATCGTGAGATGCTCTCACTTCCATCTAGGAATGTGCAGTGGATGAAGCAATCCAAGTGGTTTTCTGTGTTCAAATTTCACATGTTGACATGTCAAGCAGGAAGATACATAACCTGCTATCTCTCGCTTCATGTTATTCCACCAAAACCTATCCTTGAGATTCCTATACATCTTTGTACTCTCTAGATGTATAGAATATCTGGTGTGATGAGCTTCAAACATCACTGCCCGCTTCAAATCATCTTGTGCTAGTATACACAATCTGTCTCTAAAATAGAGAACTCCTTCTACCAACTGCTACAATGTTATCCCGAATTCTTATCAATTTTAGATCGTCGAACTGCCTGTCCCTGATTTGCTGTATCAGTAGCGGTTCGAACACGGACATGGTGCAAGCATTGTTCGGTTGTCCACTAATTCAATAGACAAATCCCAATCTCTAAGTCCTTCAATCAGAGTCCATTCACATACTAATGACGCTAAGTCAGCAGGTTTCCGACTCAAAGCATTAGCTATAATGTTACCCTTTCCAAGAACGTACGTGAATGGAAAATCATAGTACTTGATGAGCTCTAACCAACGGCGTTGTCTCAGATTGATATCATTCTGAGTAAACAAGTATTGGAGACTTCTGTGATCATAATGGACTTCAAAAGTCTCTCGTATAGATAGTGTCTCAATTGCTTCAAAGCAAATACAACAGCCGCGAGCTCCAAATCGTGTGTAAAACAGTTCTTCTCATGCTCATTTAGTTGATGCGAACCGTAGGCAATTACCCTACCTCTCTACATCAGCACACATCCCAGTCCAATACCTGAGGCATCTGATATATCTCAAATCCCCCTCTTCCTTCAGGTAAAGCCAAAATTGGGGCTAAGATCAATTTCTGCTTCAGAGTTTGGAAACTAGATTCACATGCATCATTCCATTGGAATGGAATGTCCTTTCAAGTCAGTTTCGTCAACGAAGCTGCTAACTTGGAGAAGTCGTTACGAACCGTCTATAATAGCCCGCCAATCCTACGAAGCTCCAAACCTCTGGCACATTCTTCGGACTCTGCCAATTGGTAACCGCTTCAATCCTAGTAGAATCAACTTTTAATCCATCTCCGGTAATTATGTGACCCAGAAATGCAACCTGCTGCAACCAAACGTCGCACTTCTCTAGTTTTGCATACAACTGATTTTCTCTTAGTATCTGCAAGGTTGTTTTCAGATGATGTGAATGCTCCCGTTCTGACTTCGAGTATACCAGGATGTCATCAATAAATATCACGACAAACTGGTCTAGATACGAGGCAAACACTGTATTTATTAGAGCCATAAAAATTGCAGGTGCATTGGTTAGACCAAAAGGCATAACTGAAAAATCATAGTGTCCGTAATGAGTCTTGAATGCAGTCTTTTGTACATCTTGATCTCTAACTCGTATCTGGGGATATTCAGATCGAAGATCAATTTTATAAAAGTACGCTGCACTCTGGAGTTAATCAAACAACTCATCGATTCTAGGTAGTGAATATTTGTTTTTTATCGTTACTTGATTGATCTGCCTATAATCGATACACATTCTAAGGGTGCTATCCTTCTTCTTCACAAACAATACAGGAGCTCCCCATGGTGAGACACTTGGTTTGATAAGACATTTGTCTAGCAAATCCTGTTTATGTTTCTTCAGTTCACACAACTCTGACGGTGCCATTCTGTACGGTGCCTTGGATATCGATGCAATACCGAACACAAGTTTTATTGTAAAGTCCACTTTCCTCGCTAGAGGTAGACCTGGCACTTTGTCGGGAAATAGGTCTGAAAATTCACAGACTACAAGGATATTCCCTAACTTTTGCACCGGCTTCTTTTCAGAAATGAATGTGATGCAGCCTTCACAACCACTGTGTATCATTCGCTCAGCCTTAAGTGCTGAAACTAGCCTGGTGTCATATTTCTTCTGGAATCCTTCAAAGAGTACACTGGCACTGGCTTCATCAACCTTAAAGGTGATGATTTTGTGGAAACAGTCTAAACAAGCCATGTACTTTGCAAGCCAATCCATGCCAAATATTACATCAAAATCATTCATCGCTAATACAACTAGATCAGCTGGCATTGACACTTCCCCAATTCTAACATTGCACTGGGGATATATATAATTCACACACTACTCTTTTCCCCAAGGGAGTAGTTACAGTAAAATCATATGATAATTGCATTATTCGGTTTTGCATATTACAAGCAAATACATATGCTACAAATGAATGCGTAGAATCGGGATCAAATAATGCAATTGCAAGTCTATTATCTAAAAGTATTGTACCTTTAACCACGTTGGTTGCAACGTCAGCTTGTTCTCGGTTAAGAGCATAAGCCCTTCCAGCCATCTGTGGCCTATTTGGCCGCTGCTGCATTTGTTGCCACTGACGCTGTTGACCTTGACGTTGAGGCTGCTGTTGTGGTTGTTGTTACTATTGCCCTAGGAGGAGCTGGCAAAGACAATCGCTGTGGAGGAGCAGGAAGTGCTACTTGTCCTTGAGCAAGCTGCTGATATGGAGTCCTGTCATCTCTCCTTGCCCTTGGACATTGTGTCATTTTGTGTTTCAAAGAACCACAGACTAGACAGGCTCCAGTAGTCCTCCAACACAATTCATTCCTGTGAGCTTTTCCACAAGTCTCGCAGACTGGCCTATTCTCATTCCTTGAAGCGAACTTCTGCTTCTTATTCTTGTTCTTGAACTGTCCTCCTTTCTTAAACCACGAATCACCACTTCTCTTGGTGTTCTCAACCTTCTCAGCCATCTTCTCTCTGTGTACTTCCTCAGCTGTAAACGCCCTATCCACGGCATCGTCAAACGTAGTAGGCTTCTAACCAGTAAATTCTATCGTCTTGTATTCTGGATTCAAGCCAGTGATAAACCGTTTAACTTTCTTGGCCTCAGTATCTACCAAGTCGGTAGCATACTTAGACAGCTTCAAGAAAATGTGAATATAAGCAGACACGGTCAGTTGACCTTGTTTCAAGTATAGAAACTCTGCTTCCTTCCGCTGTTGTACATGTTCCAAGACAAGCTTTCTCTAAAACTGTCTCTTGAAAGTCTCCCAGAGATCCGCTACAAGCACTAATAAGAGTGCATCACTGACACTCTTCCACCATGTCTTCCCTCCTTCTCGCAACATGGAAGATTCAAGCAAAACTTTATGCTTTTGAATGCAGGTAATTGTACCAAACACATCTTCGATGTGTTCTAACCATTCGTCAGCTTTCATGACGTCCTCCGTGCCATAACATTTTGTGGCCCCTCGTTTCCTGAACTATTCGTACAGGATATTAGGATCATTTTCTTTCGATTGCACCACCACCTGCGTTCCAACATTAAGAGGCGGTTGGACTGGAGGTACCGGTGGTGTCTGTAGTTGAGCATGCATCTGGCTCTGCGATTGTAACAGGGAAGCAATTTGAGCTTGCATTCCCATTTGTGCTTCATGGCTCTTGGCCATCTGTTCCCTATGTTGTGCTTGTATAGTTATATGTGCCTCATTACACCTTACCAACTGTTCGAGAATAGCAGTTATTCCCACATCAGCATCATATATAGGAGGGGAAGGTGTGCCAACCTCGAGAAAGGCATCATCCCATGGATTCGATCCCGATGCAGCCATGCTATAAACCATACGGAAGGTAAGATATACATCTCTACCTTTCCATCATATACGTATCACATATAGTGAAAGCAATAAATCACAAATCCAAGAGTGGATTTGTTACTAACTTAATGTTCCTCACTTCATTCATACATTTTGCTAAGTCTTTTAAGTTTTTTTTTTTTTCACTTAGCTCTGATACCATACAATAAGTATATCACGATCCAGGCCCGAGATTAGGGTTACCTCGGACAAACCCCGAGTCGCGATCACATACTTACTCCCGTAAACTCCACATTAACCAAAGTCAATACGAAATTCACAAGGGATATCATAAATTCATACTTGTCAAAATGTATATCTCTGCGGAAAATATATATACATTGACAATTAATCAGAACAGTGAAGTTCTCTACTCAAAGGTAAAGTTTAATATACATATTTCCTTTAACGTTTAAGTCAACCACTGCATATTCAAAATACAATGCAAGTGACTGCTATTTACATTCAAAATGAATACATTTCTCAATATATTTCCAAAATATTCTAAATTGTTCGCCCTCTGGTTCACGTCCACTCAATCAATCCTCCTGGAGGAACCGGAATGGCCTCTGCCATAGGCGGCGCGGCCTCTGGATTACCGGCACGCGCAACTTGGCCTGTAATGTCATCAATAACACTGTGAACATGACGGTTTAACAATTTATACACAAGTCTATGATAGTATATGCTAACAACATATCTATCAATTCTATAATCAATAATAACCCTGGACAGTTCAAGTCAATAACATTTACAAACTAGAAATTACATTTGTATTCATTTATTCAGTTCTTCTCAAAGGGAAGCATTCAGTATCAGTGTCCTTATTGGTACAGGGCGGAATGGGGCACCATTCATGACCCAGGCCTTAAGAAAGGATTCATTCAGTTATTTCAGTAGTTACACTTTATTAAGTGACTTATCAAATATGTGGGATTTACCAATGTCTTGATCAGAGATCACTGGTATCACCACGGAGCTTCGAACACTCCAATCCATCTACTGCAGTAGGATTGTTTATTAATCATTCAATTCATTTCATTAATTCCTTTCATTTCATTAATTCAATTCGTTTCGTTAATTCATTTCATTTCGGCCCAAGAACGAGCTTAGGAACTACTATGTAGGGCCAGACTCGAGAATCACTCAAAGGATTAAACCCTATTCAATTTCCTAAACCAACATTTAGGTGAAACGTTCGTATCTAATGCATATATTATTCTTGATGACATCACTTTAAGTGAAATTTACGTCAGCATAACCGTAGCTAACACCAATGAAGGTTTAGTTAAAAATACCATCAATACAAGCCTTATACATTGGGTTTCCATTTCAGAAAAATCAGACCTCAATCTGAAATTTTTCCACCAGTTCGGTCCTCTTGTCAGTCACTTGTCGGCTGACCGAACTCTAGAACTCGGCTAACCGAACTCAGTTCGGTTAGCTTTCCAGAAGCTTATTTTCTTGACAAAATTCCTTACATTTCTCAAGGGAATTCGGTCACCTGTCGGTCGACCAAGCCCACAGTGTCGGTTAACCGAACCTAGTTTGGTTACCCCTCGGTTCACAATCCAGAGAGCTCAGATGAGCTCGGTCAGGCAGTTCGGTCACATGTCGGTCGACCGAACTACGAGTTCGGCTAACCTTCCAGAGCTGGAATCTTCTGTGAAATTCAACCCAGAAAGGGTCGGTCAGCCTGTCGACTGACCGAACTGCTCCCAGAAGTTCAGAAATTTCTGAACTGAAAATTTCCGGAATCGAGTTCTTTGAGCTCAAACAATTCCAATATCATCCTAAATCATAAGAGGTGAGTACACTTGCCTTTGTTTGGAGATTATTTAGCAAAAAGCCTTCCTTAGTTGCTTGACTTGAGATGAAACTTCCCAAATTGAAACCCCTTTTGAACCTAAAACCAAAATCAATCCACAAAATAGAACTCCTATGAGTTCTTTGGACTAGGAAACACTCAAAATCATCCCATAGTACTCTGAAGTTCTGTAACTAAACCAAAGTACTTACTTGTAGCTTGTAGGGAGAAGGATTGAGTTCTTTTTCAAGATTTTTGCTCTAAGGAATGGAAAGAGGGCTAGAGAAAGAAGATGGAGGAGATGAAGTCCCCTCCAAACTATCTTCAATCACTCTAAAAGCTCCTAATCTCACACTTGATGGAGAGAAAATGGAAGAAAGAAGAAGAAGAGAGAGAGCAAAAGCTGGGCTGTGCTGGGAGTGGATGAATGAACTCAAAGGAGTTCATCATCATCTTAAAGCTAAAAACCCCTTCTTTTCTATCATTTACATATTGAGTCAAATGAAAAGTCATTTGAACCAACTCACGTCGAACGGAATCGCGCCTAGTACGGAAGTTAACGTACTCCTCTAGATACACGCACAGGTATCAAGAGTTTCCGTATTCGACGAAATACTTGGAATTTCGTATTTATGAAAAAATCCTTGGACTATATGGTTCAAGTTCAAAAATTAATGTAATCACTTAACAACATTCATTGTCATCTCATTAAGCTCAAATTGATCATTTGAGACAAATCCACTTCAATTTGGTCATTAACCACCATTAGTTGAATGAAACATGCTTAATTAGCCTTAATTCTGATTAAGTAGAGTTAATCTTGATTAACTCGGGATGGGGTGTAACCTCTGTCTATATGCTTTCCTTTACAATCCCTCCCAAGATTAACTCGGGACGGGGTGTAACATCTGTCTATATGCTTTCCTTTACAATCCCTCCCGTCGTCCTCATGATCTGCTTACCCAACTGGCAAACAACTGCACAGGAAAACATTACCAAATAATTATCCAATAACCGTTGTTGCATGTGAAAGATGCATCAGTTCTTTAATTCAGCCAAATAAATTAAAAAGAAGCTCTCCATTTTTCATCAATCTTTTCCTACGTGATTTGTAATCCTTAAGAACTTGTTTATGCAATGGGATTTGCCGCGGAAAGGGGACTAATCCGGTGCCTTCCTCATTGCGTTTGGTGCAGCTACGAAAGGGCCGGGAAATCTCCAATTTTGACTGCGTTTTTTGTAGTAGAGGGGATCCAAATATCCTACCATCCCACATCAGAGTTCTGGTGTCACAAAAGAGGAAATGCATGTTTCCTCTTCCATTGTTCTACATAAAAGCACCCTAAGACAATGAATTGGAAAATGTGGAAACCCCCTAATTAGTGATGTGCCTAGGAAGTTTTCCTTTGGAGGTAAGAGCAGCTTTATTTAAAAATAAAAACCCAAGTGAATGGATACACGAGATGCGTTGAAATGTAGAAATCGTAAAGAAGTCCTTTTGTCTTTTAGGGTTTATTTGTTTGCATAAAATAGATAGGAACTGAAAACATAGGAATATAGAGTAAAATGAAATTCATTGATTATTAAAAAGGTGAGGGACAAGGGATATGAGCTAAGGTTAGTGTTGAAAAGTATTTTCATTGCCTTCACTAATGCCTTCAGATTTTGGTAAAATTGAGTTAGTTGAGAAAAATTAATTTGGTTCCATAGCCAAATAGTCGCGAATTTTAATCGCTAGAGGAACAAAGCATTTAAATATGTTTGTCGCGAAATGTGCGCTGACTAGATGCCACCTAAGGGCGAGTGTTGAAAACATTTTCGTAGCCTCTATGAAGCCCTCAATGTTTGGGTAGCGTTGCTTAGTAGAGAAAATTAAATAGGTAGAAATATATAAGATGAAGATGTAGATGAGACCTTGACTTTTCTGGAATTTGATTCACTATGGTGTTGGCTAGGTATTCATTTCCCATCTTTCTTTGACTAAATTTAAAAATATATTCCCTTTTCTTTTTCCTCTTCCTCTGTTTCTTTTTTTCTTTTCCTGTAAAGTTTTCTGGCTGGCTTTACTTCCTTGGGGCCTTTTGCCATTATAATTTTCTTCCCTCCTCTTAATACAATTTGCCTTTAGCCAAAACCAAAAAAAGAAATAAATAAATAAAAATATTGCATAGTGCAGAACAGGACTGTTCAATACTTTTTTTGGCTTTCTTTGGTTGTCTTACATGTTTCTTTTGCCTAAAGAACATCTAACTGATTTGATTTTTTGAGGTCTGCTCATCCGGATGTGGACGAACTCATGAATGGTTTCGTATCTCATGAGTCCAACATGTACAAATATAGGGTGCTCCATAATTTACTGGCAAAACACGCCCGTGCTTATATAATCCACAATATATAAGAAATTGTAAAAAGTTTAAAATTTTAAATGAAATTAAAAATATGATATTATATCTCTTATATTGAGAAGGAAGTTTTTATGGTAAATTTAAAATATTATATTTTTCTGTTTGGGGCGAGTTTGAGAGAGGAAAATCTGATAACCGTTTTGAATAGTTATGAAACTAACATCAATCCATTTGCCTCTATTATGTTACCATTAATATCAATTAACTTAGTTTTAATTAGGTTCTAATTTGTGTGTGTGTGTGCGGGGGGGCGGGGGGGGGGGGGGGGGGGTGGGGTGTGGGGGTGTGGGGGTGTTTAAAAATTTTAAATTATAGTTAATGTGGGGTGGTTGAGGACGTGAGAAGACATTTGGGAGCCAATTATTTAGGGAGCGTCAAAATCAATTGATGTCAATTGGAATTGAATTGATGTTGATTTCTCAATTAGGATTAGTCCATTTCTTAAATTATAATTAATGTGGGGGAGGTTGAGGACGTGAGGAGACATTTTGGGAGTCAATTATTTAGGGACATCAAAATCAATTAATGTCAATTGGAATTGAATTGATGTTGATTTTTCAATTAGGATTAATCCCTTTCTTAAATTACATGCTTAAAGTACAATGCATAAGTGTGAAAATAATAACAACAGTATTTATAGGGGTCAATATTCTAAAAATATAAATATTTTTATAAATACCTCATAGATAAATTTCAACTCCTAGTCAATATTCCAAAGTGGGCTAGGTCTCTTCTTCGTTAACTAATTTTAAGTTTTTGTTGATAATTATTAATAAAAAAGTGCTCTATGGTGTAGTGGTAGGGTCGCTCATTTGAAATCCATGTTGTCTTGAGTTCGAGTCTCGGCACATATCATGATTAATTTTTACCACGTCATTGAAAATACACGGGTTAGGTTGGGTAAAAAAAGTGTGCGTGCTTTATCTCTGGCCCGACCTAATTTACCCAGACCTGACCCGTTTGCTAGAGTCAAACTAAATTAAATTGGATGAGTCCAAATCAATTGGAGCGAATTGGAACTGATTTCAATTTGAAACCACTTTCACTTCATATATATATATATATATATATATAATTCTAACTGGTAGATTTTTACTTGTGGTCTTGGGTAGACAATCTCTTACAAGATAAACCTTGCAAACACGGGCTTTCTTTTAAACAAAGGGTGTTGTTTCTTTTTCAGGAAATGTTTGCAGCAGGGACTGAAACCTCATCCACAGTCATGGAGTGGGCCATGTCTGAGCTGATGAGAAACCCAAATGTAATGGAGAAGGCACAAGATGAGGTGAGAGAGGTGTTAAGAGGGAAGGTACCCATAGAAGAGAAAGACATCCATGAATTGAACTATTTGAAACTGGTCATCAAGGAGACTTTAAGGCTACACACTCCTCTGCCTTTGCTGGCAAGAGAATGTAGGGAGAGACGTGAAATAGACGGATACGAGATACCGGCAAAAGCAAGAGTCATTATCAATGCATGGGCAATTGGAAGGGACCCACAACATTGGGATGGCGCCGAGAGCTTCAGACCGGAACGATTTATTGGTAGTTCAATTGATTTCAAGGGAACCAACTTTGAGCTTATCCCATTTGGAGCAGGTCGGAGGATGTGTCCTGGAATGTTGTTTGGACTGGCATCAGTTGAACTTGCCCTCGCTCAACTTCTCTATTACTTCGAATGGAAGCTCCCTAATGCAATTGAGCCTGAGGATTTAGATATGACTGAGGCTTTTGGAAATTCCGTGGGCAGAAAGTCCAATTTGTACTTAATCCCATTCTCTCATTTGCCTTGTTAGGAAGAATGTAGAACAATGAACAATAATTACCTATCTAGGTGTTGGTTCGTTGGCATAAGGAGTGGGTAGGTTTGCTCTCGAGGTCGTGCGTTCAACACCCCCCAAATTTACCTAATGTATATATGTGTGTTGCAGGGTCGTGCGAGTGCTGGGGATTAGCCCTGTCGGATTAAATACAGCAGTGTCGGCAAAGAAAAGGAAAAGACAGTTGAGCAATAATTGTCTATGCTTTATTTGTTGAATGGTTATTACAATTAATGTTGAAAATATGATTATCTAGAAAATATTGTGTGGGATGATAACCTGATAATTTTGAACTTTCAAGTTATATCTGGATAATATTGTTTAAGATAGAATTATTTTTAATGAAGGTAGAAGTCAAGGTGCTATAAAATTATAATTATGTAAAAAATTATATCTCGGGTGTTTATTGTGTTTCTATCGAGATAATACGTCGGTAAATTCATTTCTGATTACAAAATGATTTTACCCTGGTTATTGTTGACAACTATTTACGCTAAAAGCTTAAGTGGATAGAGAACAGTGTAACAATGTATATCAAGCTTACAACAATCCACCCCCCCGGGCCCCGGCGCATGTGCGGCCTCCTTCATTGGCCCGCTTTGATATCATGTTGACAACCACTTACTTCAAAAGCCTAAGTTGATAGATAATGGCGTAACAATGTATATCAAGCTTGTTTACAACAGTTATTTCATGATAAGAAATGCTAAAAAAGGATTGTCACACTACTAGAAAAAGGACTTTTGGCGCATGGAAAAGCGGGCGACTGCCAAGGGTCATTTGCGATCGCCACAAGCGGTCGCAATAGTATTCCCATCCTATGGATCAGCAAATGGTTGAAACCTTGGGGAGGCAGTCAGCGTAACTGATCAATTGTTGCAAACATCGGTGCCTGGATCTTCAATTATTTCATGGTGAAACAGAGCATTTTGATTCTGAAACCTTTTGAGGCCTCTTTACAGTCAGCTTGAACCAGAAATGAGAATAGTTAGGGCCTTGGTCATCTTGGGCACAACTAGGATCTAGCCTGCACTGGTTGGATCTTGGGTTTGTTTTTAGGCTTATGGGATGACTTTCTGATCCAATATTTGACGTGTTGGGTCTGAGTCTTTTATGATTAGATGTCCAGCTAGGTCCAACTTACTTGCAGAAGGGGTAAGTCACAAATGGGATTGGTTGGTGCCTAACTTTCAGGCCTGTGAGAGAGATGCTGTTGGGCTGGTGATCATTAACAAGGCAACAAACTCTTATATATGCCTATGAATTCTTATATATTTCTGTCTCTCTTTTTCTTTTTCTTTTTTTTTTTCAGGATGAACTTTGAAACCCAGCTGGATTCCCATCTTTTTGCAGTGTAAGTCCTAGTTAGTTGTAACACATTTTTAGCCATTGATTATTATCCTTTTCACTGGTAATGAGATACCATTGAGTTGGAAGTTTTACTTTTAGATACCCTTTTATGGGGGAAGAATATGTGACAGACTAATTAAATAGCTTTCTTTGACCTGATATCAAACTTTTAGATACCCTTTTCTTTGATCTTGTACCATACAATAGTGGGATGAAGAAGGGGTTTTTGAATTGACTGTAAGGTGCCCTGGTGGGCCAATGATGTGTGGCCGCCCTTACGAGAAAAATATCCATGTAAAGAAAATGTGAGCCAGATTCTCTGGTCAATAATTGAAGGAGCAGCGATCATGCTTGGTGACTAAGTTATTACTAATCATGGTGCTTCTGAAAACTTATTTTAGTTGATAGCATTCCCTTGTCTGTACTTGTAAGACTGAGTATGATATGTGAAAATGACATCAAAAGGCCCCAATAACAATTTGTTCAGGTTATCTACAGCTTTTTATGGTACAAGATCAACGGCCTAAAGACTAGGAGAGTCCGGCCTGAATTTGTGCCTGGAAGGTTAGGTGTGGGATCTGTTTTTCTGAAGGGACTGGATTTACTGGATCCATCAGACACCAGGTAGAACCATTTAGATCACATATTTGGAGTTTTAAAAAGGGCTAAAATCCAGATTTGGAGTCTAATAGGCTCATTGGAGGATCATATTGTTAGATCTGAATTCATAGTTTTAGTGACTTGTTTAGATTTTAATCTATGTTCAGCTTTGATTTTAAATTGGCAGAATTCAGCTTTGCTTTTTTTTTTTTTTTTTTTTTTTTTGAACCCAAATCTATTTGAGCCCGAACTCAAACTCTGTGGATAGATCCAGACCCATATGTACATGGATCTGCCTCATTGACAACTCTACTTACCATATATGGTGGATGACTAGGATCTTCTGGACCACAGCTTGGGGCCCAGTACTATAACAACATCATAATCAAAAGATGAACTATAAATTATCAGGTCAGCTCCGCGTGGGGTCGGCAAGCTAATTTGATTGAAATAGGCTGGGTCATGTTGGCACAGGTCAAGTAACAACTTTGATAATAAAAAACATCCTTCAACCGGAATTATGAATTACAGGTGGTTTGGGGAGAGTTGCAGAGGCAACCTGAAAATAGCCTCTTAGCAGGACAAGTTGTCATTCCTATGCAAATGGTTTAGAGCATCCATTCCTACCTTAAAACTTGGAAAAATGACCTCTAAGAGCCCAAACCGGGCAAACGGGCTCCGTTGCCCGTTAAACCGGACGGGCACGAGCCCCTAGTTATTCGTGACTTGCTGAAGCTGATGGCTCGAGAATTAGACTCCTGGCTTGCTCGTAAAGTTGAAACGTAGGCTTCGCCTTAAACGTGATCTTGAAACTTGGAAAAATGGCCTCCGAGCGCCCAAACCAGGTAAACGGGCTCCATTGCCCGTGAAACCTGACGGGCACTAGCCCCTAGTCATTCGTGACTTGCCGGAGCTGACGGCTAGAGAATTGGACTCCTGGATTGCTAGTAAAGTTGAAACGTAGGTGTCGCCTTAAATGTGAAATTAAAACTTGGAAAAATGGTTTCCGAGTGCCCAAACCGGGCAAACGGGCTCCATTGACCGTGAAACCAGATGGGCAAGAGCCCCTAGTCATTTCGTGACTTGCCGGAGCTGACAGCTCGAGAATTGGACTCCCGGTTTGCTCGTGAAGTTGAAACGTAGGTTTCGCCTTAAACGAGACCTTAAAACTTGGAAAAATAGCCTCTGAGCACCCAAACCTGGCAAATGGGCTTCGTTGATCGTGAAATTGGACGGGCACGAGCCCCTAGTCATTTGTGACTTGCCGGAGCTGACGAATTGGACTCCCGGCTTGCTCGTCAAGTTGAAACGTAGGTTTCACCTTAACCATAACCTTAAAACTTGGAGAAATGGCCTCCGAGCGCCCAAACGGGCAAACGGGCTCCGTTGACCGTGAAATCCGACGGGCACGAGCCCCTAGTCATTTGTGACTTGTCGGAGCTGACGGCTCGAGAATTGGACTCCCGGCTTGCTCGTAAAGTTGAAACGTAGGTTTCGCCTTGAACGTGACCTTAAAACTTGGAAAAATGGCCTCCGAGCGCCCAAACGGGGCAAACGGGCTCCGTTGACCGTGAAATCGGACGGGCACGAGCCCCTAGTCATTCGTGACTTGCCAGAGCTGACGGCTCGAGCATTGGACTCCCGACTTGCTCGTAAAGTTGAAACGTAGGTTTCGCCTTAACCGTGACCTTAAAACTTGGAAAAATGGCCTCCGAGCACCCAAAACCGGGCAAACGGGCTCCGTTGATCGTGAAACCGGACGGGCACGAGCCCCTAGTCATTTGTGACTTACCGGAGCTGACGGCTTGAGAATTGGACTCCCGGCTTGCTCGTAAAGTTGAAACGTAGGTTTCGCCTTAAACATGATATTTAAACTTGGGAAAATGGCCTCCGAGCACCCAAACCGGGCAAACGGGCTCCGTTGACTGTGAAACCGGACGGGCACGAGCCCCTAGTCATTCATGACTTGCCAGAGCTGACGGCTCGAGCATTGGACTCCCGGCTTGCTTGTAAAGTTGAAACGTAGGTTTCGCTTTAAACGTGACCTTAAAACTTGGAAAAATAACCTCCGAGCGCCCAAACCGGGCAAACGGGCTCCGTTGATCGTGAAACCGGACGGACACGAGTCCCTAGTCATTTGTGACTTGCCGGAACTGACGGCTCGAGAATTGGATTTCGGCTTGCTTGTAAAGTTGAAACGTAGGTTTTGCCTTAAACATGATATTAAAACTTAGAAAAATGGCCTCCGATCACCCAAACTGGGCAAACGGGCTCCGTTGACCATGAAACCGGACGGGCACAAGCCCCTAGTCATTAGTGACTTGCTGGAGCTGACAGCTCGAGAATTGGACTCCCGGCTTGTTCGTAACATTGAAATGTAGGTTTCCCTTAAACATGACCTTAAAACTTGAAAAAATATCCTCCGAGTGCCCAACCTTGGCAAACGGGCTCCGTTGCCCGTGAAACAGGACGGGCACGAGCCCCTAGTCATTTGTGACTTACCGGAGCTAACAGCTCTAGAATTGGACTCCCGGATTGCTCATAAAGTTGAAACGTAGGTTTAACTTTTAAATTTTGATTTTTAATTCTTAACTTTATTTATATTTACTATATATTGCCAATTCTTATAATTAACTATTAATTTTTATTTTCCTTTTTGTCTTCAGGTTTGAGAGCATCAAATCGATCACGGCACCCTGCTTAAACAACATGTTTATTTTTGTTTTTTTTTTTTCCTGGAAATGTAATGAATATAAATTGTTGAAACTTTTGCAATGTTTTGAATATCATTAATATAAGATTTTATTCTGTTATTAGTATTTTTAATTGATTGTAGTAGTTGTATATAATATATTCAAGTACAAGTATAAAAAGCAGGTACAAAATTGGAAAATTAAATGAACATTAAAAAAAAATATAAGCTTTAGTGGCCGCACTGGCGGTCACAAAAAGTTTTTTACTAAAGCATTAGCGACCGCCTGTGGCGGTTGCAAAAGGTGCATTAGCAACCGCTCTTGGTGGTCGCAACTAGTTTTAAGATTTTTTATCAATGCATTAGCGACCGCCATTTTAACCTCTAGCGACTGCGTTTGGCGGTTGCTAAAGGTTTTAAAAATTTCAAATAGCGCATTAGCGACCGTCTTTTTTCTTTTTAGTGACGGCGTTTGGCGGTCGCTAAAAGTTTTGTACATTTTTCTATTCACCGTCACTAAGCCGTCGCAGAAAATGTTGCGGCCGCCTATGGTGGTCGCTAATAGTCTTTTGCCACGAATTTATTGTGACGGCCTGTTGGCAATCGCTAAGCCGTCGTTAAAGGCTTTTAGCGACCACCTCGTCACTTTTAGCGACGGCTTTTGACGGCCGCTAATACCCCTTTTCCTAGTAGTGGATGACAATAAATTCGTGTTACCACCAATATTTGCAGCAATAATTCCTACAATATTTATCACACTTCGGACAGCCAAGAAAACTACGTGAGCATCTACAGCTCTTGTTCAGTAACCATCTCCAAGTTAATTAAATAATAATTAAAACATCAATCACCATTTTGTTTTTTTATCTTTAACAGAGATCAAACTATTGATAAAAAGGAATTACGAAGAGAGAACAAAAGAAAAAGAAAAAAGAGATCAGAGAGAGAGAGAGAGAGAGAGAGAGAGAGAGAGAGAGAGAGAGAACAATCCATGAAACATCAACCACCACCACGAACATATTTAGCATAAACTAAAAGTAATTAATGTAAAATTTAGTGTTACTGGTTGGGCCAAATGACTAGCAGAAAAACTAGAGTGCTACGTCCATGATATATTTCTGTATTGACTATGTAATCGAGCCTCCAAGATTTACAACAGCACCTACATCAATATGTGCACAAAAAAGAACAATCTATTTGTGCACTCAACATCTCACTTGGTGGCCATCTCACTCATGGTTAAGTGGTGTTAGCACCTCGGAATCAGGAACTATTTGGGGACTTCAGGTTTCAAGTATCAATCATGGCTGGTAAAAATACCTAGAGAATAAAAATGTTACACTTGGTGGACCCCCACATCAGACAGCCTAATCTTCATTACCAAGTGTTAGTATTTTTATGTTGGCTAATTCATAGGTTGGACAAAACTCTGGGTCTATTGAGTTATATTTTTTAATTTATTTTAGAATGGATTTTGGTTGTCTCGTCGGAAGAACTGAAGTGAAGAAAAGAGAATAAAACAGAAGAAATTCGGAAGACGTCAAGAGGCCCGATCGATCAGACCTGTTGACCCAATCAACTATATGTGAGGTATCCAATCGATCGGATCCCGTGTCCGATCGACCCGCCCTCGGAAAAAGCCTCCTGATATGAGAACAAAATTGTTACCTTTTGAGACTCTGTTTCCCACTTTGAGTCCTACTTATGCTCTAACACTAAGGCACGATTTTGGGGCTATATAAAGGGTGTTGCTCTCTACTTTAAGACAAGAAAAAAAGTTAGTTCTCTTTCTTTATATGAGGTTAGAATACCCTAAGAAAGATTTCTTTGTTCTCTAGAGCTATTGAGAGATTGTGTTGAATACCTGCTCTAAAAAGTTATTGTTTACTGAAAACCTGCTCTAAATGGTTATTGTTGCTTCTACTATCTTGTTGAAGATAGTTCATCTTGGTTGACAATGTGTGACGAGATCAAGTACGGGGAACGGTGCACGGCGGGAAAGTTGTGGCAACATGAGAAGTTGTGCAATAACAACTATAGTCCTTAGGTTGAGGTACTGACTGGGATAAAAGGGCTGTAAATACATCTTATAACTGCTCAATAGTTTTTAATTTCTGGACTGTGGTTTTTCTTCAATGATAGGGTTTTCACGCTAAATATTGTGTCTGCCTTCTTATGGTGTGATTGGTAGATTTGTTTGCTAGTTCTATCTTGTTTAGTTGTTTACATCCGCTGTATATTGGCTTGGTCAATTAGGAGTAACATCCATTATTGCAAAACGCTGCAACTTTCACCAAGTCCAAATATTCCTCCCCAGACGTAAGTTATCCACACCTGCAATTTTACTCGCTAGAAGGAGACACCACCAAACCGATCCAGACCTTACCCACTAAAATTTAGTGCGCAGATTGACCCTTTTACGTTTGGAATTGGTTCGAGTTAACATTTCCAATGTGATTAATAAATGGCTTGGGTCTGATTAAATTCATACTTGCTATTTGACCTAAACCAACTTGACCTTAACTGAACCCAAGTAATTCCACTCTGACCCTTCAATTAACCAGAATCCGACCTGACAATCCACGGCCCAGACTGCCCCTGGAACTCACTTGTTGGGTTTGGTCTGACATATACAACCCAATTATAAAATGAGGGGAAAATCAGCACTACAAGAAAAGTGACAATAATTAGCGGCGGTATGTGTATCCGTCACTACATCTAAGTATCAGTATACATACAGCGGCAGAAACTGTATTTTACTGCAATAAACATATGCATACATACATACATACGTATAGCAACGGAAAATGTATTATGCCACTATAAACACATACGTATAGCAGTGGAAAATGTATTATACCACTATAAACACTTACATATACTAGCGGAACGTTTATTCCGTCACCACATCTATCCACACATCTATCCATACATATAGCAGTGGAAAAGATATTATGAACGTGTAGCAGCAGAAAGTATAGTCCGTCACTACATCTAAGTATATATCTACATAATACATATAGCAGCAGAAATGGTATTATGCTACATAATACATATAGCAGCAGAAATGGTATTATGCGACTATAAATGTATAGCAAATACATAATACATATAGCAGCAGAAAATGTATTATGCCACTGTAAATGTCAAATACATAATACATATAGTAGCATAAAATGTATTATGTCACTATAAATGTCAAATACAAATACCATTGTAAATGTCAAATACATAATACATATAGCAGCAGAAAATGCATTATGCCACTATACATAATACATATATCAGCAGGAAATGTATTATGTCACTTTAAATGTCAAATACAAATACATAATACATATTATACGTATAGCAGCAGAACGTATATTCCGTCACTGCATCTAAATAAATAAGTACTATAAAGCGGCGGAAAATATGTTCCGCTGCCATACGCTCTTCCTCTAACCCCTGCACCCACGTACTCTTATCCAGTCCCAAAACCCACATCTCATCGTCGTCCAGTCCCAAAAAGCCTCTTTTCGTCTTCCCCAAAACCCTAATCTCTGAGATCTCTCTTTCCCAAAACCCTAATCTCTGTGATCTACACAGAGATTTGTTTGGAGCTTCCACCAGCTTTGAGGTTTCAGACCTGATCGACATCGGAGAAGAAGAAGCAGAAGCCAGAGCAGCGAGCAGCGGTAAGACCTACCTCACTGCATTTTCCGATCTTCGATCTCTTCTATCTCTCTTCCCCAAAACCCTAATCTTTGTTTGGAGCTTCCAGTAGCTGTGAGGTTTCAGATCTGATAGACATCGGAGAAGAAGAAGAAGAAGAAGAATGTAAGACCTACTTCCCTGCATTTTCCGATCTTCGACGATCTGCTTACGTTAGGGCTTTTCTGCACAGTACCTTCTTTTTTTCTTCTCACAAATGGTGAAGTGATTCGGGTTTTCTTCTCACTCTTTACTCGTCCTCTCACTTCTACGAGATTAAGTTTTCTCTCCTTGTTTCTTCTCAAGAGAGGTACGTTTTCACGTGAAATCGGCTCATGAAGCAGTGTAATTTTCACCTACAGTGATGATTCAGTAAAAATCTCTGGAGTTTTCAGTTTCTGTGTGTAGAGCTGTGACAGTGACAGGTATTTTGCATGTTCTGAAACGAGATTTTCTTCGGAAAGATGATTCTGTGAAAAATCGATACTTGATTTTGCTCTTCTGGTTTCCCTATCTCGCCTGTGTTTTCCCTCTTCTCCATTTACTTCAACTTACGCCCGCCACTCTTCAAGCCTCTCTCCAACAGCTCTGGCGCTCCTCTTGGACTGCAATCCGTGATTTCGCATGTGGGGCCCACCAACGTTTGATCCGAACCACAACCCGCAGCAAAACCACACCCAAGGACGACTCAGAATTATCCACCATTACTGCCTCTTCTCCTCCTCCTCCTTGTGGGGGCTTAGCGTAAGGGTAATAATAATACCAACAATATTACTAGTAGGAGTGATTTGTAAGCTTGGTTGATAGGCCAGCTTAGAGTTAGTGCTTTGTTTCTTGTTTGATTTCTTATGAACCAGTAGTGCATAATGTAAGTGTGTTTTCTTTTATGCTCTATTTCTGCTTTGATTTCTTACGAAGCAGTAATAAATAATCTATGTGTGTTTTCTTGTATGCTCTGTTTCTGCTTTGTCCAAGATCAGAAGGGGCACAGTGGAAAAGAACGACATAAAGATATACAGATGAAACAAAGAACAAAATCGATACAAAGACAAACACAGACAAGCAAACCCACAAACACATATTACATAATTCAAAAGCTTCCAAAAGTTGCTAATTTTAAAATTTTCTAAATCCCAGACCTTAAAAGAATGAAGGAACCTACATGGACACCTTTGTTTCTACCTCTTGGACTCTTTAGGCCTGTTTGGATAACCTCAAACTCAGGTAAAGTCAATGTTGCACTGGAACCAAAGTGCTTCAAATATTTTTTGTTTGGGTAACTAATTGAATGCCAGTACTGAAAAAAAGCCCTTTCAGGACAATTAAGTAATTGTACAGAAAAGCAGAATTTCACTTATTTCTAGGATCCTAAATACTCAGGGGATCTAAAATGAGTTCCTGAGAATTGTCTACCAGCCCCAAAGAACTGAATTCTAAAAGCAAGAACTTAATTTCAAGATTTATGGGTCTCCATAGTTCTAAGTGGAGCATAGAATTTAATTGTTACTACTGATTTCCAGATTGTGGATTGAAGTTCTTCATAAAGAACCCCACAAAATGATATAAAAAATGAAAATATGTAGTAATTAAAACACAAACAGTCAAAGATGGCCATGAGATTTCTGAATGTAAACAAAAGCAGTGAACCATGAACTGAAATGCTAAAATCGGAGATTTCTCAATAATCACCACCACTGATTACCCAGATTGTGAATCGAATATAAAAAACGAAATAAGAGATTTGGTAATTTAAGTATAAAATCAAGGAAAGTACATGAGATCTCCAATGTAAACAGAAGAAATGAGATGGGAAAAAAAAGAAGAGAAAAAGTTTGAGGGGAACTACCTTGTGATGGAAATGACGGCATTTAAATCAGCCACAATTAATCTAATCAGGCAAGTGGCGAGTGGAGAAAAGAGAGAACAACAACTACAAAGAAGGGTCCTGTGTTTCTAGGATGTTGACAAAGTCGAAGCCGCGGGCAAGGAGCACCCACACACAAATTCTCTAATGTAGTCGTTGGGATCGATAATAATGATCGTGGTGATGTTGTTAGGATTCCTGAAACAGAAGAAGGAAGAATAAGAAATAGATTTGGTTGAGATTGTGATTAGGATTCAGGGTTTTGGAGAGGATGGGTTTGGTTGTGGGAGAAAATAAAGGGTTTGGACATCCAAAGGGTGAGGCTTAGAGAGTTGAGGAAAGGAAGAAAAGAGGACGCAGAGAGAAGAGGAAAGGGCTTGGTTGCATTTAGGGGTGGGAATTAATGCACACATAGAGAAGAGGAAAGGGTTCGGTTACACTCAATTCAATTGGCAATTAGGAAACTTTTCAAATTAGTCTCTAAGCTTAGAGACTAATTTGAAAAGCTTTTTTTTTTCTTTCTGGGTTGCCTTGGAGTGTTGTTTTTACTAGATGGAGAGAGTAAAGTGGAAATGTGATGGAAAGTCAATAAAAAAGAGAGAAGCTTTTTGTGTTCGTTCTGTAATTTTTTTGTATGGGTTGTTTTTTTAGGATGTGTCTTGTCAGATTTTTTCTTTGTGGAAGATGGAAATTAGATGTTGCCGTTATTAACTTGATGGAAAGTCTCTGATCTCCTTATTTCTCCCCATCTATTTTTTCTTGCCTTTCCAATCTTTGTTTATATTGTATGATACAATTGATTGGCCATGTGACTTGTCTATATGCGGACCTTTTTTGATTCAGAGATAAAGAAGATGAAAATCAAGGACTGTTATTTTCCTTTATTTGTATCTCTGAGTGTTTTACAACGAGAGAAGGACCACATTGAAGGTTTTGCTCCAGAGGTAAGGAGGTTTTTAGTGCTTTGAGTGTGACTTTTGCTGCCTTGTGTATCTCTTTCATTGTTATAGATCACCTGTCATGGTAGAGGTAGAATGTCCCTTTTTATTTGAATAGTTAATTTCGTTCAAAGAGACAACAGTACAAGAGATTTATACTGACATGAACTTATGAAGAACAACAACACTGAATCCACAAGAAGCAGGGATCGAATGAAACATACAGTTTGGACATTTCTGTTTTGCAAATTAATTATCAGAATCTAAAACAGTTACATATCCAAACTCTTTCTACACAAATCTACAGAACATATTACAATTCTAGTAGGAACTAAATTCAAAACAGTAAAAAATGCAATTCAACACTACAAAAACAATCCCCTAAAGACCAT